>CM053791.1:662489463-665349463 GCA_028749045.1 Cupressus sempervirens
ATGCACAAAATTGAATTGTTGTAAAGGTCATTAAGATGCAAAATAGGAGAGGATGGTGAACTATTCATATTAGCAAGAAGCTACCATTTCAACTGGAGTAATTTTGAGCCAAAAAAGGATATAAAGTACAATCTAGTCATGTCTTAAAGCCTGATTTTGTGTTGAGAAAACCTAGGTTGATGTGTTTGGGAATGAATCAATCTATAACAATCTTAAGTTTTTAATTTAAGTCCAAAACATGCAACTTTAATTGGTAGCAATGAAAAACAATCGCAATCAACATGAATGCACATGAGAACACCAAATTTGTGTGTAAAATCCAATGAGGGAAAAACCACACAATATATGAAAAGCATCAAAATAGGCTCATTGTTGGACTTGTAGTCAAGACTCACTACCTACAAATTAAAGATCAATTCTTGCAAGACACAAAACAACCTAAAGCAAAGACCTATCGTCTCAACACAAGATACATGAATTACAATGCTATAAGACTTCAACTTACTGCTTCTAGCATTCACCTTAGAATGTAGATGCTTTTCACATTATTCTCAAGCAATCATTACAAAATTGACTCCACAACTTCCACCACCGTACATTGCTTCCTCAAATTTGCATTTTCCACATCGTACTCATCTTCCACATTCCACTCATCTTCCATATTACAATACATTCAAACAAACTTTTCAATTAATTTGATTTTCTATTTATAATATCAAAATTAATGACAAACATCAATTTTGTACTTGATTTGATCCTCTATTTATACTATCTAAATTAGTGCCAAACATCAATTAAGTGAACCAAAACAATGGACGAGGGGTAATCCCAAAAAGTCGACCACCAAAATATAATTGTGAAGAAAGTAGTCCTATCCATGAGATAGAGAGGACCCAAAACATCATAAATGCAACATCCAATATAATCCAAATATCACACATGCTTGTCACACAACCTCCAATATTAAGAACATGGTAACTTGTACTATAAAAAGATTGGCCCAAAATACATCTTCAATATGAATCCCTGCATGGTAAAGTAAGACCTAAATTCAACTCAACTTCAAATGCAGTTGGGAACAGGATGTAAGCAAGAGAGCAAACATTTTCAGCCAAATAGCCACAAATAACCTTAAAAACAAACTTTAGACAAAATATAGCACCAATGTATTTTATCGCTACAATGTAGATTAGATAGAGACATTCCTTGTTCATTCCCAAAAATATATTTCATGATTTTTATTGATCCAACCTACCATGGTCATTCTGACAAAACATTCTTCATAACCTAAAGACTAGGAAAACACAATTATGAAGTATATCACCGAAAACATACTTATTGTATAAATCTCCATGAGAGAATTCAACTAAGATATTACACAAACACAACCCAAGAAACATCAATGCATAGCATTTTCTAGACCAATTCTAACAAACAATCACACCATCATTAGTCAACATACATTTGTAGAAACACTAAGGGCTTAAGAAGATATGAGTGCGACATACACTCAACCTTCTAAACCACAAGTTCTTATCGATAAACATGGAGAAAGGCAGAGCATTCTTACATGCAATTACTAGAGCACTTATCTGCAAATGCATTCTTCAATTATAAAAAGACCTTGATTGTTCATCGGAGAAACCACTACACCTTGAAACACTATACACCATCAATACTAATGCCATGCATGTGTTCCTCATCATCTATGCACCATCACTCAAATCCAACTTTAATCTACTACACAAACCATTGCCAACACAAATGAGGATTGATGTTTAATCATATTGCTTCTAATTTGTAACACAACCCAACATCACTCAACTCCCAAGTCTGACTCAACCATACACACCATTGTCAACACAAATGAGCATTGGCATTCAATGATACTGCAACAACTCTAACAGGCAACACAACACAACACCACTCAATTCAAACTCTGATCAACCACACACCATTGTCAACACAAATGAGGGTTGGCATTTAATAATACCGCAATAATTCTAATTAGCAACACAACACAATGTAGACATCAGCACTAAGGAGGTAGACATGTATAATTATCAACAAATACTTGTATAGGCTTTTGTCTTCTACACTTAGCAACATCATGCTTTCAAAAGACTTTCCTCCTCTTCAAAACCACAACAATAGAGAGTTGACATCATAAACATCAATGACACTCACAATATATCATCAATTCAGCAAAAGGTTGGTAGAAAAGGCCAACACTACAACACATAGCAACAAGCTCTCAACTTCAAACAAACATAAGTTTGACATCAATGACAACATATTAAAGTATAGCCTTACGGGGTTTCCAAATCATGTGTTGTAATTGACCCAAATATTGATCATAGTTGAACATCTTTTAATTTCCTACAAACTTTCCTTTTAGATTCTTCAATATCCCCCCATAATTCTAAGAATACATAAAGGAAATATTGTAATATAGAATTATTAAAGGCTTCTTGATCAATCACCTTGTTAGCTTTCAACCATAAATGTATATGTTCAACAGTTATTGCAAAGCATCAAAACAATTCATAATAAATCATTGAAACAATTGGGCAATCTATAAAAAAAATCTAAAGCACAAATAATAACACCACGGTAGTAATTAATAAATGACAACAAAAACGATAATACAATAGGAAGATTTAATAGTAAGACAAATGGAAACAAAATTTTACGGTGTTGACATTGATAAAAATATATTTGTAATAATTAGGATAAAGCAAAGTTTGGGGGATTTTAGTGGACTCGAAAAGAGTGTGGGCAAGAATACCTAAGACTAGGTAGGTTAGGGTTTACGTGAGAGGGGTGAAGGAAGACAGGAAAGGAGGAAAAATATAAACAATGTATAACAAGTCTAAGATGGGAATGATGAGGATCATTAAGAGAGGGAAATATTAGTTTAGAATATTGGTGATGGACGCAAAAACAAAATGAAAGAAAAGATGAGCTAAAGGGATCAATGGCTCAAAAGTATGTAAGGAGAAGGATGACATGAGAAGTGAGGAATAAGAAAAGGTAAGTGGATAAAAAGATGGAAACTGGGATGGAAGTGAAGTTGAATCTAACTAAAAGAACAAGGAAAACCTATCTATATTGAAAACTCATAGTAAATTTTTTTTCTTTCAGTGAAAAATAGGTTTTGAAGGGGCAAGTTTTTGGAGGGACCTGAAACCAATAACTACAAGATTTTTGGGAATCGCCACAAAATAAAACAGAATAAAGATGAGGCAAAACAAAACCAAGAAAAGGGGAACAAAACTAGAAACCTCCCCCCACTAACACAAAAAGTTGCATGACAAATAAAACCATGAGAACCCAACAAGCAGCCCAACACATCCAAACCTGAAAAGGAAATACAACCTATAGTCTAGATAGAGTACACATTTGAAGATCTAACTGCCCGTAGGAGAAAAAACAATAGGGCCCCCCAACCAAAAAGAATCATCCAACATTAAGATTTCCCTTTGGAGCCCTTCTTATGGGATTGAAGGGTCATATCAAAAGAAGGAGAAGAATTCTTAGAATGTTTTCCTTCAACTATAATCCATCCTTCTTTAACCTTGGAAGCCTTAACTTGCCAATCCAACACCTCCAACATTGAAACACCCAAGGAGAGGCCATCATATTGCGAAGATCCAATAGAGTTGGTAGAACCAACAAATCCAGGGCCATACTCATCCCTAGAAACATGAATAGAAATAGAGACAACAACAACAACAGGTGCACCAACACAAACCCTATCATTACCAGCAAGAATGATAGATGCAACAAAAGGTATCATATCAAAACCACTAGCTAGCTCTCACTGAGTCAAAACAAGAACACCATCTAAAACAACAACAAAAGGGACAACAACGTCCACAAAAGATAAATCAAAAGCAATTTAGGAACCAGGGCAACAGAGCAAGCAGAACTTGCATACGACACCTTTGAACCATTGATGGAATGATCTTGCCTAACCACTAGAGAAGAATTCTTAAATATCCTGTAATGTTGACAAGAGATGCATTAAAGAGAACAAATTTCCACAATCCATTATATTGTATATATGCTTTTGGATTTGATTGCGTTAAGATTTTTACCATTGACGTTTCAAATCACACTACGTGATCCATCGTCAAGATGAAGAGCAAGAGAAGCAAAACAAAGTCACCAAAAAGAGGGGATCTTTGATTTAACTTTCTCTAAATCACATTTAGTCGTAGCATACACCGTCTTGAAGCACTTCTACATCTAAAGGGAATCTCTTCATGAATTCAAAATCCCTTTGTATTTGTAAGTTTAATCTCCGCTAGTAGCCCCTTAGAAGCATCAATAGCAACTAAAATGCAAGCATTGGTGAAATGAAGAATATCAAAAGACACCACATCAACCATAAGAGAATATCTTAGAGCCTCTCCCACTTCCTTAAGGAGCGAGTCCACCCAAAGATGAAGTGGGGAGTAGGGGAGTCATACCCAAATTGGCATTTTACATTTTGTTGAAGAGAAATGTTATAGAAAATATTGAAGAAAATATTTGTTGGAGAATTAAATAGAAAGTAACATGCTATTGCAATTTAGTGACCACTAAGATGTCTTAGCTCCTTTGGTAAAATGGCTCTAGGATATTTACCAAGTGATTGGAAGATGTATTTCATAATTTCATAGATTTTTTATATAGAATTCGAGGAGAAAATATACTTTTCTCTAAGCATCTTAATTAAGTATATCTTGCACTAAAAATGATGGTCATTGGATAAAAGGAGTTGATTGTTACCTAAATACCGATGGTTGAGAATTGATCAATCACAAACCAAGGAGAAAGGTGGTCGTCCACTTGTGGCAATTTCATAGTAGGACTAACTTTGGTATTTGGGAACCAAAAACAAGGATTTGCACATAACTAAAGAGATAAGCACACTTTAAATGGTTTGGTTAACTTGGTAAAAAGGTTAAAATACGGTTAAAAGAAACGAAGGAAAAACACTAAATACATAAAGGCAAAATGGAAGCAAAATTAAATGAAATGGAAGCAATAATGGAATAGTAAAGATGGGCCAACGCTCAACAAAAAGAAAACTAGATCAAGACATGGTATCAAAATAAAAATATAATAAAATAATGGAGAAAAGGTTCAAATGAATGTTCAAGCACACCAAATTCAATTAAATAAATTATATTAGGCAAATTAATTAAATCACAATGATAAATAGATCTAACCTATAATGGCACTAATATTGCACCCAAGAAGTTAAGTCGTCGTGTTCTTATGTTGAAGACTTGAGTTCAGATCCTCCCAAAGATATTTTAGTTGCTAAAATTGGAAGTTGAAGTAATATCCTTATAGTTTGTGATTGTCGAAGTAGTAGAAAAAAAAGCAAAACTTAGATAAACAAGGCACAAGTTAGTTAGCTCTCAATCTAATGAAGAAAAAAATGTCATTCATGTTGCAATCAATTTTCTTCTCAAGTCAAGTTAAAGACTTTTCTCATAGATCTAATCTCCACATTTTAGTTGCTAAAATTGGAAGCTGAAGTAATATCCTTGTAGTTTGTGATTATCGAAGTAGTAGAAAAAAATGCAAAACTTAGATAAACAAGGCACAAGTTAGTTAGCTCTCAATCTAATGAAGGAAAAAATGTCATTCATGTTGCAATAAATTTTCTTCTCAAATCAAGTTAAAGACTTTTCTCGTAGATCTAATCTCCACAAACATACAAGTGAACCCTAGACTTCACTTATGAAAGTGACTTGGCAAAATTCTCCCAACTAGAAATGGTTCACTTTTATGTTCATATACACTATTTTGGGAACATAAGATGCATGGATTTGTTCTCCCCTGTTTGAGCTCCTATGCTTCTAATTTTAGAGTGATGAATAAAGATTGAAATAACAAGCTTTATGGTATATTTATAGGATTTTGATACAATGTTGATATAAAACCTATTGTAATTGATTTCTTTGTGTTTTCAATTGATCCTACATTCCTCTTGGGTGGTGGGTTAGTGCTTAAATACACCACACCACTCTAATGTGCAATTTAAAATAATTTGCACCTAAGTGAACTCAAGGTAACTAGTTAGGGAGGGAAACATGGGCCTAATTTAATAGAATCAAATTTTATGCTTAGGATTTAAAATTGTGCACATGAAAATGACTTGCACTAGTCCTACACTTGCCAAGTAAACAATAATGAGCATTGGGACAATCAATAGGTAAGTGTGAACTCTTTAGATGTATGGAGACTAAGACCAAGATAGTATTATTTTCAAAATTGCACAGATATACTAACTCACACACTAGTGAATACACAAAGGCTATCTTAAGTCACTATGGGTTCACAACAAAGGAAATATTGCATGGGTATATGATGCTCACCATTAAAATAACGTGTCATTTATGAACATATATATCTATACATGTCTATGCATATTAAAATAATGTGTCATTTATGTACATATATGTCTATGCATATGTATGTGTGTGCACATTTGCATAGAATGTTTATAATGTCATGTTTTTGTGAACATGTTCCTAGCATTATAACCCCCTTTACTAATTAGCATTTGTTGGTGTAACCATGGGCACAATTATACCATTACGTATTAATTTAAGAGGAAGATTTCCAGCATCTTTATAGAGAGAATGAGGGTAAAATTTTACACCTACCACTTGAGAATATTTATTTTTGTTTTAAATGGCAAACCTCCATGGAATATAGTTGTGTTAAAAAATACAGTGGTAATTTTGAAACTCCCCTCCTTGGGAAGGCCAAGCTGCTTTTACCTACGTTGGTGCCTTGAGATCATTCCTCCAACAACAAAAGCTGCTCTCCCCTCTTTATTGTACCCTCAGCCCTGCGTAGAAGATCCAAGTTCCATGCAGGAATTCTCTAGTTTCCTTTTACCAAAAGTACTGGGGGGGCTTTACATGCTACTCAGGGGAAAGATACAGCATTCAGTTTGCTTTCAAAGTATTGCCAAACGGGGATTTTCTAACTTATCTTGGAGGATTGCATTTGCAGGACAGGATCGATAATCTAAATATATAATTCAAGATGTATGTATAATTTTATGCAATTATCTTCAGTATTTTATCAACGAGAGACATCTTTCATATTGTTTCTGCCAAACATGTCTGATATCCCTATGTTTCATGTCCCTGCCTGAAAAGCTTGACATTAAGCATTGAAATATGGTAGCATTTTCTTCTGTTGAATTTTTAAGGAAAATCACTCAAAACCCAAACCGTGGGAAGAAAATTAGATCATAAGTAATTAAAGATTATTAGTATCAGATTCCCCATTAATATATGACTGCACATTGACGAATTCCCTGCATTACATACAACGCTAGCAAGGTGCAAAGAGCAGACCACATTGAGTTGATAAGCTTTTGAACGAAACGAAAATTCTTTGATTGCCTTACGGGATAAATGGGGCTACAATTTATTCTATTTGTGGTGAAAACGGCCAAACAAAGACATTATTAATGATTTCTGCCATTTGGTGAAAGAAATGAATTTTATATAACAAGAATTGTCCAGAAATTCACCTGAGGAGATGATGTAAACTTCAAACATTTTCCTCGTTAATTTCAGTGATATAACAGATCTTTTAACACTAACCTGAATCATACACAATATGCAACATATTCAAGAAATCCATTATAATAACCAAACAGAACATAGGAGACTATTCTATCTCAATAAGCATATTTCTAACTGAATCTCAATAGGTGGCACAGTTGAAAACAAAATGCTTTCATTCCTCATCTAAGAAGCTGCACATTCTCTCTGCTAATGCAAGGAAGTGAACTGCTGCTAGCTTCAATTATAGATCTTTTTTTAAAGTACGTTTGAGAATATGGATAACACAAGTACTTTGTTTCCAACAACATTAGATCGGAAATAGTCAAGGATCATGAAGCTATAAACAAAATGCTATACAATGGCTGAAATAAATAGAATCCAAAACACAGCACAAAACAATGCATTAAATATTTTCCAGAAATGATGCTCCATAGAAATATCAAGTGTTACCCCGGCACGGGATGCGGCAGTGCGGGGGGACGTTGATACGAGTTTCAGGTGCAGGAAAAAAAGGGCCTTGATTTGGGTATGGCAGGGGATGTGGCATGGTGCAGAGGTAGGGGAGAGGTTGCAAAGTATACATATATGACTTGAAATGCTAATTATGAAATGGTACTTCAATATAACATACCAAATATAGTTGAACAATGAATATTGAAAATTAATATGCGATTCACAAACCATAAGTTCAAACGTCAAACTTGGAACTTCATAACCACTGACCATTGAGCTTAGTAACATACTCATAGTACATTGTAACATTAATAATATTAAAGTTTTAAACATAATGATAATGATAAATGAAAAATATAAATCACGAAGTACCAAGTAAGTCGACCATTGACTATCAAATGACAAAGACGAAAGATTTGAAATTCATTATTCAAATTATATATATGATATATCATAAAGATCAAGATGCTCACAATTACAATAAAAAAAGAACAATAAAAAATTTATATTAAAAAACTGGAAAAAAAAATTGACTTTTCAACATGGGTGTCAGTTGCACCCCGCAGGTCCCCCTGGAAGCACCTTGTGCATGCACCTGCATCTCGGCCAGGAGCACCAAACGGTGCAGCCGTGATGCGACGTCGCTCAAGTGATGGTGGTGGAGCACAGGTGCACGATGTACCCATACTCGGGACGTACGCACACTCGATGTGCCAAGGTTTTACCCTCCGTGTGTGCACCCATGTAACACTAGAAATATCTTAAGAGAATAATATAACTTCAACAATAGATAAAGATGTTTCTTAGAGAGCTTTACGAAGATGATGGAGGCATCATGAAAAGATTATACTAGCTTCATGACAAGTCCTTACATAACCAAACTAGTGGATTAATTTAACATTTGGATGATCAATTTTGGTAAAAGGTCCAATTTCAAAGGATGTGGAAAGAGGGAGATGGAGGGGTGTATTTTCATTGACTTTCTATCATCTTAGAGTCTTATCGATATTTGTCTCCACCTAATTGTAATAAAGTAGAGGGTAAAACATGGTTTATGAACCTGTTCTTTGTAAAATGTGTTTAGGCACAATTACACTGACCTTTGTGCTCATAATATAGTCAGTTTTAATTGTCAATCAAGATAATCAAACAAAGCATGGAGAATATATTTTAGAGTTTGGCCCAAAGGACCTTTTACATCATTTGATCTCATTGTACAAACAGGACGCTAAAGTAGCAGATGATTAGATTACATAGAGAAACACAGTTGCTGCACAGAATGGAGACAGCTCAGTGATATTGATTAGGGAAAAGGTCTGAGGATATTGATAAGCTCATAGACATAAAGTTCAACTACCTTATAATAGATTATATCCCACTAGAATGTGACTGGATGAAAGTCTCCCTAGAGATAAAGTCTGGTAAGGAAGTTGTTCATATGGAAAAAGCCATTTTATTCTCCTACTGCAAAAATTTAAAAAATAGTAGCATTCAAATTGAAACCAGTGCTCAAACTGTAATTGAAGGAAACACTTTCCTAAAGTTCAAACTGCGGATAGCAAGGTGAAGGTGTGGCTACATTAACTGCCTTTCAATTAGGAATATCTATGATAAAAATCAGAATTTTACATAGTCAGAGGTGTGCTCGGGTTATCATCAATGAAATTAATACCATCTGGGGTGGACATGATATTTATGTTTTAAAGATGACACCTGTGTCATTGGTGAAATTCGAACATTATCTAAGACTATAGAAAGATGTTGAAGATCTCAATGTATGTATAAATTAATTTACTCTTATAACTCCCAATAGCACTTGTTTTTATTTCAGTGTGTTTCAAGTTACCCTCTCAATGAATATGTATATAATATTAAGAGACATGTCTCCGTAGAGACATCTCTCAAACTCTCATTACTTATTATAAATAATACTTTCTTAAGGTATTATCATGACTAAAATATGTGATATATGTATTGTTAGTTTGTGGTGACTTATTAGGGTAGTACTTCACATACTTCATAATTATTTTATCAGGAATTTTGGGCCGACATGTTGTAATTAATTATAACCCTAAAGCGGCAAAAATACTTGTATAAAAGAGCTTAGGGTTAGGGATTTTCATAATGTGTGATGCGAAAATTGCTTCTTGCGGCGGTATTCAGATGTAAGGGATTACGGATTGTAATTAAGTTGTAATCACTGGATCGTAATAATATTGAACTTGTTGTTTGGTGGACGTAGCCCAGGGATTGGGTGAACCACGTTAAATCTTGTTGTCTTGTGTTCTCTTCTATGCGATCTATTATTTTCTGATATTGTTTATATTTGCATGTAATTGTTATTTCTGTTTGAGGTTAATCCTAACAAGTGGTATCAAAGCCTAGTTGTTTTTCAATTATCCTCTGCAGGAAAGTCTTATGGTTGAGTGGGAGGGATGGAAAATCAAGGCAAGCTAAAGGTGGAGAAGTTTAATAGGCAAAACTTTCAGTTATGGAAGATGCAAATGGAAGACTATCTTTATTAGAAGGATTTATGGAATCTGTTGGAAGGAAAATCCAAGAAACAGGGAACTATGACAGATGAGGACTGGGAGATTTTAGATAGAAAGGCACTTGGAAGTATTCGATTATGCATGGCACCATTGGTGACATTTAACATTACAAAAATGAAGACGACGGAAGAGTTGATGGAAACCCTAGCGAAATTGTATGAAAAGCCCTGCGCTTCAAACAAGGTATTTCTCATGAAGCGTTTATTTAATATGAAGATGGCAGAAGGTGGATCTGTTGCGGATCATTTAAATGAGTTTAATATTGTTACTAGTCAGTTATTTTCTGTGGGTATTAATTTTGATGAAGAAATTAGGGCTCTCTTGATTTTGTGTTCTTTGTATGAAAGATGGAATGGCTTGGTAATGGCTATGAGTAATTTTGTTTCTAGATCTAATACTCTAAAATTTGATGATGTGATTGGTGTTATTTTGAGTGAGGAAACTCATAAGAAAACCTCAAGTGAATCTACATCAAGAAGTGCTTTGAATGCACAAAGCAGAGGCAGAACAACTGAGAGAGGAAATAATTATGGAAATCATTGGAAATCAAGAGGAAAGTCAAAGGGAAAGAGGTCTCTATGCAGAGGACCAAGAGATTGTTGGTACTGTGGTAAACCAAGGCATAAGAAGAATGATTGTTGGACTCGAAAGAACACTGAAGGAGATAAACCAGAAGGGAACAAGGAGGCAAATGTGGTAAGTAACAAATCTGAAGAGGATATTTGCTTCTTTCTTTAGAAAGTGTTGATGATTTGTGGGTTTTAGATTCTAGTGCTTCATTTCATACTACACCTCATAGAGGTTATTTTATTGATTATGTCCAAGGGGTTTTGGGCTTGTTTATTTGGGGGATAATAAACCCTATCAGATTGTTGGAAAGGGAAAAGTTAAGAGTAAGTTGCAGAATGGGAATCATTGACTACTACATGAGGTAAGACATGTTCCAAGGCTGAGTAGGAATTTAATTTTAGCAGGGCAATTGGGTGATGAGGCTTGTGTAGTTAATGTTAATGATAAAAATTGGAAGGTTTCAAAAGGTTCCTTTGTAGTAGCAAAAGGTGTGAAAGTAGGCACCTTATATCTTTGTACAGGTCACACTGTTCCTTCTACTTTGATTGTTTCAAAGAAAAATGAATATTCGGGAGCAATTGTTGCGGTTGAGCAAGGAGAACAAATAAATGTTGTAGATTCCGATACAGCGCTAGGGCACCACAGACTTGGGCACATCAGTGAGAAAGGTATGAAATTACTTCATTCCAAGAAATTTTTACCAACTCTGAAATGTGTTAATATGGATTTTTGTGAATGTTGCGTATGGAAAAAAAAATAGAGTGAGGTTTGTGAAGAGTGGGAAGGAAAAGAAAAGTGAGAGATTACAGCTTGTGCATATAGATGTATGGAGACCAGCTCAGGTATCTTCCCTTGGTGGCTCTCATTATTATGTTACATTTATTGATGATGTAACTGTAGAACCAGAATCAGTATGCAAAGAACATTAACAAATAAAGTAAACATTCACAAACCAAAAACTAAATTCACATATATGCTTAGACAAAGAAAGAGAACAAGAAGTGCAAACCTCACAAGAGAAAACACTCCATGCTTTCTTGATTCTGTAGATGTGTCCTTTTGCTGTGGATGTATGCTCAAGATGCTCAAAAGCTGCTTCAATGGAGATGGGTAATGGCAAATTGGTAGCTTTGTGAGCTCTCAATTTGGCATTATAAGGGTAATATTGATGGCTTTGGTTCTCAAAATAGCATGGTAACTTTAGCTCAAAGATTGTTGATTAAATGGCTTGGGATGGGATTCAATTTATAGGCTAAGGGGTAGAGGGATGGAGGGCTTAGATGCAAGGATGGATGAAGGCTTAAGGAGGGCTAAGATGCACTCAAAGGGGAGCACATGGATTGTGCTTGTTTAGCACCAATGGGAAGGTGACACTTGTCACAAGGAGGAGGAGTGTGAGAGGGTAGGGTTAAGGGTTGGTTAAAGTCATGATGAGTGGGGTTGAGTATGTAAGAGGGATGTAAGAGGAATGAGTGTGGAAGAGGGAAGAGTGTGTAAGATGGATGTAAGAGTCATGAGTGGGCTTGTAAGAGTCTTTATGTTTTGTAAGAGCACTCATGACTTAGTGGTTGGGTTTTTTTTTTGAGGGGAGACTTTGGTTTGGATTAGGAAAGTCTTAAACTTGTTTAAGGAATGTGACAACATTAGGGGGTGGATTAGGCTTGGGTTTAGGATTAGATTAGGGATGTTAGAGATGTGCAAGTGGATGGCATTAATGAGGGTGGGTGAGTTAGTGGCTAAGCTTGGTTAGTATGGGTGGATGGGGTGGATTAGGCTAAATGGAGGATTAGAGATAGGTTAGGGGTTTTTGAATTTGAGGATTTCATTTATCAAATAGATTTATTTAATAAATGGGGATTTTTGGAATTAGATAGAAGAATAGGATTTAATTGATAAATAATAGATTATTTGATTTATCAATTAGGACTATAGATGATTAATTAAATTAATCAACTAGGGGATGACAAAGGATTAATTAAGAGAAATTTAATTAATAATGCCTTTTTAGATAACTAAATAGGATTACTAAAATAGTGTAATCAAATTTAGGTGTCTACAGTAACTAGAAAAGTATGGATTTATTTCCTTAAACAGAAGTTTAATGTATTTCAAACTTTTAAGAAATGTAAATGCTTAGTTGAAAATGAGACTGGTAAGAAATTAAAATGTCTCAGATCTGATAATGGTGGTGAGTATTGCAGTCAAGAATTTGAAGATTATTGCTCCACTAATGGTATTTGTAGACAGAAAATTGTTCCAAGGACTCCACAGGAAAATGGAGTGGCTAAACGCATGAACTAAATTATAATGAAGTGTGCAAGGAGCATGAGGTTACATGCAAGATTGCCCTTAAACACGTGAGCAGAGGCTATCAATACTGTTGTATAATTGATTAATAGAGGTCCCTTAATTCTTTGGGTTGTGGTATTCTAGAGGAAGTATGGATTGGTAAGAAGGTGAGTTGTTCTTTTCTCAAAACCTTCAGTTGTGAAGCATTTGCTCATATAGATTCTGAAAATAGAACCAAGTTGGAAGCCAAGTCAAAAAAAAATGTATTTGTTGGATATGGCATTAATGAATTTGGTTATAGGCTTTGGGATTTTGAAAATCGTAAAATTGTAAGAAGCAGGGATGTCTATTCAATGAGAAAGTGTTGTACAAAGATCTATTGCAACAACATGAGAAGAAAGAAGATGATTATGTAGTGTTGGATGATACTCCAAAAGATGATATTCCAGCAATTCCTCGTGATCTGCAACAACCGCAACAACAAATACCTACACCCCAGTGAATGTTAGATGGTCAACAAGGCTAAGTAGACCTCAAGAAAGATTTTCTCCTTTGTACTCTATTTTACTAACAGATGCGGGTGAACCTAAATGTTATGATGAAGTTGTGCAAGTGGATACTAAGATTCAGTGGGAGTCTGCAATGGCAGACGAAATAGACTCTTTGCTGAAAAATAAGACTTGGGATTTATGCAAGTTGTCTGTAGGTAAACGAGCTCTACAGAATAAATGGGTTTACAAGTTGAAAGAAGAGGATAGAGGTAAGAAAATATTTAAAGTCAAGTTAGTGATAAAAGGATTTGCACAAAAAAAGGGCATTGATTTTGATGAGATATTCTCTTATGTTGTACAAATGACTTCTATTCGCACTGTTTTAAGCAATGTGGCTACTGAAGATTTACATTTGGAGCAGCTTGATGTTAAAACAGTCTTCCTTCATGGTGATTTGGATGAACAGATATATACGGCACAACTACAAGGATTTGAGGTCAAAGGTAAGGAGAACTTAGTGTGCAAATTGAAGAAAAGTTTATATAGCTTGAAGCAAGCACCTCGGCGATGGTATTTGAAAATTGACAATTTTATGCATGAGCATGGATATAGTAGGTGTCATTCAAATCATTGTGTTTATTTTAAAAGTTTGGATGATGATAGCTACATTATTTTATGCTTATATGTTGATGATATACTTGTAGTTGGGTCTAACATGGATCACATTAACAGGTTGAAATGTCAGTTAGCACATGCATTTTCTATGAAGGATTTGGGGGTAGCAAAACAAATCTTTGGTATGAAGATTTGCAGAGATAGAAAGAACAGGAAATTGACATTATCTTAGGCTAATTATATTGCGAAGGTGTTGCAGCGTTTCTGTATGGAGAATGTTAAAGTTGTCAATGCACCTTTAACTAGTCATTTGAAGTTGACTAAGGAGATGTGTCCAAAGACACAAAAAGAGGAGGATAAGATGTCCAAGGTACCTTATGCTTCAGTTGTAGGAAGCTTGATGTATGCTATGGTAATGTACAAGGCCAGATATTGCACATGCAGTGGGAGTCATTAGCAAGTATATGAGTCATCCAAGAATTGAGCATTGGAATGCAATCAAATGGATTCTTAGGTATTTGAGAGGAACATCTAGTAAGTGTTTACACTTTGGGGGCTCTACTACTGATTTACAAGGATATGTTGACTTAGATTTGGCAGGAGAGATTGATACTAGGCGGAGTACTACAGGTTATGTATTTACAGTTGGTGGAGCAGCAATGAGCTAGGTTTCTAGGTTACAAAAGGTGAACGCTTTATCCACTACAGAGGCAAAGTATGTTGTTGCTACAAAGGTAGCCAAGGAGATGATATGGCTTCAGTTCTTCTTGAAACAATTAGGACACCCTCAGAGGGATAATTATTTATTTACAGAGAGTTAAAGTGTCATTCATCTTGCAAAAAATTTTGTTGTGCATTCAAAGACAAAACACATACAGCTACAATACCATTTCATTCAGTCTGTTTTGGTTGATGGACAATTAAAGCTAGACAAGATACATACAAATGACAATTGAACGGATATGTTTACAAAGGTAGTGACTTTGGTTGGTCTTCTAGACTGAACATTATAAAAGAACAACAGAGTCCAGGGTGGTTTGATCTAGTGGGAGCCTCATGGAGTAGCAGCATAGCTATAGGATCAGTCTCCAAGTGGGAGATTGTTGTCTAGTGTAGAGCTTGATCAGTCCCCAAGTGGGAGATTGTTAGTTTGTGGTGACTGATCAGGGAAGTACTATACATACTTCATAATTCTTTGGGCCGACATGTTGTAATTAATTATAACCCTAAAGTGGCAAAAATACTTGTATAAAAGAGCTTAGGGTTAGGGATTTTTCATAATGGGTGATGCGAAAATTGCTTATTGCGGCAGTATTGAGTTGTAAGGGATTATGGATTGTAATCAAGTTGTAATCACTGGATCATAATAATATTGGACTTGTTGTTTAGTAGATGTAGCCCAGGGATTGGGTGAACCACATTAAATCTTGATGTCTTGTGTTCTCTTCTGTGCAATTTATTATTGTCTGATATTGTTTATATTTGCATGTAACTATTATTTCTATCTGAGGTTAATCCTAACATGTATACACTTCATTATCAATAATACTAATGCTCCATGGTAATAATAGTGTAGGATAGTTATCAAATGTTTAAGGCCGATACGCCATTCAAACATTTGATTTCATCAATTGGAATCATTAGATCAAAGCTACAATCATTAACAATCACTATATGCTAGGGATGATGATTTTTATCCAAATAAAACAACACAGTGTACAATTGTTACCTCACAGTAACATCAGGAGTATGGCATGCCCAAGAATATCAAACATATGATATCCATCATACTTGTATCTTTTTTTGGTATGCACATTGATGTCACATCTCATGACATTTACTATAGAAGATATCTACTAGTATAGATATCTTAAATAAATCTATCTAAAGAAATGTCAAGAGATATCTATTATAAAATTATTAAAATTTAATTTACTACACCGAAAAATATTTATATTTCCTTGTATCTCTATTTGATTTTTGTGCAAAGACTTAAATCTTTTATTTTAATTTCTAAAAAAAATGATTATTTATATCTCCAAAGCTTATAGTTTTAGCAAATATTTTATGAGGTGTTTAATAAATTATTTTTAAAAATATATTTTGTTTAAAATAAATGTTAGAATTTTGACATGTAGATGATTAAAGAGATTAAATTTCCACAATCCATAGCAATTAAACTGATATATTTCTGGATTTAAAATTTAAATTATTAAAATTTAATTTACTACACCGAAAAATATTTATATTTCCTTGTATCTCTATTTGATTTTTGTGCAAAGACTTAAATCTTTTATTTTAATTTCTAAAAAAATGATTATTTATATCTCCAAAGCTTATAGTTTTAGCAAATATTTTATGAGGTGTTTAATAAATTATTTTTAAAAATATATTTTGTTTAAAATAAATGTTAGAATTTTGACATGTAGATGATTAAAGAGATTAAATTTCCACAATCCATAGCAATTAAACTGATATACCCTTTAGCTTCCTATCTTGCCAAACTAATCTCTCCCTTAGTGGGACAGTTTGATTCCTTTGTCAAGGACTCAACCCACTTTGTCCAATTCATCAAGGGTGCACATCTAGATAACAATGATGTCTTGGTGAGTTTTGATGTTGTCTCTCTCTTCACAAAGGTCCCAATCCCTGATTCTATCGAAATTGTGAAGCATAAGACCAATGTGGAGATTGCTAGTTTGGTTGAGCTATGCCTCAAGTCAACTTTCTTCTCCTTCGAGGGGGTCATCTACGAGCAAGTTGATGGTGTAGCCATGGGTTCCCCTCTCTCCCCTGTTATTGCCAATCTTTATATGGAACATTTTGAAGAGTTAGCCCTCTGTTCTTTCCCTCTTAAGCCTAGGTGGTGGAAGCGATATGTTGATGACACTAACATGTGTTGGCCCCATGGCATGGATAAATTAGAGGAGTTCCACCAACACATCAACAACATAGCACCTTGTATCTCCTTTACCAAAGAGGTGGAATCTAAAAATCAGTTGCCATTCCTTGATGTTCTTCTCATCAAGAAACCTGATGGTACCCTTGGTCGTCAAGTGTTTAGAAAGGCCATGCACACAGACTCATACATCCACTCTTCCTCCCACCACCATTCCAACCAAAAATTTGGCATTCTTAAGACTCTTGCTCTGAGAGCATATAGAATTTGTGATGAGGACCACTTAAGCCTTGAACTCAACCACCTTCGACATGTCTTTACGCTTAATGGTTACTCTCATAGACATATATCCAGAGCTTTCAACCAAGCCCAGTCCCTCCACCTTTCCTCGTGTGATACCAAAACCTCCCCTCGCCCTCCCGGCATGTTTGCCTCTCTCCCCTTTGTGGAAGGCATTTCGCAAAAAATCTCCAAGATCTTGACCAAAAAAGGTTTGCGAATAGCTTTCAAACCCTTATCCAAGCTTAGAAACCTTGTCCCGCCTTCAAAAGACTCTAGAGAGGCGTATTCTAACTCAGGAGTCTACAAAGTAGTTTGCTCTTGTGGGACACCGTATATTGGTGAAACGGGTCGCTCTTTCCATACTAGGATCAAAGAGCACGTTGCAGACATTAGGCATGATAGGGTTTGCAAATCAGCCTTAGCTGAGCATTCTTTCTCCACCAAGCATCACATCTGTTTGGAAAACACGCAAATCCTAGCCAATGAGGACAACTATTTCAAAAGGAAGCTTAAAGAAGCCATTGAAATCAACAACCACCCCATCAACCTTAACCGTGATGATGGTTGGACCCTCAACCCCTCGTGGCAGCCAATGTTAACCTCTAGGTGCAGAGACCATCATTGCGAGTAGTTACCTCTCTCCTCACCCTCTCTCCCATCTTGTTTGGTCACTCTTGCTCCACCGGTTGGGTTTCCTTCTTTCCCTCGATTGCCTCTTTTCTTTGTTTTTAGTAGCTTGCCTCCTTGCTTCTAGGGTTAGATTGCTATTGTGGGTGTGTGTTGGTGTGTGTGTACGTGTGTTAAATTCAACACATGCACACACAAGCATTGGTCATTCAGCTGGGGCTTTGTTTTTAGTTATTTGGTTGGGTTTTTGAAATATTTGTTTGTTCAGTTTGACATTTGCGCAATCCATTATTTTTATTAACAAATTCTTTTATAACGTGTGTGTGTGCTTCGGTATATATATATACTTACATATTTTTATTTTTATTTTTTCATTAGTTATTTTTTCCTCGTATTAGGTGTCTATATTCTTTATATTTTTTCATAATTTACTCGTTTATGTGTATGTATCTAGTTGATGCACTATTTGCATAGTTATATATAAATATAAATAATACTATATATATATTTGTTTGTTTACATCAATATAGATTTTTTCCCTCCGCTGGCCCATATCTGCCCACATCTAATTCTCATCCATGTTTATGTATATGTGTCTATACATATATCGAGTCTTAAATAACACACACACACGCGCATAACATTATATATATATATATCAAAAAATGATACACACATACACTCATTATATACTATATTTGCATGTGTTCTACCCAACACGTTATATTTATTCATGTTTTTGTCTTTAGACAGGTTTATTCCTATTCACATTTTCAATTTCTTTATTTTATTTTATTATCATTATTTATTTGTATTTTTTATTGGTATTTTTAATTTTATTTCTAATTTTTATGTGGTCTGTTCTTTAGGTGGATGTTCATTTATATATTTATTTAGCAGTTTGTTCGTGTGGGTTTTCTCTGCTGTGTTATACGTATTTCCAACTTACTTTTTAGTAATTTATTTTCATTTTCATTCATTTTTTTTGACTCTTATTTTTGTTTTTTGTTTTTTTGTTTTTTGTTTTTTGTTCTTAGTGGGGATGTGCATTTTTTTTGCCACATGCCCTACATCTGGCCATTTCTTTAGTTTCCTTTTCACTTCTCTTTTACTTGTTCCCCTGTCGATTGGGTGTCTATCACTTAGGGTCTTCTATCCTACCATCTCCCCATTTGACTTTTTTGGTGTGCGTGCAATCCCCCTCCCTTAGTCCCTATATCTTTGAGTCTGTCTACTTCTGCAACCCATTTTGTTTGACATCTCTTGCTCTCTTCATCCTGATGATAGATCACTTGGTGTGATTCGAAACGTTGATGGTAAAAAATCTTTACACAATCAAATCCAGAAATATATCAGTTTAATTGCTATGGATTGTGGAAATTTAATCTCTTTAATTGACACCCTTCATGGGAGGGAACTCTGTTTTAAATGCAAACAGCTAGAGATGTTAAGGATTAAACTAATGAAAAAGGTTGCAGATTTGGCTTTCCTCAAAAGATGTCGAGACTCTCGCTTAATCCCCTCCTTTGTCAAGATCAAACATCATCTTTGGGATGGATACACCAAGCAGATTTTCTTTCGGGCGAGTCTATCTCTCCTTAGATCGGTTATTAAGTCCACAAGGAGATCAATCAATCATCTAAATGCCAGGCTGCTCCCCTTGCACTTGGAGCTTGCTTCTTCCCTTAGACCAAACTTGTGGACGCGGTGGGACACATCTTCATTTGCTAGAGCTCTTGGGCGGCAAATAGAATGTATCAACAGACAGAAAAAGAAGTTTGATGCACTTGCTTGCAAGAATCGGCACTACCGATGGACGTCCAACTATTTCTCGAGATCTCTTGCCATTCCCCCCCACTCTCGGCCTCACTTTCATTGTTCGTGGTCCCATCCCGCAGCATCTTTTGGCTTCTCGTCAAACCAGTGTCCTTTTTCGCCCTTCCGCAGGACCTCCACTTTGCATAACGTGCGAGCTCAGTCTTCGACCTCTACTATTGAGTCCCATGCGCTTGAGAACGCTGACCAGATGCATGCTCACTCCTCTCCCCAGTTGCCAAAGTCTGCACAGCTCTGTCTTCCTTCGTGCAAGCCTTTGGACTCGCAACTACCCAGTATTGTGCAACAGTTGGACCAACGCAACTCCCCCCTGCGAGTTGAAGCTTCTCAACGGTCAGATTTCGATGTCAACGGCTCCTCTTCCACAGCCTCAGCTTCCTGTGCTAACGTCTCTTCACAATTAATCACAGGTACGTCTTCTTTGATTGGAGTGTGTGATACGTCCTGCTTTCATAGCTTTTCTTCTTCTGTTGATAGGTTAGATACGTCTTGCATTAATAGCAATTTGGTAGACCCTTTGGTGGATAGTGTGCCTCGAGCCCATCAACCCTTATCACATCGCCCATCTCAAGCTGATGCTGTGTGCCCTGTGTCTTTTCAACCTGACAGCGATATTTTATTTGATGGTGTTGCATCAAACCACTCTATTGTTGGCTGTCCAACCCCTTCCAACCTCCGTCCTTCGCCCACCGTGAGCCCGCCTACTCCTCAATCTTTGATCAAGATTTTGGAGGGAGATTCGATTTCTTCTCAGACGTCTCCTACCTGCACCTTGGGTTATTCGTCGTGTCCCCTTCGTAGCACATCTACCCACTCTGCCAACTTTCCGCACCAATGGGAAAGCAAACTGGTCATCAACTTATCTGATGTCTCCCTTGACCCCCATTCTTTCAATTTTTTGAAACGAGGTCTTAATTTTGCGGTGGCACCACGTTCCATTCCGCAAGTTGACTTCTTGGTTGAGATTGAGAATGCTATTCGTACTCTCCCTATCAATGTCGCCGAAGAAATTAGGCAGGATTGTGCTGTTGCCTTGAGACGGGCCAAACCTCCCAGACGTAATATCCCAAAAATTGAGTTTCTTTCATTCAAGAGTTTGTTGCGTCACAATGACCTTGTCATCACCAAAGCAGACAAAGGCAACGCCACTGTCATTATGAATAAGCAAGACTATGTTACCAAGATGCATGACCTTCTTGCTGATTCTAGTAGCTACAAAACCTTGTCTCGTAACCCTTGTGCAAAAATCCTTAAAACTGTCAAATCCTGTGTCATGGCCTCATCCTTTGATGATCACATCAAGAAAAGGTTAGTCCCTTCTAGAGAAGTCACTCCTCGCATATATGGGGTCCCAAAAATTCACAAGGACGGTATTCCTTTGAGACCAATTGTGGACACTATTGGCTCCCCCACATACCCTTTAGCTTCCTATCTTGCCAAACTAATCTCTCCCTTAGTGGGACAGTCTGATTCCTTTGTCAAGGACTCAACCCACTTTGTCCAATTCATCAAGGGTGCACATCTAGATAACAATGATGTCTTGGTGAGTTTTGATGTTGTCTCTCTCTTCACAAAGGTCCCAATCCCTGATTCTATCGAAATTGTGAAGCATAAGACCAATGTGGAGATTGCTAGTTTGGTTGAGCTATGCCTCAAGTCAACTTTCTTCTCCTTCGAGGGGGTCATCTACGAGCAAGTTGATGGTGTAGCCATGGGTTCCCCTCTCTCCCCTGTTATTGTCAATCTTTATATGGAACATTTTGAAGAGTTAGCCCTCTGTTCTTTCCCTCTTAAGCCTAGGTGGTGGAAGCGATATGTTGATGACACTAACATGTGTTGGCCCCATGGCATGGATAAATTAGAGGAGTTCCACCAACACATCAACAACATAGCACCTTGTATCCCCTTTACCAAAGAGGTGGAATCTAAAAATCAGTTGCCATTCCTTGATGTTCTTCTCATCAAGAAACCTGATGGTACCCTTGGTCGTCAAGTGTTTAGAAAGGCCATGCACACAGACTCATACATCCACTCTTCCTCCCACCACCATCCCAACCAAAAATTTGGCATTCTTAAGACTCTTGCTCTGAGAGCATATAGAATTTGTGATGAGGACCACTTAAGCCTTGAACTCAACCACCTTCGACATGTCTTTACGCTTAATGGTTACTCTCATAGACATATATCCAGAGCTTTCAACCAAGCCCAGTCCCTCCACCTTTCCTCGTGTGATACCAAAACCTCCCCTTGCCCTCCCGGCATGTTTGGCTCTCTCCCCTTTGTGGAAGGCATTTCGCAAAAAATCTCCAAGATCTTGACCAAAAAAGGTTTGCGAATAGCTTTCAAACCCTTATCCAAGCTTAGAAACCTTGTCCCGCCTTCAAAAGACTCTAGAGAGGCGTATTCTAACTCAGGAGTCTACAAAGTAGTTTGCTCTTGTGGGACACCGTATATTGGTGAAACGGGTCGCTCTTTCCATACTAGGATCAAAGAGCACGTTGCAGACATTAGGCATGATAGGGTTTGCAAATCAGCCTTAGCTGAGCATTCTTTCTCCACCAAGCATCACATCTGTTTGGAAAACACGCAAATCCTAGCCAATGAGGACAACTATTTCAAAAGGAAGCTTAAAGAAGCCATTGAAATCAACAACCACCCCATCAACCTTAACCGTGATGATGGTTGGACCCTCAACCCCTCGTGGCAGCCAATGTTAACCTCTAGGTGCAGAGACCATCATTGCGAGTAGTTACCTCTCTCCTCGCCCTCTCTCCCATCTTGTTTGGTCGCTCTTGCTCCACCGGTTGGGTTTCCTTCTTTCCCTCGATTGCCTCTTTTCTTTGTTTTTAGTAGCTTGCCTCCTTGCTTCTAGGGTTAGATTGCTATTGTGGGTGTGTGTTGGTGTGTGTGTACGTGTGTTAAATTCAACACATGCACACACAAGCATTGGTCATTCAGCTGGGGCTTTGTTTTTAGTTATTTGGTTGGGTTTTTGAAATATTTGTTTGTTCAGTTTGACATTTGCGCAATCCATTATTTTTATTAACAAATTCTTTTATAACGTGTGTGTGTGCTTCGGTATATATATATACTTACATATTTTTATTTTTATTTTTTCATTAGTTATTTTTTCCTCGTATTAGGTGTATATATTCTTTATATTTTTTCATAATTTACTCGTTTATGTGTATGTATCTAGTTGATGCACTATTTGCATAGTTATATATAAATATAAATAATACTATATATATATTTGTTTGTTTACATCAATATAGATTTTTTCCCTCCGCTGGCCCATATCTGCCCACATCTAATTCTCATCCATGTTTATGTATATGTGTCTATACATATATCGAGTCTTAAATAACACACACACACGCGCATAACATTATATATATATATATCAAAAAATGATACACACATACACTCATTATATACTATATTTGCATGTGTTCTACCCAACACGTTATATTTATTCATGTTTTTGTCTTTAGACAGGTTTATTCCTATTCACATTTTCAATTTCTTTATTTTATTTTATTATCATTATTTATTTGTATTTTTTATTGGTATTTTTAATTTTATTTCTAATTTTTATGTGGTCTGTTCTTTAGGTGGATGTTCATTTATATATTTATTTAGCAGTTTGTTCGTGTGGGTTTTCTCTGCTGTGTTATACGTATTTCCAACTTACTTTTTAGTAATTTATTTTCATTTTCATTCATTTTTTTTGACTCTTATTTTTGTTTTTTGTTTTTTTGTTTTTTGTTTTTTGTTCTTAGTGGGGATGTGCATTTTTTTGCCACATGCCCTACATCTGGCCATTTCTTTAGTTTCCTTTTCACTTCTCTTTTACTTGTTCCCCTGTTGATTGGGTGTCTATCACTTAGGGTCTTCTATCCTACCATCTCCCCATTTGACTTTTTTGGTGTGCGTGCAATCCCCCTCCCTTAGTCCCTATATCTTTGAGTCTGTCTACTTCTGCAACCCATTTTGTTTGACATCTCTTGCTCTCTTCATCCTGATGATGGATCACTTGGTGTGATTCGAAATGTTGATGGTAAAAAATCTTTACACAATCAAATGTAGATGATTGTCAAATTTAACTTACAAAGATGAATGTTAACATTAACACACTCACACCATCTAACTCCACCCTATCTACCATTGTAGAATGCCTCTCGGCATTAAACATAGATCCATTATTTAGATGTTACTTTATGATATCATCAAAAGTATGGTCCAGCCATGAATATCAACCATAAGATATTCACCATACTTATATCTTCCTTGGTATGTGCACTAGCATCAAGTCTCATGATGCTTACCAAGGAAAATATCTGCACATGGCGTCACCATATACTAAGTCTCATAGTATACACCATGCTATATCTCAATAACTACCCAATTCTATGAGATATGCACTATCATGATCTCCAAGGACATCAACCAAATGATATCCACTATGATAGTAGGTTAAACTATTGTTAAGATCATCACCTTACAATAGTAACCATGATTGAATTTACCAAAAGATCATCACCTCTCAAGAAATTCTCACAAGATCATGTAATAACTCACATAACATCCACCATGAACCATATCAGAAGGTGAGTCCACCATGAATATTCTCAAAGGGTGGAATATGGGTTTTCACCTCAAACTTTTCTCTCACAGAGAAGGATGCATTTAAGATACATCCCAAGATATCATTGATGTTGAGTTTCCCTCTCAGTAAGGGGTCAGGTCCATAACTCCAAGCTTGTCTTCAATAATGTGCAAACTTCACTGTGGCTGAAGACTTTGGAAAAAATATTGGTGGTCACATCTTCAGTGATAACGTACTCTGAATGAATAGCATCTCACGTATTCATCTACGAGTTAGGCATTTGCATAAAGGTCTTCCAATTTACACATATGGAACTTCCTCTCATGAATCATAGTCCTTTGACTACTATAGCTTCTTGATCACTAGAGAATCCATCTCAACATGGTGTACTACCTCTGAACCAATATGGCTACGATCCTCAAAAGTCAACTAACGCATATCCTCAATCTGCCCCCTCTATCATGGAAGCATACCTTGATTCATAGTAACATGAGTGAATGTACTAAACTGTGGATTTACCTTAGGCTTGGCAACATCAAATATTAAGATAATGTGGTTATCTTAAGTCCAAGTATTAACCTCTTGACCTCTCTGTCCAAGGTTGCCTACAATGTCAAGCTCCCTCTTGATATAGAAGGGTACTCATAATCTTAATCATCAATGATATCTTGCTTCAAGAGTCGCTTATTATCTTACATGATTCATATGTGGCTAAAGGTGTTGGATCCAAGACCACTTTGGAGTTAATAAGATCAAGTCCTAGAGAAAATAGTTACTATCTTGATATTTGAGCAAAATCCCATCACAGTCTACTCCCTCTCATTAGAAGAGCCCCTTGTCTTGATTTTTATTTCATAATCTTGAATGTTATCAGCCATAAAAGTATTACGATATTAAATAGTTTCTATTTACTCTCTTCCGTCTTTTTCTAATGGTCACTCTTTTTGTAATGTTTCCATAAATTCCTTTTGTTCATTATGGAAAGTTTCTCTCTTCATAATGTTTCTATTTCTCTCCCTTTGTTCGTTATAGAAACATTCTTGGGTATACTTTTATAAAGAGATCATTTATGATTTCTGTTTAATAACAGCTGCATTATTTTACCATAATAAAAAGATGTCTCAGCAGAATTCCTGACGCATCATTCTTCTCTTCCTGGAAGAACATCCCTAGAGACAAAGGAAAATGGACAAGATTATATCAGGGCAAATGGCTCTTATTGTTCATGCATATAAGCAAGAGACTATAATAAGCAAATAAATGTAATATTGAAAGATAATAAATACTTATCTGCACATCAACATTCTTGATACAAGTTGCTCCACTGAAGGTCCATATGCATCAGATCAGAAAGCGCCTCCATATAAGCATTTGTCAAACAATTTGAGTACATTGTCCATGCTTCCATCAGTCATTCTGAAGGTTTCTATAAAAAAAAAATTATTTGTGAAGTAAACACACTCTCAAATTGTTTGAGAGACATCTCCCCTCTGAATCATCTCCCCTCTAAGGATGATTCGAATTTGGAAGTCTGATAGTGTCTCTTCTCCGACATCTCCCCTCTGAAGATGGTTCAGATGGGAACAGAACATTGGTTATTATTCCCCCCACAATGTAAAATTCTCACGTGTTCCACTTTATAGAGTTTTCAGTCACTATCAAATCCAATGAGAGACAATTATGCATGAATGATATCAACCTCTAACTCTGTTAGTCATCAACCTCTATATTTGAAGCGACCATTAAATTACTTCAAACCTCCAATACCCAATTGGTCCAAAGTATTTGCAGATAAAAATTCTTTGCTCTCAGCAATGAATAACCCATCCAATATTGGGGAACAATTAGCCTTCCAATTGAAAAATCTATACTGACGTAGATGCGAAATAACACACCTGAACAGAGGCAGAGTAATCAAAGAGGTAACCCATAACTGAGCAAAGAATAACCCATCCAATATTGAGGAACAATTAGCCTTCCAATTGAAAAATCTATACTGTAGTAGAATCGAAATAACACACCTGAACAGAGGCAGAGTAATCACAGAGGTAACCCATAACTCTCATAAATTTTCCAAACACTTAGGTATAATAGATATAGTCCCTCAAGTTTATAATGTACAACAATATACACACTATTCAACCAAAACATTCATTCAGAAATCCTTTTTCATATGATACAGGCTTCTGGATAACATTACCAAGTTTTCAAAGACAGTTTAAGGATCTTGATTTCCTTTTGAGAGCATCACCACAGACAACCAGTTGTCCCTTGATGTTTGCACAGAGCCTCTTTCAATAGTTGTCACTATTCACAGAGTCCATTTCCTGTTATCTGGTTCCAGCAAGATTACAGATCAACAACACCCTCGATAAAACATAGATTGGGATGTCAATAGGAGAAAATAAACCAAGTCCACAAATCGTTCATATTTAGAACTTATTATTGCAACATAACAAAACACGACAAAGGCAGGACAAATACATTCGACCCAGCCATATTGAATATCCACTTCAGTGACAGCAGGGATTAATATTACGAAGCCAACATAAAAAGTTGATCAGCCTCTAGAGACTTACATCACTTAAAATATAAAACTGTTGCCTGCATCAAGTCTGGAGGAGGTAATGACATATAAAACCAGTGGTCGACTTCTGAGAGATGAAGCATTAACATTTCAAGCCCCAATTGTTTACTGCATCAGGGCTAATAATCAAACTTTGAACACCAATCAATCACCAGTCACCCTAATGCTTTTGTCATCATATTAAACTTTTGATCTTTTAATTTGATATGAAGTTTATGTATTCTATATGCAAGTTATGGTCTCGAAATTATATAGTCCACAGATATGTTACTATATTGGGATTGTAACTGTCCTTCAAATATTATTATGCCCAATCTTTTTATTAATAAATGTTGCAATGTTCCTTCAGACACGGCAGGCAAAATAAAGCAGGTATTATCCAAATATTTCACCCAATCTCTGAGGACGAAAAAACAATGATTCAAATATTATTTCATCAGACATATAAGACTTTCCCGGGCAAGTTGTCGTGGATGTAATAGAATTTTTTCTTTCTTTTCTTCCGAACTGAGATTTGCCTGGCGCCCTATGCGCACAACTTAATTTTATACACACTAATTTGGTCAAGCGCCCATCTCTTCTGTGCAAATGTACCTCTATGCATACTTGTCTATTAAATACATACCATAATCTTACCTTCCATGGAAGATTGACTGCCACCTCTAGGTGTTAAAACTTATCTATTTACATCTTTAATGTATATCTTAATTGTCTATGTCTTTCTCCCATGAATATATACTCCAAGCTTGAATGAAGTCTGCTGATTTCATAATTTTGGTGAACTGGTTTCCATAATCGCCGCTTGATGTAGACCATAATTCATCTTGGTCATTATCTGAATGTTGCTCTCATGCTTCTTCCGTTATCACTTCTTATGATCATATCAGAGTCACTGCTGAGGAATTTATCCAGTTTCTGAAACACACTGAAATTTGGATTTCTTCAAAGGAATAATGAACGATCAAACAAGATTCCTCCCTTTGCAACAAAAGCAATTTGAGTATCTTTGGTGATTCTACAAGGTAGAGGCGTCTTCTAGCGTATGCAAAGAAGTCAAAGCTCTTACTCAGAATACAATCTTTTCAAGAATAATTTGCAGTAACAGATATGGAAGTTTTATTTCTTAACCCAACATTCAAATCTACCCCCAAATAGTGCTAGCTGGATACAACTGTATAATTATATATAGGTTCAAAATCAGAGTTAATGAATAGATTGATAAGGGGATGATGATTCTGCTGTCTAGGCCAGAACATTCATATGTCAGGCCTTTCATTCAACAGTTACCTCGTGTTTGCTTCAAATATTATAATCTTCTGAGTTGTGATATATATTTTTTATTCATACGGGTTCAAAGCCGTGAGAGTGCAATCATTATGGAGACATATATCATGTTGCATCAGATGGAATGGTTGAATAGCCCAATATTATTTTCCAGTTGCAAAATAAATATTAATTTAAATTTATTTTCATCAGAGACAACTCTTACGATAATAGATAATTTGTCTACTATTAGTTAATGGTAATCTATTGTAAATATCTAGTTAGCTTTCGCTTTTTTAGCTTTCTCTGTTAGAATAGAATGTTTCTATTATTTACGATTGTTTCCTAAAGAAACATCGTTTTATTCTTTTGTATATAATGACCTTTCGGTCTCTGTTAATAACAAGCAAGTATTTTACCAATTGCTTCCATAATATGGTATCAGACCATGGTTAAATTTTTTAGAAAATAATAATTTCTTAATTGAAATTCAAAGATCATTATTTTCGAAATAATATTTTCCTCACAGACCTTGCTTCACAATTTTGTTTAATTTTTGGCTAAGGTTTCTTTTTGAAGAACAAAGTTTGCAAATCGCGAGCTAGGGTTTGAAGATTAAAAAAAATCGCAATTTGAAGAGATCGCACGGTGAAATCGTGATTAACCACACACGTCAATAAAGGGCAATTTCTCCTCTACTAGGGTTCAAAAACTGCGGCTTTTACCAACAGTAATGGTCATTTTTAGGCATTTTTCTGCAGACGGCTTTTGCGACCTCAAACCTGCATTTTTTGTCGTTTGTGGAGTTAAATCTCCACATCTTCAGCCCTCTTCAGTTTCGTCTCAGCTTCCAGTCAAACCCTGAAACAAAATCAGCAAGTTCTGTCTCAAATCTGCTATTTTTCTGCAAATCCGAGCTTTCATGGCTGCCACCTACGTTTTTTTCGAAACCCTAATTTTTGACCTCAAAAAAAAAATATATTTTCAAATTCTTGGGTTTTTCGAGAGCTCAACTGGGTTGTAGTCAGATTTTTTTAGGTGCCTCAATTTTTGTGCCTTGATTTTCGAGCCAGCAGATCCAGAAAACAACACCATATTCCTTCTAGGTTTTTCAAGCTCTCTTCTGGGTCACTCTCCAATTTTCTAGGTCTTCCATTTTTTGTCTTGAAAAAATGTGTCATCACAGAGTTTCATAGTTTTTCATTAAAACACGTGTCGTGGCATCTCTGACAAACATTTTGCCCAAGCACAACTCCTAATTCAATGGTCAAAATTATGGCACTTGGAAGCAACAGATCATCGCAATTTTTGAATATCAGAATACCGATCAAATTGATCTGGGTGTTAGAAAATGTCTGACTGCTCCTAGTTCTAATTAGGATGCATAGGATCTGAATAATCAAGAGGCGGTGATGCTTCACAAATTATCCGTGGCTGATGATCAGTTTTCTCAGATTCCATTTGGCAAGACAACTACCGAGCTCTAGACACATCTCAAAGGTCTTCATGAAACATCTGACAAAAGCAGAGCCTTCTTTCTGAAAAACACTCTGTTGTCTATTGTCAGGATGAGCGCACCTCACTCCAAGCACAACTGAATCAGATTCAAGAAATCCATGATCAGTTACTTACCATCGATTGCAAGAAGCAGGAAGAGGATATTGTGGTTATCACTCTTTGGAGTTTACCAAAGTCCTATGAACATTTTATCGACTCTCAACATCACATCTTCTGGTGTTGATATTAAGTTCACTGATCTCTGCACCCTACTACTTCAACAAGATTGGTGGAAACAACAGTTCAGTAGCAGCTCCAGTTCCACCTCCACAGAGCAAGCCTTTGCTGCGAAATGCTTTCAGAAGGATAAAGGCAAGTTTCAGCAACCATCTCAGTAGAAGTCTTCTGCTCCAGCATCAGATGGTTCTTGAAAGAAGAACATTCAATGCAACTATTGCCACAAGTTTGGACACCTGAAGGTTGAATGTCAGAAATGCTTAGCTGCACAATCCAAGCAATCAGATTCGCAGCCCAAAGCGAAAAGTGCAGAGCACACTGAGCAGGCAGAATCTGCCCTTTACACCTTCATGGCTAAAAGACCTGCAGATCATGTCAAGTCATCTGCCTAGTACATTGATTCAAGTGCCTCTTGTCATTTCACTCACCGAAAAGACTGGTTTACTAACTACCAGCCTTATTCAAACTCTGTTATTTTTTGTGGCGGAGAAGAGTACACGGTTGTTGGCAAAGGCAAAGGCACACTAAGCAAATAGAATCTGCCTTTATGCCTTCATGGCTAAAAGACCTTCAAATCATGTCAAGTCATTTGCCTAGTACATTGATTCAAGTGCCTCTTGTCATTTCACTCACCATAGAGACTAGTTTACTGACTACCAGCCTTATTCAAACTGTTATTTTTGGTGGCGGAGAAGAATACACGATTGTCAGCAAAGGCAACATTCAGATTCAGTCTACTGGGAGGAATCTCATATTCCTTGATGTGTACTATGTTCCAGGGATGGAACTAAATCTACTCTCAAACAGTTAGTTAATGTGACATTCTCCACACTTGGATGTCACCTTCAATTCACATCAGTGCACCATAACTGATCGAGCAACTCAGTGTACTATTGTAGTGAGTCTTGAGGATCATGGTCTTTTCAGACTTACTAATTCTGGTGATTCTCAGGACTTAGCTATGGTTGCTCAACGGTCTTCTGTTAGCACACTTTGGCATCAACGATATAGGCACTCAAATGTGCATTATCCCTCACAACTTGCTCGAAATGAGCTTTTTCTTGGATTGCCAGAGATTCAGACTCAGTAGCTTGGAGTTTGTGACGCATGCCAAGCTCGGAAGCAACATCGCACACCTTTCACCAATGGCAACTCATGGCGAGCTTCTCAGGTACTTCTGCTTGTACATGCCGATATCTGCAGCCCTATGGCCACTCCTTCTATTCTTGGGTCTAGGTATTTTCTATTGTTTGTTGATGATTTCAATAAAAAAATGTGGGTGTATTTCCTTAAAAAGAAATCAGATGCATTTCCTGTATTTCAGAAGTTTAAACCTTTAGTTGAAAAATAGTAAGAAATCTATTATTACTCTTGGATCAGACAATGGGGGAGAATTTTGTTCTAATGTTTTCTCCACTTTCTTGAATACACATGGCATCAAATGCCAATTAACCACACCCCACACGCCACAACAGAACAGTGTAGTTGAACATCAAAACAAGACAATCACTAAGATGGCTCGATCCATGCTCGAACACAGACATGTTCTGAAGAAGTTTTGGGCAGAAGCAGTTAACACTACAGTTTCTCTGTTGAATCGATCACCCATAATGATCGTCAAAGGTAAAACTCCAGAAGAGGCTTGGTCAGGTCACAAGCCCAGAATCAGTCACCTGAAGGTTTTTGGCTCCCTTGCTTTTGTTTGGATCCCTAATGTGTCACACACCAAGTTGGATGCCAAGAGTCAGAAACTCATGCTTGCTAGATACAGTAATCTTTACAAAGCCTATTGCCTAATTGATGTTGAGACATTGTGTCTCATCTATAGCCGTGATGTAGTCTTTGACGAGCAATGAGGACCTTTCATGCCTATTTCTCTTGTTCCTGATCCAGCAGACCAGCCTATGAAGGCTCATGATTTGGGAGTTCAGCTTCCATTAGGTCCACCTAATGGGAGGGCTCCAGTAGCTACTACAGCTCCAGTTATACTAGTGATTCCTATGCAGACACCTCCAACTTCTTCTGTAGGATCACCTCGCTCTGTAGATGCTTCGCCTGAGTTTGATCCAGATTCTTCTGATGAGGAACCTAATCATCAAGCATCTCTTGATACTAATGTTGGTCATTCTCCTATCCGGCCTAAGTCGTGGGCTAAGACACTTGCTGATCTTCATGATGATGAGCTCATTGATGGGAGAACTGCTTGGAAAAAAAGCAAAACTACAAATTTTGTTAATTTGCTCTCATGGCCAACATTCACAGTGTGTTTGAACCTCAAACATATTCCGAGGCTAAAGGAATTCCAAAGTGGGAACAGGCCATGCAATATGAACACCAGAGCCTGCTGAAGAACAACACCTGGGTCCTTTCTGATCTTCCATCAGGGAAGAAACCCATTGGTTACAAATGGGTTTATAAAATCAAATACAAATCAAATGGTACTTAGGACAAGTACAAAGCTCGTTTAGTGGTGAAGGGTTTTTCTCAGCATCAAGGCATTGATTATGAGGAGACCTTTGCTCCTACTGCAAAGATGAGCACCATCAGATTAGTCCTAGCCATGGCAGTACAGTTTGGCTGGAAGGTCCATCAGATGGAGATGAACGTCAAGAGTACTTTCCTGAATGGTGATCTCCATGAAGAGGTCTACATGATGCAGCCTCCTGGTTTCAAGGTTGCTAGTAAAGACCATTAGGGTCTCAGATTGGTAAAAGCCCTCTATGGCTTGAAGCAGGCCTCTCGGGCATGGTACATAAAAATTGATAAGTACCTCAGTGATCAAGGCTTCGAGTGGAGTTCTTCAAACTCAAATCTATACATCAAGACTACTAACAGTGACATCATCCTTCTAGTTATTTATGTGGATGATTTGATCATCACTAGCAACTCGACATCTTTGATTCAAGGAATCAAACAAAATTTATGCCAGTCTTTTGATATGACTGACCTTGGGCTCATGCATTATTGCCTAGGTGTTGAAGTTTGGGAACAGTCTTCTGGTATATTCATCTCTTAGTCCAAATATGTCAAGGCCCTGTTAGACAAATTCTATATGCAGGATTGCAAGCCTGCATCTACACATATGAAGAAAGATCTCAAGTTATCTGCAAACTCTGATTCTCCTTCCGTTGATGATACTACATACAGGCAACTAGTAGGCAACCTCATCTACCTCTCTGCTAATAGGCCTGATATCAGCTTCGCAATCAACTATATTTCATGCTTTATGACAACTCCTAAGGCTGATTATTGGATGGCAGCAAAGCGTGTGCTTTATTATGTGAAGGGCACTTCAAATTATGGACTTCTATACTCTCAAAGTTCTAATCCTAAACTTAGTGGGTTCACAGATTCAGATTGGGCAGACTCTGTTGATGATAAAAAGTCAACTTCTGGATATGTGTTCAGTTTGGGATCCGGTGCAGTTACATGGACCAATAAAAAGCAACAGGCAGTTTCTCTCTCCTCTATAGAGGCCGAATACAGAAGGACTATTAAGGCAGGATGTGAAGTTGTTTGGCTTCGTCGGATGCTTGGGGATATGCAGACGTCATCAGCAAGACTAACTACTCTATTTGTTGATAATGAAGGCGTTATCAAGTTAGCACGAAATCTAGTCTTCCATGAACGAACCAAGCATGTGGATGTTCACTGTCATTACATACAACAGCTGGTTGAAGACAGGACTATAGATTTGCAATATGTTCCTACCACAAATCAGACTGCAGACATTCTCACCAAGCCTCTTGGTCCTGATAAGTTTGTCAAATTCAGAGAACAGCTTGGCGTTCTAGATAGATTAACCATTAAGGGAGGGTATTACGATATAGATAATTGTCTATTATTAGTTAATGGTAATCTATTGTAAATATCTAGTTAGCTTTAAGTTAGCTTTCATTTTTTTAGTTCTCTATTAGAATAGAATGTTTCTATTCTTTACGATCGTTTCCTAAGGAAACATCGTTTTATTCTTTTGTATATAATGACCTTTTGATCTCTGTTAATAACAAGCAAGTATTTTACCAATTACTTCCGTAATAACAACTAACAAGGGAATAACCTCACTCTAATATCATTTAAAAGATCTCAATGTATGTATAAATTAATTTACTGTTGTAACTTGTAATAGCACGTGTTTTTATTTGTGTGTTTCAAGTTACCTTCTCAATGAATATGTATATAATATTAAGAGACATGTCTCTTTAACTCTCATTAATTATTACAAATAATATTTTCTTAAGGTATTATCATGATTAAAATATGTGATATATATATATATATATATATACACTTTATTATCAATAATACTAATGCTCCATGATAATAATAGAGTAAGATAGAGATCAAATGTTTAAGGCTGATAGGCCATCCAAACATTTGATTGCATTGATTAGAATCATTTGATCAAAGCTACAATCATTAACAAAAGCAATAAATATAGCCTCGATTTTCATAAATGCGGATTTCTCTCGCCAATGAGATTTCATTGACTGAAATCACATCAGTATTTCTGTAGGAACTGCAACTAAATGTGATTTTCTAAGCTCCAAATATAAATTGTATGTAAATAATCATTGAGTATTATGTGATTATGTACAATGTGATGACTCAGTATGAGCGGAAAGTGTAAAAAAGTTGACCACATAAACTGAAAATCAAACAGATAAACATTTTATAGGTAAAAGATTTAGGAGCAGAATTCAGTTAGCTTGAAACAAATTAAAATGTGCTGGTAACGCAAGAGCTTGTGATAACATATTTGTCCAAAGAGGGTTAGAAGTGTAATTCGTGATTCTAACTATTCCATAGATTTTAAAGAGAATTTTCTGCAGGTGGGTAGATTTCATTAACAAAAATGATACTTTCTGGCTAGGAATGTGCTCCTAATTCCTGATATTAATATTTTACTTTTTGTGCAGACTGTGGCATGCTTTGTTTTAATTGATAGTCACTTTTGACTGTAACTATGTAATATTCCAAATATTTTGGAGGACCCCATCCCCAAGGAGATTTCAATTCAAAGTCTGAGGCATTAGTGCCTCTCCTATTTGTCTCATACTGTAGTCTATTCTTCCTTATCGCTCCAAATTCTCCTTGTATCTCCCCTTGGTAGTCTTGCAGCCACCTCATATCTCCCTGCATGAAATCTACCATTTTGATGTTGACGCCCACCTTATCCCTCCCACCATAAAAAGTCCCCTAATGCTCCCCTCCTTATCTCTCCCCTGCCAGCGGGCCCACCACCTTGTGCCTCCCATTTTAATCTCCTTAGGACTCCCTAGGGTTCAGCACCAGTGATGAAGCCTGCAGCATTCATGGTCAAGACTGATGAAACACGTCCACAATGTAAATGCAAACTGTCATCAACAGCACAAACGCAAACCAAAGCTTTTGTCCTCATTCTTTGTGCAGTTGTCACGAATGTTTGTGGGTTGGGCTGGGTTTTGAATACATAACATCACTATCACAGGGATCGCGACCACTGTCGTGCTGCGGGGCCAACCCCCACTGTATCATGTTTTTATTCAGAATGTTTATCACAACTGTTGAAAAGTAGAAATAATGAATAACATAATACGAGATTAACTGTTTTCATCTATTTTTTCCATTCTGTGAAGCTATCTTCAATTAAATATAGATGATACTAGCTTGATTTGTATTCGAGGGAGCTTATGTTTTCCTCATTCCCAGCCTTGCCTGAGGGTTGGTTTGGTCCAAATAAAGGCTGGATTTGTAGAAAGAGAATTTATGAAATTGAATAAAGATAAAACGAACATTATATTTGCCAGCCATTCAAGAAAGAAATGACAGGACAGAGATCTTTCAAGTGATTTTTATTAAACAAAATTTAGGAGGGCCTGACCACTAAGCATAGTTATTCATAATTCAAAAAGACTTATCAGCCAAGGTTCTGGAGGAAACATCAGCAGTGGTTCTGGCAGAGGTAGTCACATGATTTCTACAATAAGTGATGTACATGCCCTTTCAAAGGCTACATGGCAGTATTTGCACAATAGGTGATGTAACTGCCCTTTTAATGGCTATTGTCAACCAGGAAAATAACTAAAAAATGTAAAGCCAACTACAAAACCCAAATTCTGGTGCAATTACGCTAATCAAACCAATGAAGTATATGGAAATTGACTGCAAAATTACAAATTCAAACAAAATCAATTGCACTCCAAACACAAAGCCTCCAGTGTTCTCCTTGTTCTCCTTGAATTGCTCTCAAATTTCAAGTGTCTACAAGTAAATCCCAAAGCTCGGAATGGATAAGCAAGAAGATATCAAAGTCATAGTTGTCAAAATGAGGTATGGGGAGGGTTTAAATAGAGATTGAGAGATTATTGGACAGTGGAGATTGATTAGATTTTTAGGAAATTGACAGCTATGATTGCATTAGTGTGAGTGATATTAGAAAGTGGAGTTGAAAAAAGGCAAGTAGAGAGGATAGATGTATAAATTAAATTTATTTATTTTCTCCCACATAAAAAGGTAAATTGAATAATATTCCTGTATTCAATTTTTAGATATGCTCCACGGAGTCTCCAGGACAGGGATGTGTTACTAGTAGAGGTACGGGTCGAAGCCAAAACTTAGGGGACGGGACCTTAGGGGATGGTGATTAAAACATAGGAGATTTTTTTATATAGAGAGACAGAATTCAAATATGCATATCATAACATTGATAAACCATTCACCATAGACATTTTAGAAGATCAATACATGGAATATTATCAAATGGCAAATACTAAGTACTTCTATTATAACAATATCACATACATATATAGCGAAAATCAAAATGCCTAAAGGCTCCAAGTATCATGCATGAAATCATAATGAAATAAAGAGAAGTCCAACTAAAATAGTTAGTAAATACTAAACCCAATCTTTCCTCTCTGTTGCTGCTGCTCTATGTTTTTTTTCTTCCTCTTAGCATGAATGTCAATTCTAAAAATGAGTGGAAAAGTTAGTGTTCTAATAGACCAAATATGGTTTGCATATTTTTCTTACGTCTTTAACACGACTAGGGGACAGCAAAAAAAAATTTTAAATGATTTTTTGGGGGTGTTTTCCTTTACCAGATCGGCTGGAAAAATGGGGATGGCCAGCAGTTTCAGGGGCGGATAGGGAACGGCAAAACCGTCTCCGGTACTGCTGGCTGTCCCCAAGTTTCCTGCCAAAAAAAATTGGCCATTTCGGGGACATTTCCAAATTTCCCAAATAGGGGACGACTCAAGGGATGGCAAAAATCTGTCCCCATGTCCCTGTTTTGTCCCCGGGATGGGTACGACCCCAAAACCATTGGGGACGCATCCCCATGGAACACTGATTTTTAGGAAATTAGAAAATGAAAAGAGGATTGAATAAATGGTTAATTATTTAAACTTTAGACCACCGCTTAGCTTAATTGGAGAAAAGGGATTAAAAAACTTGGTTGATTATTTAATCAGTCAGGGGAATTCAATAAGGGAATTTGATTAATCTGATTAATCTAAAATCACAGACAAATTTGATGTAATTGTTTGATTAGGGAATGTTGAAGTATAGATTGATTGAGACCCTAGAAGAAAAACAAAAGTAAAAAATTTAAAATTATTTAACTAATAGCAAGAGAATAATGAAATTATTCAATGAAATTAAATGAACAATTGTGACAAGCATTATCGTAGGCAATTGACAATTTTCAGCATCTACAACCATATCTCACCTCCTATTAGTTTCATCATTTACATTATTTAGCGAACTATTTGTTGTGGATGTCTGCTGTTGAATTTGTAACAACTGTAGCAAATTGGTGGGGACTTGCCCATTTTCGCCATGGGATTTTTGTTTATTTGTGAGTGTACTGCTGGGAAAAAAGGGAAGACAGTTTTTGGGAGCTTGTTTAAAAGATTTTGGGAGATGGGAGAGATTTAGATATAATCCAGGTCTACTCTAGAATGAGATAGAGTTGACAGCTAGTAAGTAAAAAATTCTGATATATGCGTTATATGATTTGTGTGCAAGTATTATCATCAATTCTAGCATTACATTATGCTATATTCATGCACTAACTTTGAGGAGATTTCAATGAATATTGTATATCCTTTTAAAATTTACATTCTATTCTTTTTCAGTTTGTTGAGCATGTTTGGTACAGCTCTTAAAGAAGAGTCTTGAATGGCAAGCACAAAATATTGTTATTAGAGATTAAAAAATGGAAGATTGGAGAAATATACACCATTTTTGGTATCAGGGCATCCTAACGTGCTGGAACTAAAGAATTTGTGAAAAGAGTTCTGGATAGCTTATTGAGAAGTGTTTGGGTATGTCTGTGTATGTGGATGCGGGGTTGTTTTGTGATGTGAAAAACAGAAATATAAGTTGGAAGAAGAAATCACATAAAGAAAGTGGCAAAAGCAAAACAAAAGACAAACAAAGGAAGCTACAAAAATTGGAGTTTGGGTTGGAGAAATTATGGTGGATGTTGGAGCAGTATGAAGAAAGCATTAATAGGAAAGCAAAGAAAAAGAATCAAGACAGTTTAACAAAGACATTCAAGTATCATGAGAAGATGAAAAAGATTGGTGAGAATAATACTCACCTTGTAAGCAAAAGTTATCTTCACAGATTAGAGCTACAGAGCTGATTAACCAAGTGATTGAGCTACTACAATAGGGAAAAATTAATCCCTCAAGAATTTGACACGGTTATTATTAGATGAAAGGCTCTTAATGTGATTTTTAAAGAGTTTAACAGAATGAAAATAGATGAATGAGATTAAGATGAAGAAGATGAGTGGGTTTAAGATGTTCAGCTGTTTTACCATTAAAAAGTGGGAAAATATTGATAATTACAATGGGAGCAAAGAAGAGTTCAAAGGTTGCAATCAAGAAGAATAAAACCTATCACTAGAGGTGTCCCTATAGGTAGCATCTGTGGAAGTGACCCACATTGGAGATGAAGCCGCAGCAGAGATGGAGATGTTTGGAAGACCCATATTTAAAGGTGAAGAAGAAGACCTCTTAAAAGAGATTGCATTGTGAAGATGGAATGTGAAGGGCCTGAAATTGTGTACATACCAAAACTTGATACTGAAGTAAAATAAACTAAGAAGAAAATGGACACTTGATAGCTTGTGATAGAGAACAAACCATGGAAAAGATACAAGTTGCAAAGAAGAATTGGAAGGCATTCCTAAATTGCACAATGTCAAGGAGTAAGCACCCATGGAAATTGTGTATTCCCTTTGACTTTTTGTTTTTGATGATTTATGTGCAAGCACTATATAAGGTTGGACAATGACGAGAAGAACTATGATGGCTTTCAATAAAGGAAGACTGCTAGAAGTGGGTCTAAATCCACAAGCAGATACAAAATGAGAGAGAACGTATTAGAAGAGGCAGAAGATTTAAGATCCAATGAGGTTGGAAGTGGAGGAAGAAATTTTGAGAAAAAAGTGTACAAGTAGCCAATATGGTGGAAGGGCAGGCTGTAACAGTAGGGTTTTTGAGTTCTTTATACCAGGAGCTTAATTTTTTTGAAAAGATCAAGAATATGGTGTAACTACCCTTTGAATGATTTATGTCTCGCCATCTGTCGATTTCAGGCCATTTAGGTATTCTAGGAAAATATTCTAGGTGGATTCCTTTTATTGAATTTGTAATTGCTGTAGGGTTTAGTGGGCTAGGAAAATATTCTAGGTGAATTCCTTTTATTGAATTTGTAATTGTAGTAGGGTTTAGTGGGCTAGGAGAATATTCTAGGTGGATTCCTTTTATTGAATTTGTAATTGCTGTAGGGTTTAGTGGGCATTCGCCCATTTTTGGAATGGGTCTTATTTATTTGTAGGATGCATTTCTGGGAAAAAAAAGAGTTATATGCACAGATTTTAATTTTTGGAGAACAGTTTTTGAGCTTCTTAAAGTGTTTTAACTTTTAAGAGATAGGATAGATCTAGAAATAATCATGGTCTGATGTAAATGAGAAGAGTAGATATTCTGAAAATATTATTTTTCTGATACAAACATAATATTACGTCTTGTGCGGAAGTATTATCTTTAGCTGTAGCATCATATCATGCTGTATTCATTTTTTAGCTTGACGAATAGTTTAATGAGAGTTTAAATCTTTTATGCAAGCTTTACTTTTCAGTCTGCTGAGTGTGTTTGATACAATTCCTAGAGAAAAGGCTTGAATGGGATGAATAGAGTATTGATTTTTAAGACAAGCTCAATGCTCAGAGAAATCTGCATCAATAAGTATCAATATACAATGAAAAGATCCTAGAGATCATGGTCACCCGCAGATGCTCTCAACTGTTGTATCACCCTACTTGTTGGTCTTTTGCAGGTGAGTTAACTGAGAGGTGAGACCAATACAAGTTTCTTCACCACAAGTAGAGGCAGTTAGCAAACTATTCTTAGAGCTTGAAGTAGCCAAGTTATTATTGGTTTTAATGAGAAGATCTTATATTTTGATAAGGGCAGATTTGAAAAGATGTGGTCTATCTAGCAATTTTCCTGTCTTTACCTGAACATATAATAAATCATGATTCATTATGTATGAATAAGTTTGGAATGTTGTTTTCTAAATCTGTGATCATGTATCGTGTCTCTATCTGGCTTTACTGTAATAATATGTAGCAAGGTGTACTTTTTCAAGCACTATGCATGATTATTATGCCATGGATCTATACCGGTAGCTACAAAGTTATGGCCGTGGGTCTATACTTCTGATAGCTTCAGAGTTATGGACAAGTTTTTTGTCATCATCCCTTTAGTATTCTTGATTAAGAGGAAACAATGTATCTCATTGAAAACTTAGATGCTGCTATGTGCCATGTGCCCTTATTAGTATCTCTAGTACTAAGAAGCAATTGTAGATTTCTCAAACAATAGAATTCTGAAAATATATCTTTATTGCTGCTCTCTTCCACAATGATTACTACATTGTTCCATCTTGGAGTCAAAGATCTCAATAGCTTTTGTATCACAAGTTCTTGGTTCATACTTTCACCTAAAGTGGCCATTTTACTAACCACGTCTTTGACTCTTGACACAAAATTCTCACATTCTCAATTTTCCTTGTCAAGTTTTGTAGCTTGAAAACCTTAATCTGATCATTACCCTAATAAGCATCTTCTAGAATCTTTTAGGCCTCCTTAGCTGTCTTTGCATCAACAATTCTAAGAAACAAGCTCTTATCAAGAGCCATCTAATAGAGCCATTGCATTTTTCTCCTCAGCTTCCTTCTTAAGTCCTCTTTCATTAACTTGATGATCATCTCAAGCATTGCGCTCCTCATGCATTGATTAGATAATGTCCCAAAAAGCTTTGCCTGTCAATAATGTCTTCATCTTAATTGCCCAATATTAATAATCAACCTCATTAAATTCTGGAATCAGCAAAGTGTTTGCTATGATGAAGCCTTGAAACACTCTTCATCTTAACTGCCCAATATTTAATAATCAGCCCCATTAAATTCTGGAATTGAAAAACTGTTTGCTACGATGAAGTCTTGAAACATGTGATGCTCTGATACCAATTGTAGGTTTCTCAAACAATAAAATTCTGAAAATATATATTTATTGCTGCTATGAAGAAAAACAATTACAGAGAGATAAATATAAAGAATTCATAGCCTCAGAAAAAACAAGAAAGGAAACTAGATAAACACCATGTTTTATTGGCAAATGAATAAAACAAAAAAAATAAAATCCTAAAGATATATGCATATTCAATTACATACTTTATTTGCATAAAAATTTAAAAACTGACACAAATAATCTTCCAAAAAAACTCTGTTTTTCCAGCAGCATCAATTATCCACATCAACATGATCTCATACGTTAAGCAGAATAGTCTAGATTGGAGAAAAAGACAGATAATACTAAAGATGATCATGCAAAAAGCGACCTCCAAATTTTCAGAAATTTTCAACCTGCAAAGCAAGACTGCAGCTTCAATATTTCAAGAAACCAAATAGATACTTGAAGGTGAAGTTTCAGGATGCATTATTCCAGTTCTATATACAACACAGACAATACAATATATTATCGTGTCTAATGTTTTAGAATCCTCACAGATGCTTGCTGAGCAAACAGCCATGAAATTTCCAACCTTATCTAGTCAATATTGAAATCAAACATGGAGCTCTTGTCACGGAGATCCAAATGAAAATAACAAGGTCAAACCCTTATAAAGCCAGTGCAGAAATAGTCAATCCTTGAATACCAGAGGTCTAAGGAAGGAATCATTTCATCAAACAAACTTACAGTTTTGCAAAGGCAGGTTTCCTCTTCCCCAATTGAGCAGTGAGGGCCTCCTTCAAATCATCAGACAAAAGCATCGCAGCATTCCATGTAGCAACATAATCCAAACCTTGCTCCACAGAGATGTCACGGGACTTCAATAGAACAGCCTTGGTTCCCACGACAGCAAGTGGAGACTTGGCAGCAATGCCCTTGGCAATAACTCCCACTGCTGCCTCCATATCCTCCTTTGAACGAAAAACATTACAAACTAAACCCAATCCCTTAGCCTCAGCAGCATCAAACTTCCTGCCAGTCAAGGCTAATTCCATGGCATTACCTTCCCCAACCAATCTGGGTAACCTCTGTAGAGTGCCCAAATCAGCAGCTATTGCCAAATCAACCTCCTTGACGCAGAAAAAGGCATCTTCACTACAATACCTCATATCACAGGCAGTAATAATGTCCACCCCCGCTCCAATACAGCCCCCATGGATGGCGGCAATCACAGGCTTCCTGCATGTCTCCAAAGCTGTGACTGCTGACTGCATATATTTAATAGTTCTTCTCAGCTTTTCTCTAAGCCTTCCCTGATCATTGCCTTCATCTGGAGCCTGGGATTTTAACATGGCGCCCAATACAGAAAGATCGATTCCAGAGCAGAAATGTTTGCCAGAGCCAGTAAGAATAATGACCCTCACTGATGGGTTTTCATCTAGGGTTGCAAGGGCCCTAGGAAACTCGCTGTAGAAATGGCCATCCAGAGCGTTTCTATGAGATGGGCGGTTCAATATAAGATGGAATACTCCATTGCAAGAGGAATCCTCTACGACGTTCAGTCTTTCCCAACCATCCATAGCCTTAAATTTTCAAAAACAACAGATTGTTGGTATATTTTATCTACAGTACTCTTCAGGAATTTTTGATCATTTGAAGGCAACCAGTATACAAACAAAAACATGGAAATCCGCACTTAGGTAGAAATCTCATCTTCTGAGAGCCGCCTATAAGTGCCAGCTACTGCTTCTGGCTTAGGTGTCTCACAGAACAGCAGCCGCTTGGCATATTCAGGTTGGTTGAAATAACCGAATTCAATTGGGAGAATTCCTCTATTTCAGGATACAGAATAACCCAATAAAAAACGAGCAGTCGGAGCTTTGGGTTTGACCATGGAGTTCAGTATACAGAATAACCCAATAAAAGACAAGCAGTCGGAGCTTTGGGTTTGACCATGGAGGAAACTCCGTAGTTAAGCGGAGTCACGCTAGAGTAGTACTAGGATGGGTGACCTCCTAAGAAGTCTCGTTGCTTCACCCCGTGTGAGCATCGCTTAGATCCAATGAGTGCTAGGTGTTCCATTTATTCTCATGAGAGATGGAATCACTACTCATGAAACATGGGTCAATGAGTTTGATTCAAAATCACACAATTTAATCCTAATAACAATATCACAGTTTTTTTTATTGTCAAGTGTCCGCATGGTAGGTCCTATCTCATTCTCTCTTATTTCTATTCATTAGGGTTCTTTTGATTCGTGAAATTACATTGAAATTGGCATTTGCATATATTGGATTTATCAATTTTTGCATTTGTATTCAAAATGACAAAATGAAATTAAAAATTCAGAATTCTAATTCTATCTCAGATTCAGAATACTAGTCTTCCATCTAATTCCATTTTTTAAGGATTGAAAAAAATAATATTCTATTATATTTTGCAATGGAATTGTGCACTTTAGAGAGTTTAGAAGCAGTTGGTCCCATGACCAAAATCATTGCTCCAAATGAGTTGGTTGCATGAGAAATGAGGCCAGCACGATGTTGCCCACAATTTGGGATGGTCATCATTGGAGAGCTAATTTACATTTATTTACATTCTTCAAAAAAATATTCACTGAAAAGGTTGGAGAAAACCAGTGGAAGACAAAAAAACAATTCAAATTGTTCCAAACCCAATTTTAGTTTCGTAGAATAAAACATAGAAAAAACATCTTCCCCATCAAATTTCAGGTGAACCAAACGGGTCCAACTATTTTCCCAAAACCCAATTTTGAATTAAAAATCCAGAATTTGACAAATTTTGGATGTGAAACAAACTCCAAATTCTCTAATGTCAGCAACCAAACAGACCCTTAGTTCCTTTTTATTCTCATCAGAGATGGATTCATGTTGAATCACTACTCATGTAACATGGGTCAATGAGTTTGATTCAAAATCACATAGTTTAATCCTAATAACAATATCACAGTTTTTTTTATTGTCAAGTTTCCACATGGTAGGCCCTATCTCATTCTCTCTTATTTCTATTCATTAGGGTTCTTTTGGTTTGTGAAATTACATTGAAATCAACATTTGCATATATTGGATTTATCAATTTCTGCATTTGTATTCAAAATGACAAAATGAAATTCAAAATTCAAAATTCTAATTCTATCTCAGATTCAAAATACTAGTCTTCCATCTAATTCCATTTTTTAAGGATTGAAAAAAATAATATTCTATTATATTTTGCAGTGGAATTGTGCAGTTTAGAGAGTTTAGAAGCAGTTGGTCCCATGACCAAAATCATTGCTCCAAATGAGTTGGTTGCATGAGAAATGAGGCCAGCGCGATGTTGCCCACAATTTGAGATGGTCATCATTGGAGAGCTAATTTACATTTATTTACATTCTTCAAAAAAATATTCACTAAAAAGGTTGGAGAAAACCAGTTGAAGACAAAAAAACAATTCAAATTGTTCCAAACCCAATTTTAGTTTCGTAGAATAAAACATAGAAAAAACATCTTCCCCATCAAATTTCAGGTGAACCAAACGAGTCCAACTATTTTCCCAAAACCCAATTTTGAATTACAAATCCAAAATCTGACAAATTTTGGATGTGAAACAAACTCCAAATTCTCTAATGCCAGCAACCAAACAGACCCTTAGTTCCTTTTTAGTATTTAGGGGAAATGACCCAATTACACATAGATACTCTCAATTATTATTAAAGTGCCCCAAAAAAATGAAAACATATGTATTCATAATTGATCACACATGTACTAATAATTGATCAATTTTTAGCTTTTTTGTTTGGTGACTAGTCCATATGTGCACCACTATTGGGACATTTCATAAAAACTACTAAGACATTTAGCCACAAGTATTAGCAATTTATGAATGAGAGACTATGCATGAACATGGCAAGTAGCAGGTGATTGTTTTGAAATGACACTTTTGGATCACTTTGTGCTCCACAATCCCTATAGAGATATCCATGAATATCCAAAAGCCAAAGCCTTAGCATTAAGCACTTCACCCAGCTATGAAGGTACACCAAAAAAATTGGTAAATTTTGACTTATGGTTTAGGAGTTCTAGGTGCGTGAAGTTAGTTTGGGTGGCTATTGGGTATTTTCCCCTAAGTCAACTTAGTTTAAATTATTAAATTTTATTATGTGGTTAGACACACATCATGGTTACCTATCGTGAGATCCCTTTGTTATTGTTAATCTTACAAAATTGAAGTGATTCTAATGACATTTGTAGATCAATAGGTTAAGGTATCAAGAATTGTATCTTACGTCATTTTTTTGTTTTATTTATATTAGCTTTATGGTTATGGATCTTTATCATGAAATTAATGGTTTTGAGATGCTTTACTTCCTCGAAAAATTGGTTTTAACAACCCTCATTTTGATATTATAGAAAATAAGGATATTGTTGAGCTGTCGTTTTGCACGATGCTTAACGGCAGGAATTCTTGCAAACTCCTCTCTTGAAAAATCAATCTTGTGAATCAACTCCAAGGTTTCAGGTGATCTTACAACCTACTAGAATCCGCTCAATTGAAGATAAATGTGAATGTTCAAAAGGAGGCCTTTGCTAGTTCATTTTTTTATCTCGGATGAAATGAAGAATCTGCACTCTGCTTCAAAATAAAACATGCAAAAAGAATTATGTTTTTGTATTTTTTTTATGTTTTTTATGAATGCAATCTAACAATGCAACTAGTATGAAATCCTATTCTAACAATGGGGTTAATAAAGCAAATAACAAGAACTTTAAAGCAAATAACATGAAATTGAAATTCTAACGGACATAAGCTACAAAAAACAACACCTCTGTGAGTTAAGCTTTCAAAGAAATCAATGGATAACCAATGAAAGTAGGAGCAGTGCTTCCTCAATTCCATTGATGCAATTGTTGGTGAGAAACTTAGTAATCGTATGATGTAATTTTCTACCTCAATTCAAGTCTCAGCGAAATCCCTGAGTTTGGTATCCAATTCTAATAAGGCTTCTTCAATTCTAAAAGCTTGCCGGATATCTTCATTATTAGCAGCTTCCACAAAAATCTTCTTAAAACTCTCCACTACTGCCTCTACAAGCAACAACTTCTCTCGTTCCTCATCTTCAAAAATATCTAAACATGCATCACTGTAATGCCTCTCTGCTTCCAAAATTCGCTCTCGGGCTTGGTTCTTGAGCCTATGGATCTCCGCGTGTAATGTTTCCATTACTTTATTACTATCCGCAATTTTCTCTATCCAATCATCAATCAAATCTAATTCCTCTGATATGTAAACATCTACCAAAATCCTATACCTTTTGTTGGAAATCTGATTGAAAAGCTCATTATTGAAGATCAAAGAGGGAGATTGTTGCGAAGAAGGAAGATTGCTATTAAAAGAATGTATTCAATCATTATTTTGTCATTGATGTCAAACCTGTTATTTGTGGGGATGACATTTGCTTATAAGATCCAAGTACTATCACTTAGTTGATTGATGAAGAGGATTTGATCAACAAGATATAACAAGAATACCTAAGGGAAAGGTTGAGTTATGATGTTGTAGTGAAGTGCAAGGATTAGTTTAGACAATGGTTCAATGATGTATTGATAACTTACTCAAGGATATAGAGGTTGATCACACTTAGAATCATTGGAGGAAGAAGTTGTAACAAGGTTGACTGCAAAGGTTGAACTAAGATCATTAGTGGGTGTCGAGCAAGTTAGTTGAAGCCGAGCAAATTTTTAGTTAGAGTTGAGTAACAAGAAATTCTATTGTGTGTCGAGTGATCTTCAGGTGTTGAGTGAAGTTTAGGTGCTGAGTATTAGAAAATCTTAGCAGGTGCTAAGTGATCTTTAGGTGCCGAGCATTAGGAAAAATATATTTGATGCCGAGTAACACAGTATGTACCAAGCACCAATATTTCAATAGTGTCGAGCTGCTACATTATTTCAAATGATGAAAATTCGCCAAATCTAAGCTGACAAAGTGGTTACCTTGAATCTTGTGAACTAGTTGGAAGATAAGGATGATGAGCTAGTGGCACAAAATTCTATGTAAACCATTTTTAGGCAAATTCAAGAGGATTATTCAAGAAGTTTTTAGAGGAAACAAAATATGGGTTAGATGCAATGAATCCCACCTAATCCATACGAATTGAAATCATAAGGAAGGAAGAATCGAGCAGAAAAAGAACTCCAAGACTTCTATTTAAGGAGTCATAGACCAAGAAACAAATGATGTTGATACTGTTGCTGCTAAAGTGCCAAACTGTGAAGTGGTTAGAAGGGTGTCAAGGAGAAGGCATCTAGAAGAAGGAAGAGCATAGAGGCTCTTCTTCTACAAGTGGTCAAGTAGAGATGATTGCACTGGTACATTGAGCATAGAGACTCAAGGAGACTAAGCTTGAAAGGAGAGCAAGTTGTCAGAGTTGCAGAGATTGATGGCCAGGCAATGGTATGAATTGAGAAGTGATTTGAGATCTGCAAGTTAAGTTGTATGTTGTAGTCAGGTCAAAGATTTTCTAATACTCTCTAGCAATTGTATTAAATATGAAAATCTTATGGACTTAGGTTGGTTTAATAGCCATTTATAAATCCTTTAACAGGGTGGCATTCCAAGTGAATGTTCTAAAGTCCTCTAACCAGATCCACTTTTAACAAGGTGGTTAAATCCTCTAGCAAGGTCACATTTAACAATGTATTGTAAGCTTTTAACAGGGCAGGCCTTTCACAAGGCATCACTTCAAAAGAGTGAGAATTGACTAGCATGTTACTAGTGGTTTTTTTCAAATTGGGTTTCCACGTAAATCATTGTGTTATGTGTTGAACTTTTATGTGTTATGCTTGCATGTTGATTTACAGTAACTTGTTTGTTAGAAAAGTTAAAGCTTGGATGAATAAATGGTTGAATAGGCTTACTATACTTAGTGAAAAGTTTGAATAGGACATTTGGACCTTGAATAACCGATTCACCCCCTTCTCCTCTCAATTATTCTAAAGCATTTCTAAAAATTGGTATCAGAGCCATTTGTTGATTTAGTTTCAAGGTACTAGAAGTAGGAAGATCAAGACAACTTTGTTGCATGGAAAAGTCTGATGAAATTGGACCTTGGATCAATAGCTAACTATGCACAAACCTCAATTGGAATAGAACATGTAAATCCAACAGGACCTCTTATTGCAGATGATTTGAATAAAAAGGAGCACAATCAAGCAATGGTGGAAATTGCCTCTGCACCCAGTTATGCAGAATATGATGATATCAAAGGTTGTGACACTGCATTCAAGATGTGGAAATCCTTATCAAATATCTATGGAGGAGATCAGAATGTCTAGAGAGCAAAGAGAGAAAGCCTAAGAGGAAAGTTTGATGACATGAAAATGGAGGAAGGTGAAAATGTTGCTCAATATGCTGCAAGAATAAAAGAAGTGGTAAGTGTAATAAGAAGTTTAGGTGGTCAATTGGAAGAAGAAACCATCATCATGAAATACTTAAGAACTTTGCTCCTTATATATGCTATTAGAGTTTCAACCATTCAAGAGCTAAGGTGTGTACAAGGAAACACACTAACCTTTGAAGAAATAGTAGGAAGACTTACTGCATTTGAATTGTCTAATTTTGATAACTACAGACCTAATAACCTTGAATATGCTTTCAAGGCCAAGATGACAATGAAAGACACTGAGGAGGAGACATCAAGCAAGAAGAGAAGAAAGGGAAAACATGCATCTAGTGATAGCAGTGCAGATGAGGAAGATGTGGAACAGTTAGAAGCACTACTGGGTAGGAGATTTTATAGAGGCAAAGGTAAATTTAAGGGTAAGCTCACTATCATATGTTTCAATTGCAATGAAGTAGGTCATATTGCTATAAGATGTAAACAGAAGAAAAACTACAAAGAAGGAAACAAGTACAGAAACAAAAGAGAACATGATAGCAAAGACTACAAGGAGAAAGGCAAGAGATGCTACATTGTTGAAGAAGATTCTGATGAGAATGATGATGAAGTAGTCTATGTGGCCATGAAGGATGAATCAGATAAAGATGAAGATGAAGCAACAACATTGGTTACCTATGTGAACAAGAATGACAAGTGGATCATAGACAGTGGATGCTCACATCACATGACAAGAGATAAAAGTAAGTTCATTACCTTTACTCAATATGATGGAAATAGTGTTAAATTTGGAAATGATGCTCCATGTGAAATCAAAGGAAAAGGCTCTATTAAAATCACAAAGAAAATTTCATGTGATAATGCATACTATGTTGAAGGATTGACCTACAAGTTGTTGAGTGTATCATAGTTAGGCAATTTAAGTTACAAAGTTGAATTTGGAAACAAAATTGCTAAGATATATGACATTGATGAAAATTTGATAGGAAAAGGTGAACAAACTAGGAGTAATTTTTTTTACCTAGCTATGAAAGATACAACATGTCTTGGTGTTAGACTTGATGATGTGTAGTTGTGGCATAAAAGGCTTTGTCATGTTAACTTTGATAATCTGATTAGCATCAGTAAGAAGAAGAAGGTCAAAGGGTTTTCAAAATTAAAGAAACCTAAAACCACAATGTGTAATCAATGTCAATTAGGGAAGATGACTAAGCCCAGTTTCAAAAGAAAAGCATACACTTCCAAAGAAGTATTAGAGTTAGTCCATACAGATTTATGTGGTCCAATAGAAGTGCAAAGCTACCTAGGGGATAGATACATAATGCTACTTGTAGATGATTATTCAAGGATGATGACTACTATGTTTTTAAAGCAAAAATCTGATGCATTTGAAATGTTTAAGTGGTATTTGGCTAGAGTTGAGAAGGAAATATGAAGGAATCTAAAATGCCTAAGGTTAGACAGAGGAGGTGAATTCACATCAAAAGAGTTTGAAATATTCTGCAATGACAAAAGTATCAAAAGACAAACATCAGCACCAAGAACTCCACCACAAAATGGTATTGTTGAAAGAAGGAATAGGTCAGTGATTGACTATGTTAGAACTTTGATGATGGAGAAAAATGTTGCAATAAAGTACTGGAGAGAAGTTGTAAGTACTACAATCTACACACTGAATAGAGTTCAAGTCAAGAAAGGTACAAATGCGACACCTTTTGAATTATGGTATGGTCACTCACCTAATGTTAAACATTTCAAAGTATTTGGTTGTAAATTCTATATTATTAAAGATACTAGAAATGACAAGTTTGATACAAAAAGTGATGAAGGCATATTCCTTGGATACTCCACTAGAAGCAAAGCATATAAGTGTTTGAATATTGACACTAACAAGATTGTGGAGAGTGCAAATGTAAATTTTGATGAGCATGCAGAAGTCCAAGTTGATGAGTCCAAGCAATTAGAGGATTATAGATCCTTTGTATACTTCTATGAAGGAATGACTGTTGAAGACAATGTTGCAAATCAAGTTGGGAATCAACAATAAATTTTAGTATTTGCTGAGTCACAACCAGTGAATTTTGAGTTGCGTCCAAAAGCTGAGCTATAGAATGTAGAAAATGCACATTCTAATTCTAAAAATAGCACACGAGAGAAATGATGAAGTGCCGGATGAAGAAGAACAAAATGACTCTGAAGCTGAAGGATCAAACATGGAAAGAAGGACATAACCAAGGTTAGCCAAGTATGTGAGAAGACATCACCCTACAGATCAAATCATTGGTGATAAGGATGCCAAACCAATGACAAGGAATAGACTGAGGAATGAATCATGTATGTTGAGCAAGGTTGAACCTAAAACAATAAAAGATGCACTACAAGATGATGACTGGTATAAAGCCATGGAAGAAGAGATAGATCAGATTGAGAAGAACAAAACATGGACTCTAGTTCCTAGACCAGCTGATAAGAATGTGATAGGTACAAAATGGGTGTTTAGAAACAAACTTGATGAGAATGGTGAGATAACCAAAAATAAAGCCAGATTAGTTTGCAAAGGCTATGCACAAGAAGGATTGGATTATGGAAAAACATTTGCCCCTGTTGCAAGAATGGAAGGAGTAAGAACATTACTTGCATATGCTGCATACAAAGGTTTCAAAGTGTACCAAATGGATGTTAAGTTTGCTTTTCTGAATGGTGCACTAGAAGAGGAAGTCTACATAGAACAACTAAATAGATTTGTAGATGACAAGAATTGTAGATGACAAGAACAAGGACATGGTCTACAAACTACACAAGGCACTTTATGGATTGAAGTAAGCACCTAGAGCATGGTATGAGAGATTGCACAAATATCTTGTGAAGATTGGATTTGAGAGAATGGATGACAACAACAATTTGTATATCAAAGCTAAAAAAGGTAAAGACATTTTGATATCAAAAATCTTTGTTAATGATATAATATTTGGAAGAAAATATGTTCTTTGCAAAGATTTTGCTGATTAAATGAAGCACGAATTTTAGATGTCAATGTTTGGAGAAATCAAATTCTTTGTTGGTGTGCAAGTATATCAATTGAAACATGGCATATTTGTTATCCAATCAAAATACATCAAGGAGATACTCAAAACATTTGGATTAGAAGACTCAAAACTAGTCAGCACACCAATGGCAATAGGACATAAGTTATCCAAGAATGATGAGTCTACTGAAGTAAATCAGACATTGTATGGATCAATGATTGGAAAGCTGCAATATGTTGTACATAGTAGACTAGACATTGCATTAGCTGTTGGAATAGTGGCAAGATTTTCTATAAATCTAAGAGAAAATCACTTAATGGTAGTGAAGAGAATACTGAGATACCTAAAAAGAACTGATGACTTTGCTTTGTACTACAAGAGGGGTGAAAAAATTGAACTAAAAGCCTACACTAATGCAGATTGGGGAGGTAACATTGATGATTGAAAGAGCACTAGTGGAGGAGCACTTTTCTTGGGAAAAAGGTTGATTACATAGACCGACAAAAAATAAAGTTGTACCTCACAATCCACTGTTGAAGCTGAATATGTTGCAGCTACTATAAATTGCACCAATATTGTATGGATCAAACATTTGTTGCAAGGTATGAAGGAAGAGGTAACTGAGCCTGTGATACTTTATTGTGATAATACAAGTGCTATCAACATATCAAAGAACCTTGTAATGCATGCTAAAACCAAGCATATTGCAATCAAGTATCACTATGTAAGAGAGTTGGTGGAAGACAAACAAGTGAAGATGAAATATGTTAGCTCAAAGGAATAGATTGTTGACATCTTCACAAAAGCACTACCTAAAGATGCTTTTGAGTATCTTAGAAGTAAGTTAGAGGTGATACCCCTAGCCAAGGCTACTTAAAGCAAAAGAAAGAATGCCTTGCATCAAATGAGTTGATTGTAAAAGATTTCACACATTGATGCAGATGATGCTCACTTTAGGATTCATGCCTAAAGTAGTAGAAATGTTGAAGTTCCAAATCAGTCACACGCAAGGTGATAGAGGGAGAAATAGAATGAACTTGCATATTAAGATGCTAACATGTCTTTGGCATTGTTGTCAAAGAGGGAGAAATTATGAGAGATTGATCAACAACATGTGATCAAAAGTATGAGGGAGATACTGATCAAATGAAGATAGAGGGAGATGTGAAAACTAAAGAAGATGAGCAATACAGAGGGAGAAAAACAAAGAACAAGGATACAACATCTAAGAGGGAGAAACAGAAATGAAGCAATCAAGATAGTAGAGGGAGATGTGAAAACTGATGGTAATACAATTTTTTTTGGCATTTGACTTGCTATTCTAACCTAGTTAGCATTTGGTTAAATAGTTTAGTCTGATGATTGATCAATTTGGTTTGTTATCAATGCCAAAGAGGAAGATTGTTGAAAATCTAATTGAAAAGTTCATTGTTGAAGATCAAAGAGGGAGATTGTTGCAAAGAAGGAAGATTGTTATTAAAAGAATGTTTTCAATTATTGTTTTGTCATTGATGTCAAACCTATTATTTGTGGGTATGACATTTGCTTATAAGATCCAAGTACTATCACTTACTTGATTGATGAAGAGGATTTGATCAACAAGATATAACAAGAGTACCTAAGAGAAAGGTTGAGTTATGATGTTGTAATGAAGTGCAAGGATCGATTAAGACAATAGTTAAATGATGTATTGATAACTTACTCAAGGATACAGAAGGTGATCACACTTAGAAACATTGGAGGAAGAAGTTGTAACAAGGTTGACTGTAAAGCTTAAACTAAGATTATTAGTGGGTGGCGAGCAAGTTAGTTGAAGCTGAGCAAATTTTAGTTGGAGCCCAAGTAACAGGAAATACTAGTATGTGCCAAGTGAAGTTCAAGTGTTGAGCATCAGAAAATATTAGTAGGTGCCAAGTGATCTTCAGGTGCCAAGTGTCAGGAAAAATACAGTTGATGCCAAGTAACATTTTATGTGCTGAGCACCAGTATTTCAATAGTGTCGAGCTACTACATTATTTCAAATGACAAAGATTCGCCAAACCTGAGTTGACAAAGTGGTTACCTTGAATCTTGTGAACTAGTTGGAAGATAAGGATGATGAGCTAGTGGCACAGAATTCTATGTAAACTGTTTTTAGGCAAATTCAAGAGGATTATTCAAGAAGTTTCTAAAGGAAACAAAATATGGGTTAGATGCAATGAATCCTATCTAATCCATATGAATTGAAATCATAAGGAAGGAAGAATCAAGCGGAAAAAGAACTCCAAGACTGCTATTTAAGGAGTCATAGACCAAGAAACAAATGCTCCTAATACTATTGCTACTAAAGTGCCAAACTATGAAGTGGTTAGAAGGGTGTCAAGGAGAAGGCATCTAGAAGAAGGAAGAACATAGAGGCTCTGCTTCTACAAGTGGTCAAATAGAGATGATTGCACTGGTACATTGAGCATAGAGACTCAAGGAGACTAAGCTTGAAAGGAGGGAAAGCTATTAGAGTTGCAGAGATTGAAGGCCAGGCAATGGTATGAGCTAAGAACTGATCTAAGATCTGCAAGTTAAGTTGTATGTTGTAGTTAGGTCAAAGATTTTCTAATACTCTCTAGCAATTGTATTAGATATGAAAATCCTATGGAATTAGGTTGGTTTAATAGCCATTTGTAAATTCTTTAACAGGGTGGCATTCCAAGTGAATTTTCTAAAGTCCTCTAACCAGGCCCACTTCTAACAAGGTGGTTAAATCCTCTAACAAGGTCACATTTAATAGTGTGTTGTAAGCCTTTAACAGGGCAGGCCTTTCACAGGACATCACTTCAGAAGAGTGAAAATTGAGTAGCATGTTACTGGTGGTTTTTCCCAAATTGGATTTTTACGTAAATCATTGTGTTATGTGTTGAACTTTTGTGTTATGCTTGCATGTTGATTTAGTAACTTGCTGGTTAGAAAAGTTAAAGTTTGGATGAATAAATGGTTGAATGGGCTCACTATACTTAGTGAAAAGTTTGAATAAGACATTTGGACCTTGAATAACTAATTCACCCCCCCTCCCCCCAACTCTCAGTTATTCTAAAGCATTTCTAACACCTTTTCCCCTTTATGGCTTGCAAAACTTTTAAGTCCTTACTTCAAGCCCTTACTTCATCTAGTATGCTGAAATCATACTTCAAAATTGCCACCATTTTATTCACATTCTCTTGTGTAGTGTGCAATAACTTCAGCTTCCCTTGGATTGTCAAAATGACCTTCTCTTCAAAAATTTCCCACCATTGTTGATAGGCTTTCAAAAATGGATCTACATGCAGAGCTCTTCCTTCTCTGAGTATAGTGTTCAAGGTCTCCTCAGGATGCTCAAGATCTAGAGGACAAACAACTTTAACTAGATATCCCCTTAGGATCTCATTTTGCCTTCGAAGTGTTTAGAGTTTTACCTCTTCTTGCTCCATGTTCCTAAAAAATTCCTTGATCCCCATGGTTACGATCAATCAGGTTGTATCCCATGTGGGCTTCCAAGCATAACCTCTTTAATCTAATAATCTTAAGGACTGAGGCTTTCTACATCTGTATCATCAAAAGGGATAGCCACTTGAGCAAACAAATCTTGGTCCTGTGTATTGTTGACAAATACCAACAGTCTTGCCTCATGTAATAGAGACTCAAGTTTGTTCAAAATCTTAGCCAACGCAAAAATATCTTCCTCATTAGCATAGAATTATGGCTTCATGCTTCTCATTATTTATTTTCAGAGCCATCTTGGGATGTGCTCAGTTGAAGACCTACCTCTTGAGGACGAAGGAGTATGTTCTGGTATGTTCTTTCCCTTATCACTCCTCGAAGTTGTTTCCCTTTGCGAGGGCTCTTCTTCTATGGCCTTGGACTCTGTAGACCTAGTAGTTTGCACCTCAGTTTCTTAGGAGGTTGGTTGAGAATATTCTACCATTTGTCCCTCCTTTGACACTTCATCAGTTGCCATTTATTGTGGCTCTTCCTCTTGTGAAGGTTCCTTCTAAAACTATTCCTCTTCTAAACTTTGGGGTGGAGGAGTAATCAAGCCTTTGTCTACCACCAAGACTTGTGGTAGAGATGGGGGAGTAAGATCAAAACCCTATAAATTTGGTGGTATCTGCATCCAATCTTCTTGTTGGGGTTCACTTGTAGGGGTATCCCTGATCTTATCCCCAACCAATTATGTCCCCACAGGCATGAAATCAAAATCTAAAATTTTAAATATGTCATCGCCCTATTCACTTTTCTCATCCACCCATTGTTGTACTTCATCTTTTGAAAAAGAGACTTCTAAGGGTTCTTCTAGGGTAGATGGAAGTGTTTTTTTGGAACTTCTTCTCCTTTGTTGTTTTGCGGCTCTAGTTAGCTAGGTTCTTGCCTATAAAGGCACTTGTTCCTCTCATCTGCCTCTTCTTCCTCTTCTGCTCCCTTAGGAATAGTTTTAGGGACAAATGGGCAAGGCACCATTCTTTTAGTCACCCTTTGCCTCTTCATACAAATCTTAATTCCTTTATGTTTTGTGGAGGCAGAAGGGGATGCTAGCTCTACTTGTGGAGGAGGGATAGATACTTGTTGGATTTCTTCCTCTTTGGATTGGCCAGGCACAAATGGAGGCACTTGAGGATTGGGTTGGTCTTGAGAAGTCCCAGTGTCCTGTGACCCTTGCACATTTGTTTCCTACTGCTGAGGAGGTGCTTGCACTTTAGCTTCTTCTATATTGACCCCTCAAGGAGAGCTCCTTTTTCTCTTGTTCTTTCCTTTTCACTCCAGAGGGTGGTAGTATCCAACTGGGCAATCAAGTTGGTTTACTATTTCTGACTTGATGGGAGACTGGGCCACAAAGGTAGTAATTGTAACTTTCTTTCTTCTACCTTTCTCTGGGCGGGCTTGCGCATGAAATATCACAGTATCAGGTATTGGATCAAGTTGAAAGGGTTTCTTAATCCAATCCTTTGTCATCCTGATGACATGCCTTGCCCAATGATTAATATCATCACCCTCCTCCCTGTCAACCTCGACGTTCATCATAGGTCTCTCTCCAATCTTGTCTGAGTTGAACAGGGGGTCCAGTAGATCCCCAGAATCTTACTGTAGTATTTTCTCCAGAATGCTTATTTTGAGAACCTTCTCCACCAAATACAAAGTCATCCTACAATAGTCCCTTATACAAACATCATAGTTTTTTGTTGCATTCATCCAATGGTCTTCAATGACCTCCTCATGGTGAATTCTCTACTGGCTATACTCTCAACTTTGCCAATGTTATCAAAATAGGGTCGGGGAGATTTGTACTCCTCAAGGGGATAATGTTCCCACTCCCACTCAAATGATGGAATATCTTGCTTTTGCTTTACCTAATATGGTCCTATGACTAGGGCCATGTCCGAAATGGTCTCCGTTGCCTCTTGACTCTATCATACACAAATTCAATCTACTGTGCAATCTCCAAAAAAACCAATTTATCACTTGGATATCTAGGGAGCTTCTTAGGATTGACAGAGCCACCAGCTACCCATAGATACGTGAATGTCTTAAACTAGATGGAGTAGGCCTTGAGAGCTATTATTTGAGCTATTGCATCATCAGATAACCATTTTGCATAATCTCCCTCAATGAATAGGATGATTGCAAAAATGTATGCATCATTCACGATCATGTATTCCTTGCTTTGTGTTGAGAGTTTCTTCTTCACTAGTCGAGGGTAGATAATGTAAGGCCAAGCATTGAGATCCTGCATGTTGCCTCTTTTGTACAAACTGGGGTAGTTTGTAGCCCTTACTGCTAACAAATATACCATATAGGAAGTCATATAGATTTTTTTCTTATCCTTGACTACCCCCAATTGTTCACACAAGTTCTCACTCAATGTGGTGGCCCAATCAAGTGGCATCTTTGCCGTCTTGATAGTCTCAATAAAGTTCACCATAAAAACATACAAGTGTTTGACTATCGGTTGACCCATGACTTTGCTCAGAAGAATGATAGAGTAGTCAATATCCTCTTTCATATATCCCCTTGTCATGTCCACCTTCCTTGTCACCTAGACAATAAGATAAGATGATTGAATGATACTCGTTACCTCTTTTAGGTGCTCTCTATACCACCTTTCTGATGTCTCATAAGAGAGTCTTATGAACCGATCTACTCTCAGGAGATGAAAGACCCTTTCAATGTTGTTGGGTCAGAGGTCAAGTACAACTTCTCCTATTACACTCTTAACCACTCTTTCCTCAGGATCAAAGTGTTGAGCTAGTATCATGATGAGCTCGGATGATTGTACTAATGTTGGGTGTGAAGTTGCACTCACCAACCCTGATTAGATCAAAGTGGATACTAGAGTTGATCTCTCTATGGGCTTGTTACAGATTCCGAGGAACTCTCCCAAGTCGGTGTGTCTCAAATTAGTATCCTTAATTTATGCATAGTCATCTTGGAATCTTGACTTGGATGGGAACCCTTGGAACTTGAAAACCATGGGCTTGGGTGCCATCTTCTTTCCATATGAGGATGCCATTATATCAGCATGACAAAACAAAAATGTCCATTAGTTCAAAAAAATCAATAATGGTTAGCACGAGACTAAGAAAACCTAAAAACTAAAAGTATGAAAAAACAAATCCTCCTTTTTAACAAAATTTTTAAAAGTAAAAAGGTGCGCACGCAATGCATAATGGTTTTGAAGTGGTAGGGGTCTATATTTGGGGTGTGCAGTTCTACACCAAAGCGGGTGCGCAATAGTGCACCCCTTATACTTTGCATTTGAGGGCTTTGTTAATGTGGTAGGCATGCGGCACGTAGGGTGTGCAACAACGAGGTGCGCACAACAAGTGGTGCACGTAGTGCGAGGTGCGTACGGCATGTAGGTGCATGACATGGGGGCGTCGCGTGGTGTGTGGCAAGCAGGGTGCATGCTTTCTAGGATGCAGCAGCATGGGCATTACAAATGTTATTGCGCACCTGTTGGTGTGGATGCGCAGTATCGGTGATAGTCCATGACGCAAAGAGAGTGCAAAGTGCAGAGGGCACAATGTAGTAGTTCTCAAAGTCTTGAAGATGTCAAAATAAGAAAGCAATGGGAGGGGGTTTGGGGCTTATATAGCCTCACCCACCCTTAGTGGTGCGGCAATGCACACATGCACAATTGCGCAGGTGCACACCGACGCATCACCAAGGGTGGTGCACCCTCTGCATGCCACTTCAAGTGTGTAGGTGCACAATTATTTTATATATATATATATATATTTATTTATTTAAAAAAATTATGACTGTCAATTTTACAAATTTTTTTATTTTTTTGATTTTTTGACCTTTTTTTTATTTTTCACTTTTTACCTTTCTGACTCTTTGACATTGGAATGCGAACTTAGGGCCTTAGAATTGGCCCAAATTTGAAAAAAAAAGGTAGGGGGTCCCCATTTCCTAATTGAAATGGGGCGTGCATTATGGAACCACAACAGATATTAATAAAAGAAAGTCTTTGGAATAATAAATTGTGAAGTGTTGATCTTAAACAATTTAGTTTGGTATGAGCTCTTTATTTTTTCAGCACCCACTCTTCATTGAATAAATCTTGAAAAGTGTGGTTATTGTTAATGTAACACCTCTCTAACCCTAATATGATCTAGTAGATCTTTTTGCTATTGGTTGAGTTTATTGAATTATGTAATATACTTATCTTGTTGCTAATGTGAGTACAATATTGCAATACATGTTTGCATTAAGGTACATGTTTTTTTAAAATTCTAGTAGCTTATTTGTAATGATTTCCTTATCTAATACTTGATAATGATACTAATGATATACATTGTCGATGATATTGGTTATATTGGTTATTGTTTAGTGGTACCCTTATGTGTGTATTTGTCTCTACTTACACATTGAGGATCTTTCAAGATCTTGGTGCATGGATAGGATTTCCTTGGGCTTTGATGATTTATAATAAACTATTCATAATTGTGTTGGCCCTACCTATAATGTTGTTAATGTATGCGAAAGAAACATATCAATTGTTATGTTGCAATTAATGACACCTACAAATCTTCACTACTGCAGCAATAAATTTTGCCTATTAGGGCTTCAATTTTGATCACTTCTGGTGATCTACCCTATGAGGGTCTGCCCCATTAAGAGCTTATAATACTTATTTAGCCTACCTTGATTAAAGGATTTAACATTACAACTAAGTAAACACTCTATTAAAAGATTTACAAAGGCATGTTAAGACCACATTGTTAAGATATTTAAACCCTGATTCCACATGTTAAAAGGCATCAATACTTGATCCTTTGGTTTGAACTAATATGCTGATAACATATCTCCTATGTACATTCATTGATAACCTCTCTGATTTGATGTGTCTCTAGCTTTGTACTTTATAGCACTACTTGGTAGCTCTGCCTGATCCACCTTCAACCTTGCATGCATCCAATCCTTTACTCTTCTCACACATGCAAAAACCTAATTTCCTTTACCATATTGTGCTTAAATAGATTCTATAGAAGTTTCTAGATCTAGATCAACAATCTAGTTTAATCCATTTCACCTCTTAGACCTTCCAATTTTTGATTGGATAATCAACTTGCATAGGGATTAATGATCCATAACAAAATGTGTAATCATCTCCATGATTTACTCCTTGATCATAAAAATGCATCTCCAGGTTGGAAAAAATGGTTTACATAGGATTCAGTGCCATTCCAAACAAATATATCAAAATTGTTTTACTTGGCCCTTGAACTTGTTGATGCTCTATCATAATTATTCTGCATGTTGTCACTCAGATTCTACTAAGCTTGGCTTCCTCTATATTACTTGGTATCTATTGTGCTTAGCACATACTATCTTTTGAATGACTCATCTTATATTGGAGTACTTGATGACCTCAGTGCACTTGGCAGTAACTACTGCTAGGCACATACATAAATATCTACAAGTCTTATTTCATTACTCGACCTTAATAGAATGGCTCTATTGAAGTGTTGTCTGACCAACCTTTCCGAGTAAATGAATAAGTGTTTGACACTAATAGATAATGTGACTTAGGGATTAACAATCTCCCCCTTTGACATTAGTGGAAAAAACACTTTGTCATGATCAAAACATTACATGTGAATATTATAATCAAAAGTACTCCCCCTTGTTTTTGACACTCATGGCTGCTAGGGAAGTGAAGTCAAACCATATTTGTCTGGGAATGGTTTGTGCATCTATAACATCAAAGAAAATGTATTGTCCCTATTGTTTTTGATGGATTAACAAACTTGAATCTCAATCTCTAATTTATCTGCAAGATCCACTATACTGTCTGCAAATGACAGATTTGGATCTTGATGAACCAACTCTCTTGCACTCTTCAAATTTAGTTGCATGAACTCCAAATGAGGATTCAAAAGGGCTTGAATGGATATAAGCTTGCCTCTAATTCTATTGTATCCTATAGTCAATTCAACTAGCCTAGCTTTCTTAAATGTTAGCTTGGTCAAACATACTAAACTAGATGTACCATCCATATTCAGTGCATTTGCACTAAATTGCAAATCAGTTTCAACCTTATCAATGCTATCCTTAACATATTTAGTAAACATGGAGCTATCACACAACTTAGTAAACAAAGTTTTTACATTCTATACCAATTGCTCTAAATTTGAAACAAGTTTTGATAACTCTACCTATCTAATTGTGATCTTTGCTCAAATTTTCTCAATCACCTTTTTCTTAATTTTCTTCTTTGTTCTTTGCATTTGTTTCTCAATTGTGTCAATTTATAGATTATTTACTTGATCAAAAATCTTAATCAACTGGTCAACTACAGGAGCATTTTCATCCAAATCACCAACTACAAATGCATCAAGAAATATGTCATTTATACCATATAGCACCTATTTTTGTGCTTGCTTCTGCTAGTGTTCTCTTCAAAGCCTAGCTTGTTTAGCTTTCCTAGCAAATATTTTGTACTAATAATATTCATTTTCTCCTCGATCAAGTTTGACTTGTCACAATCTAGTACGATAATTTCTTCATCTAGTGTAACCGATTTCCCTTGAAGTACAACTAGGGAGTGATCCTTCTTCTTCTTGATTCTTATCCCTTTCAAATCTAGAGTACTAGTGCTTGGTATTGATAATTGTAAACTTCAAGTAGATACATCCACACTTGGTCTCTTAAGATCCTTGGCTCCACTTGTGTCCAAACTTACTAAAATTTATTCCTTTAGAGTATTAATCACTTGTTGCTAAGGTGTGGTATCCTTCTTTTCTTCATTCCATGTCTGGAGTTTAGTTGTAGAACTCAGATGTCCTACCTCTTTTGTTCCCTCATGTCATGAGATCTTGAGGCTTGTGACCTTTCCTCACTAGTAGTAGATTTCTCTACTTGTTCCTTTTGATTTGTCACTCTTTGTTCTCCTTCAACATTACCCTATGTAGCTTTTTTGTGTCATGATAGGTATTTGGGTAGCATTATCTTCATTGTCTGACACACTCTGTTACTCGACATCACTAATAGGTACATTACCTTCACCCTCAAGTGTCCTAGATAGCTTTACAAGGGTGGTTGATAGTTCAACCAATTTGATGAAAGGTGCTCCCTTTAATACCTTATACACATAACAAAAACAAAGAAATAACAACAATTTGTGAGAACAAAATATGGGTTCTTATTATCGCTGCAAATGTAGAATTATAGAATCCAAAATTACAATATGTTAACCCACATGGTTGCCTTCATCACAATAATCTACACGACAAAGCTATGAACTATCACCCAAAGTTGTACTAGATAATGTACGAGCATTTCTTAGATAGGCAATTTTTTATGCTACCTGGAAGGTTTTAGACATTCAAACTTAATACCTACGACTGACAGACTCTAATAATACATATAGAGTCAACCAAATATAGCTTTGAAATTTTTTTGGAATTTTTGTTTAGCCCAACTTCGAAAGCCCATAACTTTTGAATTGTTTCTCTGATTGACTATTATAACCACTTTTCATAATCCTTAGCTTTTGATCTACAAGCTTTGACATGCGCAAGCCCCCATTCGTCAAGTTTTTAGGCCTCATCCAGGCATGTTTAGGCCTTCAAAAATGAGCCCAAATTTTTTGTACCATAAATTTATTCAAGAAATCTATAATAACTTCACCAATACTTATGATATGGCATGGAACCTTAACTAATAGGCTGATATGACTAAGATGAACCTCCACCTTTGAAAATAGGACATTCTAAGCTCCTATGAATGACTTACTGAGTAGAAAGACTCCAAAAACTACAACTCTACATTAAGACAACCCTTTTTTAAACAACTAAAATTAAATATTTTTGGGTGATGCAAGATTTCTCTTACACCTAGGATGCTCCTACATTAGACACTCGAGACAATTTGAGAAGTGACCCCGTCATGTATCAGGTGTTCAGAGGAAAACCAATATGGTTAACCTCCTCCCTTGCTATCCATGATGAATCTTCTATTGTCTTGCCTTTCTATTTGACTAGGTATTCTTCATAAGTTTTGTTCCTTGTACTTTTTCCAAAACGATTGTCCAGTATCTCCTCAATCTCCTTTGTAGCAGAACTAGCTATTGGAATACTCCACCGTGCTTCTGCAACTTCATCTCCATCACCTCCTTCATAATAATTTTCCAAATCTAAAATGTTAAATACTGGTGAAATATGTAGTTTAGCAAGAAACTCCACTTCATAGGCATTTCCAGAATCATGCCTTTTCACTATCTTGTACAGTCCAAACTTCATTTTTAGCTTATTATATATACCCACTAGAAAACACTCCTTTCTCAAATGAACCATGAATTCATCTTCAATCTGGAATTCTTTATACCTCCTTCTCACATGTTCCTTAGCTTTTTATTGTGTATTCATCTTAACAATGTGTTTCCTCACCTTCTCATGGATATTCTTCAAATGTTCAACAAATTCTTCCGCTTCAAAACTACTTATTTCTCCTTTATCTAATTGCCTCAATTTAAAAGAAATTTTGGGATTTCTCCCATACACTATCTAGAATTTTGATTTACCAATACTCCTAGTGACATAATTATCATATACAAATTTTGCCTGTGGTAAATCCATATCCCAACCCTTTGGTTTATCTCCAACCAAGCACATCAGTAAATTATTGAAACTCTGGTTCACAACTTTTGTTTGTCCATCAGTCTGTGGATGATGTGATGAACTGAACTTCAAATCTATCTTTAATCTCTTCCATAATGTTTATCAGAAATACCTAAAAAAATTGGTATCTCAATCTGAAACTATACTCTTTAGAAACCATGTACTCTCACCACTTCTCTGACAAACAACTATGTCACATGAACAACATCACTAGTCTTCTTGTAGGGAATGAAATGTGCCATTTTTGAAAATTTGCCAACCACCACAAATGTAAAATCATGGCCTCATTGTGTCCTTGGTAAACCAAGAACAAAATCCATGTTGACATCCTCCCATGACCTCTCTAATATAGGTAATGGTTGATATAACCCATTATTCTGTTCACACCTTTTGTCATCTGACATACTCTACACAAATTTCTTCACATCTTGCTAGAAATATGGCCATTAATAATTTTCAACAACCAAAGCAATGGTCTTATCTCTACCAAAGTGTCCAACCAATCCTCCACTATGCTTCTCCTTAATGAGATTCTCTCTCATAGAACTTCTAGGAATGTGCAATCAACTTCCTTTGAACATCATATCATCTTGGATTATGAAATTCAACCACTTTGTCCTATCAAGTGTAACAGGTTTTGTATAAGCCCTCCAAGCTTTTCCAAAATTATGATCCTTTAGATACAAATTATAAGTTCCTTGAACCCAACCACCTCAATTTTCATCTATTTCAGCAAAAGTTCTCTTCTACTAAGAGCATTTGCAACTCTATTAGACTTCCCACTCTTGTGTTTCAAAACAAATGTATAACTCTATAAAAACTTAACCCACTGAAAATGCCTCTAGTTTAATTGTCTTTGACTATTTGAATATTGCAAAGCTTGATGATCAATATAGAAAACAAACTCCCTAGGAAGAAGATGGTGTCTCCACTTCTTCAATGCTTGAACTATAGCATAAAATCCTTGATCATAAACATAATATTTTTTTTTGGCATCATTCAACTTCTCACTGAAATAAGCAACAGGTCTACCTTCTTGGCTCAAAATAGCTCCTATTGTAGTACCACTAACATCACAGTCTACTTGAAATACTTTGTTAAAATATGGAATTGCTAAAATAGGCTACTCTATAACTTTCTATTTCAATAGATTAAAACTCTTATTTTCTCCTATAGTCCACTTAAATTATTTCCTATCCCCTCTCATTCTTTTAGTCAGGGGTCCACGAATACTACTAAAACCTTTGATAAACTTTCTATAAAAACTAGCTAGTCCATGGAAAGATCTTTCTTCAGTCACACTCCTTGGAGTAGGTCATTCAAGGATAGCCTTCACTTTCTTAGGGTCCATTTTTAGACCTTTTGTTGATACTACAAATCCCAAGTACACCAACTCCTTCTTCATGAAACTACACTTCTTGAGATTTATCAACATCTTTTCTTCCCTCAAGTTATCAAACACCTTTTGAATATACATCAAATGCTCCTCCAACATCTTACTAAAGATCAAAATGTCATCTAGGTAAACAATGATAAACTTACCGAGAAACTCCTTTAGTAGCTCATTCATGAGCCACATGAAAGTGATCAGTGAATTGGTTAGCCCAAAAGGCATGACTAACCACTCATACAATCATTCCCTTGTCTTGAAGGAATTCTTCCACTCATCTTCTTCTTTGATGTGAAACTGATGGTACTCACTCTTTAGATCTATCTTTGTGAAATAGACAACTCCACTCAAATAGTCCATAATATCATCCATCCTTGGCAATAGAATTATGTACTTGATTATGGTCTTGTTGATAGCTCATGAATTCATGCACATCCTCCATTCTCCATTCTTCTTTGGTGCTAATACTGTAGGTAGAACACATGGACTTACACTCTCTTGAATCAACCTCTTCTGCAACAATTCATGAACTTGTTTGTTTAACTGTTCAGGTTTTACTAGTGTTATTCTCTGTGCGGCCTTATTTGGTAAACTGGCTCCTAGAATCAAATCCATCTAGTGACTAATCTTCCTCACTAGGGGTAATCCATCAGGTACGTTATTTGACACAATATCAAGAAACTCTCCCAAAAAATCTACAACATCTGTAGGTACCTCTTATACTTCTTCTTTACCATCTTTTGGGATTACAAAAAAACACATATACCCATGCTTCATACCTTGGAGAAACTCCTTTCCATCAACAAAAAATATTCTAGTAGCACTACATACCTTTTTCTTCTTTCTCCTCCAATGATTTCAACTTATGTTTCACTCCATCCTTTGTTAGAGTGTAGGTATTTGCTCACCCATCATGTACAAAATGCTTGTCAAACTATCACAACCTACCCAACAACATGTGATATATATCCATAGGTATGATATCACAAAGCACCTCATCCTGGTAGCTTCCAATCTTGAACTTCACTAGGCATGACTCATTGACCATGATGTTGTGGTCATCCTACACCCAAGCAATATGATATGGATGTGCGTGTTTCTGCCTCTTGAGATTTAACTTGGTGGCCATATTTTCTTATACCAAATCATTAGTACTTCTACCATCAATAATCACAACACAACACTTATCTTCACATTTGCACCTAGTGCGAAACAAACTCCTCTACTCAAGTTCATTCTGTACACTCAAAAAGACTCTCCTATTAACTAAGAGTTCTCCTCTTTCAACATATTCAAGATGGGATGATTTGGCATCTCCATCAACATGCACAACTTTGGCTTGGCCTTCTATACTCCAATCTATCCTTCCTTAGCGCTAGGAACATTCAAATGCTCTATGCCCTTCTTCTCCATAGTGAAAGAATTTTCCATGAAAACCTCCTCTTCCAAATCCTTTCCCTCTTCCTCTTCCTCTATGATCTCTATTATTTTAGTCATGGAAATGATTGGAATTGTTTCCCCCCTGGTTTTGACTATTACTTCTAGCCTTATCCTTTTTATTTTGATCATCATTTTAGCCTCCATAAGATCATCCACTAGATCTTCCACCGTGACCTCTACCACTATTTTTGTTATAGAACTTTTTTCTCAATTTCTCCTCAACTATTAGGGAAAACTGGTACGTTTCCTCAATACCGGTCATTTGAACCAAGCTCGACTCCTCTTGAGTGCTTGGCCTTAACCCATTAAGATAACAAGAATTTTTCTCATTATCAACTTTTGCATGGCTGGTTCTTATGAGAACTTGGTAAAACTCCTCAGTATACTCTTGAACAGATCTTCCCACCTACTTCAACCCTTTCATTTTATTCAATAGATCAAGCTCATAATCTACAAGAATGAGTTGTCTCTTCATTTTAGCTATCATATGATCTCATCTGGTAATTTTTTCCTTCCCTCTTCTATTTCACTCTAGTTGGATCTCCTACCACTAGATCCTCATGTGACCCTTTAGTTTGGCCTTTGCAAACTTGACCCTATCTGGATCTTCAATATCTTCATATTCAAAGTACGCTTATAATTCATTGATCCAATTGATCAATTCCTCTAGGTTAAGATTTCCCAAAAATGTGGGAACATCAAACTTAGGTCTTTTTCCAATCTTGGAAATGGTCTTAAAAAGATTTTCCTCCTCTTTTTTAAGAACTTCATCTACTACCACTTGATCAGTGTTTCCTTCTTCTTCTCTTAAATCCTTACTTTCATCATCTTCTATGAAAAGATTCCTTCCTCTTCACATTTTTTCTTTCAATTCTTGCATTTGCCTCTTGAGGGCTCTAAAATCCTCAAGTGTAACACCTATGACTCTTCCACCCTCTCTTTGTGGAGGCATTTTTGCACTTCCATTGAAACCCTAATGCAAACTACCTCACAATTGGCAATTTGTCTACACACTTAGCCCAAATCATGGTCTTGGTACAATTGCCTCATAGTTGGTCATCTATTTACACACTAAGAAACTCGTTCTTTGATACCACTTGATGAAGGATGCTCCCCTTAATACCTTAAACACATAATAAAAACAAAGAAATAACAATAATTTGTGAGAACAAAATATGAGCTTCTTATTATCATCGTAAATGCAAAATTACAGAATTTAGAATTACAATATGCTAACCCACATGGGAGCCTTCATTACACTAATCTACAAAACGAAGCTGCAAACTATCACCCAAAGTCTTCCTAGACAATGTATGGGAATTTCTTAATTAAGCAATTTTATGTCCCTCGGGAAGGTTCTAGATGTAGACACCTAAAAATCCTTTAAAAAATAAAGTATTTTTATTTTTTGAAAAAATCCCTGATGACATCATCATTAATTAATTAATTAATTAATTTTTATGTCATTAAATCCCTTTATCTTAATTAAAAATATTTAATTAAGGAATCCCTCCCAAAAATGTTTAAATCTTATTTAAACTTTATTTCCTTATTTATTAATTATTTAATTAATAAATTGACCAAAAATCCTAAAATAAATAAAAAAATTATTTTTTGCCCAAAACTTGGCCAATTTCCTTATGACCAATAACCTCTTCCAAAATCTTCTAATCCTTCTTTGATTTCGATTAAAGGCTAATCCCATCATTTCCTACCCCTAATCCCAACTCAAAATATTTAATTAAGATTAAATATTAATCCTCATGTTTATTAAAAAAAAAAGTTTTAATAAATATCTCCTCAACCCAAACCCTTGAAATAAATAAAACTTTATTTATTTCCTAAAAATCTAATTTATCCTCATCCTAAGAAGTTCTAGACTCTTCTAGAAAGTCTTCATCCTCATCCTAGGAAATTCTAGACTATTCTAGAAAGTCTTTATCCTCATCCAAAGTCTAGACTCTTCTAGAAGATGTCTTTAAACCTAATCCTAATCCCCTTCTAACCTTGTCACATTCCCTAAACATGGGTTAAGAATTACTAACCCAAGCCAAAGTTAACAAATATCTCCTCCTTCACCCACCCTCATTAAATGCCATCCACTTGCCTATCCCTAAGCTAATCCTAAACCATCCTAATCCATCCTCTAATCATTTGCACAAGCCTAAGCAAGCTTAAAACCCTCCTAATCAAGTCCAAGTCGAAATTGCTCTCATCACCCTCAAAATATCTCAACCATAAAACTTTATGAAGCCCACTAGGCCATAAATGACTCTTCCAAGCCCTTTTATTGCTCTTACAAGTCATTATGAGGGTCTTTATGAAGATTTTATCCCTTGAGCCTCATTTGTTGACTCATCCTTCCCCTTTCCTCCATCCTCTCACAATGTGACATGTGTCACTCCCTGATTGGTTGTAAGGAAGCACAATCCATGTGCTATTCTCTCATGCAATCTAAGCCTTCTATAAGCTTTTTCACATCCTTGCATCCTAGCCCTTGATCCCTCAAGCCCTTTGCCTATTTAAGGAATCCTCTCCCAAGTCATTTTAACACAATCCATGAAGTAAAGTTATAATGTTATTTTGAGAGCCAAATCCATACTAAAGCCATCTATCCACACCAAAAATCCACAATCATCCATTGAAGCCTTTGGAAGCATATTGAGCATACATCCTATCCATTTAGATAAAGCCACTCAACAAGAGAGCTTCTCATTGAGAGAGCCCATTAATGGCTCATATTCTCAATTGAGAGTTCATCTTAGTCTATCTTGAAGTTTATGAATTTTGTTTAGTTTGTAGAAGCTTTTATTTAAATTTGGTTTCTATTAGCATACTAACATTGCTCATATACATTTTGGCACGCCCGGTGGGACCCCGCATGGGTCATCTTCATTAGCTTTTTTAGTCAAGTTTTGTATGTCATTTTCTGATTTTGGCTAATTTTTCTTGTTTTTGTGATTGGTAGGATTGTATAAATTAGTTTTGTAGGTCCACATGAGCATGAAGAAGACAAAAGAACTCATAATCTATCTCATAGTGTTTGCAGATTTTTCAAGCTTATAGGTGGACAAAGAACTTGAAATTCTTCTTCCTCTTCTTGTCTATATTCTTCTTATTCCATCTACTTCTTCTTCTTCTTCTTCTTGTGGGAGATCTTGGCCATTTTTTTTTAAGGAAGCAAAATCATACACACTTCTTTTTAGTGCTTAAAATGAACCCCCAAATCATACTTAAATCCATTGAAAAATTAAAAATTTGCAAAAAAGAAAAAATCTTTTAACAAGTGAAACTAAACCAATCTAATCATTTGCATCCTTGCAACATCAAGGTTTTAGATGCATTCATGCAAAATTAGGAACACTTCATTTTTGGGAATTTAAAAAGAACTTCAAGTTTCCATTTCAAAAGGTTCAAAATCAACACTAAGTGCACACCAAAGTTCTTTTAAAAAATCTCATGAAAACTAAGAGTCCTAAATGGTTGCAAAAAATTGTCCTAAAAGCTTTGTTATTTGTTCCAAACAAATGTCTTATTGCAAAATCTTGAATGTTTCTTAGGTTTTTCATGCATCAAAATAATCTAGGAATATCATTTTTGGGCTTAAAATATGCAAACTAGAACACAAAATCTTGAATGAAAACCAAAGTCCAAAGAGTCATTTTCTCTTTTGAGTCCAAAACAATCTTGAATGATCTAAGGTTAAAACAAAGCACTTCAAAGTTCTTAAAACAACACAAAATCTCAATCTTGAATGCTCAAAAGAAAACACTTGAATTTTTAATCACTTGTCTTTGAATGCATGTTGCTAAAATCACTCTTGAATGTCATGGATTAAAATTAAATTTTCCTTGAATGCATGATTAAAACAACAAATCCAATCTTGAATTCTAAGGATCAATTAACCATTGCAATATCAAACACTTCATTTGGAGCTTCTAAAAATTGAACAAAACAAATCTCTTTTCCACATGCAATCTAGGTAAAGTTTGATTTTTGGACATTTAAGAAACCTTGTTAAGTTAAAATACAAATTTGCAAAAATCAATTTGAGTAGTTCCTTAGACTCACCTCTTTTCTAATCACCCATCAAATATTAACCATTGGTTGCAATCTTAGCACCATTTATGGGGATGGGTCTACTTGAAAAAAGTGTTAAATGTTCCACAATCTAACTCACTCACTTGGTCTTTGAATGTTTGCTTTAACTTTATCAAAATTCTTAAATGATCAAAACTCTAGATTAAATTGATCACACTTCAAGTTTGGGCACTAAAATTGAACAATAACTGACGTGGAGAGCCTCCGGGCACGCACTTGGCAATCGAGTTTCACACATCTTTGTTTTGGGCTTAAAATAAACTCACACTCAATCTTGAATGCCTAAAAATCAATGAACATTGCATGGTTTTGACGCATTTTCAATGGCGCTCGCATTTCTTATGTTGACAATCTCTCGACTTTCATTATGCTAATGACGCTATCAAATTGGAATGAACATTGTATGCCATAATCACAAGTGTCTTCAATCATAGCTTACAAAATTTAAATCATCAATTGGAATGAACGCGTGTCTTTTAAAGCCCAAGATCATGTATGTGGTCTTGTTTTACACTTTTTAGGAGGCCTGCTTGGGGATTTCATCACCCTGTGGGACAACCTCAACTCCAATGTTCCGGCGGAGTATAAAGATCGGGAGGTGAATCCAAAGACACCTCTCTTGGGATCAAAATTTTGTCACTCGGGCTAAGCCTCAAGGAACTTTATACCCTTGAGAAGTGAAAGAGGAGAAGTGGGTTACCACTCCTCTCAGCTGTGTGACATCTTTTTGGTTTCATCTACGGGTTTGGGCCTCACGTACCTTGCGTATATCGAGGACTCCCTAGCTATAACAAATTTCATCCTTGTAGAAAGCTTCCTAGGATGTTGGTGTGTTTGACGTGCTTGCTCAAAACTTTTGTCTGCTTATTTTTTCATAGCTTTTGAATGAATGTTTGCCAACTTTGGTCAAAATCCCAAAAAAGAAAAAATCTCCCTGCTCAAGGCATACTTAGCGTAGTCACTGCCTCATCAGAAAATCATCCAAGCTCCCCCGCTGCAACCAAATCTATCTAGTTCCTTGCTTTAGAACAATCCCAAATCCAAAGTCTCTCCAAATCATCCCCCCCTAGCCAGCTAGAAACCCAATCCAAAATCACACCCAAGCCTTTAGAGAGTTGTTGTCATTCTGGTAGAATTTGTTATCCAATCAATCCGACCAATCCACCAGCCTCACCACGGTTATCCTTTTGACAGAGCTTTGTCTAGGGTAATCTAGCTTTGTCACCTGTTATCCCTCATCACCTTGAGCTAAAGGTTGGGATCCACAAGTGATCAATTTCGTGTCATGCCCATAGGATCATTAGTCTATTCTTAGGTTGACACAATCTCCACCAATCCAGCGCATAGGAAAGCAAAACTCTCACTTTTTGACAGCATGCCCTTGAAGTCTTCCATCCATAGGAAAGCCAAAAATCTCTAGCCAATCCTCCTTAGGTCTGTCATGCAACTTTGACTCTCCTTAGGAAATCTTTCATCAGCCAATCCAAAATTTGTGCTTAACCCAAATCCAACCATGAGCTTCCGTATTCATCCATACGCAAGACCCCATCCCCATCAAACTCATCATCAAAGCATGAAGTACCAATCCTATCATGATGTGTTTGGTCGCATTGCCCTTGCTCGCACCACCTCCTATTCCAATGATGATGAAAATCTTGTTGACTATGACGGGTATATTGAAAGCCTTAGAAACATTCCCCCAAGCATCCCCCAAAATCCCAGAGTTATTCCAAACTATCTAGTCATGCCATCTGATATTCCAGCTTCCCCTCCATCACCCCATCAAACAAGCTTCCAATCTTCCACCCCCATCACACTAGCTATTCCTGTCAATCCACCTCCACCTTCGACACACGAGTCTCCAAGGAAAGTTATAGAGGATCCACAAGTCAATCCATCTCCTCCAGCCAATACGCCATGTCATCTAATCCAACCATGTGAAGTAGTCAGTGATGAAGCTTCCCCATCTATAATATCACCTCCATCTCCCATAGCTATCATCCCCATACCATCCATCAAATTGCTTAAAATCCTTCCACTTCCCGCAAGCATCAAAATCCCACCACCTGTCAAATCCCTCCAAATCCTATCCACATCGCCTCCAAGCATTTCCCAAATCTCTTGTAATGACCCTTATGCATCCATCTTCTACTCACCCATCTCCACTACTGAATCTCCCATCTATCCATCTGCTGCCTTTGAAGAATCCATCCCTTCACCTCCTATCACACCATCCACTCCAAACCAATCCTATCAAGATCCTGCCCAAAAGCATGTTGACATCCCCCAAAGCATAAATGAAGATATCATCATACCATGTCTTCCATCCATAGTGCAGTCACCATCTCCTCCATCTCCAAAACCTCGAGCCATATCTCCTCCACTACAAGATATCTTGTCATCCCACCAGCTACATCAAGATCCTATCCTTCCATCTCCCCTGCTCCATGCTTCCATCTTACCACCTATCCAAGCTATTCCACTATCTATAATCTACCCTCTTGGTTCACTTACATTCATCCACGGTGGCCCTCTCTCAGCAGAAGAATTAAGAATAGTATCTCCCCATTGCAGTACACCTAATAAATCACTTCTACCATTTTTTGCAAGCAAAAAGTTTCCTCAGCTTGTTCAAATGCTCAATCGATGGCATTATCAAGGTCAAGGTTTAGGACCACAAGAGCAAGGAATCAGAGAGCCTATTATTCTACAAAAAAATCTAGGATTTCATGGTCTTGGATATGTATCGAAAGGCTCACCATCTAAAGGTGTTGGTACACCACACCCCCAAACCAAGCCTATCTCCAAGCCCACCATGCCAGCCTTCCATCACTCCTTCAAGAAATCTTATGTCATCCCCCCTCCACCATCTTTGCAACCCAAAACAACCTACCATAGCCCCCCTTCATCCGCTAAATCCATTTTGGGTCCCTATGTCCCAAAATCTACCATCCTCGATCCTCCTATCAGCCATCATAAAAATCCTATTCCATCCATTTCTATGCAAGATCAACAAAGGCACATATCAGGGCACATCATCCATCATCATCCCCCTACATGCTCTTCCATATCCTCTCCATCTCACAAAGTTTCTCCTAACCATCTTCCCAAAGCTTACCAAAACAAAGTAAATGCCAACTTCAAAATGCATAAAGCTAAAAATCAACACTTAAGTGTACTAAATTATGGAAAGTATCAACAAGATTTACCTGTTCATCATCAATATCTTCCATGTTGTCAAACTCTACATTACTCTGATCATCCTTTTCTTCCTCACTCTTGAATTCATAAACATGCATTAATCCATATATCTTCTTTCATGTTATATTTCCTTCTTGTACCACATCTTCTATTTGATTTCTCAATAGCTTATACACTCTTCTTTTTGGTATAAATGTATGTGTATGATTATATAATTGATGCAGAGGGCCTAGGGTTCTATACAATAATCACTCTTAACTAAGGTTTCAATCTTGAATCATATAATGATTATCGTTACTTGTCTTTCCACCAATCCAAACCTTCAAGACTTCTCAGCCAACTTACCTCCTAGGTGTAGTTGGTCTAGTGTAGACTTGATCTCCCTTCTTAGGCACTAGTCCTACTAGTCTTTCTTTCCCCTAGAACCCTAACTCTCACTTAGGATCTTGTACTTCCACTACCTTGGAGTCTACTGATGATGTAGATACCCTACATAACCTTTTTGACCTCATTCAATTCTTTTGGTCACAAAAAAACCCAAAGAAAACTCAATTTCTTCACATAGGTTAATTACACCTAGTGGCTTCTAGGTGTAGTAGCCTTGTTTTGCTCTCATACTCAAAATTCTTCCAAAAAATCCCACAAACAACCCTAGGAATATGGTAGCTATGCACTAGCACTCCAAGATTCCAAAATTTTAGAGCTTTAAGACACCCATAACCCTATTTACACTTAGGCCCTAATTTCTAGCCTTTATTTTAGGCCTTCAGTCCAGTCAACAATAAAAAATCTCCCAAAATCTTCACACCTCCAACCAACCTTCAATTCCACTTGCACATTCAAGCTATCATCCTAGGGCTTCTAGGAACTCCATCTCTTAGACCCAACATGGTCATGGGTGTGCTCTGCAACATCTTTTGCAAAACTATCCAAGCTCACATGCTCCTAGCAGTCAGCCTAGGGCATCATCGCATGGTTTGGAAAATAACCATAAAAATGTAAAAAAAAGAAAAAAAAATATGTACATAATCTAACCTATCACCCCACTTGGTTTCATTCATTTTCCATAGTGGGTGATTAGGTTAGAGACATTCTTGTACAAACAATGTTGTGAAGGCAATGTTCAGGCCAGTTAGCAACAAAATGTTGTAACTTGAGAACCTAATAACTTAAACACAAATTTGAATATGTAAAAGAACTAGGAAAGACTAAACTACAAAAATCATGAACTTGATCTTCTATGACAATCCATACATGACCATACTACACCATTAAACAATGCAAATCACAATAAACTGTCTGTATAGAAGTCTCACACATGCATAAACTAATGGTAATTATTCCAACCCCTCAAAATATGATCTTCCATGCTCATATACCAAAAAATGGGTAGTTACAACCTCCAAAACTACTAATTGCAATTTCTTGCAAAAGTTGCTCAAGCAACTTTTGAGCAACTTTGCAACTTTTGCTCTTTGGCCCTTTTGGTCAAATGGGTTCACCTAAAACCTTTCTAGGACCCTATATAAGACATGAAGGACCTCTTTAGAACATCAAAGCCCTTATTTTTCCATCCCTAATCTTATTTGACCTAGTGAGTAACTTTGGGCTTGATGAGCAAGTTTTGAGCAACCTAAGACCTAGTGAGCAACTTGGCTCTTACATTTGGATGAGTTGTACTCCAAGGACTCTTGGAGATTGTTTAACACACTCACACACCTAACTAACCTTTAATCACACCAAAAATAAAAATTAGGAGGTGGCCTGCACCAGTAATGCTAATGAAATTTGTTGCTTACTTAATTCAGACATTATTTGAACTAATGTTGCCTCTCTCATTTGCCTCGTGGTCGTTAACATCCATTTCCACTTAGTATCAATTTTATTGTACAATTCTAATGGGATCATCTTGTAAATTTCTACAAGAGTATTTAAATTTTTCCATCATTTCTAATCCTACCTCCTCAACCTTACTTTTTTCTATCATACTTAATTTTTCATACTTGACATAGTGAAAACTAGATAAGTTAGCATTATTCTTAAGATTCTTACATACCTCATCAATATCTTAAGGCTTTCTATGTGTAGCGACTCTGAATTGATTGAGTATGTTAGATTTAGTTCTTTTTTCTTCCTCTTCTTCTTATCTATTCACTACAAGCCTTCTTCTTGGTCTCTTGATTGATTTGCTCAGCTTGGATTTCACAAGTGTTGTCTTTCTCTTTGTTGCTCTAGGCACTAGTGTTGGCTTGGTTATTTTTACAACTCCTCTCTTTAATGGCTCGATAGCTATAGGACTAGATACCTTGATTCTCTATTTGGTGATCCTAGATGAGGTAGGTGTTTAGTGGTAAAATGGAATAACTTTAAATCAAATGTAGACCTCCACTTTACCTAGTCACTAAGACATTCAATTGCAACATGAAAGTAAAAGAGGGGAATTTCCAAATATGATTCCACTTCTAACCCAAATTAGACTAGCTAGGACCCAAAAGAAGAAGGGTGCTAATACTAAACTAGATTATAGGATGAATACAATACAAGCAAATGTGCTCTTTGCCCTTTGATAGGATAGCGTGAATGTGGAATTGAACTATTTTCTTAGGAAATGTAAATCTGGATGCTATATGAATACAATTAGCCCAATTAAGATACAAATCTAGGGTAAAGATATAAAAGGAAATGAAATATTAAATAATCACCTTTAAATGCATAGAGAAAGGTGTGTTTTCACTCAAGAACTTTCATAACTGAGTCTTTTCTAGACTTTTGATCTTGGATCTTGAAATAAAATGATGAAAGAAACAAAACCCAAAAATCTCCCTAGAATTTGAGATTGAAGGAATAGGTCAACTTGGAAAGATGTCCTACAACCAAAAAGCTTGTGAACTATAGGTTCTAGATTTGTAATCCTTTTTGCTCCTAACCTACAAATCAACACAGGAAAGAAAGGTTTGGGGTTAGTTTTGATGAGGGCTTGCCTTGGTCAAGCCCTAGTTGAAGGATTTAATCGTAATTGAGAAAATTAAATGTAAAGGAAATGCTTGCATGTAGTAGATATGAGTAATATCAAGTGAAAGATACAATTACCTCTGTAGATACAATTGACTTTGATATGTGATGAAGTATGTAAGTGTAATAGCCTTGACTCAAAGAAACCATAAGAAAATCAAAGAAGCCAAAACCTCATGTATGGAAATGTATGTGACATGCCATGGATAAATATTGGAAGAACTTGGATGAATAAGAATGATGGATCTTCTCCTTAGACCCAAACTCCACTACCACCTTGAAGGAAGAAGCTTGATGTAAAAAGGAGATGCTTTGACTTGAGTGCTTGAAAATACTTGCTTGAAGAACACCTTGAATGTTTGCCTGCTTGGAGAAGATAACTTGAGAAAATGAGATGTGAAAATGAAGTCCCCAAGCCTCCTTTTATACTTTTTTTGGGTGATAAAATAACTCAGGCCGATTGGGGAAGTAAATAAAATAATTGGTAAAATCGAGAATGTTTGGGCCCCAAACTCCATAATCACTGGGGACTAGGTTGACCTGGGTCAACCTAGTTTAGGTTGACCTAGTCTAGGTTGACACAGTCTAGGTTGACCTAGTCCTACTAGATAGATAGGTCAAAAAGGCCAAAAAAACCTCTAAGATGTGGTACAGATGAAACTGGAAGATAATGGACAAAATGAGAGATATGGTCAAAAGGGTATCAAGACAATAGCTAAAAGACCATGTCGAAAAGTGCAAGATGACAAAGGATCATGAAATGGAAGAGAAGATGAGAAAAAGAGAATGAAATGACACCAAGGAGGGCCAAATGGTCTCAAAATGAAGTGCACACATTTTAAGATGGTACAATAGGTATGGGCTATGTTGCCACTCTCTTTAAGCTCTTCTTTAGTTTAGGTTCTACAATAAAAACTTTAGATGTCTTTGGCTCAACAACAATTATTTCTTTGCCTTTTCCTTTTGTTTTCTCTTCTTCTTTAACATCTCACCTTCATCCTCATCTCCACTTCTTAGGTCTTCTCCTTTTCCCTCTATAATCTACATCAGTGCCTCACCTAATGTACTCTCCAAACTTTTCATCATTTTTTTTTATTTCTCTCTAGTTTGGTAATTTTTATCTTCATAATGATCTTAAATTTTGTTGTCTCATAAGTACTGAATGATTCAACAACCTTATCAAACTCCTCAACCAACAAAGCAATGATGGCTGCACCAACTTCATCAATATTTACCTCATAGGGAAGAGGTCTTAACCATGCCACCCTTGGTAAGATGACTTGAATGTATGTGAAATCTGTGTCCACTAGGAAATATACATCCTCATAGTACTTGTCCACTAAAGAATTAGGAAATCTTGACCTATTTTTCATCTTCTATTTGAACTCTTCAAAGTACCCATCCAATACAATCTTAAAATTATCACCCATTTGGGCAATGAAGTCATTAATCTTCTCATTCACATGCTTCTTCTTATCACATACAATATTTCCCATAGTAGGAAATGAATTTTACACATATAACAAGATACAAATAATAAGGGATCTGAACTTACACAAATTATTTCTTTCTTTCTTGATACTCACTAGATTCTATATTAGTTGGGTGAGCTATAATTTAGCTAGATCATAACTTTGGTCCTTTTTAACAATCTTATATCCCATATCTACAATGACACATGACACACTATTTAGTTATCTTGATGAGTAGAATTTAAGGGCAACGACTTGAATAGAGAACTCAATCTCATGGTCTTTAATAATTGTGATAGACATCCCTCTTCCATTCCATTTCACCAATGTGTTGGCCTCAATAACCTCTCTTGCTTGTTGGTGCACAATTTTAACCTTATCTATAATAGGGTATCTAGTGACATGATGGATGATATGTGTAGTTATCCTCACTAGTTTATTCTCCAACCATAGTTTCATAATCATATAATCAATGTGTGTGTTAACCCTTTCTCTATGAAAGATCTATACCTATTCTTCAAAAAAACTTCATCACATAGCTTCTCATAAGCCAATCTCATCTCTTAATCACCTACTTCTTGTTCCTTACACATATAACATGACCTAACATCACATATCATGATAACCCTAGGAGAAATTGATGATAGGACATCTGAGGAATCACCTTTCATCGCAATATCAGGCATGACCTTGTATTTAGGCAGAGGACAAGCATCATTTCTGACCAATTTAACATTGTTTACCTCAAGCCATTTCTTCTTCTAACTTGTGGATGAGCTACTTTCTATTTCTTCAATTTAGGGATTATTTTGAAACTTCTTCACAACTCGGCAATTGCAAATTCTTCACAATCAACAATATCTACTGATAGTGTGCCTAAATCGCTTGTTACTACTGCTAAAAGCTTTGGAATTCTCAAATAGGATAGGTGTAGGGCCATGGATGCTAGAGAGGTCCTTGTCATAGGAAAAATTAATGCATTTCCTTTTAGATTAGCTGCCTACCCTGATGTTGACCTAACTATGACTATCCTCATAGTTGATATTCCTCCAAAATATGGAATGTTTCTCTAAAGAAAATGGAGTCCTAGAATGGGAGGTAGCCTACAATGTTATTTTTCCTATGCTACATTTTACATAGGAGATAAAGCCATTAAGGTTGACAAAGAGCCAAGAGTTACCCATATGCTTGAGGATAATATTGATACAAACACTACTTGTTTTCTAAATATAGAAGTGAATTCTTTCAAAGTTGAAATCATCATTCAAGAAATTGAAAAGACAGTCCCATTAATTTCACAAGAAGCAGCAAAATGCATATATTCTCAGAATCTTTGGACTATGTCTTTTGATGGGGCTAATTCTAAAGAAGGGTTAGGGGATGGAGTAGTTTTTATATCCGTAGAGAATATATTTAGATACTCATTCAACCTAACCTTTACTTGTACTAATAACATAGTAGAGTATGAGGCACTTTTACTTGGGCTAAAAGGTGGCAACAAATCATGGTATCAAAAGATTGCATGTAATTGGTGATTCAGAATTGGTCGTGTCACATATTAAAGAGACATATGCATCCAAGAACAAGAGGTTGAAATAGTATAGGAATGTTGTTTGGGACCTGATAGAAGCATTTGATGCTTTTGGGATTTTTTGGATTGACATAAGTAACAATAAGATGGTTGACTTCCTGGATAATGTAGCCATTAAGCCTGATGATATATCATTTTCTGGTGATTCTAAGATTGAGATGCAGAACTATCATGCCTAAAACTTTAGGACAAAAACACATTGACAATTTTTTTTTAGAGATAAATAATTTATTATATAAATGCATGCTACACTAAAACCCATATGGAAAGTTTGACCAAGGATTAAAGTAAGTTTCAAATACATATCATAAAGATGTAGAGTCAGTATTCCAATGCAACGCACAAGTTTGAAACCCTAAGTCCTTGTGTTACAAGAACACTTAGCTTGGGTTTAATGAGTCGATCAATTAACATTTAGGTTCAATTTACAAAGGTACGACTTCCAATTCAAATTACATTTTACAGTTTCCAAGTTCATAAGTCGACTATGATGCTATCCCTTTTAACACTATACTAGATCAATCCTTAGGAGAATCTAATTCTGCATGTAAAGGCTAATCTATCATAACACACTAATACTTAATTCTGGATATTATCATAACCTATTTAGAATTAATTGAAAACATTAAATATTTATCATTAAACTAATCACGACATCAACTCATCTTCTAATCAAAACCCAAACCATTCGATCAAGCTATCTAGACAACTTTAAATCCATTTCATATTTAAATCCTAATATAGCCATTTGAACTAATTAATACTTATAATTAAATACATAATATTACTTCTAAGGCATTTCTAGAATACTCAAAATAGAAAAATAGATATTTCAAATAATATTCTACAAAAAGATATTTTAATTATACACCTAGTGATCTAATGACTAAAATTTACCAACAAATACAATTTGTTTCAAACATAAAATCTCAATCTTTTAATAAATAATTAATGTCGATAGACATTCTACAATGGCAGAATGGGGGAGTGGGATGGTGTGAGTGTGTTAATGTTAACTTTTACTCTTCTAGATTAAATTTCACAACCATCTACATGTCAAAAGTTTAAATCTTATTATAAATAGAATATACTTTTAAAAATAATTTAATAAATACCACATAAAATATCATTTGAATTATAATATTTGGAGATATAAATCATCCATTTTTTAAGAAATTAAAATAAAAAGCTTAGTAAAAACTAAATAAATGGAGATAAAGGAAATACAAATATTTTTAGATGTAGTAAATTAAATTATAATTATTTTGTGGTGGATACCTATCGGCATTTCTTTAGATAGATTTATTTAAGATATCTACACTAGTTTAATTAAACACTAACATTCTTTCTTTAATCAAAGAAAAACTATCTACTAACTTTAATTAACAACTACTAACTATAATGCTAACTTAACCTTCCTAACCTCCTACTAAATAAACAAATAAAATAAGCATTAATATTTACCCTTTTCCAAACACAAAAGTAATAATAATTATAACATTTATTTAAACCTTAAATTTATTACAAACCTCTAGATGACACCTTAATCCTATTCTAACCCAATCATCTTGCTAGTTAATACTAACATATTAATTAAATCCTAACATCACATCCTACACATAAATTTATTAATACTACTAACCTTCTTACTACTAATCCATAATAATAAACTAAATCTAAAACAAACATACATTACTAACTAAACTTACTTTACACTAACCAAGTCTACTACCCACCTCACACCCTAGGCCCATCACTTTAGCGTGACATCACAAGGAGTGCACTTATCCATGTTTGCAGAACACTTGGGCACTTGGAGTAGTGCACCTAAGGTAAGTCATCCCTCCTTCATGCATAGCAAGGGAGGTTGGGAGTTGCATAGAAGTTGGGGGGGAAATGGGAAGACAAAAAGGTGAACAAATAAGTGTTGGTTTAGACCCCAACTTGCTCCTTCCAAATCAACACATGAGAGGGGGACATTCCTAACACATGTGACAGGGAAAAGGTCTATTGCAGTCCCCAATGCATGGGAGAGAGATGGGAGTTTATGGAAAATTTTATAGGTGTGGTCTTTTTGTGAGGAAGGTAAATTAAAATAGGAGTATTTTATGTTGATTCTCCTTTTCTTACAATATTTTCTTTGAGCCCACCTTTTTTTAAATCATGCTTATGAAAACTTGTGTGAGTAACTGTCATAATGGCATAACTTTTGAAAATTTGACTTTAATAGAAGGGATATCTTATCCACTTAATGCATTTATGTCCCACTAGCTTCTTAAGTTATAAAATATATTTCAAATAGTTTGAAATGAAACATACAGGGAATATTCTCTATTGCAAGGGAAAATTTGAGGATGAATTAATTGTTTGCCATACATTTTCTAGAGAGCTAATATACTCTCCTAGAAAAGTATGGATTTTCACAATTCTTGATTCATTAGATTTCTATCCACTTTTAATGCAATGTTTTTGTTCCTCTAAGTTTGATCATGTATTGGAATACTAATCAAGATAATACTATCACTTAGGAACTATGCTCCTAATTTTTTATATGGGTTTAAAAAACTAATACAATATTCATTAAATCTATTAAATCAATAAGGTAGGACACGATGCAATTATCATATCTGATGTAGGTTAATCCAAGGACTATATTCTCGATCTAATTTACACTATAACTCATATTGAGAAATCACACAAAACATAATTAAGATAAAATCCTTTCATTCTTCCATCATTTATACAAGTTACAAGGGAATACATTTTTTTTCTTCTCCATAATGTAAATCAACATTCAAACAACCATGTCTTTTATTTTCATTTAAAGACCATAATTACAGTGGAAGATCTATTGAAACATTATAATAACCCAATGAAACTTTTCTCATATAAGGAACTATCATTTTATTAAAACTTTGATTTAAAGACTCAATCGAGAAAGAATTAGGGAAGAAAACTCGATATCGTACCCATTTCAAAAATAATGCTAACAATGAATTTCACATCAGGATCATTATCCCAAGGAGAAGTCTTCATAACATTGGACTCAAGAACACCAAAACTCTGAATCCAATTTGGCTCCATATCAAGGTATCAACTACACAATTTGTAAATTTACATCAAGATAACCATGGAGAACCAAAACTGATTGGGTGATAATCAGATTCAACACATAGACACATTCAAATGTCCTATCCCATTCCAAGTTTTCACAATAGGTTCCTTATCGAACCAAGATTAGGGAGAAGGTGGATTTTTCCAGGGTAGGAGATGTCAATCACAATACCAAAATAAATGCCTTTTTCTAAGGCTAATAATCGTGAGAACTTTCGTTCTTTCACTTCTTATCTTCCCAAACACAAAATGGTTTGTATTGAAAAGTAGGGGCCCATAACACCCTACTTTTCTCCCTCTCCTCATCTTGAGGAGAGACTCTACACTAATCTTGAGTCCAACTAAGGCCCTCCTCCCATCCATGGCCACTTCTACCCTATCCAAGGGTGAGTAATGCCAGCACAACCCTTATAGTTTTTCTCACAAAACAAAATGTAAAACATGGAAGGAAAAATAATTAAGAAACCCATAATAACCCATCCCTCACATGTTTCATCACACATACCAAATATGCACACATGAAAAAGGCCTACTTAAGCAAATGAAAACACAACATGAAGAACAAGAACTTGAATGAGTCCTACCTTCACAAATAGTTATGGAAAATGAATTTTTTGAGAAGAGATAATCCTTCTTCCTCCTTCAATCCTAGCTTTACTCTCTCAAAATGTAGAGAATGGGTGAACACCCTTCAACCCACAAATTTGCAACTAAATAGGCTTCTAAAATCACCCACTTAAAACTGCGATAACTCTAGACTTGACTAAGGTCTTCTAGGGTCTTCCAACTTGATCATACCATTAAGACAACCTTTTTGGTGGAGTGTAAACTTGGCAAACTCATGAAGAAGTTCAATTTTTGCCCTAAAGGAAAAATGAGATATTTAGGAGGTCATACAAGTCAACAAAAGGGTCTAGAGGGGTGGAAAATGTCCCCAACCCATACACATACCCCATAGGCACTTTGTTTTCATTAATTTAGGCCTCTAGGATCATTTTAGAACCTATATAATTGGCTTGGAAATTTTAATCTTTTAAAACCTTAAGAATGACACCTTTCCACTAAACCCTAATTAAGATAATTAATCTAGGTTACCAACTAATTAGTCTTAGGTTACTAACTTAATCCATCTCAGATTATCAGGCTACTCTGCTAACCCAATTATCATGTTGATACACATATATGAATTATGAGTGTCAAGTGACACCATAAGATTCACTATTATGTAACATTTAAAAATTTTACGATTATAGAATGATACACAAATTCAGATTATGATACAAATAAAGTACAAAACAATTAGGTCTGCATCTCTTCATTAGACTCAACTTTAGTTTCACAGATTGAACATAGGGTCAATTATCAATTCTCCATTAGATCCCATGGTTAATAATCTTGCACACTCAATTCACACATCAGTAGTTCAAGAAAAATCACATGCACATATTTAAAACTCATTTGGATAATCACATTAATCAAAACATCAACTTTCATTTAAATAATCCTTTCTCATTTCTACATACATTTAATCATTAGTAATTGCATGATCAATATAACATAACCTATTCGTTAATTCAAAACAAAATACTAGAATAATCATCATTAGGCATGCATATATCTAAACATCATAAACATCATCAATAGGGAATATTGAACTATCCAAATACATATAACCTAATCATCAAGGTACCATAATCAACATTATCATCACAAGTTGAAACACCTCATATCATTGTTAGTGAAATTTAATGTTTAAATAGTCAAGATGATGTATTAGTTCTTGAATCACGAAGTATTTAAAACATGAACGTATCAACTAATCTCAATTTCCATTAGGACATCTAAACCATAAAACATTACTTCATATCCATTCCAATCTCCTATAATAGATTTAATAGAGAAAAATCATACTTAATAAGTACATATGAGGAGTAACCCTACAAGTACATACCATCCTTTCTTGACAACATAGAAAACTAGCAGGCATTTGAGGATGATAAAGATATTTTGAATTTTCTCCTAAATGAAGATAAATACCATGGCTAGGAACTAGATTGCAACACTTTGGTTGAGAATATAGATGGGAATGAAACCATTTTCAGACAAAAAATTTTGTAGCTGAAAATAAACAAAGTGCCTAAAGGATTAGTAGTTTTAGAGAGTGTCTTTGATAATCAGGACATAGTCCCTTTAGAAATTAAAGACAAGAAACCATAGGAGCTTGGAGAATTTAACCTTCAAACAAAAAAATCACCTAAGAAGGTGTACATAGGTAAAATTCTATCTTCTGTCATTAGAAAATTTCTAGTTAATTTGCTAAGAAAATTTAGGCATGTCTTTGCATGGTCATATGATGACCTTAAGGCTTATGGGGAAGACTTATTCCAACATGTTATACCCCTAAAAGAGAATGTCAAGCCCTTTAGACAAAAGCAAAGACCTATTAATCCCACATTAGCCCCCAAGATGCAAGAAGAACTTATGCAACTGAGGGATGGAGGGATTTGTTGTGGTTTCACAATGCATGCCCCATTTTTCCTTGAAATGGGGACCCCCTACTTTATTTTTTATCTTTTCAAATCTCTAGTTTGGGGTTCAAGTCTTTTTTAGGGTTTTGTCTAGTGTCCTTGGTCAAATTAGGGTCTCAGATTGAAAACCCAGATTTTGAAAACCATCTTCTAGGAGGATAAGTCATTATTTGCAAATTAAAAAAGTGCACCTAACACACCACACCAAGTGTGCTAGTGCACTAAGACACATTAGAAAGCGCTTCTTTCTTGGAAGTGCGCAGTAGTGCAGCTGCGCACCTCCACGAGATGCGCTAGAGACCTGGGTCTATAAAACTCGAGACTCCCTCCCTCCTTATCTCATTCTTTCCTCCATGATCTAGTCTTCTGCACTAGTGCAACTCAATAGGTGTGCTGCTATGCTGCCTCGCCTCCTCGCACCTACACATAAAGCACACCAACATTAATGAACACCTACTAAGACGGTGCATAGCTGCACACCTATCTAAGGTGCGTAGTTGCACACCTTCTTTTTGCATTAACATAAAAACTAAAATAAATAAAACTAAAAAAAGCTAAGCCTTCCTTAATATAAGGTGTGCATCATAATAAGGTTGAGCATTCCCTTTGCACTTACCCCTAAAGAATTAGGGTGTGCACCTAGCACACCGCATGAGGTGCGCTTGGTGCACACTTATATTTTAAAAAGTTTGCATAAGGGAAATTTAGGTTTCTTGATGTTCTCGAGAAATTAGAGTTTTTAGGTTTTTTTTTGTGTCATCATTAGGGTTGGTATTAATTGATTTTTCTTTGACTTTGGGCTAATAGATGTTGTTTTTGGATTAGATTTAATGGCTTTTTCATTGTCCTCCCTTGCAACAAAGATGGTTTTGAAACCAGTGGTGTTCAAGTTTTAAGGTTCTTCATAAAAGTCATGCTTCCAAGATGATTATTCAGAGATTTGGGGCATCAAACTTGGTCATACTGACTGGAACACATTCTTGGTATTGTGCAACAAGCCTACAAAGTGGTTTGCATTGATATCTGCTCTGATCTAATTGGGACTTGTCAATGTACTATTACATCTAGTATCAGTACAATCTTTAGAATTGATCATGGTATTGGTAGAAAACTATGTTTCTGAAGAAAGGGTCATGAAGAGTATAACTAGAAAGATCCTCTTAGATCTCTAACCTAAGAACATAGAGAAGGTGTTCCATCTTTTGAGAGTAGACTAGTTTATCAGATTAACCTATCACTAGGTGGAAAGATGGTACAAGGAACATGTAGAGGAAGCATCCAAAATCATCCAGTCTTCCTACCTCATTGAGAAGACTCCTCTAGGGCATAAAGTAGGAAAAGTGGACATGACAAGAGGCTACATGAGAGAAGATATTGGGTATTCTATAATACTCTTGAGTAGAGTCATGGGGTTGCCAGCATCGGGACACCTGAATATATGGATGGTGCATTTTATTGAGTCTATCAAGACGATGAAGATGCCAATTGATTGGGCTTCCATTCTTAGTGAAAACTTGGATGAACAACTAGTGATGGTTAAAAATAACCATAAGCTTTACATGACATTCTATTTGGTGTGCTTGCTAGCTGCAAGGGTGATGGATTATCTAGGACTCTTAAACAAGGGTAGCATTCAAGATACAAATGCATGATTCTATATAGTATATCCTCAGCTGGTAAAGAAAAAGCTTCCAGAACATAGCAAGGAACACATGATAGTAAATGATGCATTTATGTTCACAATTATCTAGTTCATTAAGGGGGATTATGCAAAGAGAATGTCAGAGGAGGCAACAACAAAGGTTTCAAAAGTTGGAGCTTACTACATCTAGTATCGAACATTCACTTATTTAAGGGTAGTGGGTACCACTCTCAATCCCAAGAAGCTCCCTAGATATCCAAGTGACAAGCTTATATTGCTAGAAATATCTTAACAACTATTGTCTACCTATGATAGAGTTAGGAAGCAACATAAAATAACCTAGGTGTGGCCCATTACTATAGGAAAATTTAGTGTGGTCCGGAGACAAGATATTCCATCTTTTGAGCTTGAATGGGATCAGTATCCTTTGGATGAATATGATTCTCCTTGGACCTATTTTGATAACATTAAAAGAGTACAATACTTAGCTGGAAAGACATTTCAACATGAAGATGCAATCAAGGATCATTGGATGAATACAGTAGACGACTACGATATCCAAATAATGGATTATTATAGGATGACTCTCTATCTGGCAACCAATTCTTTGAAGATTAAGGTTCCTTTAAAGGTTGGGCAACAAGATAATAAGGATGTTCTTGAATCATTGTTCAATAGGGACAAGATTGGTGATCAACTCATTAAGAATGCTGAGATTGATAAGGAAGAAAACTCAGATATCAATCACAGGGCCAGGCATGTCATCAAATTGACCAAGGATTGGATTAAGAGACCTTTCAAATTGGATCCAATTCCTTAAGTGGTAGTCTTCCACGCTATAGCCCACCCAACAAGAGGTCGGGGAGCTAAGGTAACAATACCTACTTTTACGACTTAATCCCTAGTGAGGTCAGAAATAGTGCACCAACTTGATAGAGAAGTTGGATATTATAGAGCTCAAGAAGGTAAAGGAAAGAGGAAGAGAACTTCTCCCTAGTAAGTTGAGCCAAAAGAGGAAGCAACTCAAGCACCACCATAGCCTAGGGAAAAAAATGTATAAGGGGCAAAAAATGTACAAGGGTTGGAGAATGTTGAAGCTACACAAGTCCAGGACAATCCTCAAGTGCCACCAACTGAACAAGGGTAGGGATGAGCTAAAACAAAAGTATAGGAAGTGTCTCCACCTCCTCAACAAGAGGTACAAGCTTCCCCATCAAGTGATTATGAGAGTTATTCCTTTCCCATTAGTCCTAGAAGTCATTTTAGAAGGAGAGGAAGAAGCAGATGATGAGGACAAATAAGATAACCTTCCTTTGAACTGGAGGACTCATATTGCTAGAGCCATGGAGTTGGAATGGAGAAGAAGCTCCAAAATTATGCTACCATCCAGTTTTCAGCAACCTATTTAGTCCACTACATCAGAAGATGAGCTGCAACAAAGGATTGATGAGCAGGAGGGTGAAGGCATTGATGTCTTTTGGATGTCAAATTTTGATTTTATGCTGGTTGGCATTAAATTGGTGGGAGACAAAATAAGAGACACTCCAACTAATAAACCTCAACCAGAGGATTGGAGTCAGTTGCCACTTGAGCTACAAGGGCCTGAATTAGCTCCACATCACCAAATCAAGTTGCATTTTGCATGGATAAAGGATTAGATACTCCTCTTCCTCCAACCAATGAAGAAGAATAGGTTCAAGTAGAACAAGAGGAAGAGCCACAACAAGTATCCATTGATGAAGTGTTAGAAGAAGGACAAATAAGTGAGAAACCTTAGCAATCTTCCCAAGACACAAATGTGAGGACTATGGACTCCACAACTATAGAGACTCTCAGTGTGGATCTCTCACAAAAGGAGAAGACTTTGGAGAGGAATTATAAGGGGAAGATAATAATAGAGCAAACTCCTTCATCTTCAAAAGGAAAATATTTGATGGAGAATATCCCAAGATGACTAAGAAAAGAGGTGACAAGAAACAAAATATGACACTCCACCAAGGAGGAAGATATTAGAGAATTGATTGAAGTTGTCAAAAAACTTGAGTCACCGCCAAAAGATGCACAGGCATTGGCCTTCATCAAGAGTGATCAGAATTAGGATTTATTTGCTCATGTTGCTATCCCTCCTTCACATATAGATGTTGAAGAATTGAATTTGAAGGATTATCAGATCTAGGAGGTTATGCTTGGGAAACCCATGTTGGACACTGCCAACTTGATGGTGACAAATGGGATTAAAGAAGTGTTTAGGCATTTAGAACAAGATGATACATAATTGATAACACTTCACAAATAGAATGAGATCCTAAAAGGATATCTAAATGAAGTTGGTGCTTTGGATCTTGAAAATCCCAAGGAGACTTTGAATACAACACTGGAGAAAAGGGATAGGGAGACACTACAACTTGATCCATTTTTGAGAGCTTGTCAACAATCGCAAGAAAGTTTTGAAGAAAAGGGTGTGTAGATTGTACAGGGCAAGCTTAAGTTGCTACACCATATGCATGATAATGCGGATAAGCTAGTGGCCATTTTGAATTAGGATTTTGGTTTGATGGATAAAGTACATATTTGGGGCAAGGACTTGCAAGCATTACACTCAATCAAAGGCCAAAGGTATCAGATGCTAATAGAGGTATACACAGTGGAAGAGTTAGTTAAAATTGATTATTAGATAGAGAAGATTGAAGATGGCATAAAGTAATGGAGACATTACATATAGAGATTCATAAGCTCAAAGATCAAACCCAAGAGTAAATTTTGGAGGCAGGTAAGCATTATAGTGACGCATGTTTAGATATTTTTGAAGATGATTCAAGGGAAAAATTGATATCTATGGAAGTAGTTGTTGAGTGGTTCTAAAAAAATTTTAAAGAAGCTTCTAATGATGATGATATTAGATAGGCATTTAGAATGGAAGAAGCATTACTAGATTTAGATGTGAAACTGGGAGATTTTACAGAGACTCACATTGAGGTGGGCAACTATAGGTAGAAAGTGAAGGACAAGTATGAAGCCTTAGATTTTCTATATGTAGCTCAAGTCACCAAGATTATTGAGAAATTCAAGGGCAAAGCCCTGGTCATAGCTCTAGTATAAAGGGGAACAAAACCCAGAAGCCAGAATTTTGATTTTGACACTTGGTGAAATTTTGCATTTTTTTGAAGCTACTTCCAAGGTGTGCAGGTGTGCCAGGTGTACTGCTTCTGAGGTGTACCCTTTTAGAGGTGCATTGGAAGTTTTTGAAGAAGTCAAAGGTGTGTTGATAGTTAATTGCCAGTTCTAAAATTAGAGCTTTCCATGCATCAAAAATGCATTTTGACGATAGTTTAACTCCTATAGACACCTAGTGAAGAGGGAGCTTCTATTTTCGACACTTCCAGACACTCCTACATCATCTAAAGGCTTTCTTCTTCTTATTTTCTCATGATTTCTTTTTTTTGAGACATGTAAAGGTTCATGCATCCATTTAATGATATAAATATGGATGGAGTCCTAGTTAGCACCAATTAGATAGTTAGTTTATATATAAATAGATTTGGTTTATTGGTTTAGAAGCATATGTTTACATAAAGATATCTCTCACTCTCAACATAAATTGAGGAGAAGATTTATTATAAATTTAGGAATGTAATATGTATTCTAGTCCACCATTATTTTGATGCAATAATATATGCTATTGGTGCTTGCATTTGGAGTGTAGTGATTCTTGCTTAAGTGTGTTATATTTTGTGAATGTATGTTCATGGAATGTAATTGAGCCAATATTTTTATTGTGTTATTTTGGTTGTGCGATCTTTTAATTTTGGTGTTTGATATGGTTATACAAATTTTGCTAATGTACTTAGTTTGAGAAGAGATCACCATATTGTTCCTACATAGCTTTTTGCCTCGCATGAGCACACTTTCTATGGCCTTGCTATTTGATAAAAAGTGAAACATCTTATGATTACTAAATTTCCATTGACAATTGCATTCGTGGAATTAAGGAAACATTGCTCCTATTTTCATTGGTTACCCACTGATCTTTTCAAAGGCTTAATTCATAGACACATTAATTCCATGGATTATGTCCATTAGGAATTTACTTTTTGTGTTATTTGCTTAAACTTCTTGTTACCCTATCTTCGTTATTTTTTTTTATAAACACTTGGTTAAATTAGTAATTCATATAGTTGGATTGCTAGATTGCATTCATTAAAAAATAGAAAAATATATTTCTTTTTTGTGTGCTTTATTGGTTTGAGATAGCAAGCATATTCTACATCTTATCTTAATTGTTCAAACCAGAAAAGGCCTTCCTATGAACAAATACATTTATCTTCAACTGAGTAGATTCTAGTAGGTCACAAGATTACCAGGAACCTTGGAGTTGATCCTAGATTAACTTTTAAAGAGAGGAGTTTGAAAGGATTCCTACCATTAAGCATCGTGAAAAATGACATCTCAATAGGATTATTAAGCCTATCAGACATTCCTCATGGGTATCTAACCTAGTTCCAATTAGGAAGAAAGATGGTGATATTAGGTTGTGTGTTGACTTTAGGAATTTGAATATTGCTTCCTTGAAAGATAAGTATGGCTTGCCAAACATGGAAGCAATGCTACAGTAGGTTACTAGTTTTGAACTAATGTTCATGATGGATGGTTTTTCTAGATACAACCAAATGCTTGTTGATGAGAAGGAGCATTTCCAGAAAACTTTCACAACTCCTCGGGGAAAATATGTATATGTTCAGATGCCTTTTGGTTTAATCAATGTAGGAGCTACATTCTAGAGAGCTATGGACGTTGCTTTCAAAGAATACATAGATAAGTTCATGGTTGTGTACTAGGATGATTTGACAACTTATTCCAAGAAATTTGAAGACCATTGCAAGCATTTAGAAAATATCTTCATAAAAGATTTGGAGTATGGAGTTTCACTGAATCCAAAGAAGTGTACCTTTGGAGTAATAGTAGGAAAATCGCTTGGCCATATAGTGTTTAAAGATGGAGTTAAGATTGATCCAAAAAGGGTGGCATCAATAGATAAGGGTCCTAAACCTAAAAATGTCAAAGGTATTCAATCTTTCTTTGGCTAAGTCAATTTATTAAGAAGGCTTGTAACTAAATTTTTTGAGATCAGTAGACCTATTTCCAAAATGCCCAAGAAAGGGGCATTAATTAGTTGGGAAGGTGAACTATCTATTACTTTCCAGGAAATCAAAGATGCCATAAAAAATGCACCACTACTGAGGACACTAGATTATGCAAAGACAATGCATATATTTTCTTTTGGCTCCTTTCATACCATAGCAACAATTTTACTTCAAAAGAATGAAGAGGGGTATGAACAACCCATTACATTTTTTAGTGTCACTCCAACCTATAGAGTTAAAATATGACATTAATGAGAAACATGCATATGCTCTTGTTAAAGATGTGAAAGCTTTTAGATGTTATTTGGTAGGTGTCATTATTATTGCATATGTGCTTGTGTGTAGCTATAAAAGATATATTTCCCAACAAGAAGTGTCTGGAAGGAGGTGCAGATGGATTAATAGAATCCAGGAGTTTTACATTGAAATTCAAATTACAAAATTGGTAAGAGGCTAGGGGTTAGCAAAATTAATGGCTCAATCAAATTTGGATGCTAACTATATCAATGTTATAGATGAAGACCACAGAGAAAACATATGTGATATGGATGACTGTGTGTGGTATCAAAATGTTATATATTATTTACAACATATGGAAGCTCCATTTCATTTGACTGATAATAAGAGAAGGTCTATGAAGTTACATGAAATTAGATATATTATTGTCAATGGGAGTTTATGGTGGAGAAATTTTGAAGGAATATTGTTGAAGTGTATTGATCATGACAAGTTAGAAAGGGTATTCACTGAGATGCATTCAGCAGTATGTGGAGGTCATTACATGGAAAAGACTACTACCCATAAGATAATGAGAGCTAGCTTTTGGTGGCCAAGTTTATTCGAAGATGCACATGCTTTGATTAGGAAATGTTATTCATGCCAGAGATTTCCTGGAAAGTTAAAATTCTCTAGAAACATCCCCTTGAAGTCAATAGAAGCGCAAGCACCTTTCCAACAATGGGGAATGGACTTCATAGGTGAAATCTCAACTAATTCCAACACATGTTATTCATGGATTTTAGTAGCAACATATTATTTTACTAAATGGGTAGAGGCCATTCCTACAAAAAAAGCTACCAGCAAAGTGGCAAATAATTTTTTGTTAAATAACATAATAACTAGATTTGGGCATCCTAAAAGGATTGTGACTGACAATGCTATGTGTTTTAGATCAGAGGAATTCATAAAATTTTGTGATAAATATAGAATTACAAGGTCAACATTATCTCCCTATCATCCACAAGGGAATGAGCAAGCTAAATCAACTAATAAGAGCTTGTTGAAGATTATCAAGAGGACATTGGATGATAATAAGAAAGCATGGGATTCCAAGCTTCACCTAGTAGTTTAGGCTGATAGAATGACAATTAAAAAGGCAATAGGTGTTTCACCTTTTGATTTAGTATATGGAATTCAAGGTAGAATTCCTGAAAATAATCTAATAGGCCTATACAATTACATCTAGATGTATGATGATGATATAATAAATGACATGCAAGAAAGAATGGATGAATTGGTAGGATTGACTGAAATCAGGAAGGAAGCCTTTGCTAGAAATGCCAACTTGCAGTTACAAGAAAAATACCTATATGATAAGAAGGTTGTGGCTAGAAAATTTGAACTTGAAGATTTGATCCTAATGTGGAATGTAAGGATTGAAGATAAAGGAAAGCATGGCAAGTTTGACCCAATATGGCTCAACCCCTATTTGATTGAATCTACATGGGGTGAGGATTCATATATTTTCACTACTACATTCGGGCTTGAATTGCAATGATAGACCATTGCAATTACAATGATAACCCATTGCCCAACTGAGATCAAGAGGAATTGGCTCTTGTCGGATGGGTGTCAGACTTTTGCTGTCACAAGTTGCGACAACAAGGGTGACCATCACAATTGAAATGACCACAAGTGTCATAAATTGAGCTAACATACTGGCAAACCATTCATTTTTACTATCACAGTTGTGGGATTGAAATGGGCATGTGGAAGGAATGTTGTGGGATTGAAAGCTAGCTATCACAATTGTGATAGTGTGCTATATTAATTTTAAAAATTAAAAAATTGGTGGTAAACATTGAATAGCTATGATGCAATCATAGGTTAATATTGAGCTTCACTTGGTTTCAAGAATAGTTTAATATTCTCTACTAATTAGGACCAACCACGTGAAGGTGAAAGCTCATTTGGCCCCACCCCACCCCCTAACATCTAAATTCCCTATTAAAATCTAACATCTTTAAGAAAGGACCAATGTTTAAAGTACAAAAAAGGGCTCTAGACTTGCAAAAGTGACATCATTTTCCCATCTTCTGGTGCATGTCATTTTTCTATCGCATCCAAAATAAGATTTTGCCACTTTGAATTGAGAATGTACGTGCAACTACATTATGTATGCATGGAAAATAGAAGGAGCTAAAAAAGCACAACACATTTACCTTTATTTAATAGATCTATGCAAACCTCTAACAAAATTGCAAACTTGTTGGGTTTTTTTGGCTCCACTTGATGTCATATGCATATGAATTGAGATTGCATATTGAACTATGGCATCCTTTTGAATTTCCTAAAACTAATGGATTCACATAGTTAGTTGTCATACAATCATAGGTTAATGTTGAGCTTCATTTGGTTTCAAGAATAGTTTAATATTCTCTACTAAGCAGGGTCAACCAGCTCATTTGGCCCTACCCGCCCCTAACATCTAAATTCCCCATTAACATCTAAAATATGTAAGAAAGGATCAATGTTTAAAGTATAAAAAAAGGTTCCAAGCCTACCAAAGTGACATCATTTTCCCATCATCTGGTGCATGCCAATTTCCATCACATCCAAAATAAGATTTTGCCACTGTAAATTGAGAATGCACATGCAACTACATTCAAATGCATGGACATTAGGAAAGACTGATAAAACACCACAATTACATTTATTTAATAGGTCTATTAAGTTTTTAAAATTATAGACCATCATGAACAATGTTCGTGATGGTCTATAACTTAAAATACCTAATTAAAGACGTCTAACAAAAATGTAAACCTATTGTGTTTTTTAGCTCCACCCGATGTCGTATGCATATGAATTGACATTGCATATTGAACTATATCATCCTTCTACATTTCCTAAAACTGATCCACACAATTAGTTGTCATATAATCATAGGTTAATATTAAGCTTCACTTGGTTTCGAGAATAGTCTAATATTCTCTACTAATTAGGGCCAACCACATGAAGGTGGAAGCTCATCCCCCCCCCGCAACATCTAAATTCCCTATTAACATCTAAAATATTTAAGAAAGGATCAATATTTAAAGTACCTGGAATGTCCTCATTACCTCCTGCTACTCTTAGGGGAAGTCCATCTTCATTTCTCATGAGAAATTCATCACATGGCTACATCCAGGAATGTCCTCATCACCTCCCACATAAAATGAATCTAATATTGAAAAATGCCTCCTAAGAAATAATAGTTCAAGTGAAATAAACACATGAAAAATGAGAGAGAAAAAGAGGATTCTACTTACCAATAGGCATTGCCATCACAACTGTGGCCATGCTACCTATTGAATGAGTTTTATTATTTTTCTATTGTGCCAAGATCTCTCTATTTACATACATACATACATACATACACACATATATACACACATATATACATACACATATGTATATATATATATATATATATATATATATATATATATATATATATACAGAGATCACAAGGGTACATACATACATACATACATACATATACATACATATATTCATGTATGTATATATATACAAAGAGATATTTTTTAAGGTGCTAAGTGACTTACCTCAAGATCCTCCACAAAAAATAATGGATACCAAGAAAAATGGGTGGAGTTCACAAGAAATTTTACAAAAACATATAATAGTAGATATTTTTAGAAAGAAACAAGCCATAACCTATGCTATGTTTTCTGGAGACATGGGAGAAGTTATTACCAACTTTAGTACTTCATAACATTTTGGATTATATAATGATTCCCAAATTAACATTAGCTATAGATACTTGGGATGTAGAGATCACAAGGGCACGACAACAAGATGCAATGATCACAAGGGCATGACAATGAAATCCTAGATCTTCACATGATATATACATACATATACATACACACACACATACATACATACATACATATACATGCATGCATGCATGTATGTATACAAAGAGATCTTTTTTAAGGTGCTTATTACATCTTAGCACAACAAAAAAATTGATCTAGCTACATACATGTTCCAGAATCCAAATAATTAAACAATAAAACTCACTCAACCCATACTAATTGACTTAGCTCAAGATCTCACACAAAAATAATGTAGAGTTAATGGAATACACACACACACACACACATTTGAATCCTTTGCATGGTTTATAGGTAATGTCATTGTTGTAGGGGCTTCTGCAAGAGAATCAACCTCGTGATTATGGCATTCACACAAAACAAATGGGGAATGATTAATGCTTTTTTTTTCTTTTTTGTTTATTTTACACAATCCTCCATATGGCCTATAGTAAAATATGTATTGCATTTGCATTTTCTTTGCCATTGTAGTAGCAACAATAGATACTTGGGATCCTCATAGGAAGAACATACCAATACATGCATGGTTAGATCCTAAGCTTCCATTGTTGGGCTAGCATATAGAGCCTTTATATCAAACCATTTGTTATAAATTGGGGAATGCACTCCATGCCCAACATTCAAGTGAATCATCTACATATGCAATTTTATCACCTTGGAAAACTGTATTTGATCCTGCTAGCTAGGAATAGTTGATTGTTCCTTTTATTGTACCTAATATGATGACAATCTTATAGGAATTTATAATCAACCTAGCTAGTCAACAACTAGACCCATTTAACTGGGTTATGGCTTGTATATATATGTATTTTTAACTAGGTTATGGCTTCTAAAAGGGAATGAGCCTTGTGATTATGGCATTTACACACAAGTAGATTTTGCTTCTTCAACTCCTTACACTCAACTCTTAACTGAAGTTATTCTTCTAGCAGTGAGAATAGCTACTAAAAATTTTTGGGAGCCAAGGGACCTTGAACCTATGCTATATTTTTTGGAGACATGGGAGAAGTTACTACTAGCTTCGGTACTTCATTACATCCTAGATCATATAGTGATGCCCAAATTAACAACAACAGAAGATACTTGGGATCCTCATAGGGAGAGCATGCCAATACATGCATAGTTACATCCTTGGCTTCCATTGTTGAGCCAATGTATGGAGCTTTTATATCCAACCATTCTTAATAAATTGAGGAATGTGCTTCATGCTTGGTATTCAAGTGATGCATCTGCATATGCAATTTTATCACCTTGGAAAACTATATTTGATCCTGCTAGTTGGGAACAACTGATTGTTTTCTTTATTGTATCTAATTTGATAACAATTCTTTAGGAATTTGCAATCAATTCAGCTAATCAACAACTAGACCAATTTAACTAGGTTAAGGATTGGGCATGTGCGATTCCTATTTATTATATGGTTCCAATGTTGGAGGAAACATTTTTTATTTGTGCAGGATATGGAGGAAGAGTAGTGGTGTTGGCAAACATGAAAATTTAATAATGCGAAGTCACCTTGAGGAACTTGTGTATGCTCTTGGAAAAGATGTCATCAACAATGTTCATCATGACCTTTTTTGCTTCTACATGTTTTTGCATGGCGCCTTCACACACTTAGTGCTCACAAATGTCTACTTAAGAATGTATGTGAACCTGCAATGCACTATTATGTGGTGAAATATGTAGAAAATCATATAATCCTTCATCACACAAGGTCTTTCACTTGGTGTTCTCATTCATTAAGATAAGCACCCAAGTTTGCATTTCAAATCATGATTTATCTATTTTGGGCTTAAGAACTAGTACAATAGCCTAGAAAGAGTACCTAAGAAGAGATGGATCTCACATTCATTCATTAATAAAATATAACATTCATTCATTATCACATGAAGTAAAAAATAATTATGAGCATCCATAAAATAATCTCATAATGTCCAAAGCTAATATCTAACATCAGTTCATCCTTTAACATTCATTAATAGTAGCACATAAATACATAAAATTCAATAACATGTGAAATAAGGTATTTAAACATGCCTCAACTAATTATGATTTAATTTTGGATCACCTACCTGATTAGTTTGGAATTTTGTTCTCACCAAAAATCATAAAATGTAAGAACAATTGTGCCAAAAAGAGAGTAAAAAGATGATTATCCTGCACTAATCATGTTTTTTTAGCTCTTTTGGCACAATCGTTCTTAATTTTTTTTGGCTCAATCTCCATCTGGTTAGTATGTGTTTTGAAAAATTATTCTTGTTTTGTGAATATGTATCTTTAAATTATTATTAATGGAAAAGATCTATTCATCAAAAAAATAAAATTCTTGGACTGTGAGTCAGGAAAAATAGAAATATCAAACTTGAAAAAGATGTACATAAATACAATTAATTTTTAAACTTTAATTTTATAAACTTATAAAGATAACCATAAAATTATAAGAAACTATTATGGTTTGTACTATTTGAAAATTATAGTTACAAGTGATAAAGTTATATACCTTTGATTCAAAGAGCACAAATAATAGAAATGAAGTATTGCAAAAGGTGCAAGCTCAACTGCCCCTCACCCCCTGCCCCCCCCCATTTGGATGACACTATTAAGTAGAGAATAGTTACATCCATACATATATACATACACACATACATACATGGTTATGTGCTACCTAACTATGTCTAATGCATCTACACACTAGAGACATACTCCACCTACCAGGCTGCCTACATACCTGTATCCACAAGATCAAGACCCTTGAACTACTCACTCTAATGAATATGTAGCTCTGGTTTCTATTTTTTTTTGATGTAGTTGTATTCATATAACCACTGGTGAGCTTTACTCACCTAATACAACTCTTCACCATCATACAACCACTCAGACTAATCAGGTGGTTTTCTATAATTATAATATTGTCATACCCTGGTGCAACCTTTGTGTTATAGTTTATTGTTAATATAAGGTCAACCTATATATGTCCCAACTCCCTCCTTATATAGTTATGTTTAAAAGCTTGTGACAATAATCAATGGGTCTAAATAGACCAGTCAAGTTAGTGCTAAAACATAGAGTTTAGCCTTCTATTTTCAAGAGCCAGGTACACTAGGTACATATAATGTCTTAAAATATAAGCCTCATGAGTTAACATATAATGTCTTAAAATAGTGAAGTGCTACCTAACTATTTCCAAGGTGTCTGCACACTAGAGGCATATGCCGCCTACCAGGATACTTATATATCTGTATCCCAGGATCAAGACCCTTGAACTACTCACTCTACCGAATATTTAGTTATGGTTTCTAATTGTTTTGATGTAGCTATATTCCTATAACTACTGGTGAGCTTTACTTACCTAATGCAACTCTTCACCATCATACACCCACTTGGGCGAATTAGGCATTTTTCTATAATTACAATACTATAATACCCTGGTGCAACCTTTGTGGTGTATTTTATAGTTAATGTAAGGTTAATCTATATATGTCCTAACTCACTCCTTATATGGTTATGTTTAAAAGCTTGTGACAATACTTGTGGCCATGCTACCTATTGAGTGAATTTATTATTTTTTTATTGTGCCAAGATCATCCAGTTTATATATACACATACATACATACATATACACACACACACATATATATATATATACATATACATAGGTATACTTACATAGATACATACATATACAGAGATCACAAGGGTGCAACAATGAGATGCAAAGATCACAAGGGCATGACAACAACATGCAAAAATCACAAGGGTATGATAACAAAATCCTAGATCTCTACTGATCTCCAGAATCCACAAAATCTCTCTCTCTCTACACACACACACACACACACACACACACACACACACACACACCTGCATATGCAATTTTATCAACTTGGAAAACTATATTAGATCCTTCCATTTGGGAACAATTGATTGTTCATTTTATTGTATCTAATCTAATGATAGTTCTATAGGAATTTGTTATCAACCCAAATAATCCACAACTAGACTAATTTTACTAGGTTATGCCTTGTTTCTTTCTAAAAAAATCTACTATGATATGTTTTTCTAAAATTTCTTGCCCATTTTTCCTGGTTTGCATTATTTTTGTGTAGGATCTTGAACTAAGTCACTTAACATGGGTTAAGTGAATTTTATTGTTTTATTATTTGGATTCTTGAATATGGGCTTTGTTTTATCATTGACTTTGTTCAAGTCTTGATTTTAATGATGTAACAAAGTGGTTTTTAGGGTGGAAAGAACTATATAATGAAGAGGAAACTTGAAAACTTGAATGTTGAAATGCTGAAATGAAAGCTATTGAGGATCAAACACCTATGGCAGAGTTACAACACAATGTGAAGTTCATTTTAGATATAAGAAAAAAAAAAAACATGACATAAATCATTCCCCATTTTTTTTGATTATGAAGAGTTGCATTCGAAATAGGGTGGAGAGCTCTAAACCTTGGTGGAGATTTCATTGCCATGCCCTTGTGATCATTGCATTTCATTTTTGTGCCCTTATGATCTCTACATTTTGTTTCTGTGCCCTTGGTGGAGATTAGTGGAGATCTAGGATTTTGTTGTCATACCCTTGTGTTATCTACATTTTATTATTGTACCCTTATGATCTCCATGCCCTTTCTTTGTAGTTTCATTTTCATGTCATACCCTTGTGATCTATGTGCCCTTTGCAACACTACCACATTTATGGTCAAATTGCAATGACAATTTGTGACAACAGTGTAATTTGTGGTGTTTGGACCCAAATGTCTGTGATTTTGTTCAAGAGGAGAAGAGATACCTATGTAAATGTTCTTTTCTTTTCCTTCTAAACATGTATCTCTTTATATTTCCTCTAGTAGGTGATTAAAGAAGCTTCTCTTTATGTATATGTATGTGTGTATATACTTACACACACACATACATATGTGTGTATATACATACACACACACACACATACATATGTGTGTGTCCATGTATGTATATATAAATAAGCTTCTCTTTATATATATGTATGTGTATATATACATACATACACACACATATATGTGTGTCTATGTATGTATCTATGTATGTATGTATATATACAAAGATCTCTCTTTTTATATACATACATACATAGACACACACATATATATACATACATACGCATGTATATAAATGTATATGCATACATACACATATACATATACAAAGATCACAAGGGCACGGCAATGAGATACATATCTATACATACATATACACATACATAAATACATACATACATACATACATCTACATATGTAGTTTTATCACCTTGGAAAATTGTATTTGATCTTTACTCAATCACTAAGAGATAATATAATTTGTAAGTATAGATTTCTACATATTTAGTTTGGTATGAATAGTATTGATTGAATTCATTTGAGGAGAGTAAGTCTACTCATGATGATAATATCTCCATGTATTGGGTCTTTAGAGGAGAGAGACTTACAGAAGATTAGATGTTGTTTATGGATATGGGATGATTCATTTGTGATGCCAATATATCCTCCTCCATATTGAATTTCTATATCATCAATTCACTAGATACAAATTACTGTACTTGGTCTTTTGAAATGGTGGGACTAAGATATAAACCTCAAACAAGGGTTGCATGCTATGGTGGAGTCAGAGGAAGATGGTTGTGTGAATGGCTGATTGGGCAAGTTGCAAAAAATTAGGGTGTCAGTTGTAAGTAGTTTCATTAATTTGATAAGGGAATTGACTTTGAAAGTGGGGTGATCAAAATTTACATGTCCATACTTATGATAGATGTCTCTATCTCATAATAGAAAATTACCTCAAATGAAAAGTGATGAATTATTAAATATAAGTTTATGCATGAAAACCTAACTTGTTGGGAGAATGCGTAAACAAGAAAACATTAGTTGTACATCTATATCAAAGATGAAGTAAAATGAAATACAACTAATTCTATTTGAATTTTAAAACTAATGCAACTCAAAGACAATATTCCTCAGGCAACCTCCAAGAAGCTCAACAAGGGTGCCCATAAGAGGCCTTGTTGGTGTGCTCAATAATCAGGGATGTAGATGTGCTCTCCTCAAACACAACTATGATTGAATCCCTTCAAAATCGTTTGAATGAATGCAATAATGCACATATGAATCTATACTAAAATGTATGTGGAATACCTTCAAGAAATGGCTATGAGTAAGCCAACCTCAAAAGGATTCCCAAGGATGTGAATGTGGAAATAGGATGCAATGAAGTAAACTAACAATGTTATGCTACCATGAAAATGTGCAATAACTAGGAATTGAATAATGCATACTAACAATTCCCAAAGTTTATCTCTAAGCATGAAAATATCTAAGAAAACTCTAATACTATACTAGTATGATAACAATGCAATGGAGGAGATGATAAATGCTTGAGACAAGGGCTCTATATATAGGCTTAAGGGAGACTTTGAGAAGGTGGAATCTATGTAGCATCCACATAGGTGCCACAAGGGAGACACATGGGCTAAGGGGACAAGCCATGCAAAGGTCAACATAAGTCTTTTATGATTAAGATGGCTCAAAGTGTTCTCACACATGTGTGAGAAACCTTGGGGAAAGGAAAGGGGGACAAGGGTGTAAGAGGATTTTTGGAGGAATTAGTGAAAGAGGGGCTTCTTGGGCTTTGAGTTGCTCACACATGTGTGAGCAACCACTTAGGGGATAAAAGGTGTTTAATGAGAGTGATGGGTGGTAGGCTAGGCTTGTTGGAAGCATGAATGTTGATGATATTCCTATGGGGGAGTATTGTAGAAATATGATTAGATCATTATCATGATGATATGTTACATTCATGTCTGTGTTTGTCATTGGTGTCAACATAGCAATTTTCTATGGTATCTGACAGTAGAACAATGGGAAGATCAAGTTGATACAAATAGATCATTGAGTATTTTTAGTAGCAAGGTTAAAGGGAGATTATATTATGTGTCTAGAATATGTAGCTAACTTCAAAAGCATTAGATATTAAGTTTAGAAGAAATTATACAAGTTTTGGTGAAGACTGTTTAGAGATACAGTTTATAGAGGCATGTTTTGGTAAACTTGACATATATCTTTGCAGATTTATTATTTTGAGAAGACAAAGTTATATATGTGAAGAAGACATGTTGGCAATGACATGGCTAAGCTCGCTCATCATAATATTATGTGTACGAAAAAGTTATTCAAGTTGCAAGGTGAAAGATTATTGTTATCGCTAAGTGTAACATGTTCTTAATGTGGACCTATAATAATTAATTGAGAAAGTGTAATATCTGACTTAGGGAATTTTTTTATGGATTTGGTATAAAGGAAGGACATTTTCCTTTATCACAAATGACATAGATGAAGTATGTATTGAAGAATGTGAATGATTGAAAAGCAGAATGCGAAGATAAGTAGATCAGAGGAAAAATGGAGGAAACTTCATTGTCAAGGTTTTATTGTGTGATCCAAAGTTGGATACTTGGATCCAAGGTTCATGACCTAGTATTTAAGGTCTAACAGTGATCAGTTTGGTTGATAGGATAGAGGAAAGAAGTTAAAGTATAATACACAAAAATATTCTACAAGGAATAGTTGAGAGATCAGTTGGACAATGAGTTCAGTGGTCTTGCCCTAGAAGCTATTTGGATAGTGGATCCTTCTATCTTCTATGACTCCTAATAGGGTTGGAATCTCCTAATAGGGATTCAAAGGTTCCTAACAAGGACTCTTATGTACTAAATGTTGTAATAGACTCCTAATAGGGTCCATCCTCTAACAAGGAATATTTATAGTAGTACATCATCTTGTGGGCATCATTCCCACCAGGGTTTTCTCTTTGATCAAGGGTTTCCCTAGTTAATGTATCTAGTGTAATTGTCTATGTGCATCTTGTTATGGTTTCTATTTACTTTGGTTGAATGGATAAGTTTTTTTAAAGTTAATAAATATTTTCCCTTCTCAGTTATCTTGGCAGACAATTGTTTCTAACAAGGCTTTAGGGGAGATTAGGATTAAATGAAATAGGATTTAATTTAATCATAGGATTAGAGAATTAAATAAAGTGGAGGGATTTAAATAAATTGGAATTTATTTAAAGAGGATTTATGGAGCACTATGTATTAAATAAATTTAACACATTAGAGGGGAGTATTTAAATTAAATTTAAATACATTAGTGAAGTGAACCTATTTAATTAAATAAGTAGAGGAAGATGGAAAAACATAATTAATTAATAAATAAATAATTATAGTGTCAAGGGAGATATTAAATCAATTAATATAGTGTTTAAGACAATTTTAAGTGTCTACACCTAGTTATACCTATTAATTCTAAGACTTCACTAGATTGTCTTTTTAAAGCTCTTACCACTTTCTTAGTCCTCATTACTTTTGCAAATTCCTTAACCATTTCACTAATTCTAGTATTATTTTCTTCATCATTTGAAGATTGATTTTCCAATTGGTTTTCTTGATTTTGAAAAAAAGTTAGTTCTTCTCTAAAAAGGAACATGTTCACAAAATTGAGTTTCATTTTCCTAATTAGTTTTTTCTTGAGGCCGAGTCCCATTAATTCTATCATCAGGAGAAAAGTCTCTTAGTTTCTCAACCACCTTTCCACAACTTCCCATTATCATATCTAAAACGTTCACTACTCTTCTATTTCATTTCTTAGGAGTATACTCCTGGTGTTCAATGGTATGTGTAGATCTTCTTTCCCACATAAACTTCAATGGCACTGTTCTAAAAGTAGCATGTTTTCTAAATATTGTCAGTTAATCATTCATATATATTTTGGTTGTAGAATTGAAACCTCTATTATAGAGGAAAATATCAATTTGTTGATCTTCTAAGTTCTACCTCCAGAAAAGTAAACACACTCTTCTTGCTCTATATTGTTGATTTTTGTAAAACCAATGATTTTCTGGATTAGTACACCCTGGTTGTGTGGACAACTCCCTAGTAGAGTCACCAATTTGTTGGTGCCTAAATTGATAAACTAGGTTTCCTATGTAATGATGATCCAATTATGGAAACTCCTAGTAGCAATTTTCCAATTGACAGGTCACACCCAAATAGGATGCAAACCTCTGCAATTCTGACTCTACAAGATTGAGACTGGTAGGCCTATACCTCACACCCTTGAGGTTTTGAGAAGATAACTTTTGGGATCACGAGTGTTGATAAAAGATAAATGAAGTGGTAAAAGTAAATAATTTTTTTGTAAGTGTATATAAATGTATGTATATGACTCATCTATCTCGATTACTTGGATGCATGTCCTTTATGAAATCAACATTAAGACTCAAATAAACACATTAGACCAGTGCCTTATCGATGGATTCTTTATCAAATTTCTATCAATCATTCATAATGCTTGTGTAACCCTTAGAGATAAAGCAATAAATCCCTTTAAGATAAATTTTTGTCACTTTAATGAAGTATGAAAATATTGAAATACCCAGGAAAAATTCAATATCAAATCTTATTGATTTTAACTCTCCTCAAGAGACCAACAAGGAAACAATGTAGATTAATAAATTAATACAACACCATTGTTCTTCAAATACTAAAATTCCTTACTACATTCATTAAATTGGACGATCAATTAAAGCAAACTTTGAATATTTGATGAAAGAAAACAAAATGAAAGAGACATAATTGATATCACCAAAAGATCAATCGAGCATACAAGCCTTTGTATTAACTTTGAAATACTTCACCACAGTTTTACATGTGTTACTGGTGCATACAGTTGACAAAATCCAGAGTGAACAAAAAGAATCAACTCCTCTAATATATTATGTATGATAGTCTATGAAGCTACCTCCTATTCTAAATCTGACCCTTATAATTATAGGCATCAGATTGGTTACTTAGTGAAAGGGCATGTCCCTTTATTTATAAATTTATAACTAATTATCTCATCAACAATAAACTAAATGCACAATAAACATGATTATATAACAAAAGGCTTATGCTGCCAATTCTGATGATGATGATTCAATGAAATAATTGCATTACTTGATGTGCTCTACATATTTGTCATCTTCTGCTAAATTTGCATCATTGATTATTTCCTGGGCCTTGACCTTGATCTTGAACCTGTGTTCAATCTGCATGCTAGCCTTTGTCATCTCCAAGTTATCATTCCATGTGGCTTCTAGGGATTCTCTCTACATTATGTGACACATATCCATCCATCTCTCTGAATCTACGAGATCATTTTTTTCTTCACGCTAGGATGTAACTCCATGTTCTGTTACAAATTCCTCCATCAATCTGAATGAAACATTAAACTCTTGTGAATACACAACATGATCTTTTATTAACTTTTCTACCTCCTTTATATCTTCATCCTCCTCAAGGGAATCCTTTTCTTTAATCAATTTCTTAAACACTTCATTATGTCTCAGTGTTAAAGGATTATAGACATTATAAATATCTCATACTTGACCTAACTTGACAAGCAATTTCTTGAAATTATTTATGATTAAAGTGCTAGAAACCTCTCTTTTGATTATTAAAAATCTTTTAGTTTGAAATTTTCTTCTTGCAACCTCTTCAATTCAATCTTCAAGGCATCATCAGATGATTGTATCATTGGTTGGATTTGAGGTGGACCTGTCTTCAACATGTTTTCATATAAAGCTTTCCAAGTATCTCTTTCAAAAGTCACTTTTTTTACACTTACTTGATTGAACAATGAAAGATCCACTTGCATACCTACAACCTTGTTGGGGTCTATCACTCCTATCTTTAATGTCATCAAATTATCAAATTCCTGATCAACATCAATAATTTGTGGCCTCTTATGTGAGGTAATGCAATCCATAACAATCGTGACTTCTCATATTTAACAAATCTTGAACCAATTATAACATTCTTGACTCCAATCTATCAAAGATATATGATGCACTTAAATCCCAAATAGTCAAAACCATCACTCTTGCTTCATTCAACAGTTGCCTTCGTCTTGCCAGAGTCATATTTTCAACTTCCCTCTTGATATTGTCCTTTAGATTTGACATCAATTCTTGCTCATTCTTAGCAGAGATATTCTAGTTGCTTTGTTTCAATAGCTTACCTCTATGATTATACAAGACATACATGAACTCCTTTGATTTGATGAAGGCATCATCATTTATAAATTATTTTCTTGATTATATAAGTCTTTCATCCTTCTCAACATTTACCCTCTCAAAGATTTTCACATCATGCTCCAAGGGCTTAAGTACTGGCATTTCTACAGTTCTAGAAATTAGAATAGGAGAGTCGGGAATCTTCTAAATGTCTTCTTTGAATTGTTCTTTAGCCTTTTGCCTTTGTTCCTCCATTTCCCTCTCTTTTTCCTCAATCTTCTATTGCACTTCTACCCATTCCAAGTTCTTAAGACTTTCTTCATATTCATTTCCATGGTGAATGTAATCACCCAATCTCTGTGACTTCCTACATGCATGAATATATCCTTCTGGATCATAATAACTCCAAGAATCCATGGTATACATGTGATATTCATTATGAAATTTTTCTCATATCTTTTCATATGACTTAGTTGCACAAATAGTAAAATCTCCAAAATATAAAGTTGTAGGAAGAAAAGATTGCTTTCCTTGTTTTCCTCCAAAATACTATTTGTTGGATTCTGACATCTACCTAACAATCTCTAAATATGAAATTCTACTTGGCACTGATGCTAGCAACCTGTAGGACCTTCCTTCAAATCCAAATACTTTGATAAAGGTAAAATAATCATAAGCAAACTAGTGTCCCCAATCGTGCTTTATCTTCTCTCCCAACCCATTATCTTTAGGCCTTAAAAATCTTTTAATATCAGGGATAATTGAAGGAAAAGACTGGTGCCCAAATAGAGTATACAAAGGTTGAAAAAAGTGATCCTAAAATGTAAGGTAATAAGAAGAACTAGACCTATAATCTCATACAGATGTCCACATTTAAATTGGCTTCATTTCCCCATTTGACTCTCTCAAATTTAACTTGAAACCCTCACCCCACAATCCTCTCATTTGTTCAAAATACAAAAACTATATACATAAGCAATGAATAATTCTTGAAAGTAGGGTATTCAACTTCATTAAAATTAACAAAAGAAGTGTGAACATTTTCAACAACATACTCTGTGTAATTATAGGGCCCGGGCTCCAATATTTGAACATTTTATGCTAACACCATGGGACCAATCTCCATCAAATCAGGCATTTCCATCCCTCCTACTTCTCCACATTATTGGTATGTCATGTCTAAGTATGTCTTAAAAATTTTGATACTAAATGGAGGTCCATCTTTTTCTATTAGGGGCTCCTTTTCAATTTTGTGCAACATAATTTTCCATTGCATATATGAAACATTTGATCTTTCATATTCATTCTTTAATTCTATGATAGACAAGTTTTTAGTTAGACCATCAGTGAGTCTAAAAGCTTCATTTAGAGATTCAATAGATATATCCATGAACTTTTCCCTATCCTTGTCATATATGCATCGATCCTCAACATTATATTTTCTCATAATGACTTTGAGTAGCTCTACATTCAAAAACACATTTGCCACTATCAATTTCCCCAAATTCATTTCCCAAGGATGACATATAGGTGCCTTATGATTTCTTCTCACATAATGATATAGAAAAATATCATAGCCTCTAGTCTTAGTCCATACATCTCCAACCTCACTATATTTGTCTTCCACCTTATCTGGAGAAGAAATTTTTCTTCTTCTTGACTTAGGACCTACAAACTCCATATGCTCAATGAGATCTTCATTCAATTTCCATGGTGGTACTTCATCATCTACTTTCTATATTTTATCAACTTTACCCTTCTTGACCTTCTCTGTTTTTCTCTTCTGTGCAAAACCAGAGCTCTCATTGACACCTTTTGAAACTTTCTTGAGCCTCCACAAAAACTAAATACAAACAATAATTTAACAATCTTTCTTCTTATAATTCATGAACATAAACCTGTAATGATTATCTTTTTATTAACAAATAGGCTACATTCGTACATTTACTTTCCACAAGAATCAAAACATAAAGCCATTTTTTATCATTGTAGTAAATGAAATGACTATCACAAGTCATTTCATGTGCTCATTCTGTGCCTGACAAAATATATTCAAACATTTGATCACTATAGCCTTCAATGATATCAATATATGGGTTTTTGATTGCTATAACCAAATCTCTCAAATAGAAAACTTATTCTCACTTTGTGCCTATCGCTATAGTATTGGCAATATTACCATCACCCATCGCTATACTATAGACCCTTCAATTGTGATCTCTGATACTCTTTCTTACTATTAGGTATGGTGATGTTAAATCTCAGTCTTCAATATTGGCATGAACTATCACTATAACATATAGCAATATCTCGTAGCTCATCGTTGATTGCTATATCTCCAATGCATAAAATGCAATCAACGATCACTTTAAATTTTATCATCACAACTTACAGTGATGCCCATTCAATATTATAACCATCCATCACTGTATCCTACAATGATTTTCCAAGCTTTACCACTCATTACCAAGCCAATTTACAATACTTCAATCAACAATGATCGCTATAATACATATGATGACCTACTTTTATTATTGATCACTATATCTAAATCTTTGCTTCTTTGATTAGTGATAATCATTATATGTCATAGCGATAATTTATTTCTCATCACTGATCGCTAAGACTAACCTCTTGTTGCCTTGATTAGTGACAATCAACACAAGCTCCAGTGATCTCCAAGTTTCACCTCTAATTGCTATATTAGTTTTGTGCTCTCACCACTCAATGATAAACTATGATCATTGTAACATACATCGATATATAAAGACCTATTGCTCATCAGCATACCAAAATTGTATCTCCTCTACTCACCAATGATGTGCATCACTATAGAGTATAGTGATGATTCATTTCTATTTCTTATCGCTATGTCAATAATGAACCTTCCCTACACAACGATGAACTAGATTTCTATATTCTATAGCAACATCATACTTGACTTCAAGCTGTCAAAACTACAATTGTTATAAGGAACCCTGATATCTGATACTTCATCACTATAGCTATAATGATAATCTTAAAAATGATAAAATCTTCATGAGCTCAAATAGGACAAAAACCTTGATTGATCAATGGATAGTGCCACATGATGAGTGAGCCCTAGAAGAGTAATTCTGCAATGGGTTCCTTTGTTTTGAGTAATAAATAGCCATTTTCTATCAAAACACAAAGGGATGTGGTAAAGGATTCCTTATTTTGATCACAAAAGCTATCTAGAACATACAAAAGGTGAACAAATATTTGCTAAATATTGAGTTCCACTAGACTTCTTAGGTCTACTCAGTTAAGAGATCTTTTTGCTACAATGGAAAGAAAGTAATAGTCAAATCATATGTTATGCTTTATCACTACCTTGCTTGCTCAAATCTTTGCTTCACTTTGTCTCTTCCTTTTGATCTCTTTATGGATGATTCACACACTCACACTTTCTCTTAGCACTTCTTTTACTTGATCTTCTCAATTCTGTTATGCTAAGTTAACTTTTTGTCTTCTTTATCCACTTTAATTTGTAGAAACAACATCAACATAATCAAAAATAAAAAAAACATCTTGTTCATCCCTTTGGATAACCAAGTGTTGCCTTTCCAAAATCTTCTAGACTTTTCCACTTAATCATAATCATAGATCTCAGATTCAATGAATCTCATCACTTAGAAAATTGACTTCCTTCTTGAACTTTGTGCTCCATCTCAAATTGTTAAATCTTCTTCATTAGATCTCATTTGAATTATTATAGTCATTGATCTCATAACTAACTTCGTCCTTATCTTTTAGACTTCTTGAACAATCTAAATTTTCACCAAATGTCAACCTTAGATTAATCTTTTACGAACTCAATCTTCGTGTTCATGCTCGGTGAACACTACAACTTGCTTAGTCAATACAAAACTTGATTAAAACTAAAATTAACCTTCTTCAAAATCAAAACATTTATTCAACTAAATCACAATCACCATCAAGATCTAGTGTTTCTTCTCCAAGCCCCATCTCCTTGATAGCTTCTTCTCTAAAACACACAGTTTAGTATGAAGATGGCTCTCATACCATAATAGAAAATATAACATAAACAAATAAGTTAGAACAAAGAAATAATATGCTCTTCCTTCTTACCATTCTTGAATAATAGATGCATATTTATGCAATAGATTGACCCACCAATATTCCTAAATTACTATTAAATTGATTGACAACAAACTACATCATGATTGAGAACACACACATGAACTTGACACCTAATTGGATATGAGAGACACATCTACACCATCTACAACTAGTCATTGTTTACATTAAAAACACTTTGCAACATTTGTAACACACATAATCAGATATGATTTATTCACTATAGTAGGAATGTTAACTCCAACACTTGTTTCTCTAGTCAGATTGTCAAATGTTATGCTCTAGTTCATTTTTACCTATTTGAGCAAGATTATGGTTTTAGCCCTTATTATGGTTTCTTTTATTTGATAGTATTTATGTGATTTAAGTTGGTTTTATTTTGTTTATCTTTTTTTTTGGATGATCATGTTTGACCTAGCTATATTTGATTTTCAAGAGATTCTTGGTATTGTCTTGAAAGTGATTTATTGGTTGTTAGGATGTTGTCATTTTGGTTTGATTACAATGTAGGGCTAATGTATTAATATTTTATTACTAAATATTTTTGTATCATCTTAAAATGGAAGCACTTCATTTTGAAACCTTTTATCCCTCCTTAGTGGGGTTTTGGTCTCTTATTCTTCTTTCATTCTTGCTCAAATTTCTAGGTCATCCCTCATTTTTGACATGGCCCTTTAGGTGCTATTTTATCACCTTTTTGGTCATATCTTCATGTAGTTTAAATACCTCCCTAATCATTTTGAATTTTCTTTGAGAGATAAAGGACCCCTTTTCTTAGGACTCCCTCAGCTATAGGTCAACCAATTCAACCTATATCTAGAGAGATTTAGGCCTTAGGGCTCAAAGAGTCTTAGTGTTTCCATTATTTAATTATGCTCTCGAGTTGGCCTAATTTGTTTTATATCCCAAAAACAAGCATATAAGGAGGCTTGGAAATTTCACATTCATCCATCATTGTCACACAAGTAATCAAGATCAAGCATAAATTCATGTTAGATAATTGAGATGTGGGGGGCAGGGTGGGGGTGTGAATCAATCATCACCAGTTATCCTAAAGGACTTTAAACAATTATGTATCAATTTCAACTTCATAAATTTTCAAATCAATAACTTAGTAAACACATCAAACATCTTAATTCCAACTTATAACAACTTCATATCAAATAGTTGTCTCACCATTTCTTAATATATTGAGTATTAGAATAATCATCTAGCTTATACCAAGTTGCAACATTAAACAATTAGCATGAAATAAAATTTGCAACATTATAAGAAATCACACATTTGACACAAGTATTTAACATGGAAACCCTATAGTGGGAAAAACCACCTGGGAATTGACAACACAAATAGTTTTATTCCTCTGAAGTGAGCTCTATCAAGAGCCAACTTTATTAAAGGTTACATGAACATTTTTAGTGTGACCTTGTTGGAGGGTTTTCACTAAAGATCATCTAGACCTTATCACTCCTTGAAATTTCTAAAGAATGTTCTGTTCTAAAGGACTTACAAACATTACTATTGAATGTTACCATATAAGATTTCAAAGACATGTTAGGTCTACTTAGTTAAGATATCTTTCTACTACAATGGAAAGAAAGTAATAATCAAATGATATGTTAGGTTTTATCACTACCTTCCTTATTCAGATCTTTGGTTCACTTTGTCTCTTCCTTCTGATATCCTTATGGATGATTCACACACTCACACTTTCACTTAATACTTCCTCTACTTGATCTTCTCAATTTAGTTATGCTCAGTTTATCTTTTATCTTCTTTATCCACTTCAATTTGTAGAAATAACATCTATATAATCAAAAACAAAAAACATCTTGTTCATCCCTTTAAATATCTAAGTGTTTCCTTTCCAAAATATTCTATATTTTATTGCTTAATTAGAATCATAGATATCAGATTCAATGAATCTTGTCACTTAGAATATAAACTTCCTTCTTGAACTTTGTGCTCTATCTCATATTGTTGAGTCTTCTCCACTAGACCTCTTTTGAATTATTCTAATCATTGATCTCATAACTAACTTTGTCCTTATATTTTATACTTCTTGAACATTCTTAATTTTCACCAAATGTCAGCCTCATTGATAAAGGGTCCTCCCGTTAAAACCATAAACTCATAACAAAAAGAAAGAAACAATAGCCAATGTGAGAATAAAATATGGACTTCTTCTTTGCATCGCAAATACAGAATTATAGAATTCTCAAGTACAATATGCTAACCTACATGGGCACCTTCATTAAAATAATCTACAAGACAAGCTATGAACTATCACCCAGAGCTCTCTTAGACAATGTTTGGACCTTTCTTAAATACACAATTTTATGCCACCCGGGAAGGTTGTAGACATTGAAACTTAATACCTAGGGTTGACAGACCCTAACAATACATATAGAGTTAGCCAAATACATCTTTGATGATTATTTTAGATATTTCAAGAAACCCAACTTTGAAAGGCCATAACTCACGAACTATTGCTTTGATTGGCTATTATAACCACTTTTGGGAAATTCCAGCTCCTAATCTATAGGCTCAGAATTGCACTAGTGCACTTCCCTAGAGTTTTTAGACCTCATCTAGGCACTCTAAGGCCTCTAATAGTGAGCTTGAAGATTTTTTTGCAAATCTTTTCACCGAAAATTTGTAATAACTTATCTGATACTTATGCTTGAGCAATGAGATTTTTTTAATGGTAGGCTTACAACTCTAAAATGAATCTTCCTATAGAAAATGAGAACATTCCAAGCTCATATGACAAACTTACTAAAAATAGCAAGTTCCCATAAATAGTAACCACCCTATCTACTAGTCCTTATTAAAATATAAAAGATTGAAATAAAAATATTTTTAGGGTGATGCAAGATTGCTCTTACACCCAGGATGCTCTTGCATCAAACACTCGAGGTAATTTGAGAAGTGACTCCATCACATCTTAGGTGTTCAGAGGAAAACCAAGATGGTTAATCTCCTCCTTTTCTAGCCATGATGAATCCTCTACTGGCCTTCCTTTCCATTTGATTAGGTATTCCTCATAAGTTATGTTTTGTGTACTTTTTCCAACATGACTATGCAGTATCTCCTCAATCTCCTTTGTAGCCAAACTAGTTGCTAGAATACTCCACTACGCTTGTGCAACTTCATCTCCATCACCTCCTTCATAGTACTTTGTGAAATCTAAAATATTATATACTGGTGAAATGCTCTTTTCTCAAATGAACCATGACTTCATCTCCAATCTAAAATTCCTTATACCTCCTTTTCACATATGCCTTAGCCTTATACCATGTCTTCATCTTTATGATGTGCTTCCTCAACTCCTCATGGATGTTCTTCAATTGTTCAACAAAATATTCTACTTTAGCACTACTTATCTCTCCTTTATTTAACTGCCTCAATTCAAAAGCATTTTTGGGACTACTTCCATATATAATCTAGAATGGTGATTTATTAGTACTCCTATTGATAGAGTTATTAAATGAAAATTCTACCTATGGGAAAATTAGATCCCATATTTTTGGCTTGTCTCCAACCAAACATCTTAGTAAGTTTCCCAAACTACGGTTCACAACTTCTGTTTGTCCATTAGTCTGTGGATGATGTGATGAACTCAACTTCAAATTTGTCTTTAACTTCTTCCATAATGTATGCCAGAAATATCGAACAAATTTGGTATCTCAATCTGAAACTATACTCTTTGGAAGGCCATGTAGTCACACCACTTTTCTAAAAAACAATTCTACTACATGAACAACATCACTCGTCTTCTTGCAAGGAATAAAATGTGCCATCTTTGAAAACTTGTCAACCACCACAAAAATAGAATCATGCCCACACTGAGTGCTCAATAATCCAAGAACAAAATCCATGCTAACATCCTCCCATGACTTCTCTAGTACAAATAATGGCTAATACAATCTTGTATTCTACTTCACTCCTTTCACCATTTGGGATACTCTACAACTTTGTACAAAATTCTTCACATCTTGCTGCAATTGTGGCTAGTAATAATTCTCATCAACCAAAGCTATGGTTTTATTCCTGCCAAAATGTCCAACCAATCCTCCACTATGCTTCTCCTTGATGAGATTCTCTCTCATTTAACTTCTAGGAATGCACAATTGGCTTCATTTGAACAACATACTATCCTGGATCATAAAATCCAGCCACCTTGTCCTATCAAGTGTAATAGGTTTTGTACAAGCCTTCTATGCGTCACCAAAATTAGTAGCATCTAGATACAAAGTACTGAGTTCCTTCAACCCAACCACCTATATCTGCATCTCTGTTAGCAAAATTTGTCTTCTACTAAGAGCATCAATAACTTTGTTAGACTTCCCACTCCTATGTTTCAAATTAAATGTATAACTCTACAAAAACTCAACCCACTTTAAATGCCTTTGGTTCAATTTTCCTTAACTATTCAAATATTGTAAACCTTGATGATCAGTATACAAAACAAACTCCTTAGGAAGAAGATACTATCTCCACTTCTTCAATGGTTGAACTATAGCATAAAATTCCTGATCATAAATAGAATATCTTCTTTTTGCATCATTCAACTTCTCACTAAAATAAGCAATAGGTCTACCTTCTTGGCTCAAAAAAACTCCTATTGCAGTACCACTAGCATCACAATCTACTTGAAACACCTTGTTAAAATTAGGAAGTGCTAAAACAAGCTACTCAGTAACATTTTGTTTCAATAGATTAAAACTCTTACCTACTCCTACAATCCACTTAAACTCTTTTCTATCCCCTCTCATTGTTTTAGTCAAGGGTCCACAAGTACCACTAAAACTTCTTATGAACTTTTTGTAAAATGTAGCCAGTCCATGAAAAGATCTTACCTCTATCACACTCCTTGGAGTAGGCTATTCAAGGATAGCCTTCACTTTCTTTGGATCCATTTTTAGACCTTCTATAGAGACAAAAAATCCTAGGTACACTAGCTCCTTCTTTACAAAAATGCACTTCTTCAGGTTTATCAACAACTTTTCTTTCTGTAGCTTATTAAACACCTCACAAATATGGATCAAATGCTCCTCCAATGTCTTACTAAAGATCAATATATCATCTAGGTAAACAATGACAAACTTACCCAAAAATTCCTTCAGTACCTCATTCATGAGCCTCATGATAGTGCTCGGTGCATTGGTTAGCCCAAAAGACATGAATAACCACTCATATAGTCCTTTCCTTGTCTTGAAAGTAGTCTTCCATGCATCACCTTCTCTGATACAAATATGATGGTATCCACTCTTCAAATCTCACTCAAACAGTCCATAATATCATCCATCCTTAGCAACAGAAATATATACTTGATTGTGATATTGTTGATAGTGTGAGAATCTATGCACATCCTCCATTCTCCATTTTTATTTGGTGCTAATACTACTAGTACAACACATGGACTTAGACTCCCTTGAAACAACCCCTTCTGCAACAACTCATGAACTTGTCTATTCAACTCTTCACTTTCTGCTTGTGTCATTCTGTGTGCTACTTTGTTTGAAAAACTGTCTCCTGGAACCAAATCCATCTGGTGATATTTTCCTCATTGGGAGCAATCCATCAAATACATTATCTGATGCAATATCAAAAAAATCTCCTAACATATCTACAACTTCTGGAAGTACCTCCTTTACTTCTTCTTTACTATCTTTTGGAATTATAGCAAAACACACATGCTCATGCTTCATACCTTTGAGACACTCTTTTCAATCAACAAAACATATTCTAGCAGCACTACATACCTTTTCTTCTTTATCCTTCAATGGTTTCAACTTATGTCTCACTCCATCCTTGGTTAGAGTGTAGGTATTTTCTCTCCCATCGTGTGCAACATGCTTGTCAAAATGCCACAGCCTACCCAACAACATATGACATATGTCCATAGGTATGATATCACATATGGTGTAGAGAACCTAATAAAATGTTTATTTTTTTTGATGTAATAAGGTCTAGGGATTGATCAAATGATCTCCCTAAGACCATCCACCCTTGTAATGGGTACAAGACCCCATGGTGCAATTATAAGCCTGGGTATCATTTGGTCAAATAAGGTGGATTTTGATTTATTTCATGTTTGGTAGGGTATTTTAAGTGTTTAGAGCATTAGAAGAATCTATAGGAATGGTTAGGATTTATTTTGGAAGAAAATGTGGTCACAACGCAAAAATTGCAAAAATTGCAAAAAAAGTTGCTTAGCAACTTTTGCAATTTGTTGACAACTTTTTGAAATAACCATTCCCGATGGCTACTACCACCATGAGGTGGTTCTACCTATTTAAAATGGCCTATAAAGGCTCTATAAATCCAAAGAAGGAGAAGGTATGAAGAAAAACATTGTACTTTCTCTTTTGATCAATAAAATCTGTTGTTTTAGTACTATTTTCTCTGATTTTTTTGTACAATATGACATCTGATGATTGGAGGGTGAAAAATTTGCATTGATCAAATAGCCCTATTTATTTGTGAGATTTTGGTTTTGGCTTCAAGTTTTTATCAATCATAACATTCAAGTTATTCAATTTCTTTGGTCACTGCCTCGTGAAACCCTTAAAACCAGGGTTTGGTCAAAGGAATGGCCCTAACTTGAATCTCCAATGTTGGAATTTTTTCCAATTTAGCATGGAGCAAGTTAGGGGTATGCCCTTTCATATTTTACAAGTTTTCGAATGGGAGGTTGCAGCAGTGAATTATAAGAGCAAGCCCTAGGTCAAATATCCCTATGTATTTGACCTTGTTTTGATGCAATTTGGTTGGATAATGAGAAGAAAGGAGGTTGAGGACTTGGTGTAAGAACAAGATATCCTTGTTTGAGTTAGGAGAACATCTTGGTGGTGGAGGTTTGGTTTCATGAACCCATCCTTTGTCATTTTCCTTGTAAACCACGCCTAAAGTAGCTAATTAGGCTTGTGTGCTTGGTATTGGTTGAGGCATGCTGGAGTGGAGTGAAACCTTGAAACTTTGGGTTTTATCAGCACTTGACAAAGGGTATTCAAAAATACATTTTTTTTTCCAAGTCCTTTGGTAGGCTTTGGAGTTATTGGTGAAAAACTGAATTAGGAGACCTAATAGGCTACTAGGTCAAATTTAGCATCTTGCATTGTGAGTTGTTGGGAGTGGATTCATTAGATGATTTACCTTTTCTAGGTTAAGTTTGAGTTTTTTCAAGCCTTGGTTGGTGATAGGAAGGCCAAGAACATCAAAATCCCTATTTTTCCATTTTGGGGTAAGAAGCTTTGTTTGTACCAAGTTGGGTGTAGTTGATTTTTGTGTCTTGCTTGAGGAGTTGAGACTAGAAACATGTTAGAAAGTTTGTTCAATCAAAGTATTCTCTAAAGGAAGTGAATCAAGCCATTGAACAAATTGTTTGTGAAGTTTGGAGGTTGTGTAGGAGTTTAGATTAACTCTTGCTTCCTTTGTGCTTACTCTGCATCAACATAGTACCTCATCCTGGTAGCTTCCAATCTTAAACTTTATTGAGCACTACTCATTGACCACAACCTTGTGGTCATCTTGCACTCAAGAAATATGGTATGGACATGGGTGTTTTTGTCTCTTCTACTTCAACTTGGCAACCATCATTTTTGACACTAGATTGTCAATACTTCCACCATCAATGATCACATCACAACACTTATCTTCACATTTGGACCTTGTGTGAAACTAACTCCTTCTTTCATTAGGTTCATTCTCACCACTCAGCAGGAATCTTATGTTAACTAGGACTTCTCCTCTTTCAACATCTTCAGAATGTGAGGATCTAGCATCTTCATTAATACATGCAACTCTAGCCAGGCCTTCAGTTCTTTGATTTGTCCTTCCTTGGCATTGGGTACATTCAAATGATCTATTTTCTTCTTCTATGTAGTGAAAACATTTCCCATGGAAGCCTCCTCTTCCAGATCCTTATCCTCTACCTCTTCCTCTTTGATCTCTATTATTTTGATCATGGAAACAATTGCAATTGTTTCCCCTTTGGTTTTGATTTCTGCTTCTAGCCTCATCCTTGTTCTTCTAATCATTATTATGGCCTCCATAAGATCGTCCACTAGATCTTCCACCATGACCTCTTCCACTATTCTTATTGTCAAACTTCTTGCTCAGTTTCTCCATAACTCTTAGGAAAAAATAGTATACCTCCTCAGTACTATTCATTCAAACTCTTCTCAACTCGTCTTGAATGCTTGGCCTTAACCCATTAAGATAATGGGCAACTTTCTCCTTATCAGCTTCTACATGGCCAGTTCTAATGAGAACTCAATAGAACTCTTTGGTATACTCTTGAACAGATTTTCCTACTTTATTACTTGTCACTTCATTTTAGCTATCATCTGATCCCATCTAGTGATTTTATCCTTTCCCTTTCTATTTCACTCCAACTAAACTTCTTGCCATTAGATCTTTGCATGTCCCTTCAGTTTTTCCTTTGCAAACTTGACCCTGTCTAGATCCTCAATATCTTCATACTCAAAGTACTCCTCCAATTTATTGATCCAATTGATTAGCTCTTCTAGGTTAAGCTTTATTGAAAATGTGGGAACCTCAAACTTAGGTCTTTTTCCAATCCTGGAGATGGCCCTAAAAGACCTCTCTTCCTCTAGGTTTAGAACTGCCTCTACTCCAAGATTTTCTTCTACTTCGTCCTCATCCTTGCTTTCATCTCTAATAGGAATATTTATTCCTATTCTCATTTTTTCTTTCAATGGTTGTATTTTCCTTTGGAGGGCTCAGAAACCCTCAGGTGTAACATCTATAGCTCTTTTGCTACGCTCTCTTCATGGAGGCATTTTCACACTTCTGTTGAAACCCTAGTGAAAACTGTCTCACAATCAGTGATCTATCTACACACTCAGCCCAAACCATGGTCCTAGTGCAAATTGCCTCATAATTGATGATCTATCCACACACTCAAGAACTCTAGCTATTATACCACTTTATAAAGGGTGCTCCCCTTAAAACATAAACTCATAACAAAAACAAAGAAACAATAGCCAATGTGAGAACAAAATATGGACTTCTTATTTGCACCACAAATGTAGAATTACATAATTCTCAAGTACAATATGCTAACCTACATGGGCACCTTCATTACAATAATCTGCAAGACAAGCTATGAACTATCACCCTGAGCTGTCCTAGACAATGTTCGAGCCTTTCTTAAACAAGCAATTTTATGCCACTTAGGAAGGTTCTAGACATTGAAACTTAATACCTAGGTCTGATAGACCCTAACAGTACATATAGAGTTGACCAAATATATCTTTGACAATTATTTTAGATATTTTGGGTAGCCCAACTTTGAAAGGCCATAGCTCATGAACTATTACTTTGATTGGCTATTATAACCACTTTTTGGAAATGCCAACTCCTGATCTATAGGCTCGAAACTATGCAAGTGACCTTCTGTTGAGTTTTCAGACCTCATCTAGGCACTCTAAGGCCTCCAACAGTGAGCCTAAAGATTTTTTTACAATTTTTTCCACCAAAAATTTGCAATAAATTCTCTGATACTTATGCTTGAGCAATGAGATTTTTTTTTAATGGTAGACTTACAACTCTAAAATGAACCTTTTTATAGAAAATGAGAACATTCTAATCTCATATGAAAAACTTAATAAAAGTCAAGTTCCCATAAATAGTAACCACCCTATCTAATAGTCCTTATTAAAATAGAAAAGACTGAAATAAAAATATTTTTGGCATGATGCAAGATTTCTCTTACACACAGGATGCTCTTGCATCACTCATATTAATCTTTTACAAACTTGTTCTTTGTGTTCACACTCGATGAACACTACAACTTTGATGAAGACACAAACCACAACTAGAATGAATGCAATAGGGGAAAAGGGGAATATTATTATCAGTAAAATATGCTACCACATTCAGTTAATGTATACAGACCGAAATACATGCCCTATGGGCTTACAATGGTTAGATCCTAGAGAAAAATCCTCCTCACAGTACATTCTCTCAAACTCCACCAAGAACTGCCTTTACAATGCTAGAAATATTCATAAATAAACCCCAATTAGGTTTAGGGTTAGGAATAAATTCTACAATATGCCATCTGGAATCCAACGCCAAAACAAAAGGTTCCATAAATCATGTTAGAAGCCAGTGTAAAATTAGAAGAATCTAGAAATGATAGTCCAACTTCTGGGAGGCATAACTTTTGATCTGAGACTTCGATTGACAAACTATTTACATTTTTGGAAAGCTCTCAAGGCACTCTATAGCCTTATGGACCAGCTTTTTTCATCCCCATTTTTTGGGCCCGTACGAGGTCATTTAATGCCTCAAATTTGATTCAGAAACACTCTTAAGAGGTCTCCTGGCAACTTAAAAATGTAATAACTTTCAAACCGTAAAGCCTTTTGACTTGATTCTTTTTTTTGAGTGTTTTAAATTACAAATATAATCATCCCTCCAACTCACACCCTCTAAATCATCATAATTATGGCTCAATTACAAAATAACTCATTTTCTACATTGACACATATCTCGAGGTGCTAAAAAACTCTAATCTAGAAAACCAAAAGTGGAACTATGAGAGTTGGAATCTTTGTTTGACCCAAATGGGTATCCAAAAATGAGAACACTCTAAACAAAAAATAACACTAAGCATATTTTTGGGTGATATAGGATTGCCCTTACACCACTGGATGCTCTTACATCAGACACCCAAGGTAGATTGAAAAGTGACCTTGTTACTTTATAGCTGGTAGAGGAAAACCCAAATGGGCAACCTCTATTGCAAATATCCAAGTTGAGTCTTCTATTGGTCGTCCTTTCCACTTCACCAGCTATTTTTCATACTGCTTGTTTCTAGTATGCCGGCCCACACAACTATCCAAAATGTCTTCAATCTCTTCCTTCATTAAAGTAGGAATTAGACATGGCTCCAACATCAACTCCTCATCTGCACCATCATCATGATATTCTATTAAGTTTGCAATATTGAAGATAGGAGAAATGTGAATCCCATCTAGCAACTCCACCTCATATGCATTTCTTGAGTCATGTTTCTTCAAAATTTTGTAGGGACCAAATTTCTTCATCTTCAACTTGTTGTAGGTACCCACTAGAAAGTGTTCCTTCCTCAAGTATACATAACTAGATCCCCTACTTGGAACTCTTTATGTCTCCTCTTTTGATCTACCCTAGCCTTATACTATTGGTTCATCTTGGTAATATGTGCATGTACCTCCTCATGTAGATTCGTGACATGTTCAACAAATTCTTCTACTTTAGCACTTGTCCTCTCCCCTTGCTCCATATTTCTTAGCTCTGGTACAGTCCTTGGACTATTCCCATACACAATTTGGAATGGTGATCTACTAGTACTCCTATTTACATAATTATTTTAAGAAAATTCCACTTGTGGTAGAATTAAATCCCATCCCTTGGGCTTATCTCCCACTAAACACCTTAGCAAATTGCCTAAACTTCTATTCACCACTTCTGTTTGTCTGTTAGTCTACAAATGATGCATAGAACTAAACTTCAATTCTATCCTCAACTTCTTCCACAAATTCCTCTATAAATACCCCACAAATTTTGTAGCTTTATCATAAACAATACTTTTTAGGAGATCATGTAATCTCACCACTTCTCTGAAAAAAAAATCTACAATATGTACTACATCATGAGTCTTGTGGCATAGAATGAAATGCACCATCTTGGAGAACCTATCAACCACCACAAATACTGAGTCATTACCCCTTTGTGTCCTTGACAATCCAAGAACAAAATCCAAATTTATGTCCTCCCAAGGCTTCAATGGAATAGACAATGGTTGATAAAGTCCACTATTGTGACTAAATCCTTTGGCTGCTTGACATACTTGACAACTCTACACAAACTTCTTCACATCCTATGACAATTGAGGCCAAAAATAATGTTCTCTAATAATGAAAATAGTCTTATTCTGACAAAAGTGTCCTGCCATTCCTCCACTATGTTTCTCCTTGATCAAGTTCTCCCTCATAGAACTCCTTGGAATGCATAATTTATTTCCCTTGAACAACATACCATCCTGAATCAAATAATCTAGCCACCTGGTCCTATCTAGAGTAGCAAGTTCTTTACAAGCCTTCCATGCTTCAACAAAATTAGGATCCTTAGGGTACATATTCTTGAGTTCATCAAACCCAACCACTTCAACCTGCATTACTATTTGCAACAACTATCTCCTACTCAATGCGTCTACTACACTATTAGACCTTCCACTTCTATGTTTCAACACAAATGTATAGCTTTGCATGAACTCTACCCATTTCAAATGTCTTTGATTCAATTTACCTTGGCTATTTAGGTATTGTAATGCCTGATGGTCAGTATACAAGACAAATTCTTTTGACAATAAATAATGCCTCCATTTCTTTAAGGCTTGAACTATTGCATAGAACTCCTGATCATAAACATAATACTTCTTCTTTGCATCATTCAATTTTTCACTAAAATAGGCAATAGGCTTACCTTCTTGGCTCAATACAACCCTAATAGCATTGCCACTAGCATCACAATCCACTTGGAACACTTTATTGAAATTAGGAAGTGCCAAGACAGGTTGCTCTATCACCTTCTTCAACAATTCAAAACTCCTTGTAGCTCCAGTAGTTCACTTGAACTCTCTTTTGTCCCCCCTCATTATTTCAGTTAGGGGTGCACATATGCCACTAAAATTTCTAATGAACCTACTATAAAAACTAACTAGACCATGGAATGACCTCATCTCAGTAGTAGACCTTGGAGTAGGCCATTCTAGGATGGCCTTTATCTTCTTTGGATCCATTTTGAGACCCCCAGCTAATATGACAGACCCCAACTAGACTAACTTCTTTTTGACGAAGCTACACTTCTTCAAATTAATCAACAATTTCTCTTCCCTCAACCTTTCAAGCACACTATGAATGTGCATTAAATGTTCATCCAAAGACTTTCTGAAAATTAAAATATCATCTAGATAGACAATAACAAATTTTCCTAAGAATTTCTTTAGTACCTGATTCATAAGCTGCATGAAGGTGCTTCACGCATTGGTCAATCTAAAGGGCATAACTAACCACTCACATAGACCCTCCTTGGTCTTGAATGTAGTCTCCCACTCATCTCCCTCTCGTATCTGTATCTAGTGATAGCCACTCTTGAGATCTATCTTTGTGAAGTACTGAGTTCCACTCAAATAGTCCATAAGATCATCCATTCTTGGCAAAGGGGACCGATACTTGATGGTTATTCTATTTATAGCCTAAGAGTCTATACACATTCTCCACTCTCCATCCGTCTTTGGTGCCAATACTGCAAGTACTACACATGGACTCAGGCTCTCCCAAATCAAACCTTTTCTCAATAGCTCTTGAACTTGTCTATTTAGCTCCTCAGTTTTAGTAGGAGTCATCCTATGAGAAGCCTTATTAGGCAAACTAGCTCTAGGGATTAAATCTATTTGATGACTAATTTTCCTTACTGGTGGCAACCCTTCTAGAACATTATCAGAGATGACATCTCCATACTCACTTAATAGGCTTGCAACTTCAAATGGAATTTCACTACTTCCTTCATTATCTTTTCTTGGAATCAAAGCATAACACATACGTTGATGTTTCATGCCATCCAAAAATTTTCTTCCATCAACAAGACATACCCTAGCACTACTGCATACCTTTTCACCTTCCTTTATCAAGGTCTTCAATTTGTGGCAAACTCCATCCTTTTTTAGAGAAAATGTATTTGCATGACCATCATGTACATCATGCCTATCAAATTGCCATAAATGGTAGACATCCATTGGAATGATGTCATAGAGAACCTCATCATGGTAACTCCCAATATTGAACTTCACCAGACATTGTTCACTAACTAGAACTTTATGATCATCCTTCACCCAAGAAATTTGATAGGGCTGGGGGTGTTTTTGCCTCTTGAGCTTTAGCTTTGAAACCATCTCTTCTGACACCAAGTTGTCAGTGCTTCCACCATCAACAATCACATCACAACATTTACCCTCGCACTTGCACCTAGTGAAACAAACTCCTCCTATGTCCAGGTTCAGTCTCATCGCTTAGTAAGACCCTTTCATTTACTAGAACCTCTTTTTTTTTTGCTTCCTCTAAATGTGATGACTATGCATCCTCATCCACATGAGAAACCCTTGCTTGTCCATTAGCTCTCCTATCTATCCTTCCTTAGTGTTGAGGGCATTCAAAGGCACAATGACCTTCTTCATTGCAATGAGAATAGGTACCACAGAAGCCTACTCTTCTAGAACCTTGTCCATGTCTGCTACCTCTTCCTCTCTAATCTTCAAAGTTTTGATCACAAGAGCAGTTGAAACCCTCATTCCTATGGTTTTGACTAGCACCCACATCTTCATTTTTCCTCTGGTTCTCATTTCAAGCTCCAAATGACCTACCACCACCTCTTCCTCCTTGACCATGCCCTCTTTTCCTTCCATCAGACCTTTTTTTTAGCTTCTCCTCAACTCATAGGGTAAACTGGTATGCTTCTTCAATGCTAATCATTCTAACTAGACTTAACTCCTCCTAAATGCTAGGTCATAACCCACTAAGGTAACGGGAAACCTTCTCCTTGTTTGCTTCTACATGTCCTACCCTGATAAGAACTTGGTCAAATTCCTCTACATATTCCTTGATAGATTTTCCTACTTGCTTTAACCCTTGCATTTTCTTGAAAAAATCAAGTTCGTAATTAGTAGGAATGAATTGCTTCTTTAGTTTGTCCACCGTGCAATCCCATCTTGTGATTTTCTCCTTTCCTCTTCTATTTCTTTCTAGCTAAACCTCTCACCAATAGATTTTGGCATAATCTTTAATTTTGGTCTTTGCAAACTTAACCCTATCTGGGTCCCCAATATTCTCATACTCAAAATATTCCTCTAGTTCATTGATCTAGTCAGTCAACTCATCCGGGTTTAGACTTCCCGAAAACATACCCACGTCAATTTTAGGTCTCTTTCCAAGCTTAGAAATGGCCCTAAAAAGCCTCTCCTCTACCTATTTTAGGACTTCTCCATCTCCTTCCCCTTCTAGCCCAATATTTCCTTCTTCTTCATTTCCTTGCTCAATTTCATCGCCTGCGGCAACATTCATCCCTCTACGGATCTCCTCGTATAATGCTTGGACTTGTCTCTGGAGGGCTCTAACCTCAAGAGTAACAACTCCAACCCTTCCACCACATTACCTTAATGGAGGCATCTTCTTGTCTCAAAACCACAACCACATAGTCCTAGTGCAAACTGCCTCATAGTCGACGCTTTGTCGACACACTCATGAAAACCTACTCTAATACCACTTGATGAAGACAGAAACCACAACTAGAATGAATGCAATAGGGTAAAAGGGGAATATTATTATTAGTAAAATATGATACCACATTTAGTACATGTATACAAACCCAAATACATGCCCTATGGGCTTACAATGGTGATATCCTGGAGAAAAATCCTCCTCACAATACCTTCTTTCAAACTCCACCAAGAACTGCCTTTACAATGCCAGTAATGTTCTTAAATAAAACCCAATTAGGTTTAGGGTTAGGAATACATTTTAGAATATTCCATTTAGAATCCACTGCCGAAACAAAAGGTTCTAGAAATCATGTTAGAAGCTGGTGTAAACTTAGAAGAATCTAGAAATGGTAGTCCAACTTCCAGGAGGCATAACTTTTGATTTGGGACTCCGATTGACGAACTGTTTACATGTCCAAAAAGCTCTTAAAGTGCTCTATAGCCCTATGGACCAGCTTTTCTCATCCCCCATTTTTTGGGCCCCATAAAAGTTCATCTAATGCCTCAAATCTAACTTGGAAGCACTCTTAGAAGGTCTCTAGGAAACTTAAAACTACAATAACTTTCAAACCGTAAAGCCTTTTGACTTGATTCTTTTTCTAGAGTGTTTTAAATTACAAATATAATTATCCCTCCAACTTAAACCCTCTAAATCATCATAATTATGGCTCAATTACAAAATAACCCATTTTCTACATTGACACGTATCCCAATGTCCTAAAAAAATCCAACCCAAAAAACCAAAAGTGGAACTATGAGATTTGGAGTCTTTATTTGAATAAAATGGGTATCCATAAATGAAAACACTTTAAATAGAAAATAACACTAAGCATATTTTTGGGTGATATAGGATTGCCCTTACACCACTAGATGCTCTTGCATCAAACATGCTTGGTCAGTACAAAAATTAGTTAACATTGAAATTGACCTTCTTCAAAATCAAACATTTTATTCAATGAAATCATAATCACCATGAAGATCTAGTGGTTCTTCTCTAGACCTTTTCTCCTTTATAGCTTCTTCTCTAACACACATAATTTAATAGGAAGATGGATGTGATACCATATTAGAAAAATAAAACAATAGAAATAAATTAGATAGAAAAAAGAAATAATATGCTCTTCCTTCTTACAATTATTGAATAATAGATGCATATTTATAAAATATATTGACCCACAAATATCCTTAAATTACTATTAAACTGATTGAAACCAAACTACTAAACTGATTAACAACAAACTACTTCATGATTGACAAAACACACACACATGAACTTGACACCTAATTGGATATGAAAGGCACATCTATAACTAGTCATTATTTATAAATCAAACTCTTTGCCACATATGTAACTCACATAATTAGATATGATTTATTCACCATAGTTGGAACATTAACTCCAACACTTGCTTCTCTAGCTAGATTGTCAAGATGTTATGCTCTAGTTCTTTATTACCTGTTTTCAAGCATGACTATGGTTTTAGCCCTTGTTGTGGTCTCTTTTATTTGATATTATTTATGTTATTTAAGATGGTTTTATTTTGTTTGATCTTTATTTTTGGATGATCTGTTTGACCTGGCTATGTTTATTTTTCAAGAGATTCTCGATATGGTCTTGAAACTAATTTCTTGATTGTTAGGATGTTGCCTTTTTGGTTCAGTTTTAATAAGTTATTTTTGTTTTGGTATATTATGGATGTGATTATTAATTAATTGACAATCTTTATTGTTGTTGAATTAGATATGATATTTATGTTCATTATATTTTCCTATAATAATGTAGGGCTAATGTATTAATATTTTATTACTAAATATTTTAGTATCATCTTAAAATGGAAGCACTTCATTTTGAAACATTTTATCCCTCCTTAGTGGGGTTTTTGTCTCTTATTCATCTTTCAATCTTGCTCAAAGTCCTAAGTCATCACTCATTTTTTGACATGGCCCGTTAGATGCTATTTTATCACCTCTTTGGCCATATCTTCATCTAGTTTCAATATTTTCTAAATCTTCTACACTTTCTTTGAGAGCTCAAGGAACCCTTTTCTTAGGAATCCCTTAGGTATAGGTCAACCAATTCAACCTATATCTAGAGAGATTTAGGCCCCAGGGATCAAAGTGTCCTAGTATTTCAAGTATTAAATTATGCTCTTGGGTTGGACTACATTGTTTCATATCCAAAAAACTTCTATATAAGGAGGCTTGGGCATTTCATTTTCATCCATTATTATCATACAAGAAATAAAGATCAAGCATACATGCATTTTAGATAATTGAGATGTGGGGGACAGGGGATAGTGAATCAGTTATCACTAGTTATCCTATAGGCCTTAAAATAATTATGTGCCAATTTAAACTTCATAAAATTTCAAATCAATAATTCGGTAAACACATTGAATATCCTAATTCCAACTTATAAAAACTTCATATCAAACGATTATCTCACTATTTCTTAATATATTGAGTACCAAAATAATCATCTAGATTATACCAAGTTGCAACATTAAACAATTAACATTAAATAAAATTTGTAACATAATAAGCAACCACACATTTTTACACAATTATTTAATGTAGAAACCATGTAGAGGGAAAAACCACCTAGGAAATGACAACACTATTGGAAATATTCAAGACTATGCTAAGTTACTGAGAGGGGAGGGGTGAATCAGTAACTTCAAAAACTTTAACAATTTCAATTCTTAATCCAATAATCCAATTAATAGTCCAATCTAATTGCATGCATGAGAAACTAAAAACCCGAAAGCATCCATAACACTTTGACACAAAGATTTGGTGACCCAGAGACCTTCCAAATAGAAAGTAAAACTGAGGTGGGGATGATACCCACAAACTTTAGTACTATAGCATAAAGTTGGCCTGTTAAGGCTTACATTGATTACTTCTAATGATCTGCCCTATTAGGAGCAATTAGAACTACTAGGTCCACCTTGTGAGAGGATTTTACAAACATACAATGAAGTATGCACTTGGTAAAAAGATTTATGAAAGACTATTAGGTCTACCTTGTTAAAGGATTTGACTAGTTCACCTATTAGGATGAAGCAGTAGTAGATCTCTGATTTGCATCTAGGTTTGCTGAAAGAGATTCCTTTATGTACTGAGCACCTTTCTGTGATAAATATGTCTTTGCTACTCCTTATGTTGTTATGAGCTTTAGAATTTTCTCTTTTTCTATTGCATTCATAACTTGAACTTTCACATACATGTTCACATTACATTGATATGGTACAATACATTACATATATATACCAATCCAAATTACATAATTACAAAGTGAACTGTGATACAAGTTAACACAAATATTACAAAGTCAGCCCACATGAATACACACAAGTTTTCCAAAGTCGACCCACATGAATACACACAAGTTTTCAAGGCTGACTCAATGCGGTTCTAATACTTGACATCCACTGTCAATGCTCAGAATCATCATGCACTTGGTAGACATAGAAGATCTGTTCATACTAATCACTTTCAAGTGGTCTTGAACTCGGTCTACACTGGTGACTTGGTAGATATTGTGCAACTCGGCAAACACCGAATCACTTGGTTAGCATAGAGTAGCTCGGTTAACACTGGCTTTGCATCACATGAACTCGATAAGCATTGCAATGCTCAAAAACCACTAATAAACTCGGCATATACTAAAATACTTGGTTTAAACTGCTAGACTTTACATTGATTGAATCTGCTTAGTAACCACTGGGATTTGTTCAAAGGACTCGGTAGCAACTGTAGAACTTGGTAACAATTGTAATGCTTGGAAAACACTATAAACTATTCAATAATCTTGGTAGCTATACACAATCTAAATAAGTGTTTGTCACTAATAACAAACTTGACTGATATGTCAACAATCTTCCCCTTTGGCATTAGTGAAAAAAATACTTATTAGCCAAAATTGAATACCTTGTATTCATCACCACGTGATACTAGCTTGATAGAGTATATTATATTTTTTGAGATTTTTCAAAATTGATTTTGTAAGGTATATACAGTATACTATACATCTTTTTCTATATACAACATGTCTTGCTAATCATTTCACACTTGTTACTAGTTCTCCCCCATAGCATATTTCTCCCCCATATTGTCTTCTGTCTTTCTCCTCATACTATGTGTCTCTCCCCTTTTTTGAGAGTAATGTCAAAGATTTATTCTAACTTATTTACATAGAAATACCAAAATGGGATAAGAATTCATAATGTACCTTGAGAATGATTGCCAAGTTTTTATCCCAACTTTCTTGTAGGCGCTTGCATGTATGAAGTGTAATTTGTACCTCTACTGATAGTTCAATCATATGGTCTGCAATAGAGAAGTTATTATTGTGGATTAGAGTTTTTGAATATACAATATGTTTTTTCATTGCATCCATGTTTGGAAGGATCATATTTTGTATGTCAATTAATGTTGATTTGATCCTTGCTTCTTATCTTAGCAATTCAGCTTGCATGTCTGAGAAAAATCTAATTTTCTTGAAATGTGCAGAGCTTGAACTAGGTTCAAGTTGCAGCTCCTGAGCACTAGCCTTTAGATCTATATCTATTTTGGACAATTTGTCCTTTATTTCCTTTGTAAACTCAAAGACATCACATAGTTTCCCAAAAAGTAATGACACATTTGAACAGGATGATTCAAGATTGACCAAAATTGTAGAAATCTCTACTTGATGAATGGCTATTTGCTAAGCAATGTGCTCCATCACTTTATTGTTAAATTTCTTTTCAACCTTTTCCACTAGCTTATCTTTCCCATTAGTGTCCTCATTGAATTTTTGGATTGCTTCTACTAGCTAATACAAAATAGGTTGAGAAGAATCAATCTCAATTCCTATTGCCTTGGTCAAAATATTCTTGGCATCTTCAATTATCTTATACTCTTTATCTCTCTCCTCTCTTAGTCTTTGCTATTTAGCCTTTTTTTGGAGGAGTTCACCAAATGTCTGCATTTGGTCTAGAGTAAGCTTGTAAATATCCCAATTGGGGATTACTATTTCCTCATCTAAATCAATGTCTTCCTCTATCTCCTTTCCTTTCCCCAAAAATTTTGTACTCGGTTGAACCTTAGGCTCAACTGTCCTTGCACTTATTGCTTTTCTATCCAGAATGGAAACAATGGTAGACATACTTGGGCTTGCAGTAAAAATTGATACTATACTAACTGAGGGAATACTTATAGAAATACTTGAAGAATCCAAAATTGATAAAGCCAAAATTGTAGTACCCAAAACTGAAGTAGCCAAGGTATCCATAGTTGATGATGCCAACTTAGTTGATGAAGAAGGAGTTTGCATCTTGGTAGATGAAGTAGAAGTTACTTCTATTAATGATGTGCTAAGTTGAGTAGGGGCAAAGAGTGATTGGACATTTGATATATCACTAGTAGTCACAATCAAACTTGTTGAACTTATCTCCATACTTGATCTAGTCAATGGTTTGCTCAAGGAGTGAGGAAGAGAGGCAATGATTGCTACAACTATTTTGACTGGGTTAGTCTCCTCATCATCTTGCTTTTCTTCCTCAGTAGCCTCTTGCTCCTTGTATTCTTCATAATCAACTGTAACAAAATGAGTTGATCCTTCATCATCCTCTTCATCCTTGTGTTCATCATCATCATCATCATCATCCTTTACTTCAACTGGAAATTCACTTGGTTTGTGAAGATGATAGACATTTTTCCAAGTATTTGTTGCATTCTTCACAACATACTCAATATATTTCATTAAAATCAAATAGGTATTGAATTTGAGAGTCATCTTATCTTCATTTTTCTTTAGTGACTCTTTTACCTCTACATCTGATATGCTTAGTAATAGCTATCTCAAGGTTTGTGCATATATGTCTTTGACTATTTGTTTGGCATGTTCCCATCTTGGCTTGATTTTGTCCAATAGGACACTGGGGATTTGAGAAACTAGCTAGTCAGGGGAGTACTTCCATTATCCCATTTTATCCATGACCAAATCTTTTATTTATTTCTACTTAGCTTCAGCTCTAGTCTCATATTTCAATGCCTTGAAGTTTGTTATACGAGCTCCATTTTTCAATTCCTTCAGCTTGTCTTGGAAGGTGGGTGGAAGTCTACTGAATATAATGTCACCTCCTTCCTTGTTAGCTTTCTTTTGTGACCTCCTTGTGAAGACTACAGTGGAAGGCTTTGATGGCTTGGTGATGATCACCTTGCCCTTCTTCTTCAAAGGTTCTTCTTTCTCAGATTCTTCCTCATCCTCTACTTCCTCCACATCCTCACTTTTTCCCTCAGTTAACAAGAGAGGTGCACTTGATTTCAGATTTTCTATCCTTCTCTTTCCTTTATTGACTGATTGAGGGATCTTTATTTCAAGCTCAATCTTGGCCTTTGCTTCATCATACATTCCAAAGTGAGAGGCCTTGGGATCAACTAGTTCATTTACAAGAGCTTCAATGATGTCTTTTGTTTCATCAATATTCACCTCATAGCCAAGAGATTTCACCCATGCAATTCTAGGCTTAACTACCTAGATATACACCTTGTCACTATCCACCATGAAGAATAAATCATCCTTACAGTCTTCAACTAACTTCTTTGGAATCTTGAACCTGTTGTTCATTTTCTCCTTTAATGCATTGAAGTAGTTGTCCATGATACTACTGTAGTTCTCACCCATATCGGCAATATACTCATTTATTTGGTAGAGCACAGGCACATCTTTTCTCCAAACTATAGTCCCTTTAGAAGGGAAGAACTTTTATACATAAAAGAATAGGCAGGTTAATAATGAACCAAGCTTGCACAGGTTGTTCTTTGATGTTCTTATGGTTTCCATGTTTTTTTTGAGTTGTCTCAACAATAGGTCAGAAAGGTCATATGACAAGTTGCTCTTAACCACCTTGTATGCCAAATCCATGGCTTCACATGACACATTGTTTAGTTAGCTTGAACTGTATATCTTGTGAGCAATAACATGAATTCCAAATTTTACTTCTGCATTAGTGACACCATTAATTTTCATTCCTTTGCCATCCCATTCAACTAGGGTTTTCTTCTGCAACTCTGCCCAACCTAGGGTTTTTATAGTTTTGGCTTTGGCTAGCCTAGGGAGGCTAGTGATTTGATGAATCATCTTCTTTGTTATCAGAATTGGTTGTTCTAACCATAACTACCTATTATGCACCTGACTGAGGATAAACCTAATCCATTTGATTTGAAATTCTTGGGGCATATGAGGGATATGTGTCAACCCTTTGGTTTCCAGATGTTGATGCTTGGGTTTTAAGGCTCCATTCACACATAGCTAACCTAGGGAATCATCCATTTCTAGTGTACCAATTTCTTGAATTACACATTTGAAATTAGTATGAATGTCATTGATAAGAAGTACCTTAGGAGGAATTTGGGATTGAGCTTCACTTGGATCTAGGGTTTCAACAATTGCAAGAGTGAGCTTAAAATCTATTGCCTTCCATTCAACTCCATGAACCAACATGTTAGATCCTCACTTAACCTTGCTCCTACTAGATGCCATTTTTGCTTGGTTGATTGAGAGAATTTTGAAAAAATTTCCTTGGAAATTTTCTCAAATTGCTTTGATCACATTGAAAATTGCTCTTCACAATAGCACTTAAAAATTCATAGTAAGAAATAAATTTGATTCCATGCCATTTGATAAAATTCTACCATTAATGCTTGGTACAAAAGTAGATATGTTGATAGGCTATCATCCACTACATGGTATTGAATACTTGATGACATCTTTACAACTTGGTAACCATAGGTGTCTTTATTATTCCCGACCTTGCTCAGTAGAGTCTATTAAGGTAACTCAGTAATAACTGATACTGGTCTTGCTCAATGATCCCTTTGTATCATAAATATAGATTTGGATCTTTTTCACCTTTCAACTGAAACTAATTCAGATGTCTTCTTTGATAGCTTGGTTCCAATTCTCCCTTGAGAACTTAATTAGAAATGGTAGAGTCAGCCAATTCTTGAGTGACTTGACCATCATTGCTTAGACCAGTATCCTTAGTAAACTTAGCAATTCATTTTTGTCTCATTTTCATTCAAATGTTATCAGCCTTTGCCTTCTTTTTATCTTCAATTCTACCAATGTTCAAACAATTCTTGGCAAGATGACCAAGTTCTGTACAAATGAACATCTTTTGGTAGTAGCTCTTTTCCTCATATGATGTTTAACACAATTCATACCAATGTGTCCAAATTATCCATAGTAATGACATCTACACTAGGTATTGTTGTCGCAACCAAATATTGCTTTCACAATTTTCTCTATAGGATTCAATGTCTTGATTTTGCATTCTGATGCCTTGGGTCCATGTTTCTTACATTTATGACAATTGCCTTCAAATCTTGGTTTCTCTTTGCATTCATTAGCCCTATGATCATGTTGATTGCAATTGTAGTATTTTCCATTGAATTTTTCTTTCCCATTGCTCCAACATTTGTTTGATGTATGACCTATCTCACCACAGTGATTGCAAGTAGGTCTTTGATTCTTTTGAGCACCTTGTTTGGAGGATTCACCTTCTTTGTATCCAATTCTTGCTTTCCCTTTTTTTCTGTAGAGATTTTTCTCATTTAATTGATTCATGTCTACTTGGGATTTCATCATCCTTTCATTGAGTTTCCTTTCAAAATTTAGATAATTCTACAATCTTTCATTCTCTGATCTTAGGTTCATGATTTCTTCATTTGCATTGGTGAGCTAATTGATGAGGTTAGTCTATTAGAGGGATAGATGTTGAATCTCATTATCTTTTCCTTCCATTTTTGCTTTTGTTTTTGTTTCTCTTCCATGATTTTGCATAGCCTTACTAATTAGATTTCTCGCCCTGTTCTTAGTTTCATCATTTCTTCTTGTAGTGAACCATTCTTCTCTAGGAGTTCCTTGATTGCATCATTTGCTTCATCTGAGCTACTTGAAGGGTGAAAGTCTTCAATTCTTTCTTCAATATAGAGATGATCATTCATTTGATTTACAAGTTCCTTTCTTCTTTTTAGGGATTGGGAAAGTTTCTCCTTAGCTTTCTTGAGTTGGGCAATGACCATTTCTAGATCCAACTTTTCATTGTCAATGGCTTTGCCGAGTTTGAATATCTCCATATCTTTGATCTTTGCTCAAGATGTTAAATTTTCTCCTGATAACCACCAAGCTTTGATACCAATTGTTGGAAATATTCAAGAATCTGCTAAGTTACTAAGAGGGGAGGGGTGAATCAATAACTTCTAAAACTTCAACAATTTCAATTCTTAATCTAATAATTCAATTACTAATCTTATCTAACTGTATGCATGAGAAACTAGAAACATGAAAGCATCAATAATACTTTGACACAAAGATTTGGTGACCCAGAAACCTTCCAAATAGAAAGTAAAACTGTGGTGGGGATGATACCCACAAACTTTAATACTATAGCATAAAGTTGGCCTATTGAGTCTTTCATTGATCACTTCTGATGATCTGCCCTATTAGGAGCAATTAGGACTGTTGGGTCCACCTTGTGAGAGTATTTTAAAAACATACAATGAAGTATGCACTTGGTAAAGAGATTTATGAAGGACTATTAGGTCTACTTTGTTAAATGATTTGATTGGTTCACTTGTTAGGATGAAGAAATAGTAGATCTTTGATTTGCAACTAGGTTTTCTAAAAGAGATTCCTTTGTGTAGTGATCACCTTTATGTGATAGATATGTCTCTATTGCTCCTTATATTGTTATGGTGTTTACAATTCACTCTTTTTCTACTACATTTATAACTTGAACTTTCACATACACATTCACATTACATTGATATGGTACAATATGTTACATATATATATACCAATCCAAATTACATAATTACAAAGTTAGCCATGATACAAGTTAACACAAATATTACAAAATCAATCCACATGAAGACACATAGATATTGAAGACTGACTTAGTGAGGTTTTGATACTCAGTATCCACTACCAATGCTCAGCATCATCATGCACTCGATAGATGTAGAAGCTCAATCCATACTGATCACTTTCAAGTAGTCTTGAACTTGGTCTACACTAGTGGCTTAGTAGATATTGTGCAACTCGATAAACACTAAATCACTTGGTTAGCATAGAGTAGCTAGGTTAACACTAGCTTCACATCACATGAACTGGGAACTTTGTAAGCATTGCAATGCTCAGTAACCACTAATAAACTTGACATTTACTAAAATGCATGATTTAAACTACTAGAATTTACACTGACTAAATCTTCTTGGTAACCACTAGGCTTTGTTCAAAGGACTCAGTAGCAATTGTAGAACTTGGTAACAATTGTAATGCTTGGAAAACACTATAAAATATTTAATAAGCTTAGTAGCTATACATAATTTGAATAAGTGCATGCCACTAACAACCAACTTGATTGATATGTCAACAAACACAAATAATTTCAGTCTTCTAATGTGAGTTTTCACTAAAGATCATCTAGACTTTATCACTCATTGACATTTCTAAAGAATGTCATGCTCTAAAGGACTTACAAACATTACTATTGAATGCTACCACATAGGATTTCAAAGACTTTTTAGGTCCACTCAACTAAGAGATCTTTTTGCTATAATGGAAAGAGCATTCACAAAATTTGATACAAGGATTTTACATGGAAACCCAATTTGGGAAAAACCACCAGTATCATGCTACTAATTCTCACTCTTCCAAAGTGATGCCCTACGAAAGGCCAACCTTGTTAAAGGTTACAATACACACTGTTAAATGTGACCTGGTTAAAGGATTTCAATCACCTTATTAGGAGTAAGCCTTGTTAGAGGACTTTAGAGCATTCCATTAGAATGTCACCCAGTTAAAGGATTTACAAATGACTGCTAGGTCAACCTTAATTTAAAAGATTTTCCCTAGATTGATATAATGATTAGAAAGTAATAGTAAGGCTTGATTTGATAACAAATTAAAACTCACTTGTAGATTATAGATCTCTATTTCAGTCTTCCATTCTACTTGGCTTTCACACACTTTAGCTCTGATAGCTTGTTCACCCTTCAAGCCTTTATACTATTAAGCCTTCTTTCTCTATATGCTAGCAACAGTCTCTTCTATTTGGCCATTGAATGAAGTAATACCCTAGACTCCTTTTCTTCCTTAGATTATTGCACATGAAAAACTTTTCTTCTAACCAACTCTCTATAAATAGAGAATTAACCTTGACATCTATGCCACCAGCTCATCATAGTTACCTTACACACACTTCACATATTTCAAGATACCAAAATAGTTAGTTGAGGTTTGTCAAATCTTTGATTTAATACTATTTTCTATCACTCAACATCTATACTATTCTTTCACTTGGCCAACACTAATTCACTTGGAAAACACTAAAGTTTACTAATGTTTGACACCAACTAAACTTTACTCAACATATGCTAACAATCACTTGGCTTGTGCTATTTTTTATCTTTACTCGACACCTCTTGTTTTTCACTCAACTTCTACTGATTTCTTCTTAGCTTGCACTAACTACTTGGTAAAGTTTGGAAAACACTTTTCTTACTTGATCTTCTTCCAATCTTGACTAATCTTTCATTTCAGACTTTAAATAGATAAACAATACACTATAGTATCAATGTCTTATTTGGTCTTAGTTCTTCTTTTACATACCAAATAACTCAACCTTTCTCTAGGTGCTATTATTATCTCCTCTTTTCAAATCGTCTTCATCAATCAACTAAATGATAGCTTTTAGACTAGAAAGCAATTGTCTCACCAACAGGTAGAAGATTTGACATCATTGACAAAATAATGATTGTTCCATTACAGGCTCTTCACTTCAAAACAATATTATCTCAACAATCTCCCTCTTTAGGATTGATGGAAAACCAATATCAACAACAATACCAAAAAGAAAATAAATCTTTGAAATTTCTCCCTCTATTAGTGTAGTATATGTCCTTCCTCTTTGTAGGGTAATGTGAGCTTCACCATTTTCCTTCAATTTTCTATATCCCTCTTTCTTATATCACCTTGATTCTAATATTTAGGTATTTATCTCTCTTTGCTCTACTCTTATAGGTTATTTCTCCCTCTTACTAGGTCTATGTCTTTGCTGTATATATCTCTTAGTCATTTCTTCCTATAGTTCCTTGTAGTTATTTCTCTCTCTTTGACAAAAATGCCAAAGAATTTTCATCTCTTTATGTAGATATAATCAATTCTAGATTCTCCCTTTGTCACCTTGCATGTGACTATAAGTCTTCTAATTCAACTCCTTCATTACTTTATGCAACTCCTAAAGTAAGATCCACTACATCAACTTATAAGATACAACATTCAACTCAGTTGATGTAGTGTGCTACTCATTCTTCTTAAGTAGCTTTAGATAGGGGTACTACCCATAATTTACCTCTTAGATACTCATGAGCATCCTTAGGTAAAGCTTTTGTGAATATATCATCTATATGTTCTTTTTTATTCACACATTCCTCACTTCTTTGCATTGAACTAACTCTCTCAAGTAATGATACTTGATTGAAATGTGCTTAGTCTTTGTGTGCATCATAGGGTTCTTTGATATGTTTATAACACTTGTATTATCACAATAAAGTACCACAGGTTCAATGGTTTCTTCCTTTATACCTTTGAGTAGCTATTTGATCCATACCACATTTGTACAATTTACTACAATGTTGGTAAATAGATTGTTCTTTCTAATTTTAACTCTTGAATGCCCTAATTTGTGAACAAAATCTAATTACAATAGTTGGAAAGTCACTTCTAAAAAGACTTACTTTCCTCTAAATTATTAGGTACAACTCCCTATTGTGAAATATGCAAAGAATTTTGTTTACTCCTAAATCTAAATAGGGTATGTTCTTAACCAGAGAATAGAAGAGGTAAACCAAGTCAAACCTATACAGGATTTAACTTAGGCAAGAAAGGATATTTTGAGGGTTGATTAAGTCTATGAATTCACACATCTTATGAACTCACAGTTAATATGTACTAAGGCTAACTAATCTATCTAGAAATTAGAATGTAGAGAGAGAGATTAAATTAAATGAAAACATATAAAGGATTTGTTTTAAGCCTATAATGATAGTACTTATCATATTTAGCTCATTGTTTCAAAACAAGGGAATAAAGCTCTATTTGTTTCTTGTTTCAATCTAGAATAAACAAAAAATAAGAAATTAACAATTGACCAAAATGGAATAGAAAATAATTGATACAGAAATACCATTCAATTGACTCTACAACATCAAGTACTTCACACCAAAAATTTGCCGACCTTTTATTAATCTTTCAATATCATATATATAGGATTCTGAGATGACCATTCTAATGGAAGTTCAATTGGTTCATCTCCTCAAAAATGATAAATGGCAAGGAGCTAGTTCATCTATTAAAATGATTACATAACAAAAATAAAAAGGTAGAATATGAATCACTTTGCCTTCTTTCCTTTTTTTGCCTTTTCCCTATAGGCTTTGGCAATGATAATGATTGGAATTAGCTCTTCATTTTTATGGATGTGTATATTAGTGTATCTCAAGAACCATTTAGAATGCTCTTAGGCCAGATCTTTCATGGTGCCCAACCGATCTTGTAATTCTTCCATGGCCACGTGCACACATCCACCAAGCCTTTGAAGCTTGGGGATTCTATCTTGGTGACTAGAAGTTATTCCTATCAGATCATCTATGAAATTGGAGAAATTTTTCTTCATGATAGTTACTCCAATAATTGTCTTCCCTTGCTCACTAGACCGTGAGTCTATATGCAAACCTCATATTAGTTCATAATCTCTATCTTGCTCCTTCTTTACTTTAACTTTAGTTTCTTTAAGTCCCTCTGTCATCATGATCATTTTAGGTTTGAACTGCATGCTCTAAAACCACTCAACTAGGGGCTCATCTCCTTTAGGCAAAATCTTTGTTTCAACAACATCCTTTACCTTTATGTGGATGATCATCTTCAACAAGAAAATAGAATCATTTCTCTTGGTTTTTTTTGTACCCAAGGTGGCTCTATTTGATGATATGTTATCTTTCTCTATGTCCAATCTTAATATAGCATTAACAATCTACTCTATACTGGAGAGTCCTTCTGCCTTGATCTTCTCGCTCCACTCTCTACTGATTCACCCAAAATGCTTATCTTCCTAGAGCTAGGAGATAAGTGCCTAGACATCTACAATAGTGGATCTCTAGTATTGGGCATCCCAAAGATTCTTGCTAAAGGGGTGACTAATTGCCTTATGAAACCATTCAATTCTTATGTTTCCACTTTCATTTGAAACTTTGACAACTTAAGGCTTTCCATCTATCCTTCGATCACTTCATTTGTAAACTTCTACAAGCCGACTTTGGTATCATGTTTAGCTTCCCCAAGATCCACCACATGCATGGTGAAATAATTTGTAGTCATATCCTCAATCCTTCCTTCTTTAGTATGTTTTGCTATTTCCATTGTCAAATGCCCTATTTTAGGGTCTTGCCCAAGTATAGACAAGGTCTTTTGTTTCTTAACCTTAGTCAATGCAGATCTAGAGTAGAGAACAAGGGATAAGGTATCCTTGTTGGGAGCACCTTCATCCTTCCTCTTTCTCTTCCTATCTAGAGTATCTTCCAACCATGAATCTATGACTATTACTTTTGAAGCCATCCTAAGAAACTCTATGCTAAACATTTTTCTTTTGACTAGAGCGATTGCTTTCATAGTCGAAGAGAAGAGATTCTTTTGGGCTTGTGAAATGAGCTTTGATGACTCTTGGCCTTTATCTATCCTTGAAATATTTTTGGTTGCTTCATTTGACTTAGTGGACACACTATCACTACTTCCTCCATCTTTTAAGGGCACTACTTGCACATGAGGGCTGCTTGGGAGGAGAAGTGTGATGCTTGCAGATGGAACTAGACTGCTATGATGTGAGGGAACTAGAGTAATGCCACTATGTTTTAGTTCATCCACCTTCTTCTTAGCCTCTAGCTAGGCACCAATCAATGGGGGGGACCCATCCTGACAAGTCTTAGCCATAGGGATATTTTTATCTGGAGGTTAATCACCTCCACCTACTAGTTGGGCTAGTCCTTGAGTTATGGCCAAGGTTACACTAGATGTGCCACCTTCTAAGGAGGAAGCAGGGGCAACTTTTGGAGAAGCTTGAGTGGGTGTGCTTTTACTTCATCTCCTTGCTGTAGTCCACTTGACCCACTTCTCAGTCCTTTTAATAATTTGGGCCATCATGACATCTAGATTTTCTCCAATATCCTCATAAGGCTCTAAGTTGATAGGAGTATTTCTTAGCTTTGTTAAATAGGTATTACTATACATATTATTCTTGTCATCTTCCACTCCCTACACATTGATATCAACTTTATACATTTTCATTTGATCTACTATGAGTTTATTGAAAGCACAATCATGGCTCTTGAATTCATCCTTGCAATTGGCCTAGTAGTCTTCAATAGTGGTGATATGTTTGATAACACTTCAAATTTGCAATACCTCCCTCACATATCCATTTGGATCAAACATAGGCCTCAAAACTTCATACATCTCTAATTTATATTTCATCTTGAACACATTTAATATGTTCTTTATATTAGAATGAGACTCACAACTGAAAGCTTCCACCTTTATAGGAAACTCATCACCTTTCTTCTTTAGACTCCTGCTCAGCATGTTCACTTGAATCGTTTTCCTCACGATCTCGATCAACATGATCATATCGCTTGGATATCTCAACAGCTTCAAGGGGAATCCATCAAAAGCTACAAGATACAAATATGAAAATGATGAGAACTAGATTAAGTAACTCCCAAATTGACTAATGGCCACCATAGCTTTGAGATTGAATCTCCTCTATGAGTATCCTTGGAGCTCCCTAAAAATTCTCATGGTAAATAAATCATTTACTCTTATATACTCTACAGAACTATTTTACAATTGTAAACATGGGTAGAACTCATAAGTCTTCATCTCATCAGGGAAATTTTCTACCCTTGGGAGACCTGGCGATAATTGTAGAGAAGCTAACGTGTAAATCAGAAAGGAGAACATATAGAAGGTGTTGTAGAATTTCATAACACTGAGAAAATTAGACAAAATCTCACTTATCTCGTGAGCCCAATCAATATATTGGGTGTCAGAGTAGATTACTTGCACCAAAAATAAATATTGCTCAATGAATTTTAAAGCTTCTGCCTCACCTTTCAATCTGTGCAAGAGAACTAGGATGTTGACAATCTTAGGCTTGAGATTAGTACCAAAAAGATACTTAGGAATGTTACTCTTGGCACTCTATGGCTTTTGAAACCATGATTGCATGATTTCCTTCCTCCAAATCATTTTCTTCGCAGAAAACTCATAGATGGCTCTGCCAATTGTCAAATTTAAAAAATCCTCCTGCTTTAGGAATCAAAGGCAATTTACCACAGTTTTTCTATCAATGGAAATCAATATTGTGTCATTTGGTACTACAATCTATCTAGTGTCTAGGTTATAATGATTTATGCATTCATATATCAACTACAAAGCTTGGACTGTAACTGGAAAACTTGTTGCTTCAACTAACCTACATCCTCAAAGCTTTTTAGTAATAGGATGAATAGGACCTAATCTCAAACTCTCTTGGAAATCTTGCTTGCCATAGAAATGAAGAGAAGTGTCTGTGAAATTTTGCAGTGAAGACTTGATTCTATTCAATCCATTGAAACCCACAAATCTAGTTGCCATTCTGCTTGAAATTGAATTTTGAATCCAAAAAATGAAAGGAATAGAAAATGTGTGTATACTATCCTTTTGAAAAAGTAATGCAATTTTGACAGTATAACAGTTCAATAAAGAGGGGTAGTTTTGTAAATGTTCACATTTCCACCTATATAGGGGCTTTAATTCACTAGTTGATCTTCAAAATTTGTGGCAGAGGAATAAATTAAAGGAGAGATCCATTGGAATAGTAAATGCATAGTTTAAATGGGCATTTAGGTGCCTTTTCACTATTTTTTTGGCCCAATGGTAACTTTCTATCTCTCATATTTACTTTCCTATTTCCCATTAAGTTTCGAGAAGTTATGAACATAGTACTTTGTAAGGAAATATCCATTGAATCAAATTTTGCTTAATAGATTTTTACAAAAATGTTTAGATTATTTAAATTATCATATTGAGATGTTTTGCACATGAAATATGGGTTTAATCCACTTACCAACTTGATTTTCTTTAAAATTTGGAAAATTGTCCTCATGGGTTGAAAACCCGCCAAGGAGAAGACGATTTCCATTTCTCTGCCCAAGCTTTGCTTTTAACTTTACCTTTTGATTATGTTTTCTAATGAGTTCAAAAATGTAGAAAAGTAGTGCACAAAATCATTAGGAGGCCACCTTTTGTTTCTTTTCCCTCAAAATTACCTTTTGCAGGAAATAGACTTCATGGGTTGAAAACCCGCCGATGAGAAGTTAGTTTCTAGTTTCCTTCCTAGAATGATAATTAGAGCTGAAATGAATCTTGAATATTTATTGAGATAGATAATGGTAAGAGGAATATTAATTTTTCATAGGGAACCTTATTACCTCTTATTTTGACCCATATGCATTATTTGGTGCTTTTTGTGGGAAATTGCCTTCATGGGTTGAAAACATGTCGAGGAGAAGATGAAGTCTAGATTTCTACAAGATTCCATTCTCATGGAGAAAATGATGGGCTGTAAGAAAATATAACTCTTAAAAATAACATTTTCATGTTTCATGAATCTCCATTGGATCAGGTACTAAGCTACCTGTAACATCCCTTGACACAAAGGAAGGAGACCACCTGACTATGTTATGTGGAGAAGGGGAAAATGAAAAATCCTATGAAGATTCCTTCCACCTAAGGGGATTTAGACTTAAATATACCTAGGACCTTATTAAAACACAAAATTTCATTTTACACATTGGTTAGAGGATGAAAAGTGGGGCAACATGCAACAATCACATATTCAACCTCAACAGTAGATTGAGATACACAATTTTATCTCTTGCTTGTCTAGGTGACCAATCTCTTTCTTAAGAAAAATACTCCACCACTTGTGCTCTTTTTTTCATCAATGTTTCTAGCCCAATCAACATCTATATGGGCTCTCAACTCAAAATTTTCATTTTTCTTGTAGTATAGACCATAGTCTTCTATTCCTTTTAGATATCTCATAATTCTCTTTATAGCCATCAAATGATTCTCCTTAGGATTTGCAAAAAATATTGCAACAAACCCAATAGCTAATGCAATATTAAATCTACTATGTACTAAATATTGCAATTTACCAATCATAGACCTATATAATGTTTGGTTCACATTAGCAAAATCATCATTTTTTGGCAATTCATGTCCTGTCAACATAGGAGTGCCAAGGAATATAACTTCTTGACTTTTAGCATCTAATTTTTCATTCCTAAAATCTTTAAGAATGCAACACTTGCTTCCAAATACCTTAAAATATTTTACATTGGGCGAGTATCCATACCATAGTTCAAAAGGTATTGAATGAATACCTTTCTTGACTTGTACATGCTTCAAGGTATAGACAACTATACTTATAACTTCTCTCCAGTATTTCGAAGAAACATTCTTCTCCATTATGAGTGTCTTAGCACAATCCGTCACAAATATGTTCCTCCTTTCAACAATTCCATTTTGAGGAGGGGTTTTAGGTGTAGAAGCCTATCTCTTGATTCTTAGAACATCTCAAACTCATTTGATGTAAATTCTCCACCTTTGTTAGATCTTAAACATTACAAGGTTTTGCATGTCTCATTTTCAACTCTATCTAAGTACCATTTAAACATTTGGAAAGCATCATATTTTTGTTTTAGATCACAACTGTCATTATCCTAAAATAATCATCAACGAATAGGATAATGTACTTGTCACTTTTGTAGCTTTTCACATCAATTGGTCCACACAAATTAGTATGAAATAATTTTATAATTTTATTAGAGGTGTGAGTCTTATTTTTAAAACTAGATTTTGTCATCTTGCCTAACTAACATTGTTTGCAAATCATATTGTCAAGTTTCTTCAGTTTAGGCAAACCTCTGACTCTTTTCATGTTATTGATACTCACTAAGTTATCAAAGTTAACATGACATAACCTCTTGTGCCATAAGAACACATTATCAAATTCAACAACAAGACAAGTAGCATAATTCATATCAAGATAAAATAGATTACCTCTAGTCTGATCACTCTTCCCAATTAGTTTCCCATCAATGTCATAGATATTTTCTATCTTGTTCTCAAACTCAACTTTGCAACTTTAACTGTTCTGTCGTAACACACTCAACAAGTTATAGTTAAGTCCTTCTACATAATAAGTATTGTCACACATGATCTTTTCTATGAGTTTTATTGTCCCTTTTCCTTCTATTAGAGAGGGTGCATCATTACCAAACCTTGCACTATTCCATCATAATAATCAAGGGTAATGAGCTTACTTTTAACTGCAGTCATGCAATGTGAACACCCACTATCAATGATCCATCTATCACTCTTGTTCACATAAGATACTAGTGCAGTTGCCTTATCCTCATCAAAATCATTTGTTATTGAAACATACACCACTTCATCATAATGGTCATCAGATCCATCTTTGGTTTCCTCTTTTGCAATGTAGCAAGACTTCTTGCCTTTATCTTTGTAATCTTTGCTGTCCTCATCTCTTTTACTTCTGTATTTGTCTTCACTTCTATTGTTCTCTTCTCTGAACATCTAGCAACAATATCACCAACCTCATTACAATTAAAGAACATGATAGGTAACTTACCTTTGAATTTCCCTTTGCCCCTATGAAATCTCCTTGCCAACAATGCTTCAAGCTATTATACATCCTATTTATTTGTATTGATGTCACTAGAGACATATTTGACCTTTTTATTCTTCTCTTTAGGTTCTTTTGGTGATAGTTTACTTTGAAAGAAGATTCAACACTATGAGGTTTGAAATTATCAAAATTAGAGAGTCCAAATGTTGTGAGTCTACCTATCAATACTTCAAGGGTGAAATCATTACCAGGTGTGCACTTTAGTTCTTGTATGGAAGAGACTCTAATAGAATAGATGGGCAATAGGGTTCTCAGTACTTTGTTGATCATAGTCTCATCATCAAGCTTACTAGTTGCTCCTCTAACAACATTAACTACTTCTTTAACTCTTGCACAATATTGAACTACATATTCACCTTCTTGCATTCTCATATCATCAAACTTACCTCTAAGACTTTCAGATTTGGCTCTTAGTACATTTTTGTCTCCTCCATAGATCACTTCTATAACATCTCACATATTCTTAGCAGTATCACATTCTTTGATGTCATCAAACTCAGTGTTTCTTAGGGTAGATGCAATCTCTAATATAGCCTGATTGTGTTCTTTCTTCTTTTTCAAATCCTTGGCAGTTAGGGCTCTAGTAGGGTCAACATGCTTAGTGGTGATAGTAGATTGTGCATGATCTCCAAGACTTTCTAGATATAGCTTCATGAGACATTGCCATGTAGAGAAGTTCTCCTTGCTGAGCTTGGGTACTTCTCTTTTGGACATCTTGATCTTCAAACTAGTTCTCTCAAGCACTATGCCTCTGATACCAATTGTTGGAATTCTTTAGAATAACTGAGGTGGGGGGGGGGGGGGGGTGGTGAATTAGTTATCTAAGGTCTAGATGTACAAATAAAAAATTTTGATTCTTAGTAGACCTATATCCATAAAACCTTGTCATGCATGCATCCATTAGATTATGAAAACAATAAACTCTATAGGTTACTGTCCTAGGTCAAAACAACTTTGCAGAAATGTAAACATGAAACAACATAAGAACATTCACACAATTTGACACATGGATTTTATTTGAAAACCCAATTTGGGCAAAACCACCAGTAAAATGCTACTAATTCTCACTCTTTTGAAGTGATTCCCTATGAAAGGCAAACCCTGTTAAAGGTTACAATGCACACTATAAAATGTCACCTGGTTAAAGGATTTTAATTATCTTGTTGGGAGTGAGCCTTGTTAGATGACTTTAGACTATTCTATTAGAATGTCACTTGGTTAAAGGATTTACAAATTACTATTAGGTCAACCTTAATCCAAAGGATTTACCCTAGAATGATACAATGATTAGAAAGTAATAGTAAGGCTTGATCTAATAACAAATTACAACTCACTTGTAGATTACAAATCTCTATTTTAGTTCCCCATTCTACTTATCTTTCACAAACTATAGCTATGATATCTTGTTCACCATTCAAGCATTCATTCTATTTAGCCTTCTTACTCTATATGCCAACAATAGTCTCTTCTATTTGACCACTGAATGTAGCAATACCCTAGACTCCTTGTCTTCCTTAGATTCTCTTACATGACAACCTTTTCTTTTGACCAACTATCTCTATAAATAGAGAATTTAGATCTTTTTCTTCTTAACCACAATTATCCATTTTAGGGTTAGGTAGGATTAGGTAGGATACAATGAATCTACCCACTATTTTATTTGGTTCTTCTTGGAACTTCTATAATCTTCCTTGAATTTGCCTCAAAATGGTTTAATCTTGAATTCTATGCCACTAGCTCATCATAATTATCTTTCACATTCTTCACATAATTCAAGAAATCAAAATAATCAGCTCAAGTTTATCAAATCTTTGATTTAACACTGTTTTCTATCATTCAACATCTATACTATTCTTTCACTCAGCCAACAACTAGCTCACTCAGAAAACACTAAAGTTTACTGATGCTAAACACCAACTAAACTTTTCTCTACATATACTAAGAATCCCTTAGCTTGCACTATTTTTCATCTTTGCTCAACACCTCTTGTTTTTCACTTGACTTCTATTGATTTCTACTTAGCTTGCACTAACTGCTTGGCAAGGCTTGGCAAACACTTTTCTTACTTGAACTTATTCCAATATTAACTTGAGTAATCTTTCATTTTAGACTTTAAGTAGATACATAACACACTATAGTATCAATTTCTTACTTGGTCTTAGTGATTATTTTACATACCAAATAACTCAACATTTCTCTAGGTGCTATTGTTACCTCCTCTTCTCAAAATCCTCTTGATAGCTTTAAGACCAAAAATTAATTATCTCACTAGTAGGTAAAAGGTTTGACATCATTGACAAAATAATGATTGTTCCATTAAAGGTTCTTCACTTCAAAACAATCTTATATCAACAATCTCTCTCTTTGGCATTGATGACAAACCAATACCAACAACAATACCAAAAAGAAAATGAATCTTTAAAATTTCTCCCTCTATCAGTAGAGTGTATGTCCTTCCTCTGTGTAGGGTTACATGAGCTTCATCAATCTCCTTCAATCTTCTATCTCCCTCTTTCTTCTATCTCCCTCTTTAGAGTATCTCTATCTCATTTTGATATTCAGGTATCTAGCTCTCTCGACTCTATTCTTATAGGTTATTTCTCCCTCTTACTAGGTATATGTCTTTTCTATATACATCTCTTAGTCATTTCTCCTTTAGGTTCTCTATAGTTATTTCTCCCTCTTTGACAACAATGCCAAAGACTTGTCATCTCTGTATGTAGATATAAGTAATTCTAGATTCTCCCTCTATCACCTTGCATGTGACTATAAGTCTTCTAATTCAGCTCCTTCATTACTTTAGGTAGCTCCTAAAGTAAGATCCATTGCATCAAGTTGTAAGATACAACATTCAACTTAGTTGGTGTAGGGCACTACTCATGCTTCTTAAATAGCTTTGGATAGGTGTATCACCTATAGCTTGCCTATTAGATACTCATGGGCATCCTTAGGTAAAGATTTTGTGAATATATTAGCTATATGTTCTTTTGTATTCACATATTCCATCCTTGCTTCTTTGTCTTGAACTAACTGTCTCAAGTAATGATACTTGAATGCAATGTGCTTAGTATTTGTGTGCATCATAAAGTTATTTGATATTTTTATAACACTTGTATTATCACAATAAAGTACCACATGTTCAATGATTTCTTCCTTCATAACTTTGAGTAGCTATTTGATCCATACCACTTTTTTATAATTTATTGTAGCACCCACATATTCAGCCTTAATAGTAGATTGAGATATGCAATTTTGTTTCTTGTTGCTCTAGTTGACCAAACTCTTTTCTAAGAAAAATGCTCCATCACTTGTGCTCTTTCTATCATCACTGTTTCTAGCCCAATCAACTTTTGTATAGGCTCTCATCAAAACATTTTCATTTTTCTTGTAGTATAGACCATAGTCTTATGTTCCTTTCAGATATCTCATAATTCTCTTTATAGCCATCAAATGATTCTCCTTAGGATTTGCATAAAATCTTGCAATAAACCCAATAGCTAATGTAATGTCAGATCTACTATGTACTACATATTGCAATTAACCAATCATAGACCTATATAATGTTTGGTTCACATCACTAGAACCATCATTCTATGACAGTTTTTGTCTTGTCACCATAGGAGTGCTAACTGGTTTTGAATCCTCTAATCCAAAAGTTTTCAATATTTCCTTCACATACTTAGACTGAGTAATGTATATACCATATTTCATCTGATATACTTACAAACCAACAAAGAACTTGATCTCTTCAAACATAGACATCTCAGATTCTTTCTTCATTTCATTTGTAAATCACTTACGTGATGTATCTTGACCTCCAAATATGATATCATCAACAAAAATTTCAATAGTAAAATACCTTTACCTCCTTCTATCTTCAAGTACAGATTATTGTTATCATAAGTCTTCTCAAAACCAATCTTCACAAGATAATTGTCAAGCATTTCATACCATGCTCTTGGGGCTTGCTTTAAACTCTATAAAGCTTTGTGTAGTCTATATACCATATTCTTGTTGTAAGCATCAAAAAATCCTTTAGGTTGTTCTATGTAAACTTGTTCTTCTAATATAGCATTCAGAAATGATGACTTCACATCCATTTGATAAACTTTGAAGCCTTTGTATGTAGAGTAAGTAAGCAGAGTTCTTACTCCTTCTAATGTTGCAATAGGGGAAAATGCTTCTCCATAGTCCATTCCTTTTTCTTGTGCATACCCCTTGCAAAATAATCTTTCCTTATTCCTTGTGACTTCACCAGTCTCATCTAACTTGTTTTTGTACACCTACTTGGTTCCAATCACTTTCTTGTCCTCTCATCTAGGAACTAGACTCCATGTTTTATTCTTCCAAACCTGATCAATCTCTTCTTTCATGGCTTTACTCTAGACCTCATTCTCTAAGGAATCTTTCACTATATTAGGATCATGCATGCTCAATAAACATGTATCACTTCTCAAACTATTCCTTGTCATTAGTCTAGCATCTTTATCTCCAATGTTTTGTTCAATAGTGTGATGTTTTTTGACATACTTTGACAACCTTGTTTCTACTATTCTTTTTTCAATGGGTTTGTCAACTTCTAAATCGCCATGTACTTCTCTATTAGGTAACTCAACATCTCTTTCATGTACACTTATTTTAGAATCGGAATGAGTCTCAGCTTTTGTTTGCAACTCAGCTCTTGACTGTAACTCAATTCCTAAATGCAACTTGACATTCATTGTATGCGACTCAGTAATCACTGAAACTTGCTATTGATTTGCAACTTGGTTTACAAAATCTTCATTAGTAGGCAAACCTTCATAAAAGTATACAAATAATTTGTGCTCTTCAGGTTCCTTCATAGGTTCAACTTCATGTACCTTTGTATATTCATCAAACTTCACAAGACATTGCCATATTCATAAAAGTCAACATGTTTAGTGGTGATAGTAGATTCTACATGATCTCCAAGACTACCTAGATGTAGCTTCATGAGACATTTACATATAGAGAAGTTCTTCTTGTTGAGCTTGGGTACCTCTCTTTTAGACATCTTGATCTTTTCCTTCTAGTACCTTCAAACTAGTCCTCTCAACCACTATGGCTTTGATACCAATTGTTGGAATTCTTGAGAATAACTTGGGGGGTGGGGGGGGGGGGGGGGGGGCAGGGGAATTAGTTATCCAAGGTCTAGATGTAAAAATAAAATTTTTCAATTCTTATTAGATCCACATCCATAAAAAATTGTCATGCATGCATCCATTAGATTATGCAAAACATAATCTTTGTAGGTTACTGTCCTAGGCCAAAACAACTTTACACAAATGTAAACATGAAACAACATAAGAACATTCACATAATTTGACACATGGATTTTACGTGGAAACCCAATTTGGGAAAAACCACCAGTAACATGCTACTAATTCTCACCCTTCTGAAGTGATGCCCTATGAAAGACCAACTCTATTAAAGGTTACAATACACATTATTAAATGTGACCTGGTTAAAGGATTTCAATCACCCTATTAGGAGTGAGCCTTGTTAGAGGACTTTAGACCATTCCATTAGAATGTCACCCAGTTAAAGAATTTACAAATGATTGTTAGGTCAAACTTAATCCAAAGGATTTACCCTAGAGTGATACAATGATTAGAAAGTATCAATAAGGCTTGATCTAATAACAAATTACAACTCACTTGTAGATTATAGATCTCTATTTCAGTCATCCATTCTTCTTGGCTTTCACCCACTTCAAATTTGATAGCTAGTTCACCCTTTAATAATTCAATCTATTAATTCATTCTATTAAGCCTTGTTGCTCTATATGCCAACAATAGTCTCTTCTATTTGGCCACTAAATGAGGCAATACCGTAGACTCCTTGTCTTCCTTAGGTTCTTACACATGACAACCTTTTCTTTTGACCAACTATCTCTATAAATAGAGAATTTATATCTTTTTCTACTTAATCACAATCATCCATTTTAGGGTTAGGTAGGATTAGGTAGGATACAATGAATCTACCCACTATTCCATTTGGTTTCTCTAGAAACTTCTTCTACAATCTTCCTTGAATTTGCCTCAAAATGGTTTTCCTTGAATTTTATGCCACCAACTCATCATAGTTATCTTCAACACACTTTAGATAATTCAAGAAATCAAAATAGTTGGCTTAGGTTCATCAAATCTTTGATTTGACACTGTTTGCTATCACTTGACATCTATACTGTTCTTTCACTTGGCCAACACTAGTTCACTCGACAAACACTAAAGTTTATTGATGCTTGACACCAACTAAACTTTACTTGGCATATGCTAGAAATCACTTAGCTTGCACTATTTTCCATCTTTTCTCAACAGCTCATGTTTTTCACTTGGCTTCTATTGATTTCTTTTCATCTTGTACTGATTGCTCGGCAAGGCTTGGAAGACACTTTTCTTACTTGATCTTCTTCTAGTCTTAACTTGAGTAATATTTCATTTTAGACTATAAGTAGATAAACAATACACTACAATATCAATGACTTACTTGGTCTTAGTGCTTCTTTTACATACCAAATAACTCAATCTTTCTCTAGGTGCTATTTTTGTCTCCTCTTTTCAAATCTCTTCATCAATCAACTAAATGATAGCTTTTGGACCAAAAAGAAATTGTCTTTCTAGCAGGTAGTAGGTTTGACATCATTAAAAAAATAATGATTGTTCCATTATAGGTTCTTCACTTCAAAACAATCTTATATCAATTTTTGATCTTATAACTAACTTTGTCCTTATCTTTTAGACTTCTCGAATATTCTTAATTTTCACCAAATGTCAGCCTTAGATTAATATTTTATAAAAAAATTCTTCATGTTCTTGCTCGATGAACACTACAACTTGCTTGTTAATACAAAACTTGGTTAACATTAAAATTGATTGATTAACACTAGACTTGAATGCTTCTTCCTTAGGTACTTGGTGACAATCAAAGTAGCTCAATTAGTATTGTATTGCTTCATTCAATGTGAAAACTATCTTGCATATACATATTGCTTAAGATCATGTAAAGAAATCAAACCAACTTTATACTATCATATTCTAATTGATTCAAATTCCCATTGAATACCATACACTTATCAACACTTATATCATCATACTTTCTTCAAATCCTCTTCATCAATCAAATGATATGGCACTCTAGCGAATTAGCATAATTTATAACCATCTAAGGATTGGAATCAATGATAAAATAATAATTGAAATGACTCTTATATATATTAATCAAAATTTTTAGTTGAGGCTAATAATGAATGGATGAGACATCAAGAGGGCATTTTCAAGATTCTACATCAAATATTCTCCAAGCATTCATCAAGATCTAGCATTTCCTTCTTGGATTGAGCTTATTCCTTCAAGGTGGTAGTGGAGTTTGGATTATAAGGATGAGATCTTCTATTCATATATTCAAGTTCCTCCATTTTTCATCAAGGCATGTCACAAATATTTCTACTCATAAGGTTTTGACTTTCATAGTTTCTTTGAGTCAAGGTTATTACATTTGCATACTTGATCACATATCGAATTGTGAGATTAGATCCATAAACTATCAGTTGAGGGATATAGAAAACATTTGGGTTGATTTTTTTATAATGTTGTAGGGACATGTCACATATGTCATAAACCTACCAATAGGTTTTCCTTAGGTCAACCTATACTTGGAGATTTGGTCTTCTTAGACTTTTATGAGTTGTTTATTTTGATTACAAAACCATAGTCAAAATTACAATCACATATGTAGGTCCACAATTTTTAGAATGAAAAAGCATCTTCTCTTGCATATTTCAAGGTTAGTTTTCTACTTTTTCTTGTATCTCTTACCATAGGCCTATTTCAATATCTTAATTTAGATAATTATACACACAAAACTCTTATATCTATTTTAATATTATCATTTAATTAATTGGTTCAATTTACATTCACATTGCACACCTTAAAGTTAATTAACATTGCATGAAACATGACTTAATTGTGTACTTCCTTGATATAATTTGGGTTTAGCATTGTCATCATTTCATTCTACTTGGATTTTGCTAATTTAACTTTGGTTATATTGAGATTTATATTTGGAAGCCCCCTTTTCTCTTGTATTGAATGACTTAGTGTGAAAGTGGTTAGTTAATGAATTCATCTAATCTAGTTAACATTGTTAAATTCATTGATGTCATTTTCCCCCTAAATATTTTGGTGAGCTTGCTTTCATATACCTCTTTCTTTCATCTTGGGGTTAGATATTGCTATCTTGAGATCTCCCTTATTTTGTATCTATTTCACCTAAATATTTTGGTGAACTTGACTCATTCCCCTCTCTTTTCTTTGTGGAGTTAGACTTCTTCTTGGTGTATTTAGATATACTTTTCTTTCTCTTATTTTTATTAGTGGTATTTAGATATCCTTTTACATTATCTTCTTTAAATTGTTTGAATTACTTCATTTCATCTATCAAAATGCATTCTACATTCTTAGATTGCATTGCATTTTGTTTAAAACAATATAAAACACAAATTTTTTTTTTTTTATATTCAATGGATTTTATTTTCTATGGGGTTGTTATCTTTTCAAGTTTTCTTCATGATCTTTGAGATGCTCCATTTCATGCATATGATGACATTTTAGTCTATCCTTTTGTTGATTCACATTGATGTTTATCTATCTTTAGTGATTCCTGATGTTTATTAACTTGTTAATGCTACTATTTGGTATGAGCCCTTGGATAGGGATATTGATTACTCTCTTGCCCATGAGACTTATTTGAATCATTATTTTCTCCCCATACTATTTGATTTCTTCCATTCTTGAATGATTCTATTATTTGGGATGAACCCTTGGATAAAGACATGACTTACTCCCTTCCTCATGTGACAAACTTTATGCATTTAGATGATAGAATTATTATTTCTCCTAATGATCAACCACTTCCTATGCATTCCATTGATATTCCTTTTATAGATGAGACGTTGATGAGTGTTAGACTTAGTTTTGAGTTGCCATATTTTAAACTTTGTCTAGTTCCTTTAAAACCAAAAATCATACATCAAACAAACCCTTATTGGTCTCATGTCTTATAAGTATCACCAAGCTTTGCATATAGAGGTTAATCCTATTATGTCTTTCATAGTTCTCATTTTTTGAACCACTTTGAACCTCTTTGAACCTTTGTTTAAAGTAGTTCAAAGCAGTTCAACCAAAGGATTTTGACACTAATTTTTTCTGTAGGTGGGACCCATTAAGCATACTATAGATTTTTGTTTGAACCTCTTTAAACCTTGGTTTGAAGTAGTTCAAAGTAGTTCTATTACTAAAGGTTTTTTCACATGGATGTTAATGATTCCCAAAGGACAATCGATTCCCAAGAAATTAATTGAGATGTCAGAAGTAATGATTGAAGATCTTGTTTGATTTATTTTTGTTTGAGATGAAAGATTGATTGTCATCATAATTAAAGAAGGCAGATCTTTCATCTAGGAGTTAGATTACTTGTTAAAAGTTTGTAATTATTGCAAGCACATCCATAAAAGATGATCATTTAATGAAGTTATCTTGTCATAGTTTCAAGGGTATAAATCAAGCCACAACAAAATTTCCATGAATACCTCATTATGGGGTAGTACTTTCACCAATATGTCTCCTTTCATTTAAAAGCATAAGTTTCCCACTTAATTGTTTTATCATGCCAAAAGGTGAATCAAAGGAGGAACAACAATAAGTGAAGAAAAGAGGTATGGTTTTCTCTCAGGGGATTATAGGCGAGCATATAAGAAATCCCTTATTCTTTCTTCTGTATGTTTTTGGAAGAACAAAAGTAGTGTGGGGCTTTTATTTCCTTTGCTTAGAATGAGGTCTATTCTACATTTCTTCAGAAATATTTCTAGTTTAGAGTGTAAGAGGCATATCATTTATGATACTAATTTAGGTGTCAAAGTTGAGAAGCTACAAGGAAGTTTTCTTCAGCAAGCTAATGAAGTTAATGGTTGTTTAGAGATTCTAACAAGTAGTTTAATTGAAGTTGTAACTTTTCCCTCTACCCTTTTGAGTCTTGAGCTACTTCAATTGTGCATTGATCATTATGATGTGAGAACCAAGAGTATTTTGAATAAAGATAGGTAATCATTGTTGTCCATCTCTAGGAGACTATCTCATCAGTATTGCATCTGCTTGAGTGTACCTTTGCTGCGTTTAGCCCTACCTAGTCTCTAGTTGAATATCAAGAAAATCCAAACAAGTACCATAAAATGTTGGCTAGGAAATGGATAGAGACTAATTATAAAGGTGGCTCAAGACTGCCCAAAATAATTACTAAGGATCATATCAAGCCTTATGTTTATGACCTCATGATTTTGTTGCACTGGGTTAAAGGGCTTGTAGATGCTTTCCTCCCTGAATATTGGATGTATCATTACATAAAGATAATCCTAAAAGGAGAATAGTTTTTAGATTGGGTGGAATTGATAGCCAGTTCATTGAGGAGTCAACTCAAACACTCGAAGGTATCTAGAGAAGATTTCTATATGTCTTCCTACCTGACATATTGCATTGTACATGTCAACAATATTACTTCCCTTCCTCACAAAACTTGGAATAAAGATGTAACTATCTATCAATATTGTCCCTATTGGAAATATAAGAGGAGTAACTTTGAGGGGAGGGGTGAATCAGTTACTACTAAAATAATCCTAGATCCCTTGGATGTCAAATTCAGATTGATAAAACTAATTACTATTGATACTTGGTAAGCATACAAAAATTACTGTAACTTGGTAAATGTAGAGTGTGATTAACTTTAAGATGTTATTAGTAATTTATTTGCAAGAATGAAATAAATAACATGAACAAATAATACACCAAGATTTAATGTGGAAACCCAATTTGGGAAAAACCACCAAATATAACTATTTACTATTTTTCACTCTTCTAAAGTGAACCCTATTAGGAGGCAACCCTGTTAAAGGTTACAAAACACACTATTAGGTGTGACCTTGTTAAAAGATTTAATCACCCTGTTAGGAGTGGCCTTGCAAGAGGTCTTGAAACAATTCAATGAAATTTCCACCATGTTAGAGGATTTACAAATGGATGTTAAACCAACTTTGTTAAGAGATTTTAGATCACTGCTATAATGGTTAGAGAGTAACAATGAAATGACCTAATTGTGATGCAACTAAATTTCTAATTATAGATCTCTATTCTAGTTCATACTTGATCCTTCCTAATCGAATAACACTTTTTTGCTCCACAAGGATACCTACTTATCCTTCAAGTCCACTTCCACTCTTCTTATCTCTTTCAACTTATTCAACTTGCATATCACACACTTTGAGATCACAACTTGACCTTTTACTTATAACTTTCAGATTGTCAAGTCAGCTCAAATACAAATTAGAATACAAAATATTCATCACCTTAGTTGGCTAGAATCAATAGGTAAAATAATTAAGCTTTACATGCCAAAATAAGAAAATCCTTTGGTAGCCGACCCAGCTTGATAGAAATTGATTTTGAAATGATTTCCTATGTTAACCAATAGAAGCTTGGTTAACATTTCGAACTTACAAAATCCCTATGGTAACTGAGTGAACTTAGTTAACACTAACTCTGTTCAACTTTTCCTTCATTAACTAAGTGATCTCAGTTAACACTCTTTTCTACATAACTTCCTTCGATGCCCATGTGAGCTCGGTAGATACTGCCTTCTATACATAGTAAACTTAGGAATGCTTAGTAGACTAAGAAAACTATCTTCACTAACCAAGTGAGCTCAGAATACACTGACTATCAAATGATATGGCATTTGTGTAACATCAAAGACAACACACAATTAATCAATTGTATCCAACAATCTCCCTCTTTAGCATTGATGGCAACACAACATGTCATAGCACAATGAAATTTTGAGAACAAGATTCCCTCTGCTAGAAAGTTTCTCCCTCCTTGATTTTATATAGAAAAATTCTCCTATAGTATTCTCCCTTTGTGAAGGATCTGCTTGACGTTTCCTTCTACAAAATTTTAGAAAAATATGACAGTAAACTTCTCCCTCTTTGAAAATACATGCCAAAGACAATTTTGATTACTATTAATGTATCTTGAGTATAGATTCATCTGCAATATGTCCTTGTCAATACTACATCAACTAATTGATCTTCAACTTAGTTCTCGTTGATGCATAACTAAAATTTATTTCATGAGCTTCAGATAGGGCAATGACCCCTAGCTTACTTCTTAGATACAAAAATGCATTCTTAGGTAATGGCTTGGTGAATATATCTGCAATTTGTTCTTTTATATGTAGATAATCCAATCTAATTTCTTTTTCCTATATTAATTCTCTTACAAAGTCATATTTTATGGTAATATGCTTTGTTTTGGAATGCATCATTGGATTCTTTGATATGTTGATTGCATTGGTTTTATCATAATACATGACTATGGGCTCTTTGATTTCAACCTTCATTCCTTCCAACAACTGTTTGAACCAAACAATGTTAGAGCAATTCACTACTATTGCTACATATTCTGCTTCTACTATGGATTGAGATGTGTAGTTTTGCTTCTTGCTTGTCTAAGATACCAACCTTTTACTAAGAAAGAATACTCCACCACTAGTGCTTTTTCCATCATCAAGATATCCTGCCCAATCAACATTAATAAATAATTTTAGGTCAAGGTTTCCTCCAAGTTTTTACCATAAGCCATAGTCTTTAGTACCTTTCAGATATCTCATGATTCTTTTTATTGCCATCTTGTGGTTTTCTCTGGGTTTTGTTGAAAATCTTTCCGCTAACCCAACTACTAAGGAAATATCAAGCCTTTTATGTACCACATACTATAATTTTCCAATCATTGATCTGTATAAGGTCTGATCTACTTCTTTAGAGTCATCATCTTTGGTAAGCTTAAGTCTAGTACACATGGGGGTTCCAACTGGTTGTGAATCCTCCATTCCAAATTTCTTGAGTATCTCTTTGATATACTTAGATTGAGTGATATAGATACCATTTCTATTTTTTCATGTTTGCAATACAAAAAAGAATTTTATTTCACCAAACATGGACATTTCAAATTCTTTATTCATTTGTTCTAAGAATGCTTTGCATAAATCATCATTTCCTATGAATAGAGTATCATCCACAAATATTTTTGCCAATACAATCTTCTTATCTGGTCCTTCCTTGATGCATAAACTACTATTATCATTTGTTCTTTGAAAAGAAATCTATATCAAATAGTTATGCAATCTTTCATACTAGGCTCTAGGAGCTTGTTTTAGACCATATAGGGCTTTTTGTAATTTTTAGACCATGTCCCTTTTGTTTGGATCTACAAAACCTTTTGGCTATCCAATGTAGACTTCCTCATCAAGAATTCCATTCAAGAATGCAGATTTAACATCCATCTAATGTACTTTGAATCCTTTGTGAGCTACATAAGCTAGTAAAATACTAACACTTTCTAATCTTGCAATAGGGGCAAAAGTTTCACTCTAATCAATACCTTCTTCTTGAGAATAGCCTTTACATACCAATCTTTCTTTATTTCTTGATACTTTTCCATCTTCATTCAACTTATTTCTGAATACCCATTTTGTACCAATCATATTTTTATCTTTGGGCCTAGGTACAAGAGTAAAAGTTTTATTCTTTTCTATCTATTCTATTTCTTCATTCGTAGCCTCAATTCAACTTTCATTTTCCAGTGCATCTTTAACACTTTTAGGTTCAAATTTAGTAATTAAGCATGTATCTTTTAGTTTGCTTCTTGTCATTGTTCCATCTAATTTGTCTCTAATGATCTGATCAGGTGCATGATGCCTTCTGACATATTTAGCCAATACAAGTTCTTTGATTTTTGAATGAATTGCATAGTCTTAATTTTGAATCTCAACTTCAGGCTCAGGTCCTTCTACCTGTGCCTCAGGTTCTTCAAACTCAGTATGCACTAACTTAGTAGTCTTTGAATGTGACTACGGTCCTTGTGACTTGGTTTACACTTCCTGTAACTTGGTAACTAATGGAGACTTGGAGAGATCTAGAGATGAAGTCTCCTTTTTGTCAAATGTGTTTGGAAATGTATCAAGTTCATAGTAGACAAATCTTCTGTAATCTTCTAGCTCCTTTTTGCTTTCTTCTTCAGTCTTTTTTGCAAACTCATCAATTCTCACATGTGCACTTTCTATGATTTTGTGAGTGGAAAAATTCAGACAATTGTATGCTTTACTTCTGTAGGAATATCCTAAGAATATACCTTCATCACCTTTTACATCAAATTTTCTCTTTATATATTCTTTCAAGATATAACATTTGCTACCAAATACTTTCAAGTAACTTACATTGGGTTTGTAGCTATACCATAGTTCATAGGGAGTTTTGTTTGAGTCCTTCTTCAATTGAACTTGATTCAAAGTATGAACTACAGTGCTGATAGCTTCCTTCCAGTATTTGATAGCAACATTCTTCTCCATCATTACTATCCTTGCACAATCCATGATGGATCTATTTCTTCTTTTAGCTATTCCATTCTACTTAGGAGTACCAAGGGCTGATACTTGTCTTTTGATTCCTCTTTCAATGCAAAAATTGTTGAATTCATTTGAGATGAACTCACCACCTCTATCTGATCTTAAGCATTTCAATCTTTTTCCAATTTCTTTTTCCACTCAAGCTAGATACCATTTGAATTTCTCAAAAGCTTCTATTTTTTTTTTAGATACATAACTGTCATCATTATAGAATAATCATCAAGAAAAAGAATGAAATTTTTTTCTCCACTATAAGTTTCTATTCCAATGGGTCCACATAAATTAGGATGCATTATTTCCAAGGCATCTTCTGACTAATAGTTTTACTCTTAAAACTAGTATTTCCCATTTTACCAATTTGGCAATTTTTGCATAATCCAACATTAGGTTTCTTCAAATTGGGAAGACCTCTTACTCTTCTGAGTTTTCTTATCTTGACCATATTATCAAATTTTACATGACATAGTCTTTTGTGTCATAGCCAACTTTCTTTTACTTGAGAAATAAAGCATGAACAATCACCAAGGTCAATATAAAATAGGTTACCTTTTGTTTGCTTGCCTAATCCAATCATATTTCCTTGGTTATCCAATAGTCTTGCTTTACCATTCATGAATTCTAACTTGAATATAATGTTGTTTAGCTATGCTACACTTAGTAAATAATGTTTTAGTCCTTCAACCCAATAGGCATTATCACATACAAGTTCATTGGTTAAGGAGATTTGACCTTTTCCTTTTATGCAACAAGGTTCATTGTTTCCAAACCTTACACTACCTCCATCATAGTGTTCAATATGTTCAAACTTAGTTTTATCTCCAGTCATATGGTGAGAACATCCATTATTTATGATCCATGTGTCATTTTGTCTAACATGAGAGATAAGTGCCATCTTATATCCTTCATCATCAAATTCATCTTTTATAGCAATATAAACTATTTCATCTTCACTGTTATCAAAATCTTTAGCCATAAAACAAGTTTTCTTACCTTTTTTTTTTGTAGAATTTGTCACTTTTGAATTCCTTCTTACCTTTGTACTTGTGGCTTTTCTTCTCTTCCTTGCTTTATTTGTTTGGACACCTATCAACAATATGACCAATTTCTTCACAAGAAAAATAGATTAAAGGAATCTTACCTTTGTACTTTCCTCTACTCCTCTAATATTTCTTTGCAAGTAGAGCTTCAACTATTTCAAGATCACTATCAGAACTTTCTTCAATTTCTTCCTCACTTTTTGATTGGTTTTCTTTTATTTTCTTGCCTTTTTCTTTGAGTGAGAGTTTAGCTTCAAATGCAGACTCAATATTCTTGGAAGTAGGAACATAGTTGTCAAAGTTGTCTAGTTCAAAAGTTATAAGTCTTCCTACTAGGGTATCCAAGCCTATCTTGTTATTTGGATCACATCTCTTTTCTTGAATAGTAGATACTCTAATTTCATAGATGAGAAGCAAAGTTCTGAGTATTTTACTTACAACAATTTCTTCTTTGATTTCTCCTCTAGATGCTTTGATTGCACTAACACTAGCTTTGATTCTTTCCACATATTTTGCAATGTTTTCATCTTCTCTCATTCTCATTTGATCAAATTGTCCTCTAAGGCTTTCTACTTTGGCTCTTCTTACATTTTCATCTCCTCCATAGATTTTTCTCAATTTGTTTCACATATCAAAATTAGTTTTATAGTCTTTGACCTCATCACATTCAACATAACTAAGAGTAGATGCAATGCCAATCATCATGATGTTATGGTTCTTTTTCTTAGCAATATCTTCAACTGATAATGTTCCAATGGGAGTTTTATATTCTTCATCAAGATATTTGCATCCTAAATCACCAATGGTAGCTAGATGAAGCCTCATAAGTCCTTGCCATGCTGCAAAGTTGTTTGTTCAGCTTTGGAATCTCTCTCTCGTAAAACATCCTAGTTTTTTGCTTAGGTCCTTGAAACCTTCTCTGCAAGCACCAAAAGCTTTGATACCAATTGTTGGAAATATAAGAGGAGTAACTAAGAGGGGAGGGGTGAATCATTTACTACTAAAATAAATCCTAGATCCCTTGGATGTCAAATTTAGACTAATAAAACTGATTACTATTGATGCTTAGTAAGCATACATAAATTGTTGTAACTTGGTAAATGCAGTATGATTAGCTTTACGATTTTATCAGTAATTTATTTGAAAGTAATAACATGAACACATAAGACACTAGGATTTAATGTGGAAACCCAATTTGGAAAAAATCACCAAATGTAACTAGCTACTATTTTTCACTCTTCTAAAGTGAGCCCTGTTAGGAGCCAACCCTATTAAAGGTTACAAAAAACACTGTTAGGTGTGACCCTGTTAAAGGATTAATCACCCTATTAGGAGTGGCCTTGCAAGAGGTCTTGAAATAATTCAATGGAATTGCCACCTTGTTAGAGGATTTACAAATGGCTTTTAAACCAACTCTATTAAGAGATTTTAGATCACTGCTACAATGGTTAGAGAGTAACAATGAAATAACCTGATTTTGATACAACTGAATTGCTGATTAAAGATCTTTGTTCTAGTTCATACTTGATCCTTTATGATCAAATAACACTTTTCTATTCCACAAGGATACCTAGTTATCCTTGAAGTTTGCTTCCACTCTTCTTATCTCTTTCAACTCATTCAACTTGCATATCACACACTTTAAAATCAGAACTTGACCTTTTACTTATACCTTTCAGATTGTCAAGTCAGCTCAAATAAAAATTAGAATAACCAATATTCATCACATCAATCAACTAGAATCAATATGTAAAATAATTAACCTTTACATGCCAAAATAAGAAAATCCTTTGGTAGTTGACCCAGCTTGGTAGAAACTGATTCTGAAGTGATTTCTTGTGTCAACCAATAGAAGCTTAGTTAACACTACAAACTTACAAAATCCCTTTGGTAACCAAGTGAAATTAGTTAATACTAACTCTGTTCAACTTTCCCTTCATTAACCGAGTGAGCTCGGTTAACACTCTTTTCTACATAACTTCCTTCGATGCTTGAGTGGGCTTGGTAGATACTACCTTTTGTACAAAGTAAACTTAGGAACACTCAGTAGACTAGGAAAACTATCTTCACTGAACAAGTGAGCTCAACATGCACTGAGTATCAACTGATATGGCATTTGTGTAACATCAAATACAACACACAAGTAATCAATTGTATCCAATAGTCTCCTACTCCAAAAGGATAGAGAGTTGGAAGATTTTAGGAAAACACATCATGTTCTGATAGAAAGTGTGCATTTGAACCTCATAAAAGTGCTAATGTTGAGGATATCCTCAGAGGCCCAAAAAATGATTCAAATTACGGGAGCTATTTCATTCAATTTCCTAAATTTACATACTTACAAATTGGGGGATTTTAAGAAGAACTGGTGAAATTGCCTCGGTATGCTTTAGATGATTTTATCATAGCTGAGATTTGTAGACATTTGTTTTCGGTGATTAAGGATAATGTACCTTAGGAGGAGTGGGAGTCTATTTTCCCTATCAAGCTTGGTTATTTAACTTTTAGCAATATGATCAATGCCTGAATGGTTGGAAGAAACTTTCTCAGCTTCAATTTTGGGTCCTACTAGGTAAGAAGGAATTTTGACAACAAATGGTTCGCATCTAAAGTACTTGGCTTGAAGGGTCAATCACTGGTGGTTGCTCATTTAGAAGATCTATGGCAAGATTTCAATGATGAGAAAGAGGTGATAAAGAGGTACCATTCAAGATTAACACTTCCATAAATTAATTTCCTCAAATTTCAATTTCAATTGGAAGGGGTAGTTGAGGATGGTTTAGATATTATTGAACAAGGATGGGAAGAGGCAAGTGAACTAAAGCAATTAGAAGTGGACTAGAGTCAGGCAGAAGAAAATGATATAAACTTGAGAACTAGATCTATTCTCACCCATATAGATAACTAGTTAAGAATAAGAAATATGAAAGTTGTCAATGGAAAAAAAACTAGAAAATCCCCAAAAGTGGTTTCTTTCTCTAAAACATTAACCTCTGACATCCCAATTTCATCTCATGTTTCAGGTAGCACTTTGATTCCCAATAAGCATAAAAGAACAACATCTCCTAAACAAATCATGACCTCTAGAACCATGTCCAAGACTAAATCTAAAGCACTCATGCAATGGGAGATTCAAAAGGAGAAAATGATATCTCAAGGACAAGGTCAATGAGATAAGCTCACCTTCTCAGATACTCAAGATGATGATGTGTAGCTAATAGAAGCCCCTAAGTTAGGTCAGCCTAGTTTCATGACTCCTCCAAAAGGAAATTAAGGGATGAATACTACTCCCACCATTTCATCATGATTATCTAATCCAGTCAACAAGAAATGAGGCCTTCAACTAGTGTCTACACTAGTTAAAGATATCATCACAAAATATGCAGCTTGTGGTTCTAAAAGCAAAAAGATGAAAAGTGATTCATGTTTGATCAAGGACCTAGTGACTAGAAAGATAATGATAGAGGTGGCTACCTATAAATAGAAAGATAAGTCTGGGAAAATTGACTTAGAAGGTTTTAAAGTCACCATTGTGGAATTGGGGGCTATCACCAGAGACACTAGTAATCACTTCTTTAAATTTTTTGTAGATCATATGCTAACTCAGTTTGAAAGAGATAGCATTAAAGAAAAGAAAGAGCTAAAGGGGCCAGTAATCACTATGGCTACTTATATAGACTCCCTAATGAATTTGGGTGCCCTTCTATTGGTTTAGACTCCACAATATTTTAATCCCAATTCATCAGACAACCAACAATTGGTTAAGAAAATACAAAAGGGTAAATTACTCTTAGACACAGTGCAAGAATGGGTGGGATCCATAGTAAGAGAAGGTAGTAAATTTATTCTAGATTTTACTACTACATATGCAAAAAGAGAAGTTCTGTTAGGTGAAATTCAAACCCATGTGCCAATGTGGGAAGTTGATCAGAATTGATGCCAAGCTATTGTGTTCCAAGTCCATGAAGTTGAAAAATATGGAGTGTTGAAGTTTTTGAATGAAAATCCCATGAAAACTGTAGACTCATGCATGTTGTTCATCCTCAAAAGTAATATGGGTTGGAAGGAGTTGTTTTACAAAGGAACCATAGAAGAAATGTGATTAGCAGAAGCTGAAATCACTAGGACACATAAAGAACTCTTGAAAGATATTTAGATTGTTAACTCTATAAGAATCTTACAGTTTGAAGATGACAACATGGACTCTGAGGTTTTAACCAAGAATTTCAACAATGACATGATAGGAATTAGGGACAATCATACACCTACTTCTAGAGACTTCACCACCCTAGCCAACATCAAGTCAATCTTATATTTGAACAAGAACCTCATGTGAAGACGAAGCTATAGGATTACTGAGCTTATGTGGAAAATGGATGCTTGTAGGTCAAAGCTACTCAACTTGAAAAATCCTCACTCTCATGTGATGCAGGAATTTACAAATGTCTTTAGGAGCTAGAAACTAGTCAAGTAGACCATGGTAGATGGAGAAAAGGCTAATGAAGGTGTTTAGTTGCAGACAATTACCTTCTATTTTATTTTTCAAACTATTTTAAAATTGTTTCTCTTTCTCGTAACTATTTCCAACCAAAAGGTTGGGCTTTAATGGAGGCCTTTTTGTGTTTGTGAGAAACTATGAATGTTGGAGCATTTGGGTAGAAAAGGGTTAGATTTTTAGTAGCCTAAGAATACTTTGATAAAGTTAGTACTATTTTAAGTTGATTATGTGGAAATAGTGATAGAAAAATAGTAATATATATGAAGGTCCTCTCTTAATGACTTTGTGCTAGAGAAGTCTTTTTGAATATATATATATATATATATATATATATATATATAATATTTTGCTATGCTTTAAAACTTAGTTTTTGAAGCAGAATTAGTCATGGTTACTTTAAGAGTTGTGATGATTAATTCTGTTTGACATCTACTACTATTTCTTTTGTTGTTCATTTTTATTTATCATTCCCCAAGATTGGTTTGAGTTGTTGTAAAGTTTAAGTTCATAGTTAAATCTTGCTTACTTATGGAAAGACTATGAGTTTTTCATTCATTGATTTTCTAAATATGCAAACTATTACCTCGATACCTAAGAGTACATGAGTGTCCCTTAAGAACTTTCTGACAAAAGTGTGCATTCAGTTAATTTTGATCTTTTTAATTCATTGATAAATTATTTATAAAGGGAGCTATACCTATAAAAATTCAAAGGGAAATAAATAACATAATGTTTACTCGACTGTTGTAAACTTTATTAAATTTCCAGCCTTGGGCATAGATTGGATTTTTGTTTTAGTAGGAAAAGACAATCTATTCACTAACAATGAGTTATATTTGTCCTTCTCCTAAGAGTACCTTAAAAATGGAGGATGAAATCCTACATGTTTCTTCTCATTCCTTTCAAGGAACATCTCAAATAAAATTAGGTCTTGTTGATCATTATGACCTCATTTTCACAAATCCAACCTTAGAACATAAGGATCCTAATCACATTAACCATATGGGTTGATCATAAAATATTCAAGATTATTCAACCTTATATTTCATTCTCTACCAAAATCAACAAACTTTACTTTAAAAATCAAATGTATTTTTTTGATATATGCATATTAAATGTCTCTCTTTACATTTCAATCTAACTATAGCTTCTTTTTATATGCTTTTTTTGCAATATAAAGAATTTATTTCTTATGGTATGCTTCAAATGAATTGTGATGATGAATGGTATCCTTTTCATGATCATTCAACTTAATAAATATACATCACTTCCTCACTATGTGACATTGGTATCCTACCCTTTATGGGCTTATTGTCCTACTTTGTGAGCAACATAATAGTCATTTCCCTTATCTCCTTACATGGGGGGAAAGGGCCCTATTTCCTTTTTTACATATAGTGGGATCCATTTTTAAAGATCCCTTTGATGACTTTCCCCCCCTTTATATGATGACATATTTTCTTGCATACATTTAATGTGTTACATAAGGATTAACATACCAAGTGAAATCTTATGTTTGCTTGAAATCACATATCTAGTATAAATAAAAATGATTTGGGGAGGCATAATGTGTCCTTATTGTCTTTTTTTCTTGCTCAAACCATCCAATATCACTTATGATCTTGCATTATTTTATATTTTTATGTTCTCTCTTGCATTCATTTATTGTGCTATGCATCAATTAAACATCCTGAGTGCAATCTTATGTGTGTAAGTGCATCTTTGCTATAAAGGATATCACATTTAGGGAATCTATTGGACATTGTTTCTCATTTCTCTCAAGGATTTTTTATCTCTTTATTGTTCTCTTTGTGATAGCTAAGTAGGTATAAAATGGTATCCTTTCATCTCCTTCTTTCATTTCTCAATTGCTTTGCAATATTTTATAATGCTTTGCTTCATGCAATACATGATTATTATTGACTGCCAATTTATTTCCATGTCTTGGATTTGAGTATTTGTAATTTAAATAATCATCTATAACATCTATAATTTACTTCATATATGATATCATTTAGAATTCTATGTTGTTTGAAATTTCTTATCCTATGATGTGTCTTGTCTTCTATATACGGTGTTGCATTTTTACATCTTGTCTGATATTGTAATGTCCCCTTCGTATCACTTATCTATGTTCCCTATTATAGACATGTATTGGGTGATTCCAATAATAGATACATTTTACATGATCTTAATAGACTATTTGTGTCACTTATGAATGGGTATGGTGAGGTCAATCTCATCTCTTCCTATCCATAGGTTCTAGTTATTTGGGAACAACACAAATTAGGTGGTGGAAATGTAACTTTGATGGGGATTTGAAAGGAAATCCAAGACCCTTAGTAGCAAGATTTATTATTAGATATGAAAATGGAGACCTATTAGCATTAGGTGGGGAAATGATTTAGAATGGGACCAATAATGTTTAAGAAGAAGCAAAAACTTTGTTGGCAATCAAAGCTTCCAAGAAATTGGGGGCTACCAAGTTGCATATGGAGGGTGACTCATTATTCATCATTAATTCCATCATAAAAGGTACCATGGAGACTTGAAACCTACAAAATTACATTATCAACATTAATTAAGAACTGAGAGCCCTAAAGAATTTTTGAATCACCCACATCAAATGAGTGGGTAACACTAAAATAAATAAAATGTCTATTTGGGCACTGACTCTTAGTGTGTCCAAAGTTGTCATTGAAGGTTTGAAAATTGTACATTGGCATGATGTTTTTGAAGCAAACACCTAGATTTGTAAGAGGACACATCCTAAAATCCCATTAATGAGTGTTGGTGTGAATAGGTATTTACTTTTACACTTTACTTAAGTTTACATATGTTAGTGCATTATTTTATTATTTTGCATTATTTTTATTATTTCTTTTTATGAGACACTTAGGAGTTTGTGCATCTTCTACAGTTGTCATGTAGACAACATAGAAGTACGCAACTCTAATTATGCACATGGTGTCTACACCATAGGAGTTTGCATCATTCACTGAGTTGTCATGTAGACAACACAATTTTTCACACTCCTAATTTTGCACATGTTGTCTACAACACTGATGTGCATGTTTCACCTTTGTAGGCTTATCCTCACATCATAGCACTTACTTCTGTGCATAATGGAGGATAACCCATATCTGGTGGACATGTGCCTGGTTGTTGGACTTATCATGGTGCTGATTTCAAGGAATTCTAGATGCATCTCAGAGGCCTTTATATTGAGGCACTCCTAGTGTACTTGTACATAGAATTGAATACTATACAGTTATTTTGATCATACTCTGGTCTAATTTGTGCTTGTGTTTTGAGTTCTTTGGTCTTGGGGAAATTCTGCCCTAACACAGATTCTTACAAGGAGAAGGATGTTAATTCATTTTTGTAAAGTATTCCTTATCCATGAGAGAAATGGTGGATGTAATAGGAATTTATGCCAACTTAATTTACCACTCTGGATGTTGCTATTCTCTCACCAAGCCAAATTTACCATAGTCTTTCTGGGTTTGATTAAGGGAAAGTGTAGAGGATTTTAATGGAGGTAACATTCATCGTAACGTGCTCTAAGAAATTATATCCATTCTATTGGGTGGCTAGAAAAGCCAAAATAGATAACATGTTCAATTTCAAGAATCCTTGACTCACAGATGTTGCGACACTACTAATAGGGGAGATGTTCTTCCAGATAGAAAATAAACATGAAATGAATACAAATGTGTATTCGATGAAAATGTTTTGGGCCCTATAAGTTGGCGAGTCCAAGGACATAATGTGCTATATTATGCAATAATTGGTACCAAAGAAATCCTTGTAAGGAATCAAGGAAATTCTAGCCATTTCAGTTATAGGATGGGGAATCAATCTAGGAGAAAAAGAAACAAGAATTGAAAAAATCTTAGGTACTAAACTCACTCAATTTTTGTGGCTTTTTGTTGATCATCAAAGACACAAGAGATTCAATCATGCCATGGTTGGACAATTTTCTCTAACACTAGTAGTTATGTAGCATGTAATTGATTAAGACCTTGAAAAAATGAAGTTTGTGGCAGGTTGGACCCAAGAGGATGAGGAGAAAATCAAGGAACAAATTAAAGAGTGGGTGGTAAGAAATCAAGGGAATCAAGAAGATATGCTCTAGTTTGAACAAAAGCTAAATGCAATATTGTAAGAGAGCATTGAGGGCCTTGTTCTTCTAGCCCTAAGATGAAGTTTTTTGCTTCCAGTCAGCCCTTAAGTGGGATTGGTTTGTGTGTTTGGTTTGGTTGCAAAAACTCATACTATTTTTTGTTGTTTTATGTTTACTTTGTGATGTTTCTTGGTGTGCATCTAGAAAATGAATATTACCTTGCCCTATTTTTCATAATGATGGCATTATTTCTCTTACTCCATGTTATGACTAAATGATTGGCTTTTTGGGACTATTAATGTACTCTTCCTAGCAATTGGTGATTAATTTTTTTTTTCTCCTATCTAATAATATGCGGTGACTGATCTAGAAAGTAATGTATAATTTTCATAAATTCTTTAGGGTTTAGGCATCAACTTGAAGAAAAAAAATTGGTTGGCTCATCAAGGATTTTTGAGTTGACTCATCAACCATTTCCCAAGTTGGCTCTTCAAGGGTTTTTAGGTTGACTTGTCAAAATTATCTAGCTCTAATTTTGTAAGGGAAAAAAGGTTGTATAAAATAGCTGAGGGTTAGGGATTTCATAATGTATGATGAGATTGTAACTTCTTGTGGAGGTATTGAGCTATAAGGGATTACATATTGTAATCAGGTTGTAATCACTAGATAATAAGAATATTGGGCTTATTGTTCGTAGATGTAGTCTAGGGGTTGGGTGAACCATGTTAAAATTTATATCTTGTTTTCTTTTCTATGTGGTTTATTATTTTATGATATTTGTTATATTTGCATGTAATTATTATTTGTCTCTTTAATCCTAACAAGTGGTATCATAACATAGTATTTTAAGTTATCCTTTATAGGAAGGTCTTATGATTGAGTGGGAGAAATTGAAGATGAAGGTAAGCTGAAGGTTGAGAATTTTTTGGGGTAAAACTTTCAGTTATGGAAAATGCAAATGGAGAACTATCTTTATTAGAAGGATTTATGATAGCCATTGCAAGAAAAATCCAAGAAACTGATAACTATGATAGATGAGGACTGGGATATTTTGGACAAAAAGGCACTTAGAAGTATTCATTTATGCTTGTCATAATTTTTGGTATTTAATATTATGAGAGCAAAGATGACCAAAGAGTTGATGCAAACTCTAGCAAAGTCTTATGAAAAGCCCTCTACTTCAAACAAGGTATTTCTCATGAAGAATTTATTTAATATGAAAATGACAGAAGGTGGATCAATTACTAATCATTTAAATGAGTTTAATGCACTTACTAGTCAATTATCTTCTATAAATGTTAATTTTGATGAAGAAATTGGGGCTTTCTTGATTTTGTGTTATTTTCCTAAAAGTTGGAATGACTTGATAATGATTGTGAGTATTTCTCTTTTTATTTCTAATACCCTAAAATTTGATGATGTGATTGGTGTTATCCTAAGTGAAGAAACTCGTAGGAAAATCTTAGGTGAATCTACATCATGAATTGTTTTGGATGCACAAAGTAGAGGCAGAATGAATGAGGGAGGAATTTTTTTTGGAAATCATGGGAAATCAAAAGGAAAATGAAATGGAAAATAGTCTCAATCTATATGAACAAAAGATTACTAGTACTATGAGAAACCATGGTCTGAGAAGAAATATTACTAGACTTGAAAGAATAATGAAGGAGTTAAACATAAAGGAAACAAGGATGAAAATATGGTAAGTAATAAATTTGAAGAGGACAATTTTCTTGTTTCCTTAGAAAGTGTAGATGTTTCATGGGTTTTTGATTAAGGGGCTTCATTTAATGCTGCTCCCCATAGAAGTAGTTTTCTTGATTATGTCCAAGGAGATTTTGGGATTATTTATTTGGAAGATAATAAACATGTCATATTTTTGGAAAGGGGATTATGTTTTGGAATGAGAATCATTAGATATTACAAGAGGCAAGACATGTTCCAAGACTAAGTAGGAATTTAATTTCAATAGGGAGACTAGGTGATGAGGGTTGCATAGTTACTTTTAATGATAAAAATCAAAAGGTTTCAAATGGTTCCTCAGTAGTAGAAAAAGGTGTGAAAGTAGACACCTTATATCTTTGTCCAAGTCATAATTTTCCTTCTAATTTAATTTTTTTAGAGAAAAATGAATGTTTAGGAATAATTGTTGTAGTTGGGAAGGGAGAACAAAAAGTTGCTGTGGATTCTAAAACAACACCATGGCACAATAAAATTGGGCACATGAGTGAGAAATGTATGAAATCACTTCATTCAAATAAATTTTTGCTAGATCTAAAATGTCTCAATATGGATTTATGTAAAATTTGTGTGTATGGAAAGAAAAAGAAAGTGAGTTTGGTAAAGAGTGGAAGGAAAAGAAAAAGGAAAAATTAGAGTTTCTGCATATAGATGTATGGGGACCACCTCATGTATCTTCCCTTGATGGCTCTCATTATTATGTTACGTTTATTTATGATGAAACTAGAAAAGTATGGATTCATTTACTTAGATAGAAATATTATTTGTTTGTAACTCTTAAGAAATGGAAAAGATTAGTTAAGAATGATAATTGTAAATGTCTAAAATGTCTCAGATCTAATAACGGTGGTGAGTATTACAACAATGCATTTGAAGATTATTGTTCCACAAATGGTATTCATAGGTAGGAAAAGTTCCAAGGACTCCACAAGAAAATGGAGTGGTTGAATGCATGAACAAAACAATAATGAAGTGTACAAGGAGCGCGAGGTTGCATGATGGGCTGCCCTTAAACATGTGGGTGGAGGTTGTCAATACTTCTATATATTTGATCAATAGAGGTCCCTCTACTCCTTTGGGTCATGGTATTCTAGAGGAAGCATGAATTAGTAAGAAGGAAAATTATCCTTTTCTTAGAACCTTTGGTTGTGAAACATTTGCACATATAGATTCTAAAAATAGAATGAAACTAGAAACTAAGTCAAAGAAATGTGCATTTATTGTATATTTCATTGATGAATTTAGCTATAGGCTTTGAGATTTTGAAAATCATAAATTTGTAAGAAGTAAGGATGTCATATTTAGTGAGAAAGTGTTGTACAAAGATCTATTGCAGCAACATGAGAAGAAAAAAATGATTATTGAGTACTAACTGATACTCCAAAAGATGATGTTCTAGTAGTCCCTCATAAAATAACAAGTACCACAAGCCCAAGTGAATGTTAGACAATAAAAAAGGCTAAGTAGACCTCTAGAAAGATTTTATTCCTCCTTGTGTTCTTCTTTATTAATAGATGTTGGTGAATATAAATGTTATGATGAAGCTATGTAGGTGGATACAAAGCTTTAGTGGGAGTCTGAAATGATAGATGAAATGGTCTCTTTGTTAAAAAATCAAACTTGGGATTTATATAAGTTGGCTACAAATAAAAGGGCTTTATAGAATAAAATGAGTTTATAGGCTAAAAGAAGAGGATGGAGGTAAGAAAATATTTAAAGATAGGTTATTTGTAAAAGGTTTTGGACAGAAAAAGATCATTGGTTTTGATGAGATATTCTCTTCTATTGTTAAAAGAACTTCTATTCACATTATTTTAAGTATTGCAACTATTGAAGATTTTCATTTGGAGTAGCTTGATGTTAAAATAACTTTTCTTCATGGAAATTTGGATGAAGATATATGTGTGTGTGTGTGTGTGTGTGTGGCACAACCACAGGGATTTGAGGTCAAAGGTAAGGAGAATTTAGTGTGAAAATTGAAGAAAAGTTTATATGGCTTGAAGCAAGCACCTCATCAATGGTATCTTAAATTTAATATTTTTATGCATGATAATGGATACACTCAATATCATTCAAATTACTCTATTTATTTTAAGAGTTTGGATGATGAAAACTACATTTTTTTAAATGTTTATATGTTGATGATATGCTTGTAGTAGGGTCTACCATGGATCACATTTGGGGGTTAAAACAACTATTAGCACATTCATCTTGTATGCATGATTAGGGGGAACAAAAAAAATCCTTGGTATGAAAATTTGTAGAGACAGAAAAATAGGAAATTGGCTCCATCTCAGGCTGATTATATTGAGAAGGTGTTGCAATATTTCTCTATGGAGAATGTCAAAGCTATTAGCACACCTTTGCTTGATCATTTAAAATTAACTAAGGAGATGTGTCCAAAGACACAAGAAGATGAGGATAATATGTCCAAGGCACCTCATGATTTAGATGTAGGGAGCTTAATGCATGCTATGGTATGTACTAGGCTAGATATTGCACATGTAGTGGGAGTTGTTAGTAGGTATCTGAGTCATCTTGGAATTGAGTAGTGGAATGTAGTCAAATGGATTCTTAGATATTTTAGAGGAATATCTAGTAAATGTTTAAATTTTGGGGAATCTACCATTGATTTACAAGGCTATGTTGAGTCAAATTTGGTAGGGCATCTTGATACCAAACATAGTACTACATGTTATGTATTTTTTGTTGGTGGGACAATAGTGAGTTTGACTTCTTGATTCTAGAACATGAATTCTTTATCCACTATAGAGGCAGAGTATGCTACTACTATATAGGCAGCCAAGGAGATGATATGGCTTCAATTCTTCATGGAAGAATTGGGACATCCATAGAGGGATAATTATCTATACATAAATAGTTAGAGTGTCATTCATCTTGTCAAGAATTTTGCTCTACATTCAAAGAAAAAATACATATAGTTGTGGTACCATTTTATTCAATCAATTTTGGATGATGGAAATTTAAAGATGGACACTATACATATGGATGATAATCAACCATATATGTTTACAAAGGTAATGACAAGGGAGAAGTTTAACTTCTCTTCAACTTTGGTTGGTATTCTAGACTGAACATAATAAATGAATAACTAAGTCTAGGGTATTTTAATCTAGTGGGGGCATCATGTGGTAGTGACATTGCTACAAGGTCAGTCTTCAAGTGGGAGGTGGCTTAGTGTGGATCCTGTTTAGTCCCCAAGTGGGAGGTGGTTGATATATGGTGAATGATCAGGGAAGTAGTGTACACTTTTCATAAATACTTTGGGGTTCAAGATATCACCCCTACAAAAAAATTCAGGTTAAATCATCAAGGATTTTTGAGTTGACTCACCAACCATTTCTCAAGATTGACTCTTTAAGGGGTTTTTAGGTTGACTTGTCAAGATTATATAGCCCTAATTTGGTAAGAGGCAAAAGATTGTATAAAATAGTTTAGGGTTATGGATTTCATAATGTCTGATAAGGTTGTAGCTTCTTGTAGTGGTATTGAGTTGTAAGGGATTACAAATTGTAATTAGGTTGTAATCACTAGATAATAATATTGGACTCGTTGTTGGTGGACATAGCCTAGCTAGGGATTGGGTGAACCACATTAAATCTTTATGTCTTGTGTTTTTCTATGCAGGTTGTTATTTTCTGATATTGGTTATATATGCATATAATTGTTATTTCTGTCTCTTTAATCCTAACACTCTCATGGTTCTAGTCAGATATTTTTTTTAGGAAATAGGGCAAGTAAGATTGTAAAGAGGTATATATTTTATGTTGTACATTGTCTTCATGGTTTATAAGTTTAGGTAGTAAAGGGTTCTTTTGTACAAATTCACACTATTAGGTTTGAATGTAATACAATTTCTACACAAACTTTGTTGGGTTCTCTTCTCAAAAAGGATAAAGGTTCTAGAAATTTTTAACTTTTAGGCTCCTACTTCATTTTCTCCATTTTTACAAGGACACACAGATGGTAGTTTTTCTTTGTTTTATGAATAGAAGAGCTAATGCAAGATTCTATTGAAATGACCTACCCAAATGGTTTTATGAAGTGTTAAGGAATTAAGATTAATATTTTTTAGTTCTATTTTGTAATCTCTAGTTTTTTGTTTTTTGTATCTCTTTGTATGCCTCTAAAAATGTAGTAATAGAAGCATGGTTACAAGCCTTCAAGGTTTATTTAGTGTTAGGGTTTATTTTGCATGGACTATCAACATCATGACTCCATCATAGTTTCTTTTAAAATCTCTTTTTGTACTTACTTTATGTATTGTTCTTTTGATTTCAATAAAACCTTAAGAAAGATTAAATTTTAGGCTCCTATTTTAGTTTGTCCTCTTTTGATAAGGATGCCAAGATGGTAGTCTTTTTTTGGTTTTATGAATAGATGAGCTAATGCAAGATTCTATCTAAATTACCTACCTAACTAGTTTTCTGAAATGTTAAGGATTTAACCTTAATATTTGTAGTTTTGTTGTAATCTTTGGTTTTTGTAGTTCTATGTATGTCTCTATAAAGGTATTAAAATAATCATGGTTATAATCCTTCAAGGCTAGTTTTAAATTTTAGGCTTATACTTCATTTTCTCCATTTTTTGACAAAGATGAAGAGATGATAGTATTTTTTTAGTTTTATGAATAGAAGATCTAATGTAAGATTCTATCTAAATGGATTTTCCAACTAGTTTTTTAAAGTCTTAAGGCTTTAAAATTAATATTTGTAGGTCTTTGTTGTAATCTCTTATTTTTTGTATATCTATGTATGTCTCTATAAAGGTAGTAATAGAAACATGGTTACAAGCCTTCAAGGTTGGTTCAATGTTAGGGTTTATTTTTCATGGACTATCAACATAATGACTGTTGATCTCTAAGCCAATATTGTCTATTAGTGTTCAAACACTTATTCATTTACTAAGAAAGATTAAAAGGTCATCACTGTGACCGAGTTATCTAGTAAAGGCTAAGCTTAGAATTCTTATACCAAGCAGGATAGTGATTGTTGAGTATTCAATAGCAATCGAGTAGATGTACAAGTTGAGCAATGTAGTTGGAGCCAAAAAATATAGTTGAGAGCGAGCATATTGAAAAGTTATCAAGTGCTGAGTAAAAATATGAAGAAGTATAAATGACCAAGTGCTAGAACATTCAAGTGTCGAGTAGTTCAATTTTGACATATAAGTTTGTAATAGCAAAAGTGTATGTGTAAACCATTTTGGCTGACTTTTTTTATGCTATTTAATATTAGTAGAGCTAGCTAAGGATTTGAACATGTGTAATTATAGAAGGTAATGATCCAAAGGTCTACAATTCAACCAATCAAAAAATGGGACAGAAACGATAAATGAGGATGAAGTGTAAGCCATCGATCAAGATCTAGAACCTTCACAAAATATCTATTTAGGGAGGATTGTAACCCTAGAAAAAAATACATGGAGAGAATAAGAAGCATCCTTATGTGTATTTGAAGGAGTAAAGATGAAGTCTAAAAGAAGGAAAAACATAAAGAAATTAGAGTTGTAAAGGACTAAAAAAGTTATCAAATTAGGAGATCAAATTAGAGATAGTAAAGAGGAGACCCAAGATTAGCTTGCTGAGAAAATTGAGGGCCAAGTACTGAATCAGTTATTGTTAATTGAGACAGGGTAAATCTCTTAACAAAGTGGTCTTAATAGATCTATGTAAACCTCCTAACATATTCCTTACTTCATTGTGAGTGTAAAATCCTTTAACAAGCTGAGACCTAATAGTCTCTTAAGATTTTAATTTGGCAAACCTCTCATAGGGTAGATCATATCTTATGATCAAACATTATAATCCTAACATGTTAACTTTATTGTTCCAACAATGAAGATTTGTGGGTTTCATCCCCACCCCAGTTTTACCTTCATCTTTAAGTGTTTCTAAGTTACCAAATAATTGTGTTATGTGTTGAACTCTTTATGGATATGATGTATCTCATTTATGTTTCAACATTACAATATTTATGGTAGATCTAATATATGAGATGAATTAGGTATGAATTTAAGCAATTGGTTTTGAAGATAAAAGTTTAAGATCCTGATTCACACCCCTCTTAGTATCTTTTTTCCCATATACTCATTCCAACAATTGGTATAAGATCTAGTTCTCTTGTCAAGAAGCATAAAATCTTGAGAGGATTAGATCATGGAGATGGAAGTGTATAGGAAAAATCATTAATAATAAGATGATTGAAATCCAGATCATGTTGCAACAATTAGAAGAAACAAAAGATGAGTTAAGGAAAGCCCTAAAGAGATGAAGAGATATAACTATTTAGCTAAATGACATTCAATACAAAGAATTTGATACAAAAGGACTGCTAAATAATAGAAAGACTAGTAACAATGATGAAGCATCAACATAATTTCTAGAAAAGAATAGTACCCTAGTAAAAGAAGAAAAATATCTCAAGATAGAACATGAAATTCATCTAGTTACACTATGTGAAGAGATCAATCAAAAGAAGAAAGCAATGGAAGATAAGCTCATGGGTGAAGGAGACAAAAGATAGATGTCTAGTAGACTTGAAGAAAGATCATTTGAAGTGTATAAGCTTACAAAAAATTAGTTGGATATGGTAAATTAATTTGTAATTATAAATTAGGAAGCAAATAAGAAATATTTGGAGATGATAGATATAGGGCTACAAAATGAGAAATGGAAAAGTGATTTAAGGCATGAAAATGAACTCATAGAGAGATTGAAGAAACCAAATGAAGCAATCAAGCACTTTGAAAAAATGCTGAAATCACCTAGAACAAGATAGCTCTGGACTTGGATACAACAAGAAATATTCATCTACTAAAGAAGGAGAATCATCCAAAAGTGGAGAAAAAAGGAGTGAAAAATCCAAAGGTAAACATGCATGTTATCACTATGGGAAAATTGGTCACATAGCCAACATTGCAGGAGTAGAAATGGTAAGCAAACTCCTAAAACTAAACCAACTGGTAACTATTTTAATTGCAAGAAAGAAAAACATCAAGAACATGAATGTAGATCAAAGAAAAATGATTCAACCAAAAAGATATCTAAATTCCAAGTGTTGGAAATATTCAGGACTATCAAGGTTATTGAGAGGGGAGGGGTGAATCAGTAAACTTTAAACAATTTAAACCAATTCAGCATAATAACAAATTCACCATTCATTCATCTACTTTACTGTATGCATTAGAAGATTAACACACTGATTTGATGACCCAGAAACCTTTCAATTTGAAAGTAAAACTGGGGTGGGGATGATACCCACAAAACTTCAATACTGTAGTATAAAGTTGGCCGGTTAAGGCTTACAATGATCACTTCTAGTGATCTGCCCTATTAGGAGCAAGTAGGACTGCTAGATCCACCTTGTTAGAGGATTTACAAACATACAATGAAGTATGCACTCTGTTAGGAGATTTACAAAAGATTGTCAAGTCTACCTTGTTAAAGGATTTACAAAACTGATTCACCTGTTAGGATGAATCAGTGGATCTTCTTGCAACTGGTTTGCTGATTAGATCTTATGTACTGATCACTTGATGTGATGGATATATCTTTGCTGCTCCTTGATAACCTTGCTGAATACTCCACTGCTAATTCTCTTTCAATTCGCTTTTACTTCACTGTTACTTTTCTTTATTATTTCTATATTTTAAATGGCACAATACATTACATATATACCATTCCAATATTTACAGCAACAAGGTCGGCCAAACACAAGTGGACAAAACATTACTGAGTCGGCCAGATAGTAGAAAACTCAGGTTCCTCAAACTCACTCGGTGACCTTCTGACACTCGGCATCCACTACATTACATGACATCGTCATGCACTCGGTAGAGGTAGGGGCTCGGTCCACACTAATCACTCTGAGTGGCTTGGAACTTGGTAACCACTGTTGACTCGGTAAACATTGTGTCACTTGGTAGAAACTAACTCCAATGATTCACTTGGTAAGCATTGAATATTTCTTTTACCTTTCTGTCTTGGTAATCACTGAAACCTTCATTTACCTTCCTGACTCGGTGAACACTAAATCCTTCATTTACCTTCCTGACTCGGTAAACACTAAATCCTTTGTTTACCTACCTGACTCGGTAAACACTAAATCCTTCGTTTACCTTCCTAACTCGGTAAACACTAAATCCTTCATTTACCTTCTTGACTCGGTAAACACTACTGAATATACTTGGTAACCAACGAATGCTCGGTATGAACTGTAAATTGAGTGATGAACTCGATAAGCATTCAAAATCGAATAAGTGTTGTAACTAATGACAAATTTATTCCAACACCAACGTCATTGCTACAATTTTCAAAGTATGAACATAGAGATCATGAGTGTAGACTTAAGAAAAAGTCAAACTAGGTACCTAAAAAATAATCTCATAGAACAAGGAAAGGCAATTCCTATAATTGGGATTACAATACATGGTACAATTGTCACTATTGTGGAGAATATCAACACATTCTAGAGAATTACATCAAAACACATTTTAGAGGAAATTATAAGAAATGGTTAAATGGAGTGATAGTATGTTTTAGTTGTCTCAAAGTTGGATACATCAGTAGAAAATGCAAAACCAAAACAACAACACTAGCACCAGGTAATGAAAGTGACAAACCTAAAGGAAAGAAAACATGGATAGAGATAGTAAGAGTTGGAAGAAATAGAGAAGATGAAACTATGATCACCTAATCTAATGGATCAAGTGATCACATCACATCTCATTAAAGAAAAGAAGGTATGTAGGAACTGCATACTCAATGTTATATTTAAGATCAGTTCCTAGCATTGAAGTGATTACATTTTATATCTTGATAAGTAAAGATGCATTAAGAACCATGAAGAAAAGAAAATTATTAAGTATTGAGCATCAGTGGTACAATCTATATTGATCAAGCTTTGCATTATATATTGAGTGATCAAGGAAGATAACATATTTATTGAATGAATTGCTTATGGCCAAGTGAATAAACTTTACCAAGCTAGCTATCATACACCAACTAAGTATGAAGACATTAATTGCAGACCTAAAATGAAAATTTGAAGGTATTTATCAAATTTGGATTTTCATTTTCATTCACCAAGCAATCAAAGACCTTATCAGAATATTTCAAGGCGATCAAAGTGATTTTAGTGACTAGAGCAAAGAATCACAACAGATTATCAACAAATTTGTGGAACAAATTAAGTCTCATTCACAATGCTGAGTTAAATATTTAGTGAAGATATTTGTGAATTTTTTTTTTAAAACCCTAGTATGAATGACATCTGGTAGTGAAATGATGAAGGATAACAATGTACAAATCATAAGGAATGATCAAGGTCCTCCACAAAACTCTAGAAATTCTATCAACATAGAAACCACTATAGATGATATTGGAGCTTTATCATCAATTTTTCCTAGAGTCTTGACTATTCAAGACATAAGATCATGTTATCAATGTAAGATAGGAGAATTCAAAGATTTTGAAATTAGAGTAGCTTATGACAAGATATGTGTTGATGGAATCCTAAAGGAAGAATATAAGATCATTGCTAAGAAAGAGCTTACCCATGCCCTATGATTTCTACAAGTTTTTAAAGTTGAATAGATAAAGATTGTGCTTAGTTGTGTTCATGATATACAAATTTGGTTAGAAGGTGGGGCGATCAAGATCAACAAGGCAATTATTCATAAGGTAACTATGTACCCTACCTTGGATTGACCTAAGAGCATAAGGAGAGAAATGAAGAATGAAATTAAAAACCTGAGCAAGGAAAACTAGAATGGTCATGGTATGTCAACTGATGGAATATAGAACTAATTAATTGATTTTTTTTTGTGTGATTGCACACAAATTCTATCAATCTAGTAGGTTGAACAATGTATTGGTGTTTTAAAATACCAAGCAATAAAATAGTTGACACCAAGATGATGAAGATAAATTTAGTCTAAGTGTTAGCTATTTCTTGTGTTTGACTAAGAAGTCCTCAGATTTGGACCCAACATCAAAAAAACCACACGGATTTTCTCCTCTTTAGGTTCTGCAAAACCAAGGTGGGTGCATCTAAGGGATAAAAGGATTCAAAACTAGAAATTATCTTCACACTTCATTCATTTATTGATACTCTTTTACAAAAACTTATCCTCTACAACATATATTTGGTCACAAGTCTTCTCATATTTACAAATAATTTTGAGTAACAACAGCTAACTATAACACATAAATTAAATGTAACCAAGTGTTGACGAACAATTAAATTCTTCATACATGAAAAGTAAATTTGACTTTTGAATTTTGAATCTATGTTTCATGCAATTCTATGATCCTAAACTAACCAAAATGATCAGTGCCTCATCCATTGGCGGTCATAGTCCACCCAACAAATTTTTTGATCTAATTAATTGCATTACAATCAATATTATCAATAATTTACCATAAACCTCATTCTTATGCATATTCTTCTTATTTACTAGAAATCCTATCACCTCACTGAAGAATTTACTTAATTCATTGAATTAAAAGCAATATCAAACTAATATGTAACCTATCCTAGTTGCACTAAATTGAATAAGCTTTGCTCACACAACACTGATGTAAAACCAAAAACAACTCAGAATAAGACAACATGATCCTTCAATGTTAATGTACTCTTAGATTTGCAAAGAAAAATACATCTCAAAATTAACATCAAGAATATTAGACCGAATGTAAGCCTAACAAAAACTAAAAGTTACATAAGAGTTCAGACCTTTTCTCTAGCCTTGGGATCTCATTTATATAGCATGAAATGCAACAAGCTTTAGGCTTGGAGAAGAATGAAAGTTGTCCTCAAGATAGGAAGATATTACAAAAAGGTTACTATCATAAAAGACAAAATTTAGTGCAACAAAATGTTTACATCATGAAAATTCCCTTTTGTGGGACCACTTCTACTATGACTTCTTATTGTTGAGGAGCTTCACTTAATAATTGGTCTTGATGCAATTGTCATTCCTTGAATTGTGTGACCATTGAATTTACCTATGATGGACTAGGTTATAATATTTGAAAGCCAAGTCTAACTAGTGGTTCTCCATCCAAGTCATCATGTACTGACAAACCCATAGTTACACTTAATTCTTATGCTACCAAGTCATCAGTTTGAACTTTTATATTTGTTACCCTAGTTGATTATTTATCTTTTTCCTCTTCTACTTTAATTATTTCCTCAATTATTTGTAGTTTATCTTGGTCCACCTCATCTTCATCAGTTTCAATGAATACTAACTATTTTGAATGTACAAGATCTGCCATCCACTTGTTGAAAAGTGTGTCATTTGGTCAATTAAAATTCAATATTTCTTACTACTTCTTTATAACATATTCTCCTAGTTTATTTATTTCAAAAAACTCCTCTTTAAAAGAACCAAATAAAATTTGAACTTTAACAAATTCCTTAGTTGTTTTTGTGAACCATACATGCCCCTTTTCATTTATGACCCTATTGAATCTAAGGCATATCAAATCATCCAATTCTTGGGCCCATTCTTCCTTGTCTTTCAAATGATCTACTTTCTTGAGTGCATGAGGGAAAAGCTCAAAGTTTTTATCAAGGTACTTTGAGAAATAATTTATGATTTTCTTCTACAATGCAATTCTTTTATCATCAAAATTAGAGAGGTCATTAGTCATATCAACCATTTTTTCTATTTTCTCACAAGACAGACTAATGACTGAGAAACATAGAAGAGTGACATCCTTGTCTCTATTAGTCCATTTTTTCACAATTGGATTCAAAGTGACCTCAATATTTTCCAGCTCATTCCATATATTCATTAACCTTGGCAATTGCTCATAAACTGTAGGCCAACTAATCTTGTCTACTAGATACATAATTGTTTTTCTTATTTTGTCCTCATATTGGATATCCAATTCCACATGTAGTGCCCATAATTTGTTCTTCTCCTCTTCAAAATCCTTGATTGTATAAAAATTAAGGTCTTAGTGGAGTATTTGGTAGCTCTATGAGGGGAGTTGACTTGAAAGGTTCAATTAGAGGACAAGAACGATAAGTGATCTTGGGTTGGCTAGATTCTCCCACTATTCTTTTCCCAAATTTCTTGTCCATTTGAGCCATCCAAGACTCCAATTGATGTATCATATTTCCTCTTTCCTCATAGGCCTCTAGAATCTCTTCAAATCTATCATTAAGCTCTAAGAATTTATTTTTTCCTTTATAGGAACAACAACTCCAAAATCCACCATTTCTTTGGACATTGGGGACATATTTCACTATCTACCTCCTCTTCCTTGTAAACCATGAGGTTGCCTATATGTTCAACATCTGAGGCTTCTTGCATTTTGGTTTTATCCTTTTTCTAAATAGACCATATCACTAAGGCTTGATGATCATTACTATATTTCAATCCCTTATGGGCCTACAAGACTTCTTCTTCAGTTTTGAACTAAGTGCCTTTTGCTTTTCTCACAATGTCAAAAATCATGGCATTTGCAACATCCCATTCAGGTAATATCAAGATTCTTGAATCCTTTAATAACTATTTTCCCCCTTCAGGAGTTAGCTATGCAAACTCCTCCATGAAACTAGCTTTAAATTCTTCAATTTCAGAGTCCTTTTTGCTAGGTTGCTCTACTTTAGTTATTTTACACTTGGCCTCAAAATTGTCAATATTTCTTCTCCACAAAAATTGAGCAAATGCTCTCGACTTGACAAAACTCTCATCTTCAATAAATTTCTTAGATGCCTATACTATTATAGGATCTATTTTATTACCTCCTTAATATCCCAAAGTGAGAGCTAGCATTGGCATAGGAGGTTCCTCAAGCACTCCTATATTTGCTGTTGTGACTACAATATCCCTCTCCCTTCCCATTTGTCTCAACCGATCTCTCAAGAATACTTCATCATCTATCCGGAGTGGGGTCTAGGTAGGGGAGTATTATTCAACCTTAGAAGATGATCCCTCCTCTAATTTTTGTTTCTTAGGTGCAGGTGCAGCAAGTGAGCTTTTAGAGCATGGTCTTTTATATTGAGGAACAAGTTGTACACTCTTGGCCATTATATAGTGTACTTTCCTCTACAATGTGTATTGCCCTCGGTTCAAAATCATCTTACTTGCCAATCTCTTTGAAATGTCCCTTTTTTTGATTTTATATGATATTTCAAACCTCTAATTAGATCTTTAAGATCAAACAACCAATATTTTAAAGATCCACCAATTTTTTAATAAACCCCAAATCGTGTATGCCGAAAATAGTGCCAAAAACTTCACAGCTTCACATATTATTAATAAATCTGAAAGTGGAATTTTTTTATAGAAATTTCAGCAGAATAACAGCCTAAAAAATGACTTTTCTAGATCTGTATAACATTTACACAACAGCTCCCAAACAGAGGATCGAAACAACGCTCATCGAGCTCCCGAAAATAACACAAAATAGCCGAAAACACCACAAAAGCACTGATAATCTATCATGGAATTATAATCATGACCAAATAAATATATTCAACTCTATTTTAACATCTAAATGTTTGATATACAACATCAAACCAAACTGATATGAAATACTCAACCGAAAACACCAAACTCTTACAAAAAAACACACTCGAAAACCCACAAATCTACACTGTTCAGCACAAAGAAAAAATTTGCATGAGAATGCACATGGAATGGCTTCAAACTCCCATAATTAGCCTTCTTGGAAACCTGAAAACTCCCATTCTTGGGTCTCCTTCTCCACAGGTTTGGCAGCCTCTGAAGAACAACAAAAAAATGAGCAAAAAACAAGTTCTGGAATGAGCCCAAAATGCCTCCAAACTCCTTAAAAGAGGGCATAAACATAAATCACGTCCAAGAGGGGTTAATTAAACATATTTTAATAATAATTTTCATTTATTAGTCCATTAGCTTCCAAATATTATCCCCTTTTTCCGAAACTTCACCTTTTTGGGCCTGCTTGCCTTAGAAAAGATTATTTTTTAAAATTATTTGAAAAGGGGACATGACACTCTTCTCCACCTCAATGGCCTTATTAGGGTGTGCTTGGGTCTAACTTTCCTTATTCTCATTCAAAGTTTTCATAATTGCAACAAAATTATCCATCAACATATCTACTTTTGCACCCCAACACTTTCTATCAGCAAGGGGATCATAGTTTGGCTCAAAAGCTTGTATAAAATATAGAACCTTGCTATTTACTTTCCATTTCTCTTTCTTAACTTCCTACTCTTGTAATGAGAAATTTTTCCTAACTATATCTTTTGGAAATCACACCATGTGTTTATGAGCTTTGGCTTTAGTTCTTTCTCTAAATAATTCATAAAATCCATTTGGGTCTATAAAGAGAGCATGAGATTGAGCCATTTGATATGTATCTAAAAACATCTCCAAATGCCTCCATCCCTTTTTGACAAAAACAAAATTGTGCACAATAGTAACTTGGGGAAAGAAATTAACTTTGGATTTTTCTAACAATTCTCTTTCTTCTACTGATCCTATCCACCATAGGAGCTCAATAATTCCTACTTTCAAAAGCACTTGAAAGGGTAGCACATGTGGTTTTCCAAGAAAACCATAAAATTTGAATACAATAGACACTACATATGGGATGATGTCTCCTGAATTATGACTTACCATCAACCCTTTGGCATGGTCTTTTGGTCTTATCAGTTCTAATAGAGATTGAGGTATCCTAGGGCTATCCCCTACTAACAACATTATAAGCCTAGAGGCAAAGTACCTATCAAATCTGGCAAAGCTTGCATCAGTCACCTCCCATGTCATATCTACACTCCACAATTGGGCAAGGAGTTTTTCTCCATCTCTTTCTAATTCCAATTCCATTTCTTTAGAGAAAAAGGTAACTCCCTTATACACACATATATACATTAACATGGAGTACCAACAAAAAGGCTTATCAACTTTAGCCTTTGCAATACCCATTAATCTAGTATGAGTCTCTTCTACCAAGAGAGTAGGAAAATAAAAAATAGAACTCATACCATACTGAAGGGTTTGAAAAATAATGAAAACAATAGAACCAGGGATGTGGTCTTGTTCATGCATGCCAAAAATCTTGTAGAGAGAGAAGTACAATGCTTGTACTCTAGGGTTGAAATATTTTTTCAATAATGGTTCTGGAGTATTTGGTGTAACCAAGCGTAATGGTCCTATCTTAACAAAATTTTCTAGTAGTGGTCCTCCCCTAAAATACACCCTCTGTGTATCATACCTATCCTAGAGGTCTTCCATATCTATCTTCTCATGAACTGCATGGTTAGGGTTTAATTTGAAAACTTCTCTGATCAATTTTGGTGAAACCCTAAAAACATTATCACCAACATGATTCTTCACTATCCTAGTTATTGGATTACATTTCTTTGACATTATTGCAAGAAAATCATCATCAAAGAAAACTTCTAGGATAATTAATTTCCCAATGTCAAATTCCCATACATTATTCAGAGGAGTATCAAGTCTTCTTTCTACAAACCATTTATGAAAAAGCCTAAACCCCCAATAGATACTTCAACATCTCTTAACCAATTTTCTTTGTCATAAAAACTCTCACTAACCAATAAGATAGGGTTCTTTGGTTTGAATTCTTTTCCCCTAAAAAGTTCATTCATGGATTGTGGCATTTTCTCTAAAAAGCCATGATTCACAACCCTTTCTAAGTAATCTACTTTACCTAAGAAATCCCTTCATGGGCATGTTAAATAATTATCTTACTATAAATATACTTTCTTAGTTTCCTTAAAATCCAAAATACTCACTCAATTTTTCTATTTTCCTCCTTGAAAATTGTTAATAGAAACTCCAAACCCTCATAAAAGTGCACCTTTAGCTCTGAAAATCTTCACTTTGTGAGAATTTTGCAACTTTAGTGTTCAATAATGAAAAATTCAAAAACCTTATTGCAAAATTGATCTCATACAAAACAACATTGATCAAAATTAATGCCCCAATAGTCATATTTTATGTTGTGTCACAAAATTTGAAATTTATCCATTGATTTTTACAAATTGGACAATTTAGCTTTAAAAATCAAATGAACATGTTACCCATTTTTGCAACTGGCTACATGTCATGTAGGTGCTTCCCCACATTTCATAAAGTTTGAGTAGTTTCAAATTGTAGGAAAGCATCGATCATTGATCTTCGCAAGATTAGTGGTTGAGAAAAACCTTTGAAAGTATTACACTTTCTTTTAGTAATTCAAGCTCACTTACATAGTCACTATCCAACTTATTAGACACATAGGTTTCTCAGTAAATTAACATAAGACATTTGGCATGTGTCCCACATCAACATTACTAGGAAACTTTTTGAACGACTTACCCAACTTGGCTACATGTCATGTGGGCACTTCCCCACATTCTTTACACCTCGAACATCTTCATAAAGTAGAAAAGCACTCTCCATCGATCCTCAAATGACCCATGGTGCAATGTTGCATTATTTAAAGTAGTCCCAGTCACCTAGTTCATCCAATGAAATGGCTCAAACTTTCTAGCATGTCTTGACAATAGTCTAAAAACCCTAAATTATTCTAATAGGTCCAGATTTTATGGCTCATTAAGGAACTGATATTATTAGGGGCTACGTGTCATAAAGGCCCTTCCTTGCATTTTCTAAAACTTGAACACTTTCATATTGTGGGAAAGCACTCATCTTTGATCTTACTTTAGTCAACGGTTTGTCAAAGTAGATCATACCATAGTTAAAACACTTTCAAAGAACACTAGTGAGTCTACATGAGGTTAAAATCATAGTTTAAAACAAAAGTTAATAGCAAAATTATTTTTGGGAAAGTATTTTAAAAATAAACACAGAAAAAAATAAAAAGAATTTCCCGAGCGAAAAGCTTCCTACATACTTTCAAAATAAACCAATACTCTCCTATTTTTGAAAACTAGGTTATAAACAATAAGGGTTTCATGAAACTTAAGGTTTTTATCTAGGTATTTTAACACACACTACCTCTAAATTCATGAATCCTATCACCCTACCTTTTCCCCAATGTGTAATATCGCAAGTCAATTCCTCTTGTGCAACTTGAAGTTGAACTTGAAATTCTAAAACTTCAAGTTTAAGTTTGGCTTCACTTATCTTCCTTCATCCTAGCAAAGTCCTCTCCCCTCAGCCCAGGACCATTTTCTTGAAGTTGAAGTTGAAGTGCAGTTTGGTTAAAATTTTGACTTCAACTTCAACTTTGAGGTTTGCTAATGTTTGCTTGTTTTCTTGTAGGATGTGCGTCTAGAGATTATAAACTCATTTTTATAAGGCAAAGAAATGGATCCCACCTTAGGGTGATATCAGAGATGTGAAGGGAAATAATTATGGTAATTATGAGAAATCATACTAAAGTACAGTTACTTTATGAGAAAAGGTGGCACATAGATTTTGTGACATCATGTAAGGTTGAGCTTCACACAGATGTGATGGATATTTACTACAAATAGCCTTGCAAGTCTTGTCAAAGTACAGATGGCACATTTGTAATAAATTCTTTCTACTTGCTTGAATCTGCCCTTGGATTTTTCAAGAAATCATCCCCTATAATTACTTTCTATCCTACATGAGTGCTCATTTAACCATCTTCATCGCTCGACGCTAATTGGTAAGCAAGGAAAGTGGAAGTCTAAACTCTACCAAAAATTACAAGTGCATTATCTCCCACTCTGTCATTTTTGTGCTTGGTTTTCATTTAAAGTGTTTTGGCTTAATTCTATAGATCTATATCTTTCAAATTGAGCCATGACACTTTTCCAACCCAAAATGCCTAAGCTTGAAAAACCTTTCCTATTGAGCTCCTTACCTAAAATTTGGGATACTTTCTTGGTAAAAAAAAGCCTATCGAGGAATGTCCAATCTATTCCTATATATCAAAAATTAGTTAGCAATGGGTTATTAGAAGTTTCCACTTTCCCACCAGCTATAAAATGCCTAGAATTGGTTGTTGAATGTGTGAACCACTATGACCCCAACACCAAGTGTATAAAGAAAGTTTTAGGAGAGGTGCTGGTTAGAATAAACAAGACAAGTGTTACTTAGGCTCTGAGAATCCCTCATAAAGAACCCTATGAGCCTTGGACCTTTGAGGAGTTTAAGCATCTGTATTATGACAGAAAGAAGAATTATGACAAGATTGTAGCTCAAATTTGGCTTTTGAGGCTGACTGAAGGGGGTTCTAGATTGCCTAATCCTTTAACAATTGAACATTTCATTAAGGAAATTGTAGAAATTGTGTTACTTTTGAACAGGATCAAGGGAAATGACCATGCTTTCCATTGGGAAAGATGGATGTACCTTTTCATTCATAAAATTGTTGAAGGGGAAAAATTCATTGATTGGGTAGATTTAATAGCTGAAAGTCTACATAAGGGTCTTATAGCAATAAGTAGTTTCAGCCCATAGTTTCTGTACTCCTTCTTAGTCTATATCCTAGTAGCATCCAAGGAATGGAAGGGACCTCTTCACATGCCCTAGACTGAAGAAATGACCATCTATCAATATTACAAAGACATTTAGGCAACCAAATCTTGCAAAGAATTTAGGAGAGTTAATGATGTCTTTCTTGGGAGGTTAGTCGTTGAGCTTCAAGGCCATGAGAATCATATATTATTAGAAGAATCCATGCAAGCTATCAAAATCTTTGATTGTTTCTATATTTAGTTCCCTAAATTTACATATCTCAGAGTTGGGGGTTTTTCTGGTGAACCTCTTAAGTTTCCACGCTAGTGTTTAGATAATATTGCTTTATATAAGATATGTTGGTAGTTTTTTTCTATGCTTGAGTACTCTAAAAGTACAAAGAGGTCAACCTCTTTCTTGTTCCCCATTGAAATTGGTCATTACCAACGTTCAAGCTACAAGTAGGACAAACTAGCACAAACTGCATTGTCACATTTCTAGCTCAAACCATATGCTCCTAGAGAGAAATTTGTTTATATAGGATTCAATAGGGATAATTTTGGGCATGCACCTTTATTAGTCCATGTTCCTCATTTAGAAGATTATTGGGCCAATTCTCCTGATGAATTTGAAGTCAGAAAAAGATTGTGGTCTAGGTTGACAATCAACTAGATTAATATGTTTAAGGTGAACCTCAACACACATGGGATAATAGAAGATGAAACTAAAGATGTGATTGAACCATTCTATGTTGATCAAATTGAATACATACCAATCCTTAAGCTTGACTAGACTAGAAAGGAAGATGATAACATATTTTCCCATACTTAAGAAGTGTTGACAAGAACTGAAAAATGGTTGAAGACAAAGAATATTGAATCAACCACTCCTAAAGCCCCTGAGAACTACTCAAGAGCTAAGCATAAAAAGGCATAGCCAAAACCTAAGGCCATTTCTAACCTTGATATTGCTGATCCTGTTGCAGGTTCCCCTAAAGTTGAGTCTGAAGTTGAAGTTGAAGTAACTTCAAAGTCAATTCAACTTCAGGTTCCTAAAAAGGTCCCAAAGTTCAAAAGAGTAACTCCCTCCAGCACTAAGAAGGTGACACCAAGCAAGGGAAAGAAGATAGTTACTGAAACGCCTCACAATAGGTGTTCCATAGTCATGCGCTAGGCCTGGCTTAGGAATAATCTATTCAAGCTAAGGACTACTTTTACCCTACCATGAGGTGCATTTAGATTGTCAACCCAAGGATGTATACTTGAAATGGTCGGCACACTATGTGCACTAGGTACCTTGATGAGCCATTATGCTTGTGCTGCAGGAAAGTAAAAATGCAAAGGAAGGAAACTATACTATTGCGTAGAAAGGAAACTACTGAATCTATGAATGTTGAAAACACAATGACAAGATAACAGAGATTCCATCTTGATTCATCCATTAGACTGTTCTCATAGATGTTGCAGGAATGTTCATGAAGTGTGATGCTACAGGAAGGAATTAACTAGCTATGTCTTACTTAAAATACTGCTAATGCTTAGTAAAATGAATCTATTCTATCCTAATCTAATCCACCTTCCAAGTGGGCCCCCTTGGTTGGCTTCTCTAATCTACCAATGCAGGATAGAAACTAAAGGGAACTAATTCATTTCATTAATCAATCATTACATAATTCAGAATTGTAAAACACAACTGCAACAAATTGTGAATCAATGTTCTCTCTTACTCGATAAAACTTATCAAAACCAAAAACTGAAAACTAAAAAAACTTTTCACACAGGAGTTGATCCTGATATATATATAGGGAATCTACTCTTTATTACATAACAGAAAAGTAACTATCCTAAATTAAGTCCATAGGAGAGAATATAGGAGAACAACTGAAAGCGGAAAGGAAGGATAACATAATTGAGGAGGGAGTAATGAAGTTGTGACATCCACTTGTTACAGCGTAAATGTAGAGAAGGTAATGGCTCGTAAAAACTCCTCCTTATTCATTGCCATGTTTCCTGGAGTGGTTATAACTTCATTTTCATGGTTGTTCCTTCATGCTCGTTTCTCCTTGAATGCTGTTGGCAACCAACTTCTGGATTCTTCTGCTCATCCTTTAATCCTTATCATCAGGTTAGTTATGATATAAAACATATTTGCAAATAAACATCCATCAAACTAAATTCAAGCATAAGAATGCACATTTGGATATTTATATGAAATACTGCATATTAGATATAATTTAGGCAAAGGATGACATAGTTTTTCTACCCCATAAATCATCAAAGGTTTATCAAACATAAGCTTATAAGTGTTAAAACAAGGATGAACGGAGTATCATAAAGTATCTTAAACATAACAAAATAAAGGCATTTTTTAGACTCATCATCTGCCCCCTGCTAAACTAATGCTTGTCCTCAAGCATTACACTTCTTTGTCAAAGATTTGAGCTCCCCAACTTTTGTCTTTCCCTTTCTGCTGCTCTTGAAGGTGTAATAGAATCCTCTGGTACTTTCCCATACTTCTCGCCTATGGTCTTCCTGCAACTTATCAAGTTTGTCAACATCAATATCATACAGGGGCCATAAAAGCATTGGAGGTTGCATGGTTAAAGAAAACCATAGCTCTGGCCTTAGTTGCTTTCCCAGTTCTAAACATTTTGGAACTCTATATAGTGTTGCTTCCAAATTAATAGGACTGTGCGGCTCTGATTTGTTGAGAGAATCAGGTAACCGTGCCCATCTACCTCTTACTCTGGTCATAGCTCTTTGGAATGCAAAGTAGGGAAAATTTTCATATTTGGCATATACTTTGGCTCTAGCAGCAAATAAATTCTTTCTAATGTCTGGATTACTCTTCCCATAGGTTAATGTAAACCAATCTCGAAGCATTTCTTTTGGCTGTTTACTTTTTGCCCTCAAGGGTAAAGGTTTTGTTCTCTCCTCATCTCTATAATTAACCAGTTGTCTATCATAATTCACCTCATTAGACATCCATGAAATTAAAGCTTTCAAATGCACATCTCCTATATAGAGCAAAGGATTCCACTCAGTTTCTGCAGGAATGACAAAATTATGAATATACAACTCACACAATAGATTTTTCTGCCATGGTGGTAAGGTTTGATACAGCCCATAAAACTCTTGTGCGGTTTTGAATTCTGCATTTACATTTTTGAGGGTTAACATCAACTGAAACAAAAGATATTGTTCTTCCAAACAAAAAACATATGCGCAAGGAGGTGGTCTTCAAGCAAGAGCTTGATCAGCTAATTTAAGTGCATGTTCCATGCGCTGTTTCTGTCTTTCTAGCTATTCTTTCAATTCTTCAATCTCCTCATTTTGTGATGTTATGATCTTGCTGATTCTTTTCTTCTCCTCTTTCCATAGTGCTTCAGCAAATAAATGCTGTCCATATAATTAGAAAAGGAGTTTTTGTAAGGTGACGGCACTGTTATCCTTTTCATAATCCTTTTTTCTTTTTCCGTTCCCACCATAGATGTTTTGCCAAACTATTGATCCATGTTGACTTATAGGGGACTAAGGCAGTATTCGAATCATGACTTTCAGGAACTACTTCAGTCTCATGGCTTGAAAAACCTGGTAAATCCATTAAGGTTTCATTAATTTCTTTCTCACATGCTGCAGGAGGACTACCAGAAGCTTCTATCATCTCAATATGAAGGGGAGAATGGTCAAAAATTATCTACATAGGAGACTCTGGAGTGGGTGCTTTAGACAATATAGGATTTTAAAAAATCTTCCCTCTCATTCTAGGGCTTCTTCGCAAAGGAGTCTCTTCTTGTACTATTGTCTTTTGCCTACTTTTCTATTTCAGTATCACTACTACAGGATTAGTTGCTGCAGGACCCTTCTTTATTTTCTTCTGTTGCTGAATTATAGGACTAGGTTTTTGTTGAGCAACGGTTTCTTCTGGTGACTTTTGTTTCCTTTTAGCTTGACTAGTAGTGGGTTTAGGGATGTCCTATTTAGGTGGAGGCACATTCACTTGAGTGGAAGCAAATTATGGTTCAATCCCTTGTGCGTTTTCTATTTCAGCTTCCTCAATATTTTGTTCTGTAGGCTCACTACTGGGAACTACATTTTCCTCACCTTGCTGTTCACTAGGGTCAACTTGGGGTTGTAGGGTTTTAAATTTCACAAAGTCATCCCATGTCAAAGGGGATATGTCCCTAAGAGACCTTTCTATTAACAACTTAATCAAAGCATGGTGAGTGACAAAATTATCTTTCCCTTTTTGAGTCTCTTCCGCACTAATACAGAGCATATTATATAGAAAATTTGGGAGATTCAAGCCAATATTGTGCCTTATACAACTAAGCAACTTAAAATGGTGTGCATGTAAGTGAGAAAATCTACCTTCACAAGTAAAATACCTGATGACATGCATTGCTAGGTCAGGGTATGGAGGTGGCAAAGACAATCTCTTGCACCCCTGCTTTGTAAGATCCAATGGAGGGTCATGTGGGGTAGTGAACTAGGCCCTTGCTGACCTAGCATCATGTGAGCTCGGATAATGCTCTCAGACAGGAGGTAACCCTATTACTTCTGCAATTTGTTCTTCTGTTGCAATTACTATCAAACGCCACATAGAAGCTTCACCTTCATCAAATGTCCTGGTGAATTCTACAACTGCTTCTTCATCATATGCTGTTAAATTCAAACAATAACCTAACCACCCGCATGCATTGAATCTTCTTACTGCTTCTACATCAGAGAGCAACAAAATGTGCTCGACTGGCTCTTTTCTCTGTAAAACTCCTCCCATTTCTTGATACTTCTGCTACTTCGTTTCCCTCTTCCTTTCTGAATGCAAACTTCAAAACTCTGCGTTATTTCTCAGATGCTTCACCACTTCTTTTTGGAAACATTAATTGCCATAACCAATTCTTATGTGCCATAATTAAACTTTAGGTAAAAGTAAATCATGAATTTGCATGGAAATCATCTGAAAACATGGTTCAAATGCCAAAATTTTAAAAAATAGGTCACATCATGGCTTAGCACAAAAAATTTGGCACGAACAAAGAAAAATTCATTCAGAAAGTGGGAGTACAACACTTGACATGGCATACTTATGGCAAAAAGTTCTTATTAATAAAGGGTAATACCAAGATTTTTGAAAATCATCACAGTTAATCAGGCATGTCATTGGATAGTACGACACTCCCTGCTAATTTTATGACAAGTGTCCTCACGTGTCAGACTAGTATGGGTTAGGGACTAGAATACACCGTAATTATAAAGACTATGCAGTATTAGATATAATTAACAAAATTTGCAAACTTATAAATGAATAATAGTTTGAAAACATTTATACCTACCAAGCGGATTGTCACATGCTCCAAAAAAAAGGTGATAGAAATAATGTCAATGGCAGCATCCATTAGCATGTGCAGATTTGATTAAAAACACGAAAACGTAAGTATGTAGAAAGTGGGTGGATGGAAGATTAAGAAATGGAGTGAGGTGGGTGGATGGAAGATTAAGATATGAGTTGAAAGAAATATCCTGAAAATAAAATGGACTTTATGTGAACATAAAGTTATTATTATGGACATGCAAATTAGAATTAATGTTGAAGAAGAGCAGTCGAAAGGTTTTCACCTTCGGCTGCAGGAAGAGATACTTGAGTTGTTGTTGGATCCGGTTGTTCGAACTATTGCATGAACTCGGCTTTTGTTTGAGGCTGTTTGTAAAGTTTAAGTCGATGACTGTTGATCAGCATGTTGAAAGGCATATCATCAATTGTGGTTAGTTGAACTATTCCATTATCAAAGACATGGATAATTTGATATGGTCCTAACCATCGCGTTTGCAGATTCCCTGGCATATCCTTGAAGCGGGAATCATACAATAATGCCCAATCACTAGCTTTGAACTGTTTGTTGAGGATATGAGAATCATGCTGATGTTTTCTCTATTTTTGTACCATTTTAGTATGTTCTAAAGCGGTCTTGCGCATTTCATCCAAAGAATTAAGATGCAGGAGACGTTCTCTTTGTGCTGCAGGAAGATCAATATCTAAGGTCAAGGCTATTCTTAAAGTCTTGTGTTCAAATTCAATTGGAAGCATTGCCACTTTCCCATACAAAAGCTCAAATGGTGTGAATCCAGTAGTGGTTTTCCAAGTTATTCTATAAGCCCAAATAGATTCTTGTAACCGGCTGGTCCAATCTCAACGATGCAAATGGATTGTTTTAGTTAGAATATTTTCCAGCTCACGGTTGGTAACTTTTTCTTGTCCATTGGCTTGTGGATGATAAGGACTAGATCTGCGATGCTTGATGTTATACTGTTTCATCAATTTTGAAATCAAGTTAGAAGTAAACTGTGTGCCTTGATCAGTAACCAATTCTTTAGGAACTCCATAACATGTAAAAATCTCTTCATACAGGAATTTGGCAACTTTTTCATCATGGGCATGTTTCATAGCCTTAACCTCAACCCATTTGGTTAGGTAGTTAGAACAAACTAGAATATAAGACTTCCCATTTGATGGAGGATCAATAGGACCGATGAAGTCCATTCCCCATTTGTCAAATGGTGTTAACACCATTTGACGATTCAAAGACATTTCATCTATTTTGGTTGGGCGACCCATTCTTTGGCATTGGTCACACTTCCTTGTATAATTGATGGCATCTTTATGAAGGGTAGGCCAATAGTAACTAGTGGTTAAGATTTTGAAAGCTATTCTTTTGGCTGCAAAATGTCCTCCGTAGCGCTCATTATGACATGTATGCAAAATATCATATGTCTCATCTTCTCTTACACATTTGGGCATAACTTGATCAAGTCCAGTATAGAACAGAAAATTGTCTATCCATGAGAAATGGAAGCTTTTTGTATGAGCAACTTTCTCTCCTTATAAGAAAAATGCGTTGATGTCTTATTAGTTACGATGTAGTTAGCAATATCTGCATACCATGGAACTTTAAAAGCAATATGAAACAAATGTTCATCTGGAAATGCATCATCTACCAGAGTAGTGTCAATATCATGATGATTGATTCTTGACAAATAATCAGCTACGACATTTATTTTTCCAAGCTTATCTACTATGGTTATGTCAAATTCTTGTAACAATAGTAACCATCTTGCTAACCTACCAGTTATAGCAGATTTGTTCATGAGATACTTGATTGCTGCATGATCAGTATGAACATAGATAGGATAACTTGTGATGTAATGCCGAAATTTATTTAGAGCATAGACTACTACTAACAATTCTTTTTTGGTCACTGTGTAATTCAGTTCTGGACCATGAAGACTCTTACTAATACAATAAATGGCATTCTCAAGATTTGAGTGTTTCTGTGCTAAAACTGCTCTTATGGCATAATCAAAAGCATCTGTATATATGTGAAAAGGTAGGTTCCAATCAGGGCCTTATAAAATTGGGGCTATGGTCAAAATTTTCTTAAGGTGCAGGAAAGCTTTATCACACTCAGGTGTCCATTTGAATTCAACTTCTTTTTTAAGCAACTTATACAAGGGTCTGGCTATTTTACTGAAATCTTTTGTAAAATGCCTGTAATATCCAACATGTCCCAGAAAAGATCTGATATCTTTTAATTTAGTGGGTATGGGTAATGTTTGAATTACCTCAATTTTAGCTGGGTCTACTTTTATACCTGTAGTAGATATGAAATGACCGAGTACCACACCCTCTTGCATGAGCATGAAACACTTTTCACTATTTAGTGCCAAATTATGTTCTTGACATCTTACCAAAACTTTTTCAAGATTTATGATTGCTTCTTCAAAAGTAACTCCAAATGTTGTAAAGTCATCCATATAGATTTCCATACAATCATGTGATATATCAACAAAAATACTAATTACAGCTCGTTGAAATGTTGCAGGAGCATTACAAAGACCAAATGGTAAAACAGAGTATGCAAATGTACCCCATGGATAGGTAAATGTAGTTTTGTCTTGGTCTTCAAGAGCAATACTAATTTGATTATAGCCACTATATCCATCTAAAAAGGAGAAGTACTTCTTTCCAGCTAGTGTATCCAAAACTTGATCTATGAAGGGTAAAGGAAAATGATCCTTTTTAGTAGCCTTATTCAACTCCCTATAATCTACAAAAATTCTCCATTTTCCTCCTTTCTTAGGTACTATAACCAATGGTGATACTCATTTACTATCAGATATAGGATAGATAAAGCCAGCATCCAACAGTTTCTGCAATTCTTTTTGGACTATTTCTCTGAGGCTTGGATTTATCCTCCTCTGAGGTTGACAACGTGGTAAACAACCTTCATTAATGTATATCCTATGGGTACATAGTGTAGGGATTAATCCTTACATATCATCATAATCCCAAGCAAAAGTCTTCTCATGCTTCTAAAGCAATTCTTTTAATTGTTCCATCTGTACAGATGTCAATTTGGGGTTAACATGCAGTTTATGGCCTTTACTCAGTTCAATAGGAATAGTGGATTCTACCATAGAAATTTTAGAGATTGGGCTTCCTTCTACTTCACAGGGAAGTAGTGAACAAAGATTTTCAGGTTCCTTAAGTAAAGTACAACTTGTATCACACTCCTCATATGTAATCAATTCTAATACAGAGCTTTTAGACACATCTTTTCCTACCACACAGGTGTTGGTAAGGATGCTCTGGATTACTGAATCTTCTTCTTGCAACTTTAGAAAAGATTGCCTATATAACATCATAAGTTGTACTATGGAATTTATCTCTTCTTCTTCATCTCCTAAATCTGGCCAAAAAGATGTACTCAAATCTGGTAATGGTTGTGCAGGAGGATATAGATCAAATTGCTTGGTTGCTTGGCCATTTGATATGGTCATATTCACTGATCTAAAATTTATGTTTGTATCAGCTGTGGCCAACCATGGTCTACCTAGAATGATAGGATAGCCAGAGAGGTTTACTTTAGGGGACAAAATCATGAATTCCACAGGATATTCTAGGGAATCTAAGGTCACAACAATATTTTCTATCATTCCATCAGGAGTGACAGTGGAACTATCTGCAAGCTGCAGAATAGTTGGTGTGGGCCTTAATCCTTCTATTTGTAACTTCTTCATGGTTTCTTTAGTCATCACATTTATAGAAGCTCCCAAATCTATTAAGGCATTTTTAACAAATTGACCATTGATGCTGACACTTACTACTGGACTCCCTGGATCAGAATATTTTGGTGTAATCACTCTTCCTAACCTGATATCAGCTAAATGTCCAACAACATGAACTGTGGTAGGATCCTTCTTCTTCCTTCTAGGTTTCTTTAGACAAGCTTCCCTTATAGTTTGTCCATAAGCAGGAATGTCCTTAATAGCTTGAAACAAAGGTATTTGGACATGCATAGTCTTCAATTGGTTAACAATGTCAAAGGGTTGTTCCTTGCTTTGTTCAAAGTTGGTTTGGAAAAGGAGGCTCTATTGCTGGTTGGTTTGGTATTGGTATGGTAACATTAGTTAGGTCAACAGGTTCATCAACCAAAGGTTCTGATGCTGCAGGAGAATCTGATACTTTAGTTATAAGAGGTGGCCTTGGTGCTGGTAAGGTCGTTCCATATCTCAAATGTATATCTGCGACATCTAGGGCATAAGTAGGGTACTGCTGGGTATTAGTACTATACATGGGCTACTGTGGTTTGCTATTTGGATTTGGCTAAGACTGTGTAGGTAGCTGTGTTTGCTTTTGAGGTCCACTATTTGCAGGTGGTGGCATTAAAGCAGGTTGTTGAGCTGGAGGGGGTAATTGTGGAACACCAGTATTTTGGTTAGGCCATTGTTGAGATCCCTTCCATTGGTTTGGAGATTTCCAATTCCCTTGGTTTGGAGATTGCCAATTCCCTTGGGGTGGTTTCCATTGGTTCTACTGGTTCTAGGGCCATTGGTTATTCTGCTAGTTAAGCCAAGGTTGTTGGAAAATTTGAGACCATTGCAATTGTTGTGGGTTATTTTTCCCAGCATTATTCCAATTGGGTTGGTTTTGTGGGGGACCTTGGGTATTGCGGTTTTTCCATTGATTACCATATAAATTTGAATTTTGTAAGGGGTCTTGAGGCATACCTTGACGTTGAGCCCATGGTCGGCATTGAGCAACAAAGAATACTTTCTCATCATCCCCATCTATCTTTACATATTCAGTTGGAAGATGCTGGTTCTCCATGCTTGCAACCAATTTATAGTGGGAATCCTTCTTTTGCTTTTAGCAATGAGGACAATACTCAGCTAGTTGTAACTCAGCCTCTACTTGCTTCTTCTTTGCAGTCATTGTATCTAGCTGTGTAGCGACATCATTACTGATGTCTTATTTGAAATATGACAACAAATTGGATATTTCAAGTTTTGAAATGCCTTGACTAATTCCTTTTGTAACCGTAGAACGGGGTCCTCAACCTTTCTTCATGGTTGACCTTGAGTAGTTCTGACATATCTTTTTGAGGTTGTCCCATTGAGCTTGATATACATCTCCACCGACCATCAAGTCCAATGCTTCCAAACAGTCTTCATTCACTCCTCTTAGAAAGACTAGTTTTTGGGAATCTTCAGACAATGTGTGCTGAGGATTCTTTTGTAGTGTATATAAAAATCAAGAAACATAGTCTTCTAATGTCTCTTCCTTCTTCTGTGATATCCTAAAGATATCATCTCCTCTTTTGCGGGATGCTTTGCAATATTCTTTATATTTTTCCAAAAACAAGGCTTGCATTTCATCCCAATTTACATCTGCATTGGCTCCTAAGCCCATGAACCATTGTAAAGTTGATTCTTTCAATGTCGTTGGAAATAATTTAAGCTTATGGGCATCAGTGTTGTAGTTGAAACTACGACAAAGGATGTCAAATTCAAACAAGAAGGTATCAGGGTCTTCAGTGGCAAGGCCATAGAACTTTGGAAGAGCAGTGGGAGGTATATTCTTGAGATTGGCATTGGTTATGAGACTTGGAAGTGGAAATGGAAAAGTGGGTTGTGCCATGACTGGTGGGACTGGATTATGAGGTTGCTGCTGGAAAGGAAGGTTAGGCACTGGGTGATTAACAACTAGTGGATTCGAGGTAGTGTTATCAAGAAAACTAGTCAATATTTTAGTGAAGGGCTGGGGACCAGATATATCTAGGGATTCAGCTCTTGATGATGATACTGTGGGGAAAACAAGACTTGCATCTTCAAAGGGAAACTCAACTTCTTCTTCAACTTCTTCATTCAAATTAACAGATCCCTGTGGAAGAAATCTGCCATATTCATCTCGTTGTCTTCCTCTTCAATGCATGCAACTAAAATTTTCACACTGGTAAAAAGAACTTAATCTAAAAACTATGACTCAAAAATGCTCCTAGCTTGACACCATCCCTGGCAATGGCGCCAAAAATGAACCGCCTCACAATAGGTGTTCCATAGTCATGTGCTAGGCTTGGCTTAGGAATAATCTATTCAAGCTAAGGACTACTTTTCCCCTACCATGAGGTGCATTTAGATTGTCAACCCAGGGATGTATACTTGAAATGGTCGGCATAATATGTGCACTAGGTACCTTGATGAGTCATTATGCTTGTGCTGCAGGAAAGTAAAAATGCAAAGGAAGGAAACTATACTATTGTTGTAGAAAATAAACTACTGAATCTATGAATGTTGAAAACACAATGACAAGATAACAGAGATTCCATCTTGACTCATCCATTAGACTGTTCTCGTAGATGCTGCAGGAACGTTCATGAAGTGTGATGCTACAAGAATGAATTAACTAGCTATGTCTTACTTAAAATACTGCTAATGCTTAGTAAAATGAATCTATTCTATCCTAATCTAATCCACCTTCCAAGTGGGCCCCCTTCCTTGGCTTCTCTAATCTACCAACATAGGATAGAAACTAAAGAGAACTAATTCATTTCATTAATCAATCATTACATAATTCAAAATTGTAAAACACAACTGCAACAAACTATGAATCAGTGTTCTCTCTTACTTGATAAAACTTATCAAAACAAAAAACTAAAAACTAAAAAAACTTTTCACATAGGATTCGATCCTGATATATATATATATATATATATATATATATATATATATATATATATATAGGGAATCTACTCTTTATTACATAATAGAAAAGTAACTATCCTAAATTAAGTTTGTAGGAGAGAATATAGGAGAACAACTAAAAGCGGAAAGGAAGGATAACGGAATTGAGGAGGGAGAAATGAAGTCACTGCATCCACTTGTTATAGCGTAAATGTAGAGAAGGTAATGGCTCGTAAAAAATCCTCCTTATTCACTGCCATGTTTCTTGGAGTGGTTATAACTTCCTTTTCGTGGTTGTTCCTTGATGCTTATTTCTCCTTGAATGCTGTCGGCAACCAACTTTTGGATTCTTCTGCTCATCCTTTAATCCTTATCATCAGGTTAGTTATGATATAAAACATATTTGCAAATAAACATCCATCAAACTAAATTCAAGCATAAGAATTCACATTTGGATATTTATATGAAATACTACATATTAGATATAATTTAGGCAAAGGATCACATAGTTTTTCTACCCCATAAATCATCAAAGGTTTATCAAACATAAGCTTATAAGTGTCAAAACAAGGATGAACGAAGTATCATAAAGTATCTTAAACATAACAAAATAAAGGCATTTTTTAGACTCATTAGTTACAGTCAACCTAGATCCTACTGAAAAGAAGACAAGTTCAGAGTAGTCCCCTATTACCCCCATGGCTAATAATACCCCAGACCCTCAAAAGTCTCCAAAAAGTACTGGTGCTCAATTTCATGCCTTGGTCATAGAAAAAGTTTCTCCTATGGCAAGTAAAGAACTGATTACTCCCAAGTGGCTAGAAGTTTCTGTTGAGAAGAAAAGGAGCTTAGTACCATTATCCATGCCTATCAATGACCTAGTTAGCAAATGTTTTGGAAAGGCTTTGAAGACTAAACGGGCCAAAACTAAGTCCAGGTTGAACTTTGATAAAAAATCAAGGCATTGTATAGCTGAAATAGCCAAACTAATAGAAGGCAATTCGTTTAAAAACCTCTGTCCTGAGGACTGTTAGGTAACAAGGATTGATCTTGGAAAGGGTAGCCATGCGGTTGATATGAAATTTTTTGAAGCTTCAAACAAGAAGATCGCTGACAAAGTCTAGAAAGATGCTGAAGACAAGAAGGACATGAAAGAAGTAATGAAGAGCATGGCACAATACATTAATGCCATCCTACATCTAAAACCCAAACCTCAAAATGAGATGTCAGCAATGGTAGATGTATTCTCTTCAGCCAACTAGCAATTTCTGGATAATTTTCAAAAGTGCAAGGCTATTGCAAAAACATCAAAGGAGTGGTTGCAGTTCATCCTAGATGAAACTGAGAAACAAATTAGACTATTGGATAAAGCTTCAAAAGAGACCGCTGTTATTGTCAAAAGGGTGGATCCAATAATGAGGGTTTTGAAAAAGAAATAAATAACTAGGTAAAATTGGTGCTCTGGATTGAGGAAATTCAAAGTTTCAAACTATAGAAGTTTCAAGCTAAATGCCCTATCGTTGGTCTAGATGATAAAACCTTACATGTGATTAAAGATTGTATTGAATGGAAAAATGAAGCACTAGTCTAGGCAGCCACTGAAATCAAAGAAATATTAGATGATCTCAAGCTCATGGATGAAATTATCCAAGGTTATTTGAAATGGTTCAATAAGAATTACGCAGGGAAATAAAGTGACTCTATTGCCCCTATAGATGAATTGATAAATGAAATCCAGAAGAAGTTCCAAGAAGTCCATGACAAAAACGTACCATGTAGATAGGATTTTTCTAACATTTCCCATACTGAACCTATGTTGATAATCAATTTGAAACATTTGGAGATGCACAGAGAAAAGGTAGTGGAATTGACAAGAGAAAAGGAAATCTAGAAGTAGAGGATTGCATACATCGGCTTACCTCACTAGTCAATTATCTTCTCATTTTCTATTACATACGAGACAGGGAAGGCCACAAAGATCATGGCTAGTGTGGATGGTTCCTCGTGACATGGCACTTGATTAATGGGAAATTATTTTTCATTTTCCTATTTATTTTCTTTATGCATTTTAGTTAACACAGTTGTGTTAACTAAGAGACAATTTACTCCTAGTGGGGTGATTTTGGATGACTATCCAGCCCCATGCCCTATATATATGTAATGAATAATATTGAATAGGGTTAATCTCTCTATAGAAAAAAGCACAAATACTTTTTTTTTGATACTGTGCACTTTGTTTTGAAATAGAATACTTCCAAGTTAGTAGCAATTGAAGTATGATTTTATAGTTTTATGTATTGAAACTTCTTGAAGTAGATACTACTATCTACTTTATGGTAATGTGCATTCTTGAGGGTGTATGTTATATGTGGAGGTGAAGTTGTATTTTGTTGTGCATTCTAGAATTATTTGTTTTCAAATCTTGAAGGTTGTGGGAGATTGAATCTATGTTATTTTACCAATGATCTTTTGTTTTAACATTCAGTCAGGTGTATGATATTGATTATTAAGATCAAATGGTTTTTCAACATTAGCATTTATCTTATGTTTATGAGATGATTTTGAACTTTTAAAGTATTTTTAGTAAAAATACTTATTGGGAGGACTTTTCCTCAATTGAGGAAAAATGATTATCTTTTCATGAAGGTTAGCTGCACCTTGAATAATATCAAGTAAATTTCTTTAAGCAAAGAATTCCTTATCAATAAATAGGAATTTAATTTGTTAGTTTTCAATTTTCTTCCTTGTTCAAATCATCAAAAATCTTGGGAAAAAATTGTTTACTAACAAATCCACTGGGTTTTCATTATGAAATGTAACAAATTTATTAAATGCAAAAAACTAGGCCAACAATGGCTTTGTCTGGGGACAACTAGTATATAGATTCATGCAAGGGCTTAGAATCCCTAGAAGAAGTAGAATACATACTTGACAAATTTTTTGTTTTATAACTTCAAGGGAGCAACAACATAGGAAAAACACTATACAAGGATTGTACAAAGACCCAAAAGAATTTATAGAATATATGGAAAAACCTAAACTACTATTCATGGAGAAACAAGTATTTTTAAGAAAAATACCTCTTCAAAAAATGCCCATGAACTGACAGTTCAATAATATTACTTGATAAATCTTTCAAAATATAAGAATCCTCTCTCCATGCAACATCAATTAAATAAGGATCCAGCCATAGAGGATCAAACTTTCCATGTTTACCTTTGTCTTCAATCCCAACATTCCACATCAGAACTAGGTCTTCAAGTTCAAAATTTTTAATTACTATCTTTCTGTCATACAATAGTTTGACTCGTAATTGTAACTTTGCATTTCTAAGAGAGGCTTCTTTTCTAGTCTCTATTAATCCTACCAATTCATCCATTCTTTCTTGAATATCATCAATGACATCTTCATTATACATCTAAATATAATTGTATAGGCCTATTAAATTATTTTGAGGCAGTCTAGCCTAGATTTCATATACAAGATCAAAAGGTGCAACACCTATTACTTTACACCTATTTCTTTCTTTACTATTACTTTTTTGACTCATACTACTAGCTATAACTTGGAATCCCATGCTTTTTCTTTGTTATCATCCAAAGTCCTTTTTATGACTTTTAACAAGCTCTTATTGGTAGATTTAGCTTGTCCATTTCCTTGTAGATGATAAGGTGAGGGTGTTGATGTAGTTATGCTATATTTATCATATAATTTTTTAAAATCCTCTGATCTAAAGCAAATTTCATTATCAATCACAATCCTTTGAGGGCATCCAAATCTTGTTATGGTATTATTTAGAAGAAAGTTGTTTACTAATTTTCTGGTAACATTTCTTGTAGGAATGGCTTCCACCCATTTTGTAAAATAATCTGTAGCTACTAGGATCCATAAATAACTAATACTTGACTTAGGGGAGACTTCACCTATAAAATCCATACCCCATTGTTAAAAAGGTGTTTGAACATCTATTGGTTTTAAAGGGGTATTTCCATAAAACTTTAGCTTACTTGCAAATCTCTGGCATGCATCACATTTTCTAACACGCAATTGTACATCTTTGAAAAGAGTAGGCCACCAAAATCTAGCTCTCATATTCTCGTGAGTAGTAGTCTTAGCCATATAGTGCCCTCCACATAATCTTGAATGCATTTCATTTAGTATCTCCTTAGCTTTTTCTTGATCAATGCATTTTAGTAATACTCCTAAATTTTCCTCCACCATTGGTTATTGTTAACAATGATGTATCTGATTGCATGCAATTTTGTACTTCTCTTTTCATTGTCTATCAAGTGGGGTGCAGCTTCCATATGTTGCAAATATTATATGACATTAGTGTACCACTCACAATGATCCATGTCACATAGACCTGACCTTAAATCATCTTCTACCATATTTATTTGATTGGCATCCAGGTTTGATTGAGCCATGAGTTTTGACAATCCTTGACCCCTTACCAGTTTAGTGATTTGTACATCAGTATTAAACTCTTGGATCTTGTTAATCCATCTGCACCTCCTACCAAATACTTCCTGCTAAGATAAAATATCCTTAACAACTGCACTTGGTCCAAATGCTATTACAATGGCAAGATAACATCTGAATGCTTTGAAATTTTTTACTAAGGCATAAGCCTGCTTTCCATTTATCTCATATTTCAATTCTGTAGGATGAAAAGATTTTCTAAAAAATACAATAGGTTTCTCATACCCTTCCTCATTTTTCTGCAATAGACCTACTGCCATAATATGAAAAGATGTAAAGATGCAAAGAAAAATATATCCATTGGCTTTGCATAATCAGGACCCTAAGGATTGATGCACTTTTTATGGTAGTATTGATGTCCTGAAATGATTTAAAAGGCTCACCATCCCAAGTGATAATAGCTCCTTTTTTGAGCATTTTAGATATTGGCCTACTAATCTAAGCAAAATTAGTAACAAATATTCTCAGAAAATTTACTTGCCCAAAAAATGATTGTATTCCTTTTACATTTTTTTGGCTTGGGAACTTTATCAATGGCAACTACTCTTTTAGGGACAATCTTTACCCCATCTTTTGATACTATGTGACCTAACAATCTTCCTTATGTCACTCCAAACATGCATTTTTTTGTGTTCAGAGAGACTCCATGTTCTAAGGCTTTAATAAAAATTTTCTCCAAATGTCTGCAATGATCTTAAGCCTTTTTTGAATATGTAGTTAGATCATCTTGATAAACTACCATGAACTTGTCAATGTATTCCTTGAAAGCAACATCCATGGATCTCTAGAATCCATGGAGCAATATTCTAGAGATCCTAATATAGAGGCCATGTTGCAATAGGTGACTAGTTCAAAATTAATGTCCATGACAGATGGATTCTCAGGTTATAACTAGGTTCTTGTAAATAAAAAATAGTAGTTGCTTTCAAGGATCTCTAGAATCCATAGTTATCTTTTAAAGAAGCAATGTTTAGGTTTCCAAAATCCACACAAAGCCTTATATTTCCATTTTTCTTCCTGACATACACTAAATTTGATGCCCAAGTAGAATGTCTAATTGGCTTAATTATTCCTCCATCTCTTAGCTTCATTAACTCTTCTTGCATTTTGGGAGCTAAGGTGGGGTTTACTAGCCTCTATTTTTGCCTGAAAGGTTTGATATTCTCCTTAAGTAGTATAAGATGCTAAAATAAGTCTTCTCTATAGGCTTTGAGGTCATCATATGACCATGCAAAAATATGTCTATATTTTCTAAGTAGATCAACTAGAGGTTTCCTAATTTTAGCAGACAAATTTTGACCAATATAAACCTTTTTTGGAGCTTCAGAGGTGCCAAGATTTATTTCTTCAAGTTCTTGTGGTTTGTGATTTCTAACATCCAACTTCACCTTATCTTAGTTATCTAACATACTTTCTAAGACTACCAATCCCTTGGGCACTTTGTTAGTTTTCAAATGCAAAATTTCTTGGCCAAAGATTGTCTCTTTCCCATTTGTTGTCTTGATTAAAGCACTGCATTCAAGTTCTTGTCCATGATAGTTGTCTTCATTTGACAAGAAATTCAAAATATCTTTATCATCTTCAAAAACTTGCTAGTGTTCTATATTATCAGAGATTGATAGTCTATTTTATACTTCAATGTATGAAATACAAGCAAATGATACATCCTTATGCTTAATGGCTACATTTGTTAATAGATCGGCCATCTTGTTATTACTCCTTTCCATCCAAGAAATTCCAAAGGCATAAAAAAATTCAATTTGGTCCCATACATCATTTTTGTATTGCTTCAATCTCTTATTCTTGGATGCATAAGTCTCTCTTACTTGGGAGACTACTAACTTCAAATCACCAATAACATGCAACCTTTTTATTCCATGATGAGTTGCAACTCTTAATCCTAGTAAGAGTGCTTCATTTTCAGCTACATTATTGGTACATGAAAAATTCAAGTTAAATGAATATCTAAAAGTATTCTTTTCTGGTGATACAAAAACTACCCTAGCTCTTGAACCTTCCCTAGAACTTGCCCCATCAAAGTACATGGTTCATAAAATCTGTGAATCCATTAAACACTCCAATTTATGTGCAATTATAGCTAGAATTTTCTCAACTTCTTAAATAATCAACTCTTCTCTAAATCCATTTACATTAGTATCTAAAAAATAAGTAGAATCCTTATCAATATTATCCCAAAACATATGGTTGATCCTTGGCTCCCTGTCTACCTTGGCTGCATTATCTCCTATATAAAAGGTTGCATATATGACAAATCACATTTTAAATTTCCTCCCATTGATGCACTCCATTTTTTGGATAATAACATTCCATAGTGGTGAGGGATGTCAACCACAAGGAATGACGTGGTTAATTCTACATTAGTGTAAGCTGCTAACTTGAAAGGTAAGGCATAAATTGTACCTATAACAGGCACTTCTCTTGCATCCATGGCCCTGCACCAACCTTTTTTGGTGCCTACCTCTAAACCTAGGGCTTCCATGACCTTAAAAGGAATAATAGTATTGGAGGCTCCTAAATCTATCATGTAATTTTTTAAAGTTCTACCCTTTATCACCATACTAAGGAAGAAAGGATCAATATCTTGCAAATATGCTACTAATGAATTATCTAAATTTTTTTAAGGAATTTGAGACATGATACCAATATCTTCTACTATCGCAAGGGTTTGTTGTATGGTCCTTTGTTCAACAATATTATTGCTATTACCTATCCCACCCAACCATGATGAAGCTTTACTCTTATGCTCATCTATTCTAAATAATTTAGATAAAGGCACTTTTATAGTTATTTGAGATAGCATAGATATCATGTCAATTGGATCACATATAGTAGGTTTTACAAGAATACCTAGAGTTGAGATCTTTTGAACAATAGGCATCACTACTTAGCAACATCATATTCTAATTTCCTTTCTTGTATATTTTCTGTAATAGTCTCATTTTTTGAAATTGCACTTTTTTTTGGGCTCCCATTTCTTAGTCTTATTGTCCTTGACCTTTACTATCACTGCACTATCTTTCTTACTCTCATCCTTCATCTTATGAGTAATATCTTTGATGAAGATGCTAGAAGGCTTACCAGTTTCATTTTTAATAGTCATGTTTCTCAAATTATAGCTACTATGATCTTGTGATACCATTTCTACCATAATTCTATCAATCTTTTTCTTAGAAGGCTTTCTCAAATTTATATGACCAACATTCCAAGATGTAGTACATACATTATCTTCATCACAATCTTCATTATCTAAAAACACTTGTTGATGATTTAATTGGTAAATAGCTCTTGAATCAGCAACATCATTTTTAGACTCCTCTATATCAAAATCTTCATATTCATCACATAGATTCACCATGTTACAACTTACACCATCATGGTCCTTTTCTTCATCTCCCTCCTCATTTTGCACATTTTGATTTGTAGCAAATGATTGGACTACTACACAATAGTCTGAGGAGTGAGGTGATTGGCATATGATACACCATGGCACGTCATCTGATATGTTAACATAATTTCTTTGCAAAGGGTCAGGGGTACCCTTATTTTTTGTATTTTGAGTCTGGTTGGAGATAGGTTTGCCAACTTTCCACTAGGTAGTGTATAGATAGTTTTGGCATTCTTGGCTACCTAATGAAATGAATTTTGTTGATTGGGTTTTTTTAACCAGCATTAGATTTATTTGCATTAAAAGCTAGTGGGTTCAACTTTTTCAAAAGATTCAACACTTGACCTATTGTGTCTTCCTCAAACTTCTTTCTTGCAAGAGACTTGTCACTTTCCTTTTTATTGTTCTTAGGGTTGAACAATTTTGGGTCATCTCTTCTTCCTAACTTACCAGATGCTTTCCTATTATTTTCAATATTTATTGTCATCTTGTAATCATTCCTTAGGTTTTTGGGATCTTTGTCTGATGTACTTGCTACATTGGTTTGGTTCTTGGCAATGCTTTGAGATTACTGTATTTGAACAATATGGATCTAAATACTGGTGGTAGTTGATGAATTAGGGGTAGATTGAGACATATTTTAGTTAGGTACTATAAGTCCACAAGTGGGGACCAAAGTTGTGGCTTGGGTGGAAAAATTAGGTGATGAAGCATGGTGGGGACTGAAGTTGTGGCTTTAACTAATGTATCAATTATTTGTAGTTCATCTTGGTCCCCCTCATCTTCATTAGTTTCAATAAATACTAACTATTTTAAATGTACCAAGATCTGCCATTGACTTGTTGAAAAGTGTGTCATCTAGCCAATTAAAATTGAATATTTCCTACTACTTCTTTAGAACATATTCTCCTATTTTATTTATTTCAAAAAACTCCTCTTTAAAAGAATCAAAGAAAATTTGAACTTTAACAACTTCCTCAATTGTTTTTTCCAACTATGCATGCCCCTTTTCATTTATTACCCTATTGAATCTAAGGCATATCAGATCATCCAATTCTTGGGCCCATTCTTCATTTTCTTTCAATTTATCTATTTTTTTGAGTGCATGAGGGAAAAGCTCAAAGTTTTTATCAAGGTACTTTGAGAAATAATTTATGATTCTCTTCCGCAATGCAATTCTTTTATCATCAAAATTAGAGAGGTCATTAGTCATGTCAAAGGTTTTTTTTCCTATTTTCTCACAAGACAAACTAATGATTGAGAAACATAGAAGAGCGACATCCCTATCCTTGTTGTCCCATTTATTCATAATGGGCTTCAAAGAGACCTCATTACTTTTTAGCTCATTCCATATATTCATTAACCTTGACAATTGTTCATAAAATGTAGGCCAACCAATCTTGTCTACCAGATACATAATTATTTTTCTTATTTTGTCCTCATATTGGATATCAAATTCCACATGTAGTGCCCATAATTTTCTCTTCTCCTCTTCAAAATCCTTGGTTATATAAAAATTGAGGTCTTTGTGGAGTATCTGGTAGCTCTATGAGGGGAGTTGACTTGAAAGTTTCAATTGGAGGACAAGGAGGATAAGTGATCTTGGGTTGCTCGGATTCTCCTATTTTCCCAAATTTCTTGTCCATTTGAGCCATTTGAGCCTCCAATTGATGTATCCTATTTTCTCTTTCCTCATAGGCCTATAACATCTCTTCAAATATGGTATTGAGCTCCAAGAATTTATTTTTGTCCTTTGCAGAAATAACAACTCCAAGAACCACCATTTCTTTGGTCATTTGGGACACCTTTTCACTATCTACCTCCTCTACCCTATAAACCATGAGGCTACCTATATGTTCAACATCTAAAGCTTCTTGCATCCTAGTTTTATCTTTTTTTTGAATAGACAGTATCACTAATTCTTGATGATAATTACTATATTTCAATCCCTTATGGGCCTACAAGACTTCTTCAATTTTGAATTGAGTGTCTTTCACTTTTCTCACAATGTCAAAAATCATGGCATTTTCAATATCCCATTCAGGTAGTATCAAGATTCCTGAATCCTTTAATATATATCTTCCCCCTTCATGGGTTATCTATGCAAACTCCTCCACCAAACTAGCTTTAATTTCTTCTTCAATATTAGAGTCCTTTTTGCCAGGTTTCTTTTCTTTAACCATTTTACACTTGGCCTCAAAATTTTCAATATTTGTTCTCAAAAAAAATTGAGCAAATGCTCTTGACTTGAAAAAACTTTCATCATCAATAAATTTCTTAGATGCTTGTGCTATTACATGATCTATTTCCTTACCTTTGTAATCTCCCACAGTGAGAGCTAGTGTTGGCATAGGAGGTTCCTCGGGCACTCCTTCTACATTTGCTGTTGTGACTACAATATCCTTCTCCCCTCCCATTTGCCTCAATTTCTCTCTCAAGGATAATTCATCATCTATTTGGAGTGGGGTTTGGGTAGGGGAGTATTCTTTAACCTTAGAAGCTGATCCCTACTCAAATTTCTATTTCTTAGGTGCAGGTGCAATAGGTGGGATTTTAGAGCATGGTCTTTTGTATTGAGGAGCAAGTTGTACACTCTTGGCCACTATATACCTGACTTTCCTCTCTCATGTGTACTACCCTACAAAATCATCTTACTTGCCAATCTCTTCTCCACCTCAATGGCCTTATCAAGGTGCACTTCTATTAGAATTTCCTTCTTCTCATTCAAAGTTTTCATAAATCCAACAAAATTATCCATCAAAATATCTACTTTTGCACTCCAATACTTTCTATCAGCATGGGGATCATAGTCTAGCTCAAAAGTATTTATGAAATCTAGAACCTTGCTATATGCTTTTCATTTCTCTTTCCTAACTTCCTACCCTTGTAATAAGAACTTATTTCCTAACTATATCTTTTGGAAAGTACACCATGAATTTATGAGCTTTGGCTTTAGTTCTTTCTTTGAATAATTCATAAAATCCCTCTGGGTCTATAAAGTGAGCATGGGATTGAGACATTTGATATTTGTCTAAATACTTCTCCAAGTGTGTCCATCCCTTTTTGACAAAAACAAAATTGTACACAATAGTAACTTGGGGAAAGAAAGTACCTTTGGATTTTCCCAGCAATTCTTTTTCTTCTACTGATCTTATCTACCATAGGAGCTCAACAATTCCTACTTTCAAAGGCACTTAATAGGGTAGCACATGTGGTTATCCAAGAAAACCATAAACTCTGAATATAGTAAACACTGCATATGGGATGATGTCTCCCCAATTGTGACAAATAAAAAGTAGAACTCATACCATATTGAAGGTTTTGAGCAAAAAATTAAATAATAGAACCATGGATGTGGTCTTGTTCATCCATGCCAAAAATCTTGCAGAGAGAGAAGTACAATGCTTGTGCTCTAGGGTTGAAATATTTTTTCTCCAATGGTTCCAAAGTATTTGTGTAACTAGGGGTAATGGTCCTATCTTGACAAAATGTTCTTGTAGTGGTCCTCCCCTTAAATATACCCTCTATGTATTATCCCTAGCCTGAAGGTCTTCCATATCTATCTTCTTGTGAACTGCATTGTTAGGGTTTAATTTGAAAACATCTCTAATCAATTCTGGTGAAACCCTAAAAGGATTATCACCAACATAATTCTTCACTATCCTGGTTATTAGATCATGTTTATTTGGCATTATTGCAAGAAAATCATCATCAAAAAAAACTCCTGGGATAATTAATTTTCTAATATCAAATTCCCATACATTATTTAGAGGAGTATCAAGTCTTCTTTCTACAAACCATTTATGGAAATCCCTAAACTCCCAATAGACACTTCATCATCTCTCAACCAATTTTCTTTGTCATAAATACCCTCACTGACCAATAACCTAGGGTTCTTTGATATGAATTCTTTTCTCCTAGAAAGTTCATTCATGGATTGTAGCATTTTCTCTAAAAAATCATCATGCACAACCCTTTTTAAGTAATTTGCTTTCCCTGAGAAATCCCTTTGTGGAGGCATGTTTAATAATTATCTTACTACTATGTATATACTTTCTTAATTTCCTAGAAATCCAAAATACTCACCTAATTTTCCTATTTTTCTCCTTAAAAATTGTTAATAACAACTCCAACCCCTTAGAAAAGTGCACCTTTAGCTCTGAAAATCTTCTCTTTGTGAGAATTTTGCAACTTAGTGTTCAATAGTGAAAATTCAAAACCCTTATTGTAAAATTGATCTCACACGAAACAACATTGATCAAAATTAATGCCCCAATAGTCATATTTTATGTCACACCACAAAATTTGAAATTTAACTATTGATTTTACAAATAAGATGATTTAGCTTTAAAATTCAAATGATCACCTTACCCATTTTTGCAACTGGCTATGTGTCATGTAGGTGCTTCCCTACATTCAATAAAGTTTGATAGTTTCAAGTTGTAGGAAAGTGATGATCATCCATCTTCACAAGATTGATGGTTGAGAAAAACCTTTGGAAGTATTACACTCACCTTTAATAATTTTGGGCCCACTTACATAGTCACCATCCAAATTATTAGACATGAAGACTTCTCAATTATTAGAATAAGACATTTGGCATCTGTCCCACCTCAGTATTACCAGACAAATTTTTAAATGACTGACCCCACCTAGCTACATGTCATGTAGGCACTTCCCCACATTCTTTAAACCTTGAACATCTTCATAAAGTGGGAAAGCACTCTTTGTCGATCCTCAAATGATCTCTAGTGCAATATTACATTGTTCAAAGTAGTCCCAGTCACCTAGTTCATCTAATCAAATGGCTCAATCTTTCTAGTGTGTCTTGACAACAATCTGACAACCCTAAATCATTTTGATAGGTCCAACTTTTGTGGCTCATTAAGGAACTAACAACATTAGGGGCTATGTCTCATCAAGGCACTTCCATGCATTTGCTAAAACTTGAACACTTTCATATTGTGAGAAAGCACTCATCATTAATCTTTGATCAATAGTTTGTAAAAGTAGACCATACCGCAGTTGAAACACTTTCAAAGAACACTAGTGAGTCAACATGAGGTTAAAATCATAGTTTAAAATAGAAGTTAATAGAAAAATGATTTTTGGGAAAGTATTTTAAAAATAAACATGAAGAAAAATAAAAAGAATTTCCAAATTGAAAAGCTTCCTACATACATTCAAAATAAACCAATGCTCTCTTATTTTTGAAAACAAGGTCATAAACAATAAGGGTTTCATAAAAATTAAAGTTTTTATCTAGGGATTTTAACACACACTACCTCTAAATTCATGAATCCATTGGGTTTTCATCATGCAATGTAACAAATTTATTAAATGAAAAAAACTAGGTCAACACAATGTACCGTGTGTAGCAGTAGATTTGGGCTACAAAATTGTGAAAAAGGATCATTCATATGATCTTGCTAAGCTACATTTTCACCAACTTACAAAGAACTTAGAGGCAGTAAGAAAAGAAAAGAACACCTTTTGTAAGATTGGATCTCTATTAGTTTGTATATTTTTCTATGTACAAAATTATTTCCCTACCATTGGTACAGTTGCATGGGATAGGAATAGAACTACTATTGAAAAGCTAAATGATTTAATAAGTAGATTGGGATAAAATTTTGAAGTACTAATAGATAACTACTTTGAAGAATTCAAAGTTAATATGAAAAATAGAATTAGAACTCCAAAATTAGTTATGGATAGATACTATGATGAAGTATGTTTCATTGTGGAGAGAGATTTTGTGTATGCATAGACAATATTGTCAAGGGTAGTATGGTTAAGGCCAATTCCCTATGAAGTAAATGTAGATGAGATCACTACAATAGTTAATGTAATTTTAGGAGAAGATATAAATGCTAGTGCCGAGTAATTTGGAACATATGAGACTATAGTTTCCAAGTTGATTGTTGACTTCAACACACCCAAAGTAGGGAAGCAAAGAAAGATAAAAGTTGCCAAGGCTAGAAATAAGGAACAAGGAGAAGGGTCAGGACAACCTATAGAGGCTAAGGAAGGAAAATGAAAAGAACTTTCTATTGTGAAGCCAAAGGACACTAAATAGAAAAAGGTTGTTATGATAGAACCTAAGGTACATGATTATCTAAACAAGGACATGCAAGAAATTGTGACACCTTAGAGGCCAAAGGGAAAGATGATCATCACCAAAAAAAGGTTAGCACAACCCTCTACCAAGAAATTAATAGGAAGTCCATAGAAGAAGAGGAAACTGATTGGAGAACAAGAAAAGCCAAGGAGAAAACTGATCATTGCACAAGAGGAGGAGGAATATGATGAAAATACTAAGTTTGATGAAACTAGGAAACTTTAAATAGTGAAGAGACTCCCTCCAATGACTATGGATCAGGTATGTGCAAAGTTGATAGAATCAAAAAGTATTTTGGGATTCAAAGAAATTCAATATGATTTTTTGAGTAATGATGATCAAGTTAAGCTTGAAGGTGAAATCATTGACATGATGATCAAGTTTAGGCTCACACCCCTAGAATTGGGAACTAGATTTCCAATGGGATTATACAAAAGAGTAGTTGCTAAGTGGAAATGGGCATTATCCATTGAAAATAAAATAAGAGAGATACCATTGGCACATGTTATGCTAGATTTAGGGAAGACTCATATGTGTATAGCCCTTAAATATTTTTTCAAGAAGTTTATGTCGAGGGACATGGCATAAAAAGTTTTGAAAACTAAAGCTCATGAAGTTGAGAAAGACAATATTTGGATATGAAAAGAAGCATTTAGATTGCTTAATCCATCTATAGAAGTGAGGGAAGGTTGAGATGTTATTGAATTAGAAGATGAGTGCAAACAAGAAATGGCCAAGTTGATCGAGGAGATTCAACAACTTGTCAATAGGTGTGAATAGAAAGAGACTATCACAATTGAAGATGACACTAACACCCCTCCACCTAATCTAAATATAATAACTGAAGAGAAAATTCAAGGCTTAATAAAGATTCAAGAAAACTTTGTACTAATCCAATTTCGTTATAAATAGCTGAATATCCAAAGCTTGAAGCTAATAAGACTAATGATGTTAATGTCACATCACTTGTAGAGGACACAAGTGTTGAGAAACTTGGTAAGGCTTTAATTGTATATACACTATTGACTTGTATGCCAATTTTGAAAAAGGAGGCAAATTTTGATAAAGACTCATGCACTAAATTAGTAGAGGATGAAGTAAAATAGAATGAGAAAGAGGATACTCAAGCTCTTATTCAATTTACAAGTGCAAAGGATGCAAACCCTACAAATGTAACACCTATGCAACATGTGATTTCTACACAAGTATAATAGCCAAAGTTGAGATTGAATAAAAAGGGGAAACAATTACCATTATGTTGGTAAACAGATTTGTTCTTTTTATCTTCCATGAAATTATGACTCTTAATGACCAAATCATGAACAATATCTATTTACAACAGTTGAAAAGCCATTTTATGGTTACTGGCTTTTCTCTGAATTGGTTGGTATAGCTCCCTATATGAATAATCTTCAATGAATGATGTCTGCTTCTACTTATCTAATTCGGGGTATGCTCTTGACCGGAGAGCAGGAGAGGCAAACCAAATTAAGCCTATCTAAAACTTAATTCAGGCAAGAAGAACTCCTCAAGATCGAAACAGATTTATGTATCCACACTTCTTATGAATTCATAAGTCCATCCACACAAGACTAAAAAAAGGTTGAAATCTAAAACTGAATTACAACTGATGAATCGAAAAAAAATAACAAAATCCTTTCGTCAAATAAAATACAAATATACTTATTGCATCCATTTGAGTTCCAGAAAATAGGGGAAATGAAACTCTATTTTTTCTTAGTTCTTCGTAACGTGGAAAGGAAATACTAACTAATTATAGTACCTACTGGAATAGAAAATGATTGAAATGAAGTGCCATTCAATTGTCTCTGCAACAGATAGTACTTCACACCAAAATTTTTTGAGGATTTGAGAGATGACCGTTACAATAGGAATATCAATCAGTTCATCTTCTCAGATGACAAGTGGCAAGATGCCAATTTGTTTAATTTCAAAATTTACAAAAATTTATAACATTTACATATGAAAATAGAAAAGGAATATTGAATAAGTCATTTAGACTTCTTTCCCTTTTAAGTTTTTTCCCTATATGTTCTGGTAGCCACTATAATTGGGATCATCTCCTCATGACTAGGCACATGTACATTGGTGAATCTTAAGAGCCACTTTGAATACTCCTGAGCCAATTCCTTTACTGCACTCAGCTGACTTGTCAACTCTCCAACAGCCACATGTATGCATCCGTTGAGTATTTGCAATTCTATCACTCTATTTTGACTGCTTGAAATCATCCCAGATAGATTATTCAAGTATGCAGAGAAGTTATCCTTCATTACCTCTATCCCAATGAGAGCCTTTCCTTGCCCGCTACTTTGTGGATCTGTGTGTAACCCTTGCATGAGCTCAAATGCTCTATTTTGGATCTTCTTCACCTTTTCCTTTGTTTCTTTGAGTCCTTCCTCTGCCTCTTGAATCATTTCTTGCTTGAACTGCATGTTCTGAAGCCATTCGAATAGAGGCTTAGTCCCCTTTTTCAAAATATTTGCTTTGATTGCCTCTTTTTCCTTCATTTGAATGATCATATTTAGGAGAGAAACACATTCCTCACACCTTGCCTTTTCTATAACTAAAGTGTTATGATTAGAAGTGATATTATCCTTTTCAATTTCTAATCGAAGGATGACATTTCCAATCTGATCAATCAGAACAACTCCATCTGTACTGAGCTTCTCAATCCATTCTTTTTTGATCTGGCCATAATGTCTATCCTTTTGGAGTTGGGAGATGAAGGCTCACACTTCCTCTGCAGTAGGGTTCTCAGTAGCAGGCACACCAGTAATGGTTGCCAATGGAACGACTAGTTGCCTGATGAATCTTTTTAATTCCTCAATTTCTACTTTCATTCTGATTTTTGACAATTTAAGATACTCTAGTTGTTCCTCTATCACTTTGTTAGTTGATCTCCATAGGCCTACTTTTGTATCATGCCTGGCTTCCCTGAGATCAATTGAATGCAGAGTGAAGTCTTCTGGCATCATATCTTCAATTCACCCTGCCTTGTTTGGTTTCACTACCTCTAGAGTTAAATGTCCTATTTCTAGATCTTGTCCTAGAATTGACAAAGTCTTCTGCTTCTTAGCTTTTGCCATGGTAGATCCTGAGCGAACTGCTTAGGATACAACATCTCTTGAAGGAACACCTTCATCTTTCCTTTTTCTCTTCTTTTCCAAAGTATCCTCGAGCCAAGATTCTGTACTAATCACTTTGGAGGCTGTTCCAAGTGACTCAATGCTAAACATCTTCTTCTTCACTGGAGTCGTTGTTGCTATAGTTGTAGAAAAGGGGGTCTTTGGATCCCAAGAAAGAAGCCGAGATGAACTAGGTGCTTTCACTTGTTTCTGAGCTTTCTTTGCAACTTCATCAGAATTAGTAGATTCACTACTACTACTTTTATCATCTTTGACCTCTACTATTTAAATAGGAGGACCAATGGGCTTTAGAAGGGGAGCACTTATAGATGGTTTAGGGCTATGATGAGGGGATAAGATAGGGGTGACATGAGGAGACGAAGTTGGAGAGATGGGGGTAAAGTAGCATGTGGAGGTGAGATCAGAGCAGGGGATCCATCTTTCTGCTCTTTTGTTCCCTTCTCAGCTTCAAATTGAGCTCCAATGACTGGTAGTGATCCACCTTGACAGGTTGGGGCTATTGGAACATGCTTCTCTGGGGGCTGATCATCTCCTCCTGCAGATTGGGCTGATCTTTGAGCAGTCGTGGCAGTAGCACTGGGAGTGACACTTTGAGATGAAGTAGGAGTAGCTGCAGTTGGAGAAGCTTGAGTAGCTTTGCTCTTGCTTCGACCTTTCTTAGCTGTCCATTCAACCCACTTCCTAGTTCTTTTGACAATTCTTGCCATCATGACATCGAAAATTTCTTCTATGTCAACATATGGTTCAGAGCTAACGGGAGTATTCCTCAATTTTGTCAAATATGTATTACTGTACATATTCTGACTGTCATCCTCCAGCCCTTCTACATATAAATTAATTCCATATGTCTTTATTTGATCAATTGTAAATCTGGCGAAGGTGCGGTCTCGGCTTTCCAACTCATCCTTACAATCTGCCCAATAATCTTCATGGTTGTTACATGTTTGATCATGCTCCCAATCTGGAGCACATCCCTAGCATATCCATTAGGATCAAACAGGAGCCTTACTGCTTCATACTCTTCCAATTTGTATTTACTCTCAAATGCTTTGAGTATATTCTTTGCATCTGATCTGGTTTCACAACTGTATGCTCCAACTTTTATAGGGAATTCATACCCTTTCTTCTTTAGACTGGTGCTCAACACGTTCACTTGTACTGCTTGCCTCACGATCTCTACAAGTACAATCATATCATTTGGATACCTGGGCAACTTCAGTGGGAATTCGCCGAACACTACAAGATGCAAATAAGAAAATGATGAGAAAAAGATGAAGTGACTGCCAAATTGGTTGATGATCGCCATTGCCTCTGGACTAAATCTCCACTCTAAGCGTCCCTGTAGTTCTCAGCAAATCCTCATGGTGAATGCATCATTTACCCAGATGTATTCCGCATAACTATTCTGTAATTGTAAGCATGGATAAAACTCATAAATTTTTACATTGTCAAGGAAATCCTCAATTCTAGGAAGTCCTGACCATGATTGAAGAGAAGCCAACATGTATATCAAGAATGAGGACATATAAAAAGAATTATAAAACTTAGCTGCACTAAGAGCCCTAGAAAGCTGTTCACTGACCTCATGCACCCAGTCAATATACTGTGTCTGAGAAAATAACTTGCACCAGAAAAAAGTACTATTCTACAAAATTAAAAGCTTCTACCTCACCTTTGAGTCAATGCAATAGAACCAAAATGTCAACAATTTCTGGTTTGAGGTCTGTGCCAAAAAGAGTTTTAGGGACTTTACTCTTAGCTCCCCTTGGTTTTTGAAACCAAGACTGCATGATCTCCTTCCTCCAAACCATCTTCTTCAAAGAGTACTCAGACATGGCTCCACTCACTGTCAAATCATAGAACTCCTCTCGTTCTAGAATCTGCAAGCAATTCACTACTGATTGTCGATTGATTGAAATTAACACTGTTTGATCAGGCAATAGAATCTGCTTTGTATCTGGGTTGTAATGATTGATACATTCTAGAATCAACTCAGGGGCTTGTACTGCTATAGGGAACCTAGCTGCTTCAACTAATCTGCTTCCTCGAAGTTTTTCCGTTATGGGATGAATTGGCTCTGATCTTAACCTCCTTTGAAAGTCCTGCATATCATAGAAGTAGAGTGAAGTATCCATGAAAGTCGACCACTCCGACTTAATTCCACCCAAACTATCAAAACTCGCAAATATTGTTGCCATTTTCTATGATGTATGATAGCAATAGCTTGAACAATTGCAATTGATACAAGGAGAAAACTCTGTAATTTGACAATTACTTGAAAGCACTATTTAGTACAATAGTATAACAATAAGACAGGTGTTTGAAAATCTGTTACTTCCCTCTTTATAGAACAACCTAGATTTTCCTGTTGAATTTCATAACTCATGCCACACAAGTGAAATTAAGGATAAATCTATTGGATTGGTGGATGTGGAAATTCCAATGGGTTTATCTTTGTCTTTTCACTATTTCCTTTGGCTCAATGGTAGCTCTCATTAATTACCTATTTACTTCCCATTTCATTCATCTTTTGGAAGAACAAGAACAGAGTAGTCCTTTGGGAAAAATTCGCTTAGGTCAATTTTGCTTGCAAAAACCTAATCAATCCACTGATTTTTTTTTATTTACTCACCCAAAATAATCTACAACTAAACCACATACTTACCATGCTTGCAGAAATTGACTTTCTTTGAAATGCAGAAAATGGCCTTTGAGGGTAGAAAACCCGTAGCGGAGAAACAGATTTCCAATTTTCCTTTTAAGCTTTCACTTTTACCTTGCTGCCTTAAGTACTTTATTTTAACCTTCAGGAAACATTAAGAGAAGTTGTGTGAGGAAAATGGGGCCCGCTTAGTTACTTTACTTCTCTATTTGGGCTTTTGCAAAGATTTGCCTTTGGGGTGCGAAGTTCGCCAGAAGAGAAGTTCTTTCTAAATTTTTTGACACTATTTATTCTTTCCCCCTTTCAGCCAGTGGATAACATTTATAGATTGCTGTAGAGTTTCACCTTCTGGGTGTGAAAACCTGCAATGAATAAGAGGAAACTTGTTTTCCCGCCAAAGCCAATTGTTTACTTCTTTTGCTCCATTCGCTTTATTTTAAACTTTCAGAAAACACAAAGCTGACTTCGAAAGTTAGGGGTGGAGCCCATTGGCTTCCTTAATTCCTTTACATATATTTCTTCAGAAAATTGAGAACTGACTTCGAAGTCCGCTACGGAGAAGCTCTTTTCTAGTTTTCCACCAATGTTCATCCTGATCATTTTCCAAGTTTTTAAATGGCTCTTGCTGTGAAATCATGACATCACTTGAACGATCTTTTCTTAGCATGATTCACTTTACTTCAATGAAGCTTACTAATAGCATTTACCAGTCTTGCAAAAATTTACCTTTGGGGTGCGAAAACCTGCCAAGGAGAAGTCAGAACTTGATTTTCCATCGATACTATTTTCTATGATTCCAGATTAAATGGGCTACAGGAAAAACAAACGATATAGCACAAATCAAGTATCTCCATCTAGGATGGCTCTAAACTACCCCTAAGACTCATGACAATGAAGAAAATACCCATCCAGACCATATATGATACGGGAGAAGGGAGAAGATGAAAACCCAATGGAGAAACTCAGCACCTAAAGAAGAAAGACCTATTGACCCAACTTGACAAATAGTGACTTTAGTTTACTTTCCACTTTGCAAAACTTGTATATACTGAAAAGTGGGGCAACACATTATTAATACCAAGTGATACACCTTCACAATCTCGAGTTGTGACTCATGCATGTGAAGAAGACAATGAGTTAGTGAGCCTTGATGAGGTAATCACATTGCCTAAATATGATTTGAATAATCTTACACTAGAGTAGATGCAAGAGTTGAAAATCTTGTGGAGCTGTAAGGTAAAACAAGAACAACTAATTACTATCATTACTTGGTAAACATAATGAAAAATGCTATAACTTGGAAAGTTTAGAGTATGTTTAACTTTGGAAGATCTAACATCAATAGTAATGAATTACAAACATGAGAGAAAAGAAATGAACACAAGAGACACTAGATTTAACATGGAAACCCAATATATGGGAAAAATCACCAATGTAACTAGTTACTGATTTTCACTCTTCTGAAGTGAGCCTTGTTAGGAGCCAACCTGGTTAAAGGTTACAAAACTGTCATGACCCCAAATTTAAGGATATATGAATATTTGATTAATATATTATACAATGATAATAGCTAAGAATAATAATATTATAATCCATTATAATAGTGATATATTAGACAATGTAAACAACATATAAGATTATAGCATAATTTTAATGTAAAATATTGAATTAAATAACAAATAAGTAGTTTGATTATAAATGATATCAAACACTAATAATAATTTTATAATGCACCTACATTGGATAATATTATAATATAATTGAGAATTACATATTATTATAAATAATATACAAAGAAATATACTACGTAATAGTATTATGAATAATGATATTATTAATATAATATATATATGTTATATGTTATAATTACATTATAAATCTATAACTGATAGTATATCTAAACTATTATCACATGGGTAATGAATTAATTAACTAATTTAATATAACAATGTACTATATTATGATCTAATAATATAGTTAATATAATCAGTTAATATTAATGCAAGAATGATTATGAATCTATCACATCATTAGTAGATTATTCATCGACCTCCATTCTAGTATTGAATGAGTTGATATTTGAAATCAAAATAAATCGACATTTCATTGATTAGAATGATTCTTCAATATTAAATAATTATATTAAATGTATTAATATCATGCCATTGTATATACGTATCTTAATACATCCATATTACCCTATTCTTATATCATACTTTAAGAGGGAATCCTATAATTGGATAAAATATAATAATAGTTCATATGCTATTATCAATTATTCACAAAAGAAATAATATTGATACACTATATGAATAAATATTAGTTATTATTCATAATAATAGTAAATATAAATATTATTAATAATATACGTTAATGAATAAATGAATTATGCAATATATATCTAACCAATAGTAATTGTATTACATATATATAAATAAATATTATAATAATAAAAGATTATAATATATTTCATTTATGTAATGTTAATAACTAATAATGATAAATTGATTAATTAATCAATATAATAAGGATATAGGATTTGATATAAATACAATATGATATATATATATATATATATATATATATATATATATATATATATATATATATATATATATATAAAATAAAGGATGGTAATATTGGTGATAACATTATTATGTTATATAGGAGGCTTATATTATCCATAAGCCCAAGGATACACTACGAATATGGAAGTTTGAATAATTAATAAAAGTTATACATATATATAATATATATTAATGTATATTATTAAATATATGTTAATAATCATTATTAAACCCTAACCATAACAACTAGTTAATTATTGAAGGGTTGCAACCATATATGACCTTTCACTTGTAATAACATATATAAGAGAGTAAATGATAGGCTAAAGGGATATCATATTCATATCATTATTAAAAACTTATCAAATATGGAATAAGTAAGGAAATGTCCAAAATGGGACATTACAAAAATACACTATTAGGTGTGACCTTGTTAGAGGATTTAATCACCCTGTTACGAGTGGCCTTGCAAGAGGTCTTAAAATAATTCAATGGAATTGTCACCTTGTTAGAGGATTTACAACTGGCTATTAAACCAACTCTGTTAAGAGATTTTGGATCACTGCTACAATGGTAAGAAAGTAACAATGAAATGACCTGAATGAGATGCAACTGAAATTGTTGATTATAGATCTCTGTTCTATTCACAAAAGATTGATCCTTCCTAATCTAATATTACTTTGCTACTCCATAAGGATATCTGACCATCCTTCAAATCCACTCACACTTTCCTTCTCAATCAATCAATACACTTGCATACTCTCCATACACTAGAATCTCCTCTTGACCTTTCATATATACCATCTAGATTATCAAGTTGGCTTAATTAAAAATTACAATGACCAATAATCATTACCATAGTTAGCTGGAATCACTACTTGAAATAATTAAACTTCATATCCCAAATCAACAAAATCCTTTGATAGATGACCTAGCTTGGTAAACACTGATCCTGAAATGATTTCCTGTGTTGACCAATAGATGCTTGGTTAACACTGTGAACTTGCAAAATCCTTTGGCAACTGAGTGAACTTAGTGTACATTGACTCTAACCAAATTTCCTTCATTAACCATGAGAACTCAATTAATATTGCTTCCTACCAAAATTTCTTTCAATGCCCGAGTGAGCTCAGTAGACACAGTCTTCATAGAGGAATCTACAAGAATGCTCGGTAGACAAGAAAAACTATCTTGCTGACCAGTGAGCTTTGTAAGCTTAGAATAACAACTGATATGACATTTGTGTAACATCAAAGACAACACACAATTAGACAATTGTATCCAATAATCTCCCTCTTTGGCATTGATGGCAACACAACATGTCATAACACAATGAAATTTAAAAACAAGACTTTCTCTAATAGAAAGTTTTTCCCTCTTAGATTTTATACCACAAACTTCTTTACTGCAATAATCTCCCCCTGTGAAGGAATTACATAGCTTCTTTCTTCAAATAAATTTTAGAAAGATATGACAATAAACTCTCCCTCTTTGACAACACATGCCAAAGACAACACATACCAAATGAGTATCAATGTACCTTGAGTACTGATTCATATGCAATGTTCTCTTGATTATGCAACATCAACTGATTGATCTTCAACTTAGTTCCTATTGATGCATCACTAAAGTTTTACTTAGTGAGCTTCAGATAGGGGAATGACCCCTAACTTACCTCTTAGGTACAAAAATGCATCCTTAGGTAATGGCTTGGTAAATATGTCTGCAATTTTTTCTTTTGTATGGACATATTCCAATTTGATTTCTTTGTCCTACACCAATTCTTTGAAAAAATGATATTTTATATCAATATGCTTGGTTTTGGAATGCATCACTGGATTCTTGGATATGTTAATTGCACTTGTACTATCACAAAACATGACAACTAGTTCTTTGATCTCAACCTTCATGCCTTCCAATAATTACTTAAACCAAACAATATTAGAACAATTTACTACTGCTGCAACATATTCTACTTCTATTGTGGATTGGGATGTGCAATTTTTCTTTTTTCTTGTCCAATATACCAACCTTTTACCAAGAAAGAATGATCCACCACTTGTACTCTTTCTATCATCCAGATTTCCAACTCAATTAGCATCAGTAAACACTTTTAGGTCTATATTTCCTTCAATTTTATATCATAGACCATAGTCTTTAGTACCTTTCAAATATCTCAATATTCTTTTGATTGCCATCATATGATTTTCTCTAGGTTTAGCTAAGAATCTTGCTACTATACCAACTGCAAGAGCAATGTTAGGTCTTGTATGAACCACATACTATAAATTTCCAATCATTGATCTATATAAGGTTTGATCTACCTCTTTTGAATCATCATCTTTGGTAAGCTTTAATCCAATACACATGGGGGTTCCAACTGGTTTTGAATCTTCCATACCAAACTTCTTGAGTATCTCCTTGATATATTTAGAATAAGTGATGTAGATACCATTCTTACTTTGTTGTATTTGTAGTCCAACAAAGAATTTAATCTCACCAAACATAGACATTTCAAACTCTTTGTTCATTTTCTCTAAAAATTCTTTGCATAGATCATCATTCCATGTAAATAAAGTATCATCCACAAATATTTCTGCCAATACAATCTTGTTGTCTAGTCCTTCCTTGATGTACAAACTACTATTATCATTAGTTCTCTAGAAACCAATATGTATAAGGTAGTTGTACAACCTCTCATACCATGCTCTAGGAGCTTATTTGAGACCATACAATGCTTTGTGTAATTTGTAGACCATTTCCCTTCTATTTGGATCAGCAAAACCTTCTGGTTGTTCAATGTAGACTTCTTCATCAAGAATACCATTGAGAAATGTAGATATAACATCCATCTGATATATCTTAAATCCTTTATGTGTTGCATATGAAAGTAAGGTCCTAACACCTTCCAATCTTGCAACAGGAGCAAAAGTCTCACCATAATCAATGCCTTCTTCTTGAGAGTATCCTTTACACACCAATCTAGCTTTATTTCTTGATACCTTATCATCTTCATTCAACTTATTCTTGAATACCCATTTTGTTCCAATCACATTTTTATCTTTAGGCCTAGGTACAAGAGTCTAGGTTTTGTTTTTCTTTATTTTCTCTATTTCTTCATTCATAGCCTCAATCCAACTTTCATTTTCCAATGCATCTTTAACATTTCTAGGTTCAAAATCAGCAAGTAAACATGTACCTTTTAGCTTACTTCTTGTCATAGTAGCTTTTGATTTATCTCCAATAATCTAGTCTGGTGCATGATGCCGTTTGACATACTTGGCCAATATAGGTTCTTTAAAGATATAACATCAAATTTTCCTTTTCTAGATTCTTTAAAGATATAACATTTACTTCCAAATACTTTCAAGTAACTTACATTGGGTTTGTAGCCATACCATAATTCATAGGGAGTTTTATATGAGTCCTCGTTCAACTATACTCGATTTGAGGTATAAATTATAGTGCTAATAGCTTCCTTCCAGTGTTTGATAGCAATATTCTTTTCAATCATTAGAGTCATTTCAGAATCCATGATAGATCTATTTCTCCTTTCAGCTATTCCATTTTTCTCAGGAGTTCCAGGGGCTGATACCTATCTTTTGATTCTTCTCTCAATGAAAAAGTTATTGAATTCATTGGAGATGAATTCACCACCTCTATCTGATCTTAAGAATTTCATTCTTTTCCTTTTTTCTTTCTACACTCTTGGTAGATACCATTTGAATTTCTCAAATGCTTTTGACTTTTCTCTAAGATACATAACAATCATCATTCTTGAATAGTCATCAACAAAAAGAATAAAGAATTTTTTTCCACTATAGCTTTCTATTCCAATAGGTCCACATAAATCAGTATGCTCTATTTCCAAGATATCTTCGGATTGATAGTTTTTGCTTTTAAAACTAGTCTTTCCCATTTTGCCAATCTAACAATTCTTGCATAAACCAACATCTGGTTTCTTCAAACTAGGAATGCCTCTTACTTTCCTAACTTTTCTTATTTTCACCATGTTATCAAAATTTACATGACATAACCTTTTGTGCCATAACCAACTTTCTTCAACTTGAGAAATAAGACATGAGCAATCACCAAGATCAAGATAAAATAGGTTACCTTTTGCTTGTTTTCTTGATCCTATTAGTTTTCATTTTTCATCCAATAGTATTGCCTTGCCATGCATGAATTCCACCTTGAATCCAATGTTGATTAGCTATGCCACAATCAGTAGATTATGTTTTAGTCCTTCAATCCAATAAGCATTGTCACATACAAGTTCTTTGGTTAATGAGATTCAACCTCTCCCTTTTATGCAACAAGGTTCATAGTTTCCAAACCTTAAACTACCACCATCATAGTCTTCGAAGTGTTCAAACTTTGTTTTTTCACTTGTCATATGATGTGAACATCCATTATCTATGATTCATGTATCATTTTTTCTCACATGAGAGATAAGTGCCATCTTATCTTCTTCATCATCAGATTCATCTTTTACAACAATGTAAACTATTTCATCTTCACAATTATTAGAATCCTTAGCCATAAAACAAGTTTTCTTACCTTTGTCCTTAAATGATTTATGACCTTTGAAATCCCTTTTGTCTTTGTATTTGTGACTCTTTTTTTCATCCTTATCTTTGTTTGGGCACCTGGCAAAAATATGACCAATTTCTTCACGTGAAAAATAGATTAAGGGAACTTTACCTTTGTATTTTCCTCTACCTCTAAAATATTTTCTTGCAAGTAGAGCTTCAACAACTTCAAGGTCACTATCAGAACTTTCCTCTAATTCTTCTTCACTTTCTAACTGAATGTCCTTTATTTTCTTTCCTTTCTCCTTAAGTGAAAACTTGGCCTCAAATGCAGATTCAATATTCTTGGAAGCTAGAACATAATTGTCATAATTGTCTAGCTCAAAGACTATCAATCTTCCTACTAAGGTATCCAAAGTTATCTTATGATTTGTCTCACATATCCTTTCTTGAATAGCAGATACTCTAATTGCATAGATAGAAAGCAATGTTCTAAGAACTTTACTTATAACAGTTTCTTCCTTGATTTCTCCTCTAGATGCTTTGATTGCACTGACACTGGTTTTGATTCTTTCCAAATATTTGGCAAAATTTCCATCTTCTCTCATTCTCATTTGATCAAACTATCCTCAAGGCTTTCAGCTTTGGCTCTCCTCATATTGTCATCACCACCATAGATGTCCTTTAGCTTATTCCACATTTCAAAAGTGATTTTGCAGTCCTTGATATCATCAAATTCCTCATAGCTAAGAGCAGATGCAATATCTATCATCATGGTGTTATGGTTCACCTTTGATTTGATAACATCATATGTCCCAAAGTGCTTTGCAGTTTTATCAATTTCCTCTGCAAGCAATGTTGTAATAGCTGCTGAAGCCTGATCCACATCAAGTTCATAACCTATTGGTCTAAGCCTCTGACTCTAGGGATGACTACTTGTATGTAAGTATAGTTAATATCTACTAGAAATAAAATGTATTTTTCATATTGCTCCACCAATGAGACTGGAATTCTCATTCTCTGTTTCATGGATTCTTTGAAGTCCTCAAAATAACAAGTCATTTAGGCATCAAAGTTTTCACCCATTTGATCAATGAATCCATTTATTTGGTCAACAATGGTCTTATTTGGATCCCATCTCACCTTGCCTATGGAAGGGAATTCTTTCATTATGTACAAAAATATGCAAACCAAAATTGAGCCAAATTTGCATTGAACCCCTTTTGATTTCCTTATGGCCCCCAAGTTTTCATTGATTTGCTGCATCATCAACTCTACAAGATCATAAGTATAATCCTTTTTTCACTAGCTTGTAGGCAACATCTACTACTATGCAGGGTACACTATTTAACCTGCTAGATTGGTAAAATTTATGAGATATAATCCTTACAGAAAAATCTAGTAGGGGGTCTTTGATGGTGTCAATTGTCATACCCCTATTGTTCCATTTGGCACTAGTGTTTTTCTCAATTGCCTCCCTCTTGTCGCTCCTTAGGGTCTTGGTCTAATCTAGGGTTGGAATACCAGTTACCCTATGTATAGTTTTCTTTGTAAACTTTATTGGCCTTGTTTCTAACCAAAAAGCTCCATCATGGATTATGCTCAACACAATGCATATCCATTCTATTTTGAAGACAATAGGGAAAACTAGGGCTTTGGTCAAACCCTTCTTCTCAACTATGGAGAATTCATCTTTAAGTTTCCCATTTTCACAGAGTTTATCAAACGCATTAAAAATATCCAAATCTCCTATGGCTCTAAATTTACAATTGTAGCATTTTTGTACATCCTGAACCATTACTACTTTATCAGGAATCATGGATAGGGCACTAGCAAAATCATTTTTGTAGGCAACCTTTTGGATTGTCTTGAACTCAGGTTGTTTAACTTCATTGCTAACTAATTGAATTTCTAAATATTCCTTTCCCTTTGTAGACTTAGAACTAGATGCCATTTCTAATTGAACTAGGATTTACTATTTAAACAAACTTTTCAAACTGCGTAACTTGGCACTTGAATGAAATACTTGGTAAATTGATGAAATGGAGTTGGGTAGTTGTTGAATCACTGCAAATTTCCTTTTGATCTCTGGAAAATCACTCAATTGCTCTGCTCATTTTTTATCTTTGTTTGAATGGTTAAAAAATGAACAATTTTCACTTTTATTAGGCTTGAAACCTAGCATTTATTGCATTTGTGCTTATAGCTCTCACTCGGCTTCCAAAGGATTTTCCAACTCGGCATCAACTCTATTTCATTCACTTGGCAGCTACTTTCTTGTTTCACTCAACATCTACTAATCTTGTTAATTTCTTGACAGCCACTATCAAGTCTTACTTAGTAGCTACTAGACTGTTCAACTTAGCATGTACTAGAGTTTTACCAGGAAACTAAAGGTAACTCAGCATCATCTTCCAACTTTTATCCTAACATCTTAACTTATGCAAATTTCTTCTTTACAGTGCTCCTATGTTCCTTTAGGCTAATGTATGATACATCTTTGTATGTATCAACCCCATGTACCTATCTTGTACTTAATTGGATGAGGTGTGATCACTTGATCTCTTGGGTGAAGTGATCTCTCCATTTGATGTGCTACATTCACATTTCTTCTTCCAAGTCTTCTTCATTTCTCCTCTTATTTGTTCAACATCAATCTTCTCTTCTCCTTTGTTGACTTCAGTCTTGGGTGCCTTGACCTTTGTTAGATAGTTCCTACTAATATGACTAGTCTTCAAGCAACTAAAACATGTGGTTTGGTTTAGCCACCTATTGTAACTTCCCTTGAAATGTGTCCTTATGCAATTTTTATGGATGTGTCCATACTCTTGAAAATAGTGACATCTATACCTGGTATTGTAGTCCCAATTGTAGTGATGTGCATGATTGATTCCTCTTGCAGGCTGATTAGGTGTCCACATAGGCTTTGATCTACATTCAAATGCTCTATGTCCATATTTTTTGCAGTTGTAGCAGTGACCCTCAAATCTTGGTGTCCTCATGGTCTTGTTTCTGTAGTCTCATGTTAAATGTCCTTGATTTTTGCACTTGTGACAAAAATTTGCATTTGTAGGCTTATCATACTGATGATTGTTCTTGCTTCTATACACATTAGAGGTATGTCCCTGAGGTATGTCCCTTTTTACCATAGAAATGACAAGTAGGTTTAGTGTTCTTACCTTTGTTTCTTCTTTCTTCTACAACCTTAGATGATTCTCCTTGTTTACTGCTGATGTAGCCAAGTCCTATAGTGTCATTACTAGCCCTTGGTGAATTCAAAAATTGCTCAAAGTACTTGATGGCCTCATTGGGTTTGTTGTAACTTTTTGCTATTTCCTTTTCTCTCTTCAATTCATTCTACAATTGTTCATTTTGTATCTTCAAGGTGGAGATCTCAATATCTTTCATGTTTAGCTCATGATGAGCATTCATCATCTAGCTTAAGGTGTCTAACTACATGTTTGAAATCTTTTCAAATTCAGTTGTCTTCTCTTCTAGCCTATTGATGAGATTTCTCTTGTCATCTTCTACCATGGCCTTGTCTTCAATAGCTCTTTTCTTTTGTTCAGCCACTTCACAAAGCATTATAGCTTGTGATTCTTGTTCAAGCTTGAGTAATCTGATTTCTTCAACTTGTGCTATGTTCTTCTCCAATAATTCTGCTATTGTTGCATCAAATTCCTTGGAGTCTTCATTGGAAAATACTTGTGTGATGTCAATCTCCTTGTAGTGTATGTCATTTTCAGCTATGGCTATCTTTTTTCTTCTTTTGAAAGATTTTCTTAGTTCCTCCTTAGCTTCCTCTACTTTGTGTAGAGCTAGTTGCACATCAATCACTTGATTGTCAATGATCTTCCCAAGTTTGAAAATTTTTATCTACTGACCTTTTTCTCCAAGCTATTAGGCTTCTTCTTGAGAGAAATAATTCTCTAATACCAATTGTTGGAATGTCCAAATGGGAAGAGTACTTCTAAGAGGGTTGGGGGGGGGGGGGTGAATCAGAAGTAACCAATTTTTTTCCTTTCAAACCATTATTAACATATAACTGAAATTAACATGCATGCAAGTAAACATGTAAACAATCATGAAATGAAAGCATGCATCACCACACAACACAAGAAATTTTGGTGAATCAGAAACCTTCTAGGAATAAAAAGGTACAACTGGGGTGGGGATGACACCCACAAAAATTACTGCAACAATGAGTTCAACCACTTTTGATGGTTTTCCTATTAAAGGCTTTACAGTATGTCAATAGTGACCTAGTTAGAGGATTTAGAAACACTTAGATGAAGTGTCACCCTATTAAAAGATTTACAATAGGTTGTTAAACCCACCTAATACATAGGATTTTCTTGACCTTCTCCAAAGGTTCTCCTACCTAGCTATTAAGCTAACCTATCACCATAGGATTTCAACCTCTAATACAATTGTGAAAGAGTATTAGAACATTTAACCTGATTGAATGCAATCTCAAATTTTTGGGATCAGGTACTTGATCTACTCTTCCTCTTTTGATCTCTACTAGATCTGATCTCTGAATATGTCCCATGTTCTATTCTGATCAATTGAATGTATAAATGTTTTCCTTTCCACCAAGTCTTTTCTCTTCGCACTAAAATTTTGCTATAATCTCCCCTTATGCTATTTTCTTCCACACTTACAATGGTGCATTCATTCTCCTTATAAAGAATGTGAGGACTTAGGGTTAGGTATGGGTCTACGATCCATATTGAATCTCAAATTCCCACTCATACTTTGTATTTTTCTTATTGGTTGCATGCTGTCACCATTTTTTTGATTGGTTGCATGCAGATTGCATAGGGAATGTAAATGATTCGTCCTTATCCTTTTTCTCCTTTGAAATTTCTCTAAGTTGTCTCCAAAAATGGTTCACACCTTAGTTTGTGCAAATACAAACTCTTATGTTGATCCTGCATTTCTCAGCACATGAAGTATTACTGATGCTCGACACATATTGTATCTAGATTGCTCGACATCAACTATGTTTTCTAGTTTGCTTGGCACCTGTTATATCCTGTATTGCTCGACATATGTTGTTTTGAATTTCTTAGCATTCAAATGATTTTGTTACTCGGGACATGAACAATTCTAGATCACTTGACACATAAACATTTCCTATATCTGCTCGAAACTAACTATGATTTGACACCTATTAAAATTCTAGCTTAGCATCTATTTTGTACTCGACATATATGATGAAAATGGTTAAGTGTGTTGACACTCATTTTTCAATACTATTTATTTGACCAACAAAGAGAACACAAGACACCCAAATTTAATGTGGTTTGCCTAATCCCTAGGCTACATCCACCAAATAGCAAGTCCAATATTATTATGATCCAGTGATTACAACTTGATTGCAATTTGTAATTCCTTACAACTCAATACCGCCACAATAAGAAATTTTTCATCACACTTTATGAAACAATCACTAACCCTAAGACCTTTTTATACAAGTATTTTTTCCACTTTAGGGTTAAAACTAGTTACAACATGTCAGCCATAAATTGGTGAATATAAACAATAGCAAATTGGTGAATATTAGCCCACCATTGGTGAATAGTAGCCCAAAAGAATTTATGAATTATGTATAGTACTTCGCTAATCAGTCACCACAAACTAATAATCTCACACTTAGGGACTGATCAAACTCCACACTAGACAACAATCTCCCACTTGGAGATTGATCTTGTAACAATACCTGATCTAGGTGGATCTACAAAGCCTAAAATTTTAATAGTCTCAAAATCTCTCAAATTTAACACTTGCACAAAGAGCTCTAAAAATTGTATCCAATGTAGTTTGAATGGGTGAAAAAGGAGCTCATGTGACAAAGTTATGCTTCCTCAAAGTTTGGGTCAAATAGGTGAAATAGGGTTTGACCAAAAAGGTAAAATTTGACCATCTCAAAAGTAGTGAACAATGGGTTTAAAACTAAAGAGCTCATCAAGAGCTTTCCAATGACATTCATTTCATCAAAAACAGAGTTCATACATGGAAGATATGCTTGTTTAAAGACAGTAAAGAAATCAAGTCAAATTGATGATGTTAGCATGACTTAGCTATTAGATGACATGGACTAGTACTATTTTGACATGTGGTGACAAGTTTTTGCATTTTAGAAAAACCCCTTGCTTGGAGATTCGAACTCATAACCTCCTATATTAGAATTAGCCCCTCCACCAATACACTAATCATGGCTTTTCGAACTTGAAAGGGAGCAGCCAGTATTTGTTACATAATGAAATAGATGAGGTAAAATCCACATACATGTATTGGGTGTGGGGCCCAAGCCAATCTCCCATACATGGACTATAAAAAGATAGATTTTGTTTGTTTTAAGGTAACAAACATGGTAGATATGTGCCTCTAAGTTAGAAAAGGTAAAAATAAACTTTCTTAAGTTTGCTAAAGAAAATCAACTTGAACCCTTATTAGTTTTATAAACCAACGTATATTAAGGGGTTGTTATTTGTGAAAATAAGGGGTGGGTTAATTTTTTTTGGATTTTATTATTTGAGGAGTGTTATTATTATTTTTTGAATGGCTTAAAATTATAAAAGGTAAAAAGAGTTATTAATTTTTTATTTGGTTATAAACCAAATAAGGAAATAAATTAGTATAAAAGGGGTGGTATTGTTCTTCGAAGGTAATTTAGTCTTGGAGGAGAAATTCTTGTGAGAAATTCTTGGAGAGATTTTTTTATTGAGAGAATTTGCAAGGTGTTATTTTACACCAAAAATTGTAAAAGAAGAAAGAGACTATGAAGGCTCAAAGCTTAGATTCTGTAACAAAGTGTTTTGCTTGGTAGAATTAATAAATTGGTCCCTCGATTGAGAAGTGGACTCAAAGACGTAGTCCTACCCAGATGAACTCCATATCAAATTGTTTGTGACTCCTTATCCTCTTTCTTATTCTCTCATCCATTATTGTTCTCTTTTATATGCATTAAATACATTATTTAATTAAGTGTTTTAAGCATAAATATTCTTGTAATTTCAATGGTTAAGATACATAGCCACACAATTACTATTTGGATTAGGAATTAAATCTGTAATTTGGATTAAGTTGTAAAATTATAAATCCTAGTTTACAGATCAAGTTAGTCTCAAAGCCTAGTTTGCAAAGAATTTCAAGTGGTGAATGTTAACTAGGTTGAAGTTGAAATAAGGAAAAGGTGAACTTGCAGAGTTTAATCCAGAGATTGGGAAAAGAAGAACTTTTTGGCAAGTAATGACATCTAAACAAAATCTTCATGAGTTTGATGTGGAAGCCTTCTAGAGAGCTTTTGTGGAATTGAAGTCTTTGTTGGACATTCTTCTTCAAGAGAGGCATGAATGACAATTGAGAAAGGTAGATAAGGATAGGAAGAAGGAAGAAGCTAAATATTCATCCAAAGATGAGAAAGGCAAAGGAGTAGGAGCTGGTAGTGACCCTCCTGAACCTCCATCCCCTTTTTCTTCTAAGTTGTTTACTTCTTCTAAAAGGAAACATGTGAAGACACCCTTGTTAAAACTTGATGTGAAGTTTGATTTACCTATATATAGTGGCAGATTGGGTGCAAAAAACTTAGATAATTGGCTTAAGCATATTGAAGTGTACTGCAGGGTTCAAATTTTTTTGGATGATTCTTCTAGAATCCAGTTAGCTACTCTTAAAATCAGAGGCACTGCATTAGTCTAGTGGGAGAGTAAGATCTAGGATGATCTTGCTATACATGGGAAATTCATTTTATCTTGGTATGAATTTACTTTTTCTTTGAAGAAATAGTTTTATCCTTTGGGTCATATGCAACAAGCCATTATGGATTGGGAAAATCTAAAACAAGGTAAATGACAGTCATTGCAAGAGTATACATAGGTGTTTAGGAAGAAGGCTTTAACTCTTGGAATTCCTCTTTATACACAAGATACTTTGTTAAAGTATATAGCTGGAATGCATTCTTATTTAAAACATACAATATTGATGTTTAGTCCTTTTAACTTTGATGAAGTGGGTGTTCAAGCAACCCATATTGAAGTAGGTGGAGGAAACACAAGTTTCAGTTCAAAGAAGGAATTTTTTGCTCCTAAAGGACACAAGAAGTGCAAGAAAGTAGCCACTATGAGGAAAGAGGAAGGTGAGAAGCCTACATGTTCTCATTGTTAGAAGAAAGGGCATACAGATGCAAAGTGTTGGAAATCGCATCCTGAGTTGAAACTAAAGTGGTTTAAGAAGGATTATAGATGTTGTTCAGGATCTTGGATCAAATTTTGATGATGAAGCCTATTGAAATTAAGTCAAGTTTGTTATTAGTGATAATACTTATTTAGATTCTAGTTCAATAATTTCCAAGTACAACAATTCTTACCGAGCATTCTAGTGGTTACCAAGTGAATTTGGGCAGTGTAAAGTCCAACAGTTCTTACCAAGAATTTTAGTGGTTACCAAGCTTCATAGTGTCTATTGAGCCATTTGTTCTTGAGAAGAAAAGTTAGTGTTAACTGAGTGATGAGATGGTTAGTGTTTAATGAGTGCAAGCATGGTAAACATGGAACTTAGTTTCTACCGAATGACACTATATCTACCAAGTCACCAATGTATACCGAGTTCAAAACTACATTGAAGTGATTAGTATGGACTGAGCCTCTACTTCTACTAAGTGCATAATAATTTCAATTAATGATATTGGATGTCGTGTATTAGAAATCCATCAAGTCAATTTTTAGAATCCGAGTATCTACATTTGGGTCAACTTTGTAATATTGGTGTTAACTTGTGTAATGGCCAACCTTATAATTATGTGAATTGGATTTATATATATATGTAATGTATTGTATCATATCCAAGTGTGTAATGTAACAATATGAGATAATGTGAATGAAATTTAAGCATGCGAATGTGAATCAATAGTCGATCAAAGTGCATTTCAAGGCCATATCAGGAGCAATAGAGTTACATCTATCACATAGAGGTGATTAGTACTTCAAGGATCTCAATCAACAATTTAGTTGTAAGTCAAAAATCTACTATTTCATCCTAATAGGTGAATTAGCTTCAAATCCTTTAATAGGGTAGACTTAACAATCTTTTCTTTAAATCTCTTTACCAAGTGCATTCTTCATTATATGTTTGTAAAACCTCTAACAAGGTGGATCTAGCAGTCCTAATTGCTCCTAATAGGGTAGATCATCAGAAGTGATCATTGTAAGCCTTAATAGACCAACTTTATGCTGCAGTATTGAAGTTCTGTGGGTATCATCCCCACCCCAGTTTTACTTTCTATTTGGAATTTTTCTGGGTCACCAAATATTGTGTTCAAAGTGTTTTATGCTTTCAGTTTCTCATGCATGTAGTAGATTAGATCTATTAATGGTAATTGGATTATGCTATTAAGTTCTAGAATTGTTGAAATTTTTGAGGTTACTGATTCACCCCTCCCCTCTCAGCAACCTAGCCAGTCTTAAATATTTCCAACAGAAACAAAGATATCGGTTGTTGGTTTGAAAGGTAAATCTTTCATTGTTCATGATTCTTCAACTAATGTTTCATGTTCTACTTCCAAAAGTCATGGTGTTTCTAAAGATAGTAAAAGGTGTGAACTTTTCATATAAGGTTGATTTCTAAGAATAATAAAATTGACACATTGATAGATAGTGGATCCCAAGTTAATTTGATTTCAGAGGAAGTTGTTAAACAATTGGGATTGGAAACTAAGCCACATAAGAGGCCTTATCCATTAGGTTGGGTGTGCAATGATAGCCAATTGCAAATAACAAGGCAATTTAATTTAAGATTTGCAATAACATCCAAATATATAGATGAGGTTGATTTTGATGTGGTTCCACTTGACATGTGGGATTGTGTTGGGTAGCCCATACTTATATGATAGAAAAGCTATCTTCTATAGGGAGCATAATATGTATCATTTGTTTAAGGACATAATTGAATACATTATAAGAGCTCATCACATGAAGAATGAAGGATCAATTGTAAATACAAGGCATTTGAAAATGATTGTAAATGCAGGTAGTAGATTGAATCTCATGTCTTCCATAACAAGTGAGAATCAGGTGCAAGTAGAATCAAGTCTTCAACCAATGTTGGTAACAAAGGGTTTGAATGATTCATTTTTTAATGGTGCTCCTGTGCAGGAGATCAGGAGAGTTGATACTCTTTCTATTTCATCAGTTTATTCAGTGTTGTTGCTTCTTTTTCTACTAGTTGGTACTATGTGGATGTTGAATCTAACAATGGATACTAGTGAATGTATGGTTGAATGTATCAACAATGTTATTTCATTCTTCACTATGTTAGTGTTGAGCTAGATGTTCATAATTCTAGTATGGTATGCAAATGATACTGGACAAGTGAGGCAAATATGCCCTCACTTTCATTCTATGTAAAAATAGACTTTTGGAGGTCCAAAAGCTTCTCAGCAAGGAGGAATGATCTAGGTGGATCTAGCAAGCCTAAAATTTTCATAGTCTCAAAATCTCTCAAATTTAGCATTTGTACAAAGGGCTCTGAAAATTGTACCCAATGTAGTTTGAATGGGTGAAAAAGGAGCTTATGTGCAAAAGTTATGCTTCATCAAAGTTCAGGTCAAATAGGTGAAATAGGGGTTGACCAAAAAGGTAAAATTTGACCATCTCAAAAGTAGTAAACAATGGGTTTTGAATTGAAGAGCTCATCAAGAGCTTTCCAACAATGTTCATTTCATAAAAAATGGAGCTCATATGTGAAAGATATTCTCATTTGAAGATAGTAAAGAAATCAAGTCAAAATGATGATGTCAGTATGACTCAGCTATTAGATGATATGGACCAGTACTGTTTGACACGTGGTGACAAGTTTTTGGGTTTTAAAAAAATGCCTTGCTTAGAGATTCGAACTCATAACCTCCTATATCAAAATTAGCCCCTCCACCAATACACCAATCATGGCTTTTCAAATTTGAAAGGAAGCAGCTAGTGTTTATTATGTTATGAAACAAATAAGTTAAAATCCAGATACATGTATGGGGTGTGGGGCCCAAGCCAATCTCCCATACATGGACTATAAAAAGGAAAATTTTGTTTGTTTTAAGGTAAAAAACATGGTAGATACTTGCCTCCAAGTTAGAAAAGGTAAACATACTCTTAATTAAGTTTGCTAAAGAAAATCAACTTTAGCCCTTATCAGTTTTATAAACCAATGTATATTAAGGGGTTATTATTTGTGAAAATAAGGGGTGGGTTAGTTTTGTTTGGATTTTATTATTTGAGGAGTGTTATTATTTTTTCTAATGGCTTAAAATTATCAAAGCTAAAAAGAGTTGTATAAAAGGGTTGGTATTGTCTTTGGAAGGAAATTTAGTCTTGGAGGAGAAATTATTGTGATAAATTCTTGGAGAGATTTTTTTTGAGAGAATTTGCAAGGTTTTATTTTACACCAACAATTGTAAAAGAAGAAAGAGACTATGAATGCTCAAAGCTCATATTCTATAACAAAGTGTTTTACTTGGTAGAATTAATAAAGTGGTCCTCCAATTGAGAAGTAGACCCAGAGACACAGTCCTACCCAAATGAACTCCATATCAAATTGTTTGTGTCTCATCCTCTTTCTTATTCTCTCATCCATTATTGTTCTCTTTTATATGCATTAAATACATTATTTAATTAAGTGGTTTAAGCATAAATATTCTTAAAATTCCAATGGTTAGAACACATAGCCATGCAATTACTACTTGGATCAGGAATTAAATTTGTAATTTGGATTAAGTTGTAAAATTGTAAATCCTAGTTTACAGATCAATACCACTACTACATTGGGCTCCCACTAGATCAAACCACCCTTGACTCTATTGTTCATTTATTCTATTTAGCCTAGAAGACCAACCAAAGCGGAAGAAGAATTTAGCTTCTCCCTTGTTCCTACCTTTGTAAACATATATGTTGGATTATCATCTATATGTATCCTGTCTAGCTTTAACTATCCATCATCTAAAACTAACCAAATGAAATTGTATTACAACTAAATGTGATTGGTATTTGAATGCAGAGTTGAATTCTTTGCAAGATGAATGACACTCTGGCTATCTATAAATAAATAATTATCCCTCTAAGGGTGTCCCAATCCTTCCAATAAGAACTAAAGCCATATCATCTCCTTGGTTGCCTTAGTAGCAATAACATACTCTACCTCTATAGTGGATAAAGTATTAACCTTCTATAACCTAGAAATCCATGTCATTGTTGCCCAACTGACAATATATACACAACCTATAGTACTCCACATGATATCAATATCCCCTACTAAATTTGGGTCAACATAGCCCTATAAGTTAGTAGTAGAGCTCTCAAAGTGTAAACAATTACTAGATGTTCCTCTCAAATATCTGAGAATCCATTTGACTACATTCCAATGGTCAATTTTTGGATGACTCGTATACTTGTTAATGACTCTCGCTACATGTGCAATATCTAGCCTTGTACATACCATAGCATACATCAAGATTCCTATAGATGAAGCATAGGGTACCTTGAACATCTTATCCTCCTCTTCTTGTGTCTTGGGACACATCTCCTTAGTCAAATTCAAATGACCAGGTAAAGGTGTGCTAACAACTTTAGCATTCTCCATAGAGAAATGTTACAACACTTTCTCAACATAATTAGCCTAAGATAGTGTCAATTTTTTGTTCTTCTTATCTCTACAAATCTTCATACCAAGGATTTGTTTTTCTGCCTCCAAATCCTTCATAGAAAATGCATGTGCTAACTGGCATTTCAACCCCTTAATATGATCCATGTTAGACCCAGCAACAAGCATATCATCAACATATAAACGTAAAATAATGTATCTATCATCATCCAACCTCTTAAATAAACATGATGATCTAAATGACACTTACTATATCCATGCTCATGCATAAAACTATTAAATTTCAGATACCATTACTGAGGTGCTTGCTTCAAGCCATATAAACTTTTCTTCAATCTACACACTAAGTTCTCCTTACCTTTGACCTCAAAACCCTATCTCTAAGCCATATGTATGTATATCTCTTCATCCAAATCACCATAAAGGAAAGTTGTTTTAACATCAAGTTGCTCGAAATGCAAATCTTCAATAGCCACAATACTTAAAACAATGTGAATAGAAGTCATTTTAACAACATCAGAGAACATCTCATCAAAATCAATGCCTCTTTTCTATGTAAATCCTTTTACAACTAACCTGGCTTTAAATATTTTCTTAACTCCATCCTCTTCTTCAACCTATAAACCCACTTTAATTGTAAACCACCTTTACTTTCATGCAATTTGCATAAATCCCAAGTCTAATTTTCAGCACAGAGTCCATTTCATCTTTCATTGTAGACTCGGTCAGGTTCACTAGCATCTATTAGTAAAATAGAGGGATAAAATCTTTCTAGAGGTGTAATTACCCTTGTTGACCACCAAACATTCATAGGTGTGTGTGGTGCTTGTTGTTGTGGTTGTTGCAAATCATGAGGAATGATTGGAACATCATCTTTTGGAGTATCATTTAGCACTACATAATCATCTTCTTTCTTCTCATGTTGCTACAACAGATCTTTGTACAACACTTTCTCATTAAATATGGCACCCCTACTTCTTACAATTTTATGATTTTCAAAATTCTAAAGCCTATAACCAAATTCATCAATGACATATTTAAAAAATACACATTTCTTTGACTTAGCTTCCAACTCGGTTCTATTTTCAGAATCTATATGAGTAAATCCTTCACAACCAAAGATTTTGAGAAGAGAATAACTCACCTTCTTACTAGTCCATGCTTCCTTTGGAATACCATAACCCAAAGGAGTAGAGGGACCTCTATTAATCAAATATATAGTAGTATTGACAGCCTCCACTTACATGTGTAAGGGCAACCAAACATGCAACCTCATGCTCCTTGCACACTCCATTATAGTCCTGTTCATGCATTTAGCCACTCCATTTTCTGGTGGAGTCCCCAAAATAGCTTTCTATCCACAAATACCATTAGTGGAGAAATAATCTTCTAATTCATGACTGCAATACTCACCACCATTATCAGATCTAAGATATTTTAATTTCTTAAAAGTTTGAAATACATCAAGTTTTTGTCTAAGGAAATAAATCCATACTTTTCTAGTCACATCATCAATAAATGTAACATAATAATGAAAGCCACCAAGGGAAGATACCTGGTCTAGTTCCCATACATCTGTATGCACAAGATCTAATTTCTCCCTTTTATTTTCCTTCCCAGTCTTCAAAAAATTCACTCTCTTTCATTTTCCATACACACAACTTTCATAGAAATCCATATTAACACATTTTATACTTGGTAAAACTTCCTTTGAATGAAGTATTTTCATACCTTTTTCACTCATGTTCCCAGTCTATGGTGTCACAGTGCTATATCAGAATCTACAATAGCTATTTGTTCTCTCTGCTCAACTATAACAACTATTCTTGGACATTCATTTTTCTCTAGAACAATTAAAGTAGAAGGAACAATATGTCCTATACAATGATATAAGGTGTCTACTTTCACACTTTTTGGTACTACAAGGGAACCTTTTGAAACCTTCCAATTTTTATCATTAAAAGTAACTACACAACCCTCATCACTGAATTGCCTTGCTAAAATTGAATTCCTACTTAGCCTTGGAACATGTTTTACCTCATGTAGTAGCCAATGATTCCCATTCTGCAACTTAATCTTAACTTTTCCCTTTCCAACAAGCTCAAAATCCCCTTAGACATAATCAATGAAATAACCTCTATGAGGTGTGGCATGAAATGAAGCACTAGAATCTAAAACCCATGAATCATCAACACTTTCTAAAGACAAAAGCAAAGAATCCTCTTCGAATTTGTTACTTACCACATTTTCCTCCTTGTCTCTATCTTAGTTTTCTCCTTCATTTTTTCTTTTAAGTCCAGTAATCTTTCTTTTTATGCCTTGGTTTCCTATAGTACCAGTAGTCATTTGGTCCTCTCGATTGAGACCTCTTCCCTTTTGACTTTCCTCTTGATTTCCACAATTATTTCCTCTTTTAGTCATTCTACCTTTGCTTTGTGCATTCAAATTTTCCTCACTCAAAATAACATTGATCACATCATCATATTTTAGAGTAATAGACCTAGAAATGGAATTACTCATGGCCATTACCAAGCCATTCCAACTTTTAGGGAAAGAACACAAAATCAAGAGAGCCATAATTTCTTCATCAAAATTAATACTAGTAGAAGATAACTAACTAGTAACAGTATTAAACTCATTTAAATGATCTGCAATAGATCCACCTTCTGCCATCTTCATATTAAATAAATGCTTCATGAGAAATACCTTGTTTGAAGTAGAGGGCTTTTCATAGAATTTTGCTAGGGTTTCCATCAACTCTTTAGTTGTCTTCACTTTTGTAATATTAAATGTTACTGATGGTGCTAGGCATAATCAAGTGCTTCCAAGTTGCTTTCTATCTAAAAGATCTCTGTCATCATTTGTCATGGATCCCTGATTCTTGATTTTTCCTTCCAATGGCTTCCATAAATCCTTCTAATAAGGATAGTCTTCCATTTTCATCTTCCATAACTGAAAGTTCTACCCATCAAAATTGTCAACTCTCATCTTACCCTCATCCGCCATTGCTCCCACTCAACAGTAAGACTTTCTTGTAGAGGATAATTGAAAAATAACTAGGCTTTGATACCACTTGCTAGGATTAAACCACGGACAAAAATAACAATTACATGCAAATATAAACAATATCAAAAAATAATAGATCACACAAAAGAGAACATAAGAAACCAAGATTAAATTTGGTTCACCCAATCCCTAGGCTACATCCACCAAACAAAAAGTCCAATATTATTACGATCCCATGATTACAACCTAATTATAATATGTAATCCCTTACAACTCAATATTATCACAAGAAGTAATTTCATATCACACCTTATGAAACAATCCCTAACCCTAAGCCCTTTTTATACAAGTATTTTTGCCACTTTAGGGTTAGAACTAGTTACAACATGTTATCCATAAATTGGTGAATATAAATAATAGCCAATTGGTGAATATTAGCCATTGGTGAATAGTAGCTCACCACAAACTAAAAAATAACTCTATAATGATAGAGATAACAAGTGCTTAATTTAATGTCAAGTTTGTGGATATAAAATATATGGATAATGAATAAGTTATGTGGAACACATTGATGATAGTTTATGGTAGTAATGTTCACATTAAAAAAGATAAGGTAGACAATCTTAGAGAAAAATAAGATTAAATGAGAATGCAAGAAGGTGAGAGCATTTCTCAATACAATTCAAGGATAAAAGAGGTTGTGCTACAATCAAGGTGTTGATAGTCAACTTGGAGAAGATAAAGTGGTAATTAAAATATTGAGAACCCTAATACCACATATTCTATTAGAGTATCTTCTTTACAAAAGTTGAGGTCTATTAATCCTACAAATGTAACTTTGAATTGCTTGGTTGGAAAGCTTACTACTTTGAGTTAAGTAATCTTGATAACAATATAAGATCTGTATTAAAAGCTTCCCTAACCATTGGCTCATCAAACAAAGGAAAATAAATTTCTTATAGTTGTAAAAGAGGTCATGATCAAAAGTCTATCCTATCTAAGGAGAGATATAAAGAAGAGTTTGAGGCATTTCTAGAAAATATATTACTTAGAGGAAAAATAAAGTACAAAGTTAAAAGTCTTTTAGTGTGTTGGACATGTAGACAAATCAATCATCTTGCACATAGGTGTCCTAACAATAATAAGATGAATAGTGATAAGAAGAAAAAATATAAAAGATTTAATAAAGTCAAAGACAAGAGTAAGAAGGCATGTTAACTAGAAAAATAAGAAATAAGTAAATATGAATCAGATGAAAATGATGATAAGGAAGATATAATCCTGACTATAGTCAAAGAAGAACCCTTTACTAGTGAAGGAGTTAGTGAGAAAAAAAATTGATTTCAAGCATGAATAACAATTATGACTAGATAATAGATAGTGGATGTATACACCATATGACCAGTGACAAAAAAAATCATTTCAATAGAGGAATATGATGGTGGATAAATCAAATTTGGTAATGGATCTCTATGTGTAAGGTTTAATAATAGTAAATGATAACATTACTTGTGATGGTATAATTTACTGGGTTGATGAATTAAAGTATAACTTATTAAGTGTTTCTTAGTTGAATAAAAAATGTTTCAAATTTGAATTTAGTAATGGTGTTTGCAAGATCTCAGGAGAGTCTAGAGAATTGATATCTACCTTTGAACAACTAGAGGTAACATGTTCTAATTGAACACTACTAATGAACATTTCTTAATTTCTAAAGTTGAAGAATATTAGGTTGTGGCACAAAATATCCAGTCATGTTAATTTTGATAATTTGATAAACATAAGTAAGAAAGATGTGCTAGAGTTGTTCCTACTTTTTTTAAGCTAGATAATGTTATGTGCAAGGAGTTTCAATTGGAAGAAATGACTAGTTCTAGTGTTACTAGTAAGGTATATTCATCATAGAACATTCTTGACCTTGTATGCACTAACTTGTATGGACCTATAATTGGAACTGATAACTACTATGGAGATAAGTGCTTTATCCTATTTTTTGATGATTACTCAAGGATGATTTCATTTATATTTGTGAAGGTTAAATATGACACAATCTACATTTTAAAGTTGTATAAAGAAAGAGTTTAAAAAGAAATAGGTAAATCACTAAAGTGTCTTAGATATGATAGAGGAGGCACACTCACTTCAAATGAGTTCACTATATTTTGTAAAGAGAATAAAATAAAAACAAAGATGACAACACCAAGAAAATCCCCAACAAAATAGAGTTGCAGAGAGAAGAAATAACATGTATAGTAGAATGTGTAAGAACAGTTTTGAAAAAAAAGACCAACTCAGATGTCTTGGAGAGAAGTGATAAGTACTATTGTTTATACTTTAAAGAGGGTATAACTTAAGAAAGGTAAAAATAAAACAACTTATGAGTTATGGTATGGTCATAATCCTAGTGCTAGTTATTTCAAAATCTTTGGAAGAAAATGCTACATAAAGAAGGATAAACAAAACAACAAATTTGATTTGAAGAGTGATGACTAAATAATATTGGCTATTAAACTACAAGAAAAGCTTATAAGTTCTTGAACAAGTGCAATAGTAAGATGATTGAAGGTACCAATTTCATAATTGATGATTTTTCTAAGAAAAATGAGGAATATAGAAAGAATGAACTAGAATACTATAACAAGCTTTCCTATATTGAATAGGTAGAACCAACTATGATACCACATATGAATCAAGAGGTAAAAAATGTACAACTAATGAATTTTGATGAGTAAAACCAAATCACAGAACCAATGCTTCCAAGGTATGTCAAACTTGATGTAACACCCCACTCGAGAACCCAAAAGAAATAAACCTAATATTTTACAAACTTCACTAAACTATTTTCTTTAAAAAATCTACTCAACATCAAAGTAACCATGTAGAAGCAATATACACAAACACAAAAATTAAACATATGTAATTAAAATAAATATTTTATTCCTCAAGGGTTCCTTCATGTTGAGTCACATTTAAGAAGTTCAAGTTGTTGAAATAATGGATGTTGCACACATTGCATAATATTGTTATATTATATTATATTATTTTATTTTATTATATAATGTTGCAACTAGATGGGCATGAAACATGTAAAGATTCCCATGGGATATACTTGATGAGTTTTATTTTAATATTGTGAAAATATTTCATATAATTATTTAATATTGGGGAAAAGAATTAAAATTCTAATATTAAATGTGGGGTCAATGGGTTACGTAGCACATGGTTTATGTAATACCACTTGGTGGTTTTGTGGGACTTGCTACTATATATGCAGCCACAAGGGTAGTTGTTGTGTGTGAAGAAGAAGACAAAAAGAAAAGAGTTGAGCAGGACAAAGCTTGACAGGTTAGCCAAGGGAGCACTTGTGAAGGTTGGAAGCATGGCATGGGATGTGTGAATTCATGCTTGTTTACATAGATTGTTTGGTAGTGGCTATGGATTTGAAGGCTTCCATGGTTCTATTGCAATGGTATTTTTGTTGAATAATACATGGTGATGGATGCTTTTGGAGGTTGGGTTTTTTCCTCAATGAGGGTTTCCTAGGGTATATCTTGTGGCATATTTTTGTGGGTATGTTGTCTATTCTCTTGCATGTGGATTTCAATTGCATATTTATTTTAGATCTATTATGGGTTATGTGGAAACAATTATATTATTTCTTGCAAGTTTCCTTACACAAGTCTCAAGTATAATGCCCATAATCATAAAATGAATAACAAATACATAATTTCATAAGTACAATTGATATGATAAAGTACATCCAGATAACATCATCCACTACACATGTCACACAATATGTAATAATAAATACAAGTACATCAATATACAATACAACATCCTATAAAATCTCAAAATACATGATACAAATATACATCAAATGAATAAAAGGATCCAAGATAAGAACACGATTGATAGAGGTACAATCATATCAAAAAAACATCTAATAGGGAACCCAATGGTAAGAAGTCACCACCCCCTGACCTTATGGTCACCTAATTAGGCTTCCACTCCCACCATTAATGGAAGGTAATAAACTATCCACCTATAGATAATCAAATCATAAATCAATCCTAGGTAAGGGATCATGATAGCCAAATCTATCTCAAGGGTGCACAAACTACTAATAAAGAAGCTTGATAACCCAAGTTCAAATGAAAATCATCCATACCAACATCACATAACAAAGTCAACAATAAATACCAAGTAAAAATAAAGTACCAAAACTAAAAAGATACAACCACCTCCAAATCAATGTGAAATGTCACAAGCACAATAACCAACATATTTAAACTATTATCAATAAAAGTAAATCACCAATCTCTAACTCCAATAATAAAAACACTACTAATAAATAACTCTCATTAATAAAAGTCACCTACCAATGATAAATGACATCCAATTAATAAGTAACACCTCACAATAAATACAATGTCAAAATTAACATCCAACAAGTATACCACCAAAAGTAACATCCAACAAGTGCATCACTAGAGGGATACATAAAAAATCTATGAAGGAGACTTAGGCTACATAATAGGGAGTGTCATCACATGACCCAACTCTATGGTTACTCTGGTAGCCTCTCTAGAGCATGCCCCCCTAGTGACTCTATGTAGGACCAGAATACCCTCTTGTGAAGATAAGGAAACTAGTCATAGCTCTCACTAGGTCTCACCCCAATCCCATCCTTATCTTATACAACCACTCAAGGCATAGGTAAGGAAAAACATCTAACTTATCTTTTTAATTTATCTCAAGGTATGGGTGAGGCACAATTTTTAATTACTATGTTATCACTCATTGCACAAGTTACAATGTGTTACTCTAGCTACAACTTTGGGACCAACCCCCATTGCAAGCCACTCCCATAGGATGCACCTAGACTACCTTTCCAAAACTCACAAACCACAATTATGTGTTGACATTATAGTTATGTTTGTTATTAGTGACATACACTTATTCAAATTGTAAGAATCTACCAAGCATATTGTATAGTTAATAGTGTTAACCAAGCATTTCAATATCTACCAAATTCTACAATTGCTACTAAAACCAAGGGACAATATTCAATTTGTGCTGAGAAATTACTACTATGGAGATAATCAATAGTATAAACTGAGCATCTCAGTGTATGCTAAGTTTATCAGTGCAAACTGAGTTGTTCAGTGCTTACCGAGTTTGTAATTGATGTGATGTGAGTCTAGTGTTAATCAAGCTACTCAATGTTAACCAAGTGACTCAGTTTATATCGAGCTCATAGTGATAGCATTGACCAAGCTATGCAGTTTAAATCGAGTGATTCAGTTTATATGTTGAGTTTCATAATATTCATCAAGTGACTAGTATAGACCAAGTTCAGGACTACTTGAAAGTGATCAGTATGGACTGAGCTTCTATGTCTACTGAGTGCATGATGATGTTGAGCATTGATAGTGGATGTCGAATATCAAAACCTCATTGAGCTATTCTTTAGAACTTGAGTTTCTTCATTTGGGCCGACTTTTTGATTTTTCCATAAACTTGTATTGTGGTCAACTTTGTAATTTGTAATTAGATTGGTATATATGTAATGTAATGTATCAAATCCAATACATGACATGAAGTAATGTAATAAGCAAAGAAGAGAAAAAGACCAAATTACAAAGGCTATAATAGTATAAGGAGTGGAAAAGATTTATCTATCATAGCAAGGTGATTACTATACTCAAAGGAATCTCATTCAGCAAACCAAGTTATAGATCAGAGATTAGCTACTATTTCATCCTAATAGGTGGATTAGTCAAATCCTTTCACAAGGTAGACTTAACAATCTTATGTAAATCTCTTTACTGAGTGCATACTCCATTGTATGTTTGTAAATCCTTTTGCAAGGTTGACCTAGCAGTCCTTATTGCTCCTAATGGGGCAGATCATAGGAAGTGATCATTGTAAACTTTAAAAGGTCACCTTTATACTACAATACGAAATCTTGTCGGTATCATCCCTACCCCAGTTTTACTTTCTATTTGGAAGGTTTTTGGGTCACCAAATTATGTGTTAAAGTGTTATAAATATTTTAATGTTTTTAATTTCTCATACATGCAATTAGATTAGAATACTCATGAAGGATAAATTTCTAAATTAAGGATTAAGTTTTATAAGTTACTAATTCAGCCCTCCTCTCTCAATAACATAGCCTATCATAATATTTCCAACAATTGGTATCAAAGCTTTGTGGTTCTTAGGAAAGAAATTTAATAGCTTGAGAAAAGATCAAAGGCTATGGAGGTATTCATACCTAACAAGGCTATTGACAATGAGAAGCTAGATTTGGATATGGCTATTGGACAACTCAAGAAAGAAAAAGAATGACTCTCTCAACCCCTATAAAGAAGAAAAGATCTTGCAATCTAGATGAATGATCAACTCTACATTGAAGAAACAATTGAAGACATCCATTCAAGTAATTTAGATGAAGTTTATGAAGCAATAAAAGAACTATTTGAAAAGAATAGTACTCTTCAAGTAGAAGTAAGAAAATTGAGAAGAGAGCAAGAAATTTAGTCAGTAAGATTGTGTGAAGTCATGGAAGAGAAAAACAAGATCAAAGAAGTGATAGAAGGAAAGAACAATAAAATTCAACACCTATCCCTTCAGCAGACATACTTCATTGATCAACTCACCAATGAAAATTAAGAAATCATTAATCTAAGGTTAGAGACTGAAAGATTGGAGAATGATCTAAACTCTAAAAGAAAAACCAATGAGAGGACGATGACATCTCAAGTAGACATGAATCAATTGAATGAACAAAGCCATCATAGACAAAAAGTAAAAGTAGGAATTGGATATAAAGAAGAAGGTGAATCATCCAAGCAAGGAGCTCAAAAGAATCAAAGACCTACTTGTAGTCACTATGGTAAGATAGGTCATACATCAAACAAATATTGGAGTAATGGAAAAGAAAAATTCAATGGAAAGTGCCACAATTGCAATCAGCATGGTCATAGGGCAAATGAATGAAAAGAGAAACCTAAGTTTGAAGGAAAATGCCACAAATGTAAGAAGCATGGGCACAAATCCTTAGAATGCAAAACAAGTTATTGAACCCAACATAATAGATTGTGAAAGCTATATTTGGTTGGGACTATAACACTTGGTGCAGATGTCATTATTGTGAAGAATTTGGACACATTGGAATGAATTGTGTAGATAAGGGACACTACTAGAAGATGTTTGATTTGTAAAAAACTTGGTCATCTTCCCAAGAACTATATGAATACTAGAAGAATTGAAGATGAAATGAAAGAAAAGGTTGATAACATTTGAAAGTAGATGAGACAATAATGGGTTCCAAAATCTTCTGAGAATGCAAGTCTGAGCAATGATGATAATGTCAATCAAGAATTGGGTGACTCCATAATATCTACTTGATCTCTAAAAGGAAAAATAGAACTAGGATTCTAAAGATATCTCACATCAGTTCTAGTTAGAAGAATGAAAAGATCCTTGGAAATCAACATTCAAGATGCAAAGGGATCACCGATTAAATGATGCTAGTATTTGCAGAGCATGGTTGGGTTGAAGACCTTACCGGGCGATGTTGAGTTGTAAGACCCTATTGAGCAAGGTCAGAAGCTACTATATTTTTTTTGTGGTTACTGAATCATGGAAAACTCTACCGAGAATTTAATGCAAGTGAAGTGGATGATAGTCTGTCATTTGAGTGATCAATTAAAGAAAGGTAAGATAATTATTACCAAGCCTGCCAAAACATCTACTGATGTGTTTACAAGAAGATCATCTAGGAAAAAAGCAGACAAAGAAGGAGATGTAATCTTTAAAAGGCCTCCACCTACTTTTGAGGAAAGCATGAAAGAATTAGAATTAGGATCTATCATAACAAACTTCAAGGAACTAAAGTATGTGACTAGGAAATGTAGATGAGTAGAAGCAAATATAGGACTTGATAATATCTAAAATGGGTAAATGGAAGTATTCTCCATGTTGGAAATATTATGAAAGGCTAAGTCACTAAGAGGGAAGGAGTGAATCAGTAACTTTTAAAACTTTATCCTTAATTAGCAATTAATCCTTCATGTGAATTCTGATCTAATTTCATGTATGAGAAACTGAAAACATTAAAGCATACATAACACTTTTGACACACAATTTGGTGACCCAGAAACCTTCCAAATAGAAAGTAAAATTGGGGTGGGGATGATACCCACAAGCTTTAGAACTTTAGTATAAAGTTGGCCTGTCAAGACTTAAAATGATCACTTTTGATGATCTACCCTATTAGGAGCAATAAGGACTACTAGGTCCACCTTACAAAAGGATTTACAAACATGCAATGAAGTATGCACTCGGTAAAGAGATTTACACAAGACTGTTAGGTCTACCTTGTTAAAGGATTTGACTAGTCCACCTATTAGGATGAAACAGTAGCTAATCTCTGCTCTACAACTTGGTTTGCTAGATGAGATTCCTCTGAGTGTACAAATCACCTTGTTGTGCTAGATAAGTCTTTATTGTTCCTTAGACTGTTGTAGCCTCTGTAATTCACTCTTTTTCTCTTCTCTTCTTATTTCATTACTTCTATTTAATTCTTTAGATGAGATACAATACATTACATATATACCAAACCAATTATAAAATTACAAAGTCAGCCACAATACAAGTTTACACAAATATTACAAATTTGGCCAAATTGTAGAAACTCAGGTTCTGAAGACTGACTTAGTGAGGTTCTGATACTTGGCATCCATTGTTAATGCTTGGCATTATCATGCACTTGGTAGATGTAGAAGCTTAGTCCATACTAATCACTTCCAAGTAGTCTTGAACTCAGTCTGCACTGGTGACTCGATGAATACTATGAAACTCAAAATATAAACTAAATCACTTGATTTACACTGCATAGCTCGGTCAATGCTATCACTGCAAGCTTAGTATAAACTGAGTCACTTGGTTAACACTAAGTAGCTTGGTTAACACTAGACTCTCATCACATCAACTATGAACTTAGTAAGCACTACATAACTCATTTTTCACTGGTAAACTTGGTATACACTAAGATGCTTGGTTTACACTATTGATCATCACCTTAGTAGTAATTGATTGATGCAAACTAAAATTTGTCCAAAGGACTCTGTAGTAATTGTAGAATTTGGTAGCAACTAAACTGCTTGGTTAGCATTGTTAACTATACAATAAGCTTAGTAGATGCTTATAATCTAAATAAATGTATGTCACTGATAAGAAACATGACTAGAATGTCAAAACTCTAGACCAGCTTGCTCAGTAGATTCCTAATATTCTAATGGAGAAGATCAAACCAAGATGGGAGAACGCCATGAAAACTACCAAAGAAATATATGAGCATACCCTAAGGAAACTCATGTCAAGTTTGGATGACAAGTAGGTAAAGGAATCTCTAAAGAAAAATGAAGAAAATATTACTTTGAGATTCAACACTTGTCTTGTACTATTGAAAGACATTGAACATGTAGTGAAGAATGCTACAAACACATAAAAGAACATTTATCTTCTTCATAAGTGGAGTGATTTTGTGGTTAGTGTTGGTGACAAAGGTGAAGATGATGATGAACAAGAAAAAGATGAGAAAATTGATAATGAAGAAGTTACACATTTTGACAATGTAGATGATGAGGAAGAAGAATAGGGATAGGAAGCTACCAAGGAAGATTTACCAGATGTTTAAGATACTAAAGAGACTGACCTAGAGAGAATTTTCATAGTGTTCATAGCTTCACTTCCTCATTCTCCAAGCAAGCACTAAAAATATCAAGCCCAGAGAAAGCTTCAACAAGATTGATTGTGATAAACACTAAAAGCACAAAAAACTCAATTAGTCTTTGCACCTATCTAGCTCAGCACCACATTGACTGAAGTGACAAACACTTCATCTTCCAAGCAGCCAACACTTCCCACTACATCAGTTTTGGTAACTCCAAGTATTTCTACTACTGATATTTTGGCAATAAATGTAGTATCTACCTTTTCAAAAATTCAACCATTTCTACAATTGTTTCCATTCTTGGCATGCAATATATAAGTGCAAAGATAGTTGAGACCAACTCTCAATTGAGTACAAAATTTTTGGGTAAAGGAAAAGAGAAGGAAGAAGACATAGATCTTAATGAGGAGATTGTTATTCCTAATTGGGACATCTTAAATCTCAATTCTGATCATATGCACATTTTTGGAGAAATTATTCAAAAGAAATCTAAGTAGCAAAGGCTTATAGAAGAAAGGAACAAGGAATTCCAAATAATAGAAGATGCAAAGAATATCCTTGTAGAGGCATTAAACACAGTGGTTGATACTTCTCAACCTATTTTGAATCAATTAGCAGAGGTAGTCTAGAAATTCAATGATGATTTGAATGGACAAGAGAAGTTGTTGCAGAGAGCTAAGAAGAAGTTTGAGAATAAATTTTTGGAACTTATTGCTCAACAAATTGCTATCCATCAAGTAGAATTATCTACTATTCTAGGCTCACTAAAGAGCTCTTGCAACAACATATCTTTACTATTTGGTAAACTCTATGATATTTCAATTTTCACAAAGAAAATAAAAGATAAACTATTGAAGATTGATGAAGATCTGAAGGCAAGTGCACAGTAGTTGTAACTTGACCCAAGCTACAACTCTTCCCATTACAACAAGATTAGATTCCTAACTGATATGCAGGCAAAATTGTTGAGAGAAGAAGCAAGAATAAGAACTAGATTGATAGATATATAGGGAATGATTCTCCCAAACATGGATGCATTGTAGAAACACATTGCACATGCTAAAATGCTCATCCATGACAACAACTTCTCCATTGCAAATCACATGATAGAACTATTAGCAGAAGTGGAAATTACATTTCACACATGAAAGCTATTGGAAGAGAATTGGGACAAGACATCAGAGTTAATTTTGAAGGTACATTTAGATTTCTTATCACATTTTGGCATTACTGTATAGTATATGTAGCATACATCTTTGGTATTAATATCAAAAAGGGGGAGAATATTATATTGTAGAGAAAATGTATATTGTGTAAAGGGGAGAAGATGTACAGAAAATAGGAGAAAATATATATATCAGATGTGAAATGCTGTATAGTATAGTAAATATTATGTATGGGGGAGCATTATCATATTATTCATGTATAGATACTCAAAGGTACATCTCTTACAAAACTAATTTTGAAAAATCTCAAAAATAGTATACTCTACTGAGTCAATGACATAAGGTGATGGATAAAAGATGTTTTTGAATAGTTTTGAATATAGTTTTGACTGATAAGTGTTTTTGTCACTAATGCCAAAGGGGGAGATTGTTGACATTACAATCATGTTTGTTATTAGTGACATACACTTATTCAAATTGTAAGCATCTATCGAGCATATTGTATAGTTAACAGTGTTAACCAAGCATTTTAGTATCTACCATGTTCTACAATTGCTATTGAGTCCAAGGGACAATATTCAGTTTGCATTGAGCAGTTACTACTATGGTGATGATTATAGTATAAATCGAGCATCTTAATGTATGCCAAGTTTATCAATGCAAATTGAGTTGTGTAGTGCTTACTGAGTTCACAGTTGATGTGATGTGAGTCTTGTTTTAACTAAGCTACTCAATGTTAACCAAGTGACTCAGTTTATACCGAGCTCATAATGATAGCACTGATTGAGCTATGTAGTGTGAATCGAGTGATTTAGTTTATATGTTGAGTTTCACAATATTTGTTGAGTCACCAATGCAGACCAAGTCCAAGATTACTTGGAAGTGATCAGTATGGACCAAGCTTCTATGTCTACTGAGTGCATGATGATGTTGAGCATTGATAGTGGATGTCAAGTATCAAAACCTCATCGAGCTATTCTTCATAACCCAATTTTCTTCATTTGGGCTGACTTTGTGATTTTTGTGTAAACTTATATTGTGGCCCACTTTGTAATTTGTTATTGGATTGGTATACTTGTAATTTATTGTATCACATCCAATACATACCATGAAGTAATGTAATAAGAAAAGATGAGCAGAAGACTAAATTACAAAGACTACAATAGCATACATAGTAGAAAAGATTTATTTATCATAGCAAGGTGATTACTATACTCAAAGGAATCAAATTTAGCAAACCAAGTTGCAGAACAAAGATTACCTATTGTTTCATCTTAAGAGGTGGATTAGTCAAATCCTTTCACAAGGTAGACTTAATAGTCTTATGTAAATCTCTTTACTAAGTGCATACTTCATTGTATGTTTGCAAATCCTTTTGCAATGTGGACCTAGTAGTCCTTATTGCTCCTAAAAGGGTAGATCATCAGAAGTGATCATTGTAAGCCTTAATAGGCTAACTTTATACTATAGTACTAAAGCTTGTGGATATCATCTCCACCCTAGTTTTACTTTCTATTTGAAAGGTTTCTAGGTCACCAAATTGTGTGTCAAAGTGTTATAAATGCTTTAATGTTTTTAGTTTATCATGTATGCAATTAGATCAAAATACTTATGAAGGATTAATTGCTAAATTAAGGATTAAGTTTTATAAGTTATTGATTCACCCCTCCCCTCTCGGTAACTTAGCCTATCATAATATTTCCAACATTATGTCCCATACAAAAGTAATATTGATCGAATTTAGTTCCTTAAAAGATAACCCAAAAATAACATTGGTTCTCAAAAACCAAGTTCTCATAAATTCTCATCAAAATAAATCTCAATTTTAATCATAAAATACATCATGGCATCTAGTCAAATAATCTTAAAAGAAAACTCAAAAGCCTCTAGTGCACATTCTACATTGGCCAGCTAAAAATACCCACAAATAAAACCCTTATGAAAACAAACATCACAAGTCTGTAAATGGAATATAAGAAAACTCATAGTTTTTAAGCTATATGGTTTAATTCCATCATTTTATATTATTATTTTTGGGTTGTAAGGGAGTGTTTAGCAATAAGGTAAGAATATACATGTCAATGTAAATTGTTAGGCTAATATACTTATTTAAATGAATAAGTATTTAAATGTAAAATCTCTTTATACATATAAAACATCATGGAATATTATTGTTTTATTAATTTAAATAATCTTAAATCATGAATGACTTAATTAATAATATAAATTTATATTGTTAGATTAAATATAATAATATTAATCGCATTTCAAAAATATTAATTTGACTTCCATCTAAATTCAATATTAATATTTACTTTTCTTTTAATTCATAATACTCCTACAAATAATTCAAACTTAAAATTATAATTAAATTATTTATGTAATCTTATTCATAGTATCAATTAAATATAACTAGACAACTCTATAATGAACTCTACTATAACTTCTGTTAAAATATAACTAGATCATAATTGTATCTAACCATTAATTTAACTAATGTTCTATAAATAGAAACATAACCTTTTTTTCAAACCACTTATAAAAAAAGTAATAATATTTATTTATTTAAATTATTTTTTAATAATATTTTTAATTTCTAGAATTAATAATTAATTTTTTTATAAAATTTGAAAACTAAACTATATTTTCTAAAATAATAATAAGCATGTAATTATTATTTCACATGTCTAAGATCTCTTAACACATGTGCAAGTACAATTAAAATAATTTAATTGTAAATTGTTTTAGAAGATGAAAGAGTAATTGAAAGAAAAACATGTTGTAACTAAACATATACATGCATGTGAAAAAATATACACTAAAGATAGAAACCTAAGTATATTTATTTTCAAATGCATGTATATGGTTAGGTACGACATGTTTTTCTCTCAATTAATCTTTTAAGAAGAATATTTATCTTTAGTTAGAAAACTCATGAAAATTATATGTTTCTACTAACAAAATTTAAAGTTGAAACCATAGCTAATTTAATTTGTCATTTTCTTCCAATTTTCTCTTATTGAATTTCTCTAGTATTATAAAGAGTGTTAAAAAGAATACGGTCATAATAGTTTTCTAGAATTTTTCTCAATCAAGTTTTTCTTATCAATAAGTTCTCTTTTCTAAAATCTACAACATAATGTATCATATGAAAATCAATACAATAAATTTATAAGCATTATGCAAGCACCCAAAAAGACACAAAGTAGATAGGTCTTTTAATGAAATTCTACAATGAGTTTTCAAACCCTACCTCCAAACAATAACTAAAATCTAAAACAATATGTGAATGCATGCAAATTTAAACCTTCTAAAACTTTTAATAATTATTTTTCTCCAATTCTAAATTTGTATTTCCAAAATCCATGTCCTTGAAAAATGAAGTACTAACCCTCTAATAAAGAGTCATAACCCCAACTAGAATTTTTTCTCCAATTGGTAAAAGCCACTAACTTTAATAAAATATAATTATTTTTATCATTTAATTCTATCATGCACATTTAAAGCCCTTTTTAATTAAAATATTCTTTTATTTTTCTTCCTCCACGTTAATTAATTATTGCAAGCACTATTTAAAGAGTAATTTATTATTTAAATTATTAATAATAAAAGTTCATTACTTACATATAACTCTAATTTAGTCAATAATAATTAAATAATTACAAATAAATTAATTAAAATCTTTTAAATTTAAGCTCATAGTTAAGCAATTTTTAATTAATTAAATATCATCATATTTTAATATTCTCCTCTTTTATAAATTAAATAATATTTAATAATTCAAATATCATAAGATTAATTCAAGCCTCATAATTAAATCAGTCACCAAATAAACCACATAGCAAAAATCCCATAAAAACTAAATGAGCATAACTGACCAAAAGTCAAAATAAAAACTCAAGGGTTTAAAAAGGGCAGACAATCAAATACAAGTTTCTTTTAGGAAAAATAATTAGGCTATAGTTGGTCTTGGATCTAAACATTAGCTCCCCATTCTTAACATTGAGTTATTGTGATAGGGCACACTCATCTTAGTGATTCAGGGAAGTTGATGCCAATACCTGCAACCTGCAAAAAGCTGAGAAAGTATATATGCGTGTGTATCTAAACTAAACATACAATGACATGAAATGGTGCATCATGTAGATCTCGACTAGCAGGTGACTATGAATCCCTTCCTTAACCGTATCAAACACATAAAATGGAAATACAAAACAAACACACACCATACACATGCAAGTATGGGGCAAGTATAATAATAAATTCTAAATCTAAATATCATTAGAATCTAATATAAAAATTCATCATCATGAAAACAAATGTATTATAGGTATTATCAAATTACACATAAAATGAATCAACTATGTAATAAATATAGATATATAATCAAGTCATGAAATAATGTCATATAATTGTAAATCAATCTCTAAAAATAACACATGCATGAAAAAGGCCTAAAAGAGTTCGACAATAGAACATAAAAGAAAACTATGGGTGGGCACTACATCTAACTCTACTAGAATTAGGCTTACTCCTAGAAGCCTGCTACAATGACTAGGGTAACTACATACTATCCACAATTCCATACAAAAAGGTCTTTCAAGAAACTAATACAAACAAGTATACACTTCTAATCACTAAGACCGATATGATTCTAGTTTAAGAATAAACCAAAAACCATATTGATCCAACATTCATCTCTTTAACAATTACTGAAATATATCTAGACCTAGAAAGCATATCTCCTACAATACCCAAACACAAGAATGACATCTCAAAATTTATCAAAAAATTAAGGGTATAACACATAGACATATAACAAGAGTCTAGAACAAAAATGTTATGAGTTTCCAAGTTTCATGTTCAAAAGTTCTAGTATTTCTGAATTTGTTGTCTATTTTTTTAATGTATACTATCTATTGATAAATCTTGTTGTTTAATCTCATTATAAGTTTAAATACTTTTTAATTGATGATGCATAATATACCTAGAGTTCCTAATGTTGAAACTCAAGCTATGATACTAGATGTACCACCCAACTCAGGAACCCAAAAGAAATAAACCTAATATGTTACAAAGTTTACTGAGCTATTTGTTTTAAATTTTATAAAACATCAAAGTAACAATGTGGAAGCAATATACATAGACACAACAATTAAAAATATATAATTACAATATGTATTTCATTCCTCAAGGGTTTCTTCACACTAAGTCACATTTAAGAAGTTCTATTAATAAATTCAAGTCTCAAGTAAAATGTCCATAATCATAAAATTAATAATAGATACATAATCTCATAAGTACAACTAACATGATAAAGTACATTCAGATAACATCATCCACTGCACATGTCATAGGGTATGCAATAATAAATATAAGTAGATGAATATGCAATACAATATCCTATAGTGTAATGACCTGCCAGGGAACCCAAAAGAAATTAACTTACAGTTTTCATTGAGTTTGTCAAACATTTTTTTTTCTAAACAATAATAAACAACAAAAAATAATATAGTGGAAGCATTAAATCACACACATACAACCATCATAAATAGATCACATCTCTTAAGAGTTCCATGGTATTGAATTACATGTATAAGTTTATTAATATTAAATGTAACACATAACCAAAATCCACATCATGGAAAAATCACAAGTACAAATCTATTTAAAGAATATACAATTACATAGGATACCTCTTGGCATAATCAGAATGCATAATCATCCACTATACAAATCACAAGGTACAAAAAACTCAAACTATATACATCATAAATAAATACACCATCTCATAAGATCTCTAAAAGTCAAATATAGTACAATAGAGTATAACCATCCATCATAGTAAATAATATCAGAATGAAAAGAAATGCAAAATAGGGAACTCCAACAATGACATCCAACAGACAGATCCTAATGGTATAAGTAAAAATCACTACCACCCGACCTCGTGAAATCTAAATCTTTCACTCCCATCGTGCTGAGGAGATAGTCTCAAGTCCCAAACAAGATAACAATCCTAAAAGTCATAGCCAACATCTAGGTCAAGGAAAACCTCAACTCAAAGGTACCAAGACACAAATATCATCTAATCCCAAAGGCAATAATGACACATAGGAAATCTACTATGCAAGTGGGAAAGTGTCATCACATGACCCAACTCTAAGGTTACCCTAGTAGCCTCTCTATACACTAACCCCCCTGATGTCTCTATGTGGTACCATTATCCTTTTGTATAGAAAAGGCATACTAACAAAGCAAGATCACAACCAAGCATCCTCTCTACTCCCATCCTAGCCTATACTAGCACTTAAGGTATAGGCAAGGAAAAACAATGACTCTTATTAATTCATTTTACTTTCATTTAATAAAATATTATCACATATTAAAAAATTTACAATGGGTTACCCAGGTAGCCACTTAGGACTCTGGCCTCCATTGTAAGCCACTTCCCAATGTACACATAGATTACCTACCCTAGGATCATAAAAAGTACAAATCATAAAACATCAACTCAAATGTACCAAGACACAAATATCATCTAATCTCGAAGGCAACAATGACACATAAGAAATCTACTATGCAAGTGGGCAAGTGTCATCGCATGACCCAACTCTAAGGTTTCTTTGGTAACCTCTCTAAATTCTGACCCCCTAATGTCTCTATGTGGCACTAGTATCTTTTCATATAGACAAAGAATACTAACAAAGCAAGGTCACAACCAAGCATCCTCTCTACTCCCATCCTAGCTTATACTAGCACTCAAGGCATAGGCGAGGAAAAAAAATGACTCTTATTAATTTATTTTACTTTCATTTATAAACCTCAACTCAAAGGTACCAAGACACAAATATCATATAATCCTAGAGGCAACAATGACACATAGGAAATCTACTATGCAAGTGGGCAAGTATCATCACATGACCCAACTCTAAGGTTACCCTAGTAGCCTCTCTAGACCTTGACCCCCTAATGTCTCTATGTGGTAATAGTATCATTTCATAAAAATAAGACATACTAACAAAGCAAGGTTGCAACCAAGCATCCTCTCTACTCCAATCCTAGCCTGTACTAGCACTTGAGACATAGGCAAGGAAAAATAATGATTCTTATTAATTCATTTTACTTTCAATTAATGAAATATTATCACTTATTAAAAAACTTACAATGGGTTACCCAAGAAACCACTTAGGGCTCTAGCCTCCATTGCAAGCCACTTCCCACCGCACACATAGATTACCTACCCTAATATCATCTAATCCTAGAGGCAACAATGACACATAGGAAATCTACTATGCAAGTGGGCAAGTGTCATTGCATGACCCAACTCTAAGGTTACCCTAGCAACCTCTCTAGACTCTGACACCCTAATGTCTCTATGTGGCACTAGTATCCTTTCTTTACAGACAAGGCATACTAATGAAGCAAGGTCACAACTGAGCATCCTCTCTACTCCCATCCTAGCCTGCAGTAGCACTTGAAACATAGCCGAGGAAAAATAATGACTCTTATTAATTCATTTTACTTTAATTTAATGAAATGCTATCACTTATTAAAAAACTTACAATGGGTTACCCAAGCAACCACTTAGGGCTCTAACCTCCATTGAAGCCACTTTCCAATGTACACATAGATTACCTACTATAGGATCATAAAAAGTATAAATCATAGAATCACAATTTTTACCTCAGTCCTTTACAAGAAACTAGAAAGCACCTAAAGGTCAATCTCAATATCACCTCAATCCTATACAAGTAACTAGAAAGCACCAAAAGACCAATTTCAATATCACCTTAGTCCTATATAAGCAACTAGAAAGCATCAAAAGACAAAACACAATTATCACCTCAGTCCTCTACAAGCAACTGGAAAGCATCAAAAGATAACTGATTGAAGAGTCAAAAGTTACACCAGAAAAGTCACACCATTCACCTTAGTTCTACCCAAGAAAATTTGAAAGCATCACAAACATCTAAACATACTCATCATAGAAAATACATGACACATCACCATAGTCGAGTATAAAAGATCATATTCATAAACCTCATCAAGGCATCACATGATATCACCAAAGTAATAAATTTCAGCCTCTGGTAAACATCCAAACCTAGTCAACCCTCTAAGTCAACCCCAAATCCAACACAAAAGAAATCATACAACATAGCAGTGTAGTCTCATAGATTTTTTTGGTTTTGAAAACACACAATTTGATTTAATAGTAGGATTCAAGTTTATGTTTTCATTATAAGTCTCTGATTTAGTAAAGTATACAAATTTCCCTTATAATTGAATCCCATTTTTTTCCTATTAAATTAGAATACACATTTACTACTAACTCACAAAACCAATGCCTTTATTAAATACTATAAAATAAAATAAATAATAATTATTAAATTATTTAAATATTCATTATCAAGTTATTAATAAAACAATACAATTTTATTAATAACCATAATCATTACTTAATAATATAATAAAAGTTTATTAAATATATTAAATAACATCTAATATTAATTTCATTAATTAAATCTAATTTAAAACATTATTAATTAAATTAATTAATATAAAAAATTAAAACTATAATTAAAATATTTATTAAATTATAAATATTTAATAATTTAAAATACTATTAAATTTTTTTAAACAAAACATATAAAAAAAAAATAAAGGCGTGTTTAAAGGCCCGCCGATCGGTAGTGATCTGTTGTTGCAACAATACTACTACATGGTCAGATGTTGGAATCACCACCAATGGGGAAGAGAAAGGGGAGGGTAGGTGGGGTGTGGTGGCTCGCCTCCCTCCAATACATTTTTAATTTGATTTTTTTAAAAATTTAAACAAACAAATTCAAAGCCCCCACAATTTATTTAAAATTATGATTTTTTTAATAATATGTGACAAAGTTATCATAGTAAAATAATTTTACTATGGTAATTGTATTAACATATATAAGTGTGTGGAAGTGTTCATGGGCACTCTTTCAGAATTTGAATTGGTTGGTTTGCAGGTAGGTGGGAATCTAGTCAGAGAGAATCTGGCAGGAGGAAGGGGTTTTGAGAAGAATGTCAAGACAAAATCCTTGGCCGATGTGGATAATGGAAAGATCTTGTGTGAATCTGATCCTCTTTGTGCTTAATCAAAATTTAAAATATCTGGTTCGCAGGCAGGCAAGAAACTAGTTAGAGAGAATCTGGCAGGATGTTCTATCCTTGGAGGATCTGTTGGGGGTTCTGAGAAGAATTTTGGGTCAGATTCTCCAGCCGACATGGATATTGGAAAGAAGTTGCATGAATCTAGTCTTTTTTGTGGGGTTCGTGTCCCCCCATTGGATTCTTTTCATGGGTTGGGGCAGGATCTCAGGAAGGAGAAAGATGTTGTTGATTCTAACAAGGAAAAGTCTTCAGAAGGGTTGAAACCCTGGTCTTATCTTTTTGGAAAGAAACCTACAGGAAAATCTCTTTTCTCACCAGTGACTACTAAGTCTTGCTGGGAGAAAGGTGAGTTTCAAGTTTTTATTCCAGATCCTTTAGTTGATTTTTCTGTGTCCTCCATGGATTTCATCCTAGTGGGTAAATTTTTAGGAGCAAGACCAGTTCTTGAATCTCTTAGAAAAATGGTTAAAAAGAAATGGATTATTTGAGGAGAAGTTGATATTGCCCCAATGTTGAATGGATTCTTCTCTTTTATTTTCAATTGCATTGAAGATATGAATATGGTTCTTTGTGAGGGACCATGGTCTTTTGGTAAATGTTCTCTCACTATTAAAAAAGGGAGCCTAACATGGATCTTTCATATTGTTTTTTCTTAACCACCTCCATTTGGGCTAGACTTCTTGGTCTCCCTTTAGAATTCTAGCATGAGGACATTTTTAAAGGTATTGCCAGTTATTTTGGTGAATTAGTGGCATTGGATAATGCTATGATTTCCAGAACCAAACTTCAAAGTGCCAGATTTTATGTTAAAGTGGCATACCTGAATCATCTCCCAGACAAGGTGGAACTAATATCCAAACTTGGTAAAAAGACTCAAGAAATTATTTTTGAAGATTTGCCTAACTCTTGCTATGCTTGTAAGAAATAGGGGCATCTGGTTAAAAATTGTCCCTCCAAAAGTAAAAAACATCCAAACAGTGTTCCAGATGGGAAAAAGACCAAGATCCAGCAAAAGAAAGTATGGAAACTCAAAGAAGATTCTAAATCTTCACATGCTAAGGTGGATAAAGAGCCTTCATTTGAGAAAGCAATCTTTGAGAAAGAAGGACATGGTTTTCAATCTAATACCATAATGCCTAAGCAAAGAATAGATGATCTGGCAGATTTATCAAAACAAATTTTTATTTATCAAAGAATAGAAGATCAAAGGAGAGATTTAGAAGATAAAACCTTGCTAGAGGAAGGTGAATTCTTGGTTGAAGCTGGAAATAAATCAGAGATGGGTGATCTTCCTTTTTCTTAGTCCAGGGAGTTCCAGGTATTATCTCAGGCTGATTACGACCTTCCTTTGGATGATCCTCCTCCCCTAGATGTTGTGATTGAAAAAGGAGTAAACTCAAAGCATAAGCCAAACCAAAGAAAAAGAGCTAATATTAAGAACATTACTAAAGAGGTAGAGACTAGAAGTAGCAAAATAGATCAGAAAACCAAGATAAATTCTCTTGCTTCTACTCTGGATAAATCTAGAAAAGAGCATAACAACATTCCAAGGTGAAACCGGATGTTGGTCCTCCAAAAAAATTTGGAAGAAGAACCACTAAGAAAACTAGAGAGTTAGAAAGTATGCAGAATATTGTTGATGGTAGGCAGGCAACTATTCTGGATTTTACCCCTAAAAAATAGATATGAAAATCATTACTTGGTATATTAGGGGGTGAACAATATTCATAATCTAGATATTGTTAGGATTTTTTTAGATAACAAAAGCCTGAGTTTCTCCTGCTCCAAGAAAATGCACTGGAGAAAGAACATTTCTAAGGAAGTTGTGACTAGAAGAACAAATTTGATCAGCAATCCTAGGTGATTTTTCTGGTTTGGGAGGATTCTCTAGTTGCCTTTCTTTCCAATCTATTTTCTTTCCAAGTTTCAGTGTCCTTGTTGGTTTCTCTTTCTGAACATTTATGTTGGTTTCAGGTCCCTGCTTGACCTGGTTTAATTGTACTGTTGGTTTCAGGTCTGTTTAAAACTTGGTAGAGCTTAATGGTATATCTTTCCTTTTGATGTAAAGGGTTTCGGGGCCCCTTCAAAACCTACTTTTACCTTAATCTAAAACATATATAAGTGTGTGTGTGTGTGTGTGTGTGTGTGTATTTCATGTGATAGATTTGATAGAAAATTTACAATTAACTAATCGAATTTCACATCTCAAATCTTAATTTTCCTTTTTAAACCTAACCCAATTTTTAAATAATCAAATCACGAATCTCTAAAATTTACCAAACCCTAGCCATATTAAAATACAATTCTATAAAATTAACAAAATGAGGGTTTCTAATTTTCAATTCATATATAGATGATTTCGAAATGAAGAACAATGAAACTCCCAACAAGGGTTTCAACCCAATTGAAAAATTATAAAAACAATTTCACAAGAAGCATGGAGAAGACAAAGAAATCAAAGAATGATACTACTATGCAAAACCGACAATATCCTACCTAGATCTAATGCTAAACAATGAATGTACAAAGCTTGCGAGCAATTTCCTTCTTCAAAAACCTTCTTCTAGGAAATTGGCTCCTCTAAATCTTGATATCAAGAAATGAACTCTCATTTCCTAATACATAGTTTTTCTCCAAATTAGGGCTTCAATTGTGCAATCATGCAAAACTCCTTTTCCTTGATTATTTTATTATGTTTTAATTTTCATGTGCAACATTTTTGCAATTTAATTAAAATAACTTTATTAAATCAATTTCTTTCTCTCTTTAATTAATTCATGAGACATTTTTGATAAAATATTTATTAACATAAATAATAATATTATTTAGAGTTTATTATAAAGATAAAACTCCTAAATATATTATTATTAAATTAAATAAATATAATTACGCCAAAAATAGAACTTTAACTATATCTTTAAATTTAATTCTTTTATTTAATTAATTTCTCAATTAATTAAATATTAAATTATCTTTTTTTTAAATTATCTTTTAATTTGATTTAATTATAACTAAAAATCATAATAGACTCACAAGACAAACTACATAAACCCATCATAAAGTATAGAATGCTAGATCAAAGTCAAGGATTAAAATCATGAATTCACGTCACTTGATGAATTTAGAAGGGTAAAAAACTTAGATACTTGTCCTAATTTCTAGGATAATTGGCTTAAGGTTAGGATTTGAACGCAATAATTATCTCCCCTCTTTTACCATTGAGATATTGCGATAGTGTGAGCTCATCTTGGCAATTTAGGGAAGTCGACACCCAGTACCTGCAATTTGCATAAAATCCACACATGTGCATATACATATAATCTAAACTAAATAGAGAATGGTAGGGAGTAGTGCATTGTGTAGATCCTAACTAGCAAGTGACTACAACTCCCTCCCTCAACCACATTAGAAATGTCAATCATAAAGTAAAACATACAGGTACACCATACACATGCAAGTATGGGGTAAGTAGTCATAGAACTGCATATAAATAATTCATCTAAGTATCATCATGAAATAACTAAAATCATTGTATGAACATACATGTATCATCATAGAAATAATCTTGAACACATGAAATAATGAAGTAACCGATCACATATAAATTAATTGAGTATGAAATAACATCTAATCAAATTTGGTAACCAAGCACCAATATTCATAACACGTAAATAGCCTAAAAGAATCTGACAATGCAACCTAAAAGGTCAACTAGGGGTAGGCATTACGTGTAGTATCTCAGGATACATGGTACATAGCTACATCAAATGAATAGAAGGATCCAAGATAAGAACAAGAATGATAAAGGTACAATCATGTCAATGAACATCTTAAACTACCAATCCATGGTGGAACCCAATGGTAATAAGTCACTACCTCTCAACCTTGTGGTCACCTAATTAGGCTCATGCTCTCACCATATAGGGAAGATAATAAATGATTCACACATAGATAATAAAATCATAAATCAATCCTAGGTAAGGGATCTTGATAGCCAAATGTACCTCAAGGTTACAAAAACTACTGATAAATAAAAGATAACCCAAGTCAAAATGACAATCATCCAAACCAATATCAAATACCAAAGTCAACAATAGATACCAAGTACAAATCAAGTAACAAAATAAAAAAGATGCAACCATCTCCAAATCAATACTAAATGTCACAAGCACAATAACAAATAGATAACAACTATCATCAATAAAAGTAAATCACCAATCTTTGACTCTAACAATAAAAACACTACTAATGAATAACTGACACTCATCAATAAAAATCATCTATCAACAACAAATGGCATCCAACCAACAAGTAATAACTCACAATTATTTCACCATGAAAAGAAATATCCAACAAGTACACCACCAAAAGTAACATCCAAAAAGTACACCACTAGAGGGAAATAATAAAAAAACCTTAAAGGATACTAAGGCTACTGTTAGAATCTGAAAAGATTAATAACCCAGAAAACTAGTGTAAAGAGTAAATATCTAAACTATGAATGCAAATGATACAAAATTAAAATAGCATCATAGAGTTAGTCTCCAAGAGAGTAATGCAAATGCTGGAAGAAAAATAGCATTAAGAGGACGCAAAAACAAGAGCTCCAAATACAAGCCAGGTAGCATGCTTATATAGGCTAGGAAGAGAGAGGAGGTGGCAACAACAACCAATGAGGAGCAACCATCTATCGGACTAAAGATAGCAAAGTATCTTCCCAAGATAACTAATGGATGCTCACATGTAGGAAGGTGACACCTCACAACCATTCACCTAATAAGACATGCTTTATTAACCTAAGCGAGATTATTAAAAGTGTAGGAAAAACCTAGCAAAATAGGAAAAATAAAAAACTACACTAACACCCCCCCATAAGCGAAGCTTAGGTGGATGTAGAAATGGGTCCCGGCAACAAGGCCTGATCAGGTACCCAATACAAGAAAAAGAACTAGATGAAGGAAACTAAGCCTCCAATCTAGAAAATGTCCCAAAGAGAGGAACAAAAAAGAGCATGAAGCATCTCCGAAGCATGAAGCTGCAAACTCTGTCAAAATGTTGATCTGTAGAACCTCCATGGAAACAGAAGGCACAAACCATCAACCAAAGAAGCATAGAACAACAAGTGAACCCCCCCATAATGCTAAACAGGGAGAGGGGTGACAAGAACACTGAAATGCAATGCCAAAAACATCTGCAAGAAGAAGAATCAGGAACACCGAAATGCAATAAAAGTACAAGCACATGATAAAGGGTGGTATCACTGACACACTGCATGGGCTAATGTCATGGAAGAAAAATTCACTTGACAAAGGTGGATGAGCACAAAATGGCAAAACATCATGACCCCCCATGGCACTTTATAACTGAGTGCGAGTACAAATAAACACAAAGTGTACAAGATCCCAGATATGCAAAAGTAGGCACTTTATCTTGGTGCATTTACAGAAAAAGGAATGCAATAGAATAGAAGCAAACAATGCTCAGAAGTCAGAAAGAAGAGTGAGCCAAAAGAACAAAAAAAGGGATTCCAGGACCTATAGAATTCAAGTAATCCGCCAGAGTGCGAAAGTGCAAAACTCGAAGGAGAAAGAACTTGGAGCAAAATCTGGATACTTCTGCAACTGAATAACTCATAGAACCAGCTTTCCAATGATATCTGGCGAGCCCAAAAAAGAGTCCAAATGAGCGAGATATGGCTCTCGAAAGGCAAAATAGAACATTTGGCTTTGACTACCAAAACAAGCAACCAAACTATAGAAAAAATTAAAAAAACCTATACCATCATCTCTGTCTCAGAACCAGCTTTATGACACATTTTTTAGATCAAAAAAATACGTTCGTATGCTCAAGTTACGGAAGAAAAATCTACAGGGCCTCCTCATGAAGAGCATATGCTAAAAGTGAAACTTGGGCACAATAATCAAGGAAACAAATATAACCACTGCGATCTACTCAAAAAATCATGCACTTTCAAAAAAAGAATCGCCTCGATACGAGGTCGTATGAGAAAGTTATGATCCTCCGAAGTTTCCAAAATGAGAACTGTGCACAATCACGGCTGAGAATCTACAATTTTTGAAGAATTCATGCATGAAAATCAAAAAACAACTCCACTAGTGGATAGAGAACAAAAAAATAGCCAAGTTCATAACAAGAATCATCAAAATTGAAGTCCGTATGAGCAAGAACGAGACATTTGAAAACTGCGTTCAAATCTGCGACTGCCAATGGAGAGGGGTATGGCTGTAGCTTTGCATGCTCGATTCTGCAAAATATACAGCTTGCATGCAAAATCTAAAAGATACCTAGATGGTTTTTTGGGGCTGCAAACAAAACTCAAAAAGCGTTTTTCTTCTTGATGTATAGAAGATGTTGCTGTAGTGTAAATCAGACGCCTTTAACAGTAAAAAATGGCTCCAAAAATCAAAAAATGACCCTAGCAACCAGAATATGACATGCAAATGATGGATCAGCTTCCTAAGTCCATCAATGGCATGCTGGAACTTGCAAAACTGATTGAAACCTCCAAATATGCAAGTTGGTTGTCAGATTTGAGATTGAAACCCTAGAGAAAAATCATTTTTGTCAAAACTTTTCTGATTCTCAAGATCATCCAAAGATGCAAGAGAAGAGCATACTTCATTTTTCAAAAAATTACAATAAATTTTATTGGCCCCCTCCCCGAATCTCTCAAATAAGGAAACTAAAATCTACTCTTGCACATAGAAAAGCTCTGATACCATTTTAGAATCTGAAAAGATTAATAACCCAGAAAACTAGTGCAAAGAGTAAATATCTAAATTATGAATGCAAATGATACAAAATCAAAATAGCATCATAGAGTTAGTCTCCAAGAGAGTAATGCAAATGCTAGAAGCAAAATAGCATTAAGAGGACGCAAAAACAAGAGCTCCAAATACAAGCCAGGTAGCATGCTTATATAGGCTAGGAAGAGGGAGGAGGTGGCAACAACAACCAATGAGGAGCAACCATCTATCAGACTAAAGATAGCAAAGTATCTTCCCAAGATAGCTAATGGATGCTCACATGTAGGAAGGTGACACCTCACAACCATTCATCTAATAAGACATGCTTTATTAACCTAAGCGAGATTATTAAAAGTGTAGGAAAAACCTATCAAAATAGGAAAAATAAAAAACTACACTAACAGCTACATACCAAGGAGTGTCATCACATGAGCCAACTCTAAGGTTACCCTGGCAGTCTCCTAAACCCTGACCCCCTAGTGACTCTATGTGAAACCTGAATAACCTCTTGTGAAGATAAGAAAACTAGCCACACCTCTCATTATGTATCATCCCAATCCCATGCTTAGCCTATACAAGCACTCAAGGTTTAAGCGAGGAAAAATATCTAACTTATCTTTATAATTTATCTCAAGATATGGGCAAGGCAAGATTTTCAATTACTAATTTATCACTTGTTGTTCTGACAACTACTTTGGGTCCTAAACCCCATTGCAAGTTACTCCCATAGGATTCACCTAGACCATCTTTCCAAAATTCAAAAACCATAATTGTGTCCCATGTCGTAAAAGTAATACTGATCAAATTTGGCTCCTTAACAAGTAATCCAAAAATAACATTGGTTTTCAAAATCCAAGTTCTCATAAATGCTCACCAAAATAAATCTCAATTTGAATCATACAATACATCATGACATCTAGTCAAATAATCATAAAAGAAATCTCAAAAGTATCTGGTGTACATCCTAACTTGGCTAGCTAAATAATCTACAAAGAAAATAATCACAAAAATAAATGTCACAAGACTATAAATAGAATATAAGAAAACACATAGTTTCTAAGTCATGCGGTTTATTTTATCATTTTATATTGTTTACTTTGAGTCATAAGGGCATGTTTCAAAATAAAGTAAGAATATACATGTTAATATAAATTGTTAGGCTAATATACTTATTTAAATGAATAAGTATTTAAATATCAAATCTCTTTGTGCAATAATAAGCATCATTAAAAAAAATGGCAATTTTTTACAGAACATCGAATGGAATAGCGAATAGAGCAGGGTAGTCATTTAATCAAAGAATCAAGAAGACAATCCCTAGGCAGAATCATGCATAGGGCATTTTCGTTTATAACGATGTTAATCTGCAAAATAAAAAATGGCTTTCGGTGGTAGGCCAAGATTTTGTTGGATCCTAGATTTGCTATAGAAACTACAAATAGTTTCTCCATCTTAGGGAATTATGAAGAAAAATATCAATGCCAACGGAGGAATCAGGGAACTCAGTTTCATCAAAAACTAATAAGAGGCCAAGAAAATGCATCTGAATTACCCCCCTTGCTCTCAAGTCTTCTAGCTAGTTGTAAACCTCTTTCGTTCATTACCCTCGATATTTTAGATCAACAATTTAGGGTTTTTAATTTAACTAAGTACGCCCATCCTCAATTTCATGAACAGACTACAAAATTAGTAGATGTAGATTTTCATTCATCTTACCCCAATAGATCTAAGGCTTAGCCATGTCTTGTTGTGTCTTCTCTAATTCCATACATTCCCCCACATCACCACCCTTCAACAAGCATCCATTCTCCATCAAACCCTAACTTTTATCTTGAGTTGCAATCCCTAGCTAAACCTGCAGACAAGCCTTTAATTATTTCCATGGAAGAAGTGGAAGATTCTTAGTATGAATGCCAAAAGGGTGGTATTTTTGTGGTTTGGAATGGCCCCATGAAAGATTTTCCCCTTCTCTCTGATTGGCTAGAAGAAAATTGCTATGATCAAGTAAGTATCTTTCATTTCTTAGATAGGATTCTCTATTTATAATGCTTCAAGGAATCAATAAAGGAAGAATTTATTTCAGTTTTTGAGTACTTCTTCAATGGTCACATTTTGAAATTTGTTGAATGGTCTCATGATTTTAAGGTAGAAAATTTAGACATTTTGGTTCCAACTTGGTTTAACATTCCATCCTTACCTCTGAAACTTCTTCAAATAGAAATTCTCAGGTCTATAGGTTTAGCTATAGGAGATCTTATTGGCATTGATTCTTCATTACAATGTTGTAATAATGTTAAATTACTTATCAAGACCAAGTTTAATCAATCTACTCAGATTCAGAAAAAAGTTATAACTAACAAAGCTACTTTTGATTTAAAATTGCAAATTTGTGAGGGTAAAATATCAGAGATCATAAGATTAAATGACATGAACAAGATCAGATTTAAAACCTTATCTCTTACCTCAGATTTCAACAGTAAGTTTCCCTGGATGAGAATAATGAGGAAAAGAAGTAAGAAAAGGTCTTTGGGTAAGAACATTTCTCCAATCTCTCAAGAAAAGTTTGAATTCTAGACAAAGCCATTCTATACAGAAAGAGCAGTCAACGGTTGGAAAGATGACCTCTAGTAGATAAAGGAAAGCTAAAATCTATTATAGTGGTCAGTCACAAGGAGTATCCAAAGTCGTCAAAGGATACAAATTCCACAAAGAAAATAAAATCTAAAGGGATAAGGAAATCATAAAAAATCAGTAAGGGCCAGATTAAAAATGGAGACAAAGTAGATCAATGTACACAGGAACATCAAACATATAAAGAGAAAGAAAAAGGAACTCTCAATGCTACTTCATCCAAGCATAAGAAGGTAGAGGCTACAATTGATGACAAAGACACAGAGCTTAAGATAAATCATGCTAGCAAAGATATCATACATAAAGGGATCTCAAATTTTCAACAAGAAGAAGTGACATGGGATAATCAAGAGGGCAATATATAAGAAATTGAGAACTCTTTGCTATTTAATTCAAGTGGGAATAATGAAATGGAATTCAATACCTAGAAGGAAATGGAACAAATGAAGCACTGTCAGCCTTAGTAGACCGATAAGAATATGGAAACTTTAGTTACAAAAAACAAGTTTTGGCAAACTCCTACTACCATAACAAGTTCCCCAATTACCCCCATCATTAATTAGCAAAATAGGGGAATGATTATAGAGAGAGCAGATAAGGTGCCGATAAAAGAATTTTATGACTTCTTAAATAAGGACAATACTCTAGATTCTAAAGTGGAAAAGGTGAGTATTTCAAAATCAGAAGAAGCTAGCATGAATAATCTTACGGAGGAATTGATCCAAGTGTTTTGTTTTAAAAATATTGATAAAAGAACTAATGCTCAGAAGGAGGAATTAATGTAGAAAATCCTCAAGTTAGGTGGGGACAACTATACTTATGAAGATCTAAGAAAAGATTTGTTAAACATTGAAAATAAAGATAATATACTGAGCCAAGCCTAGATGGTAGAACTTGGTATAGATGCAGAGCAGGAGGACAATGATATCAGCAATGTCAATAAAGTTGGATCTGATATAGATGCAGGGAAGCATTCTAATTTCCTAATTTAGATTCTTAAAGAAGTCAAAAATGAAGAAAAGGAAAAGAATGATGTCGAGAAGATCTCTTAAGTTGAAAAGGTAGAATCTTGTTTAGATCAGCTAGGGATTCATATGAATCAAGAAGGCCTCAAATCTCCTATATGTGGTAAAATGAAAGGTAAAAGAGATAGAAGATCTTTAAAAGAGCTCAGGGAAGCAGATGGACATTGTAGGAAATAGTAAAAGATAAACTAGATTTTTAACAATGGGAAGGGGAAGTGCCTTCCTGAGGAGGTATGAGGATCACCACATGGAATGCTAGGGGTCTTAATGCCCCTAGCAAAAAGAGGTTATTAAAACATAACCTCAAGGCTTTTGAATCTGATCTTGTTCTAATTCAGGAAACTAAATTAAATAAGATAGGAGTTAAACTAGATAAGATGTTAGGTCTTTGGAGTTTTGTTTTTCAAGAATCGGTAAGGGCTTCTAGGGGTTTAGGCATCCTTTGGGATCCCAGGAAGGTTTGTATAAACACTCCATATAGTAGCAATAATTGGATTAGTGGTAGTGTATAGAGTTTAAAATCAGATCTTAAGTTTATTCTCATTAATGTTTATGATCCTATTAGCAATATCGATAAAAAATTAGTTTGAGAAGATACTGGCCTATTCATGAACAAGTATAAGGGAAATCTATTTTTACTAGGGGGTGATTTCAATACAATTTTAGATATCAATGAAAAGGTAGGTGCTAATAAAAAATTATCACAAGTAGCTAAAGACTTCAGAGATTGGTGTTTTTCACATAATCTGATTGATATTCCAATCAGTAATGGGACCTACACATGGAATAATAGGAGAAAGGACTTCGCATACATTGCTGAAAAACTTGATAGGTTCTTGATTAAAGGTAACTTGGATGAAAATAATCTGAATATCCAATCTAATATGTTGCCTATTGCTGGGTTGGACCATTTTCCAATTAGATTTGAATTTTCAAAGCCACATAAACTAGCTAGGAATCTGTTTAAATTTGAAAAAATGTGGTTCTTAGATCCAAGTTTCATCAATAATATTAAAGAATAGTGGACACAAGATAGTTTTGAAGGATCAAAGATGTTTGTTTTTGTATCCAAATTGAAGATGCTCAAGGAACAAATACTTAAATGGAATAAGGAACATTTCAATAACATCTTCAAAGAAAAACTGGATATAGATAAGTAACTAAAAGATTTAAATGTGAAAATGATTAGGAAAGGTATGAACAATGACATCTACCTTTTAGAAAAAGATTTATTAGTAAGGTGAGAGGATATATTAACTAAAGAGGATATTTTTCAGAGACAAAAATCAAGAGAGAGATGACAAGCTAAAGGAGATCGAAATACAAAATTGTTTCATAACTCCTCTTTATATAACAGGTCACAGAGCAGAATAACTTGTGTCCAAAATCACTTGGGCATTCCAACTACTAATCCAAGTGAAATTGTGGATACCTTTTTCAAGTATTATCAGAATATTTTAAACAGTTACGAAGGATCAAACAAAATAATGCAAGCTAATCTTCTTGAAGTAATCCCAAAAAACATTATAGCTAAAGATAATAAGGTTTTAAACAAACCTATAACATTGGAAGAATTCAAGAAGGTAGTCTTTGACATGAACCCAGATAAATCCCTGGGCCCAGATGGTTTTCAAGCCTTCTTTTTCAAAAAATGTTGGGATATTATAGGTTAAGATCTCTAGAAGGCAATTGAAGCCTCTAGTAATGGGGGTGCTCTTTTCTCACTTTGATCCCTAAAAAGGGTAAACCTAAGACTCTAAGTGCTTTTAGACTAATTGCACTTTGTAACACTATGTAAAAAGTTTTTTCCAAGGCCCTAGCTAATAGGCTTAAAGGTATCCTTCTGAAAATAATATAAGAGGAACAAACTGGCTTTATGTCGGGAAGATCAATTCTTGATGGAACTATTACCATTCAAGAGACTATTCATTTAGCATGTAAGAACAAAGAGACATGCATGTTCATAAAATTGGACATCCAAAAAGATTATGATATGGTTGATTGGAGGTTCTTATATAAGGTTTTGGAAGCCTTTGGGTTCTTCCATCAATGGATCAACCTCATTTTCAAATTTATATCCACCCCTAAAATCTCAATTCTTATAAACGGAATGTTGGAAGGGTTTTTTGATATATCAAGGGGCATTAGACAAGGAGATCTAGTATCTCCCCCTCTATACATTATCATGGGAGAGGCATTCATGAGAGCATTGACTGATGTGCATGAAAAGAAAAAGATTTCAAGAATTACTATTACAAGAAATATGCCCAACATCATGCACCGACAATATGTAGATGATACCATCTTGCCTGGCAAAAGTATAGTTGAAGAAGTGCTTGGTCTAAAAACCATCATAAGAAACTATATGGAAGCCTCCAGACAGAAATTTAATGAGCTCAACTCTTAAATTTTCTTTATAAACACGAGACCAAATATAGAGCAGCAAATATGTAAGATCATGGGATATAAAAAAGGTCTATTCCCCTGCAAGTATCTTGAAATTGCCTTAGAGAAAGGATCAAAATTGAGTAAGGTATGGTGTAACGCCTTGGAAAAATGGATGCTAAGCTTGGTTGTTAGAAGGATAAATGGCTTACCAAAGCTAGGAAAAGCACCAAGATTAGATCTGTGTTGTTAGCCATTCCAATTTTTCCATTATCATGTCTTCCTATATCTAAGTAGCACCTCATCAAATTCAAATCCAAGTTGCAGAATTTTCTTTGGAAAGATAGTGAAGAGGACAAGAAATTGGTGCATATCAAATGGGAGAACATCTGTAAACTTAAGGATCTAGGTGGGCTAGGGATCAAGAATCTCCAATGGAAAAATGAAGCTTTGGGGGTGAAACTTATCTGGCACCTCTATAAGGAAATAGAGCACAAATGGGCAAACATTATATATAATAAATATCTCAATGTAGAGGACCTGCTTTCGATTTTTAGAATTAAAAATCCTCCTAGAGAGTTAGAAAGTTGGAACTTCATCCTAAAGTGCTACCATTTAATATGTAAGTTCTTAACCTGGGATGTAGGAAAAGGTGATGAGGCCTTTTTTTGGGAAGATTCTTGGGATGGACATCCACCCCTAGATGAAAGATGTATCCCATTGGAGCTTAAAGATACACTTATTAATTTGTGGGGCAGTAAGGTTTGTGACTACAAGGCCTTGGTTTATGTTGATGGTACCCCTAGATGGGTGTGGAAATCTTTGGAGGGCTCTGGTATGGAGACTAAGTCGGTTAAAGTTTACCAAAAATTATTAGAAGATAGGAGGATTAAGTAGTCAGATAAGAAAGATGAACTTATCTGGGTAGCCTCAAATGATCGAAAGTATATTGTTAAAAATGGTTCTAGGGCCTTATTGGATTCCCAAGACTGGGAGAAAGTGGACATCCCACTAAAGCTGTTTTGGGATTCTTTATGCCTTCCAAAAGCAGGATTCTTTTTATGGCTAGCTTTCCAAAATAGAATTCCGACCATGGATAGGCTTTGTAGACTCAGCTTTATGGATCCTTCTAGATGTGTTCTATGAAAACAAGACATCAAAGATGTTGATCACATTCTTTTTAATTGCTCTTTCTCCTAAAGTTTTTGGGATGGTCCACCCCTTTCTCGAAATCACTTTGTGATCTTCTTAAGGGATGGCCCATGAATCTAGTCAAAGGGGTACATAATAAGCTATGGAATATTTGTCCCTCCATTTTCATATGGGAAATTTGGAAGGAAAGTAACTATTGTACTTTTCAAAACTTGAAGAATTAATTTTAAAACTGGAAGCCAAAATTTTTGAGACCACTAACTCACATCTTAAGAACTCTCCTAAAGAAGAAGGATCCTTCTCTTGTTGGGATGGGCAAATGAAGAAGCTCTGGCCTAACTTGATTAACCCACCTTTTCTTTACTTGAAGAATAGTTCAGAGGTAAGAAGAAACTGTAGATGGGTGCCTCCTTTGAATGGTTGGGATAAACTAAACTTTGATGGTGCTACTCGAGGCAATCTGGGTGTAGCTGGTATCGGATGCATCATTAATGATGAATCTTTTCAATGGATAGAAAAAAAAGCTATGTCTATCCGTCCAACCTCTAATAACCTTGTAGAATTGGATGCTCTAAACCGTGGTCTTCATTTATGCCATATGTTAAAACTATCTAAAGTCATCATAGAAGGTGACTCTCAAATTGTCTTAAATGCAATTAGAAAATGATCAGTGCCTAGTTGGGTACTCAATTTGTAGTTAGAAGAGGTCCTAGTGCAACTGGACAAGCTTGAAGATAGTAGGATCTACCATATTTTTAGGGAAGGTAATCAGAAAGCAGATCATTTAGAAAATATGGGGGCGGATGAGATCAACTCCTTGATTTTCAAAAATGGATCATCCTCTCAATGACTATCTAGGTCGTAAAGCACATTTGCTAAGCAAGGCCCATCTTCATGTCCTTTAGCATGCCTCTTTCAATACATCTTATTACCATATTTATATATAGAGAGAGAGATCCCTATATATATATATATATATGTGTGTGTGTGTGTGTGTGTGTGTGTGTAAATTCATATATAAATATATTTACACACACACACACACACACATATGTATATGTATTTTCTCGCTATCGTTTGTTTTCTCTCTATTTGTGTTTTCCTATTCTCCTTTGGCATATTGTGGTAGTCTCACATTCTTTATATATGCTAGCCTACCTTAGTGTCAGTTCCTAGGTTAACTTTATGTGATTGATGTCATCATGAAATGGGATGATCTTATAATTGCCATGTTTTCTTAGTTGGCAATAGCCTTTATCTCATGATAATACCATCATTTAGTGGTCATGGCCAGTTCATTATGCATGACATCAGCTCATAACATCATGCGAGTCTGGTTCTAGGAGCTTCTTCTCCCATTTTATCCGTGTGTCAGATTTTGTCTCCATCATCTATCATTTTATGCCCCCAAATATGGAATCGAATATCTTTGTGTTCCATGCAACAAAAAATTGAACCATGACATTATGTGGAAATGTAAAATCGAAGAGATGGAATAGAATTCTCAACCCAATTGATGATATGACTCAGATTTCTATTAGCGAGGTTATCAGGGAAGGGGTATTCAACTACTAGTTTAGATGGAGGACTAACAACAACATTATTGGATTTTTCATTGGATGCTTGGCTAGAGCTAAGATTGTGGCAAGGGATATTATTAGACACTGTTATGACCTATTTGTTCCAACATGGAGGAAGGGTTTGGAAAAAGTAGTACGCAACATAGATGATAAACTGTGAATCCCGTTGTCAGAGAAATATATGAAGTTACCTGTGAGGTCTCCTAATTTAGAAACTACATACCAATGACCATCATTAGTAATCTATGAGAGCCTTGCATTTTATTGGGAGTGGCCTAAAATGGAGGCAAGCATCCATTTTCTGCTTTACTGGAGAGGGATTATTGTGGATGAGAGTAGAGACTAGATGATCAATTATCTACATTTTTCCAAAGCCTACATTCAATCGGGTGTGGTGTTTGATAACCTTGATGCCCTAAATTTTTACACACTAAAGTTGGAAAAAATGAGTAGGGCCAAGGTCGACTTTGAATTCTCACCTAACTATTATGTGGAGCATCCCAATGATATTCCTAAAGTGATAATGGTGTACTAGAACTAAGATGCATCTTAGTTTTTAGAAATTTGTGTTTGTTGATAGGGTTAGTCCTTTAGTAGCAGATAGGCATCCTGTCCAATTTTTTTTTTTGGTAGACTTTAGGATAGTTCAATCTTTTATGTCATAAATATGTATGAACTCCATTTACTAGCTAGAAACTCAACAATGTAAACATTGAAGTTATCGATCATCTATATCTTGTATATATATTAGTTGGAATATATGAAGCTTATTAGTTTATTGTTTCTTTGTATTGATTAAATGGATATCTGCGGGTCTCTAGTTTGATGATATTCAAGTCTTGATTTTAGGGCTTGTCTCTGCTTTCATGGTAGGTTATGATTCAAAATGAGATATTAGGGTTCTTAATTATGGTCCCAATATGCTTGTCTGGTTTTACCACCACTATTAGCTTGCTTTAATTTCTCATTAGATGGTGACAGGATAACTTAGTTCTTTGTAATTTAGATTTATTAATGTTCTATATTTAGGACAATGTATGATTAAGCATTTTTGCATTATCACCATGTCTGGAATAATCTTCAAGATATTGTACTTGCATAAGTAGTTTTTCAGCATTTCTAATTTTGACTGCATTATTTAGGGTGCTTTAATATAATCATGATTACCGTTTGATTCAATTGACATAAAGGGTCTTTGTTTGTATTATGGACTAGTTATGCTGATGAGGGTTTATTTCTAATAGGACTGGTATTTTTATAATTTGATGGTATAGTTAATATGCATATTTTAGATCTCTTTAATGGGCTTTCAGAATTAGGCTTTTGGATGGTGTTTGGTGGTGGGCTACCAATGGTCAGATCGGAGATTAGTAAGGTGTCTGTTTTGTTTGGAGCAGCTTAGAATCCTAAGAGACTTGATTTGATGTCCTATTTCTGACTTAGTCTATGGATTATCCATGCAATTTTGTATTTCTTAGTTTCAAGCGTGATTATTATTTTTTCATTAGTTTATGACTTTGTTCATGGTTTAGAGCAGCTTTAGCAATTTAAATAGTTGGTTAGGTCTATTAAGTAGCCTAGTCTATCATCAACATGGAGCTATGTAATGTTATTTTAGATGGATTTTATTTTCCTTCATATCATTTGGTATTGTTGCCTAAAGTTGTATGTAATATTTTATGATGAACCTTTTTTGAATGGTAAGATGGTAGACTGGTAAGCTCGGCTCTGGCTTCTATGCAAAGCATAAAGTTTGAGATGTACTTCATTAAGAAAACTTGTATTTTTTAATGAGTGTAAGCTCCAAGATGTATTTTTAATTCAATTTTTACAACATTTGAGATAGAATTTTGGACTAGGGTATGCCCCTTTTACGATGTAATAATATAGGACTTCGGTCCCTGGCTAGACTAGAGGTTTTCTTTCCCCATTCTTTCCTACTAGTGCCCGTTTGAATGGTGGAACGCTACTATATTTGTATGTTTATTTTAATAATAATCAATTATAATGGCCATTGGTCATTTACCAATAAATAAAAATAAAAATCTCTTTGTGCAATATTATCATGTTATTAATTTAAATAATTTTAAATCGCAAATGACTTAATTAATAATGTATAAATGTATATTGTTAGATTAAATATAAACATAAATATTCCATTTCAAGAATACTAATATCACTTCCATCTAAATTCAATATTAATATTTACTTTTCTTTTAATTCATACTGCAACTACAAATAACTCAAACTTGAAAATATAATTATAATTAATTAATTTGTAATCTTACTTTTAGTATTAATTAATAATAGCTAGATAACTATATAGTGAACTCCAATATAACTTCTCTTAAAATATAACTAGATCATAATTATATCTAACCATTAGTTTAACCAACCTTCCATAAATAGGATCATTACTTTTCAAAGCATTATAAATCAATATCAATACTATAAATTTATAAGCATTATGCAAGCACCCAAGAAAATACGAAGTAGACAGATCTTTCAATGAAATTCTACAATGGGTTTTCAAACCCTACCTTCAAACGATAACTAAAATCTGAGACAATATTTGAATGCATGCAAATTGAAAACTTATGAAGCTTATAACAATTCTTTTGCTTCAATTTGAAATCTTCTGTTCTAAAACTTGTGTTCCTAAAAAATGAACTATAAACCCTCTAGTAAATAGTCATAACCCTAACTAGGGTTTTATCTCTGATTTCTAAAAGCCACTAACTTTAATAAAATATAAATATTTTCTTTCCTCCACTTTATTTAATTAGTACAATCACTATTTAAAGTATAATTTATTATTTAAATTCATTGTTTAAATGTAACTCTAATTTAATCACTATTAATTAAATAATTTCAATGAATCAATATTAAATCTTTTATATTGAAGCACATATTTAATTAATTAAATATCTACATATTTTAATATATTCTTTTTTTTTGAATAAAATAATATTTAATAATTCAAATATCATAAGATTAATCCAAGCTTCATTATTAAATTGGCTACCAAGTAAACCACATAGCAAATATCACATAAAAACCACATGAGCAAAATTGACTAAGGTCAAAATAAAATAATACGTGAAAAGATAACTCAATGGTTTTAATCGAGTAGACATTCAAATATGAGTTCTCCTTCTTAGGATTAGTAGTTAGATTATGGTTGGAATTAGACCTAAATATTATCTCCCCATTCTTACTATTGAGTTATTGAAATAGGGCACACTCATCTTGGCAATTTAGGGAAGTCAATGCCTGGTACTTGTAACCTGCATAAAAAATGAGCATGTATATCTAAACTAAATTAGCAATGGTGAGAAGTGGTGTATTGTGTAGATTTGAACTAGTAAGTGACTATAACTCCCTTGCCTAACCATAATAAGCAAATCAAACATAAATACAAAACAAACACACATCATACACATGCAAGTATGGGGTAAGTATAATAAAAAATCTTAAATATAAATATCATCATAATCCAATATAATAATTCATCATCATGAAAGAAATTTCATTTAAAGCATCATCAAATAACACATAAAATGAATCAACTATGTAATCAATCTAAATATATAATCAAGTCAATCTCATATAATTGTAAATCAACATCTTTAAAAAATAACACATGCCTGAAATAGGCCTAAAAGAGTTCAACAATTAAAATAGAAAAAACTTTATGTGTGGGCACTACACTAAATCACTATACAAGGAGTAAGGTAAGGGAGAACACTTGTTCACTATCTGAATTTGTCCCTAAGATTGTTAAAGATGATGATTGGGTTAATGCATAAAAGAGGATCTAGATTAGATTGAGAAGAATAGTACATAGGCTTTGGTACCCAGACCCACTAACAAATTTTTTACAGGTGCTAAATGAATTTTCAAGAACAAGTTGAATGAGAAAGGAGAATTGATTGGAAACAAGTCAAGGTTGGTTTACAAAGGATATGCACAAAAGGAAGGACATGATTATGGCAATAATTTTACACCTATTGCTAGACTTGAAGGTGTAAGGATACTTTTGGCACATGGTAAGTGCACAAAGTTGTGGTGCCAAAAGTGGGGTATAAGATGCCATATTTTTGTTTATTGAAATCAATGATTTCTAAACATAAACAAGATTTTGAAGATAGCACAGATCTGTGTCACCTTTTAGGATACCAAAACCAGTTTTATCAAATCTCATTTCTCTATCAAAACACAATTTTTTAAAAAAAAAAAAAAAAAAAAGCCAAAAATACTTTTTTATAGATCTGAGATTCAATATTATAATTATATAAAATTTTGAGTGTTTTGGATTAGTTATAATATGTTATAATTTCAAAATATTATAAGTTGATATTTCAACATTTCAAAAGATGCTTCCTCAAAAAAAGGAAAAAAATAGTAAACCATATCAAAAAAAATAAAAATATTTATATCTATCTCTAAAGGAGAGAATCCTCTTCATGAATATGTAATTTTCTTTTAAAAAAGGTGAAGATTTGATAGGAAGTTTTGATCGGAGGAAAAAATTGTTGGATTCTGATAAGGTTGACCTTGAGTACTTATAACAAAGAAAATATACATCAAAAAAAATTATTTCTTTTTTTGTTCCCTAGCTATACATGTCATCTATAAGATATTTTAAAATCAGAACAAAAAAAGATGCTTTGCATATACTTGTTTGATAGGAACTACAGTCTATATTTTTTATAGTTAAGAAAGGGACTTCAAAATTTGTTTAAAATGAATGAATTCTTACTCAAAAGAACTATTATAATTATAGGCATAAAATTCATCCAATTCTACACATTTCATTAGTTTACATTATCTTCAAATTCTAAACACAAATACCCTTTTTTTGTCATTAAAGTTGAACTATCACATTTTGATATCCTTTTTCTTTATAAAAGGTGACACTCAAAATTTCAAGATATGAAAAAAATAAAAGTAATAGTTCTCCAAATCTACTCTTTAAAACTACTATTTTTTTTAAATAGTGGAGATTAAGGCCCTCAAAAAGGGGGCCATGCAAAGTGGTACTATGTTTTTAGTAAAAACACAACATAGTGTTAGGTGTGGTCCCCTTAAAATGATAAAAAAAATAATAATTTTTTTTTAATCACTTTGGTCAGAAGTTACCTAACATCATGTTGTTTATCCCATATGTTTTGGGTTTTTTAAATGTATATTTTTTTCATAAATTTTGTAATTGGACACGTCTCAAACACGTGAAATATTTGTGTGGTCCCCTGAGAAATTATTGAAAACTAATCAAAATACAAAACTCTTTTTTCTTAAAGTGTATAGAATGGATGTTGGAATATTGAAATAGGAAGAATGCTTCTAAGAGGGGGGGAGGTGTGAATCAGAAGTACTGTATCTTGACCATTATGTTAGAATTCTTTAGAATAACTGAGAGGGGGGGTGGGGGGTGAATCAGTTATCCAAGGTACAAATGCCCTAATAATACTTTTTCTCAAATTACAGCAAATCCATAAACTTTTCATCCATCCAAGCTTAAAATAATCATCCTAGAAAATTACAGTAAATCAATATGCAGGAATAAAACATGCACGATCAACACATGACACAGTGATTTACGTGAAAACTCAATTTGGAAAAAACCACCAGTAACATGCTACTTGATTTTCACTCTTCTAAAGTGATGCCCTATTAAAAGTATGCCCTGTTAAAGGCTTACACCACGCTATTAAATGTGACCTTGTTAGAGGATTTCACCATACTATTAGGAATGGGCTTGATTAAAGGACTTTAGAACATTCACTTGGTATGTCACCATGTTAAAGGATTTATTACTTGTTTATTAAACCAACCTAAGTCCATAGGATTTAAAATATTTGTTACAATTGCTAGAGAGTAACAATAATGGATTTCTGATCTGATACAACTTACAACATACTTTGCAGATTTCAGATCACTCTTCAGTTCAATCCTTTTGTTTGGCTTTGATGAATTCAGCTCTGATAGCCTATCATCTCAAGCTTTATCTCCTTGAGTCTTCTTATTCATCATACCAATGCAACCATATCAGTGGTCATCTATTGAAACATAGTAACTGTGCTTTCTTACTCCTTAGCACCTCCTTCAGCACTTGAAGCTTTCATGCTTGACCTCTCCTCTCTCTTTTTTTGCTTCATGACCTTATGATTCCTTAAATAGAAATCTGATTTGCCTTTGCCTCTCGATTCTCCCTCTCCAATTTTAGGGTTTCAAATGGATTAGGTAGGATACAATGTATCTACCCCATATCTTGCTCTTATCTAGAAACTTCATCTAGAGTCAGTTGTATTATCCAAAAATGTTCTACATGGTGTTCTGTGCCACTAGCTCATCACTCTTATCTTTTATTTAATTCATAGACTTCTAGATAACAACCTTGTTGGCTTAGATTTGGTGAATCTTTGATTTTCAAAATAATGCAGCAACTCGGCATTATTGGTTTACTGATGCTCGACATCTCTGTGTTACTTGGCACTTGTATTTACTCGGCACTTATTTTTGCTCGACACTTATTTCTGCTTGGCACTTGCTAGCTTGCTTGGTTTCCTTTCTCTAATGAACTTAGTTAGGCTTTTACAAATGACTTAGCTAAAACTTTACATCTTTGATATGTTTCAATGTGCCCATTCTCTGTGTCTTAGAGTATGTCATCAGTACACTTTTTCATCAATGGTTTAGCTGATCCTTGTACTTCATTACAACAACATAACTTCAACCTTTCTCTAGGTGTTCTAGTTACATCTTTATTGATTGCCTCCTCCTTGTCAATCAACCAATTGATAGTATTTGGATCATTAAAGCAATTGGCATTCCTGCAAGTAGCAAGTTTGACATCAATGACAAAACAATGATTGAGAACATTCTTTACCAGTTCCATATGATCATTCCAACAATCTCCCTCTTTGGAATTAATGGAAAACCAAACTAATCAATTGATCAACTTAGTTACCACAAGATTGTATAAATTTTCTACTTCTTTCTTGACTGTTGCATCTCATATATCTCCCGCTTGCTTTGTATTGATAAGTTTTATGCATATTTCTCCCTCTTTGACATAAATGCTAAAGATGTAGCATCTTTAACATGCAAAGTATAAGATTTGCATCTCATGTTTTCTCCCTCTATCACCATGCTTGTGATTGATTTGGAGTTTCTACTCCTACTGTCATCCTCTGCATCATTCTTCTGATATTTCAATGATTTGTTCCTATTGATGCAGGGCAACATCCTTGTTATTTTATACTGCTTGAGTTAGGGGTATTACCCCCAACTTGCCTCTAAGATATTCATAAGTATCCTTGGGCAATGGTTTGGTGAAGATATTTGCAATTTGTTCCTTTGTGTGAATGTATTCCAACTTTACTTGTTTGTCTTCTACCAATTCTTTGACATAGTGATACTTAATTGCAATATGCTTGGTTTTTGCATGCACTACTGAATTTTTGGATATGTTTATAGCACTTGTGTTATCACAATACAATATCATAGGTTTAGTTACCTCTTCTTTCATTCCTTTCAATAGATATGCAAGCCACACAATGTTTGTACAATTGACTGTTGCTGCCACATATTCTGATTCTGCAGTGGACTGAGATGTGCATGTTTGTTTCATGCTAGTCCAGGTAACTAGCCTTTTACCTAAAAATAATGCACCTCCACTTGTACTTTTTTTTTCATCAATGTTGCCTCCCCAATTTTCATTTGTATATGCATTGAGTTCAAACTTTTCATTCTTTTTGTAATATAGACCAAAGTTATCAGTTCCTTTGAGATACCTCATTATTCTTTTTACTGCTATGAGATGATTTTCTTTGGGATCAACAAAGAATCTAGCCATTATTCCAACTGCTAATGCTATGTCTGGTCTGCTATGTACAACGTATTGTAGTTTTCCAATCATGGATATGTACATTGTTTGATTGACTTCAGTTGATTCATCATTTTTGGATAGCTTATTTCATGTTGCCATTGGTGTGCTAACTGGTTTGGACTCCTCCAATCCAAATGTTTTAAGTATCTCTTTGATGTACTTTGATTGTGTCACAAATATACCATGTTTTAGTTGATGTACTTTCAATCTAACAAAAAATTTGATCTCTCCAAACATAGACATCTCAAATTCAAGTTTCATTTTGTCAACAAAGCCTTTGCAAAGCACTTCTTTTCCTCCAAAAACTATGTCATCCACAAAGATTTCAAATACAATAATATCCTTACCTTCTTCTGATTTGATGTACATGTTTTTGTTATCATCAATTCTTTCAAATCCTATTTGCACTAGATACTTGTGAAGTCTCTCATACCATGCTCTAGGTGCTTGTTTCAAACCATAGAGTGCTTTATGTAGTTTACAAACCATATCCCTATTGTTCTCATCAACAAATCCCTCTGGTTGTTCAATGTAGACTTCCTCCTCTAGTATACTATTTTAAAAAGTAGACTTTACATCCATCTGATAGACTTTAAAACCTTTATATGTAGCATATGCAAGTAAAGTTCTTACTCCTTCCATTCTAGCAACAGGGGTGAATGTTTCCCCATAGTCTAATCCTTCTTCTTGAGCATAACCCTTGCATACTAGTCTAGCTTTGTTTCTAGTAATCTCACCATTCTCATCTAGCTTGTTTCTAAATACCGACTTAGTACCAATCACATTCTTCTCAACTGGTCTGGGAACCAAACTCCAAGTTTTGTTCTTCTTTATTTGATCAATCTCTTCTTCCATAGCTTTATACCAGTCATCATCTTGTAATGCACCATATACTATCTTAGGTTTAGATTTTTTGATCAGACATGATTCATGTCTTAGTCTATTCCTTGTCATTGGTCTTGCATATTTATCACCAATTATCTATTCAGTAGGGTGATGTCTTTTTACATATTTGGATAATCTTGGTTCTGTTCTTGTTTCCATGTTTGATCTTTCAGATTCAGGATCACTATGCACTTTTTTGTCAGGTTGTTCTTCATCTCTTTCATGTGTACTAACTTCAGAATCAGATTGTGCATTTTCTTTATTTTGTAACTCGGCTTCTGAATATAACTCGGCATTCACTGGTTGTGACTTGGCTGAAACTAAAATTTGTTGTTGAGTTTCAATTTGATTGACAACATCCTCGTCAATAGTCATTCCTTCATAAGAATACACAAAGGTTCTGCATTCGTCTATTCTCTTTAGTTCTTCAACTTGGACTTCTGTATGTTCATCAAAGTTTACATTTGCACTTTCCACAATTTTTTTAGTGTTAGTATTCAAACACTTGTATGCCTTACCTCTAGTGGAGTAACCAAGAAATATACCTTTATCACTTTTTGCATCAAATTTCCCATTTCTAGCATCTTTAAGGATAAAGAATTTGCAACCAAATACTTTGAAATGTTTTACATTGGGTGAGTGACCATACCATAATTCAAAAGGTGTTGTATTTGTGCCTTTGTTGACTTGTACTTGGTTCAGTGTATGAACAACCACACTTACAGCTTCTTTCCAGTATTTTAGAGCAACAGTATTTTCCATCATTAATGTTCTAGCACAGTCAATCATAGATCTATTTCTTCTTTCAGAAATTCCATTTTGTGGGGGAGTTCTAGGAGCTGATGTTTGTCTTTTGATTCCTTTTTCATTACAAAATATCTTGAATTCATTTGATGTGAATTCACCACCTCTATCTGATCTTAGGCATTTCAAGCTCTTTCCTGTTTCCTTTTCAACTCTAGCCACATACCTCTTAAACATTTGAAAAGCATCAGATTTTTTCTCTAAGAACATAATAGTCATCATCCTAGAATAGTCATCAACAAACAACATTATGTATTTATCTCCTCTATAGCTTTGTACCTCCATTGGACCACATAAGTCAATATGAACTAACTCAAGTACTTCTTTAGATGTATAGTTTTTTCTTTTGAAACTTGACTTTGTCATCTTTCCTAGCTGACATTGTTTGCACATGATATTATCAGGCTTTTTCAATTTTGGTAAACCTCTGACTTTCTTCATTTTGCTGATATTGACCAGATTGTCAAAATTGACATGACATAGCCTTCTATGCCATAACCATCCATCATCAAATTTTGCAACAAAAAAAAAAACATCATCCATATCAAGGTAAAATAGATTATTTCTTGTTTGATCTCTTTTTCCTATCAATTTACCATCAGTACCATAGATTTTTGTAGTTTTGTTTCCAAATTCTACTTTACAACCTACATTGCCTAACTGTGAGACACTCAGAAAATTGTAGTTTAATCCTTCAACATAGTATGCATTATCACATGAAAAATTTGTTCTGTGAGCTTAATGGAGCCTTTTCCTTTTATTTGACATGGAGCATCATTACCAAACCTAACACTATTTCCATCATACTGAGTAAAGTTAATAAAATTACTTTTGTCTCCTGTCATGTGATGTGAGCATCCACTATCTATGATCCATCTGTCATTTTTGTTCACACATGTTACCAGTGTTGTAGGTTCTTCTTCATTAGATTGGTCCTTCATAGCTACATAAACAACTTCATCATCATTGTCATCAGAATTCTGTTCAACAATATAACACTTCTTGCCTTTGTCTTTGTAATCTCTCTTTTCATCTTCTCTTCTATATTTGTACTTGTTGCCTTCCTTGTAATCCTTTTTCTGTGTACACCTTGCAGCAATATGTCCTACTTCATTGCAATTGAAACAAATGATAGGCATCTTACCTTTGAATTTTCCTTTGCCTCTGTGAAATCTTCTAGCAAGTAATGCTTCCAATTATTCCACATCTTCTTCATCAGCACTACTGTCACTAGATACATATTTCATTTTTCATCATTTCTTTGATTTCACCTGTTCAGCATCTTTTAGTGATAGCTTGGCCTTGAAAGCAGACTCAACATTCTCAGGTCTGAAGTTGTCAAAGTTAGATAACTCAAATGCAGTGAGTCTACCCACTATACCTTCAAAACTTAGATTGTTTCTTGGTACACATCTTAGTTCTTATATTTTTGATACTCTAATAGCATAGATAGGGAGCAAGGTTCTTAAGAAATTACTATTAACAATATCTTCATCCAATTGACCACTCAAACATCTTATTGCACTTACCACTTCTTTTATTCTTGCGCCATACTGAGCATCATTCTCATTTTCCTCCATTTTCATATCATCAAACTTTCCTCTGAGGCTTTCTCTTTTTGCTCTTTGGACATTCTGATCTCCTCCATAGATTTTTGATAGGGCTTTCCACATTTTGAATGCAGTGTCACATCCTTTGATATCATCAAATTCAACATAGTTGAGTGCAAAAGCAATCTCCAGCATTGTCTGATTGTGTTCCTGTTTGTTTTTCAAATTTTCTGTAGTAAGATTACTAGTTGGATCAACATGTTCAGTAACAATTGAATTTTGGGCATAATCTCCTATGGATCCAAGATGTAGCTTCATCAAACTTTTCCATGCAACAAAGTTGTCTTTGTTGAGCTTGGGGACTTCTCTCTTGGGCATTTTGATCTTTTCTGCTTATAGTCCCTTTAAACTGAATCAGCAGTTTGGCTCTAATACCAATTGTTAGAATTCTTTAGAATAACTGAGAGGGGGGGGGGGGCGGGGGGTGAATCAATTATCCAAGGTACAAATGCCCTAATAATACTTTTTCTCAAATTATAGTGAATCCATAAACTTTTCATCCATCCAAGCTTAAAATAATCATCCTAGCAAATTACAGTAAATCAATATGCAGGAATAAAACATGCAAGATCAACACATGACATAGTGATTTACGTGGAAACCCAATTTGGGAAAAACCACCAGTAACATGCTACTTGATTTTCACTCTTCTAAAGTGATGCCCTGTTAAAGGCTTACAACACACTATTAAATGTGACCTTGTTAGAGGATTTCACCATACTGTTAGGAATGGGCCTGATTAAAGGACTTTCGAATATTCACTTGGAATGTCACCCTGTTAAAGGATTTATTACCTAGCTATTAAACCAACCTAAGTCCATAGGATTTAAACTATCTATTACAATTGCTAGAGAGTAACAATAATGGATTTTTGATCTGATACAACTTACAACATACTTTGCAGATTTCAGATCACTCTTCAGTTCAATCCTTTTGCTTGGCTTTGATCACTTCAGCTCTGATAGCCTGTCATCTCAAGCTTCGTCTCCTTGAGTCTTCTTACTCATCATACCAATGCAACCATATCAGTGGTCATCTATTGAAATAGTGTAACTATGATTTCTTACTCCTTAGAACCTCCTTCAGCACTTTAAGCTTTCATGCTTGACCTTTCCTCTCTCTTTTTTTGCTTCATGACCTTATGATTCCTTAAATAGAAATCTGATTTGCCTTTGCCTCTCGATTCTTCCTCTCCAATTTTAGGGTTTCAAATGGATTAGGTAGGATACAATGTATCTACCCCATATCTTGCTCTTATCTAGAAACTTCGTCTAGAGTCAGTTGTATTCTCCAAAAACATTCTACATGGTGTTCTGTGCCACTAGCTCATCACTCTTATCTTCTATTTAATTCACAGACTTCTACATAACAACCTTTTTGGCTTAGATCTGGCAAATCTTCAATTTTCAAAATAATGCAGCAACTCGGCACTATTGATTTACTGATGCTCGGCATCTCTATGTTACTCGGCACTTGTATTTGCTCGGCACTTGTTTCTGCTTGGCAGTTGTTTCTGCTCGGCACTTGCTAGCTTGCTTGGTTCCCTTTTTCTAATGATCTTAGTTAGGCTTTTACAAATGACTTAGCTAAAACCTTACATCTTTGATATGTTTCAGTGTGCCCATTCTCTATGTCTTAGACTATGTCATCAGTACACTTTTTCATCAATGGCTTAGCTGATCCTTGTACTTCATTACAACAACATAACTTCAACCTTTCTCTAGGTGTTCTAGTTACATCTTTATTGATTGCCTCCTCCTTGTAAATCAACCAATTGATAGTATTTGGATCATTAAAGCAATTTTCATTCCTGCAAGTAGCAAGTTTGACATCAATGACAAAACAATGATTGAGAACATTCTTTACCAGTTCCATATGATCATTCCAAGAATCTCCCTTATGATCTTTTCAATCATTTTCAACACATTAAAAATTTTTAACTGAAGGTAGATTGCATGCATATAAATATATCAAACAATTATGAGAAACATATAAGCATCACCACATAACACTTGAGATTTTGGTAACGTAGAAACCCTCTAGAAATAAGAAGGTAAAACTGGGGTGGGAATGATACCCACAAATTCACTGCAGTAATAATGTTTCACCACTTCTGATGATTTGCCCTATTAAAGGCTTTACACTGTATCAATAGTGACCTGGTTAAAGGATTTACAAACACTCTACATGAAGTGTCACCCTGTTAAAGGATTTAATCTCCTATTTAAAGGATCTACAAAATAGTTGTTAAGCTAAACTATCACCATAGGTTTTTCATTCTAATACAATTGCTAGAGAGTATTAGGTACAATAAACTTGATAGCTTACAATCCTTCATTTCTGAATATAGGCACTTGATCTACTTTCTCTAATCTTGATCCTCTGAGATCTGATACTCTTTACTCTGAAATAGTTTTCCTTTCACACCCTTGTACATCCACTCCTTCTAATGAGATTTTTTCTTCCTTATAAAGAAATTCAAAGACTTAGGGTTAGGTATGGATCTACGATCCATATTGAATCTTTGCTTCCCGCTCATTCCTTGCACTTTTCTTATTGGTTGCATGCCTTCTCCATTTTTATTATTGACTGCATGTAGATTGCATAGGAAATACAAAATATTCGATCTTATCATTTAATCCTTCAAGATTCATCATATGTTGGCCATGAAAATGGTTTACATATGAATCAATGAAGTTACAAGCTCATATGTACATTCTGTGTCACTTGGCACTTGCTGATTCCAAATGCTCGGCACTAATAACAAACTGGCTTACTCTGCTCCTGTTGCATTTTTGTATTGCTTGGCATCATCTATGACTTGGCACTTAAATATCACTTGGCACTTGTATCATGCTCAAAACCTAAAGTCATTCGGCACTTGAACTTCACTCGGCACTTGAATTTCACTTGGCACCTGAAGGCTACTTGGCACCTGAAGATCACTCGACACCTGAAGCCTTTCCTGACTCAGCTCATGTTGTAACTCAGCATACATGGTATACTCGGCTCCAATATAGAAAGTGGTTAAGTGTATTGGCACTCAAGTGTCAAAAACCATTATGAGGTTAAAAATCTCCCCCTTTGACATGAGTGACAAAAACACTTAACTGACCTTATGAGTACATTAACTAATTTGCTTGGTATATACAGAGGTTTAAAAACTTTTAATCAAAATTTGTGTAACTTACAATATATACCTCAAAAATTATTATAACTCCCCCTGAGTTGGTTTTTTGTGCCATTATCTATATATCATGCTCCCCTTGGTTTCCTTGGTTTTGTTTCCTCCATTCTCTCATCTCCCTCATGCATCTTATAATATCTCCCCCTTAGTTAATAAGATATATATCTCCCCCTTTTTGACACATATGTCAAAGGATTTTAAGGGTTAAGACCATATTTTGCCAAAAATGTGTTGTTTACCTCCATAATCATCTTGAGAGCTACATCCCAATTGTTCAAAGCAATTTTCAGTGACTTGTGCTGGATGGCAGTCTCTACAACAAGATGAATAAGTCCATCTGAAGTAGAAAGATTAGGATCTTTCTTGAGAACAGTTTCTGCATAGACTTGTTCCTTATGGAGTATTTGCAAATGTGGGGTAATGGAGGACTAGAGATATATCAATTTTGCCTTGATATTGGCCTCATCTATTGTTAATACAGCTATTTCTTTCTGAGTGTGAAGCGATTGAGAAAAATGCTTCTCACTTTGAGCTGGATCATTTGGTAGCTGCATGCTTGAAATGTTTAAATTTCTCTCTAAGCTCAATATCTTTTGGCTTGTCTATTAACCTTTTTCACTTTGTCTATTAACTTTGCCAATTCAACCTAGGAAAGTGCAATTTGACTTGATATTTGCTCATTTACTTTTCCCTGGAATTTCCTTTCAGACCATTCTATAAGTTTTGCATTTGTCTCTTGGTCTTCATTTGTCACCTGGTCAACAATATCTGATAATTGCTCCATGATATGCTTTGACTCATTTGGTGAATACAAACTAAAGGCATCCATAAAGATGTCCTTAATCTCATGTAGTGTTTGCTTTTGTTTATACTCCTTCCTGAGTATCTCTTTTCTCTTTCTCCTATTCAGCCCTTCCTCCACCTCATTGATTTGATCAATGGTTATTATTTTCGAGTCATAGCCTGGTATGACTATCTCCTCATCTAATTCAAGGTCTCCATACTGAAGTACCCTTGCAACTTTTGTAGTACTAGATCCTGGTGTAGATATTTGCAATGGTTGTTGTGAAGGAGTTCCCAAGGTAGGCGAATTTATCAATGTTTGTATTGCCTCCTGCTCTTTAGGGGTTTCCACTATTTTCTCCTCCTGCTGTCTACTACCTTGATCAATTATGGTAATCTTAGGAAGTGCACCTTATGTTTGTGCTATAGGATCAGATGTAATAGTCTGTCCTATTTGTTTTGTTTCTTTTTCTACAGTTGCACTTGGCTTCTGTATTATGGTGTCAACTATGCCTGATGAAATAACTGTGGGCATTTGAGGTTGACCACTAGTAGCTGTAGAGATGATGGAAGGTGGTTCTTGTGGATTCACCTTATCTCTAACTGTGCTTTCTACTAGTTTTTGTAATTCATCCATATTGACCAATACTGGATTTGTACACAATCTTGCTTGCTGCATAGATTGGTCAAGGATTATTTTGAGGTCTTTTGCAGTTAATGGATTGATGTTTTGATCAGAAGTGTCAGGAACATCTTTTATAGTTATAGTTTTTTCAGGTGTGATGGGTATATGAGGAGGGCTAGAGGGTGGCAATTGTGTGTCTTGCACACTCTGGTCTGGTTGCTGCTCTTGCTCAGCTATTGTCGTTACATCTTGTTTTTGTGTCTCTTCCTCCTCTCCATCTTTCTTTTCTTCTTGCTTCTTCTCTTCTTCTTTCTTTTCTTCTTCTCCCTTCTCTACTACTGTCTTCTCTTCTCTCCTTTTTCTTCTCTCTTTTGGTGGAGCAGTAGCTTCTTCCTTGTATTCTTCTTCAAGAAAATCTTCAATCTTTTTGTACAAGTTTTTCCATGATTTTATTGTTCTTTGAACAATTTCTTCCATCTTGTTTTGGAGAATGAAGAATGCCCTGTACTTAGGTGTAAACCTAGTATTATGCCTTTTGACTACTTTCTTTATTTTTTCCTTAGTCAAATCAGGCAATATGCTTGCTAGGGTTGATTCCCTCATCTGCTTCTCCATTTTCAAACAAAAATGCCATCTGTCTTCTACAATTTTAGACAGTTCATTTGGCCATTGTCCATCTAGTTCAAGAGGAGTGTACTTGAATTATGTCATCATTCCATAAATTGATTCCTCTATTCTATTATGTTCTTCTTTAGTGAACTTATTAAAATCAACTTCACTTAAGTTTCTTAAATCACCATTTCCAATCTTTTTATATAAAGTATCAACTGAAAAATGGCTTACCTTTTCAGATTGATCTTCTTCATCTGTATCAGGTTGAGCTACATATCTTCTTCTTTTCCTCGGCTCTTCCTATGTTTCCTTGTTTGGTTTCTTTTTTGTAGCTTCCTCTTTAGCCTTTTGAGTGGAGGCCCTTGTTGCAGCTCAGATTGTTGGCTTTTGAGGTGATGGCATGGCAGATTTCTTTGGTTTTTGCTGAGCTCGAGGCTGTTCTGTTGCCTTTCTTTTCTTTGACTCAGCTCCAGTTGATGCTTCCTTGGCTTCTTCTTCCTCTGCACCTTCCTCCTTTTCTTCACCTAGGCCTTGATTTAATTCCATTGGGCCTTGTTCTTGTTCATCTTCATCATCATCATTGTCATCTTCTTCTTCTTCTGCTTCAGCCTCAATTCCTTCACCAAATTTCTTCTTAATCTTCTTCAACAATTTGTCTTTCTTCTTTAATGTGGAAGCAGTCTTTAATTCCATATTTATTTTTGATCTTACCCCATCATAAGTGCCAAAATGTGGAGCACTTTTATTTGACTCTTCTGCCAATAAAGCAGTTATTGCTGCAGATGCCTCATCAATGTTGATTTCATATCCAAATGGCCTTAGCCATCTCACTCTTGGAATTGCAGCTTGAATGTAGGTGAAGTCAATATCGACCAAGAAGCATATATCATTAATATTTTTTTCTACTAAAGAAACTAGTATTCTCACCCTTTGCTTCATGGATTTCTTGAAATCTTCAAAATAACTTGTCATCAGGGTATCAAAATTTTCTCCCATTTTTTTTATATATTCATTGATTTGGGAAATGATAGTTCTATCATTCCTCCATGTAACTTTTCCAAAAGAGGGAAACTCATTCTGAACATAAAATAATATACAAACTAGAATTGCTCCAAATTTGCATTGAGCACCCTTTGTCCTTCTTATGGCAGCTAGGTTTTTAGTAATCTATTGTAGTTGCAGTTCTACAAGATCATAAGTATGATCCTTTTTCACCAATTTGTAACCTACATCTACTGCAATACATGGCACACTGTTGAGTCTACTGGATTGATAGAACTTATGGGCAATGACTCTAACAACAAACTCAACTAGAGGATCCTGAATGGTGTGAATTGTCATTCCTCTCTTATTCCATTGAGCACCGGTGTTCTTTTTAATAACCTCCTTCGATTCACTTCTCAAGTTTTTGAACCGATCTAGGGTAGGGTACCCAGTTACCCTATGTATGATTCCTTTGGTTAATTTGATGGGAATATCTTCCAACCACAGACTTCCACCATGAATTTTTCTTAACACAAGTTTAACCCATTCTGTCTTGAATATGGTGGGAAAGCTCAAAACTTGGGTCAAACCCTTTCTTTCAACAATTTTGAATTCATCTTTTAAGACTCCATCTACGCACAATTTCTCATAGGCTTGCCTTATCTCCATATCTCCTAGGGCTCCTATCTTACAATTGTAGCATCTTCTCACATCTTGAACCATTACAACTTTTGGGGGTATTTGGGAGAGAGCTCTGGCTGAGTCATTTTTGTATGAAACTTCAGGAATGGGATGAAAATCAGGTTGCTTGACCTCATTGGACACTAACTGAACTTCAAACGACTCTTTGTCCTCAATTTTCTTGGAACTTGACACTATTAATGCAAACTAGGGTTTCCTTTTTACGAAATATGAAACTACGTAGCTCGACACAAGTAAAAATACCTCAAGATCGATGAAAATGCATTAAGAGATGTTGCAATCTACTTGAAATGTTGGATTCTCTGCTATGAAGTCGCTCTGCTCTCTTTCTCTTCTTTGCTTCTTGATCGCAATGAGGAAAACTGATTTGAATCATGATAATATACCCTATTTTCATCGCATTAAATACTCAACTGCCAACTCAGCTTCTGAAGGATTTTAACATTACTCGGCTTGCACTTCATTTCCACTTTTACTCGACTTCCATTGGAGTTAACCAACTTGGCATCAGTTATCAACTTGGTTGTTGTTAGGAACTCGACATGTGTTGGAGTTTAACTCGGCATTCAAAGACATCTTGGCAACATCATTTAGATTTTGTCTTGACATCTTGTCTTATGCAGATTTATACTTCGCATTGCTTCTTTGTCTTGGGACTGATGTGTGATATAACTTTGTATATTAGTCCCATAAACTTCTCATGCTTAGTTTGATGAAGTGTGATCACTTGACCCATTGGGTGAAGTGATCCCTCCACTTGATGTGTTGCACTCATCTTTCTTTTTCCAAGTCTTATTCATTTGCCCCCTTATCTTTTTGACATCAATCTTTTCTTTGCCCTTATTTTCTTTAGTCTTGGGTGCCTTTGACCTTGTAGGATAGTTTTTGCTGGTATGACCAATTTTTAGACAACTGAAACATGTGGTTTGATTCAACCATCTTTTATAGTTCCCTTTGAAATGTGTTCTTATGCAGTTCTATGGTATATGTCCATATTCCTAACAATAATGACAACTATACCTGGTGTTGTAATCCCAATGATAGTGACTTTCATTTCTTTTTTATTTTGCTGGTTGATTTGATGTCCACAGGCTTTGATCTGCATTCAAATGCTCTATGTCCATACTTCTTGCAATTATGACAATGTCCATCAAATCTTTGAGTCCTTGTGATATTGGATCTGCAATCTTGTGTCATATGTCTTTGGATGTTGCACTTGTGACAATAACTCTTGCTCTTGGGTGTATTTGGCTGATTGAATCTCCTACTCCTGCAAACATTAGCAGTATGCCCCTTCTTATTACAGTAATGACAAGTGAGTTTTGAATTCTTACCTGTGTCATCTTTTTGCTCAACACTCTTTGATGATTCTCCAACTTCAGTACTGCTATATCCAAGTCCTGATGTATCATGGGTGGATCTTGGGGATTTTAGCAACTATTCAAAATACTTGATGGCTTCACTTGACTTATTGAGATTCTCTGCTACCTCTTTTTCTCTATTTAATTCATTCTGCAGTTGTTCATTCTACATCTTCAAAGAAGAGATCTCAATATCTTTCATACTGAGTTCATGATGAAGGTTCATCATTTGGGAAAGTGTATCCATTTGCATGTTTGAGATCCTTATTAATTCAATACATTTTTCTTCAAGTCTATTTGCAAGATTTCTTTTGTCATTTTCCATCATGACTCTATCCTCAACTTCTCTTTTCTTTTGTTCAGTGATTTCACATAACATTATGGCCTGTGATTCATGTTCCATCTTGAGAGATCTTATCTCTTCTGCTTGAACTTTTTTTTTCTCCATCAGTTCTGCTATTGCTGCATCAAACTCTTTAGTGTCTCCATTAGCACACAGTTTTGTGGTATCAATCTCCTTGTAGTTTATATATTTTCAGCTATGGCTATATCCTTCCTTCTCTTCAAGGATTTTCTCAATTCCTAATCCCTTGCTTCCTCTACTTTGTGTAGAGCCAGTTGCACATCAATCACTTGATTGTCAATAATCTTCCCAAGTTTGAATACTTCCATCTTTAGATCTTTTTCTTCAAGTTGTTAGACTTCTTCTTGTAAGAACCTTGTTGCTCTAATACCAATTGTTGGAATATTCAAATAGGAAGAATGCTTCCGAGAGGGGTGGGGGAGGTGAATCAGAAGTACTATAGCTTGACCATTAAAATTTTTTAACTGAAGGTAGATTGCATGCATATAAATATATCAAACAATTATGAGAAACACATAAGCATCACCACATAACACTTGAGATTTTGGTAACCTAGAAACCCTCCAGAAATAAGAAGGTAAAACTGGGGTGGGAATGATATCCACAAAATCACTGGAGTAATAATGTTTGACCACTTCTGATGATCTGCCTTGTTAAAGGCCTGCCCTGTTAAAGGCTTTACATTGTATCAATAGTGACCTGGTTAAAGGATTTACAAACACTTTACATGAAGTGTCACCCTATTAAAGGATTTAATCACCTATTTAAAGGATCTACAAAATAGTTGTTAAGATAAACTATCACCATAGGGTTTTCATTCTAATACAATTGCTAGAGAGTATTAGGTACAATAAACCTAATAGCTTACAATCCTTTGATTGCTGAATACAAGCACTTGATCTGCTTTCTCTGATCTTGATCCTTTGAGATCTAATACTCTTTACTCTAAAATAGTTTTCCTTTCACACCCTTGTACATCCACTTCTTCTTCTAATGAGATTTCGTCTTCCTTATAAAGACATTTGAAGACTTAGGGTTAGGTATGGATCTATGAGCCATATTGAATCTTTGCTTCCCACTCATTCCTTGCACTTTTCTTATTGGTTGCATGCCTTCTCCATTTTTCTTATTGGCTGCATGTCGATTGCATAGGAAATACAAAATATTCGATCTTATCATTTAATCCTTTGAGATTCATCATATGTCGGCCATGAAAATAGTTTACATATGAATCAATGAAGTTACAAACTCATATGTACATTATGTGTTACTTGGCACTTGTTGATTCTAGATGCTCGGCACTAATAACAAACTAGCTTACTCAGCTCCTATTGCATTTCTATATTTCTTGGCATCATCTATGACTTGGCACTTAAATATCACTTGACACTTGTATCATGCTCGGCACCTAAAGTCATTCGGCACTTGAACTTCACTCGGCACTTGATCTTCACTCGACACCTAAAGGGTACTCGGCACCTAAAGATCACTCGGCACTTGAAGTCTTTCTTGACTTGGCTCATGTTGTGACTCGGCATACATGGTGTACTTGGCTCCAATATAGAAAGTGGTTAAGTGTATTGGCACTCAAGTGTCAATAACCATTATGAGGTTAACAATGGAGTCTAGTTTCTAAAAAATAAACCAAATACCTTTACTTATACTTGCCAAAAATGGCTTATAGAAGATTCTAGATCATTACATAATAGAAAGGTTGGCCTTAAAATGGTCTACACTCATCCAAAAACAAGATCCTATCATTAAATTAATTATCCAAATTAAATACATAAGCTAGCTCAAACTAAGAACCAATCATAGAAAAACTTGGTCAAAGAAGGAACTAAGCATCAACAAATATCAGGTTCACTCAAGACATGGAGAAACACTCGATCAATACTAGAACTCAGTCAATACTAGAACTTGATTAAAATTGTTGGTTAACACTACTGGAACTCGGTTAACACTTCTTAATAATATTGTAACTTGGTGATAACTAACAAAATATACAAAGGAACAAGATTACAAGGCAACCTAGGATGCTCCTACATAAAAATAAAAATACATTAAAAAGTTTTCTCACCCTAAAGTGTGAGTGCACTACCAAAATGTAGTGGATTAAATAGTGTGTGCACACTATAGGGCACACACTATAGTGCGTATACACTATAGGAAAAATACAAAAAACTAGAAAACCCTTCTAAATATGACACATTGATATCAATTTCAGCACTACAAACATATATATAAAATGTAATATGTAAGAATAAGTTACATTTTATCTATATAATTCCAAGATTTTTTAGAGTGGTTTCAGCTTCATAAGAGTTAAGATAAAGATTCCAAAGTTTGAGGGTTTAAAAAAATAGACTTAGCCAAATTTCAAGAATCGAGACATTATCTTTAGCATGATTTGTAGTGGACTATTATGATAACCTCGATTCATTGAATTATGCATGATCATTTTAGGACCATTCCTTATTGTATTGTTTATCACCTCTCTCTCTCTCTCTCTCTCTCTCTCTCTCTCTCTCTCTCTCTCTCTCTCTCTCTCTCTCTCTCTCCGTGTGTGTGTGTGTGTGTCTCTCTCTCTGTCTCACTCCCCCTCCCTCCCTCCCTCCTTACCTTATGACACCTTACTATATATCTTAAGATCCCCAAAGGGTCCAAAGGGGTCATAAGGTATCTTAGGACACCTTACCATACACTAATTAAGCCGATAGGCTTTATGTGGGAGCTTCGCTCCCAAATTTTTACTTTATGACGAAAAAGTTGTAAGACCAATCGAATTTTTTATTTTCTGATTGATTTTCCATGATAATCTTAAAAATCTAAATTTTAGAAAAAAAAAAATTAAAACACAATGCAACTTTCTATTATGTTAGAAATCTAAATTTGAGGATTTCTTTTTTTAAATGTAAGTGCAACTTTCTATTATGTTAAAAATCTAAATTTTAAGATTGTTTTTAAAAACGCAAGTGCAACTTTCTATTATGTTAAGATCAACAATTGGTGTTGTCATTGTTGCTTCTCTAGCATTGATATGCATTGTTATGTACAAATGAAGAAGATGCCAGATGAATTCGCACCCATTAGGTACTAAGAGAGATTCATTCAAAAACAATGTTCTTTTGTAGATTTTTCATTCAAAACAATGTTCTTTTACATATTTTCTTATGATACATACCTCGTCACCTATCTTTATTATGTTTTGTCAACAATATTGTAGATGGACATTTAATATTGGTCATGGTAGTAGACATTTAAGTTGCAGTCATTTCAGTGTGTTAAAGATGAAGACAACCACATCCAATTTTAGCCAAAAGATTCAATTTCGGCTTCAATTCCTTAATCTTTTCTTTGATGTTTGATTTCTTCTTGTACAATATTCTTGAGTTTTTACTATCTAATGAGGGGGCTTAAATACTTTTCTAATGAAAATTATTTCTCTTTCAAGAAAAATGTAACTAGTGATTGAGGAAGAAATGGTAGTAATCATAAATCAGAAATATTCATTTTACTTCAAACTTTTCTTCCTGTATAATGATTCTTAAGAGACTATAGAGATTTTTCTTCTTAATCTTTATATGAGATAGCTTTCTTAAATATTACCTTTTTCTTTTGTTTCTTGTGGGAAATTATTTAGTTTTTACTATTTGATGGTGATACTTATATGCTTCACAAATTCATATTATTTAAAGCAAATATAATCAATTTGCATGACATTAAGTTAATTTTTTACTACATATATAAATGATAGATTTTGACAAATAATTTAATGATTTTGAATTATTTAAATTTTCCCTCACTTAAGCTATTAAATTGTGAAACCTTGAATTTCAAACATAAAATCTTTCAAATATTAAAGTGACGTATTGAAGCATATAATTATTTATAGGTAACGATCTTTTAAAGATATGAATGGTTGAAGCTTTAGCTTTTTTAAAGTTTGATTCTTAGAAAAATGTATTTTATATATAAATTTGTATACATTATTCAACTATTCTTTGAAGATTGCAATTTTATTTTACATAGTAATTATATTTTAAGCATGGGAAATTTGTAAATAGCTTGTCTTAATTTTATTTTCTAATCATGCAATTCTTTTTATAGTTTTTTTTCCAAACTTTTGATATTATGGAAATGAAATATTTTCAAGATTTATATAATATTTTACAAGTTAAAATTCTATTATAAAATAGGTTACTCCTATCGGCTTATCATTGCATGTATAGAAACTTGCAATTGCTAGTGTATTAGTGTATGGTAAGGGGTCTTAAGTATTGGTAGAACACATTAATGTATCTTATGACCCATTAAACCCTCTTAGGACCCCTTAAGACCAATATATGGTAAAGGTTCTTAAGGTGTACTAGGACACAATTATGTGTTATAGGACCTCATAAGACCTCTACTATGCAGTAGTGTGCCATGAGGGATTGTAAGGGCTCTTAAGGGGTCTTACAACACAATAATATGTCTTAGAACCTCTTAAGAACCCTTACAGTACTTAGGACTCATTTCCATACATTAGCATATTGTAAGGGCTCCTAAGAGTTGCAAGGGGTCCTAAGACTCCTTAACAACTCATAAGGTGTCTTATGACACATCAATATGATATGGATACCACTATGACACTGTAGGACCCCTTACCATATATTAGTGCATGATAAGGGGTACTAAAGGGTCCTTGGACACATTAATGTGTCCTAAGTTCCCTTATGACCCATTAACATGTATTGTAAGGGGGTTTAAGGGGTCCTAAAAAACATTAATATTTCCTAAACCCATAAGACCCTTTATGACCCATTAAGATCACTTACCATGTTTTAGTGTATGATCAATCCCTAAGGATTATAAGGGATATTTGGACACATTAATATATTTTAGGACCACTTAAGAACCCTTAGGGACTATTACCTTCCACTAAGGTATGTTAAGGGTTCTTAATGGGTTTTAAGGGGTTTTAATGGGTCATAGGACACATTAATGTGTTCTAGGACCCCTTGCCCCTTAGTGGATACATAAGTGTATTGTAACAAGTCCTAGGGTACCTTAAAACCTCTTTAGAGCATTTGGAAACCATAAGATGATTTTTAAGGGGTCCTAAGGGGTTAGTAGGGGTCCTATGACACATTGATGTAATCTAGGACCACTTACAACCCATTCAGACTTGTTACCATATGCTAGCATACATACATGTATCCTAGTATGTCATGCACCATTTAATGTGTTCTAAGTGGTATTAATGAGCTCTAATGTGTCCTAATTGGTCCTAACATTTCCTAAGTGGTTATAATGGGCCATAATAGGTCCTAGACCCACTTAAGATCCATCATAAACCCTTACAATATTGTAATAAGTCAATTCCTATTCATGTGTCTTATAGTGGTTAATATGTTAAAAGGGGTCCTAGGACCATTTAGGACCCATTAGGCCCCCTTATGATAAATTACAATCATTAAAGTCAAATATGACACATTAGGTTTGATTATAATCATTTAGAATCTATTATGACTCCTTAGGATAAATTAGTGTCTCCTTTGATGATTAATGTGTTATAAGGGGTTGTAATTGATTCTTATGTGTTTGAATGACACCCAATAGGTTCTAATGGGCCATAAGGTGTCAGAGGATCAATTTTATAACATTAGATCCCCTTACGATGCATTAGGACCTATTAAGACATATCATAGCCTGTTAGTGTATTCTAAGCCCCTTGAGGTACTCTAAGTGGTATTCATGGGTTTTAATGTGTTATAATTGGTCTTAATAAATCTTGAGGGGTCTTAAAAGACACTAATGGATCATCAAACCACTTAGGAACAATTTTGATCCCTTATGAGACAATAGCACCCCTTACGACACATTAGTGTGTTCTACGATGGTTAATGTATTGGAAGGGGTTGTAATGGGTTCTATTATGTCCTAATGGGTGCTATGTGTGCCAATAAGACCTAATGGGACCTAATATGTCCTAATGGGACCTAATGTTTCCTAATAGTTCCTAAGGGTTCCTAATGTTCCCCAATGACCCCTTAAGATATATTAGGACACACAAGACTACAAAAGTGTGTCCTACAATGTTTAATATGCTCTAAGGAGTCCTAATGGGTCATAATGGATCTTAATGGGTCTCGAGATTTTTTAATGCCCATAACCACTTAATGCCCACTAAGCCTCTTGTAAAAAATTAGAGTTGATTAGCACACATTAGAACCCTAAAGTATATTATGTGATGATTAGCATGTTATAAGAGGCCCTAATGTGAATTAATGGGTATTAACAGGTTCTGAGGGGTCACAATGGGTCCTAAGGCTTATGACCACTAATTAAACCTCTTAGAAAATATTGAAATATATTAGGATAAATTAAAAATATTAGTTTCCTACAATGGTCAATGTGTTCTCTCTCTCTCTCTCTCTCTCTCTCTCTCTCTCTCTCTCTCTCTCTCTCTCTCTCTCTCTCTCTCTCTCTCTCTCTCTCTCTCTCTAAACATGGTTAATGTACATGTCAATTACTAAACTAACAATATAATATTATCAATATAGCGAGTAATGATCCGTAAATGATCTTTGCTCAAATGAAGGGATTAATATTACAATCAATATTTCACTGGGAATCATATTTGCAATAATTTCCTAGTTCCTAAAATTTAGCTAAGTCTAAAATTTCTTAACAACCATCAACATTTAGATTCATTATCTTATTTCTTTAAAGCCAAAACCACTCTCAAACATCCTGGAAGTATACACAATAACTTAAGTATAAGAAATGAAGAGTATGCAACTTATACTTGATTGTTACATTTTACATGTGTATGATCCCAGTGTTGAAATTAACCTAGTAGGGTCTGTTGGACTACTTACATGTATTTGTTTATCAAATTTGAATAGTTAATACACACTACAATTCACACACATTATAATGAGAGTGTACTATAGGGTGATCATGGTATATTTAGATTTCCTAAGCCTATAGCTTGAGGTATCCAACCCATAATCTGATCACCCTATACTGTGAGCACACTATTCCTTGGATTGGGAAAAAAGAAAGTGACATCTTTTTGGTACCACATATTTGTGCACTTACCCCATATGTTGTTTATAAATGTTTTGAGTTCTATTAAATGGATATAAAATCTATATTCTTGAATGGAATGTTAGAATGGGAAGTATATAGTTAACAACTTGAAGGTTCTTCTACTAAGAAAGATAAATAAATTGTATGTAAATTTTATAAGGCATTGTATGGATTAAAACATGCACTGAGTGCATGGTATGAAAGGATGCACACTTGTCTTATTCAAATAGGTTTCATCAAATCTAGTGGCATTATAAATTCATATCTAAAATATAAAAGTGAGGATAGGATATTATTTGCTGAAATTTTTGTTGATGATTTAATATCTAGTGGAAATGAAGCATTGAGAAGGTCATTTACATGAGAAATGATGAAAGATTTTAAAATGTAAATGATAGGAGAAATCAAATTCTTTATAGGTCTTCAAGTACAATAGATGAATAAAGAGATATACATCAGTCAATCTTAATATGTAAAAGAGATTCTAAAAACTTTTGGGATTGATGATTCATGATAGGTGAGAATACCTATTATCATAGGCTACAAATTGTATAAGGAGGATGAATCCAAAGAGGTAAATGAAAATTTATATATATCAATGATTGGTAAACTACAATATATTATTCATAGTAGACTGAATGTTGTACATGTTGTTGGTACTATTGCAAGGTTTTTATCAAATCCAAAAGAGTCTCATATAGTTACAATGAAGAGGATCTTTAGATATCTCAAATGAACAAAATTTTATGCCTATATTATGGAAATGAAGGAATGTTTTACTTTGAATGTATTTACTGATTTGGATTGGTCTGGTAATGTTGATGATAAGAAGAGCACAAGCAATCAAGCATTATTTCTTAGTGAAAGAATAGTCTCCTAGACAAGTAAGAAGACAAAATGCATTCCACAATCTATTACAGAGGTAGAGCATGTTGCTACCACTATCAATTGTCATAAAGTGATATTGATAAAAAAAATTCTTAAGGGAATTCATGATAAGGTCACAAAATTGGTTGCTATCTTTTGTGATAGTACTAGTGCAATAAATATTTTCAATAATTTAGTGATGCAATCAAATAAAAAACACATTGCAATAAAGTCTCATTTTCCAAGAGAAAAGGTAAAAGGAAAAGATATAAGGCTTGATTATGTGCACACTAAATAACAAGTTCCTAATATACTTACCAAACCATTACCAAAGGATGTCTTTCAGTATCTCAAAGGTAGATTAGGCATTATTCCCCTATTTGCAATTAATTAAAGGGTGATACAAATTGCATCATTTCATATGGGTTTAACATAATATCATGTGTGTGAATTGATGTAGAAGTGGACTACTCCATCAATGCAGAACTCTTAGTCAATTTTTTTATTTTAGTGATGAGGAAATAACAAGCATAGGCTAGAAAAGTATAGTTAGAGATGACTGAATGAATTCTTTGATGTCTTTGGAATTGCTATCAAATGGGGAATATAGGCTATAGGAAATTGAAAATATTTGCATTGGTAAATTAGTCAAAGGAGGAGAAGAAATCAATTGATGAGTTAAATATGAGTAAATGATTGATATGAGTATTCATAGGAGGAGTATATTAAAAGGGGGAGAACATGTATGGAAATAAGGAACAAATTAGTATGACATAGTGAGCATAAGATCAATATGATCATAGAAAATGTGAGTGTTGTAACTATATTAGAAGATGCGTTTTGACAAGATGAGAAGTGTTTCCATCAATGCATATTTGAAGATGAATGTTGCCATTAATAAAAAAGGGGGAGATTATTGGCATAAATGATGTAGTGATAATACATGTTCCATTGATGAATATTTGATGATAGGTGAATCACTTATTTGATTATCATTGATGTTAAGTAATTGAATTAGTATTTTCAATATGTTACCAGGTATTTATTTTCAGCATGTTACCAAGTATTCAATTGAAAAAAGTATGAGTTGCAATATGTTTTAAAGGTTTCTATTCGACGTGAAGGTTATGTTATGTGTTGTGATTCTATTTTTATGATAGTGCATATTAATATAAATAATTGAGTAAATTATGATTGATAAGATTAAATTGGGTAACTACTAAAATAGTTAGTGATAGACAATAAAAGATTTGAATGTTATTTCAGTTTGATAATATATTAACTAGGTTGATCATAGGATATAATTGGTGACAATATCTAGATGATGTGGTTAAAATAACACCTTATAATGTACACATATAATGGTAGTTTGTTGGACTGGAAGTGATGTTGACATGATGAACAAGAGAATAAGAAAAAGTTCTTGAACAAGTGATGAAGATTTACAAATCAATGAAGAGATTTGAATTGTTATGAGGATCAATGATGTTTTTTGTAAAGGAGAAAGGTATTTCCATGATTTTTGGGAAGGATTTGACTTCACATTGATCAAGGTGTGCATTTGAGGAGGCTATTTCAAGAAGTTTATTTTTGGTCAAAACGGTTTATTAGATGATTTAATTTCCAAGGTGAAGTTCAATTATTAGTTGATGAATTAAGGGAAAATGATTTACAGGTAATTAGACATTGTATCTTGTCTAAATTTATTTGGACTATTTGTATCCTAGATCTAGGGTTTGTTCTACGGTGGTCAAAATAAGTTTTACTAAATAAAAAGTTGATGAAGTAGCAAATTTCTAATTACAAGTTTGAGAAGGATTCAAAGATAAAAGAAACATAATAAAGAGTGTGTTAAGAATAAAATGTTGATGATATTCCTATGCAAGAGTATCCTAGCATTGTTGGAGACATGAGTCAAAGGTTGTGTGTTGCATTTATGATAGAGTGTCATTATTGTGTCATTAATGTCACTCATGTAGGAACTCTTAATGTAGATTTTAATTGAGGATGCAAAAAGAACATACAACTACAATGGATGTCGTTTCAAGTACTCTTTTAGATGCATAATATGTTGATTTCAAAGACCTAGACACATCTCATGATATGTGGGAGAAATTGTTAGAGTAATTAGATATTTCCTAATTAACTCTAGTTCGCTTAAGCTAAACTTTGGGCATATAATAATTAATTATTTTATGAATTATTATTATGCAACCTAGGTTTTACCCTGTTAGGGTTTCGATCTCCTTTATAAGGATGATCTCTCATTGTAAACATTCATTCACTTTTGATAATAGCTTGATCTATCTTTATGCTCATTAAGAATGTCTCATCTATGGATCTAGCAATTCTTATCTCCATAGCTTTTTGTTTCTGTCTTCTATGAGAGGTGTTTACATGCAGGTGATTCTTGGGAGCTATGGGGTTGATCGTTCATCAACTTCAACATGGTATCAAAGCTCCAGATCTTCATGCCCATGTTCTATTCTTGAGAGATTTGGCATTGATTTCAGATATGAGCTTTCAACATTTTTTTTATTGGATCTAAGAGGATCATTGATTTTCAAGGTACTTTGAGCAAAAACGGACATCACCATTGAGCTCAAAGCACTCAAAAACTCTCATTTCCATATAAAATGCCTCTAGTTTAGACGTTTTTAAAATCTGAAGCAATTTTTTTTGCACAGGTCGATGCATGGTAGCGCTCATGCATTTTTTGATGCAAGGCCCATCTTTGTCTAAAGGCATATCCTTTTCTGGCTAAGTCTTTGTATTCAAAGATTTTCTCTCCTCCTCCTTTGATTCAAAGGACCCATCTCCCTCCATGTGCGATAGCTACTCTAGCCTGAGGCGGCCTTCTTTAGTGCATGTGCTCTGATTTGGGGTGACATGGGACCAAGATCTAAGGATCCACTAGTGGCATGTCACATTTTTTGGGTGGAGCTTGTAGTCCAATATTTTTTTGGTCTCCTACAACTTGTGGCGGCCCTTCCTAGACACTGTGACCCCTCCTCATCTTTCTTCCACAATCGGTGACCTTTCTCATGGTTTTTTAATATGATTTGGAGTTGTCTAGTGGTTTTTTAATGTGATTTCGAGTTTCCTACAGTGTTGATTGGCAGAGTCGGAGGCGTGAAAGGAGGCATGATTTTCTTGAACTCCATCAATGGCTTCATCATTTTTGGAGACGACTTGTTATTAGTAAAGAACTCTAGTTCCTAGTAGGCAATCAATGGTTTAATGGATGCAACATATTTTTTGGTAGTTTTTTTTTTTGTTTTATGGAGGAGGTGGAGGAAGGGTAAGGGGTGCACATACAGCTCAAACATTAGTTCGTAGCCCTCTGCTACCAACTTCTGCTTCTCATGCACCATCCCTGGCTCCAATACAGTCTAGTAGTCATGAATGCATTTTGGTGGTTGCAGCAGCGGCCACAGACCTACTATTGTTTCATGTGTGCATTGTTATGAGATTCGCTCGTCATGGGTATACAACATGCTATGGCCTTCATTTGTTGTGGCAGGCTACTATTTCCATGGGTAGTTTCATGGGCAGCTTCATGTATTGCCTTAGATGGTGGATTTTATGCTATGAGCGATGGGTTTTTGATGATTGTACCCATATGTTTGGGCATCACCCATCCTAGAAGCTCCTCCATAGAGAAGAAGTAGAGAGATATGGTAGGCCATAAAAGGTGGAAACTTTGGCATGTTTCTTTTTTTCTCTTGCATGGGGTGTATGCGACAATCTTTCAACTTTGACATTGGCGATATCTCCATGGCCAATATATTTGGTTGTTTGTGAGAACTTCAATAGTGGCTATGCATGATTTTTGGGGCATGTTATTTGTTACCTTATGCTAACATGTCCCTCACATTAGACACATTACCATTTATTACCTTTGGTGTTTTGCATTTTTTGAAATTCACATCCTCTAACGATGGTATGTATTTCCTTGAAATTGTCCATTTGATGGGGGTAGATATTTGTAGCCAGCATGGAAAGTTTTGAAGTCCAAGCATAGGTCAATGGCACTTTGGAGAGGAGAAATGTTATTTGGGCCTATGCCTATACCACTTGCCCAAATAAGTGCCCACCAAAAACAAATACAAGCTAGCCGAGTGAATCCCCATCCTCTCTGTACTCTATGGTTGGTCTTCATCAGCATGTTGGCAATTGATATATTTATTATCAATCTCACTGCATGGTTTTGACTCTAGCCACTTAGAGAATGTACGTGTTTGAAAGACACAACTCACATCTACATGGAGGATGTCACTTTTTGGTGGACCCATGCTCATTGGTCTTTCACTAATCTGTGCATTAAAAGTGATTTTATGGACACTAAATTTCTTTTTCTAGCTCTGGCTCAAAATATGAAACAATTATTTTTTGCCACTAGTTTTTAATCTGGCATTGGCCCTTTTCCCAGCTTTATGTTTCCAACAGTTGGATTTTTTTTCAATAGGGGTCATTTTCAAGCACTATTTTGCCTCGACGATCGTTTGACCATCAAATTTGGGCTCATCATTTGCTGATGTTAGTGCCACATCAGCATTGCATCACCACTTCCTGTCACCTCCTCGGCCTTTGTTTGGACCTACTTTCACTTTTTTGTTCATATCTCAGACATACAGACTCCATTTTTTGCAAACGAGATATCATCAGAAAGCTAGATTTGAGCCCATCATAGTGGTATAGATTGTTTTTAGTTTTGATGCTTTTTGATAGCTTTTTATGTTGCCAAAGTCAGGAGTTCAGTTTTGCACTTCGGGAGACATATCTTGAGCAGTTGATCTTCGATTTGGAAATTATTTATATCATTGTAAAGGCCTTTCCAAGCTCTTTCTAGTGATGTTGGTTGTTTTTCTAGATTTTGCTTCAAGAACACTCTATTTAGTATTCTACATTTTTGCATTTTGGTAGATATCTTGGTTGTTTCAGGTCTAGGGATCAATTTCATTCCTTCAGATGATTCTTCATGACTTGTACTATCTTTTGTATTAGTCCTATGTCTCTTCTGGTCTATTTTAGACATCATTTGTATGCATTCTTGCAAACGCACTCAAATGAAGTGCCATATTCCATCTATATTTTTGTTTCAGTTGTTTGCCTTGTTTTGCCTTCTGATTCAAGTAGTATCATCTAAGGACACTCATGTAGATTATTGTATTCTTAGGATTCATTATGTCTTGTGTCTTATTGTACATGCACTACTTTGATAAAGTGCCATGGGGGATTGATGTTTTTGCCTTTGTTTGCCATCTCCCTTTGTCCAGTGAGTGTCTCTTTCATGACATTAGCCTTGAATGAAATGTCTAAAATTGATTACCTTAGTATACACATATGTATTCTTTTGTGCATCTTGATTGTGGTTCCTTGACATGAAATTCTTTTTGGCCCACTTTTCCAGTTGCATGTCACCTCACCCTTGTCTACATTGGGGGGGTTATTTTGTTGTTTCTCATGCTTCCTTGGTTTGATTGATCAGCTCTTCAGGCTTTGGTGTTTCATGCCATCTGTATCTTCAAATTTAGTTGTTTGTCTTTGTGTGCTTTCTAATTCAATGCAGATTACAGTCTTCTCTACCTGGTCAAGTTCTATTTTGGTGGAGATTCTTCAATCAGCAATTACTTTTGACAAAGCTTTGTAGCTTCTACATGCTTCAGTGATGTTCTTCATGATCATCTTTTGTTCCTATCTTCTGGAACATTCCCTAGTTTGGAGGCTTCTTCAATCCTTACTAGTTTCTTTTAGCATGTTTTCCATCTCTTTTTGGAGTGGGGTTTTTCCCATGTGTTTTTCTCTATTTCTCCTCTTTTCAAAGATTTGGTTGTGCTTAGGTGCCTCATCAGGCTTTGTTTACCGAGACCCAATTTTGCTTTCACTAGTAGTTTCTAAGTTTTTAGCTACTCCCTAAGTTTATCTTAAGGGGGGGGGGTGGGGAGGGATTATAGTAATTAGATATTTCCTAATTAACTCTAGTTCACTTAAGCTAAACTTTAGGCATATAATAATTAATTATTTTATTTATTATTATTATGCAACCTAGGTTTTACCCTATTAGGATTTCAATCTCCTTTATAAAGATGATCTCTTATTGTAAGCATTCATTCACTTTTGATAATAGCAATCTATCTTTTTGCTCATCAAGAATGTCTAATCTATGGATCCGACAATTCTTGCCTCCATAGTTTTTTGTTCTCTCTTCTATGATAGGTGTTTGCATGCAGGTGATTCTTGGGAGCTATGGGGTTGATCATTCATAAACTTCAACAGAAACTGAAGACAATCTATGGAAAGATGCACATGTGGGTAGCTTGAATGTATGTCGTGTCTTCTCATTTCTTTCTTTTCTTTATGGATCTTGAATGACTTGAATGAGAGGAATGAGTGTGTTTCATGTTCACTTGTATGTTTAAGGTTTTCTATATTGGTGTCATATCTTTAATCTATATATACTTTCATCAATTTGAGTTTTAAATTGTTAGCTTCGTTTGCAAGAATTCATCTAATTTTTTCTTTAATTTCTAATTTGATTACCTTTGAATATTTTATTGTGACCTTACACAAATCTATATGTTAATGCAGATGGTTTTTGTTGAAGTGACCACAACATGTATGGTTAAGCTGGAAATATAGAATAATGTGGTTAGAATGATGAGACAAGGTCTTGTCAAATATTTTAGGCTGGTCACATCTTTATGCACTAGTGGTCTTAGTACTCACATTACATCATCGAGTGTTAGCTAGTTTTGGGGCAATGGACTTCCATGTTGCAATATTTTGTTGTTAGTCTAATTTCTAGCATGCCTCAATCAACTATAAAGGGTTGATGTTTTTGATTCGACATGTTTTAGTGTTTTTATTTGACATGTTTTGAGTTTTTTTTTTAAGAGCCCAATAAAGAGCATGTCAAAACCTATCAGTGTTATGGACAAGTTGATATATATATATATATATATACATGAAATTTTTCATTTTCTCTCGCATTATATTAATTTGAATTTGTTTTACTTTTGAAGGATATTCTACCATATACTAGGGTCAAGTGGCTAGTGTGCAAACCCCTAACAGGGTTACTAACATCTCATGTATTGAATCTCACATGTGTGAAGAATAAGTCCCACACTTGTAAATCTTGTGTGCTTAATGATTTTATTCTAAAGAAAGTGTTTAGACCCATCATATACATGAGACATATATGCTTTTAAAAATATAGGACACACAATCTTATAGTAGTATTATGCTATATGATGGACATTCCTTCTAAAGAAAAATACTTGCTCTAACTTCAATCTTTTGCTTGACTAATTCTAAATTTGATCCTTCTATTGTCCATATTGTGTCAAACTTATTTTAAAAGTCTTATAACTAATTATCTTAATGACATGGTGGTTTAGATAATAGATACTATCTTCCTTTATTATTATTTTAATATTATTAACTTATATTTAACAAAATAAAATAAAATATGACATAATCAATAATCCTTTTGTTCATCTCATTTACATAAATCATAAGTCCATTAACACTTAATTATATTGTTACATCATCTTCCATTCTTCTAAATATTAAAAGAAATATTAAACTAGATTAAAATGACACTTTGAATTATAACGATCAATTAAGTTAACATTAACAAACTACATTTCAGGGGGCGGGGGCCCTAGCTCGGTTGGCTAAATCTTCCCTATTGCAGGGGGTTGGTCACGGGTTCTAGTCTCCCTCGTCCTCGTGGTACCAGTGGGCGTGTCGCGCCAGCGCTACCGGTCATGTTAAGGCGCACTGCAGTTTATAGGGGGGTCGTGTTGCATCGATTCCTGCAATCTAAAAAAAAAAAAAAAACACAAACTACATTTCAGATTTTAAACCTTTAAAAAAACTATAAGGGAACCACACATTAAATTGTAATAATGAGTTAATCTAATAGCAGCATTTGTTATAGAGACTACATTTCAAAAACAAAATCTCTAAACAATTATCATATAGTTTTCATAAGATAAAATGAGCACAAGAAAAAGGCCCCATATCATGCCATTTCTGTAATGTTCTTTCGAAAAAAAATTAACAACAAAAATGTTCTGTTTTTTTGTGTTTTTTTATTTGAAGAAGATTTGAATTCAGCACCATTTAGGTGCTTACAACATGGACTCACAACAAAAATGTTTGATTATATTCCTGTGAACTCGCCATAACTATGAAATTTGCAGGTTATTCTGGATTTTAGAAATCCTGCAAAATGCCGCTCTCATAAATCTTCCAGATCGGATGATAAAAGTTATTATGATGTATTTGGATCCTCGCACATTTGCAACTCTAACCACTGGTCACCATCTATGAAAGATGTGGTGAGGAATGGTGAAGCTTCTGTATCACTCAGCTGGTGAGACCAACGTACTCTCGCCGATGAGTTTGCCCCTGCCCCGCTTGATTCGTATTCAGCAAAATACGGAGACCTAACACAATTGAGTAAAAAATTGAAATCCATTCATCAGTTCCCTCAATAATTTCCCACGCAAATGAAGAACACAAATCAATTAAAGGTTAGTTTTGTTCTCTCAATGACAATTAGCATAAATTTGATGAACTATTTAAGTGAACAGCGGATAAACTCCTTAATCAGAACCGTGCTGGTTAAGCCCCTCTTTTTAATGTTTCTTAGGGTTTCTAAAATATTTCAGTAGGCATACTTAAAATTTCAAATTGGAGGCAATTTCTACAGCAAAATCTTACTGTTAAGCTTTTCTGTTTTATATTTCATAACGTAGGTTTTCAGATAGAAGTTTGTTGAAAAATTTTAGGTGTTAAGGATTTTTAGGAAAATTTACTAAAATGCTTAATGAATTTCCTCACAATATACAATTTCAAAATCTAAGCTCCGGAATTTGAGGGAGCTAAAACTACATAACTGTAGCAAACTTTTAAATTTTTTGGCAAGGTTTCTAAAAATTATAGAAATTGAAGATGTTGTTGAGGGCACACTTACTGATTTGCACTAGAATTGGTCCAATATGCCCAGCCTTGAGGAACAAGGATGTCTGCCATTTCTGTGTAGGAAAATATTACACGGGCGTAGTTACCCCAAGCTCTGCCTAAATATATCGGTCCAGTTCCTACAATGGAACAATTGACAAAAGAATATCCAGTGCTCTCATCTGGACTTGTATTACGACTTTGCGCTGTAACATAACCGCCGTAAGTAGCATTTATAGTGGAATTGATCTGACATCCCTGATTGCATTTTTCAGTCAGACCTAAAATTGTTTTCAAAAAAAGGATAAGAAAAAACGGAAAGACTGGTTTTGAATTTCTCTTTTATTTACCTTGTAAAGAGATTGACCATTTCCAAATATGAAATCCGCCTTTCCTTCTATATAACATTGCTCAAAATAGTGGCGTCCTAACTGATCATAAAGAGTGTCTTGTTGCCCTATAAATCTGCACCTGTAAAATGCAGATCTATCCCCTGCTACTCTCACTGCTACAGCTTGTTCTTCTTGGAATGCTGCAGTATTCTGTTCACAAGTATTCAACAGTCATAGATTATTCACCTCAGATTTTATTTTCAATTCATACATCATCTTATATTGGCAAATAATTAAACTAATAAATTGAATTACAGTGCGTATATTTTGGATTAGGATTACAACTTACATATCCTATTTTACGTCATGAATCAATCGGTTTTCAAAGGATCTCAAATCTTGTACAACAAGAATAGGAACATGAATCGTATAAAGCATATTTCGAAACAGAGCCTAATAATTATCTCGGATATGAAACAGCAGGGGTTACTGAAAAGTTTTAGGAGCTTTTTACAAACAGGGCATATATTTTGGACTTAAAGGTAACTTATTCTAGGTCATGAATAAATCAGTTTTCAAAATGATCTCAAATCTTTTAGAACAAGAACAGGAACATGGATCATACAAAGCATATTTTGAAAGAAAGCCTAATAATCATCTCGGATATGAAACCGCAGGTGTTGCTGAAAAGTTTGAGGAGATTTTGCAAACAGGGGACAATAGATTTCATAATGGTGGGCCAGTTTTCTACATATTTATGAAACTGGAATGAAATACCATACAAAAAAAGAACACGATAATTGTTTTGGATACAAAATGGAATTAATATCTTAGATCTCAGCAGGTGAAATGTTTTAGGAGCTTTTCTAAACCAGAGGTAGATAAAATTTTGTTGGAACTTTTCAAGATCAGAGGCAGATAAAATTGTGTAGGAGCTTTTATAAACAGGGGTTCAGATGGATACTATAGTAATGACTATGAATAAGCTTATAATTTTAAACTCCTAAATTTCTAAATCAATTAAGCAAGCTTAAAATTTTGAACTCGTAAATATCATAAATCAGTTGGCCACATGGCTATTTTTGAGCAACACTGTAGATGAATTACATGGTTAATAATAAAATAAGTTAGATCTAAAAGTTGTTGAGAAGAGTTCATTGTTTAAAAAAATAGCAATAAGAAAGTTGCAGTCCTTAAGACTAAACCTAAGATTCATTTGGCCAAACAAAAACATGCTTGTTAAAACTTTTGAGTAGCCTTCAAAAATAGCTGTAGAGCTTTATGAGATTTTTTTTAATAATTTGGTGATGCATTATATGTTTCTGATAACAATTGCTTCTGAAATAAATAAATTTGGGAACAAAAACTGAAAATGGGCTCACGTGAAAGCTGATGTCTTTAGCAATGAAGTCTGGGGCATCAATAGAAACAGATGCACTGTTTGGAGTGTTCCCAGAAGTTGCAGCTGTGTCATTCCATTGAATATGTGTATTCTCTGAACCACTTCCATGTAAGCTTATATTTGCTTTAGTTAAACTAATTGTCACCTTTTCTCTGTTATCAATTAAGAAGACACAAAAATTCAGATGGTATTAAAAATGATAACATACAAAATGTGGGAAGATCTTTAATCCATTGCATATCCATAAAAATTTGAAATAAAACTAATCATGAGTTTTTTGTTTGTGGATTCGATTCGATTCTTGTATTCTCTCATCTTTGGATCACAAAGTGTGATCCGAAATGTTGATGATAAAAATACACACAATCCAATCAAAAAACAAAAAAACTCATATCAAATGAATTGAAAAAATCTGATAATGTTAAAACTAATCATCCTATATTATGACTCACACATATGTGCCTGACTTGATGTTTATGATAGTCCTTTGTGTATTGTTGTCAGACACAGAATTTATTGCCTCTTGCACTGTGGTGTAATTTCCAGCCCCAGATTGATCCACAACAATTTGAAAAATTGTGATATTACATGTTCCATTTTCTGGAATTGGCTCTGCTGCTGCAAAAGATGAATTAACATATTCTGCCATTGCATACTGAAAGCTCTCTTTACTTAAATAGAATGAAAGCCACATCAATGCAGCAAAACAAATGTACAAATTCATAGCCCTCTTGCTCATGTTGATTTTGATTCTTAAAATCTTTCTCTCAATGTTAATCAATAGAAAATTTCAGTCCTACCTCAGAACAAGCTTATAATAAAAAAAGGCCTCTGTAATTTCTTCCTGAAATTTTGAACTTAGCTCATCTATTCAAATTTCAGCACAATTAAGAAATATATATAATTTTGACACACATGCAGATAACCGGATGCCAATTATAACAGTAGAACAAAGAAAGCAATCTAATTTCAATTGTTTCTTTATATTGCATAAATATTTTCGTTCTGTTCTCAATCAAGTAGTGATATAGTGGTATAGATTTTCCTTCTATCTTTTTAATCTCTCTCAGTCAAGAATATAGATATACTTGCTTTTTCTTTTTATTTTAGTTTCTAACAGAACTTATCATTTATTTTTCGATATATTATAACTGTTTTATATATTTGATTTTGATTTTTTTAATTAATTTAAATAAAATAGCCATAAAACACGGTTTTTTGTTTTATTTATTTTTTAGTTTTAGTTTTCTTCCTCTTCTTTCTAAAATTACAATATTAGAATTACTTGTTAATAAAAAATTTGATTTTTTTTTCAATTTTAAAATATGTGATAAAAATTAATGTTTAGGTAATAAAAAACATCATTTTTTTTAATCAAGTAAAATTTTCTATTGTTTAAAAAGTATATATAATATATATTATTAAAATAAAAATAATATTATATACTTGTAAAGATTTTTTTTTTTAAAAGCCAAAGTGGGGTTACCACCATATTTTTATTAATAAATAGGTTTAAAGACTCCTCCATGGAAGAACTAGAAAAAAACCCTGGGATCATAGTCATATACAAATATATCAATATATCATTTTGTACATATTGGTTTACACAAGCAAAATATAGGATTCAGATAGTGAAGAAATACACATGCATTGACTTGTCAAGCATCCACCCGTCCACTCATTTTCATAAGCATAGCCATGTGAATCACTAATGCCCTAACAATACCATCCACCAAGCAATAACCATCAAGTGCAAATCTGAATAGTGATAGGCATCGCATTCGCACACTTGAGGAGTCTTCATCAAATTCCGCCCTGTCCGGTTGGAGTACATGTTTTAGCTAGGCATCCTGTTTTAGGATTACATTAGGAATAAAAGACTCATTGTCATGTCCATCACATCCTTTATTTGCCAAATAATTTGCTACTTTATTACCTTCCCACAGAGTATTCGAGATGTGGACTTCTTGGAATGTGTCCAACAATTGCCATATTTGCTAAAGAATGTATGTGATTCTCCAGTTATGAGAGGTTCGGGTAATGCATGTTGAAATTATGACCATAGAATCACCTTCAATATGAATCTGTTGACATCCCCCCTTTTTTGCTTGTATTAATCCCTCAAATAATGCTCAGGCCTTTGCCATGTTGTTTGTTCCAAATGGTAGTGGGCAACATTTTATTGCTATAAATAAACCTTGGTGATCCTGAATACATACTCCTGCCCCAGATTTTTTCGGATTACCTCTTGAAGAGCCATCAAAATTTATTTTACTAACCCCATTAGATGATGGTTTCCATTTGATTAATGCTCTATCTTGCACCTTATTAGGTATTGTTTGAGAGCACCAGCCAAATGACACATGAATTTGTTTCCATTCTTGAATTATAGTTGAATCCCATAGAGTCATAACCAAATTATGCTTTAATTTACTGTGACTATCATTAACTAGTTCAGATATTGATGTCTCAATATGAGATGTGACTCTTTGGATTGATGAGGCAGTTCTACGAAAGATCCTTTTGTTTCTCTCCCACCATAATGCCCACACAACTAGCGTTGGTATACACTTGTAAAGAAATATTGTAAATTAAAATGTTATACTATGTATTAGTATTTAATTAGTAGTACAAATTTCTAAATTAATTTTATAAATCATAATATCAAATTAAATATTAATGTAGCAATAATGGGTATGTGCAGGATCATGGTGTGCCAAAAAGTGGCGATGTGAAAAAAATAGAGTTTGAACATGTCTAAAAGCGCTTCAAAATCCGCTCTAACTTTTTTTCACCTATCCAGGTACCAAACCTAGAAAGTAAGGCCCAAGCCTTATCAGATATCTGATTTGAGATCGAATATCCAATATGAGATCGAATATCCGATCTCATATCAGATATCGGATCTCATATCGGATATCCGATATGAGATTCGATATCCGATACCAGCGGCATAAAAATTGGAGGGAAAAGGCACAAAAATTAGAGGGAAAAATGAATTTGTAAGTGATATAACTAATTTGAGTTATGAAATATGTAAAGATATAATATATAACCTATAAATATATAATATAATAACATAACTATTATATATAAAATAATATTTAATCTATATATTATATAACAACATAATATTATATAATAATAACGTAACGTAAAGATATAATATATAATCTATTAATATATAATAATATATTATGTTATTATTATTAGTATTACCTATAAATATAATATATATTATTATAATATATTATTATTATTTTTACTATATTTTTATTAAATATAATAACGTAATATATTATATATATGTTATTAATACATATTATTATTATTATCATATATAAATTATAATCTATAATATATTATTATTATTATTATTATCATATGTAAATTATAATCTATAATATATTATTAATATTATGACTTATGTTATTATTATTATAATCTATAAATATTATATATATATATATATATAATTATTATTTTTATGATATTATTTCTATTGGAGTTGTTTATATGGGTCGAAAGGGCTCACAGGATGACCTATGACCCCTTTCGACACATTCCATGACAACATATGTCCCTAAGGGATCCTAGGACCCCTAGGGACATATTAGAATAGTTTATATGGGTCGAAGGGGGTCACAGGATGACCTCTGAACCCTTTCGACATATTACTGTGGTGCCTGCCCCTAAGTCGCATTTCTGTTATCATTGCCAAACTCTTTTAGGCCAATTTATGTTTGATGATTAGTATTATTATTTTAGAGATTATCAGATATTGTTTTACACTCAGTTTATTATATGATGAGATTACTTGGTACTCTATATTTCATGCATGTATGATGATTATTCAATGGTTTCAGTTATCGATGATGATTAGTTAGATGGTTTATTATTCCATGTGCTTTCTTATTTATACTTACCCCATACTGCATGTGTATGGTGTGCGTGTTTATTTTATTTATATATGGTGTTTCTGATGTGGTTAAGGAAGGGAGTCGTAGTCACCTGCTAGTCGAGATCTACACGATGCACCACTTCCTGCCATTGTCTGTTTAGCTTAGAATATTGTGTTTGTACATGCGTGGATTTTATGCAGGTTGCAGGTACCGGGTATCGACTTCCCTGAATTGCCAGGATGAGCGTACCCTATCGCATTATCTCAATGGTAAGAGAGAGGAGATAAACTCTTAAGTCCAAATCCTAAACCCTTTAGCCAATTGTCTTAATTGATAATTAGGACAAGTATCTGAGTTAAGTACCCTCCAAATGCATCAAATGATGTAATTTCGTGATTATAACCCTTTTTGTTTGATTTAGTATGTGTTCTTCTATGATGGGTTTTCATATGTTGCTTTATGAGTCCTTGATGTATTTTCTATTAATTAAGTTTAATTAAAAAGATTAATTAATGATTTAATTTAATAGAAAATTATTATGATATTTTAATATTTAATTATATTTAATTAATTGAGAAATTAATTAAATAAAAAGTATTAAATTTGGAAATAAAAGTTTTAAGTATAATTTTAGAATGTGATAATATTTATTTAATTTAATAATAATATATATTTAGAGTTCATTTTTAAATAAATGCTAAATATAATTATTAATTGAATTAATAAATATTTTACCAATTAAAGTTTCTTAAATAAATTAAAAGTGGAAAAGATATTAAATTATTAAAGGTTTCTAGATCGCATGATCTAAGCATGAGTTTAAATATAAAAGAAATTAATTAAAACGATTAATTAATGATTTAATTTAATAGAAGATTATTATGATAATTTAATATTTGATTATATTTAATTAATTGAGAAATTAATTAAATAAAAAGAATTAAATTTGGAGATAAAAGTTTAAGGATAATTTAGAACATTATAATATTTATTTAATTTAATAATAATATATTTAGAGTCCATTTTTAAATAAATGCTAAATATTATTGTTATTTAAGTTAATTAAATATTTTATCAATTAAGTTTCTAAAATAAATTAAAAAGTGAAAATATATTAATTATTAAAAGTTGTAAGATTGCATGATGCAAGCATGTGTTGAAAATAAAGAAATTAAAAGATAAAATAAGAGAAAATTATAATGTTTTAAATTCATAAAGTGCGCATGGGTTTAAAAGTAATATAGATTAAAAATAGAAGTCAAGTGGATTATTAAATAAAGTTATTTAATAAATCAACTTAATGTGCATGAAAGATGAATGCAAAATAAAATAAAAGATAATAAAGGTTAATTTGGAGTTAACTGAGTTATGCAATGAGTCTTCTCGGATGAACGCACAATTAGTGCCCCGATTTGAGGAGAATTTGCTTATCACAACTTTGGGGGTTCATTTTTGAGGGACACGAATTGGGACACGAATTTGGACAAGGAATTTGGGGAAGACAGAAATTTTGGGAGATAGCTTTTGGAAGCAAATTCCAGAAGAGGAATTCTAGGAAAGATTTTTAGAGAAAAGTAATTGAAGAGGAGCAAATTCTCTCACAGTTTTTCAGGGGTTTCATGTTAGCATCAGGACCAGGTAGGGTCTTGTGCTTTGATTGTTGATTAAATACGTAATTTTTCTTTCCTGTCTTCTTCGTGTTTGTGGATTGTACATTTGAATTCTTTGTGATGAAAGCTTCAATATTTCAATATTGTAAATTATTAAATGCTTGTCAATATATTCGACATACGTAGAGATTAAAAGAGTGATAAGGAATCCTCGTTCGATAGATTAAAGAAATTTAGATTTGAACGGAGAAGGGTTGAATTTTTAAATTTTAAAAAAAAAATTAAAATTATAGATTGAAAATTTGAATGGTTAATATTGTTTTCTCTATTAGATTACATATGTGAATGTTTATAAAAAAAATTTTAAAAAAATTAAAAATTAAAAATTAAAAAAAAATAATAATAAATTTTTTAATATTAATGGGAGGGGGCGGGAATACCCACACACCCCCCCCCCCCCCCCGTACCTTTTTGGCAGCTCTGTCGTCCCTGCTCGCAGAGTACTGCCGGCGGCCGCAGGCGGCCTTTATGGATAAGTCGGCGGGCTTAAAAAAAATACGCAACTTTTTTTTTTATATATTCGATTTTAAATTAAATTAATGTTATTCAAAAAGGTTTTATTAATATTTAAAACTTTTATTAATATATTTTAATATGTTTTTTAATTTAATAATGTTTTAATAATAATCTTTATTAATATTTAATAATTAAATATTAATGCATTTAATATAGTTTTTTTTTGTGTAAGTATTAATTTATTAATAATTTTTGGATAAATATTAATAAATTAGTAATTAATGGAGATATTAAAATAAGTAATTAAGAACAGTAATTATTGATTAAATTAATTGAAATTAGTTTAATTAAATTTAATTAATAATGAAAATTGTTAATAGATCTATAGATTTATATAGGATTGATTTTTAGTTAAATTAAAATTTCTTATTTAAAATAATAGGTCATCATTTCAATAATTAAATAAATAATTTCCTTTTAATTATATTGATTAATTGACTTAGAATCAAAAGTAAAGTAATTGTACAATTTTATTCGAATATCTATATGGGTTATATTTATATGTTAATTATGAGACAAATGGGTTAACGTGTAGGTCAAACTATGAACTTATTTTCGTGAAAACATACATTAAACTAGAAACAAAAATATTACACTTAACCTGATTACATATGTTCAAATCAATCTAGCAGTGAGAATATGAACTATTTTGTTTTGTTATATTGTCTATGTTTTGAGGTTTTGGGGTTTGTTCTAGTATTGACCAGTTTAGGTTGTTACCAGAGGCTCGGGGTTGTGAATGTGATGTTATGATGATTTGGTCTCGATCTTTCTTAACCCGACCATGGTAGTGTGATGGAGTGCTCTATGACATGATTGTATTTACTAGTTGTTATTGCTTTCAGTCTTCTTGTGTGAAGCTGAGGTGTATGTTTATGAGATACCTGACTTAACCATTTTTGAGTCTCGATCAGTTATACTTGGATTGATTTTCGGTCGCTTGAAAGGACTGAAGTGTTTGTTATGTTCTTGATGATGTCATGTTTTGACTTGACCATTTTGGAGTCTTCGATCAGTATTGTAATTTACTATTGAGATACTTTCTGGTTGCTCATTGGAGAACCATTCGATTTTGTGATTTATCATTGATGCCTTCAGTTGCTGATAGAGAACTGTCGTGGTCATATGATTATTATTTGGTGCTTATCTGTTGCTCATGAAGAACTGATGTAAGTTTTGTGGCTTATCTTTTATGATGTCTTTTCAGTTGCTTATATAGGACTGAGGTGGTTTTATTATGATTCTTTGATTTATGATTTCATGAGCCTAGGGTAGGTTATCTATGTGTAGTGTCGGGAAGTGGCTTGCAATGGGGATCGGGGCCCTAAGAGGCTGCTTGGAGTAACCCATTGTAAGTTGTTTTAATAAGTGAAAACATTTACACTAAATAAGGAAAAATGAACCTAATAAGATAATTGTATGTTCTCTCCCATGCCTTGAGTGCTAGTATAGACTAGGATGGGGTAGAGAGAACGCTTGGTTACGACCTTGCATTCCATAGTATGCCTCGTTAGTACGAGAGGATACTAGTGGCCACAGGGATCAGTAGGGACCCAAGATTCCTAAGGGATTGCTCGGGTAACTTTTACGTGACTTTTGCGATGACACTTTCCCGCTTGCATATTAGGTTTCCTACGTGTCTTTGTGGTACCTCTGGGGTTTAGATGTCGATCTTTTTAGGAAACCTTGAGTTAGCATACTTATAGGATTTCTTGGACTTAGAGAGTATTTATGATTATAGGTTTTGTTATCCTATTTGGGACTTGAGACTATCTCCTCAGCGCGGTGGGAGTGGATCATTTAGGTTCCACGCGGTCGGGTGGTAGTGCTTTTACTCTTACCATTGAGATTCGTTCCGTGGTCACCGTGGCTGGAGTTTTCTTGGTTGGCATTTACCTTCACTATGTTCTTGGATTATTATGATGGATGGTTAGATTTTATGATAGATGTATGGATGTATCATGTATGGTGAATAGTTTCATATATTTTTACTGTACTTTGTATCATGGATTTGAGGATGTTGTATCTTTATCTTTACATATGTATATTCTTTTAAGCCTTTCATACCCTGTGACTTGTACAGTGGATGATTGAGCATTCCGAATTAATTTGCCAAGAGGCATTCAGAACAAATGTATTAGATGGACATAGGACTTCTGATTATTCTTTCATATGTATGTGATAGTTGTTAGACTTAGATTTAATTAAATTTAAACGTGACTCAACATCTTGGGATCCTTAACAAATGTAACTTGCAATGTATGTTGGTCGATGATTACATGTTATTGCTTTCGCTACTATATGTTTGATGTGTATGTTATACATTCTTACTTTTTAAAAAAAAAATGTTTAACAAACTTAGTGAAACTTTAGGGTAATTCTTTTGGATCCCTTGGCGGGGCGTTACAATTACAAGATGACATATGTCCCTAGGGGTCCTAAGACCCCTAGGGACATATTAGAATCATTCAAATAGGTTGAAGTGGGTCATAGGGTGACCTATGACCACCTTCGACACATTCCACAATGACATATGTCCTTAAGGGTCCTAAGACCCCTAGGGACATATTAGAATGATTCATATGGGTCGAAGAGCATTGTAGGGTGACATATGACCCCCTTCGACACATTTCATGATGACATATGTCCCTAAGCGTCCTAAGACCCCTAAGGACATATTAGAATCTTTCATATGGTTTGAAGGGGGTCATAGCATGAACTATGACCCCCTTCGACACATTACATGACGACATATGTCCCTAGGGGTCCTAGGACCCCTAAAGACATATTAGAATGCTTCATATGGGTCAAAGGGAGTCATAGGTTGACCTACGACCCCCTTTGACCCATTAAATGATGACATATGTAACTAGGGGTCCTAGGACCTCTAGGGACATATTAGAATCATTCTTATGGGTCAAAGGAGCTCATAGGGTGACCTATGACCCCCTTCGAACCATTAGATGATGACATATCTCCCTAGGGGTGATGACATATGTCCTTAGGGGTCCTAGGACCTCTAGGGACATATTAGAATCATTCTTATGGGTTAAAGGAGCTCATAGGGTGACCTATGACCCCCTTCGAACCATTACATGACAAAATATCTCCCTAGGGCCCCTAGGAACCCTAGGGACATAATAGAATCGTTCTCATGGGTCAAAGGGGGTCATAGGTTGACTTATGACCCACTTCGACACATTACATGATGACATATGTCCATAGTGGTCCTAGGACCCCTAAGGACATATTAGAATGCTTCATATGGGCCAAAGGGCATCATAAGTTGACCTATGACCCCCTTCGACCCATTAAATGATGACATATGTACCTAAGGGTCCTAGGATCCTTAGAGACATATTAGAATTGTTCTTATGGGTCAAAGGGGGTCATAGGTTGACCTATAACCCCCTCTAACTCATTACATGATAGCATATGTCCCTAGGGGTCCTAGGACTCTTAGGGACATATTAGAATGCTTCATATGGATCAAAGGGGGTCATAGGTTGACCTATGATCCCCTTCGACCCATTAAATGACGACATATATCCCTAGGAGTCCTAAGACACCTAGGGACATATTAGAATCGTTCATATGGGTTAAAGGGGGTCATAGGTTGACCTATGACCCTCTTCAATCCATTACATGATGACATATGTCCCAAGGGATCCTAGGATCCTTAAGGACATATTAGAATCATTCATATGGGTCAAAGGGACCTATGACCCCGTTTGACCAAATACATGATGACATATGTCTCCAGCGGTCTTAGGATCCCTAGGGACATATTAGAATCATTCATATGGGTCAAAGGGGGTCATAGGTTGACCAATGACACCCTTTGACCCATTAAATGATGACATATGTCCCTATGGGTCCTAGGAAACCTAGAGACATATTAGAATCATTCTTATGGGTCAAAGGGGGTCATAGGTTGACCTGTGACCCCCTTCAACCCATTAAATGATGACATATGTCCCTAGGGGTCCTACGAACGCTAAGGACATATTAGAATCATTCTTATGGGTCAAAGGGGGTCATAGGATGACCTATGACCCCCTTCGACCCATTACATGACAACATATATCCCTAGGGAAACTAAGACCCCTAGGGACATATTAGAATCCTTCTAACGGGTCAAAGGGGGTCATAGGGTGACCTATGAACCCCTTCGACACATTACCTGACAACATATGTCCATACAGGTCCTAGGACCCCTAGGGACATATTAGAATGCTTCATATGGGTCAAAGGGGGTCATAGGATCCCCTTCAACCCATTAAATGATGACATGTTTCCCTAGAGGTCTTACGACCCCTAGGGACATATCAAAATCGTTCTTATGGCTCAAAAGAGGTCATAGGTTGACCTATGACCCCCTTCGACATATTACATGATGACATATGTCCCTAGGGGTCCTAGGACCCCTAGGAACATATTAGATTCATTCATATGGGTCAAAGGGGGTCTAGTTTGACCTGTGACCCCCTTCGACTGATTAAATGATGACATATGTCCCTAGGGGTCCTAGGACCCCAAGGGACATATTAGAATCATTCTTAAGGGTCAAAGGGAGTCATAGATTGACCTATGATCCCCTTCGACCCATTACATGACGACATATGTCCCTAGGGGTCCTAGGACCCCTAAGGACATCTTAGAATCGTTCATGACCCATTAAATGATGACATATGTCCCTAAGGGTCTTGAGACCCCTAGGGACATTTTAAAATCGTTCATATGGTTCAAAGGGGGTCATATGTTGACCTATGACCCCCTTCGACTCATTACATGATGACATATGTCCCTAGGGGTCATAGGACCTCTAAGGATGTATTAGAATCATTCATATGGGTCAAAGGGGGTCATAGGTAGACCTATGACCCTCTTTGACCCATTAAATGATGACATATTTTCGTAGGGGTCGTACGACCCCTAGGGACATATTAGAATCATTCGTATAGATCAAAGGGAGTCATAGGTTGACCTATGACCACCTTCGACACATTACATAATGACATATGTCCCTAGGGGTCCTAGGACTCGTAGGGACATATTAGAATATTTCATATGGGTCAAACATGGTCATAAGTTGACTTATGACCCCCTTTGACCCATTAAATGATAACATATATCCCTAGGGATCCTAGGACCCCTAGGGACATATTAAAATCATTCTTATGGGTCAAAGGGGGTCATAGGGTGACCTATAACCCTCGTTGAACTATTACATGATGACATATGTCCCTAGGGGTCTTGAGACCCCTACGGACATATTAGAATGCTTCATATGGGTCAAAAGGGGTCATAGGTTGACCTATGACCCCCTTTGTCTCATTAAATGATAACATATGTCCCTAGGGGTCCTGGAACCCCTAGGGACATATTAGAATTGTTCTCATATGTCCCTAGGGCTCCTAGGGACATATATCGTCATGTAATGGGTCAAAGGGGGTCATAGGTTAACCTATGACCCCCTTTGACTCATATGAAAAATTATAATATGTCCCTAGGACCCCTAGAGACATATGTCGTCATTTAATGGGTCGAAGGGGATCATAGGCCAACCTATGACACTCTTCGACCCATATGAATGATTCTAATATGTCCTTAGGGGTCCTAAGACGCCTAGGGACATATGTCATCATGTAATATGTTGAAGGGGGGTCATAGGTCAACCTATGAACTCTTTTAAACTATAAGAACGATTCTCATATGTCCCTAGGGGTCCTAAGGACATATGTCATCCTGTAATGGGTCAAAGGGGGTCATAGTTCAACCTATGACCCCATTTGACCCATATGAACAATTCTAATATGTCCCTAAGGGTCGTAGGAGCCCTAGGGACATATGTCATCATTTAATGGGTCAAAGGGGGTCATAGGTCAAACTATGAGCCCCTTTGACCCATAAGAACAATTTTAATATGTCCCTAGGGGTCCTATGACCCCTAGGGACATATGTCGACATTTAATGGGTCGAAGGGGGTCATAGATCAACCTATGACCCCCTTTGACCCATATGGAAAATTCTAATATCTCCCTAGGTGTCCTATGACCCCTAGGGACATATGTCGTCATGTAATGGGTCGAAGGGGGTCATAGGTTGACCCATAAGAATGATTATAATATGTCCCTAGGGGTTCTAGGACCCTTAGGGACATATGTTGTCATGTAATGGGTCAAAGGGTGTCATAGGTCACCCTATGACACCCTTTGACCTATAAGAATGATTCTAATATGTCCCTATGTCATCATGTAGATTGTCAAAGGGGGTCATAGGTCAACCTATGACCCCCTTTGACCCATAAGAACAATTCTAATATGTCCCTTGGGGTCCTAGGACCCCTTTGGACATATGTCGTCATGTAATGGGTCAAAGGGGGTCATAGGTCAACCTATGACCCTCTTTGACCCATAAGATTGATTCTAATATGTCCTTAGCTGTCTTAGGACCCCTAGAGACATATCTTGTCATGTAATGGGTCAGTGGGTATCATAGGTCATGCTATGACGCCCTTTGACCCATAAAAATGATTCTAATATGTCCCTAGGTGTCCTAGGACCCCTAGGGACATATGTCATCATGTAATGGCTCAAAGGGGGTAATAGGTCAACCTATGACCCCCTTACACCCATAAAAATGATTCTAACATGTCCCTAGGGTTCAAAGGACCCCCAAGGACATATGTCATCATGTAATGGGTCGAAGCGGGTCAGAGGTCAATCTATGACCACCTTTGACCCATAAGAATGATTCTAATATTTCTAAGACCCCTAGGGACATATGTCATCATGTAATGCGTCAAAGGGGGTCATTGGTCAACCTATGACACCCTTTAACCCATAAGAATGATTCTCATATGTTCCTAGGGGTACTAGGGACATATGTCATCATGTAATGGGTCAAAGAGGGTAATAGGTCAACTTATGACCCCCTTTCACCCATATGAACAATTCTAATATGTCCCTAGAGGTCCTAGGACCCCTAGGGACATATGTCATCATTTAATGGGTTGAAAGGGGTCATAGGTTGACCTATGACCCCCTTTGACCCATATGAACAATTCTAATATGTCTCTAGGGGTCCTAGGACCCCTAGGGACATATGTCATCATTTAATGGGCCGAAGGGGGTCATAGGTCAACCTATGACCCCCTTTGACCCATATGAACAATTATAATATGTCCCTAGGTGTCATATGTCATCATGTAATGAGTCGAAGGAGGTCATAGGTTGACCTATGACTCCCTTTGACCCATAAGAATGATTCTAATATGTCCCTAGGGATCCTATGACCCCTAGGGAAATATGTCATCATGTAATGGGTCAAAAGTTTTCATAGGTCACCATATTACCCCCTTTGACCCATAAGAACGATTTTAATATGTCCCTAGGGGTCTTAGGACCAGTAGGGACATATGTCATCATGTAAAGGGTCAAAGGGGGTCATAGGTCAACCTATGACCCCCTTTGACCCATAAGAACGATTCTAATATGTCTCAAAGGGTCATAGGACCTCTTTTGACATATGTCGTCATGTAATGGGTCGAAGGGGGTCATAGGTCAACCTATGTCCCCCTTTGACCCATAAGAAGCATTCAAATATGTCCCTAGGGGTTCTAGAACCCCTAGGGACATATTTTATTATGTAATGGGTCAAAAGGGGTCATAGGCTCAGACACATAAGAATGATTCTAATATATCCCTAAGGTTTCGAGGACCACTAGGGACATATGTCATCATGTAATGGGTCGAAGCAAGTCATAGGTCAACCTATGACCACCTTTGACCCATAAGAACGATTCTAATATTTTCCTAGGGGTCCTAGGACCCCTAGGGACATATGTCATCATGTAATGCGTCGAAGGGGGTCATAGGTTAGCCTATGACCCCCTTTGACCCATAAGAACGATTCTCATATGTCCCTAGGGGTCCTAGGGACATATGTCGTTATGTAATGGGTTAAAGGGGGTCATAGGTCAACCTATTACCCCCTTTGACCCATATGAACAATTCTAATATCTCCTTAGGGGTAGGACATATGTTGTCATTTAATGGGTCAAAGGTGATCATAAGTCAACCTATGACCCCCTTTAACCCATATGAACGATTATAATATGTCCTTAGGGGTCCTAGGACCCTTACAGACATATGTCGTCATGTAATGTATCGAAGTGGGTCATAGGTCAACCTATGACCCCCTTTGACCCATAAGAACGATTCTCATATGTCCCTAGGGGTCCTAAGGACATATGTCATCATGTAATGTGTCCTTTGACCCATATGAATAATTCTAATATGTCCATAGGGTTCCTGGGACCCCTAGGGACATATGTCATCATTTAATGGGTTAAAGGAGGTCATAGGTCAACCTATGACCCCCTTTGACCCATATGAAAAATTCTAATATGTGCCTAGGGTTCCTAGGACCCCTAGGGACATATGTCGTCATTTAATGGGTTGAAGGAGGTCATAGGTCAATCTATGACCCCCTTTGATGTCCCTACGGGTCCTAGGATGCCTAGGGACATATGTCATCATTTAATAGGTCGAAAGGGGTCATAGGTCAACCTATGACCCCCTTTGACCCATATGAACAATTACAATATGTCTCCAGGGGTCCTAGCCCCTTGGGACATATGTCATCATGTAATGGGTCGAAGAGGGTCATAGATCAACCTATGACCACCTTTGACCCATATGAACAATTCTAATATGTCCCTAGGTGTCCTATGACCCCTAGGGACATATGTCATCATGTAATGGGTCAAAAGTTTTCATAAGTCACCTTATGACCCTCTTTGACCCATAAGAACGATTCTAATATGTCCCTAGGGGTCCTAGGACCCCTAGGGACATATGTCATCATGTAAAGGTGAAAGATTTTGACCTATAAGAATGATTCTAATATGTCTTTAGAGGTCCTAGGACCCCTTTGGACATATGTCATCATGTAATAGGTCGAAAGGGGTCATAGGTCAACCTATGACCCCCTTTGACCCATAAGAAGCATTCAAATATGTCCCTAGGGGTTCTAGGACCCCTAGGGACATATGTCATCATGTAATGGGTCAAAAGGGATCATAGGTCAACCTATGACCCCCTTAGACACATAAGAATGATTCTAATATGTCCCCAGGGTTCTGAGGACCACTAGGGACATATGTCATCATGTAATGAGTCGAAGAAGGTTATAGGTCAACCTATGACCACCTTTGACCCATAAGAATGATTCTAATATTTCTTTAAGGGTCCTAGGACCCCTAGGGACATATGTCGACATGTAATGCGTCGAAGGGGGTCATAGGTTGATCTATGACCCCCTTTGATCCATAAGAACGATTCTCATATGTCCTTAGGGGTCCTAGGAACATATGTCATTATGTAATGGGTCAAAGGGGGTCATAGGTCAACCTATTACCCCCTTTCACCTATATGAACAATTCTAATATGTCCCTAGGGGTCCTAGGACCCCTAGGGACATATGTCATCATTTAATGGGTTGAAGGGGATCATAGGTCAACCTATGACCCCCTTCAACCCATATGAACGATTCTAATATGTTCCTAGGGGTCCTAGGACCCTTAGGGACATATGTCGTCATGTAATGTGTCAAAGCAGGTCATCGGTCAACCTATGACCCCCTTTGACCCATAAGAATGATTCGCATATCTCCTTGGGGGTCCTAGGGACATATGTCCTCATGTAATGGGTCAAAGAGAGTCATAGGTCAACCTATGACCCCCTTTGACCCATATGAATAATTTTAATATGTCCTTATGGTTCCTAGGACTCCTAGGGACATATGTCATCATTTAATAGGTTGAAGGAGATCATAGGTCAACCTATGACCCCCTTTGACTGATATGAACAATTCTAATATGTCCCTAGGGGTCCTAAGACCCTTAGGGACATATGTCATCATTTAATGGGTCGAAGGAGGTCATAGGTCAATCTATGACCCCCTTTGACCCATATGAACAATTCTAATATGTCCCTACGGGTCCTAGGACCCCTAGTGACATATGTCATCATTTAATGGGTCGAAGGGGGTCATAGGTCACCCTATGACCCCCTTTGACCCATATGAACAATTCTAATATGTCCCTAGGGGTCCTAGGACCTCTAGGGACATATATCTTCATGTAATGGGTCGAAGGGGGTCATAGGTCAACCTATGACCCCCTTTGACCTATATGAATGATTCTAATATGTCCCTAAGGGTCCAAAGATCCCTGAGGACATATGTTGTCATGTAATGTGTCGAAGGGGGTCATAGGTCAACCTATGACCCCCTTCAACCCATAACAACAATTCTAATATGTCCCTAGGGGTCCTAGGACCCCTAGGAACATATGTTGTTATGTAATGGGTTGAAGGGGATCACAAGTCAACGTATGATCCCTTTCGACCCATATGAACGATTCTAATATGTCCCTAGGGATGCTAGGACCCCTAGGGACATATGTCATTATGTAATGAGTTGAAGTGGGTCATAGGTCAACCTATGACAGCCTTTGATCCATATGAACGATTCTAATATGTTCCTAGGGGTCTTAAGACCCCTAGGGACATATGTCATCATTTAATGGGTCTAAGGGGGTCATAGGTTGACCTATGACCCCCTTTGACCCATATGAACGATTCTAATATGTCCCTAGGGACATATGTTATCATTTAATGGGTCGAACAGGGTCATAGGTCAATCTATGACCCCCTTTGACTCATAAGAATGATTCTATAATGTCTCTAGGGGTCCTAGGACCCCTAGGGACATATGTCATCATGTAATGGGTCGAGGGTGTCATAGGTCACCCTATGACGCCCTTTGACCCATAAGAATGATTCTAATATGTCCCTAGGGGTCCTAGGATCCCTAGGGACATATGTCGTCATGTAAAGGGTCAAAGGGGGTCATAGGTCAACCTATGACCCTCTTTGACTCATATATATTAATAATATACATATATATTAATAACATACGTATTAATAGAATAATATATATTAATAACACACACACACACACATACATACATACATACATACATACATACATATATATAACGTTATTATATTTAATAAAAATATTACATTATAATATATATAACGTTATTATATTTAATAAAAATATTATGTTATTATATATATTAATAACATACATATATATATATATATATATATATATATATATTACGCTATTAAATTTAGTAAAAATAATAATAATATAAATTATATTTATAGATTATAATAAGAATAACATAATATATTATTATATTTTAATATATTATATGTTATATCTTTACATTACGTTATTATATATATAATATATTATAATACATATTTACATAGTAATATAACAAAAGTAATTTATAATTCATAAGCTATATCTCTTAAATCTGATTTTCCCTCCAAAATGGGTTGGAATTTCAAATTTTCTACCAAAATTCACCGAGCCATATCGGATATCTGATTAGGCTTGGTATTTACGAAGCCTACCCGGTCAACCCAAAAGACGTGTTTGAAGAGGGTTTTAGTGATACTCAGACTTCGGGTAGCCGTCTGACAAAGTTATTTTTATCAAAATTGAATGAAACGAAAAGGGTTTTTTAATATCACTCTCGAGATTCCATCGATATAATTTCTGTCAAATTCTGAGTTCGATAAGTATTTATTAGTTAATTATCAATGAATATTATTGTAAAGTGCTAATTGACATACTAAGTGAAAAATAGCTATAACTTTCAAATGGTATAACATTTTTTAAATCTAAAAGTTGCGTCACATTCTGCTTCGCGTAGTATAAGATAAAAAAAAATTAAATTAAATTTGGTAAAATTTTCTATTAGTTAAGGTGGTCAGACACAGGACTTTTTTTTTTTCTAAAAAAGTTTTGTTAGAAAATTCATATTTAATTATTTATTTGGAATAAAAATACCAAAAAATGTGCGTCACATCCGGGCATGAGTCTACTTTTCATATCTATAATTATATTAAAAAAATATTATCATTTAATTTTGATTAAGGTCGTTAGACATACACCTACTTTTTATTTTCACCCTGAAATTTTTGTAGTACTGCATTAAAATTCAAACTTTTGACCAATCAATTATTTTTTTCTCCTAATAAGGCCTAGTAGTTTAGAAACTAAATTTAATTTCCTATAGATTATTTTCTTACAACTTTTAGATATAAAGTCCATAACCACTTTAAAATTATGTGTCAAGTTGACATAACCCTGATTTGTTGATTTTTCACTACCACTTAAGGCCATAGTTTGGTACACCATGATCCTACACATACCCTAATATATGATTTTAAAAAATTAAAAAAGGAGGGTCATATGAGTGGTGAATGCCTAGCAAACTCTAAAGAGAATATGATTGATATTCTAACCCATATTAGTGAAAAGTTGCAAAAAGGCAATTCTCAAGAAGTTGGATCCAATGCTAGGATAAAAGATGTCATGAAACACCTCAAGCGAAAACAAAGGGGTGGCCCTATGTCAAAAAAAGGAAGCATGTGGGAAAATGGCTAGGTCATGAAGTGATGCAACCTATTTCTCCAACCAAATGTTGAATGGTGTCGTAATAGGAAACTCAATTCAAGATCAGCTATTGCAAGGGATAACAAATACTTCAACAACTTTAGTTCAAATATGATTGGGGAAGAGCGAGAAGTTAAGCTCCTCCAAAGATTTAGGAAATTTTTTTACATAGGAAGGTTCATTGTCTAAAAGGAGAAAAAGTAGCCTTGTATGACCGCATATGGGATTTCTTTCTAGACTAAACAATGCATCAAATTTTGGAAACCAAGCTATGGTAACTTGTATCTAAGATCAAAATGATGAAAGGGTGGAAAGTGGAGCTCTAATATTTTGCTAGGTTCTCACTGAGGTCAGAATGGTGTGAGCATCACTACTCAAATTGAAAATCCCAACATACAGATGGAGGGCTCAATGCTAAAAACACATCCAAAGAATAGGAATGGAGATAGCACAGGGTTGTCAACAACAACTACACAAGAGACCTATAGGTGTCTAGTTGAAGAGAATTTGGAGATACTAGAGTTGATGATTTAAAAAACTCTAGGTCCATCGTAAGTCACTAATGGAGAAAATGCTTTCCCAATTACTCTATAAAATAATGGATTAACAAATGTTATGACAGTTGAGGTCTGTGTGGAGTCATCCATTTGAGGCTTACCCTAGCTAGAAATGTTTAGCAAAATAGAAATATTTATTCTAGAAGTAGCCCCTAAACCAAAGGAGAGTGATCTTTCATGGTCAGATGGAGAGTTCAATTTAGACTATGAAAATGTTGTTGAGAAGATGACAATTTGATAGCCTCAAGCTAAATCAAGAAGCCAAAAGTAGGAGAAAGAGCATAGGAGAGGTCCTAAGTCTAACAAGGTTAAGTTAAAATTGGTTGGTAGCACCAAAGAAAAAGAAAACTAGGAGGTGTCTATACAGAAAAAAATTTGCACCTGATTTGACAGTTTATCTAATTTATTAATTAATTTTAAAATCACAAAACCACTGATCTATCATTTTAAAATTAATTAATAAATTATTTAAACTATCAAATCGGGTGCATATATTCAACTGTTTAGCCAAGGACATAAAACTACCCCTAAAACAATTCGGTGTCATTAGCTCCCTTTTTGGATATATGTTTTTCTTCCACACATACTCTTTTATTGTATATATCATATATATTTTTTGAAATACAATGCTATTCATTAGGCCAATGCCCTAAAGGAATTTTTTTTTGCTGTGGCACAAAAGAGTCGACGTTAGTCTGGGCATGATGCAATGTTTGTATTGGTGTTTTTGCTGGTACTAAAATTAATGTCACCTCCCCATGTAGGCATTGAATCAGGTGCTATGCTAGAGCATCCATTTGTAGCCATAAACTCTATGATTTGTAGGTCACAATTAACAAATTGGTTGCATGTCACAGTTAAGAGAAGTAGTGACACTTGTTGAAGGTAACAGCTAATGCCGCTATGCCTAGCCTGTACTCTGCCCTACCGTCAGTGCAAATGTACCCTGTCAGAGCGTTCGTCCCCTTGCACGCCCACATCATGTTGCCATGGGCAAAGGCTATAGAGGCACGAATTTGGTATGCCTCCCATGCCATGCTCATGTCCCATGCTTGCATCATTCGTCCAGCTTCGTGCATAGTGCAGGCTTTTGGCTTTTGTCAGTGTTGTTAATTAATTTTGAAAAAGCCCAACATTTTTATTTATGTTTAAAAATTCTAAGTTTTTAAAAAAAATTTATGGTAAGTTTCTATTATTAATAACCCTTAAGTTTTTTCTACTAATAGCTTTTTTTAATCTTTAAAAATAAACAAATAAATGTATTTCTTATAGATTAATATTTTTTACTTGAATATAAATTGATTCTACTATATATATATATATATAATCTTTTAAAAAAAGTTAAACATTTATGATGTTTTAATAAATTAACATTTTAGTTATAGTGATATGTTAAATGTTAAAAATTATATCTATATAGTTTTAACATATCACTTGTTAACATGTTAAAATTGAAATATAATATAAAGAAAATATATGGAAACTTTCTATGTAAGTCATTAAACAAAAAGTATATATGATTTTTTAATACATTTTTTCTAATTTAAAATATCTATACAATATATAAAAAATATAATATTGTGTTAAAATTATATCTATATAGTTTTAACATATCTATATAATGGTATGTTAAAATGTTAAAATTATATCTATATATTATTATGTTCAAGCTTCTTGGTGAGATTGTGTGAGATTTTTATTAGCATCTCACACAATCTCACCCAGAAGCTTGAACATAATATCATGTTGTGGAAATAATTTAACCATTTTTTTGAAATTTAATGAAATAGATTACTAAATAATTTAAATTAAAGACATAAATATATTATAATATTATTTCTTAAGTATATGTTATTATAGAATATTAGTTTAGGTATTTTTTAATTTAAAAATTTATAGATTATCATTTAATATTATGATTTGCGTATTATTGTTGTGCATGGAACAATGAATGTTTTTTTGAAAAAAGAGGGGTAAAAACTTTATTGAAAAAGAGAGCAAAGCAGTACAAAACAGAACAGGGCCTAAACCCCAGGAGACACTAGAAACCACAGAAAAACCGCAGAAGCAAAATCAACTCTCCCTGATTCCACTTACATCCTCTGTCAACATCCTCTCCAAGTCTTGATGTAGCTCACCTGGCAGTTGCTCCCACTCATCAATCCACCAACCATCTATATTTCCAGATGCCCATTTTGCCAAACTATCAGCTGCCTTATTCCACTCCCTTGGAATATGGGTATAAGACACTGAATCCATCATAGAACTAACCTATAAAATCTGTTGCACTATCAAAGACAACTCCCAGCTAACATCCGAACTCTTACTCTCAAGGAGAAGATTCACAAGAACTTGAGAGTCAGATTCACAAATCACCTTACGCCACCCAAGAGCATATGCCCTCTGCAAAGCATAAAGAATAGCCAACCCTTCCATTCTATTAACAGTTTGCATCCCTTTATTGACTGAGAATATAAAAACCACCATTCCAGAAGAGTTCCTATCGATCCCACCTATACCAGCAGGCCCTGGATTTCCCCTAGATGAACCATCAGTATTAACTTTTAAAAAGCCAGCCGGAGGGGTCATCCATTTCCCTATCCTTTGGACTTTATGGTTTGCCCTTCTGCCTCTCCTAGCAGAGGCAGAGTCTAGAGAAATTCCTTGTATTCCAAACCTGTCAACCATTACAGCATCATCCCTCTCAAGAGGCATCACCACCTCACTCTTAGCTAAGACGGTGTCCTGAATCATTCCCAAAATTCTAATCCAAACTTGCTGAATCCCCAAAGCTTCTCCCCAGAATATTCTCCAGTTTCATTCCAGCCAGACTTGCCATAGAAAAAAGGTAGGTCCAGTATACCAAACATCCTACAAGAAGGGAGCCAAGGATGGGGGCCTCCCTAATCTCAACCAAAAATCCGCCAGAGAGGAAGCATGAGTGCACGGGCATTTCCAAACATCCCACCAGAAATGCCATAGTTGTAGAGTGAAAGAGCATTGTAAGAACAAATGCACAGAGTCTTCCTCCTCACTACTACAAAGGATACATCTCGACAGGCCAGAAAAACCCCTCTTCCGAATATTGTCCCAAGTCAGGCACCTATTCCAAACCAAAGTCCAAGTAAAGTAGTTACATTTTGGCCAAGAAAACTGACTCCAAACTTTCTTCCACCATTGAACCTCCCCTCCCACCAACTATTGGGAGAGCAACTCTTGATAACCAGAGGAAACAGTATAAACGCCCTTGGGATTAGGGGACCAGGCCAACACATCATCACCCATAAGGGCATTACAGTTCCACCCCAAAAGAATGTACTGGAGCTCAGCCCGCTCCACTTCTGAACCAAAAATAGGCCATTCCTCCAGATTCTTCCACCTTGCCTCCACTAGCTGACCCTGAGGGGAAAAAGATTTAAAGTCGCACACTCTTGACCAACCAGCATCATAGAAACTCTGGGCCAACATGCGCAAATGAGGATACTAAACAACCAAGGGAGGATACCCATCCCAAGCATCATGCCAAAACTGAGCCTCTAAGCCACTTTTGCAGATCCAATGTAAGCCACCCTTAATGAGCGCAACCCCTTTCTTGAGAGTACTCCAAATCACAAAGCCTTTCCCGCACAAGCTATACCGAGGGATGTTATTATGGGGGATCCCTGGAAGGTACTTTAGAGACAAAACTCTAGCCCAAACCTAATCCTATTCCACACACCAATGCCAATACAATTTGGCAGCCAAAGCAGTACCAGTTAGCACTGATTGTTGTAAACCAAGATCACCAAACTGTTTTGGACTACAGACAACCTCCCATTTGACAAGACTCCACTTGGTTGAAGATAGATTACCAGCCCATAAAAATTGTCTTGCTGAGGAGTCCAGTTCCCTAATAAAGCTCATCGATGCCACCTGAACCATACTCCTATAGAGAGGAAGATCTTGAACCACAGATTGAATCAATTGGACCCGACCAACAAAGGATAGCTAGTGGTGGGTCCAATGAGTAACTTTGGCTGGAAACTTGTCAAGAATGACTTGCCATGATTCCTTAGACTGCCTACCACTAGAGATAGGGATGCCGAGGTAGAACACAGGAAGACTTCCAATTTGGAATCTGAGAATATGAGCGACTCTCCTCTGAATAGAAGGTGGAGTGTTAAAGAAAAAAATGGAAGATTTGTCCTCGTTAATCAACTGACCTGAAGCAGCAAGATAAACATCCAACACTTTGCATATATTAGAAGCCTCCCAAATGGTAGCCATGCCCATCAAAGCCATATCATCCATAAACTATAGGTGAGATTGCACAAGAAGACCTCCTCCCCATTGCCAGCCCTGAATAAAGCCCCCTTCAACATTATTTTTTATCAACCGACCCAGAACTTCTGCCAAAAGAAGAAACAAATAAGGAGATAGGGGATTGCCCTGCCGTAATCCCCAAGAGGCACCAAAGAGATTAGAGTGTTCCCCATTAATCAAGATTGAGAAAGAAGTCAAATTCACACAACTCATAACCCACCAGGTCCATTCCTCCTCAAAACCAAAGGCCCCCAGAACCCTTTGGAGAAATGACCACCGGACTCTGTCATATGCCTTAGCCATATCCAACTTAATGAACATAGCCTTGTCTTTAGAATTGGCCATAGAATGAATAGTCTCAGTCGCCACAACCACCCCATCCAGGATCTGGCACCCCATCACAAAGCCACTCTATTCTTCAGAAATTAACATTGGAAGCCACTTTTTTAACCTATTAGCTATCAACTTAGATATAATTTTATAAATAACATTGCAAAGAGAGATAGGGTGAAATTGACTTATCCAGTCAGCCCCTTCCCCCTTGGGGATGAGAGCAAAGAAAGTAGAATTCAGAGCTCGAAGCATTTGCTTGTTCCTCTGGGATTCTTGAACAACTGCTAGTAAATCTATCTTGATAATATCCCAAAATTCTTGGAAGAACTCAATCGAAAAGCCGTCTGGACCTGGAGCTTTTCCTTTTTTCATCTAGAAAATAGTCCCCTCTAATTCCTCCAAAGAGATGGCACTCATAAGATGCTCTTTCATTTCCAAAGAGACTAAAGAAGGAATACAAGGGAGGACCTAGGCTCTTCAACCGAGTCCCCCTATGAAGCCTCCCTAAATAAAGACTCAAAATAGTGTACAACTTTTCTGAAAATATCCTGAGAAGAAGAGAGCATCTCCCCCCTAAAATTCACCAAGGTTGATATGGAGTTACCATGTTCCTTGGCCTTAACTGAATTGAACAATAAAGAAGTATTCTTATCACCCTCTTGAAGCCATTCAATTCGAGCTTTTTGTTTCCAATAGATTTCGTCTCTCAGTTCCCACTCCTCTAAAGTTTTCAGGGCCCTAGCTTCCTCCCACAAAAAATATTCTGACACCCCATCTTCTCTTAACAACCTGGTAATATCATTCAACTCAGCCTAGGCCGCATATTTTTCTTGAAAAATATTTCCAAAGCAATACCTGTTCCATCTTTTAAGCTAGTATTTAACATATTGTAGGAGTGTAGCAAAAATATACATTGCTATACCAAACGCAGGTCTACCATCCTTCCACCACTCAGATACATAACCATAAAGATCTGGGTCCCTCAACCACATAAGCTGGAATTTAAAAGGTGGCTTCTGAGGCAGCCGGTTGGAGGAGATAACTAACTTAATGGGCCAGTGATCCGATCCTCTCCAGTCTAATATCTCAGACTTGGATGACCACAATCCACCCACCCAAAAATAGGATACCATGAAACGATCTAATCGTTCAGCGATGCAATTGTCTCCTATTCTTCTATTATTCCAGGTGAACTGGCCATTACTAGGCTTGATATCTACGAGATTGAGTGCTGAAATGTTATCCCGAAGAAGCACAAAGGAGGGCTCAAGTCTTGCAATACCCCCCCATTTTTCAGAGAGATCTAGAATAGCATTAAAGTCTCCAGCAATTATCTATGGCAAATAAGGAAATAATCCATGAACAAAATGAATATTATTCCATGTAAGGATCTTACCTTGGAGCTCAACTGGGGCATAGACGTTGGAGAGAAGAACAGACTCACCTGACTCATAGCACAAAGAGACCAGGGAAACAGATGATCTAAAGGATATCCGCCACATAGGTTGGATCTTTTGTGGGTTCTAGAGGCATGCTACCCCCCCTAAAGATCCCTGAGCTCTAATGCACTGACATTGACCATTCTTCCACAATTTAGGAGCTATACTCATCATACACTCAACAGAAAATTTGGTCTCCTGAAGAAAAAGAACATCAAGAGAATGAATTCTAACCAGTTCTTGAACAACTTTTTGTCTAGGGCCGTTGTTCAAGCCCCTTGCATTCCATAAAATAATGATCATTTCTGGGGAGCCAGGAAATGGGAATCCAAGGTCTTGACAACTCTTGACTCCACCAGATTTTCCCCAATCATCTTAATCTTCTCTATGCCCTTCTTACGCCCACTTTTACCACTTTTCTCAGAAACCCCCTTCTTGTCATCCTTCTGAAGAATACCCAAGTGAGGAGAAGACTTGCCACGCTTATCCATATCTGAAACAACACTCAATGTAGGAAGGGCAGCGCCCACTACTTCCTATCCCCAATCAGCATTTAACCCCAGAGTCACCTGAGCCCCTGCCTGCCAATCAGTGACCATAGGCATGGCCAGTTCAACCTGTGGAGTAGGAGGAGGGTCGGAAGAGGAAATCTCCTGATCGAGCTCCATAACCAATTGATCCATGCTACTAAATCCTGGAATAACTTCTTGCTGCCCTAGTTCATCTAGGACTTCAAATCTGTTAAAGGTATCCTCCTCTTGTCTCTCCATCAAAGTCCTCTTTTGACCTCTATTACGATTGCAAGCCTTGACCTATACAATGCCCTTAGCATCCTTTTCCTCTCCTAAATTTGGCTTCTTCCCTTTATCAGCACCAAGACTATTACAAGGAGGGGGTGGAGGCTGCTGATCCACCGACTTGGCCTTCGGGCACCTACGTAGCAAGTGGCCATATTCATGACAAAGTCGGCACCGAAAGGGAAGGGTCTCATAATCGAGTTGTTGCACCCAAGAATGTGATCTTGCGCACATTTCAACTTCATCTGGCAGTGGTCTACTCAAATCAAGCTCCACACAAATTCGAGCAAAAGTCATAACCCTCTTACCAAGGGTTTGGGTTGAGAACCCTGCCGGTTTCCCCAACATCGAAGTGAGCATATGGAAAACATCCTCCCGACAACACTCTATTGGAAATCTAGGTAGCCGAACCCACACTGGGACCCGATTCGGAAGCTCCTCAGAGGGGTTAAATCCTGCATGCCATGGCTTAACAAATAGCCCAACTTGGTTGTAAAAATAGGGCCCGCCCTCAAATACCCTATTACGATCTTCCATGCAGGTGAATGTAACCATGAAGAAGTTGTTTGCAAGCAACGTGACTTCCATTTCACCCTCTAGCTCCCAAATTCTCTGAGCCCAATTTTCTAGAAATTGGAGGGACACTCTTAAACCCAGAAATTTATAGTACAACAAATGCTTTGAATAGTATTCCACATCCTCAGCAATCATCTCGTAAGGGATTATCAATTTAGGTCTTTCTTTGCATCGCTGTAGGCACCCGTTAATCTTTGTGATCTGGGAATTGCTAGACGGATTTGATGCTGTAACTCCTGAGCTCTGAGAAAAAAGGGCATTATCAAACACCCTCGCCCCTTGATTTAGCGGATGCATGTCCTCCGCTTTGTGCAAAATGATGTCAGGTGTAGCCCCTGAAGGCTCACCCCTAGACATTCTTCCACTGGCCTAGAGTGATCACCACAGGGGACCACTTACTAGGCACCGCACAAACCAACGACCCCACTACCCGCAGACTGACCAAACAGCAGAGATCTGCCCGTGAATATGAGACGTTTCAGACCAAATGCCTTCCCCCATGCAAGCTGAAACACCTCCCCCCTCTGGCGCACACATAGAAAGCACTGAAAGGAGCTAGGGCACAGTTGCCCTAGCTCGACAACCGCACACAGACACCCAGCACAAAAATTCTTCTCCTGGTCATCATCAACACATGATATTCAATAAAAATTGAAACAATGAATGTTACTTTACTAAAAAATCATAATTTTTTTATTAAAATTAAAAAAGTTAAAATTTTATGATTTTTTAATAAAGTAACATTCATTCTAATAATTTAAAATAATATAATATGAATGTTTTCTAATTTTAATATATATTTTTAAAATAGTTTAATTTATTAAAAACCATAATTTTTTATTAAAATTAAAAAAGTTAAAAAATTATGATTTTTTAATAAATTATCATTTAATATTATAATTTGTGTATTATTTTTGTGCATGGAATAATGAATGTTACTTTATTAAAAAATCATAAATTTTTAACTTTTTAAATTTTAATAAAAAAATTTATGATTTTTTAATAAAGTAACATTCATTATTCCATGCACAACAATAATACACAAATCATAATATTAAATGATAATCTATACATTTTTAAATTAAAAAATACGTAAACTAATATTCTATAATAACATATACTTAAGAAATAATATTATAATATTTTTATGTCTTAAATTTAAATTATTTAGTAATCTGTTTCATTAAATTTCAAAAAAATGGTTAAATTATTTCCACAATCCATGATATTATGTTCAAGCTTCTGGGTGAGATTGTGTGAGATGCTAATAAAAATGTCACACAATCTCACCGAGAAGCTTGAACATAATAATATATAGATATAATTTTAACATTTTAACATATCATTATATAGATATGTTAAAACTATATAGACATATTTTTAACATAATATTATCTTTAAATTAGAAAAATGTATTAAAAAATCATATATACTTATTTTTTTAATGACTTAGTTTCATATATTTTCTTTAATTATATTTCAATTTTAACATTTAACAAGTTACAAGTGATATGTTCAAACTATATAGATATAATGTTAACACAATATTTTTAAAAAGAAATATTGTATAGATATTTTAAATTAGAAAAAATGTATTAAAAAATCATATATACTTTTTTTTTAATGACTTACATAGAAAATTTCCATATATTTTCTTTATATTATATTTCAATTTTAACATGTTAACAAGTGATATGTTAAAACTATATAGATATAATTTTTAACATTTAACATATCACTATAATTAAAATGTTAATTTATTAAAACATCATAAATGTTTAACTTTTTTTAAAAGATAATTTAAAATATATATATATATATATATATATATATATATATATATATATATAGTAGAATCAATTTATATTCAAGTAAAAAATATTGATCTATAAGAAATACATTTATTTGTTTATTTTTAAAGATTAAAAAAAGCTATCAGTAGAAAAAATTTAAGAGTTATTAATAATAGAAACTTACCATAAAGTTTTTAAAAAAACTTAGAATTTTTAAACATAAATAAAAACGTTGGGCTTTTTCAAAATTAATTAACAACACTGACAAAAGCCAAAAGCCTGCAGTATGCACGGAGCTGGACGAACGATGCAGGCATGGGACATGAGCATGGCATGGGAGGCATACCAAATTTGTGCCTCTATAGCCTTTGTCAAGGGTACATGGTAACATGACGTGGGCGTGCAAGGGGACGGACGCTCTGACAGGGTACATTTGTACTGATGGTAGGGCAGAGTACAGGTTAGGCATAGCGGCAAGGGTAAACAAAATAGTTTACCCTTTAGCCATTGCCTAAATGAGAAGCATTCCACCATATACTATCGTGTGCCACATCACAATGAACTCCTATGTACAAAGAAATTACCCGATGACATGTTAATATCAAAAGAATCTCACAACATGCCCCTGCGTGCCAATTCAAATGACACAACGTAACTCAGTTTTGCTGGAAGAAAAGAAAAATGTTACGCCAAATGAGACCCACAATGAATCATGCACATGCATTTATAAATGGGTTAAGTTGTCATTTCCTCACACACCTAAATCACAGTTAAGGAAAATGGTTGTGAGCTTGCAATAAAATGATTTTCGTAACCTAGGTTGGGTAAGTCACAACCTCGTGACCTTTTATGTAGGTTACTTTAAAATAATTGATAATATATTAAATTATAGGAAGAATTTGAGAAAAAAGATGTCATGGTCGATGAAATGTTAAAGTTTATGATCTAAAAATCATTCCCTTGCCAAAAATCATTCCTTTACAGCTTGTGACTCAACCCTTCAAGTATCACATTTAACTTGTTGTAACCAAGGGAAAATGCCATAATGACAAGTGTTGCAACTGTTGGGATAGGTGCAAGTCTTGGGATAGTTGTTGCTTCCTTTCTGGGGGTTTGAAAGTGTGAGCAATATATTAAATAAAGGAAGGGAAAAATAAAGAACGAGATACACATGTTGGTTAAATTTGGGTTTTTCTCTATTAGAAGAGAATATTTTCTTTGTTTACATGTAGGATGGGGCTTGTTGAGGCTACAATGGAAATTCACTTTAATAAGAAGGGGTTTGTCAACCATTCCATGTTGCAGGAGATATACAAGGATCATGGTGGTGAACTAGTTGATAATACATTTTGTAATCATAGAGATATTGAAATTGACTTTGGAAATCATAGAGATACTCTAAAGATCTAAACTTTACTAACTTCTCTATCTACAAATTTCAAATGCCTTCAATCTCTCATATTACTACTTTGATTCCATTTTCTTAGATGAAAGAAAATAAAATTCTAGGTGTAGACACAACATATGAGATTTGGAGTCATTAATTTCTCCTTGTGTTGGGATGAAAGTAAAGAAAATTATGGATGTAAACACTAACGGTGGAGATTTGGAGTCATTTTTTTCTCCATGTGCTTTATTTTCAAAGCCATCTATGTGAGGGTAGATGGTGAGAATTTTGACTCTTGGCATTTTATGCCTCAAAACCCACCCATATTGGGCAATAATGACATGATTTAGAAGTCTAGTTGTATCACAAGCCTCATGATGATAATAACTCAATGGCCTCCTCTAGATTCAATTGATGACACAAACAAAGGTAACAACCTTTATTTGCAAAATATCTTCTATCATTGGCTAGTGGTAGTTGGTAATAGAATATAAATGTGATACTCTAGCTTGTAGTTTGTTGTATTCCTTATGCCTATGAAAGGAATATCAAGGCCTATCTTCCAAGTTCTAAAATTTCTTTGTATAAGGACAAGTAGAATAGTTTATGTTAAAGGTCTTTTTGTAGAAATAGGAATGATAAGAAGGAGATATTTTCCACAACTCAAATTGTGATATTACTATTAGGATTCAATAGCATAGTGTTTGAGTCAAACTAGATGATTGACCCATGTACTTTCATGAGTGGTGGTTCACATGAACCCATCTCTCATGAGAGTGAATGAAACACTAAGCACTCATTGTATCTAGATTGTGATGCTTGTAGAGGTATTAATACTTCTGAAGAAATGAAATGTATGAATACTTCTGAAGAAATTAATTGAAAATATCATTTGAAGATTGTCCACTACTCTATTTTCTCTTAGTTACATAAGTTTTTTTGTTTAGATTAGCCAAATTTGTCTTAATGATAATTTCATGAATGTATAATGTGTTTACTAGGTTTCTTCAAGGAAATACTACTAAAGGAAAACACTTGAAAAGAAATAGATTGAGTGTAGAAAGATGAACCAAAAATCAAACAGAGGTGAACTAACTAATAGAAACACAATTCTTAGAAAAAAACAAGAAATTATTATGTTATGCCTTGGCCACAAGAAGTGTCAAAGAACAAAGTTCTAATGGCTATAGGAATAATCAAAGAAAAAAGTTTCAATGGCTTCAAGAGAAATTTAAGAAAAAAGTTCCAATGGTTGTAGGATTAGTTAAATAATAGATTTCCAATGGCTACAAAAGTAGTCAAAGAAAAAAGTTTTCATGCTTGTTTACAATTTCATACTGAGAATACAAATAATTTACCATGAAATCAACAACATAAAGTAAAATAATTTGAGTTTCATAGATTATTAATGTTCTCTCCAACAATATTCTAACATGACTTAGAACAATGGTTAGTTAACCCATAGGGTAACAAACTCTTGAAAAAACTATAAGATACATCCAACTTTATGTTTAACTTCTTACAAAGACACAAAAGTCAGGTTACTGAATACACATTACATCTATGTATTAGTCCCACATAACCAATATTATCATCAAATCTATACCATTGTACATACATTTCTTTTAACATTTATCAAGTGAAGCATACATGATCCTTTTCTAGAAAGAAAGTGTGCCAATGATAAACTCACATCCACATGAGAACAAGATGAATAAAAAATTAAGTTTTATTCCATTTATATGAGAATTTGAATACATTATAAAGATAATTAGACAAATCATATTGATCTGTTATACAATGAATCCATTATACCATGTTATCCAATATGTCTCATAATATCAACCTATAAAACCCTAAGATTTGGAAGTATTTCTTATATCTTGTTTGTAAATGAAAATTTGGGAGCCTTCAATAAATGATGCCTGAAGCATTTTTTGTACTCTCATTGAGGTTAAACTAGATGACACATAGCGATTGTCAGGTTGTAGGGAGGCTCGTGGGGCATGGCGATAGAAGTAATGTCACCTTATTGTGGTGGTTTATGGGGAAGTTCTTAAAGGTCCCTTGCCTCTACCTCACAACTTATTATGTGGGACCCAATTTTTTATTGTGAGGAAGCAAGGAACTTACATGTGGAACTTGATGGTTTTTTTTTTCATTTCATCATTTTGGGGTCAACAAATTGGTACGGTTGCATGCTATAGTTAAGCGAGGACACCTATTAAAGACCTTTGGCCTTGTATTCTTCCATACCTAAATTGTAGTCAACAAAATGGTTGTGACCTTGTGATGAAATGAGTTTCTGTGAAAATTATCTCCTACTTATCAATTGATGAGCTTAAGGGGCTTTCTAATGAATGGTTCATAAGTCACAACACTTGGTGAAGGTTTTGCAAATGGGTTTGCAGGCTTTGGGTTTAACCATGGAGGAAACTCCGCAATTGAGCGCGCTCAGGCTGGAGTAGTACTGGGATGGGTGACCTCCTGGGAAGTCCCGATGCTTCACCCCTATGAGCATCACCTAGATCCAATGAGTGCTAAGTGTTCCATTCATTCTCATGAGATATGGATTCATGTTGAATCACTACTCATGAAACATGGGTCAATGAGTTTGACTCAAAATCACACAGTTAAATCCTGATAGCAATATCACGAAATGAGTTTCATTAACAATATTAATTAAAAAATAAAAAATGTATCTTAGTAACGCAAGGAGATAGGAGAAACATTTCACCATGTCATCGTGTTCCACATCACAACAAACTCATATGTATAAAGAAATCACTCAATAACATGTTGAGACCAAAAGAAGCTCCCAATGTGTCATTGCATGCTAATTCAAATGACACAATGCAACTCGATAACACAAGAAGACAACAAAAATATTACACCATACCACTACATGAGACCCACAATGAATTATGCATGCACATTTAATAATGGGTTAAGTTTGATAAGTAGGAGATAATTTCCACAACAAGTTAAATTGTGATATTGCTATCAGGATTTAACTGTGTGATTTTTGAGTCAAACTCATTGACCCATGTTTCATGAGTAGTGATTCAACATGAATCCATCTCTCATGAGGATAAATGGAACACTTAGCACTCATTGGATCTAGGTGATGCTCATAGGGTGCTTCACCCCTGTGAGCATCACCTAGATCCAATGAGTGCTAAGTGTTCCATTTATCCTCATGAGAGATGGATTCATGTTGAATCACTACTCATGAAACATGGGTCAATGATTTTGACTCAAAAATCACACAGTTAAATCCTAATAGCAATATCACAATGGGTTAAGTTGTCACAGGTTCACAAACCTAAATCATAGTTAAGGAAAATAGTTGCGAGCTTGCAATGAAATGAGTTTCCTAACCCAATTTGGGTAAGTTGCAATCTCATGACCCTTTATATGGGTTATTAGATTTTTTTTTGACATAATATTGAATAAAGAAGTGGTAGGAGGAAGAATTTGAAAAGAGATGTCATGACTAATAGAATGTTGCAGTTTCTAATCTAAAAATCATTCCCTTGCTAGAAAATTATTCCCTTATGGATCATTGCTCAACCCTTTGAGCATCACATTTAACTTTCTATAACCAAGGGAAAATGCTACAATGAAAACTCTTGCTACTATTTGGATAATTATTGCTTCCTTTTTGGGGGTCTAATAGAGTGAGCAATAGCTTAGATGCAGGATGAGAAAAACATTAAATGAGCTATGTGGATTGTCTAAAATTTGATTTTTGACTATTAAAAGGGAGTGTTTTTTGTTTGAATGCTAAGGATGGGACTTGTTGATGCTACAGAGGGAATTTATTGTAATAGGGGTTAGTCGATCAAGCCATGTTGTAGGAGATATACAAGGATCATGGTGGTGAACCAATTGATAATACACTTTGTAATTTTAGAGATATTTCAAAATAGCCTTCAGTAATTATAGATACGCTAAAAGATCTACACTTTACTAAATACTCTGTCTATGGCTTGCAAATACCTTTGATCTCTTAGATTACTACTATGGTTTCATTTTGTAGGATGGAAGAAAATAAAATTTTGGGTGTAGACACAATAGGTAGGAGTTTGGAGTCATTTGTTTCTCCTTGTGTTGTATTTTCAAAGCCATGTACCATAAGCAATGATTGTGAGAATTTTGACTGCTAGTATTTTATGCTTCAAAAACCACCCAATGGTAATAATAAAATGACTCACAAGAATGGCTGGATGATATCAATGACCTCCTCTAGATTTAGTCAAGGACACAAACAACGGTTAGAAGCTTCATCTGGAGGATATATTCTATCATCGACTAGTAGCAGTAACATAATATAGAAGTGATAGTTTGTCTTGTAACTTGTTGCATTCCTTGTGGACCTATAAAAGGAATATCAAGGCCTATCTTATGTGTTTCAAAGATTCTTTGTACAAGGACAACTATAATAGTTTATATAATAGTTCATTTTATTATAGAAATATGAATGATAAGTTAGAGGTATTTTTCACAAGTCAAATTGTGATATTTCTATTAAGATTCAATTGTGTAGGTTTTGAGTCAAACTAGCTCATTGACCCATGTACATAATGAGGAGTGGTTCACATGAACCCATCTATCATGAGAATGAATAGAACACTTAGCTCTCATTGCATCTAGGTTGTGATTCTTAAAAAGGAATGCATATTTTTTAAGAAATGAAATGTATGAATACTTCTAAAGAGATTAACTGAACATATCATTTGAAGATTGTCTCCTACTTGTTTTTCTCTCTGTTACTTAAGTTTTTCTATTCAAAACACCCAAATTTATCTTAATGATAGTTTCATCAATGTATATTGTTTACTAGTTTTCTTAAATGAAATAGTACTAAAGGAAAATGTTTGAAAAGAAATATATTTAGTACTAAAGATGAATCAACAACTAAACAAAGGTAAAGAAGATAATAGAAATGTAATTCTTAGAAAAAAAAACAACAAGTTACTCGATTATGCTTTGGCTACAAGAACAATGAAAGAACAAATTTCCAATGGCTACAAGAATAGTCAAAGATAATAGTTATAATTTCTAATTTCTTCTTGAGAATCCAAATAATTTACCATGAAATTAACAACTCAAAGTAAAATGATTTTACATTTATGGATTATTGCTCACTTCAACAATATACTAACATGACTTAGACTAGTAATTAATCCAACATGCAACACACTTAAAAAAAAGTATAAGATACATCCAACTTTATGTTAACTTCTCACAAAGCCACGAGATTAAGCTTACTAAATATGCATAACATAACATATATGTAATTCCACATAACCATTATTTTCATCATATTTATTTCATACACCACAACAATGCAATGAACAAAATAAATCCCTTCATTCTCTTTCATTGAAAACTCATAAGATTGGCACATAGAAGAGAAATAGACAAGAAACTATATTCTTACTAAATTTCATGAAGCATATCTTTCATTCAATATATATACAACTTATGTAATCAAAACCAATAAAATTTGACAGAAAATCTTTCATATTTTCTTTGTAAAAATTCTTACTACACACTTAAAGTTTCATCTAGACTCTACATGGAACTGATACCCTAGACTTAGAGATGCAAACCTTTTTTTATTAGCCTTGAATTCCCTTTATAACAACATGGATGAACAAGCTTTAGGCTAGAGAAAGTCAAGTCTCACATTTTCATCCTCAACTTTTGATAGCAAATTGAAGATGCTTAATAGTAAAACTGATCTCCCTCTTGTCAACACAAGTATCTTGTCATCATAACAAAAAATAATTAGACAAAAACAAGTTAGCAATCATTTTGTTTGGGGGTCCTTGCCCTTCATAAGAATTTCTCATCTTCTAACTTCTTTGTGAATTTTCCAACTAAACCTTTTTAGCTCTTCCAACTAATTAATCAATTCATTCCATCTAGAATCTAATATAAATTTATCAAAATCCATTTCAGACTTGAACATGGTATAATTTTTAAAAATTTTTTTTTTAAACTAGTCATATCCAACTTTTTTTCTATATTCAACAATATTTCTATGCTAACTAGAATCATATCAAATTCTGCACCCCAAACCTCTAAATATTTAAAGTCATTATTTATCATAAGTTGATGGAACAAGGGGGTGATGACCTTCAATGAACAATTTCAACTTTCCATTTACCTTTGAAGAAAGAGAAAATTTATTCACCATCATTACCTTTTTCATATTTTTAAAAATCTTTTAAGGCATATCATTCCTAAACATCATTGAAAATTCAAGTTTCTCCATCAACACATTCCTACTAGACCACAAAGAGAACAACAACTCAAGAAAAACCTTTTTTGTACATTACAAAATTTCTCTATTTGGAACAGGGATAATCTACAAGATCCAATTGAATTAGAATATTGTACAATATGTGCTTTATTATCTGCATCACATAAATACACCTTTGTTTCTTACTTCTTCCTCCAATTCTTCAATCCTTCCCACATTTTTTCACTTTCTCAAGAGCAACCATCTCACCTTTGTTTGTACCATTTTTTTTTCACTTTCTCAAGAGCAATCATCTCACTAGAATATGGTTTAGCATTAGTTTAGCATTAGTTGATTTATCAACAACAATAAGAGCGTTCTTAGAATACTCTTTTATAGTTTTTTTTCCAAACTAACATTTTTTTATCAATGCCTCTTCATATATATTAGTGCAAGAGATCATTTCATTATATATTTCTACATACCTCTTCCCCAAATCTTCTGTTTTAGCCTTATTGAGAAAATAAGGATGAAAGATGCTCCCCTTAATACCATAAACCCATAATAGAAACAAAGAAACAAAAAAAAATGCGAGAACAAAATATGGACTTCTTATTATCACCGCAAATGTGGAATTACATAATTCACAAGTACATTATGCAAACCCAAATGGGCACCTTCATTATAGTAATCTGCAAGGCTAAGTTGTGAACTACCACCTAGAGTTATCCTAGGCAATGTTCGAGCCTTTCTTAAATAGGCAATTTATGCTGCCCGAGAAGGTTCTAGACAATGAAACTTAGTACCTAGGGCTGACAGACCCTAACAATACATATAGAGTCAGCCAAATACATCTTTGACAATTATTTTAGATATTTCAGGTAGCCTAACTTTGGAAGGCCATAACTCTCAAATTGTTGATCCAATTGGCTACTATAACCACTTTTCATAAATCTCAGCTCATGATCTACAGGCTCAAAACTATGTAAGCACCCTTCCATTGAGTTTTTAGACCTCATCCAGGCACTCTAAAGCATCCAATGGTGAGCTTGAAGATTTTTTTGCAAATATTTCCACCAAAAATTCGCAATAACTTCTCAGATACTTAAGAAGTTGAAGAAATAAGATTTTTATGGTAGGCTTTTAACTCTAAAATGAACCTTCCTATAGAAAATGAGAATATTCCAAGCTCATATGAAAAACTTACTAAAAATAGCAAGTTCCCATAAATAGTGACCACCCTATCTACTAGTCCTTATTAAAATAGAAAAGACTGAAAAGAAAATATTTTTGGGTGATGCAAGATTGCTCTTACACCTAGGATGCTCCTGCATCAATAAGCATGAACCATGATGTCAAAAACCTCTTGATTGTAAGTGTTCTATATATTCAAAATTATTCTATCTCCTTACACATATCCTTCAATGTTTACCATGCGTAATTTTTGAGTTGCATGAGCTAAAGACCACAATGCTAAAGGTTTTTTTACTTTAGATCAAAACTTGATCCTCTTGTAACAACACCATATTCAAAATCTAGTTGAAAACGAGAATCTGATTAATAATAAGTGTGGACTACATGTCCCATTCAGGAAGCAACACCATACCATTGTCTTTGACAATTTCCCTAGCTTGCTCAACTGTCACCACCATAGTTGTAGGAACAAAAATTTCTAATGCAACAATAATCTACTCATTTTGGAGCATGTCATCATTGCTCAAGTCCATTCTACTTCTCCTTTATTTCTTCTTCATCTTTACAAGGAAAGTTATAAATTCATCAGTATCAATAAAATCATCACTCATTAGATTTTGTGAATGGATGACCTTGTCATTAGTTTGATTTACCAAAGAAAAAAATCTTTCTTCTCCTTATTCTTCCTTTCTTTTTTCTCTTAACTTCCTCCCACTCTTGAAAATACTTTCCATCCTCTTGAACGATGGTTTTTGAGGTATCTCTTGGAATATGATACTTAGGTGAGATGATTATTGGTTTCTTTTTTAAGGGACTTATGTGTAGATGATTTAGTTCCACTTGATCCTTCCTCACCACCAACTCCCTCAAATGATGACTGAACCTCAAGTAGATCTTGTTGCCCAACAATCACAATTGTTATAGGAAAAATTTCCATTATATCCTTATAATTTACAATCACTTATTCAATCTCTTTCAAATAAGTTAAATCATAATAAAAGCCCAAAAAAGAAACATCTTCTTTGAACTCTTGTTCAACTTCCATTAATTCTTTCCACATTCTTCTTCTTTCTTGCATCCCACCATTATATAAAAGATTCCTTAATATGTCTTCCTCATCAACTCATTCATGATTAGAAACCATTTTCCATGGAGTCATTTTTTAGAGTAAGATTTTGATAAATTTATCTAGGTCACAAAATCTAGAAGTGGAAGTGACCATTCTATATTGCTTAAGAAAATTATTCAATTCTTGAAAAGTTTACTTGCCAATTGAAAAATCTAGTACATTCCATAATTTGGGAAAGAAATTCCCCTTCCTATTTTTCTCTAGATACTCTTTCTTTTTTTTATTGGTAACATTATTATTTATTGAAATATTGGGATCACATCTGAGGGATCCCATCCCCTTGGTAGAACATTATATTTCTATAATCCATTGAGAGACATTAATGCCTCAATACAATGATAAACTGCACCAAACACCATGACTTACCAAGATAATTCTTGAAGTCAATCAACAAACCCTTATCACTCCATAGCTCCTTTCTTCCTTATTCCTCCATTCCTTATCACTTCATAACAACTCCTTATCCCTCAAAGGAAATTAACTGCCACCCCCTTATATCTCCAATGTTGATGACAATAGAACCCACCTCAATAATGCATAAATGAAATTTAGAGATGCACATACAGTAGAACAAGTTGGCAACGGTCAATTGGAGGCTAGAATAGTAGTTGGCTACACCTCCATGAGACACCACAGTTGGACAAGCTAGCAATAGGCCCACCAAATATCAACATCAGCTCAACCTTGTTCACAAGGCATGAAATACACATAGCGAGGCACATGAATGAGTAAAGAACATGGGCATCAACACCCTTGGGAATGCAATAAATGAGTGCATTGCCAGATTTGAACCAAAGACCTCATACTATGAAGGCTCATGACATTACCATCATGTTGCGGGGTCATCTCCCTCTCTAGATACTCTTTCACAACCAACAATAACTACCATTAAATTTCAATCACTACACTTCTAGGGAAAAAATAAATTTGGTAACATATCCGGTGGTTATGGATAACCATAGACCATAAAAATTGAAATGTCATTAAAGAAGTACAAATATCCTCAAATATGTTGGATATGCCAACTAGGAATAAATTGGTAAGGTCTCAACAATCTCCTACTTGAAAAGTCCAACCTTTTGCCATCAACTAGAAGTGAATCTAGAATGGGAGTAGCAACTCACTTCTCAAAATACACAAAAGAAGAATAAGAAAAGTTTCCATCCTATATCTAGGTCCTTAACTATACAGGATTTGGTACCCCAAACTCATTCCTTTCCAAAATTATCTCCTTGTACATCTAATTAGCATTGTGATACATAATCTAATTGCACATGACTAACTAGAATTTGAAATTTATTTTTGTTGGATTCTTCTAAATTTCTATCGACCCTTTATGCATATTCTTAACTAGATAACCAAACAAATCATAATTTTTATTTACCTCAAAATTCTAAATAGCCATGGTGATTATCAACATTTCTTTTATTTTCTAAGCATGGATGCCAAAAACTTGACACTTTCCATACACTATGAATATTGTTTAATTATGAAATTTGATAAGATCATAAGGCTCATTGACATTCTTTAGAATTGGGATGAGGTTCCTCTCAACCCTAAGAATTTATCTTGGTACTATAGATTTCTTGAGCATTTCCTTGTGCACACAATAGTTCCTTTTCCCCGTATCAAACTGTATGTCTATGCATACATTAGCACCTAAAATTTGAAAAACATCAACGAAATTCTTTCTATTTATTGTAACTAAGGTCGTCTTATCCTTTTTCCTAATAACCCTAGCGACTAGGAAATAAACCTTGCCCAATTCACTCAAGAAATTAAACTCCCACAAGTTAGAAATAGGTAATATCCTCACTCTATTGTTATATATGTAATTAAATAGAGAAAAACTAGATGATGACATAGTTTGTGGATTACTACACTTGCTATATGCATGAATCCATTCATACTCATTTGTGGACTGTCTATTTGAAGAATTTGGAAACAAATCAATAAACTTGCCAATATGGTTTGATAATTGTGTCCTTACCCATACAAGGCATATTTGAATTGGTCAAATTGCTTAAACTCATGGCTAAAACTAACCTTCAAATGATTCTTAGTATAGAAAAAAATGAATCCCTATTTAACAATGCAAGAATGAACACTTACAATTTATTCTTTGCAATTTGCATAACACCATCTTCACTATTATTTGTACTAATGTTCAACTTTTCACTTTACTCTCTATCTTGGATTGTTTATCAAATTATTTTAAAACCATCTATTTATACATTAAATTTCTCTATTATCTAAGCCATGTCTTTAGCCATCAATTTCACTACTTGTACAACTATGCTCAAGTAGGTGTAATTTACTTCTCCACTTTTAAATATAAATCATCAAAAGAACTTGAAAGATGACACTATAAAAGAAAAAACATCGACATATTAGCAAGTATCACAAGCCTATTTGAAACACCCCTCTCCTTTTATAAATAAAAAGTTGATCCCACACTCTACTGCTAAATGTCACCAACTCTCTATCTTGCAACATGAAGGTTTTCACTTTAACTATATATTACGATCATGTGACTAGCCGTCAAACCTTATTCCATGTCCCTCCAACTATTAGCACCATCTCCTTCAAATTGTAGCAGGCTATAATTACTATATTCACAATCCATTTTCCTTTGGTCATGACCTCATAACCATTTTTCATATTACATGGTTAACCATTGCGAGAATTTGAAAACACCATTTACCAATAGTTAACATTGTGCTCCCAATCTTGCACAATAACACATAAACTTGAAACTCAAACCAAATAAAAACCTACCCCTAACACATACAAACTTGAAAATTACTTCCCATAAAAATAAACAAAAAAAAATTGTAACCTAAACCAAATCAAATTGTAAAGAAAAACCTAAAGAAAGTTGAACCTTAATTATAAAACTAACTAAACATCAAACCAAATTAAACACTAACTCCAAATCAAAAAAAAATTGAACCTTGAGGATATAGAAAATGTAACCCTAAGACTAAGAGTATTTTTCAACACTAAAGAAAATTGAATCCTAACCCTAAACTTGATGGTTAAGGAGTACAAGAAGCTACATCAAGTGATCACCAATTTTGTGTTGCTTTGTTTAGCCCACATAGATCTACGAGACATAGAATGAAGTCAAATCTTGGTCAAACCCTTTTTAAACATAACCTTAAACACTATTAAATTTCCCAAACCTCACTCTTCCATAAAATTAATTAAATAACAACCTTCACTTTGAAAATAAAGGGATTACAATATTTTAACAAAAAAGTTATTCTAAAACTAAGCACAGACCAAATTGAATCTCAAACCTGGTAGTACACAAAGTTGAACCAAAAACCCAATTCAAATTAAACCATATGATAACACATAGAAAATTGAAATTAGTTCCCTAATAGTAAATGAAAAATAATTTTAAAAGCCAAACCAAATTGAATCGTAATCAAAAGCCTAATAAACATTGAACCCTAACCATAAAACTAAATGAACACCAAATAAAATTAAACACTAGCTCTAAATTATTATTTTTACTTGAACCTTAAGGGAATTAAAATAAATTAAACCCTCATACTGAGATTATTTTTTAACAATGAAGAAAATTGAACCCTAACCCTGAACTTGATGAAGCAATTCAAGAAACTAAATCTAGTGATTATCAAAATTTTGTCCCTCTTTTAATCCACACGGATATACAAGACATAGAATAAAATAAAAATCTTGGAACCCATTTTAAACACAACCTTAAAAATTCTTAAACCCAAACCTCTCTAGTAAATCAATTTTTTTAAAATCTCACAAAAAAATAAAGCATATCCTAAAATAGGTAGTCATGGCTCTCACAACATGCAACAAGTAAGATGATTTGAACAAATAGAGAGTAAGCATGTTGACACTAATGAAAAAATAAAATGAAAACTAATTCTACTTGAACGCTACAATCTCATCAACATGATTTACATCAACTTATCCATAGAATATATGGTTATGAACAATCGAATAAATAGATTTGCATTCCAAAGCATTCCAATCAATTAAGGCTTAACAAGCACACATATTATTGTCAACTATATTTTACTTTTAAGAAAAAAATATGACTTTCTCATTATTAAAATAAAATAAATTATCATTAAAACATTGACATCTATTAAGAATCACATGTATGCTCTCTTTCATGTTGTCCCTTGCACATACTATCAAAGGTCTATCTTGAACATAATATAGTCCCAATACAAAATAGACTAGTAGTAGAAAATATTTAGACTAATCACCACAAAATAAAAGGGAAAAACCCAAATGGAGAAATTATTAATTCCAACAATAAATCCCAAAAATGTGTGCATTTCAATAATAAGTGAAATGTGACAATTGTCACAAAGGAAAGATAAAGATGTTTCATTGACTAGTCCAAGATAGGAAATACCAAAATGATGTTAGCCCACAAAACAAGTTAAAAGAGCCACCAAGACAATAAAACAAACAACCAACCAAATTTTTTTTTCACATTGTGACTAAGATCAGTCACACAAGGAGCATATGCCATACAGTTTTGAGGACACATCCCAATAGCATTAGAGAACATATGCATAAACATCAAATAATATACCTTCAATGACCTCATACATATGCATAACTACACTATTTTTATGAATGCAACAATAGTATTTCCTAATTAGAAATTTCTTTACTCTTTCATGCAATAAATATTAAATTATATTATGCAAGGTCACAAGGTGCAAGGTTATAGGCTCACATGATGTCATTGTACAAATAATTATAACTAATGTCTTACAATCACATAGATTTTCCAAAAAGGTTAAGTGTCATTCAATTGTGGGACATAGATCATTAACCCATATGATCTATCACAATAATTACTTCCATTCCTCATTACAAATTTACTATGTCTTTTCATTAACTACCATATTGTGCAATCATTTCTTTACAAAAGGAAGCATAACAATACAAAAAATAAGATACCACTTCTATCTAACTTTAATTATTTCCTTACTTTACAGTTAAGAAATGAATGGAAAAATAAAATGCACCATACTATAAAAGTAGAAACACAAGAAACACCCAAGGCCAAATAGGGACACTAATAAATGACTCCATCTAAGGGTTACAAAAGCAATCAATTATCGCAATAATCCAAGGTCAACATTTACACATCAAACATCATACTATATTAACATAAACATAACTATCATTTCCAAAAATATCCACATACAAAGAACACACAAGGGTCACACAAACACTCAAAATCTAGAGAAATACATTGATGCAAAGTGTTAGCAACAAAAGATAGTTTGCCCAAAATTGGGATGTTGCACAATTGCTTGAGAAAATTTCTTGATATACCAAATGTGTAAATGAAAAGGCTTATAAGGTCCAACTCCTTGTCTACATTGACAATGGATCACCCTTGACAAGATCCTACAATAACTTTCCTCCACCAATCTTCAAACTATGAAATTTAGAAAATTACACTTTTAGGCCTAAAGCCCAATTAGCCCTCCTAACTCAATATTTCTCAAATAAATTGATATTTCTCCAAAGGACTTCAAAAAAAATTAGGGATTCTAATACCCTTTCAAAAGTTCTTAGGGACTACAAAGTTACAAATTCCAACCCTGCTCCAGCATTCCAAAATGGTCTCAAGACTCACAAACCCAATAGGCCTAATTGGATGTGGTTTCTTAAGGAACTACTCTAGAATGGGTATATGGGATTGGATAATTGATACAAATGGATTCTATGACCCCAAACTACATTGGTTTCATCATTATTTTTCCAAATCAATACTTATTATTCATCTAATCATTCAAATTCACTTCCTAGTTGCTAAATACATAGAGATATTTAGCCTAGGGTAAGGAAGGAAAAATAGTAAACATCACCCCCCTGGTCTATGATTTTGAAATCTATTTGGACATCATCCTAACTTGATGACCCCAAGTGGTTGTACAAATCCACTTGTGGGAAGTCAGGTTAGGGCTCTATCTTTGATGGATATCCTAGTTTTAAGGGTTTAACAAACTAGTTTTACAAGAATGAATATAACTTTTTCCCTACTTGATGAAATGAATTAAAATAAACTTCTAAGGCATTTTAATTCCTTCCCCTATCCAACCATATCATTTTTAGATGTTAGGACTTTCATAAATAATCGTGCCAACAAAAAATACATCAGATTTATTCATAAAATAAGGTTTATTTAATTGATATCACTTAAATCCTTTCGTACAATGGTGATTTTTGAATGGAGAGAGATGAAATAACCTTAAATATCCTTCCTCCAATGGATACAACCACATTTTGGGTTGTTGGATGTAGTTTTCCAAGTTTTGCAACTTCTTGGCTAAAAGTTGCTGACTAACAACTTTTGCAATAAGTGTAATTTTGCCTTATAAACAACAAAACTAACTTCTACACTTCCTACATGCTTAGTATAAGATTAAAACATAAATGAAGCTTAGTTATTCAACCATGGTGGACTTATTTAATCCAAAACTAGGAAAGACTCCTAACTAAGGTTCATATAGGACTAATGCAAACAAGATTTATAAAACATCCTGAAGCAATGCCCTTTACAAGTGACCAAGACCAATATCTAACACATCTAAACATAATAAAATCATGGTTTCACCATCTTGGTTGGTTGATGTAGATCCTTTCTCTTTGTCCTTGTATGGGTGCCCTACACCATACTCCTCTGGCTAATTGAACTCAAGTCCCTTGAGTTGGAATGCTGGAAAACTTTGCCCTAGTCTTTTCAATCTGAGCTTTTGCCAGCCAAGTGGCTTCCTCTAAGGCTTTTCCCTTCCATTTTGCAAAGTATTCATAATAATCATGCCACCTTATTTGTTTTCTTATCCTTTTATCAACAATGCATTCAATGCTTTGTGGGGGGTGGATTGGTAGATCTTTGAGGGTTTCTTGAGTTTCAACTTCACCTTTTCCTACAAAATAATCATTAATACTAATGGATTTATAAGCATAAATATCAAAAACATTAAAAATGGGTGAAAGAACAATATCAGATGGAAGGTCTATCTTATATGCATTTGGTCCACATTGTTTCAGAATCTTGAAAGGGCCTATCTTCTTCATGTGTAGCTTTGTGTATCTCCTCTTAGGGAGACTTTCCCTCTTCAAATGTATCATTACTAAGTCTCCCACCTTGAACTACACATTTCTCCTTTTCATATCTATTGCTTATTTGTATTTCATAGTGGTCTATTGTAGTCTTTCCTTAACTTGTTGATGTATTTCCTTCATGACTTCTACAAAGTCATTAGCCAATGCACATTTTTGTCTAATGTTCTGCACTTCTCTAAGTTCAAGGACTCCTCTAGGGTGTTTCCCATAAATAATTTGATAAGGACTGCAATCAGTACTCCTATTTGTTGAATCATTATATGAGAATTATGCCTAAGATAGTATATTATTCCATGATGCTCCATATTCCTTGGTTAGACATTTGAGAAATTTTCCAAGTGATCTATTTGTGACCTCAGTCTAACCATCAAATATTAGATGGTATGTTGAAGACATGGAAATATTGGTTCCTAACTTTTTTTGCAAAGTCCTCTAGAAGTGTCCAATGAACTTAGAGTCCCTATTTGACACAATGGTTAAAGGTAACCCATCAAGTCTCAAAATCTCCTTAAAGAACAACCCTGCAATACTAGAGACATCATTAATTGTTTTACATGGCAAAAAGTGTTCCATTTTAGATAACCTATCTACAACAACACAAATTCTACCAAACCCATTATTGGTCTTGGGAAAACCTAGGACAAAGTCCATGCTCATAGAGTCCCAAGTTTTAGAAGGTATTGATATAGGTGTATATATTCTTGCATTAGAGGTCACTCCTTTAGCCCTTTGGAATACCATGCAACTTTCCACAAATTTCCTAGCACATGTCTACATTTTAGGCCAATAATAAAATCTTCTTACTAGTTCAAGAGTCTTATCTAGGCCAAAATGATCTGATAGGCTACCATAGTATTTTTCTTTTATTATATTCTCCCTCATGGAGTGTTTAGGAATAGACAACTAACTGCCTTTAAAAAGAAGACCTTCTTGAATGAAAAAATTAGAATATTCATTTTGATACTTGTCCCCAAGTTCTAAACAAACCTCATATGTAGTATTGAAGTCTTCATCCTCTTGATACATGTCCTTAAGTGTTGAAATGCCAACACTCTCGAACTGGACCTCCTAAATGGTAAGATTTCTTCCACTCGAGGCATCTACTACCTAGTTAGCCACCCCTTTCTCCTACTTGATGTGAAAGTAAATACATGCAAGTACTCTACTCATTTTAGATGCTTGTGATTCAACTTTTCCTTCCTATTTAAGAAGCTCAAGCATGGTTATTAGTATAAACAAAAAATTATTTTGGTAAAAGGTAGTGCCTCCATTTCTTAAGTGATTGGACCATGGCATACATCTCTAAGTCATAAGTTGAGTATTTTTTCTTCGCCTCATTTAAATTCTCACTGAAAAAGGCCACAAGCATACATTCTTGACTCAAAACACCACATATAGCTTTTTTAGTTGCATCACACTCAATGGTGAACACTTTGTGAAAATCTGGCAATACTAGTATGGGTTGTTGGGCCACATTTGTTTTAAGGTATTCAAAAGACCTATTTGCTTCATCTATCCATACAAATTGACATTTCCTCCCCCCTTTGATAGTATTTATCATTGGTTTACAAACTCCACTAAAATCCCTTATAAATTTCCTATCAAAGCTTGCTAGACCATGAAAACTTTTGACCTCACCTACAGCCCTTGGAGTGGGCTAGTTTAGAATAACCTCCACCTTTGAGGGATCCATCTTCAAGTGTCCCTTAAAGATGAAAAAACCAAGAAATATTAGTTCCTCCTACAAAAACATGCATGTTTCCAAATTTATCTATAGATTCTCTTCATGTAATCTCTTTAATACCATGTTTAGGTGGATTAAATGTTCACTCTTATCCCTATTGAAGATGAGGATATCATCCAAGTAGAGTACTACAAAGATGTTTATGAAGGGTTTGAGGACTTCATTCATTATCCTCATGAAGGTACCAGGGGCATTTAAGAGGCCAAAAGACATGACTGCCCATTCAAAAAAACCCTCATTGGTCTTAAAGGTTGTCTTTCATTCATCGCCTTCCATTATTCTTATTTGATGGTAACCACTCTTTAAGTCAATCTTAGATAAATAGCTTACTCCATCTAGGCCATCCATGAGGTCCTCCATTCTAGGCATAGGAAACCTATATTATATTGTTATCTAGTTAATGGCTCTAGATTCTAAACATAGTCTTTGTGTACCATCCATCTTGGGAGACAACATTGCAAAAACTACACAAGGACTAATACTCTTCCTAATGAAACCTTTTTCTAGTAATCCTTGAATTTGTTTTGTAATCTCAGTGTTCTATTCTGGATTCAATTTTTAGTTAGCTTTATTTGGTAGTGTGGCACCTAAAATGAGGTCTATATAGTGGCTTATGTCTCTCTTGGGTGGCAAGGAATCTGATCTCTCATCTGGCACTATTCCTTGGTACTATTACATCAACTCTTGCACTTCTTTAGGTCCTACTTTCCTCATTTCATGTGTAGCACAAGTTTACAAGAAGTTTAGTTCTTGTCTTTTAGTCTCCAACTTAGGCTTTGTTTTTGGTTTTACTACAATGGAAAAATAGGGTGTATCCTTCTCCTTAAGGATCTTTAAGAACTTCTTTCCTATCAATAGGACATCACTTTTCAAGACTCTTTCCTTCTCACTATCAAGTAAGGGATTCATTGTATAACTAATCCCATCTTTGGTTAAAGTGTAGACATTTGTCTTTCCCCCATGTTGGGAATCCACATCAAACTACCAAGGCCTTCCAAGAAGGAGATGACATGCATACATACCTAAAACTTCACATAAATTTTTGTCTCTATACTCTCCTATTTGAAATTCAACCCAACATTGTTCATCTATGTCTGTTACTCTTTGTTTAACAAAGAGACTCTATATGGTGTGGGTTGAGGAATAATTTTGAGTCCAAGTTTCTTAATCATCTCAGTGGATACTAGGTTTTTAGTAGACCTATTGTCTATAATAACTTTACATACTTTTCAATTCACCCTGTAGCTAGTCTTGAATAAAGACTTCCTTTGTTGTGATTCCTTAATTTTTAACAAAGTCCTATTAAACATTATCTACTCACCTTGTTTTGGATCATCAGACCTTGATTGTGTGGTGTGCTATGAGGTTGTACTTTGGTAGTCACCTTCTTGTGCCTCATGTTTCAATTGGATCCTCCAATCACCTCTCTAATTATTTCCACCAGCATTTGCCTTGTTGGGACACCTAAAGAATTGGTGACCAACTTGGTTGTAGAAGAAGCATTTCCCTCTGAAGACACCATGTCCTCTGCCTCCAAATCTCCCCCTAATGTTACCTTTGCCACCTCTAGAGTTGCTCCTTAGTGAATTGTTCGTCTCCTATTCTAGATTTCTTGACTCTCCTTGAATTTTGTTAACATTTCTATTTTGAAACCTGCCCCTTCATCTGAAGTTGCCTCCTCTTCCTCCTCTATTATTTTCATCTCCCTTCCTCTTTTGTTTATCCTCAAATTTCAAAGTTAATTGAAAATATTTATGAATAGATTCCACAGACACTAGAGTGAGTTCATCTTGAATCCTATACTTAAGACCATTTATGTCCCTAGCCAACTTTTGTTTCTCAATCTCATACATTTTTTCCTTCAAAAATAAAGAATGGAATTCTTGAGTATAGGTACTTACATCTAGGTCACATTGCTTTAGGTTTTGTAGCTTCTTGTGAACCATGATCTCATAGTCCTCTGGGATGAATTGCTTCTTGATCTCCTCCTTCATCCTCTTCCAAGTTGATATAAGAGCCTTCTCTTCCTCTACACTCTCATTTTGCAACAAGTTCCACCAACTAAGGGCTAGTCCCTTCAACTTGGACTTAGAAATCTTAACCTTCTAGTTTGCAGGTATGTCATCACATTCAAAGTGATTTTCAAGGGCCTCCAACCAGTCCATTCACTCCTCTAGTTCCAACTTACCATGGAACATATGTGGGTCTCCCTTATCCTTCTTCCCTACCCTCTTTAGGGCTGCAAGCATAGCCCTTTGATCTTCTGGTATGTCTGCTGGCCTAGGTGGATCTTCTTTCTTCACCTCTTCTACCTTTCACTCTTCATTTTCTCCTATCCTTACCTTCCCTTTCAACTTATCCAATTCTCTTCTTATGGCTCTATTCTTAGCCCTAACTACTCTACTTTCTCCCATTTTCTCCTTTACTATCTTGGCCAACTCCATGTTGGTCACCCTCAAAGGGGTCTCCCTATCCCCTTCTTCACCTTCAGACATCTTTTCCTATATAGACTCCTAAATCAAAATCAAAGTGGCTCTGATACCACTTGATGTAGAGTGTTAGTAGCAAAAAGATAGTTTGCCTAAAATTGGGATGTTGCACAATTACTTGATATACCAAAGGTGTAAATGCAAAGGATTATAAGGTCCAACTCCTTCTCTAAATTGACAATGGATCATCCTTGACAAGATCCTACAATAACTTTCCTCCACTAATCTCCAAATTGTGAAATTCAGAAAATTGCACTTTTAGGCCTAAAGCCCAATTAGCCCTCCTAATTCGATGTTTCTCTCAAATAAATTGATATTTATCCAAATGACTTGGAAATTTTTTTTATGGATTCTAATACCCTTTTGGAATTTCTTAGGGACTACAAAGTTACAGGTTCCAACCCTACTCCAACATTCCAAAATGGTCTCAAGGCCCACAAACTCGATAAGCCTAATTGGATGTGGTTTCTTAAGGAACTACTCTAGAATTGGTACATGGGATTGGATCACTGATACAAATGGATTATCTAACCACAAAATACACTAGTTTCATCATTCTTTTCCCAAATCAATACTTCTTATTCATCTAATCATTCAAATTCACTTCCTAGTTGCTAAATACATAGAGATATTTAGCCTAGGGCAAGGAAGGAACAATAGTAAACATCACCCCCCTATTTTTTGCTTTTTAAATCTGTTTTAACATCATGTTAACTTCATCTCCCCAAGTGGTTGTACAAATCCACTGGTGGGAAGTCAAGTTAGGGCTCTATCTTTGATGGATACCCTAGTTTTAAGGGTTTAACAAACTAGTTTTACAAGAATGAATGTAACTTTTTCCCTACCAATTGAAATTAATTCAAATCAACTTCTAAAGAATTTTAACTCCTTCCCCTATCCAACCATATCATTTTCAAATGTCAAGACTTTTATACAGAATCATACCAAGAGAAAATACAATGGATTTTTCCACAAAACAATGTTTATTTTATTGATATCAATAAATCCTTTTGTACAATGGTACTCTCTGACTAGAGAGAGATGAAATAACCTTAAATATCCTTCCTCCAATAGATACAACCATATTTTTGGATGTTGAAAGTAGTTTTCCAAGTTTTGCAACTTCTTCGCTAAAAGTTGCTAATTAACAACTTTTGCAAAAAGTGAAAATTTTCCTTATAAACAACAAAACCAATTTCTACACTTCCTAGAAGATTAATATAAAATGAAAACATAAATAAAACTTAGTTATTTGACCATGGTGGCCTTATTTAATCCAAAACTAGCAAAGACTCCTAACTAAGGGTCATATAGGACTAATGCAAATAGGATTTATAAAACATCCTAAGGTAATGCCCTTTACAAGTGATGAATACCAATATCTAACATGTCTAAACATAGTCAAATCATGGTTTCACCATCTTTTTTGGTTGATGTAGACCCTTTCTCTTTTTCCTTGAATTAGTTCCCTGCACCACACACCAACTATATTGTCTAATTTTCTCTAAAGAGGTTTTTATAAAGGGTTATTATCCATCCTTGAGAGGTGTACAAGGCTAGGGAATTCACTTATTTCTCCTTATATTACTTGATTCAATTATACTAGGCATACAATATTTCCATACTTGGGCACCCAAATAACATGATGAAACAAGCTCATAAACTAAATAGACATGATCACACTAATAGAAATAGGGGATACTAAGAGAGGGAGGTGAATCAATATTTTAACACTTTCTTCCCAACTTTGGATTTTAAAAATTAACCATAAGAATGCATAAATAAGTAAACTGAATAGAAACAATGAATATCCCACAAAGAAACTCATAACACCATATTTTGTTAACTAGGGAAACCTTGGCCAAGTGAAAATCCCAATGGGAATGGTACTCACAAAATGATGCACTAACCAAAAATACCTTGTAAGAGGTTTTGACACTATCAAGACTCTATTACATCATATTTAGTGCATCCATCCTTGTTAGAGGACTTGACCTTGTTAGAGGCATCAACCCTATTAGGAATTGTATTACAAAAAGGAGCTCATTGCTCATACAATAACTTATACAATTCATAAATAGTGTACCAAAACTTGACTATACTTATATCTTCAACTTCAAATTATTTCTTTTGTGTTCCTTGGATCTAATCATCCCCATATAATGTGTTCTCTTCTTTGTCTTTCAAAACATATACATACCATCATAAAAAAATCTCGCATAACATAATCATACTTTAGCATAATCATTTAAATCTTCACATATTAAAAAAAAATCTTATTTATTCTTTTCTTTAACTCTATCTAGTTGGCTTAAATGAAAAATAAATTAGTTGTTATCACAATCTACTAAGTGAGGGTAAACATCTAGGATGTTGTCCCCACATTATCGAGTTCTTTAATTGTCAAGACAATTCAATTTTGGTTCTGCAATAACATTTTTACTTCATATGATTCACCCAAAATTCATACCAATTGACATATCAACACTAGTGAACATAAATATATCATTTAAATTCACTATTCTACCATTCTCCAAAATTTGGCCTTTCATCTTCTTCCAATGAAGCTCAATGACTCAAATTGTGTGTCTGCTGACAGTTACTTAGACAAATTCTTCACCACATAATCACAAATTTTTATCTTTAACATGAGTGGCCTTAATGACTAATAGTTTTTATATAAATTAAAACATCTAACCATTCACATTAGCCAGCTTTCCAAAAATCTCCCCATTTGGCATGAATGGAAATACTTAGTGAAAAATTGGTTAAGTGCCAAAAATCTTCAGAACTTCAAAATCATTTGCACAATTAGTTTTTATTTCTCATGCATATCATACTATTTTATTTTTATTTCCTTACTACCCTTTTGTATAAATTTATTTATTCCCTTTATTATATTTTTCACTATCTACTCACTATGCCTTTGGTATCAATGGAAAATGTGAGTTATCTATATATAAGTCTAAATTGTAATGCCAATCTTCTTCTTAATTCACATACTTCAATATATATGCAAAATTCATCCTTAGATTCTTATACTTTGTATCTCATGTCTTCTTCATTGACTCTACCACTTGGATGATTGCACATTTAGCATAAGTTGTTGTCTCTACTCCATTTAGGTGCAATGGAGTAAATGAATCATAACTCTTCTTTGAATACTCCAACATTTCAAGTTCCTTTTGCAACATTTCAAGTTCCTTTTGCAACATGTCAAGTATGGAGGTTAGAAAGATTTGGAATAAGTTAAATCTCCCAATACTCTCTCTCTCTCTCTCTCTCTCTCTCTCTCTCTCTCTCTCTCTCTCTCTCTCTCTCTCTCTCTCTCTCTCTCTCTCCAGCTATCTCCAAAGTACAAAAATGGTATCATATTTTTTATTATTTATCTTATCCATCTCAATAACACTTAGATCTTTCGACTCAAAATCATTAGCTAGTTGTTCTAGCTTCTCCTCATCTTCCTTATGAATTTCATACATCCTCTGCATACTTGTTTGATCTAGCACATGAAACATAGATCTTATTACCTTGTTTTGAACCAAATTCTATTTTTTCTCTTACTTTAGTTACTTCTAATAATAAAGATTAATGAAAATAAAAATCTTCTATTAACTTGCTCAAATTTTCTGTAATGTTGTTTCCTAAAAGTGGAGTTGGAGTAGGTAATGTCTTTTGCACTCTTTCCAAAGCTCATTCAAGAATGTTTATGTATTTCTCAAACTTCTATTTGGCCTTGGCATATGTAAATAATGACATTTTCATAAATGCATCTTCATCCATGTCATCCTTGAATAACTTGATAATATCTTGGCTCAAACTACTACTTGTTAACAATGCTTTAAATGAAGTGATTGGTGTAACAAGACTAGCAATTTTCTTTTTCTTCTCACTTGTGGTAAAATATTGCATTCGTTTCCTTTGCACATGTGAAGTGCACTGATTTTTCACTTGGTTATTTTCATTTACTATGGATCTTTATTTTACATAGATGTTAACTTTGTTTGATCAAAATACATATCCTTATGTCCTTTATTCTCTTCTTTATTCAAAACTTCCTCTTGATTCTTATCCTTACAACAAATGTGACATTTTCCTTGGGTGCTATGACAAAGTTGGCCCATAAAGTAGTTTTCAAATGTAAAGTTGATATTTTGATACCTTTATCTTGCATACAACAAAAAATGATTTTTTTAATTTGGGGAGGGCTTACCATAGTCAAGACTTGGATTTAGGAATCAAACTTAGAATGAAATGAAATGTAAATTCTCTAAGGAAGAAACAAAATGTAAATATTTACCTTACTTGATGAAACCCTTTCCAATAAGAATTTTCTAATGCGCATATGTCATAGATGTTGAATTTTCAATAAAGGATGTAGGAAATATCTATAAATGTAGTGGATCTACCAAAATCACACCATGGATCCATGGATGTAAGTGTACACCAAATAAGAAGATGATGAATGCCACAATGTAGATCTCCTCCCTTGATGGCCAACAAAATTCTACATATTGAAGAGGAAATGCTCACAAAGGATCCTTGATTCTTGAGAACACCTTGAATGCTTGATGAATGCTTTAAGTGACTTAGAAAATATGTTTTCTTGAGTTCTTTAAGTTTCTTCTTGATGTCCTCAAATATCTAGTGGATGTGAAATTGAGGTGCCTATGCTTTCTTGTATACTAGTTTTTAGGCACAAAAATAAAGCAAGTTAATGAGGTCACCCAATTTTCAAATTAGAGTCCCCAACATTTTACAAAAATGGCCTTGAGACCAAAGTCTAGGGTATAAGTCAACCTAGTTAACCTATACCAATATAGGTTGACTAGTTTGACCTATACCTTTATTGGTTGACTAGGTTGACCTATACTAGGGTTATCTTGAAAAAGAGTAACCATAAGGTCTAGAAAACCACACAGATGAAAGAGGAAGAAAAGGATTTGAGTATAAGAAAGAGCTAATTGAGCACAAATATGAAGAGTACTATTGTGAAATCCTAATGATCATGGTAGGTGCAAAATGTTGTATGATGAATATATTCTTCATGAATCATTAACTAGTGATATTCCAACTTAAAGTCAATTTTTGAAAATACCTTACTGCTCCATCTAATAAAATAAATTATTGATCTATGGTAGTGGTTATTAATGATTAATGGTGGCAATTTTGTGATATATGTAATCAACGCACAACCCAAGTGCCCCATCCTTATCCTTTAAAAAAATCATTAGTGCACTCCATGGAGGTACACTAGTTATAATGAATCCTTTCTCCAATACTTCTTCTAATTAAAGTCTCAATTAACTCAACTCTTGAGTGGTCATTTATTAAGGACTTTAGAGATAGGCTCTTCACTTTGCACCAAATCAATACAAAAACTAATCTCTCTTCTTGGTGGAATCCTAGGGATTTCCTTAGAAATAAATCTAAAAAATCCAAAATTAGAGGGTGTTTGAACAAAGTTTAACTTTCCTTTCTATACTCAAAATCATTGACTAATATTGTGAAGAGTTGACATCCCTTTTCCATACTCATTTTGAGTTGCATCTAAGATCATGTCGAGGTATATGGGTCTCTAAATAACCACAATTACCCTTCTCCTAAATCATTTTTGCAATGAATTTCCTTCTTCCTATAATCAATATTTGATTCATAGGCATCCAGCCAATCCATTCCTAATATTATCTCATATGAACCAATAAGAATTACTCTAATGTCTATTTTAGTTGATAAAGATCCAAGACCCACTTCATAACCTTTCACAACTTGGTTCATGAACATATTAGCCCCAAAGGCTAGTTCTACTTTCCACATATCTTGTTACCCATTTACATCAAGCCCACATTTCTCAACTACAACAGGTAAAATGAAGGATTCAATGGCTCCTAAATCTAACAAAATAGAGATAACTTGACCCTTAAAAAAACTTGAGGTTTCAAAAGCTATACCTTGATGACCATATTGTTGGTGATCCATCGTAAAAATAATTTGGTGCGATTAGCATGCATCACCAACTGTGGGTTTTGATGCTTCCTGTTTATGGGTAAAACTCAAATTTGTGTGCCAAGAAAAATTTATTGATATGTGTCGATGTTGACCACAAGAAAGCCACCATTTATTTTTTCCAAAGTTCCTTATAGGAGGAACACTTGATTGTTGAATGCTTCCTCTATTACAATTTTTTGAGTTCTAAGGTTTCTTTGAGTTTTACTTCTTGTTGGTGTGGTTCCTATGGTACTGTGAATTTTTCCACTATTATTATTATTGTTGTGAGTTCTAAGGTTTTTTTGAGTTTTACTTCTTGTTGGTGTGGTTTCTATGGTACTGTGAATTTTTCCACTGTTATTATTATTGTCACTAAACTTCTTCATTTGTGAATTTTGACCACCATTGAAAGAGGACTAGTTATTTATAAGAGATTTAAGCTCCTTGATTCTTATTTCCTTTTTTGTTACTCATTAAGTGGTCTAATTAACTATCTATGTGACCTCTCATCCTCAACATAAAATTTGCTTCTACAAATAAAGCCTTACCAATTACATTTAGAAGGGTCCTCTATTCAAAATTGTAACCCCTACTAAAATGTGGTCTTTTAACCCTCTAATAAAGTGTTGAATTAAAGTAGTCTCATCCTCCTTATATCATGAAAATGGATTAAGTACATATAATTTCCTTTTATATTCCTCCAATGACATGTTTATCTATCTAAGGTGGTGAAATTACTTAGCTCTTCCATGCCTCCACTAGTATGAAATATACTTATCCTTAATTTTTTTTCTAAAAAGATTTCCCACAAGACATTATCAATTCTTACCTATATTCTTTCTTCTTCTTGACACCATTGTATTTATTCATTTTATCTTAAGTTCAATACAACACATGTATCCTTAATGTTACTACTACAAAATTGCATGGAAAAGGACCTTTCCAAATTTAACAACCATGTCTTATTCGTCAATCTCCCTTTATTTCCATAGAATTAGGGTATTTCAACCATCAACAAATCCCTCATTTGGTTGGATGTGGATGGTGTTGAGCGGTCATTTTGCATGATACCACTAACAGAAATCCTTACAAATTTCTCTCTTGAAAAGATTATCAATTTAACCAACTAAAAGGTTTTGGATGGTTTTTTTCAACCCACTGGGAACCTCAACTAAAGATAAATGTGAATGATCACAAGGAGACCTGTGCTGATATCTTCAATCTACAAAAAAATCTGAAGAAATGCAATCACTAACCCATGTTTTATTTTTATTTTTTTATTTTAATGATGAATGAAAGCTCTAAAAATGCAAATATATCAATTCCTATTCTAAACACATGTTCAAAAGGAAATAACAAAGTTAGGGTTACAAGAAATCAAAGGAAAATAATAAAAATAAAATTCCTAATGGACATAAGTGAAAGAAACAATGCTTCTAAAAATTAAATTTTCAAAGGGATCGAGTAAGAAACCAACGAAATTAGGAGCAACATATTCTCAACTTCACTAATGTAATTGTCAAATGGAATTACTGGAAACCAAAGGATGTTTCATCCTCAAATTATATAACCATAGAAAGTATGCATACACGATACAAATTATGATGCAAGAACTCAAAGCTAATCCTTTCTCCAATTCATCATAACAAAGGAATTTATAAGCAATTTACAAACTCTAGAACTAATAGATCACATTAGTATTAAAATATAATAAAACCATTGTCTCCATCGCTATTCATGAACATAAATTCACAAAGGAAAAACACATTCTAGCAAGAAACACTATACACAGAATGAGATCACCAATATCATACTTTATTGTGTCAAAATATTGGTCTTCAATACATATTACATCTATGTATTTATAGGAAACCCCATCCTTAATAATATTTTTAGATCTAGGGATACCCGAGGAGATTCAAACTTGTGACCAAGCTCTGATACCACTTGTTACAAGCTAGAGTTGTCATTGCACCAAAAGATTGACCTGTCAATGCTTGATACAACCACTAGACTTATAGAACATAGGAGGTAGTTAAGTGATGTCACGAATCCTGAAGGGGAATGTTGGTGGTTAGTCCAACAATCCTTTTGGGTGATATCTTATATATCTACATTAGGAGGGGGAATAGAAATGTGATCCATTATATCATCATTTTGGTTCTTCATGATGAAATCTAGCTACTTAGGATCACCTTGGATGGGTCTTGGTGTCCTCACCACCTTCATCAAGGCCTCTAATCATTCTTCCTTTGTATACTCCACATACCTCCTTTGGTACATTAATACTTCTCATTTTAATAATACTAGAGTAGTACCCATAGGAGACATATACTAACCCAATGATGAAGTCATCTTCAAAGTTGGCCCCTTTCCCCTATCACTTATCTCTAGGGTTTTCTTTATCTTCAATGGCTCAATTGTTGGGGTATCCATTGTGGTTGTTGAATAAGAGGATTCCAATTCTTGTATGGTTTTTGTTCATTCTCTCTCTTTGGAACTCTTCCCTTCCTCCAAGAATTCATCTCTATGCAATTGTAAGAAGTCATCTCCTTCTATAATTTGACTTACAGACAATGTGACTAGAGGAGGCAACAAAGTGGCTTCCTATTCTAATGGGGGAGGAGGTGGTGACTGTGGGTTCCCTAAAGGAAGAGGAGGTATGCCCAATAGTCCTTGTGGGAGTCGAGGTAGCTAATTCCAATCCTTGCCTAGTGATTCTCTACATGGATTATCCCTTATTATGCCTCCTTCTAAATGATTTCTTATGGGCATAAAATAAAACTTTGAAAGGTCAAACACATCTGATCCATTCCCCTCCATAGAATCAATTTGACTTTCCTGTTATTGGTTTGTAGAATCTTAAACCTTAATTGTCTATCCTTGGGTATCTGGTGGAATTTTTTTTTGCACTCCTTATTTTCTCTTTTATGGCCCTTGCTAACTGATTCCTCTTTTTCAAATGGAGATATTCAATGTCTTCTTCTTTCTGTTCACCCACTTCCTCAGGTATGGTTTCAGGAATATATGGTGGAGTTATTTTCTTCTTTAATTTCGTTTTCTTCACCCCTACCTCCATTGATTTGGTCCTATCCTTCTTATACATTTATGAGAACACATTAGTTTGCATTGGGGCTTCTTTGGGTTGAGCTTCTTTTAGGTGGTCCTCTTCTTCTTGAGTAGCCTTCCTCTTCTTTTTCCCCTTTACATAGTTACTATGGAAGTAGACCACCTCTCACTCATACTTTTATAGTGTCTTTGGCCTAACCAATGAATTTGATTGGTATGTATGAGTTGTGACCTTAGTCTCTTTACCCTTCTTGGGTTGTGCAAATTCTTGTAAGGTCGACACATTAGGGACTAGCTTCAAGTGGAAAGACTTCTTAACCCATTCTTTTGTCAATTGGATGACATGCCTTTCCTAGTGTTGGCTATCATCATTCTCCTCTTGGCCAATATTTCTATTCATTATGGGTCTCTCAAAGATTTTTTCCCTATTGTAAAGGGTATCCAATACATCAAGGTTGTCCTTATTCCAAACCTTAAGTGGTATAGTTAGATTGAGTGCCTTTTTTGCAAGTTCTAGGCACATCCTATAATAGCTCTTGATTCAAAAATCACAGCCATCCATATAGTTCATCCAATGATCTTAAATAGATGCATCGGGTATGAACTCCCTTCCTACAATGTGTTGGACCATCCCTATTTTGTCTAAGTATGGGCGAGGCATTGTATAATCATCTAAGGGGTATTGATCATAGGCTATTTTTTAGTAGTGAATATTCATAATTTTGCAAATTTTAGAAATTTTTTGTTAGTAATTTAGATAATAATTTGAGATTTAATGTAACCTAAATTGCCACATTTTTATTAAATTTATTTCTAAAATATTTAAAACCACTCAATAATTTATTTTGTTGAAAAATTTAAACTCAAAGATTCACCACAATATTCGATACATGATTAGATTTGATTCACCTAAGTATTATATATTATAGAATAAATTAAAATTAATTTACCAATAATTATCATATATTAGTTACTTTAGGGATATATTACCAATATTTAGTTTTCACTATTGATTTAAAATATAATGTAATTATCCTCATAATTTCCATGAGATAAAACATGTTTAATTTTGATTTGTAATATTCCATGAAAATTAGCAAACTTCCTATTATTATTGAGATTCACCAATATTTTCTACTCAAAAATTATGATTCCAAAATAATCACCAATGTAAATAATATATAAAATAAAAAAATGAGAGATTCATTGAAAGAAATAATTTAGTTTTTCAAAATAATGAAATATTCCCCAATAATTTATATCTTTTTCAGTAGGGGGATTTCTTAAAGTTTACCCTAATTGATCCCATTCAATTTTATAAGTGTAATGTCTTGTTTTTGCTTCACTTCAAAATCCTCAATGGTGATCAGCCACACCCATTTTTTTTGTACATCTTCCTTGCCCTATCATAAGCTAAGGCCAATTGCCTAGAAATCTCTTGTAGTATCAACCTATTTGACAGACAACAAGGAATATTCTTAGGGAACAAGAGGGTCCTAGCTACCTAGATGTGTGAAAATATATTGAACTAGATGAAGTAAGAACTCATCTATGTTATTCTAGAGGTTGCCTCCACCAATATTATTTTTGTATAATCTCCCTCTAGGAATCAAATTATGGTGAATACAAAAGCATCATTCACCATTTTGTATTCCGCCTCTTGTTTAGGAGCTTCTCCATTACTTGCTGAGGGTATACTATGTAAGGCCATGAATTAGGATCTAGCTTGCTTCCCCTCTTCACCAATCCTAGGTGATTAGTTGGTCAAGTGGCCAACACATAGACCACATAGGAGGTCATATAAAACCCTCGATCCAATTTCACCAAAATGTATTTCTTATCTAAAGTATCGTTGATAAGGGTTATCCAATCAATTTGTAGGCTTCTCTTCTTGATGGTTTCTATAAAATAGACCATCCATTTTTCCAAATGACTCCCCATGGGGAGTCCCATGACTCTTCATAGAAGGACTATATAGTAGCCAATATCTGCATCCACCATATACCCATGGCTCATATCCACTTTTTTGGCTCTTCATTAGGAGGGGATCAGAAAAGAAGGTATTTCTCTTGTACCAAGTCATTGATCTCTCATTTATATTTTTGATACCATCTTCTCACTATGTCATGAGTTATCATCTATGTTATGATCTTGGTGGGTAGCCTTCACTAGCACCTTGGGGTTTTGGTGCAATAGTTTGTACTATGTGGTATTAGAGCCTCCACATAGGTTCGAGTCTCAAAGTAGATGACAATTCTGGTATTGAAATGTTCATCTAGGGCTCATACAACCAAGGGAGGGCCCAACGTAAGGGCGCACATCCATCCCAGGGTTTGGACTATGGAGTGTGGTGGGATGTTATGATCCTAGCGGGCAATCTTCACTAGCACCTCAGGGTTTTGGTGCAATGGTTCATACCAATCTAGTACTAATCTATGACTAGTAGATGAAAAACCCTTTCAATGTTATCTAGGAAGATGTCAAGGATAATGTCCCTAGTGATTCTCTTTACTACCTTCTCCTTTGGTACATAGCGGTGGGCTAGTGCCATAATCAACTCAAAGAATTGTATGGGTATATGGTTTGATTTTGCGTTCACCAATCCACTCAAAATAAAGGACATGGTCATCTCTTATCTTTTCTAAAGCTTATTGCATCAGACCAAGAATGCATTCTAGCCTATGTGCCCCAATTCTATATCATAGACCTCTGAGTGTTTGTCAATGAAATCAGACTTCTTTGGTGCACCTTAAAACTTGAACATTACTAGCTTGGGTTCTACATTCACCATAATGGATGATGATGAAGATGTAATTTTAACTTGGACAAAACACACAAGTTAGTATACCAATTTTAGGAGACTATCATGACACTGATGACTAAGCTAGACTAGAAAAAACTACCACAATAAGAGAAGAAACTAAAGGAACTGCCAAAATCTTATAATTTACTGCAATAGTGCATATATTTTAGATGGTGCGCTTGTGCATGTATTCCAAGTGCACCTAGTGTGGCATCCTAAACTTATCTTATGTGATCAGTGTAGTTGGTGCACATGCACACGTGTGTGATGTGTGCAACATGTGTAGGACTTGATAAATGGGTTGTGTTTAGGATCTATGTGCAGTAGATGCATATAACACACTATGTGTGCCCCTATATATGCACAAGGTTCACTCAATTCTCACCTTGGTACTTGGAGTCAGATATGGTATAGGTTCTCATGTGTAAAGGTGTGGCACTTTGGAGGACTTTGAATGTGACGAGGGGGGGTCTCACATGTCGAAAAGAGCATGTATAGCACACCTTTCTAGGATTCTCTAGTGTTCCTAATGTTCCTATGAACCCCAAAGGGAGGTGATGGGTCAGGAACACTTAGTGCACCCTGAAAGGGTGGGCAAATGAACCTATTGTACATGTGCACAACTTTGGCCCTTAGTGAGAAAAAACTTAACTTCCCAACCTCTTGACTCTGAATGGCATTGACCAACCAAAGTTTTGACCTAGAACTATGGGGGGGCCATTATCTGAGGCACCTTGAGAGATGTAATATTCTAGAGAATAGATTCCCCTATCCTAAAAATAAAAGAGGGGGTCCCCATTTTTAGGTCGCAAATGGGGCATGTGTTGTGAAGCCACAACATGAAAGAGAAATGGAAAATGCATTTCTTTATTGGCAAGTAATTTTTAGATATGTATCAAGTTTGGACTTGATTCCTAGTGTTATGAGGGGTTACTTTGGAATATTGACTCAAAACTTAGACCTTCAATCTTCATGCTCAATTTCTATTTTAGTGTGTTGATTCCAATGACTTTCCAAAGTGCTTGTCATCATGAGCATTGAGAAATTTCAAAATAACCCTTCAATAACTAGTAAGAGCTAGAGTTATCTCATAAGAAAAATTTTGATCTCTTTTGACCAGATGCAAGTATCCATTCATAGGGCTCTTATCAAGACATCATTTTCATTATTTGAGTTTTATAGGTCTCTTTTCAACATTGCAAGGTTTACATTTTTCCATTGGATCATTTTTTGAAGTTTGATTTTGTTTAAGCAAGGCAGTTGTTAATAGGTGTTAACCTTGTTTGACACACTTTTATTAAGGACATTGCTTCATGACATAATTTTTACTTTTACCATTTATTTCTTTTGTACCCTCTAGACTATGCTTAGATTATGTGGCTAAGAGGTATAATTTGATTATCTTGGTTCCTCCACTTTTAGTGAACTTTGGGAAACTTTCACTCCAACAAGTGATCCTAGTTTAGTCATGGGATAAACCCCTCTTGCTCAATATGGAAATTTCTAGGGTGAGCTTGGTCACTACCTTCTTAAGTTATGAGAAACTTGGTCAGACATTACCTTATGTGAATCTTTAGTGTTGAGATTGATTAATGTAGTATCTAAGACACAAGTTGTGGATCCACTATTATCTGCACATGACATCAATATGTATTCTTTACAAAGGATAATGACATCTAACTACTTTCACAAAGAAATAGCTCTTCCAAGAGTCAAGGTTAGTTGGGGTGGTTCACATACCTACTAATGATCTGATTTCTAGGATCTAGGACTATTACAGATAATGCTAACCAATTACATAAAATTAATTTTAAAGCTTTAATAAAGAAAAATTAACGTAATTGCAAGTAAGAAAACATAGAATGAGATGATAGAAAGAGAGATAGAGACACAACACATTTGATTTTAGAGTTCGTCCAGGAAGGACTACGTCTCCGAGTCCAGCTCCAATAGGGGGACCGATCCGATTAACTCCAATACATCAATACAAGTGATTTGTGACAATTCCCTTCAAGCACACACAGCGAAATTCCTCTATGTGCAGGAAAAATCACTAAGTCTCCAAATACATAAAATCTCTCTCACCATTTGCATAATTTCTCCCTTAACCTTCATGCCTTCAAAAGGCCCCTAAACCCTCTTTTTATACAAAATATTTGCCTAATAATAGGGCAAAACAAGATTTTAAATATTTAGAGCCTTACAATAGTCTATCTTCGAAATAAGACTCATTCCTATTTTTGAAATTTGTCCTTATTTAATAATTTCCTTTATTTAGGCAAGAGGGAATCGGGCTTGATATACTTTAAATAAAATCTGTGCTAAAAATATCACAAGCCACTCACGTGGCGCAATGGCAAAGGAGATTTTGAAAACTCATGTAATAGAGGGAGGTCGGTGGTTCCAACCACCACACCGACCTCTAGCCTTTAACTAAACTTAGCACAATTCCAAACCATATAATAAACATTTGTCTAACATGTTTGAAAGGCCGCCAGTGGTGTAACGGCCACTGGCCAGATTTTGGGAACCGGTGGTCACGGGTTCAAATCCCGGCACCATCAACAATTTATTTATTTATTTATTTTAAATTTATTATTATTTTTTCTACCTCATCATTTTGAACTTCAATCGGACATATCTTCCGCATACGAACTCCATTTTTGACGAAACAAACACCATTGGAAAGCTCTCGATGAGATCTTCAATTTGAAATCCATTGTTGACCACTTTTGAGATGATTTTTTTTTTACCTTTCGATGACCTTTGTACGTAGTTTGACCAAACTTTGGCTGGCTATAACTTTTGCATATGAACTCCTTTTTTGCCCATTCGAATTGCGTTGGGTGAAAAATTTTGAAGACTTTAAAATGATGTTGATTGTTGGAGTTTTGGAGATACTTCATTTTTTGGTGAAAATATCCCCTAGATCAAGCCTCCCCACTGAGAAGCTTTCGGACCACCAAAATTTTGATTACTCAGAAAATAGGTGAGGGTATTTTTCCCTCACTTTACCAATCTTCATCCATCTTGCTTTGTTTGGATGCATCTCCTTCAATCCCCCTCGGAGGTATTCAACTGGTCCTCTTCGTGAAGTTCTAACATTCCTGTCAAGGATGAAATCTTCTAGCAATTCTATTAGATACTCTGGTGAAAGATCATCAACTGATGGAACCTGAACACTAATGTCTTCATCCAAGATCGTTGGAGGCTCATACAACTTCAGATTCTCAACATTGACAACTGAGTAAATTTGCATGTATGGAGGAAGATTAAGGTGAAAGGCATTAGTACCAATCTTTTCTAGGATTTCAAAAGGACCATACCTGATAGGCTTGAGCTTCCTTCCTTCACCTTGCATTCTTTCCTTATTGATATGTAACCAAACTCTATCACCAACTTGGAACTAATGATCAATGCAATGCTTATCATGGTGAGCCTTGTATTTTGTTTGGCTCTACTCCAATTGTGCTTCTACTGCCTCATGGATTTCTTGGACCTTCTGGATGAACTTCAAAGCCATTTCTACATCATGGCATCCATCGATGATGTCGTCCTTTCCAAAAGCAAAATCCATTGGTGTTTTTGGCAAATATCCGAAGCAAGTCTCAAAAGGAGACCTCTTTGTAGAAGAGTGTGCTGCATGGTTGTAAGCATGTTGCACATAGTGAAGACTTTCATCCCACAACTTAGGATGCTTGCTGCAGTAACCTCTAAGTAGATGAACCACTGTCCTGTTGACTACCTCTGTCTGTTTGTCAGTCTGTGGATGGAAGGTTATACTCTTCTTCAGCTTGGTATCCATGAGTCCCCACAAAGATGACCAAAATTCCCCTAAGAATCGAGAATCTCGATCCGATACAATGGAAGTGGGTAACCCAAAATGAGCCCATACATTTTGAAAGTACAAATGAGCAGTCAGTTTAGTAGTGACTTGCTTTTTACAAGGCATTAAAATACACATTTTACTAAACCGATCAACTACTACATACAAATAATCATGACCCTTCCTAGACATAGGCAAACCCCCCACAAAGTCCATAGACACACTTTCCCATGGACGTGATGGTAGAGGTAATGGTGTGTACAAAACCAATTTCATATTACTTGGCTTACTGGTTGCACACATTACACATCCTTTTATATACTTGGTGACAGTTTCCTGCATACGAGGCCAGTAACAATATTTTTGCAATTGAGCTAATGTCTAACTTACCCTGAAATGCCCTGCAATCAAAGAGGTGTGTGCTTCATGGATTACATGTGCCTGTTCATCTTTAGGAATGCATAGTTTTCCCAAGTGGTACAAAAAATTATCTTGCACATAGTAATCTTTCTCTTCCACATGTTTACCTTGGATTAAAGCTGCATAGATATCCTTAAAGTCCTCATCATTAGCATACTGTTCTTGAAAACTTTCATGAACTATAAAACTATTCTGAAGGACTATTAAAGCATTCTTAACAGGAGGCCTAGAGAGCATATCTGCTACTTTGTTATGGGAACCCTTTTTATACTTAATTACCAAATGAAACTATTTTAGAAAACCCATCCACCTAAAATGCCTACTTTGTTGCAACTTAGATTGTGAGTACAAATATTGTAGCGCTAGTGATTAGTGTGGATTATAGTTTCCTTTCCCATTAAGTAGTGCTTCCATTTTTTAACACTCTGAACTAAAGCATAAAGTTCCTTATCATAAGTAGGATAGTTACTTACTGCTCCTGAAAAAGTTTCAGAGTGGTAGCAGACTGGTTTACCTCCTTGCATGAGTACAACTCCCATGGCAAACCCGCTTACATCTATCTCAATCTCAAATGGTTGATGTAAATCTGGTAAAGCTAGAACTAGTACGGTGCTCAACTTTTCCTTCAAAGTGTCGAAAGCCTTTTGTTTTGGATCTCCCCACTAAAAATTTTCCTTAGTACTGGTCAATGCATGCAACTATGATGCAATATAAGAGAAGTTTGCAATGAACTTTCTCCAGTACTAAACTGCACCTAAAAAGCTTCTGACTTCTGTAACTGTACTTGGCTTAGGCCATTTTACAATACATTCAACCTTCACAGGGTCTACTTTCAATTGACTATTTCCTACAACATAGCCTAAGTACACTAAGGATGTCTTTGCAAATTCGCATTTTGACATCTTTACATAGAGTTTTTCTTTTCTCAATACATCAAGTACTTTTTTTACATGAATTACATGATCATCCCAAGACTTACTAAATACAAGAATATCATCTAGATAGACAATGAAAAAATCATCAATAAAAGGACTAAAGACATCATTCATGACTCTCATGAATGTAGCTGGTGCATTACAAAGCCCAAATGGCATAACCAACCACTCATAAAGTCCCTGTTTTGTCTTAAAAGCAGTTTTCCAAGTATCACTTTCTGCAATTCTTATTTGATGATATCCACTATGTAAGTCTAGCTTAGTGAAATAAATTGCATGTTTCAATTGATCAAGTAAATCATCAATTCTAGGAAGAGGGTACCTGTTCTTTACCATTATCTTGTTCAAAGCCCTATTGTCAATGCACATTCTCCAAGTCCCATCTTTCTTTGGAACCAACACAATAGGAGAACCACAAGGAGAAGTACTAGGAAGGATAACTCCTTTCTCTACGAGCTCTTGACCTTGCTTCTTGATTTCCTCATTCTGCAAGATTGATAAGCGATACATGCCAATATTAGGAAGTGGTGCTTCTGGTTGCAACTGAATTTTATGTTGTATCTCTCTTTTAGGAGGCAATCCCTTTGGTTCCTGAAACAAGTCATCGTAGGCGGAAACAACTTTGACCATTTCATCTTTATGTTTTGGATCACATCCCTTAAATGCCTCAGATGTTTCATCTTCTTTGGCTTTTACAAGCATTAACACAAAGTTCTTACTAGAGTTGACTAACCTTTTCATTTGACCAGCATTGACTAATGCCAGATTAGTCTTAACCTTATGTGCCTGTACAATGTATTCAATATTGTCTTTAAACAGATTATACTTATTTTCCCCCCTATAGAAGATAGTCTATCGATCATATAAATAGGGACTCCCAAGTACAAGACCACAAATATCTAGAGGGACTACATTAGCTTCTACCTCATCTACAAAGTTTGCAATGATAGAAAATCTTAACTTACATTGCTTGGTTACCTGTAATTGCGCCTCATTGCAAACCCATCCAAGAGGATATGGCTTTGGATGAGGTGTTGTAGTCAGATTAAGCTTCTTAACAATTTCCTCAGATATTAAGTTAACTTGAGAACCCATATCAAATAATGTATCAACCTTATTTTTCTTGATGACAACTCGAATGTGAAACAATTCATTCCTTTTCTTATCATTCTTAGGAGAAAAATCTTCACTTGTACTTGCACTTATGTTAGAAGAACTGGTAGCTGATGAAAGAGAAATACCTTTTCCTTTACCTTGGATCCTGGTAGCAACGATCTTTGTTTCATCTCTAGAGTCAGATCCAAGATCCTATTGAGCTATAGCAGCAGTCTTTTGTTTGCCTTTATTTCCACCAAATCGCTTTGGCCTCTTTTTAGGATGTAGCTTTTAGCACTTAGAATCATCATGCCCTTCTTTCTTGCAATATGAGCATGTGGGTTTCTCACCCTCTTTCTTTATTGTAGTTGTCTTTTTATCCTTCCCTTTTCCTTTGGACTTTTCCTCAGACTTAGATGACTTTTTGTCAAACTTATCAATGAAAGTACCCTTACCTCTTGACTCTAAATGTGTTGCCTGGACACATACTTCATCCAAATTACAAGGATTTAGGATGAGAATAGAGTGCCTTAGGTAAGAATGAAGACCACCTATATACTTGAGTAAAGTGTCCTGGGTATACAATGGGACATTTAAAGAAATAGCCCTTTTACGAAACTCATGGGTGTACTCTTGGATAGTTTGACCTTTCCCTTGCCTAAAATGTTTCCAGCTCATCATTAATTGTTGCATATGGCCTAGGGGGTAGAATTGCTTCTTTAAAGCACTAACAAATTCTGACCAAGACATATTTAACTTACCATGTTTTGAAGTTTCATGTTGGGTCCTACTCTCCCACCAAGTTAGAGCTACACTGCCTAACCGAAGAGTGGCTAACTGAATTCTATCAACATCATCTACAATGGTCTAGGAAGGACTATGTCTCTGGGTCCAGCTCCAATAGGGGGACTAATTTGATTAACTCCAATAAATCAATACAAGTGATTTGTGACAATTCCCTTCAAGCACACACAGCAAAATTCCTCTATGTGCAAGAAAAATCACTAAGTCTCCAAATACATAAAATCTCTCTCACCATTTGCATAATTTCTCCCTTAACTTTCATGCCTTCAAAAGGCCCCTAAACCCTCTTTTTATACAAAATATTTGCCTAATAATAGGGCAAAACAAGATTTTACATATTTAGAGCCTTATAATAGTCTATCTTCGAAATAAGACTCATTCCTATTTTTGAAATTTTTCCTTATTTAATAATTGCCTTTATTTAGGCAAGAGGGAATCGGGCTTGATATACTTTAAATAAAATATGTGCTAAAAATATCACAAGCCACTCACGTGGCGCAATGGCAAAGGAGATTTTGAAAATGCATGTAATAGAGGAAGGTTGGTGGTTCCAACCACCACACCGACCTCTAGCCTTTAACTAAACTTAGCACCGTTTCAAACCATATAATAAACATTTGTCTAACATGTTTCAAAGGCCGTCAGTGGTGTAATGGCCACCAGCCAAATTTTGGGAACCGGTGGTCACGGGTTCAAATCCCGGCACCGTCAACAATTTATTTTTTTTAAATTTATTATTATTTTTTTCACGTCATCATCTCGAACTTCAATCGAACATATCTTTCGCATACGAACTCCATTTTTGACGAAACAAACGCTGTTGGAAAGCTCTCAATGAGATCTTCAATTTGAAACCCATTGTTGAGCACTTTCGAGATGATTTTTTTAACCTTTTGATGACCTTTGTACCTGGTTTGACCAAACTTTGACTGGCTATAACTTTTGCATATGAACTCCTTTTTTGCCCATTTGAATTGCGTTGGGTGCAAAATTTTGAAGACTTTAAAATGATGTTGATTGTTGGACTTTTGGAGATAGTTCATTTTTTGGTGAAAATATCCCCCAGATCAAGTAAATACCCAAATACACATTGACCCCTAACTCAAACTAAATTGAGCAAGACACACAAAAGAAAATCAGCTATGACTTTTTTTTGTTCTTTTTTTTAATGATTTATGCCTCAAAATAGTGTTTGAGGAATTGGCCATTCACTGGAAATAGAATCTATTCTCCTTCAAGTTTGCACAACCTAAAAGTATTTTCCCCTAGAATTTCTACAATCTAGTAGGGGGCAACCCATAGGCATTGGAATTTGGTATAACTTCTCAGTTTTTCCTTGGCTTTATCCGACATGAGAACTAGGTTGGAAATTTGGGAAGCCTTTATTGGGGATCTTTTTTCAAATGAACATTTAATGACAACCTGATGTTTTGACTAAGACTCTAATCACATTTTCAACATATCCCCTCATAAATTTCATTAGTGGAATCTTGAGGTTGAGGGGGAAAATAGGCTCTTGGTCATAAACCAACAAATATGGGTATGTGCCTAAATCATTCTTTATTCTAACTCTGTTAGTCCATAAGGTGTATTTCAACCATGTGTGCCATTCTTTTGGACTATCTATGAGTAAGCACATGATGACCATTATCATATTCTTGTTGGTGGATTCAACAAATCCACTCCCTTACATGTAGTAATTGGATGAAAACTTCATTATCACTTGGTTCCCCAAGGCCCATTGAGTAAGGAAAATTGATGCAAAGAAGGCCCCATTATTGAAAACTAGAAAGAAGGGCATTCCAAACCTGGTCATGATATGTTCTTCCAAAAAATTGGTGACCACTTGTGCGGTGTAATTTTGGAATGTTTTAGCTTCCATCCACCTTGTGCAATAGTCTGTGGTTTTCAATATGAAATAATACCCTATTAAAGATGATAGGTTCACTAGTCTAATGAAATTTAACCCCCACTTGGAAAAAGGGCAGATCTTGAATACTAGTTGCAAAGGCATGGATGGGTTTCTTTCTCTACTAGCACTTGTTTGAAAAATATGACAAGAGCACACATGCTCATGTGTATCCCTAAAAAGGGTAGGCTAATAATATTCAAACTTCAAAATATAGAGTGTTGTAGCTTTAATGACCCATTCTTGGTACTATAATTATCATGATATTACTGCAATACCTCTTTGGCTTCCTCATGATTCAAACATCTTAGGTATATTCCTTTGTAGTTCCTCTTTTAAAATTTTCCATCTTGGACCATATAGGACTCACATTTCATTTTTAGACCTCTTCTTTGGGAGTTGGTCATGCCTTAATGGCATCAATTTTGTAGGAGATAATATACAATGTCTTGATACCAAACATATTTTATGATCCCTTCATTTGCATACACATGAGATACTATGAATTGTTCTTCATTGTTGGTCATCATCTTGGTTAACCCTTGTCCTCTCACTAATTTCATCAGTTGGATTTCTAAGTCAAATTATTATAAGATAGCAATCTATTTTCCTCACCTCTCTCCTATCTCATTCGACATCAGCAATAACTTAATTGTTAGGTCAAGCACACTAGCATATACTTTTCTTTGAAGTATATAATGGTGGAACTTCTTGATCACTTTTACCAAGGTAACCAACTATTTTTTGAGGTTTGGGTAATTCAACTCCACATTCTTTAGAAGGAAACTTGTGAATGTAATTGGCCTTTCATTCACTATCTTTCTTTTGTGTGAGAATTCTAGCACATGAATGTTTTTCGTAAAAATGGTATATTTTGAATAGCAATTGATTGTCTAAGCTGAGAAGAACTGGTGCAGTGGAAATAGTCACCTTGATGTCTTCAAAATATTTCCTAACTTTGGATTTCCATTCAATCTTTACCCCTTTATTTAGTAGATTATTTAGAGGGTGTACTATTTTGGAAAAACTACTATTGAATTTGTACATGAGGTTGATCTTTCTAAAGAAAGACTTCAATTCCTTATGGTTTTTGCATGGTAGTAATTTGGATATCACCTCAACTCTCTTTTGGTAGATGGAAATGCTAGTTTTGGAGGTGATGTGCCTAAGGGGCTTCCCCTCAATAACCCTAAATGAACACTTCTTGGGGTTGAGAGATATGTCATATTTTCTACATCATTTGAGTACTTTCCTCAAGTCAGCAAAGTGATTGCTTGTTTCTTTTGATAAAATTGTGAGGTCATCCATGTAGATGAATGTGCATTTAATTACCAAAACTTTGAATGCTTTATTCATGGACCTTGGAAATGTGGCTTCTACATTGATAACACCAAAGTTCTTTTCATGTACATGAATGTCCCCCACTTGGTAGTGAATGTTGTCTTCAACCTATCTTCCTCTTCTACCATCACCTAGTTTCTATAGTACCCATCTAAGAATGACATCATCTTGGATCCATTCACTATTTGTAGTACTTCATCGAGAAAAGGTAATGGGAAATTGTCTTTCTAAGAATCTCAGTTCAAGTTTTATAAGTTGACACAAAGGCATAATTCTTTGATTATGAGTGGCTCAATGATCAAGTTGGTTGGCCTTTGCCTTTGATAAAAAGGTTTAATAGTAAGCTTCATAGGGATATTATGTGTGATGATATTGGTGTCATAAGTTTTGAGCTCCTTGTAACTCCAAGAAATGACATCTATGTACTCAATGAGAAGGCATATCATTTCATCTCTTTCTTGAGTGATACATGTCTTCACAATGTTAATCATCTTGGGATCATCTTTTATGCCTAGGTTGGAATCGCACTCGTAACTCCCTTTTTCTTTAGGAGTTCTTTTATAGTGTGTGGATTCATCATGGTCAAAGATTTGTTCCAACTCCACTATCCCTATGGGGATAGTATTAGCTTTAAATTTCAAGATGCCACAAGTCTAATAGAAAATCATTTGAATTTCATATTTTGAATGGGTTGTAATGCACTATCCAAAATAAAAAAGAGCATCACCCATTGCATTTCTTCTTCTAAGGATAGATTTGATGTTTAGTGTCTCAAATTCCTCCATCAAGTCCCAAACTCATTTGTAGTAAGTCATTAAACTATTTTCATTGCATGACTAAACTACCTTAACTTGTCAAATTACTAGTTGAGAATATCTTTTGAATATGAGGGCTTTGACGTTCTTCTGAAGTGCAAAAAGAAGTCCTCGCACTAGATCCTCATACTTATCCATGTTGTTGGTACATACAATGTTAGAGTGTAATTTTTTTTCCACCAAAATACTAGTTTTTCCATACCTAATACAACCACTCAAATTATAGTACATAGGAGGTGGTTAATACCTTATCATGAATCCTAAGGGGAGTAATAAACAAGTTTCTAAAAATGTCACACTCAGTGTTACCTAAGGGTTTGAGGGTTCAAACCTATGACCAAGCTCTAATACCACTTGTTAGACTGGGGTTGTCGTTGTACCAAAAGACTAATATGTCAATGCCCAACACAACCACTCAACTTATAGTACACAGGAGGTGGTTAAACTTTGTCATGAATCTAGAGGGGAGGGATGAACAAATTTCTAACATATGAAACTGAAACAGTAAATAGTGTAGAAAGATTTACCTTTGAGATTAGCCAACTCAGTTCTAGCTTTGATCCTTTCTTACAATTAGATTTGTCAAACCTAAGAGTCTAAATTTCTTCTTACTTGACTACCTTGGACTTTTAAAAAAAATTTCTAACCTTTTCATTCACTTAGTCCTTAAAAGATCTCTTTTTGGAAATCCACTATATCTTACCTTGTTTCATTCTGCTACTAGTTGTCGCCTCTGACATGGGAACAATTTTCTCCCTTTGCTTCTCTTGAACTGCCTCGATGAATTTGGCAACTTTGGAAACTTGGGGTTTAGGGTGTATAACTATTGAGACCCAAACTTGATATTTTACAAAGTGTTTCCTTCTATGTACAATGACCATCCCTTCATAGAAAGAAGATAGGCCCACTATCTAAAGATGTTTCATTGTATGATACATTGAGATCCTCTTTAGTACCTTTATTATTTAGGGTATTCTTGTAAATATCATTTTTCACCTAATTATCTACTACTAAGAGGTTACATATCTTTGTATTTGTGGGCTAAGATAGCCAAGTTAACACATAGGCAACAAAATCTTGACAATTTGAACATTTGAACTTAGAATGGCTCATTCAATGCAATCTACAAAATTGAGGAGAAGTAGGATATTTGGATATGTGTCTTATCTAAGGCATTAGAAATTGGTAATCATGTTGTCAATGAATTTAGTGATGATTTCATGTTATGGAGAAGGCTTTTTCCCACTTGTAGTCGGATTGTCATTGGATATCTCTAGCTAAAATGCATCAAGTGTCATTACTCTATAAGATCCTAAATTTGATTGGAGAAACAAGACTTTGTTAGGGGAATTGTACTCTATGATCATCTTCTTTATCTTAGGCTCAACATCAATCTTGATTTGGTTGTTCAATCCTAGTTAGGTAAAGTCAGTGGAAAACCATCCTCTAAGGCATAAATTTTATTTCTTTCTTAGGAACATGCCATATGTCTCGAGTATGTATACTACATGAATATTGATGATATCTTAGATCCTAGGATCTATGGTCAATTAAATGTGTACATCTTTTAGCACTCCAATAAATTTTACTTTCATCTTATCAAGCTTAAACACCACCTAATTAGTAGTTTATGGAGTGACTTCCATCCTTTGAGATATTAAAAGTGGCATGACATTGCATGAAGTTCCCAAGTCCATAGGGAAATTATGAAGATTCTTCCCAAAGATTTGAATACTTAGTAGAAAAGTAGGCAATTCTATTTTGTCCTTGAATATAGTTGGCATAGCTTCAATGGCATTGACCTAAGGGGAGTTTATCTTTTGAGTGTTGATGTTGGTACATGCCTTGGTGCAATCATGGGTCTTCAAAAGTGTTTCTCTTTGGGTGGGACAACTTTTTGACATATCATACATTGAGATGTTTTCCTAAGTTCTTTTTCATTCTTCAAGTGTGTTATACTTTTTTTGGACCAAGATTCTTGAATAAGGAAGGTACAATTCATTATGTCTAAAGCTATTGCATCTTGGCATGCATGTGTATAGGTGTAGTATTATTTCTTTCTTGCATATCAAGAGGATTTGATTGCGATCTTTGATGGATTTTGTTAGTTAGTGGCTCCTTACGATTACATAAATTGTAAGTGTTTTAGTTATCATTATGAAATGCAAAAAATTTGGTGGGTTTGGGCTCAGCCTCCTAATTGAATGGAAAAAAATTCTCATTGGTTAAATATGCTATCTTAGTATGTAGTGGAGTATCATAGGATTCCAAAAATATTGTAATAAACTAAAGAGTGGGCATATTGCTAGTATTATGTGAGTTTTGGCCCACATCTTGATTTCCTCCAAACAACATAATGTTTTTATTGGATGTATTCTATCTTACATCTGTTTGATTGATTTTGGAAAATTGGACATTATTATTATTTTCAATCGGGATGCTCCAATGCTCAAGCAGGTGTCACACTATCTATTTTGTCTAGGAAATATATTGTCGCAATCTAGTGAGTTAAAGTTATTTTCAGTAATATTATTCCCATAAGAATTAAAGTTTTTTGAACAATTTTTTCCACAATTAGAGATGAATGATCTCATTTTTTATTTAACACATGGTCTTTCTCATTTTCTCCAATTCATTTGTCACATTATTCTCTACTTCAACAGCTGGTGTGACTTTTTGCTCAAAAAAGCTACTTTTGAGGCTCATATCTTAGATAGGTTATAGTGGGGGATGAGACTATAGGAACTTTTTTTTACTAGTATTGATATCAAGTGGAGAAACAAATGGGCATTATTTGTGCCTATGCTAGATAAAGTGAGGCCGTCATGGTGGTGCCTTCTAGAACTATCATGCCTCCACCATTAGGATTGGCCTATTTGGTGAAGGTGACTTCTTCTTTGAAGACCTTTTCTAAACTATCAATACTCATGGTAGGAAGCCTTCATAGGAAGATGGTAGTGAGTTAATCCATATAATTTAAGTAGATTTGAATTGTAACCTTCTGTTAAATTTATAATAGAAAAGGTAAACTTCTAGGGGGTGGGGAGTGAATCAATAGTTTAAACTTGGACCCATAAAAAATTTCACCACACATCCATCTCATATATTCAATGAGTAAAGTAAAATAACATGTAAAGCATACACATCTAAATCATGTAAAAACATAAGCAATCACAAACATATGACACTAGATATGATTATCCAGAAACCCTCTAATGAGAAGGTAAAACTGGGGTGGGGATGACACCCATAAATCTTCACTATTGTAGTAATAAAGTGTATCTAATGAATGTTACAATGTTTTGACCATGAAATATGATCTACCCTATGAAAGGTCTACCCTATTAAAGGCTTACAAAGACTATTAGGTCTCACATTGTTAGAGGATGTCAACACCCCATTAGAAGTGTGCCTTGCTAAAGGACTTTAACTTATAACTAAGTAATCACCCTATTAAAGGATTTCATACAGCCCATTAAGACTACTCTATTAAGAGATTTTGACTGAAATCACTTGTTAGAATGTCTCATCTTTGATCCTATGGTTAGAACTTGCTTTCTTGATGACAAATCACCTCTAAACTAATGTCTTCTTAATCCTTCTTGATCAGATGTCTCTTTGTTGTATCCTTTTTCTTTCATCTACTCTGCTCTAACTGATTCTGCAATGTTGTTTCACTTCATAACTTATAAGCCACCATGAATGCTTTGTTTGTGCATACAAACTTCTCTCTTCACTCCTTCAATTCATTACACACTCACTCATTATCTCTCTAAATAGTTTAGGGTTTTCCCTCCTTAAGAAGACATAGTGACTTAGGGTTAGGTATGAATTTACGGCTGACATTCATCCATTTTTTTCTTAACCCTTCTCATTGTCTAATTAGATGTATGTAATTGCATAGGGAATCCAACTAGAGGTTCTTCCTTATCTCCAAAATATTGAAATTCAATCTTAAGTCAGCTCAAAAATGGTTTACATAGTTGTTTGTGCCTTTACAAAAAAATATGTCAAAACTCTCTTACTCGGCATCTGAAGTCTCTGATGCTCGGCATACACTAATATCTTTGTTGTGACTCAGCATATGTATTGCTTGGCATCCACTATTTACTTAGCTCCTGTGTCACTTGACATATACTATTTTCTCAGTACTTGAGTGACTCGGCACATGAGTGGCTCAACACTCACAATGACTCGACATGGTCTAATATATACATATTGTTCTTGGCATGTACTACTAGTTTGACATGAACTAAGTAAATAACTTAAGTGTGTTGAAACTCACTTGTCAAAACCAAACTGAGATCAATCATCTCCCCCTTTGACATGACTGTCAAAAAAACTTGAACATACATTAATATCCTTGATCTCTCTAGCATAACATATCTTAACTTGACTTATATACAAAACTTCAAAATAATAAAATTTTGTAATTACTTAGATACCTCAAAATTTGATAACACCCATTTAGTTGATATGCTTTTTTTGTATCCAAAATTTTGTGCTCTTTTTGAGTAAATTTTTCTCTACTAATACACTTTGACTTCATCCACTATTTTTCTAATGCTATTTCATTTGATACTTCTGATATGTTTTGATGCTTGCTCTCCCTTAGCTGATTTTGGCTTTTCTTTGTTCCTCTTATTTCTTAGTCTCCTTGTATCTCCCCAAAATTCTTATTCTTTATTTCTCCCAAAAATAATATCTCCCCCATTCTCTTATTTCATTCTCCCCTTTTCTCTATTTCTCCATTTCTCCTCCAAAAATATGTCTCCCTCTTTTTGACACTTATTTCAAATGGGCTATACACTTATTGTATGTTTGTCCAAAAAATATTTATGAACATCCGATATCATCTTAAGAGTTGCATCCCAGTTCTCACATGCTACATCCAATGACTTGATTTGGATTGCTAGCTTAGTAGCAAGGTGGACTAGACCATCTAAGGTAGAAATATTTAGGTCTTTTTTCATTAAGGTTTCAGCATAGCCTAGCTCCTTGTGCAAAATTTCCATATGGGGGGTGAGAGTTTCTTGGATGCTAGTTAATTTGGCCCTTACGTTGGCCTCATCTACTGTCAATATAGCTAATTGACTCTATTTTTGAAGCAATGTCCTAAAATGCTTCTCAATCTAAGCTAGATTTATTGGCAATTTCACACCTAATGTAGTAATTAGGCTCTCAAGACTTAGAATGTGACCTCTGGTCTCTTGGGTGAAGAGTAAGGGATTGCACAATTTAGTGTACAATGAGAATATGTTCTCAAGTACCTTCTTCACATCCTTAACCTTAGTTGCCAATGCAACTTGTGTTAATACTATATCACTTGATATTTTCTCATTCACTTTGTTTTAGAACTTCTTTTCTAACCATTCTAACAATTTTGCATTAGTATCTAGGTCTTCATTACTGACCTTCACTATATTTGTTAGTTGTTCCATTAGTGGCTTAGTCTCATCTAGAGTTGCCAAATTGAATGCATCTAAAAAGATGTCTTTAATATCTTGTAGTGCCTACTTTTGCCTATGCTCCCTTCTAAGCATTTCCTAATGCTTTTTCCTTGCTAGGGCTTGTTACAATATGTCCATTTGTTCTATAATCATGGTGTGACAATCATACTTGGGAAAAATAATCTCTTCATCAAGGCTCATTACTTCTTTAGCCTTTGATGAACTTGGGCTCTGCGCTAAGATTTGTAGTGGTGTAGCATTTGTGCTCAACTTTTGAAGAGTATGACTTGATGTAGTGCCAAATACTAGTAAGGTTACCAGGGCTTGGATGGTAGTTTTCTCTTTCAATTGTGGTGTCATCTCACTCTCTTTAGGCTTACCCTATTTTTCAACAATGACTTGACTTGCACCTTGTCCTTGTGCTATAAGTGTAGATAAGTCTATCTGACCTATTTCTATAGTAGCAACTTGTGTTTCCACTATGCTCTTCTCTATAGTATCAATCTTGGCAATTGTATCAACCTTGTTAGATGCATCTTCTGGCATTTGGACCAAAGGTTGTACATTAGTGACTAGAGGGATGATAGAAGGTGGTTCTTGTGGATTCACCTTTTCCCTTGCAACATCATTCACTGACTTTTTAGCTCATCCACACTAAGAAAAATAGGATTATAAAAAAGTTTGGCCTGCAGTGGAGATTGATCTAATATGTTCTTCAAATCATCTTCAGTAAGGGGATTGATGTTCTAAGCTGATAGATCAGAAACATCCTTGATAGTTACTATTCTAATAGTCACACTTGTGACATGTAGAGGACTAACACTCAACAATTGTGTGTCTTGCACACTCTATTCTTCTGGCTACTCTGGCTTAGTTGTTGCCTTCTCATCTACTTGCACTTTGGTTCCTCCTCTAGTAGTGTCAACTTTGTTGTCATCATTCACTTTAATGGTTGCTTGTTCTCCTTCCTTAAGTATGATCAACTCATAAGTGAGCTTCCACATCTGTGTGGAATTCTTAACAACATCCTTAATATTGTTTTTCAAGATGCTAAAGGCTTTGTATTCAGGTCTAAACCTAGCGACATATTTCTTCACAACCTTAGCAATCTGTGTCTTAGTTAGTTCAGGCATCACTTGGGCTAGGGATGTTTCTCTAATTTGTTTCTCCAAGTCTAGACAATAGTGCCATTTCTGCTCAACTCTATCATTTAGACTCTTTGGCATTGAGTTGGCAATCTCTAGTGGAGTTGTCTTGATTTTTTCCATCCTGGCATATACAGCCTCCTCCACTTGATTTTTCTCTACTTTACCTAAATTATCAAAATCTACATGTGTAAATCTTGATAGGTCTACACTATTCTTAACATTTTCACATAAATTTTCAAGATCTGACAAAGGACTATGACTCACCACCTTAAATTGGCTATTGTCATCTAACTCTATTTTCTCCTCATCAAAATCTACTTGTGCCACAAAGTTTCTTCTTGGCCTCCTTGTTCTACTTGTTTTATCTTTTACTTGGCCTTTTGGGTTGTTGCACGTGTACTAACTCTTGTAGTAGGTGCAATAGGCTTGGGCTAACTTGGCTTAGCTACCTTTTTTCCTTTAGTCATTGGTTGAGTCTTAGCCTTCCTCTTCTTTGGCTCATTAGGAGTAGGTGCTTCCTTGGCTTCTTCTCCCTTAGCACCTTCAATCTCCTCCTCTTCTTGGTGTTCTCCCATACCTTGAGTCAATGAAAGTGGTGCTTATGCTTGGGTTTGTTCTTCTTCTTCATCTTCATCATCATCATCATCATCATCTTCTCCTTCTTCTTCTTCTTCTTTTTTGTTAGAGTAAATAACTAATTATTTATTCTATTTACTGAAGCTTGCTTAGGTTAATGCATTTATTTAATATTTTGTATTTAATTCATGTAGTGGTTAGTTGTTGACAACACGGGAGTCTGTTCCCTTCTAGCATGTTCCACCTTTTGTGGATATGTGTTGAGTTGTCATCCTTATCTTCTACCACCTTCCAGCTTGTTCTACAAGCTTCCATGATCTCTTTATATTCGGGCTCCCTCATTGTATTTTTAGATCATCACATCACTTCTTATTGTAAATACATTTTCTCTTGTGTTTGCATACTTGTGGTCTCTCATGTCCGTTCAGGGTTTTTCCCTTGCTCCATGCTCTTCCTCTCCTTGGCTTTTTTTTCATAGGTTTTTACATGCAGGTGATCTTGGGCATCTTCGGAGTTGGCTTTCATCAACTCCAACATGGTATCAGAGCCTTCCTATTGTAGCTTCATTGAAGATTTTTGAAGCCATGATTTGAAGTCACAAACCCTAGTTTGTTTGTGCATTTTTTGTTCAAATCAGGGGATCAACAATTTTTCGGAGCACTTTCAGCCCAAATGAACATCACCATTGGATCTAAAAGGCTGTATGCAGTCAGGATTCATATAAAACTTGTTGAATTTGGACACAGAGCTCCGGGAGGCAAAAAAATTTTGGTTACAGGTCTGTACGGATGATTTTTGAGCGGGTCTCTTGACTCTTTTTCAACAAAAGTTGTCCTTGGGGGGATTGGTTGAGGCTTTCCTTCCTTCACTTCATGTTTTTTTCTATTTGCATTGTACATGGGTACCTAACATGGCCTTTTTGTCGGGACCCATTCTACATTTCATCTTAGTTTTGTGAGCTTAAGGCATTCCCCTAAGTTGCACTTAAAGGGGGGGTGTTAGAGTAAATAATTAATTATTTATTTATTATTTATTATATTTACTTAATATTTCTTAGGTTAATGCATTTATTTAATATTTTGTATTTAATGCATGTAGTGGTTAGTTGTTGACAACACGGGAGTCTGTTCCCTTCTAGCATGTTCCACCTTTTGTGGGTATGTGTTGAGTTGTCATCCTTATCTTCTACCACCTTCCAGCTTGTTCTACAAGCTTCCATGAGCTTTTTATATTCAAGTTCCCTCATTGTATTTTCAGATTATCACATCACTTCTTATTGTAAATACATTTTCTCTTGTGTTTGCATACTTGTGGTCTCTCATGTCTATTTAGGGTTTTTCCCTTGCTACATGCTCTTCCTCTCCTTGGCTTCTCTTTGATAGGTTTTCACATGCAGGTGATCTTGGGCATCTTTGGAGGTTGCTTTCATCAACTCCAACATTTTTTAGTACCCTCTCCAAACTTAGATTTTAGTTTCTTCTCTATCTTCTCATTTTTCTTCATGGAAGAGGCAATCTTCAATTCCATGGTAATTTTGGACTTTACCATCTCATAATTTCCTAATACCTTTGTAGTTTTATCTATCTCTTCTTCCAGTAAAGTTGTTATAGTTGCAAAGGCCTCAACCACATTTATTTCATAACCTAATGGTCTCAACCATCTCACCCTTCATGTAGTAGCTTGTACAAATGTATAATTAGTATCCAGAAGAAAATATAAATCATCATAGTGTTTCTCAGCTAAGGATACTGTTATTCTCAATCTTTTCTTCATTGACTTCTTGAAGTCTTCAAAATAACTTGTCATCAAAAATTCAAAATTATCTCCTAATTGCTCAATGTACTCACCAATCTATACTACTACTGATCTGTTGGTTTTTCATCACACAGTGCCAAATGAGGGAAATGTGATTTGCACATAAAAGAATATACAAATCAATTTAGAACCAAATTTACATTATGCACTCTTTTTCTTTCTAATTTCTCCAAGGTTCTTCATTAATTGTTCCAATTGTAGCTCTACTAGATCATATTTGTGATCTTTCTTTACAATTTTGTATCCCACATCCATAGCTATATAGGACACATTGTTCAATCTACTAGATTGGTAAAACTTGTGTGAAATCACCCCTATAGAAAAGTTTATTAGAGGATCAGTAATTGTATCAATTGTATTGCTTCTTTTGTTCTAGACAACTCCAATATTTTTCTCAATCACTTCCTTAGAATCACTTCTCGATGTCTTAGGTTGATCTAGGGTTGGGTAACTAGTAACCCTATGGATTATTCTCTTAGTAATTTTGATAGGTCCATTGTCCAGCCATAGTGAACCATCATGAATTTGGCTAAGCACTATCCTAATCCACTCTGTCTTGAATACATTCAAAAAATTTAGGGCTCATGTTAATCCCTTCCTCTCAATGATTTTGGATTCTTCCTTCAAAACACCATTATCATAGTTTTTTTGTATGTTTCCCTAATCTCCATATAATTAATGATTCCTATCTTACAATTGTAGCATTTTCTTACATCTTGTGCCATTATCACATTTGGTGGAATCATTGACAATACACCATAAGGGTTTTTCTTGTATGCAATATCAGAAATAGCTTTGAAAATGGGTTGGTTGACCTCATTACTTACTAACTAAACATTCAAAACTTCCTTCCCCTCTACATTCTTTGAACTAAATGCCATAATGTAAAACTAGGGTTTACAAAATTTAAATTGCATAGCCCAGTTCTTGATAAATACCTTATGATCTAATGAGCTGGTGTATAATCATTGCTAAAATATTTTGCAACTTCTTGGAATGAATTTCCAAATTTCCTTCTACTCTTCTCGCTCTTTCTCAAATTTGAAATGATGTGACGTGAGCTAAAATTGATCAAATACCATTTGAAAACAGTACAATTAATATTGAGTGCTTACACAGCTGTAAGCTTGGTATCAAGAAATTTCAGGCTCACTCCACATCCATTAACATTTCAATCACTTATCAACCACTATGAGCTTGGCATCAACTAGCATTTCACTTAGCATACATAGGAAATATTTAATGCTTGGAAACAACATGAAAAACTTAAAGATTTATCTTAGATTTCTAACAACATCTTACATCTTTATTCATGCTAATGTAATCTTTTCAGTGCTAAATCATTTTGGAATTGATGTATGATATAACCTTTAAGTAATAGTCCCACATACCTCTTGATTTCCTAGTTTGATGAGGTGTGATCACCTGACTTGTTAGGTGAAGTGATCCCTTTTCCATTTGATGTACTGCAATCATCCCTTCTCTTCCATTTCTTATTCATTTCATCTCAAATGTGTTCAGTATCTTCCTTGTCTTTTCCTTTATCAAATTCACAACTTGGTGCCTTTGAATTAGTTGGACAATACCTACTAATGTGATCAGTCTTTAAATAGATAAAACATGTGGTTTGGCTCAACCACATTTTGTAGTTCACTCTGAAGTGTTTCCTAATACAATTCTTAGGAATATGTCCATATTCTTGACAATAGTGACAGCTATATCGTGTATTATAATCCCAGTTATAAGAGTTTCAATTTTTCCTTACCTTTGCTTTCCTATTTTATGACCACACGTGTCTTGATCTACACTCAAAAGATCTATGTCCATACTTTTGACAAATGTAACAATATCCTTCAAATCTTTGTGTTTGCATAGTCTTGGTTTTGCATTCATGTGCCTGATGACCTTGCTTGTTGCACATATGGGAGTGAACCATGCTCTTAGACTTCACATTCTAATTTGTAGTCTTGATCCTACACTCATTAGCAGTATGTCCTTTCTTACTACAATTATGACAAGTAGGTTTGGATTTTGTACCTTTTTTGTTCTTTTCTTCTGCACTTTTGGATGACTTTCCTTCTTTAGTGCTTGTGTATCTTGGTCCAGATGTATCATTATTGGATCTAGGGGATCTCAATAGTTTCTCAAAGTATTGATGGCTTCATTTGGCTTGTTGAAACTTTTGGAAAATTCCTTTTCTCTCTTTAGGTCCCTTTTCAATTGTTCATTCTACAACTTCAATGTAGTTATCTCAAAGTCCTTGACATTCAATTCATAGTTGGCATTCATCATTTGACTTAGAGTATTCAATTACATGTTGGAAATCTTGGTTAGTTATGATCATTTCTCTTCCAGTCTTTTGGCTAAAATTATTTTGTCTTCTTCAATTATGGCTTTGTCTTATATGGCTTTCTTCTTTTGTTCAACCACCTCACATAGTAATATAGCTTGTGAATCTTGCTCTAACTTGAGATTTCTAATTTTCTCAACTTGGGTTCTATTCTTTTCCATTAGATCTACAATGGCTACATCAAATTCATTAGAGTCTCCATCTGTAAATAGCTTAATAGTGTCTATCTCTTTGTATTGTATGTCATTCTCCACAATAGTAATTTCCTTCCTTCTCTTCAAAGATTTCTTTAGTTCTTCTCTTGCTTCATCTAGTTGATGTAGAATGAGTTGTATTTCAATTCCCTAATTCTCAATAGTATTTCCCAACTTGTAGACTTTCAATTCAAGATCTTTCCTCAAAGCTACAAAGCTTCTCTTTTAGACAACAAAGCTTAGATACCAATTGTTCGAATTACAATAGGAAAGGTAAACTTATAAGAGGGGGAAAGGGGGGTGAATCAATAGTGTAAACTTGGACCCATAAAAACTTTCACCATGCATCCATCTCATACATTCAATGAGTAAACTAAAATAGCATGTAAAGCATATACATCTAAATCATGTAAATACATAAGCAATCACACACATATGACACTAGATATGATTACCCAGAAACCCTCCAATGAGAAGGTAAAATTGGGGTGGGGATGACACCCATAAATCTTCACTACTATAGTAATAAAGTGTATCCAATGAAGGTTACAATGTTTTGACCATAAAACATGATCTACCCTGTGAAAGGTCTATCCTGTTAAAGGCTTACAAAGACTATTAGGTCTCACCTTGTTAGAGGATTTCAACACCCTATTAGAAGTGTGCCTTGCTAAAGGACTTCAACTTACAACTATGTAAGCACCCTATTAAAGGATTTGACATAGCCTGTTAGGACTACTTTTTTAAGATATTTTGACTGAAATCACCTATTAGAATGTCTTAGCTTTGATCTTGCAATTAGCACTTGCTTGATTGATAATAGATCACCTCTAAACTGATGTCTTCTTGATCCTTCTTGATTAGATGTCTCTTTTTGGTATCATTTTTCTTTCCTCTATTCTATTCTAATTGATTCTAAAATGTTGTTTCACTTCATAACTTCTAAGCCACAATGAATGCTCTATTTGTGCATGCAACCTTCTCTCTTCACTCCTTCAATTCTCTACACACTTTCTCATTCTCTCTCTCTAAAGAGTTTAGGGTTTTTCCTTGTTAAGAAGACTTGGTGACTTAGGGTTAGTTATGAATCTATAGCTAAGATTCATCCATTTTTTTGTTTAATCCTTCCCATTTTCTAATTGGCTACATGTAATTGCATAGGGAATCCAACTAGAGATTCTTCTTTATCTCCAAAATATCAAAATTCAATCTTATGTCGACTCAAAAATGGTTTACATAGTTTAATGTTCCTTTACAAACAAATATGTCAAAACTTTTTTACTCGACATCTGAAGTCTCTGATGCTCGGCATACACTAATCTCTCTACCATGACTCAATATTTATATTGCTTGGCATCCACTATTTACTCAGTTCTTGTGTCACTTGAAATGTACTATTTTCTCGGTACTTGAGTGACTCAGCACATGAGTGGCTCAGCACTCACTATGACTCAACATCATCTAATATATACATGTTGTGCTCAGCATGTACTACTAGTCCAGCATGAGCTAAGTAAATAACTTAAGTGTGTTGACACTCACTTGTCAAAACCAATTTGAGATCAATAGCTTCTAGAAGTATAGTGTGGGGAGTTTCCAATCTTTGGTATGTGATATGAAAATTATGGTTAAATCAAGAGATGGTCTCTGTTGGATCCCTTTTTATTGACACAAAGTGATGATGAAAGATAGATGGATTGACAAATGTCTTGAATTGATCTAAGAAAAACTTCTATACAACCACCCAATTTTGTATGGATTCTAGTAGTAAATTAATGTACCAATTTAATGTGGCTTCTTCCAAAGTGTATGGGAATAGATGAAGGACCACATCTTCATGTTGAATTTCCTTCTTATTACATATTTTCTTTAAGACTTTGATGTGATTATTTTTTTTGTTTCTTACCATAGATGAAATTTGGATGGAAGTTTTCAAGATTCTTGGGGAGGTAATGAAATGGACCTTGTAAGTTGATGGTTGAATCATGTGCATTTGCAAAGAAATCCATAGATAGGGCCAGTTTTGGATGACTTTGTTGTTGGGAAGGGTTTTACAAAATGTTATAAATAGAAGTAATAGAGTGTGACAGGAAAGATGATGATGGAATTTGTGACATAAATGGGTAGGGATTTGGTATCCCTTTGTCACTATGAGGCTTTGGGAAATGGTTGAGTTCTAGGAATTCATCTTTTCTAGTTGAAAACATAAATGATCTCTAAAAGGAAGAAGGTGGAATTTTCTAGTCTGTGCACCTTTGGGGGTAGAAAACTAGTGCACTTGGCATACCTTTGTGTTTAGTGCACCTTATCAAATGGTGCACCTTCACACTAGAACACTTGCACACCTAAATGCTTGTGAAATTTAGTACTTAGAAAAATTGAAAGATGCCCTCCTTCTAGAGCCAATTCTATTGAGAAGTCATTTTGCACAATGCCAATGGTAGAAATTCTTACAAATTTCTCTCTTGAAAAGTTGATCAATTTAACCAACTCCAATGTTCTGAGTGGGTTTTTTTTTCAACCCACTAGGCAGCTCAGTTGAAGATAAATTTGAATGTTCACAAGGAAACCTTTTCTAGTATATTTAATCTACAATAACTCTGAAGAAATTCAACCACTAACCAATGTATTTTTCTATATTTTGATTTTAATGATGAATACAATTTCTAATAATGCAACAATATGAATTCATATTCTAACCACGTCTTCAAAATAAAATAAAAGAGTTGGGGTAACAAGAAATAAAAGGAAAATGCTAAAAATGAAATTCCTAATGGACTTAATTCAAAGATACAACACTTCTGCAAATTAAATCTTCAAAAGGATTAAGTAGGGAACCAATGAAATTAGGATTAGTGCATCCTAAACTCTATCAATGTAATCATCAAAGGGAATTAATGGAAATCAAAGGATGTTTCACAATTCATCAAATTATATAGCCACAAAAAGTGCACATACATGAGACAAATTTCTATGCAAGATCTCATAAGTGATTATTTCTCCAATTGATCACAATAAAGGAATTTGTTAAGAAATGAAAAACACCAAAACTAATATATTTCATGAGAATTAAAATACAATAAAACCATTGGCTCTGTCACTATTCATGAATATAAATTCACACAAGAAATAGGCATTCCAATAAGAAACAATACACATAGAATGAGAGTGCCAATATCATACTTTATTACATCAAAATACCCATCTTGAATATATATTACATCTCTATATTTATAGGAAACCCCATCCTTAATAAAATTTTGGATCTAGGGATTTTTCCTTACAAAAAGCATGTTAAAATCACTAATTTTAAGAAAATTATGTACAAATAGACTCTTAACTAGGTGCTAACTAGGCACACACTCTTTATTTTATTAATTACATGGTGCATGGACATTTACACGACTCAAAAACTCACAAAGAAGAAAAATATGAGAAGAGATAAGACTATAGGTGATATAGGATTTTTTGGAACTTCTTTAGATGCAAAGCTTTGGCTTCACTGTGTATCTCTATCAATTAAACTGCAGCCAAAATGCATTTTCAGTGCATGAAATGCTCAACAACTAGAAATGGGAGTTAATTGTTGGTGCCACCACAACTAATTAAAATTTTTGGCACACTTTTACACCTTATAAAATGGTACACTTTTCACTAGTGCACTAGCACACCTGCACACCTTTGGAGATGGCAAGACCAAAATTGGCAAAATTTGTCTAAGTCCCAAAATTTCAATTTCTAGCATCTGGGCTTTCTGAACCCCCTACCAAAGTGATGTCTAGATGTTTTTCTTTAAAATTTTGGATAATGGTGATGATCTCTTTGGTATTCAAGAATTCTAGGGACTCGTACTTAGTTCTCACTTCGCAGCATTATTCACTGACCTCTTGCCTAATTCCCACAGAATCTTCCAACTTGGAGTCCAACTCTTTCAGCATCTCCTCACTCTTAAAGATGTGCCTAACATCATCTTCAAAGGATGACTTTTTGAAAAATTCCCAAAATTGTTTTACAATTGCTTCAATTGAGCACAATTGCATCATAGAGTCATCTACAAAAATCTCCAAGTTGGCAGTGCTATAATATTTATCTACATCCAAAAATTAATGAAGAGCCCTCTTCACCACATCATGGATATCTTCATAAAATTTGATCATAACGCTATTAGTAGTTGTTATCTTTTCTATCCAATCATATACTTTATCAAATTTCATTATTGAATACATATCTAATACTATCTAGTACCTTTGACCCTTGATGGACTTCAATTCTTCCAAGTCATTGGTCCAAGTGGTTACTTCATCCATCCAACCAAAATCTTGGTCCACCACTATAACCAACCTATTAACACTCTTCTAGATATTGCATTTTTACATATTGCATTTTTACATCTCTATCCTCAAAATTATGATGTCATCTCTTACATACATCCAAAAATGAATTGCTATATTCAAGGCTCAGAGCTCGTTCGTTGAGGGAAGCCACTAGATTGATCTCAGGATGATCACAACCTAAAGGAACTATTACCTCCTTCACATACTCCCACCATATATCATTATGTTTTCTTAGTTCCAAAATCTATGTCTTATCCTAATCCAAGTGTCAAAACACTTATTTGAGGCCCATAGTAGTCAAAAATTTGGTTAGGTCTATGGTGGCCTTCTCCAATACAACTTACTTCATTCTTTAATCCTTTGGGGTGATGCCTTATGTATCTTCATGAGTAGGGGGAATAGAAATATATTTCATTAGATTATTATTCTAGTTCTTCATGATAAAATCTAGTTTCTTAGGATTACCCTAGATGGGTGTTAGTGTCCTCACCACCTTCATGAATGCCTCTAATCCTTCTTCCTTTGTATACTCCACATACATCATTTGGTGAGTTAATACTTCTTGTTTCAACCAGACTGGAGAGGTACCATAGGAGACATATATTGATTTGATGATGATGTCATCTCTGAAGCTAGCCCCTTTCCACTATGACTTCTCTCTAAGGATTTATGTATTTACAATGGCTCCACTATTGAGGTAGCCATTGTGGTCCTTAGAGGAGAGGATCCCAATTCTTGTATAGGTTGTGTTTGTTCTCTCTCTCTAGAAATATTCCCTTCCTATGAGACTTCATCTATATGCAGTTTTATGAAGTCATTTTCTTCTATTGTTTGACTTTTAGACTCTATGATTGGAGGAGGCAATAAAGTGACTTCCTATTCTAGTGGGGGAGGAGGTGGTGACAGTGGATTCCTTAGATGTAGAGAAGGTATACCCAATGGTCCTAGTTGGAGTGGAGGTAGCTAATTCCAATCCTTGCCTAGTGATTCTCTACATGGATATCCCTTATTACCCCTCCTTCTAAATGAGTTCCTCTGAGCATAAAATTTAACTCTGAAAGGTAAAACATATTTGACCCATCCCTCTCCATAGACTTGGTCCACCCTTCATATTCTTGGTCCATAGACTCTTCAACCTGAATTGGTTGTTCTTGGGTGTCCAGTGGCATTTGCATCACATTCCTCCTCCTTTCCTCTTATCCAACCCTTTTTTATCAAGTCCTCTTCTTCAAAGGGATATATTATATTTCCTCTTCTTTCTCTTCACCCTCAACCTCAGGTATGGTTTGAGGAATCCAAGGTGAAGGAGTTCTTTTCTTCTTTAATTCTCTCTTCTTCACCCCTACCACAACTATTTCAATCCTAGCCTTCTTTGGCATTGACTGGGACACCTTTATTTGTCTCTATTTGACTAGGTGTGGCCTCTTCTTCTTTAGTTCCTTTCCTCTTATTTTTCCTCTTTACCCTTTCACTGAAAAAGTAGGCCACTTCTTGTATGTGTACATGGTCTCTAGCCTAACCAAGGGCTTCTCCTAGAATTTTTAGAATTTTGACCTTACTCCCTTTACCCTTTTTGGGTTATGCAGGTGCCTATAAGGTTGGTGCATTAGGGACTGGTTCCAATTGAAAGGCTTCTTAACCCAATATTTTGTTAATTAGTTGGCATGCCTTACTTAGTGTTGTATGTCATAATTCTCCTCTTTGTTGAGCAGTCATTTTGCATGATGCTTAATGGAAGAAATCCTTTTGAATGTCTCTCTTGAAAATCTTATCAATGACCAATTCCAAGGTTCTGGATGGTTGTTTTTCAAACTCGTAGGTAACTCAATTGAAGATAGTGTATGTTCACAAGGAGGCATTTGCTAGTATTGACCGATTTGCACACCTATTACTGAAATATAAACACAAAGAGATATATTTTTTGTATTTTCTATTTTATGATGAATGCAATTTATCAATGCAACTATATGAATTCCTAATTAAACCAAGTGTTTGAAAAGAAAATAACAAAGATAGAGTAACAAGGGATTTTAAGAAAATTACTAAAGGGGAAATTCCTAATGGACATAAGCCAACATAATAACATATCTAAGAATTAAATTATCAAAAGGATTTGGTAGGAAACTAATGAAATTAGGAGTGGTGCTTCCTCAACTCCACTGATGCAATTTCCAATGTCATGTTTCATCAAATCATGAGGCCATGAAAAGTGTTCTCACACGAGATAACATTTTATGCAAGAACAAAGATGATCCTTTCTCCAATTCATCACAACAATAGAATTTGTTAACACAAGGTAAATACCATAACTAAAATATTGCATAGTCATAATGATCCAATAAAATGATTGGCTCCATTATTATTCATGAACATGCATTTACAAAAATAACACACTTCGGCAAGAATAACTACACTCAGAATGAAAACACCAATAGTATATATTATTGCATCAAAATAATGGCTGGGAGTACATATTACATCCATGTATATAAAAGAAATTCTCTCCTCCTTTTGTGTTAGGAGTGAGAGCTCTTCTGATGCAAACTCATGTTAAAGAATTAATAAAATAAAGTTATTTACAAACAAACAAACTCTCTAAATGGTGCTAAGTAGGTCTCCACCCTTTTTTATATCAATTAATGGGTAGATGAGCCTTTACATGACTTAAAAAATAAAATAATAAGAAGATAGAATCCATGAGATGATATGGGAGTAACTAAGAACTCTAAAAATGGAAGTTCAACCTTCTCTAGGTGTCTCTAGGAGTTGAATTATCATCAAAATGTATTTCCAATGTATGGAATGCTTTAAAATAGTAATTTCTAGTTAACTATTGGTGCAATGTTTCTTCTTCAAAACTGTTGGTGCACTTGTGAGAAAAGTACACCTTCACACCTATGCACCTATGCATCTATGTTTTCTTCCCCTTTATACCAAAATGATGTCCGGATGATTTCTTTTGAATTTCTCTATTACTTCTACTACTTTTTTAGCCTCTAGTAATTTTAATGTATCATACTTATCTTTAACTATTTGTCAATAGTTGCTTACTTCTATTATTGTTTCCATAAAATCCTCAAGCTTAGTATCTAGTTCCAACAATGCTTCTTCAATTTTAAATGGTTGTCTCACATCATCTTCTAATGAAGCATTCTCAAAAGTGTCTCTAAATTATTGAACTATAGTTTTCACTAAGGAAAGCTTGGTCTGTGACTCATCTTCAAAAATCTCAAGGCTAGCAGTGTTGTAGTATTAATCCGCTTCCAAAAATTGCTCTCGATTCTTATTCTTAATTCTTTGGATTCCTTTATGACCTTATTCTCCAAAGAAATTTTCTCTATCCAATCATCTAATTTATCCAACTCTCTTTTTTAGTATATCTCCATCAACATCTAGTACCTTTTCCCTTTTTATAGATCTAGGTACTTGCAAAGCATTGGCATAGGTATGCACTTCATCTATTAGCCCAAAATCTTGGTTTATAATGGAAATAATTTTTTTGCCATTAGTATGGATTTTATGTAACAAGTTCAAATTGCCTTGTTTTATTTTCACTCCCCTCTCCTCAAAACTATGACATCAATGTTGACAAGCATCCAAAAATGAGTCCATTTGTGGTCCTACTTGTTTTCTTTCTAGTGCATCTCTAAGAGTAATCTCAAGATTATTCAAGTCTATCAGTCCCACCACCTCTTTCAAGTATCCTCTGAATAGCTCATTCTACTTCCACAATATTATTAGCTTTGAATCATCTTTGTCCATGTGTTTAAACACTTGCTTGAGGCATGTGGTAATCAAGACCTTTGTTCTATCCATTGTGGGCTTTCCCTAGATGACCTCCTTCATCCGATAATCTTTTAGAGACAATTGTTTGGTGTTGGGATGAGGAGGTGGAATGGCAATGTGTGTTAGAAGTACCTATTCTTGATTCTTCATTATGAAGGAAAGTTTTCGAGCATCACCCTTAGGTGGCTTAGGATTCTTTATTGCTTTTATCAATTATGTCATTCCCTCCTCTTTGGTCAATTCCATCTTCCTCTTTTTCTTGAACATGACCTCCTTCTTCCATGATTGTGTTGTTCCCATTGGTGACATGTATTGTGTTGAAGAAGTTGGTTATGAAATAAGCTCCTTTCCGTTATCACTTCTCTCTGGAGTCTTCTCATATCAAAGAATATTTTCAAAGAGAGTTTCTGTGCTATGTTGGGCTAAGGACCTAGCCTTAGTATCTAGAGGAATTTGTTTACTCTCTTCCTCTATATGTCTATACTTAGATACTTCATCTACATGCAACTGTACATATTATCCTTCCTCTATATTTTGGTTATCTGACTCTGATCTTTTAAGTGTCAGAGGAGGTGGAGCTATTGATCCTTAGCTACTATCATCATCATGTCCTATCATGGTGGAGGAGGAATTGTAATAGGTCCTTGAGGTAGAGGAGGCAATTGATTCCAGTCCTCTCATAATGGCTCATTCCTTGGAGTATCTCTTATTTTCTCTCCTACCATCTCAATGCCTATGGGCATAAAATCAAAATCTGAGAGATCAAAAATTGCTGCTCCTTCACCTTCCATTTTTTCTATCCATTTTTTTTGTTCATCCTCTGAGGTCTCAACCTAGATGAGCTCTCTAGGTATAGATAGTGGTGTTTGGGTAGAGCTTCTCCTTCTCTCTTCTTTGGCCATAGTAGCCAAGAAAGTTATTTTATTCAAAGGGACAAACTCAATTTATTCCTCTTATTCCTCGTCCTCCACTTCTGGGATAGTTTCTAGCACCTATGTAGAGGGAGTGCTCTTCTCCTTTAATTTTATCCTTTTTACACCTACCACCATCATTTCTATTTGGGCTCTCTCGGGCACCAATAGGGAGGCTTCTTCTTCTAAGGTTCATGGAGGTGGAATTGATTCATGTTATGGTGGTTCCTGCTATTGTTGCTCCTATTGTTTCTCTTATTGAGCTTGTTCTAACATTTGTTGGTATTCTATTTCCTATGTAGTTAGTTCTTCTTGATCCTTAGCCACTTGCTTTCTTACCCTTGGGGATTCCTTTCTCTTCTTGCCCTTTCCTTTCCTTGTCTCAAAATACTCGACCACCCACTCATGTTGGTATACCATTTCTAGCTTCACTGCTGATTTGGTAGGATAGGTCAGTATAGTGACTTTTGTTTCTTTTCCTTTCTCTTGTCAATCTGTAACCTGAAGAGGTATGGCTCAAGGAATTTGATCCATCCAAAAAGGTTTCTTCATCCATTCCCTTATAAGATGAACCACATGTTGACCCCAATGAACCATATCATCATTCTCCTCATGCCCTATTTCTATGTTCATGATGGGCTTATCATATATCTTATCCTTGTTGTATAAGGGATCCATTATTTCAGAGATATCTTTGTTCCAAGACTTTAGGGATATCTCCATGTTTAGCATATTTTCTACCCAATGTAGACTCATTCTAAAATAGTCCCTAATATAGACAGCATAGTCATCTACTACATTCATCCAATGATCTTCTAGTGCTTCCTCATGCACAAATTTATTCCCCACTAGATTTTGCACTTGTTGACATTATAGCTAGATAGATGAGGACATGTTGTCATTTATGAAAACATACATATTTTGGTATTTCATTGTGAAATCAATGGAAAAAAATGGTCTAATTATTGGACACTTTGTAATAGCACAAAGAGAGATTCGGTATGTAAATATGATAGAGTTTGAGTTATCTCATGTGTAGTTAAGGATTGATAGATCATAGTCTCATGATGATGTATGTTAGTGCACAAATCTATATGGATAGTATGACAATAGTTACAAATGAATTGCTAGTACAAGTAATTAACAGAATAGAACAAAGCAGGATAGTAAAACTAATTGAATGGCTTAAGGAATTGATTTGGTAACAAATAATTACTTCACCATGATAGGATGACATCCTTGATGTTAACCCCAAGTCATTTTTATAATTATCAAATTGTCTAGAAGATTTGAGGCCGGTTGATCAAGATTTTTAATAATTTGCAAGGTATAAATCAAGATTATATCTTGGGTAGCTAATGTGAAGTGAACAAGTGATGTGAAATATTGCAAAAAAAAGTTATATGATATGTGAGCTTTGTATGATGCAAGATTTGGTGTATGATTAGAAGATTCACAAAGTGTAGCACTGAGACAGTATCACATCTATATCTATACTTGTGAAAATACTTATTTGTATATTGCATGTTAGGGCAGTGAGCTCTTATTGCATACTTTATAAATTCTCTACCAACTCCTAATGTTAGAGTAAATAATTAATTAATTGTTAATTATTTATTCTATTTGCTTAAGCTTACTTAGGGTCATGCATTTATTTAATACTTTGTATTTAATGCATGTTGAGGTTAGTTGTTGACAACACGAGAGTTTGTTCCCTTCTAGCATGTTCCACCTTTTTTGTGGATATGTGTTGAGTTTTCATCTTATCTTCTACCACCTTCCAGCTTGTTCTACAAGCTTCCATGAGCTCTTTATAAGCAGGCTCTCTCTCTTTGAATTTTAATAACATCACATAACATTGTGCATATTGTAAATACATTTTCATTGTGTTTGCACATATTGTCTCTCATGTCCATTTAGGGTTTTTCCCTTGCTCCATGCTCTTCCTCTTCTTGGCTTCTCTTTGACAGGTTCTCGCATGCAAGTGATCTTGGGTGTCTTCAGAGTTGGCTTTTCTCAACTCTAACATGGTATCAAATCCTTCCTGCTGCTGCTCCGTTGAAGAAATTTTGAAGCCGTGATTTGAAGTCACAAACCCTAGTTTGTTTGTGCATTTTTTCTTCAAATCAGGGGATCAACATTTTTTTGGAGCACTTTCAGCCTAAACGAACATCACCATTAGATCCGGAAGGCCATTTGCAGTCAGGATTCATATAAAACTTGTCAAATTTGGAGACAAAGCTCCGGGAAGCAAATTTTTTTTACATCAGGGCCTTCCGTTTGGATCGTACGAACGCACGGCAATTTTTTTTTTTTAAAAGGGGCACAGGGCCACACCACCGCGACACCACCCAGCGGCCACCGCGGGGCTTCCCACGCCACACCTGCACCCGGTTCCTCATCTCCTCGGCCGCCCGCACCAGCGGCTCTGTATTTGCTCCGCCTGTGATTTGCATCGGCAGCTGTTGTCCAGCCTCTGCCGCGGACTAATTTTGCCGCTATGGGTTTCCTCCACCCGAGCTGCCCTTCAGCAACCTCTGTCGGTAGCGCTTTAGATCCACCGCCTCTGTCGCCTCCAGTCTGGCCGCTCCGCCCGCTGTCAGCGACAGCTCGTGTCCCCGTCAGCAGCCTGCGTAGCATTTTGCCTAGTCTGCGCTTGACACGTGGCACGGGCACCACGTGGCACATTGCCACGTGGCCCTTGCCACATCATCCATACTGCCATGTTGTGATGCCACGTGGCTCCTTTTTTGTGGCGATGACCTCCAAGCCGTCAAATTTAGTCACGTGGCTTGCTGACGTCAGCGCTGTGTCATCAACCTGCCTTGTACCTCTCCTAATTTCATTTTGGACCTACTTGTGGTTTTTTGGCCATAACTTTTGCATACGAAGGTATTTTTCTGATTTGAAAGAAGCATTAGAAAGCTGGTTCTAAGACAGAGATTTTGGTGTAGGTATTTTTTGGTTTTGATACTTTTTTACTGCCCATTTTTTTTGTTGAAGTCCGAAGTCCTATTTTTGACTCCGACATGCATATCTTTTGTGTCCAATGTCAATTTTTTGAAAACTTTATATTTTTGGAAAGCTGGTTCTATCACCTTTTCAGAAATGTAGTCCTTGTCCTTAGTTTTTGGCCTCTACTCTTTCTATCATAGTTTTGGCATTTTTCCTCTATGGTTGATATTTTGAGTGTTTTAGGCCCGAGGATCATTTTCCTGGCATGGTTTGCTTTGTTTTCGGCTGCACTTTCCTTTGTTGCAGCTCTTTTTCAATTTTGATCATTGTAGCTATCATTTTGAAGCACTTTTTTGTTTCACACTGAGATAAAGTGTCACTTTTGCATTCCGAGAATCATGAACGTTATTTTGAGTCAGTTGTACTTGCACTATTTTCATAAAGCACCATGGGGGGGATTATTGTTTGCTATTTTAGGTATTCTCCCTTTGTCAAGTGAGTGTCCCTTCCATGAAATTAGCCCCATGCAGAGTCAGTTTGACCGTGTCTTTATCGGTGTCTGTACCTCTTTTCCTCTCTCCTCGTTCTTGATTCGTTTGCAGGAGACTTTGGCCCACCTTCTCAGTTGCCTATCATCACACCCTGTCTGCATTAAGGGGGGGTTATGCTATTGTTCTAATGCATCCATGGTTCGATGGTTCGATAGTGTGAACTATGTATTTAGTGGTTGATCCTATATACAAGACGATTGCAGTGGCTGGCTACCTATGCATTTCGATGAGATGGATCATCTACCATATAGAAATGCTCAGTTTGTGCCTTCTTCTTCCATGGAGGTTCTTCAGATCAGTAGTTTGGCAGAATTGCGGCTTCTTCTTGCTTCAGTGATGCTGCTTTACATGATCACTTCTTGTTCCTGTTTTAGGGGACAATTTCCCTAGTTGGAGACTTCTTCAGTTCTTCACTAGGTTCTTACCTCTTTTTGGGGGAGGGTTTTTCCCACATGGTTTTCTCTCTTTCCCCATTTTTAGAGGTTGTATCTTTTCTTGCATTGTACTTGGGTACCTAACATGGCCTAGTTGTCAGGATCCATTTTGCATTCATCTTAGTTTTGTGAGCTTAAGGCATTTCCCTAAGTTGCACTTAAGAGGGGGTGTTAGAGTAAATAATTAATTAATTGTTAATTATTTATTCTATTTACTTAATCTTACTTAGGGTCATGCATTTATTTAATACTTTGTATTTAATGCATGTTGAGGTTAGTTGTTGACAACACGAGAGTTTGTTCCCTTCTAGCATGTTCCACCTTTTTTGTGGATATGTGCTGAGTTGTCATCTTATCTTCTACCACCTTCCAGCTTGTTCTACAAGCTTCCATGAGCTCTTTATAAGTGGGCTCTCTCTCTTTGAATTATAATAACATCACATAACATTGTGCATATTATAAATACATTTTCATTGTGTTTGCACATATTGTCTCTCATGTCCGTTTAGGGTTTTTCCCTTGCTCCATGCTCTTCCTCTTCTTGGCTTCTCTTTGACAGGTTCTCGCATGCAGGTGATCTTGGGCGTCTTCGGAGTTGGATTTTCTCAACTCCAACACCTAATAGGGTTGAAGCTTTTGAGAAGGCCTAGTCCTCTAACAAGGACTTGAGACATTATATGTACTTGATTGACTCCTAACATGGTTAATATCCTTAACATGATTCTTTTTTTTAGTGGATCATCTTGTGGGTATCATCCGCACCAAGGTTTTCCCTTGGCCAAGGTTTCCCTAGTGAACAAATAATGGTGTTATGAGTTATCTATGTGTATGGTTTTATTTATTTTTCAACATTGTTGGTATACTTTCATATGCAAGTTATAAAGTAATTAACAATATCTAGTTATGGGAAAAAAATTGTAGTCTACTAATTCATCCCCTCCTCTTAGTATTATCTATTTCTAACAATTGGTATTAGAGAATAACTACTCAAAAGAGGCTTAATAGCTTGAGCAAGATCCCTATGAATATGGAATAGTTTAAGAGAAATTGTGAAGAATCTCTTGAGAAAATTGATCATCTTACTAAAGAAAGAGGTAACTTGAAAGATAGGTATGAAGATGAAAAAGTTTACATTGGCATACTAAAAGATAAGATTGACTATCTGAGATCTAGGAAGGAATCAATAGAGCATATTATTGGCAATGATGAAGTAGGAACTCTCAAGAAAGAAAATGAGATCTTGAAGCATGAGTTGAAAATTTTTAAACTTATGTTGAGTCTGTAGAAGGATGACTATAAGATTGAACCATATCTAAAATTTGAGAATGCAAACCTAAGATCCCAATTGTCTCAAGTAACATTTGAACTAGATTCTATTAAGATAGAGCATGCAGAATTAGAAAATTACAATACTATTGTGAAAGGAGAATTGGCACAAGTTGAAGATTAGTTAGAGAAGCTTTAGTCTAGTAGTGAGAAAATTGATGAACAACTATTTTACCAAAGATCTTCTTATGATAACACAGGCCTTGGATATCTTATTGGAGAAAAGTCAACCAATAAAACTAAAGTTATGAAAGAACTAGATCTAGTTGTTGAGATCCCTAAAGAAACTAATAAGAGTAGGATATAATCAAGCATATCCACAAAAGTATCTAAAGAAATTGAGCAAGTCGACTTATCTAAGAAACATGATGAACCTAAGAAAATAGAATAATAACCTAAGGAAGTTAGACATGAATTCAAAGGTAGATGTTTTATATGTAATGAAGTTGGTCATATGAAGAGAGATTGCATAGGCAACTCCTTTAAACCTATCACTAATTTCTAGTTTTATAATTGTCATGGTTATGGTCATAAAGAAGTAGATCTTAAGAAACCTAAGTTTGATAGTAGTAATGGAAATAGTAGAATGTTTAGGAACACTAACCCTATAGGTAATGAAAGAGGGAGATCATAAAACTGATCCAATGATGGTGAAAGACTTAATGAAGGAAGGAAAGAAATTGTATGTTACAAATGCAACAAAACTTGACATACACATGATAGTTAGAATGGAACTAATCAGAGAAGGAATGCACTTGTCTGTTAGTTATGCAATAACTTTGGACACATGGAAAGATTTTTTAGAATGGATAGAAAAAATTTAAATAGGAATCCTAATTAAAAAAGGAACAATAATAGAAATGAAAGAAGAAATAATAATGATAGTGCTATCAATCAAAAGTAAGAACTTAAAGAGCATTTTGATGTATTTAAGGAAACATTTGTGAAAGCTAATAATCCAAAAAGTTCTTATACCTTTTAGAAGAGTAGTATTTTGATGCACCTAATGGAAGATTGAAGTCAGCAGTTATTTGTAACTCAACCTATTTGAATTAAGCATTTCAAGTAGAAGCAGAATGTCAGTTGATTCAAATTGATGTTAGAAATTGAATTAGAAGTTGCATAGTCAATAGAAGGTAGAAGACATAGTGAGGAAGCTATGGTGAAGTGCACAAGTGTTTTTGTGATTGCAGTAAGTCCTACGAAAGAAATCAAGCTTATTGGTAATTAGAAACACTTTGTGAAGATAAAGTAGATACACATTTAATGTAAAGTTAAAGTTTAAATGATTTAAGGATTGTGAAAAATATTTTCAGTACCATTTGTTCATGTAAAGAGTTTGGAGCATTTGTGAGTGATTTGATAAAAGAAAATTTAGAGTGAATTGAAGCAGCTAAAGTGAGAAGTTGAAGAAACCCTAATATGTGATAATCAAGGTATTTTATGAAAACTTCCAACTGAAATTTTCAATATAATTAGTTATCATTATGTAAAGGCATTTTTTATGTCATCTTAGTGAGAGGCCAAGGTATAAGTTAAAGAAGCACTTGTTTTTTTGTTTAATTGATGATCCTTTGGGAGCATTCTTGTAAATCTTTCCTAATGTACTTCACGTAGAAGATTTAAGAAGCTACATTCACTATAAATTTGAGAGTATTGGAGATGAAAATATTCATAAGGAATTATGTATTATGTGTAATGGAAACCTAACCTTGGAACTTGAGTACACATAGCTGAATGAGTTGAATCTGATCAAGTATAAGTTTTATGTGAAATTTGATAATCATCAATGGAGTAGGATTATTCTAAGAAGAGTACATAAAGATATGTTTTGGATAGGTTGTATACCTATTGTGATTGACATTGATCTAATTCATAAGGTCACTAGACTGAGCAATGAAGGTTTTAATGCAGTAAATGATAGAAACGTCAAGAAGGTTATTGAAACAAATTTGAAGACTAAATTTGATGGAAGAAATATGAAGGCTGATATAATTGAGGACACTGCAGTTAGAGTGTTGAGCAAGATTATAGGATATAAGCTCAATCATAGTTCAAGGGTAAATTATGTGCTAGTAGGATTTTTACATATAGCTTATGTAATGTTGTTGAAAAGAAAAAGGTAAATATGTGTGATATTGTATTAGTGCAATTGTTGGAAAACATTTCAAAATTAAAGAAATCTTAGAATGCAATTTTAAGATTTGATTCTATACTGACCTATTTGTTTTTCCAAGCAACCAAGTAAATTCTTGGAATTATAAGTTGGGATAGTAATGAGTGCACCATGAAAATGATCACTCGGTATTACAAGGCTAGACTTGAAAATGTTAGAGATAGAGACGTAGATAGAGTGATGAAGAATTTTCAATTGGAAATGAACCATAGATACAAAATTCCTCTTACTATTGTGGAAAAGTACAAGGATGAAAACTTTTTAATGGTAGAAACTAATACAACTTGTATGGAGGTAGTGGAACCAAGAGTTAAATTCATAGAACCTATAGTTTATGAAATGAGTGAAGAACTCATTAAAGGTTATGCAAACATAATATTGAAATAAAAAAGGGATACTAAATGCCCTAGATGGGGAACTTATGAATAGAAGATGAAACAAGTGTACTCTAGACTTCACATCAAGGAAATAATAATAATGTCGATAAAAGGATAGAATCTATTCTCAAGGAATCAGGTATGACAAAACAATAATTTGATGAGATCAAAGGTATAACTTTGGAAATGAAGGCTAGTGGGAAAATAGAGGTATTGATAGCTACTCCCATTGCCATATCAACACATTCAGAAGAAATGACATTAGAAGGATCTAATACATGGATACTATTACACCTTATGAATTAGTTGCACAAGTGCAACCATTCAAGGAGAAACTTATACAGAAGAAGAAGAAACACATGTTGAAGATGTGGTAGTTACAACATTTGTGTAGAGGAAATCTAGTACAGGAGAACCCCCAAATTCATCCATTAAAATCACACCAATGGACCCAAATACAAGGGATAATGGTATTTATTGTATTTAGGATCCATTTATGTCAATGAAGTCCTATTTGTAAGGCAAGGGAACACTAGGTGATCTTATAAACCTAATTGTCTACCTTAGTCATTTTGGGACAATTTAATGATAGGTTAGGATAGAATAGTCTAGGACCCCTAAGGAAGGTTCAAGATGTTAATTTAGCCTTTCTAAGGTCCTTAGTAGAGTCTAGGCTTAGAACTTTACTATTTTGAAAACACTTGACATCTTTTGTAAAAAGTTGCCAATGTTGCAATGTTGCAAAATGCAACTTTTTGTCAAAAAATATAACTCTTTGTCACAAAATGCAACTTCTAAATCCCATGTTCACAAAAAATTTGGCCGGTTAGAACTATTTGGGGAATGTACAAAAAGGTTGAGAAACCTTTTTCCAGGTAGAGGGTTAACCTATTGTAAAATTTAATGCCAAAATTAATAAAAATCTAATTGTTTTCTTGAAAACCTAATTGTATTATGAGTTGTACAAATCCCCATACACCATCGAAGGATTATGAAATTTATCCTAGTATCTTATGATAATTTTTCAAGTGGTTTGAGGTCTTTAAGTGGAGTGAAATGAAATTTATACAATTTTGTTTGGTCATTGCTTGCAGGAAGGCCCCAACTAGGGTTTTGAGACAAAATTCCTCTTTCATAGAGACTCCACCATGGGAAATATCTAAGCCTTGATGGAAAAAAAGGAGGGAGGATGTAATTTAATATTTTTTTGGTCTTATATAAGGAGATATCTAGTGGAGGGTAAAATCATTAAACCCTCTCGACAAGCATCTAGATGTGACTGTCCAAAATTTGGGTTTTGAAGCACAACTTGGCCCATGGATGGAATGAAGACCTGAATCCTTGGGTTTGGTAGTTTGACATGATCTTTAAAGTATTACAATTTTTTTTTATTTTAATGGGATTTTAAATTGAGACACTTGCTTTCTAAAAGAGACCTAAGTGCCCTATTAGGCCTAGGAGGAAATTGTGAACAGCGGGAGTTAGGAGATTGACCAAGATTCTTAACTTAGAGGGTGTTGTTGGTGAGTGAATTAAAACATTTTATGGTGTTATAGACTTTATTTGGTTCACTTCCATGTAATTTTTCTTCATTAATCCATCTTTTCTCCTTGTGGCCCTATATTGGATTTTGTGTCTAAAAAGTATCTCAGAGTTGTTTATGTCTAGAATTTGCCTTATATTGCTTATAAATGTAATGTCTAACCTTGATATAACCTTGATAAATCCCTAAATTGTTTGATTCTAGTTTTGACTTAATTGTTCCTTAAGGGTATTTAAGATTAGTGAGAGAATCTCATCTTGTAAGTGTGGGTTTTGGGAACTAAAGTGGAGCCCTAGATTATATGTTGGGTAGAGAGGGTTGAAGAACTTTGAGTATTTTATTGATATATTTTGGGGCTCTACTCCAAATGGTATCAAAAAAAGGTTAGATATTTGGAGGAGATAAGTGGCTAACATGGCAAAAGAAGAAGATATTGGACTATCTAATAGAATGAAAAATGTAGAACTACTAAGGGTAGTGAAAGAAGATGATGCAGAAAGAAAAACAATCAGGAAAGAAATGGAAAAGCTTAAGGAACAATTCAAAAAGGGAAGTAGTGGAAACTCTAGAGTTGAAGAGGAGGGCAGTGAAATTGAAGACCCTTGTGGGATAAAGAGGAAGGGGAAGTTCTTGCTAACTAGAAGCTACTTTTGAGAACCTTGAGGTCTACTGAAAGAAGGACCATCGATTGTAAGATTAATCTATGTCTTCAGTGGGAAGATGGATTTAAAAGAAGTCATGGATTGGCTTGATGCACTCACAATTTATTTGACTGTGAGAGATACCAAAACACCAAAGGGTGAAGATTAAAAATGAATATGAGAGAGGATGAAAAAATTGAAAAATATGTTGAGAGAATCAAAGCTAGTGTTAGTGTAATCAAAGCCTCTGAAGGGAAAATCAATGATGTGATAGTGGTAAGAAAGGTACTTAGAACTCTTCTTCCTATCTATGCAATTAGAGTGTCTTCTATTCAATTAGATGTGATCCAAATAACAAGATAACTTTGGATTCTCTAGTTGGAAGATTGACAACATTTGAGCTAGATAACTATGATAATTATACTCCTACTTATAGCAATCTTGAGTTTGAATTTGAAGCCAAGTTATCACTCAAGAAAAAAGGTACAAATTCTAAATGAAATAAATCTAAAAGTGAAGAGGAAGATAGTTTTGATAGTGATCTTGAAGCCATTGAAGCATTTCTTGCAAGAAGGTATCCCAAAGGAAAAGGACAGTACAAAGGTAAAATTCCTTTAATCTACTTTTCTTGTGAAGAAAATAGTCACATTGATGCAAGGTGTCTAACTAGATAAGAAAAAGATGAAAAGAAGCACATCAAGTACAAAGGCAAGAAGGATTTAAAGAACTTCAAAGACTACAAAGAAAAAAGTAACAAGTCTTGTTTCATGGCTAAAGATTCAAATAGTAGTGATGATGACAAAATGGTCTATATTGTTATAAAAGATGAATATGATGATGAAGAAGATAAAATGGCACTTATTTCTCATGTTATAAAAAGTGATACATAGATTATTGATAGTGTTTTCTCACATCATATGATTGGTGATAAAACAAAGTTTGAACATTTTGAACACTATGATGGTGGAAGTGTGAGATTTGGAAATAATGAACCATGTTGCATAAAGAGAAAAGGTAGTATCTCACTAACCAATGAACTTAGATGTGATAATGCTTATTGGGTTGAAGGACTAAAGTATAATCTATTGAGTGTGGCATAGTTGAATAACATTGGATTCAAGGTAGAATTCATGAATGGGAAGGCCAAGTTTCTAGATGGAAAAGAAGATCTAGTTGGGTCTGGTAATCAAACAAAAGGTAACCTATTCTACCTAGATCTTAGTGAAATTTCATGTTTCATTGCTCAAGTAGAAGAAAGTTGGTTATGGCATAAAAAGTTATGTTATATGAACTCTTATAATCTGATCAAGATTAGCAAAAACAAAAGAGTGAGAGGTATTCCTAGTTTGAGGAAACCTGATATGGGCCTATGAAAAAATTATCAAATTAGTAAGATGGGCAAGACAAGTTTCAAGCGAAAGAACTATCATTCTGAAGAAGTCTTGGAGTTGGTTCATACATACCTTTGTGTATATGAGGCCTCACCTAATTTGTCATAGTATAGATGACATATTTGCATTATGATACTTCTAATTTGGCATTTTGATATGCTTTCGAGACTATAGGGTTATGTTATTTTAATATCTGCATCTTGTTGATATTTTTTTATGTCTACACATTAAGACCTAAATGATATAATTAGGATTTTGTTCATGTTCTAAATAGGAGCTAAATTGCAAAAATGCTTGTAATGTGAAATTATAATGTTTAAGTGGAGCTATGTTACTTGCATTTTGATATTCAAGATTTGGATATTTTGACATTATTCAAGGATTAGAAGGACAATGGCTTATTTTATCTATTGATTTTGACATTTATAGTAGTATTCTACATCTACGATATGTAATATGAACCTGATATTGTGAATGGAATGATCAAACACATATGGATGCAACTTTATGATAGGATAGAATTAGATAATGTTGTGATGAAAAATGTTAATTTGATTATGATTATTATGATTTAATGTGATATGTGGGTATATATTAATTTGATGATGATGATTATGATTTAATATAATATGCTGATAAATGTTAATATGATTATGATTTAATGTGATATGCCGATAAATATTAATTTGATTTTGATTTTTCAACATTTTGAATGATTTATTTAAAATGATTAGGAAAGGAAATTTAATTTAATTATGTTAATATGGATTACATAAAATTTGAAATTATATGCATATATATTTAATATGACCTACTTGGACTACTGATGCTCGAGTTGAATGTGCAGGAAGTGGAACCATGGAAATTTTGGGGGAAACAAGATCCAAACCTATGTGAACACAGTTTAACCAAGGAAAATATTTGGAAGATTCAAAAAAGCTTTTTTGTGATGTATTTTATTTCATAAATGGAAGTTTTCTTGTATGTGTAAATTTTTAATCAAAAAGATGCATTAGGAACATGTTGTGGTGATATGGAATGTACTTTTATGTGTCACTTGACACTTGTGGATTTTGTGTGTAATGACATGTCATTTAGGGTTTGTTCATGGTGGAATTTTACCCTAAAACTAATTACCTTGTAAATGAGCAAGTAAACTCACTTGACAATGGGTAGGATGGGTCACAATCAAAGCAAATTCGAAATTTGACTTGACTAGGGTTTTTGAGGGTCATTAGGTGGTCCCAAAGTGTCTTTTATGTGAAAATGAGTTGCCCATATGATAGTAAAACATTTTAGGGACCTAATTTTGGCCATGATAGTGCCTAGGAAGCCTAGGAGGGCCCTTTACCCATGCATTCTTCTATCAATTCGAAAATGGACTTGCCATGTGTTCTCTCCCATGTTTTCACTAAGTCAAATATAGCAAACTTAGAGGGAGACAAGTTTGTAAGAAGAAGTGGCTTGGTGTTTTTGCTAAAATAGTTAGTGGGAATGCCTTATTAGAAATTCTTGGACAAATTATTGGGGTGTTCACCCACTCTCTAAGTTTAGAGATAGTTAGGGTTTGGAGGAAGACTAAGGGAGCTCTACAACAACTATCATTTTCTTTAGCTTGGACCAAGGTTGGTGTTCAAACCATGATAATTTTTCTTTTAGCATTGCATAATGAATCTACATGCATGGAGGATTGTTATGGGATCATGTATTGTTATTGTGAACCTTTGTATTGTGTTGTGGTGGTGTGATTGTGCATTGTGTTTTCGTAAAATTTCTTTATTTTCTTTCTTGAATCGCCTTGTTTTGGTTTGAATGTCAAGTTTTTTTATGGTGTGAGGGCTTCACTCACCCTTTGGGAAGGGAAGAGAATTCCAAGGTGAAGGGCTTAGTTGGGCATGAAATATAGTTGAAAACCTTGGAGTATGGGCTCCATTGTATGCCATATTCATTCATATATTTCTTTGGGGGTGATAAGGGAAAGATGGTGTAGAAAGAAAGTTAATGTAGTATGGGCTTCAAGGAAGCTATAGTTGTTGGTTATGTTTGGAGGATATTTTTGGAAACCCCAAAAGGGCATGGAATTTTGTTGATTTGTGAAAAGCCTTGAAAGGGAATGAATTTTTTATATATTATAGATATGGTATGATATGGAAAGTCTCCTTTTTGAAAGCACACCTTCACCCGATATTCAAGGTTCCAATGGTTAACCAATGTGCAAGCCGTTGGAGGGATTGTTTAATATTATGTGATATGCTTCATGTATTGACAAGTGATGTGTGTGTGTATCCTATTTGGACTTGTTTCCCCTGCTTGGTAGGTGGCTTCAAAGAGGCCTAGGATGGGAGGTGAGCCTCCATGGTTCCAAGCTTTGTGTTGGTTGCAAGTTTTGGTTCCTATGAAGAGATTAGGGTTTCTCCTCTTGGCAATGTCAAAAAATCAAGTATGTAGAGAGAAAAATCGTCCCATGTTATCTCAAAATGTGTTGTGATGTTAAGTCTCCATTTTTATTTCAATGTGATGTAAAAAGAAATCTTCTTATTATTGCATATAGTTGAAATTGTGAAGTTGAGAAGTTGTACAAAGTGGCCTTTGTAGGGTAAATATTCATTGTGAATTTCACACTATATGATTTGATGTATTATGGAGAAGTTATCTAATGAGACCCTTCTTCTTGTGTTTATTGTAAATCATTTGGTAGAAATATTTCATAGTTGTTGTGTGGAAGATTATTATGGATATAGTTGTCTCAATTCAAAATATAGGTGACTGATTTGTAAAATCATATTTTATGAAATGGAAGAAAGTTATTATATTTTGATAGATCATTTTATGTGTATGAAAATTATTCATTTGGATTTCAAGTTCTATTAAAACCCTAGATTAGAAAAAATTGGCATGGCACCAACTCTACTCCTTAAATGTTCATGGTATGCATGGAAGGAATTTAAATTGGCATGATATATAGGCTAAAATCCATAAGGAGAGAGGAAACTTGTCGTAAAAGAATATTATGCTCTCTAGAAAATGTATGGGGGAAGAAAAAGAATTCCTTCCCCAAAATACAAAACAATAAAATATTCAAAAAGAACATATCTTGGGAATCCTATACATAAAATAATAAGAATTAGGACATTAGAATAGAGATTCAAACAAATAATGAAATTCTAGTCTACAAACAAGTGAAAAACAAAGACTCATATGAGTCATGTAACCCTTGTCACATTCTCTCAAAAAAAAATATACATGTTTAAAACTATGTCACATCAAGGACTATGTTGGTACCTAAGCACCTATCCCTTAACACTGGGAGATTACTCAAAAAATAAAACCCACCAGCAATGAATAATAAAGCTCAAACAATAAACAAAAAAAAAGTACAATAACTAAAGCAAACCCAAGTGCATCATACTCTCCTTAAAACCATTAGACGTATGTGGAAAGGGTGATGTTGACCCTTGCTTAGGACAAGACACCCCCTAACACATGGAAAACTTTAGAAATGAGGAACCTCCTTTTAAAAAAACCATTATAAAATTAAAACAAAAAGAAAAAAGAAAAACCATTTGATCATATGCTCTTACCTAGGTGCTAAGTCTGAGGGGGACATACTAATATTAATAATAAAAGTTCCACGAATAACAAAAAGAACACTAAAGCTAGCGCCTTCCATTATCAAGTTATTTAAGTGCATGTGATAAAGTTTTTGGGAGGGGACAACATGTTGACATAAAGTCAAACCCATCTCCCAAGGTGGCTCCACCTTGGAACAAGGGGAAGTGTGCCTCCCTAGATCCCTAGGCACCTTAGTAAGAGGAGACTTAGGATGGGACAAGGGATTTTAAAAAACCAACTCATGAACTAAGGTAAGGAAAAGTTAGGACATCTCATGGGATGCATTATTAAGGTTTGGGGGAATGGTAAAGACTTAGGTGGGATGGGGAAGGGGTAGGTGGTAAGTTAGGATAGATGTTAGGAAATTGTAGGGAATATTTACAAATGGAACTAGGCACTTGATTAGGATAAGGGGTGTTTTCTTGTATGGGTTAAGTGTGGTGAATTTAATTTTGTGAATACATGGGGTTGTGGTGTGTTAGAAATTTAATAACTTAATTGTATTTTGGAATTAGACTAGTTACTTAATCATATAACTAAAGGGTTAGGAGGTGAGTAGGTTTCGTTATTCTTTTTATAATTATAGGGTGATTTTAGAAGGAATGTAATTATCAAGATATGACTTAGGTTATTAATTTAAATAATTAAGTTGATTTTACTTTGTTATTCTATTTAGTCATGGAGAGAAGTGAAGTAGAATTATAGGTGGAAGTGTGCAGGAATTATGGAGAGATAGTTAAAGATTAAAATTAGGAACTAAACATGTCATTCTTATTTGAGATTTTATATTTATTTATTATCATTACTTAATTTTGTTTAAGCAATAATAGCATGACTCTTGGTTATGGGGTTAGTTAGGATACCCTTAGTTAGAGGTTGTTTGGGAAGTATCATAAATTGGTAATTAAATTTAAAAATATTAAATTTTATTCAACAAAGGGGTCATTAGAAGATAATACATTATAGCAAGTTGGATGATAAATAATTTGATGATTGGTTGAAGTTAATAGAGAATAGGATGGAAGAGTTTCGTTAGAGAGTGACACCTAAAGAATTGGACATAGAACATAAAAAGATAAGATTATACAGCTTGAAGTCAGGATATCTAGGACAATTATAGTCTATTGAATCTATTGAAACTACAGTGGTACAAACTTTATACTTCACATGCATAAGATCTTTACCCTAGGATGATAAAGTTTTCTCAATTTTATGATATAACCTAGATGAGCAACAAATGTTAGAAAACCAATTGGCCTACCATGAAAACTTGAAGCACAAAAGTTTGAATGGAAAGAAAATCCTCCCACAACAACTAAAATTAATTATCTCTAACCCAATGATCAAAATTGTGTCATTCTAACATTCTAGAGAATACTTGAATTGTTATACCCCAGATACTCCATGGTTCAATGGAATATTCCAAAAAAAATTATAGGTCTATATATGATATCCTTTAGTTCACCATTCAAAAAAAAAAAATTGTGGTTGTGTTTTGCCTTGTAAAATTTGGGCATGATAGTGGACCTATTGGAATTGAGAGCTATAGTGGAGATAAGTACTTTATTCTTTTTGTTGATGATTATTCTAGAATGATGACTATAATGTATCTAAAAGATAAGTTTGAAGCCTTTCAAAAGTTTAAATGGTATCTGGCTAGAGTAGAGAAGGAAATAGGAAAGAAGCTAAAATGTTTGAGATCAAATAGAGGTGGTGAATTAATTTCCAATGAATTAAATGAATTATGCACTAAAAGAGGAATCAAAAGACAAGTATCAGCCCCTGGTACACCTTAGAAGAATGGTGTAGCTAAAAGAAGGAATAGATCAATCATGGATTATGCAAGAAATTTGATGATAGAAAAAAATGTAGCAATCAAATATTAGAAGGAAGCAATCAGTACTACAATGCATACCTTGAATAGAGTACAACTAAAGAAAGACTCAAATCATGCTCCATAGAACTATTGTCTGGCTACAAACCTAATGTAAGTTACTTTAAAGTATTTGGTAGGAAATGTTATATCCTAAAACATACTAGAAAAAGGTAAATTTGATGTCAAAGGTGATGAAGGCATATTCCTCGGATACTCCAACAGAAGTAAAGCATATAAATTTTTGAAATTGTCCACTCATAAAATCATAGAAAGTGCTCATGTGAGGATTGATGAGTTTGTAGAAAAGAGTGAAGAATAGAGTAGTAAAGAACCTAAGGGTTATAGAAATTTTATTTACTTTGAACTTTATATATTTCCAAATCTAATTAGAAATCAGAAAACTTAACCTACCAAGTCCCCAAAATCTCCAAAAGCACTTGAGTTTCATCCAGTGCAACTTGAGTCATAGTAAAGGACTCGAGTTGCAATCAGAAGCTACCAAGTTACAGCCAGAGAAAATTGAGTCTAAAGGACCCGAGTCACAAAACATTAGACCCAAGCATGATGTAGAAGATCATGGTGAGGCTAGTGAAACAAGTTCTAAATCCAAAGTACCTATGTTAGCAAGATATGTCAGAAGGCACCATGCACAAGATCAGATCATTGGAGACAAGACAGATAGAACAATGACAAGGAACAAATTCAAAGGTACATGTTTTCTTACTGAATTTGAACCTAGATTAATTAAAGATGCTTTGGATAATGAAATTTGGATTGAACAAGTGAATGAAAAGATAGAATAGATAGAAAGGAATAAGAATTGGACTCTTATTCCTAGAACCAAGGATAAAAATGTAATTTGTACAAAGTGGGTTTTCAGAAATAAGTTAAATGAAGATGGAGACATTTCTAGAAATAAAGAAAGGTTAATATGAAAAGGTTATTCTCAAAAAGAAGGTATTGATTATGGTGAAATTTTTTCTCTTTTTGCAAGATTAGAAGGTGTTAGGACTTTACTTTCTTATGCTGCACATAAAGGATTTAAAGTTTATCAAGTGGAAGTGAAATCTACATTCTTGAATGGAATTCTAGAAGAAGAAGTTTACATAGAACAACCATAAGGTTTTGAAGATCCTAGCAAAAAAGATATGGTTTGTAAACTACACAGAGCATTGTATGGTCTCAAGAAAGCTCCCAGAGCTTGGTATGAAAGGCTTCATAACTATTTGATAAATATTGGTTTTCAAAGGACAAATGATAATAGTAGCCTATACATCAAAGAAGAACCAGACAAGAAGATTGTGTTGGCAAAAAATTTTGTGGATGACACATTATTTACTAGAAATGATGATTTGTACAAATCCTTTTTAGAAGAATGGATTTGAGATGTCCATGTTTGGAGAGATAAAATTCTTGGTTGGATTGTAGATTCAATAGAAGGAAGATGGTATCTACATTACTCAATCTAAATATATCAAGGAGATACTAAATTTTTTTGGAATGCAAGATTCAAGACTAGTTGGAACACCTATGTCTACTAGACATAAGCTTTCCAAAAATGATGATTTTAAGGAAGTACATCAGACCATATACAGATCACTGATTGGAAAATTGTAATATGTAGTTTATACAAGGCCTGATATTGCTCTTGAAATTGGTATGGTAGTAAGATTCTTAGCTAATCCTAAAGAAAATCATATGATGGAAATAAAAATAATCATGAGGTATCTAAAGGATATTGAAGACTATGGATTATGGTACAAGAAAGGAGGTAATTTAGATTTGAAAGCCTTTACTAGTGATGATTGGGAAGGAACTGTTGATGATAGGAAGAGCACCAATGGTGGAGCATTCTTTCTTGGGAAAAGACTAGTGTCTTGGACAAGTAAGAAGCAAAATTGTATTTCTCGATCTATAGCAAAGGAAAAATTTGTTGCAACACTAGTTAATCGTTCCAATGTTGTTTAGTTTAAGAAAATGTTGGTAGATATGAAGGTAGAGATCAAGGATCTAGTGGTTATCTTCTGTGATAACATCTCTGCAATTAATATATCAAAGAATCATGTGATGCATACCAAGACCAAGCACATTATAATAAAATATCATTTTCTAAGATAATTGGTGCAAGATAAAGTGGCAAGATTGAAATATGTTAATACTAAAGAAAAAATTACGAAAATATTCACCAATTCATTACTTAAGGATGCATTTTTGTATATAAGAGGTAAGTTAGGGGTCATTCCCTTATCTGAAGCTCACTAAATAAATTTTAGTGATACTTCAACCAACACATGTTGAGGATTAGTCAAGTTGACATAGTAACAAAAGAGTAGACTGCATATGAATATGTACATTAGGTACATTAGAACTTACTATATATTGTCTTTGGCATAAGATGTAAAAGAGGGAGAGTTTTTTGTCATATCACAAAAATTTTCTAATCAGAAAAATATGTCAAAGAAAGAGAATGTGGTTTGAAATATCTAGAGTTGATATCAAAAAGGGAGATTTCACTATCAGAAGAAGATGTTGAAGATAGAGTAAATAGGGAGTATTTATTGATAGATGGAGAAACTAAAGATAGAGGGAGTTCACACTGATAGAGGGAGTTCTCATGGATGAGAATCAACTTTATTTTTCTTTAAAATTTCATTGTATTATGATATGTTGTGTTGCCATCAATGCCAAAGAGGGAGATTATTGAAAATAATTGGTTAATTGTGTATTTTTCTTTGATATTATACAAAATTTCATATCTCTATCAGTCAATGTATGTCAAGTTCACTTGGGTAATGAAGAAAACTTCTTGTGTCTACCAAGTATTCTAGTGTTTTCAAGTTCAGGAGATAGTGTCTATCGAGTTCACTTAGGCATCGAAGAGAAATTTGTAAAAGTTGAATGTTAGCTAAGCTCACTTATGTAACAAAGGAAATTTGGATGGAACCAGTGCTAACCAAGCTCACTTGGTTACCAAAGGAAGTTTTTGAAGATGTAGTGTTAACCAAGTTCACTTGGTTAACATAGGAAAATATTTTTTAGTGTTAGTCTCTACCAAGAAGGGTCAACTAACAAAGGATTTTCTTGTTTTGGCATATTGAGTTTAATGGATTTGTTTGTTGGTTCTAGCCAACTGAGGAGATGAATATTAATTATTCTAAGATGTATTCAAGATGACTTGACAATGTCTATAATATAAGGTTAAGTTGGGGATTGAATGTGTGCAAGTGTATAGAAAAATAGAAGATGCTTAGAAGAAGCGAATTAGAAGGATAAGCAGAATATCCTTATGGAGCAACAAAGATACACTAGATCAGGAAGGATCAATTATTCAAGCTAGAATTGAGATCTAAAATCAGCAATACATTTACATCAGAAATTGGGTCATCTCATTATTACTCTCTATTCATTGTAGCAATGATCTAAATCTCTTAACAGAGTTTTCTTAATAGCTATTTGTAAATCTTCTAACAAGGTGAAATTTCTAGATTGAAGTGTCTTAAGACCTCTAACAAGACCACTCCTAACAAGGTGATTAAATCATCTAACAGGGCCACAAATTTTGTTTTGTAACCTTTAATAGGTTTTCCTCCTAGTAGGGCTCACTTTAGAAGAGTGAAAAATAGTAACAAGTTATAATTGGTGGTTTTTCCCAAATTATGTTTCCACGTTAAATCTTGGTGTCACTGGTGTTTATGTTATTTATTTAATTTTTATGCAACTAATTTAATTAATATTAATTATGGATAATATCCTAATATTTGTATGTTAAGCATTTGCTAAGTTACAATTTTTATTTCAATAGTTATCGAGTTAAAGCATATTATCAATATTAACTGAGTACCTTTGTGTTTACCAAGCTACAAGATTTTTTAGCGGAGTCTTGTGCCAACATCTAAGGGACCTAGGATTTATTTTAGTGGTAACTAATTCACCCCTCACCTCTTAGTTACTCCTCTTATATTTCCAACAGATATATGCAAGGATTGAGATTAAGCATCCAAGATGAACTAAGTCTAAATATCCCTACCACAGTCTAGAAATGCTACCAATTTGCATTGAAAGTGGAGATAAGTTTAAAATGAAGCAATAGAAATGTGGGAGAGGAAGAGGCTAGAGAGACTTTAATAACAAAAGAATAGGAACTAATAGTTGGAGAGGAAAAACTCCTAGAAATTTTGGAGAAACTAGTCAAAAGAACTCATCTACAAAAAGTAGTTTTAGAGGCTCTTTCAAAGGAAGCAGAGGAGATTCAAGAGGAATATTTTAGGTAAGGATTTTAGGACCTCCAAGGTTTTATAGATGTATGCAACCTAGACATCTAGCCTCAAAATGTTCATATAAGGTAAGTAATACGATAAAAAGAAGAGCAAACCTAATAAGAGAAGAAGATAACCAAGGGGGCATTGCACATGGATCTTATGCACCACTTGAGGAGGGAGAGATCCTAATGATAAAGATAACCTTGTTGAGAGCACCAAATAACAAAGAACCATCCCAAAGGAAGACTTTGTTTAGAACTCACTACAAAATTGGAGACAAAGTATGAGTATGGTGATTGATAGTGGATCTACTAATAATATGATATCTAAAGAAGAAGTAAAGAAACTAAAGTTGAGAAGGGTACCACATCCCTACCCCTACAAGGTGTCATGGATCACTAAGAGTCAACAAATTGTTATAGAAGAGAAATCTTAGGTTGAATTCCAACTTGGGAAGTATAAAGGTAGAGTGTTATGTGATATTGTTCCAATGGATGACTACCACTTGCTACTTGGAAGGCCTTGGTAGTATGATGTGGAGGCACACAATGATGGAAGACTAAATACTTACACAATCAACTTCAAAGGAGAAAGCCAACAGTGCTATTGTAATTATGAATTATCTTATTTTAATTAATTGGGAAAGCCTCAAGGCTGACTCAAGGAATTCTTATGAAGATAAGATATAAAGGAAGTTGTTTTCCTTATTTTTAATGAGTCTTGATTTAGAGGATCAAGTGGAATGTGAAGTATTAGTGCACAGTGCAAGAAGGAGCAGAATGCTTATTGAATGTGACGTAGGCAAAGGGATGAATAAATAGGGCCAAAGGCTCACCCAGCTATCCAAACCACCCTGCAAGAGTTAATACAACAAAAGAAAACACAAGGAATAGCCACCAAAGGAGGAAGAAGAGAAAAATAGTTTTATTGATTCATCAAAATATCTTTATACATGCTCAACTATAAGGCCTTCAGGGTTACGACTAGATACCAAATACAACTTCTAGATCCATGATCTAGCTTTAAATTTGCATTTCCAGACACATATACTTTTTCTTTCTAAAATCTCAAAAAATTTCCTAGACTCTAAGCCTAAACACCCTATTTATACTTCCCAAAATGGCTTAAATATTATTCTAGAACATTACATAAGGGGAAGGCCGACCCAACAACAATCTGGACACATCCCAAGAAAAGATCTTAACATAAATATTGCAATCAAAATAAATCTTGCAAGTTGGCTCATAGAAATCACATCCAAATGTTGACACTTGGCATACACTAGGTAACTCGGCACATAAAGAAAAATTGGCACTCGACAATAATTGAAAACTAGTAACTTGGCATCAACTAGCAACTCGGCATCAACTAGAAATTGGAAACTTTCCATCAACTAGCAACTCAACATCAACCAAAAACTGGCACTCAACATCAACTAGAAACTGTCAACTCGGCATCAACTGGAAACTGGCAACTTCTAGCATCAACTAGAAACTAGTAACTTGACATCAACTAGAAACTAGGAACTTGGTAGCAACTAGAACTCGACACCAATAGGAATTCAGCACCCAAAGGATCACTCAGCACTAATAAGAAAGTGAACAAAGAGTGTAGGATTGCAAGAAACCTAGGATGCTCTTGCATCAGACAATCGGGGTTGGAGAAAATGATTTTCCTAAATTATGCAAGTGTCACAACCTGAACTGAATCCAACTCAAATTGATAAATCCATGTAGCATCTTCAATAAGTCTATTCTTCCACTTCAGCAAATATTCATAGTAATCTCTTCCTCTTGTGCTCTTGCCAACTCTCTAATCCAATATCTATTCAACTTCTTCAATCTGTTTCTTAGGATAATCATCAAGTACAACAACTTCATCATCTGACTCATGATACTTATACAAATCAGTAATATTGAATATAGGAGATATATCCATGTCATCAGGTAACTTGACTTCATAAGCATTACCACTATCAAACTTCTTCAAGATCTTACAAGGTCCAAATTTCCTCATCTTTAGGTTATTGTATGTTCCAACTAGGAATCTTCCTTTCTTCAAATGAACCATCACCAACTTGAAAATCATGACGTCTTCTAGAATGATCAGCATTCTCCTTATACTTCTAATTACTTTGTTCCAATCTCAACTTCACTTCCTTATGCAAAGACTCCCTAAAGTCAGCAAATTCTTCTCCTGCAGCACTTTTCTTTTCTTCACTAGCAACATCTCTCAAATTTGATATACCTCTAGGATGCATTCTAGTAACAATCTCAAAAAGTTTCTTCCCTGTACTCCTATTCACAGAATTATTATATGCAAATTCATCTTATGCCAATACCATCTCCTAATTACTTGTCTTATTCCCAACTAAACATCTTAGCAAATTACCCAAGCTTCTATTTACAACCTTTGTCTGACCATCTATTTGTGGATGTAATGTAGAACTAAACTTCAATTTAGTAGCCATCTTCTTCCACAAAGTCTTCCAAAAGTAGCCAACAAACCTACTATCTCTGTCAGAAATAATACTTCTTGGTAATCCATGCAATCTCACAATCTATTTAAAGAAAAGTTCAACAACATGCTCATCATCTGATGTCTTCTTGCATGGTATGAAATGAGCCATCTTAGAAAATCTATCCACTACAACAAATATGGAATCATACCCTTTCATTGTCTTAGGCAATCCAAGAACAAAATCCATATTGATGTCAGTCCAAGGTTTCTCAAGAATAGTTATAGGTGTATACAAACCAGTATTTTGAGTCACTCCTTTTGCAACTTGACAAACTCCACAGCTCTTTACAAATTTATGAACATCCTTATACATTTTTGTCCAATAATACTTCTCTTTCAGCAAACTCAATGTCTTATCAATTCTAAAATTTCCAGCTAATCCACCACTATGCTTTTACTTAATTAGATTCAACCTCATAGAACTTCTAAGAATACACAACTGAATGCCTTTGAACAACATATCTTCTTAAATAAAATATTTATCATAGTTACTTATGTGATCTACCAGATTTGGTGCTCTACACTCTCTCCACACCTTAGAGAAATTAGGATCAGCATCATACAACTCTTTCATTTCATCAAAACCAAGAACTTTAACTTTCATTAAAGTCAACAAAGAATGTCTTCTACTCAATGCATTAGCAACTTTGTTAGTAACTCCACTCGTATGCTTGATCACAAATGTAAAACTCTGTAAGTACTCAACCCACTTCATATGTCTTTGATTCAATTTATGTTGACTTCCCAAGTATTGTAAAGCTTTATGATTAGTATACAATACAAATTCTTTAGTAATCAAATAATGGCTCCACTTCTTCAATGCTTGGACAATAGCATAAAATTCTTGATCATACATAGAATACTTCCTTTTAGCATCATTCAACATTTCACTAAAGAAACCAACAGGCTTACCTTCTTGACTTAATACAGCTCCTATTGCACTACCACTTGCATCACATTCAACTTGAAATACTTTGTTAAAATGAGGTAAAGCTAATATAGATAATTCAACAACCTTTTATTTCAAAGTCTCAAAACTCTTATCAGGTCCATGTATCCACTTGAATTCCTTTTTATCTCCCCTCATTGTTTCAATCATAACATTACAAACAACACTAAAACTATTTATAAACTTTCTGTAAAAACTAGCCAAACAATGAAATGATCTTACCTCACCCACATTCTCAGTTGTAGGCCATTCCAAAATTGCTTTAACCTTCTCAGGATCCATCTTCAAACCATTAGCTGAAATCACAAATCCTAAATACACAATTTCCTCTTGCATGAAAGAACACTTTTTCAAATTAATCAACAACTTCTCCTCTTTCAGCCTCTGCAATACTTGTCTAATATGCTCAAGATGTTCTTCCTTAGTCTTGCTAAATATCTTAATATCATCCAAATAAACAATCACAAACTTACCCAAGAATTTTCTAGAACTTCATTCATCAACCTCATGAAAGTACTAGGTGCATCAATCAAACCAAAAGGCATAACCAACCATTCATACAAACCATCTTTTGTCTTGAAAGCAGTCTTCCATTCATCACCTTCTCTGATTTTGATTTGATGATAGCCACTCTTCAAATCAATCTTGGTAAAATGCTTTGCTCCACTCAAACAATCTATTATGTCATCCATCCTTGGCATAAGAAACCTATATTTCACTATGATATTATTAATAGCTCTGGAATCAATACACATTCTCCATTCTCCATTCTTTTTAGGTGCTAATATAGTAGGTACAACACATTGACTCAAGCTTTCTCTGATCAAACCTTTCTGCAACAACTCATGCACTTGTTTGTTAAGTTCCTAATTCTCTTTAGGTGTCAATCTAAATGGTGCTTTGTTTGGAAAACTAACTCCAGGAATCAAATCCATACAATGACTTATACTTCTTATTGGAGGTAAACCATCAAGAATATCATCAGTAATAATGTCTTTATACTCATTCAAAAATTATGTAATTTCTATTGGTACTTGGCTATCACTATCTATTATCACTCGATCATTACCAGCTTCTGCTACTCGATCATTACTACCAACACTCGTTCCTCTAGGAACTATAGCAAAACAAACTTGATTCCTCTTTACTTCCTTTTCAAATTGATTTCCATTAACCATGCATACTTTTATTGCAGTGCAACTAACCTCATCTAGACTTTCAATCAAAGGTAACAATATTTGCTTCTTCCCATTCACCCAAAGAGTCATCATGTACAGCATATCTATCATATTTCTAAGGTCTACCCAACAAAATATGACAACAATCCATGGGCATAATATCACACAAAACTTCATCAAAGTAATGTCCAATTTTGAACTTCACAAGGCATTGCTCACTTACCAATATCTTATGCTCATCTTTGATCCATGAAACATGATAAGGTTTGGAATGTTTCAGACTCTACCATTGTAACTTGGTCACTAGCTCTTCTGATGCTAGATTTATAGAACTTCCACTGTCAATGATCACTTTGCAGCATTTTTCAGCCATCTTACATCTTGTCTTGAAAAGACTTCTCCTTAAAATAGGTTCCTCATCACTTCCCTTATTACATAAGGTTCTTCTCACCATCAAATTTTCTCCAGCATCAAGTCCACTTGGTGAACCCTCATCATCTTCTTGAATCATAGCATTTTTTTTATTCTACTCACTTTTAGAAGATCTACATTCAAAAGATCTATGTCCCTCTTTACCACATCTGAAACAATTACCATGAAATCCACCTCTAGAATAAGAATTACCTCTTCCTTGGTAAGAATTAGTGCCTCCTTGGTAAGAATTACCAATTTTCCATTTAGTCTTGCCATTTTCATCATTCGTCCATTTAGATTTTCCTTTATCTTGCATAAAATTGTTAGATCTACCACCTTCACCATAAGATCTACCTCTACCTCTCTAGAATCTACCACCTCTACCTCTATCTCTGTTCATGCTTCTTTGTCAAGATCTCCTTAGCTTTCAATGCATATTGATATGCTTCTTCTACACTTCCCAACTTCATAAAACTTATTTCATCTTGAATTACAGATCTCAATCCATTAATGTACCTTGCAATTTTCTCAACATCATCATCCACATGTCTAGATCTAATGTCCAATCTATAGAATTCCTTAGTATATTCTTTCACAATCATATCCTTTTGTCTCAAATTTTGCATCTTTCTCAACAAGCTAACTTGGTAATTAGCAGGGAGGAATTTGTTCTTTACCTTGTTCACCATCTTTGGCCAAGTTCTGATCTTCTCATTTCCTCTCTATTGTCTATCAATTTTCAAGTGCTCCCACCATAGTGATGCATGACCTTTCAACCTAGTGACTACAATCTTCACCTTTCTATTATCAAAAGTGTTTTCATACTCAAATAACTTCTCCATATCAGAGATCCAATCCAACATGGCATTGGTATCCAATTTTCCATTATAAGGAACAACTTCTACAATAGGCTTTGAATTTTCCCTAGCCAACACTCACAACAATCTTTCCTCATCTTGATCTTCTTCAGGTTCTGGATTATGGTTTGGTGTTGCTACTTCATCATCACTCACATCTTCAAGATGTGCTCCTCTCCTCTGGGTTGTCTCCATAGCATCTAATCTAGCTGCAATTTGTCTCTACTGATCTAATATAGCATTATCAACATTATTTCCTCTACCACAAACCATCTTTACAAATTAGGTTCCTACAAGATCGTAACCCTCTACAAGTTATAGGTCAAATCTACAGATCTTCCACCCTAAAACCAAATCTAAATCAAATTTCTACATGATCTAATATCCATAAGGATGAACCTCAAGCTCTGATACAAACTGACATAGGCAAAGGGATGAATAACTAGGGCCAAAGGCTCACCCAACTATCCAAACCACCCTACAAGAGTTAACACAATGAAAGAAAACACAAAGAATAACCACCAAAGGAGGAAGAAGAGCAAAACACTTTTATTGATTCATCAAAATATTTTCATACATGCTAGTTGTAAGACCTTCTGGGTTATGGCCAAATACCAAATACAACTTCTAGATCCACGATCTAGCTTTAAATTTGCATTTCCAGACACATATACTTTTTCTTTCTAAAATCTCCAAAATATGCCTGAACTCTAAGCCTAAACACCCTTTTTATACCTGCCAAAATGGCTTACAGATTATTCTAGAACATTACATAAGAGGAAGGTTGACCCAACAACAGTCTGGACACATCCCAAGAAAATATCTTAACATAAATGTCATGATCAAAATTAATCCCACAAGTCAGCTCACAAAAATCACGTCCAAATGTTGACATTCAACATACACTGGGTAACTTAGCACATGAAGGAAAATTGGCACTTGGTAGCAATTGGAAATGGGTAACTTGGCATTGACTGGCAACTCAACATCAACTAGAAACTGGCAACTCGGCATCAACTAGAAACTCAACATTAGCTAGAAACTAGCACTCAAAATCAACTGGAAACTGGTAACTCAACATCAACTAGAAATTGGCAACTTGGCATCAACTAGAAAATGGAAACTTCAACATCAACTAGAAACTAGTTACTTGGCATCAACTAGAAACTAGGAACTCAGTAGCAATTGGAACTAGAAACCCAAAGGATCACTCGACACCCAAAGGATCACTCAACACCAATAGGAAAGTGAACAAAGAGTGTAGGAATACAAGAAACCTAGGATTCTCTTGCATTAGAATGCATGTAAGCGATACAAGGGATCATTGGATGTGCAATATGAGATTTGATTACAAGATGTGAAGGAGTAGAAGTTTGTTTGATATGATAGAGATAGAGGAAGAAGTACATTTCAATTCTATTATTCTGTAAGGAATAATATTGAGATCATTTGGAAAGTGAGTTCTTTGATGTTGACCTTGAAGTTGTTTGGATAGTGGGTCTAGTTGTCTTCCATAACTCCTAACAAGGTTGGAATTTCCTAACAGGGATTCAAATTCTCCTAACAGGGACTCATATGTACTAAATGTAGTAACAGATTCCTAACAAGGTCTATACTCTACAAGGAATATTTATATTAATACATCATCTTGTGGGTACCATCCCCACCAAAGTTTTCCCTATGATCAAGGGTTTCTCTAGCTAACATATCTAGTGTTAATTGTACATGAGTATCTTGTTGTGATTTTAGTTTATATTACTCACACGGGTAAGTTTTTTTAAGGTTTTTTTTGTGATGATAGCTGGATAACTAATTCACCCTTCCCCCCCCCCCCCCCCCCATCACTTAGTTATATCAATGGACTGTATATTCTAACAGTTGGTATCAGAGAAAAAGTCTTGAAGATAAGGCTTAACATATTTGGGAGATCAATGGAAAAAATATTCATGAAAGATAGTCTGAGATTTCATGGGGCCAATCATGATAGTTGGAAGGAAAAGATGAATACTTTTTTGTTGTGCATGGGTTCGAGTTATTGGATCTTAACAAAAAGTGAGAAGACAATTGTGGAAGGAAAACTTGAAGAATGCAGTGAAGCAAAAAGAGATCTATTCATGCGTAACTGAGAGCCCGAGAAGCCCTATTGTCACCTCTTCCATAAAATGAATATAATTAGGTAAATTCATTTCAAACTTCTCAAGAAATTTGGAAAGCATTAGAAGTTACTTTTGAAGGTGATGCTCATGCAAAAAGAATGAGATTGAAAAATTGGATTTGTGTATTTCAAGATGCTAATATGATGGAAGATGAATCTATAAGATGTTATGTCAGAAGAATATCATAAATTGTTGCAAGAATCAGGTCTTTTGGTGAAACTAAAGAAGATGATGAGGTTATATGGAAGATCTTGAAAATTTTAACACCACCATTCAAGAAAATAGATCAGATGATTTAGCTAGTTATGTCCTACATCAAAGATTTCACAAAGGAAACATTTCTTGGAAGATTAGAATTTGTAGAAGCAAAAATGAGACAGTTTCGAGAATTAGCCAGAGTTGAGACAACTTTAAATGTTATGAACATTTGACCCAATTTATCAAGAAGTGCTAGCACAAGAGGAGACTTTTCCAATAGTAGCATATCTGAAGAAGATAAGAAGATTGAAGAAGGAATAGCCCTTCTACTAAGAATAGAGAAATATGGTAAGAAAATCTTTAAATGTTGGACTTGTGATGAATATGGTGATTATGCATCTGAGTGTCTTAAAAGAGAGAAAAAATTTAGAATAAAATTTAAGTCTAGAAGAGATAAAGAAAGAAATTGTTTATATACTAATGAGGTTGAAGAATCTGATGAAAAAAATTAGAGTGAAAGTGATGATGAATTAGGATTTGTGGCTATCAAGGAAGATTATCTTGATAGAGAAATTAGAGAAGAGAGAGCTCCAGTTACCCAAGTTGAGAAATAATCAGATTGGATAATTGATAGTGGATGTCCACATCACATGACTAGTGATATAAACAAATTTTTCAAATTTAGAAATCATGATGGAGGTATTCTTAGAGTTGGTAACAATGCAGCCTATCATATCACAAGGATTGGATCTATTACTCTTGATGGTAAATCTAACATTGATGATGTTTACTTTGTTGATGGTTTGAAACATAATTTGTTAAGTATTGGATAGTTGGTAAACAAGGGATATTTTTTGTAGTTCATAGAAAAGACTTGCATTATCAAAGACAAAGATGGTAAGCTGATTGGTAATAGAACCAGATCCAGAGGTAATGTATTTCAATTGAATTCTACTAAAATAACATGTTTGGTTGAAAATATTGATAACAGTTGGTTACAGCATATAAATTTTTTTCATATAAACTTTGATAATGTTTTGAAAGTTACAAGTACATTTGTAGTAAGAGACCTACCTAAAATTATTAAGCCTACTAATGTTATCTGCAAGAAATGTATTTTGGCCAAGCAAAGGAAAATGTCTTTTCCTAGCAAGAAGTTCTCTACTATGGAGAATTTGAAGATATTTCACACATATCTAAGTGGTCCTACAAGAACCAAAGGATTCCATGGTGAAAGGTACATTATGATTTGTGTTGATGATTTCACTAGGATGATGTGGGTAGCATTTCTTAAAGAGAAGTTTGAAGCTTTTGAGAAACTCAAGATATTTATGAATAGAGTTGAAAATGAATCTAGTATTAAGATCAGATAGAGGAGGAGATTTCACCTCTAGAGAGTTCAACATGCTTTTTGAAGAGAATGGAATCAAGAGATAGTTATCTTCACCTACAACACCTAAACAGAATGGGATTTTTGAAAGAAGGAACAAATTAGTATCAGAAGTAGCAAGAATGATGTTATTTGAGAATGATATCTCAAAGAAATTTTGGAGAGAAGCAATTAACACTATAGTATATACACTGAATAGAGTATAGATTAGAAAAGGTATGAGAAAGACACCCTATGAGTTATGGTTTGGTCATTCACCATCAATCAAATATTTTAGAATATTTGGAAGTAAGTGTTACATAAAGAGAGATGATGATATTGGTAAGTTTGATCCTAGAAGTGATGAAGGTATGTTTCTTGGTTACTCATTTAAGAGTAAAGCATATAGATGTTTCAACTATGGAACTAAGACAATAGTTGAGTGTGTGAATGTAAGGATTGATGAAAATTTTGGTACTAAAGAAAAGATGGTAGATTGTAATTCTAATGAAGAAGAGGATAATTCTAGAATTGTTAGATAGAATGTTGAAGTCCTTCTTGAGACTAACAATGATTTGTAGAATAATGTATCTCTTGAGCATAGAGAAGAATAGAGATCTAAACCTAGAGAAGAGATAAGAGTTGAGATGTCAACTCCTACTTCTAGAAAAAACATGACAAAGAATCACCCTCTAGAGTAGATAATTCAGAGCAAGAATAAAGGTGTGATGACAAGGAATAGAGTGAATGAGGAATTGTGTCTCATTTCTCAAGTGGAACCTAAGAGCACAAATGAAGCATGTAAGAATGATCATTAGATGCAAGATATGAAAGAAGAACTAGATCAAGTTGTGAAGAATGAGACATGGGGATTAGTTTCTAGACCTAAAGACAAGAATGTGATAGGAACCAAATGGGTATTTAGAGATAAGATGAATGAGAAAGGAGAAGTTGTGAGAGACAAGGCCAAACTTGTTTTCAAGGGTTACTCACAAAAAGAAGGCATAGGTTATGAAGAAACCTATGCACCTGTGGCAAGAATGGAAGCAGTAAGGATGATCCTTGCTTATGTAGCAAGCAAGAATTTCAAGGTTTATCAGATGGATGTCAAGTCAGCTTTTCTAAGTGGAGAATTTGAAGAAGAAGTATACATTGAGAAACTTGACAAATTCCCTCTGATGGAAGATAAAGATTTTCTATGTAGACTAAAGAAAGCACTATATGGTCTGAAGCAAGCACCTAGAACCTGGTATGCAAGGTTGGACAGGTATTTATCAAAGCTTGGATTTATCAAAGGTACAACAGATTGTAATTTGTATTTGACAAAAAATGATGATGGTTTATTTATCATTGTAATATTTGTGGATGACATGATATTTGGAGGAAATGATGAACAAAGTGACAAGTTTGCTAAAGAGATGAAAAATGAATTTGAAATGGGCATGATAGGAGAAATGAAGTTTTCCTAGGATTGCAAATTGCACAAAACAAAGATGGGATATTTATTTCACAAACTATGTATCTGAAAGATTTGTTGAAAATATTTGGTATGGAAAGTTGCATACCTATTGGTACACCCATGATAACTTGTCACAAGTTATCCAGTAAAGATGAGACACCTAAAATTGAGCAAAAAAAGTATAGATCTATGATTGGAGGATTGCAATATCCAACTCATAGTAGACCATATATAACAAATGTCGTTGGGATTGTGGCAAGATTTCTAGCTAAACAAAATGAGTATCATTATACAGTAGTAAAGAGGATATTCAAATATTTGAAGGGTACATCTAATTATGAAATTTGGTATGATAGATCAAGTGATTTCACCTTGTGCACATAAACTAATGCAGATTGTGCAAGCAATATGGATGTAATGTAGGAGTATCTTGGGTGTAAGAGCAATCTTAAAAAACCCAAAAATATTTTCCTTTTCAATCTTTTCTATATTAATAAGGACTAGTAGAAAAGGTGGTTACTATTTATGGGAACTTGCTATTTTTAGTAAGTTTTTCATATGAGCTAAGAATGTTCTCATTTTATACAGGAAGGTTCAATTTAGAGTTATAATCCTACTATCAAAATCTCGTTGTTCTAGCTTAAGTATCAGGGAAGTTATTGCAATTTTTTGATGGGAACATTTGTAGAAAAATCTCCAAACTCACCATTGGAGGCCTTAGAGTTCCCAGATGAGGTCCAAAAACTCAATGGAAAGGCGCTTGCAACATTTTGAGCCTGTAGATCAGGAGCTGGCATTTTTGATAAGTGGTTATAATAGCCAATTAGAGCAACAGTTTGAGAATTATGGCCTTTCAAAGTTGGGCTAACTGAAATTCCTAAAATAAATGTCAAAGACATATTTGGTCAACTATATATGTATTTTTAGGGTCTTTTGGCCCTATGTATTAAGTTTGAGCATCTAGAACCTTCCCAAGTGGCATAAAATTGCCTATTAAAGAAAGGCCCAAACATTGTCTAGAATGGCAATGGGTGGTAGTTCACAACTTAGTCTTATATATTACTATAATGAAGGAACCTATGTGGATTAGTATATTGTACTTATGAATTCTATAATCCCACATTTGCAATGCAAATAAGAAGTCCTTTTTTTTTTTCACCTTTGTTATTGTTTCTTTTTTTCTGTTATGGTTTAATGGTATTAAGGGGAGAACGTTTCATCAAGTGGTATCAAAGCTAGAGATCTTGAGAGTGTGGATAGATTGCTAACTCTGAGGTAGTTCACACTAGGACCATGGTTTGGGCTGAGCATGTAGATAGATCACTAATTGTGAGGTAGTTTGTACTAGGGTTTCAATGGAATTGCAAAAAATGCCTCCATGAAGAGAGTATGGTGGAAGAGTTGTAGGTGTTACACATAAGGGTTTTAGAGCCCTGCAAAGAAAAATGCAAGCATTGGAAGAACAAATGTGTAGAGGAATAAAAAAAATTGTAAGAGATGAAAGCAAGGATGAGGAAGAAGAAGAAGAAAATGCTGAAGTAGAGGCAATTCTAAACCCAGAAGAAGAAAGGCTTTTTAAGGCCATCTCCAAGATTGGAAAAAGACCTAAGTTTTAGGTTCCCACATTTTATAGAAATGAACCTAGAGGAGTTGATCGATTAGATCACTGAACTAGAGGAATACTGTGAGTATGAAGATATTGAGGATCCTGATACAAGTTTGTGAAGGCAAAACTAAAGTGACATGCAAAGATCTAGTGGCAGGAGGTTTAGTTGAAGCAAAATAGAAAGGAAAAGAATAAAATCACTAGATGGGATTGGATGATAGCTAAATTGAAGTGATAATTCATCTATGTGGATTATGAGCTTGAATTGTTGTAAAAAATCCAAGGGTTAAAGCAAGCAGGAAAATATTTTCAAGAGTATACCGAAGAGTTCCACCAAGTTCTGATTAGAACCGGCCATGCAAAAGTTGATAAGGAGAAAGTGGCCCATTGTCTTAATGGGTTAAGGCCAAGTATTCAGGATGAGTTGACTCTGGTTCAAATGAACAATATTGAGGAGACATACTAGTTTTCCCTAAGGGTCAAGGAGAAGTTGAGCAAGAAGTTTGACAACAAAAATAGTGGAAGAGGTCGTAGTGGAAGATCAAGTGAATGATCTTATGGTGGTCGTAATGATTATCAAAAGAACAAGGATGAGGCTAGAAGTAGCAGTCAAAACCAGAAGGGGAAAAAATCCAATCATTTTCATGAGTAGAAAAATAGACATTAGAGAGGAAGAGGTAGAGGACAAGGATCTCGAAGAGGAGGCTTCCATGGGAAATTTTCTCACTACAGAGAAGAAGGGCATAGAGAATTTGAATGATGCTAGGACCAAGGAAGGATAGACCAAAGAATAGAAGGCCAGGCCAGAGTTGCACATGTTCACATTTTGAAGATGTTGAAGAGGAAAATTCTTAGTTTAAAAAAGAGTCCTACTAAGTGGTGAGAATGAACCTAATAAAAGAAGGATCTTGTGTCAAACAAGGTGCAAATGTGAAGATAAGTGTTGTTATGTGATCATTGATGGTAGAAGTACTAACAATCTAGTGCCAAAAATGATGGTCACCAAGTTGAAGTTGAAGAGATAGAAACACCTATGTCCATATCATATTGCTTGGGTGCAAGATGACCACAAGGTCATGGTCAATGAGCAGTGCTCATTAAAGTTCAAGATTAGAAGCTAATAGGATGAGGTACTTTGTGATATCATACCTATGGACATATGCCGTATGTTGTTGGGTAGGTGATGATTGTTTGACAAGCATGTTGTACACGATGGGTGAGAAAATACCTACACTCTGACCAAGGATGGAGTGAAGCATAAGTTGAAGTCATTGAAGGATAAAGAAGAAAAGGTATGTAGTGTTGCTAGAATATGTTTTGTTGATGGAAAAGAGTTTCTAAAAGGTATGAAGTGTGAGCATATGTGTTTTGCTATAATTTCAAAATATTATAAAGAAGAAGTAGAGGAGGTACCTAAAGAAGTTGTAGATATATTGGGAGATTTTTTTGATATTGTATCAAATAATGTACCTAATGGATTGCCACCAATGAGGAAGATTAGTCACCAGATGGATTTCATTCTAGGAGCCAACTTTCCAAACAAGATTGTGGATATAATGACACCAGTAGAAAGTAAAGAATTGAACAAACAAGCTCATTAGTTGTTGTAGAAAGGGTTGATTCAAGAGAGTCTGAGTCCATGTGTTGTACTAGTTGTATTAGTGCCAAGGAAGAATGGAGGATGTGCACAGATTCTCCCACTATCAACAAGATCACAATCAAGTACGAATTTCCATTGCTAAGGATGGATGATATTATGGACTATTTGAGTGGAGCTGAGTATTTCACAAAGATAGATCTTAAGAGTGGGTACCACCAGATTCATATTAGGGAAGGTAATGAGTGGAAGACTACTTTCAAGACAAGGGAAGGACTGTACGAGTGGTTAGTCATGCCTTTTGGGCTAACCAATGCACCGAGCACTTTCATGTGGCTCATGAATGAGGTACTAAAGGATTTTCTAGGTAAGTTTGTCATTGTTTACCTAGATGATATTTTGATCTTTAGTAAGATGTTGGAGGAGCATTTGATCCATATTCACAAGGTGTTTGATAAGTTGAGGCAAAAAAGTTGTTGATAAACCTGAAGAGGTGCAATTTTGTAAAGGAGTTGGTGTACCTGGAATTTGTAGTCTCAACAAAAGCTTTGAAAATGGACCCAAAGAAAGTGAAGACTATCCTTGAATGGCCTACTCCAAAGAGTGCGACAAAGGTAAGATTTTTTCATGGACTAGCTAGTTTTTATAGAAAGTTCATAAAAGGTTTTAGCAGTATTTATGGACCCTTGATTGAAATAATGAGAGGGGATTGAAAATAATTTAAGTGGACTATAGGAGCAAACAAGAGTTTTAATCTATTGAAATAGAAATTTATTGAGCAACCTGTTTTAGCACTTCCTAATTTTAAAAAGGTGTTTTAAGTAGATTGCCATGCTAGTGGTACTGCAATACAAGCTGTTATGAGCCAAGAAGGTAGACATGTTGCTTATTTCAATGAGAATTTAAATGATGCAAAAAGAAAATATTATGTTTATGATCAATAATTTTATGCTATAGTTCAAGCATTGAAGAAGTGGAGACACTATCTTCTTCCTAAAGAATTTGTTTTATATATTGATCATCAAACTTTGCAATATTTAAATAGTCAAAGAAAAATGAACCAAAGGCATCTGAAGTGGGTTGAGTTTTTGCAGAGTTATACATTTGTTTTGAAACACAAGAGTGGGAAGTCTAACAGAGTTGCATATTCTCTTAGTAGGAGAGAACTTTTGCTGACAGAAATATAGATAGAGGTGGTTGGGTTCAAGGAACTCAATACTTTGTATCCAGATGATCCTAATTTTGGCAAAGCATGGAAGGCTTGTATAGAACCTGTTACACTTGACAAGAAAAAGTGGTTGGATTTCATGATCCAAGATAGTATTTTGTTCAAAGGAAGCCAATTGTACATTCCCAGAAGTTTAATGAGATAATCTCATCAAGGAGAAGCATAGTGGAGGATTGACTTGATATTTTGGTAGAAATAAAACCATATCTTTGGTTGCTGAGAATTATTATCAGCCACACTTGCAACAAGATGTGAAAAAGTTTGTACAGAGTTGTAGAGTATGTCAGATGGTGAAAGGAGTGTGGGCATGATTCTATTTTTTTGGTGGTTGACAAGTTTTCAAAGATGGCATATTTCATTCCTTGCAAGAAGACTAGTGATACTATTCATGTCGCAAAGTTGTTTTGAGAGAAGTGGTGAGACTACATGGTTTGCCAAAGAATATAGTTTCATATCAAGATACCAAATTTGTTGCGTATTTTTGGTGTACATTGTGGAAGAAGTTAAAGACATATTTTAAGTTTAGTTCATCAAATCATCTACAAACTAATGGACAAACAGAAGTGGTGAATAAGATTTTGGAAAATTTACTAAGATGTTTGGTTGGAGAAAAGCCAAAATGATGGGATATGATTTTACCACAAGAAAAATTTCCATATAATAATTCTATCAATAGGATTACTATTACATCACCATTCTAGATTGTATATGGGAGTAGTCCTAGAAATGATATTGAATTGTGGTAGCTGGATAAAGGAGAGATAAGTAGTGTTGATGCAGAAGAATTTGTTGAAATTTTGAAGAACATCCATGAGAAGGTTAGGAAGCACATCATAAAAATGAATACACAGTACAAGGCTAAGGTAGATGTAAAAAGGAGGTATAAGGAATTTGAGATTGGAGATGAAGTCATGGTTCATTTGAGAAAGGAGTTTTTTCGAATAGGTACATATAGTAAGCTAAAGATGAAGAAGGTCGGATAGTGCAAGATAGTGAAAAGGCATGATTCTAGAAATTCTTATGAAGTGGAGTTGTCTGCTGAATTAAATATTTCACCAGTATTTAATATTTTGGATTTGACAAAGTATTATGAAGGAAGTGATGGAGATGAAGTTTTAAAAGCACAGTGGAGTATTCCAGTAGCTAGGTCAACTACAAAGGAGATTGAGGAGATACTAGACAATCGTATTGGCAAAAATACAAGGAATAGAACTTATGAGGAATACCTAGTCAAATGGAAAGGGAGATTAGTAGAGGATCCATCATGGCTAGAAAGGGAGGAGGTTACTCATCTTGGTTTTCCTCTAAACACCTAAGATGTGATCAAGTCACTTCTCAAATTACCTTGAGCATCCTGGGTGTAAGAGCTATCTTTCATCACCCAAAAATATTTTCCTTTTTAGTCTTTTCTATTTTAATAAGGAATAGTAGACATGGTGGTTACTATTTATGAAAACTTATTATTTTTAGTAAGTTTTTCATACAAGCTCAAAATGTTCTCATTTTCTATAGAAAGATTCATTTTAAAGTTATAATCCTACCATCAAAATCTCATTGCTCCAGCTTAAGTATCACAGAAGTTATTGCAGATTTTCAGTAGAAAGATTTGTAGAAAAATCTTCAGGCTCACCATTGGAGGCCTTAGAGTGCTTGAATGAAATCTGAACATTCAACAAAAAAGCTCTTACATCATTCCAAGCCTATAGATCAAGAGTTGGCATTTCTGAAAAGTGGCTATAATAGCCAATCAGAGCAACAGTTTGAGAGTTATGGTCTTTCAAAGTTGGGCTACCCAAAATTCCTAAATTAAATGTCAAATATGTATTTGGTCATTTCTATATGTATTTTTAGGGTCTATCAGCCCTAGGTATTAAGTTTGAGCATCTAGAACCTTCCTGGGTAGCATAAAATTGCCTATTTAAGAAAGGCCCAAACATTGTCTAGAACAACACTCAATGGTAGTTCGCAACTTACTCTTGTTGATTACCATAATGAAGGTGCCCATGTGGGTTAGCATATTGTACTTTTGAACTTTGTAAGTTCATATTTGCAGTGCAAATAAGAAGTCCATATTTTGTTCTTGCATTTTTTGTTGTTTCTTTGTTTCTATTATGGTTTACGGTATTAAGGGGAGCACCCTTCATCAGGATGACTAAAAGAGCACTAGTGGTGGAGCATTCTTTCTTGGAGGAAGATTGGTTTCTTGGTTGAGTGAGAAATGGGACTGTATATCTCAAAGTACAATTGCGGTAGAGTATGTTGTAGCAACAAATATTTGTAATCAAGTTATGTGGATGAAACAAATGTTGAAGGATATTGGAATTGAGTTTATAGAACCTATTATTATTTATTGTGATAACACAAGTATAGAAAATGTGTCTAAGAGTCCAGTATTGCAGTCTAAGACAAAGCACATATCCATAAAGTATAATATTTTGAGAGAGAAGGCAGCAAAGAAAGAAATAAGACTAGAGTATGTAAGCACTAAAGATTAGATTGTAGATATCTTTATAAATTTGAGTGCCTAAGAGGTATGCTAGGGATTATACCCCTGCCTACTTTAGAGTAGATGATGTAGAGAGTGCATCAGTCCAATGGTACAAAGCACTATGGTTAGATTAGAATGAATGTTGATACTACCTGTATGGGGGAGTATCTAATATGTATTGCATCATGAAGGACTCTTGGTATTTGGTATTGAGCAATGTCTTTGGAAACTTGATTTGGTTGATGATTTGAGAAGCTGATTAGGAATTGGTATGTAACAATTGGTATTTTGATTGACACATTTTACATTGATGTCAATGGGGGAGAGAATGTACATGAAAAATATATTGAGAGAATGTACATAAGAAATGGGAAGAGAAGAATCTGTTGAGATGGAAATGGGGGAGAGTTGTCTCTTTAGGGAGAATTAGAAAGATTCATGTAAGTGTGTAGAAGAATATGTAAGTGCATAGAAGGATATGTAAGTGTATAGATGTAGGAAAGATTAATATTAGTTCATAGAAGAAAGTGTAAGTGCATAGATGCAGCCAAAAAGTATTGGAAGTTGTTTACTATGAACAACTTGTTGATCCCAAAAGAAGAAGAATAATAGATCAATGTTTTAGAGAATTTCATATTTGATTGATGAAGAGGATTTGAGAAAATGACTGCAACAGAGTATTGTTTGGTATTCTTGGAACTTAGGTGTTTTTCATCTATGTTGCCATCAATACCAAAGGGGGAGATTGTTAGCATGAATTTTGATGATACTATATTGGGGGAGTATCCTAAGCATTGGAGAATATTGATATGTTGCATTCATGACTATATTTGTCATTGATGTCAACATAGTAGTAATTTCATTATGATTGGAAGAATAATAGAAGTTAGTAATCTTAAGATGTGCAAAAGCTAAGGACATTTTAGATGATGCAAAATAAAGGACATGTTCCTAAGGTTATCCTAATGATGTGGTTAAAAGGATTAATTCTGATTTGATGGTGTACAGAAGTTACACTTGATTTACTAGAAGCAGTGTAGAAATAGAGCATTGAGAAATAGGGTTCTGATGATCCATCACTATCTTTCATCTAGGATGTAATGAAGAGATGTGCAGTCACACAATGGTATAGAAGAGTTGTATGACGATGAAAACATATGTGCAAGACATGGTTTCACATGTATGAAGTTTGATATAGACTGTGAGTTGACAGTTCTATTGTAATTATGAATTATCTTATTTTAATTAATTGGGAAAGCCTCAAGGCTGACTGAAGGAATTATTATGAAGATAAGGTATAAAGGAAAGTTTCTTTCCTTATTTGTAATGAGTCTTTATTTAGACGATTAAGTGGAATGTGAAGTATCAATGTGCAGTGCAAGAACGAGCTGAATGCATGTAAGCAATCCAAGTGATCATTGGATGCATAGTATGAGATCTAGTTACAAGATCTGAAGGAGTAGAAGTTTGATTGATAGGATAGAGACAGAGAAATAAGTACATTTCAATTCTATTATTCTACAAGGAATAATATAGAGATCATTTGAAAAATGGGTTCTTTGATCTTAACCTTGAAGTTGTTTGGGCAGTGGGTCTAGTTGTTTTCCACAACTCCTAACAAGGTTAGAATCTCCTAACTGGGATTAAAATTCCCCTACCAGAGACTCATATGTACTAAATGTTGTAATAGACTCCTAATAGGATCTATCCTCTAACAAGGAATATTTATATTAGTACATCATCTTGTGGGTACCATCCCCACTAGGGTTTTCCCTCTGATCAAGGGTTTCCCTAGTTAACATATCTGGTTTTAATTGTGTATGAGTATCTTGTTGTGGTTTAGGTTTATATTACTCACATGGTTAATTTTTTTGAAGGTTAATGTTTGTGATGATAGTTGGATATTTGACTCACCCACCCCCCCCCCCCCCCCCCCCCAGTTATATCAGTGGACTATATATTCTAACAAAGGTAACATTCTTACCCTTACCTGATAGTGTTAAAAATTAGAAAGATCCTAAGTTTTTGTTCTTAGGTGTAAAAGAGTTTTTGAAAACTATCAAAGAATAAGGGGCTCCTTGTTATACCTTATTTGTTTTACCTAAGGATGAAAGGGATAAGAAGATTAAGAAAAAGGTAGAGCCCTTGAGGAGAGTAGGCCCTAAAGAAGTAGAAGACCTACTTGACTAGTATAAAGACATTGTGACCAAAGACTTGCCAAATGAACTACCCACAATTAGATATATAAGCCACAATATAGAATTGATCCTAGAGGTAACTCTACCAAACAAGGAAGCATGGAAATTGATCCTAGAGAAAAATTAGGAGATGGAAAGACAAATACAAGAACTCTTAGATAAGGGTTTGATAACTAAAAGTCTTAGTCCTTGTGTAGTACCTTCTCTTTTGGATCCTAAGAAGGAGGGCACATGGAGACTGTGCACAGATTCAAGAGCAATAAATAGGATTACAATTAGGTATAAATTTCCTATGCCTAGGATTGAGGATCTAATGGATCAGTTGGGAGGGGCAAGATACTATTCCAAGGTGGATTTGAAGAGTGGCTATCACCAAATAAGGATTAGGGTTGGTGATGAGTAGAAAACTACCTTTAAAATGAGTGAAGGATTATATGAGTGGAGTGTAATGTCTTTTGGGTTGTCAAATGCCCCAAGTGCATTCATGAGACTCATGAATGAGATAATGAAACCATTCCTCGGTAAGTTTTTTATAGTATACCTCGATGATATTCTAATATTTAGCAAAACTAAACATGATCATTTTGAGCATCTTAATCTAATCCTCAAAAGGTTACAAGAGAAAATTTTCATAAATTTGGAGAAGTGTGTGTTAATGTAGGAAGAACTTGTCTAGTTGGGTTTTATAGTTTCAAATAGGAACATCAAGATGGACCTTGAGAAGGTGGAAGCCATCCAAAGTTGGCCTTTTCCTAGAACCATGATTGAAGTCAGAAGTTTCTATGGGCTTGCATCCTTTTATAGGAAGTTCATTAGAAATTTCAGTCATATTTGTGCTACTATGCTTGATGCCATCAAAGGTGGAAAAAAATGAAAGTTTGTGTGGACACACTATGTTGAAGAGTCTTTTAAAATGTTGAGGCAAAAAGTAATGGAGAAACCTATCTTAGTATTTCTTTATTTTCAAAAGATTTGTACTATAGAATGTGATGCTTCTAACATTGTTATAAGGGTTGTCTAGAGTTAAGAGATAAGACCTATAGCCTTTTTTAGTGAAAAAAATGGTTCCAAGAGGAAATACTCCTCTTATGACTTGGAGGTGTATGCATTAGTCTAGTCATTGAAAAAATGGAGGCATTACCTCCTACCAAAAGAGTTTGTCGTCTTCACAAATAATCAAGCCCTTAGTTTCTTGAATAATCGAGAAAAGTTGAGCCACAAACACATGAAGTGGGTTGAATCAATTCAAGCCACTACTTTCTCCATCAAAAACAAGAAGGGATTTTCCAATAAGGTGGTAGATTCATTGAGTAGAAAGACTCTAGCAGTACAAGAAATCCAACTTCAAAGTGTAGGGATTGATTCATTAAAGGATATCTATAAAGATAATGATGATTTTAGTGTTATTTATAAAGTGTGGTTTGACTTTTATGAGGCTTATCATGTTGAGTATGAAAATTACTTGATCCAAAATGGTCTATTGTTCAAAGGACATCAATTATGCATCTCCAAGTGTTCCATGAGGGATAACATCATCAAAGAAAATCATACAGGAAGCATGGGAGGACATTTTAGCTTAGCTAAGACTTTGGAACAGGTGAGGAGATTTTATTATTGGCCTAAGTTTTAGACTGAAGTGGGGAATATTGTGGAGACATGCACAATTTTTTAAAGGGCGAAGGGTACATCCACAAATGCAAGGCTATGCCAACCTCTACCTATTCCCACAAGGCCTTGGGAGAGTTGCAGTATGGACTTTGTGATGGAATTTTCTAAGACACAAAAGGGGTATGATAATATTTATGTAGTAGTGGACAGGTTTAGTAAAATGGCGCACTTCATCCCTTGTAAAAGTACCAATGATGCATCATCTATTGTAAATCTATTCTTTAAAGAAATCGTGAGGATACATGGATTGCCTCAAACCATACTTTCTAATAGAGACATGAAGTTTATTGGTCACTTTTGGAGCACCTTATGGAAAAGGTTAGGGCCCAATATGAGTTTTAGTTCTACCTACCATCTACAAATAGATGGGCAGAAAGAAGTTTTCAACAAATAACTTGGCAATCTACTTAGATGTTTGACAAATCAATATGGTGATAAGTGGGATTTAGTCCTACCCCAAGCAGATTTTTCTTTCAATGACTCAATCAATAGGAGTAAAAGGAAGAGTCCCTTTTAGATTGTGTATGAGAAAAGTCTAAGATGCATCTTGGAACTCAAAGAACTACCACCAAACACACTAGTCAGTACTCATGGAGAAGAGTTTGTAGAGAGTATGAAAGAAATTCATGACTTAGTAAAATTGGCACTTGAGAAAAGTGTAGAGAAATATATATAGGCCAAGGATAATCATAGGAGGTATGTCTAGTTATAGGTTAGATACTTGGTGTGGGCATACTTAAGGAAGGAGAGACTACCTAAGGGAAAATACACTAAACTACACATGAAGAAAGCAGGAACCTACCTAGTGTTGAAAAGGCATGGGTTGAATGCATATGAGATTAAACTACCCTTACACGTTGGAATCTTCCCCTTATTTAATATTTGTGATCTAAACCCCTATAAAGGTGATGCCAATGTAGGTTTAGAGGTGCAAATAGAAGAACTTGAAGGAGATGTTATAGGGATACCCCCTTCATGATCCAAAGAAGCTTGACAAGATATTGGACACAAAGATCATCAAATAAACAAGGAAGAATATCTACAAGAAATACTTGATCAAGTGGAAAGGGATTCATGAAGAAAAATTTGTATGGATGGAAGAGTAGGAAATTCAGAGGTATGGTTCCAGTTTACAAGACCTCATCTCAAGAGGACTTGAGACAAATGCACCCTGGGAGTATGGTGCAGGAGTACCACCAAATTCATCCATTATAATCACACCATTGGACCCAAATACAACAGGTTAGGGTATTTATTAGATCTATGATCCAATGATGTGAATAAATTCCTATTTGTAAGACAAGGGGACACTAGGTGATCTTATAAACCTAGTTGTCTACCTTAGTCATTTTGGGACAATTTTATGGTAGGTTGGGCTAGAATAGTCTAGGACCCATAAGGAAGTTTCAATATGTTCATTTATCCTTTCTAAGGTCCTTAGTGAAGTCTAGACTTAGAACTTTACTAGTTTCATAACACTTGACATCTTTTGTAAAAAGTTGTCAATGTTATAATGTTGTATAATGCAACTTTTTGTCCAAAAATGCAACTTTTGAATCCCAATGTTCACAACCACTTTGTTCAATTGGAAATATTTAGGTAATATATAAAAAGTTTGATAAACCTTTCTCCAAGTAGAGGATGAACTTATTGTAAATTTTTATGCCAAAGTCAATAAAAATCTAGTTGTTTTCCTAAAAATTCAACTATATTATGAGTTATACGGATCCCCATGCACCATTGAAGGATTTTGAAAGTTATCTTAGTGAATTACAAGAAGTTCAAAAAAAAATTTAGGACTTGAAGTGGAGTGGAATGAAAGTTATACAATTTTGTTTGGCAACTAGTTGTAGGAAGGCCCTAACTAGGGTTTCGAGACAAAATTATTCTTTCCTAGAGACTCCACCATGAGAAAAATATAAACCTTGGTCGAATGAAATAAGGGAGGATTTACATTAATTTTTTTGGGGTCTTGAATCAGGAGGCAGCTGATGGAGAGAGAAATTAGTAAACCCTCTAGATAGGCATCCAAATGTGACTATCCAGAATTTGGGTTTTGAAGCACAACTCGGCCCAGGGGTGGAATAAAGCCATAAATCCTTGGATTTGGTAGTTTGGAATGATCTTTAAAGTATTAAAATTGGATTTATTGGAAGGGGATTTTATTTTGAGGCTATTTCTTTTTAAAAGAGACTTAATTGCCCTATTAGGCCTAGGAGGAAATTGTGAACAACAGGAGCTAAGAGATTGACCAAAAGTCTTTACTTGGAGGGTGTTGTTGGTAAGTGAATTGAAAAATTTGAGGGTGGTCTATACTTTGGTGGACTTCCATGTAAGTTTCCTTCATTAATCCATCTTTTATCTTTGTAGCCCTATGTTGGCTTTGTTTTCTAAAAAGTGTCTTAGAGTTGTTTATGTGTGGGATTTTTCTTATATTGTATCTAAATGTGAAGTCTAACCTTAATAGTACCTTGTTCCATCCTTGGATTGTTTGGTTCTAGTTGTGACTTAATTGTGCTTTAACGGTGTTGAATATTAGTGAGATAATCTAATCTTGTAAGTGTGGGTTTTGGGAACTAGAGTGGAGCCCTATATTATATATTGGGTAGAGAGGGTTAAAGAACTTTGAGTATTTGATTGATATAGTTTGGGGCTCTACTCCAAAAATATGAAAGATTGGTGAAGGTAAAGAAAGAACCTACACCATCTTCTAGAAAGAGGACCAAGCAAACCACCAATGGTCTGGGAAAGAGAAGGAAAACATTGCAAATCAGCGAGTTTGATGAATTTGAGGAAGAGACTGAGGAGAAATTCATGGAACAAGTAGTTGGTAAAGAAAGAACACCATCTCATAAGAAATCCTCGAAAACTTAGGTTGAAAATTTGAATATGAAAATTATTAAGAATGACAATTTTGTTTAGCTAAGTAAGTATTATAGTTTGTACAGTAACATGTATAGAAGGGAGTTAGAAAATACTATAGTAAGGAATATGATTCTAAAGAATAAAAAAAAATTTAGTAGTTAGAATAAAATTCATGAAGACTTGTATAATAGGATACTTAATAGCAAAAGAAGATTTGTAAAGGAATATATAAAGTTAAGAATAAATCTAATTAAGAAATTGTGTGATGTTAGCACTGAAGAGGATACAAAATGTATTTTGAAAGGTATTGAGCCTTTTTTGAGGAATAAAAGAGGAGAAATTCTTCTTATGGGAGGTAACTAGGTAGAGGTAAATAAGGAAATAGAGAATCCATAGTTAGTTATATGACTTCTATTCCAAAAGCCACTAAGGAGAGTGTGTAGCCAGAATGAGCAAGCCCAGCATATGTTGAGGCTAGTACACCTACTGATGATTAAGAAGAGGTTGAAGAAGTTTAGAAAATTAACTCACCTCCACATATAGTTGTTGGTACTAGATCCATGCAAGTGGATAGTACTCATTTAATAGTAGATGATAAGGAAAATCCCTTTGTAGAGTATGGGAATAACATTGTTGGTAATATTACTGCCTATTCTAGCTCTAATGAAGGAGATAATAAGGAAGAAGAATAAAGGAAGATAGAAGAAGAAGAAGAAGAAAAAAGAACAAGTACAAGAAAAATAAATAAATATGATTGAAAATGAGAAGAGGAAAATTGAAGAAGAAGATAAAGAAAAAGAATGAATGAAAAATATTTTTTAAAAAGGAGAAAGAAAGGAAAGAAGAAGAGAAGAAAAGTGTTATACTACAAGTAGTTACACCTATCATAGCAACTACCCTAGTAGTAGCAGTAACTACATTACTAGTAGTGTCTGATGATGATGATGATCAAAAGGGTCTAATGACCTCCTTGAAAAAGTTACTACAGAAGAACAAGTTTGTGAAGACTTTAGAGAGAATATTGGAAGAAGTTTTGAAAAGATTGTAGAAGACAGTGCAAACCACAATTGTAGAGTCTGATATTCAGAATAAGGCCAAAGAAATGATGAGATCTTTTTATGCAAAGTTTAGTACTTTATCTGATATTGCTTCAATGCAAGCTCAGACTAGGCATGATGCATCATTTTTTGACATAGTATCCACAAATGTTGGAAATGACTTACAAAATTTGAATGTTTGCATTAAAGAGCTGAGGAAGAGCATAGATGAAGGAAAGAAATTGTATGGAAAATGCACAACGTCATACAATCACCTATCAAAAATTAATAACCATATAAAAGGAAAAATGAGAGAGCTTCAAACACTCACTATTATATTGCAGCAACCAGATGTGAGTGTTGAGGACATTGAGTTACAAATTGAGATAGTTCACAATGTTGTCAGAGGCATTGAATCTAAAAAGAAGAAGGTAATAAAGAGATTATCTATTCTTAGAGAATATTTATCTCCTCAAGTTAGTATTTTGTAGAGGTAATTGGAAGAGTGTCTTGTTGCTAAGGCATCCTATGAAAAATTTTCCTATTCAAACTTGAGCACAGTTGAAATTACGTCATATGCATTATGTACACTTATCAGTATACTGGATATAGTTAAAGAAAATTGGAGGAAGGAGTTTGAAAAGCTAAGTCTTGGTTTTACAAATTGTATATCTAGAATTTCAAGTTGAACAGAGAATGGTAACATAATTTTATTTTGCACATATTTTGACACCTTTGTCATTGATACCAAAGGGTAAGAAGATGTAAATGTAAAGAAAATTTGTGTGTGTGTGTGTGTGTGTGTGTGTGTGTGTGTGTGTGTGTGTGTGTGTGTGTGTGTGTGTGTGTGTGTGTGTGTGTGTGTGTGTGTGTTTGTGTGTGTATAAGGGGGAGCTTAGATATTTATATAGGAAACCATTGTAAAAGGAGTGATAAGGAATGTAATGATCCATCAAGAAATGAATAAAATGTTCAAGTTTTGAAGGCTAGTTTTGAGTAATTTCATTTAGTATTTATTGTTTTTTTATATGACATCATTTTGGGACTTAGCCAATTTTCCCAAATGTTTCCATCAATGAAAAAGGGGGAGATTTTTTTAAATATAACTAGATAGATGAGGAAGTGTTGGCACTTATGGAAACATACATATTTTGGTATTTCATTGTGAAATCAATGATAGAAAATTGTCTACATATTGGATAGTTTGCAGAAGCACAAAGAGAGATTCACTATATATGGATGAAAAAGTTTGAGTTAGCTCATGTGTAGTTAAGGACTGATAGATTACAGTTTCATGATGATGTATGTCAATGTGTAGATTTGTACAAACAGTATGATGATAGTTATAGAGGAATTACTAGTATAAGTAATTAACAAAAAACAATAGAGCACGACAGTAAAATTGATTGTATGGCTTGAGGAATTATTTTGGTAACAAAATAATTACTTATACATGATGGTCTGACATCCTAGATGTTAACCCCAAGTCATTTTTATAATTACCCAAGCATGTGGAAGCTTTGAGGCTGACTGATCAAGAGTTTTGATCATTTTCAAGGTATAAGTAAAGATCAATCTTGTGCAGCTAATGTGAAGTGAACAATTGATGTGAACTATTTTGAAGAAATTTTATGTGATATGAAAGCTTTTTATGATGTGATATCTAGTGTATGATCAAAATATTTACAAAGTGTAGTAGTAAGATAGTATCATATATATATCTATACTTGTGAAGAAACTTATTATATATTGCATGTTAGGGCAGTGGGCTTTTCTTGCATATTTTATAATTTCTCTACCAACTCCTAATAGGGCTAAAGAAACTCCTAAGAGAGTTGAAGAAACTCCTAACATGGTTGAGGATTTTAACAGGGCCTAGTTCTCTAACAAGGACTCGAGACACTATATGTACTTGATTGACTCTTAACATGATCAATATCCTTAACATGATTCTTTTGTTTAGTGGATCATCTTGTGGGTATCATCCCACTAGGGTTTTCCCTTTGCTAGGGTTTCCCTAGTTAACAAATAATGGTGTTATGATTTCCCTATGTATATGGTTTTATTTATTGTTCAGCATTATTGGTTTTCTTTCATATGCAAGTTATAAAATAATTAACAATATTCATTTGTGGGAAAAAGTTTGTATAATATTGATTCACCCCCCACCCTCTCAGTATTATCTATTTCTAATAGCACAATCCCAATATTATCAAACTATGGGTGTGGAGCCCAAAGATCCTGTAGGGGATATTGATCCCATTCTGAGTTGAAAGTAGAAATATCTTGCTTATGCTTTACTTTGAATGCTCCAATGGTGATCAGCCATACCCATATTTTCTTGTGTTGTTTTCTCACTCTATCATATGTAGAAGTGAGTTGGCAAGCTATCTCAAGTAGTATGATCTTGTCAGATGGATATCTCAGGAGATTTTTAGGACACAAAAGAGTAACAACTACTTAAAGATAAATAATGGTCTTCAACTAGATGTAATAAGCCCTGACTTCTATTATCCACATTGCATCTTTTGCTAGCAGTATTTTTGCATAATCCCCTTTGATGAACCTAATGATGGTAAATATGAAACCATCATTGACCACTCTAGATTCAATACTTTATAGTGGGAGTTTCTTCTTCACCAAATATGGGTATACTCCATAGGGCCAAGCATTTATGTCTTGCATGCTTCCCTTCCTATACAACCCTAGGTAGTCTATGATCCTTTTAGCCAATAGATACACCATATAAGAAGTCATGTAAAAGTGTGGGTCATTCTTCACTAAAATGGACATCTTTTTTCTTCTAATGGTCTTAATAAAGTGTACCATCAATGTCTCCAAGTGGCTTTCTGTAGAAAGGCTTGTGACTCTACTCAGGAGGACTATTGGGTAGCCAATGTCATTGATCATGTATCCTCATGTCATATCAACCTTTCCTTTTCTTTGACCCAAGGCTGTCCTATCAATTAGGTACTTATATTGTACCAACTCCTTGGCCTCTACTTCATTCTCCCTATACCATTTGTTTGCACCTTCATAAGATATCTAGAGGTATTGGTCTACCCACTAAAGGTGGAAGATCTTTTTAATGTTTTAGGGCCTGAGATTTAAAACAATATCTCATGTCACACTCTTCACAACCTTCTCCTTTGGTACATAATGTTGGGCCAATGTCATGATCAACTCGGAGGATTGAACTAATGTAAGGTGTGAAGTAGTGTTCACTAATCCACTTTGGATGGGAGTTGACACCATCATTGACCTCTCTTTTGGCTTTTTGAATAGGGAAAGGAAAATATTCTAGTTAATGTGTCCCAATTTAGTATCTTGAATCTTTGTGTGTTTGTCTTGAAATAGGAATTTCTTTGAGGCTCCTTGGTATTTGAACACCATTGGATTTGGTTTCATCTTATCCTCCATAAAGGATGATGATGATGCCATTGTATGTGCATAAAAGAGGAGAAACATTAGTATTCTAATGTGAGAAGACCTTAATGACACTCAATAAGGACCCAAACTAACGAAAAACTAAGCAAAAATAGTCAAATTTGACTCAAAACCCTTTTAAGTGATTGAGATGCACACTAGCACACCTAGTACACATACGTAGGTGCACTAGTGTTCTTTTCTTTTATCACTTAAAAATAATGTGCACAAGGTGTGCATGTGCACATCTTTGCACATGCAGATGTGTGGTAATTTCTTAGAGGGGGAGTTATCTTCAGGTATGCACATGTAAACCTTTTGATGGTATGTACATGTGCATGTGTGCACCTCCAAAAGGTAGTGTTTACCTTGAGGAAGGTAGAATCCTATGGAGGAGTGGGTGCGGATTTGTGGACCCTATCAAAGTGTGAAGGTGTGTTGTAAAGACGAGCTGGAGAACATAAGTGAAGAGAGAGAGAGGAGGGGATTATATAAGCATTGGGCCTTTTGTGAATCTTTTGGGAGTGCATGCCTCCTAGGTTGTGCACATGTGCAAGTATTCATGTGTGCATCCTCAGAGAGAGGCAAGTGTGCATGTGCACACTTGGCACATTTGCACACTTGGCACATGTGTGCACTTTGTGCACTAAAAAGTATAAAACTTGATCTTTTTCCCCTCTCTATACCTGACACTACTTGATTGAAGACTGAGGTTTGACCTAAACCTAGAGGAGGGCCCTAAAGGACCAAGGTGCTTAATTGGGTACCTCATAGAGGTTTTCTAAACTAGGGGGTCTCCATTTTGTGACTCAAAATGGGGCATGTGTTGTGAGACCACAACACTCTCAACCAATCTCTACATTTATTATTGATCTCTTGAATATTTTGTTCATGTTGTAGAGTGGGTCCAATACATTGGGGTTGTCCTTATTCTACACCTTCAAGGGTATAGTTAGATTGAGCACCTTTTTTGCATGTTGTAGACTCATCCTATAATAGTTCTTGATTTGAACAATGTAGTCATCCATGCAATTCATCCAATAATCTTCAATGGTCAAATCAAGTATGAAATCCCTTCCTACAATATGTTGGACCATCTCTATGTTGTTGAAGTATGGGCAAGGCATTGGATAATCATCTAAGGGGTACTAGTCCCATTCAATTTCATAGGTGGCAATGTCCTATTTTTGCTTGGCCCTGATGTCTTAAATACCACAAAAACAAATCCACAAATCCCTTAGATGTCTTAAATACCTATTTATTTCTAATACACGGTAAACACTGTAAGAATTTTGTCACTCAATAGATTAACTAGTTACTGATCATCTAGCATTCATGATTATTAATATGCATGCAAAAGTTAAATAAAATGAACACAAGAGACACCAGATTTAATGTGGAAACCCAATATGGGAAAAACCACCAAGTAACTAGCTACCAATTTTTCACTCTTCTAAAGTGAGCCCTATTAGGAGCCAACCCTGTTAAAGGTTACAATACACACTGTTAGGTATGACCCTAATAGAGGATTTAATCACCCTATTAGGAGTGGCCTTGCTAGAGGTCTTTAGAACAATTCAACTAAACTGTCACCTTGTTAGAGGATTTACAAAATGGCTATTAAACCAACTCTGTTAAGAGATTTGAAATCACTGCTACAATGGTTAGAAAGTAACAATGAATTGACCTAAATAAGATGCAACTAAATTAGCTAATAATAGATCTCCATTCTGCACTATTAGATCCTTCTTGATCAAATATAGCTTTGCTACTCCTCAATGATCTCTGATCATCCTTCAAAATTCGTTCTTAGTCCTTCTTCTCATTCACATCCATCACACACTTAGAATTCATAGGTTGACCTCATATATATACCATTCAGATTATCAAGTTGGCTCATTCACAAGCTACATTTACCAATAAACCATATATCAGTCGGCTACAAATATTACATTAAAAAAATAAACTTTATTTCACAAAATAATGGAATCCTTCACTGGTAGACCCTTCTCGATAAATATTGCTTTCAGAAATAGTTTCCTAAGTTAACCGTCTTAACTCAGTTAACACTACAAAAGCTGCAAAAAATCCTTTGGCTGCCAATTTAATTTAGTAAGAACTAGATTTCCTTCACTGTCCATGAAAGCTCGATTAGAATTGTTTCCTGCACTGTTTTCTCTTGATGACTGAGTGAGGTCAGTAACAACTAAATTTCCTTTGCTAAACCTTGAAAGCTCGGTAGCAAATTCTTGTGCAAGGTAAAGCCTAAGAATGCTCGATAGACACTATAAACCTTCTTTGCTAACCTTCTAAACTCGGTAAACTTTGTCTTTTGCCTTGCTGACCATCTAAGCTCAGTAGACTCTGACTGATAACTGATATGACATTTGTGTAACATCAAAGACAACACACAATTGAACAATTGTATCCAATAGTATCAACCTATCTGAGAGATAGCGAGGAAGCTTCTTAGAGCACAAGAGGGTCCTAGCTACTCAAATGTATGTGAATGTATTGAACTAGATGAAGTAAGCACCCATCTTTGTTATTTTGGAGGTTGTCTCCACTAATATTATTTTCGCATAATCTCCCTCCAAGAATTGGATTATGGAAAAAATGAAAGCATCATTCACCATTATGTATTCAGAACCCTTGTCTAGGATCTTCTTCCTTACTAGATGAGGGTATACTGTGTCTGACTATACAATAGGATCATGCATGCATCCCCTCTTCGCCAATCTGGGATAATTAGTTGGTCAAGCGACCAACAAGTAGACCACATAGGAGGTGTTGGAAAAGATATGACATTTTGTGTAACATCAAAGACAATACACAATTAATCAATTATTTTGAACAATCTCACTCTTTGGCATTGATAGCAACACAACATGTCATAATAAAATGAATTTTTTAGAGAAAAACAATAATAAGGAAAGTATCCTTAGTTTCCTTCTAATTCTCATCCATGAGAACTCCCTCTATCAGTGTGAACTCCCTTTGCCTTCAGTTTCTCCATCTATTAGTAAAATTTGATTTCAACATCTTCTTATGATAACAAACTCTACCTCTTTGATATCAGACCAAGTTCTTGTTCTTTAACATCTCTACAAATTCTTCCTCATCATAGAACTCTCCCTTTATAAAATTTATGTGAATATGATAGAAAAACTCTCCCTCTTTGACATCTCATGCCAAAGACAATATTTAGTGAATATCAATGTATCTTAATTACTAATTCATATGCAATATGTCCTTTCATTACTACATTAACTTGACTTATCTTCAACGTGCTCTAGTTGATGCATCACCAAACTTCATTTAGTGAGCTTTAGATAGGGGAATAACCCCTAACGTAGCTCTTAGATAATAAAAATGCATCCTTAGGCAATGGCTTAGTGAATATGTCTACAATTTGTTCTTTAGTATTCACATATTCCAATCTTACCTCTTAATCTTGCACCAATTCTCTTAGAAAATGAAATTTTATTGCAATGTGCTTGGTCTTGGTATGCATCATAGGATGTTTTGATATATTAATTGCACTGGTGTTATCACAGAAGATTACCATTGGATCCTTGACCTCTACCTTCATAACTACCAATAGTTACTTGAACCAAACAACATTAGAGAAATTAACTATTGTTTCCACATACTATGCCTCTGTTGTAGACTGAGAAATGCAATTATGCTTCTTAATTGTCCAAGCCACTAGTCTTTTACCAAGAAAGAATCCCCCACCACTGGTGCTCTTCTTGTCATCCACACTTTTGCACAATCAGCATCTGTGAACTTTTCTTTGTCACTCAAGTGAACTTAGTAGACACTGTCTTATGAACATGGAAAACACTGGAATGCTTGGCAGACACAAGAAACTATTTCATCACCCGAGTGAGCTTGGCATACACTGACTGGAAAAGATATGACATTTTGTGTAAGATAAAAGATAATACACAATTAATCATTTTTTTTCAATAGTCATATGAAACCTTGGATCCAATTTCATTGAAATGAGATGCTCATCCAAAGAATTGTTGATAAGAGCTCCCCAATCAATCTGTAGGCCTCTCTTCTTGATGGTTTCTATAAAATGGACCATCCATGTTTCCAAATGATTCAGCATGGGGAGTCTTGTGAATCTTCTTAGAAGGACTATGCAGAAGCCAATATCATCCACCATATACCCACAGGTCATATCCACTTTTTTGGCTCTTCTATTAGGAGGGGGTCAGGTGAGAAGGTATTTATCTTGTACTAATTATTTGGCCTCTTGTTCATGTTCTTCGTACCATCTATCTGTTATGTCATAAGTTATCTTCTCGTACTGATCTGTGACTAGTAGGTGAAAAATCTTCTCAATGTTATCTAGGTAGATGTCTAGGATGATTTCTCCAGTGATACTCTTTACTACCTTCTCCTCTGGTACATAGTGGTTGGTTGGTACCATAATCAACTCGGAGGATTGTATGGACATAAGGTGTAAGGATGCATTCACCAACCTACTCAAAATCAATGATGAGATCATCTCTAATCTTTCACAAGGATTATTGCATAATACCAAGAATGCATTCCAGTATATGTGCCATGATTTTGTATCATGGACCTTTGAGTGTTTGTCAATGAAATTATACTTCTTTGGTGCACCTTGAAACTTAAATGTTACTATCTTGGGTGTTATCTTTGTCACCATGGATGATGATGAAGATGTCATTTTAACCTACACAAGAGACAAAAGTCAATATATCAATGTTAGGAGATCACCATGCCACTTGACGACTAAACTAGACTAGAAAAAACTAATACAAAAAGAGAAGGAATTGAAAAATGCTTAAAATTTAGTGCATTATCACATATGCCACACATGGCACACCTACACATGTGTGTTAGGTGTGCCTGGTGTGCTATCTTGAACTTAGCCCGAGTAATTAGTATAGGTGACACACATGTGCACATGTTTGATGTGCACAACATGCACTAGACTTGATAAAAGGGTTGTCTTTAGGTTCTATGTGTAGTAGGAACATCACTATGCATACCCCTTTATATGCACAAGGTGTACTCAATGCTCGCATTGGTACCTAAAGTCAGAGATGGTGCACGTTCTATGGTGTGGAGTTGTAGCACTCTAGATGACTCTGAACACAAATGGGTATTTGTGGAGGGGGATATGCAGGGCCGAAAGGGCTCACCTAGTGTACCTTTATAGGGTGTCCTAGTGCACCTAATGCACATATGCATCCTAAAGGGAGGTAATGGGTAAAGTGCAATTAGTGCATGTTGCAAGGGTGTGCCTAGTGTACATATGTGTAACTTTGGCCCTTCGTAAGGAAAAAATTAACTTCCAAACCTCTTGACTTTAAATGATGTTGACGGATCATTTTTCTGTTCTATAACTACATGGGACTCAATCTCTGAGGCATGTAGAGAGATGCCCTATTTTGGAGAATAGATTCCCCTATCCTAAAAAGAAAAGAGGGGTTCCCAATTTTTGGGTCAAAAAATATGGAATGCCTTGTGAAGCCATGACAAATTTTTCATTATTTTCTATAATCATCCTTCTTCTAGAACTTCTCTCTGTCCCTATTTTTTCTAGATGAGGAATGTTTATCTCCTTCCTAGTTAACCCTATTATTAATGTGATCTATCATTTGCATTATTTGTTGAATCATTTCTTCTTCAAAGATACCATCTTAGTTTTCACTTCCTTCATTCCTAAAATTTTTCCTATGCTCTCCCAGAGAACTTTCATGATGGGACCTTTGGGGAAAGTTATAGGATCCTCCCCTAGCTCATATGTGTGTAACAATCAACATCCTAGAAAAATGCAAAGATAGAAAGGTTATAAAAAGATTTACCAAAATTTTCAATCTGTATTATACTTATAACTTTATGGTTATCCAAAAATAAGCTAGACCCTAGAGCTTCCAATGTAGAAACCTAGGGCTCTAATACCATATGTCACAACCTGCTAGGGAACCCAGAATGAGAAAACTAAAAGCTACTGAGTTTAGCAAAAAATAAATTAAACTATTTTGTTAAAAACAAATTAATGCAATAGTCCCTAAATTTCTCCTTAACAACATTATTTGTTTTCCTCATTTGTATGTTATGTGTATACAAATTGGCTAACTTGTGTGTTAACTTCTTATTTGCATGACAAATGAAAATGACATTTGCTTAGTATTCTAAAAACAAAATAATTCATATATTAATTCACATGGAAAATGAATTGTAACCATAAGTTTAACTTAATTTACTCTAATAATTGATTCTTATCAAATAACTTAGGAATAGGGATTAGATTCATTAAGGAAAATATTGTTTCTGATATAATCTATTAGATTCATTCTTTACATCTTATAAACTTCATTTCAAAATTCAACTAAGAACCAACTAAAGAAAAACTCTTCTATTTCATAGATTAAACTTTTCTTTTTATTAACATTGTCAAAAGATCAATATAGAATAAACAAAGCTTTCTTTTCTCATAATCTCCCAAACACAAGGGAGATATAGATTATTTCTTCTTTAATACAATGTATAAAATTTCATAATATGAAATCTCCCTTTTTCCCTTTTCCTAAACTACCCTCCAAAAAATACATTTATTTCATTTAAATTGCATATATATACATTGAATATGCTAACTTAGGGTTTTTCAAAAAATTGAATACATTTTACATCATGAGTGATACAATATAAAGATATCTTCATCTCCATTCATGTCATTCTTGAGAAACAAAAGATACCTCAAATTATTCTACCAACCAACCATGTGGTACCATAAATGGTCCACTCCCATGGGTTAGGAAATAAGACCATGATCCACATAGGTTCTAAGACAAACTAAGGCTAAGGTTTACCCTTCCCAAACATCATATCATGAAAAGGAAAATACCATAAGAATGACTAGAGGTGACCATAAACAAGAGTTAGGACTTTGAGTGTCATCACACATTCCTTAATGTTGGGATCAAGTCTTGAATTGATGACACTCTTTCGTACTTAGGCCTTCTACAAGATGTCATAAAGCCCCAATACTCCAATAGGACATGAGCAGCCACAATTATCATTTATCTTGATTAATGTTTTTAAATCCAAACCTCCAATAACCCATTTATTGTATTAATGTTACCACTTTATTACAAAAACTCACATATAGAGCTAGCCTACTCAAGGTGTTGACCTCTACTACATATGATTCTCTAGGGACCACTTATGGGTCCTAGCAACTATGGTGAGCCACTCACCTAGGGCATATAACCCTACTTAACATATAGAAAAATATGCACATAGGTCTAGGAACATGTTAGTTTCCCATACCCCTAGGTTAACCTTAAACCATAAACCAAGCAATTATGATTTCTAGTTACATATAATCAAAACTTGTTGTAGGACTAGAAAATAGGTATATTTGCATAAATGAGAGAACCACAAATCCCATAAAATATAAGAAAACTAATCTAATCTACCATGAAAGTCACTCTATATATAAAAGAATTCAAAAATAATAACAATAACCTTTCAAGTGTAGCTCCTATGCCTTCCTTTCTGCTCAAAGATTTGATGTACCTCATGCATTGACAAAATACACTTCATATTTGAAACCAAGTTGTCAAAATGGTATAGAGAATACAAGAAAAAATGTGATTAGCCAAACAAGTTCAAAGAGGCTCAATTTATAGGATTTGAGATCTAAATTGTAAAATAAGAAGTGTGTAGTTGGAAATTGTCATAGTTGCATTGCACAACTTGGAAAATTACCATAATTAAGAGATTTAAATTAGAAAATGTGTCATAAAATGGCACATTATGACAAATTGTAAGAGATCTAAATAGAAATATGTAAGCACATATAGTGGAAGAAGTGGCAAATGGAAGGGAAGGTGTAAAAGTGGAAGCCAGAAAATAGGAAGTGGAAGCACAATTAGAGGAAAATATAGAAGTTGAGATTTTTGAATTTAAAAACTCACAATTCCCTGAAAATGGAAATTAGAATTTAGGAAATTAGAAATCCTTAGATTCAAAGAAAATGGAATAATTAATTAAGAAATATTAATTAAGTGAGAGGAGTTAGTAAAACAGGTAAATTAATGATTTGAGATGCATTAAATGGTTAAAGACGTAGGAGTAAGCCATGGGTTGTTTACTCCTATAAGGAGAATTAATAAATTGATTGGTCAATTGATGAAATAAATGCAATGAATAACTCTATTGAAGGATCATAATAAGAATGTAGATTGTATGTGATTGTATAGAATAGTATTAAAGTCATGATCAAATTTATTGAAGAAATAATGTTAGATTGAATGACACAAATTTATAGTATGTCAAGGATATATGACATGAATTGATGACATATGACATTAACACTCTTTAAATGTCATAATATTTATCAAAATTGAATTATATGACTAGTTAGAATAATATCAATGGACTTTGTTAATGCTTATTAAATTGATTGGATAAGGGCACAACCAAACACTAAGGGACTTGACAATGTTAATGATTGAATTGATGATAATTGATAATGGGATAGGATGACAAGGCATTGAGATACTTGACAATGTCAAGGATTGATGATGATAGGTTGAATTGATGATGGTTGATTAAGTTGATTTGATCAAGGTTTGGTTTGATATATTTTGGATTGATTTGGAAATTATATGTATTTTTTTTAAAATGATTGAAAATTGTGAAAAAGGATCTCGAAAGAGATTATGAAATGATTTTAAAAAGTCCAAATGATGATCAAGTTGGCCAAAAGATCAAGTTAGTGAAATAAGAAAAAGGGACGAGTTAGTGTGTATTAGTGATGAAAGAGTAGGTGCGAACCATTTTTGAGAATCTACACATATAACATGTATATGTAACAATGAATAAATGATAACACATAAAAATATCATGATTAATTTTGTCAATCCTCTAGTGAGCCAAAATAAAGATCAAAACTAGAAAAGGCCTAATTAGGATGTCAAATTAGATAAAGACCCTAAAGTATACATCTATTTGATATACCTACACGTACATCAAGTTTTGTTGCATATATGTTAATCTTATACATCTATAAGCATATGTTGCACATCTATGGTGCGAACCTATGCATTTGTAGTTTCTACACGTGTTTATCAAAATGGTGCATTCATAATTTATCATTGTATTTTTGTTTTGTAATAGAACCAAAAACTATGCATTCATTTACTTTGCATTCACGCTCTATTTCAATGGCACATCTATTCCCTGAATAATGTTTTTAAAAATTAATTGCCCTAAATTGAACACAACACATGCCATGAGAATGATAGGGTGTCCATATAGGAAGTTTGGGGTGTATTCTAACCAACTTGCTTAACCTTCTTATTGGAAACCTCATCATACCTAGTAAAGAGTGTGTTCAACCCATCCCAATCATGGGTTGGCTCCTATATCCCTTTTGGGGAACTAGCTAAAATTCACAAAATGAAAAAATACAAAGGTCTATATAGACTTAATAAAATATATCCAACACAAAATTAATTGTGAGATGATGAGGAAGATGGGAAGTGGCATACAATATAATTTTTTTCACTGCTCCTTCTTGATTTAAATTTTAAAAAATAACACAAACACCTACTAATAAAAATTCCTATTAGATCTAGGTCTACTTGGAAATGTTGAGGATGGCATGAACCAGGTTGAAGGAAAGAAATTGTTGCAAGCTACCCTCCAAACATATTCACACCAATCTAAATTGGTCTCTAAAACAAAGATATTCTTTCAATCCTTTACTCAAATCTCTTAGAGTACATCATTCCACAAAATTGCAAACTTTATACTTTAATTATTTTTTCCTTTTTATAGATAGATTCTCCTCTCAACCTCTCTATATCATAGTTATTCTTGGGAAGCAAGATTTATAGACTTCTATATGGATGTGATGGTTGCATAAGTTTCACAACCATGCAACCATATTGCTTGATTTAATAAATAAAATTATTTATTAAATTAAAATTTTTTATTTACTATATTATATTTGTTTTTTTTGTTTAATTTAATAGAGATCCACTCCTCAACAAAAAGTTCTCAAAGCTTAGGTTTCAAGGAACATAAATAACCTAATGGCTAAGAGCATCTACTACCAACCCCTAGATCATAGATTCAAACCTTTAGGTTAGATTCATTTTATTTTTCCTTTTAATTAATTTTCTTAAATTTAACTAACAAAATCAAAATAAAAAACACATATACTCAAGGCATTCAAATGGCATAATGATAACCCACTAACCTTGTTCCTAGAAGGTTCTTGGTTCGAGTCCTATATATGTTAGGCTATTTAACTTTAATAATTTATTTTTATTATTATTTATTTTAAATTAAATTATTCTATATTAGATAATTACATATACACAAATATTTTATACAATAATCACATATAGTAATATGCATATTGATTTGGCCATATATGTGTGCACCCGTGTAGGCTCATATAAATATATTAATAAATATAATAGTTAACATCAAAAGCAACACAAAATTAGAAATTAAAATAACTTGATAAGCACATAAATCTCATACATGTATTGATTGATGAACACATCAAACAAAATGATAAAACATAATCTCCATAACAGGTGTTTGACTTCCTATCAAAGATCTAAGGTACAAAGGTGTCTATATGGATCATAGTGTCATCTCTAGATCAACAACTTGTTCAAGGAATTTAAGGTACACTCAAACCTATGTAGCCAAGTGGATTTGATGTATGGTACTTGCACACACTTGCATCACCAAACAACAACATATACAACAATTGTATCAAGAAAGGAAGGAGGAGTATGATATAGTGTTGAAGTCCCATAGGATTGATTATGATTTACTCCCCTCATCTGAAAAATACGTAAGATGGAGTATATAAATATAATGGGTTGGCAGGTTTAGCTCAAATCATAACCATAATCATGACAAAATAACTTATATCCATGATCATAATGTCGATGCAAGTAATTTATTTAAACTATATCCTAAAAACATAATATGAAAGCATGATACACAGCATGATGTTGAAACAAAAAATCTAAACAACATAGGTAGATGTCTAATCTCGCAATAGCACTAGGGTGGACATCACACTCCAATAAAAAGCCATTGCAATAGCATTGAAATTTGAAACATATTATACTTGACATATGGTGTTACATTAGAAAGTTTGTATTTGGCTACATTAAATGGTTGTTAAATATTGATAGTTAAAGGTGTGTTGTCACATTTAATTTGAATATTTATGTATCTACATTTTAATGGACATATTGTTAGCCTCAACTGATATTGTAATTGATAGTGGGAAACTAGTAGGTGTTGATGTTCTTAATGTATGTAAAATAGTCATATCAGTTGTTATGTTGTCATTGACATTAAAGTCATAGTTAGTTAGACATTATACTAACTCATGAAGAAAGAAAGAATGATGAAGATAGAGTTGATATGTAAGGCATTCAATGTACACTTGAATGAGTTGGACAATGATTATGTAATATTTGTTTGATTGATTTACAATCATGTAATGTTGCAATGTATTGAAGGTTACAAGATTAACCAAGTCACAAGGTTAATGAAGGGAGATTGTATTCATCGAGTGACTATAGTATTGCCCAAGCAATTTGTAAGAAGGAAAAATGTAGTGTTGCCCAAGAAAGTTACTATTAACCAAGTTATATGTTGCCCAAGTAAATGTTACATTTACCAAGTGACAACCACATGAGTAGGTTTGGGAATTTGGAATTTGAAGTCAACTTTTGATGGAAATTATGGAAAGTTTGAGAAGGTGTAATGCAAGAGTCAATGTTTATTGAAAGATCTGTGTCTGATAAAAATCAAGAAGGATGTGATGAAGGAAACTAAAGAAGGATAAGGATGGACACAACATTCTATGCGTAGTTATATTTTCTATGTGTCTAAGTTCATATATGAAGGAATTCGATTGTAAACATAAGATCAACGATGTTATTTAAGCAGCAAAAGAGGGAAGGATCTAGAAGCATTAAGAAATCTATTTAAGGAGATGATCAGGACATTTTTAAGTTGTTGAGATGATGATGTTGGTTGACTACAAAGTAAGAGTTGGAGAATTGATTGAAGCTTATTGTGGAGAGAAAATTTGTTGAAGGTAAAGAGAAAATAGTTGAGTTGAGTGAACCAAGAAAAGCAGAGAGAAGACAAGAAGAAGAGTTTATGAGAGATAGAATCAGCCAAGTGTGTAAAAGACAGAGAAGAAACAAGAACAGAGATTTGAACAAGAAAAGATAGTTGATATTCTTAACAAATCACTTTATATTATTATTGTTTAACCATTCTAATAGAAAATCTCAGAATTACTTAGTGGACCTAACAAGTCTATAAAATTCTATATGGTAATATCGATTGGTGGTGTTTGTAAGTCCTTTAAAGAAAGCCACTCGTTTTAGTCCTAGACATGGAATGATAAGGTCTAGATAATCTTTTGTTGAAATTAAGATTATTTTAACAAAGTGTATATAACCTATAACAAGGTTGTCTCCTAGCAAAGATCACTTTAGAAGAGAGAAATTTTTGGGTTTCCACTGCCAAGTGGTTTTTCTCTTAACAGGGTTTTCATGTTAAATATTGGTGTCAAAATTGTGTGAATGTTATTTGTGTTGCAAGTTGTTTTACAAGTTTTAAGAGTTTGTTGCAACTCGATAATAACTAAGATATCACTAGGTAATTACTAGAAATTTATTGATAGTCGATAATGCAAGCAACAGTTTGATTAAAGTTTGAATTCAAGTGTTGAAAAAGGTAATTAAAGACTCTACTGAGTGATTGAATATATTAAGGATATTGAAGTTAATGTTTATGATACTTTCATGGTATTGATAAGCTTGAAGGGACTATGAGATAATTGGACATAGTTGATTCAAACCTCACCCTCAGTTATCTAACAATTTGGTATTAGAGTGGAGTGCTTGGAGAAAGAAGTTTAAAGGTATTTGAGATAAAGATCGAAGATGTATAAGAGAGAGCCACAAAAGTTGAACAAGGAGAACTTTTCCTCATGGCAAGATCAAATGAAGTTGCATCTTTTAGGTATTGGAGATAATGTCACACATTTGTTGGATAATAAATATGCCACACCTGTTGGTCCTCTAACTGTGGAGCAAATGAATGAGAAAAGGAATCATAATAGTATGATGATTGATATTGCACCTTCTCCTATTGATGTTGAATTTGATGATATCAAGAGCTGCACTAAGGCTAAGAAAATTTGTACAAACTAAAGCTTGTAGATGAAGGAGATGAGAATGTAAGAAGAGCCAAAGTTGAGTCTTAGAGGTAAGTATGATGATACGAGAACAAAAGAATGTGAGAATGTTGCACAATATGTGAACCGGATCAAAGGTGTTGTGATTGCAATTAGAGATGCTAGTGGAGCCATTTAGGATTCTTGAGAACTCTTTTGTATGTTTATTCTATCAAAGTTTCTGCTATTCAAGAAGTAAGAGCTATGCCTAGAAATGATCTAACACTTGATGCTCTAGTTGGTCGGTTAACTAATTTTGAGTTGAGCAATTATGATAATAGTATAGCTACAGTGGGAAATGCTTTTAAGTCTTTACTAACCATCAACAATTCAAAGAAAGAAAAGAAAACCAAAGAACAAAGTGAGTCTAAAATTGAAGATGATCTTGAAGCTATTGAAGCATTTCTTGCAAGAACATTATCAAAAGGTAAAGGTAAATTACCTTTGATCTGTTTCAAATATAACGAGGTTGGTCACTTTGTTGTTAGATGTCCTAACAGAAGACGGTCTAATAGAAATGATAGAAATGACAATAAAAATTAAAAGTACAGGAAGAACAAGGATTACAAAGACATAGGCAAGAAGTCATGATTGTTGAAGAAGAGCATACCACAACTAGTTTTGATGATGTCAAGGAAGTAGTTGAGATGGTCTCTTTTACAATTAAACAAAATTCAAGTGGTGAAAGGTATGAGAATGAAACTAACCTTATTTCACATGTTACTAAGAATGATTTATGGATTATTAATAGTGATCGCTCACATCATATGACTAGTGATCTAAGTAAGTTTGACAAATTTGAAGAAATTGATGATGGTAGAGGTGTTAAGTTTGGTAGTGATGTTCCATACTCGATGAAAGGTAAAGGATCATTAATGTTGAATAATAAGATCATATGTGATGATGCATATTGGGTACATGGACTTAAATAGAATTTGTTGAGTGTTGCTCAATTGAATAACTTAGGTCACAAGTTGGAATTTGAGAAAAGGAAGGTCAAAATCTTCGATGATGAAGGTAATCTAATTTGAATAGGAATACAAAAAAAAGGTGATATATTCTACCTTGATCCTATAATTGAGACATATTTATTTGCTAGAGTTGAATATGTGTGGTTATGGCATAAAAGGTTGTGTCATATAAACTTTAAAAAATATAGTGAAAATCAGTGGAAAGAAAAGAGTAAGAGGCTTACCAAATCTACAAAACCTGACAATTCTATGTGTAAAGAATGTCAACTTGGTACGATGACAAAGTCAAGTTTTTCTAGAAGGGTACACACTTCTATGCTTTTGATATTCTAGAATTAGTACACATTGATTTATGTGGTCCAATTGGAATTGATAGTTAGTATTGTGATAGATACTTCATATTGTTTGTTGATTATTCAAAGATGATGACTATAATGTTCATAAAAGTGAAATCACATGCTTTTGATATGTTCAAATGGTACAAAGCAAGAGTTGAAAAAGAAACTAGTAAAACATTGAAATGTTTGAGATCTGATAGAGGTGGTGAATTTACGTCTACTGAATTCACTAAGTTTTGTGTTGAGAATGGTATCAAAAGACAATTATTTGCATCGAGGACACCACAACAAAATGGTATTGCTCAGAGGCAAACTAGATCTATCATGGATTGTACAAGGACACTAATGATTGAGAAGGAGGTCTCTTAGATATTCTGGAGAGAAGCAATCAGTACTACTGTGTACACTCTAAACTAAGTTCAATTGAAAAAAGGAACAAACAAGACAAGTTGTGAGCTATGGTATGGTCACACATCGAATGTAAGTTATTTCAAAGTCTTTGGAAGTAGATGTTACATTCATAAGGATGCTAGGATTGGCAAACTTGATGTTAAAGGAGATGAAGGCATATTCCTATGGTATTCATCTAAGAGCAAAGCTTATAAATGTTTGAACAAGGCTACTAACAAGATGGTTGAAAGTGCAAATGTAGGATTTGATGAGTTTGCAAAGAGAAATGACTTGGAAAGCAAGAAGGAACCTAAAGACTACAACAAATTTGTTTATGTATATGATGAGGCACCTGTTACTCTACTTGAGTTATAGCACATGCCTACCGAGCATCACACAGTTGTTACTGAGTCATAGAGAGCTACACCCAAGCACCAGATAATATAACCCAAGTAGGAAGCTAAACGCCCAGCAAGCAAACAAAACACTGAGAATCGGAGAACTAAACCTATATTAGCCAAATATGTGAGGAAAAGCCATTCACCTAAACAAATCATTTAAGATAAAAGTGTTAAAGAGTGCAAAAAAGAAGCAAAATAAGAGAAGATACATGTTTAATAGCTAATAGATTATGGGTATAGCCATTATCTAGATAGAATGTTAATGTTAGAAGCATTTGGAAATGCTCTTTTTACAATGGCACCTTACAAAGTTTTGGCAAAGATGGGCTTGCTATGGAATTCTATAAGTTATGTCGTAACACATTAAAGTTTTGGCAAAGATGGGCTTGCTATGGAATTCTATAAGTTATGTCACAACACATTATGGAAGACTTATATTATTTTAAAAAAGGATCATTGAGTCCTGCTATTAATGGTGGTATAATGAAATTTATTCCCAAAGGAAAAAAGGAAGACACCATTTCTCCTTGGTGCCCTATCACTCTACTTAATACCTCATACGAAATCATAGCAAAAGTTTTAGCTATTAAGATCAAGTCGATTGTACAAGGAATCGTTATAACTGTGCACAAGGATTCATTGTTGTAGATTTATCCTTGATTATCTTGTGTCGGCATGGGAGACTTGTGAATGGGCTCAGCAAACATGCCAAAACTTTATTTTGATTAAACTAGACTTCAATAAAAACCTATAATAGAATTCGTTAAAGCTTCATTCTTAGAAAACATCATTGGTTTGGCTTTGGACTTAATTTTCGAGCTAAATGATGTTTCAAGAGGCCAACGCTCAAATTATCATCAATAATATGATGGCAGATTCATTTCCTTTGCAGTGATCTAGACAGCACGGGTGTCCTTTATCTCCATACCTTTATGCTCTTACGGTTGATGCTTTGGGATATATGCCCCAATCTGCTAATAACATGAGATTGATATCGAGAGTTTCTATTCTGTGTAATGTTGTCATTAGTTCAGTCTCTGTTGATGGCAATCTGTTATTTTTACAAAAAATTTAAAAAGATATAACCAACACATTGGATATTTTCAAGTTGTATTTTGTCATTTCAGGTTCCAAACTTGGACATGACCAAGCTGAAACTGTAATGGTTCAATTTGGACTTGTTCTTCATTGGATTCCTTGGATATGGAAACAAATCAAATATGGGAAAATTATGAGGTACCTTGGTATGCCATTCGGAATTGAGGCTTCTCTCTCTAATACGTGCAATTGGTACCTTGAAAATTAACCGTGGAAGCTTATTATACGGAACCACATTATTATTGCCTCTGCCAAAGGTAAATGATAACATGTGTGGTGGCTTGATGAAGTTCTTCATGCTTCTTTCTTTTCAATCAAGGCTTGTTTTCCAGTTCAATTCATATGGAGAGCTTCGCATCATATTTGTCACTCAGTATAGTGTTAGTTTCTCTTCCTCTATTTGGTGGAACGGATATATCCGTCATAAAAATCAGCCTCTTGCCTTAAAATTTCCAAAACACTCTTATTATTTGTTTTAAAAAGGTATTTGCAAAGTTGGAGATCTTTAGCATTTTCTCACAATGGATTGGCTACCATGGCATTCAGTTAAAGGTCAGTTGAGCTTGAGAACAGTTAAAAAGTGTTCATTACTTTTGAGTCTTTGGTTCCTTTGAACTTATCTATGAATTTATGCACTCTTATACAATGTAATTTTTTCAAAGATTGGTGATGGTTTGTCTTCTTATCTTTTTTTTCTTTTCCTCTAAAGAATGTTTACTTACAATCGCTTTCTCACTTGCATACAAAAGATAGATTGAACTCCAAATGGAAGTGTAGAATCGGTAAAAAAAATTGGCTAAAGTGGTCTACCCAAATCTGGAGGTCAAAAATCAGTTCAGATGTCAATTGCTTGCATGCAAGATTTTACATTACAAGCTGCCTGTTGCGGACGGGCTGAATCATACGATGATCCATCTGGTCAATTGTCTATTTTTTCATAAGCAAGAACAAATAAAGCATATATTTTGTGAATGCAAGTTTGTGAAAAAAATTGGAATGTTGTTCTCAATAATCTGCCCGCTATTTTTTATCACAAATTATGATGAAAAGAGGCCGTTCTTGGGATCACTTTACATACAAATACTATTGTTGATGGTGTAAGACATGTTATTTTGTTGCAATTTGGAGGACCAGGTGTAAAGCTAAATTTGATCATCGCAGTGTTTTCCACCATGAATTTGTGTTTCTAAGGCATTACTCTCACATTTTATATTGTCTTACATCTTTATTTTCTCAACCACAAGCTCAGGCACGAAAGAATTCGAAGTTGGATTTTCAAATTCAGTGAATTAAAGCTCAAATTATACAGTTGGAAAAAAATGTCAGCATGGGGCAGAACTTGTGAGCTCTTCTACATGATTGATGGTGGTCTAAGTCTACTACATGTTATATGTCATGATTAATTCTTCTAAAAGACTGGGGTCAGTCTATGTTTATGTTGTATGTCATTCTATTTAGCAATTTTACAGACTGGACGGTTGCTGTTCTATGTATGTTGTATGGTCATGAGTGGCCAATTAGTGTTAATTTGGTGTCTATAGTTGCTTTCTCTCGCAGCTTTTAACTGCCAATTATTTATGTAATAAGCATTTATTCAATATATTAAAAAAAAATATGTTGACTGCATCTGCCAACTTAGAAATTTAGTACAGTTGCACTTTCAAGGATTTGAGTAGATTGATAAGTAGGAGATATTTTCCACAGCAAGTCAAATTGTGATATTGCTATCAGGATTTAACTATGTGGTTTTTGAGTCAAACACATTGACCCATGTATCATGAGTAGTGATTCACACATGAATCCATCTCTCATGAGAATAAATGGAATACTTGGCACTCATTGGATATAGATGATGAGAGTAAATATGCAGATAAAATTAATAGTACAAAATTTGCCATACATTTTGAAAAAATCATTTAGACGGCCAATTCTTTAGTCAAACTTAAATATCAGATGCACTTTAGACAAATAGGAGCTAAAGATGTCATGCTTAGTCAAAGCAATAATTTATGGTCAAACAGTAAATCAGCATATCATACCCAGATGAATTGTTTCTTCACGAGGTTCAACAAGTCAACAAGATCTCTCTGAAAATCGAACACTCGACTTTTCTTGAATAAATAAATATGATCAGTCAATTTGCCGGTTGAACAGTGCTCTTGTCCCCATCACTTTTATGATAGAGGCTTAATGTTCCAATGAATTGGCTAAACTAGATAATTATTTGTGGTTGGTGCATCTGGATTAGATTGCAGGAAAAAAAAAGGCGTGATCTAATCGAGAAACAGGAACTACAATTAAGGTTTATGGATTGAGGAAAACTACTAGGGAAAGCACCCAGTAGCCGCCCAGCTAACTATGTGCACCTAGAATTCCTAAACCGTAAGTCAGATTGATGACTTTTGTGTATCTTCATATGTGAGTGAACAACTTAAAATTAAGGTATTGACTTCTGGGTATTCATGGATCTCTCTATAGATATTGTCAAATGCCAAATGGTCAAAAAGTGGCATTTTCAAAGTGTTGCCTACTACCCACTTTGTTCTCGCACCAATAGTCGTCCACTCAAAAATGTCAGTACTTGTGACCAAATGTCCCAGTAGCCTTTATGAAATGTCCCAATAGTGGTGCACAAATGGGCCAATCACCAACCAAAAAAGCTAAAAAATGATCGACTATTAGTACATGTGTGATCAGCTAATGTTTTCATTTTGGGGGCTCTTTTAATAGTAGTAATTGAGAGGTAACTATGACAAAAAGGTCACAGTTATTGGACCTCCAAGGGAAATTGGGTGCTTTCCTCTAAAATTAACAGATTTTTATTTGGTAAATGGTAATAAATGCAAGCTGAACAAGGGCAATGCCATTCTATTTTGCGAAGTCTAATATATATGGATGTATGAGATAAAATCAGAAATCTACCAGGAGGATGGCTAGAAAAGAAAACTTGTGCTTAGACCAAAATACAGTAACAACAATCAGAAATGACTGCAAATGTTTCTAAATGCTTTCACAAATTATGCCATTGTATGTCTTCTCACTTAAATGTTCTCCCTCGTCTCTGCCTTACAACCTTTCATTACTTTGAAGATACAGTGGATGAAATTGTAAAAGGAAGTTTTGGAAAATTAATAAATTTCAAAATCAACGAAGAAAACTACAATTCACAGGCATGAAGATGGTGGTTCTAATTTCAAATTAGTATCCATAGACATTTCAGATTTCTTGTCTTTCATTTTTCAGTTTTCCTCCTTACCAATCTTCAATTTTCTATGCTGTAGGATTCTACAGAATCTTACATCAATTAATTAGCAAGTAAATATAAAATGGACCTGGCATCAAAACCAAATATTAGCAGCACGCTTTAACTGAAAGTGGATTTTTAGCAAGATCAAGCAAGCCTCATTTGTGTATTCTTGTTTCTCGTCATGGATTACCCATACAAAACTCTTTAATTAATTCAAAAGTTCCTAGTAATTTTGCATTGGTTAGCCTTACAGTGAAACTTACAATAATAGTATAATACAAAATGTTTAGACCCATACAATATACTACTCCATCACATCATTGCATCAAAACCATAATATGAAGGATAGATGTTTTAATTACTGTGTTGCAGATCAATACATAAAATAGACTTGAAAGAGGTGAAAAAGCTCTCTAGTTACAAAAGCATTGGTAACTCGTGTAGAAGAAATATTTCAAAACCATCAGATGATGGAAGTCGAACCAAGAACTATGGTTCTATACTATTGTGAGGTTCTCACACCATCGCCCCAAATTCTTTGGGGACCCCTTTTTTTTTTTTTGGATTGCCTTGGCAAATTTTTGGGTTGTTCAAAAATTTTGAGTTTTGAAAATTTCACGCCTTACAAATGTGGGGAGGTTTAGCTTATTTTCACCCGGTTTCAACTTGATTTTCTAGAGCAACCAATTTCATCCTTAGGCCGAACAAATTTTTAAAGAGCAATATTTGGCAAGATAAAATTGTAAATTTGTACTCAGACGTTTTCTTTTGAAAATCCGGATATAAATGTGTAAATTTGAATAATCTTTCAAAAGGAAAATTTTGTTAGACTTAAGTTTTGGAAAATTTCTAATTTTTCTTTGGTGAAAATTTTAATTTTGTTGAAATGAGGCCAAATTGCAAAAATCGATTTTTGGCTCTAGAAAAAATTTTGTTTTATTTTGTCAAAAAAAAATTGGCTTTAATAAATTAAAATTGCCTTGAAAACTTTTTGTCTTTAATGAGATTGGTAATTTAATATTGAAAAATGACTTTTGGTTAGCCAAAATCCAATTTTAATGACGTATTAATTACTAAATCCTAATTAAATGAAAATATTTAACATCTCCAAAGCACCATTTAATTTCATTTTGCAATTTGGAGCTAATTGGCAATTTAAAAGGGCAATTTTCCTTTTGGTAAAATTAAATTTCAAGCTAAGTATTTAATTGTGGGCCTTAATTTTGCATTAATTATTGTTTTTCTTGCTCCCAAGGTCCAAGTTAGCTAACTTGGAGAGAGTAAAGAAAGTTGGGTATAAGAGGAGGCCTCTCTCCCATTTCCTCCTCACTTCTCACTTCTCCTTCTCAAGGTGTTGGCGATTTTGCAAGAGCAGATCTGCACTCTTCTTGCTTGGCGAAATTTGTGGAGGGAGAATTTTGTGAGAGCCAAATTTTGTGAAAAACCAAAATTTGTGGGAGCCAAAATCTGTGGAAGATAAAATTCTGATTTTTTCAAAAGGCTATATTTTTGCCCTAGGTTGGGTAATTTTATTTGGAAGTGAATTGCATGATAAATTTTTGATTTGCAAGTGGGTTTGAAGTTCTTGAGGTCTAGTCCTAATGTCGAAAAGTCACTGTACGATTATTGGTTAAGATGAATTTTCATCATCTAGAGTTGCAAGGGGTCCTTAAACTGACATCCTTCTTTCGTTCTAGTCTAAGGATTGCTTCCCTTGGTTCTACTTGCCTTCTAGTCGACCATTCTACCATCCCGTAATAGGGCGACGAGTATGGAGGATGTTATTGCAAGTAAGAATCCCAAGCGGACAAACACTAAGAAAGACAAAGAGGATATGATGCCCAGAACACCCTTCTTCTCGAAAATGAAAAGAATAACTAACACCAATATCGGTACAATGGACATGATACGGATGAAGGACAGAGTAAAGGAAGGACAATCCCCCTTGGCTATAGGTAAAGGTAATTTCAAATCATTTAGAGTTGCAAGGGGTCCTTAAGCTGACATCCTTCTTTTGTTCTACTCTAAGAATTGCTTCCCTTGATTTTGCTAGTCTAATTGTCCACCACTTTACCATCCCGTAATAGAGCGACGAGCATGGAGGATGTTAGTACAAGTAAGAATCCTAAGGGGACAAACACTAAGAAAGACAAAGAGGATATGATGCCCAAAACATCCTTCTTCTTGAAAATGAGGCGAATAACTGATACCAATGACGGTACAATAAAAGGATATACAAAAGACAGTTGCACATCACAGCCTACGCATCGACACTTCCATTACAACCATAATGAGCAACAACGGAGCAGCCCTTGATTTTGAAGACATCAAAGAAGAGAATATCAACGAGACAGATCTTGGATCGAGATTGGATGAGCTAGAAAAGGTTGCTATCAAGAAAAAGCATTTGGGCACCCTTTCCTCTCTCGGTGCTTTTATTGAATTTGCGGAGAAATATGAGAAGGATCATGAAACTCAGGGCAAAGCACACACCTTGCCCTCCTATGGAAGAAGTTAATGAAAGGCTAGCTAAGTTCATTGTCGTAGCTAAGAAAATAAAATAAAAAGGAAGATTTATATTAGAAAATCATCTGATGTAAGCCCAAGTGGCAAATTTCTCTTTCTTCTAGAATATGACAAGTGTATATTTCTGATTGGCCACCATTTTGGTGCCTTGTCATTGGTTGCCACTCTTTGCACTTTTTTCATTGGTCCATTGACGAGGTGGCGTCTTCTCATTGGCCGATGGTGTGGCAACCCTAATTAGGGTTTTTAGGATCCAATCCAGATTGTTGATCTTGTTTTGATTTCCACCGTCCATTGTAATTTTGGCCCCTATAAAAGGCCATTTGCTCTCATTTGTAAAGTGTTGGAGAAATTGTTACAAAGATAATACCAAAATTGCTCTCTTTTTCATTGTCACGATTTGCATGTTGATTAAGAACATTGGGTATTATTACATGTTTTCTACTTCCACATAGTTAGATTTCTTTTCAAGTTGTTTAAGTTGTTTAAGTGAGGTTAAAGTAGATGGATAGTTGTATGGTAGCATTGGTAAATGTTTGATAGGGATCAATACTAGACCACTAGCATCTTAGCAGCTAGTTGGGAAGTTTTGTGTGGTAAGCTAGTTTATTATTCTTTTGAATCATTGCACCTATGGAAGTGAGGCCACTAGTCAGCTCTCATTAGGTTTGATCCCTGTCCATTTGCTAACCTTCCATTCGTAGAAGTAGGAGTAGAATAGTGAGTAGCTGAGTAGTTGAAGTTTAGAGGAGGAAGTTAGAGGAGTAGGTCAAGTATTAGAACACATCTATTCACCTTCCACCACCATTGCTTTCCCACCAACATCATCCTTGGCAAACACATCCTCCATCATCACCACCATCAACATTATTTGCCTCCGCACATTTCACAAACTGAGTCACCATCACCTTCATTCCACCAAAGTCCAAGTCATCCTTGAATGAATAGCGTAAGGTCGCCTACGTGATTACCAACAAATCACATCGATAAAACTGAGCGAGTATCCAACAGTGTAAGGAACATTGGAGTTATACTCATGTCTCATGAGCATTAACTTTTCAAGAGAGGAGTTGCATGTTTGATATCCCATATCGAATATTCAATTGCTAATATGTTATGTAAGTGATACAAAACTCACATCAACATATACCAGCACCAAAGGAAATAAAATCCTAAATATTTTACCTTCATTTATCTCAAGTTGCAAGTTGCAACCACACTTGGCTTTGGCATCAAGAGTGCCCTGCCATCCATAGTGCATATCAACCACAAATTGGTTGTCTTCATTTTATCCTGTCCCAGCACTCGTCAAAAATTGCTGCCAACAAATTTACATGTTGAGTTGCACAAATATTTAGAAAATGATCAAAATATCATCAGATGTTTTATTTGACCCTGTTGCATCCAGCAATCTCCCAATGACTGCAAGTAATGAAGATTCAGTACAGTAGTCGAGTGGTTTCCTTAAATGTTGATTTGCCTTCTTGAAATAGCATTAATCAAGATTAACCCAGGAATTCTGTAATAGATGGGGAAAAAAATACGTTATAATAGTTGTTAAAAAAATGCAGTCTAGTAGTTGTAGTTACTAACTATAGTATATTGAATATGTGTATCAGCAGATAATACACTGTTCTCTTCTATCTGATTATTATTTGTGATTCATTACATGCTTGTCCTCTGATATTTCAAATAGGTAAATAAATACCAGCCCATTAACATTTTATTATTTATGGCTATGACCGTGCAATTCATTTCCTTTTATATTTTTTCTGTACAACTCAATTATGTTTTGCTACAGTAATGAGAGCAACTGTATGCCTCGTCATAAATCTGTTGGCCTCAAATGACTTGCGCAGAGCTAAATATCATCCCACAGTAAAATTATGCTTGTGAATTTCCTAAATTTAGGCTTTTTGCTGCCTATGGCATCATTGTCCTATACCAAACCCCTTAGTCGTCAAACCCCTTTAGCAATCGGAGAAATGTCGAACTAGCATGTTGCCCATACAAATTGTTGACTAATGCACTCTTTTTACACATTTTCTTCTACCATTCTATGCTTAAGGATTGCTTGATCGCTTATTAACTTGGACTATAGGAGGCGTTAGGTTCAATAAATTATCAATTCATCTCATCTGCCTCAATTGAGATGTCATGTCAATGGAATCTTCAGATTCATACAGAAGGCTGTCAATAAATAGGTCTGCGTTAATCTCATGTTAAAATGGCGGAGAAAATTTACCATGGAAAAGGTGGATGACAAGAAGGGAAAGGATCATAATATTTAAGTGAAAAATGATAATGCTGGGGCAAAGTTCATATGATCAGATAATGAAAGTTGAGACAGACCAAGTCATTATCCATCTCTGAGAACATCTCATAACAGAAATCTGCTGCAATAGAAAAGGACTCTTTAAAAGAGTTCTCATCTGGTGAGCATTTCAGCCTCACCAATCTTTTTGAAAGGTATGCAGCTTTGTTTTCTTCCATAAAAAGGTAGGTAAATAAATTTGAGTCAATCTTTTAGCTAAAGAAATGTATTCCTCCAAAAAAGCTAATAACTTCAGCAGTCAGTGTTCATAGCATTAGGATGATCTCTTAGTCTCTCCTCAAATTCAATATGCTCAATATCCATACCAAGGGCTATCTCCATTTGAAAGATAACACCTTCATTTCAGCTGCATTACTTAAGCAACTTAACAAATAGAAGGGATGCAATCTTCAATCCTGGTTAGTTCCTAACCAATGTGTAACCACTAAACAGTTTTCTTTCTGGGCAATGATTACTTCAACAAGCTCATCAGTTTGAGCTTGATACATTTGCAGTTTTACCTTCTTTTACCTATTTCAATACTAAGTAATACTAAACTAAGCATGCAAGGATGGACCTCTAAAAGTTAAAACACACTCTGCCCACACCCATGCCCCAGCTCTCCCTCTCCCCTCCATCCATGGTACAATACAAATGACAAAATATTGCAGATATAACTTTCAAACTCTCAACCAACAATAATTTGCCACTAGGACAAATGTCTTGACCACAACATTTGTGGATTCCACATTTACAAAGTGGACGGCACTCGACATAGAAGGTTTCCATGAGGGGAAAAATGCATTCATTTCTGCTATAATCGGCAACTGTCGGGGAAGACATTGCTGCTCATTTACTCTTGTCATCTTGTCATCATGCAAATTGATTCTCTCTCCCTGTAAAACTAAGGGCACATATTTGACAAACAAAAATATCTTAGAATTTTCATCTCTTATAATTCTCATTGGTCTTGGTTTCGACCATAGTTCCTTAAGGTCTCAAACTTCTATAAAAGAGAACATAAATCACAAGTAATTTCTACACAAGCAATTTATTTTTGGAATTAATTCCAATATAGTTGATTTCAAAATTGTGTCCCACTTCGAATTTCTAGTGTGTGCTCATAGTCTTAACAAAAAGATTTGATCCTCCACTAGTAACTACATTTGCATTACAAAAACAGCATCATACACACCAAGATATGTGATCTCTCATATACAAACATTACCGTTCACTGTTTATTGTTCACCTTCTTGGATGTCGGGACCATCAATTTGCCGGCTAAATATTGTCATCAATGAAGAGAGATCGAATCCATCTTTGTCAATGGTAACTATTGACACAAAAGTCTGCACCCATGCCCAACATATGATCCCCAGACGACCTTGTGTAACATTGAGACAATCTCAAAGTGTGGGACTTGCACTTTGAGGCTGAATCTCCGGAGAAGGTTGGCTTCCTTACAATCAGGATGCACCTAACTACAACTTTGGGGGAAAAGGGAGAAAGATTGCATGTAATTCAAATACTGAAATGGAAAAGGTGATGCACAAGATTGAAACTTGGTTACTATCTCTGCCTAGGACTGTAGTATGCACCAATAAAATACTCCAAAACTATCAACTCTATTCATTTTATCAGAACTAACGGGATGCTACAAGGAAGATGTATTCACTTATATGGCATTCATAATAAAAGTAGATACAACATATAAACTTAAGAAAATAAGAAAGAAACATTTATCACGAGGCAAATAATATGCACAAGATGCCAGAATGGTGAGAAAAGATAAAAACAAGGAATTCTATTACTGCAAGGCATACAGATATTAAATCCACAGAGCATAAAGCTACTACAAAGAAGCAGAGAAGAACCTCCAAAAATAGGTAAAAGACTGTCTTTTAAAGAGATCAAACATAACTCAGATTGCAATAGTTAATTTTGAACTCCAACCACGCTGGACTCAAGTTACAGACTTGCAAGTCATGAAAATATGTTTGTGTATACATTTGATCATGAAGTGACAGCAAACAACCCAGAAATGAAGGAACTCTGCAGAAAGAAGAGATAGCCCAAGTAGAATAAATCAGAACAAATCTAATATCTATGCATATCTGATCCATGAATGATAGGAAATAGGTCAATAAATGCCTCTGCAGTCAAGAAAATCATGCCCATACCCTTTGCAAGTGGCAATAACAGAAGAAATAGTGTTTGTGTCGCATGTAGAACCCCACAATGTAGTTTGGTATTAAATATTCTACTCTTGGATCGTGTCTCAGCCACCAATAAAAATTAACACGAGTGCAAAAACACACAACATTTTCAGCCTGCACACATTCGCACCATATATTTCCTTCCCTCAAATTTACTTGCAAATGTGCGAGAAGTCAAAAACACAACAATTTCGGCTCTGTGCACCATTGCATGAACATTTTCTTCTCTTCAGATTTACTCACGAACATGCATAAAATCTTTGCCATCAATCTCAAAAAAGATGATTGGCATTTAAATCCTTCGAAAAATAAAGCTACTAGGACTCCCGATGATTTCTGCCAAGAGCACATGTTGAAGAAGAAACAAAATGTTACTCGATAGGAGCTATCAAGTAACATTGTCTACCAGGATGAACCAAAGATATTTGAACGATAAGCCATTTTACTCGATGGTGAAAACACAAGATGTTTTGGCCTGCCTGTGAAAATGCAGAAAACACGGTGCACTCCTGTGCCAACAACAAACAAAACTTACCCCATGAAAGGTGTCTCTGATCAGTTATCTGTAATGGGCTAAAGGAGCGCAAAAAATGTCAACAGTAAAAATCAAGGCAATGGTAGGTCTTGGGAAGTTCAGGAGGTCACATTTCTGCCTGTTGATCATTGGTTCAACTGGACTCTTTCTGGAATGGATTGACTTGTTTCCCATGCAACCCCTCTTTATGGTCATTAGTCTTGAAGAAGTTGGTGTCAGCTCCAGAAACATTTACCATCCCCAAATGCCTCTTCACCATAGTTCATCTCATTATACTACCTTGCTGCCAAATGAAATGGCCAGAACAGATGCACAATTCAATGTGTAAACTCTGGATAATTTTGCACTTTAAAACGCATTCAGGATTCAGATTTATGGACCATGGCAGGTTTGCAGATCTAACAATTACCAATGTATCCAAAGAGTTCACATCGATAGATCTTATATTAAAGCATGCACTACAAGTCTTCAGCATAAATATTTTAGGATATGGCATCTAAGTGAACATATATCTGCATATCTACTCCTTGCAATAGAAGAGATCAATAAAAAGAACTTTACTTATCAAAATTAAATAAAAAGAACTTTAGTTGCAGTCCAGGATCTCTATGACATGGTGTTTAGAAAATAAATCATCTCAAATCAACTGATTCTTTTATCGATTGATGGTTCTAAACTGCAAATAAATATATTTGTGTGTCGTGACAATGCCTTTAGTGCCATTCATCATTTTCTTCCTAATAACAGCTCCAACATGACATGCTTGTTTGCCAGACAATTTTTTTATTCTCAACTATTGTTCTCTCATTTCTGGTCGTATTTTCTCTTCTCTCGGAGTGTCTTATTGTGCATGTTATATGCCTGCCCAACATGATGTACAAGTAAGACTGTTCAATGTAATCATCAAAGTAAAATCACAACTATCATACAGCCATCAATCTTTAGTTGGAGCTGTATTACTGTGCTGGGATATACTGCATTTGTTGCCTTATTTGAACACAAAATTGAGCAAATTTCATTGAGATAAAGAATATTATTTTATGCTAGTGAATATGCAGACATAACTAAGTAAGTGTATTCCTTGGCTACACAAGTGAGGACGAATCTACAGTAATTAGAAAGAGCCTCTGAGGGCAACCTTGGCCTAAAGGGAGGAAGAGGGGGATGGATTACACAGCAACCTGCATGCATTCCGGTGCTTTCATGCCTGAAATTCATGTAACCGCTTATTAATTTTTTAAATAAAATTACCCTTAATATGATTTTAAGCACTTTAACATTGATGAAGACTTCTTATATTAAAGCAAAACAATCTGTGCAATGTAATGCTGGATGTTTGCATTTCCATCAGACAAAGCAGTTTCTTTATAATAATGCTCATTGCAAATTATATTTGCTCACTGTTTTAGTTGAAAAGAAAATTAAAGCTACAGAATATTGAGCAGATAAAGAGTAGCACACCTAAAATCCAGCTGATGTCAAATCCTACAAAAGCTCATTAAAGTTCAATTCGACAAGATTTAGTTGAAGAAGAGATTCTCAGAGGTAGATAACTTCTTAGCATGATACATACAATCCTTGGTTTTATAGATCTTGGATAGATGCTAAACTTCTATATCTTCAAGTCTATTAAAATATGATGTCTTTTATTTTATGAATAAAAGCTCACAAATAATTTTTCTAAATCCTCAGTTGTCAATCATCCGCAACTCTAGATTCTATCTATCATTATGCATTGAACAGAGCATTATGTATTTTGAGATACATCACATTTTGTCATTACATGGTATGGAGGTGACTTCTTGATGGTCCTCAATATTTGGCATGTAACTATTTTGTGCTTCGATCTATCACTAAGTCTACATGGCAGCTATTACTATGACAGGGTTTGAATTTTTATTGCAAGAAAACCATCAAACGGACTCAATAAAGCTTGATGTCTTTCACTTGCAAGAGTCCTTTCTCCTCTATCATTTACTACTGCAAAAGCGTCTCCACGCAAGACATAACAATTAAGAGGCATGGCTTGAGAACAAGTGCAAACTCAAAATGAGGACTTCATCGATGGAAATATCAAACCAGAGGTGAATAGTGTAAGGAAAAAGGGTATAACAAAAAATGAAAACTGCACACATAGAAAATAGTTTGCATTAAGTGTTATGAAAGAAACCTTCAGTTGAAAGGTGGTGATGATGGTTCTCAGCAGAGTAGCTAGTAGATCTGGAAAATATATGTCTGGATACCACCAATACACAATCCAGGCAAAATGCTTTCAAACATAGCAACAAATTTAGTGGACGGATTGGAAACCTCCATAAGTAATGATTGTTACTCCAAAGTTTGAAGTTTAAATCACTTCAGAAAAAGTACCACATGGACACCAAAGACAATCTGTTGTTTTGTGCTTTGATGAACACTCTTTGGAGTTAGCAAGTGTGAAAGGAAATCAAAAGTAGCTGAATGCTAAATTAGAAAAATAGATTTGATTGCTTGTCACCTTAACATTCATTTAGTAAATCCAATATGCAGAGATGAAGCTATTGCATGTTTATTTGTTGTGTGCTTCTTTGACTGCAATCTCCAAGTGCTTAGCTTCTTGCTGAGTTTGTATGTTTAGTTTTCTCTGATCCAGTTTCCAATAGCTTCATATATATAGCCATCTGAAATAATATATACTTTAAATGGCAGTGCAATTTTTTTAAAGATAACTGAAGATCAGTTGAACAATGAGAGCGGGCCAAACCACATTACACCAATATCCCTCTTTGTTGTAGAAGTTATAATGATCTCAAGTGGATGAAAGAAGCTTCCATATAGTGCCAGCCACATAATATCAGTTCATAACTACTATTAACAAAACATGTAGAACAATTTTTAATCCAAGTAGTACTACTATAAAAATTATGCAACCTTAATTTAATCAGTATGCAGCTGTATTTATTAATGTTGCATAACCTGAAAAAATCTTGAAGATACATAGGGAAGAGAAGAACCAAGCTACTATTCAGAGACATCAAACCCCTAAAACAGAAGAAGTGAAAATTGCAAACCCATTACAGTTTTGTATGCTTTCCACACTCTGTTGATATTTGTACATTAGGTTGCCTTTAGGGACCGCTGATATAAATAATGTGAGTAACCACCAGGTCTTGGGAAACTAGAGGAAGGACACATCATGTTCTTAATCTTAGATTGTCCATTAGTGTTCCTGTTTGCATCGGTAAATGATTGTCTCTTTCCAAATTGTTCGATATCCAAATTCCTTGATGTATCTTTGGAAACCTGCAACTCTTCTAGTGTTTCAACAACATCAGTCATCGTAGGTCTGAATTTTGCTTCTGTACAAAGACACTGATAAGCAACCATTGATACTGTCTTGGCACTCTTCATTGAATATTGACCATTCAATCGAGTGTCTATAACTCGAAACAATTTGTGCTTATCATTCAGGTAAGGCTTTGCCCATTCTACTAGATTCTGCTCCCCAGGAGCACGGTTCTTATCTAAAGCTCGTCGACCAGATAGCATTTCCAGTAAAACAACACCATAGCTGTAAACATCACTCTTTGCTGTCAAGTGACCTGTCAGCATATATCATTCAGTGAAAAGTGTTATCAGAAATGATTCTGATTGAGCACAAGGAATTTATTTGAAGAAGACTGATGTTAAATTACTTCCTACATCATATTTGATGAACTATCAATACTAAGAACTCTTAGCTAAATGTCTTCCCAAGAAACCGAATCTCCAATCACCTGTTGCCACATATTCAGGAGCAGCATAACCGTAAGTCCCCATGACCCTTGTAGAAACATGTGTTTTATCACCAGTTGGACCATCCTTGGCTAGGCCAAAGTCTGAAAGTTTGGCATTATAGTGCTGCAGAAGTCACAAAATCAAGCACAGAGTTAACTAACAATATGTTCAAGGTTCGATTAAATGGGATCAATTAGAAGCAGTACTCCAGCTACAATACTGTGTGTGAGAGTTGACGTACTGAATCAAGTAGGATGTTTGATGTCTTGAAATCACGATATATTACTTGCTTTTCTGCATTATGGAGAAAAGCAAGCCCCTTGGCAGCTCCAGTAGCTATTTTTATCCTTATATCCCAAGAAAGTGGCTGGTAGTTGGAGCCTCCTGCAAAACAAATTAAAAACCAGAAACATTATAAGGTTCAGATCATCAAAATCAACCAGTCAGTCCAGTAATATCTCAGGGATAACCCCAAATGAGTAGTTCCTGCAAACGAATCTGTGGGAATTTAACCTAACTTGCTTATGTGATTGTTACAGTTCTTATGAATCAAGAATTAGTTGTAGCAAACCTATAAGTAAACTCTGAAATAATAGTCTACAATAAATTAGAATGAAATTAGGACATGCCAACTATGACCAAACTCAAGGCAAGGCAGAAATTAGTCCCCTCTTATTGTTTGACCCGGTAATAGAAACCAAAAGATCAAAAACTGACAACTGGCAAATCATAGAAATGAACATATGTGTTTTTGCAAATTCAAATGGATACGGCAACCTGTTTTGATGTCATCATGGACAAAATTTGTCTCAAGATGGCAGCATTTTCACAGAGAAGGAAGTACTCACTTCTAAATAGGTGATTCTCCAAACTCCCTTTTGACATAAACTCATAAACCAATAGGCGATGATCATCTTCAGCACAGTATCCAGTTAGCTTCACAAGATTAGGGTGGTAAAGCTGACCCAGATAATTCACTTCTGTCTACTCACATGACAAACCAAAACAAGTCATGCCCTCATATAGCATTTCAGTTTTCAGTCTTTTATGAATTAAATCTGCTAATGTACCTTGAATAAGAATAAAAAAATCTAAATTTGGAAAAAAGCTTTAAAAAGGTGAAGATTGAGAAAGACAATAATGTTATACAGCTCCACTTTGAAAAGTACTTACCAACCATTCCTTATGACCTTGCAAACTTTCTTGATTAAGTTTCTTCACGGCAATAACCATGCCGACACCTGGTTTGCTTGCGGTGAAACCTTGTTCATCAATCCATCCCTTAAAAACACAGCCAAAACCTCCTTCTCCTAAAAGATGGTCTGGCCGAAAGCTCCTTGTGGCACTCTTAAGTTCATTAAAGGTGAAGGACTTCAGATTAGCCGAGGGGAGAATTTGACCTTCGGACAAAGGATTTGACATGTTACTGCTATCTGTCCTATAACTGAGAGACGACATGCTTTGAGTTGAATTACTGGAGGATTTGACATCTTTGCTGGTAAACTTTGAGTTTCCTACAAAACGTCACAATACAAAAATGCATAAGCAGGTCAGAAAACATCTACAGGAATATGAGACAGAGAAATCAAGTTAAGATACAAATGAACGTAGAAAAGTTGACTTCTTTGAATTCAACATAGTTAGACTCAGGATTCGAATCCTAATCCATGCTTATTGAGGGAATCCAAGTACAACGCTAAGCTGCAGGGAACTTCTTTGACATTCCGTGGAATACCCATAATTTTAAGAGATCAACATAGCGTTATTTCGGTATACCCCACAAGATGATTTGCCCAGCTTGGAAATGGAACAGGCTTGAAAAGTAGGCAGGGCCTTTAGCACCACCTTGTTAACCTAAATAAAAACTTTGAAGCCATCCCTTTCAAGTGCATCTCAAACAAGTAAACAATGTATTGAAAAGAACAAAGGGCCGCCCAAAAACTCTGCGGAATAGATACCCTGGGTAACCTTTTCTATGCCATTGGGCATTAATGATTCTGTACAAACTAGATGACAATATGGGATTAACGAGACCAGCGCTCAAAAATTGTTACCCATTCATCTCCATAACCTATCAAATCCATCTACACCTTCTATTGTACAGTTCTAAACGCGTTCATCATCCCTGGGCATTGTGGACATACTATATTCCTACATAATTTCCTTAGAAACTATTGATAACAATGTAAGCCTATAAGAAAACATTTCAAACCAGTTTACAAGTTTTGATGTAGATTTTTCTACTTCAAATAAGTTTGCAGATCAGTCAAATGGGCATAGTAAATAGCCAAATTCCTATTGAAATACCAGAAAAAGGAATGCTGAAATTTAAGGTCATACTTACCAGATGGTGATGGGCTAAGTTGAGTTGGAACCTCAGCTTTCAGAGCAGCCCAAAAACAATTGCCCATGGAGTCAAACGGCAAGAATCTTCAGACCCACATCCCTGCTTGCCGTTTTTTCACAATTTGTTTCAATTAGGTTACAGGAATTTACAGCAATATTAATCCAGCTAAGGATAAATGCATGTCTGAACATTCATTGTACCAATCAATTTAAGCAACAACAGTAAAATATGAGATTCGTTGTGCAGAAGACCGAATCCCAATATATTTTGACTACCAAAAACTTATTTCCCCCAACACCATAGTTTTGATTCTTTCAAGGCTCCTACAGTAGTCCACCTTAGCCTAATTCTATAAGTGATACATGTTTGCATGGACCCATTTCAGTTTTATTTTTCGTTGTCTGAATTCAAAGGTCATTTCATTGAAAGTTTACTTTTACTCCATTGACTGGTTCCATCAAAGACTTCCTAAGTTCTTAGGTGGCATTTCAACCAGTCCTCTATGAAGCTTGGTATGCTATTCCAGTCAAATGAGGTGTCTTAATTTTTTTAACATTGTTACTTCGCTTCACGTGAGACTCATGGGAGATCTCATGTTCTATTAGGAAACAGTTTTCAAGGGTCTTTCACCCTCTTCCAAAAGGCCTGGTTTTTCTCAATCCCCCTAAAATCGATTAATTGGCCTTTTAGTCATAAGGTAACATTTTTCTTTGTATCATGCTTTCAGATCTTCATTGGGAAACGCATTTACTTGAGTTAAACAAGCAATCTAACTGGCATTCATGACTAGTTATCAAATATATAAATGTACTTTTTATATTCTCTAACACTCTTTACGAGGAAATCATTTGTCTTCTTTGCACTTGACTTTTAGCGAGGCAATTAACTTGTATATTAGGAGATGTTAATGAACAAGTCTTTCCTATCTTAAGGAAAACTAGATTATTTATATTTTAAAAATAAATTTTATGTAGAAGATGCTTGAAAGAATTCAAAATTAAAAATATTGAGCATTTTGTAAGAAACATACATTCTGGAATTATATTTTATCAACAAATTAGAAGATGCATGAGAGAATTCAATTTAAAAATATTGAGATACATTATGGAATTAAAGGAAAGTGGTTTCATATTAGATAAAGAACAACATAATAGTCTTACTTTTTAATTTTTATGAGACCATCTTAAATATTTAAGCTCATTAAATTAGGATAGATATTAGAAACAAAATGAATATTATAATTAAATGGAAGATAGATGTATATTTAATTCTAGATAAATGATGGATAAATGTTGTTAATTTATTTATACTTTGTCAAAAGATTAATAATCTTGGTTTGACAAATATTCATAAGTTTGAGTAATCAAAGAAAATAGTATAAGATCAATTTTGAATCTTATGAGTTTGATCTCAGCTATTTTGAATTTAACCCAACTTGTAAAATTGATTTGGATTGCCTTGGAATAATTAAATAGATGTATGTCATTAATTTATTCATCTCTGCCTTCTTGATATCTCAATCTAGCAAATTGTGTAGAGATATTATTGAGGAGCTTATCAACTAGATGGGTAAAGATGTTTTCTAAGATTAAAATCCTAGGTGGATTAAATTAATAGTGATAAGAAAGGTCAAAGACAATATTCACAAACTTATATAAGACATATGTGATGATGGTGTAGATTTGATTCATTTGTTACCCTTTAGAATTGGACTGTAGCATACTTGTTATTGTGACATTCCTTCATCCATCTAGCATGTGTTTAAGTACATAGTTAATATCTTTAAATGTCATGACTTAATAACATGTCATGTGAATTGTGTGTTATGTTGGCTCATAATAGCTAATGTAAGGGGACAAGACAATTGAATTTTGATTTCATTTCTAAGAATTTAGAGTCTATGAATGCACTCTTTGAGATTAACCTAGATCAATCTCTAGCCACATGAAAATTATAAGTAAGGACAAGGTGATGATGTTGAGGTGTGAAGTGAATGTATAAAAATAAGTGTTAGTGGGGTAAAATGAAGATAGATAGGGGTAAGGGTATGAACCAAATTAAACACATGAATATGTTTGCATTCTCATTAAGGTGGAATGGAAATGAATGGAAAATGGTATGGGTATGCTAATTTCATTGTTTCAAGTGTAAATACTATAATTAGTCAAATTAAAATATATTTATATATGATAAGCTAAGAAATCAAAAGCAAATGTAGTTGTAGTGGTGAAAATTACATACCAGTGCTTGCTTTCCTATGTTTTGGACTCACTTTGTATTAGAGCATCCTAATGTAATAAACAACTTACAAGTGATATACTTTTGTATGAGTTTGGCTCATAATATATCTTTTAGAAATCTTATCATTACTCATCCACATAGATCAACCTTAGTCCCTAGGTCTATTTTGGAGTGTGGACTTGAACTAGGCCACTTTTGTAATCGTACCATCCTAAAAAGTGAGCACATACTTTGTGTTCATTGTGGGACCATTTTTAGCCTACTTAAAGTATTTCTTATGGTAAGGTCTTGTGTTCCATTTAATGGTTCCTCTTTCTCCTTTAATCATGTTTAAACTCAAGATTGGATATAATTTCTATGCACAATTTGTATTTATCCACCCATTTACATTATTAATTTCAATTTAACTCCTTTACATGCACTTTCAAATTTTAGGATTTGCCCTAATTTCCTAATAGATTGGTCTATTTCTCAGCACACAACCCCAGGTGTTAGGCTAGCTTTGAAAAGGTCTACCTAAACAAGATTGACTTAGCTCGACCTTGTCCTAGACTAGGCCATCTCAGGTTGGCCTTGTCTTGGGGATTTTATTTTTGTAGACTTTAGGCCAAAAGTGAGGTTGTTTTTCCTAGATGTTTAATCAAGGTTGGCCTTGTGAAAGATGAGCCCCAAAATGTGTATAAAAGGAGACATTTGTTGGCAAAATGGTCAATGTTCCCCTCACAATTCATCACAAGGGGTTAATTTCCTCTTGTGGATTATATACATCTAGCGGTTGTATTGAGCATTCAAACAGTGGTATTTTGGTGCAATGACAACCACGTAGGCAACAAGTGGTTTCAGAGCTTGGTCATAGGTTTGAATCCCGTCGAGCAACACTAAGGGGGAGATTGTTGGAAAATTGGTCAGTACTCCCCTTGGGATTTGTGATAAGGGACTAACCACCTCTTGTAGATTTGATAGTTCTAGTGGTTGTATCAAGCATGAAAGGTTGATATTGGGGTACAATGGAAACCACACTTCTACTCATTTTCATATATGATATCTATAAATACATCAAATCTTCATGTAATCATCTAGAAGAAAGCTAGTGTACATTCAAGGAGCTAAAGCAAGAAAGAAAGCATTCATTGAAGGTATTCATTACTCATTATACGCTCAAGCATTCCATCCTCCATCATGCATGCAAGTTATTATCTTCCATATATCTAGTTCTTTTCCCCACTAGAGGTCAAGTTGAAAAGGAGCTTGCAATCAAGGAATGAGATATATACATTCATCCATTCAAGTCCTCTTCCTACTTATCCCATCATTGTGGTAAATTACAACAACTACCACATGAGGTTTTATGTTACATAATTTCTTTACTTATTGTTGTGTTGAGTCGAAGCTTTTGCATCAACATTCTTGATGAAGGGTACTCCCCTTTTTTAACATCACACACACACACACACACACACACACACACACACACACACACACACACACACACACACACACACACATACACACACAACAAAATGGAGAAATAAATAACAAATTATAAGAACCAGACATTTACAAGAACAAGAACAGTTTCTTTCTATTATCTTCAATGGAATGATATGTTACAACATTAAAAAGTATAACATTTTCCAGAAACATGGGCATTTTCATGGTAATAATCTACAAGACATAGCTGAAAGGAAACTTGCAACAAAGAATATAACCATTTCCACATAACCCATAATAAATATAAAATAAATATGCAATTGAAATCTACATGCAAGAGAATAGACAACATACCCACAAAAATTGTGATGCAAGATATACCTTGGGAAACCCTCATTAAAGGAAAAATTTAGCCTCTAAAAGCATCCATCACCATGTATTATCAACAAAAATACCATTACAATACAACCATAGAAGCCCTCAAAGCCATAGCTACAACCAAGCAATCTATGTGAACAAGCATGAATCCACACATCCCATGCCATGCTTCTAACCTTTACAAATGCTCCCTTGGCTAACCTGTCAAGCCTTGTCCCGCTTGACTCTTTCATTTTTTGTCTTCTTCTTCTCTCTCATTACAACAACTACCCTTGTGGCTTCTTATATAGTAGCAAGTCTCAAAAACCACCAAGTGGTATTACATAAATCATGTGCTAAAACCATGTGCTACCTAACCCAGTGACCCCACATTTAATATTGAAAATTTAATTCTTTTCCCCAATATTAAATAATTACATGAAATATCATGACAATGTTACAATGCAACTCATCAAGTATATCCCATGGAAATCTTTGTATGTTGCATGCCCATTTAGGTAGAACATTACATAATAAAATATAAACAATATTATGTAATGTGTGCAACACCCATTATCTCAACAATCTCCCACTTGTTGTATACATTGCACGGGGTCAATTTGTAACCACATAAATGAACAAGGGAACAATCCCTCCTACCTCATCCACCATCATGGATCAAAGTACACCATGTGCTCCATCCTAGTACTCACAACAAAATCAAAGTATACAACATGATCTCAAACATGAATGATCTCACCTCCTATTATGTCATTACCACTGAACATACATAGAAGTCATCCAAAGAGAAAGCCACCCAACCTATCACATTAGAAGATCATAAGATCCTGTGCCAATTGAAATGCCAAGCACAAAAACTTGATCCAAAGGTAGCATGTATTCGTAGTTGTCAAAATATCCATCGCTGAAATAGCACTCACAGTAAGTGCCAAACCCATCCAACTATCCATACCTCCAAAGGTCTACCAAGTGAATCTCACATCATCATCAACATATCCAATCTATAACCTGTAATCACAAGCCTCAAGAGAAATACCTACCACATATATACCAAGAAGCTCCCACTACAAAATATAATGTCAAATCTATAACCAATCCACTCACAACATCTCAAAGAAGTGAATCCATGTAGTCGCAAGGACATCCATAATACATAAACCAATAACCTACAAGATCAACTCTCATAACAAGTCTCCAATGCTCTCCCAAGTTCTCCACAACCAACAAAGGAAAGAGATAAAGAAATAACCATGTCATCTCTCACATGACATACATGAGCACAAACCTGTGATTAAAATCTCTAACCAAACTCAAATCCAATGTAAGCAAAACCGAACATCCAGGAAGATAACCAAGACCAAAGTGAAACCATACAAATCATAACCTGTATCATGTCCTTCTACACATACCTCTAGATGTAAATTGTACAAGTATGATCTCCTCCATAAAACCCCAACCAAGAAGCCTCAACAACACCCAAACTATATCATATAACTAATCATGGATGTAAGCCTCTCACAAGAAGATCAAACTCATAAACCATTCCTAAACCAAGGAATATGCCCAATATAAAACCATCCCCCAAACTCAACTAGTATAACAACATATGCAAATGGAGATAACCAATGCTAAACTATCTCTCAAATGAACCCTCCAAAACTAACTCATATACCATAGCTCAAGATCCATATCCATGAAAGACAAGCATAAACACAATGCACTTGAGAAAAAAAATTGTGGGCTATACCTCTCAAGTAGCAAACCACCAAGTAGACCAAAAGTGGGGAATGGGAATACTCTTCAAGATATCCAAGTCTCTAACCAAGACTCATCTAAGAACAATCTCCTCTCAAGTCCATATTAGGTGAATGCCCCTTGGACTTCCTATTGAAACCAAACAACCGTCCCAACAAATACTTCTCTAATCTAAGAGAGATCAACATCACCATCATCTCTAAGTATCCATGAGCACCTTTACCAAGAACCCTGTAAGTCCTCAAGATGTAACCGTCTGCACACACCATGAAGAAAAATCATCTCCACATACCATGAAGAACCATCTCCACACACCATGAAGATAACCAAGAACCCCATGAGTCCTCAAGATCTAACCATCTTCACACACCATGAAGATAACAAGTGAACCATGCAAATGTCAAAGATGCTCCTACAACAATAGGATCTAAGGCAAATCTCCAACATCTGCAAACACTCAATAAGTATATCAATGCCAACAACTCCCACTCAACCATGGTAGCAAGTCACCTATGGCATCATAAAATCCATGCCAAACCTGTACCAAATCTAAATGAATGTGTAGAGCTCTTCAAGAGCTTTTCATTGACTACTCGAAGTCCAAAATTCGACTTCGTATGTCCAAGTTATGCCCTAATTTATTCTCAAAATAAACAACATCTGACTTTAGGGCTCTTAGAACCTAACAAAATGTCAAAATTATAGAACCAAACCTACACCAAGTTGCAGTGCTCTGAATTATCTTTCCAACACCTACAAGAAGTCTAAAATTTGATATCCTAAGATAAAGTTATGGCCATTTTACTAAAATAGTCTTTTTACCATTTTCACTGCGATTTTTCTTATTTTTTTGTGATGAAAATTCCGACAAGATTAGATTTGATGACCATCATAGGCTGAAACTAAAAAAACTCTTTCATTTCCTCTGAACATAACCAAACTAGGGCATATTATATATCAAAATTTATGGAAACATTGACCCAGATCCAATGGCGAGGTCTATTTTTACCTAGGAGGTCATTTTTGTAAGGTCCCCTTAAAACTCTTATTTAAATGAAACATCTAAAAAACTCTTTTGTCCAATAATTTCACATGCCCAAAATCTAGCAACATCCCATCATACAACAAACCCAAAACTCTCAGATCTACAATAAAAACTCCAATATCTTGCCCTTTCTTTTATCCTCTTATGTATTCCCATGGATTCAATCTAGGGTTACAATAATAAAACCATATTTCTAATACCATTTGTAAGGAAACTTGCAACAAAGAATATAACCGTTTCCACATAACCCATAATAAATTTGAAATAAATATACAATTGAAATCTACATGCATGAGAATAGACAACATAGCCACAAAAATTGTGACACAAGATATACCCTTGGAAACCCTCATTGAGGGAAAAACCCAACCTCCAAAAGCATCCATCACCATGTATTATTAAAAAAAAACCATTGCAATACAATCATGGAAGCCTTCAAAGCCATAGCCACAACCAAGCAATCTATGTGAGCAAGCATGAATCCACACATCCCATGCCATGCTTTTGACCTTCACAAATGCTCCCTTGGCTAACCTATCAAGCCTTGTCTCACTCGACTCTTTCATTTTTTCTTCTCTCTCATTACAACAACTACCCTTATGGCTACTTATATAGTAGCAAGTACCATAAAACCACCAAGCAGTATTACATAAACCATGTGCTACCTAACCCGTTGACCCCACATTTAATATTAGAAATTTAATTATTTTCTCCAATATTAAATAATTACATGAAATATTATCACAATGTTACAATACAACTCATCAAGTTTATCCCATGGGAATCTTTATATGTTGCATGCCCATCTAGGCAGAACATACATAATAAAATATAAACAATATTATGTAATGTGTGCAACACCCATTATCTCAACAATAGCCACCTCACACACCACCAAAACTGTCCTAGATAATCCTATTGGCCTTCTCTATATAGGAGAATTTAACAACACTTAAAGCATCTAAAAATTCTAACCTCCATTTTTTAGGTTGGTCATCCTTAAATTATTTTTATTTACATTGGCACATGCCAAGAATATGGCCCTAATGGTTTTCATAACTCAAATGAGTGTTTGAAGGAATTTTATTTTTCTTTCCAATTTATTGGAACTTTTGAAGGCCATAACTTTTGACTCAATAACTTGAATGGCTATTATAACCACTTTTTAGAAGCCTCTTAAAGTGCTTTACAACACCTAACTTGTAAATTGTTGGTTATCTGAGATATGGCCCATTTTTAAAGAGTATAAAGCCTTCAAAATTGAGTTCAAAGATTTTTTAACCCTTGCCAAAATTGAATTATTTTTAATATCGCCAAAACCAAACTTGATCTTACAATCAAATGTTATTGGCAAGCTTATATAGCCAAAGTGAACCTCTAAAGAAGAAGTCAAAATATTTGGTGCTTAAATTAATAACTTATTAAAAATAGTAAATTTTCCAAAATAGTAACTACTCACAAACATAACCTTTTTTGAAGAAAGAAAACCTAGACGATTTTTTTGGGTGATGCAAGACCTTCCATACATCTTGGATGCTCCTACATCAGATACCCAAGGTATTTGAGAAGGGAAATTGTCACATCTCAAACATTTAAAGGAAAACCAAGGTAGTTAACCTCTTTCTTTAACAACCATGATGAATATTCAATAGGTCTTCCTTTCTATTTGACCAAATACTCTTCATATGCAATATTTCTTGTGCTTCTACCAACACAGCGATCTAAGATGTCTTGAGTCTCCTTTTTAGTTGAATTTGTTGACATTAAGGTCAAGTTTTTTTTATTAGTGACTCACACTTAATCAATTGGTTAAACTACTACCGAGCTTATCTTTCAATTTACAGTGTTGACCAAGCAATCCAATCACTACCAAGTTATATAGTTACTAAAGAGTTTCAAAATCTACATTTAGTCCACGCCAAGTAGTATCTATCGAGTTCATTAGTGATAGTGCAAACTGAGCTTTGCAATATTAACTGAGTTTCATAGTGTCAACCATGTTCTTTAGTGTCTACCGAGTTCACAATGTCAATGATGTGAATCTAGTGTTGACCAAGCCAAGGAGTGTCAACCAAGTGATTTAGTTTACATGTCAAGTTTCATAGTGTTCACCAAGTCACAAGTGCTGACCAAGTTCAGACTACTTGGAAGTGATTAGTATGAACCAAGCTTCTACGTCTACCAAGAGCATGACAATGCCAAGTGTTGACAATGGTTGTCAAGTATCAAAACCTCGTTGAGTTTGTCTTCAGAACCCAAGTGCCAACAATTGAGCCGACTTTGTGAGCCTGATGGAAATCTATGTTATAGCTGACATTGTTGAATTATATTTTGGATTGGTATATATGTAATGTATTATATCACATCCTAATATGAAGAAGTGTAAGCATATAAAGAGAAGAAGTGTGAATTAAGAAGGCTACAAGCAGTATAAGGGACAACAAAGATTTATCTATCACAACAAGGTGATCATTACATTTCAAAGGAATCTCAACCAGAAAATTAGAGTTGCAGGTTAGAGATCAACTAATGGTTCATCCTAACATGTGTAACATCTAAATCCTTTAATAGGTTAGACTTAATAGTCTTTTGCAAATCTCTTTACCAAGTGCATACTTCATTGTATGCTTTGTAAATCCTTTCACAAGGTGGACCTAGTAGTCCTTATTGCTCCTAACAAGGAAGATCATCAAAAGTGATCAATTGTAAGCCACTTTATACTATAGTACTAAAGCTTGTGGTTATCATCCCCACCTTAGTACTACTTTCTATTTTGGAAGGTTTTTGGTCACCATATCTTGTGTCAAAGTGTTATGAATTTTTTACTACTTTCATTCTTTCATGCATGCAATTGGATCAAAATATTTTATGTAGGATTAATTGGTGAAACAAGTTGAAGTTTTATTAGTTCCTAATTCACCCCCCCCTCTTAGTAACCTTGCCTACTTCATATTTCCAATAATTGGTATCAAAGCATTGTGGTACTTAGAGAAAAATTTTAGTAGCTTGAGTACAAATCAGAGGCAATGGAGGTATATAGGCTAGATAAGGCTATTAACAATGAAAATTTTGGATTTGGAATTAGCCATTGGTCAACTGAAGAAAGCAAAGGAGAAACTCTCTCAATCATTGAAAAAAAGAAAAGTTCTTATAGTACAAATGAATGACAATCTCTACACTGAAGAAATAATTGAAGATATCTATCCAAAAAGAAATTTAGATGAAGCTAATGAAGCAATCAAAGACTTATTCGAAAAGAATTTTGAACTTCAAGAAGAAGTTAGAAAGCTGAAAAGAGAACAAGAAATCTAGTCAATAAGACTATGTGAAGTCATGGAAGAAAAAGATAGAGCCAAAGAAGAAATAGAAGAAAAGAAAAATGAAATACAACATCTATCCCTTCTATAGGAAAACTTCATTGATCAGCTTACTAGTGCAAATGAAGAAATCATGAATCTAAGATCAGAAAATGAAAGACTACAGAATGGTCTAAATATTGAAAAGCAAACCAATGAAAGAATGTTGAAATCTCAAGCAAACATGAATCAATTGAATGAGCAAAGTTAGTATAGACACAAAGGCAAAGCTAGAATAGGATGCATTGAAGAAGGTGAATCATCCAAGCAAGGAGCTCAAAAGAATCAAAGACCTACTTGCAATCATTGTGGTAAGTTATGTCACACATCAAACAAATGTTGGAGTATTGATAAAGAAAATTCAATGAAAAGTGTTACAACTGTAATAAGCATGGTCATAATGCAAGTGAATGTAAGGAGAAACCTAAGTTTGAAGGCAAATGTCACAAGTGCAATAAACAAGGACATAAATCTTCTGAATGCAAAATCAAGATATTAAATCTAGTAGAATAGATTGTGAAATCTATATTTGGATGAGACTACAACACATGGTGTAGATGTCACTGTTATGGAGAATTTAGGCACATTGGAGGAAATTGTGTGAAACATCACATGAGGAAAAGAGACACCACTAGAAGATGTTTTATTTGTACAGAACTTGGACACCTTACTAAGAACTATATGAATAGTGGAAGAGTTGAGGATCAAAAGAAAGCCAAACCTGATAATATCAAAAAGTAAATGAGGCAACAATGGATTCCAAAATCTTTTGAGAATGCAAGTTTCAGTCATGAAGTAGATGTCACTCAAAATTTGGGTGACTCAAGCATCTCAATTTGAATTCCCATAAGAATAACTAGAACTAAGACTCTGAATTAGACATCTCACATCAGTTCCAACCAACAAGAAGAAGAGATCCATATTAGCATTCAATATGCAAAGGGATCATCAAGTGTTTGTGAAAACTCAAGACCTTACCGAGCTAGGTCGAGTTGCAAGACCCTATCGAGCTAGGTCAGGATACATTGAAACATTGTGTGGACACTGAGCTATGAATGACTTTTCTAAGCATTAAGGTTGAACTAGGTGGAAGATAGTCTATCACTAAATGAGTGAACATACCAAGGATTTATGGCACTTGAAAAGTGAAAATTGTTAAAAGGAAGGAAATTGAATTTATTTTTTGTTGTGAATTTTTGAAGAGCTATTTGCAAAGAGCAATTTCTGTGCTTCCAAGCGATCTATGTGTTTGTTTCTAAAGATTTTCATATTTTCATAAACCCTACCAAGCATGGCATCTTCCAATAGAAAAACTAGGAAAGGATCTGAGATGTTGGTTCGAGGAATCAAATGGAAGGCACCAGACTTCAAGTTGAGTCTAGCAATTGCAGAAGTGCTTGACCCAATTAGAGCTCAATCACCAATTCCACCCAAGGTATTACTCATTAATGATATTCCTTCACATTTTTATTATTCAATACAAGAACTTGGAACCCTAGAGATGGATGAGTCTTTAAAGAAGTTATGTGTGAATGGTGTTTTGAAACCCGAGCATCAATATTTGGAGACCAAGGGTTTAACACACATTTTGCATATGCCCTAAGATTTTTAAATAAAGTGGATCAAGTTTATCCTCATCCATGTACACAATGGGAAGTTATGGTTGGAGCAGCCTATTCAAATCACAAAGATAATGATACATAGAATCACAGGGCCCCTGATGTTGAACAAAGCTAAAACTACCAAAACCCTAAGTTGGGTAGAACTAAAAAATAAGACTCTTTCTAAGTGGGATGGAAGAGGAATGAAGATCAGCAATGTAACTAACATGGAGCTAAAATTTTGAATTCATGTGATCGCCCATAAGATCTACAGTTGTAGTTGTCTCAACAATGTGTTGTGTGAGGTAGTTGATCTAGCTCTCAAGGTAGTGAAGAACAACTTGTCCTTTGACTTTTTCGAGTTAATGTTGAATCAGTTCAACAAGAACATGGATAGTATCAAGACTTCAAAGAGAAATCCATATAAGTTTGGTTCACTTTTAACTTGTTTATTCTTCTATGTGCAAAAGTTTTTCCCTTCAAAAGGTACAGTTGTATGGAGAAAAGATGTACCAATGTTAAATCAAATTAAGGAATATATGGTATAGATGGGTGAAAATTTTGTTAGTATCATGGACAATTATTTTGATTCATTCGAGGAAAAGATGAACATCAATATAGAATGCCTAAGAAACTTGTAGAAGATTATGAGGATGATGTTTGTTTCATGGTAGACTATGACAAAGTGTACATTCAAGCAGTTAGACATAGAGTGGCATGGGTTATGTAATGTCCCATTTTTGGAGGAGTTAATTATAAAGTTATCAATTTAAAAAAAAATATTGCAAGGTAACTTTATAAATTAAATTAAAAAAAATCTTCTAGAGGTTGCTGGAAGAAGCGGAGAAAAATTAAAAAAAGGAGGCCGACCTATCAAGGAAAAAAGAATAAATAGGCATTGAGGGCTCATTGCCTATCATCAAGTTTTATTATTGAATTTTTTCTGATGTGCATTGTGGAGCCTAGGGTTTCTACAAGTAGTCACAATTGGCCATTGAGAACGAAAACTCTCAATTGGTATGCAATTTTGAGGGTGTGAAAGATCACCTGAATTATTGCAACTGTGGGAAGGATATTTTAGTCCTTTCATTTGTGCTTAATTTCTGGTTTGGAGTTTCCAGTGGAGTTGCACTTTCACCATATCATCTTCAGCATTCAGTCTCCACCATTTGATCAATCCAGGTTCTTCATTTCAATCTGTAGTTGCAACAAGTTCTCAATTGTATACAGCCAGTTAGGGTTTCTCTGTAATGTGTTATGTCATAATGTTTTGGTGCTAAAATTTGCCATATCATTTGTAAAAACATTTGGTTTTCATTGAATGAATACATTGGCACTATTATTTCTTTATTTCAGCAATATATTTTAGTAGTGTATTAAATTTAGGGTTTTGTTTAGTGGCCTATTGGTACTGGTCATTGCAGTGGTATCAGAGCGATTTCTTGCCAGCCTAATAAGGTTACCTAGCCACCATTTAATTTAGTTTACAAAAGAACCAACATAAATGAGAATATGGCTAAGAGACATTCTCAAAGCCCATCCAAAAGTGTGCAAGATGATGAGACTTTGCAGCAACAAGAGAGGCTTCGATAGTCAATAGAGGCAAGTACATAGGCAATGATGGTTATGATGCAACATTTGATTGGGGAAAATAGGAGGAATAATCATAATAATGATGAGGATGATAGGAGCATAGCAAGATCACAACATAGGACACGGTCTAGAATAGCTGACAGACCCACACGTCCTACATTCAGAGAAAAACTCTAGCACGCACACCTGATGCTATGGTAATAGATATTGTAGATGAACTCCGACAAGCGAGGAATGAGTGGGATTCATTACCAGAATATGTATAGGATGGATGGAAATTTGATAGGTACCTGAACTATAGAGCTACGAGGCAGAAGCAAGTAGATAAACACAATGAGTTACAACAGGTCACCAACAAGTTGGTATTACCCACATTTGATGGCAATGGAAAAATGACTGCTCATGCTTGGATTCATAAGGTGGATACTTTCCTATCTTTGAAGACAATGACAGAATTTGAAGCACTCAAGTATGCCACTTTACACTTAGATGGGGCAGCACATGATTGGTGGACTCATGGCATGATCACATTGTAACACAATCAGGTAACCACTTATCAGGAGTTTGTGGATAGATTGATAGAAAGGTTTGATAAAAAAAATCCTAAAGTTTATTTCTGGGAGTTAGCCTAGTTAAGACAGTCAGGAGGCTTAGAACAATTTATCAATGACTTCTAGAAGCTTGCAGTGATGGTGCCTGACATTTCAGAAAGGAGGCTAGTCATTTTATTCATAGAGGGATTAACTAAACCACTCAAGGGGTGAGTAAAGGCCTTTGATCCTCCTACATTACAGGAAGCCATGAAGAAAGCCCGCAGTATGGAACTTGCAACTCCAGCAAACCGGTTTAGTTCAAAGAGTTCTTCATCATTTAGAGATAACAAAGGGAAATTCAACAAGGGTAAATAGAAGGTTAGTGACTCAAAAGACAAGCTAGTTGCACCTTGGGATAAGGAAGTTCACTTAATGACCTGCATAGGAAGAAGCTATGCTTCTTTTGCAAAGGTCCCTATGAGTTTGGTCATGATTGTTCTATGAAGCCTAAGGGAAAGGCTAACCGGGTGATGTGGGCTTATTACGAAGGTTTAGATTCAGACATCTCAGAGCACCATGATGAGGATCCTAATGAGGCAGAGGGTGAACAAGAGGTAGATAGTGTTGAGAAAAAAGAGGCTCCAGAGATACATTTATAGGAGGCACGTCTATCTAGTATTCAAAGAGAGGGATCTTTTAGATTTCGGGGAGTCTTGGCAAGACAAAAGATTATTACTCTGTTGGATACAGGTGCCACACATAATTTCATTGATGCGAGATTTGTGGAGAGGTGTGGACTCATTACTGAGGAGTTTGAGGGACTGAGAGTTAAGTTGGTTGATGAATATACTCTTCATTGTGATAAGATGGTGCAAGATCTACCTTTGCACCTAAACAACTATGAGTTTAAGGCGGACTATCATGTGGTCAACATGGGTGACATGGACATAGTACTTGGGATGCAATGACTACATTCTTTGAAGGAGGTTACCCTAAGATTGGAGGATATGGAGATACAATTTGTGGTGGATGGCAGGAGTCATGTGTTGAAGGCTATCTGTAATGGTGATGTCAGGACTATCTCATTTAGGCGGTTGGAGAGATTAGCCAAACATAATAATATAGAGTGGGCAGCAATATGCGCTTTGATGCCTACCTAGGAGGGGCAACATAAGACTGAATATCATCCAGATATTCAGAAATTAAGAATCAAGTATGGGAAGGTATTCAATGAGATTCCACCATGCAGGCCACCAGATAGAGGTATTGAGCACATTATCGAGTTGGAGGAAGGTGCTAAGCCTATCATGATCACACCATACCGGCACCCAAAATGACTTAAAGATGAGATCGAGAGGACCATCAACGAGTTGCTAGCAATGGGACACATCAGACCAAGTAAGTCACCCTTTGCATCTTTTGTTGTTTTGGTAAAAAAGAAGGATGGTACTCTATGAATGTGTACTGATTACAAGCTGTTAAATAAGAGAACTATAAAGAACAAGTATCCCATCCCACGCATCGATGAGCTAATAGACAAATTGCATGGGGCTTTTTATTTCACAAAAATTGATTTCAGATCAGGCTATCACCAGATCAGAGTTTGAGAGAAGGATATTGAAAAAACTGCTTTTAGATGTCATTACGGGCATTTCGAGTTTGTAGTCATGCCTTTTGGTTTGACCAATGCACCTGCCACTTTCCAGTCCACTATGAACAAGGTCTTCCACCATCAATTGAGGAAATTTGTGCTAGTGTTCTTTGATGATATTTTGATCTATAGCAAGACATGGCAGGAATATTTAGAGCACTTGGAGATAGTATTAAGCATTTTACAAGGCGAGTCCTTGTATGCCAAAGAGTCCAAATCTGATTTGGGGATGATAGAATTGTTGTATCTTGGACACATCATTAGTGACGAAGGAGTGCGAATGGATCCTGAAAAGATCTGTGCTATTTTTGATTGGCCACCACCAGAGAACCATACATAGTTAAGAGGGTTCCTTGGTCTATGTGGATTCTATCGTAGGTTTGTTAGTGGCTACTCATGACATGTAGCACCCATGACAGATTTTCTGAAGAAAGGGGCATTTGTGTGGACTCGGGAGGCATAGGAGTGTTTTATGCGGTTCAAGGAAATAATGACTACATGCCCAATATTAGCATTACCTAATTTCACAAAGCCATTTTGAGCTTCAATGTGATGCTTGTGGAGAGGGAGTAGGTGATGTACTCATGTAGGAAAAGCATCCTATGGCTTATGAGAGTAGGAAACTTAGAGGGGCTGAGAGATCATTTAGCATACATGATAAGGAGATGTTGGCCATCATGCATGCCTTGGCCAAATTCAGACAGTATCTTGTGGGCAGTAAATTTGTATTAAAATTGATCATAATAGTTTGAAGCACTTTTTGGGACAGCGGGACCTGAATTATCATCAACAGAAGTGGGTGAGTAAGTTACAAACATATGATTTTGATATCACATATGTTAAGGGGACACATAATATTGTTGCAGATGCTTTATCCCATAGGCCACACCTCACTTCTATGATTCAGATATCAGAGGATTGGCAACACTTGATTGTAGCAGAATATGCCAAAGATATGTGGGCCTCTACTATAGTGGAGGGGAAAACAATCAACACCATATACACTCCCATAGATGATTTGATCATTTACAAGAATAGGATTTACTTAGTCCTAGGATCGAAAGTGAAGCAGTTGATTTCGAGAGCATTCCATAATTCACCTACAGTAGGCCATCCTGGGTATTTCAAGACTTACAGGTTAGTACGGGAATGGTTCACTTGGAAGGGACTTAAGTCTGATGTGTTGCAGTATGTGCGTGAGTGTCATGTTTTCCAATAGAAAAAACAATAGCACACTTATCCAATAGGGCTCCTACAACCACTTCCTATTCTTGACAGGAAGTGGGAGTGCATCTCTATGGATTTTATTACGGGCTTGCCCAGGGCCCAAGGGCGCGATTGTATCTATGGGATGGTGGATAGGCTAACAAAATATGCTCACTTCTTCCCTATCGCTACTACATATTCACCAACTCAGGTGGCAGAGGTCTTCTTCAGGGACATTTTTAGATTACACGATTTTCCTCGGAGCATTGTGAGTGATAGGGACAACCGCTTCATGAGTCACTTTTGGCAGGAGATATTTTAGTTGTGTGGCACTGAGCTTACACCTAGTACCAATTATCACCCACAGACTGATGGTCAAATAGAGATTGTAAACAAATGGGTGGAAGGGTATTTGAGGAATTATGTGGCAGATCAACAATGAGCTTGGGTCAGATGGATATATCTCTGTGAGTATTGTTACAATACTATATATCATATGACTATACAAATGACACCCTTCATGGCACTTTACGGTTATAGGCACCTAGTTTCTTAGATTTGTTGTTGGGAGACAGTCGAGTACCCCGTATAGGTGAACTATTACAGGAAAGTAAGGATATAGTTGCTACTCTCAGAGACAACATTGCCAGAGCTCAGAACTAGCAAAAATAGTATGCAGACAAGAAGAGGATTGAGCGTAGTTTTGAGGTAAATGATATGGTTTACCTCATGTTTCAGCCATATAAGCAGTCCACTCTCAAGAAGAGTGGTGCAGAGAAACTCAAGACACACTATTATGGACCATTCAAGATCATCAAATGAGTTGGTGAGGTGGCTTAAAAGTTGGAGCTTCTCAAAAATAGTAGAGTGCACAATGTGTTTCATGTATCACGCCTCAAAAAGGCATTGGGTCAGAATGTGATGCCTTCTACAGTATTACCTCCCTTGGATGATGAGGGGAAATTGATCTTAGTGCCAGAATCCATTCTGGATAATAGAGAGAAGTAGCTTCACAGGAGAGTAATCAGAGAGCATCTAGTTAAGTGGAAAGATTTACCTATTGAAGATGCTACTTGGGAGGGAGAAGTGATTTTTTAGCATCCAGCATTAAGATTGCTTGAGGCCAAGCAATTTTAGGAGGGGCGGACTTGTAATGTCCCATTTTTTTGGAGGATTTAATTATAAAGTTATCAATTAAAAAATATATATTGCAAGGTAACTTTATAAGTTTTTTAAAAAAAAATCTTCTAGAGGTTGTTGGAAGAAGCGGAGAAAATTTTAAAAAAGGAGATCGACCTATCAAGGAAAAAAGAATAAATAGGCATTGAGGGCTCATTTCCTATCATCAAGTTTTATTATTGAATTTTTGCTAATGTGCATTGTGGAGCCTAGGGTTTCTACAAGTAGTCACAATTGGCCATTGAGAACGAAAGCTCTCAATTGGTATGCAATTTTGAGGGTGTGAAAGATCACCTGAATTATTGCAACTGTGGGAAGGATATTTCAATCCTTTCATTTGTGCTTAATTGTTGGTTTGGAGTTTCCAGTGGAGTTGCACTTTCACCATATCATCTTCAGTATTTAGTCTCCACCATTTGATCAATCCAAGTTCTTCATTTCAATCTGTAGTTGCAACAAGTTCTCAATTGTATACAGCCAGTTAGGGTTTCTCTGTAATGTGCTATGTCATAATGTTTTGGTGCTGAAATTTGTCATATCATTTGTAGAAACATTTGGTTTTCATTGAATGAATACATTGGCACTATTATTTCTTTATTTCAACAATATATTTTAGCAGTGTTTTAAATTTAGGGTTTTGTTTAGTGGCCTATTGGTACGGGTCATTACAGGTTAAGCCTCTGAGCTATGAGGTTAACATTGATGAAACCAAGGATATCATTGAGTCACTATTGAATGAACCTATGGATCCTAAGGCCGCATATTTTGGTACTTATGATGAAGCCAAGGCAAGAATAGAACTTAAAATTAAGCTTCCTCAAGCAGTTAACAAAGGAAAGAAGAGGATAGAAAAGTTGAGGCAAGCAAGTTCTACTCTCCTATTGACTGAAGGAAAAGGAGATGATATGTAAGAAGATGAAGTAGAAGAAACAAAGTTTGAGGAAGAAGAGCCAATAAGGAAGAAAGGTAAGGTTATTGTAACCATACCTACTAAGTCATCTACTGCATTATTCACAAGAAGAGCATTGAGATCTAGAAAGAAATTTAAGTTAGGTGAGAAGGATGCCAAGGAAATAATTTTCAAAAGGCCTCCACCTACATTCCAAGAAAAGTTAAATGAAATAGAAAGAGGAGTTGGAATGGCAAACTTCAAAGCACTCAAATATGAAACTGGGACCATAGATGAGAAAAAGAAAATTGAAGAAATGATTATGTCAAAATTGGGTAAATGGAAATACTCTCTTGATCAAGTTGTACAAAAAATTCCAAATGAGCTTATGCAAGAAATCAAGCCAAGATGGGAAAATGCTAAGAAGACTACAATATATATATATATGAATAGACTTTGAGGCAACTCATGCTGATTCTTGGTCACAAAGAGGTGAAGAATTCCATGCTGATGAAAGACATAGAATCCATGGTGAAGACAACTACTGCCACATGGAAGAACATTTACAACCTTCATCAACCGAATGACTTCATTGTCCATGTTAGTGATAAAGATGGTGAAGATGATAAGGAAGATGATGACAATGATGAAGAAGAAGATGAGGAAACAAAAGATTATGTAAATCTGGATGATGAGGAGAAAGAACAAGAAGCTATAGAGGAGAATCTCCCTGAGATTTAGAGTATTAAGGAAATTGACCTGGAGAAGATAGAAACAACAATAATGGCCTCATTTTCTCATTCTTTGAGCAAAGTTTTAATACCATCAAGTTTAGAGAAAACTTTTGGTGAGTTGGTTGTGGTAACCGCTGCAACACCAAGCACCCAACCAATCTTTGTACCTATTCAGCCAAGTACCATATTGATTAAAGTGATCAACACTTCATCTACCCAGCAACTAGTGCCTCCAACATCATCAAATTTGGCTATGCAACAAAAAATTATTTCTATTGTCAGTGCAATATCTACTTTTGTTGCTAGCCCCTCTATTTCTAATATTGTTACAATTCCAAGTGTGCATATAGAAAGTAAAAGGATAGTTGAGAAAAAGTCTCAACTGAGTACTAAAGTTTCAAGTAAGGATAAAGGTAAAGAAGAAGGAATTGATCTAGATGAGGATATAGTTATCTTGAATTGGGATATCTCTACTTTGAATCCTGATCAAATGAACATCACGGGTGAATTATTTCAAAAGAGAGCTAAGAAGCAAAAGCTTAGAGAAGAGAAAAGTAAAGAAAACCAAGTGCTTGAAGATGTGAAGAACATACTTGTAGATGCACTAAGCATTGAGGTTGATAATTCACAACCTATTTTGGTTCAGTTAGCATAATTTGTTCAAAAATTCAATGAAGATTTGAATGGACAAGAAAAATTGTTACAAAGAGCAGAGAGGAAATTTGAGAACAAAGTATTGGAGCACGTAGCATGGAAAATTGCAATAAATCAAGTAGAATATTCTACTATTCTTAGTTCATTGGAAACCTCTACAAATAATGTTACTTCATTATTCAGCAAGTTTTGTGATACATCTATCTTCACTTAGGGAATCAAAGATAAATTATCTAAGATAGATGAAGACTTGAAGGCAAGTGCACATCAGTTGTCACTTGACCCAAGCTATAGTTCTGCTCACTATTCAAAGATCATATATCTAAAAAATCTACAAGAAAATTTATTAAGAGAAGAAGCCAGAATAAGGGCCACACTTGCAGACATCTAAGGTATGATTCTCCCAAACATGGATGCATTACAGAAGCACATTGCACATGCCAAGACACTCATCCACGAGAATAACTTCTCCATAGCTGATTACATGATGGAGTTATCAATAGAAGTATAGGTTGCATTTCATGCAAGTAAGGTGTTATAGGAAAATTGGGACAAGACAATGGCATTGATTTTAAAAGTACATGTTGACTTCTCGTCACATTTTGGCATTAACATGTAGAATACACTTTTGGAATTTATGTCAAAAAGGGGGAGAAGATGAGATATATAAAATGGGGGAGAAATATGTATATATATTGAGGAGAAGTATAATATGTGCATAATATGTGATATATGTGCGGGGGAGCTACATAATATTATACAAATACATGTACATATAATCAGAAAACATCTTTTACAAAAGCAATTTTGAAAAATCTCAAAAATAGAGTATGTCACCGAGTTGAAGACATGGGATGGAGATAAAAAGAATGTTTTGACCTAAAAACATTGAGTATTCAATTTTGGATTGATAAGTTCTTTGTCACTAATACCAAAGGGGGAGATTGTTGATATTAAGGTCAAGTTTTTTTATTAGTGACTCACACTTAGTCAATTGGTTAAACTGCTATTGAGCTTATCTTGTAGTTTATAGTGCTAACCAAGCAATCTAGTCACTACTGAAGTTCTACAATTGCTATTGAGTTTAAGAATCTACATTTAGTTCACGCTGAGTAGTATCTACCAAGTTCATTAGTGATAGTGCAAATTGAGCTTCACAATATTAACTGAGTTGCATAGTGTCAACCATGTTCTCCAATGTCTACCAAGTTCATAGTGTTAGAGATCTAAATCTAGTGTTGACCAAGCCAAGGAGTATTAACCAAGTGATTCAATTTATACCAAGCTCGCAGTGTTATTGTTAACTGAGCCATGCAGTGTCAACCAAGTGATTTAGTTTATATGTCAAGTTTTGCTGTGTTTACCGAGTCACAAGTGTTGACCTAGTTCAGACTACTTGGAAGTGATTAGTATGAACCAAGCTTCTATGTCTACCAAGAGCATGACGATGTCAAGTGTTGACAATGGTTGCTGAGTATTAGAACCTCACCAAGGTTTTCTTTAGAACCTGAGTGCCAATAGTTGAACCGACTTTTTGATCCTGATGGAAATCTATGTTGTAGCCAACTTTGTTGAATTGTATTTTGGATTTTTATATATGTAACATATTATATCACATCCAAATATGAAGAAGTGTAAGAATATGAAGAGAAAAAGTGTGAATTAAGAAGGCTACAAGCAGTATAAGGGACAACAAAGATGTATCTATCACAACAAGGTGATCGTTACATTTCAAAAGAATCTCAACTAGCAAATTAGAGTTGTAGATCAGAGATCAGCCACTAGTTCATCCTAACAGGTGTATCAACTAAATCCTTTAATAGTGTAGACTTAACAGTCTTTTGCAAATCTCTTTACCGAGTGCATACTTCATTGTATGTTTTGTAAATCCTTTCACAAGGTAGACCTAGTAGTCCTTATTGCTCCTAACAGGGCAGGTCACTAGAAGTGATCAATTATAAGCCTTAACCGACCAACTTTATATTGTAGTATTAAAGCTTGTGGGTATCATCCCCACCCCAATTTTACTTTCTTTTTGGAAGGTTTTTAGGTCACCATATCTTGTGTCAAAGTGTTATGAATGTTTTACTGCTTTCATTCTTTCATGCATGCAATTAAATCAGAATGTTTTATGAAGGATTAATTGGTGAAATAAATTGAAGTTTTATTGGTTCTTGATTCACACCCCCCCCCCCCCCCCGCCCTCCCCCAAAGTTACCTTTCCTAACTCATATTTACAATAGAAGTAGGCATTGTTACATTCCATTGTGCTTCTGTTACCTTATCTTCAACACTTCCTTCACCATTCTCTATTAAATTTAAAATATTGAACATTGGTGACATGCCAATTTCATTAGGAAACTCTACTTCATAAGAATTTATTAAATCACAATTTTTCATGTTTTTATACAGTCCAAACTTCTTTATATAGGAGAATCCTTGGGTTCTTGGCAATTTTGCATCACCTAGAAATATTTCCTTTCAGTTTATCTATTTACTGTTTATTTGGATAATTTTCTTGTTGTTTTAGGTTGTGATCCATCTAGTTGGATTATTTTATTATGCAATCCTTATAGAATGCTCTAGGAATCATGAAGATCTTATTGCTAGCTTCACATATTGTTTTGATGTTTCCATATGAAGTTATCTTAAAATTGGTCTAGTCCTATACTAGCTTTCTTGTTCTAATGGTCAAGGGGTCAAGTTATCTCTTGTGATGAAGATTTGTGATATATGATTCGTAATGGCACATTGTTCTATTTTTTTATATGTTTAATTGACCCTCTTGTATGTTCTCATGTCATGATGTATCTAATTTTTTTAAAATTTTAGTCTTGACTTAACTATTCGTAAAATGTTTCCTTTGTCTTGGAAATTTATGATTGGATAATCCAACTTGTGGCTAGCGATATTGTATATAAGTAGGTTAGTGGTTCTTTCTTGATTAGTGAAAGGCATGATACATCATTAGTAAATAGAAGGATGGGAAAATATTAATGGAAGCATCTAGGATAACTTGGGTCTGATGAAGTATTATAATTCTGAAGAAATTGAGATAATGTGGTATACATAGATTTCTAAGTTATCCAAATTTCTTCTATCTATCTCTTCTTATCCTTCTATATGTTAATCAACAAGAACTCCTTCCACTATTTTAAAAAAAACTATTTACTTATAAATAATATCACCATACGCAAGTCATCTTATCCAATCATTAATTTCCAAGACATGGGAGTGCCAAATGGTCTTGAATATACCATACCAAAGGTCTTTAATATTTCCTTTACATACTTGGACTGAGTAATGTAAATACCATTTTTCATATGATACACTTGAAATCCAACAAATAACTTTATTTCTCCAAACATAGACATCTCAAATTATTTCATCATTTCATTTGCAAGTGTCTTACATAAAATATTTTGTCCTCCAAATATGATATCATGAAAAAATATTTCAGCAAGTAAATTTTTTTTACCTCCTTTTGTCTTCAAGTACAACTTGTTGTTGTCATCAGTCTCCTCAAAACCAATCTTCACAAAATAATTGTCCAGTCTTTCATACCATGCTCTGGGAGCTTGCTTTAAACCATATAAAGTTTTGTGCAATCTACACACCATATTTTTATTGTTGGATCAACAAATCCTTCAGGTTGTTCAATGTAAACCTCCTCTTCTAGTATACCATTTAGGAATGCTGACTTAACATCCATTTGATAAAATTTGAATCCTTTATGAGGAGAATAAGAAAGAAAAGTTCTTACTCCTTCCAATCTTGCAACTGGGAAAAATGTCTCTCCATAATCAATTCCCTCTTCTTGTGCATAACCTTTGTAGACTAACCTTGCCTTATTCCTTGTTACTTTACTATTCTCATCGAATTTGTTTCTGTATACCCACTTTGTTCTAATAAAATTCTTGTTCTCTAGTCTTGATACTAGTGTCCAAGTTTTGTTCTTCTCAATCTAATCAATTTCTTCTTTCATGGCTTGAAACTAGTCTTCATTCTCTAGTTCATCCTTCACTATTTTAAGTTCATTTGTGCTTAAAAAACATGTTTCATTTCTTAATCTATTCCTTGTCATTAGTCCATCCTCTTTTACTCCAATGATTTTTTCAGCAGGATGATGTCTTCTAACATATTTTGATAATCTTGGCTATGTTCTTCTTTCATCAACAATAGGCCATTCATGAAGTTCAATCTCAAGTTCATTGAGTAGTTCTCTATTAAGTAACTTGTCATTCCTTTCTTATAAACTTATCTTGGCATCAAAATGTATCTTGGCTTCTAATTGTAACTTGATATCCATTGTATATGACTTGACAGTCACTGATTCTTATTGATTAGCAACTTTTTCACAGTATCATCAACATTAGTAGACATGCCTTCATAGTAGTATATAAAGGTTTTCTAATTTTTAGGTTGCTCCTTTTGTTCATCTTCATATTTTTTTTTCTTGACTTGTACTTGGTTCAAGGTATAGATAGATGTAATGACAATTTCTCTCTAGTATTTCAAAGTAACATTCTTCTCCATCATCAGTGTTCTAGCACAATCCATCATAGATCTGTTTCTCCTTTCAACTATCCCATTTTTGTTAGGATTAAACCAAAAACAATTAAATGCAAATATAAACAATATCAAAAAATAATAGATCACATAGAAAAGAACACAAGACACCAAGATTTGACATGGTTCACCCAATCCTTGGGCTATGTCCATCAAACAGTAAGTCTGATATTAATATTATGATTACAACCTGATTACAATTTGTAACCCCTTACAACTCAATACTGCCACAAGAACCAATTTTGCATCACCACTATGAAATAATCCCTAACCCTAAGCCCTTTTAATACAAGTATTAAATCATTTTAGGGTTATAATTAATAATTACATGTCAGCTCAAAATTTTGATAAAATAGGGCCCACAAAATTTTTTTCCCAAAGAATTTATGAAGTATGTATAGTACTTTCTTGATCAGTCACTACAAACTAACAATCTCCCACTTAGAGACTGATCCTATAGCAATATTACTACCACACAGGGCTCTCGCTAGATCAAATTACCCTGGACCCTGCTATTCTTTTATTCATGTTCAATCTAGAAGACCAACTAAAGCTAAAGAGGAGTTTATCTTCTCCCTTGTCACTACCTTGGTAAACATATCTACTAGATTGTCATTTGTATGTATCTTGTCTAGCTTTAATTGTCCATCTTCCAAAATTGAACAAATGAAATGGTATTGCAATTGTATGTGTTTGGTCTTGGAATGTACAGCTAAATTCTTTGCAAGATGAATGACACTTTGACTATCTGTAAACAAAGAATTATCCTTTTGAGGGTGTCCCAATTCTTACAAGAAGAATTGAAGCCATATCATCTCCTTGGTTTCCTCTGTAGCAGCAACATACTTTGCCTCTATAGTGGATAAAGCATTAAACTTTTGTAATCAAGAAACCCAAGTCACGACTGTCCTACCAATAGTAAAGACATAACCTATAGTGCTCTGCTTGGTATCAATATCCCCTACCAAATCTCAGTCAACATAGCCTTGTAAATTAGTAGTAGAGCCCCCAAAATGTAAACACTTATTGGATGTTTCTCTCAACTATCTGAGAATCCATTTGATTGCATGCCAATGCTCAATTCTTGGATGACTCATTTACCTGCTAATGATTCCTACTACATGTGCAATATCTAGCCTTGTACATACCATAGCATACATCAAGCTTCCTATAGCTAAAGCATAGGGTACCTTGGACATCTTATCCTCCTCTTCTTGTGTCTTGGGACACATCTCCTTAGTCAACTTCAAATGACCAAGGAAAGGTGTGCTGATAGCTTTAGTATTCTCCATCCAGAAATGTTGCAACACCTTCTCAACATAATCAGCTTGAGCTAGCATCAATTTCCTATTCTTTGTATCTCTACAAATCTTCATACCAAGGATTTTATTTGCTGCCCCCAAATCCTTCATAGCAAATGCATGTGCTAAATGGCATTTCAACCCCTTAATATGATCCATAATAGACCCAACTACAAGCATATCATCAACATATAAAAATAAAATAATGTAGTTGTCATCATCCAACCTTTTAAAGGAAACACAGTGATCAGAATGATAGCTATCGTATCCATGCTCATGCATAAAACTGTCAAATTTCAGATACTATTGCTGAGGTGCTTGCTTCAAGCCATATAAACTTTTCTTCAATTTGCACACTAAGTTCTCCTTACCTTTGACCTCAAATCCTCATGGTTGAGCCATATATATCTCTTCATCCAAATCACCATGAAGAAAGGTTGTTTTAACATCAAGCTACTCTGAATGCAAATCTTCAGTAGCCACAATACTTAAAATAGTACAGATAGAAGTCATCTTAACAATAAGAGAAAATATCTCATCAAAATCAATGCCCTTTTTTTGTGCAAATCCTTTCACAGCTAACCTAGTTTTAAATCTTTTCTTACCTCCATCCTCTTCTTTTAACTTGTAAACCCACTTATTCTATAAAGCTCTTTTACCTACAAGCAACTTGCACAAATCTCATGTCTTATTCTTCAGCAAAGAGTCCATTTCATCTTTCATTGTAGATTCCCACTGAATCTTAGTATCCACCTACACAGCTTCATCATAACATTCAATTTCACCAGCATCAGTAAGTAAAATAGAATACAGAGAGGGAGAAAATCTTTCTGGAGGTCTAATTTGCCTTGTTGACCGTCTAACATTGACTGGTGTGTGTGGTATTTGTTGTTGCTATTGTTTCACATCATGAGGAATGGCTGGAACATTATCTTTTGGAGTATCATCTAGCACTACATAATCATCTTCTTTCTTCTCATGTTGCTACAATAGATCTTTGTACAACACTTTCTCATTGAATATAATCTTCTTGCTTCTTACAATTTTATGATTTTCAAAATCCCAAAGCCTATAACCAAATTCATTAATGCCATATCCAACAAATACACATTTCTTTGACTTAGCTTCTAGCTTGGTTCTATTTTCATAATCTATGTGAGCAAATGCTTCATAATCGAAGGTCTTGAGAAAAGAATAACTCACCTTCTCACCAATCCATGCTTCCTTTGGAATACCACAACCCAAAGGAGTAGAGGAACCTCTATTGATCAAATATACAATAGTATTAACAGCCTCCACCCACATGTGTAAGGGCAACCCAACATGCAACCTCATGCTCCTTGCACACTCCATTATAGTCCTGTTCATGTGTTCAACCATTCTATTTTCCTATGGAGTCCTTGGAACAATTTTCTATCTACGAATAACATTAGTGGAGAAATAATCTTCAAATTCATGACTGCACCACCATTATCAGATCTAAGATATTTTAATTTCTTACCAGTCTCATTTTCAACCAAGCATTTCCATTTCTTGAAAGTTTGAAATACATCAAATTTTTGTCTAAGGAAATAAATCCATACCTTTCTAGTTTCTTCATCAATAAATGTAACATAATAATGAGAGCCACCTAGGGAAGATACCGGGGTTGGTTCCCATACATCTGTATGCACAAGTTCTAATTTCTCCTTTTTGTTTTCCTTCCCAATCTTCACAAAACTCACTCTCTTTTATTTTCCATACACACAACTTTCACAGAAATCCATACTAGCACATTTTAGACATGGTAAAACTTTCTTTGAATGAAGTGCTTTCATACCTTCTCACTCATGTGCCGAAGTCTATTGTGCCACAGTGTTGTATTAGAATTTATAGTAGCTATTTGTTCTCCCTACTCAACTACAACAACTGTTCCTGAACATTCATTTTTCTTTGAAACAATTAAAGTAGAAGAAACAATATGACCTATACAAAGATATAAGGTGCCTATTTTCACAACTTTTGCTACTACAAGGGAACCTTTTGAAACCTTCCAATTTTTATCATTAAAAGTAACTACACAACCCTCATCATTAAGTTGTCCTACTAAAATTAAATTCCTACTTAGCCTTGGAACACATCTTACCTCATGTAGTAGCCAATGATTCCCATTCTGCAACTTAATCTTAACTTTTCCGTTTCCAACAATCTGACAGGGTTCATTATCCCCCAAATAAACAAGTCCAAAATCCCCTTGGACATAATCAATGAAATAACCTCTATGTGTAGCATGAAATGAAGCACCAGAACCTAAAACTCATAAATCATCAACACTTTCTAAAGATAGAAGCAAAGCATCCTCTTCAAATTTGTTACTTACCACATTTGCCTCCTTGTCTCCATCTGGTTCATCTCCTTCATTTTTCTTTTGATTTCAACAATCTTTCTTTTTGTACCTTGGTTTCCCATAGTACCAGCAATCATTTAGTCCTCTCGATTGAGACCTCCTCTCCTTTGACTTTCCTCTTGATTTCCCACGATTTCTAGGATTACTTCTTTTTTTAGTCATTGTACCCTTACTTTGTGTATTCAAAGCACTTCCTGATGTAGATCCACTTGAGGATTTCCTACGAGTTTCTTCACTCAAAACAACACCAATCACATCTTCACATTTTAGGGTACTAGATCTAGGAATAGAATTACTCACAACCATTACCAAGCCATTCCAACTTTCAGGCAAAGAACACAAAATCAAGAGAGCCCTTATTTCTTCATCAAAATTAATTCCCACAGAAGATAATTGACTAGTAATAGTATTAAATTCAATTATATAATCTGCAACAAATCCACCTTCTTCCATTTTCATATTAAATAAATGCTTCATGGGAAATACCTTGTTTGAAGCGAAGGGCTTTTCATATAGTGTTGCTAGGATTTTCATCAACTTTTTTTTGTCTTCACTTTTGTAATATTAAATGCCACGATGGTGCCAGGCATAATTGAATGCTTCCAAGTGTCTTTCTATCCAAAAGATCCCATTCATCATTTGACATAGATCCCTGATTCTTGGCTTTGCCTTCTAACAACTTCCATGAATATTTCTAATAAAGATAGTCTTCCATTGGCATTTTCCATAACTAGAAGTTCTGCCCATTAAACCTATCAACCCTCAGCTTGCCCTCGTCTGCCATCACTCCCACTCAATCGTGAGACTTTCCTACAGAGGATAACTAAAAAACAACCTCACTTTGATAACACTTGTTAGGAATAAACCACAGATAGAAATAATAATTACATGCAAATATAAACAATATTAGAAAATAATAGATCACACAGAAAAGAACATAAGACACCAAGATTTAAGGTGGTTCACCTAATCCCTGGGCTATGTCCACCAAACTACAAGTCTGCTATTATTATGATCCAGTGATTACAACTTGATTACAATCCATAATCCCTTACAGCTCAATACTACCACAAGAACCAATTTTGCATCACCACCATGAAATAATCCCTAACCCTAAGCCCTTTTTATACAAGTATTAAACCGCTTTAGGGTTATAATTAATAATTGCATGTTGGCCCAAAATCCTGATAAAATAGGGCCCAAAAAAGTCACAAAAAATTTATGAAGTATGTACAGTACTTTCCTAATCAGTCACCACAAACTATCAATTTTGTAGAGGGGTCCTTAGTGCAGAAATTTATCTTTTGATTCCTCTATCATTGCAAAATTGTTGAATTCATTTCATGTAAACTCTCCACCTTTATCAAATCTCAAAAATTAAAGATTTTACCAGTTTCGTTTTCAACTCTTCCAAGATACCACTTAAACATTCGAAAAGCATCAGATTTTTCTCTCAAAAACATCACTACCATCATTCTAGAGTAATCATCAACAAATATAATAAAATACTTGTCATCTTTGTAGCTTTTCACATCAATTGGTCCGCATAGATCAATATGAACTAATTCCAAAATTTCATTTAAAGTATGAGTCTTACTCTTAAAACTAAACTTTGTCATCTTTCCTAACTGACATTGTTTACAAATCACATTATCAAGTTTCTTTAGTTTTGGCAAACCTCTGTCTCTTTTCATCTTATTGATACTACCCAAATTGTTAAGAATTACATGACATAACCTTTTGTGCCATAGCCACACATCATCAAATTATACAACAAGACAAGTTTCTTCTTTCCTGTCAAGATAAAACAAATTACCTCTTGTCTGATCACCACTTCCAATGAGCTTTCCATTAGTATCATAGATCTTGTCCGTCTTGTTTTCAAATTCAACTTTGCATCTTGAACTATTTAATTGTGACACACTCAATAGATTATAGTTAAGTCCTTCCACATTGTAGGAATTGTCACACATGATCTTGTATGCCAATCTTATTGATGAGATCTATTAGACAAGGTGCATCATTACCAAATCTAACATTATTTCCATTATAATTCTCAAGAGTTATGAACTTGCTTTTGCCTCTAGTCATGTGATGAGAACATCCACTATTAATGATCCATTTGTCACTTTTAGTCACATAAGACACTAATGCATTTGCTTCATCTTCATCTGAATCATCTTTCATAGCAACATAGACAACTTCATCATCATGATCATCTAATCCATCATTAGATTCTTCTTTGGCAATGTAACTAGCTTTATTTCCTTTGTCTTTATATCCTTTGTTACTCTCATCTTTTCTACCTCTGAATTTGTCTTCATGTTTTCTCTTCTTAGGACATCTTGCTGCAATATGACCAACTTCATTTTGATTCAAACATATGATGGGTAACTTACCTTTGTATTTTCCTTTGCCTCTATGAAATTTCCTAGCCAACAATGCTTCCAATTCTTCTAGACCTTCATCATCTATTTCACTATCACTAGCAACATGTTTGATCTTTTTCTCTCTTATCTTTAGGTTCTTTGAGTGTTAGTTTAGCTTTGAAAGCAAAGTCAATATTATCAAATTTGAAATTATCAAAATTTGAAAGTTCAAAAGCTATAAGTCTACCTAGACCAAATTGCTAATAATCAATTTATTTGATTATAACCTATAGTTTGACTATGCTATCCTAAGTTTATTATTTGATTAAAAGAACATGTCCCCTTTTAATTAAATAAAAGACCCCATTCTTCTAACCCACTTAAAGTGCACACATAAAGTCCTTTTTCTATTTTACAATTAAAAGAAAAGGCTTGTGAGACTTTTGTCTTATATGACAAGTCAACTTATATTCTATTGGTTGATTTGTGTGTGCACATGGATCACTCCTATTTTTGAATTCCACCGTTGATCATCCACCATCTTCATCTTGATCTCTACCGTCCATACATCTTTAAAAGGGAGAGAGCTTCCCCCCTCAATCAATCCTCATTTTGAATATTGTCATGCTGCAAGTTTTCTAACAGGTTTCTTGGGAGCATTGTGGAGAACTTCTCATTTCTTGTCTCATTCTCTCATTCCATCATATTAGCATAAGATCATATGGCATTCTTAGCATACTTGCATGTTAGTTTAGCTTTCATTCTTGCAAATAATCTCACATAGCTTAATATTTGGTTATTTAACACTCTCATCCATGCTTAGAATAGCTGCACTTTTCATATTCATTCTAGTTTAATCTTTAGTTGCATTGCATTCTTGAGGAACTCCTTGGGATATTTGCATTCTTGCATCTTGTCTTTGGAACCTCCCATTGCATGGTTTACTAGCAAGAAGTACATTTCTAAGGCTTGGCTGAGAGCCTTCATGATGAAATACTAACTCATTGCACTCCATGGATAGGGAGCTCTAAGCCGGCATTTAAGCATTTCAACTCATGGAATCGTTTGGATAGAAGGGTTTAGAGTGGGACACTTTCGAGTGTACATTTTTGGCGCCCACCGTGGGGCTTGAATCAAGTTTCTAGCTCCATTTTCTTTTATTTTTCATCTTTGGTTTTTTACAGCAGCATATTGGATCTAATCAAATGCTTTTGTAAAATTATCACTTTGATTTTAAGGCCAACCCATAAGTAAATTGGTTTGAAAGCCAAAAACTTATTTGGTTTAAAGATTTGATCATATCTTTTAAACCACTTGGAGTTTGGTTCTGAAATTTTTTTTACAAGTTGGGTATATTCTCAAAATGTCTCAGTCTGATTTGTAGAGCATTTTGACATGATTTTCAGGAGTTATGAGTTTTTTTTTTTTTTTTTCATAAAAAGTCGTTTCTGATCGCAAATCAGCGTATTTTTTAGAAAAACTTAGATTTTCAGAAATTTTTTTGAATTTTAAGGGGGGTAATTTCTTTGTGTTTTGATTTTTGAGGTCATATTAAGGATCAAAAACTTGATTTGATAAATCTGGCCTATTTTGACAAAATCGATCTCTAGAGAGCAAATGAAGAGATTTTTCTGAATTTCTTGCATTTCTGGAAAGCTCTTTTATTTTTAGTAGGGGTCTCTTCTTTTCATTTCTATTTTTGGATCCGATATCATAGCAAAAAAGTCCAATCTTGTTGACTAGGTCAAAATCAAAGAGTAAAAATGAGAGCATTTGTGATTAACTTGCACTTTCTTTGCATGCACTTGGTTGGAAGATAAATTAGATTTTTGAGGCAAATAACCACTTTTTATTGCAGATTTTTATTTTATTTCACACTAACTTGTGGTGCTAACAAGTTGTGATTACAGGTTGCCATCGTTATGAAAAAAATTGAAACATTGCATAAAAAGAACGCATGTCAAAGCTTCAAATGCACAAGGGCTACTAACGATTGTTTGCAGGGCTGCCCAATGCATAAAAACCCAATTTTGCTTGTTCTTTACTTTTACATGTGCGGCATATACTAGTTGTTTATTTTAAAGCACATTAAAACTTATAATTGGGATCTTTTGGTGATAGGAGAGTATGCTCTTCACCCTTGTGGTGAATCAGAAATCTTGACTTACCATTTGATTTCAAGAGTAAGAGGTAACTGAATCTTCTTGGCATGTTTGGGAGAAAATGATTGGAATAGGAGAGTATGCTCTTCACCCTTGTGGTGAATCAGAAATCTTGACTTCCAAAAGTTGATCCACTCTTTGTGTAGTTTAGAATCCTTTAGAGGGCCTGCTCTCGGACAACCTGAGAGGAACGACCCAAGTGGGGACAAGCAGATTACCTAGCTCTTCCAACCCACTATAAACTCAAGGCTATCAAGGACACAAAACCTTGGTAGACATAGTGATTATCTTCGCCTAGTGTGATCGCTTATGAGATTTCGACCATAGGGAGATCACTAGGCAAGAATGCTTAAGGTACTCTTGTGATCGTGAGATCGGTTACTCATCGCAAGGTGAGGTGTCCCATAATTGGGAGCAAGAGGAACACTATGAACGGAAGCCCTATCTAAACACCCTAAGTTAGTAACTACCTTTTTTAGCCGCTCAACTTCTTGGTGCAAGGATTGATTCTAGTGGACTACCCGGATCACCCCAAGATTTACACTCACCATATGTGTTCCCTTGGTTATGCTTATGGCATTTCCATGACAAAGTCAATATCTCTTGTGGGCAACCACTTGGTGTGAGGCAAAGGAGCATCAAGCGTGGTCCAAGTTGTTGAGTAATGAACCATGACTTCTAGGTAGATATTTCTTGATGTGTTCTCGAATGTGCTATACCAGTGAAAATGTTTTGAACATACACATGATGATAGTTATACAGCTTTCTTTTGAGACCTCAAATATGCTTGTATCATGCAAGGTTGCTTTGTCCCTTGCTTGATTGTTTGAAGAATACTCCATGTGTCACTATCTTGCTTGGAAAGAATTTTTTTTTGAACATCAAACTTGCTATGCTATTAACTATTGTCAAACTTTGTCAACCAAGTCAAAGCATCAAGTTTTAACATTTTTTCTTGTGTTGCTTGCTAAGGGGAGTCTCATCATTTGACTTTGATCTGCTATGTCTCTAGTTCTGGAACATGCTTAAAGTGACTCTTTGGTCTTAGTGCTCTTGGTTTTTTTGTCTTCATGGTCTATGTTCGCTTGCTAGTTATCCTTTTGCTGAAATGGTTACCTTGATTTCTTGACTACACTCTTGGGTTGGGAAAGTTGTTCACTTGTCACCCTGCTTGCTCTATCTATTTGGCTATTTGGGCATCTTGCCTAGCTATTGACTTGAGTCATTCATGTCATAAGTTTCTTGGACATATTGTTTGACAAGTCACTTTAATCTCTCTCTACTATCTTGGCAAGTGAACACTCTACCTCCTATAGTTTCAACATCAAGTTATCTTCTAGGCTCTTTTATGCTTGGCTTTGCATCTACCACTATGGAATTCAAATCTTTTGCTACCAAACCTCAACCAAATCTAGATGATCATGATATCCTCCATGTCACTAAAAAGTTTCAAGATCTATATGTGCAATACAAAGAACTAGAAGAGACAAATGATCTTTCTTACCTTCATTTCTCTAAGCGCATGACAAAAATGAAGTCTAAACTTGAGAAAAGGTTAGAGGAGAAGATTGCATCATTACATGAATCTTCTTTAAGGTCTTTACATGCATGTGAGTCACATTCTTTGAGGTCATCCTCTTCTTCTAGGTCTACATGCTCTACTTCAAGACATCAAATGTCTTCATCTTCTAGATCTAAAGACCTCTTTAGAGGACAAGCAAGTGATACCTACTTTGAGCCTATTCCAAAATTTCATGATGGACCTATCTTTGACCAAGATAATGATGAAGACATGAATGCTTTCTATTCACTTGAGAAACAACAAAAGGACTCTAGACATACTTCTAATATAACTTTGGCTCCCTTGAAATATTCTTATGATGACACTTTGAAAAAACTTCTTGGCAATAAGATCATCATGTTACCTAAGTCTAGCTCATATGGAAACCCATTCTTGGATATCTATTGTGTTTATCATCAACATAATGAGCATAGTACTTCAGATTGCATTGAGCTAAAACATAAAATCCAAGATCTTATTGATAATGGAATTATTGATACCTCTAGCGACTCATGTGCTGAGGATACATCTCTTGAGCAAGATTACATTGATGAACCTATGTCTAGTAGTGGCTCCATTACATTTTCCACTTCTTCCAACACTCATGCATCTCCCAACACTTCAAAGCTTTCCAACATGCCTCCATCAAATAAAGAATCTAATGCTTTCCACATTGACTATGTGTATCCTCAAGGGCTATCTCTAAAAGAAACTCAAGCTAACCTTCACTTGGCTGCAAATCTTTTCCATGCTACCAATCCTAAACATCCTCAACCTTCATGCATTACTATGCCTAATCCAAGCACTACTCCATTCACTCTTCATTCTCCCTTGTCCTTAGAAGTGGCTCCATGTCAAGAGGGCTCTCAAAATGAAAAAGCTATAAATGTCAAGAAAGATCAATATCAAGCACCCTTTCATCTCTTTCAAGATTTCACCCCTCCATATCCTATATCTTGTCCACCTCCTAAGTATGATGAAGATACCACTTCCATTATCTCCCTTGAGCTTACTGAAAATTATGAGAAAAGTTCTCTTCATATGCTATCCAAGGCTACTTGTCAAGATCAAAGCAAATTCTCATGTTCTACTTCTCCATATCCACTTCAAAATTGTGCTCAAGCTTCAAGTGCTACTATTAAAAATGTTGTTCCTATCAAAGGTACTCATGAGTCTATTGATGGCTTTGACCACGTTGCTCACTCTAAAGATGTTGATATCCCTTTTCACTATCCATTTGCATCTCCTAAGTCTATCCTTGGTCCTTATCCATCAAATCTAAAGCCTTCAAACCTTCCATCTATATTGGGACCTTATGTTCCTTCATCTCCTACACTTTCCACTCCTAGCTCTCTCATCATACCTCAAGATCAACAAAGACACTCATCCTTGATGACTTTTCACCCATCTATCCATCTAAAGCAGTCATATCAACCTTATTCATCCACAAATCCCAATTCCTTTGGAAGTGAGAACAAACATAAGAATCTATTGAAAAATGAAGATCACTATGTCCCATCTAATCGACATGTGAATGCTAAGAAGGAAAATGCACAAAAGAGACTACAAAGGTCCACTATTAAGAGAGCTAAATCAAAGAAAATGTGGGTTCCTAAAGCCATCATTGAAGAAATGCACTCTCAAGCACCCAAAGAACGAGGAAAATCTAAAGCTATGTGGATTCCCAAGTCTCTTTTAAAAGAATTGAATATTGAAAATACTTCAAAGTTGACATTCAAGCTTCCAAAGGCTTCCATTCCATCTTCTTCCAAAAATATTCCTAAAAATATTTCAAAGCCTTCCACTCCACTTTTTTCCAAATCTCTTCTACCACCTCATACATCTAAATCTCAATCTATTTCATCCATAATTCCTCCATTGTTCCAATACCCTTCAAGGTGTGTGTCAATGTTGATCTTATCCAATATTTCAGCTACCCTCATGAAATCCTCTAAAGCTTACACTTACTTTCTATACATGAACTCTTATCCTCAATATATTCTTCCTACTACCATTTCTCTTTCATCACCCTATCAACATCTTTGAGCATACCTTTCTATGGTCTTGGCTTCTCATGACTTATCTTTCCTATAGGAGCACTATCTATATTCAAAAAGCTTGAGCTCTTTCTAAAAATTCAAAAAAGAAAAAAAAAAAGAAAAAGAAAAATTCAAAAAAAAATGAAAAAAATTGAAAATGTGCCTTGGTGAAAACTACTTCTTGTGGCACCTTGGTAGCAAAAGTAAAGAGAAATAAATCCATCCTATGGTGAAAACTACTTCTTGTGGCAACTTGGCTAAGTACCATGATGAAAACCTGGCAAACAGGCATCATGCATAATTCTTTCATCATCCATCTATCCCCTCTTCTCTCTTTGATCTTGACAATGTTGAGCTATCTTTGCATATTGGCTATCTTATCCACGAGATTTTCTATTGTGCTCTCCCATTCCCTCATAGCCTCCATCTTGAGCTTTATTTTTATTGCTCTATCCCATCACTATCCTATCTAGTTGACCCCTTGGTCTTGATCATAATAAATAAAACATGGTTCTCGTAGGTCTCTTGACATGGCTTCTCTTTTGGACTACACACTTCATGCAATCACACTTGTTGGCGTCATTGCTTATCCTACATGCTATCTTTCTCATTACTTTCATTGCTTATCCAAAACATGCTTCATATGACTATTTCACCTCTTTCCCTAGCTTGGGTACTCTTGAGGAGTCAGTCTTTGAGGATCACTTTCACTTGCTTCACATTCCTTTCTTATGCATCTTTGCTTATCTATCGGCTTGTTTCTCCATCGTGTCCTATACCTTGCTAGACATTGGGAGAAAATGATGTGATCTTGCTTGAGAACTAGTGATCTCTAAATTATTCTAAAAAATTTCAAAAAATCATATATGATGCTGAAAAAATCCTAAAAATTAGAAAATGTCCTGAAAAAATGATCATCTTAGTGAAAACCTAGCAATAGGTGCTTTGATGTATCACCAAAAAAATCAAAAAATTTAAAAATACAAAAAATTGAAAAAAGTCCTAAAAAAATTTGTCAAGTGGTGAAAACCTAGAAGCAGGTGCTACTTGAAAGCCTCACACCTATGTCTGTCTGTCTCAATCACTTATTTTGCTACACATTTCCTAGCTTGGAATTGTTTCTTGTCCTCATCTTGGGGGCATAGCTACTTAGCCTATTGAGGTATTCTTGTGCATTAGGGTTTCTTTGACAACTCACAACATAGTGTTTCTCAACACTTCCCCCACCTTGACATCAAGTGTTTTTCAACACTTTATAGATAGTTTACCTACGGTCTCCGATGTCGTGATATTTCTCACTATCAGAATCAAGTCTTGAAGAAATGACCAAGTGACTTACACACACGCACTTTAACATTTAAATGACTAAGCTATGCTGATATTTATATACTTTATGTGCTGTCTATGATGATTTATTTGCCATGTATTCCCTCCCTAATAGTCTTTCGAGGATGTCATTGACTAGAAGACTGGGGGCATGGGGCATGTCTTCTTGATTTCTGCTTGTGGGTATACTTTGTTTGTCTATAGTGTTGTAAGCATTCATGCTGGTCCTATTCAACACGTTGACTTACAAATGTATCATCCTTGACTGTTTTGCAAGACCGCACTCAGGGTTTATCCTGGCGCTTATGCCTTGATACAGGTGTAATCTTGCTAAATTAAACTTAGGGAATCTAATCGTGTAGTTATCTTGACTTACATGTCTCTGATGCTTAGATTGGATTTCCACATACCTATCTAATATCGATCATATTCATATCCTCATAGTTATACTGGTGATGGTTGTATGATCTCATGATGTCCCTAATAAATGCTCAATGATGAAATTAAGAGTCTAAACGTTATGCACTTCTTGCTGGTAAACCACTTTTCATATTAGCTTGCATTTTAGGTTCATTTTCTAGCTTAGTCTTGCATTCTTGCATATGGGGAGAGCTCTCTTTCTTCATCTTTTTGTGGACATATCAGCTAACTGCTTTCATATATTTCTTTACTTTCTTCTTCTTCATGTCTTTTCACCTTCTTAATCTTTCGCTTCATCTCTTTTCTATCTTGTCATCACATTATATAAAGTTTTGACCTCTTAAATAATTTTGATGTCCTAGATTCATTTTCGGGATCGAAATCCAAATTCGAGTTCATCTTGATGGTCAAAATTGTCTTTTAAAATTCTACTTTCTTTTGAGCAGTTAGCTGACCTTTTGAGGTCTAATCTCTGAATCATCACTGGGGCATCTTCATTTCTTCATGTCTTCATCATTTCCATACTTCATATCTACTTAAATTCACTATTTCATGTCTAAAATCACCTTTCTACTCATTTCGACCTTATTTTTATGCTATATCCTTCAAGGTCAACTCTAGTCAAACTGGGGCATTTTATCAAATTTTTTTATATATAGTCATTCTTGGGTTCTAATCATCTATCTGTCATCTTGGACATTGCTATATTCTAATTTTCTCATTTCTAGCCAATTTTTGCATCCCCTTACCTCATTTCAATTTCGATCCCGAGGGGGCAGAAATACTCTATCACTGCTTAGGAGCATTTGTTTGATCTTCTCACTTGCTCTCACTCTATCTTCTTTTCTAAGTGTTACTATTCTTCTTGAATTCTGACATCATCTCTTCCTAGTGTTCAGTACTACTACTATCAGGCTGTACATTCAGGACTTGCTATCTATTTCTGCATTTCACTCTTCGGAATCAGACATCTATATCTACCACTGCCTACTTGGCTTTGATTTTCTTTGACATAATGTGTTCCCAGATCGATCACGCATTAGTCAAAGAGGGGCAAATGTAATCACCTAAAAATGGTCATCTAGACTATGAGCTCCCTTCTCAACATTTTGGCTAAATTAATTTAGTCATTTACCTAGACCAAATTGCTAATAATCAATTTATTTGATTATAACCTATAGTTTGACTATGCTATCCTAAGTTCATTATTTGATTAAAAGAACATGTCCCCTTTTAATTAAATAAAAGACCCCATTCTTCTAACCCACTTAAAGTGCACACATAAAGTCCTTTTTCTATTTTACAATTAAAAGAAAAGGCTTGTGAGACTTTTGTCTTATATGACAAGTCAACTTATATTCTATTGGTTGATTTGTGTGTGCACATGGATCACTCCTATTTTTGAATTCCACCGTTGATCATCCACCATCTTCATCTTGATCTCTACCGTCCATACATCTTTAAAAGGGAGAGAGCTTCCCCCCTCAATCAATCCTCATTTTGAATATTGTCATGCTGCAGGTTTTCTAACAGGTTTCTTGGGAGCATTGTGGAGAACTTCTCATTTCTTGTCTCATTCTCTCATTCCATCATATTAGCATAAGATCATATGGCATTCTTAGCATACTTGCATGTTAGTTTAGCTTTCATTCTTGCAAATAATCTCACATAGCTTAATAGTTGGTTTTTTAACACTCTCATCCATGCTTAGAATAGCTGCACTTTTCATATTCATTCTAGTTTAATCTTTAGTTGCATTGCATTCTTGAGGAACTCCTTGGGATATTTGCATTCTTGCATCTTGTCTTTGGAACCTCCCATTGCATGGTTTACTAGCAATAAGTACATTTCTAAGGCTTGGCTGAGAGCCTTCATGCTGAAATACTAACTCATTGCACTCCATGGATAGGGAGCTCTAAGCCGGCATCTAAGCATTTCAACTCATGGAATCGTTTGGATAGAAGGGTTTAGAGTGGGACACTTTCGAGTGTACACTAGTACCTCAAGGGTCAGATCACTACTAGGAGTATATCTTAGTTCTTGTGTTGAAATATCTTAATGGAAAGAATGCTTCTGAGAGGAGGGGGGGGGGGGGGGGTGTGTGAATCAAAAGTACTAGCTTTTAACCTATTTTTAACAACATAATATTGAAATGTACATACATGCATATCAACATTAAGCAATTATGAAAAACACATGTGCATCACCACATAACACTTGAAATTTTGGTAACCTAGAAACCCTCTAGGAATAAGAAAGTAAAACTGGGGTGGGGATGATACCCACAAAATCACTGTAGCAATAATGTTTGACCACTTCTGATGATCTGCCCTGTTAAAGGCTTTACACTATATCAATAGTGACCTAGTTAAAGGATTTACAAACACTTTACATGAAGTGTTACCCTATTAAAGGATTTAATCACCTATTTAAAGGATCTACAAAATAGTTGTTAAGCTAACCTATCATCATAGGGTTTCCTTTCTAATATAGTTGCTAGAGAGTATTAGGTATGATAAACCTGATAGTTTACAATCCTTTGATTGCTGAATACAGGCACTTGATCTGCTTTCTTTGATCTTGATCCTTCGAGATCTGATATTCTTCACTCTGAAAATAGTTTCCCTTACAGACCTTCATCCATTCACATATACAGTGAGTTTTTGGTCTTCCTTATAAAGACATTTGAAGACTTAGGTTTAGATGTGGATCTATGATGCATATTGAATCTCTATTTCTCGCTCATTCCTTGCACTTTTATTATTGATTGCATGCCTTCTCCATTTTTCTTATTGGCTGCATGTAGATTGCATAGGAAATACAAAATATTTGATCTTATCATTTTAATCCTTCAAGATTCATCATATGTCGGCCATGAAAACGGTTTACATCTGAATTAGTAAAGTTACAACCTCATATGTACATTCTGTGTTACTCGACACTTACTAATTCCTAATGCTCGACACTTATAACAAACTGGCTCACTCGGCTCCTGTTGCATTTCTGTATTGCTCGGCATCGTCTGTGACTCGGCACTCAAATATCACTCGGCACTTGTTCTTCACTTGGCACCTAAAGTCACTCGGCTCTTGTTCTTCACTCAGCACCTGATCTTCCCTTGGCACTTGAAGATCACTCAACACCTATTGGATTTCCTGACTCGGCACATATTGTGGCTCGGCATACATAGTGTGCTCGGCTCCAATGTAGAAAATGGTTAAGTGTGGTGGCACTCAAATCTCAAAACCATTTTGAGACTAACAATCTCCCCCTTTGACATGAGTGACAAAAACACTTAACTAACCTTATGAGTACATTTACTAATCTTCTTGGTATATATAGAGGTTCTAAAAACTTGATCAAAATTTTGTAATTTACAATGTATACCTCAAAATTATTGTAACTCCCCCTGAGTTGATTGTGCCATTTTGATAACCAAAATTGATGCTATATATCATGCTCCCCTTTTTATTTTGTCTCCCCCTATCAACTTGTCTCTTTGTCTCCCTTATTCATCTTGTCTCCCCCCTTTTGACACTTATATCAAAAGGTTTTAAGGGTTAAGACCATATTTCACCAAAAATGTGATGTTTACCTCCATAATCATCATGAGAGTTGCATCCCAATTATGCAAAGCAATTTCCAATGACTTGTGCTGGATGGAAATCTCTGTAGCTAGGTGCATAAGTCCTTCTGAAGTAGAAAGAGTAGGATCTTTCTTGAGAATAGCTTCAGCATAGACCTATTCTTTATGGAGTACTTCTAAATGTGGGGTAATGGAGGATTGGAGCTGTATTAGTTTTGCCTTGATGGTGGCCTCTTCTACTATTAATACAACTATTTATTTTTGAGTGTGAAGTGTTTGAGCAGAATGCTTCTCACTTTGAGCTGGATCTTTTGGTAGCTGCATGCTTGAAACATTCAAATTCCTCTCCAGGCTTATTATCTTTTGGCTTGTCTCCTGTGTGAAGTATGAAAAGTCACACAACTTTTTGTACAATGAGAATATATTCTCAAGTACCTTTTTCACTTTGTCTATGACCTTTGCCAATTCAACCTGTGAAAGTGTTAATTCACTAGATATTTTCTCATTAACTTTCCCTTGAAATTTTCTTTTAGACCATTCCATAAGTTTTGCATTTGTCTCTTGGTCTGCATTTGTCACTTGGTCAACAATATCTGTCAATTGTTCCATTATATGCTTTGACTCATCTGGTGACTAAATACTGAAGGCATCCATAAATATGTCTTTAATTTCATGTAAAGTTTGCTTGTGTTTATACTCCTTCCTAAGTATCTCTCACCTCTTTCTTCTATTTAATGCCTCCAGCACCTCATTGATTTGATCAATGCTTATTGTTTTTGAGTCATAACTCGGTATGACTATCTCCTCATCTAGTTCAGGGTCTCCATAGTGAAGTACCCTTGCAACTTTTGTAGAGCTTCATCCTGGTGCTGATATTTGCAGTGGTTGTTGTGAAGGAGTCTCCGAAGTAGGAAAATTTATCAATGTTTGTATTGCCTCCTACTCTTTAGGGGTTTCTTCTATTTTCTCCTCCTACTGTCTACCTTGATCAATTATTGTAATTTTAGGAAGTGTACCTTGTGTTTGTGTTGTAGGATCAAATGTAATAGTCTGTCCTATTTGTTCTGTTCCTTTGTCTCCTGCTACACTCAGCTTCTGTACAGTGGTGTCAACTATGCCTAATGAAACAACTATTGGCATTTGAAGTTGACCACTAGTAGCTATAGAGACGAGGGAAGGTGGTTCTTGTGGATTCACCTTATCTCTATTGTGTTTTCTACTAGTTTTTGTAATTCATCCATACTGACCAATACTGAATCTGTACATAATCTTGCTTGTTGCGTGGATTGGTCAAGGATTCTTTTGAGATCTTCTACAGTTAATGGATTGATGTTCTGAGCAGAAGTGTTAAGAACATCTTGTATTGTTACAATTTTTGTAGGTGTGATGGGTACATGAGGAGGGCTAGTAGGTGGCAATTGTGTGTCTTGCACACTCTGGTCTTGTTGCTGCTCTTGCTCAACTGTTTTCATTTCATCTTACTTTTGTGTCTCCTCCTCTGTTTCTTTCTTTTCTTCTCTACCTTGCTCTAATCCTATCTTCTCTTCTCTCCTTTTTCTTCTTTCTTTTGGTGGAGCAGTAGCTTCTTCCTTGTATTCTTCTTGAAGAAAATCTTCAATCTTTTTGTACAAGTCCTTCCATGATTTTTTTGTTCTTTGTACAATTTCTTCCATTTTGTTTTGGAGAATGAAGAATGCCCTGTACTTAGGTGTAAACCTAGTATTATGCCTTTTGACTACTTTCTCTATTTGCTCCTTAGTCAAATCAGGCAGTATGCTTGCTAAGGTTGATTCTCTCATCTCCTTCTCCATTTTCAAACAAAAATGCCATCTGTCTTCTACAATTTTAGATAGTTCATTTGGTAATTGTCCATCTAGTTCAAGAGGAGTATACTTGAACTATGCCATCATTCCATAAACTAATTCTTCTATTCTATTTTGTTCATCTTTAGTGAGCTTATTGAAATCAACTTTATTTATGCTGATTAAGTCTCCATTTCCAATATTTTTACATAATGTATCAACTGAAAAATGGCTTACCTTTTTAGATTGATCTTCTTTATCAGTATCAAGTTGAGCCACATACTTTCTTCTTTTCCTTGGCTCTTCCTGTGTCTTCTTGATTGTTTTCTTCTTTGTGGCTTCCTCTTTAGCTTTTTGTGTGGAGGCCCTTGTTGCAGCTCTAGTTGTTGGCTTTTGGGGTGATGGCATGGCAGTTTTCTTTGGTGTGGGCTGAGCTGGAGGCTATTCTGTTGCCTTTCTCTTCTTTGGCTAGGCTTGGGTTGGTGCTTCCTTGGCTTCTTCTTCCTCAACACCTTCCTCCTTGTCTTCACCTAGGCCTTGAGTTAATCCCATTGGGCCTTGCTCTTGTTCATCCTCATCATCATCATTTTCATCGTCATCTTCTTCTTCTACTTCAGTCTCTATTCCTTCACCAAATTTCTTCTTAATTTTATTCATCAATTTATCTTTATTCTTCAATGTGGAGGCAATTTTTAATTCCATATTTATCTTTGACCTTACCACATCATAAGTGCCAAAGTGTGGGGCACTCTTATTTGTCTCTTCTGCCAATAATGAAGTTATGGTTGCAGATGCTTCATCTATGTTGATCTCATAACCAAATGGCCTTAGCCATCTCACCCTTGGAATTACTGCTTGGTTATAGGTGAAGTCAATATCAACTAAGAAGCATATATCATTAATATGTTTTTCAACTAAGGAAACTGGTATTCTCACCCTTTGCTTCATGGATTTCTTGAAATCCTCAAAATAGCTTATCATCAGGGTCTCAAAATTGTCTCCCATTTGTTCTATATATTCATTAATTTGGGATATGATAGTTCTATCACTTCTCCATGTAACTTTTCTAAAAGAGGGAAATTCATTTTGAACATAAAAGAATACACAAACCAGAATTGCTCCAAATTTGTATTGTGCACCCTTTGTCCTTCTTATGGCAGCTAGGTTTTCATTAATCTGTTGTAGTTGCAGTTCTGCAAGATCATAAGTATGATCCTTTTTCACCAATTTGTAGCCTACATCTACTGCAATACATGGCACACTGTTGAGTCTACTAGATTGATAGAATTTGTGGGCAATAACTCTAACAACAAACTCAACTAGAGGATCCTAAATGGTGTGAATTGTCATTCCTCTTTTGTTCCACTGAGCACCTGTGTTCTTTTCAATAAGCTCCTTGGATTCACTTCTCAAGGTTTTGAACCGATCTAGGGTAGGATATTGAATCACCCTATGAATGATTCTTTTTGTGATCTTGACTAGGAAATCTTCTAACCATAGACTACCATCATGCATTTTTCTCAACACAAGTCAAATCCATTCATTTTTAAATACGGTAGGAAAACTCAAAACTCATGTTAAACCCTTCTTTTCAGCAATTTTGTATTCATCTTTCAAGACTCCATCGACACACAGCTTCGCATAGGCTTCTCTTATTTCCATGTCTCCTATGGCTCCTATCTTAAAATTATAGCATCTCCTTACATCCTGAACCATAACAACATTTGGGGGTATGCAAGAAAGGGCTCCGACGAGATTGTTCTTGTATACAACTTCAAGGATAGGGTGAAAATCAGGCTGCTTAACCTCATTAGATACTAGTTGGACTTCAAACAATTCTTTGTCCTAGGTTTTCTTAGAATTCGAAGCCATTTATGAAAACTAAGGTTTCCTTTACACAGAAATATGAAATTGTGTAGCTCGACACAACTAAAAATACCTCAAGATCGATGAAAATGCATTGTAAGAGGTTGCAATCTGCTTGGAATGCTAGATTCACTATTATGAAGTCACTCTGCTCTCTTTATCTTCTTTGTTTCTTGATCACAATGAGAAAAAATGATTGAAATTGCGATAATATACCCTATTTCCATCGCATTAAATGCTCAACTACAAACTCAACTTCTAAAGGATTTTTGACATTACTCAGCTTGCACTACATTTCCACTTTACTCAGCTTCCATAGGAGTTACTCAACTCGGCATCAACTATCAACTTGGTCGCTGTTAGGAACTCGACATGTATTGGAGTTTTACTCGGCATCCAAAGATAGCTCGACATCTTCATTTAAAGTTTTTGTCTTGGCATCTTGTTTCATGAAAATTTATACTTTGCATTGCTTCTTCATGGTTTAGGGCTGATGTATGATACTTCCTTATATGTATCAGCCCTGTAGGCTCTTTCTTGTGTTTAATTGAATGAGAAATGATCACTTGACCTTGTGGGTGAAGTGACCCTTTCATTGGATGAACTTGCTTCATTCTTTTTCTGCCATGTTTTCTTCATGTCTGTTCTTATGTGTTCCACATCAATCTTTTCTTTGCCCTTGTTTTCTTCAATCTTTGGTGCCTTTGACCTTGTAGGACAGTTTTTGCTGATATGACCAGTTTTAAGGCAACTAAAACATGTGGTTTGGTTCAACCATCTTTTATAGTTCCCTTTGAAATGTGTTCTTATGTGGTTCTGGGGTATATGTCCATATTCCTAACAATAATGACAACTATACCTAGTGTTGTAATCCCAATGGTATTGACTTTCATTTCTTTTTGTTTTTGTTGGTTGATTTGATGCCCACATAGGCTTTGATCTGCATTCAAATGCTCTATGTCCATACTTCTTACGATTATGAAAATGTCCATCAAATCTTTGTGTCCTTGTGACTTTGGATTTGCAATCTTGTGTCACATGTCCTTGTATGTTGCACTTGTGACAGTAACTTTTGCTCTTGGGTGTGTTTTGCTGATTGAATCTTCTGCTCCTGCAGATATTAGCAATATGCCCCTTTTTATTACAGTAATGACAAATGGGTTTAGAATCCTTACTTTTGTCACCTTTTTGCTCAACATTCTTTGATGATTCCCCAATTTCAGTGCTGTTGTATCCAAGTCCTGATGTATCATGGGTTGATCTTGGAAATTTCATCAATTGTTCAAAGTATTTGATGGCTTCACTTGACTTGTTTAGATTCTCTGCTACCTCTTTTTCTCTATTCAATTCATTCTGTAGTTGTTCATTCTGCATCTTCAAAGTAGAGATCTCAATATCTTTCATATTGAGTTCATGATGAAGGTTCATCATTTGGGCAAGTGTATCCATCTGCATGTTTGAGATCCTTGTTAATTCAGTACACTTTTCTTCAAGTCTGTTTGCAAGATTTCTATTGTCATCTTCCATAATGACTCTATCCTCAACTGCTCTTTTCTTTTGTTCAGTGATTTCACATAACGTTATGGCCTGTGATTCATGTTCCATCTTGAGAGATCTTATCTCATCTGTTTGAACTTTGTTTTTCTCCATCAGTTCTGCTATTGCTGCATCAAACTCTTTAGTGTCTTCATTGACAAACAATTTTGTGATATCTATCTCCTTGTAGTTTATATCATTTTCAACTATGGCTATATCCTTTCTTCTTTTCAAGGATTTTCTCAATTCCTCCCTTGCTTCCTCTACTTTGTGTAGAGCCAGTTGCACATCAATCACTTGATTGTCATTAATCTTCCCAAGTTTGAAGACTTCCATATTCAGATCTTTTTCTCCAAGCTATTAAACTTCTCCTTGTGAGAACCTTGCAGCTCTGATACCAATTGTTGAAATATCTTAATGGAAAGAATGCTTCTAAGAGGGGGGGGGGGAGGGGTTGAATCAAAAGTACTAGCTTTTAACCTATTTTTCACAACATAATATTGATACATACATGCATATCAACATTAAGCAATTATGAAAAACACATGTGCATCACCACATAACACTTGAAATTTTGGTAACGCAGAAACCCTCCAGGAATAAGAAGGTAAAAATGGGGTGGGGATGATACCCAAAAAATCACTACAGCAATAATGTTTGACCACTTTTGATGATCTACCCTGTTAAAGGCTTTACACTGTATCAATAGTGACCTTGTTAAAGTATTTACAAACACTTTACATGAAGTGTTACCCTGTTAAAGGATTTAATCACCTATTTAAAGGATCTACAAAATAGTTGTTAAGCTAACCTATCATCATAGGGTTTCCTTTCTAATATAGTTGCTTGAGAGTATTAGGTACGATAATCTAATAGTTTACAATCCTTTGATTGCTGAATATAGGCACTTGATCTGCTTTCTCTGATCTTGATCCTTCAAGATCTGATATTCTTCAATCTGAAAATAGTTTTCCTTACACACCTTCATCCATTCATATATACAATGAGTTTTTGGTCTTCCTTATAAATACATTCGAAGACTTAGGGTTAGATGTGGATCTACGATCCATATTGAATCTCTGTTTCCTGCTCATTCCTTGCAATTTTATTATTGGTTGCTCGCCTTCTCCATTTTTCTTATTGGCTGCATGTAGATGTTAGAGTAATTATTTGTTCTAACTTATTAATTAAATCACTTTGATTTAATTAATTAAGTTGCCTATTACTCTAGTTTTCTTAAGCTATCTTGTAGGTGCATATAATTAATATTTTATTAATTATATTGTGCAACCCTAGCTTTTTTAGGCTTTAGTTTCCCTTTTCGGGTTTCATGATTCCTTTATAAGGATTCACCTCTTTGTATTTTATTCATTCACTTATTGGATTATATGAGATATTGCTCTTTGCATGTCCATAAGATGGATCTGGCTTTTTGGCCTCAATAATTTTTCCTTGCCTCTGTTCTTTGCTTCATCCATGTGACAGGTTTATGCATTCAGGTGTTCTTGGGAGATTAGTTTTCCACCTAATCTTACATGGTATCAGAGCTAGCTTGATGCTCGTTGTTCGTGGTTTGTTGAAGCATTTTAGAAGCTACATTTTTTGGAGTAGTGGGAGGCCGTACGGACAATTTTTTTTTTTTTTGGGGCACTTTGGGCTCAAACGGACACTTCCATTGGATCCGGAAGGCCGTTTGCAGTCAGGATCCATATAAAATTTGTCCATTTTGGACACCGTTGGTCTAGGAGGCAAATTTTTTTTGTCTGACAGGGTTGTACGGCCCCTTGCACGCAGTACGAGGCATCAAAAATCAAAAAAATTGCAAAAAAAATTCTTTTTTCAGCTGTCTTAGCCGGCGGCGGTTATTTAACCGCAGCGGAGCCGCTAGCGGTCACCGCTGACGGCCACCGCTAGCGGTTACCGCTGGCGGTTCGCCAGCGGCTCCGCCGGCGGCCACTGCCACTGCTCCGCCCCACAGCGGCCCTCCAACCTCCCGCCGCTCGGCCGCCGCTCTGCCGGAGGTGGAGGGATTTTTTATTTTTTTTAAAAAAAATAATAATAATTTTTTGCATTTTCAGAGGCCCTGGAGGTTTTTTCTCTGTAACTTGAGCATACGGACGTATTTTTTCAATCCAAAAAATGCACCGAAAAGCTGGTTCCAAGACGGAGATGGTAGTATAGGTGTTTTTGGGTTTTGATGTAGTTTGGTTTCCTATTATGGTAGTCAAAGCCAGATGTTCTATTTTGCACTCCGGGAGGCGTATCTTGAGCTTCCGATCTTCGATTTTGGACTTCTTTATTTCACTGGAAAGCTCTTTCTGTGCTCTTTCTAGTGATGTTGGTTGTTGTTCCAGATTCTATTCCAGGAACATCCTATTCAGTCTTTTGTGTTTTAGCATTCTGGTGGATATCCTGATTGTTTCAAGTCTGAAGATCGATTTTGTTGCTTCAGTTGCTTCGTTTTGGGCTCTATCTTCTGTTGTTTCAGCCTTATATATTTTTTTTTGATCATTGTTGATATTCATTGTAAGCATCTTTATGCAATGCACTGAGATAAAGTGCCACTCTTGCGTTTCAGGATCCTTTTCATCATTGTGATTCGTTGTACTCGCACTATTTTATAAAGTGCCATGGGGGGGATAGTTGTTTGCCACTTATAGGCCCTCTTTCTCTAATTCCTCATGCAGTGTCGATGACACGAGCCTTTATTTGTGTTTGTACCTCACTCTCGATGTGTTTGGCTCCTGTGTTGTAGGAGATTTTTGGCCCATCTTTTCAGCTGCCTGTCACCTCACCTACCTTAAGGGGAGGTTATATTGTTGTTCTATGCTTCTTTGGTCGATGGTTCGTGCCTTTTATTTCCATGGAGGTTCCTTTGGTTGATGGTTCATGCCTTCTATTTCCATGGAGGTTCTACAGATCAACATTTTGACAGAGTTTTGCGGTTCTTCATGCTTCAATGATTCTCTTTTGATCTCTTTGTTCCTTCTTCTGGAACATTCTTTGCTATCTCTTTTTGGAGTAGGGTTTTCCCCATGTGGTTTTCTCTATTTCTCCTCTTTATAAAGATTTTGTTGTGATTGGGTACCTGATCTGGCCTTGTTGCCGGGACCCAATTCTCTTTCATAGCTATGCTAGGTTAGCTTCCTCCCAAGCTTCACTTAAGGGGGGGTGTTAGAGTAATTATTTGTTCTAACTTATTAATTAAATCACTTTGATTTAATTAATTAAGTTGCCTATTACTCTAGTTTTCTTAAGCTATCTTGTAGGTGCAACCCTAGCTTTTTTAGGCTTTAGTTTCCCTTTTTGGGTTTCGTGATTCCTTTATAAGGATTCACCTCTTTGTATTTTATTCATTCACTTATTGGATTATATGAGATATTGCTCTTTGCATGTCCATAAGATGGATCTAGCTTTCTGGCCTCAATGATTTTTCCTTGCCTCTGTTCTTTGCTTCATCCATGTGACAGGTTTATGCATGCAGGTGTTCTTGGGAGATTAGTTTTTCACCTAATCTTACAGTAGATTGCATAGGAAATACAAAATATTTGATCTTATCATTTTAATCCTTCGAGATTCATCATATGTCGGCCATAAAAATGGTTTACATCTAAATTAGTAAAGTTACAACCTCATATGTACATTCTGTGTTACTCGACACTTACTGATTCCTGATGCTCGACACTTATAACAAACTAGCTCACTCGGCTCCTATTGCATTTCTATATTGCTCGGCTTTGTCTGTGACTCAGCACTCAAATATCAATCGGCACCTAAAGTCCCTCAACACTTGTTCTTCACTCGGCACCTGATCTTCACTCAGTTCCTGTTCTTCACTCGGCACCTGAAGATCACTCAACACCTGTTGGATTTCCTGACTCGAAACATATTGTGGCTCGACATACATAGTGTGCTCGGCTCCAATGTAGAAAATGGTTAAGTGTGGTGGCACTCAAATGTCAAAACCATTTTGAGACTAACATCTTGTATAGCAGAGACTCTAATAGCATAGATAGGCAACAGGGTTCTCAACACTTAACTGATCATAGTTTCATCTTCAATATGTCCATTAGATCCTCCAATTGCATTTACAACATCTTTGATTCTTCCACAATACTGAACTATAGTTTCACCTTCTTGCATTTTCATATCATCAAATTGCCTCTTAGACTTTTTTCCTTGGCTCTCAGCACATTCTTGTCTCCTCCATAGATTTTCTATAAAGCATCCCACATTTCTTTAGCATTAACACATTCTTTGATGTCATCAAACTCTGAATAGCTTAGGGTAGATGTAATCTCCAACATTGCTTAATTGTGTTCTTTTTTTTCTTTTAGTTGTTGTGCAATAAGGGCTCCAACCACTTCCACATACTCACAAGTCACAATTGATTGTGAAAAATCTCCAAGTCCTCCTAGATGTAGCTTCGTCAAACATCACCATGAAGGAAAATTTTCCTTGTTTAGCTTGGGTACCTCCTTTCTATACATCTTGATCTTAGCTCCAAGTACCTTCAAATTGTTTCCTTACAAGTACCAAATTCTTTGATACAAATTGTTGGAATAATTTAGAATAGCTGAGACACAAGTGAATCAGTTATCCAAGGTCCAAACATACAAATAAAACTTTTCATGCATGCATTGATTAGGTCATCCAATATCTCAAACTTTTGTATGTTAGTGTCCAAGGTCAAATGAATTTTGTAGAAATGTAAACATGAAATATCACAAATCCAATGACACAATTTTGACATAAGGATTTAATGTGGAAACCCAAATTGGGAAAAAGCACTAGTAACATGCTACCAATTTTCACTCTTTTGAAGTGAGCTCTGTGAGGATCCAACCCTATTAATGGTTACAATACAAATTTTTAAATGCGACATTGATTAAAGGATTTCAATCATCCTATTAAAAGTGAACCTTGTTAGAGGACTTTGAAACTTTTCATTAGAATGTCACCTGGTTAAAGGATTTACTCATGCCTATAAGGCCAAACTTAATCCAAAGGATTTATCTAGACTAATACGATTGCTAGAAAGTAACAGTAGGACTTGATCTAATAACAAAACAACTCACTTGTAGATTTCAAATCTCTCATTTAGCTCTCCATTCTTCTTGACATTCATTCTCGTTATTCTTTGATTGCTTGTTCACCCTTCAAGCCTTCACCTCCTTAATCCTTCTTGCTTAGTATGCCAACTGTGGGTTCATTCCTTTGACTACCATATGAAGCAACACCTCTAGACTCCTCTTTTTTGCTCATACACTTTACACTTTACTATTTTCCTTGTATCTCCTTAAATAGAGAATTTTGATCTTTTTCCAGTTAATCACAATTATCCATCTTAGGGTTAGGTTAGATTCATCAAATCCTCCCTTCTTTCCATTTTTTTCCCTGTAGAAACTTCTCTTACAATCCTCTTCATATTCATCTTCAAATGATTTATTTTGAATTCTGTACCACCAGATCATCAATCTTATCATCAACATGATTCACACAATTCAAGAAATCAACTTTGTCAGCTCAAATTCATTAAATCTTTGTTAACCTCTTTATACTATCACTTGACAATTACATGTTGTCTACTTGACAATAACTGTCTCCTGATGCTCAGTCAACACTAGGTTGCTCGACATTAACTAAGTCTTTACTCAATCATTACTGTCATCTTTGACAATCGACACATATTTAATTTCACTAACGATCGACACAAACTAAGCTTTTCTTGGCTTGGTCATAACCATCTTTCTACTCGGCCTGAACTAAATGCTCGACTTACACTATTTTCTCAATCAGGCTTGGCAAAGACATTCTTGTTGTAGTCTTCTTCTTGTCTTTACTTTAATATCATTTCATTATAGCCTTAAGTAGATAAACAATACACTATATTTATCTAGACTGATCCAATTTCTTGAAAGTAACATTAGGACTTAATCTAATAGCAAAACAACTCACTTGTAGATTTTAGATCTCTCATTTAGGTCTCCATTCTGCTTGGCATTCATTCCCATTCATCTCTAATTGCTTCTTCACCCTTCAAGCCTTCACCTCCTTCACCTTCTTTCTTAGTATACCAATTGTAGGTTCATTCCTTTGGCCACCATATGAAGTGACATCTCCAAAATACTTCTCATTTTCGCTCATAAACTTTACACTTTTCTTCTGGCCTTGTATATCCTTAAATAGAGAATTTTGATCTTTTTCTTCTTAATCAAAATCACCCATCTTAGGATTAGGTTAGATTCATGGAATCGTCCCTTCTTTCCATTTTGTTCCCTCTAGAGACTTCTCTTACAATCCTCTTCACATTCATCTTCAAATGATTTACCTGAATTCTGTGTGACCAACTCATCAAGCTTATCATCAACATGATTCACACAATTCAAGAAATCAACTTTGTTGGCTTAGATTCATCATATCTTTGTTAAACTCTCTATACTATCACTCAAAAATTACATGTTGTTTACTCGGCAATAATAGTCTCTTGATGCTCGGTCAACACTAGCTTGCTCGACATGAGCAAAGTCTTCTCTTGATCATTACTGCCATCTCTAACACTTGACACATATTGAATTTCATTGATGCTTGACACAAACTAAACTTTCCTTGGCTTGGTTATAACCATATTTTTGCTCAGTCTAAACTAAATGCTCAGCTTACACTATTTGCTTAGTCAAGCTTGGAAAACACATTCTTTTTGTATAGTGTTCTTCTTGTCTTTTCTTTAGTATCCTTTCATTGTAGACTTAAGTAGATAAACAATACACTATATCATCAAAGTCTTATTTGGTCTTAGTGCTCCATTTATACACCATATAACTCAACCTTTCTCTAGGTACTCACATTATCCTTTCTTTTCAAATCATCTTCATTAATCAATCAAATGATAGCATTTTGACCAAAGTAAGCAATTTTCTTACTAGCAAGTAGCAGGTTTGACATCAATGACAAAATAATGATTATTCCATGATAGGTTTCAACAATCTACCTCATTTATATACTTCAATCTTCTTTTTCAAGAATTGATATGTATGAGATTTCCCCTCAACGTATGCATTTTATGGTAGCACAACAAGAGGATTTTGGTGAAGAAAATTTTTGGGATGAGTTGGAAATAATTTGTTCATTATTGGACATAAAGCGATCTGCTCCTAAATTAGAAGAGATTGAGTTGCAACAATAATAGATGGAGCCTCATACCATACCAGTAGCTCCTAAGGAGGTAGTTCATGAACAACATGAAGACAATGTGGAGATCATTTCTTCAAAAGAAAAGACCAAACCAATTCCATTCCAGCAAGATACCAAGGTTGCAGAGCACAACAACATGGTCAAGGATGATTGCTTAGACTCAGAGTCATCAAGATGATGCCCCATTAGGCATCTAGATCTAAAAGAAATCAAACATTTTTCCTCGGTCAAGCTTACTTTTTAGCATGAGGGTGATTTCAAAATGGAGGAGCAAGTAATAATTGCTCAAAGTGACTATGTCCCAGTGCTAGAAACATTCATTGTTTTCAACATTGAGAAGACGGTGTTCCATGTAGCAGTATGCTTATCATACTTGTTGATCTATTTAACTGCCCACATGCATGGAACAAGAAACAAAATTTTAAGGAAGATTTTTTGTATTGTAAATCCTTGTACATAGTAGAGTAGGTATTTTTAGCTTTCAGAAAAGTGCACATGCACATTTATTCTCTCTTTCTAGAGTTGTCCTAAGCTTTCTGGAGCTATTTGAAGCCCATTTTTTTTTATGGTTGCATATTTTTGTGAAGTTGTAGGTGGGATAGTGTGGCATTCTCTATTGGTGATTCTATGTCCAATGGATTGCTTAAGGTCACTGATCTATGCTTATCAGGCAAGCATCCCCTCTAAGTCACCAAGAATGTTGGCTATTTTCCCCCCATTCAACCCATCACTGATAACCAATTTGAGAGATTTGCAATGAGTTGGATTCTTTGGTGGGTTAATACATTAGTTGGCATTGTGTGTTATCCCATTTCGTTATTTTGTAGAGGTCATTTTGGCTGCCTACAAAATAGGGAAAAAAAAAATTCTTCCACCATGTGTTTGGAAATGTGCCAACCATTGGATTTAAAGCTTATCTTCATTAATGGTTGTACTTTAATCATTCAATGGGAGATTTTTGCAAGATCTAGGTAGTCCATTTCAAATGGAAAGATATTAGTCAACAGTCCACCACTTTTGGGGAAAATCTAATCTTTTCCATGCAGGTCAACTCTATAAGTGGATGCAGGTGGGATAATGTGTGTATTATCTTTGACAATGACATGATTTGATCTTTTGCATCCAACACACATCTCCAAGGCCAATTCTTTAATCCCAAGTGACCTTTTGGGCCTTATTTGCATAATGGAAATGCATCCCCATGCCTATTCATTGCTTGTAATGATTATATCTTTTGTATTTGATCTTTTGCGACTAGGTGCATTTTCTTTGTTCTTCCCTACCACTTCTAAAAAAGAATTATGTTTCATAATCAATTTTCTTTCTTATTCATTTATTCCTTTCTCTACAACTCAACTCCAGTGGTTGTGTTTGAACTTCAATGCTTTATTTGAATTATGCCTGATCTATAAAGACAAGTTGTAAATACTTTATCTAGGTTCTTCTCTACTGGCATTTTTGCAGCAACCTTATGCTATGCAAATGTATTCCTTGTCTTCCATTAATGAAAATTCTATGTTCTTACCTTCAATAGCATGTGCATGCTTATTGTCTTACTTTGAATGTTTCATTTTTTGTTTCCCTTATTTGCATGGTGTGTTTGTTTGCTAGCATTTTCTGCATAAGTGAAGCCCCTTTTCCTTTCAGAATTTGATTGGTTCAAACCTGCATACAAGTTCTTGGAAGGTAGAATAGAGTTGAGATTAGTGTATTTGGGTGTTTTATCGATGTGTAGTGCATTTATAGGCAAACTTGTAACCACATTTTCAATCTAGCGCATCGCATCCCTTTCCCTTTCAACATTTAATTTCATGCATTCCTTCTCCCTTCTCCTCCCAAGTTTTAGTTTAGGTGCATCCTGATTGTAAGGAAGCTAATCTTATCTAGAGATTCAACCTCAAAGCACAAGTCCCACACTTGGAGGTTGTTTCCATTTTGCACAAGGTCACTTGAGGGTCATACCTCAAGAAAGGGTGCAAAATTTTGTGTCAACAGGTACCTAACATGGCCTAGTAGTTAGGACCATCTTGCATTGTCATCTATATTTTGTAAGCTTAAGTGCATTCCCTTCAGTTGCTCTTAAGGGTGGGGGGGTGGGTGTTGGTGTAAAAAAAATATCACATAGTACACTTCAGTTAAGTTTACTTAGGATAATTCATTTTCATATTAGTTATCATGTGTACACCTAGGAGTTTGTATTTTATTTGAGTACATATTGTCTCACACCTCTCTTTATGTGATAAACCTTTGTGTTACTATCCTCTCATTTTTTAACATACTTTCATGCATAATGGAGGATAATCCACCTTTATTGGACATGTTCTTAGTTGTTATGCTTATCACTTGCACGACTCATGGTTATCTTTCATTTCTTATATCTTTAGGCATATCTACATGCATCATATCTCATTATCTAATTTGAGAATCCATTACCCATTATTATTTTGATCATCAATGAATCAAGTAATTTGAATATCACATCATTTGTCTCTCTTTTTCTATCAATTTTGTTTCTAGATCTTTGGCACTTTCATTCTTTGTCTTAAGAAAATTATTACACATACAACTTTGTTAGGGTTTCCATCAACTATTCAATTGTCTTCTATTTTTTAATATTAAATGTGACCAATTATGCCAACAATAAATGAGTACTTCCAAATTCTTTTTTGTCCAAAATGTTATATATAGAGAATACAAAGGGGGTGGGGGAGGGAGAGACAGTAAATCAATATTCCAACACTTTTTGCCCAACTATATATATTTCAACACTTAACTCTACACATGCTACAAAAAAACTCATAACACCATGACTTTTTAACTAGGGAAACCTTGGCCAATGGAATACCCTAGTGGGGATGGTACCCACAAGAAATGCACTAATCTAAAATACCTGGTAGGAGTGTTGACCCTATTAGGAGTATATTACATACATTTAGTACAAGAGTCGTTGTTAAAGGACTAGAGCTTGTTAGAGGTCTGAAACATATTAGGATTTGTATTATAATAGATTAAATTGCTCATACAATGATATACAATTTATACAAGAGTTATAGATACTCTACCAAATAATATCATTAATATCTGATTATTCCTTTGTGTATCTTGCACCTGATCATTCCCATACAACATTTGATCACATATGACCATTACAATACTAATATTCCATCATACATAAAGATCACATATTATAACAATAGAATGGCATGCTTTTCTTGACCAAAATGCCTTTCATATATATCCTTGCAATTATTTAGTCTGGTTGGCCTTTATGATAAAACATATAAATAATTATCCAAAAAATATCATCAAAACATGCTAATTAAGATTAACATCTAGAATATTTTTCCTCCACTCCTAAGTAATTAAATTGATTTAAGGAAATTCAATTCCTTAGGCCAAAATGCCTAATCTCTACCTTATACTCAGTACCTAATGATTTTGACACGTCTTTATATTTTCCAAATAAAACATATGCCAGTTGTTATTTTAACAAAAAAGAACATAAATTTATCATTTGTAGACTATGTTCTACCATAATAATAAATTATGGCTATATATGTTAATCCAATGAAGATTGCTAACTAAACTTGTACCTCTATTGCTTGTATTCCTACATCATACTTAGGCAATTTTCTCACTTAACTATTGGTCTCAGATTGGTTTTGACAATCGAGTATCAATATACTTAAGAAATTTCTAAGTTGATGCCAAGTATAATATAGATGCCGAGCTACAGTATGTGTTGAGCCAAAAATTCAACAGATGTTGAGTTATTCAGATGCCGAACAGATAGATAGTGTCGAGCAAGTTTCAAGTGTTTAGTGACAATTGATGCTGAGCTAGTATATGTGTAGAGTAAAGTATTGGTGCCAAGAAAGACTCAATTCCTATGTGTGTTGAGCATTAGTAATCAGTTAGTGCTGAGTAACACAAAATCAACATAAGAGTTTGTGTCCTCACAAACTTAGATGTAAACTATTTTTTAGCTGACTCAAGATGAATCTCGAAGGATCTTAAAGATAATATTAAATATTTTTTATTCCCTATGGAATCAACATGCAACCAATCAGAAAAATGGAAAGAATTAAGCGAGAAAGATGGATGAATCTCAATCATAGATTCATACCTAACCCTAGGTCTCGAAACCTTTTTAAGGAGGTTGAAAAACCATAATTCAATGTCATATGGGAATGAATGAGAGAATGCTAGCAAATTTTTGAAGGAAGTGAAAGGGGTGTGAAGACTTAGAAGAAGAAGAACATTATAGAATCAAGTTGGTCAGAACAGAGTATCAACACTTTGAACAAAGTTATATCAGATCAAGAAGGATAAGATTAGATTAGACAAAATAAGGATTTGAAATCATCAATTGAAGATTGTAAGTCATCAGGTCAACACATTATACAATACTTTCTAGCCATTGTATTAGGAGAACAAAAATCCTATGATGATAGGTTGGTTTAACAACCATATTGTAAATCCTTTAATAGGGTGACATTCCAAGTGAATGTTTGTAAATCTTTTAGACAGATCACTTTTAACAGGGTGTTAGAGCCTTTAACAGGGCAGGCCTTTCATAGGGAAGACCATTGATGATGGTCAAACTTTGTAACCTTAACTAGTTACATATTGCTGTAGTGATAAGTTGTGGGTGTCATCCCCACCCCATTTTTGCCTTCTCATTTTGGAGGGTTTCTGGGTGATCAAATATTGTGTTGTCTATTTTCATGCATGTCTTTACTTTTATATTAATTAGATGTGTTATATGCATGAATTAATTTTAGTTAAAGGTTTTATAGCTTAAAATATTGGTACTTCTAATTCACCCCCCCTCTCAGAAATATTCTTCCCACTTGTGAATTCCAACATTAACAAGAACCAAAACTGTACGTAAGTTTATGCAGCCTTTGCTACATATAATTCTTCTATAAATAAAAACATTTATGCATCTATATATTCTAACTTCTCAACACAAAATACTTCAATACTCATCTGACATATTTGGTTGTTTCTTAGATTTTCCTCCTAATGGTTGCCATAAATCCTTCCAATAAAGATAGTCCTCCATTTGCATTTTCTATAACTAAAAGTTATACCCATTAAAATTCTCAACCTTCAACTTACCCTTGTCTTCCATTACTCCCACTCAACTATGAGACCATCATGAAGAGAACATCTAAAACAACTAGGCTCTGATACCACTTGTTGAGATTGTTTAGACATAAAATAATAGTTACATGAAAATATAACCAATAAGACAAAGGAATAAAGAACACATAAATGGACATAATAACCCAACCAAAATAACCCTACACATAATAACCTTGTCATAATAACTCAAGAAAAAAATAACTGAGGGTCATAAAATTCCATGGACAAAATAATCTATGGTCAAAATGAACCATTGGCAGAATAACCCACGATCATTTTAGATCAAGCAAGAAAACTATAAATGGCATAAGATAAATTAGAGCATTAGAATTTGGATCATATAAAAGGAATTAAGATAAAAAAGGGATTGTGAGGCACCATAGAGGCTATTTAAGTCATTTTAAGACCATATATCCATTATATAGCTTTAAAAATCCTTTAATATGCTAAAATAACCTATAAAATAATAGATAATTTTGAAAAAAGAAAATTTCATGGGAATAGGCTAATTAAGAGTCATTATGAAAAAATATAACTGAAAAATGCATTATGAAGATGCATTAAGATGATATATTATGAAAATAATAAGTGACAAAAGCATTATGAAGATGCATTAAGATGGTATATAAAGTGGTATAATTAAAAGAAATGGTGAAAGGAAGAAGGGGGAAAGTAAGAGAGTGTAGAGTGATAAATATAAAAGATGTGTAGTGCTTTTCGTGTTTGCAGTCTGTACCTTGTTTATTTTGATTCAAGAGATACTTTATACTCTTATTATTTGTACTTTAAGTGACCTGAGGGTTGGATGTTATACTTTGATTTCAGTACCATAGATACTATACTGCTATGTTGTTCAGTTTATCATATTTGCATGTTGATGCCATTTTGAGATAATAATAGATCTTTGATGATATCTGGTTATTTGGTATTTGCACATATCTCTAATTATGTTATGTGATGGATTTTATGCTATGGTGATTTACTTCATTCTTGTTTCATTATGCTTCATGCAAACCTAAGTGATGTAAATGGATTATCTAAGTGTAATTGAAAAATGGTTAAATTAAGTATTTAATGCATTTATTTCTTTGGCTATGATATTAGATGCAGTTGCACTTGATCATGTGTTTTAGTGTGCAAGAATTATATCACTAGCAGTGGCACATGGAGTTAGCGATTCAACTATTCATTTTACCACTATCGTCCCTATATGGTTGACGTATCATTATTTTAATTGTTTAATTAAACCTTTTGGCGATTATTAAATCTAAACTCATTTTCATTATGTGACTGTACCTATGAGTGTGTCTATGCATTTAGAGGTTCACATTGTCACGAAAGTTGTTAAGGAACTTTCTGTGATTTTGGATTTTAGGGCTTTAATTTTTATTGAATTTAATTTCTAGCAGCTTTTCCATAGATGAATTCCTATTTTGAGGGATACCTTGTTTTTGTTTGGGTGAATTTAAAGTCTAGCTAGACTAACTAGCTATTTCCCCTAATTGACTATTCACTTGAAAAGTGAATAAGTATTGAAAGAGGAATTTAATTCCTCACTTCTCACTTTTACAAAACACAAAATTGAGAGCTTTTTTGAGAATCCTCTTCTAGAGGATCACATTTCTATTCATTATGAGAGCATCAGGCATGGGATCTTTGCAAGGTTAGTCTCATTGGATCCCACTAAGGGAGACCTAGCTCTATTGCAGTTTTTGGCAACTTTCACGAGATTATTATTTTATCAGGTTGATTCTTGTTTTAGCCCCTTTTGCTACCAAATAGGGCTATCTTGTTTTCTTGTTTCAGCTCAGTTTTGGTATCTATTTGTCTGGAGGCTGAGAACTAGTGTTCCCCTCTATTAGGGTTTCATGCCGTTATGTAGGCTATTTTTTCATACGGTGTCCGAATCCAAATTTTATTGGATTTTTGAGGCTATTATGCCCAAAGACCAAAAGAGTTTTTATTTCAAAGTTTTTCCATTTTTGGGTTTTTAGCTCATTTTGTGTGCCACCATGTTTTCTCAAGTTTTTCTAGCATGACGTTGGTCGTGGACCTGGATCACCTGTTTGGATGTTAGTCCAACCATTGTTGCTCTTTTATGTTGCATTGGGATGCATTTCGTATCCTTCCTCCTGAGTCTATTTTTGGTTGAGTGTATTTTTGCATTGTGTTTTCATCTAGTCTTTCTATTATGATCTTTGTGATAGTGGTGCACCACACATGAGTACATGCACATACATTTTTTGAGTGACTTACGAGGCTTGATCTTTCATGGTAATTCTAGGATTTATGATCATTGGGGTTGGGTTCAGAATATGCATGCCTATAAGCACTCATCATTGGATAAGCATGGGTAGGGTAGGGTAGCATATGGAGGAGGATTCTATCTTGTAGCCTAGTGACCATTGCCCAATGGGTTCACAAAGAAAGTTTTAAGTGATAATTAAATAAAACATAAGGTGGTAATAAAATTTAAGATAATAAAATGTTAGTGTGAGAGCCTTCCGTTGGGGAGTTGAGCCATATGATCCAAGCTTGGGCTTTTCGATGCTAAGCAACTCTTCATGATGTCAGCCCCTACATAGTATCCCATTGAGTGTCTAACCAAGACCTGTAGTTTATGTAGTGTCTCTAATCTTGGTTTTAGTCATCATATTGTCTAGCATGAGTATTATCCATGAAGATTTTCTTTATGTGTGTTTGTGGTTGGATCATTATCTCCATTTGTACAGTAGGAGTGGACCTATGAGTTTCAATTGGTTGGGAGGCATAGCTACCTTCACCATGATGGGGACCGGTGCACAAAGACTATCTACTGCCCCAGTGTGACTACTGTTGGATGTTTTCACTTAGTATTTTGGGTTCTAGAGTATACTTTCTTGTGATTTATGCTTTTATTGAAATACTTGTATATCATGTTTAAATGATGCTAGTTTTGATGCATTTCCTTATGATGATGTTTGGCATATGTTTAGATGTTTTATCTCCTTAGTTGGAGTATCTATTGCTTTTGGTTTAGCATGTTAGATTTCTAGTTCTTATGATGTTATTATGCATTAGTAGTGACATCCTTATAGGACAACTCCAGCTATTGAGTTGGCAGTTTGGGATGTTACACACAGGGGATGGCTAGAACCTTTAAGGTTATATGATGCTATTATGGTTGGGAGGAACCACACACTTAGTTCATTATTTTAGTTCATTGCGATGTTGCTTCTATACACTATGATGTTTCTTTCAGTTACTTCTCTTCAATACTTGTTAAATGGATAGATGCAGTTTCCCTTTCATAGTTAATGTTTGGGTGTCTAGTACTCCTTGGTGTGGAGGTTCTAACTTCTTATTTTATCCCTTTGTTTTCCTTGGTAGTTTTCTTGTTGTTCCTAGGGCAACAATGTATCAACATTGGCAATACTTTAAAGTATCACATGCCTAAAGGGGAAGAATCACACAATACTGGAAATCCATAGGAGAACTTTTGTGTGATACTTTAAAGTATTGTACACCCTTTTGAGAGATGTCATACGATACTTATGAAGTATCGTACACGTTCTTGAGAAGTGTACCTTAGATCTTGAAAGTGTTGCACACCTTCTTTAGAAAGGTCGTACAATATTGGAAAGTATAGCACAATGTTGAATTGTTGTATCACCCGCACCTTCAAAAAACTTGTCTGGGTGGGTAGCAGGCACTTTTCATAATATCTAGAAGATTTGAGGAGGTGTTTTGGCTACCCTCTTAGGTGTTCCTAAATACCTTCAAATTGCATTTTGATTTCAGTTTCGATTGCATTCTTCTGTGGCTCATCATGGTTGGTTAGTAGTGGGGTTTGGAGATCCATTGGTGTCTAGATGTTTGTTTAAGTCTTCCATTGAAATCTTTGTGATCCCTGTATGATGTTGTTGTGTGCACTCATACTTGTAAATTTTTTTTATCTTGGCTTATATTTATCCTTGTTCCAAGGATCTCTAGGTAGGGCATTACAAGATGCATTTGAAATCTCCTTATTAGATACAACATGAGGAGACTACAACCCATTATTGATTATTTTGAAGACACACAGATTGGAAGACTAACTAGAAGAGGTAATAAATAATCATCTAAGTTTCTTCTCACAATGTAGAATTTATATTTAGATGTTCAAGATAATATTTTGAAAACCAATAATAGTATAGAGGGGTAACATATAGGATTTAGTAAATTGCTTCAACATCACACAAGTTAGTCTAGAAATTCACAAAAGCATTAAAAAGAGAATAGGGCTTCCAAGATAAAAAAAGAAAAAAAAAAATATATGGCCGGATAAATTGAGCAACTAAACATGAAAAAATATCATGAACTTGAAGAAAGACTAAAAAGATTTGTTGATGGTTATGAAAACCATAACATTTTAGATCATATTAGGGGAATTGCTCAATATTAAAGACTTTAATTGATAAAGTTTTTTAGCAACATATATAACTTATAAATTTTTTTTTTCTTTGTCTATAATTTTACTAGGATATTTATGTACATGGATTATTCTGACCAAGGTGTATTTTGTCTTGGGTTATCATAACCCTGAGATATTTTTTCCTTAGATTATTGTAGTCGAGATATTTTTTCTGGGGTTATTTTGGTTGGGTTATTATGTCTTATAACCATAGAAGAGACAAATATTTAACATGGTTCACCCAATCTTGGGATACATCTATCAAATAGAGATTCCAATATTATTATCCAGTAACTTCAACTTGTTACAATCTACAATCTCCCTTACAATTTAATAGTGTTGCATGAAACTATATATTCTCTTTAGAAAACCCTAACCCTAAGACAATATAACATGACTTATGTTGGCTTAACAAGTTAACCCTAAACATACATGAAAATTCAACCTAGGGAAATGTTTGATGAGTCAACTCAAAATGCTTAAAAAATGTATATTAATTGCCTAACCAACTACCACAAATCAACACTATGGTATACTATACTATAATGATATCATGTTTTTGTTTGATGCAAACTAGAATGGACACAATTGTGAATGAGAGGACATACATGTTACAATGGGGCATAGGTGATTGAGGAATCACATAGGAATCTAATTTAGAATGTTAGACTATCCATACAAAAATAAGACAAATATATCAAAAAGAGAAGAAATTGTTATAATTATTTTATTTTCAATTCACATATTATTTTTATACCAATATCCTTATTATTCATGTTATTAAACACAAAATGGAATTAAGAGATTTTTGTGAATTTGAATAACTTTATTTTAAATTTGTATGAATCATGCAGGACTTTGTATATAAAGAAAATTGTTGAATATAACCACTGATGTTCGTGCAAATGAATGATTCTAGGCCTATCAACCTATGTATTACCTTTTATAAGATCCTATCTAAAAATCTTGGTGAACAAGGTAACACCGTTGTTGGATAAGATTATCAAGCAGAACAAGAAGGGATTTGTTCTGGGAAAACAAAGTTTGGACTCAACCATCTTGACCAATGTAATCATCCACTCCATGGGCAAAAGAAAAAAAACCTAGTATGGTCCTCAAACTCAACATTTCTATGACTTATGACAAAGGCAACTAGACATTTCTTTACAAAGTTTTGACTAGACTGAGATTTACTAATAAATTCATTAAAATCATTAAGGAATGTGTTGAAACTATCAATTACTCTATTATTGTAAATGGCTCCTCGGGTGATTTTTTTTTCTTCAAATAAAGGTTTGAGGCAGGGAGACCCCCTCTTCCTCTATTTGCTCATCCTTTTTGTTGAAGTGTTGGGCCTGAATATGCATAAACTAGTGGACCAATAAAGAATCAAAGTAATTTAACCAACCTTGACCCTCCCACCTTCAGCCCTTCAACAGTTTGTGGACAACACTTTTTTCCTTGGATAAACCTACTTGACATATATGCTAAATCCATGGGGGAATGTATTAAATTCCAAAAAAGTAGACTCTTCTTCTTTAATACTACCACTGAAATCGAAATTAAGGTGATAAATTTTTTGGGTTACCAATCTGCTACCTTCCCATCTGCCTACCTAGGGCTCTTGCTATTTAGTCAAATATGTTAGAGAGGATATCTATAATAGTATTCCAAAACGACCCAAAAGAAACTTATGGGTAGGAAAGGTAAACTTCTCAGTTATGCTTGTGAGATTCAACTTCTTAGTTCCTTGCTTCAATGGATCCTTGTCTATTTCTTATCCCTATTCAAAATAACATGGGTTATGATAGAAAAACTTGGGAAAATGCAATGTATTTTAGCACTAAAGGAAGAAGTCCTTGGTCAATTAGGACACAATTTCCCCCCCCCCCCCCCCCCCCCCCCCCCAAAAGTTTGGTGTCCTTGGACTACAAAATATTACTAGATTGAACAAGGACCTTACATGCAAGATGGCATGGAAACTCATCATTGGAAAGGAGGAGTGGTGTAATATTATGTGTGCTAAATATCTTATTTGTGGTTCCTTTAGCGAGTTGCTTATGGAAGGAAACCACCCCTAGGGATCCAAAATATGGAACAACGTCCTTAAATGCAAGACCATCCTATGCAAAAGTATTAGATGACAACTTGGTAATGGGGAGAATCTCATATTCTAGAAGGAGAACTAGCTTGACTCATTATCGATAGAAGCCCATAGATTCCATCCTCTACACAAACTCCTTGTTCCCATTCTTGTTCAAATAGTGGTTGGGTAAATTAGCCTAGGGAGATGGGAAAATTTGGTCCCTCTAATACATGATAACTTGGAGGTCCACAATCTTACCATGAAGCTCATGGAAAACCTCCAATAGACTAGAATCCTTTTATTTGGTCAACATAAAAAGATTATTTTTCCCCACCTTGTATGAGCTCTTTACATTCAAATCTAGCTATAACATGACTATTACAATAGTTAGTGATTCTACTGACTGGTCCAAAATCTGTGACCCATGTCTAATCCTCAAAATCAAAATTTTTGGGTGGACTCTTATGCATGGAAAAATCCTCAACCAAGACAACCTTAACAAAAGGAGCTTCAACCTTTCCAACAAGTGTATAGTGTAAGGAGGAGGAGAGCATTAATGACCTCTTCATTCATTATGAATTTACTTCTTTCATTTGGCAATAGGTCCTCAACAAACTCAAACTCAAATGGGCTCTCAGTGTTGATATCAAAAAGTTTATACATTGGCAATGCACCTTAACCACCCCCTACTTAACATCCTCTAGAAACCAATACCCCCCATATTTTTTGGTGCATTTAGAAAGAAAGGAACTATAGGAATCTTAGAGATATTGAAACTTTACCTTAGGCTACTCTTCATATTGGGCTGAAATTACTCAAGGAAAATGTCTCTGGATGCAATTGGAAATACCCAAACTCCTGCCCAACTCTTATGGAGAAATGTGTTTCCCATAATCGGAACCTAAACCTGAGGGTTGACAATTTGATGACTCCACAAAATTAGCTAGAGGTATAGTAAAGTGGACACCCCCTAGATTGGTTTGAGCTAAATTTAGATGGTGGTGGCAATGCTAATGTGTAGGTTAGTGGAGAAATTCTAAGGGACCACTTTTATCAATGAAATTTTGTCTATGTTGGGTCCCTTAGGAACCACATGCTTAATCAAGTAGAAGGTATGAATCTTCTATGGGGACTAAAAATTGCTTCCTCCATGGACATCACAAAGTTGGAGATTTAAGGTGACTCCAAAATTATTATGGATGTTGTCAAAAGAAAAACTATGGTGGGTTGGAAAGTGTTACCTATGCTCCTTGATGTCAATAACCTACTTCACTGATTCTAGGACCAAATGATTAGTCATATTTATTTGGAAGGTTATTTCATGGCTAACTCTATCATCATGGTTGGTTTGTAGCTGGAAGGATTAAGATGCTAATGTGTTGTTGACAAACTGCCAGAGAATACCCAAATTCTCTAAAGGTAGGAGGAACATGTCATCGCCATTGTTAATGATGGGAAATACCTCTAGTTTGTGTGCTATGGGTTCTAGCCATGATTTTTTAAATCATGGGTGGTACATTCAACACACCCACTCGATGGTAAGGGTTACAAGTTGTATATGGAGATTTGAGTTGACTAGTGTAATTTGGAGGGCCAATTTGCCTATGTGGATTGTGAAGATGATGACATGGAATGAGCCCTCAAGGTGTCATGTGACAATAATGATTACATATGAGCCTTTAAGGTGTCGTAATAGTAACTATGATTTAACAACATTCCCACAAAAATAGATTATGAGGGATATGAAAACTTTACCAAAATTGTCTCCAACTTTTCTTTTAAAAGATACCATGTGTACGGGTGTCAAGTAAATGATATGAGGCAGAAGTTTAATAATGATCATAATTATGGAAAAATATGGGATTATGGTAACTATTACTTTATGAAAAGATATAATGGGTTTTGACCTTGTCTTAAATAGGATTTTTATGCCATTTTTTCTTGCGCTCATTCTCTATCATCTACTCCATATATTTTTTCCATGGGTGGTGCCAAGCTTAGAATTGATCCCAACAAGATTGATGAAGTGTACAACAAGAACCCTAAGGTGATGTTCATGTGTTGTGACTTTGGTATCTTACTCTTTATCGAGAGCATGACAGGTAATTATGATAAGACAATAACTCAACAATTTGTTTCTACCTAGAATGCATGTTTAGTCATTGTGAATGGGATAACCTTCAACATTAATGAAGAGGTGATTGCAAAGGCTACAAGTCTTTCTATTGAGGCTCCTTGGTGGAAAAAACTAGCAAAACTTCAAACCATGAAATCCTAAACTAGTTCTGTAGAGCCCCAAAGGAGCGACCAATGAAGAAGCGGAGAAGCTATAGTAGGGAGGACCTTCCAAATATTTGGCCTCAAATCTTCCATATCATAATGATATATTTTTCCTTGGAAAGTATTAAGTTGACTTTTTTCTACTTCTATCGCCTTCCTTTCCTAAGCCACCTTAGGAATAAGGACTTCATTTCTAAATTTATTGTTCTCAAGCATTCCATGGAAAGTAATGTGGAGTTCATTAAATAGGCTAAAGACAAAGACAAGGAGTAAGTTATTATGTAGAAGGGTCTTATCTATAGGCTGTATAAATTCTACCTATCCCTTTGCCCTTGGGTTAATGTATCTATTCAATTCGTGTTGCATAATGAGGCTACCTCATATTGTTTGACTTGGACATTAGTGTCCCTTAGGCTATTACTAAAAAAAAAAGCTTTACTAAAAACCCCTTCAAAATTGAGACCAATTCTTCTAATGAGTACAAGGATCTCAAAAAGAAAAGAGTTGTGAGACCCCTCATTGAAACCCAACCACAAAGAAAAGGGAAAAAAATTGTCTTCAATGTTGAATTGGATGATCGTATTAAAACCCTCAGAGCCCTTAGGTCAAATAGGTTAGCAAAAGAAAAATGAAAACATGCCCTCAAAGCTAATGAGTTTACTAATTCAGAAGTTTCTATTGAAAATTATACTCATGAGTCTTCCGAACACTCTTCCTATCTAAAGAGAGAATGATGCAAGAGCATCTTGGTTTTGCTTGCAATCCTACATGTTTGGAGGGATTTTGGCTTAAAGTTATGGAGCTCAGTAGTTACTAGTGCTCTGCATGGTCTAGGAACATGGCATGGCCTGGGAACTCGGCATGGTCTGGGAACTCGACATGGCCTAGGAACTCGACATGGTCTGGGAACTCACAATGGTTTGTGGAACTTGGCATGGTCTAGGAACTTGGCCTAGCCTAGGAACTCAACATGGTTTGTGGAACTCAACAATGCTTGGGAATTTGTTGGTGTTCAACTTGGTTTTGCTGACACTCGGTTTGGTCTTGGCTTCTGTTGGTTTCGATTTGTTTGTGAGCCAACTTTTGGTGTTTAATTTGTGTATGGGTATTTAAGTTAGTGTTGTAGTTGACTTGTGGCTTGACCTATATTTAATGTAAGGGATTTAGTTTGTAAGGAATTGGGCCAACTTGTGGCTTAGTTGGGTATAAGTAAGGGGTCTTGTAGAGTCTTTTGATAGGATGAAGACGATGATTCATTCCAACTTGGAGAAGGGCATGAAGTGTAGATTCAAATTTTGTAAAGCTAGAGTTGCAGCATAAGAACTAAAGGATTGCTTGGTGGACTTGAAGGTACAAGTGTCAATTTTTCTTGGTGTTCTTATCCAGTTGTGAATCTGGACTAGATGGAATTGGTGTGTGGTAACCAAATCTTACGAGATCTTACAAAACTGGTATTGTAATTGTTGGTTGTAGTTGGTCCTAACCCAGAAGGCCTTACAACCAGACATATTACATGTAATCAGTTATATTTATAAATAAAGAGTTGTGATTTGGTATCAGATCTTGCATTATTGTTGCTTTTGTGTTGTGTTTCCATTGTGTGGTTGTTTGCTGGGGGTTTGGACATCTCCTTTGGGGATTCTCCTACCTTGCACTATGTTAGATGGCATTAGAGCTAAGGTTGTTCTTGAGTGTGTAGACAGATCACCAAAGCTGAGGTAGTTTGCACCAGGATTGTGGGTTGGAGAAGGTTGATTTGGTGGAGCCATTTGATCTTCTAGATTTGTGGATTTGTTGCTTAGGGTTTGCCAAAATTTTGGAAGATGCCTCCATGAAGATTAGACCCTAGGGAAATTGATGATCTTAGTGATGTTGTGGAAGAAAGGATCTCAAAAAAGATAAGAGCAAAGTTCAAATATGAGATTGCATTGATGAAGAGTGACATGATTGCTGAAATTGTAAGTGCTTTAGGTGGTGTACCTAGGCATGTGGGTACTAAAGGTATCTATGAGGAAGTTATTGAAGACGTTGAAGTTGTTGGATCTAGTGGTGAGGATAGAACTAATTGTGTGGAGAGACCTATTGGAACTAGGGTTGGTCATTTTGCTAGACTTAGATCTTAGTTGAAGCTAAAGCATAAGATGGAGGTTTCTAATATCTCAGGTACTTTAACTCCTGAAGATCTAATTGATTGGATTGGTGAAATAGAAGACTGCTTTGAGCTTGAGGATATTGAGGATCCACTCAGAGTGAGGTTGGCACAAACTAAGTTGAAAGGACATGCTGCTCTTTGGTCGAAAGAATTACAAAGAGACAAAGAGGAAGAAGTTGAAATGAAGATCTCTAGGTGGAGATTGATGGTGACTAAATTAAAGGCTAAGTTCATTCCCGTTGATTATGAACTTGAGTTGTTTAAAAGGTTGTAGAATCTAAAACATAAATATATGACTATGAAAGATTATACCGAGGAGTTCTACAAGTTGACTATTTGGTCTGGTCATAGAGAATTGTCAAAAGAAAAGGTAGCTCAATACATTAATGGTTTGAGATTCAATATTCAGGATGAGGTTGGTATGTTGAATATTTCTTCAATTGAGGATGCTTATCAGTATGCCTTGAAGGCAGAAGATAAGTTGAAAAGGAAAAGTCAAGGTAATGCTAGAGGGAAGGAGAAGCAGGATAGCTTGGCACAAGCTAAACCGAGTGTTGAAGGTGAACCAATACCTATTGATCAGAAAAGGAGGATAGGTAGAGATGGCTTTAGAGGTAATTATTTCAGATGTGGGAAAGAAGGGCATAGATCTTTTGAGTGTCCACTTAGCAAGACAACTACTGTTATGAATGAGGTTGTAGTTCAAGACAATCAACCTAAGCAAGGAGAGAGTTTGTTGGCTCAATGAGTACTATTGGTGAGAGGACATTGGATTCTTGTCAAAGCACTAGTTTGTTTAGGACTTGTTGTAAGTCTAGTGGTAAAGTCTACAAAGTAATTGTGGATGGTGGTAGTATTAATAACCTCATTGCTAAAGAGATGGTTTAGAAACTTGGTTTGAAGAATGTAAGACATCCTTCTCCTTATAGGATTGGTTGGTTGCAAGGTGAACATGCTTTGGAAGTAAAGGAGCAATGCCTTGTTGATTTCCAAATTGGGGAGTATAAGGATCAAGTGTTCTGTGATATTGTGGACATGAATAGTTGCCATGTGTTGCTTAGTAGACCTTTGTAGTATGATTGCAGGGCTGTGCATGACTGTGTCAAGAATGTGTTTACTATTGGGAAAGGTGAGGAAGTTTTCCCTAATTCCTTTGTAGAATGAAGAGCTCGGTAGGAGGAACCTGAGTATTGGCAGTCAAGTTGAGTTGGTAGATTTTGAGAAGGTTGGAGATCAGCATGGAAAGTAGACATGTAGCACACCAAGGATGGATGTGAAGAAGCAAATGAAGAACAAAGGAAATAGTGTACAAGTTGAGGACTTGGAGGATATGTATGTAAAGAACCAATTTGGGATTTATGTGTTGAATCATAGAAGATGTTCTTCTAGTTGCTAAAACATCTTTTGAAACCTGGGGTGTCTGATGTAGGAGCATCTTGGGTTTGCTTGCAATCCTGCATGTTTGGAGGGATTTTGTGTAGTGCTTGCCCCTAGTTTACTTTTTTGTTATCATTGCTAAACTCTTTTAGGCTAGTTTTATGCTTATGATTAGTAGCACTATTTTGAGATTTTCAGATATTGTTTTACATTCAGTTAATTTTACAATGAGATTACTTGGTACTCTATACTTCATGTATGTATGATGATTATTACAGTGTTTTTAATTAGTGATGATGATTAGTTAGATGGTTTATAATATGTGTTTTCTTATGGATACTTACCCCATACTACATGTGTATGGTGTGCGTGTTTGTTTTCTTTATGTCTGGTGTTTCTGATGTGGTTAAGGAAGGTAGTTGTAGTCACCTACTAGTCGGGATCTACACGATGCACCACTTCTTGCCATTGCCTATTTAGATTAGTATATATTGTGCTTGTACATGTGTGGATTTTATGCAAGTTGTAGGTACTGGGTATCAACTTCCCTGAATTGCCAGGATGAGTGTACCCTATCGCATTATCTCAATGGTTAGAGAGGGAAGATAGATTCTTAAGTCCAAATCATAAATCCTTAAGCTGTTTGTCCTAATTGACAATTAGGACAAGTATCTGAGTTAAGTACCCACTGAATGTGTCAGATGACGTTAATTCGTGATTATAACCCTTTAGTTTGATTTTGTATGTGTTTTTCTTTGATGGGTTTTCGTATGTTACTTTATGAGTCTTTGGTGTATTTTCTATTAATTGAGTCTAATTAAAAGATTAAATTAATGATTTAATTTAATAGAAAACTATTATGATATTTTAATATTTAATTATATTTAATTAATTAGAAAATTAATTAAATAAAAGGAATTAAATTTGAAGATAAAAGTTATAAGTATAAATTTAGAACGTGATAATATTTATTTAATTTAATAATAATATAATTAGAGTTCATTTTTAAATAAATGCTAAATATTATTATTATTTAAGTTAATAAATATTTTATCAATTAAGTTTTGAAAATGAATTAAAAAGTGAAAATATAATAATTTATTAAAAATTTTAAGTTCGCATGATGCATGCATGAGATTAAAATATAAGAAATTAATTAAAACGATAAAACATGTGAACTTAATTAAGATATTTTATTAAAGTGCCCATGAGATTTAAAAATTAATAAATTAATTAAAAAAGTAAATAACGTTATTTAATAATTCATAAACGTGCATAAAAAAAGATTAATGCAAGATAAATAAAAGTTAATTGGAGTTAAAGTTTGGTGAGCATAGAGTTCTTCCAGGTGAACACACAATTAGTGCCCTGATTTAAGTAGAGAACTCTTTATCACAATTGGAAGGTTCATTTTTGAGGGACGCAAATTTTGGAAGCAAATTTTGAAAGGGAAATTTTTGAAAAAATTGTTAGAGAAAAGTTCTTGGATAGGAGCAAATTCCATTGCAAATCGTCTGGGCGTTGCGATTTTAGCATCAAAACCAAGTAGGTTCTTGAGTTTTATGCACCCAGTTAAATTACATTATTTAGATAATCTTGTCTTCTTCGTGACTATGAATTTGATTGTTTGTATTTTGTTGCAACAAATCCTTCTATCTTATAATTTTTAGAAAATCCTGATATGCATGTTGATTCCTTCTGTGTGTAAAGAGATCACAAGAAAACCCAATTGGATACCCTCGTTCTAGATGATAGAAATTGTATTTAATTTAGGAAGGGTTTTTGAATTTGAAAATGAAATTCTAGGTTGGAAATTCGATTGATTAACGATATTTCCTCTATCAGATTATATTTGAAAATATTTATTAAAAAAATTAATTAAAAAAATTTAAATTTTTTTTTTTATTATTGGTAGAAATTTAAAAATAAAATAAAATATGTATTCTACCCACTTTGGTGGGGGGTGTTTGTCTATAATATAATTTATATAAAATAAATTTAAAAAAAAAAAAAAAAAAATTTGATTGGGAGGGCGGAGGCCACAAACCCCCCCACCCCCCTTCTTACCTATCCCACGACTTTAAAAGTTGCATACCATAGGTGGTACTATGGCCTACAGTAGTAGTACACCTACGACCATAGGGTATTAAAGGGTGGCGTGCTTTTAAAAATAAACGCTATTTTATATTATTATTATTTTTATATAAAAATTTTAAAAAATTTGTTTAATTTTAATTTTAATTTAATTAAATTTATTTAATATTAATTTATTAATTATTAATAATTTTTAATTAATAAATTTATTATTAATTGTTTAATTAATTAATGTTATTTATTTAAAAGGATTAAATTCATAGTTTAAATATTAATTATTAAAAACTAATTAATATTTTAGTAAATATCATTTATCAAAGAATCTTGTCAATAACTTTTAACTATTAATTAATTAATAATTATTAATGTAAGTGATTATTAGAATAAGTTTGAATTAATAATAAATATCAATAAATATTTGTTAATTATATTAATGATAATTTTTTTAATATTAATGGAATTGGGTTTATCTTTATTTAATAATCAATTATTGTTATTATTTTAATAATTTAATAAATGATTATTATTACATTTAAGTTATGATATCATTCTCTAATTATAAGAATGAGAATGGGTGTAATTGCAGGGGTAAAATTGTAAATTCTTATCTACTCGAAAACTTGTACCGAAACAAAATTGAAACCTTACTAAAAACTGAAACCTTATATTCAACTTAACTATGTGATTTCAAACAAACCAAAACATGCAAACTTACATCTTGTCTTCTATGTGATGTTTATGTTTGGGTTTTTTGGTTGATTAGATTGTTGGCCAGTTATAGGACGTCTACTAGAGGCTCAGGGTTTATGTGTTTGTGATGTTATGATGTTTTGATCTCGATCTCGATTATTTTTACTCAACCATGGTAATGTGATGATATGCTCTATGGTGAGTTTGTATTTGACTGTTTGTCATTGCTTTCTAGTCTTTTTGTGTGAAGATGAGGTGTATGTTTATGAGATATCTAACTTAACCATTTATGAGTCCTCGATCAGTTATATTTGATTTACTTTCCAGTCACCTTGATGGGACTGAAGTGGTTACTTTGATCTTGGTGATGTCATGTTGTGACATGTGTTGACTTAACCATTTGAGTCTTTGATCAATATTATTGGGAAACTTTTTGGTTGCCTATTAAGAACTGATGGATATTGTGATTTATCATTTGATGCCTTTCAATTGCTCGTAGAGAACTGATGTGATTATTGTGGATTATCTTTATGATGCTTTCCAGTCGCTTGTTTAGGGTTGAGATGATTTTTATATGATTATTGATTTGTGCTTTTATTGAGCCTAGGGTAGGTTATCTACTTGTAGTGTCGGGAAGTGGCTTACAATGGGGGCCAGGGACCCTAAGTGGTCCTGGGGGTAACCCATTGTAAGTTGTTTTAATAAGTGAAAACATTACACTAAATGGGGATTAAAATGAACCTAACAAGAGTTAGTTGTAGGTTCTCGCCCATGCCTCAAGTGCTAGTACAAACTAGGATGGGAGTAGAGAGAACGCTTGGTTGTGACCTTGCATTCTGTAGTATGCCTTGTCAGTACAAGAGGATACTAGTGGCCGCAATGGAATCACTAGGGACATAGGAGCCTTAAGGGACTGCTCAGGTAACTTCGAGCATGATTCATGCGATGACACTTGCCCGCTTACATAGTAGGTTTCCTAAGTGTCTTTGTGTGCCTCTGAGATTAGATGTCATTCTTTATTAGAACCCTTGAGTTAGATTACTTTTAGGATTTCCTGGACTTAGAGAGCATTTGTGTTATATGATTTGATATCCTGTTTGGGACTTGAGACTATCTCCTTAGCGCAGTGGGAGTGAGCCATTTAGGTTCCATGTGGTTGGGTGGTAGTGCTTTTTCACTCTTACCATTGAGATTCGTCCATAGTCACCATGGCTAGAGCTTCTTGGGATGCTTGTTTATCATGTTTAGATGATGTTATTTACTGACACATTTCCTTATATTGATGATTAGCATGTGACAGGTGATGTTATCTACCTTGTAGGATCATCTTATGCTTATTTCGAGTATGTTAGATTTTCTTATGCATATGTTGTAGCATGTTTTAGTAGTGACATCCCTATTATGATAGTATCAACGATCTGATCGGTGGCTTGGGATGTAAAGCGCAGGGGATGGCTAGGGCCCACGATGGTCTTATGATGCTATTGATAGTTGGGAGGAACCATGCACTTAGTTAGCTGTGTTTATGATGGATGGTTATATTTCATAATGGATGTTTATATCTTTGATGATGGATGGATGTATCATGTATGGTAGATGGTTTCATTTATTTTATTGTACTTTGTATCATGAATCCGAAGATGATGATGTATTTCTATTTCTACATATGTATATTCTTTTAGCCTTTCATACCCTATGATATGTACAATGGATGATTGAGCATTCCAAATTAATTTGCCAAGAGGCATACAAAACAAATGTATATTATGGACATTGGACTTTTAAGTATTCTTTCATATAGATGTGGTAATTGGTAGACTTAGTATTAGTTTAAAATTTATATGTGATTCAACGCCATGGGATCCTTAAGAAATGTAACCTGTTATGTATGTGTTAGATGATTGTTTGTTATTGCTTCTGCTATCATGTGTTTGATATGTATGTTACTCTTTCTTGTTTTAAAATTTTTTTTATACCAAACTTAGTAAAACTTTAGGTCATTTCTTTTGGGTCCCTTGGCGGGGCATTACATTTTGGCTTAAAGTTGTGGAGCTCGACAGTTACTGGTGCTCAACATGGTCAAGGAACTCGGCATGGCCTGGGAACTTGGCATGGTCTGGGAACTCAGCATGGTCTGGGAACTCGACATGGTTTGTGGAACACATCATGGTCTAGGAACTCGACATTGAATGGGAACTCGGCATGGTCTGTGGAACTCGACATGGCCTGGGAACTCGACATGGTCTATGGAACTCGAAAATGCTTGGGAATTTACTTGTGCTCGGCTTGGTTTTGTTGACACTCGATTTGGTCTTGGTTTCTATTGTTGCTGATTTGTTTGTGAGCCAACTTTTGGCATTTAATTTGTGTATGGGTATTTAAGTTAGTGTTGTAGCTAACTTGTGGCTCGACCTATATTTAATGTAAGGGATTTAATTTAGTTTGTAAGGAACTGGGTCGACTTGTGGCTTAGTCGGGTATAAGTAAGGAGTCTTGTAGAGTCTTTTGGTAGGAGGAAGAGGATGATTCATTCCAACTTGGAGAAGGGGATGAAGTGTAGATGCAAATATTGTAGAGCTAGGGTTGTAGCTTAAGAACTAGAGGATTGCTTGGTGGACCTGAGGGTACAAGTGTGAATTCTTCTTAGTTTTCTTATCCAGTTGTGAATCTGGACTAGCTGGAATCAGCGTGTGGTAATTAGATCTTGTGGGATCTTGCAAAACTAGTATTGTAATTGTTGTTTGTAGTTGGCGCTAACCTGAAAGGCCTTACAGTTGGACATATTGCATGTAATCAATTATATCTATGAATAAAGAGTTGTGATTTGGTATCAAATCTTGCATTATTGTTGCTTTTGTGTTGTGTTTTCATTGTGTGGTTGTTTGCTGGGGGTTTAGACATCTCCTTTGGGGATTCTTCTACCTTGCACTGTGTCAAAGAAATCCACCCCCACCCCCCCTTAGTGACTAATGACAAAACCTATGCACACTCGAAAACCTCCCCCCCAATGGTCCCAAAAATAATCTCCACTCTCCAAATCCTAGCCCCAAGCCTCACTCCTAACTGCCCCCCACCCAAGGTTGATGTTGAGGAGGAGCTAAAGCCAATCACCATCGCCTCCAAATTTAACTGTGTAATGGAAAACAAGCTGTCAAACTTGGAGGCTGTAGTAAAAGGGTTGAAGAAGGATGTCACGGGTCTCAATAGTAGAATAAAGGACACTAACAAGTTTGTTATCAAAGTGATGCATGCGTGTTATGTCACCCTTTGTCTAATGCAAGAGAGGATTGTGGGTGTAAAGACAAAAGCTTAGGAGGACTACAAGGATCACTTTCAATTCCTCAAGGAGGAATGGGCCTTGACCCTTCTCTCCAAGAGCCTGGGAGGGAATGCTAATATTTAGTTGGTTACAAGTTTCTTTGTTTTTTGCTATCTAGTTTGTGGCAGCCCTAGGGGCTTTGTTAGTTTTTTTAATATAATGTTGTTGTTATTGGCCCTGTGTGGCTCATGTATTACCTTAACATTTTTTTTACGTAAGATAATACTGGTAGGATTAATATTGTTTAAGTATGATAATACTGGTAGGTTTAATTTTTGTTTTAAGATACTCTAATTCATTTTATGTTTTTGATAGAGGCAAAAAGTGGATGCAATGTTATGTTGTCAATGTGCTATGTTGTTATTGTATTGCTAATGCTCTAGTTCTTATTATAGTGAGAGTCATCATCTTCTTGCCACTTTTTAATTGAAAAGATCCCCTCTATACTATAATAGTAAACTTTCATTAAATGAACTATACCCAACCCATTGAAGATTTAAAATAATAAGACTTAGGATATTTCATTACCCAACCCATTGTAGATTTAAAATAATAAGATATACCTTAATATAGTCCTTCAATGACACTATGGAAATGTAGCCAAGACTTGCATTTCCAACGAGATTGAGACCTTTGTCCTTGCTATAAGTAAACGGCCCATAGAATTATAAGCTGACCAAAGACCTAGGAGAAACCCATGTGATAGATGTGGGGTTTCCAAAGGAGGCCAAATACAAAGAACTAACTTGGAGTGGATGAGATAATGGGCATCCAACTATTTTTGAAGGAGATTTTACAAGTCAATGCATTAAAGTTATTATCCAAATGTTTTTCTATAGTACGTTAAACATCATTTTTGTTCCTTGTATCTCGTGGACTTAGCCTTTGTTTTATGTGAGTGTTCACACTTGAATTAAAGGTATTATATAACATCCATTGAAAAAGTTATTATTAAAAACTTTCACTTTTGAAAAACAAATTTTGTCCTTTAAGTAATATAATACGCAATCCAATGCAATAAGACATGAGCTAAATTGTAAATTTGTGTCCCCACGTATATTTGGAGTAATAATAGATTAAAATTAAATAAGCACTTAGTCTAAGCTTGTTTGTTTTTAGTGTGGACCATGTGAAAACAAAAGAAAACTATGATCTCCTAACAAGTTATAAGCAGAAAGATAAACAACTATAAAGATAATCAACTAACTTAACGAGTTGATTTTTATTATTATTAGAATATTCACTTGATTTCATATAAATAAAATTATAGTGTTTCATTTTAAAATAATTAGACTATGAAAAGAATCATTAATTTGATAGAGTTTTGAAGGTGTTAATTTATTATTATTTTATTACTTTTGTTTTTTGTTTTTATAAAATTGAGTTTTATATTTATGAATTTATTTTTATTTTTTAGTTTGAATTTTATATGTAAATTTTAATTTTATCAAAATTAAGTTTTAGAATATGTTCATCTTGAAATCTAGAGTCTATAATTTGAAAGGACACTCAATAAATATCATTTAAGATTTTATAAAGTTAGAAAGATTGTTTTTAGAAAATTATATATATTGATTCATTCATACAATAAACATGATTAAAGAGAACAAGAAAACATACAATTATGCTAAGGATTGATGATGATGTAAGTTGACCATGTGATATTAATGTTCTATGATATTATAGATGTATCTCTATAGTTGTCCTTTATTTTTTTGATATCCTAATTATCTATGGAATGAATTAATACAACACCTTATTACATTATTTATTGAACCTTAATATCAAGTTGACTCATATTGACTAGTTGGAGTATGTTATTTTGGTCCTAAATTTGGAATTCTGATTTATAATGTCATTTTCATGCTCATGGACTCATCTGAGTGAGTTCTACATTTAGGAATTAGACCCAAGACAACATAAATATAAAATAGAGTTGAGATTATCCCCCATTAAGGATGTGTCCAAACAAAATGAGGGTTATGTTCTAGTTATTTATCAGTTTTTATATTGATATATAAGCATATGACAATCCATTGGGAACCAAGCAATCAAAGTGAGTTCAAAATGAAGGGGAAAGTGTAGGGGACACAATTTTCACCATTGTAGTTTTTTTTTTTTTTTTTGTAATGTTGACTAACATGTAAAGTACTATGAAGATGCATGTTGAGATAAAATATAGTTAACATTGAAGTAAATGTTAAAAATATCACTAGTATAATATAAATAATGATATCAATTCAATACATTCTCATCACTATGAGTGCTCCATATTGAAGCTTATAAAAATATAAATAAAATAATAATAATGATAAAACATTGTTAAGCAAACAATTTCTTACAATATCAACATTAAAAAATGGATAGGACAAACACACACAACTAGTATATATATGTTAAATAAATCTATCTAATGAAATGTTGTGAGATATCAAATACTTCAAATTTAATTTACTACATCAAAAAATATTTATATTTTATTGTATCTACATTTGCTTTTTTGGTATCAATTGACTTAAGTTTTTTATTTTAAATTGATTTTGTATATCTCCAAAACCTATAATTTTAGCAAATCGTATCTTTATTTTTACTGTAGAATTCCTCTTGACATTAATAATGTTTGTTAACTTGTGCGATACTAAAAATTTTAATGGTTGGAGAGATTTTTGTTAGCAAACAACTCAATTTTAAGGTACTTCAAATTTTTAATGTTATGGAAATGACTTTCACTCTAAGGTAACTTCTAATGAAGGCCCTTGTATTGCCTTTCCATGTTAGACCTTGGATTTTATTCAAATTTGTGTTTTAAATCTTGGGCTAGGCCTAAATGGAATTAAATATAATAAGATATTTATTTAGATTACAACCTTTAGTATAGTTTTTGTGTAGATATATTTATGAATATATATAATTCTTTTCATAATGTTTATTTTCTTGTCTCTACTAAACATAGGCTCTTTGCTAAATCAAGGTCATCTCTCCAAACATTTGGGAAAACCAAAAAAATTGAACACCATGTATTGATGTCCTTTCAACAACAACCAAAAAAGCTATCTTAGACATATAAAAAAAGTTATGCATTATGAAATGAAACTCTAACAAATTTATAATTTATTTCACATCAAAAGAGTATATTAAATAAAAAATATATAACAATTTCAAAAATTCACGCACTAGATATTGGTAGCACTATTAATAATTCACACACACAAGCACATTGTGTGTGTGTGTGTGTGTGTATGTATACACACATTTATATATACACATGCATGCATATAACTATATATAGACGTCCACATACATATATGCATGTATATTATAAAAACATACATACATTTACACATAAATAGATAGATACACATTCACACATGCAAATTACTATATATATATATACATATATATATATCAAACCATCTTTACAAATAGATCAATGCACTTGAAGACCCAAATATCTAAAAAAATGAAATACCCCAGATCTAATAACGCATAACTTTTAGACAAAAAAATTATACAACCAAGTTCTTCAAGAGAATTTAGGTTGTATAGTGACTATTTCCACAACTCACAATGGGAAAGAGAAAATGGTTTTGCCAAAAGATTACAAAATATAAACTATACTGAATTAACTATGCATAAGGAATTGATAGCTAATCATCTAGTTCTTTTACGTAACCATGGGATGAAACACAAGCTTGTCATAAGCACTTCATACTAGTTATATTCCAAATATTAAGCATCCTCAAATGTCACTAGGGGCATAAGATAGCATGTAACTAAGATGCACTCTTTTTCACCATATGTGAATGATTGATCTTTATTGGTATAATTGATTTATTCTAATTATACTTAAGCTTACTTAGGATGATGCATCTATAGGGAATGGCTTAATTTATTGAATCCATCAGTTACAATATTGTAATCCAATGAATGTCTATTATCAATAATATCTTGAACTTGAATCTTGTTGCAATTGTCTTTCTATTCTCTTGTAGAACTTATCTTGGTCTTTCATTTCGTCTTGCAATAGTATTGTAGAATTACCTAATATTCTAATGTGATATCAAAGCTCTTAAAGTGTGAATACTTCTTCTTAAGAATAAAAAGATTGGCTTGATTCAATTGTAAGTGTAGAATAAGACTTTAGACATCATGATTTCATAGATTATTCTAACAAATTTTAACTATAAAAATGCCTATATCTAGGTAAAAATTGTTTGTGTAGCTAAAAACAGATAGTCAATAGACCATTTGGCCCCTCCCCAATTCGCTAGTCATAAAATCATCAAAAGCTAGTCGAGTTCACTTTGTATTGGTTTGGCTCGCATGATCTCTTTGCTGGAATGGGTGATTTATATAGTCTTCATTTATTCATTGTCATTGGACTTTTCATTTGGTGGTTGTTGAAGGACCGATCCTTATTTCAAATTGGAACTCCATTTAATTCCTCTACGTACAGTTTATTTGTGTTTGTAAAATTGTGCATTCATGGTGGATGAGTATGATATTTTTGCAGGTCGCACAGTTTTTGTGATCTTGCTTTCATCCCACATTCATGAGACTTCAAAACACTTAGTTGTTTAGCAGTTGGCTTAAATGACTAGCTCAGTGAGGTTTGTGATTTCGTGTACAGTTATTATTGTGAAATTTTGTTTTCTTTTGATTGCATTTTGGTTATAAACATTACATACTAGACTCTTAAGTAAAAAGTGATAAATAGCCAAAAATAACTCTTTTTTTTTCTTAGCATGTGATGTTTAAGATGGTCATCATAATTAGTCGTGGAACCTGCACTAATAGATCCCGCCATAACATTATTTTCACCTCAGCACAATCAGCAGTCACATGAGTGACAACCAATTTAGGCCTCAGGTGCTCAACAAGCACCCTATATGTCTCAAAGAGGTTATTCTTTTCCTTTTCGCATAACTTGGGAAACATAAGCAGTTGACAACAAATAAGCTATCAACAAAACATTATTTTCGTGAACTTCACATGATTGGTGCAAGTTCCTTTAAGTAGTTTTGTTGTTTAGTAGTGATTTTGCACTTGAATATAAATCTTGGTTTGGGTATTCTTTCATTGATCTCAATTAATCTGAAAAATGTATCATAATTGTAATCATCAGATGTAGAACACATCCTCCTGTAATAACTTTGACTAAGGATACTTATGGTTCATGGGAAAAATGAACCATCACACATTGTAGATGGCTTAGTCTCTTGCCTCATCTTTATGGACTTATTCCTAGGCCATAGACACAATGGAAGAAAATAGTTTCGAAAGAAAGAAATGTTCATTTTGAGGATTTATAAGTATGAGTTTTAGTTTAAATTTGTGCCATGCATTCTACTCAAACATCATAAGTATTATGTACCCATACATAATTTCGACCATTGTTTGGGATCATTTTGGAGATCCAAATGTTCATCCATTCCCATATGATCATGTTAGAGATTTCCTCCTTCCAATTGATGATGTAGATAAAATTACTCATAATGATAAAACTGAAGAGAAGATTGGATATTATGCATTATTTAAGAGGTATGATCATCTAGTGACTCCACCTATAGCTATGGCTTCTCCAGTTGAGATCACACATTCATCTCTTATTGGTGATTCAATTTATTCATTGCAAGACATATCGATTTATCTATATTGGTTCATTGTTTGTGGAGTCTCACATTTAAAATTTGGGATACACATTTGAGAGGATTTTGCTCCTATTTGATTAAAACTGAACATCAAAATTAGATAACCTTATTCATTATCATTGGAGATTAACATTCATGGGTCTCTACCTTTTCTTGATATGTCACATGGCTTGGTTCATCTTGATCATGGTTATGTAATGGATTCTTCAAGCATGGAGGCTATCATTCAATAAATATCATTTAAGATTCTATAAAGTTAGAAAGATTTTTTTTAGAAAATTATATTTATTGATTCAATCATACGATAAAAATGATTAAAGAGAACAAGAAAACATAAAATTATGCTAAGAATTGACGATGATGTAAGTTGACCAGTGATATTAATGTTCTATGATATTATAGATGTATCTCAATAGTTATCCTTTGTTTTTTTTGATTTCCTAATTATCTATGGAATGAATTAATACAACACCCTATTACATTATTTATTGAACTTTAATATCAAGTTGACTTATATTGACTAGTTGAAGTAGGTTATTTTGGCCCTAAATTTGAAATTATAATTTATAATGTCATTTTCATACTCATGGACTATCTGAGCAAGTTCTACATTTAGGAATTAGACCTAAGACAACATAAATATAAAACAGAGTCGAGATTATCCCCCATTAAGGATGTATCCTAATAGAAAGAGGTTTATGTTCTAGTTATTTATTAGTTTCAATATTGATATATAACCATATGACAATCCATTAGGAACCTTGCAATCAAAGTGAGTTTAAAATGAAGGGGAAAATGTAGGGGACACAATTTTCACCATTATAGTTTTTTTTTTAGTGTTGACTAACATGTAAACTACTATGAAGATGCATGTTGAGATAAAATACAGTTAACATCGAAGTAAATATTCAAAATCTCACTAATATAATATAAATAATGATATCAATTCAATACATTATCATCATTATGAGTGCTCTATTTTGAAGTTTATAAAAATATAAATAAAATCATAATGATAAAATATTGTTAAGCATTTAGCATAGTTGCTGACTACATTTTCTTACAATATCAACATTAAAAAATGGATAGGATAGACACACATAACTAGTATATATATCTTAAATAAATCTATCTAACAAAATGTCGAAAGATATCAAATACTTCAAATTTAATTTACTACATCCAATAATATTTATGTTTTATTGTATCTACATTTGATTTTTTGGTATTGACTTAAGTTTTTAATTTTTAATTTTAATTTTAAATTGATTGGTTATATCTCCAAAACCTATAATTTTAGCAAATCATATCTTTATTTTTGTTGTAGAATTCCTCTCGACATTAATAATATTTCTTAACTTGTGGGATATTAGAATTTTTAATGGTTGGAGAGATTTTGTTAGCAAACAACTCAATTTTAAGGTACTTCAAATTTTTAATGTTATGAAAATGACCTTCACTCTAAGGTAACTTCTAATGAAGGCCCTTGTATTGCCTTTCCATGTTATGCCTTGGATTTTATTCAAATTTGTGTTTTAAATCTTGGGCTAGGCCTAAATGGAATTTAATAAAATAGGATATTTCTTTAGATTACAACATTTAGTATAGTTTTTGTGTAGATATATTTATGAATATATATTTTTTTCATAATATTATTTTCTAGTTTCTACTAAGGATAGGCTCTTTGCTAAATCAAGGTTATCACTCCAAACATTTGGGCAACCAAAAGAATAGATTTTTTTTGTACAAAAAAAAATTGAACACCATGTATTGATGTCCTTTCACAACAACAGCAGCAAAAAAGCTATCTTAGACATATAGAAAAAGTTATGCATTACGAAATGAAACTTTAAAAAATTTATAATTTATTTCATGTCAAAAAAAATATTAAATAAAAAATATATAACAATTTCAAAAATTGATGCACTAGATATTGGTGCTATTAATAATTCACACACACACATTATGTGTGTGTGTGTGTGTGTGTGTGTGTGTGTGTGTGTGTGTGTGTGTGTGTGTGTGTGTGTATAGACGTTGACATACATATATGCATGTATATATATAAAAACATACATACATTCACACATAAATAGATAGATACACATCCACACATGCAATTACTAAAAAAATTAACATTTCAAACCATCTTTACAAATAGATCAATGCACTTAAAGACCCAAACATCTAAAAAAATGAAATACCCCAGATGTAATAACCCATAAATTTTAAACATGAAAAAATATACAACCAAGTTCTTCAAGAGAATTTAGTTCATATAGTGACTAGTTCCACAACTCACAATGGGAAAGAGAAAATGATTTTCCCAAAAGCTTACAAATATAAACTATACCAAATTAATTATGCATAAGGAATTGATAGCATATCATCTTGTTCTTTTACGTAACCATGGGATGAAACACAAGCTTTTCATAAGCATATCATACTATATTCCAAATATTAAGCATTCCCAAATGTCACTAGGGGCATAATTAACATGTAACTAAGGCACACTCTTTTTCACCATATGTGAATGATTGATCTTTATTGGTGTAATCAATTTATTCTAATTATACTTAAGCTTACTTAGAATGATGCATCTCTAGTGGTTTGCATATGAGACGCTTAGAAATTTGCACATTTTTATCACATTCCACTTTATGTATGATATTCATTTTTAGTGTGCTTTTCACATTTTCATCCTCCACATGTTGCACATAATTCATTGTGTAATGAAGGATGATCCTATTGGAAGTATATATGATAGGCTAAGTTACTGAGAGGGGAGGGGTGAATCAGTAACCAAAAACTTAATCCTTTATTTACCAATTAATCCTTCATGTGTATTCTAATCTAATTGCATGCATGAGAAATTGAAAGCATTAAAACATTCATAACACTTTGACACACAATATGGTGACCTAGAAACCTTCCAAATAGAAAGTAAAACTAGGGTGTGGATGATACCCACAAGATTTAGTACTGTAGTTTAAAGTTGGCCTGTTAAGACTTACAATGATCACTTCTGATGATCTGCCCTGTTAGGAGCAATAAGGACTGCTAGGTCCACTTTACAAAAGGATTTACAAACATACAATGAAGTATGCACTCAGTAAAGATATTTACAAAAGATTGTTAAGTCTACCTTGTGAAAGGATTTAACTAATCCACCTATTAGGATGAAATAGTGGCTGATCTTTGATCTACAACTTGGTTTTCTAAGTGAGATTCCTTTGAGTGTAATGATCACCTTGTTGTGATAGATAAATCTTTGCTGCTCCTTATATTGCTCTAACCTTTGTACTTCACACTTCTACTCTTCTCTACTTATTACATTACTTTCATTACTTATTTTGGATGTGATACAATACATTACATATATACCAATCCAATTTACAATTCAACAAAGTTGGCTACAATACAAGTTTACACAAAATACACAAAGTCGGCTCAACTATAGGAACTCAGGTTCTGAAGACTAGCTTAGGGAGGTTCTAATACTTTGCATCCATTGTCAATGCTTGGCATCATCATGCACTTAGGAGACATAGAAGCTTGGTACATACTGATCACTTCCAGGTAGTCTTGAACTTGATATGCACTAGTGACTCGCTGAATACTGTAAGACTCGGCATATAAACTGAATCACTTGATTCACATTGCATAGCTTGGTCAATGCTATTGCTATGAGCTTGGTATAAACGGAATCACTTGGTTAACACTGAGTGGCTCAGTCCACATTGGATTCACATCACTATAACTATGAAATTGGTAAGCATTGCACAACTCGATTTGCATTGAGAGACTCAGTAAACACTAAGAAGCTCAGTTTACACTGTTGATCACCAACCCGGTAGAAACTTCTTGGTGCAAACTGAATACTATTCTTTGAACTTGGTAGCAACTATAGAACTCAATAAAGACTAAAATGCTTGGTTAATACTATTAACTATACAATAAGTTTGATAGATACTTACTATCTGAATAAGTGTGTATCACTAATAACAAACTTGACTGCAATGTCAACAAATCCAACTTTGGTCAACACGTGATTCCACCTTATTTAGGTGATAACTTATCTTATCCTTATCATTATCTCTTAGTGTCTTTCTTATATAATAACATATGTCTACATTGTAAACTATTTCAATTAAATTAGTCTAATCCAAAAAGTTACAATATTGTAATCTAATGAATGTCTATTATCAATAATATCAATCTTGAATCTTGTTGCAATTGTCTTTCTATTCTCTTGTAGAAATTATCTTGGTCTTTCATTTGATTGTGTAATAGTATTGTAGAGTTACCTAATATTCTAACATGCTATCAAAGCTTTTAAAGTGTGAATACTTCTTAAGAATAAAAAAATTGGCTTGATTCAATTGTAGGTGTAGAATTAGACTTTAGACATCATGATTTCATTTAGAGATTATTCTAACAAAATTTACCTATAAAAAATTATATATCTAGGTAAAATTATTTGTGTGGGGGAAAAAATAATAGTCTGAAGAACATTTGGCCCCTCCCCAATTCCCTAGTCATAATATTAGTCAAAAGCCCATATTTATACCTAGACATCTAGCTCATTCACATCTCTTGTTAGCATACTTTATTTGGTAATTAGATAGAAGTTTTATTATCTTCACCAACATTTTTGCCTATGTATGCGGCCTTGGTGTTATTTGTTGGTGTTTGATCCCATGGGTAGAAGTAAGTGGTTTGTGGAACAATTAGGTTGTGTTGGAAAGCTTGGGCATTCTATTATCAAATCAAGTTTCCCACATTTTTGCATTTAGATAGTCTATGGTGTTTAGTTTGGCGAATTCAATGTTGAGGACCCTGGGTGGTGCATTCATATTATTTTTGAGTTCACTTTGTATTGGTTTGGTTTGCATGATCTCCTTTCTAGAATGGGTGATTTATATAGTCTTCATTTATTCATTGTTTGTGACGCACTTTTTTCATTGGATTTTTCATTTGGTGGTTGTTGAAGGACCGATACCCATTTCAAATTGGAGCTCCATTTATATCTTCTATGTACTATTTATGTGTTTCTAAAATTGTGCATTCATTGTGGATGGGTATGATATTTTTGCAGGTCACAAAGTTTTTGTGATCTTTCCTTCATCCCACATTCAAGAGACTTCAAAACACTTAGTTGTTTAGCAATTGGCTTAAATGAGTAGCTTAGTGAACTTTTTAATTTTGTGTAGTTACTGTTGTGAAAGTTTGTTTTCTTTTGATTACATTTCGGTTATAAATATTACATACTAGTGATTGAATCTTAAGTAAAAAGTGATCAATAATCAAAATTAACTTATTTTTTCCAAACTTATTTTTTTCTTAGCATGTGATGTTTAAGGATGACCTCATTTACATGGGTTGTGTTGGAAGATAAAAATGACCACTAAGTGGTGTACATGGGAAATTCTTGGTCATCATAATTAATCGTGGAACCTACACTAATAGATCCTTCCATAACATTATTTTCACCTCAGCACAATCAGCAGTCACATGAGTGACAACCGATTTAGGCCTCGGGTGCTCAGTAAGCACCCTATATGTCTCAAAGGGGGTATTATTTTCTTTTTCTCATAACTTGGGAAACATAGGAATTTTACAACAAAAAAGGTATCAACAAAATGTTATTTTCACAAACTTCACATGATTGGTGCAAGTTCCTTTAAGTAGTTTTATTGTTTAGTAGTGATTTTTCACTTGAAGATAAATATTGATTTGGGTATTCATTCATTGATCTCAATTAATGTGAAAAATGTATCATAATTGTAATCATCAGATATCGAACACATCTTCCCATAATAACTTTGACTAAGGATACTTATTGTTCATGGGAAAAATGAACCATCACACATTGTAGATGTCTTAGTCTCTTGCCTCATCTTTTTGGACACGTACCTAGGCCACAAACACAATGGAAGAAAATAGTTTGGAAAGAAAGAAATGTTCATTTTAAGGATTTATTATATATTTTTTAGTTTAAATTTGTGTCATGCATTCTACTCAAACATCATAAGTATTATTTACCCATACATATTTTGGACCAGTGTTTGGGATCATTTTGGAGATCCACATGTTCATCCATTCCCATATGTTCCTATTAGAGATTTCCTCCTTCCAGTTGATGATGCAAATACAATTACTCATAATGATGAAACTAAAGAGAAGATTGAATATTACGCATTACTTAAGAGATATGATGATCTAGTGACCACCTATAGCTCAAGCTTCTCCAGTTGAGATCACACATTCATCTCTTATTGGTGATTCAATTCATTCATTGTAAGACATATCTATTTATCTATATTGGTTCATTGTTTTTGGACTGTCACATTTAAAATTTGGGATACACATTTGAGAGGATTTTGCTCCTATTTGATTGAAACTTCATCAAAATTAGATAACCTTATTCATTATCATTGGAGATTGGCATTCATGAGTCTCTACCTTTTCATGATATGTCACATGGCTTGGTTGATCTTGATCATGGTTATGTGATGGATTCTTCAAGCCTAGAGGTTCTCATTCATTATTTAGAGGCATCATTCATATTCGATGATAATTTTGGCAACAATGTTGTTACTTCATCTTTGACTTTAGAGCTTGTTCAAAGTTAGTTTCCATGTGTTCCTTCCTTGTCACCTTCTATTGTGATTGGGAATGTTCCTAATGGTTTGTGGAATCTTCATCATCCAAGGACATGGAGACACAATAGAATATTTGAGAGACAACATCGTCACAATACATTTGGATTCCACTTCCTAATGACTATGTATAATGGAAAGTATTATGGCATTTGCACTTGGTCCATCTTCTTCCCAAGGGGATAAATTTTATTTGTAGGAATTGGACTATGTTTTGTCTCCAAACACTTACCATATTTGTAGGACATTATACATTATGGGGGACCCAATTGTCTCCTTCTTTCCTTTCTTTAGAGGGATAAATTTATTGCAAACACATGACATTTGTAGTCCTTGGGGGCTCTTGAATCCTACATCTATGCATCTTGTTTGTAATCATCTTTCTTTTGGAGGGGATTTTTGTCCCGTGATATTTTCTTCTTTTCTTTGTTTTATGAAAGATTTCATGCATTGCATTTTCATGTCATACATGGGTACCTAAAATGGCCTAGTAATATAGATCCATATTACATTGTGAGTTTAAGTGAATTTTCATAAGTTTCACTTATAGGGGGTGTTGGTATAATTAGTTAATCTCGATTACACTTTACTTATTCTTACTTACTAATAATGCATTGCATAGTAATTTGCATATGAGACATCTAGGAGTTTTCAACTTAATTTTCACATGGTGCAGGAGAAATTCCACTTTAGGTGGTGATAGTTCTTATCACATTTAACTTTATGTGTGGGATCCCACTTTATTGCATCTATCACATTATCATCCTCTAAATTTTACACATATTTCATTGCATAATGAAGGAGGATCCAACTTTCATTGACATGTGATTTCACCTTGTGTAGCTGATAACTTATCTTATCCTTATCATTTTCTCTTATTGTCTTTTCTATATGAGTAGGCACACCTACATTGTAAATAATTTCATTTGAATAAAATAAATTCATCCTTTAAGGTATTGTAATATAGTGAATATCCATTATTAATAATATAATTCTTGCATCTTGTTGCAATTGTCTTGTTATTCTATCATGAAAGCTATTTTGGCCTCTCATTTGATCCCAGGGGTGTTGTGTAGTCACCTAAAACTCTAACAATTCCTACTAAGTGTAATAGGTTGATTCAAAAAACTTAATGCACTTGTTAAATATGTCAATAAATCCCACATGAAGTAACCTATTGTCCAAGAGAGCTTTATTAAATGATCAACCAAGGAAGAACAAACATACAATGGACCTACATTATATTTACACTATGGGAGATTGAGATACTCTATCAATTGTGCAAAGGAAATTAAATCAAAAGAAACGAATGAATTGAAAATATAACACTAATGGAAATGATTTTAATTATGCAATACTATTTGCAAATAAATTGTGTGTGGATTGGCTAGATAGTTGATACAAAAGTAGTTGCAAGTGGTGCAAAACTATTGTAATTAACTATAGTGTAACACGACTTATCCCAAATGAATTACTAATAACACTTGAGAATATTAAATAAACAAAAAATATTGATAATGATGTTAGGCAATGCAATAGAAAGAAAATCAATAATGGATTCCATCTCTTAAAAAAATGGAATTCACCATTCCAAGGTGTGGATAGGTCAAGTGGAACGGTGCGAATGTGCACACAGATGCCCTTGTTGATAAATAAGTGGAATCTATAGATTTCAAGAATATTCTATAATTCATAATTCACAATTTTAGAATCCATAATTTATATTAACTATGAAGCAATCCTCAAAGGACATTAAACAAAATTAATATCTTTTAATTCATCAAATCAATTATAATTATGATTTATGTGAACTCGTGATTATAATGATTCATGTAATGTACACATTTTCTCACAACAATTATGATTTAGGACATGCACATACCAAACCCTCATTGTTGCCTATGCAATCACCACAAAAGATCATTACCACTCTAATCACAAATGATATGAGATGATTTCTTCTTCCACCTAGAAACCAATCTTGCATTTAGTCATTTAAACTAACATAGCTTTAATTTCACGATCTTATGATGTAGACACCCAAAAATGAACATGCTTGTTACTCAACATTAAATTCACTAATTACTATGCTATAAATTGACACTACTTTAATCATTAAATAATAGTCTATTTCCTCCTAAATCCAATCTTTTAATCATCTAATAATGTCTTTAATATTTATTAAATAATTAAATTTAATTAATTAATCATTATTGATTAATTTAATTCACTTTCTAATTTCTTATAGCTTACATAAATATTATTAATTATTTAAACTAGATAATATTTTCCTCTTCATTATATTAAATAATAAATTTAATTTAATGTTAATTTCTATCTAATTTCATGTTTCTCAATAACTACAATTTTTAACACAAATTAATTTCTTAAAAATCTTTAAAACAATCAAAATTGTGAATAATTGTAAATTGTAAAAATAAATAAATATTCACAAATTAAAAAAACAAATTTGAAAATCATTACCTTTCAAAAACAAAAATAAAAGAATGAAACTTGTATGGGAGATCTTTATCTTCTTATCTTTTCCTATTTGTGTATGAAGTTGCATCATCAAAAGTTGCATCTCCCAATCCAATCAACGAAATTCCTGACATTTACTAAGAAAAAACACATTTCCATGCCTCTACAAGCTATATTCCCTCATCAATACAGCTTCATTTTTTTTTAATAAGGAAAACTAAAACATGCTCTAATCTTAGGTTTCAATAGTTAACGTACATGTTGGTTTTTTTCTTCATATTAATTTGACTTCTTTTATTTATTTAGTTTTCGGGGTTTAATTTTAGTTTTTGAGAATTCTGGTTTTGGGTGCCTAGGTGATGAAAAGTTTAGTTTTTTTCAAGTTTTATTTAATTAATTTAAATTTATAAGTTAATTAGTTTAGGATTTATAATTTTTCAATTAACTATATATTTTTAGTTAGATTCTATTTTTAGATTAGATTATATTTTTAGATTAAAGTTTTTTTTGAGTTGTGTTAAGACTTTTATTTAAATTAGATTTTTTGTGGTATGATTTTCTTTTTGTAGAGATTTTGTTTTTTTTTCTCTCTTTTTTTGGACTTGTCAAGGTGCTAATCAATTCTAAAAATATTATTTTGAATGAGAAAATTGTAACTTTTGAATATTTTGTGAAATTTAATAATACATACAAGGGAAGAATTTCCATGATTAAACTTTTATCCTTAAATTAATTTATATGCATTTTCGAGGTTTCCTTCACTTGTGTGTCTTGTATCAGACTAATGTGTGAGATAATCACTATGGATGCATAGGAGCTAGAACAATCGCTAGTAGGTGAGTATCGAAAAAATTAAACCGCTGAATTATCTCAAAACAGTGTCTAGCCTATGCTAGCTTTGAATAAGGTAAGCTTAATCCTTCACATTTTGCTTAAATTGCAACATTTAAAGTTCAAAATAAAGCATAAGTAGGAGAAATTGACGTATTTGACTCACTCGATATTTGGCCTACACTCTCAACTCTTTGAGTTGATCAAAATCTCAAATATGTCAAGTGTTTCAATAGAAATCAATTTGGAAAATGAATAAACACACTAACATTTAGAGCCTACTTTTTTCATTATTTAAAGGCTTGGAAATAAACTTTGATGATTGTGTTTGGAGGTGAAAAGTAATAGTGATATGCTCTCACCCTTCTAGGGGTGATCAATTTTTTTGACTTGCTTTTCATTTTATTTGCTTTAATGAAAAATGGTACTTAAATAGTCATAGAAGGGCACACCTCCCAAGTGTTTTAGCATAGTCAGTGAGAGGGATGACCTTGAGTAAGATACAAAATTGCTTTAGCACAAGTTAATCCAAGACGCTCTAAAATAGAACACTTGTTATTTTTTTGGGATGAAATATGGGGATCATTTTAATAGAACTTCATCTAGTAGTCCTATATTGGATTCTGCAAAACCTCCCCATTGTTGGTGGGAAGCTCTCTTAATTGAGAGGTAAAAGAAAAGATCTTTAAATGGGTCATTTGATTAAATCCTGGTTAATTAGCAATCCTCCCTTTTTAGCCATGTTGAACCAATTTGTTCTTAGATAGATTACTTGGTATCTATTTTTGTGCAAGACTAGCGAGTTTGAATGAGAACATACACTCGTTGTTTGATTTCAAGATTATTGATTGGAGTGTGTGTTGTGTTTGGCTATCATTTTTTGTTCTATTATTTGAACCATATTGTGTATAAGTATTCTCAACAAGCTTTTTAAACAAATTTGAAAGCTCACCATCAAGGCCTACAAGTCCTTAGAGGTAACAAATTAATCAACCAAACAATCTTAAACCATAGAGATACATCTTCCTCTATAAAGACTTCATCTAAAGACACACTTAAACATTCTACCAAACTCATCAACTTAAGTTAAACTCAAACTCTTTCAATGAGAAACTATTGGGATGGTTGAAAGATAACTTTGATGGTTGTACTAAAAGAAAACCTGGAAGAGTTAGGTGTGGTGGAGTCTCAAGGGACCATTATAGCAGAGTGGTGGATGTTGTGGCAATCTCTATTGGTTATTAAACTAGCCATAAAGCAAGTCTTTTCTACCCTTTACACTATTAGAATAACAGTGGAAACCAGTTATCAGAATTTATGGTTGGAAGTAGATTCCTTAAATATAATTATATGTTGAATAATAAGAATATGATGATGTGGAATATTGAAGGAAGTATTCTAGAATTAAAAAATTTGAATAATATTTTTGATAATATTATTATTGTTGTCACCTAAATTTGCACCCTATCAAATTACAAGAGAAATTTGATAACTTAGGCCAACATTGGAATAGCCAAAGGCTATGGGTAGCCTATCAATGGCTGAACCTCCAGATTCTAGGCCGGCTCCTTTATCGGAAATCACCTGATTGATTCTTCTAACACTACTTTCTTCCTAAGAAAAGGGTTAAGGAAGATTGCAAAACGGAAAATATAAACTACTTCCTAAAAGGTGATGCACCAAATATGTTTAAAGAAAGGTTTCAATGAATAACAACCATTTCACCATCAATATACAGGAAAAACAATAATAAGCACTCAAACTTTATATTGGCCTAAAACAGTGTTTCACATTAAGGTTTTGATTCTCACTCATTAAGAAAAATAGAAATTTTTAACTTAAAAGGATGAAAATTAAACAAACACAAAAGGTGAACTGCAGACAAAATACACTCCAGTGACAAGGTAAAAACTAAGACAGATTTAGCAAGGAACCCTTGGATTCACAGACTAACCTATCAAATCAGAAGAACTACACAGTACCACAGAAAAAGATTGAGGCTTGAAAATATTTTCCAAAATGAACTTGTAAAATGCTCGTCATATATTCAACTTTTCTTCAAAATAGTTACAAAAAAACACATAACAATATTCAGGATAAAATATCACTCAATACTATTTTGCATAACTCAGAACTGCCTTCCAATGAGTTCTAAAACTCATTAAGTACAAAACCCAACCTCTTGGGTCGTATGCAAAATGATAGTACAAAAAAGAGGACTTAATCACTCACCTAATGAAGTCCTATCCCTGGGAAAACTCCATTATCTCATTAAGAACCCAATGACTCACTAATAATTGCCCTAAAAACACTCTAACAGCCAATAAATCTCCTCCAACTACCAAGGCAAAGTCAAATTCGACCCCAAAGCCTATATTCTCTCCTAAAAGGATTCACAATGTTTGCAAAAATTAAAAATCCATAATGGGAAAAAGACAACTCATTTATTTCCTTTTGCATTAATAATAAAAAATATTCAATGACTTATAATAATGTCATTTAAATATTTTTATTTCACATTGACATGTATGCAAAAGGAAAACAAATAAAATAAAATAGTGTTTTTGTTATTTTTGCATTAAGAAAATAATATTAAATGATTAAAATTAATCATTTTAATATTATTTCAATGTTATAGTTATGCAAAAAAAAACAAGTAACATTATAAGCTTCAAAAAGCTTCTAAGGCATTAACAATAAAAACAATTTCACTCCCCTCAAATATGAATAAAATTCAAAAGGGATAAAATCCCATCAAAAGCCACAAATCCCAAATTATATAGAAAATAACATAGGGTGTTGAAACTTTAAGTTTTACCCTAACTCTCATCATTTGATATCTTGAAGCTTTCGAATACGAAAGGAGAGAAATGAGGGTTTGAGGAGACTTGCAGAGTTGAATTTGACTGATGATTTTTCCTTCTTCCTCCATATGCATTCGTTGGAGTTCACTCTACAATAGCTGTTCGTATCACTTGAAGGTATGAAATCTTTGCCATTTTACACATGAACTCATTCTTATTGGTTGTCATGAATACTTTTCTATATCTGATATTGTTTTGCTGAAAATATGAGTTAAAAAAAAAATGCCAAGTGAAACCTTGCTTTGAAAAGTTTGTTGGCTTTTTCTTCTTAATTCGAGTCATTGTCTGAAGATATGGTTCTCTCAGCTACATCTTCAAGGTCAAAAGACGTGACCCATTCCACAGACACAAGCAATGCAAACATGTGATAGAGCCTAAGTAGGGTGCAGATGGTTTTTCTGGTCGTGATTTGAATTCTAGATGGAATTGAACTCTAACAAAGAAAGGGTGACTAGGTATCTCCATTATCTCCATCCGCTTGCCACTTTCATCCCTACCCAAAAAAATAAGTCCAACCTTCTCCAAATCATCAACCACCTCAGGATTGACCTCGTATCGATGTCGATGTCTCTCTACCACAGAGTGAACATTTCCATATAGCTTAGAAGTAATACAATTAAGAGTTGGGAAGATTGATTTTCTTGAACCTAGCTGCATTGTACTCCCCATATGAGTCTTTGAGCCCTCTGGCATGAAAATGACACACAGATGTGGAGTTTGTTCATGAAATTATGTACTGTTAGCACCCCCTAAACCAAGAACAGATCGCACAAATTCAATTACAGAAATCTGCATCCCCAAGCAAACACCAAGATAGGTTATTCCATTTTCATGAGCATACTTTGTTGCCAGTATTTTTCCTTCTATACCACAGTCACCAAATCCTCTTGGAACCAAAATAACAGCTGCACTCTTCAGAGCATTCCTTTTATGCATTTCTTGTAGTAATATAGCCACGTTGTTTGATGCCACAACTAACATCTTTTCCAGTTCAATAACCTTGTCTGAGAGTCTTAAAATGTCATCTTTGAGCACCTCTCTTTGGGGTTCTGATTTTAATATTTTTTTTTTCGTATTCTTGTATCTGGGTCTTCAGTTAAGCTTTCTCTGTTACTAATTTGGATTGCATAACATGCAGGCTTGCACATGCACTTTATTTTAGAGACAACTTCTTTTGCAGTTCCTTGAGATGAGCTTGGACATTTTTCACTATTCTCTTGTCTTCTTCAATGGTAGTTTGCAGTTATTTTTCAATATGTTCCTTTTCAGCAATAAGCAGGTTTGTTTTGATAACTTCAGCATCATATGATTCACTTATTTGTTCCTTCTCAACAAATAGTTCTTACGACTCAAGTTCTCACTTTTAGTAATTTCTTCTGCAGTGTTCAATCTTGAAGACAAGTCATTCAAATGAACACTCAATTCCTCAAATGATTTCAATCTTTCAGTCAACTTTTCCTCCAAAACTTCCTTGCTACCTTCAGCTTCTTCTACTTTCATGGCCAAAACCTATAAAGTCTTTGTAAATTGATCATATATCATCTGCATGGAAGACAGCTTCGAGTCCAACCCTCTCCAAAGTTTTGCATCTTCTCTCTGCTTCACTTTAAGCTTATCATTTTCATTACTAATGTGGTGCAACTTTAGTTCAAGCCAAAGTATTTGATCTGAAGACTTCTTCAACTTGGAATTCTCTTTTCTATTGTAGATTTAATGATGCTAACACATGACAGCATTGCATATATTACTCTTTTTAATTGGATTTTTCCCTTCCTTTGATTTTCTTGGGCTTAAAAAAAAATCTTTCTTGGAGCTGTCATATTACCCTTTCATCCATCCATGCCACTGAATTCTGAAAAATAATTTAGCATATCTTTTAGCATTAAATGATCAAATCTTATGATAAAAATGCTCTTAAAGCATACAGTCTTCCATTTTGTTAGTTACAGTGCTGTTATAGAAACCCCAATAACAAAAATCTACTCTTTCTTTGTCATTCGTGAGGCTGTTATATAAATTGTCCTATAGCACATAGTGATTATTATATTTTATTTTTCTCTTTCTGATACTACAAATGAAACTGTGACTTTATTGTTGCTCTGACTTTACTTGCTCAATTATATCTGGATATGTTGATTAAGTTGACTTATAGGGTTCAGGCATGAGCTCGTGATGCCTATAAATTTTTTTATCAACACTTTAGCTTATCATTGTTTACACTTTTTGCACATGGCACAAACATGTCAGCAATAAAATCACTTGTATACATAGTTTTGATTTTTAGACTCTGATATTGCTGCTCCATGATTAATTGAATTCACTGTTCTTGTTCAAATTAGGATCACGAATAAATGGTACAAGTGTATATGTATGTTTTGCAAAACCATACATTGCTTAGATCCATATGGATCTAACCTGTACCTTTCTTTGACTTTTTTGCAGGAGTTAGATGCTTAGGGAACTAGGGAGAACTGAATTTCAGCAAGGCAATCTCAGGAATGCGGGCTCAGACTAGCCATATACCCCTAGGCAATGGCTGGTTCCCTTTCTTATACTCTTTCATGTTCATTTGTATCATTTATTTTATTTTCTACATGTTCCTTATTTGCACAAGAATAATGAATAGGTTACTCTCATGGCCTTGTGTGAGAGATTTTGATCACTTTTTCATTTAGTACATGTTCTTTAATTCTTTAATGTATAAACACCAAATTGAAAATTGTCATTGTTTAATACAAATAAAGAATTTTCTCATTTTATCAATGCAATGCACTTTTTCGATTTCTATGAACATTGGCAAATGAATGCAATTGATACATAGTAACGAATGTTAAAACAAAATTTCGTAGGTAATGAAATTTCGATAACATTTTTGGCGACTTCCATGGGATGTATGCCTGCTATACAGGAGACCAGTTGTCTTACAAGTCCATTGGGCTATGGAGTCTGATAATGTGGGAATCAAATATTATTGTTCTCAGCTCAGTGTGACTTGGGTGTCTTGTAATGATGAAGACTTGTCTTCATCATTATGAGTTATGCGAATGATACTGAGTTGGAAGTAATGATGGTTGACTCTCGTATAGGTATCTTGATTGGGCAATCATGCTTGTATGTATGTTGTGAAGACATTCGACCAGTTTGTTGTACTCATTAGACATAGAGTCTGAAATATGCACCCCTAGCACCTAAACCTGACACAAAGTGACTTCTAAAGTTGCTAGTTCAATTTTGAATGTATGCTCGTGAATTTAATAAGATTGGAAATTCTTATTAAATTGACGGGTATGCAGAGTTAGAACTCAAGTATCATTTTTAGAAGTTGAACTGTCATAGTCGAACACTTGGTTGGCGTATGTGTGGATGTATGGACTTAAGTGTATGTATGTATGCAAATGCATGGGTATGTAGATATGTATGGCTGACAACCAGACATATTTAGTGTTAGTGATATGTATGTGTGTGTGTGTGTGCATATGTTGGATATATATGCATTTGAGCACACACATTTATGCATGAGTGAATGAAATGGCGGATATGACTGCAGAACAAAGTAAACCAACAACTTAACTAACCTAGACTACCAAACCAAAAATAGGACAGAAAGCAAAACTAAACCAAAAGCAGACACATTTATTGAAAACAAGGGAATCCAAACCTAATATGTACAAAGTAGGACTGAAACTCATACCTCAAAACATGGTTTGAGGTGGATCTCATTCATAGGGATCGGTAGCCTTTCTCCATGCATCTTTGATAACGGAAAAGCATTGTGCTCCTTGTACTCTATAATGATAAAGGGATCGCTCCACATTTTATCAAACTTAGTATGCTACCCCAATCTGCTTTTCAGAACATCCCATTTCAAGACAACATCACCTTCTTTGAACACTTTGACAATTGACTTCTTATCAAAACTTCTTTTCATTTGGAGTTGATGATACTCCATATTCTTCATTTCTTTGTTCTACATTTCTTCTAACTCCATGAGCTCGGCATATCTGACTGCCATTAGGTCCCGCCCCTCTAAAATTTCCAACTGACGCACAATCTCCAAAGCTAGAATTTCCACAGATAAGGATAATCTGGCTTCCTTCCCATAAACCATCATAAAAGGGGAATTTCCAATTGATATTTTTGGTGTTATACGATCTGCCCACAATGCAAATTTCAGCTTAGTATGCAAATTCCGCTGGTTATCTTCCAATGTTCTCTTAATAACCCTTATCAGATTCTTATTTGTGGATTCAGCCAAACCATTACCTTGAGGGTAATAGTTTGAGGATGTATTCAAATGAATACCATGCTTGACAACCCAATCAGTGATTCTTAATCCCAAGAATGCTAATGCATTGTCAGATATAATTGATTCCGGGACTCAAAACCTGGCTACCAAATCTTCATAAAAATTTAGAATCGATGTCTCATTAGCCTCCTTTAATGCCATTGCCTTTGTCCACCTTATAAAATAATCAGTAGCAGTAAGGATCCATTTATGTCCTGAACTGGATAGAGGGCTAATAGGTCCTATAAAATCTAACCCCCACCTGATGAAGGGCTGATCCACTTGAATTGGCTGAAGAGGTAAAGTTCGCAACTTGTCTTTCCCAGCAAAAACAACACATTTGGTACATTTTCTAACCCAAGTATGTGCATCCTTAAACAAGCTTGGCTAGTAGTAGCTAGGCCTTAGGATTTTCCAAGTTGTAGTCCTAGGTGCAAAATGTCCTCCTACTACTCTGTCATGAAACTCATGCAAGATCTTCTCAACCTGATGAGAAGCTACACATCGCAGTAACACACCACTATGGTCCTTTTTGAATAGAACACCTCCAAGCAACAAAAATGGAATTGACTGCAACTTGAAATACCTTCTTTTAGCTTTATTCATATCAGTTGGATATGTGCCATGCTGCAAAAAACTTATCATTTCAGTCATCCAATCACCTTCTAAAACCTCAGCCTCCTCCTGATGTCCAGTTTGTAGCATTAAAACATTGTCCATCTCAGTTAAAAAACAAGGCCTTCAGCTAGCTGTTCACATAAACCTTTACCTCTGACCAACTTGGTAATCTTGATATGCACGTCATATTCCATGACTTTAGTAATCCATCCTACCCTCTTTTCGTTTAAATCCTTGTTTAAGAGGAAAGCCTTCACGCTAGGATGAGAAACCATAAGATTAATCCTGCTGTTATACACTAGAGGTTTAAATTTTTTTAAAATTTTGATAACAGCCAACACATGCTTCTCCACAAAGGAATAACGATGCTCATAGTCATGAAGCCCTTGATTGAAAAAGGCTATTGGCTATTCAAAGCCATCTTCATTTTCTTGGACCAAAATTGCAAAAATACAATCATAGCTCCCATCAGCATAAAGGATAAAATCCTTATCAAAATTTAGATTTGCTAAAGTTGGAGCTTCGCTTAGAGCTTTCTTGATCTCTTCAAAACTCTACTTTGCCTCTTTTGTCCAACTAAAAATTGTATGTTTCTTGAGCATGGCTATCAATGGTTTGAGCAAATCTGCAATGTTATGAATGAACCTTTGAACAAAATTGATCCTTCCTAAAAAAATTTGCAGTCCCTTTTTATAATGAGGCAAAGGCAGCTCCAAAATAGCAGAAACCCGCTCAAGATCAATGGTGGTTCCTTCTTGTGACACAATATAACCTAGAAATTTACCTTGATGAACAACAAACACACTTTTTTTAGGGTTCAAGGATATCCTGAATTCTCTGCAACATTGAAAAACTTGCTTCAAATGGCCAAGATGATCTTTTGCTTCTTTTGAAAATACTGTTATATCATCAAGATATACCAGCACTATCTTGTACATTAGTTTGTCAAAAGCCATATCCGTAGCTTTTTGGAATGTTGCTCTAGCATTAGACAACCCAAAGGGCATCTTTTTATAGTCCATAGTCCCCCACTTGGTTGTAAATGTTGTTTTATACTAATCCTCATCTTTAACCAAAACTTGATTGTATTCGCTATAACCATCTAGCAATGAAAAGCATTCAGCTCTTGAAACAAACTACAATAATTCCTAAGCTCGCCATTCTTTTTCCTTATTGGGACTAGATTTGATACCCAGGAAGTGTGTTTGATTGGAAAAATTATGTTGCTCTCAATTAGTTTGTTAAGCTCTTTCTGCATTAAAGGCTCTAATTTAGGATTCACAAGCCTTTGTTTCTACCTAACTGGTTTAACACTAGCTTCCAATTCAATGGTATGGTGTGCTAATTTTGGATCAAAGCCTTTCAGGTCTCCGTACTCCCAGGCAAAAAATCACTGAACTCATTAAAAAGCTGCATAAAAGACACTTTCTCCTCTGCTATACACACTTTTCCTAGCTTAAGTTTCTTCCCTGCTGAAACCTCCACCTCTTCGTAATGATCTTGTTGTACTTGAATGCTAGATTTTGGCTTTTTAGCTTCATCATCAATATTGAATACTAATTCAAGGGTAACCAATCCCTTTGGGACTTTATTTTTTTTCATCTGGATAATTTGATCATCAAAGAGATGCTAAATTTTATCTTGATTCATCAGAGAGAATTCTGCCTCTTCTCTAATAAAATTAATGATTTGCTGGTCACTGTCAAAAACCTGCCAATGTACGCTATTATCAGGTAAAGCCAGCTTGAAAACCACCTTAATATGTTTGTTCCAGCCTTTTCTGTTGACTTCCTTGGGAACATTAAATTCTACCCCTATGGCAGCTAACCTGTCAGCATGTCTATTTTGATTTCTTGGAATTGAAATCAGATTTATGGCATCAAAATCTTCTAACAAATCCCATACTTTGTTTTTGTAAGATTTCAATAGATTTTTCTTGGCTATATTCAAACTCCTCACTTGATTAACCACTAACTCACTATCTCCATAGATCTTTAAACAACAGATACCCATCCTTCTAGCCCATTCTAGTCCATGTATCAATGCCTCATACTTAGCCGTGTTATTGGAACAACTAAAATAGAAATGACAAGAAGAATAATACCTCTTTCCACTAGGAGATATCAACATACAACCACCATCAGCTCCGACTTTGCTTCTAGCACCATCAAAATACATGTCCCAAACTTGCTCAACTAACTCCTTATCTTGCTGGTCAGTTTCTTTGACCAGATTTGGGATTACGACATTTGGTTCCATCATCATGTAAACTTCAAGGTCTGACTGTTCAACAAGGGTTGAAGTATTTTGTATTTGGTCCTGAACAACCCATTCATCAAGAATTATATCTGGAATACCTTCAATCAAAGTTTGACTTTATGCCCCATTATCCTCTAATTCATTTATTATCAAGTTGGCATTGATAGGGCTAGGATTATAGGGCTCAATGTGATCTTTTGCAATAGATTCAAACTGGATAGTGACTTTGGTGCCATACTTGGTCTTAAACAACATGTGTGACCAATTTGAAGATAGATAACCTCCTATCTTAGTAGTGAAATCACACGGAAGACATAAGGCAAAATAAGGGGGTAACTCATTGATGTAGATATCTTGAGGAATAGAAAAGTTTGGATAGGCATGGAGAAACAAATCCAAACCCTTAACAACACCAATCGTACCTACAGATGTTCCATCTAGCTGAACAACTCCCTTTTCTAGAGGCTCATACTTAATTCCTAGCTTGTCCACAATTTGTTTAGGCATAACAGAGCTGCTAGCTCCCGAATCAATCATACAGTTATGGACTAGGCTATTTCCAATGATTAAGGACACATTAAAAGGAGGTGGTTTAGGCTGTACCAAAGTTTGAACTGCTAGACTTTCTTCAGCATTAGTCAATATGACTTTAGCACTATCGGGACTAGGCTCACTAGACAAATTCAAATCACGCAAAGTTGATTGCAACAAATCCTTTTGTCCCGGAATACTTAAAGAATCCCACAATGACATGGAAACATTAACCTTCTTCATTGAATCTAAAATATTGAAGGTAGGGAAACTTACTTTGGCACCTTTAGAAAGAGTCATTGGATTATCAGTTGCTGGAGCAGTAGGTGGCACACTTGGTTTGGGTACATTTGCTGATTGGTTAGCAGTTGGTAAAGGTTGACCCCTTGGTGAAATCCTTTGGTTGGAAGGAATCTGCTGGGCTTGATTTGTAACCATGGCCACTGCTAGTTTATCTGGTACCACAGCTACTTTTTCTGGTATGTTGGCATCCAAAGCTCTCTTTTTGCTTCTCGTGTTATTTGCTATTGTGTAACTATCCTGGTTAACTCCACAAAAGTCTTCTTTTTGCCAGTTTAATAATGTTGTTTCAGGTTGTTGTTCTACTTGATTGGATGTTGAAACTTTATTGGCTACAACTTGTTGGTTGCCTAGCATACTTTGAATCATCAGTGCTTGATTGATCATTCCATTCACACAAGTATTCTGATTGTGTGCTTGGTTACAAGGATAGCACCATTCAAAATCTTGTACCAGGTTATTCTGAACAGGAACCATTTCCTTTGAAGTACTGGCAAAATTTGGATTATAGGGCTGAAAAGGTCTATTATTGTATGCTCTTTGACCTTGATTTTGCTGGAACTCGGGCCTATTCCCTTGGTTTTGCTGGAACCTAGGTTGTATAGGCTGTTGATAAGGCATATAATTCTGACTTTGTTGCTTTTTAATATTAACTATCTCATTACCAAAGTTTTGTAGCAAGCCTTTAATTTCTTGAAGTTCATTTGACTGAGCTGAAACATATGTTTGTAGTGCATTCTGGGATGTTCCTAGTGCTGGCAGTGCTGGTACAGCTGGAATGGCCGCTAAAGGAGCCACTTGCAATGGTTCTACTGGTGGTAGCCTTGGTGCAACTGGAAAATTAGGCATTTTAGGCCTTGGGGCTATTCGACCAGCTTGTATCAAATTATTTTCTGCTCTTATAGCTATTTGATACACATTTGGGAGAGTATTTCCTCCTACTGATTGAATCATTACAGCAATGTTGCTGTTAAATGGCCTTAGGAAGTATAAGAATGCATGCTCAACAAATGGCCTTACTATACTAGAAATTCTTTCCCAAGTCTTTTGGAATCTAAAGTTGAAATCAGATACGTGTTCATGAGGAGCTCGCTTGATAGTCGACAACTGCTCCATCAAAGACAAATGATCTGAGGTATCCTTGAAAAAGTCACACAAGATTGTTCCCAGCTAGTCCCAATCTATAATGGATGTTGCAGCTAACTTTCTGTACCATTCTAGAGCTTTTCCTTTAAATGAGGCTGCCAAGAGCCTAACTACAATTTTGTCTTCAGTCACATGATGTAATGCACATAAATTAGCTACATCTTGAATATGATCTGTAGGAGTGGTTTGTTCTTCTCCTGAAAAGTATGGTAAAAGTTTCAAAGCAACCACTGGTATGGGATCATGCTGTGCTAGATTTAAAGGACTCCCTTGGCCAAATGCAGCAAAAGCTCTTGCCATTTTTTCTCTCTTAGTCCTTCTTCTTTTGACAAATACTAATGGAAATGACTATACTAATACTGGACTTGCAGGAGGAGGAATAAATTTTTCTCTTCTTGTCTTGACTAAGCTTTATTGCACTCTGTCAGCTGTTCTCCCGCCTCTCCTAGGTGGTGATAGCTCACTTTATTGAAGAGGTGCAACACTGCTCCTTGTTTGGACTTTACTCATAAAGTATTACACTAAAAATACTCATACCAGAGTAACGGAGTCACCAAGTGTGCTTATTTCTGCCTTTTGTAGAAGAATATATTGTTGAACACACCAACAACAATATCAGAAAAACACAAAAAGAAGTACAAAACTCCTTTTGTACCACCAGGCGTGCCAAAAACTGTTGTCACCTAAATTTACACCCTATCAAATTACTAGAGAAATTTGATAACTTAGGCCAACATTGGAACAACCAAAGGATGTGGGTAGCCTATCAATGGCTGAACCTCTAGATTCTAGGCCAACTCCTTTATGGGAAATCACCTGATTGATTCTTCTAACACTACTTTCTTGCTGAGAAAAGGGTTAAGGAAGATTGCAAAATGGAAAAAATAAACTACTTCCTAAAAGGTGATGCATCAAATATGTTTAAAGAAAGGTTTCAACGAATAACAACCATTTCACCATCAATATATAGGAAAAACACTAATAAGCACTCAAACTTTATATTGGCCTGCAACAGTGTTTCACATTAAGGTTTTGATTCTCACTCATTAAGAAAAATAGAAATTTTTAACTTAATAGGATGAAAATTAAACAAACACAAAAGGTGACCTGCAGACAAAATACACTCCAGTGACAAGGTAAAAACTGAGACAGATTTAGCAAGGAACCCTTGGATTCACAGACTAACCTATCAAATCAGAAGAACTACATAGTACCACAGAAAAAGATTGAGGCTTGAAAATATTTTCCAAAATGAACCTGTAAAATGCTTGTCATATATTCAACTTTTCTTCAAAATAGTTACAAAAAAACACATAACAATATTCAGGATAAAATATCACTCAATCGTATTTTGGATAACTCAGAACTGCCTTCCAATGAGTTCTAAAACTCATTAAGTACAAAACCCAACCTCTTGGGTCATATGTAGAATGATAGCACAAAAAAGAGGACTTAATCACTCACCTAATGAAGTCCTATCCCTAGGAAAACTCCATTATCTCATAAAGAACCCAATGACTCACTAATAACTGCCCTAAAATACTCTAACAACCAATAAATCTCCTCCAACTACCAAGGCAAAGTCAAATTCGACCCCAAAGCCTATATTCTCTCCTAGAAGGATTCACAATGTCTGCAAAAATTAAAAATCCATAATGGGAAAAAGACAACTCATTTATTTCCTTTTGCATTAATAATAAAAATTATTCAATGACTTATAATAATGTCATTTAAATATTTTTATTTCACATTGACATGTATGCAAAAGGAAAACAAATAAAATAAAATAGTTTTTTTGTTATTTTGCATTAAGAAAATAATATTAAATGATTAAAATTAATCATTTTAATATTATTTCAGTGTTATAGTTAATCAAAAAAAACAAGTAACATTATAAGCTTCAAAAAGCTTCTAAGGCATTAACAATAAAAACAATTTCACTCCCCTCAAATATGAATAAAATTTGAAAGGAATAAAATCCCATCAAAAGCCACAAATCCCAAATTATATAGAAAATAACATAGGGCGTTGGAACTTTAAGTTTTACCCTAACTCTCATCATTTGATATCCTGAAGCTTTCGAATACGAAAGGAGAGAAATAAGGGTTTGAGGAGATTTTCAGAGTCGAATTTGACTGATGATTTTTCCTTCTTCCTCCATATGCATTTGCTGGAGTTCACTCTACAATAGCTATTCGTATCACTTGAAGGTATGAAACCTTTGCCATTTTGCACATGAACTCGTTCTTATTGGTCGCCATGAATACTTTTCTGTATCTGATATTGTTTTGCTAAAAATATGAGTTAAAAAAAAAATGCCAAGTGAAACCTTGCTTTGAAAAGTTTGTTGGATTTTTCTTCTTAATTCGAGTCATTGTCTGAAGATATGGTTCTCTCAGCTACATCTTCAAGGTCAGAAGATGTGACCCATTCCACAGACACAAGCAATGCAAGCATGTGACAGAGCCTAAGTAGGGTGCAGATGGTTTGTCTGGTTGTGATTTGAATTCTAGATGGAATTGAACTCTAACAAAGAAACGGTGACTAGGTATCTCCATTATCTCCATCCGCTTGCCACTTTCATCCCTACCCACAAAAATAAGTCCAACCTTCTCCAAATCATCAACCACCTCAGGATTGACCTCATATCGATGTCGATGTCTCTCTACCACAGAGTGAACATTTCCATATAGCTTAGCAGTAATACAATTAAGAGTTGGGAAGATTGTTTATCTTGAACCCAGCTGCATTGTACTCCCCATATGAGTCTTTGAGCCCTCTGGCATGAAAATGACATACAGATGTGGAGTTTGTTCATGAAATTTGTACTATTAGCACCCCCTAAACCAAGAATAGATCACGCAAATTCAATTACAAAAATCTGCATCCCTAAGCAAACACCAAGATAGGTTATTCCATTTTCACGAGCATACTTTGCTGCCAGTATTTTTCCTTCTATACCACGGTCACCAAATCCTCTTGGAACCAGAATAGTAGCTGCACTCTTCAGAGCATTCCTTTTATGCATTTCTTGTAGTAACATATCCACATTGTTTGATGCCACAACTAACATCTTTTCCAGTTCAATAACCTTGTCTGAGAGTCTTAAAATGTCATCTTTGAGCACTTCTCTTTGGGGTTCTGATTTTAATATTTTTTTTTTTCGTATTCTTGTATCTGGGTCTTCAGTTGAGCTTTCTATGTTACTAATTTGGATTGCGTAACATGCTAGCTTGCACATGCACTTTATTTGAGAGACAACTTCTTTTGTAGTTCCTTGAGATGAGCTTGGACATTTTTCACTATTCTCTTGTCTTCTTCAATGGTAGTTTACAGTTGTTTTTCAATATGTCCCTTTTCAGCAATAAGAAGGTTTGTTTTGATAACTTCAGCATCATATGATTCACTTATTTGTTCCTTCTCAACAAATAGTTCTTACAACTCAAGTTCTCGCTTTTAGTAATTTCTTCTGCAGTGTTCAATCTTGAAGACAAGGCATTCAAATGAACACTCAATTCCTCAAATGATTTCAATCTTTCAGTCAACTTTTCCTCCAAAACTTCCTTGCAACCTTCAACTTCTTCTACTTTCATTGCCAAAACCTATAAAGTCTCTATAAATTGATCATATATCATCTGCATGGAAGACAACTTTGAGTCGAACCCTCTCCAAAGTTTTACATCTTTTCTCTACTTCACTTTAAGCTTGTCATTTTCATTACTAATGTGGTGTAAGTTTAGTTCAAGCCAAAGTATTTGATTTGAAGACTTCTTCAACTTGGAATTTTCTTTTCTACTGTAGATTTAATGATGCTGACACATGACAAGCATTGCATATATTACTCTTTTTAACTGGATTTTTCCCTTGCTCTAATTTTCTTGGGCTTAAAACAAATCTTTCCTGGAGCTGTCGTATTACCCTTTCATCCATCCATGCCACTGAATTCTGAAAAATAATTTAGCATATCTTTTAGCATTAAATGATCAAAGCTTATGATAAAAATTCTCTTAAAGCATACTGTCTTCCATTTTGTTAGTTACAGTGTTGTTATAGAAACCCCAATAACAAAAATTTGCTCTTTCTTTGTCGTTAGTGAGGCTGTTATATAACTTGTCCTATAGCACATAGTGATTATTATATTATATTTTTCTCTTTCTGATACTATAGATGAAACTGTGACTTTATTGTTGCTCTGACTTTACTTTCTCAATTGCATCTAGATATGTTGATTAAGTTGACTTATAGGGTTCAAGCACGAGCTCATGATGCCTATAAACAATTTTATCAACACTTTAGCTTGTCACTGTTTACACTTTTTACACATGGCACAAACATGTCAGCAATAAAATCACTTGTTTACATGGTTTTGATTTTTAGACTCTGATATTGATGCTCCATGATTAATTGAATTCACTATTCTTGTTGAAATTAGGATCACAGGTAAATGGTACAAGTGTATATGTATGTTTTGCGGAACCAGACATTGCTTAGATCCATATGGATCTAACCTGTACCTTTCTTTGACTTTTTTACAGGAGTTGGATGCTTAGGGAACCAGGGAAAACTGAATTTCAGCAAGGCAACCTCGGGAATGCGGGCTCAGACCAGCCATATACCCCCAGGCAATGGCTAGTTCCCTTTCTTATACTCTTTCATGTTCATTTGTATCATTTATTTTATTTTCTACATGTTCCTTATTTGCACTAGAATAATGAACAGGTTACTCTCATAGCCTTGTGTGAGAGATTTTGATCACTTTTTCATTCAGTACATGTTCTTTAATTCTTTAATGTATGAACTCCAAATTGAAAATTGTCATTTTTTAATACAAATAAAGAATTTTCTCATTTTATCAATGCAATGTAATTTTTTCATTTCTGTGAACATTGGCAAATGAATGCAATTGATAAATAGTAACGAATGTTAAAACAAAATTTCATAGGTAATGAAATTTTGATAACAATTATATCTCATAATTACTGAGAGGGTAACAATTTTTTTGACTGGGTTACTAATAAAGCAATGAATGTGGATGAGAAACTGACATGGGATGACTACCTCAACAAGGAAAGGGAGCTTATGGTGATCAATAATTATGACATGACTAATGCAATCGAAGGAAATATTATGTGAGATTTTGTGGATTAATATGGCAAGTGGTGGCTTTAATATGGACTATTATCACTTCTCGAGGGAGTACCTTTTCATAATTACTAGGAGGAAAGGGCATGTAGTCTGGGTCAAAAGTTTCTTTGAGTTAAAAGATAATCTATCTACTGTGATTTTTACCATTATTTTCAAAATTATTAGATTTGGTTGCATTATGGGGGTAGCTAAGGAAGCAGGATCCTTCTAGTTGTAAGAATGGAAAGCTAAACACACGGTTTGGGGTATACTCCAGAAGGCTAAGGTGACTATGTATATTGAGAATTTACATGGCTTTAAACCCCACATAACTAACTATTTCTTCAAGAATCATTGTACAGAGAGGGTTACTCTTCATGGAGTTACAATGGAATTGATGGAGGAGTTCATTACTAAGATTACTAGTCTTCCCATGGAGGGTTTGAAATTCAAGAAGGAAACTAGTATATCAATTGCAGCTTTCAAGAAGCTTCCCAAAAATGAAGAGGAGAAAAAAAGCTTGTGAAGGACGGGGAATTCTATGACCTAGACCAAATTAAGGTAATATGGCAAGATGTTTTATCTTGTGTTCATGAGTATTTTATCTTGGATGGTAGATCAAAAAGGGTTCATAAATTCTATTTTTTGTTTTTAACCATTTTTGGTATAAGGATAGGTTTTTCTTTCCCTTTTACTTAAAATTTTTCTTTTTTGAATAGCCTTTAGGCCCATAGAAAGAAAGAGACTAGGCTCATGCTCCATGAAGGTCTTATTCTATTAATTGAAAATTGTTGTATAAAAAGTGTAGTGAATCTTTCACCTACAGTGGAAAAGAAGAGAAAATCTCTTGGGAAAGAGCCTCTTGACAAAATGAGTGCTAATTTTTTTAAAAGCTATAGCATGAAAATTGAGGAGGGTTGTAGTGATCGTAAGGGTAAACAGAGGGAGATTAAGGTTGATAATACTTGAAAGGTTAATGAGGAAGCTATGGATTCTAAGAAAAGTGAAGAAGATGAGAGTGAAATGGAAACTGGTGATCTTAACTCCAACTTGGATGGGTATTCTACTAGTTGGGGAATCTCTTTGGCTAAAGATGATGGGGAAAGTAGTAATGGGGAAATGGAAGATAAGTCATATCTCAGGCCAAAATGAGTAAAGTAATATCATGACTCAAAGTGAAGGGCCTATGCCTACCCTGATGAATATTAATGAGGTTAAGCTACTAGTGGACTCAGAAAAGGAAAGGAATTTTGAGGATAAAACCCTTGTGATTAAAGGGTAGAGTTCAAACAAGGAGAACTAGAAGGATAATACGGATCAAGAGGGTTTAAACAAAGAAAATCAATTTAAAGTTCGATGGTACCCAGGATGTTACAATTAATTTAAAGAAAATGTGTGTGATGAGGCCAATGAAGATGATAACAACATGGTGAAGTTGTATTTCCTCCATAAGGCTAAATTGAAAGTTGATTCCTCACTCTAGGTTGATTCTTAGCCCTAATGAAATCATTGTACTTAAGAAAAAAATGGGAGAGCTCCATAATGAACTAGATGAAAAAAAAATGAAGAGAATACAGCTGCAGAATCAGGTGGATAATATCCCTAAGAAGTTAAAGGCCTACGAAATGGAATTATGCCATTTGGTTAAGAATGATGGTCAAAGGATGGACAAGGTAACCTCAAGTTTGTGTGTTGTTGCTACAAGCATCGGTAAAAGAAGTAGCAAGGAAATGATTTCCCCTATTGCAGTTAAGTTATCTAGTGGCCCTAGTGAGAGAACTAGGCAAAGTACAAAGAAAGTTGTTGTTACTACTTTGGGTTTGGTTATGGAGGATATCCTTCAAGGTATAGTGGTGGTTGGTAAGGAGCTAGATAAGGTGATCAAAGAGTTAGTTTAGTTGTGGGCATTGGTTGCTAGTTGGATTTTTGGTCCTGGTTTTCCTATTTCTATTTTGTTTCCAGCTTTTGTTTTTCTTGTACTCTATTAGGTTCCAGGTCCTTGTGAAACCCGATGATGAACTTTTTTCGTTAATTGCTAGGTTCCAGGTCCTTGTAAAATTTGGTATTTTGATGTGTTTGTGAACTTTATGTTCAAGGTCCTTGTAAAACCTAGGGAACTTTTATCATATATCTTTTCTACTTAGTTTTAAGGGGTTTTGGTTCCCCTTAAAACCTATTTTTACCTTAATCTAAAATTATTGGGATCTTCCCATGCTTACTCTTATTTGTAGACCTATCATTGGGTCTAGATCCAAAGAACAATGAGAGGAATCTTTTATCAATCTCTTCCCTCCATTGGAATAAAAACTAGAGATTAATCTCCATGAACAAGTTGATATGTCTATGTATTATGAAAACATTCTTGAATCATCCCAACTTCATAGATCAAAAGCATTCCAAAATATAATTGAATAATAGCTAGAAGATGTTGAATGAGATGTGTATTCATCTCTAGTTATAAAGAATGTAGCTAGACATAATCGCTAAAAGTACCTAGCAATGCTTCTAAGAAAAGGAGTCACTCTTCCTTCTAGATTTGATATTTCTAAAATATGGCATGAGAACCCTTTAGCAGCACATGACACTACTTCCCAACTTCTAAAAAATAGTGTGGTATCTCAAGTCATGTCCATGCCAGAAGCCTCACAAATAATGACATCCCATACATCTACATAGTCCAACCCTTCTTTACCTTGGGGAATTAAAAAAAAATAGATCATGACATGTCAAGTGATCCCCAACTTTCAAAATGTAACTAGCTCTTTTTTCATGGCTAGTTCATCTTGAGAAATTCCTTTGGTCACCATCACTACAAATATACCTACCACATCTTTAGTAGGTCAAGATTTTTACAACTCTTTTTCCAATGTTCCAACTAGATATGGCTCTCAACATCCACCAAGAAAATTAGTATCCCTCTCTATCATTCCTACATATAGTCAACCACCACTGAGAACTATATCCTTATTTCAACAATAAAAAAACTCAATTAGTATCCACCACATTTCCAATGGAACCCACAATTTGGAAGTCATAACAAAGTCCTTGCTAGATCTTATATTCTTGCTTCACAATTCTAGAATTCAAGACAATCTCCTCTACCATTTGTCAAATAATCACTCAACCTCAAAAACATTACTCAAGATCATACTAACCTCTTGATACAAGAGTTGAAAAACTTGTGAAATGATATGTCATACATTCAAAATTAAGGGAAAAACAAGTTGTATACCGTAGAAGACTTATACCCCTTCTCCTTTGACCACTTAATTTAGATGCCTCCATTTCCCACACACTTTACGATGTCAAAGTTTTAAAAATATAGAGGAAATATAAATCCTATAGAATATATCAGAGATTTCTTCATTAGTGGTGGAGTGATAATGAACTTTGTTAATATCAATGTATCAAAGGCCATAAGATATTATATTGTTACCAATTTAAAAATACTATTCAAGATATGATTGAGCAAGGATCAATCAACATGGACAAAACCAAACCTTGAGACACCATGGATGTGGTGCTCACTCATAGTTCTCTTTCAGGTCTTATTTCCAAACTTCTTTAGGTTATTTTTCATGCATATGTTAGTTTTCATAGATGTTTGATTTTATAGTTATATGACACTACTTCATGTTTAGATTATATATTGAGAGAGATTGCATAGTTGATACATTACATGTTTTTATTTTATTATTATGATTTACTTTTGTAATGATAATACTTTATATTTCTCTTGGTAATTGTATTTACTTTCATGATGATGTCATATTTGTTGGAAATAATTGATTAATGGTGTATTATCTTTGATGTTACACAAAATGTCATATCATTTCCAATTAGTGTATGTCAAGCTCACTTAGGAATTGAAGATAGTTTCTTATGTCTATCGAGCATTCCAGAGTTTTCCTAGTTAAGAAGACAGTGACTATTGAGTTTAATTGGGTGATAAACAAAAGTTTGCAGAAGTTGAGTGTTAACCAAGCTCACTTAGTTAATGAAGGAAATGTTGGATGGAACCAATGTTAACCAAGCTCACTCGGTTACCAATGGAACTTTGTGAATATGCAGTGTTAACCAAGTTCACTTGGTTAACACAAGAAAATCACTTTGAGTTAGTATCTACCGAGCAAGGTCAAGTAACAAAGGATTTTCTTGTTTTGGCATATTGAGTTCAATTGAATTGTTTGTTGGTTCTAGTCAACTAAGAAGATGAATACTAATTATTCTAAGTTGTATTCAAGCCAACTTGACAATGTGTAGGTCAAAAGAAGAAGCATAAGTGGAACATAATTGAAGATTTGATGATGCTTAGAGGAAGCAGATTAGAAGGATAAATAGAATATCCTTGTTGAGATGAAAAGATACATTTGATCAAGAAGGATCAAGCATACAAGCCAGAATTGAGATCTTTAATTAACAATTCAGTTGCATCAAGAATCAAGTCATCTCATTGTTACTCTCTAAACATTGTAGTAGTGATCTAAATCTCTTAACAAAGTTGACTTAACAACTATTTGTAAATACTCTAAAAAGGTGGAATTTCTATTGAATTGTCTAAACATATCTAACAAGGCCACTCCTAACAGGGTGATTAAATCCTCTAACAAGGTCACACCTAATAGTGTGTTTTGTAACCTTTAATAGGGTTGGCTCCTAACAGGGCTCACTTCAAAAGAGTGAAATTAGTAACTAGTTGCAATTGGTGGTTTTTCCCAAATTGGGTTTCCCTGTTAAAATATTATGTTCATACAATTTCTCTTATGTGTTTGCAACTAAGTTAAAGTAATATCAATCATAGATAACATCTTAAGATTTTCCTATTAAGCATTTACTAAGTTATTTCAATGTTTTTTAAGTTACAACATTTTTTGGTGTGTTTACCGAGTTACAACAAAGATTAGTTTTGATTTGTATTGATAGCTAAGGGATATGGGATTTATTTTTGTGGTAATTTATTCACCCCTCCCCTTTTAGTTACTCCTCTTATATTTCCAACAATTAGTATCAAAGCTCAGTGCTTGTAGAGAAGGTTTTAAGGACCAAAGATAAAGATCAGGATGTCTTACAGAAGAGAAATTCCCAAGTTGAACCGAGACAACTTTGTAGCATGGCAAGGACTTATGAGGTTACATTTGGAAACTACTAGTGATTTAGTTTGTAAATAACTTGATAGTGAATACAAGACTCCTACTAGAACATTATCTATCAAAGATATAGCTGAAAAGAAAAATTATAACATCATGATGATTGACATTGCTTTTGCTCTTAATTATGTTGAATTTGATCAAGTGAAAAGTTGCACTATAGCTTATGATATGTGGACCAAACTAAAATCCATCTATGGAGGAGGTGACAATGTTAGAAGAGCTAAAGCAGAAAGTCTCAGAGGACAGTTTCATCAGATGGAAATGAGAGAAGATGAAAAAATTACAAAATGAATTAAAGCAAGTTTGAACAGAATCAAAGCATCTAGAGGAGACATTGATGACAAAATAGTTTTAAGCAAGGTACTCAAAACCCTTCTTCCTATCTATGCAATTAGAGTGTCTACTATTCAAGAAATGAGATGTGATTGAAATAGCAATATAACTTTGGATGCTTTAGTCGAAAGATTGACAACTTTTGAGTTGGATAATTATGTCCCTAGCTCCAAAGGTATCGAGTCTGCATTTGAAGCCAAGCTTTCACTCAAGAAAATGGGTCAAAAATCAAAAGCTAATCAATCAAAGAAGAAGAAGGAGAAAGTACAAAGGTAGATTCCTCTAATCTTTTTTTCTTGTGAAGAAGTTGGTCACATTGTTGCAAGGTGCCCAAATAGAGAAGACAAAGAAAAGAAATAAGTTTAAAAGAAATAAGGAATTCAAAAACTACAAGGACTACAAGGATAGAAATCTTATTTTATGGCTAAAGATTCTGATAATAGTGAAGATGAAATGGTATATATTGTTGTAAAAGATGAATATGATGATGAAGGAGATAAAATGGCACTTATCTCTCATGTTAAAAAAAATGATACATGGATAATTGATAGTGATTGCTCACATCATATGACTAAGGACAAAATAAAGTTTGAGTACATGGAACATTATGATGGTAATAGTTTGAGATTTGGAAACAATGAACCTTGTTGCATAAAGGGAAAAGGGTGTATCTCATTAACCAATGAACTTAGATGTGACAATGCTTATTGGGTTGAAGAACTAAAGCATAATCTACTGAGTGTGGCACAATTGAATAACATTGGATTCAAGGAAAAATTCATGAATGGGAAGGCCAAACTATTGGATGGAAAAGGAAATCTGGTTGGATATGGCAAACAAACAAAAGGTAATCTATTCCACCTAGATCTCAGTGAAAGTTCATGTTTAATTGCTCAAGTGGAAGAAAGTTGGTTATGACACAAAAGATTATGTCATGTAAACTTTGATAAACTGGTCAAGATAAGCAAAAAAAAAAGAGTAAGAGTTATTCCTAGCTTGAGGAAACCTGATAGGGGTCTATGCAAAAATTGATAAATCGGGAAGATGGGAAAAACTAGTTTCAAAAGAAAAAATTATCATTTTGAAGAAGTTGTAAGGCTTGTACATACTGACTTATGTGGACCTATTGGAATAGAGAGTTGCACTGGAGATAAGTTTTTCATTTTATTTTTTATCATTGTTCTAGAATGATGACTGTAATGAATCTAAAAGAAAAATCTAAAGCTTTTCAAAAATTTAAGTGGTGTCTGGCAAGAGTACAGAAAGAAATTAGAAAGAAGCTGAAATGTTTGAGATTAGACAGAGGTGGTGAATTCATTTCCAACGAGTTCAATGAATTCTGCATTGAAAAGAGAATTAAGAGATAGGTATCAACCCCTGGTATAGCTCAACAGAATGGTATAGCTGAAAGAAGGAACATATCCATCATGGATTGTGCAAGAACATTGATGATAGAAAAGAATGTTGCAATCAAATACAAGAAGGAAACAATCAGTACTGCAGTGCATACCTTAATAGAGTACAATTGAAGAAAGACTCAAATCAAACTCCTTATGAACTATGGTATGGCTACAAACCTAATGTGAGTTACTTGAAAGTATTTGGTAGCAAATGTTATATCTTGAAAGAATCCTAGAAAGGTAAATTTGATGTCAAAGGTGATGAAGGCGTATTCCTAGGATACTCTTGTAGAAGTAAAGCATACACATGTTTAAATCTATCTACTTATAAAATCATAGAAAGTGCACATGTGAATTGATGAGTTTGAAAAAAAGAGTGAAGAAGAAAGCAACAAAGAACCTAAGGATTATAGAAGATTTGTTTACTATGAACCTAATACTTTGCCAAATCTATCTAGAATTCAGGAGGCCTCACTTCCCAAGTCCCAAAAATCTACAAAAGCTACCGAGTTGTAGGAAGTATAACTTGAGTCATAGTTTGAAGGACCCAAGTCATAGTCTGAAGGACTCAAGTCATAGTCAAAAGCTAATGAGTTGGTGTTAGAACAGACCAAGTCTGATGGACCCAAGTCACAGATAATGGGAGCTAAGCTTGATACAGAAGATCATGAAGAAATCAGTGAAATAAAATCCAAATCCAAAGTACCTTTGTAGCAAGATATGTTAGAAGGCATCATGCACCTAATCAGATCATTGGATATAAGTCAAGTGGAACAATGACAAGAAACAAATTGAAAGGTACATGTTTGCTTGCTAAATTTGAACCTAGAAATGTTACAGATGGTTTGGATAATGAAATTTGGATTGAAGCAATGAATGAGGAAATAGAATAGATAGAGAAGAAAAAAACTTGGACTCTTGTACCAAGACCCAAGGATAAAAATGTAATTGGCACAAAATGGGTATTCGAAAATAAGCTAAATAAAGATGGAGAAGTTTCGAGAAACAAAGAAAGGTTAGTATGTAAGAGTTATTCTCAAGAAGAAGTTATTTATTATGGTAAAACTTTTGTTGCTATTGTAGGATTAGAAGGTGTTAGAAATTTACAAGAATATGTAGCTCATAGAAGATTTAAAGTTTATCAAATGGATCTAAAATCTGCATTCTTGAATGGAATTCTTGATGAGGAAGTCTACATAGAACAACTTGAAGTTTTTGTAGATCCCGAAAAAAGAGATATGGTCTACAAATTACACAAAGCATTATATGGTCTCAAGAAAGCTTCTAGAGCTTGGTATGAAAGACTTCATAACTACTTGATAAAGATTGGTTTTCAAAGAAAAAATGATAAAAAAAGTCTACATATCAAAGAAGGACCAGACAGGAAGATTTTATTGGCAAAAATATTCATGGATGACACTTTATTTACAGGAAATGATAACTTGTGCAAAGCATTTTTAGAAGAAATGAGTAAATAATTTAAGATTTTTATGTTTGGAGATATCAAATTCTTTATCGGATTGCAGATCTAGTAGAAGAAAGATGGTATCTACATTACTCGATCTAAATATATCAAGGAGATACTAAAGGAATTTTGAATGGAAGACTCAAGACCAGTTGGAAATCCTATGTCTACTAGACATAATCTTTTCAAAAATGATGATTCCAAGGAGGTAGATTAGACCACAGATAGATCAACGATTACAAAATTGCAGTATGTTGTGCATACAAGGCCTGATATTGCATTAGCAGTTGGTATGGTGGCAAGATTCTTAGCAAATCCCAAAGAAAATCACATGATGGCAATCAAAAGAATCATGAGATATTTGAAAGGTACTGAAGACTATGGTTTATGGTAAAAAAAGGGAGGTAATTTGGATTTAAAAGTATTCATAGATGTTGATTTGGTAGGAAGTTTTGATGACAAAAAGAGCACCAGTGGTGGAGCATTCTTTCTTGATGAAAGACTAGTGTCTTGGACAATCAAGAAACATTATTGTATTTCTTAGTCCATAGCAGAGGCCTAATATGTGGTAGCAATAGTTAATTATTCTAATATTGTTTGGTTTAAACAACTACTAGTAGGTATGAAGATAGAGATCAAGGATCTAATGGTTATATACTGTGATAACACTAGTGCAATTAATATATCAAATAATCTAGTGATGCATACCAAAACAAAACACATTGCTATAAAATATCATTTTTTGAGAGAATTGGTACAAGATAAAGAGGTAAGATTGGAATATGTGAATACTAAAGAACAAATTGTAGACATATTCACTAAGCCATTACCTAAGGATGCATTTTTGGATCTAAGAGGTAAGTTAGGGGACATTCCCCTATCTGAAGCTCTAATGCATCAACCAGACATGTTGAAGATCAATTAGTTGATGTAGTATTGACAAGGACATATTGTAAATGGTACACTAATATTCACTAAATATTGTCTTTGGCATGAGATGTCAAAGAGGGAGAAGTTTGATGTCATATCTCACAAAAATTTTATCACCTCAAGAGATGACAAAGAGGGAGATATCAAAAAAAAGGAAAGTTTGTTATTAGTAGAAGATACAAAAGAGGTAGAGTTTTGCTGATAGAGGAAGAAACTGAAGGAAGAAAGAGTTCACACTGATAGAAGGAGTTCTCATGGATGCGAATTACAATGAAGCTAAGGATATGTTCCCTTATTTTTGCTCTAAAAATTTCATTGCATTATGACATGTTGTGTTGCCATCAATGCCAAAGAGGGAGATTGTTGGAAATAATTGATTAATTGTGTATTGTCTTTGATGTCACACAAAATTTCATATCATTTCTAGTTAGTGTATGCTGAGCTCACTTAGGCATTAAAGATAGTTTTTGTGCCTTTTCAGTATTCCAAAGTTTGCCTAGTTAAGAAGACAGTGTCTATCGAGTTTACTCAAGTGACAAAGAAAAGTTTGCAAAAGTTGAGTGTTAACCGGGCTCACTCAGTTGATGAGGAAATGTTAGATGGAACTAGTATTAACCAAGATCACTCATTTATCAAAGTAACTTTGTGAATATGCATTGTTAACCAAGTTCACTTGGTTAACACAGGAAAATCACTTTGAGTTAGTATCTACTGAGCAGGGTTAGGTAACAAAGGATCTTCTTGTTTTGGCATATTGAGTTCAATTGAATTGTTTTTTAGTTCTAGCCAACTGAGAATATGAATACTAATTATTCTAAGTTGTATTCAAGCTAACTTGACAATGTGTAGGTCAAAAGAAGAAGCATAAGTGAAACATAATTGAAGATTTGATGATGCTTAGAGGAAGTGAACTAGAAGGATAAGCAGAATATCCTTGTTGAGATGCAAAGATACATTCGATCAAGAAGGATCAAGTATACAAGCCAGAATTGAGATCTGTAATCAGTAATTGAGTTGCATTAGGAACCAAATCATCTCATTGTTACACTCTAACCATTGTAGCAGTGATATAAATCTCTTAACAAAGTTGGCTTAACAACTATTTGTAAATCCCCTAACAAGGTGGCATTTCTATTGAATTGTCTAAGGACCTCTAACAAGGCCACTCTTAACAGGTGATTAAATCCTCTAATAGGGTCATACCTAATAGTGTGTTTTGTAACCTTTGACAGAGTTGGCTCCTAACAGGGCTCACTTTAGAAGAGTGAAAATCAGTAACTAGTTGCTATTGGTGGTTATCCCAAATTTGGTTTCTATGTTAAAATCTTGTGTTCATGTTATTTCTCTTATATGTTTGAAACTAAGTTAAAGTAATATCAATCATAGATAATATCTTAAGATTTTCATGTTAAGAATTTGTTGAGCTATTTCAATGTTTTCTGAGCTAAAACATTTTTCCTATGTGTTTACCGAGTTACAACATAGATTAGTTTTGATTTGTATTGACATCTAAGGGATCTAGGATTTATTTTTATAGTAACAGATTCATTCCTCCCCTCTCAATTACTTCTCTTATATTTCCAACAATATTATGTATCTCCAAATGATGTTTACTATATCTTCATGAAGATGAATTTTCTATATTGGAATCTGGTGCTATTTATACTCATTATTTATTTATGGTGCTTACCTAATACTTCCATGTGTATGGTGTGCATGTTTGTTTGATATGCCTGATTGGCTAAGGGAGGGAGTCATAGTCACATGCTAGTTGGGATCTACACAATATACCTCTTCCTACCTATGTTTGTTTAAATTAGATATATATGTGCATACACATTCTAATTTTTTATGTAAGTTTATAGGTATCAGACATCAACTCACTTGAATTGTTAGGATGAGTGTGCTCTATTGCAATAACTCAATGGTAAGAGTGGGGAGATAATATTTTGGTCTAATCCCACCCTACTCCTAATTATTGTCCTGAGAATGAGGACATGTATCAGACTACCTACTCTTTTTCAAACTTGTGAGTGTATTCTTTGTGCATGTTGTTTGATTTTGGTTTTTGGTCAGATTTTCTTATGTTCATTTGTGTGGATTTGGTGATATGATTTACTTGGTAAAGAACTTAATTGTGACACTTGAATAATCAAATGATATTGAAATTATACAATATTAGTTAATTAAAAAGGAAATATTAAAATATGATGATATTTAATTAATTTTTAGTTAACTAGATATGTGTTTTAATTTAAAAGACTTGATTTAAAATTATGAATTCAAGGTGATTTTTGAATGGAGTAAATTGGAGTCTATATGTGAAAGTTATGATTGAGAATTGATTTCAAAGTCTAAATTTACCATAGTTTTTTTTGTAGTACTTTCCTATCAATGACACTTACCTAAAACTTTCATGTGAATGGTACACATGTCTATTTTATATTTTTGTTTGACGTGCCTGATTGGCTGAGGGAGGGAGTCGTAGTCACCTGCTAGTTGGGATCTAAATGATGTACCTCTCCCTACCATTGTTTGTTTAGTTTAGATATATATGTACATACACATTCTAATTTTTTATGCAAGTTTATAGGTATCGGGCATCAACTCACCTAAATTGTCAAGATGAGCATGTTCTATTGCAATAACTCAATGGTAAGAGTGGGGAGATAATGTTTAGGTCTAATCCCACCCTAATCCTAATTATTGTCCTAAGAATGAGGACATAAATTTGACTACGTACACTTTTTCAAACTCGTGAGTGTATTCTTTGTGCATGTCATTTGATTTTGGTTTTTAATTAGTTTTTCTTATGTTGCGTTTGTATGGATTTGGTGATATGATTTACTTGGTAAATAATTTAATTGTGACACTTGAATAATCAAATGATATTGAAATTATTAAATATTATTTAATTAAAAAGGAAATATTAAAATGTGATGATATTCAATTAATTGTGAATTAATTGAATATGTGTTTTAATTTAAAATACTTGATTTGAAATTCTAAATTCAAGTTGCTTTTTGAATGGAGCCAATTGGAGTCTGTATGTGAAAGTTATGACTGATAATTCTAAATTTATAGTAGTTTTTTTTGTAGTACTTACCTATCAATGATGATATTCAAGGCACTTTTTGAATGAATCCAATCATATTATGTATGTTGAAGGCCATTTTTATCACACGTTGTCAATGTTTCATTGTGCTTAGTTGAATCTATCATCATTCCTAGTATAATCTTTCACCTTTCCATGTAGAATCTTTCATCACACAAATCCATTTGATCGAATGTAGTAGAAGCTTTCATCATATGATGTGCTGGTGAAGTTTTACACCCTTTTTGGGTATCATATCATACGATAAACTATTTCATTGCACTTTAAAGAAGTTTCATCACACAATATTCAGTTTAATTCATTGTACCTTGGACAGTGATCATTTATGGATTTCTTTTAAGTATGTGATTTGGTTATTAATAAACCCATTTGGAAATTGTAGCCTCCCAAGTCAAAACAACTCGACTACCATACACTTTTGGATTAGTTAGAAAAGTTATCACTTTATCTTTATATTTTAGTTGGAAATGAACTTGTAGTGCAATCATTTAGGATTTTGTATTTGTACATTAAAATCAATGTTGCATCTAATGATAATATGGTTAATGGAATAATATTTCACAATTAATTACCTCAACAAAGATGAATGCATTTTGTAAGTAATGGAACACTTGGCAATATTTGGTTAGTTGGTTAAATCCTATATTTGTGATCTTTACGATTGATGTATGCATGTATTTATATTGTATTTAAATAAAAAAGTATATGCTAGTGTATGTTATATCCTTGCTTCCAAGGATTCCTAGGTGAGGCTATACACAACATATTTCTCTTTTTTCTACTTTTTAATCCTATTAGGTATCTTTTCATATGTCACATTATAATTCTTTGAAGGGTGAGATAGAGATGGTGAATTTATAGAAAATTTTAGAATCTTGAAGGCTCTAGGGCTATTGTTCATAGGCATCCAATCAAACCCTTTCACACTTTCACACTTGACATGGGATCCAATTAATATGGATTCATTAGCTATTCTTTAGTACACTTTAGTGCATAAGGCACTCTAATGAATTAATCGATGAGATTAAGGATATTTCTAATGAATCATTTATAAGGCATAATATTTGGTGAATTTTTTTCAAATGGGGTTACAAGCAGAGTGGGTTTAACCATGGAGGAAACTTTATAGTTAAGTGCACTCAAGCTAGAGTAGTACTAGGATGGGTGACCTCTGGAGAAGTCACAGTGCTTCACCTCTATGAGAATCACCTAGATCCAATGAGTGATAAGTGTTACATTTATTCTCATGAGATATGGATTAGTGTGAATCACTTATCATGAAACATGGTTCAATGAGTTTGACTCAAAAATTACATAGTTAAATCATGATAGTAATATCATAATTTGACTTGTTGTGGAAAATATCTCCTACTTATCAATTGATGAGCTTAAGGGGATTTCTAATGAATGGTTCAAAAGGCACAATACTTGGTGAAGGTTTTGCAAACAGGGTTGCAAGAAGAGTGGTTTTGACCATGGAGGAAACTTCATAGTCAAGTACATTCAAGGTGGAATAGTATTGGGATGGGTAACCTCCCGGGAAGTCTTGCTGCTTCACCTCTATGAGAATCACCTAGATCCAATGAGTGTTAAGTGTTTTATTTATTCTCATGAGAGATGGATTAGTGTGAATTACTACTCATGAAACATGGGTTAATGCGTTTGACTAAACAACTTCATAGTTAAATCCTGATAGCAATATCATAAATATAGTACAGGTCAGTCCCTATAATTAATATCTTATATCTCTTGTGTCATATATATCAACATTATGAATTTCTCAGTAAAAAAATTCAATATATGTTGGATGCGATTTATTTTTATCACCTTTTATTGTATGCTCATAAAATATGTGCAAATTTGCAATTTATATAGCAAGCTCTTAGTTTATATTAACATTCCTTGACCCCCACTTCATATGCATCTACATAATTTATCCAATGGTACTCCAAGTGAGGCACATGATTTTGGACCTACTATATAAATAAAAGTGCCTATGGGATCAAGATATGTTGGGTGATATTATTGAATCCAATAGGAAAAAAACATAAATATTATGTTAACAAGCTTGGCATTCTTCATGTAAGGATGATACAGATGATGACCCATCTTTACCACCACCACCACTATTGATCTCATGCAAAATATATTATCAATTAGTGTTAAAACACTTAGTCATAATCAAAAAGATAGTTTCATCTGAGTCACTAGTATGTAGTGTTAACTGAGCTCACAATAGATCCAAACAATCAAGCTAACCTTGTAGAAAGTTGCAGTGACAACGAAGTTAACAGTTCACATTGAGCTCTAGTATCAATAAAGTTGACTGTGTCTACCAAGCTCCAATGTGAACTAAGTTATCAGAGCTTAGTCTTGTTCTAAGGTAATAATCAAGATGGAAGAACAATACAAGCTGAGTTAGAAGCATATATTGAGTAATCAGTGTGAACAGTGCACCCAACATCTACCAAGTGCCAGAGCTAGTCAAGGATATAGTAATGACCTAGTGTTTCTAGTATCTCTCAAGTATGACATGTTGGAAATTTATTCAACACTCCCATAGGGATATGTGACAAGAGCTTAACTGCCTCCTATGTACTATAAGTTGAGTGGTTGTATCAGACATTAATAGATTGGTCTTTTGGTGCAACGACAACCCCATTAAAACAAGTGGTATCATAGCTTGGTCACAGGTTCGAATCCTCAAACCCTTGGGTAATGTTGAGGGGAAGATTGTTAGAAATTTTTTCAATGCTCTCCTCAAGATTTGTGACAAGGGCTTAACCACCTCCTATGTACTATAATTTGAGTCGTTGTATCGGGCATTTATAGATCAGTCTTTTGGTGCAATGACAACCCCACTCTAACATGACATTGAACTGAGTTATTGTGCCAAGCCAACTTGGTGATTATTTTTGGAACTATTCTTATTGTAGCTGACCTATGTAACAACTATTTGGAGGGATATTGTATGCACCCTAAAATGGTTGCCTAGACTATGGGCCCCCATTCTTCAATTTATCAAATGATGGAATCAATTTATCAATTTCTCAAATCAATGCCTTACAATATTTTCAATTCAAATCAATTTTCTTGATCAAAACCTAATTAATTCAATTATTTCAATATTTCCTAAGGTTTGATAATTTCATCAATAATATTTTTAAATTAAAAGAAAATATCCCTTTTAAATAAATAAAATAATCTTATTTAATTAAAATCTCTCTTTTGAAAAAATAATCTTATCTTATTTAATTAAAAGAAAATCCCTCTTTTAATTAAATATATAAATCCCTACTTAAAACTTTCTTTTTGATGAAAAAAGGAAATAAATCAAATAAATCAAATAAAAATAAATAAAGATTCCTTTTGTTTACATATTTCTAAATGGTGGGATTTTTCCTCTCATTTACCTTTTTAGGGATTTATCCCACATTTGTCTTGAGGGTTCATTCCTCCACACTTTCCTTTATAAGGATCCCTCTCCTCATTTTCATACATCAAGATTTTATTGTAATGTTGCAGGTTTGGAGAGCGATTTTGGAGGAGAGCTTGAGAACTTGAGCTTGGAAATTGCAACTTCTCTTTTCTTGTCTTCTTCTCACATGCATCCATGGCAATCCATTTAGATTACCTGTGCACTTGCATATTAGATTAGATTTATATTTCCTTTCATAGAATAATCATGCATTTGCATTTCCTTTCATAGATTAGTGTGCTTTCATGTGTTCTTATCATATAGAATAGTGTCCATTTTCATTTCCATGCATATTTGATGATCATGGAGACTAGAACTCTTGCTTTTTCTCTTTGAATCTCTCAGTTTATGGTGTACTTGTGTGGGCACAAACTAGGTCTAATCTAAGGGGCCTCCATTATAAACCCTTGCACTCCATGAAGTGACATCATTTTTGAGCAATCTTGGCTATAATGATTCATAGAAGTGTGTCAACATTTTAGCACACTAATATAAGTATGAGATATTTTTTTATCCAAAGTGTAGTAGTAGCATTATTCATTGTATCATCATTCAAGCATTAGCAAATATGGAAGGGCAAATTGTCTAGAAGGCTACAAACATTCCAAGGAAAGGAAGAGACTCATCTATCATATTCAAGTAATTAGTTTACTTCAAAGGATATTCATTAGCAATCACAGTTCCATTTCAGAGATCATCGATTGATTCATCCTAATAGGTGCATCAGTCCCAAGTCCTTTAACTAAGTGGACCTAACAGTCCTCTACAGAAACTCCTAAAAAAGTACATACTTAATAGTATTGTATAAATCCTTTCACAAGGTGGACCTAATAATCTATATTACTCCTAATGGGGTAAGATCACTAGAAGTGATCATTTGTAATCCTTAACTGGCCAACTTTATTACTATAGTAGTGAAGCATTGTGGGTGTCATCCCCACCCCAAGTTTACCTTCTACTTGGAGGGTTTCTGGATTACCAATTTTTTTTTTATAATGTTGTTACTTTAATGCTTTAATTTTTCATACATTTAAGTACACTAGAAAAATATAACAAAGTGGTTCAAGTGGTTCCTAATTCACCCCCCACCCCCTCTTAGTCACTTAGTTTGTATTACATTTCCAACAATTGGTATCAGAAAATGGTTCTCTTATTGGCAAATTTAGAAGCTTAAGAGCAAAGATCAGACACAATGGAAGTGTACAAGCTAGAGAAGGCTATTGAGAATGAAAAGTTGGATCTACATGTGGCCATAGAGAAAATAAAGAAACTAAAGGAGAAACTCTCTCAATCCCTAAGAAGAAGCAAATAATTAGTAGCATAGATGAATGGAAATCTCTACATAGAATAGAAAATTGAAGACATTTACAAAGCAAGAAATGCAGATGAAGCAGATACAACTATAGAAGATCTACTTGGAAGGAACCTTATTCTTCAAGAAGAAGTCAGAAAATTGAAAAGGGAACAAGAGATCCACTCAATCAGAATATGTGAAGTCATGGAACAAAATAACCAAGCTAAAAATGATAAAAATATGGTAGAAGAAGATAGAAGACTACTCAACACCAGGATAGAAGAAAAAGATAATGAAATCCACCATCTTTCACTACATCAAGTAGACTTGGAAAATTATTGAGCAATTTTAATCAAGAAGTCATCCATTTGAGGACAAAAAATGAGAGACTCATGAAAGAGCTTAGAGTAGAAAAAGAAACCAATGAAAGAATGATGAATTCACAAGCAAGCATGAATCAGTTAACTAAGATATCCCAGAAAAGATAGGAAAGGTAAAGTAGGATTGGGGTACACTGAACAAGAAGAGTCATCATAGCAAGGAGCTCAAAATGATAAAATACCTACTTGCAATCATTGTGGAAAAATAGATCATACTTCAAACAATTGTTGGAGGAATGTCAAAGTTGAGTGGAAAATGTTATAGTTGTAACAAGCATGGGCATAGAGCAAGTGAATGCATAGAGAAGACCAAATATGAAGAAAAATGTTTCTCATGCAAAAAACAAGGCCATAAGTCTTTAGAGTGTTGAACCAAGAATTGGAATCCTACTGAACAACTTGCTAAAGCTATCTTTGGTTGGGATTACAACACTTGGTGCAGATGTTATTTATATGGAGAGTTTGGGCACATTGGACCAAACTACATGAAGGCTCACCTTAGAAAAAGAGATCCTACCAAAAGATTCTATGTATGCAAAGAATTTGGTCATCTAGTAAATAATTACATGAATAGAGGAAAAGTTGAAGGTGAAAAGAAAGCAAAGGATGACACAATCAGAAAATAAATGAAGCAACAATGGGTAAAGAAGTCTCCAAAGAATTCAAGTGAAATTAGTGAGGTCATTGAAACCCAAGACAATGGATTGCATGATTCATTCATCTCTGCATAAATATGCAAGGAGATCACTTGAGTTGTGATAATATTCATATTCTACATTAGCTCCAGTCATCCAAGAAAAATAGTTCAAATGAACATATCAAGTGCACTTGGACAGATGATAGACTTAGACTAGACCAAGTTGTTAGTTCTAACCATGTAGTTAGACCTAATCGAACATGGGTAGACTCAACCAAGTCACAAACTTAATCGAGTGTGGAAAGATTGGACTAACTGAGCTTCAAGACCAAATTGAGTATCTTTTACCTATCTAGGTATGAAGCATTAAATCAAGCCCTTGATTTGGAAATTTGATAAAAGGTAAAGATCGAAGCTTTGTTTTCACCACATTTTCAAAATTCTCTTTGAGCTCAATGTTTCTTAAGCCCCCTAGAGAAATTTTAGTGCAAACTATTGAAGGAGATTCTTAGGCAAAGTCACCATTGTGAAATTCTTCCTTCACTTAGCAATATGATAGCATTTTCTAGTTCAAAGGTCAAGAAAGTTTTAGAGATGTTGGTAAAAGAGTTTGGATTGCACTTCTACAAAATTCCATCTCTATCTAGCAATTGCAGAGGAAAATGATCCTCAAGGTTCTCACTCTTCCATTCCTCCAAAAGTATTACTCATCCATGATATCATATCATTTTATCATTGTTCTATTCAAGAGCTAGGGAATCTTGAGCTAGATTAGGCCTATGCAACTTTGTGTGAAAATTATGTGCTTAAGCTAGATCAAAAAGATCTGGAGGTCAAGGGGTTGACCCACATCATCTAAACACCTAGAAACTTTTGGATAAAGTGGATTAGGGTTATACTAAGTCAAGTTCACAATATGTCATTTTGGTTGAAACAGACCTACCCTATCATTAAGAAGATGATTCACATGATAAAAAGGTATCTTATGATAAAGAAAGCCAAAACTACTAAAACCCTAGATCTGGCAAAATTGACCAAGATAACCTTAGTCTAATGGGACAACAAAGAAATAAAGTTGGACAATGTGACTGACATGGAAATAAAGTTTGGCATCCATGACATTGCTCATAAAATCTACAAATCAAGTCATGCCAATAGTGTACCATGTGAGGTAGTGGACCTGGCATACAAGATTGTAAATAAGAATATATCATTCAACATTGCCGAGCTTTAGTACTCCCAGCTAAGCAAGAACATGGAGAGCATTTGGGCCTCACAGAAAAATCCATGTAAGTTTGATTCACTCTTAGTCTATTTATTCTTTTATGTTAAAAAATTATTTCCTTCCAAAGGAAATGGTGATTGCAAGAAAGACACCCCTGATCTATATCAAATCAATGAATTCATAAGTTAAATGGGTGAGAACTATTATCACAAAAGTTTTCACCCTTGCCTAAAGTTTTTACCTAAAGGAAAACTTGTGAAATATGGAAACAATCTTTAAGTTGTGGGACTTGAACAATGAAATTGAGTCTCTAGAGAAGGTCGGCTTTCTTATTATCATGATGCGCCTAACTACTGCTTCAGAGGAAAAGGGAGAAGGAGATGCATGATATCAAACTACCTAATCTAATCTGGAGGGGCTGATACACCTAATTGAAATAGTTATAACTCTACCCTTATATGCATAACACATCAATGAAAAAGTCAAAATATACAGATCTTGACTCTATTCTACTCTCAAAGAATCACATGTAAGTTTGGAATTGATCAAATGCTGAAAGGAAAGACATCTTCATAGTACAACAATCATCAATAGTTTGAACACAACACATAACCTTAAAAACTAGGAAATAAACATTCAAAACAAGGCAAGATACATGCACAAATATTGAATGGCAAGAAGGGCTATAGAAGAGAGCTATTTCATTAATGGAAAATGAGGAATACACTTGCAGAGCATAAGGCTACTACAAGTAAACATGATAGAATGGGGAAATTCCCTTTTTACATATTTACAACTGCCTTTTATAGAGTTCGGGAAAAAATCAAATATCTCGTTGAAACCCTAAACTCAACCACCAAGTTTAGGTTGCAAAAGAGAAATAACTACTTATTAGAGAAAGATCTAATCAGATGCACATCCCAACACTGAAAGATCTAACCTTTGCACGCAACTTGAGCCCTGAAGAGATAGAAGTAATGACCATAACTGCTCTAACTGGTAGATGGATATCCATGGTGGTAGAGGAATTTCCTTTTGCATTTATTAGGCCTTGAGATCATCAAAGGGTTGTTGCATGCAATCAAAATATTTGATTTCCATTAATGAAACATTCTGCATGTTGAAACATCGTCGTGTCACCAAGAAAAATAGGGAATAAGAAGTCAAACTGCCATATGGACTTTTATCATTGAAATACCCCACTAACTCATCACCCAACATTGAAAAGTCTACTACCTGACCATCTTGGACACATGGAGCAATCATGTTTATCTCAAACCATTTAGAACACTCGTGGGTTGTAGATCTTCATCATCCCTTATACATTATGGGCGATGATCTTTTAATCAATCATTATATCTCCACTGTCAATCTTTGGCTTAAAAGCCCTTGTGCAAAATTGTTTACTTAAGTTCTCGAACACGTGGCTAGATTTTAGGCTCTTGAAGCATTATATTCCTTCAATCCATCAAGACCTTCCAGAATGTTAACACCTATTCACCACATGATTTCATCAATGGACCCAGCATATATCTTTTGTTTCCCCACTAGAACACAAGCATTGTCAGATCAAGAAAGATCTAACATTGGAGACTTCATTTTGGGGCCTCACTGTACCTTTTTCTTTGATGCCCCTCAAACTCCTAAAATGGTGACACTTGCCACCTTGTGACATTATCATTGGATTACCTCACTACAACCTCACCATGACATGTGTATGCATCACACTACTTCACAAGAATAGAGTGCACCATTCAACGAAAGATCCTTCATAAAAATGAAGTTTAATAAAATGGGCACTTAGACTTAGGGAAATAAAAGGTGGACTCATAAATGATTTAAATGAATAGGGTGTGGGGTCAACACCTAGAGTAAATGAACCTAACAAGATGACCCAACCTACGCATGGGTAATCTGACCCTTCAAAAAGCTAATGTAAAATTATATCATTGAAGGGGATCACTAGGGTCGTAGTTAGGTTTAATCACATGCATGGCATATTATACAACCCTGATGCCATGAATAGATATCTATGATAGGATTTTAATGATGGCAACAACAGAAAAAAGGGGGGCTAAAATGGCTAACAAGAACTTTGATGGCATCATGGATGCTTACTTTGACAATTTCAAAGAAAGGATGCAAAGTAGGCTTAGGATCTTGTTGTGGTGTCTACAACACACGCCCCATTCTTCAATAGGAATGGGGACCCCCTACCTTTTTCGACTCCCGGGCTCATAGTTCAAAAGTCAGGAGAAGGTATTTTGAAAATTAAAAAAATACAAAAAAATTGGAAAATTAGAAAAGTACAAAAAAATAAGAAAATTAGAAAAACCCAAAAAATTATTTTAAAAATAATAATAATAAAAAATAAATAAATCAAATATTACAATGCGTGCATGGGTCAGATGCATGATGCGCATCGGCACTCGCGCCATGGCGCGCCACGCACCTGACCCGACACGGGGGTTATAAAACCCCCCCTTTCCTTTCATTTCATTCTAACTTTCTCAACTGGTAAAGTCTTGATTGCAAGGTAACCAATGCGCACCCACCTATTCACTCTGCGCGGTGCAACGCACGCTCGCGCCAACACCCCATTGCATCCTCCATGAAACAAATCTGTGCCCCGGCTCTGCTATGACTTGCGTGCAACCTTCCACCCTCGCTCTCTTGGGACATGCATGCCATCTTCCACCTGCGCCTTCCTACATGTGGCGCAAATGCTCACCTAAACCACCTTCTACTCGTGCTGCCTATTTTCAGTGCCGCGCATCCAAACCCGCACGCCTCTGCAAATCAGTGTTGTGCACCTCCTGCCGACGTGCTAACGTGCCAACACTCAGTGAGTGCTCACACCTATGCCACGTGCTCACATTCCCCCCGCATGCGCACTGCATGCTTCATTAAATGCATCGCCCCTTTCAAGCCCCCTTGCACCTACTTGAAACCCCTGCCCTGCGCCTCTTGCGCTCACATCCACCTCGTACCCCCACACATTTTTTTTAGAATTTTTATTTTCAAAAAATAAAAAGAATAAAAAATAATAAAATTAAAAAATTAAAAAAGAAAAAAGAAAAAATAATAAAAAATATTTAAAAAATTAAAAAAATTCAAAATACCTAAGTGGGCATTTTTTTTTTCCTATGCTTTTTTTTTAATGTTATATTTTACTCTTTATCTTTAAAATAATGATGTGTTTTTCTCATTATGTGCAGATAATCAAATGGCATCCACATCTAGAGTAGTGGCCAAGCCTATAGTCTTCAAGTTCCAAGAAGGACCATCCAAATCAAGATTTCATGATGATTATGTCGAGATCCGAGATACTGACCTGGGACACACTCACTTAGGAGAATTCTTGAAAACGTATAATAAACCAACCGAGAGATCAGATCTGGTATCTACTTTGATATGTTCTTGGTTGGTGAATGCAATGTCGCATCCCATATTAGTGTAGTCAATAGAACTAGTAATGACTCTGGCACAACATTTTTTTTATGAAGAGAGAGTGGTGAAAAGTATGACAGGAGAAGTGGTTCTTGATCTTCGACCTGACAACATTGAGAGGATCTTCCATCTCTCAAGAGCAGATCAATTCATTAGGCTCTCCTACAAATTAGCAAAGAGATGGTATAGGGAACATACAAAGCAAGCGATAGATATTATACAATTATCTTATCTAATTGAGAGACCTCCTCAAGGAAGGATAACAAGAAAAGTTGATATGACTCGGAGATATATGAAGGAGGATATTGGTTACTCCATCATCCTTTTGAGTATAGTCATGGGTTTATCTATAGAAAACCACCTCAATACCTTCATGATCAACTTTATTGAGACCGTCAAAACATCTAAGATACCATTGGACTGGGTCACCACACTAAGTGAAAACTTATGTGAGCAATTGAGGATGGTGAGAGACAAGAAGAAGTTTTATATGATGTCTTACATAGTATACCTACTTGTAGCAAGGGCAACAGATTATCTCGGATTGTATAGAAAGGGCAACATCTAGGATCCCAATCCCTGGCCTTACATAGTCTACCCTCAACTGGTGAAGAAGAAACTATCTGCTCAAAGAAAGGAATATAGAATCGTGAATGATGTATTCAATTCATTGAAGGAGATTATGGAAAGAGGCCATCTGATGAAGCAAAAGCACAGATAACAACTCTCGAGGACTATTTTATTCAATTTAAGACATTTACATACCTACAGGTAGGTGGTGCCACTAACAAACCCAAGAAACTCCCCAGATATCCGAGTGACAAGCTGGTGCTATTGGAGATTTCTTGGCAGATTGAATCTACATATGAAAGGGTGAACAGACAAAGAAGATCTTGTTGGACATGGCATCTCATCATTGGACCATACCAGGTAAAATGGAAGCAAGACATTCTGAATTTCGAATGGGAATGAGAGAATTATCCCCTTGAGGAGTACAATTCCCCTAGGATACATTTTGATAATGTCGAGAAAGTAGAGAGTATGGCTAGAAAAGAGTTTCATCATGAAGATGCTATTGAAGATCATTGGATGAATGCGACAAATGACTATGGTATCCGCATGTGGGATTATTGTAGGATGACTTTGTATCTGGTAGAGAAGACCCGCAATCTAAATATTCCAGAGGAAATAAGGGAACAAGATTATAAGGAGCTATTGGACCCCCTATTCAACTTAGACAAAATCGGAGAAAGACCCATTATGAATGCAGAAGTTGACAAGGAGGAGGGTGATGATATCAATCATCGAGCAAAACATGTAGTTAGAATGATGAAGGAATGGATCAAGTAGCCTTTTTCACTTGATCCCATACCTGACACTGTAGTCTTCCATGCTCAAGCCTTCGCTAAGAAAGGTAGAGGAAGGAAAGTTATAGTTCCTACTTTTGCGCTTCAATCTCCCATCAGGCCAGAGATAGTATACCAATTTGACTGCCCAGTTGGATACTATCATCCTCCAGAGAGGACAGGAAAGAATAAAAGGAAGAGGACTTTTCGGCAAAGAATTAAAGTAGAACAAGGTGAAGTGCAAGCACCTTCCCACCAGCAACAACAAGAGGTACAGGGATCTGAGGATATCAGAGCTTTTGCATGCTTTTCTCTCATAATCTCTTTTTTTTTAACATGTAAAGGCTCATGCATCCAATTAATGAATACAAAATGGATGGAGTCCTGCTAAACACCAGTTTGATAGGTAGTTTGTATATAATTAGTTTGTTTTATTAGTTTGAAAGCATCTTATTGCATGAAGATATCTCTCACTCTAATATTTCTTATAAATACCCCATTGTAATATGTAATCAAGGCCACCATTATTATGCAATAAATTTATGCTTTTGGAGCTTGCATTTGGAGTGTAGTTATTCTTGCCTGAATGTGTCATTGTTTTGCAAATTTTATTCATGAGATTGTGATTGAGCCAAAGGTTTATTGCGTTGTTTCAGGTTATGCAATCTTTTAGTTCTGGTATTTGCTACATATTTATGAATTCTGCTGACATATCAAGCTCAAGAAGGAATCACCAAATTGTGCCTGCATAACTCTCTGTCTTGCATGAGCACACTCTCCGTGGCCTTGCGATTTGATGCAGAGTGAAACATCATTCGATTATTGAAATTTCCCATTGACGATTGCATTAGTGGAATCTAGGAAGTGTTGCTCCTGTTTTCATTGGTTATCTACCAATTTCTTCAAAAGTTTAACTTGTAGCATGTTATTTTCTGTAGTTTATGTCTATTAGGATTTCAATTTCAAGTTATTTGCTTTCAGTTCTTGTTATTTGCTTTATTAACCCCCTTTTTAGAATAGGATTTCATACTAGTTGTATGGTTAGATTGCATTAAAAAAAAAATACAAAATACAAAAACATAGTTCTTTTTAGTGTTATTTTTGAAATAGCGTGCAGATTCTTCATTTATCCGAAGTCAGAATGAACCAGCAAAGGCCTCATCATGAACAATCACATTTATCTTCAATTGAGCAGATTTCAGTGCATCATAAGACAACTCAAAACCTTGGAGTTGATTCCCAAGATCAGCTTTTCAAGAGAGGAATTTGTAAGAATTCCTGCTATTTAGCATCGTGTAAAACAACAGCTCAACAAGAGTGGCACTAGAAGGAGGGCCTACTTTTCTGATTTTCAAAATAAGAGAAAATTTGACAAGTTTCAAAATTCTTCACTTTCTTGCAAATTTAGAAATTTTTTGAGTCTGTTAGAAATTCAAGTATGCAGGTTCGCAGGTTAGTAGCTACGCAGGTCCATAGATACGCAGATCTGTAGGTCCACAAAATTTTGTGCTATGCTTTTTGTGAGAAAGTGTGCTTCTACAGAGGTGCTCTTTTTCCAAAATTGATGCAAACTGGAGGATTTTGATCCAGAGTCCCCATTTTAGTGAGCGTTAAGATCCTCACCAACTACACACAAACTCCTCAAACTTACCCATTTCTGTAAAATGCATAGTAATGAAGGAATTCCACGAGTTCAACCACTTCCTTTTGATCTTTCATCATCATCTTCAATTCCACCTCCACTCCAACCACCTGATGGACCACCACATATTCCAACAGTTCCACCGCCACAACTAGCACCATTAGGTTCGCCAAATCCTCCAATGGCCTTTTTTGCAAATGCTATAAACTCACCCATCAACTTGAGAGATGCACTTCATGAGCTTCCCAAGAATCCTGAGAAGTTCTGGCCAAGGTTCATTTATGGAGAAACATGAACTACTGAAGATCACATCAAAGTATTCAAAGAAATTTGCAACCAAAAGCAGATTGCCAACAAGGATGTGGTTCTTTGTTAATTCCCTTACTCTTTAGGGGAAATTGCCTTTAGCTAGTACGTTAATCTACCACCTAGATGCATTGGAGATTGGGACACATTCAAAAAATTGTTTTTAGAACAATTCAAAACTTTCATCAATTTGAATATGATACATCAACAATTCATATCTATCAAAAAGGACCCAGCCAAGACAGTTTCATGCTTTAACCACCGCTTTCATATGGCATACCACAAGTTAGAAACACCATACACTATACCAAAACTAGCTGTTATCCAGATTTATTTCAATGCGATGGACCATCTTATAGCTATCTTTCTAAGAAGACTTCCTGTAGCAAATATTGACACATTGGATAAAGTCTTCGCAAAAGCAATCATTTTGACCAAACAAGCCAATCCCAATGGAGGAGGATTGACGCTTCCTGCACAAGCTATTATAACAACACTAACATACCCAGCCGTGACATCCACGGGGCCTAGCCAATTCATACCCATGAATCCAATTCCATTACAACAGATGCCCGGTCCACAAAATCTAACTTTGACATATCCAGGATATGAACCCCTGAAAGCTGCTTTCTTCGAACAAAAGATAGCAACTCCAGCTGAGGCAGACAACAATTTCACCTCTGAGTTCGGCCAGATGAAAAAGACTATGTCACAAATGAATAATGAGCTTACTCACTTAAGGTTTTCGCAAGGACAAAATAACAACTTTCAAAGAAACAATGCTGGTCCTTACAACAACAACAATTACAATCAAAATTACAACCAAAATTTTGCTAGAAATAACAACAATGTAGGAAACAATAATGGGGTAAACAACTTTAACAATGGCTTCCAAAGAAAGAATTGACAGTGGAACACACATCTGAATAATGGAAGCATTCCTACAGATAACAACAACAATGTTCAATATGCTGATATCAATCAATATGATGACAGTCAAAATGCCCCAAACAGTGATGGTTCGTATTATAATAGAAATCAATACATGATTCAAGATCAACAATCAAATGATAATGTCCCTCTTGTGTAGTTTAATGCTATGCTATTAGATTCTTACAAGTACACATAGAATGCACTAGTTGAACAATCAACTAGTGAGGAATTCTCTCTTCCATTTAGCCAAGAACCAGATATTCAACATGATGAGATGTTTACTTTTCGCAATGATAATTGAAACACCTACAATTTGGGAAACAAAAAAGAACCTTTAATGGATGGGATTCCTCCAAGACTACAACTAACTCCTCCCAATCCGAGAGCAAGTAATAATTTGACGCCAGTCAGGCCCCCATATGGAGGACAACTGAATCAGAATCAAATAACGGTTACTACAATCTTGAAAAATCCAACATGGTCTACTAAGAAATACAATGTAGTAGAAGATTTGAAATAAACTAAGGCCAACATGTCTATGTTTGACATGCTGCAAAACCATCCTCAACAATGAGAAGCATTAATGAAGACATCAGATTTTACAAAGGTACCTCAAAACATGAATATTATTTCTCAAAAAGTAGTACCTCAATAGGTCAATGCTTCGAAAGCAATGCCAGCTATGTTTAAGGACAAGGTTGAGGTGCCTCCATTTCTACTAAGTATTAGAATATATGGAAAAAATCTTCACAATTGCCTAATCAATTTAGGAGCCTCATGTAATGTGATGCCACTATCGATAGCACAAAGGTTGGGAGTAAATCCCTAGCCTTCCAATCAAATAGTAATACAACTAGATAAGACTGAGGTGAAAGTGATCAATGTGTTGAAAGATGTCTGCATATAGTTGATAGTCAACCCTAGGATTCAAGATGTTATTGATATACATGTGGTTGATATACCTGAGACATACGAATTACTACTAAGTAGGGAACTAATAAAATCCCTAAGAGGATGGTTCTCTATGGACTTCACTCAGTTATGGTTACTGTGGAAAGGGTTGAACAACCAAACCAAGATAGATGTAGAACCAAAGTTAAAAAGTATGGTTACCGAATATAATGCTCCTAATGAAGTAGCATTCTTGCAATCAGATCTAGGTTCTTATAAAGTAATGGCTTTCTCAAACAAAATATCGGATGATCAAAAGTCCAAGGTTTCAATTCCAAGGCAAGAAGTTGTAATGTAGTTTGCAGACAACATGGTGGCTAATCTACAATGTTTAGAAGAGGAAGCTGACCCTAGTATCCTACTTCTCCCAGGATTTTGTTGATTGGATAAAGTTAGCCATTCAGAGTTTTAATGTTCATCATGCCAAGAAGCAGTTACTAAGGTATTGACACAAATGATGGAAGACAAGAGCGATAACATGCTGAAAGATGAACCCATAGAAGATCAAGCCTTTGTAAACATATCTAAATCTGTTGAAAAATTTGAAGAAGAAATCAAAGACTTGAATGCATCATATAGTGATACCTCTTCAGATGGTGGAGGTTTTTCTTCTCCTCCACTAGGGATGATCAAAATCAAAAGGAAAAGACAGTACGTGAAAGGGAAAGGATGGACTTCAATAGTTGTTCATCCAATAGCCAAGGTGGATGAAATCAAGGAATTGATAGGGGAAATCAAAGATAAACAAGGAAAACATACGCTCCCGATATCAAAGAGCGACAATGGAAAATCAGTAAGTCCACCCCAAGAGAGATTAAAGTGGGTACCTAAGAGACAATCTTTTTAAGCCCAAGTAAAGGAGAAGATGAGAACAAATAAACACAAAGTTAGAAAACCCAAGGAATGTCTGATATGGACACTTTACTTCAATGGTTCCAGATGCAAATCAGGAGCCAGTGGGGGTATTGAGTTGGTCAATCCTAAAGGTAATTTGTATGCTGCATATCGATTATAGTTCAGATGCACTCATAATGCTATAGAATATGAAGCATTGATTCGGGGACTCTTTTTCACTTTGGAAAAGGGGGTTAAAGCTCTCATCATCGAGGGAGATTCTCAGTTAGTGGTGAGACAAGTAAAATCATTATACTCCCACAATGATAAGAGGTTTCTCGCATACAGGAAAAGAGTATGGGATTTAATGGATGATTTTGAAGCTTTGAATGTGAGATCTATTCCGAGAAGGAAAAACATGGTAGTAGATGCTCTAGCTATTTTAGATAGCGCCTTACAACTAGTTGAAAGAACCAAATTGAAAATATTTTTAGTTGAATTGGTTGTTGTTCCATCCATTTCAGATAATATCATGAACTTCCAAGTCTTTCAGGATGATCAACATATACTCAAATTTATCATGAGCAGTGGCCACTTTAAAGGGAAAAAAATTGATGAAATGCCAGATGACAAACCTGAGAATGATGAAATCAAAGATGAGGATGGGATTCTAAATTTAAAGACTAACACTATTCCTAATGGGATGGTTGAGTTGGAGTGCATTTTTGACCATGAGGAATCAACACTTAATAAGAGAAAGGTCAAAGAAAAAGGAATAGAGGAATGCAACTCATACAATTTGGGCACTGAAGGTAATCCTAAAATGGTAAGGGTCGAAAAAGCATGCACTCAATAAGAAAGAGGAGATATGCTTAAATTAACCTCCGAGTATAAAGATGTCATTGCATGGAGCTACAAAGAGCTAGAAACATATGATCTTGAGATTATGACACATGACATTCCGTTGAAACCAAATGCAAAGTCTTTCTGTCAAAGGAAAATGCCTGTCAATCCTATCATTGAACCATTGATAATGAAAGAAGTTTAGAAACTTCTCGATGCCAAGATCATTTTCCCTATTTTTCATTCCACATGGGTGGCCAATTTGGTACCTGTACGGAAGAAGACTAGAGAAATTTGTCTTTGTGTTGACTTTCGCAACCTCAACCTGGCATCTCAAATGGACAATTATCCTTTACCTTCACTAGATGAGGTCCTAAAAATCATAAATGGTTCAAAAATGATGTCCTTCTTGAATGGATACTCAGGATACAATCAGATAATGGTTGACGATGAAGACAGACTAAAGACAACATTCACAACTAAGTGGGGAACTTTCATGTACAGAAGAATGCTTTTTGGGCTGATCAATGCAAGGGAAACATTTCAACGAGCCATGGATGAAGCTTTTAAAGGATTCATAAATAGATGTATAGTCATCTATATGGATGACTTGACTGTCTTTTCAAAAGATCAAAGCACTCACATTGCGGATTTGAAAAGAGTATTCAATAGATGTTGCAAGTACGACATATCTCTCAATCCTAAGAAGTGTTCCTTTGGCGTCACTAAAGGAAAGCTCCTGGGTCACATCATTTCTAAAGAAGGGATCTCCATTGATCCTGATAGAATCAAATCTATTCTAAAGCTATCACTTCCCCACAGTCGGAAGGAACTCAAGTCTTTCTTTGGGAAGACCAATTTTGTCCGAAAGTTTATAAATGGATTTGCAGAAATAGTTCATTCCCTTAACGACGTACTCAAAAAAGGGGCTAAGACAGAATGGGTTCTTGAAATTAAGAAGTCATTCGAGGATATCTAGTACTGGTGAGTCCAGATTATGGGTTACCTTTCAAAATATAGTCTTTTGCCTCAGAACATTCATGTGCTGGAATCCTTATGCAAAAGAAAGAAAAGGAAGATAAAAGGCCTATTTCTTTTATGAGTTGTCCTCTTAAAAATGCTGAGTTTAAATACTATAACCTTGATAAACAATCATTTGTGTTAATCAAGGTAGTGAAGAAGTTTCATCACTTCATACTCAAAAGTAAAGTGTATGCAATAGTACCTGATCTAGCAGTAAAGACGCTTTTGATGCAAAATGAGCTTGGTGAAAGGAGAGGCAAATGGATGGTGATACTTCAAGAATTTGATCTAGAGATTCAACCTATGCGATTGGTTCGAGGACAAGGATTGTCTAAAATGATAGCTGACAACTGGGATGGAAATAAAAAGGAATTCAAGTTTGACAATGAAATAGATGACAAAGATCAAGAGAAAACGATTGTAATATCTCAAGTTGATATTGACCAGGGTGTGGTGACAGATATCTGGTACCAAGACATCATTTATTACCTCCTACAGAATTAGTATCCTAGTTGGATGAATAGCTCACAACTTAGAGGACTCAAAATGAAATGTGAGTCTTATATGCTATGTGATAGAAAGTTGTACAAAAGGAATTACAAAGGGATATATCTCAAGTGCTTAGGTCATGAGGAAGCCAATGAAGTCTTAGAACATTTTCATGACAAGTATGGTATAGCACATGGTTTGGCAAAAGCAATTGCTCAATGATTCTAAGATTGGGCTATTTTTGGCCCTTGATATTTAAAGACACTTTTGAGCATGTACGTTCTTTCCATATTTTTTAGACTAGTGCCAATAAAGAAAGGAATCCAGTGATGCCCTTATAGCCTGTATTTGAGATATGCCCCTTCGCAAAGTGGGAGCTGGATTTTATTGGTCCGGTCAAGCCACCATCGTCAATGGGACACACATTCATTCTCATAGCCATGGATTATTGTACAAGATGGACGGAAGCAAAAACCTTTAGGAATTGTACTGCTAAGGTGGTGATTGACTTCTTAGAAGAACATATTGTCACTAGGTTTGGGATGCCATTTTCCTTGGTATGTGATAATGGGTCTACTTTTGCATCAACATTCTTGAACCAATGGGCATTTGAAAATCAAGTCATTACCAGGTTTTCTTCGAATTACTACCTGCAAGAAAATGGGGTAGCAGAATCCACAAACAAGAACTTGATTACGGTTATAAAATGATTGTTGGAGGAAAACCCTAGAGATTGGCATATGCAACTTAAATATGCTCTATGGATAGATTGAGTAAGGATTAAGAATGCTTTGGGAACTTTTCCATACTTGCTTGTCTATGGACAAGAACCAGTATTTTTTCTCAACCTCAGAATTCTTGTTTTGAAGTTCATGAGTGGATATGCTCAAGATGCTAACAAAGTACAGATCAGACTGATGAATCTTTTAGAAATGGACGAGAAGCAGACAACTGCACTAGAACACATGGCTAAACATCAAGTTTTCATCAAGAGGTTGTTTGAAAAGAGGGCCACAATAAAATCCTTCAGGATTTCTGACCTTGTTCTACTTTGGGATAACACAAAAGAAAAGCTGGGTAGCCATATCAAGTTTCAACGCTTGTGGATGGGCCTGTATAAGATTGCAAAAATTCTCGACGAAAACGCTTTTAGGCTAAGTTCCTTACGGGGGGAATTTCTACCTTTGCTCATAAATGGGCAATTTCTGAAACATTATTTTGAGGCCTGAAAAAATAAAAATAAAAATAAAAATTAGTTAGATTTTATTTCTACATTAGGTTAGATTTTCATTTCTGCAAGTGTGTTTCCTTTCAGTTGTGTGTTTGCTTTAGTTGTGTGTTTTGTTTTCAAAGTGGTGTTAGTCTTATGGGGTAAGGCGTACTTGAGATTTTTCTCAAGATTTTACTAACCACTCTTTGGTCCCGATTTTAGGAAGAGATATTTCTTTGTCAAAACATTTGGACGATTGTGCATTTTACACCAACTAAACATTGGACATTTCTTGTGGAAATAAGGGATTTATAGTCAGGAAATCAAAACTCTAAACCAATAAGTTCTCAACACTTTGCAAGATTTTAAAATTTGATCACTTTTGGTGTTGTTGAATTCAAGTCAAAGATGATGAGAGATGATCCAAGCTTTAATTGGTTCAAACAGGAGGGGTCTCCTTGAAAGATTGCTAAGATCATTGATTGGCATGGGAGTTTCTAAAAGTTTTAAAAGAGGAATGCAAGGGATGTTCACAAGAGATCAAATCCAAGAAACGACATTGATGTCCTGACTACATAGTCTAAGTGTAGTCAGCATACAGAAGATAAAAAAAGAGAGTACGATGTTAAGACTGTTCAAGGATTTTGAAGATCTAAAATGGCAAAATATACGTTCTCAAAATAGAATATCTTATATTCAAACTATTTCTTCATCAAAAATAATGTTTTGTATGACATGGAGCAATTATTCAAATTGCCAAAAAATTAAAAGAACATAACATCCCACCAAGAGCCCTCAAACTGATTCTCTCATCTGGTCAAGCAATTGATTGATAAAAGTCTTCATGGAGATTCTGAATGAATGAGCTAGGAGGAGTGGAAGATTGTTTTCAAGTTATCAAAAAATTTTGATAAAATGCATCCTAAGGCATCAAAGGGAACGAATACACATTGCACACACTGAGCTTGAAAATTTTGGGTCCTAATATTTTGACTGTGAAGTCATTCGAAATAAGCTCGAGATGTTCGAAGTTTGGTTGGTGTTTGACACACATTGGAGGAATGTTTGCTGATGAAGAAATGCCTTAGACATTTCTTCTTTTTTGGGGGGGGGCTATTTGTTGTGGTGTCCACAAAACATGCCCCATTCCTCAATAAGAATGGGGACCCCCTACCTTTTTCGACTCTCGGGCTCATAGTTCGAGAGTCGAGAGAAGGTATTTTGAAAATTAGAAAAATACAAAAAAAATTGAAAATTAGAAAAGTACAAAAAAACTAGAAAATTAGAAAAACCCAAAAGATTATTAAAAAATAATAATAATAAAAAATAAATAAATCAAATTTCCCAACACGTGCGTGGGTCAGATGCACGTTGCGCATCGGCGCCCGCGCCATGGCGTGTCATGCACTTGACCCGATGCAGGGGTTATAAACCCCCCCCCCCCCCCCCCCCTTTCCTTTCATTTCATACTAAATTTCTCAACTGCTAAAGTCTCAATTGCAAGGTAACCAACGCACGCCCGCCTATTTACTATGTGCAGTGCAATGCGCGCCTGCGCCCTATTGCATCCTTCGCAACACAAATCTGTGCCCCGACTCTCTTGCGACTTGCGCACCACCTTCCGCCTACGCCTTCTTCCGTGCGGTGCAAATGCTCATCTAAACAACCTTCTGCCCGTGCTGCCTATTTTCAGCGCCGCATGCCCAAACTCGTGTGCCTCCACAAATCAGTGTTACGCACCTATCGCCACCATGCTAACATGCCAGTGTGCAGTGCGCGCTCACACCTGCACCACGTGCTCACATTCCCCCCTCATGTGCACTGTGCGCTTCATTAAATGTGCCACCCCTTTCAAGCCCTCACGCGCCTACTTGAAACCCTTGCCCTGCACCTCTTGCGCTCGCATCCACCTCGTACCCCTACACATTTTAAAAAAAATTTATTTTCAAAAAATAAAAATAATAAAAAATAATAAAATTTAAATTTAAAAAAAAAAAAGAAAAAAAAAAGGAAAAAAAAAAAAATATATATATATATAAAATAAAAAATATTCAAAATATCTAAAAGGGACTTCTTTTTTTCCTATTCTTTTTTTTAATGTTATATTTTATGCTTTATCTTTAAACTAATGATGTGTTTTTCTCAGTATGTGTAGATAATCAAATAGCGTCCACATTTGGAGTAGCACTTAAGGCTATAGTCTTCAAGTTCCAAGGAGAACCATCCAAATCAAGATTTCATGATGATTATGTCGAGATCCAAGATACTGACCTAGGACACACTCACTTAGGAGAATTCTTGAAAACTTGTAATAAACCAATCGAGAGATCAGATCTGGTATTTGCTTTGATACATTCCAGGTTGGTGAACACAGCGTCACATCCCATATCAGTGCAGTCAGTAGAAATAGTAATGATTCTGGCACAATATTTTTTTTCTGAAGTGAGAGTGGTGAAAAGTGCGACAGGAGAAGTGGTTCTTGATCTTTGACCTGACAATATTGAGAAGGTGTTCCATCTCCCGAGAGCGGATCAATTCATTGAGCTCTCTTATGAATCAATAGAGAAATGGTATAGCGAACATACGAAGTAGGCAACATATATTATACAGTCATCTTATCTCATTGAGAGACCTCCTCAAGGAAGGATAACAGGCAAACTGGATATGACTCTCAGAGATATGAAGGAGGATATTGGTTACTCCATCATCCTTTTGAGCAGAGTCATGGGTTTATCTCCAGCAAGCCACCTTAATACCTTCATGATCAACTTTATTGAGACCATCAAAACATCAAAGATACCATTGGACTGGGTCACCACACTAAGTGAAAACTTGTGTGAGCAATTAAGGATGATGAGAGACAAGAAGAAGTTTTATATGATGTCTTACATAGTATACCTGCTTGTAGCAAGGGCAAAAAATTATCCCAGATTGTATAGAAAGGGCAACATCTAGGATTCCAATGCCTAGCCTTACATAGTCTACCCTCAACTAATGAAGAAGAAACTATCTGCTCAAAGTAAGGAATATAGAATCGTGAATGATGCATTCATTTTTGCAATCATTCAATTCATTGAAGGAGATTATGGAAAGAGGCTATCTGATGAAGAAAAAGAATAGATAACAACTCTTGGGGCCTATTTCATTTAGTTTAAGACGTTTACATACCTGTAGGTAGGTGGTGCCACTATCAACCCTAAGAAACTCCCCAGATATCTGAGTGACAAGTTGGTGCTATTGGAGATTTCCTGGCAAATTGAATCTGCATATAAAAGGGTGAAGAGACAAAGAAGACCTTGTTGGACATGGCCTCTCATCATTGGACCATACTAGGTAAAGAAGAAGCAAGAAATTTTGACTTTTGAATGGGAATGGGAGAATTATCCCCTAGGATACATTTTGATAATGCCGGGAAAGTAGAGAGTATGGCTGGAAAAGAGTTTCATCATGAAGATGCTATTGAAGATCATTGGATGAACGCGACAAATGACTATGATATCCGCATATAGGATTATTGTAGGATGACTTTGCATCTGGCAAAGAAGACGCTCAATCTAAATATTCCAGAGGAAATAAGGCAACACGATTCTAAGGAGCTATTGGACCCCCTATTCAACTTAGACAAAATCAAAGAAAGACCCATTATGAATGCAAAAGTTGACAGGGAGGAGGGCAATGATATCAATCATCGAGCAAGACATGTGGTTAGAATGACGAAGGAATGGATCAAGCAGCCTTTTTCACTTGATCCCATACCTGACACTGTAGTCTTCCATGCTCAAGCCCGCCCTAAGAAAGTTAGAGGAAGGAAAGTTATAGTTCCTACTTTTGTGCTTCAATCTCCCATTAGGCCAGAGATAGTATACCAACTTGACCGCTGGTTGGATACTATCATCCTCCAGAGAGGATAGGAAAGAATAAAAGGAAGAGGACTTCCCCGCAAAGAATTCAATCAAAACAGGATGAAGTGCAAGCACCTTCCCAACAACAACGAGAAGAGGTACAAGGTTCTGAGGATATTGGAGCTTTCACATGCTTTTCTCTCATAATTTCTTTGTTTTTAAACATATAAAGGCTAATGCATCCAATTAATGAATATAAAATGGATGGAGTCCTGCTAAGCACCAGTTTGATAGGTAGTTTGTATATAATTAGTTTGTTTTATTAGTTTGAAAGCATCTTATTGCATGAAGATATCTCTCATTCTCAACACAAATTAAGGAGACGGCTTCTTATAAATACCCTATTGTAATATGTAATCAAGGCTGTCGTTATTATGCAATAAAGTTATGCTTTTGGTGCTCGCATTTGGAGTGTAGTTATTCTTGCCTAAATGTATCATTGTTTTGTGAATTTTATTCATGAGATTATGATTGAGCCAAAGGTTTATTGCATTGTTTCTAGTTGTGCAATCTTTTAGTTCTGGTGTTTGCTACAAATTTATGAATTTTGCTGATGTATCAAGCTCAAGAAGGAATCACCAAATTGTGCCTAGATAACTCTCTGTCTCGCATGAGTGCACTTTTCATGGCCTTGCGACTTGATGCAGAGTGAAACATCATTCGGTTATTGAAATTTCCCATCGACGATTGTATCAGTGGAATCTGGGAAGCACTGCTCCTATTTTCATTGTTTATCTACCGATTTCTTCAAAAGCTTAACTCGTAGTGTGTTGTTTTCTATAGGTTATGTCTGTTAGGATTTCAATTTCAAGTTATTTGTGTTCAAATTCAAGTTATTTGCTTTTAGTTCTTGTTATTTGATTTATTAACCCCCTTGTTAGAATAGGATTTCATACTAGTTGCACAGTTAGATTGCATTAAAAAAAATACAAAATACAAAAACATAGTTCTTTTAGTGTTATTTTTGAAACAGCATGCAAATTCTTCATTTATCTGAAGTTGGAATGAACCAGCAAAGGCCTCATCGTGAACAATCACATTTATTTTCAATTGAGTGGATTTCAATGCGTCGTAAGGCAACCCAGAACCTTGGAGTTGATTCACAAGATTGGCTATTCAAGAAAGGAATATTCCTTCCATTTAGCATCATGTAAAATGACACCTCAACAGATCCCTGAGTAGCTTGTGAAAGACTATGAACAAGATATATCTTTCCTAGTTGACTATGATAGAGTCCAAATTCAGTCAGTTAGGCCTAGGATAACATGGGTTAAACCTCTAGCATATGAGGTGAATATTGATGAAACAAAGGACATTATTGAGGCTCTCATCAATTAGCCAATAGATCCCGAATCTACTTACTTTGAAACTTATGAAGAAGAAAAGACAAGAATTTCTCTTGAGCTTCAAAACCCTTAAATTATGAAGAGAGGAAAAAGAGGTTGGAACCATTGGGAAGAAACTTTCCAAATCAAACACATCTCTTATGATCACTAAAGGAAAGGGTAATGATGTAGAAGAGGAAGAAGAAGATGAAGAGGTAGAGGAAAGTGATGAAGAAGAGGAACCTCACAAGAAGAAGGCAAAGATCCCATCCAAGCCACTCAAGAGAGCAATAAGATCAACACCTATGATTATAACTACCAAGCAAAGGAAGGCAAGAAAGCAACTAAAACATCAAGATGAGGACGAAGAAGATGAAGATGAAGACAATCCCTCAATCATATCCTTGAAGAAGGCACCCCTACCTTTGAATATTTTTTGGAAAGTATAAGGGAAGGAAGTGGTATGGCAGGTTTTAAATACTTTAAATAAGACTCTAGAAGAAAAGAGGAGAAGAAATAGATTGAAGATTCATTAGTTGTGAAAATGGAAAAGTGGAAATATGACCCTTTTGAGCTTAAGGTCCATGCTCCTGAAAATCTATTGAAGGTTGTTTCACACCATTGGGATAATGCAGTAAAAATAGAGAAGGATATTAGAGAGAAGACTTTAAGAAATCTCATGCCTAATCTCTCTAACAGAGAAATCAAGGAGGCAATGTCTAAATATGTAGATAAACACACTCTTAGATTTAAATCTTTCCAATTCTTTTCAAATAAAATAGAAGATGTTGTGCAGTCCACAAAAAAGACATGGAAGAACATCTTTAACATCAAGGAAGAAGGAGATCTTCCTGAGATTCAAACAATTGAGGACCCTAATGTTGAGAAGATTACAGTAGAAGTCATGACATCATTGTTAGGGAAAAAGGTTAATTTAATTTCATTAATTAAATTACCTTTTCTCCCTTCGTAAGATTTCACTTTATATGCTTTTTGCATTCTCTATTTAATAATTAATTAGTAATTATTAAATAGCTTTTCCTTTTTAGGTTACCCCTTTTAGGTTTCGATCCCCTTTTATTAAGATTGATCTCTTTGTAATTTTAACATCTTTTCTTTATCTAAGAATACAATTTGCATGTTTCTAAAGCAAACCCTTGCCTCCTCTTGTCTTTTTCTTCTCTGTGACAAGTTTTCTACATGTAAGTACTCAAGGGCTTTGTGGATTTGATTTGCGTATTTTCTCAAATCCTTCATGGTATCGGAGCCAGATCTGTTGTAGATTGTTCAATATTTGGAGAAAAAGGGAGAATGAGGGTTTCTCAGATCAGATCTAGAGCTTCTCAAGTATTTCCTAAAAAATAAGGGGGTCACTAATTTTTGGAGCAGCTTGAGGTCAAATAGACCTCACAAATGGAATCAAAAGGTGTCAAAACCCTTGTTTCCATATAAAGTTCATCTATTTTGAACAACGTTGATTCGAGAGGCAAAATTGTTTTTCTTGGTAGGGTCGTATGACCTCTGTATGCACTCTGAGGCATATTTCTTGTAAAAAATCACAAAAAAACAAAAAAAACAAAATTGCAACATTTTTTACCACTACGATTTAAAATACTGCCAGTGATCACCGAGACTGCTAGCAGTTGGCGGTAACCACCTGCAGTAAGCCGTTGGCGGTCACGCTGACCTCAATGGCCCCTAGCGACTACCACTGCTCAATGGGTCATCACCACCAGTGGTGCCTCCCGCCCGCCACTGCAGCTCTACTCTATAGCGAACCTCCCTCCCACCATTACCACCCAAAGTACCTCTCACTAGTGGCTGGATTTTTTAAAAGGTTTTTATTTTTATTTTTTAGTCCATTTCTAGGGGCCCTATTGGTTCTTTTTCCATTGAGCATACAGATGTATTTTCAATCTGAAAGAAGCATCGAAAAGTTGGTTTTGAGATGAAGATAGTGGTGTAGGAGTTTTTTGGTTTTGATGCAATTTGGTTTCCTGTTTGGGCAGTCAAAGCTGGGTGTTCTATTTTTCACTCCAGAGGGCATATCTCGAACATCCCAACCACATTTTTTAAAAGCATTATATTTTTGGAAAGTTGGTTCAGGCCTCTTTTTAGAAATGTTGGTTTTTCTTCAAGATTCTACTCCATTCTCTTTCTATCATGTTTTTTTCTTTATTGCACTATGGTGGACATCTTGGATGTTTCAATTCTAGGGATTATTTTCGTGGCATGGGATCTCTTCTTTTGGGTTGTACTATCTATTATATCAACTCTTTTCCCTTTCTGATCATTGTTGATATAATTTGTAAGCATATTTATGCAAACACACTGAGATAAAGTGCCACTCCTTGCATTTTTGGGATCTTTTTCATCATTGTGACTTATTGTACTCGCACTACATTATAAAGTGCCATGTAGGGATAGTTGTTTGCCTTTTAATGCTCTCTTCCTTTGTCAAGTGAGTGTCTCTTCCATGACATTAGCCCCATGTTGTGTCAATGACATGTACCTTTATAGTTGTATGTACCTCTTCCTCACTCTCGATATTCTTGGTCCTTTCTATTTTGTAGGAGATATTGGCCCACTTTCTCAATTGCCGGTCACCCTACCCTTGTTTGCATTAGGGGGGGTTCTTCTATTGTTTCTCATGCTTCCTTGGTTTGATGGAGTGAACTATGTATTCAGTATTTGATCCTATGTACTACGCGATGGTAGTGATTGGATACCTATGCATTTTAGTGAGATGGATCATTTACCATATAGACACTCTTCTTTTCATTCATACTTTGGTTGCAACCTTCCTTGGTTTGATTGATCAGCTCTTCAAGCTTTGGTGTTTTATGCCATCTGTATTTTTGAATTCAATTATTTCGCTTTGTTTGCCTCTTGATTTGATGCAGATTACAATCTTCTCTACGTGACCAGGTTCTATTTCAGAGGAGGTTCTATAGATCAATAGTTTCTTTTTGATAGAGTTTACAACTTCTACACACTTCAATGGTTTTCTTCATAATCATTATTTATTCCTATTTTTTGGAACATTCCTCTAGATGGAGGCTTTTGTAGTCCTTCATTAGGCTTTCAGCTATCTCTTTTTGTAGCAGAGTTTCCCCACTAGGTTTTCTCTATTTCTCTATTTCATAGAGATTTTTTCGTGATTGGGTACCTCATTGGGCCTTGTTGCTAGGACCGAAGTTTGCTTTCAACATTGTATTGTAGTTTCCTTGCTCTTTCTGCATTGTTTGTAACTACATTGTTGCTCATCTTAAGGAGGGGTGGGGGTGTTGGAGAAAAAGGTTAATTTAATTTCATTCATTAAATTACCTTTTCTCCCTTAGGATTTCACTTTATGCACTTTTTTAATTTTCTATTTAATAGTTAATTAGTAATTATTAAATAAATTTTCCTTTTTTAAGTTACACCTTTCAAGTTTTGATCTCCTTTTATAAGGATTGATCTCTTTATAATTTTAACATCTTTTCTTTATCTAAGAATACAATTTGCATGTTTCCAGAGCAAACCCTTGCCTCCTCTTGTCTTTTTTCTTCTCTGTGATAGGTTTTCTACATGTAGGTATTTGAGGGCTTCGTGGATTTGATTTGTGTATTTTCTCAAATCCTTTAATCACTTCCCTCTACTCCACTTAAGGCAACAATTGTACAACAATCAATTAAGTTGAACCCAATTCAACCTAGTAGTGAAGTGAAGACTATCACACTTTCACTAAGTTCTATCACAAAGGAAACTAAACAATAGGTCCCAACAGTCTCAACCAAGCAATAGGCTCCATCAATCTCGACCAAGCATCAGGCTCTCTCTATCTCGATCAAGAAGCAATAGCAAGAATAGCAGAAGGATTTGGTTGACAATGGAAAAACTATCATTCCTTCTTCCACAACCAAAAGCAAGGGTAAAAATAACATAGTTGATGGCATTGATATTGATGAGCAGATTGCAATCCTGAATTGGGACCAATGAAATCTATCAACTAAGGAAATGGACATTTTGGGAGAGAAATGGAAGAAAAGGGTAAAGAAAAGAATGCTAAGAGCTAAAATAGATAGGAACTAAGTAGAAGACATCAAAGAAATATTCATAGATGCTCTATCTATAGAGATAAATGAAAAAGTTCCCATCATTGATCAATTTATTGATATTGTACACAAGTTCAATGAGGATAATAATGGGCAGGACAGAATTCTCATGGAAGCTGAGAGAAAGTTTGAGAATAAAGTGCTAGAAAATATAGCACAAAAGATAGCAATTGATCAAGTAGAACTATCTACTTTGATATCTTCATTAGAAAATGTTGTAAATAATGTTGTATCTTTATTTGTAAAGTTGATTGATTCCACTAACTTTACTAATGAAATAAAAGAAAAATTGGGCAAGATTAACAAGCTTGTAGGAGAATGCAAATCAGTTGGCACTTAATCCAAGCCCTTGTTTCAATCATTTTGCAAAATCTAGATCCTTGATAGATCTATGGGCAGAATTGCTAAGGGGAGAGGTCAAAATAAGGGCAACATTGATTGACATTCAAGGTATGATACTTCCCCATATGGACATTATGTAGAAAAGGATGGATAATCCAAGGACATTAGTCAAAGACACAAATATGTCAGTTGCAGATCACATGTATGAGTTATCAATAGAGATTCATATTGATCTACATGTTTTAAAGGTTCTGCAAGATAACTGGGATAAGACTTTGTCCATAGTTTTGAAGGTACACCATAATTTTCTTTCTCATTTTAACATAACCTTGTAAATACTTTGACATTTGTAACAAAAACAAGGGGGAAAGAAAGTGTACAAAGGGGGAAGACATATAGAGAAAGTATATGACATATTTATTTCTATATATGTAAGGAGAAAATATGTACAAAAGTATGAAAGATATGTAAAACAATTTTGAAAAATGAAAAATATTTTTTTTACTTCTAACCAAGTTGCAAAGTCTTCAATGTAAACTGAGCTATCAGATCAAGCATATTCAGAGGGGGAGTTTGACTAAATATTTTTTTAGATGGTGTGTATGATAAGTGTTTTTCTCACTAATGCCAAAGGGGGAGATTGTTAATCGCATGCAAGATATATTATAAATTAGCACGTCAAAATGCTTAGTCATAATGAAAAGATAGTTGCAACTGAGTCACTAGTATGTAGTGTTGACTGAGCTCATAGTGGATCCAAATAATCAAGTTAACCTTGTAGAAAGTTGTAATGTCCATTGAGTTGTAGTGGAAACCAAGTTGACAATTCACACTAAGCTCTAGTGTCAACCAAGTTGATTGTGTCTACCAAGGTCCAATGTGAACCTAGTTAGTAAAGCAGTCTTGTTCCAAGGTAATAATCAAGATGGAAGAACAATACAATCCAAGTTAGAAGTGTCTAAAAAGTGATCAGTGTGAACCATGCACCCAACATCTACCAAGTGCCAGAGCTAGCCAAGGAGACAGTAGTGATCGAGTGTTTCAAGTATTGCCTGAGTATGACATTGACCTGAGTTATTGCACTGAGCTGACTTGGTGATTATTTTTAGAACTATTCCTATTGTAGCTGACCTATGTAACAACTATTTGGATGGATATAAGTATGATATATTCCTTTTATCCAAAGTGTAGTAGTAGCATTATTCATTGTATCATCATTCAAGTATTAGCAAATATGGAAGGGAAGATTGTCTAGAAGGCTAAAAACATTCCAAGGAAAGGAAGGGACTCATCTATCATAGTTAGGCGATCATTTTACTTAAAAGGATCTTCATCAAAAATCACAATTGTATTTTAGAGATCATCCATTGATTCATCCTAATAGGTGCATTAGTCCCAAATCGTTTAACCAGGTGGACCTATTAGTCCTTTGCAAAAACTCCTAATAGAGTACATACTTAACTGTATTGTATAAATCCTTTTAGAAGGTGGACCTAACAATCCTAATTACTCCTAATAGGGTAATATCACCAGAAGTGATCATTTGTAAGCCTTAATCGATCAACTTTATTACTACAATAGTGATGCATTATGGGTGTCATCCCCACGATCGTTTTACCTTCTACTTGAAGGGTTTCTAGGTTACCAAATATTGTGTTATGGTGTTGTTACTTTCATGCTTTAATGTTTCATACATTTAAGTAGATTAGACAAATATAACAAAGTGGTTCAATTGAAGAAGTTTAAGTGGTTCCTGATTCACCCCCTCACCTCTCAATCACCTAGGTTGTATTACATTTCCAACACACCAGATACTCCACATTTCTCCAAGTGAGCATCTTTTATTATTGAGAAAGATGGTAGGAATGTGATCATTTAGGCACTCATCACACTCGTGCTCAAACATTTGGTACTAGTCTTCTCAATCAATCCATTTTGTATGTTCCTCATAAGTTGTTAGAGGTGGCGAGTCACCTTGAGTGGGATAGGGCCATCGATGAGAAGTATTCTTCTTTAATGAAGAATAAAAATTGGGATTTTTTCTCTTTCAAAATGAAGAGATTTAGTTTGGTACAAGTGGGTGTACCATGCCAAGTATGTTGTAGATAGTTTGGTTGGTAGATGCAAGGAACGTCTTGTTGTAAAGGTGTTCTCACAAGTGAAGAGTGTTGATTGCTTTGAGACCTTTCTCTTATCACCAAGATGAACTTTATTCATCTTGTACTCTCCCTTGCACCTTCTTAGGGATGGACAGTGTTTCACATGGATGTGAAGAGTGCACATGAAGACCTACATGAAGAGATCTATATGGAGAAGCCTCAGGTTTTTGTGTTGGATGCATTTCTAGTTTGTAGACTTCAGTGGTCATTATATGGTCTCAAATAGGTGCCCCAATCTTGGTATGAGAAGATGGACTCCCTTCTACTTGCTTTAAACTTCCAACACTATCATTCCAATCATACAATATATAGTCAACATCACGGGGTTGATATTTTGGTACTTGTACTACATGTTGATGATCTCATTATTACATGTATCTCATCCTCTATTATTTAGAGTGTTTAGAGAGCTTCAATGGAGTAGTTTGAGATGACAGATCTTGATCTTTTGCACTATTTTTTGGGCTTATAGGTTATTCATTCTTCAGATGGGATTTCCATACTCTAGTAAAAGTAGGTTCTTGGTAATGCTTCAACACTCTAGAATGTTTGATTTCAATCCTTCCCCTACACCATTTCAGCCAAGCATTATTTTGTCTACCACATTCACTACTCCTTTGGTAGATCCCACATTATACAAATAGTTGGTTGGTATTTTATTATACCCGACACATACTCATTTTTATCTTTCATTTGCAGTTGGCATTATCTCTAGATTCTTGCATGATACTCATGAGATTCATTGGGAAGAAGCGCAACATAGTTTGATATACATTCATTGCACTACACGTTATGTAATTCACTATACATTTGGATCCCCCTAAATTGTTGGCTTTACTAACTTGAATTGGGTTGGTGATGTTGATATTCAAAAGTCTACTTTTGGCTTCATACTTTGTCTCAGTTTTGGTCCTATCACGTGTCCTTGCAAGAAGTAGATTGTTATTATATTATCATCTATAAAGTTTGAGTATTATGTATCAATTTTTGCTATTCAGGAGATTCTATGGATTTGACAATTGATGATAAAGTTTAGGTTTCCTTTTGATAGTCCCACTATTCTTTTGTGTGAGAGTCATAGTTCCATTGACAATTCTTGCAACCTAGTAGAGCATCAATGGAATAAGAGTAGTGAGATCCATGTGCACTTCAATGGTTCTCTCATCTTGGAGTACATACCTATAGGGGTTCAGGTTGCAGAATTCTTTGCTAAACCTTTGGCATCTCTGCGCTATTTTAGCTGTGTTCTATGTTTGGGGTGAAGGAAGTTATCCTTGGGAGGTTTAAATGAGGCCTTCATTTATTTTTTCAACATTCTTTCCATCTCTTTTTGGAATGATTTTTTCCCATTTAGTTTTCTCTATTTCTTCACTTTACAAAGATTTGGTTGTGATTGGGTACCTCATTAGGCCATGTTGTCAAGACCCAAGTTTGCTTTCAACATTATAGTTTTTTTTTTTTTTTTTGCATTATTTATAGCTGCATTGTTGCTCATGTTGGGGGAGTGTTAGAACAAAGAAATAAATAAATTATTAATTCATCTTGACTTACTAAGTTATTTTTGCTTCTCTCTTAAGATATCACTTTATGCATTAGTGACATTTAATGATTATAATTATTATTAAATGATCAATTTTTTAGGGTTTCATAGTTTAGGTTACTACATCTCCTATATTAGGATTGATCATTGTATACTTTATTCATTCATTTGATATGATAATATAATCTTTCATATTTTTAGAACCTGAACCCTTGCTTTGTTATTGTAGTCTTCTAAGTGATAGGTTATCTTTGTACGAAGTTGAATTGAAGATTCCTACACTCTTTTCATCATGTGTCTATTTCCCTTTATGTGTCCTTTCTTGGGGGTATTTCACAGTACAATCATCTCTATTAGATGTATGTAGGATTTTGTTAAATCCTTTGCTCTTGTTGAGGCATTAGCAATCACTTTAACATGGGCGAATATACCCCACTTACATATTACGTGCATGCACACACACACATACACAATGATCTTTTGCATTTTTTAATCCCTTATTGGACTACTAGTAGTTTATAACATCTGATCCCCACGAATTTGGATCCCTTATTAGACTACTAATAGTTTGTAAGGCTCGATCCTTGTATTCTTGGATTCCTCTTTGGATTACTACAATCCTTGAGGCTTGATCTGGCATCAACATTTTTTAATCCCTTAAAGACTCACACATCCTTATGCCCAGATCATCTTTGTTGGATTTCCATTTTGGAAACATGAGTCTTTGAGGGTATATCTTTCATGGATTGACTAGCATGCAACACACACTTTCTAGACTATTAATTATATCTTCTATTGCAATTTGCCTTTTTGTATGATTCATAGTGAGGGACACAAATTGTATTGGGTGACTTGATCACACTCTTTTTGGTTTTTGTTTTGTCATAAAAATATCTCTTGTCTTTATTTAGACTCAATAAGGACTCAAGTATATTAGGGGCTTCATTGTTTTCTTGTCTTTTTAGTCTTGATAAGATTGTCTTATGCTTTTGGCCTACTTTATTGCAAGTTTGAACTTGGTTTATACTCTTGCTAAAGTGGGAGCTACATATGCCATCTTAAAATGGAAGCAAAGGCCTTGTCAGACCTTTTAGCCCCCCTTTTTACGATCTCCTAGGTTCATGAATGCACTTATGCTCTTTTTGCTCCTTATTCATATATTTCCACCCATTTTTTATAGTCCTTTTTGCATCCTTGAGATCCCAATGTGCATCCTAAGGTCCAAAATCCTCGAGTCAAGGGCCAAGGTGGTCCCTAATCCCTAAGTTATGGATGGCATCATCCCTAACCCCTGGTAAGGGACAAGTTCATTCATTAGGTGAGGTGTTTTGCCTCAAACCATGGGCTCATTTCAGGGATCTCAATTTGTTTCTCACTTTTTTTAGTCAGTCCTTCTCAATTTTTGTTCCAAAATTGATAGAGAAGAAGGCCTTCTATCTTAATTTTTCCATATATTATAAGATTATTCAAACACAATATATCTATGGCCATCTACTATTATCCACAAGCATTTACTTGAGAGCAAGATTCATTCCAAGCATCATCCATTTAAACAAGCTTTCAAGAGTTTAATCCTTCAAACATTCTAGACCATGTCTACATTCATGGATCTATGATTTGGTATTAGTGGATCTACTTCACTTGTGGAGACATCCTACCTCATCATTCAAGTATCATCTTTATGGATAATGAATTTGAATCCTTCCGCAGAGGTTTAACAAGCAAGGCAAATATTTATATTCTATATTTTTTTAACATGCTTTATCATTTTAAGGTTTATTCCTCAATTGAGGCTTGACTTCTTGACCAAGAAAATCCTCTTCCCCCACAATTTTTTTTTTTTCCCCTTATTTGCAGGTGTAGATTTGTGATTTTTTGAAGCAACGAACTCAGATCTCAAAACTAGGGTTCCAACTTATAGGTGGAGCCCCAGATCATAGAATTTTGTACAAATCAAGTGAGGGACAACCTTGTCCCTTACCTAGGTTGTCCCTAACCTCTAGGTCATCCCTATCTAATGGCCTTCAAATTCATAAAATCCAAAGATATCGGTTTCTAGATCTTGGATCTAGAATAGTTTCCAATTTTGATAGTTTTTACGATAGTTTTTCATATCTAAGCTAATCATCCTCATTGACTACCAAGGTAAGTTTTATGCTTCATGTGTCATCTTATTTCATCTATCTTTATGTCTCATAGTTGATCCTTTCATGTTTTTAGCTAGCATACAAGATTATTCATTGTTTGCATCTCAGTTAGTCACAATTTGCTTGCATTTAACAATCACTTAATCAAATCAATCTATATCATCTCAATCAAGGGATGAAAAAGTTCTATAGAAAGCTGTCCTTGAGTATGTATCTTGAAATAGGTATTAGATTTGACATTGGCACCCCTCACATCTTCCTATGGTTGTGTTGATTTAGTTTAAATCCTTTGAAGGGTTATGCTTAAGGGTCCTCCTTTCACTTTCTCTAATGTAACATCTAAAAAAAATTGGGCAATTAATCCACATGATCTTGTAAAACCACAATCTTTATGTTACACTTTCACACATTCTCAATTTTTATGTTATATAGGGTACTTACCCGTAGTTGAATTTTAAACTTTGACTCAACATGCATTAAACAGTTGTGGAGCTGGACTAGTAGTGTACTCTTTTTACAAAACAAAATTATAGAATTTGTGTCATCTAACACCTTGGCAACTATCAAATTAATGGACATCCCTCACACAAATTTTATCAAGTAAAATTTATTCATGAATGTCAATGAAATAATATTTGAAATGTTAATTCCATAGTTATATAAAATACAACTAATTAAATCCATTGACAATCACCATTTTCACACATACAAACACCCAAAATACAACATTATAGTTTAAAAGCTAAGTCCAAATTATATAACAAAAGATATCTTAAACACAATTTTGTTGTAATGTGATGTAAAATATGCTTGCCAACCAAGATGCATACCATCATTTTTCCTAATTAATTTAAACTTTTTAAATAGATATTACTTTCATCTTTTTAAAATAAGAACTACAATCTAAGTCTATTTAGTATTAATTAATTTAAAATTTTTAAAAATAGTTATTCTAGAAATAAATGATTGTTAGTCCTGTATATATAGACAGTAACTATTGTTTTCAGTTGAAATATTTTGCATTAGTTCGTTAGAAAATTGTGCAATATAAAATACTTTGAATTATTTCTAATGATGTTTTTATTTTTTATTCAAATTATTTGAAGATTGTTTCTATTTTCTGATTGGTTATTCATATTTTTGCTGGAGTTTTATTTAATTTTCTCATTCAAGAATTGAGAATTTTTTTAATCACATATTTCTGCGTCCGTCAGAAATAATGTGGATCATGGGATGAGATTATGTTGATGCTCACCATCTGTCGTCAACGTCTTAGTCATTCTCACCATCTGCGCAGCTTTAGTTATGAATGCACACATTGCCACAGTTTTTTTTTCGTCCGCCATTTTTGAGCGTTTTGTCTGTGGGGAATTTTGATGGGTCAAAAGTGGAGTTTCAGAGGATTTAAAGCTAGGGAGTACAATGTCTTGCAGAAACGGTGATTTATTTTTATCTTGTCTAGGAAGTTTGTTTTGGGGGTAGATGTGATTACTGGCTACTTCTTATATCACATTTTTTACTTTTTTATAATTTAATCAAATACATTGGATAGGGTTAGAGAAAGAGGATTAGGAATCTAGTTTTACACTTCTAATATGTTTAGTTAACAGTATAGAAGTTAAATAAAAAGTATATTAATTAATTTTTTATAATGGTGCTTACGAGATTAATGTTTTAATTTTTCTGATTTGAATATAAAATAAAGTTATATTTTTAGTTTATTTTAAAAATATATATTTTATTTTGTATTAAGAATATAATATAAAGATCAATAAAAATTTTACTATTATTTATGATACATTGTTTAAATGAGTTATCATGATGTAGTGGAAGAGAAAACTAATAAGTTTAATTTTTTGTAATAATATTTTAAATTTATTAAATTTGAAATATGTATTCTTTGCTTTATTTTCTACAATATTATTAATGTAATAGAGTTATTATATGTTTGTTTGCATTTTTTAACAAGTTAAGATTGAAATTTAAAGAGTTATCAAGAATGGATTCATATCAAATTGATAATCAAATACAAAATTATTTTCTATACTACTTTTTTATGGCTAAGATTATGCATCATTTTGATTTGAAATTTGTCATTCTAACCTAGAATTAATTGGAGTTTTAATGCATGCAAAATTTAAATGCTTTCCCTTAATAGTATCTCAAAATCTAAAATATATAACTATACAATTATATTTGAATTATCTAATCAACAAACCTTACAGGATTAGGAAGACTTTAAATTGAGCCTACTTCAACCGATAACTAAAAGATCTTAATTAAATTATTTAATATTTAATTATTAAATTATTTAAAGTATTTTATGCAAAGTTTTTAGATCTTAATATTTGTTAGAACTGCACTACATAAATTATTTTAGGAATTAAAATTAATTTTATTTAATATATTATTTTATTTTTATTTAAATAGGTTTTTATTTTTTGATTGGTAATTGTTTGAAGTTTAAATCTCCTATTAGTTCGGCCTATTTATAGTTATTTTAGGAATTAAAATTAATTTTATTTAATATATTATTTTATTTTATTTAAATAGGTTTTTATTTTTTTGATTGGTAATTGTTTGAAGTTTAAATCTCCTATTAGTTCGGCCTATTTATAGGTGGGAACTTATATTTTCGGTGAACACATTTGCATTAGTTTCTCCCTCATAATTTTTTTTTCCCATACAAATCTTAATGTTTTAGTCATCTTTTCTTTTTATTTTCAATTCTTTATGAATATTTCAATTTTTTGATTGGTTCTCTTTAATTTTGTAAAGGTTTTATTATTTTCTCTATTCAAAATTAAAAAAACAAATTGTGAATAGATATTTTCATGGTGTATTTAAAGAAACTTCTAGACATTATTATCCCTATTCCATAAATAAAATGTTGTGAATAGATCATTTGAAAAAGAAAATTGAGATGCGTCCAAATTTTACATGATGAAAAAGCAATTAATCAACACAATTGCTCAATTTTTTTTGCTTTTGCTAATTTTTGCTACCTAGCACTAACGATGCACTCCAACTTTTAATGTCAATAACTTTTATTTATTGTTTAGAAAAATCATTGTGTTGGAAAAATAAGTACAATATGAAATGAATAAAATAAAGTATTAGGTTAAGTTAGCGTGTAGTGTCAAACATTGCCTAAAGTGTAGAATATATTTGTGATTTATATTTATATTTATATTTTTCTTAAAAGAGTATATATAATATTGTATGATATTTTGAAGAAATTAAATTTAGAGATTTTTAATAATTGACTTTTTAAAAATAATTTTAAAATTGTTTTCTATATAAAATAAATAATAAATAAAGAAATTGAAAATATCATATAAATATTATAAATATACAATTCTATACATCTTATCTTATCATATTTCATTATTTTATAGTTAATATTTCAAAATTAAAGGTTTCTTTTTTTCATTTTGAACATAATAAAATAATAAAAAATAAGTTATATTCATAGTGGTTTAAAAAATATATAAATAAATCAAAGAAAAGCACACACACACACATATATACATATCATGCATAGTACTATTAGATTTCAAAATTTCACAAATTTTTAAAGTATTTTGTTTTGATATTAGATTACTATTCTTATAGATGTTGTATATAATTTGCTTAGTTTCTCTTCATTTCTAATTTAGCTCTAAATTACTACAAAGTTTTGGCTATTTAATACTTACAATTATCACAAAACATAAAATCATTCTACCATTTATTTAGAAGGCGGGACTAAAGCTCTCCAAAGTTCTTGTTTAATTTGTAAGTTGTTGAACTTGGTCAATGTCCTATAAGCATTATATACTTATAAGGATATATATTTCAGCTTGTATTGAAGAATGAAAAAATCTATTAACAACTATTTTGTTATCTTAAACTTTATTTTAATGCATTTGAAATTACTACACATAAATTTATGTGCTACTTATACTCCACGCTCATTAATACTCTAAAAAAATCAATTGAAACAAATTTTCTATTATATTAATTTAACCCATTGCATGGCTATGATCCATGTTTAATTCATCGGTTGATATCAGCTGGTATAATTCGAAGCTTAACATGAGCAATCTCCCTTTCCAGTTCTTCAAAATAGCGTTATGTCTTACATGGAGACAGTGCCAGTGAATTTAGGTTGTGGCCTTCAAAGCGGCTGCTCCTGCAATGGCCGTGAGCAACTCAAAATCACAATCATCAACACCATCACCAAAAGAAGAGGGAAGTTTCTCGCTTGTTAAACCCTAAACCCTTTCAGACCTTTTCCTACCTGATCCCGGATGGTCTTCAATTGGGAAAAATCTTGAAAGGAAACTCTCATCTTCTTTAAAAATTTGGAGGTTCTTATGCAGGAGCATATCATTGATTGTATCAGTATCAAATCCTACAAGGCACCCAAGCTTCAACATCTCACATAAGCCTGCAACAAGATCTGGATATTCTGATAATAGACCTTTTGAAACTACATCAGCGAATTCAGTTGCCAAGGACATCTTTCCCTTTTGGTTGTGCGGATCAGATTTATGTATCAAAATCCTCTTGATGTATTTTTCCCAACGCACACTGGAGCTTGTAGCGACTGTAATGTGCTCTGTCTCGTCATCTTCCGTTATTATTGTCAAAGTGTACATAACTGCAAAGGGTTTATCTGTTTCATAAGCTGAAGACTCCAAAAGAGCTCTCACAATTTCATGCCTCTTATCTGCTGACAAGTTGAAGTGTGGATATGCAAGATATCCAAGGATAATCATATACAGACCTTCTCTGAACAAACCCTCCCCTGTTTGAAGCCTTTGCAAATGGATGTCGCTTGAATAAGACACCTGCTCTTTCTCTACTGCCTGTGATAGCTTTTGAGCTCCAAGAAACTCGTACATTGAGAACAATAAGTCCAATGGTATTGTGGGATCTGATGGGTTTGGATGCCAAGTGAATTTGATCTTTGTAGAAGCTTTCTTGAATAACTCTTTCAATGAGAGGTCATCAGGAATGAAGGTTTCATTAGGTGCACAAATTTGAGTATGTCCACTGCTTGTGTGAGCAGGAAACTTTAGATCTTGTTTTTCTAACATTCTATTTATAGCTGAAGGAGATTGGCTCCAGTGCTTCAGAATGTTCCTCCAAACTGAACAACATTCGGGCTCAGTTACTACATGATTACTCATTATCCAGTCCAGCCATAAATCGTAGTAGTTGTCAATGTTGGGATGAAGAGACACACCAAGACTGTCGGAAAAAAAGGGAAGTAGAGTGTCTTCATAAACCCTTTCGAGGATTTGTAACCTACTATAGAAGAGACCATTGTCATCATGTACTACACATATTTTTGGATCCATCCACTCACCTGCAAACCCACCACTGTATGTATTTGGAATCCAAATTTTGAGAGAGCTAATGTTACAAGGCCGCCAATGGAAACGGTGAATATATTTGTAAAGCCTTACTATGACTTCAAAATCTCTATGTGTTTGGACTATCCTACCAACTTCTGCACATCCCATTCCAAACTCAACCACCACCCCAATCCGTTGGAGCTCACTCTTGAAATTATTCATGTTGTTGCTGTAGAAACTACAATCTACAAAAGGTAGGTCATTTAACTTTACACCAGCCGATGACCATTCAGTATTGTACAGAAAAGATTTGTTTGGAGATTCATAGCCGCGGTGGGTACTTAGCCATTTTCCTTGCATGATACTATGTTGGAATTTGTTGGGCAGGGACTCACCAGAAACAGTCAAATAGTGAATCCACTCTAAAAGCAGAAAAACTTGATCTTTACTAATGGGAGAGGAAACTGTAGGCAATGGAGCATTAGGAGGTTTTAGACTGGGAATGTCCACTCCTCCAAGCCCATGGCTCATAAACTCCTCAAGATAATCTCCTTTCTCAAGTCCACTGACATTTGGTTTCAAGTAAGCTGGTGACAGCACAACAATCCCTTCTGAAGCCCATGGATTGTATCCTATTAGCTTGTGCCATTTTCCCATAGATGGAGGCACAAGTTTGGCTTTGTAACTACTTATTATGGACCCCGAATCACTAACAATAGGCAATTCCTTAGACAATGTGTGCATCTGCATTGAATTCATATAACCAGTGACAGATGAAAAATGAAAAAAATGAGCCACATTAACTACGAATTCATTACTTCTAGATGCCTTAGCTTCTTCCAAAAGCTGCTTGCTAAAACTTGAAACAGAAAATTCAGTGATCTTAGCACATTTATCTAGCCATGTCCGGAGTCTTAATTCTTTACAAGATCCCAAACTCAGCATGGCCATCAGTGTTGTGTTTGGCATAAATTTGTAATCTGCAGCAATTCCCAGCTCTGTACTCCACCTCTTCAACCAAGGAGTAGCATCCCTGGAAATGTATATTTTGCTTCTCTTAGAAGATATATCTGATGACCTTGCCCACTCCACACCATTGGAGCCATTGTCAAACTTAAAAAGAGGACAAGACATGAGAGAGCTTGGTATTTTGGTAGTCCAACGTTCAGATATAAAGCAAAGGAGTTGTGCATATAAACCCTCGGAGAGATTGAAAAGCCAACGACGACTATTTCGTATGCATGTGGCGTACCAGCGATCAGGCACATAGCTCACTCCCAAGAACCCCAAAGCAGGTGAGTTTTCAAGGCACGAATGTATAATGAATATTCTATCAGACCACAGACCCCTGGGCTTTTCTTGGCCTTCTTCGGTTGCTTTTTCCAATATGCTTCTAAACTCTGGATGTATTCTGCGAGCTTGAATGGGCGTGCAATAGTCATTTTCACATTCACATAACATGACTTCTTCTAACCTCAGCTTGGCTTGGATTTCTTTCTGAATTCGTCTTAACTGCAAACAAGAAGGAATATTAATGGGGAGGTACCTGAAGAAATATGATCTGGCAGAGGGAGGAACCCCACTCACACTCTTCATAAGAGATAGAAAAGCTTTACAAAATGCTCTGGGAATGCAGTCAAGAATCCCTTGATTCCACTTGTTGTCCCAAAGAATACTTTCCCTTGAGGATGCCAGCAAAAAATCTGCTTGAATTATGAAGGGTAATCCAGTGACTATTTCTGTGGGAAGAAAGGCATAAATACCAGCACCTATCCTGTTGCCTGTGGTAACTCGACCTTCGCATGGAAAAGCAAGTGTTATCACCCAACTGTCAATCTCTCTTCTCTCCTCTACCCTGTTCTTTGATTTCACCGGAAAGTGTTGCCTCCACATGTAATAACTGCATTCTCCATTGGATTTCCAATTATCTTCTGTTGATAGATGGAGAATAAATGATTCACATCCATCATTCTTCACATTCTGACAAGATATTTCTTGAGACACGGAGACTGCATTCACCCGGGAATTTTGGTTTTGGCCATCTTCACGAACAGAGAGTCTTTTAATTTTGGACATACACAAGATGACTTGTGGATGAATGTTAGCAAGCTGGTTCTTCACTGCTTCCACCTTCTCTCGGCGTAAAGGGAGAACTATGACAGTATTGGGAAGCATACCTTGGCGTTGGCTACTATATATTCTTCTGAGTTCATCAATATTTGGCGCGTCAATCCACTCTGGAACTATATATCCAATTTTGTCCCCACATGGAGGGATTTCATTGAATCGAATATTATATCCATTGCTGAAAATATGAGGTTGCTTTGTGACCAAGAAAACACTCTTGAACCCAATTCCTGAAATTTAAAGGAAATGTGATATGCCCTTTCAGAAGAATTAAAAAAGAAATCTAAACTTTGCCATTCATTTAAGAAAACCAAGATGTAATGATGCAATCATTTGGAACCATATAAACAGCTAGTTTCTGTAAGTTTATAGTCTAAATGATTACTTGAACTAGCATAATAGAGCAAGAACTGCATACCTACATAGTCTGCACAAAAAATCATTCTCAAGCATGATCTCCATAATTCATTTACGAAAACATGACTACAGCAAGACAAGTTTTACGAACTCTAAATAATGGATTTTAAGGGCAATAGCAGATACCTTTCTCTCCAATGTAACCTCCCTGTCTTTTACCCTTTTTAGTGGATCTTCCAACACTGCAGAGGGATTCAATGTTTGGAGGAGTGAAGCCCTTCTCATTGTTGAAGACCAAGAGAGTAGCAGGGGCACCCACACCAGTCACATCTCTGCTCGTTACCACAAATTCCAATGATGGTTTAACATCTGCTTCATACTCATTGTCCTCTGCATTCTGCAAATCAGAACTACCCAAACATTAACTTTACGGACAAAAAAAGATGAAATGTCAATTGAAAACATAAACAGTTTTATTATATCACCATAAAAACAAAAAGGCAATGCCAATTAAAAGACAGAAACAAAGAATCAATTCTACAGACAAAGAAAGAGGCAATGCCAATTGAAAACAAAAACAAATTGATTATATCACACCTGAAACAAAAGGGCAATGTCAGTTAGAAACATAAACAATTTGAATCATATCACCCAAAAGCTACCTGAATGAGTTCCATGAGAAAATGGACATCCTTAGTGTAGAGTTCCGCCGAGATATTTCTAACAGCATGATGAAGATCTTCTGTAAGTGGGTTTTCTTCTCCACCTACGAAAAACTTCTTTCTTCTTATCTCTTCAATATGCTCACGGGGAGTCGCCATTGTTATAAGTGCAGAATTCAAAGACCTGTTAAATACAAATTAGATGAATATATTACTGCAGGATTCAAAGTATATTCAAAACAACCAACAAATTGGGCAACTGGGCACCTAATTTAGTTAAGAATTCGAAATCCTAGTGAACCCAGCTAATTAGTTTATATAAAGACGAATATACAGCTTCAGACAAGAAAAGGGAAAAAGTTAAATAAGGATCATTTTTTCTTGTTCCGCCGTTTTCGTCAGATAGAATTGGACTGCATCTTAGTTCCACTAGGTTTGCTCCTTGTTTGCTTATCTATGTATATCGATGGTTCGATGGCAAAATCACTGTAATCTTAGTATGATGGAGACACCGGGAGAGCAAAATAGCAACATGCATTTGATCACAGAAGGCTCGATGAAAATTAAGGGCGCAAGATTTCTATATATAGACTTGAGATGTGAGAAATGTAGATTTACGATATTGCCATAAAATCAATGGCTCAGATTAGAAGCGGTCTATCAAGGAAGAGAAAATGGACGAGTGTCACAAGACGTTGTGAATGGCAGCTAATGAGATTGTAAAATGAAAAGGGATATTCTGGTTGGATGACATGAGAATATTTCAATATTTCCTATTACTTATGAACTACTGTTCATATTTGAAATATGTGTCAATGAGTTTGACTCAAAAACTACATATTTAAATCTTGAAAACAATATCAGAAGAGAATGTTTAAACTTTGCCTACTTCAAAAGGAGGTGGCAATTTTTGAAGTCTCTCTTTTTAATGTTGTAGTTTCAGTGAATTGAATTGATCTAGAGTTAATCCCCTATGATTATTGATTAAACATTATTGCATTTGATTAATCATATATATATATATATACCCGAAAACTATAGTTTAAATCGTGATAGCAATATCACAAGAGAATATTTGTTTAAACTTTGCCTACTTCAAAAGGAGGTGGGAATTTTAAAATAATATTTATTGGGATGGTCTATCTTGTTAATGTTGTGATTTCAATCAGATTGAATTGATCTAGAGTTAATCCCCTATGATTATTGATTAAACACTATTGCATTTGACATACATACATACATACATACATACATACAATACATGTATGTATATATATACACATAAATATATGTATGTATATATGTATCTATGTATATATATGTATGTGTGTGTGTGTGTGTGTGGTGTGTGTTAATAATGTCTAATAGAAATTAACTTACAATAACCACTATTGATTAACATAGAGATATGTCTCTTCTACTCCTATATGTATACATTCAGATCTCTACTTGGAAAACACATAAAACATATATAGTGTCATTACATTTGCACTGATCTTGAAAACTCAACATGGTATTATAACCAAGTGCAAATGTAACAAAGAAAAAATGAACGTAACATCTAGGTCATACATAAAATATTAAACTAAGAGCATATGACAATTGCCACATGTTTCATAGTGTTGTGCACACAAATATTTTAGAATGTTTGAAATTTTCAAAGTGGTAGGAAAGCATCTCAACACAATGATTTGTAATCAATCTAACCTCAAGCACAAAAGAGGAGTAGATAATTGCCAATGAACCCATGTCATCAAGGCATGTAACCAATGTTGGAAGAAAGCCTAATTGCAACACCAATACTTCACAGTGTCCAAACAAACTACGTGACAAAGGTATTTGTAGGATGATGGCAATGCGTTTATTTAGTAGAGGTGAATACGATGATGAGGCAATGACTAATAGATTCAATATAACAATAGCAATCATATTTACACCTTTCGCATGGGGATTGCCTACTCACAACATGGCATTTATGTTGGAAAGAATTGAGTGATTCATTTTATCAATGATGATTTAAAAGGCAAAGGCCGACTGTTTGTAAAAATGTTGGGATATGATGAAGGGTGCTCTAATACCACTGATGAATGGCCCACACCACCCTTACCAACTCATAATCATAAACACAACAATACAAAGACAAAGAGAAGATAAAATGCTTCACAAAACATGCTATTATTATAGTTGAAAATTCTTACAACATCTACAAGATGATATCATAACTATGACTTCTTCCAAAAGAAGTTTAGAAATGCTTCAACATAAGAGAACTACCAAATAAGAGCTTCCACAAGAAGAGTCTTCACACCAAGAGCTTCACCAAGAAAAAATTCCCAACTAAGATCTTATACACTAAGATCCTTCACCTCCAAATCTTGCTTACATGAGATTACACCATAAGAACTTGATTACAAATGCTCATAAGCCTTGCTTACATAGGCGCTTACCACCCAAGATATTGTAGACACCTAAATTTGATTACAACACTTTGGTAATCCTATTTAGTTATCTCTAAAGGCATCATTAATTAAATTCATATTTAATTAATCCTTGGCCATCCCCTAGCTGATTAATTTAATTAATCATCTATAGTCCTAATTGAAAAATCAAATAACCTATTATTTATCAATTAAATCATTTTCTTCTATCTAATTCCAAAATCTCCATTTATCAAATAAATCTGTTTGATAAATAAAACCCTCAAATCTAATAAGCCCCTAACTTATGCCTAAACCCCCTTTTTAGCCTAATCCACCCCATCCACCCATACTAACCAAGCTTAGCTACTAACTCACCCACCCTCATGAATGCCATCCACTTGCAAATCTCTAACATCCCTAATCTAATCCTAAACCCAAGCCTAATCCACCCCCTAATGTTGTCACATTCCCTAAGCAAGCTTAAGACTTTCCTAAGCCAAGGAAAGTCAACAATCTCAACTCCCTCCAAAATATCCCAACCACCCAACAACGAATGCTCTTACAAAGGCAATAAAGACTCTTACAAGCTCTTACAAGCCATAATGAAGGGTCTTTATGAAAATATTATCCCTTGAGCCTCCTTTGTTGACTCATCCTTCCCCTTTCCTCCATCCACTCACCCTGTGACATGTGTCACTCCCTGATTGGTGCTAAACAAGCACAATCCATGTGCTCTCCTTTGAGTGCATCCTAGCCCTCCTTAAGCTTTTTCCTTTCCTTCCATCTTAACCCTCCATCCCTCAAGCCCGTAGCATATAAATTGAATCCCCTCTCAAGCCATTTCATCACAACTTTTAAGCCAAAGTTATATGCTAGTTTGAGAACCAAAAGCCATCAACTATACCCTTATAATGCCAAATTGAGAGCTCACAAAGCTACCAATTTGCCATTTACTCATCCCCACCATTGAAGCATAGTTTGAGCATCTTGAGCATACATCCCAATCCTTAGACTCATCTACCAAGCAAAGAGCTAAATCCTATTGGGAGAGTCCATTCATTTGGCTCATATTTCAAATTGGGGTTTCCTCTTTAGTCTCTCATTTATGTTATGGTATTTTAGTTTGTAAATGCTTTTGATTTCTTAATTTAGTGTTTCTAACATACTAATATAGCATATACAGATATTACAAGCACAACCAATGTAGGATAAAATGTAAATACAACTACCTTACAACAAATATTAAATTCCCACCCAAGTACAACTAAGCACAACCATGTGGCCCAATTAGAAAATTGCATTTCCTTTATGGATCACAAAAAATATTAAATGCATGATTTAAGAAACTTTCCACAAACTTCTAAAATGTCATCTACACACCTCAAAAAATGGAATGACAACTATTTTTCTTATTTTTCTTTTTATGCCACCCATGCTCCTTGGTAAAAGAAATATCTTTTTCTCTTTTTTTCCATTTTCTATTTTAAAAAATTTTCTTTCTATTTTTGTCACTTTCTCTCTCCTCTACGATTTTCTTTTTTAATAATAAATCATGCCCCCCCCCCCTTATGCAAGATGTTCCTGCATCAAAGACCCCTGGTAGGAAACATTTTGTGATTATGGATTCACAAATGAAGTGGCCTTTGTCGATATATTTCTTTTTTTCTTCTCTTTTAACACCATGTTGGAACAAGTATCCACTGCTGATATATTTCTTTCTTTCTTCTTTTCGAACATCTAGCTAGAACAAGTATCTATTGTTGATAATACTCCTCTGCAATTAACTCTATCCAAGTATAACTATCATCCTCCTTAAATCTTGTAGGATTTCATAGACCTATAATAAATTCAGCAACACCATGCCAATCTTCCTTTGCATACCACACATCACTAACAAGATCCTTATGTAAACCATCATCATCTTTCAAATTCAGCATGTCACAATTCATTAAAAAATTATCTCTTCCACACCATCATCTCTTTTTTTTTCTTTTATATCTTCAACAAGGCATGTAATCGCTTCAATTGCTTGATCTCCAACACAGGCATTGTACTCTTCCTCTAGCGTTGTAGTATTCAAATCATCTTCATATGCTTCAAGTTCACGAATCTTTTTATATTCATTTTCTTCCTCTTCTTCAACTTCAGTTTCATAATTATTTTCATCATCTTCATGTTCTTCTTCTTCTTTGATATTGCATACATGATACTCCACTAGATCTTTTTTCTTTTTTGCATCCAAAGAATTATCATCATCTCTTTTCTAGTGATGCACTCTTCTCTTTCACAACTCTGCATCTAATTTATTCACTTGCTTCTGTGAATCAAATAATGCAACTCATAATGCCTCTTGATTTCTTGATCAAATTTTCTCAAGTCTATGAGCCTCGAAATCCATCCAAACACAAAAGTCATCTTCTTACTTCTCATCTCCATAATCAAGTCTTCATAAGATAAATCTTGTGCAACACAAGCACCTTGTGCAAAATACCTCATAGTCAATGATCTATTTACACACTTAGCTTGAATCATGATCCTCATGCAAACTACCTCATAGTTGGTGATTTATTTGTACAATCAAGAACTCATTCTTGACAAATTTTATTCAATCCAAGGACTTCAAGAAAACTGCTTCACATTTGGCGATCTCTCCACACACTTAGGAACTCCTGCTTTGATACCACTGATGAAGGGTGCTCTAATACCACTCATGAAGGAACCACACCACCCTTATCAACTCATAATCATAAAAACAACAATACAAAGCCAAAGAGAAGATAAAATGCTTCACAAAGCATACTTTTATTATACTTGAAAATCCTTGCAACATCAACAAGATGATATCATAACTATGACTTCTTCCAAAAGAAATTTACAAATGCTTCAACACTAGAGAACTCCCAAATAAGAGCTTCCACAAGAAGAGTCTTCACACCAAGAGATTCATCAAGAAGAACTTACCAACTAAGATCCTTAACCTCCAAATCTTTCTTACAAGAGATTACACCATGAGAGCTTGATTACAAATGCTCATAAGCATCTCTTATATAGGCACTTACCACCCAAGATATTACAAGCACAACCAATGTGGGATAAAAGGAAAATACAACTACCTTACAAAAAATATTAAATTCCCACCCAAGTACAACTAAGCACAACCATGCATCCCAATTAGAAAATTACATTGCCTTTGTGGATCACAACAAATATTAAATGCATGATTTAAGAAACTTTACACAAACTTTTAAAATGTCACCTACACACCTTGAGAAATGGAACGACAACTATTTTTTGTATTTTTCCTTTTATGCCACCCATGCACCTTGGTGAAAGAAATATTTTCTCTTTTTTTTTCCTTTTTTTCTTTCTATTTTCGTCACTTTCTTTCTCCTCCATAATTTTTTTAAAAATAATAAATCATGCCCCCTTTTATTTATTTATTTGGATGCTAGATGCTCCTGCATAATAATAATAACCAATATTCCATTCCTACTTGAACCATCTTTAGAAGGGATATGTAAGGGAAGGAACATCATCAGAGTTTCAAATCTAAATCATATTTTGATTTGATGCACATGAGTCTTCATTGGATCAACTTGTATTAAGGATGTTGATGTGCAAATAAGTATTTATTATTTTTTAGTATTATAATTACTTTCTTATTTTAGTCTCTTTCTTATTTGAATAATAATATCCATTTTTCTTGATGTACTCTTGTTCCATTCATTGGTCTATGGGGATATTCTTTCAAGAAAAAAAGAATGGTGCATTATGAATATTGTTTAGTGATAACATATGGGACTATGAAATAAGGATAAGACAAGGAGCTCTTTCATTGATAGTGAGCAGACCGTGATGGAATTTTGTTTTAAGATCAAGATTGGTCATTCAAATGATCTTATGATAGTACTTCAAGAGTGACTAACTAGAGGATCTACTTTAGTTGACATTGGAGGACCTTTGACACTTTTTTTCAAAGGGAGTCTAATAAGAAACTTTGGACATAATAGTCAATAGATTAAGATCTGGTTAATGAGGAAGAAGCTTGAGGTGAAATTCCTTGTAATGCATTATTCTCTATGAGAAATGAATTTGAGGTGAAAGACTTTGTTCCACCCTCTAGGAGTAGCTATGTTGGATCCACCCTTTGACCCAGTTCATGGTGAATATCATATGAGTTACTGTTTTACATGTGGATAATATCATAAAAGGAGACCATCTTTCATTGATTTGTTTGTGAGGTTGCTATTGTAAGGTGATTATCTTAACAACTATTTGACATGTTATCATGATGGACTACGTTAATTTGTTATCCTAGAGATCATGATAAAGAATACATTATGAGGGACTATATTAAGTTGATTTCCTTGGGATCATGATTATTATCTAATAGACTACATTTAATTGTTGTCCTGAAGTGTGTCAGAGATCAATTAACACATATCCTTTTAGGATATAACATATTCTCTTGATAAGAATCATGGACATGATGCTAGTGCACATACCAAGAGAATATAAGTATGATGAATATTATATTGATTTTCTTAGATTGCTACAAATGTACTAAGCATTGCCATGATATTTGTTATGTATTTCATAAATCCAAAAAACACATTTATATTGAGTATAAGCCATGAATAGACATGCCCCTTTATGGGACATGCTTATTCATCAATCGGATAATTAATATAACAATATATTTAATCATTTATATATTATATTAATTTCTCATATAATTATATATATGTTTATTCAACAAAAGCTATCAAACAACAACACTCCCTCTTAGCTAGGGAGGATAAACACACATAGTACCTCAAAGTAATAACAAGTTAGCAAGATTAATGATATATTTGATCAAAAGATATCCATCATTTTGATATCACATTTGATATCAAGAGCATTTGTCTCCCAAAATATCAACATATGATATTCACCAAATATTCAAAAGGTTTTGATATCACATATGATATCAAGAGTATTGGTCTTCCAGAATATCAGTGATATTCACCAAGTACTCAAAATAAGGTTTGATAGCACATTTGATATCAAGAGTATTGGCCTCCTAGAATATCAATGATATTCACCAAATACTTAAAATAAGGTTTGATATCACATCTGATATCAAGAGTATTGGCCTCCCAAAATATCAATGATATTCATCAAAAACTCAAAATAAGGTTTGATATCACATCTGATATCAAGAGTATTGACCTCCTAGAATATCAATGATATTCACCAAATACTATTTGAGTAGTGACCTTCCAGAATGTTGAGATGCAAAACATTCACCATATACTCAATTTATTTGATCTCATAATACAAATTATTGTAAGATTGTCATCTTACATCAACTTCTACAAGTGACATCATTTCAGAGTCGTCACTTCCTCATGATGTACACAGGGGAGTAGGCTCATTAAAATCAACAGTCACACATGAACTTTTGAACTCCCTTTAAAAATCAATCATTTGAGCTCCTCATCCAAAGTTTCCTTTGATGAATTGTCATACTCCCTTTGAATCTTATATAATCAAGATCTTCAAAGATCAACTAGAAAATATCCTATATTTTCTTCTACAAATGAATGTGTAAGACTCGCTCTTAATTTGATATCAATCTTCATTTTACTGCAATAAAATTCTCAGAGCAAAAGACCAAGGCACATAGCTCTTATAGTATGTATTGAAAAAATAAAAAAATAAGAGCTTGACTACAATAATACTTAAGGACAGTGTAATATTATTCCTTTAGAATAACATAATTACTCTATTCAAGATGACATTTTGATTCATTATTCATAACAAAAATATTAGAGACTCTTAATAATACTTGTTTAATATATTGATTCTTACTTTGTTGTAGAATCCATCTTTCACAAAAAAATTATACTTTAATATTTTTAATTAATAAATTAAAACAACTAAAATAATAATAAAAATTTCATACCTTATAAGATTGGATGTGGTTATCCTCCATCCAAATTGTATAGTTGACCAATTTTTAAAAAATTAAAAACATTATGTATTTTTCTGAGAATTTCAGCATTTGATCTTCATGATCTACATAGTTTGTAGTTGAAAAAATGGAGAAAAATCACTACATTTTCATAAATCTGAAAAAATAAAAATTAAAAATTGACTTTGTTTTATCTTTAGTGCATTTTGGATGGAGATTAGCATGTCTGTATAAGATTGGTCATCCATTGATCTCATTCTTCTTCACATTATAAATGCCAGAACACTAAAAAACTTACCATAGTTTTGTATTTTATATGCATGGCCAAATATATTGGTGTTCATTCCATATTTCCCTTACTTTTGGTTTGAAATGTGTGTGTGCTCGATGAGTATAGTTCTAATAAGGCCTACTAAATTTTGATCAAGTATAGCATTGGGTTGAGAAGGACCAAGAGGTGGACAAATCATGGTTGTAGCTGAATAAATTGAGATGTCATGGCATCCTATGGCATGAAGTGTCTAAGACTTTAAAGTTGGTTTCCCATTGGCAATTCAAATTGACACCTCTCACATTCCCTATCCTGATACCCTCTACATATAATCATTTGGAGAACAATTGTCACAAAATAGTGAAACATTTTTATTCAACATGTAGGCTAACCATACCTTATCCAAATATCTTCATTGGGCCTGATGACCACATGGTCGTCAGCCTTTTTAAAATACTTCATAATTTGAATAGGTTTTAAGAAAGTATAATCTTATTTTCCTTCAAAATAGCTAAGAAAAACACCACATTTCTTTATTTGGTATCACGATCTATGTCATCATTCATTTTCAAGAGAAAAACAATCGACATCAACTACGTGTGATAGATGAGCATTGCACATCAATGCTTTCTGCTTTCTTTGGAAAATGAGCCAAATTGATATTCCCAATGTGGTCATGTTGGTGGTATTTTTAGATGTCTCCTTTGCTTCCATATTGTAGTTTCAATTCAAAATCATATCAAGTCCTTTATATGACCCACAGAGCTGCATGTTTATTTGGTTCATTGCAAACTTAATCTCATGTATTCTCATGATTTCATCAAATGATATGTTTAAAAGCTTGGCTTTCATCACAGGAATGGAAAAATCTTAACTCTCTCAAGTGACCTACAATTATTAAATCATCTTTTTTGTATCCTTGCACACAACCACATAGATTCATTCTTGATCACCAATTCAGTGGCATTAAGCAATAGATACTTAGTTTTCTCAACTACATCTAGAGTACTCATCAATTTTCCATAAAATTTGTAGACATCTAAATAAAGCCAGAGATCCAACTCATATCATGATGGTGCTATAGTCATGGGAAATCTAGGGAAGCCCTTAGATTACTAAGTATTTGAACAAGGAATTGATTGCTTTCAACACTAAAATCTTGCAAGGTATATAGCCCCAACAACTAGGGAAACTACAACCACAATCACCTAATAATCCATTCAATTAAAATTCACTGTGATTAAAAAAAATTCTTTCAAGAAATACAAATTTATCCTTCCTTATACTCTTTGTCACTTTGTTGAATATCTACCACACCTTACTTTTGCATCTTGCCCTAGTATCATGTTGGAGTGTTGCAAATATACTAAGAGTTGCCATTTGGTATGTGTTTTCCAAATGCAATAAACACTTACATTTATATTGATTATAAGCTATGAACAGACATGTCCCTTCATTGTACATGTCTATTTTTCAATCATATAATTAATATAATAATATATTTAATCATATATATTATATTACTTTCTCATATATTTATATCTCAATTATATCTCATATAAGTGTGTGTGTGTGTGTGTGTGTGTGTGTGTGTGTGTGTGTGTGTGTGTGTTTGTTTATTTGAGAAAATCTATGAAACATCAACATATCATATGGTTGATATTCTTCGTTGAATCATACTTAAGATGATACTCAAAGGTAACATCTATTTTGATGGATATATGTTGATATCCTTAAATATGTATTTTCAAGAACATTGTATTGAGATGATATATCTATATATGCTTGAGAGAATAATGTGTTATATAACAATCCTCCCTAGCTAAGAGGGGGTGTTAATGTTGTAGCTTCAATAAGATTAAATTGATCTAGAGTTTATCCCTTATGGTTATTGGTTAAACATTATTGCATTTGATGTATTACATAGATAAATAGATAGATTATTGTTAATAATGTCTAATAGAAATCAACTTACAATAAATAATATTGATTAACATAGAGACATGTCTATTCTACTCCTATTTATATGCATTTGGATATGCACTTAGAAGACACATAAAACATATATAGTGGCATTACATTTGCAGTGATCCTAAAAACTCAACATCTCTATGCATAGTCATGTCTTAAGTGAATTTATGAATGGTTAGATGGAGAATTATTGGAGGATTATCTGAAGCATGTGTAAAGGGAAAAGGCACATGGAGAATTTGGGAGTTAATGCATTTTTAAATTGAAATGGTAACATAATTTTTTTTCAATAATTATTATTAATTAATATAGTGGAGATTGTGGTTGAATTTAATAAATTAACAAATTTTTTTTTGAATCGTACATTTATTATGAAACATACATTATAATGTAAGAGTGATCTAGTTCATCACATTATAATATCTAGTTTAGGAATGCATATTTGTCTATCAAAACGAAATCAATATTGATTCTATATTGCAATTCAATATAAGTAAATTTATAAATATAGCAATGTTTACATCAAAATGTCATGTATGAGAAGTTTAAACTACTCATTATCATCATCCTTCTTGTTGTCTTCTTATTCCCCTTTAGTTTATTGCTGATCCTAATGTTTAACTTCATTTTGGGATGCTTTTACTTGATTAGAAAAAATCTCTTTTTGGGATAACTCCTATAGAAGAGGAGTTTCTTTTCTAACACAAGTTGTCAAGATTTTAGTAAGGTCCTTGCATATATCTAATTGCTTGATCTCATCTCTTCTGGTAGTTTTAGCCCTTATTGCAATTGTGAGTAATCTATTGATTTGTTTTCAAGTCATTTGGTTGAAAGTCAACATTTTTTATGTCCTCTTTAAAAACTAGTGAAAGTCATCTTCTACTAATTTCTTGAAGCTATTCACTAGAATTTTGAGAGTTTAAGTAGCATGCCACACAATAATAATATATTAGTAAAGAAATTTTTCCTTCAAAAAATGTTCAAGAAATGACTCAAGATAGCTCAAATACAAGGTACAATCTATGACTAACAATTGAGTCACTTGCAATGGTTATGTACAAGTGCTCTCTAAGTTTTGATATGAAGGCTCAACTCCCTTTTGAAAGATATGCAATGAATTAAACAATGGTTATGTATTTAACCTTAAGACACAAAGGTGTATTAGCATTCATTTCATCAATATAAAATGAATGTGTTTACAAATATGAGTGATTAAGAGGAAGATCAATAAACAACCACATGATTATCCACTAGCTCTTCTCTATGATAGAGAAATGAAAAGAAGATGAATGCTTTGATCCACAAAATATGAGTACATAAATTGATAGATATAATCACCTAACATACATAGAGAAGTGTTCAAAATAGGATTAGTTACAATCCAAGAAACCTAATACTTCGACCTCATAATCAAATTATTATCAAGTATTCATTATTTTAAACACAAACATAATAGCCATGCGATTTTATTTTTCTCTATGTTGTAGATTACCCAAAAGATGTAGTAAAATATATGCATTTCCTTATCATCTTTGTAACTGACAATAAAAATGCATTTTCCCCCCCTCCTATAGCCACATGACCACTAGGAAAAAGAAGAACCCCTACTTTGAGTGTTTTTTATCCTTTTATCTTCTCCTGCCTCTTGATGACATTTTTCAGTTTTAATAACTAGTTCATGGAAATTGAAAGCCTGAAAAATGATGGCTAGGTGTCTTTTTGGAATACTTAAGTGTCTCTTCTCCTATACTTCAGTCATAATGCTTAATTGTACATTATTGAACTTCTCTTTTCATTCCCCAATAATGAAGGAGTCAATTTCAATCCATGTATTCATGCTCAAGCTTGGTGAATCAAATTGGCATTCCTTTTACTTCCACTACCCAACACCCTAATAAACATCAAGATCAAAATCCATTCGGAGTGACATGTAGGTTCAACCAAATAGGTGGCATTTCTTGGTGTAGCATGGGGGTCAAGTGTACTTGGGCTTGTTACAAATGATTCATTGGTGTTGATAGAGCCAAAGCCAACCATTTTCCAACTACTATATTCGAGATGTTCCAACTTGCCCTTAATGTCATGTTTGTGTAATGCTTACTTTGCAAGGACTAGATTTCATAGAAATTCTTTAGATGACAATAATATTCCATGTATCCAATTGGGGATTACTTTAAATGATCAAGTTTTAGTGCATCCATTGTGAATAGGTTCAGTTTCACTCTTTAGACATATTGACATCTCTTTGGAATTTGTAATCTATCTAATCTCCTCATTAGTGCATAGAAGGACAATTTTGTAGACTGTCCCTGAAAAAGTTGTATATGTGAAAACCTAATCTATTAGGAGCACGTGCAAATAAGAAATTGTTAGTAGCATGTGCATTTAGCAAGATTTAAATCAAACAAAGAACTACTAACTATCCTTGTGTTTTACTACACTAATACAACTAAAAGAAAAGACTCCCCACACAACCTCGCAGTAGCTCAACAAGAGACCTTGCTAGTGTGCTCTAGTTGGAGGGATGTGGATGTACTCTTCTCAAAAAAAAACTATGGAATCCCATGATTTGATAAATGATATGCAATGATAAATATGCAACTAAGCTAAATGATGAAGAATGCTTCAAGAGATGGCTATGGGAGCAACCATTCTTAAGTGAACTCAATGGATAATGAAAATGGATGCAAGAAATAAAACTAAGAGCACAATTCTATCATGAACATGCAAGCACAAATGCAAGAAATCTAACATCTACCAAAGGGTTAGTAATACAGCATGAAAATCTCTAAATTCACTAGAAAGCTCTAAGCCTAAACTAGCATGATAACAATGCATATGGAGGAGATGAGAAATGCTTGAGACAAGAGCTCTATTTATAGGCTTGAGAAAGGCCTTGGGGAGGTGACATCAATGTGGCATCCACATAGGTGCCACAAGGGAGACACATGGGATAAGAAGACAAGCCATGCAAAGGTCAACATAAGCCTTTTTAGTGAAAGGGATGGCTCAAGGTTTGCTCACACATGTGTGAGAAACCTTGGAGAAAGGAAAGGGGGACAAGTGTGTAAGAGTTGTAAGAGGTTTTGACTAAATTAATAAAATGGAAGCTTTCTTGGCTCTTGAGTTGCTCACACGTGTAAGCAAATACTTAGGGACTAAGATGTGTTTAGAAAGATGTTTAGGATTAATTAAGTGGGATTAATTAATGGGTAGGCTTAGATGGATGATTGTGTTAGGTGTAGACTACGTTTTAGGATGGGATTAGGATTAAATTAAATAGGATTAACTTAATCATAGGATTAAAGAATTTAATAAAGTGGAGGGACTTAAATAAATTAGAATTTATTTAAAGGGGATTTTATGGAGCACCATGCATTAAATAAATTTAATACATTAGAGGAGATGTATTTAAATTAAATTTAAATACATTGGAAAAATGAATCTATTTAATTAAATAAATTTAATTAAATAAGGAGAAGAATATGAAAAATATAATTAATTAATTATAATGTCAAAGGAAATATTAAATAAATTAATATAGTGTTTGGGATGATTTTAAGTGTCTACAAAACCAATGCCACATCAGTAATATCCATGAAATACAAAAAATTCAATGAGAGTCAGAACCATTTGATTATTGACTAGTCAACGTTAATTTTTAATTATCAGTAAATTTAAAAGAAAAATATATGCCAGGTACCAGAATACTAAGATGGTTTAAATAAGATGACCAAACTATCAAGAGCTCTAGAACCTACTTAGGAAACATAAGGGCGAGAATATTGTAGGAGTGCTTTACCACCCTACCATGAAGTTGTTAAGCTTCCTTGAAATCTTTCCTGACACAAAAGATCCCAACCCAACAATGAGATAGTCTAAATAATCAAAACTATGAGCAGTAATGGAATTATGTGCAATAAGTATGAAATATCATCTCTCTAGTATAAATGAAATTCATTCTCCTCTAAGTAGTATTCCAAGTATATTATCATATCCTACGATTATCTCATAAGATACCATTACACAAGGTGCATTTTGAGTAATGTAAGAAACATTCTTCCAATTTTCCAAAAGTATGTCAAAAATCATATTGTAACTTATATAAGGCAAACAACACATCAACCACCATAAATCAAAATGAAAGTTGAGATGAAACATCCATCATTATTATTTGTTTTGAGAAAACCTTACCAACAATAGGGTCATAATGGAACATTAACGAACATAATATTTAATGTCTCAATCCAATTAAGCATTTTCACATCACCATTAGAACATAAAATGCGGAAAATACACATGGACCCTAGTTGACTATTCAACCATTGAGGAATTGAACACCATAATTAAAGGTTAATAGTAATTAATCCAAAAATGAATGTAAAAATATGACATGTATCCAATGCTGTAGACCTACACATCATACATCCTTTAGTGTACATGATTCAAATAATAGCATTCAATGTTCAACATAAACTACATACTTCCATTTCAAGTATACTTTCAGTGGCATCACTTTTTATTACCAACAAAAAGAACTCTTTTATCATAGCAAAAGGGAAAGGAATTTAAAAAAAAGTAATCTTGTCTCATTATGCCAATCATGAATGAAATATTCTATTCAATCACTTAGCAGTGTTAGAAGTTGTAATCTTTCCTTGGTGTGTTTATAAACCAAGGTTAGATCTCCTTTCTTTATTGTTATAATATATTAGGATATAAGCCAAGGTATCCTAATATATTTCTTTTTTGTCTTTTTTCCACTACATCTTATTTTGTCCTCTAGTGGAATATGTGAGAACAAATAATTATTGTAATTTGTATTTTAGATTATTCCTCCTTAAGAGGAATCTCACACTTGGCCTCACACACTTATGAATGGTGGCATTCATAGACATGGGAGTTACATTCTAACTCCTCTCTCTCATCTCTATTTAAGAGATGACCCTCCTCTCTCATTTCTAATGAGGTCTCTTCCTCTTCTCAATTATTGTATGAGCGATTGCTCTCTCTCTCTCTCTCTCTCTCTCTCTCGGTTTTTCATGCCTTATTCATAATGTCACAAGGGGTTTTCTTTGCTTTTCCCTTTTCAAATATCTTGTCTCATGGTGTTGGAGCTTGAAGCTTTCTCTCTCCTATCTTATGGTTATATCTTTTCATGCATTAATTCGCTTAGATTCTTTCCTGGTATTGCTTATTTACATATTTCTTTTTCCATTTTTAACATGGTATCAGAGCATAGATACTAATCCTTGTTTTGAGTTTGTGTGAATGTTACAATTTTTTTGGAGATGATTTGTTGAAAGGAGAAGAGATGCAAAGCTTCATTCCTATTTTTTTTCTGTGTTATAGTTTTTTTTGTTTTTTGTTTTTTGTAACCCTCTTTGGAAGGCTAGCCACCAAAGAGTAACTTAGTTTATCATCGAACAATTTTTTTTCTCTTGTTTTGGAAGGCTTGCCGCCAAAACAAAGAGAAAATTTTCTCTACCTTTCATTGATCTAACATTGTTATTTGCAAGTTTTTTCTTACAAATTTTCTGAATCTAATCTATTTAGATGTAGGGTTTGAAATTATAACTTTTTTAAAAAAATCTTTTTTCCTATGTATGTATTACTTCCCCTTGACATGTCTTCCGCGTCGAGGGATATAACATAATCTGCACTGGCAGCACGTCTGAATTTATGAGCAGCAAGAAGAAATTTTCCGTTCTCGGCAAGAGTTGGAGTCAAGCCCAAATATAAATGATAAGTACATATAGCCCTATTTTGCTTTATATAGCGGGATGCTTTAGAGAAAGAGGAAAAGTGAGCTTCCCGCAGAGCTGAGGCATCTTATCAATGTCCTTGGCAATGAGGCGCAAGCTTCGACAAACCCCAGCGCAGGCGATGACATGCTTTCTGGCAAGCCAAGTGCCCTCGCTCTCCTCGATCCTCATTATCACATCTCTCAGAAGCTCAGCTGGCATGTTTGCCCATGGGCTCTGCTACAAAACTGCTCGACAAATCTTCCTTTCGACAGTCTTGCACTCTCTGCCTGGAAAACCACGGGTTATTCTACGTAGTCACTAAGAGTTAACCCCAGTAGCAGTAATCTTCATCCTACAGAGGGATATATAGTTAGTGGGCCAATTAGTGGTATTTCTAAATATGCCTTTGTGGCCCATTATGCCCCCAAGGAGCACGCTCTGGAGATATGAGCAGAAGTACCATTGAATTTATGGGCCGAATTGAGCAGGGGATTACCTGAAAATAGTAGTATTCGTATAATTAACTGTCATACATGGCACTCTGCGATCGGCATCTGAGACTGTGGGACAACTTCTCGTCCTAACCCCTATGCTAAATGCTTCCAATACCATCAATCACGTTTGCATTTTGGTTTAAAATTATGTAATTAATCTCTAGCTGACGCCATTCACGTTGACCCCACAAGCAACTAGCGCTTCAAATAACCATTAGTACTTGAAGGTGCAACACCCTTGTTAGATTCCATCGTCTTGACTTTGAAGTATAGTTGTAACGTAAACATTTTTGTGTCTGGATCCCAGCGAGAAAAGAATTTAGAAGTTGCCTTTTCTATCTCTATACTCAAAACCTTGAACGCAATAATCTCATATGGCTCTGCTGCAAATAGAAGATATTGGTATCGTTTATCCCATGATTGAATCCTCTGCTCAAATGAAGACATAAAATGGTGCCTTGGTTTAGAGCCTTCCTCTATTTCTGGATATTCAACCTGGAAAAGAAGTGAGCGCTGCTTTGTCTCTGGGTCAAATTGCTTAGTAACCCTGTAACCAGGCCTACCAATTTTAACTAATTTCTTTGGGGCATCTTTCCTTCTATTTGGTTGTGGTTGCGCTGGAGTATCTTTTGATTCACGAGCTGCACCTTTGCTAAATTTGTTTGATGTCTCTTTCCTTGAGTATGTGCCAAATAATTGCCTTCATTATTGTGTAGGGTCAAACATAGTTTGCATTCATAACTGCCGAGATGATTTCGCATAAAGTATGGATCTTTTGTGAGATCGATGGTCTCAAGGGTGAGACGCCTGAGACGTTCCCTTCTATCTATAGCTTCATCCTGTGTAGAAGCAGCACCTCCACTCCCTGGTTTCAAACCCCACTCTCTGTCCATGCCTGCTCGAGAATTCTCCCTCCCTCTCTTAAGATTCAATATCTGGGAAGAGAAGCCTGTTTACCTCCATGCTCTTCACTAGAAAAACCTTTTACCATGCCTCCCAAGTCAATTAAAATTTATCAAACCAACCCGTATCCTAAATCAATACTACATCTCATGTAAAATAACTTCAATGCTTCCACTTCATGTAAAATAACTTCAATGCTTCCACTTCATGGGTTTAATACCCCTTGATATAATTACCCCAAGTAAAGATTAAAGGGGGTGTTAGAAGTTGTAATATTTCCTTGGTGTGTTTATAAATCAAGGTTAGATCTCCTTTCTTTATTATTATAATATATTAGGATATAAGCCAAGGTATCCTAATATATTTCTTTTTTAGGGCAAGGCACGATTCATTTTAAAAATAGATTTTTAGAGAAAATTTTAAAATTTCAAAAGTATTTTTTAAGCTTTTTAGAAACTTCAAAATTATTAGAAAGTTCTTAATATCATTATGTTTTTTGAAGTTTTTATAATCAAGTTTTTTACTAATAAAGTGGGTAAGTTTACATAAAATTTTATTTGAAATAAGCTATGAGAAGAATTATTTCCTCTATTACATTAACATGGTTGATTAGTTAGAAGTCATTAATTTAATAAACTTATTTATGTGATTTCCAATTATTTGAATTGCAAATTTGTTGGAATTAATTGCTATCTTTATATTGGAATGATGAAATGTTAACATGAGTGACGTATTCAACAATATGTAATCCTTTAAGTAAATTTTGGGATGGTCATTGATTTACTCGATATTAATATAAGTAAGAGATAATATATCTACCTTGCTTCCTTTTCCTTTTAGGTATATTTATTCAAGTATATATGGGGGCCCGCATATATGCCTAAATAAATATACAAGCTATCTTGACTACACTGATTAGTAAATTATATGGGTATATTCTTGTTTAATTATGTGTCACACATTTACCCTCAATGGAGTTTTCTACCTGATATCTATATACTATTTATTTCTCATTGATCTTCCTTAGATCTCTACATATACCTCAATTTTATTTGGATTATGAGTTATCTTAGACATTTTCCTTCAACTTTATTGTGATATTTTGATGCTTTGATAGCATCGTTCTATGCCCATGTTGGCACTTTATGGTTTTATACCATTGATTTATATGAAGTTATTCTTTTTTTTGTAAGTTGCATAGGGAACCAATTTTTTCAAGGTTAACTATGAAGGTCCCCTCAATATAATTGATACATAGTTTCCTTATCTGGCCCATGGAGTATCCATCCATCCTATAATGGTGTGCACTTACTTTATATGGGGTTTCCCTCCATTTGGTTCTACTTGTTCCACTTTGAAAAGATGATATTTATATGGAGTTTCCCTCCATTTGATTCTATATGTTCTACTTTGAAAGGTTGATATTTATGGAGTTTCCCTCCACGTTGTTCCATTTTGTTCCTCAAAGTGAGGATGATATTTTATGGGGATTTCCCATTCCAATCTCCTTGTCTCCTTGGTGTATGCTCCTAGTTGTGATTTATTCATGGTATGACTTCCTACACCTTGCTCATTTTTTTAGTGTATAGGTGACGAGGCTACCATATCTTGGAGCACTCCAATATTGGAGACTCTATTTGAGAAAGTTGTTTTGACCCACGATCTATTGGTTCCACTTTGAAAGATTGATATTTATGGAGTTTCCCTCCATGTTGTTCCATCTTGTTTCTCAATGAAGAGGATGTTATTATTGGAGTTTTCCCTCCAAATTCAGATGATTTGATCTAATTTTGAAGGCAATATGTTGTTAAATCCTCATAATCCATTCCTTTAGTATCCTAACAAAAACCATGATAATATTGATTAGATCACATGTCTCTCCTTTTACTTTATTTTCATATATTAATGTGATAATGATCTACATACTTTGTTGCTTAGATCATGAGTCATGTAAGTTATGGTGTTGCAGCCCATTAACTTGCAGTGAGATGATTCATTAAGTGGACTATCTATATCCACGTGATTGATGAAATATTGATGCAAGTATCATTAGTTGGCCTTGTCTGTGGTCATTTGTGCATTAGTATAATATTCTTTTCATGAGAGCATTGATCAAGCTTTTTACTCAATTTGTCCTTATTGACAATTTTTTGAGTATATAATTTATCTTGATATCAGGTTATCTCCATTGCTTTGTGGTAACATGTTTATTTTCCTCTCTATTTCACTATGAATATAAGATTTCTAATTTGAATTTAAGATGAAATACTCCTTGTGGATAGTTGTCTTGTTTCTTGTGTCTATGTTTTTTTAGGTAATCCATCCAGGCACATACAAGACAATATTATTTGGTGTACATTCAGATGACCTATCCACTTCTCTCTTGGCTCTATGAAGATTTACATACACTCACAAGAGACCTTTGCACAATTGAAGACACTCTAAAAGATCAAGTTGCTGCTATTTCATTGTAAAATTTGGGTTTAATACCCCTTGATATAATTACCCCAAGTAAAGATTAAAGGACGATGTTAGAAGTTGTAATCTTTCCTTGGTGTGTTTATAAACCAAGGTTAGATCTCATTTATTTATTGTTATAATATATGAGGATATAAGCCAAGGTATCCTAATATATTTCTTTTTGGTTTTTTTCCACTACATCTTATTTTGTCCTCTAGTGGAATATGTGAGGACAAATATTTATTGTAATTTGTATTTTAGATTATTCCTCCTTAAGAGGAATCTCACACTTGGCCTCACACACTTATGAATGGTGGCATTCATAGACATGGGAGTTACATTCTAACTCCTCTCTCTCATCTATATTTAAGAGATGACCCTCCTCTCTCATTTCTAATGAGGTCTCTTCCTCTTCTCAATTATTGTATGAGCGATTGCTCTCTCTCTCTCTCTCTCTCTCTCTCTCTCTCTCTCTCGCTCTAGGTTTTTCATGCCTCATTCATAATGTCACAAGGGGTTTTCTTTGCTTTCCCCTTTTCAAATATCTTGTCTCATGGTGTTGGAGCTTGAAGCTTTCTCTCTCCTATCTTATGGTAATATCTTTTCATGCATTAACTCGCTTAGATTCTTTCCTGGTATTGCTTATTTACATATTTCTTTTTCCATTTCTAACAAGTAGAGAAAACTTTTACCACTATCCTTATCTAAGCAATCATCTCTAAATGTAGTTTCTTTCCTATTCTCAATAGAGATACAACATAATGATTTTTAATTCATTCTATTCATTATACTTTAGTACCCATTACAACTATAGAAGGGAAAAGATATACATCCATACTTAAAAAAATAGAAGATGATATAAAATGTTGATCTCGCATAACCTTCCTACATTACAACAATATTTCATCAAGAATCATCAATCACCCTTCTCACTTTAACCTATAGATTAAAAGCAATCTAACACATCATGTCAGACATGCATGAATCCATGCTCCCTCTCTCCCTCTCTCTCTCTCTCTCTCAAATAGTTTATTTAGCTAAGTTCTAACAGTTCACATGTAGTGCCTACCCTCGTTCACATCTTTTCTGGACATTTTTATTATTATCAGACTATGATAGACTAGTTTTATGTTGATGGATTAGTGGTATTGTTTTGACACTATCAGACATTATGTTATGTATTCAGTGGTTATATGATGAGATCATTTAGATTTTACATTTCATGCATACATGATGATCATTATACTGTTTTCAGTTATTATTGATGATTAGATGGATGGTTTATTATTTTATGTGTTTTATTATGGATACTTACCCCATACTTGCATGTGTATGGTGTGCGTATCTTTTTATTGTATGGCATTTCTGATGTGGTTAAGGGAGGGAGTCGTAGTCACTGCTTAGTCAAGATCTACACGATGCACCACTTCCTGCCATTGTCCGTTTAGCTTAGCATTATATATATTGTATGTACATGCATGATTTTTCTACAGGTTGCAGGTGCCGGGTATCGACTTCCCTGAATTGTCAGGATGAGCGTACCCTATTATACTATCTCAATGATAAAAGGAGGGAGATAAATTCTCAAGTCCAAATCCCAAACCTTTAAGCCAATTGTCCTAGTGAGGTAGGACAAGTATCTAGATATTTTACCCACCGAATGTGTCAGATGAAATAATTCATGATTTTTAACCCTTTAGACTAATTTTGAGTGATTTTCTCTATGATGGGTTTTCATATTTTATCTTGGAGGTCTATGGTGAATTTTCTATTAATTAAGTCTTAATAAATAGATTTAATTAATAAATTAATTATTTGAGAAAATTAATATAAAATATCATGTTATTTGATATTTTGATTGTAATTAATTAAATGTGAATTATTGAGGAAAATGAATTAAATAAAAGAAAATTAGAAATTAAAATTAATAATAATAATAAAATAATAATAAAGTAATAAATAAATAATAATAATAGAAGTTATAAAAGTTAAAATGAAAGTTATAAATATTTAAATAGAAATTATATAAAAAGTGAATTGGAGTTATAAGTTTGCATGGGAGTTAGTGCACTTCTCTATTTCTCAAGTGTAAACAACACGGGGGTTAGTGCATCAATTAAGCACATGGTGTCTACAACCCTATGGCTCATCTTGAAGGTTGGAAAAGACCCATGCTTAGTTGGTGACACCTTCCAGTTGTTTCTAGAAGCATTCTAGATGTTTCTTGAAAGCTCTTTATATTCAGGCATTCATAGAAGATTAAACATAGCGTTGGGAGAGCAATTGGAGCATTGGAGGACTCAAGAATTCTGAAGAAGGGAGGAGCTTGCTCTGCGGATTTTCTGAGGAAGAGCGATTTAGCATCAGAATTCGGGTAGATTCTTGTGATTTTACTTATGCTATTTTCGCATCATGCATTCCCTGTCTTCTTCGTGTCTTCCATATGTCTTCTAAGAAGTTTCATATTTATATGCATTCTCAATATGCGTAGATTAATTTTATTGGAGAATTTTATATGCAATATTTTATTCTTAATTGTAGATACAATCTTTGTGAAAAAAAAAAAAAAAGACATACATGGTTATATGTTCAAATCTGCATACATATACATATATATACATATATATTTATATCTATGCATATGTATACATTTATCATGAATCAATTATAAAATTTGAATTTATATACATACATACATACATACATACATACATACATACATACATACATATATATATATATATACATACTGATATACATATATATATATATATATATATATATATATATATATATATATATATATATATATATATATATATATATATATATATATATATACCTATGTATATAATGGACCGAATTGAGCGATTGATAAAATCGCAATGGAAAATTTATTAAATCGCATCGCAATTCATATCGCATGAAACAAGTATATATATTATATGCCATGGGCACGATTCGTACCCTGCGCCGACGGAAGGCAGAGACCTGCCGTCGCAGGTCTGCGGTGACAAGGGTACTACGTACCCGCTGTTGGCGCAATGCCTGCGACCGCAGGTACTGCGTACTGCAGCAAGTGTTTTGGGGGTTATTAATGTTAATGTGACGCAAGGAAAAAATGTTTATGTTAAAACGTTTATATACAATCGATTTCTCATTGCTATATAATATGAAGTCAATCGAAATTGTTAAATCGATTTTATGAAAATGTATTAATATATTTACATATGTATGTATGTATATATATATTTAAATATATATATATGTATATATGTAATATGTAAATATGCTATTTATAAATTTAAGTTATTATTATTTGATAAATGATTTATATTGAAGGTTTATTTTCATAAGGTGACTCTTTAATAACTTTCAACTATTTAATAATTTAAATGTTTTAAATTATTAAATAAGGAATTGATAGTTGAGTGGGGGATGTATCAAACAAATGTTATTAATTGGAAAATGGATTTTTAGTTCTAATAAGGAAAACTTTTATCCAAAAACAATATATGTGTTCCTCCATTCATTCTTCAGATTTGGAAACTTAAACTGAGATCTCTACATTTAAATTCAAGTTGTAAAATCAAAACATGTGTTTGCATTGTGTATTCTTTATGCTATTGTTTTGGATTTTGGGTTGACTAGTGTTGACCAGTATAGGACGTCTACCAGAGGCTTGGGGGTTATGTGATTGTGGTGACATGATGATGTTCTAATCTCGATCTTTATAAACCCAACCATGGTTATGTGATGGAATGCTCTATGTATTGGTTGTGATTATTAATTGTTATAGTTGAGATTCTTATGTATGAGACACTTGACTTAACCATTATTTTTGGTCATCGATCAGTTATCCTTGGTTTATTTTCTAGTCGCCATGATGGGACTGTAATGTGGATTTATTTTGATGATTTCATGTTGTGACATGTTTGACTCAACCATTTTTGGAGTCTTCGATCAGTATGATTGAGATATATATTTTTTGGTTATTGAGAACCATTGGATATTTGATTATCAGTGATACTTCAGTTGCCAATAGAGAGCTATTGTGTTCATGATTTTCTATGGATGTTAGCTCATGGAGATTTGATGCTTTTATGCATATTTGATGATTTTATGGATCATCTTTTGTGATTTTGAGATTTTTGAGTCCATGAGCATTAGGGTAGGATATCTGCATGTAGTGATTGGAAGTGGCTTGCAATGGGGGTCGAGGCCCTAAGAGGCTGCCAGGGTAACTCATTGTAAGTTGGATTAATAAGTGATAACATTCACACCTAATACTAACTGAATGAACCTAAAAAGATAAGTGTTTTGTTCTCGCCCATGCCTTGAGTGCTTGTACAGACTAGGATGGGAGTAGTGAGACGCATGGTTGTGACCTTGCATTCCGTAGTATGCCTCGTCAATATGAGAGGATACTAGTGGCCACATGAAATCAGTATGGGCCCGTGGAGTTTACCTAACTGCCAGGGTAACTTGTATGTGATAATTGCGATGACACTTTCCCACTTGCATAGTAGGTTCCTACATGTCATTGTGTGCCTCTGGGATTAGATGTCAAATTTTGTGTTTGGAACCTTTGAGTTAGTATACTTTTAGGATTTCTGGACTTATAGAGATATGTGCTCTGTGATTTTGATAGCCTATTTGGGACTTGAGATTATCTCCTTAGCATGGTGAGAGTGGACCACTTAGGTACCACACGGTCGGGTGGTAGTGTATTTTCCACTCTTATCATTTTGAGATTCATTGAGACATCGTGGTTGATGCGTCCTTCATGATGGTGGATATGTATCCTTTTTCATTGATGATTAGCATATGTTAGATGATGTTATCTTATGCTTTTATTTGCATGTTAGATTACTTCTATATATGACGTTGTATTTATTAGGAGTGACATTCCTACTAAGTAATACTGATGATCTCTTTGGTGATTTGGAATGTTATGCACGAAGGTATGGCTAGGATCCACGATGGTCTAATGATGCTATTGATGGTTGGGATGAACCGTGCAGTTAGTTTATCATGTTTGATCTTTATGATGGATGTATGTGTTCCCTATGATGTTGTATCATGGATTAGAATAGGATGATGTACCTTATTCTATGTATGTATATTTTTTGATCTTGTCATACCCTGTGACATGTACAGTGGATGAATGAGCATTTGAAATGTAATGTATAAACATTGGACTTATCATTATTATTTCATGTGGATGTTGTACTAGATGGATTCATGTATGTAATTCAACGTTAAGGGATCTTAAAGAATGTAATTTGTTATGTATGTTATGTTTAATTTTCAGATGGTCATTGCTATTGCTTCCGTTATTGTGCATGAGTTATATATATGGTATTTATTTTCAAAAAAAAAAGAAAATGCTACTAAACTTAGTGAAATTATAGGTTAATTCTTTGGATCCCTTGGCGGGGCATTACATCACAACTGCACAAGTTATGAAGTAACCAATCTCACAAGTTGTTCTTAATTGATCAACACAATAGCCACAATATGGAATATGGGGATATTTGCACCTTTTTTCCTTTTCCAAAATATCATTTGTCCAAACTGGAACTACTACCTGGTCATTCATGAACTCTTTACTTTTATACAATGGCTAAGAAGGAATGATATATATATATATATATATATATATTCATCACACTAGCTCAAGGGTGTGCATGTTCAATTTTGTAGAGGCAAAGAATTTGATAAGCATCTATTACATTTTCTTAAATTCAGTCTCTGTCATTCTTAAAGCTTGCAATGCTTTAAATATTGGTTTGAGCCATAGAGATCTTTGTCCTACTCTATAAGTTTGCAGAGAAGAAAACCCAACAACATATAAACCATTGCCCAAAATTGACCTAGACTAACCTCAAACACATCATTTTTGAAAGAATACCCACCACCAAATATAGTGATCTGTTTTGTTTTGGGAATTAGATGTCAGTGTATATTTTTATTTTACATCATGAAGGTATATCATTAGGTCCAGATTTTGTTTGTATTGAAGCTATATTCTAGTTCCATTGTCCCAGGTTGTCTTCATAATCCAATGCACAAATTAAGCATCAAACAACTTCACATGTAGTGTAATCTTCTAGGCAAGTGATTCATACAGCCAATGGTTAGTCTATAGGCCCACTAATAGTAATGATAGTCTACATTTGAATGTTATCTAATTGATTTTAGGCTAACAATCTCAATCACTTAGAAATAGACTTAAAGAGGCCAATGAGCTATAGTTGATGTCAGTTAGCAAAACCTATAAGGGAGGTGTCGTTGCATTGTTAGATTGCATTCATTAAAAAATAGAAAAATACAAAAATACAAAAATATATTTCTTTTTTGTGTGGTTATTCTTCTAAGATAGCAAGCATATTAAAAATGTTATCTGAATTGTTCAAAACTAGAAAAGGCCTCCTGTGAACAAATACATTTACCTTCAACTAATAAGATTCTAGTAGGTCACAAGATCACCCAAAAGCTTGGAGTTTATACCAGATCAGTTCTTCAAGAGAGGAATTCAAAAGGATTCTTGTCATTAAGCATCATGCAAAATAACAGCTCAACAGATGAGGCACTAGAAGGAGGGCCTTAACATTCATAATAGAAAGAAAAAAAAACTTGCAATTTCAAAATTCTACATTTTTAACAAGTACAATTTTTTTTTCAAGCTTCAAAGTTGCATAGGTGTGCAAGGTACGCAGGTGCACTAACTTCCAAGGTGCACCTTATTTTTTAGGAAGTGTACTCTGTAGAGGTGAGCTTTTTCTAGAATTGATACAAACTTGAAGATCCCGATCAGATTCCCCATTTTAGTGAACTTTAAGATCCTCATAAGCTCCTCAAGCTTAGCCATTTTCATAAGCCTCACAGTGACAAAGGAATCCCCTGAATTCTACCACTTCCATTTAACATTTCTTCATCTTCTTTAGTTTCGCCTCCACAACAACCACCCAATGTTCCACCAAATCCTTTTACAATTCCACTACCACAATAGCCACCCATCAGTCCACCTAATCCTCCTATGGCCTTTTTTGCAAATGTTGTAGACTCAGCAATTAATTTGATAGGTGTACTCAATGATCTTCCTAAGAATCCATAGAAGTTTTGCCCAAGGTTCATCTATGGAGAGACATGAACTGCTGAAGATCGCATCAAGGTATTCAAGGAAGTTTACAACTGAAAGTAGATTGCTAATGAGACTCTGGTTCTTTATTTATTTCTCTACTCTTTGAGGGAAGTTTCCTTTACTTGGTATGTTAATTTTCCACCTATATGTATTGGAGACTATAATACTTTCAAAAAAAAATTCTTGGAACAATTCAAAACCTTCATCAACCTAACTGTGATAGATCAACAATTCATGTCAATCAAAAGGGACCCTACTGAGATAGTTTCGTGCTTTAACCATCAATTTCATTTGGCATACCACAACCATACACTATACTAGTTGAAGCTACTATTCAGATTTATCTAAATGTTATAGACCATCTTATGGCCATTTTTCTAAGAAGACTTCCTGTAGAAAATATCAACACATTGGATAAAGTCTTTGTAGTAGTGATTACCTTGACTAAGCAAGCCAATCCTAATGGAGAAGGATTGATGCTTTCACCTCAAGCTATTACAACAATGCCAACATATCATGTTGGAGTACCTATGATGCCTAGCCAATTCATACCTATGAATCTAGTTCCATTAAAATAGGCACCTACTCTACAAAACCCCTCTTTAACATATCTAGGGTATGAAACTCCAAAAGCTTCTTTATTTGAGAAAAAGGCAACAACTTCCATTGAAGAAAACAACAGTTTTTCCTCTGAGTTTGGTCAAATGAAGAAGACCATGTCACAAATGAACAATGAGTTGACTCGCTTAAGGTTGTCACAAGGATAGAATAAAATTTCCCAAATAAACAACGCTGGTACTTACAACAACAACAACTATGGTCAAAATTACAATAGAATTTTAGTGGAAACAACAATACTGGAAATAATAATGGAGGAAACAATTTCAATCCTCCTAGTCATAACAATGACTTCCAAAGACTAAATAGACAATGGAACACTTGTTTGAATAATGGAAGAATTCCTGCAGATAACAATAACAATAATGTTCATTATGCAGACACCAATCAATATGATGACGATCAAAATGCACCCAACAATGATGGTTCATACTACAATGGAAATCAAGACATAAAATAGAATTTACAAGCGAATGACAATGTCCCTCATGTGCAATTTAATGCTATGCTACTAGAATCTTATGATTCTGCACAAAACACACAAGTAGAATAACTAGCCAATAAAGAATTATCTTTTCCATTTAGTCAGGAACCAGACATTCAGCCTAAAGAAATGCTTACTTTTCACAATGAAAATTGAAATACTTACAATCTGCGAAGTAGAAAAGAACCTATTATAGATGGAATACCCCCAGCATTACAACCAACTCCTCCTGAACTAAGAGTGAGTAACAACCTGGTACCAATTAGGCCACCATACAGAGGACAAAACAATCAAAATCAAAGAAATGTATCAAAAAGCTTGACAAATCTTGCTTGGTCTACTAAAAAGTATATTACAGTGGAAGATTTAAAGTGAACAAGGGCCAATATGTCTATGTTTGACATGTTGCAGAATTTTCCCCATCAAAAAGAGGCACTAATGAAAATTCTTGATCATACAAAGGCACCCCATAATATGAGTATTGTTCCTCAAAAGACAATATCTCAACAAGTCAATTCTTTGGAGGCAATTTCAACTATGCTTAAAGACAAGGTTGAGGTGCCCCCATTTCTACTTAGCATTAGGATATTTGGGAAGAATATTCATAATTACCTAATTGATTCAAGATCCTCTTGTAATATTATTTCACTATTGACAACACAAAGGTTAGGAGTCACTCCTCATCCCTCCAACCAAATAGTGGTACAATTGGATAAAACAAAGCTAAAAGTCATTGGTGTATTGAAAGATGTTCAGATACAATTGACAGATGATCCTCAAATTCTAGACATCATTGATGGTTGATATTTTGGAAACATACAGACTACTACTAAGAAAAGAATGGACAAAATGCCACTTAGTTATGGTTACTGCGGAAAGGTTTGAACAATCAAATCAAGATAGACACAGAGTCAAAACTAAAAATAATGATTATAGAATAATGCTTTGAATGAGATGACATTCTTACAAATAGATTTGGGATCTTACAAAGTGATGACTTTTGATACAACTTCAACCAAAATATCATATGATCAAGATGAATAATTTAGGATTTCAATCCTAAAGGATGAGATCATAACATAGTTCATAGACAACATGGTGGTTAACTTATAATCTTTAAGAGAAGAAGATGACCCTAGTATCCTCCTTCTCCTAGGATTTTGATGATTACACAAAGTTAGCCATTCAGGGTTTGAATGTTCATCTTGCCAAGAACTAGTTGCTAAGGTGTTGACTTAGATGATGGAAGTGAAGAGTGATAACATTCCAAAAGATGAACCCGTAGAAAATCAAAATCCTATAAACATATCTGACTCTATGGAAAAAGTTGAAGAGGAGATTGCAGATCTAAATGCATCATATAGTGGTACCTCTTTAGAAAGTGGAGGTTTTTCTTCTCCTCCACTAGGAATGATCAAAGTTCAGAGAAGGAGACATTACATAAAAGTTCAAGGATGGACTTCAATAGTCATCCATCCTAAACCCAAAGTAGATGAAATTATAGAATTGATAGGGGAAATTTAGGAAAAATATGAAAAAAATACAATTCTAGTATCAAGGAGTAATAGTGGAAAATCACCAAGTCCACCCCACAAAAGATTACAATGGATCCCCAAGAAATAATCCTTTCAGGCTCAAGTGAAATAGAAGCTAAGGATGAATCAACATAAGGTTAGAAATCCCAAAGAAGATTCAATTTGGACACACCACTTTCATGGATCCAAATGCATATTAGGAGTTGGCATAGGTATTGAGTTAGTCAACCCAAAAGGTAAGTATTTCTATGCAGCATATCAATTATAGTTTAGGTGTACTAATAATGTTGCAGAGTACGAAGCATTGATCTGAGGACTTCTTTTTGCATTGGAGAAAGGAATCACAACTCTCATAGTCAAGGGAGATTCTCAATTGGTTATAAGACAAGTAAAATCAATATATTCTTACAATGGTAAAAGGTTTCTTGCTTACAGGAAAAGAGTATGGGATTTAATGGATGATTTTGAAGCTTTGAATATAAAGTCAATTCTGAGGAGAAAAATTATGGTAGAAAATACTCTCACTATTTTACCTAGTGCATTACAACCAGTTGAGAGAAAAAAATCTAAAAGATTTTTAGTAGAATTGGTTGTTGCCCCATCTATCCCAGACAATATTACAAACTTCCAATTTTTTTAGGATGATCAACAAATACTTGAATTTATCATTTGCAATGGTCATTTAAAAGGTAGGAGATTGATGACACTCAAGAATAAAAACTTGAAGATGAAGATGGGATCTTGAACTTGAAAACCAACACTATTCCTAAGGGAATGGTTGAGTTGGAGCCCATTTTTTATCATGATGAATCAACACTTAACAAAAGAACGGTCAAAGAAAAAGGGATCGAGGAATGTGATTTGTATAATTTGGGTATTGATGAAGATCCTAGAATTGTAAGGATTAGAAAGGCGTAAAATGTACAAGAAATGGAAGATATGCTCAAATTACTTACAGAGTATAAGGATGGCATTGCTTGGAGCTATGAAGAGCTGAAAACATATGATCCCAAGATTATTACACATGACATTCCATTGAAACCAGATGCAAAACCTTTTTGTCAAAGGCAAAGGCATGTCAATCCTATCATTGAACCACTGATAATGAAGGAAGTTAAGAAGTTTCTTGATGCCAAGATCATCTTCCTCATTCACCATTCTATGTGGGTGGCTAACTTGGTTCCTGTATGAAAAAAGGCTAGAGAGATTCATCTTTGCATACATTTTCATAATTTGAACCTTGCATCTCAAAAGGACAATTACCCTTTTCCCTCAATGGATGAAGTTCTACAAAATTTTAATGGTTCAAAGAATGCCTTTCTTGGATGGATATTCAAGATATGGTCAAGTAATAGTTGATGAAGAGGATGGATTTAAAACGGCCTTCACGACTAAATGGGGAACTTTTTCTTACAAAAGAATGCCTTTTGAGTTGATTATGCAGGAGCTACATTTCAACGAGCCATGGATAAAGCTTTTAAAGGATTGATAAACAAGTGTATAGTCATCTACATGGATGATTTAACTATCTTTCCAAAGGATTGAAGCACTCATATTGCTGATTTAAGATAGGTATTCAATAGATGTCATAAATATGACATATCCCTCAATCCCAAGAAATGTTTGTTTGGGGTTACTAAAGGAAAGCTCCTAGGTCATATCATCTCTAATGCTAGAATATCCATTGATCTTGGTAGAATTGAAGCTATTCTAAAGTTATCATCTCCTCATAGCCGAAAAGAACTTAAGTCTTTCTTTGGGAAGATAAAATATGTGCAAAAATTCATAAGTGGCTTTGTAGAGATAGTTCATCCTCTTAATGATTTACTCAAAAAGGGAGCAAAAACAAAATGGGTTCGGAAGATTAAGAAATTGTTTGAGGATATCAAAGTGGCCTTTTCTATAGCCCCAATACTAGTGAGTCCAGACTATGGACTACCTTTCAAAATATGCTCTTTTTCTTTGGAACATTCATGTGTTGGGATTCTTACGCAGAAGAAGGAAAAAGAAGATGAAAGGCACATTACCTTTATGAGTTTCCCTCAGAAGAATCCTGAGTTAAACTATTCTAACCTCTACAAACAATCTTTTTCTTTAATCAAGGCGATAAAGAAAATCCACTATTATATACTGAGAAGCAAGGTATATGCCATTATGCCTGATCCAATGGTTAAGACATTTTTGATGCAAAATGAACTTGGTGAAAGATGAGGGAAGTGGATGGCAATCCTTAAAGAATTTGATTTAGAAATTCAACCCATGAAGTTAGTAAGAGGCCAAGGATTATCAAAAATGATAGCAGATAACCAAATTGAGGATGAAAAGAAGTTCAAACTTGACGATGAAACAAATGTAGAAAATCATAAAAATATTGTAGTATCTCAAGTTGATATTGACCAGGGTATAATACTAGATGTCTAGTACCAGGATATTGTTTACTATCTTTTACAAAATTAGTACCCCAATTGGATGAACAATTCATAGTGTAGGGGACTCAAAATGAAGTGTGAATCCTACAAGTTGTATGATAGAAAATTATACAAAAGGAACTATGAAGGAATTTACTTAAATTATTTGGGACGTAAGGAAGTAAAAAAGGTTTTGGGATAGTTTCATGATAAGTATGGTATAGGGCATTGTTTGGTAGAAGCAACTACTCATATGATTTTAAGATCGAGTTATTTCTAGCCCACAATATTCAAATGTGCTTTTGAGCATGTGTGTATTGTCATATTTTTCAAACCAATGCTAATAGAGAAAGACATCCTGTAATGCCATTAAAACTAGTGTTTTAGATATGCCCCTTTGCAAAGTGGGAGCTAGATTTCATCGGTCTAGTCAATCCACCATTGTCAACTGGGCACACTTTTATTCTCATAGCTATTGATTACTATATGTGCTATAAAGAAGTAGAGACATTCAAAAATTACACTACTAACGTGGTTACAAATTTCTTGGAAGAACACATTGTTACTAGATTTAGGATGCCACTCTCCCTAGTGTGCAATAATGGATCATCTTTTGCATCGATATTCCTAACTCAATGGACACTGGAAAGTCAAATTATTATCAAATTTTCTTCAAATTATTATCCACAAGGAAATGATGTAGCTAAATCTACCAATAAGAACTTGATCATGGTAATAAGACATTTGTTGAAGGAGAATCCTAAAGATTAGCATACACAACTCAAATATGTGCTATGGACAGACCGAGTCAGGGTCAAGAATGCTTTAGGGACATCTCCATGTCTACTTGTCTATGGACAAGAGCTAGTATTCCCACTTAACCTTAGGGTTCCTATTTTGAAATTCATGAGTGGGTATGCTAAAGATGTTGATAGAGTACAAATCAGATTGATGAATCTTTTAGAGATGGATGAAAAGTGAACAACTACTTTGGAGCATATGGAAAAACATCAAGCTATCATCAAGAGGTGGTTTGTCAAGAGGGCCATAATAAAGTCTTTCAGAATATCTAACCTTGTTCTACTCTCGAACAAGGCAAAAGAAAAGTTGGGCAGCCACACTAAGTTTCAATGCTTGTAGATTGGTCCTTATCAAATCACAAAAATTCTGGGAGAAAACACTTTTAGGCTAAGTTCCTTACAAAGGGAATTGGTTTCATTGCTAGTCAATGGGAAATTTCTAAAGTATTACTTTGAAGCCTAAAAGATAAATAGTTTTTTAAAAAAATCATTTCTGCAAGTGTGTTTCTTTTTAGTTCTATGTTTGTTTTTGGTCGTGTGTTTGTTTTCAAAGTTGCGTCAACCTAGGGGGTAGGTGCACTCAAGATTTTATCTTGATGTATCTTACTAACCATTCTTTTGGTTCTGATTTTTGGGAAGATTTATTTCTTTGTCAAAATATTTTTTATGATTTTGTTTCTTATACCAACTGAGGAATGGATGTTACTTGCAGTAATGGGGGACTTTCAATCTTGGATCTAGGATTGCAGATCAACAATTTCTCAAAACTTTGCAAATTTAAAGATCAATTATCGTAGTCGTTTTTGAACCAAGGTTGAAGATATCAAGGGATAGTCCAAACCCCACTAGTTCAAATGGAAGGGTCTTCTCGAAGGAATTTCTAAGATCATTGTATGGCATCAGAGTTTCTAAAAATTTCTTAAAAGAGGAATACAAGGGATGTTCACAAAAAATTGAATTTGAGAAATGACACCAATGTCTTGGCCACACAATCTAAGCATGGTCAAGATATAGAAAGAAGGTAAAAAAGAAAGAAAGGTGTTAAGAATGAAGGATTCTAAAAAGTCTAAGAAAGGTGATTCGATTATAGGGATATGCACTCTAAATAAGCTATCCAGTATCAAAACCATTTCTTGATCAAAGAATCAAATGGTGACATTATGAGCTACGTAAAAAAAGTATTCCAAAGATAACCTAGGACTTTAAATGAAAGTGACAACCCATTAAGCGCCTACATAACTGATTCTATTATCTAGTCAAATGAAAGATTGATAGACAACTTTCGTGAAGATTCCCAACGAATGGAGTGGAAAGGGTGGAAGATTGTTTCCAAGTTGTTGGAAATTTTTGAAAGACTACATTTAGAGATATCGAAGAAAATGAATACACTGAACACACACTGAACTTGGAGATTCAAGATTCTAAGATTTTTGACTGAAAAGTGACTTAAGATATGCTTGGAGTGTTTGGGATTTAGTTGGTGTTTCATACATATTAGAGGAATGTTTTCTGATGAAGAAATGCCTTTGTCATTTCTTCCTTTTGTTGGGGCTATTTGTTGTGTTTTCACAATGCACACCCCATTTTTCATAGAAATGGGGACCCCCTACTTTATTTTTTAGCTTTTAGATCCATAGTCTAGGGTTTGAGTCTTTTCTAAGGTTTTGTCTAGTGTTTTTGGTCAGATCTAGGTCTTGGTTTGAAAACCCAAATTCTAGAAGCAGTATGCAAAGGGAAAAAGTTTTTTTTTGCAAAGAAAATGTACACCTAGCACACCTCCTCAAGTGCACTAGTGCACTAAAAACATCCAAAGGAAGCATTTATCCTTGGTGATGTGTAGTAGTGTAACTACATAGTACCAAGGGGTGTGATGGGTCCCCGGCTCTATAAAAACCTGGAACCCCCCACCCCCTTCACTTCATTGTCTCCTCGTTGAGCTCATCTTCTGCACCACCGCACCTCATCAAGTGCATAACTCCACTCCTTGCCTTCACCTACACACAAAGACAAGCAAAATTAAAATACCTAAAGTCAAGGTGTGTAGTTATTCACCTATTTAGGTTCATAGCTATACACCTTCATATACTCCTAAGTGCATTAAAAATTATACATGAGGTACACACCAAGCACACCCCATGACGTGCACTGGTGCAAACCCTCATGTATTAAAGTTGTCTAAGGATAGGAAAATCTAGCACACCTCTGAGGTGCCACAAGTGTGCCCTTTTTTGCACATAAGGGATTAAAAAGTTAGGTTTTTAGGTATTTTTGCCACTTAGGGTTTTTGGGTTCCATTCGTGTCAATCTTAGGGTTAGTTTTTATTGATTTTTCTTTGAATCCTGGCTAATAAATGTTGCTTTTGTGTAGATTCAATGGCTTCTTCATCATCCTCCCTTTCTAAAAAGATGGTCCCAAAACCTGTGGTGTTCAAGTTTTAAGGTGTTCCGGCCAAGTCACCCTTTCAAGACACTTATTCAGAGATCCAGGACACTAAATTGGGTCATATAGATTTGAGCACATTCTTGGCATTGTGCAACAAACCCACTAAAAGATCTCTGATGATATCTACTCTAATCTGATCAAGACTTGTTAATATGGCATCACATCCAGTATTAGTGTAATCTTTAGAATTGATCATGGCACTGGTAGAAAACTATGTTTCTAAAGAAAGGGTTGTGAAGAGTATAACTAGAGAAATCATCCTAGATCTCTAACCTAAGAACATAGAGAAGGTGTTCCATCTTCCAAGAGCAAATCAATTCATCAAATTGACCTATCACCAAGCGAAAAGATGGTACAAGGAACATGTAGAGGAAGCATCTAAAATTATCCAGTCCTTGTACCTCATTGAGAAGAGTCCTCTAGGGTGTAAAGAAAGTAAAGTGGACATGACAAGAGGCTACATGAAAGAAGATATTGGATATTCTATAATACTCTTGAGTAGAGTCATGGAGTTTCCAGCATTGGGACATCTCAATATATGGATGGTGCATTTCATTGAGACTATCAAGATAGTGAAGATGCCAATTGATTAGGCTTTGATTCTTAGTGATAACTAGGATGAGAAACTGGCGGTGGTTAAGAATAACCATAAGTTTTACATGACATCATATTTGGTATACTTGTTAGCTACAAGGGCAATATATTATCTGGGACTCTTTAAAAAGGGCAGTATGCAAGATGTAAACACTTGGCCATATTTAGTTTATCCCTAGTTGGTGAAATAAAGGTTTCTAGAGCACAGTAAGCAATATAGGATAATAAATGATGCATTTATATTTGTAATAATCCGGTTCATTGAAGGGGACTATACAAAGAGAATGTTAGAGGAAGTAGCAGCTAAGATTTTAGAAGTTGGAGTTTTCCATCCAGTATTGAACATACACCTGTTTAAGGGTAGTGGGTACCACTCTTAATCCCAAGAAGCTCCCTAGGTATCTAACTAACAAACTTATACTACTGGAGATCGCTCGACAACTCTTGCCTACATACAATAGAGTATGGAAGCAACATAAAATAACTTGGGTGTGGCCTATTACTATAGGACCATTCAATGTGGTCTGGAGACAAGATATTCCTTTCCCATCAGTCTCTAAAGTTATCCCAAAAGAGGAAAAAGAAGAGGATGATGAGGATGAAGAGGATAACCTTCCTTTGAATTGGAGGACTCATCTCAAAAGAGCCACAGAGTTTCAATGGAGAAGAAGCTCTACAATTACACTACTATCCATTCCTAATCAATCTATTTAGTCCACTACATCATAAGATGAACTACAACAATGGATTGATGAGAAAGATGTTGAGGGGATTGATGTCTTCGAGATGTCAGATTTTGATTTCATGCAAGTTGGCACTAAATTAGTGGGAGAAAAATAAGAGATACTCCAACTAACCAACCTCAAAAGGAGGATTGGAGTTAGTTACGACCTAAGCCACAAGAACTCAAAGTAGCTCTACCTTCACCCCTTCAAGTCACATTTTGTGTAGATAAAGGATCAACTACTCCACTTCCTCTAAACAATGAAGAAGAACAAGAGGAAAAACCACAACAGGTATCCACCAATGAAGTTTTAGAGGAAGGGGAAATAAGTGAATATCCTCAGCAAACTTTCCAAGACAAAGAGGTGAGAACTGTGGACTCCACAGATATAGAGACTCCTGGTGTGGATCTCTCATAGAAGGAGAAGAATCTAGAGATGAGTGATAAGGGGAAGAGCATAGCAAAGAAAACTCCTTCATCTTTAAAAGGAAATTCTCTAATGGAGCATGTTCTAAGATGGTTGAGGAAAGAAGTCATTAGAAACAAAAGGCAGCAATTCATTATTGAGCAAGAGGATAGGATGGAATTGATTGAAGTTCTTAGGAAATCTAAGTCACCACCAAAGGATGCACAGGCATAGCCTTCATTATGAGTGATCAGAACCAAGACTTATTTGTCCATGTGGCTATCCCTCCTCAACATGCAGATGTTGAAGAATTGACTCCAAGAGATTATCAGATTAAGGAGGTCATGCTTGGGAAACCTACGTTGGACATAGCTAAATTGATGGTGACAACAAGGATTAAAGAAGTGTTTAGGCACTTAGAATAAGATGGGGCAAAATTGATAACACTTCAAAAATAGAATGAGATCCTTAAAGGATATCTGAATGAAGTTGTTGGTCCTTTAGATCTTGCAAATCCTGAGGAAACTTTGAATGTAGCACTAGAGAGAAGGGATAAGGGGACAATACATCTAGACCTATTTTTGAAAGCTTGTCAATAATGGCGAGAAAGTGTTGAAGAGAAAGGTGTGTAGATTATATAGGGAAATATTAAGCTGCTGCATCATATGTAGGATAATTTGAATAAGTTAATAGTCATTTTGAATCATTAATTTGGTTTGATGGATGAAGTATGTACCTGGGGCAAGGACTTGCAAGCACTACAATTGATTAAGGGTCAAAGGTATCAAATATTAATGGAGGTATATATTAGAAGAGTTAGATAAGATTGATGATTGGATAGAGAAGATTGTAGATGGAAATAAAGTAATGGAAACATTACATGGGGAGATTCATAAGCTCAAGGATCAAACCTGAGAGTAAATTTTGGAGGTAGAGAAACATTATAGTGATGTGTGTTTAGACATTTTTGAAGATGATTCAAGGGACAAATCAATACCTATAGAGGTAGTAGTTGAGAAATTCTGGGAAAACTTTCAAAGAAGCTTCTTATGATGATGATATTAGGTAAGCATTCAGAACTGAAGAAGAATTCCTAGACTTGGATGTGAAACTAGGAGATTTTGTGGAGACTCACATTGAATTGGGAACTTATAGGCAGAAAGTGAAGGAAAAATGTGAAGCCTTAGATTTTCCAGATGTAGCTCAAGTCACCAAGATTATTGAAAAATTCAAGGTCAAATACCCAGACATAGCTCTAGTATAAAGGGGAACAAAACCAAGAAGCTAGAATTTCAATTTTGACACTTGGTGAAATTTTACATTTTTTGAACCTACTTCTGAGGTGTGCAGGTGCGCCAAGTGTGCAGGTGCAATTTTTTAGAGGTGTGCTAAAAGTTTTGAAGAATTTAGAGGTGTGTTGATAGTTAATTTCCAGTTCTAAGTTTAGAGCTTCCCATGCATCAGAAAAACATTATGACGATAATTTAACTCATATAGACATCTAGTGAACATGGAGCTTCTATTTTTGGCACTTTTAGACACTCCTACATCATCTAAAGGCCTTCTTCTTCTTATTTTCTCATGCTTTCTTTTATTTAAGACATGTAAAGGCTCATGCATCCATTTAATGATATAAATATGGATGGAGTCCTACTAGGCATGAGTGAGAGAGTTAGTTTGTACATAAATAGATTTGTTTTATTAGTTTAGAATCATATGTTTGCATAAAGATATATCTCACTCTCAACACAAATTGAGGAGAAGATTTCTTATAAATTTGAGAAAGTGATATATAGTTAAGGCCATCATTATTTTGATACAATAATATAGGCTTTTGATGCTCGCATTTGGAGTGTAGTGATTCTTGCCTAAGTGTGTTATATTTTGTGAATGTATGATCATGGAATGTAATTGAGCCTTGATAGTTTTATTGTTTTATTTTGGTCATGCGATCTTTTAATTCTAATGTTTTCTATGGGTCTACAAATTCTACTGACATACTTAGTTCAAGAAGAGATCACCATATTGTTCTTGCATAGCTTCTCGTCTCACATGAGTGCACTTTCCATGGCCTTGCGATTTGATGAAAAGTGAAACATCTTACAATTACTAAATTCCCATCAAAAATTTCATTAGTGGAATTAAAGAAGCACTACTCTTATTTTCATTGGTTACCTACTAATCTTTTCAAAGGCCTAACTCACATACATGTTGTTTCTGTGGCTTATGTTCATTAGGACTTTACTTTTCATGTTATTTGTTTAAATTTATTCTTACCCATATTTTTTTAATTTTCTTTACTAATCCCTTGGTTAAATTAGGAATTCATATATTTACATTGTTAGATTGCATTCATTAAAAAATACAAAAATACACAAATATATTTCCTTTTTGTGTGGTTATTCTTTTGAGATAGTAAGCAGATTCAAAATCTTATCTAAATTTTTTAGAACTAGAAAAGGCCTCCCTATGAACAAACACATTTATCTCCAACTGAGTAGATTCTAGTAGGTCACAAGATCACCTGGAACCTTGGAGTAGATCCTAGATCAACTTTTCAAGAGAGGAGTTTGAAAGGATTCCTGCCATTAAGCATTGTGCAAAATGAAAACTCAACCTAAACAAAGAAGAATAAACATGTCAAAAGAAATCTGAATGTATGGGGTTATTCTTTGATCCTCTGATGATCTACATCTTCTTTTGAACTAATTCAACAACAACTTAGCAAGGTCAAAGGATAGATTATTCTTCATTACCTTTTATGCAAGATTGAGAGCTTCACAAGACATGTTGTTTAACCAACTAGAGTTGTAGATTTTGTGTGTAATTACATGTATGCTAAACTTCAACTTCATGTTTATTATTCCATTAATATTTATGCCTCTTCCACCCAAGTAAGAAAGAGTCTTCTTGGTTAGTTTTACCTGACCTAGGGTTTTGGTTGTCTTGGATTTGTTTAGCATTGGTAGCCCAGTGATTCTGTGAATCATTTTATTTGTAATCTGAATGGGTTGATCCAACCATAATTTCCCATTGTCTATATAGCTAAGAATAAGTCTTATCCATTTGACTTGAAAATCCCTTGGCATATGCATAATATGCGTCAAACCCTTGATTTCCAAATGTTGATGCTCAAGTTTTTGTACACCATCCGCACATAATTCCTTCAATTCCTCATTCATCTCTAGGGTTCCAAGTTCTTGAGTAGAACACTGGTAAAATGAACAAATATTGTGTATGAGTAACACCTTAGGCAAAACTTGAGACTGTGCACCAGTTGGGTTCATCTCTACAATTGCTAGGCTCAACTTGAAATTAGGTGTCTTGCAATCGACTCCACGGACCAACATTTCAAAACCTTTCTTTGTTTTGCTACTAAAAGTTGCCACGCTTAGTAGGGTTTGTGAAAATATGATAAATCTTCAACAATAAATGGTCAAATCACTTGGTGGGCTCTATGTTCTCTTCACAAATAGCTATGGATATTTGCTGAGAAATAATGCATTTGATTTCTTCTTTTTAATGAATTTCCTCTCTCTAATCACCATTAATGCTACATTATCAAATATGCTCAATGACAAACTATCCTCTAGTTAGTTTCACTTTTAATGCTCAAGAGATATTTATAGCTCAATAGAGTCATCATCACTCAGTATTTGCATCCAATGCTTTTGGAGTATTCCAACCTTGCTCGGTAAGGTCTTGTGACCTGACCTAGCCCAATAAGGTCTTGATTTTTCATCATTTGTTAATGATCCTTGTGCATCTTGAATTTTGATTTAGATCCTTCTATTTTCTAGTTGGAACTGGTGTTAGATGACTTCTTCTGAATCATAGTTCCAGTGACCTCCATAGGAAACTAAGTTGAAATGATTGAGCCACCCAACTCATTGACTTGGGTGTCATCTACTTCATGAATTTTATTTTCATTCTTTGGAGATTGAGGTATCCATTACTACCTCATTTTCTTTATGATATTTTCAGCTTTAACATTCTTTTCATCTTCAATTCTACCTATGTTCATATAGTTCTTGGAAAAGTGTCCAAGTTCTGTACAAATAAAACATCTTTTTGTAGTATCTCTTTTCCTCATATGATGTTTCACATAGCTTTCTCCAATGTGTCCAAATCCACCATAGTAGTGACATCTACACCATGTGCTATAATCCCATCCAAATATTGCTTTCACAATTTGTTCTACTGGATTCCACTTCTTGGTTTTGCACTTTGAAGATTTGTGTCTTTGTTTCTTGAAATTGTGGCATTTAACTTCAAATTTTGGTTTCTCTTTACATTCACTTTCTCTATGACCATGCTTATGCAACTATAACACTTTCCATTTAATTTTTCTTACCATTACTCCAATATTTATTTGATGTATGACCTATGTTACCACAATGATTGCAAGTAGGTCTTTTATTACAGCTTTGCCTTTGTGTCTATAGTGACTTTGCTCATTCAATTGATTCATGCTTTCATGATATTTCATCATTCTTTCATAGGTTTTCTTTTCAATATTGAGTTCACTCTAAAGTCTTTCATTCTTTTATCTTAGATTCATAAGCTCTTCATTTGCATTAGTGAGTTGATCAATAAATTATTCTTGTTGAAGGGATAGTTATTGAATTCCATTGCTCTTTTCTTCTATCTCCTCTTTGGCTTTGTCTTTTTCTTCCATGATTTCACATATTATGACTGATTGGATTTCTTGCTCTCTTTTCTACTTTCTAACTTTTTCTTGAAGATTGGAATTCTTCTCTAATCAGTATTTGATTGCTTCATCAACTTCTTCTGAATTTATTTATGGACATATATCTTCAATTATTTCTTCAATGTAGAGATTGTCATTCATTTGTACTACAAGATCTTTCCTTGTTTTCAATGACTGAGAGAGTTTCTCCTTTTCTTTCTTGAGTTGTCCAATGGCCAATTTCATATCCAACTTTTCATTGCCAATAGCCTTATCTAGCTTGTATACCTCCATTGCCTTTGATCTTTTCTCAATTTGTTAAACTTCTAATGTGAGAACTAAAAAAGAGTTCTAATACCAATTATTGCAAATATAAGGCGGGCAAGGTTACTAAGAGGGGAGGGGTGAATCAGGTACTAATCAAACTTTTATCTTACTTCACCAATTAATCTATCATATAATATTCTGATCTAATTACATGCATGAAAGAATAAAAGCAATAAAATATTCATAACACTTTGGCACAAGATATATTGACCTAGAAACCTTCCAAATATAAAGTAAAATTGGGGTGGGGATGATACCCACAAGCTTTAGTCTTGCAGTATAAAGTTAACATGTTAAGGCTTACAATTGACCACTTCTGGTGATCTTCTCTATTAGAAGAAGTAAGGACTATGAGGTCCACCTTGTTAAAGGATTTACAAACATACAATGAAGCATGCACTTGGTTAAGAGATTTAGCAAAATACTATTAAGTCTACCCTATTAAAGGATTTGACTAATGCACCTGTTAGGATGAACCAGTGGTTGATCTCTAATTTGCAACTCTGATTTGGTAAATGAGATTACTTGAATTACAATGATCACCTAACTGTGATAGATAAATCTTTGTTGTCCCTTATACTACTTGTAGCCTTCTTCAATTCACACTCCTTCTCATCATATTCTTCTTCACACTCTTACTTGGATTATGATATAATGCATTACATTTATACCAATCCAAATCACAAGTTATTGAGTCAGTTACAATACCAATTTCATCATAATTCACAAAGTTGTCCCAAGTATTGTAACTTGAGTCCTGAAGACAAACTCAGTGATGTTTGAATACTTAGAAAATATGATCCACCCTCGATAATCTTTGGCACTTAGTTGAACTTGAAGCTCAGTTCATACTAATCACTTTCAAGTTGCTCGAACTCAGTCATCAATATGTGACTCGGTGAAGACTAAGAAACTCGATAGTTGTTCAATCACTTAGTTGACATTGCATGACTTGGTCAACACTAGATTCAATTGTTAACACTGTGAGCTCGATAGATACTGTATAACTTGGTTAACATGCCATAGTTGTTAACGCTATGAGCTTGGTAGATACTTTATAACTTGTTTAACATACCATAGCTTGGTAAGCACTATGATCTTCTTTACTTCCACTGAATAGCTTGGTAGCCTCTACTATACTCAGTTCACATTGTACATTATTTATGAAGCTCGGTAAATATTGTGTAGCTCGAAAACATTGCAAATTGACTCAACTTCTCAGTAGATATAGTATTCTAACCACTTGGCTTAGGAATAACTTAATCACCTTTTTAACACTACAAATTGAATGATGGGCACGGTATCAACTATAGAGCTTGGTAGCAATGTAGCCATTTGACTAAGTGTTAAGTCACTGATACACAAATTGATGTTAATGTCAACACCATCTTCTTCCTGATAAGAAGATATAATTTGATAAATTTCAATGCATTAGCACAATGCTTCAAAACAATACAGAAGTATACAAGACACAATGTTAATCAATTCAATTAATTAGAGGAATGGTCTAATGATGTATCAATAATAAGAAACTTGTAAAATTTGATGTTGTCAAATCTCTTCCTAAGTTGCTTCCCAAAGATCTTTTCCTCCTTCTAGTTGCAAGTGCCCTCTTTTGTCCACACACCCTCCCAAGAACATTGTTCAACTCTTTTAACTACCTATTTAATGGTAACTGACACAATCCCCCAATACTAAAAATGGCAGATAGTTATTTTTCTCCAATTCATAAGTAAACCATTAAGATAAGAAGAAGTAAGTTTACAATTGTTTTTAATTAATATATAATTAAATAATCCAACATGTTAAGGAAATAAATCTTTGTATCAAAAAAATTCCAATTTATTGGGCATCATATGAAGTGGGTTGTGACACACCTCTCCCCCCCACTTAGAAAAGGCATCATCCTAGTGTAGATATGTAAGAAATCACAATCATATCATTAATGCATACAACTGAATCAATTCCATCACATTATTGACTTTCATTTCCTTAAAGGAACCTATATTTCATTTGAGTGCATCCTAATACACACACTTAGGGAAGCAATATTTTTCAAAGATAAGACATATTTGAAGTAAACACATTAATGGACATTTAAAATAAGCACACGTATAAGTAATCATATCAAGAACATTTTCTATGTGTGTATGTGTGTGAATTTCATTACCATTCTACAGTTTTATAAAGTTGGACTACCTCTCTCCGAAAATATTCCCCCTTTCTTATGATGTGTTGTGTCAACTGAGCTAAATTTTCACTGAACCCTGAAAAAGACATGAGCTCATAAAACTTACGCTCATACTCGATCACTGACATAGTGTACTGCTTGAGATTATGAAATTCATCTGCCCTTTGTTGTTTCCATTCATCTGGTAGGAATCATTCATGAAAACTCTCAAAGAAAAGTTCCCAACTGACACTGCTCATATCGATCCCCAGCTTCTTCTCCTCAATTGTCCACCGAGTGGCCCCAAAATTCTCTAAATTGGTGATCGCAAATCTTGCCTTAACATTGTTGTCAAAGTCCTGCATAGCAAAAATCCTATCGAGAGAAATAAGCCACTGCTCAGCCACATAACCAGAACCTTGCCCATTGAAAGGCTTAAACTTGGATCTTGAAAGATCCTTCATCTGAGTGGACACAATGGTCCTCTGACGATCCTTTCGAGGACTTCTAGATCTGGGTCTATGCTCTTGTTCTGTCTGATACACTTTAGGCTGTTCTTGAATAGGAGGTAGACGTTCTAGAATAGTCTGCATCATCTATCTCAGACCAACCTCTTCAGACTCAACTTGGTCCTCTCTACGGCTCTCTTCCTACTGCCTATTAGAGTGCTCTTCCCTACTCTCTATACGAGCGGATCCCTCATGGGCAGACTCATGGGCACTGACGGCTCTGCCACGACCACGGCCTCTTCCATGGCCTCTACCACGGCCTCTAACAGAAGACCTAGTCCCAGATACCATCCTACAACAGTAAAAAGTGCTATTATAATTGAAAGACACATGTTTGTAATAGACTAAGTTCAGTTCTATGTTTAGGTCTAAGTAAAATTTTAGTTTTGACAAAATATACAAGTAACAGTTCAAGTTCTGTTTTTAGTTCCCCAAGTTTCTAGTTGAAGAGATACACTTAATAGTTCAAGTTCTAGTTGTTCCAAAATACCTAGAGCTCCCAATGTAGAAACTCGGGCTCTGATACCAAATGTAATGCCCCGCCAAGGGATCCAAAGAATTAACCTAGAAATTCACTAAATTTGGTAACATTTTTTTTTTTTAATTACATGAAATTAAATGCCACATATAACTTGTTCACAATAACGGAAGCAATAGCAATGTCCATCTAAAAATAAACATAACATACTTAATAGATTACATTCTTTAAAGATCCCTTAACGTTGAATTACATACATGAATCCATCTAGTACAACATCCACATGAAATAATAATGATAAGTCCATTGTACAAATGTCCTTTCTAAATCACATTACAGAATGCTCAATCATCCACTGTACATGTCACAGGGTATGAAGGCTTAAAAGAATATACATATGTAGAATAAGGTACATCATCCTATTCTAATCCATGACACATCAAAGTAAAGATAATCACATGATACATCCATCATAGAGATCAAACAAAATAAACTAAGTGCATGATTCCTCCCAACCGTTAATAGCATTATTAGACCATCGTGGGCCCTAGCCATCCCTCCGTGCGTAACATCCCAAATCACTGAAGAGATCATCGGTATTAACATAGGAGGAATGTCACTCCTAATAAATACAACATCATATGTAGAAAGTAATCTAACATGAAAATATAAGCATAAGATAACATCATCTAACATATGCTAATCATCAATGAAAGGATACATATCCACCATCACGTAGGATGCTTCAGCCACGATGTCTCAATGAATCTCAAATGATAAGAGTGGAAAATACACTACCACCCGACCGCGTGGTACCTAAGTGGTCCACTCTTACCGTGCTGAGGAGATAATCTCAAGTCCCAAACAGGCTATCAAAATCACATAGCACAAGTCTCTAAAGTCCAAGAATCCTAAAAGTATACTAACTCAAAAGTTCCAACCACAAAACAGACATCTACTTCCCAGAGGCACACAATGACATGTAGGAACCTACTATGCAAGCGGGAAAGTGTCATCGCATTTATCTCGTACAAGTTACCTTGGCAGTTAGCTAAACTCCACGGGTCCATATAGATCTCATGTGGCCACTAGTATCCTCTCATACTGACAAGGCATACTATGGAATGCAAGGTCGCAACCATGCATTCTCACTACTCCCATCCTAGCCTATATAAGCACTCAAGGCATGGGCGAGAACCAAAACTCTTATCTTTTTAGGTTCATTCAGTTAGTATTAAGTGTGAATGTTATCACTTATTAATCCAACTTACAATGAGTTACCCTGGCAGCCTCTTAGGGCCCCGGCCCCCATTGCAAGCCACTTCCCGACACTACATGCAGATATCCTACCCTAATGCTCATGGTATCATAAATCATCAAATATCCACAATAAGAATCATCAAATATCCATGATAAAATCATCAAATATGCATAAAAGCATCAAATCTCCATGAGCAACATCCATAGAAAATCATGACCACAATAGCTCTCTATTGGCAACTGAAGTATCACTGATAATCAATGTATCCATTGGTTCTCAATAACCAAAATATGTCTCAATCATACTGATCGAAGACTCCAAAAATGGTTGAGTCAAACATGTCACATCATGACATCATTAAGAATAAATCCACATATCAGTCCCATCATGGCGACTAGAATATAACCAAGGATAATTGATCGATGACCAAAAATAATGGTTAAGTCAAGGGTCTCAAACATAAAAATCTCAACTTTAAAAATCAATAATCACAACCAATACATAGAGCATTCCATCACATAATCATGGTTGGGTTTATAAAGATCGAGATAAAACATCATCATGACATCACAATCACATAACCCCCAAGCCTCTGGTAGACATCCTATACTGGTCAACACTAGTCAACCCAAAACTCAAAACATTAGCATAAAGAATACACAATGTAAACACATGTTTTGGTTTTGCTAAGTTTTCAAATTTGAATTTAAATACAAAAATCTTGGTTTACATTTCCAAGTTAAAAGAATAAATGGAGGAACATTTGTACGTTTTTCCATGTATTGTTTTTGGATGGATAAAAGTTTTCCTTTATAAGTCTAAAATCCAATTTCCAATTTTATTGAAATCATTTCCCACCAACTCTTAATTAAATTTCATATACTTAATATATTTTATAATTTAAAACTATTAATTAAATCTTAAAAGTTAAATTATAAAATTATAAAATTATTCATCATTATAAAAGATGAATTCTTAAGTCTTTTATCAAATAATTTTAAATCTTTTTAATAACATATTTACATATTACATATATACATATATATATATATATATATATATATATATATATTTATATTTAAATATATGTATACATACATATATAATGTATAAATATTTATTATTAACGCATTTTATAAAAAATCGAATAACATTGATATTTATTATTATCTCTTTTTATATAAAAAAATGAAATATAAAATCGAACTTTGAATATGAAATGAATCGCATCATATATTTAAGAATACTGCCATCTGCGAGTTGCAGACCGTACTTTGGCCACGGTACCTGCAGTACACACAACCCTGCGCAAGCTGGAGGCGACGGACTGGTGCAGTCACCGTCGATCGCGGGTACGTTGCATTCGCAAGTACCCTGCAGCAATAATCTCACAGACTGACGGGGGGGTACGAAATTCGTCCCTCCCCAAAAGTATATGAATTTTTATTTATATTTAAAAACCGGCTTCGATAAAACATTTTTACTAAAACATTTTTAAAATCGCTTTTCTTCAAATTGAAAACACGACTCGGATTTTTATAGTTACGACTACGAATTTTAATATGTGTATATATATATATATGTATATATATACATATTTATATACATAGAGAACTATATTATAGTATATATTAATACGCGAAAATGCAGGTCTGGATTTTATATATATATATATATATATATATATATATACACACACACACACACACACACACAGTTTTATAAGTTTCTTATAAACTTCAAATTTATTCAATAAATAATCTAATGGGTTTCGCTATGAATTTAAACCCTAGACTCATTTTTTTTTTTTTGTTTATCTATGCATATCAACTTCTCAAATAAATTTAATTGCCCAAATTGAAAATGCATACAATAAAAATATGAAATTCCTCAGAAGACATATGGAAGACACGAAGAAGACAGGAATGCATGATGTGGAAATAGCATAAGTAAAATCACAAGAATCTACCCGAATTCTGATGCTAATTCACTCTTCCTCAGAAAACCCGCAGAGCAAGCTCCCTACTTCAGAATTCTCGATTCCTCCAATGCTCCAATTGTTCTCCATGCTATCCACGCTATGTCTAAGCTTCTAGGAATGTCTGAATATATAAAGAGCTCTCAGGAAACCTCTAGAATGCTTCTAGAAACAGCTGGAAGGTGTCACCAACTAAGCATGGGTCTTTTCCAACCTTTTTGATGAGCCATAGGGTTGTAGACACCATGTGCTTAATTGATGCACTAACCCCCGTGTTGTTGACACATGAGAAATAGAGAAATGCATTAATTCCCATGCAAGCTTATAACTCCAATTTACTTTTTAAATAATTTCTATTTAAATATTTATAACTTCCATTTTAATTTTTATAACTTTTATTTTAATTTTTATAATTTTATTATTATTATTTGTTTATTAATTTATTATTATTTTATAATTATTATTTATTTTAATTTCTAATTTTCTTTTATTTAATTCTTTTCTCTCAATTAATTCTCCTTTAATTAATTATAATCAAAATATCAAAGATCATGATATTTAATTTTCTCAAATAATTAATTTATTAATTAAATCTATTTGTTGAGACTTAATTAATAGAAAATTCACCATAGACCTCCAAGATAAAATATGAAAACCCATCATAGGACAATTCATACAAAATCATTCTAAAGGATTAAAAATCACAAAATATGTCATCCGACACATTCAGTGGGTACTCAACTCTGATACTTGTCCTAACTCACTAGGACAAATGGTTTTAGAGTTTGGGATTTGGACTTGAGAATTTATCTCCCCTCTCTTATCATTGAGATAGTATAATAGGGTATGCTCATCCTGGCAATTCAGAGAAGTCGATACCCGGCACCTGCAACCTGCAGAAAAACCATGCATGTACATACAATATATATAGTGCTAAGTTAAAAAGGCAATGGCAGGAAGTGGTGCATCATGTAGATCCCGACTAAGTAGGTGACTATGACTCCCTTCCTTAACCACATCAGAAATGCCATACAATAAGAAAACACGCACACCATACACATGCAAGTATGGGGTAAGTATCCATAATAAAACACATGAGATAATAAACCATCTAACTAATCATCAAAAATAACTGAAAACAATATAATGATCATCATACATACATGAAATGTAAAGTCCAAATGATCTCATCATATAACAACTAAATCCATAACATAATGTCTGATAGTGTCAAAACAATACCACTAATCCATTAACATAAAGCTAGTCTATCAAAGTCTGATAATAATAGCAATAATATGTCCAAAAAAGATGTGAACGAGGGTAGGCACTACATACATACCCTTTTGCATTCTCAAAGAAAGACCACATTTCCATACACTTGCCACATAGGCTAAAAATTCAAGTCAAGTCAAGGTCAAAAGTTGACTACACATAGTTGAATCAACATGTAAATAAAATATCTTTTAATTAATTATGCAACTTCATTTTGGTTTTTGGCCTACATGTCAAAATGATAGGTACGATAATAATTGTATTTCATAAGACAAGTATTGACCAAACTATTGAGCACAACATGTCAATCCATGAATATGCCATAAATGAATATATTCAAGAAGTCAACTAACATGTCAAGCTTCATTTCATCATATGTTTGTATCAAATATAAATCTTAAGTGTCATATCTGATCAATGAGAATCGTATAAATATCAAACTAAACCTCAAACATGGATCAATAAGTACATAGTTCAAGTACAATATCAATATCATGTGATGTATATAATTTAAGGAAACATCTAGGTATGCTCACCAAACACCTATAAGGATGAGTAGATCCTCACTTTTCTCATTTCCATGATCTAGGCCCTCAAGCCTATCTCATCACCACAATATTTCAAGGAAATAGAATATGTTGTATCTTAACATTAATAGGCATTCATAGTTTCCTTTATGTAAGTGTGCTTAACCAACATATAAACACAATTTGTGATGTATGACCTTCTCGCCATTCAATCATCACATAAAATATAATTGGAATGTTTTTCTACCCAACTATGAAGCCTTACACTTCCTTGGGATCCTGCCTAACACTAGAATTCTCAACCCTAAAAAATACTCCTTTCCACATATGTTTAAGTAGCCCAATCATAAGGTATCTAGTTCATCCATGAAATATACTACTTTCTACATGTCTAAGTAGCCTAATCACATAATGTGCCAGGAAAACATAATACAACAACATATCTATACATATGCAATGAAATAAATAACTACATATCTACTCATATGTAGTAAAATAAATAACAGCATTTTTACTTATATGTAGTAAAATGAAATAAAAATATATCTACTCATATGCAGTAAAATGAATAACAACATATCTACAAATATACAGCACTATAAAATAGCTTTGGCCAAAGCACTTTAAGAGCCAAGTTTAGTTGATAGAAGAAACAAAACATATTGTATACATTTGAATCAAAATTGGGGGATAGAAAGAAACGAAACACACCATATCCATTTCTATCCTTCCCAAATTGCCACATTACACCCACACCAAAAGGAAAGCTTTCTAATCTAATAGATAAAAGGAAAATAGAGGAAGAATGGCATGCTCTTCACAACCTACTCTCTTAGACATCCTATCAATGTTCCACACTAAACATGGTAGATGACATCACTTTCAAATCATAGGACTAGAATCACAAAAATACACACACCACAGCCACCTCAAGAACATAAAAGTCTTGAAATCAAGATTCACAATCCTCAAAATTAAAGTCCAAAAAGGGAGGTACAAAATCAATAAATATAAAACTAAACGAGACTCCATCGAGAAAAATAGGTGGCTAGGTGATCACAAGGAACATATAAATTTCTCAAGATAGCCCTTCATCACTTCAAATTTCATAAAAACTAAATGATCACATAATCAAATGAAAACCAATTCACATAAAACACAGTGACTCTCACTAGTCACCAAGAGGGAGTAGATTTTAGATAGCATCTTGTGTCTAAGGAGCATTAAGAACATGACCAAACTTCAAAAATATACATCACTTGAATTACATCTTGTTAATAATGTATTTTCTTTTAAAATTTCATGCATTCCTAAATGTAAAATACAACAAGTAATACCTTTACAAACAGAAATCCTTATTCTTCCTTCATACCTTGCTAGATTATTCAAGGAATCTCACAAATCTAGCTTCAAAATTCTTGCACCACATATGCATCACATGTCATTTACACAATAAAAGATATTTTCATTGTTATCACAAGCCAAGTCTTGAATTTGTGGGCACTCATAACCTAGTTAAAAAGTCAACCATCATTTGACTATCTCAATAGATAATAGAAATTAACATCCTTCTTGCATCACACATGCAAGAAATAAGTACTTCAAGTATAATTCAATAGTATGAATATTATATAATCACATAATTTTAGTCAAAATATAATCATAACCATTTAAGGAACATAGATTACCAGTCATTCAAGAAATTTTCCATTTTGACAATCTTTAAAAGAATGCAAATCATGACATACATAAGGAGCATCCTATCCTTCTATGTCAAAAGTAAAGATAACTAAGAGACACAATATCCAACCCATGTCATCAACTCATGCAACATAAATTAAGCTAGATGACATACAGTTGTGTGTCAAGCATAGTGAACTCAAGGCCCTAGTTTAGAATCAAAAGCTCTAATACCATATGGAAATATTGTCCCTCCAAGACCAATGCCACATCAACAATCTCCATGAAATACAAAAAATTCAATGATCCGAGCCATTTGAGTATTGACCAATCAAAATTAATTTTCAATTATCACTAAAATTAAAAGAAATACATATACCAGTTACCAGAATATCAAGATGGTTTTAACAGGATGACCAAATTGTCAAGAGCTCCAAAACCTGCTCAAGAAATATAAGGGTGAGAATATTGTAAGAGTGCTTTACCACCCTACCACGAAGTTGTTAAGATTCCCCAAAATCTTCTCTAACACAAAAGATACCCAACCCAACAATGAGATAGTCTAAACAAGAAAAACTACGAAGAGTAATGGAATTGTGCGCAGTAAGTACAAAATATCATCTCTCTAGTATAAATGAAACTCATTCTCCTTTGAATAGTATTCAAATTATATTATCATATCCTAAGCTTAGCTCATAGGATACCATTACACAATGTGTATATTGAGTAATATAAGAAACAATCTTCCAATTTTCTAGAAGTATATCAAAAACCATATTGTAACTTATATAAGAAAAATAACACGTCAACCGCTATAAATCAAAATGAAAGTCCAGATGAAAGATCTGTCATTATTATTTCTTTTGCAAAAACCTTACCAACAATAAGGTTATAATGGAACATTAAAAAACATAATACATAATATCTCAATCCAATTAAGCATTAACACATCACTATTAGAACATAAAATGAAGAAACTACACATGGACCCTAGTTGACTATTTAACCATTAAGGAATTGAATAGGGTAATCAAAGGTTAGCAGTAATTAATCCAAAAATGGATGTGAGAACATGACATTTATCCAATGATGTAGACCTACACATCATACATCCTTCAGTGTACATGATACAAATAATAGCATTCAATGTTCAACATAAATTACATACTTCCATTTCAAGCATACTTTAGTGGCATCACTTTTTATTACCAATAAAAAGAACTTAGATTATCATAGCAAAAGTGAAAGGATTAAAATAAAGGTACTCTTCCCTCATTATGCCAATCATGAATGAAATATTCTATTCAATCACTTAGTGGAGAAAACTTTTACCCCTATCCTTATCTAAGTAATCATCTCTAAACATAGTTACTTGCCTATCCTCAATAGGAACAAACCACAATGATTTCCAATTTGTTTGATTCATTGTACTCTAGTACCCATTTGAACTATAGATGGGAAAAGATATGCATTCATACTTAAATAAATGGAAGATGATATAAAGCGTTGATCTCACATAACCTTCCTACATTACAATAGCGTTTCATCAAACAACATCAAGCACCTTTCTCACTTGAAGCTGGAGATAGAAAGAAATCTAACACATCATGTCAGACATGCATGAATAGTTGCGCACTCTCTCTCTCTCTAAAAATTTATTTAGCTAAGTTTCAATAGTTCACTACTACACAAATTATGAAGTAACCAATCTCACAGGTTGTTCTTAAATGATCAACATAATAATTACAATATGGAATTTGAGGATCTTTGCACTTCTTTCCTTTCTCAAAATATCATTTATGTAGACTAGAACTAATGTCCAGTCATTCATGAAGTCTTTAAGTTTAAGCAATGGCTAAGAAGGCACAGTATGTGTGTGTGTGTGTGTGTGTGTGTGTGTGTGTGTGTGTGTGTGTGTGTGTGTGTGTGTCTGTGTGTCTGTGTATTCAATACGTTAGCTCAGGGGCATGCACGTTCAATTTTGTGGAGACGGAGAATCTGATAAGCATGTATTACATTTTCTTAAATTCAATCTATACCATTCGTTTTAAATATTTGTTTGGGCCATAAAGATCTCTATCCTACTCTATTGGTTTGAAAAGAAGAAAAATCAACGCCATATACACCATTGCCTAATACACATCATTTTTGAAAGAATGCCCGCCACCAAATACAGTGATCAGTTTTGTTTAGGGAGTCAAATTTTAATGTATATTTTTCTCTTACATCATAAAGTTATATCAATAGGTTTATATTTTGTTTGTATTGAAGTTATATTCTAGTTCCATTGTCCTGTTGTCACTGCATTTCAGCCCCAAGATTAAGCATCAAACGGCTCCACATGCAGTGTAATCTTAGAAACAAGTGATTCATATAGCCAATGGTTGGTATATAGGACTAATAATAGTAATGATGGTCTACATTTAAATGTTAACTAATTGATTTCAAGCTAACAATCCCAATCACTTGGAAATAGACTCAAAGAGGCCAATAAGCTATAGTTGATGTCAGACAATGAAACCCATAAGGGAGGTATCATTGTATTATTTGAGTGTTTGTAATTAATCCTAGAATTTGACAATTTGAGAGATATAACTCAAGATTGTGGCGAATTTCTTGTAGTTTAAAATAGAAAAGACGATTGTAATGCCTACCCCTAGTTTACTTTTCATGTTATATTGTCAAATTCTTTTAGGTCAGTTTTATGGTTATGTTTTATGATTAGTGGTACTTGGTTACCTGATATTATTGGATGTTATTTTATATTCAGTTTATATTTTTTATGAGCTACTTGATACTCATTTATTTCATGTGTTCATGATTAGTCTTTCGATGATGATATATGTATGTTCACATAGTGATTTTAGTTATTTCATGATGATAGTAGATGGATGATTTATATGTAGTTTCTATGGATACTTACCCCATACTTGCATGTGTATGGTGTACATGTAATTTTTACTTTATGTTTTGATATTTTTTATGTGGTCAACGGAGGGAGTCATACTCACTTGCTAGTCGAGATCTACATGATGCACCACTCCCCGCTATTGTCTGTTTAGTTTAGATATATATGTATATGTACATGCTCAACTTTTATGTTGATTACAGGTACCATGCATTGACTTCCTTGAATTGCCAGGATGAGTGTGCCTTGTCACAGTATCTTGATGGTAAAGAGAGGAAATAGTTCTTGAGCCCAATCCTAACCCTAAGACAATTGTCGTATAGAGTAGGACAAGTTTCTAAGTTATTTACCCTTCCGAATTTATCAAGTGATGAGAATTTGAGATTTTGATCCCTAAGTTTGATTTAGTAGTTTGTCTTTATGACATGGGTTTTCTTATTTGAATTGTGGGTCTATTGTGATTTGTATTTATAACTAAATCAAATAAAAATATTATTAAATGATTTAATTTAACAAAAAAAATTATAAAGAAAAATCAATTTTTAATTGTATTTAATTAATTAAGAAATTAATTAAATAAAACAATTAAATTTAAAAAATTTAATTAAAGTTCTAATTTTGGCATAATTATATTTATTTAATTTAATAATAATTTATTTAGTCGATAGGCTATGTGTGGGAACTTTGTTCTTGTAAAATTACTTTTTTGGCTAGAAAATTGTCAGTCTTTGATCGGAAAACTATTAGTCCTTGCCGTTAATTTTTTTCATGACTAGTTTTATCTCACTCCAACTTTAACTCTTATTCTTTTCCTATTTATTTAATTTAATTAGCTATTATCTACACTGTTAACTCTTGTTTTTTATTTATTTATCTTTATTTGTAATTATTGTATTTAACTTATAAATTATTTTATCTATACTTTTAACTTCTTATTTTTTTATTTTTTTAGAAAATTAATTTGGTTTTTTTGAAATAAAAAGCGGCCAAAACTAGGGGGTCGGCCTTACAAGCAAAAAGCTAGTAACCAGCACATTACTAGCAATGTCCATCAGCAAGCAAAAAACTATCTAACACATTGAAAAGCCAAAGAGTCTTCAGCTAGAAACTAAATAGCATAATACTAGGAAAAACTAAACTAAAAAGTTCAGAAGATCTAATACTATGAAAGTTCAACCAGACAATTGTTGGCAGAACAGGCCAACACCAAGTCTTAATTATAGCTGGATACCAACAAAACCAAAAACAATAGATAAACATAAAAGTCTTGGATCTGAGGATCCCATCAAACTAAAAAACTTAAATTTCTTTTTTCTCCTTCCCCTTCACAGCCAACAAAATTTGAGACCAATCATCCACAAGGAATTTGAAGAGTAGCTTATGGTCCTCCATATCCATTCCAATATCCTCCTTTTCCTGCACTAGTAGCTGGAGGGTAGTGGTCGCAGCGTGGGTGACTTTGAGGTTCAATTTAGAGAAGGTAAAAAGCCCTTCGTTTAAAATTTTAACCCTATTTTCCAGCTTGGCATACTACTCCACCTGCTTCTAGGTCACTTCTTTGATTTCCATTTCCATCTTCCTTATTTCCTCCTTGGTATTCTGGACCTGGACTTTATCCTGCAAAAAATTAAGATTAGTAAAAACCTTAGAATTTTCCTTGGTTGGGGATAAAATGGTTATGGGGGAAGTATCCATTTTACTGCTTTCTTCACAGAAGGTTATGGGCTGGAGGGAAAAGCTTGCAAATAGATGTGTAACCTCCGTGGTATCAACATTACCAGCAGAAACCTGAATCTAAGCATTATCAATAGAATTATCTTCTGAGTTTATACTTCTTTCCACCTCCTCCTTACCTCCTTCTTCTTCCTCCTCCCTTTCTTCTTTATTATTTTCTAAGTTTTCCTCCTCAACCTCCTCCACCCTGAATCTGTTGGATTTTTGTTTATGCCTTGCCTAGGATTGGGCAAGTCTTCTAGATCTCCTCCTTGCCTTACCTTGAGCCTCCTCCTCCGAATCCTCTTCATCCACCTCTATGGGTTTTTCAACTTTTATTTTCTTATTACCCTTTTTCTCCACAACCATATCCATTTTTTTCTTTTTCTTATTTTCCCTACAAGGGGAGGGGTGGGGGGTGTGAATTTTTGTACTAGTACTAGCGCTAGGGGGTAAATTATGGCAGTGGCGTTGGTTGTCAACCACCGCCACCCTCAAGGGACATAGGGCAAGGTGAAACTAGTAGAGGCAAAAAATTAGGCCTTGATGGATTATGGTATAGTTCTACCCTTTACTTCTCTTTTCCCTAATATCCGCAACCATATCTTCAAGAGAATGCAGAAAATAAAACAAGATAGAAATAAAATTCCTATTTCTAAAATGATTTAACAAAGGGAAATGGTAGTAGTAACAGACACCGAACCTACCCTCTAGCATCAGATATCTCATGAGAACCAAGCATAGATCGTCCCATGGGGCTGGCAGCTTGTCCCTTTTAAACCCTCCTCTATATCGAACCGACTTCTCATCTTCTGCAAAGAAATTGTTCATGCTAGCCTTGTCAATAGTTTTAGTGACCTTTTTCCATTTTTTACCCCTTATTGAAAGGCTAGTTGCCATGGCAATCACTTCTTCAGTCACTTGAAAGGTGATTCCATTAATGGTGACCTTTCTGTCATTCCACCCATTGACAAATTGGAGGGTGCAATTCTCGTCGTACCCCGCCATCGACTACACGTAGGGCAAAAAACCCCCTTCTTTCAGCAAAAACCAGGTGGCCATCCTATCTTTGAAGTTCTCAATATTTGTCGGCTCCAACTTATTCAGGTCCCCACCCATCTCAATTCTGCCAATTTCTGCCTCCCTTTCTTCAGTAATGAGCATTTGAACTTCCTCTTCTGTGATATCTCTGTAACTACTATTCACCTTAAGCCCTTTAACACTAAACCAAAAAAAATTCAAAGTTGTGCTTGATAAGTTCCAAAATCCCATGCGAAATTAATTAGTTGTTATCTCCACTTTATTCTCATATTTTTCTTTCTTTTTATTTAATTTTGATTTTTAAAATTGATTAAAATTTTAGTTTAGTTTTTCTACTTTAAATATTAATTTTTAGTTTAGCCAATAAGATATTTGTGGGGAGTTACTATTTTTTATTTATTTCTCATATTAATTTTTTATATTAATTTTTAGAGATTTTTTAAAATGATTATTTTATTCATATATTTAAGCCTAATAGACTTTAAATTAGTTTAGTCTTTAGTTTTTAATTTTTTTTTTAAATTAGTTGAGTTTTTCATTTTAAATATTGATATTGAGTTTAGCGAATAGGATTAGTGATTAGGATATTTGTATGATTGAAGTTTTAGTTTTTAAATTGTCTTAATTTATTTTTTAAATTAGTATAGTTTTTTATTTAAATAAAAATTTAAGTTTAGCCAATATGATTATTGTGGGAGTTCTATTTTTTAATATTTCTCATATTAATTTTTCATAATAGTTTTTTTGACAGATATTATTTTTAAATGATTTTTTTTTTCATATATTTAAGTTGGTAGATTTTAAAATTAGTTTTTAAAAAAATTAAATGATTTTATTCATATATTTAAGCTAATAGATTTTAAATTAATAAGTAGGAAATATTTTACATGGCAAGTTAAATTGTGATATTGTTATTAGGGTTTAACCATATATTTTTTGAGTCAAACTCATTGACTCATGTTTAATGAGTAGTGATTTACAAGAATCCGTCTATTATGATAATAAATAGAACATTTATCGGTCATTGGATCTACGTGATGCTTATATAGATGAAGCACCAAGACTTCCCTTAGTTTAGTTTTTAATTTTAATAATTATTTTAGTTTATATTTTTTGCTCCACTTTATACGTGTTACTTTTTTTATTTTTTTCTTATTAATCTTTCATAATAGATTTTTATTGCAATATTTTTTAAATGATAAGTTATTAGTATATAATAAATTAAATAAATAAATGTTATTTATTGGATTTATTACGAAATTTTATTTTATTTAAAGTACACACCTATCGGCTCGTTGCAAACACAAAAGCTTGCAATTACTAGTTTAGGAGTTTCATTTTAATAATAAACTCTAAATGTTGTTATTAGTCAAATTAATAAATATATTATTAAAGACTTCTTGTGATTTAATAAAGGAGGGAGAAAAAATAAATTTAATAAAGTTTATTTTAATTAAAATGCAAAAGGTTTGCACATGAAATTAAAATAAAATAAAATAATAAAGAAAAGAGTTCACCTGTTTGTAAAACCAAAACCCTAAAGGGAGATGGTTCTTTATTAAGAAATTAGAGCTCATTTCTCCACACATATGGGTTAGAGCAGCAAAATTTTGAGAGAAGGGTTTTTCGAGGAAATGGGGAATTCTTGCAATCTTTGAGTGTTCATCTAGTTAGCATCATATTGAGGTAGGATGTCATGTCCCCTTTTCAAATAATTAAAAAATAATAATTTTTGTTAAGGCAGGCAGGCTCCAAAAAGGTGAAATTTCAGAAAAAAAGGGTTAATCTTTGGAAACCAATGGACTAATAAATAAAAATTATTATTAAATTATATTTTATTAACCCCTCTTGGACGTGAGTTAGGGTTATGCCCTCTTTAAAAGGGGTTTGGAGGCATTTTGGGCTCATTCTACATCTTGATTCTTGATAATTTTCTTGTTGTTCTTCAGAGGCTGCCAAACCTGTGGAGAAGGAGACCCAAGAACGGGAGTTTGCAGGTTTCCAGGAAGGCTAAGGACGAGAGTTTGAAGCCATTCCATGTGCATGCTCATACAGAGTTTGCCCTTGTGCTGAATAGTGCCGATTTGGGTGTTTTCGGGGTTGTTTTCGGTTTGAATTTGGGTTTTCAGTTGAGTGTTTCATATCAGTTTGGTTTGCTGTTGTATTTCAGACTTTATGATGTTAAAATAGAGCTGAATATATGTATTGGGTCGTGATTAAACTTCTGAAATAATTTATGAGTGTTTTGTGGTGTTTCCGGGCATTTTTGTGTTAATTTCGGGAGCCCGATTGAGCATAGTTTTGCCCTACATTTGTGATCTGTTGTGTAAGGGCTATACAAATCTAGAAATGTCATTTTGTAGGCTGTTATGCTGCTGAAATCTCTGTAAAAATGTCCATTTTCAGATTTATTAATAATTTGTGAAGTTGTGAAGTTTTTGGCACTAATTTGGACATACCCGATTTGGGTTTTATTGGAAAATTGGTAGATCTTTGTTATATTGGTTGTTTGATTTTAAAGTTCAGATTTGAGGCTGGAAATATCATAAAAAATCAGTAAAGGGACATTTCAGTGGTATCAGAGCCATGATCTTGCCAGCCTGAGGGTTTGTAGAAGTTGCATGTCAAGTTTTGATAACTACCCAGATCTTGCATGTCATATTTTATGATTGCATGCAACTAAGTGAAAGAGAAAAAAGATATTTGCAGCGAGAAAAGAATAAAGAAATTTTGATCAAAGCCCCAGTTGAAAGCAAAAGTACAAAATCCAAGGAAGAAAAAGGTATGGCTGATCCAGATGAGATGGCAAAGAAATTCTTCCAAGACATCCAAAATACTCAGAAGCAAACAGTGGATGGTTTGGCGGAAACTAGAGAGGCTTTGCGAATATTGACAGAAAAATTACAAAGAATTGCATCTATTAATGAGAAAGGGAGCACTTCAGAGGAGCCGAGAAATGGGAGATCCACACCATCTAAATCAACCAAATCTATTTTCTTGCCTGCAGATGAACCACCAGTACCAAATCTAGCCATTAATCCAGTGGAAGAGGTTACAGGTAATTTGATTACATTAAGAGCTACTTACAATGGCTTAGATGATGACTTTCATAGTTCAGTTCCTTTTAGAGAATATGTGGATATGATGAACGCTTTGATGCCCAAGAAAGAGAATAGGAGGGAGCATGACACAAGTGGAAGAGAGCTCAAAAATAAAATAAGCAAGTTTACAGCGCCTACTTTTGATGGAACAAATAAAATTTCAGCTAGAGCATGGCTACAAAAATTACAAACTTTCTTCACACTTAACCCCATGAAAGAGAGTGATGCTATTCAATTTGTAAGTCTACACTTGGAAGATGCAGCCTATGATTGGTGGTATCATGGAATGACTACTCAAGGTCACGATCAGGTAACTACATTTGAAGATTTCAGTCAAAGGGTGATAGATAGATTTGACCTCAAGGATGATGAAGAGTACTTTAAAGAATTGTCAAAGTTGAAGCAAACCAAATCAGTTAATGAGTATATAGAAGAATTTCAAAAAGTGGCTGTTATGGTACCTGATATGAGTGAAAAGAGGATTGTTTATCTTTTTCTTGATGGTTTAGAAGATTCTGTTAGGGGTTTGGTTAAGGCTTTCTCACCCTCAACCTTACAGGAAGCTATCAAAAGAAGCTTGCAACTTGAAACTTGCGTGCCTATGAAATCAATCACTAATCAAAAACCCCCAAATCTTTGGCAACATAAGGGAAATTTTCAGAAAAAGACTTTTCCAACACTACCACCAAAAGATGTGACAAATGTGGCAAAAAAGAAGGTAGATGAAGAGACTAGGAGTGAATTATGAAGGAAAAAGCTTTGTTTTACTTGTAGAGAACCATGGGTTCCAGGACACAGATGTTTGGGGAAAGGTCAAGTGCACTATATTGAAGTTGCTTCAGAATCTGATTCAGATGAGCATGAGGAATTTCATGATACTAAGGAGGAGGTAGAAGAAGAGAAAGTAAAAGAAATCAGCAAGGATGGTACTTTAGCAGCATTATCAGGAGTCCCAAGATACCATCCCTTCCGAATTCGAGGGGTACTAGCAGGGCAAAGGTTGACTGTTCTTCTTGATAGTGGGGCAACTCACAATTTTATTGATGACGGATTTCTCATGAAAAGAGGGCTTAAAGCAGAAGATTTTGAGGGATTCAATGTTACTGTAGCTGATGGATTCACTATGCCTTGCACACGGGTGGTGAAACAACTCAAGATGACCTTAGGAGATTATGAGTTATGTGATAACTTCTATGTGGTTGGTATTGGGGAGACAGATCTTGTATTGGGTGTTCAATGGTTGCACTCTATCGGAGGCTATTACATGAACCATCAAACTATGGAGTTTAAATTTCATTCCAATGGGAAAGAAGTCATATTGAGAGGGTTATTGAATGGAGCACCTAAGGCGGTCTCTGCAAAGAGGATGGAGAGGACTTTTCGAAGAGGACAAGTAACATGGGCAGCAGGAGTCATAATCCAACCAACAAGCTCTCCCAAGAATCAAGGTAATTTCCATTTTGAAATTCAAAATATTCTTGATAAGCATAGTATAGTTTTCAATGACTTGCCTCCAGGATTACCACCAGATAGAGGTTTTGAGCATGTTATAGAGTTAGAACAGGGTGCCAAACCAGTTATAACAACCCCATACCGCCATCCAAGAGGTTATAAGGAAGAAATTGAAAAAACTATCAAAGAACTCCTCGACATGGGATTCATAAGGCCTAGCTCTAGTCCATTTGCATCATCTGTGGTACTTGTCAAGAAAAAGGATGGTACAATGAGAATGTGTATAGACTACAGGGCTCTAAACAAGAAGACCATAAAAAATAGGTATCCCATACCACGCATAGATGAACTCATTGATGAGTTACATGGTGCTGTATACTTCTCAAAAATTGACTTAAGATCAGGCTACCATCAAATCCGAATGAGGAGTGAAGATGTGGAAAAGACTGCTTTCAGATGTCACTATGGGCACTTTGAATTTCTTGTTATGCCATTTGGACTCACTAATGCACCAGCAACATTCCAATCTTGTATGAATAAGGTATTCAGTCAGCATCTTCGAAAATTTGTTTTGGTATTTTTTGATGATATCTTGATATACAGTAAAACATGGGAAGAGCATCTAAAGCACATAGACACTGTTTTGGGAATCTTGGAACAGCAATCCTTCTATGCTAAGCTATCTAAATGTGAGTTTGGTTTGACAGAGATCCTATATTTGGGACATATTATAAGCTCTAAAGGAGTACAGGTTGATCAACAAAAAATCCAGGCAATTTTGGATTGGCCTCCACCCACTAATCTTACACAGTTGAGAGGTTTCTTCGGGTTGTGTAGCTACTATAGGAGATTTGCCAAGGGATTTTCTCAGCTTGCTGCCCCCTTGACTGATTTGACAAAGAAAGGAGCTTTTGTTTGGACAGAAGAGGCACAAAAAACATTTGATAAGCTTAAGGAGGTAATGAGTTCATGCCCTGTGCTTGCAATTCCAGATTTCTCTTTACCTTTTTTTGTTGAATGTGATGCTTCGGGAGAAGGTATAGGGGCTGTCCTAACTCAAAGGGGACATCCAATAGCATTTGAGAGTCAAAAATTAAATCAATCAGAGAAAGGGTACTCCATCTATGATAAGGAAATGTTGGCAATCATGCATGCACTTCATAAGTTTAGACAATATTTGGTATGTGGGAGGTTCATTGTAAAGACAGACCATAATAGCCTCAGGTTCTTCTTGAACCAAAGGGATTTGAATGATCGTCAACAAAAATGGGTAAGAAAATTGCAAGCTTATGATTTTGATATTGAATACATGAAAGGAAAGAATAATGTGGTTGCTGATGCTCTCTCAAGAAAGCCCACTTTGTGTTCCTTATCATCTATCTCTGCTGATTGGAAAGTCTCCATAATTTTAGAGTATGCTAAAGATTCATTTGCCACCAAGATTTTGGATAAGTTAGTGGATGATAACAGGTACAAGGTTGTTGATGAATTGATTTATTACAAGAACAGGATCTTCTTAGTGCCAGGGTCAAAAACTAAGGAGAGGATATTGAGGGCCTTTCATGACACACCTTTGGCTGGTCACCAGGGATACTTCAAGACATACAGGAAAATTTGAGAGCGGTTTTCATGGAAGGGTATGAAGGAGGATGTCCTTAAACACATTAAGGAATGTATGGTATGCCAACAAAGCAAGAGTGAGCAAAATTTTCCTGCAGGGTTGTTGCAGCCACTTCCTATTCCTGAACAAAAATGGGAAAGTATTTCCATGGATTTCATCACTGGGTTGCCCAAGGTTCAAGGTAAGGATTGCATATATGTGGTGGTAGATAGACTAACTAAGTATGCACATTTCTTTCCTATCACATCTGATTTCAAGGCATCACAAGTGGCCGAATTGTTCTTCAAGGAAATTTTTAGATTACATGGTTTGCCTAGAAACATTGTTAGTGACCGGGACAGTAGATTCCTCAGCTCTTTTTGGAAGGAGCTCTTTCATTTGGCAGGAACTGAACTCACTCCCAGTACTAGCTATCACCCTCAAACAAATGGACAAACAGAGATAGTTAATAAATGGATAGAAGGATATTTGAGGAACTATGTTTCAAATCAACAACATGCTTGGGTGAAATGGTTACACCTAGGGGAGTATTGTTACAATACATCTCATCACATGTCTATTGGTATGCCTCCTTTTCGTGCTCTTTATGGTTACGATGCCCTTTCCTTTGTTGATCTAATACTTTCCGATAGCAAAGTACCCGCAGCAAGTGATTTCATCAAGCAAAGCCAAGACATAATAAGGTCCCTCAAGGATAATCTACAACATGCACAAAACCAACAAAAGATATATGCTGACAGGAAAAGGATTGAAAGATCTTTTGAGGTGGGAGATTTGGTATTTGTGAGGTTGCAGCCATATAAGCAAAGCACCTTGAAGAGAAGTGGGGCAGAGAAACTCAATCCAAGGTTCTATGGGCCTTATAAAATCATCAAGAAGGTAGGAGAGGTAGCTTATGAATTAGAGCTCCCACCAAATAGCAAAATACATAATATTTTTCATGTATCTTGCTTAAAAAAGGTTCTAGGCCAGCAAACCATAGTATCTACAGAATTACCACCTCTTGATGATGAAGGGAAATTAGTTTTGATACCAGAAGAGATTTTGGATACAAGAGAGAAAAGGTTGAGAAATAGGAGCATCACAGAGCATTTGGTCAAATGGAAAGGATTACCACTAGAGGATGCAACTTGGGAAGGAGAACATATTCTTGAGAATTCCAACCTTCATTGCTTGAGGACAAGCAATATTTGGGAGGGGAGGACTTGTCATGTCCCCTTTTCAAATAATTAAAAAATAATAATTTTTGTTAAGGCAGGCAGGCTCCAAAAAGGTGAAATTTCGGAAAAAAAGGGTTAATCTTTGGAAACCAATGGACTAATAAATAAAAATTATTATTAAATTATATTTTATTAACCCCTCTTGGACGTGAGTTAGGGTTATGCCCTCTTTAAAAGGGGTTTGGAGGCATTTTGGGCTCATTCTACATCTTGATTCTTGATAATTTTCTTGTTGTTCTTCAGAGGCTGCCAAACCTGTGGAGAAGGAGACCCAAGAACGGGAGTTTGCAGGTTTCTAGGAAGGCTAAGGATGGGAGTTTGAAGCCATTCCATGTGCATGCTCATACAGAGTTTGCCCTTGTGCTGAATAGTGCCGATTTGGGTGTTTTCGGGGTTGTTTTCGGTTTGAATTTGGGTTTTCAGTTGAGTGTTTCATATCAGTTTGGTTTGCTGTTGTATTTCAGACTTTATGATGTTAAAATAGAGCTGAATATATGTATTGGGTCGTGATTAAACTTCTGAGATAATTTATGAGTGTTTTGTGGTGTTTCCAGGCATTTTTGTGTTAATTTCGGGAGCCCGATTGAGCATAGTTTTGCCCTACATTTGTGATCTGTTGTGTAAGGGCTATACAAATCTGAAAATGTCATTTTGTAGGCTGTTATGCTGCTGAAATCTCTGTAAAAATGTCCATTTTCAGATTTATTAATAATTTGTGAAGTTGTGAAGTTTTTGGCACTAATTTGGACATACCCGATTTGGGTTTTATTGGAAAATTGGTAGATCTTTGTTATATTGGTTGTTTGATTTTAAAGTTCAGATTTGAGGCTGGAAATATCATAAAAAATCAGTAAAGGGACATTTCATAGGATTGTTGGTTGAATTTATCACAGTAATTTCTTTTTGTATTTCTCTATCTTCTTTGTGCTTTGTTTGAGAATCTTGTTTTGAAAATGGCTCTATTTGACTTTGTTTGTGAAATCATTGATTCTTCATTTCAAAAACATTTGTGATTGAAATCAATATGAAACCCTTGATTGAGAATTTTTGTATTCGTAATTGGATCAATTTAGAAAAATTATAATCTGAGCTAGGCTTTGGAAAATAAAATCAGAATTTTATTTTACAAACTCAATCAGTTGTATTTATATTTCCTATCAAATTTATGGTGGATTTTTTTTAAAAAATATATATATACTATATAAAATTACCACAGTAAATAAATTTATTGTGATAATTTTGTATTAAAATAGCAATTTGTTTATACCAAAAAAATTGATTTTTGTATGTGTTGGGGGGAGGCATTATTTTATTTTTTATTTAAAAAAAAGGTTTAAAAAATGGGATTAGGGGTCATTACTTTCGCCTGTCCCTTGCTGCATAGTAGTGTTAGCTGCTATTACGTTGAGGCTACCTAAGCAACCTACATGCCTATTTATACTATGCAATGGGGTTTTTTTTAATTAGTTTTAAATAAACTCGGGTTTTGTTTGACAATTTTGTTTTATACAGAAATAATTTTTAAAACTAGGAAAATTTAATGTCTTTTGAAAATTCAAAAACCTTAGTAATTATGATACTTCAGAAATGAAAACTGAAACCCTATTTGTATATTGAACCTTGGTGTTTTGAGAACCAAATGAACTATGAAAACACTAGTTATTTATTTGATGTGATGTATGGTTTACTGACGTTGGTTTTGGGTTTTGACTTTGTATGTTGACCAGTCATAATGTTTACCAAAGGCTTGTGGGTTTTGTTTTGTGATAATGTTATGATTTTTTTTATCATGATCTTTTTATACCGAACTATGGTGATGTATTCATGTATTTCTATGATGAGTTTGATCAGTTGCTTCTTTGTGCTCTCTAGTTGCTTGTTTAGAACTTGGGTGAATGTTATGACTTTCCCATTGCAACCTTTGAGTTTCGATCAGTTATCTTGTGATGCTTTCCAATTTCTTGTATAGTGAGGTGATTATTGTGACTTTCTTGCTTTTGGTTTTTGATCAGTTATCTTTTGGTGCTTTTCAATTGTTATTATAGGACTGAGGCAATTATTGTGATTGGTCTTTAGGTTTTTTAGAGTTGCTTATAAAGGATTGAGGTGAATACTATGTTTTATCTATAGGTGCTTTCCATTTTCTTGTAAAGAAATGAGGTGAAATTTGTGATTTTATGAGTTGTACATTTTATGAGCTTAGGGTAGGTAATTTATTTGTACATTGGGAAATGGCTTGCGATGGAGGTTGGAGCCCTAAAGAGGTTCCCTGGATAACACATTGTAAGTTTTTTTAATAAGTGATAACATTTCATTAAATGAGTTTAAAATAAATTAATAAGAGTCAGTGTTTTTCCTCGTTGGGAGTAGAGAGGATGTTTGGTTGCGACCTTGCTTCATTCATATGTCTTGTCTATATGAAAGGATATTGATGTCACATAGAGATACTAGGGGGCCAGAGTCTAGAGAGGTTGCCAAGGTAACCTTAGAGTTGACTCATGCAATGAGACTTACCCACTTACAAAGTAGATTTCCTACGTGTCTTTGTTGCCTCTGGGTTTAGACGTTACTTTTGTCTTGGTATCTTTGAGATAGATTACTATCAGAATTTCCTTGACCTAGATGTTGGTTATGACTTGTCGATTGATATTTATTTAGGACTTGAGATTATCTCCTCAGGACATTAGGAGTGGGTCATTTAGGTTCCACAAGGTTGGGTGGTAGTACTTGTGCAGTTATTCCTTTCATTCTGATCTTATATTTCTGATGGTTGATTATATTCTATTGTATTGTACTTGATTATCAGAGATCTTATGAGATGATGTATTTATTCTTGATGTATATTCCTTTAGCTTTTCATACCTTATGACTTGTACAATGAATGATCATGCATTTTGGCTATGCCAAGTGGCATCCTTTTTAATTGTATATTATTTATTTAGATTCATGCTTGTGGTTATTCCATGATGTAGATTTTGGTTATGTGGTAGATTTAATATTAATAAACTTATATATGTGATTCAATGTCATGGAACTCTTAGGAGATGTAATTTGTTTATGTATAGTTGTATTTATGTGAATTACTGCTTCCGCTATGTTATTTCTTGTTGTTTATTATCTTTCAAAAAAAAAATGTTTGAAAAACTTACTAAAACTTTAGATTAATTTATTTTGGGTTACCTGATAGGTGTTACAACGGTTCAATTTTGTTCTTTTTATGCACACAAACAATAACTCTTATGAGTACTGCAAGGCCTTTTTTACACAAAAGGATTTGATTTCTAGAGGCCCCTATCAGCTTCTTCCTGATAAGGAGATATAATCTGATTAAGTTCAATGCAATGTCATAATGCTTCAAAACAATACAGAAGCATACATCACACAATGTTGTTTACCAACTTAATTAATCAGATCGACAATAGGAACCTATAAAATTTTGATGATGTCAAATCTCTTTCTGAGTTTCGAGTCTTTTAACTACCTCGTTAATGATAACTAACCCAATCCCCCAATACCAAAAATAGCAGACATTTGTTTTTCTCCAGTTCAGAAGTAAACCATTAAGATAAGATGAGGTAAGTTTACAATTTTTTCAAATTAATATATAATTAATCAGATCGACAATTGTTTCCAATATATTTGGCACCTTCTGACAGATTTGGAGAATGATATGGCCCAGTTCTTTAAATCTCTATAGGCAGCTTCAATGGTTGCTCAACATTTAGAATTGCTTAGCGAGTGTGCAACCATTTATCTCAATCCTGTGGCCTTTCATTATACGCACAATTACACAAGTCTATTCAACATGCTTTGTTTGATTGCATTGATCTAGGCATTATTAAAACCAGACATCGTTGTAGTTTGGCAAATCATTCGAGTATAGAGACTCAACATTTACCTCCTTTTTTTGGGTATACATAGTCAGCCATTAATAAATGATTGCTATCCTTTTACAAAGAACTTAGAAGACATTGTATTCTCAAACATTTTATCACAATGACAACAATCCATTTAACTGGCATTGCATAAAATGGTTTGCAGTCCAAATGACTATGCTTCTTTCGAAGGCCAATCACCACAATATGTTACAAAGCTTAGCTTGGTGCTTTCAAACCAGAGTACATGATTGGCATGATTGAACTTGCCACCTTATAATTCATTAGGAGGTTGAGATGAACAAAAATTAGTGCCTCCTCTGCTAATTGACATTTTGTCAAACAGATTACACGCGTTATTGCATTTTCCCTCAATGAGTCACAATTTTACTGCACTACTGAGTTGTTCGATGAACTTCACATATTGAGCCCATGTAAATATCACCATGACACCACTACACTTCAATCATGAGAAATATAAAACAGTATTACTTCTAATAGGTATAGGCTAATCTCCCACAAAAAGGTATCAAAGATAAAAGAAAGTCAAACTTTTTTTCAGATTCACTAAAACATAGTGTTTTTTTTTTTTTTTATGTTTTCGACTACAAACTATGCAATCATGAAAATCAAATATTGAAATTTTCAAAAAAGTCCATGATGTTTTCAATCTTTTCAAAATTGGTCAACTGTGCATTTTTGTGGAAAGATAGCCGCATCCTCATCCTATTTCCACATGCAAGTTGACAAAGCATCAGATCTCATGGAGAATGGATATAGCATGACACTCCATGGAATGTGCCATAGTGTTCTGGTTTGGGGATGCTGCCATTGGAAAACACAAACTCCACACCAATATTTTTAGTAAAACTAATATAAAATATTAGGGACATTGGGTGGATTCTCTCTTGAATCTAATTTTTAAAATTTGAAAACTTAGGTGTTAGAAGGAATGCCACCACAATAATATGAGTCTAGTTATAGATTCAATAATAATAATCTTTGTGCCATGGTAGCATTGGCCATTATTTAGTTTTCACAAAAATCAACAGACCTCATTAAATAAACCATACCAAATCATATTATGATCTTTGTTAAGTTGCCAGAAATGCATTCACACTAAAAGTTATGAAATTCAATATATTGCAATCTGGAGACTTGGCACAACTCTTGAACACAAGATATCAAACAAAATTAGAAAAAGGGAAATCAAAGGTCCAACATGTGAAATTTCTTTAGGTATGCCACATAATAAACAAGGAACAATGTTCACATTAAGGACAAGTTTTTTAAGCATAAGTTGTATTTGGAACATGAATATTGTTTTATTTTGTTGGAGCAACAATTTTTAAATCCTTGGACCCTAAATTACTATAATAATTAACATTATGTACTTCGTTCAAAATGGTTAAAGATAAAATGACTATGAGATAGGAATCTTTATAGATATATAGCTTTAGGCTTCAAGAGGGGGGTGTCATCTTCCCACTTTAAAATTTGAAGATCATTACTATCAAATAATAAAATAGTAACTAAATTTAATAAAAGTAAATAATTTAACTAATTACAGGAATAAGATATAATTAATGTGGACTCTTTTCAATGGGGATCAAAAGGTTGAACTTTCGATTTTTTATCAAAATAACGTGAATTGGTTGCTCCTTAGAATGGGTGATACAAGATAAAATTTGATGGTGCATCAAAAAGGAAACTTGGGGTTTCAGTTTATAAGTGTCTACCACCTACTACGACAACTCTAGAACAATTGACCTATGACAAGGATACCTTGACAATTTGTTGGAAGTGTGCAACTAACACCTGGATATATGCAAAGGTTTGGAAGTGAATGAAATAGCTTCCAAGCTATTTGAATTAATCTACTACTTCAAGAGAGATTCTCTTACAAAATCTCCCTCAATGGTCCTTATGACAACAAAAAATGTATTACTTACCATTCATTGATCTTGAATAATTTTTGAGTGTCAATTGCACATAATAGTTGTAGAATCATATTTTTAAATTAGTAAGTCATATGTTACATTTTAACCTTGGGAAATTTTTTGGGGCATCTAGGAGGTATTGTAGAACAAGATTTAGTATGCAAAGAACATTAACAATAAAGTAAACATTCACAAACCAAAACTAAATTCACATATATGTTTAGACAAAGAAAAGCAAACAAGAAGTGCAAACCTCACAAGAGAAAACACTCCATGCTTTCTTGATTTTGTATATGTGTCCTTTGATGTGGATGTATGCTCAAGATGCTCAAAGATGCTTCAATGGAGATGGGTAATGGCAAATTGGTAGCTTTGTGAGCTCTCAATTTGGCATTATAAGGGTATGGGTATGGATTTTGGCTCTCAAAAGGGCATGATAACTTTAGCTCAGGGATTGTTGTTTTAAATGTCTTGGGAGGGGATTCAATTTATAGGCTAAGGGCTTGAGGGATGGAGGGCTTAGATGCAAGGATGGGGAGATGGTTAAGGAGGGCTAGGATACACTCAAAGGAGAGCACATGGATTGTGCTTTTTTAGCACCAATGGGAAGGTGACACTTGTGACAAGGAGGATGAGTGTGAGAGGGTAGGGTAAAGGGTTGGTTAAAGGCATGATGAGTGGGGTTGAGTATGTAAGATAGATGTAAGAGGAATGAGTGTGGAAGAGGGAAGAGTGTGGAAGATGGATGTAAGAGTCATGAGTGGGCTTGTAAGAGTCTTTTATGGTTTGTAAGAGCACTCATGACTTGGTGGTTGGGATTTTTAAGGGGAGACTTTGATTTGGTTTAGGAAAGTCTTAAACTTGTTTAGGGAATGTGACAACATTAGGGGGTGGATTAGGCTTGGGTTTAGGATTAGATTAGGGATGTTAGAGATGTGCAAGTGGATGGCATTAATGAGGGTGGGTGAGTTAGTGGCTAAGCTTGGTTAGTATGGGTGGATGGGGTGGATTAGGCTAAATGGAGGATTAGGGATAAGTTAGGGGTTTTTGGATTTGAGGATTTTATTTATCAAATAGATTTATTTAATAAATGGAGATTTTTGGAATTAGATAGAAGAATAGGATTTAATTGATAAATAATAGGATATTCAATTTATCAATTACGACTATAGATGATTAATTAAATTAATCAACTAGGGGATGGCAAAGGATTAATTAAATAGGAATTTAATTAATGATGCCTTTAGAGATGGCTAAATTAGATTACCAAAGCGGTGTAATCAAATTTAGGTGTCTACAGGTATAATATGTACTAATCATGCAGAACCTCTTGAATTCATTTTAACTCAAACTAGTTGCACATGAAGGTATTCATTGATAAGTTTGCCTCAATCTATGTGTTGAACATAGTTTCAATCATTAAAGTCATCCAAAGTTATATTTGCTTCACCTAAAGTAACCCAACCACCCTACTCAAGAGAGTCACATAGACCTTGGCATCCAAATGGAGGTAGGCCCTATACAAAATTAGCTTCCCTATGGCATGCACTTTCCTTAGCTTATACATCAACTCATCATCAATATAAGTAAAGAAACCATGATTTTCTTGAAAATAACTCTCTTAATTATCAGTGTGGGGTGCTATGTTGTTTTCAGATGGGGTTAATGTTTTGAGGTTGTGATGTTGATTTATACTTTGGAGGAATAATGTGTATATTGTTGGGTGGTTTGTATGTGTTTGAAGATATGATAGATGGGAGATTGGAGGTTTTATATATATGTGAATATTGGGAGGAAACACATGAATATGTAGAGGTTGGATGAATTTATGCAAAGATAAATTGAATTGGTATGATTGATAAATTGGTTATGATGATATGATATCATTAGAGAATAAAATGGTTTGTATGATAGTGATGTGGATAGAATTTGATGAATAAAATTTAACGTGGATGCATTAACTTATATTCTCATTTAGCTAAACAAACTCATGATGTTTGTGAATGGATTTGAAAAGGATTGAGTATGTCCTCAGAATTTTTTTGGAAATGTTTCAAGATATATTTTTAGAGTATTTTAGCAATAACTCAATGTGATCTATTTTACATTTTCTTTTTGGAAAGGTTTGTAAGTGTGAATATTGAGAGATGTTAGATCTTGGAATCCTCTAGTACAAGATATAGGTGAAATAGGATGTAACAATAGCATAGATTCTAGTGACAAATGCCCAAGATTATGCAACAATTTCTTGGAAGTGAGTGACAAACATATAGAAATACTAAGCAATATCACAAGAATGTATCAGAAATATACATATTTAAGTGACAAAGAATAAGCTTAAATTATAGATATGTAGAAACCAATAGAAAAACCATTTATCTAACACACTTTCTAACAACAATTATGCACTTGAGGAAAGAAAAGTGTTAGCAAATAAATTAACAATATTTTTATTTTATTCAAGTCTTTTTGGATAAAGTTATTTTTGCTCAATGTTTAAACTAACCAAGGAATATCTTTAATTTTTTCCAATTTTACTCTTGTTTTTTCTTTTATGATTTGCAAAAGTTTTAATCTTTTGTAAAGTTTTCATTTTGTAGTTAATGAAACAATTTTACTTTCACCTCATTCTTGTTCTAATTTTTTTCCTTTATGCACTTGCATTTTTTGTTCTTTATTTTCTAGCTAGATTTGATGTTTTCTAGCTAGCTAAAGATTTACAAGGTATCAAAACATACAGTTTCTAGAACGAAGAATATTTTTCCTAGAAGGTACTGAACAAATTTAGAGCTTACAAAGAATTAAATTTCCAACCTCTATGCACCTAACACCATGTAACTATTTCAAATGTAAGCCAAAGATTTTGCTTGAGCTCAAAATTATAGGTGTATATCAAGTGGTAATAGAAATAGAAGTTGAATCAAATTTTTGTAGTTAAAAAATCCAAATATATCAATGACATGGAAGATGCTTTTAATCTTTTATGCTTCTTCATGTCTTCAGAATTTTTGTTTCATGTCAAAGCATGGACAAATCCAAACCAAGTTTGGCTATGTTGGAGAATCTCTTTGAAAAGAAAGATGAGATATGAGGTCAAATCTTGGCAAATGATTTCAACTCATTAAATCCATGCAGATTTGAAAATATTCAAGACTTCTTTACAAATTTCAAGGCCTTTTGACTTTAGTTGAAAGGATGTGGAATTGACAAGCCCGCACAAGAAAGAAAATTAATTCTTGTTATTTTGTCAAAATTGGGTCCATAGTATATTGTATTTGTCTTTTCTTATCACAAAGTAAGGCTTATTACAAGAGTAATTTGAAAGATACCCACACTTGATGCTTTTATTGATTTGCTCATACATGAGAAAGATAAGTTCATTAAGATGGGTACCTTAAAATTTTATAAATCTCATGCACTTGTTGTGTATAAAACTAAGAAGAACACTTCAATCAAAACAATCAAAAGGAAAAGGTAAGAAGGAACCAGATCCTAAAAAGGGCTCAAATCCCTAACCTCTAAATGAATCTACCAACTCAAAGGAAAGGAAGCACAAAAATTTTACGTCAACGTGCAACTATTGCCACTATATTTTCAATATCAAATCTTCATGCATGAAGAAGATTATTGATCTCATGGAATAGACTCTTTAACAAATTAATCTTGGTAAAAATATTCTAGAACGTACCAAGAAGCAAGAAGAACAAGTAGAATTAAGAGGTAATGCTCATGCCTTAATTGCTATTAATTATTCTCCATATGCATGGGTCATAGCCTTTGGAGATTCACACCATATGGAAGCCACAAAAGATGCTCTTTCATCTTCAAACCCATACAAAGGGCCTCCTACTCTCATGGGAGATAACTTTCTAGAAAATGTAATTAGACAAGGGAAGGTAGATCTTGAAATTGGTAGTTTTGAGGATTTCTTACATGTTCCAAATCTTTTATTCAATCTCCTCTCTACATATCAAATGAAACCTACATGCACTATAAGGGGATTTGAAGTCACCTCTAATTTTGTGAGCCTATTTAACATGCAAGACAACTCCAAAATTGTTGTTGGCAAGAAAAACCATCAATCTCACATGTATACTTTTCCAGACTTTGTTGCTAAATCAAATCTTACTTTACTACTAAAAAATGTAAATGATAAGAAAAAGTTTGAGAAATGTAGGATTTTGTCTCATGTGGTTGCAATGGACTCTCAATGTATTGTAGCATCTTCTCGAGACAATCTAGTTACAAAAGGAGGAGTTGTAGGGGCTAGAGTGAAAATGCATGCTCCTAATGTTGCATCTTGAAATGAGAGAGAGAATGTTCCTTAGGATGCAAATTATTGTGATAGTGTTTGGTTATTGATTCTGGTGGCATATGTGATAATGCATTACCTATAGGGGGTAAAATTGAGATTGTAGATGTTCTCTCTCTAGGAAATCTCACTTAGGTTGATAGTGGACCAATAATAGGTTTATTGATTTTCCATGATACTATAACAAAAGTGGTAGAGGGTTGGATCATTATGGGGAAGAACATTAAGATGTTTAATCCCTCTTTTGACATGATTCTTCACTCCATGATAAATGTAAATCATGATGGTTCTAGGTTGGAGGAGCTTAGGCTGAAGTTTTTTTTCTTTTTTCTAGTTTTAGGTTTTTTGTTAGTTTTTTTCTTGCAGATTTTTTATTTTAGGTTGAGTAAGCATGCTCATGAAACCCATGATTTATGTAATGAGATCCTTAATTCTCAAGGTTTTTCAAGAATGTGTGCCTTAGAATGAAGTCAACAAGTTGCTAGGAAAATATAATGTAAATTTGATTCTAAGATAATCAGAAGGCCAAGTATGGTGATTTCATTATCCTATCTTTTCACAACATTTGGGATGTGGGTTCCAAATCTATTCAAAATCTAGTTGTAAAGGGCTTGGTGTTGGAATACTTTAGAATAACTGAGAGGGGGGTGAATTAGTTATTCAAGGTCTAGATGTATAAATAAAACTTTTCACAACTTAGTCAACCCATAAAACATTCATACCCATTCTTGCATCCAACTAGATTATGCAATCACTAAAACTTGTATGTTACTATCAAATCAACTTGCAAAAATGTAAAGCATGAAACATAATAGATTCATCAACACACTTGACACACTGATTTACGTGGAAACCCAATTTGAGAAAATAACCAGTAACATGCTACTCCTTTTCACTCTTCTAAAGTAATGCCCTGTGAAAGGCCAACCCTATTAAAGGTTACGATACAAACTATTAAATGTGACACAGTTAAGGGATTTCAATCACCCTATTAGAAGTGAGCCTTGTTAGAGGACTTTAGGCCATTCACTTGGAATGCCACCTAGTTAAAGGATTTAAAAATGATTGTTATGTCAACCTTAATCCAAAGGATTTACCCTAAACTGATACAATTCTTAGAGAGTAACAATAGAGCTTTGATCTGATACAAATTACAACTTCTCTTGCACATTATAGATCTTTGTTCAATGCTTAATTCTACTTGGCCTTCATACTTTGTAGCTCTGACAGCTTGTTCACCCAAGCATTCATCTCCTTAAGCCTTCTTGCTTAACATGCCATTGCAGATTCTCCTTTTAGGTCACTTGATGAAACAAAACCCTTAACTCCTCTTCCTTAGGTTCTCGCACATGACAGCTTTTTGCTTCATGACCAAACATTCCTAAAAATAGGAAATCAGGATACTTTCCCACTCATTTTCATCATCCAAATTAGGGTTTGGATGGATTATTTATGATACAATGTATCTACCCCATATCTTGTATCTCTTCTACAAACTTCTCCTAGAATCCATTTGAATTTGCCTCAAAAATGGTTTACATCAAGTTCTGTGCCACTAGCTCATCAACCTTATCTTCCTCGTGGGTCACAAGTTTCAAGAAAATAAACTTGTTAGCTTAGATTTGGAAAATCTTCAATCTTTAACATAATGCAATAGCTCAACATTATCAACCTTCTGATGCTCGGCACATACTACGTTTCTCGCCATCAGTTGTAAAATCAATCAACATCAACTAAAGTTTATTGATGCTCGACATCAACTAAACTTTTCTCGGCATCAACTATCTTGATCGGCATCCATTAGAATTTTCTTTCACTCGGCTCCAACTGACTTTCTGCTCAGCTTACACTGTCTTTGCTCAACACCTAATATCCACTTAGTCAAGCTTGGCAAACAAACTTTGTGTAACTTATTCTTTTGAACTTTCTAAGTGTAGCTAGCATTTGTAACCTTAAGTAGATTATCAATACATCATGTCATCATTGTCTTAATTGATCCTTGTACTTCATTACATAATCATAACTCAACCTTTCCTCTAGGTGTTTTTGTTACATCTTATTGATCAAATCCTCTTCATTAGTCAACTAAGTGATAGTACTTGAATCTTATAAGTATTTGTCTTACCAGAAATAGCAAGTCTTCCTCAACAATCTCCCTCTTTCAATAATCTCTCTTAATAATAATCTTTTCAATCATATTTTAGCAATCTCCCTCTTTGGCATTGATGGCAAACCAAACTAATCAACCAAGTCAATCAAATGATGAATATCTTGTTCAAGAAAATTGACAAGGTAAAAATAGTAAGACAATGCCAAAAATAAAACTTGTATCAAAATTTATCCCTCTATTAGCAACTTCCATCTTCTGATTAGGTTACAAAACTCTTTCTTATAACTCCCTCTGAGTTTCTTCTTGTATCTCCCTCTTACTACGTAGATTCAAATTTCACCCTCTGTGATTATACATTTTGGTTCTCTAATCAGTATCTCTTTTCTCTGATATACTTTCTCCCTTTTTTATCAGCAGATCTCCCTTTCTGATGATGATTAGTTTAATGTACTTTCTCCCTCTTTGACAACAATGCCAAAGATATATACTAAAAACTTGTCATCTTAAAATATGTAGATATAAGTTTTTGTAGTTTCTTTAGTTTCTCCCTCTATCATGTTGCTTGTTATTGATCTGAAGTTTTAGCTCTATGATTTCTTTAGGAAGCTCCTAAACTAAGATCCTCTACATCAATGTGTAATATATGAATATTAGCTTGTTTGATATAGGGCACTCCTCTTGTTACTTAGATAGCCTTGGATAGGGGTATCACCCCTAGTTTACCTCTTAGATACTCTTAAGCATCCTTAGGTAATGGTTTTGTGAAGATATCAGCAATTTGCTCCTTTGTGTTGACATATTCCATCTTCACCTCTTTATCTTGAACTAACTCTCTCAAGTAATGATACTTGATTTCAATGTGCTTTGTCTTTGTCTGCATCACTGGATTCTTTGATATATTGATAGCACTTGTATTATCACAATAAAGTATCACTGGTTTTGTGATCTCTTTCTTCATTCCTTTGAGTAGTTGTTTGATCCATACAATGTTTGTGCAATTTATAGCAGCAGTAACATATTCAACTTCAGTAGTAGATTGTGAAGTACAACTTTATTTCTTGCTAGTCCATGTAACTATTCTTTTGCCTAAGAAAAATGTTTCTCCACTAGTTCTCTTTCTATCATCAATGCTTCCAACCAAATATGCATCAGTGTAGGCTCTCAATTCAAGCTTTTCATTCTTCTTGTAGTACAAACCAAACTCTTCTATTCCTTTCAAATATCTCATTATTCTCTTCACAGCCATTAAATGATTCTCCCTAGGATTAGTAAAGAAACTTACAACTATCCCTACAAGTAATGTAATATCAAGTCTTCTATGTACTACATATTGCAATTTTCTAATCATAGACCTATATAATGTTCGATTCACCTCAACAGAATCATCATTCTTTGACAACTTGTGTCCTATCACCATAGGTGTACTTACTAGTTTGGAATTCTCTTATCCAAAAGTTTTCAATATTTCCTTGACATACTTTGACTGAGTGATTTATATACCATGCTTCATCTGATATACTTGCAAACCCACAAAAAAATTGATTTCTCCAAACATAGACATTTCAAATTCTTGCTTCATCTGATTTGCAAAATCCTTACATAAAGAATCTTGTTCTCCAAATATGATATCATCAACAAATATTTCAGATAACAAAATACTTTTGCCTTTCTCTCTCTTTATGTATAGATTGTTGTTATCATTAGTCCTTTTAAATCCAATCTTCACAAGATAAGTATGAAGTCTCTCACACCATGCTCTAGGTGCTTGTTTCAAACCATATAGAGCTTTGTGCAGTCTACATACCATGTTCTTATTGTTATCATCAACAAAACCTTCTAGCTATTCTATGTAAACTTATTCCTCTAGTATGTCATTCAGAAATGCAGATTTAACATCCATCTGATAAACTTTGAAACCTTTGTATGCAGAATAATCAAGTAGAGTTCTTACTCCTTCCAATCTAGCAACAAGGGCAAGTGTCTCCCCATAATCAATTCCTTCTTCTTGTGCATATCCCTTGCAAACTAATCTTGCTTGTTTATGAATACCCACTTGGTGCCAATCACATTCTTTTCTTCTAGTCTAAGAACGAGACTCCATGTTTTGTTCTTCTCTATTTTTTCAATCTCTTCTTCCATGGCTTTGTACCAGTCCACATCTAATTCATCTTTCACTATTTTGGGTTCCTTCATGCTCAACAAACATGATTCACTTCTCAATCTGTTTCTTTTCATTGGCCTAGTATCTTTATCTCCAATGATTTGAGTAGTAAGATGATTTCTTTTGACATACTTGGACAATCTTGGCTCAGCTCTTGTTTCTTCATTTTGTCTTTCAGCCTCAAAATCACTATGTATATCTCTGTCAAGTATCTCAACATCTCTTTCATGTATACTAATCTTAGAATCAGAATGTGCATCTTCTTCATTCTATAACTCGGCATTTGAATGGAGATCAGTTCTTGAATGCAACTCGACATTCATAGGGTATGACTCAGCAGTTACTAAACTTGTTGTTGATTTGTAATTTGATTTGTAGCATCTTCTTCAATAGGCATTCCTTCAGAAAGTAGACAAATGATGTGTATTCTTCTGGATTTTTCATAGGTTCAACCTCATGTACTTTTGTAAACTAATCAAAATTCATATTTTCACTTTCCACAATTTTGTTAGTGTTAGTATTCAAACACTTATAAGCTTTGCTTCTTGTGGAGTATCCTAGAAATATAACTTCTTCACTTTTTGCATCAAGCTTGTCATTCCTAACATCTTTAAGAATGTAACACTTACTTCCAAATACCTTGAAGTATTTTATATTGGGTGGATATCAATACCATAGTTCAAAAGGTGTTGAATGAGTACCTTTCTTGATTTGAACACGGTTCAAGGTATATACAGCAGTACTTACAGCTTCTCTCTAGTATTTTAGAGCAACATTCTTCTCTATCATGAGTGTTCTAGCATAGTCCATTATAGACCTATTTCTCCTTTTAGCTATTCCATTTTGTGGAGGGGTCCTAGGGGTAGATGTTTGTCTTTTGATTCCTCTATCATTATAGAACATCTCAAATTCATTTGATGTGAATTCTCCTCCTTTGTCTGATCTTAAATATTTTAGATTCTTACCTATTTCTTTCTCAACTCTTGCTAAGCACCACTTAAACATTTGAAAGGCATCAGATTTTTGTTTCAAAAGCATAATTGTCATCATCCTAGAATAATCATCAATGAATAGCATTACGTACTTGTCTCCCTTGTTGCTTTGCACCTCAATTGGTCCACACAAGTCAATATGAACAATCTCTAGTATTTCTTTAAAGGTATAAGCTTTACTCTTAAAGTTTGGTTTTGTCATTTTGCCTAGCTGACATTGTTTGCACACTACATTATCAAGCTTCTTCAACTTAGGCAAACTCTAACTTTATTCATGTTATTGATACTAACCAAGTTGTCAAAATTGACATGACATAAACTCTTGTGCCAAAGCCATACATCATCAAATTTTACAAGAAGTAGCATACTCTATATCATTAAAATAGAACAAATTACTTCTAGTTTGATCACCTTTTCCAATTAGTTTCCCATTTGTTTCATATATCTTAGCAGTCTTGTTTCCAAATTCAACCTTGCATCCCAAATTTTTTAATTGTACACACTCAATAAGTTATAGTTTAGTCCTTCAACATAGTAAGCATTGTCACATGAAATCTTATCTGTAAGTTTGATAGAACTTTTTCCTTTTATCAAACATGGTGCATCATTACCAAATCTTACACTATTTCCATAATGAACTTACTTTTGTCTCAAATCATGTGATGTGAGCATCCACTGTCAATGATCCATCTATCATTTTTGTTCACACAAGTCACAAGTGAAGTTGCTTCATCTTCATTAGATTCATCCTTCATTGGAACATACACCACTTCATCATCATGTTCATCAGAATCATCCCTAGTTTCCTCTTCAACAATGTAGCATGACTTCTTGCCTTTATCTTTGTAATATTTTTTGTCATCTTTTCTTCTGATCTTGTACTTATTACCACCTTTGTAGTTCTTCTTCTATGTACAACTTGCATCAATATGACCAACCTCATTGCAATTGAAACAAATGATCTGTAACTTACCTTTGAACTTGCCTTTTCCTCTGTGGAATCTTTTTTGCCACTAGTGTTTCCAATTGTTCAACATGTTCCTCATCTATATCATTGTCACTAGACACATATTCTAGACTCTTGGGTTTTTAATTATCAAAGTTAGATAGCTCAAAGGCAGTGAGTCTACCTACCAGACCTTCAAGGGTTTAGATCATTTCCTGGAATATATCTCAGTTCTTCAATTGCAGAAACTCTAATAGCATAAATAAGCATTAGTGTTCTCAAGACTTTTCTTAACACAGTATCATCATCTATATGACCATTAGCTCCTCTTATTACACTAACAACTTCTTTTATTCTAGCAACATATTGAGCAATATTTTCACCTTCTTCCATTCTCATATCATCAAACTTACCTCTAAGACTTTTAGATTTGGCTCTTTGAACATTTTTGTCTCCTCCATAGATGGTGGCTAAGGCATCCCACATTTTATTTTCACCGTCAAGACCTTTAATATCATCAAATTTTGCATAGCTTAGGGAAAAGGCAATCTCCAACATCACCTAATTGTGTTCTTTCTTCTTTTTCATATCTTCAATAGTTAGAACTCCAACTGGATCAACATGTTCCACTAAAATGGTAGATTGTGCATGATCTCCAAGTCCTCCAAGGTGTAGCTTCATCAAAATTTTCTATGCAAGAAAGTTATCTCCATTGAGCTTGGGTACTTCTCTTTTAGACATCTCAATCTTTATGCTTCTAGTACCTTCAAACTAGTCCTCTTAAGCAAATGGCTCAGATACCAATTGTTGGAATACTTTAGAATAACTAAGAAGGGGGTGAATTAGCTATTCAAGGTCTAGATGTATAAATAAAACTTTTCACAACTTAGTGAACCCATAAAACATTCATACCCATGCTTGCATCCTACTAGATTATGCAATCACTATAACTTGTATGTTACTATCAAATCAACTTGTAGAAATGTAAAGCATGAAACATAATAGATTCATCAACACACTTGACACATTGATTTATGTAGAAACTCAATTTGGTAAAATAACTAGTAACATGCTACTCCTTTTCACTCTTATGAAGTGATGCCCTATGAAAGGCCAACCTTGTTAAAGGTTACAATACACACTATTAAATGTGACCCGATTAAGGGATCTCAATCACCCTATTAGAAGTAAGCCTTGTTAGAGGACTTTAGGCCATTCACTTGGAATGCCACCCAGTTAAAAGATTACAAATGACTGTTAGGTGAACCTTAATCTAAAGGATTTACCCTAAACTAATACAATTTTTAGAGAGTAACAATAGTTCTAATACAACTTACAACTTCTTTTGCAGATTATAGATCTCTATTTAGTCCTTAATTCTACTTGGCCTTCATATTTTGCAGCTCTGACAACTTGTTCACCCTTCAAGCATTCATCTCCTCAAGCCTTCTTGCTTAACATGCCATTACAGATTCTCCTCTTAGGTCACTTGATGAAGCAAAACCCTTAACTCCTTCTCTTCCTTAGGTTCTTGCACATAAAAATTTTTTGCTTCATGACTAGACATTCCTAAAAATAGGAAATTAGGATACTTTCCCACTCATTTTCATCATCTAGATTAGGATTTGGATGGATTAGGTAGGATACAATGTATCTACCCCATATCTTGTATCTCTTCTACAAACTTCTCCTAGAATCCATTTGAATTCACCTCAAAAATGGTTTGCATCAAGTTCTGTGCCACCAGTTCATCAACCTTATCTTCCTCCTGGTTCACAAGTTTCATGAAAACAAACTTGTCAGCTTAGATTTGGAAAATCTTTGATCTTTAACATAATGTAGCAGCTCATCATTATCAACCTTCTGATGCTTGGCACATACTATGTTGATCAACATCAATTGTAAAATCACTCAACATCAACTAAAGTTCACTGATGCTTAGCATCAACTAAACTTTGCTCAACATCAACTCTCTTGCTTGGCATCCACTAGAATTTTCTTTCACTCAACTCCAATTGACTTTTTGCTTGGCTTGCACTATCTTTGCTCGGCACCTACTATCCACTCGGTCAAGCTTGGCAGAAAAACTTTGTGTAACTTGTTTTTCTAAATTTTCTAAGTGTAGCTAGCATGTGTAACCTTAAGTAGATTATCAATACATCATGTCATCATTGTCTTAACCGGGCCTTGTACTTCATTACACAATCATAACTCAACCTTTCCTATCATAACTCAACCTTTCCTCTAGGTGCTTTTGTTACATCTTATTGATCGAATCCTCTTCATCAATCAACTAAGTGATAGTATTTGAATCTTATAAGTAGTTGTCTTACCAGTAAATAGCAAGTTTGACATCAATGACAAAACAATGATTGAAACACATAGTCTTCCTCAACAATTTCCCTCTTTCAATAATCTCTCTTAATAATAATCTTTTCAATTAGATTTCAACACTTGGGTCCCTTCAAAACCTATTTTTACCTTAACTACAAACAAATGAAAATGATGAAAGTATGATTTGGGATGAAGATATGGTCATTTAAATTATAGATACATGTAAAAGTTTAGCAAAGAGGGGATGGTAAAAGGATTTCTTGCAGTAGAATTTTTTTGATTTTGTGAAGGGATGCTATAGGAAAGCATCCTCATGATAAGTTTTAGAAAGGGAATGCATGGAGAAGCACTCCTTTAATGCTTGTTCACAATGATCTCACGAGTCCATTGCTAGAAGATTGTATGAAAAATCCAAATATGTATTGACATTCATTAATGGTTGCACAAGATACACATGGGTGTATTTAGTCCAATTCAAGTCTAAAGTACTAGTGAATATCAAGATTTTCAAAGCCCATGTAGAGAAGCTATCTAAGAAAATGATCAAGATCCTTTGCACAAAAAATGGGGGGGAGTATGTCAACAACAATGTCCAACATCTTTGTGATGAAGTGGAATAAAGTTCTAGAACAAAATTTCTTACACTTCACAATAGAATAGTATAGTTGAGAGGCAGAAGTGATTGTTGAAGGAGATGGCTAATTGCATTTTGCATGCAATATCTCTTCCTTGCAAGTTGTACACTGAAGCAATCAACTATGCTTCATACATACAAAATAGATCTCCTCACAAATTTGTTTTAGTAAAAATGTCTTTTGAATCAGGGAGTAGCATGCAACTTGAAGGCTCACATTTTGGATTTTTGGATCTTTCGCATAAGCTCACATTCTGATAGAATAGAAACACACTTCAGATTCACATGGGTATATTTACTCAAATTCAAGTCTAAAGTGTTATTGAATATCAAGATTTTCAAAGCACATGTAGAGAAGCTATCTAAGAAAATGATCAAGATCTTTTTCACAAAAAATCAAGGGGAGTATGTCAACAAAAATGTCCAACATCTTTGTGATGAAGTGGAATAAAGTTTTAGAACACAATTCCTTACACTCCACAATAGAATAGTATATTTGAGAGGTAGAAACGATCCTTGAAGGAGATGGCAAGTTGCATGTTGCATGCAATATCTCTTCCTTGCAAGTTGTACATTGAAGCAATCAACAATGCTTCATACATACAAAATAGATCTCCTCGAAAATTTGTTTTAGTAAAAACTCTTTTTGAAGCATGGAGTAGCATGCAACTAAAAGTCTCACAATTTTTAGATTTTTGGGTCTTGTGCATTAGCTCACATTCCTATAGAATAGAAACACAGTTCAGTAAGAGGAGTCTCTAATTTAATGAAAGTGTCCCACATGTGTTTCCTCTAAATGAAGAATGCATTTCCTCATGATGATATCGAGGAGTAAATCTATAAGGTGCAGCCACAAGGGTATGTACAAAATTAGTCTTTGGTATACAAAATTAAGAAGTCACTCTATGGCTTCAAGCAAGCACTTAGAGCCTAGTATGCTAAAATGGACTCTTATTTTATATCTAGAAATTTTATGCAAGGAAAATACAATCCAAATCTTTATATGATGAAATCCTCTTACTTTGTGTTGGTCATAGTGCTCTATGTAGAAAATCTACTAACAATTGGTAGTTTGCATACATCCATTTATGTAATTTAAGTTGCGTCTTATGTCTGATTTTCTATGGAGGACATGGGTCTAGTACTCTTTTTTTCTTGGACTTGAAATATGTTTAAATACACCAAGGATCAATATTGTTCAAGCCAAGTATGTGAGAAATCCCCTTGCTTAGCTTAAAATGACTATTGAAAGTCATCAGCTTGACTTACCCTATCAAGGGTAGGGCTTGAGGTTCACAAGGATATATTGTGATTAATGATACTTAGTAGCAACAACTTGTGGAGAGTCTCCTTTCTCTCACTCATATTCACTAGGTGTTGTGTCCAAATACATGGACACTACAATATAATACATGTATACACAAAGTTGGTTGTGCTTTGTGTTTATGGTAAGTAAGGAATATTTATTTTATCTCTACTTTATGCTTTGAAGAAGCTTATATCTTTTGTAAAGTTATTCTTTTGTAATTAATGAAGCAATTTTATTTTCATCTCATCTTGTTCTAACCTTTTCCTTTAAGAACTTGCATATTTTTTCTTTTTCTTCTAGATTAATTCAATTATTGCAAGTTAAGTAAGATTTTACATAAAGTTGAAACATAACTATTTCAATTTTAGGTTTTAGTGAATAGTAGCAATGTTCTATGTGTTTGGACAACGAATACTTTTTTACTAGTTATATGGAAAGAAGACAGAAAAATAATAAGACACAATGGTAGTTGATATTTCCAAGGTAATAAGGATGAATGACTTCACTAATATTGCAAAAGAATTATGTGTCAAACACATAACCTATATTATTCAAGAAAATATTTTGAATAAAAAATTTCCATGGCTTATTTGTTTCTTGGTGAAGTTGAATGGTTTAATGAAAGCCTTGTTGAGAGCAAGTTTTATACAGCATAAGGGATGTGGCCATGATCAATGTCCCAAATTAAGGGTGTAGATGATTCAAATCCTTAAAATAATTGTGTAACCATTATGTTTCTTATTTGACTGTGCACTCATCTTACAAGGTTTTTTATTCTTCTTAACTAATTATGAAATTTTTTTTAAATACATATCTTGAATCTAAAATTTCTCTAAATAAATGATGTAATATTAAATTGAATTTCTTTCTCTACATTAACCTAACTTATTCCTATGTATTTATCATTTTAGTCAACCTTGTCCATGTCATTTTTTCTTAAAATCTGAGCATTACATTAACATACTTCCATACATAGGTCTCATATGCCCAAACAACATCCACCTATGCACACATTACCCCATTTAATTTGGTCACATTTGTCTTCTACAGGTTCATAGTTGAAAATTTTTCATTGATCACAAGTCCAATTCAAGATGTTCTCTTAGTTTTGGTTTTGGCCCCATTTGTTGGTCAAGCAAGAAGAAATTTGGCATTGTTTTATCATCAATAGAGGTTGAATATAGACATGCAGTTAATTTTACTATTGAAGCCATTTGTTTGTAGAATTTCCTAATCAAGATGGGTATTTCTTTTCATCTTCCAACTACCATTTGGTGTGACAATTAAAGTAGACCAAAATTTTGTAGAGATCTTGTAGAGCAATAACAAATCAAACACATCGAGGTTCACATGCACTACATTTGAGAATCGATCCATGATGGGGTTATTGATGCATGCAATGGAATGTTTTCCATTTTCAGATCACGTGCATAGGCTCAAATTCCTATAGATAAGAGAAAGGCTTTGGAGCCCCAGAGGAAGAATGCATATTTGCTAGATATCTACATGGTTTTAAGGGATAAAGACTTCTAGATTTTTCAATATAAACACACTTCATTAAGAGGAGTGTCTACTTTGATGAAAGTATCCCACATGCATTTCCTTAGAATTAATGCATTTATTCATGATGATCTTGAGGAGTAAATCTATAAGGTGCGGCCACAAGGGTGTGTGCAAATTTAAACTTGAGTATGCAAACTTTAGAAGTCACTCTATGGCCTCAACTAGACATCTAAAGCCTCCCATGGGTATGCAAACTTTAGAGGTCACTCTATGGCCTCAAAATTTTATGGAATGAAAATCTTATCCAAATGTTTATATGATGAAATCCTTTTACTTTTTGTTGGTCATAGTGCTCTATGTAGATGATCTACTAACAATTGGTAGTTTGCCTATATCCATGTATGTCATTTAAGTTGCTTCTCATATCTGATTTTCTATGGAGGACATGGGTCTAGTACTCTTTTTTTCTTGGAGTTTAAATATGTTTAAATACATCAAGAATCAATATTGTTCAATCCAAGTATGTGAGAGGTATCCTTGCTCAGTTTAACATGACTAGTTAAAAGTCATCAACTAGACCTACTCTATCAAGGGTAGAGCTTGAGGATGGGAACGATATATCACAATTAATGATAAGTAGTGGCAACAACTTGTGGAGAATCTTCATTATCTCACTCGCATTCATTAAGTGTTCTTTCTAAATAAAAGGACACTACAACATAATAGTTGTATACACAAAGTTGGTTGTGCTTAGCATTTTTATGATAAGAAATATTTCTTATCTCTACTTTATGCCTTGAGGAAGCTTATATCTTTTGTAAAGTTATTATTTTGTAATTAATAAAGCAATTTTATTTTCATCTCATCTTGTTCTAAATTGTTCCTTTATGAACTTGCACATTTTTTATTTCTTTTATAGATAGATTCAATTATTGCAAGTTAAGTAAAATTGTACATAAAGTGCAAACAAAATATGTCAATTGGTGAGTAGTTGTGGTGTTCTATGTTCTTGGACAACTAATAGTTTTTTACTAGTTATATGGAAAGAAGACAGAAAAATAATAAGACGCAATGGTAGTTGATATTTCCAAGGTAGTTGTGGTGTTCTAACTGCTTGGACAACTAATAGTTTTCTACTAGTTATATGGAAAGAAAAACAATAAGACACAATGATAGTTGATATTTCCAAGGTAATAAGATTGAATGGCTTCACTAATATAGCACTAGAAGTATTTGTCAAACACACTAATAACCTGTACTATTTAAGAATTGTTTTGAATAAATTTTTCAATGGCTTATTTATTTCTTAGTGAAGTTGAATGGTTTAATCAAAGCCTTGTTAAGAGCAAGTTTTATACACCATAAGGGACAAGGCCATGATCAATGTCCCAACTTAAGGGTGTATATAATTCAAATCTTTAAATTAATTGTGTACCCATTATGTTTCTCATTTGACTATGCATTCATCTTGTATGGTTTTTTATTCTTCTTGACTAATTATGAAGTGTGTTTTGAAATGTTGAAGAAGAAAAAATATCTTGAATCTAAAAGCTCTCTAAATAAACAATTTAATATTATATTAAATTTCTTTCTCTATACAAGCTAAACATATTCCTATGTGTTTATCATTATAGTCAATATTACCCATGTCATTTTTTCTTATAATCTAACTAATTAGAGAATTATGATAATCTAACTAATTAGAGAATTATGTTCACATACTTCCATACATATGTCCCATCTATGCCCAAACCTTCTCCATCTATGTACACATTACCCCATTTAATTTGGTGATATTTGTGCTCTACAACAACTTCATAGTTGAAAAGATGCTTACAATTTTCTCTTAATTGTTTAATTTATAATTCAACTTTGGCAAATGCATTTCTACAATCATACCCTCTTGTCTAAGGTCAAGAAAACATTAAGTTATAAAGTGAAATACTATATTCTTTTAGTTAAATACATTCACCTATCTATCCTCTGATTTTTCAAGATTACAAACAATCAGTCACACTCCATATTTCAATAAGAACACTTAATACAATCTAGTTTCATACAAGGCTTTTTGAGCATGATTGCTAAGAGTTGTCAACCATTTATCTTTATTTTCCATATTTTAACCCAAGAGAAAATATCTTGTAAACCTAACAACCATCATATCCAAACAAAGTAGAAAATGTAATCTTACAAACTCCACAACAAAAATTCCCAAGAAGTGATTTCTTATCTCCAAAATTATCCCAATAAAATATAAACAAATACATTTTCCTCTAAAATGAATATCAAACTATCTTCATCTACTCCAAATCTCATTAAATCCCAAACTCAAAAGTTTTATCATATTATGTGCATCCTTTCATTGTATAACTAGTAGCCCTCAAACCTCCTACAAACTATATTAAAATTATTATTGCAATTGTCCAAATCATTATGTACCAATCCCATTTGTCCAAAGCAATCTCCTTCACAAAACCTTCACATACACATCACTTTAGCAAGTCTTGTATTCCTATATATGAGAATTAAAATCTAGGGCCTTGTTTAGTAGTAGGATTTGGGCAGGAATAGGAAAATCTAAATGCATGCATTTGTCAATCTGACGTTTGTTTCTAAAATAAAAAATTAGAATTAGAATTTTCCTATCCTAATTTGACCACAAAATTAGCATAGCAGTATTCCTAAAAAAGGTGGAATAAGAATAGCTTATTCTTATTCCAATTTTTAATAAACACAATTTGATTGGTCGTCGAGTTTGTGATTTTGTCACTCGATTTTATTTTTCCACTAAAATACATTTTTGGACTATTTCCTTCATTCATCATAAGATATAAACTAGGTCAACATTATTTAAAATTTAATGTGTTTTTTATTTAAATGACAAAAAAGACTATTATCAAATTTGATATCTTTTATAAACTTTCATAAAAGTATCTTTACAAATAAATCTTTTGTTTAGTTTTATTATTCATTAAAATAATTTGATTTAATTTAGAATTAAAATTATAATTTACAATATAATATGTCCTTTGAATTTCAAAGGTTGTGGTATACCTTTCGCTGATAAAGTCAATTTAAAACATGTCCAAATGATATTCCAGAACTAATTTTGAGAATGTGTGAATAGCAAAAGAGAACTTATTCCAGCATAGATGAATGTCGCATTTGACAATTCTTGCATCCAAACAAACCTTAAGGGCCCATTTGGTAGTAGGAATTGGACAAGAATTAGAAACATAAATACGTGAATGGGATAATTTGACATTTGTTTTCTCTATTGTAAAATAGAATAAGAATGATACTATCCTAATTTTTTCCCAAAATCGGCATGGCACTCTTCCATCTTAAAAGGTGGAATAAGAAATGATTTCTTATTCCACCTTTTTCTTAAACTCCATGTGATAAACTGTCGGGTGCATGACTTGTCGACAAACCAAAAATTGATGTTTTTTTGGAGTTTGTTGCATTTGGAGGGAAAGGTGTTTCCATTTCAAGCGAAATTTTGGGTTTCAATGGAGGGCATTATTTTTACTTGCCCTTGTTGTAGACGACAAAGGCCATTGCTTCCTGTTTTCACCATCGTTTGTTGCTAGTAAGAATATTGTAGAGCCATTGACATTGTTGGGTTTTTGCATAACCATGCTTCATGTTATACTAACCCTAGTTATCCTTCTTTTTGCATTTCATTTAGCATTGTGTGCAGATGACGAGGGTCATTCAACTTTGTGAGTTGTCGAAGACATCTCACAAGCTTTTGTTCGCTAGTTGTCTTGAACACTCCATTGTTTTTCGAAGGCATCAGGTAATTTTTCCAAAAAAATTTGCTAGGTATTTTATAGTCCTTCAAATCAAGGATGAGAAGACAATTTTGCTATGAGATAATTTTATTTTGTGCCCATTTCATCTATAATGTGAAATATTGTAGATTTAGGGCTAAAAAGAAACTTTTGGTTCGTGATTTTTGTAAATGGCATTCATGCTTCTATGAATTTATTTTTGTTCCTGTCAATCTCACCTAGAAAAAATGTGAATGAAAATTTTTGTGTCTGAAATTTCTAGAAGGTTTCATTAAATCGAGACACCGACCTTCGATATCTTTTTCCTTTCTCATTCAACCAGTTGTTGGGTTGTTACTGTCGCTCCATGAATGTTATTCTTGACTAATTTATTTGATTTGCAATAGTTTATCCATGTATAGTTAGTTGAGTAAGGAGTTTCAGTGAGGGAAACAAAGCTTTACAAACCAATTTAATATAATGTAAAATCAAAACATATAGTCTAATGAAAATAATATCATTATATTTTGTTTATTGTTTGCAACAAAGTAACATACTATGGAAGGTTCAGTAGCAAAGGCATTATCAACTTGTATGGTTCACAAGGATATAGTTCAAGCATAGAGCTCTATGTTTATATGAATCGTCAAGGAATAGTCATGAGATTGGCTAAGGAGGATGTCACAGATCCTTCATACATTTTATTTAGTGCTAAAGAGAAGTTATTGTAGGTTTTGGAGATGGTCCATAGCTCAGTTTCCATGGGCGTTGCTTCAATATGAATTTTATTTACTCTTTTTTGCTCCTATATCTTGGCAATGAGTATGCTGAGAGACTTTTGTATGATTGGCTACAAGGCTAAAAGTACTTGGCATATTGTCCATTTGGCCCTTAGCAGACTCTTCTGAAAACATGCTACACTACCTTATTTTTATCCACTCAACATGAAAATTTAAGACTATAACAAAAATATATCTTCGATTATTTAATTTGACTTGTAGACATTGACACCCATCATGGTGTGTGTCCAAATGTTTCCTCTCCTTTCTTTCATAGGGAGAGATTGTCCTTGTAAGTATTTGGTTTAATCGATGTGAACTTCTTGTTCCCTTTCTAAAATGTAAGTAGCACATTTCAAAGCAATATAAATTAAAACATGCACTATGAATGAATGATGGAACAACTAAGCCACATCAACCATATAACATGTCCTCCTTTACAAAACCATAATTTCTTCAATGAAAGTAATACAGAAAAAGGATGTGATAAAAGAGAAACAGACTAATTCCAAAAACTAGAATGCCATAGAAAATTTATCATTTTCTTATGAAGATAAAAATCAACTAAAAACTATGCTTTTGCATCTCTGGTGGACAAAATGTAACTAGAGAAAAAATAAAGTTTCTTTATGAAAAATGGCATGCAGGAACAAATATGAAAAATAGAGTAGTATATGTAGAGAGTATTATGATTTACAATATCAAATACATTTATGATATGAGTTAATTACTTGGAAATATATACAGAGTAGTATGAATTTTACTTTATGAGTTAAATTTATGGCATTTACTTGCTTCTTCCCTATTAATAAATAAATAAATATATCCACAAGCATGTTAGGGATAAAGTCAATGTTTTTTGTTTGAAGAACCCCAACACTAACTAATACAATGGCATTATCTATTGTATAACTAAACCATCCTTTGTTCAAACCTTCATACTTTTTTCTGTGTATTTGATTTCTCTAACAATCTACACCGTGTTTGGGTACATTTATGAAGCAAGTCGAGAAATCTTTGATTTCATTTTTAAATCTTGTCACTCTCAGAGGCTCTACACATCTAGAATAGGCTATGCTTCTTGAAAGATGTTTTAGCATATGTAGCTCCATGGCTTCCTTGGAAGTCAGGTCCTAATACTGAGCCTCTAAATTTATGACCTTGAACTTACCCCTATTTGAGGTAAATATGTTTTGTGAAGAACCTCCTTATAGCAATATCGTGAGAATGCTCGAAATAACAGAATACAAAGTGATAGCAGAACTCATAATGAATCTACTGATCGCAGGCCACTTCGAGGGGGTAACCTCCTTTGAGCAAGCTCAATACAATAAATTCGTCCGTGCCCATCAAGGGCCTCAACCTATTCTTATATACTGGGTACGATCTAGAAAAGTAATACTACCTATGCATGTGGGATAATAAAATATACTCACGGGACGACTTACAAAGCATATGCGTCCAACAACACTACTCTAATAAACAGAAGGAACACACAGGTTCCTAACATCCCCTCTCCCTTGGAAAAAAGCTTTGTCCTCAAAGCTTAAGGTGTGGAAATTGTTGTTGAATCTGAAGAAGGGGTTCCCAGGTAGCATCCTCTGGTTGCATGCCATGCCACTGAATCAAGACCTCAGAGATGGAGCGAGAGCGAAGCTGGCGAGTGCGCTGGTCAATGATTGCCACCGGCTCCAGGATAATGGATCCTTCCGTATCCATTTCAGGGAGAGTAGTTTGTGCTCTGACAGTGGTACCCAGAACTTTCTTTAGACAAGAAACATGAAAGACTGGATGAATGCGGGAAGAAGGAGGAAATTCCAGTTTATAAGCAACTGAACCAATCTTCTGCAGAACCTTATAAGGCCCATAAAATTTTGGGGCCAGCTTATGACGCCCTTTCAGCTTTAGGGAGGATTGTTTGTATGGCTGTAGACGAAGAAAAACCATATCCCCAACTTGAAATGAGCGCTCAGAACGGTGTTGATCTGTTTGCTGTTTCATCCGATTACGGGCCATGTGAAGATTATCCTGTAAGGTACGAAGAATCTGATCCCTGCTGCGGAGAACTATGTCAACTGCCTGGACTGGTGAGCTGTTGGGAGTGTAGGGAAGGAGCACTGGAGGTGCCTGACCATAGACTGCTTCATATGGAGTCATTTTAGAGGCAGTGTGGTAAGAGGTATTGTACCACCATTCAGCTAAAGGGAGCCACTTGGCCCACTGATGTTGCTGTTCGGAAGTGAAGCAACGAAGATAAGTTTCCAAGCATTTATTGACAATTTCAGTTTGACCATCAGTTTGTGGGTGATAGCCCAAACTCATCTTCAGTTTGGTGCCAGTTTTCTGAAACAGTTCAGTCCAAAAATGACTGGTAAAAGTTGCATCACGATCAGAGACAATGGAAGAAGGGAGTCCATAAAGACGAAATATCTGGTCCATGAAGATTTGTGCAACAGAGGAGGCAGTATAGGGGTGGCTGAGGGCACAAAAATGACTATATTTCGAGAGACGATCAACCACAACCAAGATCACTGTCTTGCCACCGGATTTAGGAAGCCCTTCAATGAAATCCATAGAAATATCAGTCCAAATCCGTGTAGGGATGGGCAATGGTTCGAGCAAGCTAGGAAGGAGGGTCGTTTCACCCTTGTGGCATTGGCAAGTATCACATTCAGCCACCATCTGTTGAATCGTCTGTTTCATCCCTTTCCAAAAGAAGTTTCTCCTTGCTCGCTCATAAGTTTTGAGGAAGCCTGAGTGCCCTGCTGAAGGAGAAGCACGGAGTTCATAAAAAATAGCCTGATGTAGAGCTGGGTTCTGAGGAAGCACTAGCCGACCCTTGTATCGAAGAGAAGCACCATCCCACGAGTAATGTGGTATAGCAGAAGGATTATTGGCTAGCTGGTGAATGATTTGAGATAAAGAAGAGTCACTGTCATAGCCCTGCTGAACAGACGCTAACCAATTGGGAATGGGCATAGAAATAGCGGAAAGGGAAGCTTGATTATCAAATGTGCGAGAAAGAGCATCTGCCACAATATTCTCCTTACCCTTCTTGTAGGTGATCTCATAATCATACCCCATGAGTTTGCTGACCCATTTCTGTTGTGTAGGAGAGGATACCCGTTGTTCCAGGAAGTATTTCAGACTTTGGTGATCGGTTCTGATGCAAAAATGACTCCCTAAGAGGTATGGCCGCCACTTCTGTACAGCATGCAAAATAGCCATCATTTCTTTTTCATAAGTCGAGAGGGCTAGATTCTTACCAGAGAGGGCTTTGCTAGTGAACGCAATAGGATGGTCATCTTGCAGGAGAACAGCACCCAATCCATTGCCGCAAGCATCACTCTCAATAGTGAAGGGTTTGGAAAAATCTGGCATCGCGAGAACAGGTGTACTGCACATAGCCTGTTTCAGTTGTTCAAATGCAGTCTCAGCAACAGGGGTCCAGGAGAAGGCATCCTTTTTTAACAGAGCTGTCAATGGTGCTGCAATTTTCCCGTAATCTTTGACAAACTTGCGGTAGTAGCCAGTCAACCCCAAAAAACCCCGAAGGCTCTTGAGAGTTTTAGGATGCGGCCAAGTTTTCATGGCATCTATTTTTGTAGGATCCACCCGCACTCCATGGTGTGCAACAATATGCCCGAGATACTCCACTTCCTCCTGGCCAAACACACATTTAGATAGTTTTGCACAGAGTTGATGATCAGAGAGAAGTTGCAAGACAAGCTCCAGATGATGGAGATGCTCAGCCCAAGTTTTGCTATATATGAGGATATCATCAAAGAAGACCAGAATGAATTTCCGGAGGTATGGTCGAAATATGTTATTTATCACTGCCTGAAATGTTGAAGGAGCATTCGTGAGGCCAAAGGGCATGACTAAAAATTCATAGTGACCATCATGTGTGCGGAAGGCAGTTTTAGGTATATCCTCCTCATTAACCCGAATTTGATGATACCCAGAACGAAGATCTAACTTGGAGAAAAAATGAGCCCCATGAAGTTCATCAAGAAGTTCATCAACAACTGGAATGGGAAACTTGTCCTTTATAGTGAGATGATTAAGTGCTCGGAAATCAATGCAGAGTCGCCATGACCCATCTTTTTTGCGAACAAGCAGAACTGGAGAAGAAAAGGAACTGGTACTAGGGCGAATAATACCTTGCTTCAGTAAGTCACGGACAAGTATCTCGATTTTGGTCTTCTGATGAAATGGGTAGCGGTAGGGCCTGATGTTGGGCGGAACACTGCCAGGAAGGAGCTGAATACGGTGGTCCTCTGGACGAGAAGGAGGTAATCCCACAGGTTCAGCAAATATAACAGAATACTTGTCCAAAATGTGTTGGAGATCGGCAGGAGTGCTAGAGACTGCTGATGGCTGCATCTGAATGGAATGGAGCTGAGCGATGACACCATGTGAATTCTTCTTAAGAAGTTTTTCCATACGGTGTGAACTGATGATGCTGAGAGACCCTGGTTGTAAGCCTTTCAAAGTGTGTTGGTGCCCCTCGGCTGAAAACTGCATCCAAAGTTCAGCAAAATCCTAGAGAATGGGGCCAAGAGTGCGTAACCATTGGGCACCCAAAACCACATCACAGCCACCTAAGGGTAAGGCAAACATGTCAGAGCGCATGTTATAATCTCCAATAGAGAGACGCACATTGCGACATTTCCCTTTACAAGGTAAAGTGCCCCCATTGGCAATCATGACTTCAAAGCTAGAGCAGGGATGGATAAAGCAATCAGCCTGTTTGGCTATTCGTGGATCAATGAAGTTATGAGTGCTACCAGAATCAATGAGTATAGTAAGAGGGATCTTCTTGAAGAAACCCTGGACCCGCATGGTTTGTGGAGTAGTGACTCCTGCCAAAGCATGGACAGATATCTCTGGTGGAGCTTCTGGTGAAGGAGGTTCAGGCTGGTGAGGCTCAACCTCAGCATCCACTGTTTCCTGAGCATCTACATATTCTTCCAGTTCCGGTGGAGAATCCACATCCAAGAGATAGAGCTTTTGCTGAACACATCTATGGCCCCGAGACCATTTCTCATCACAATTATAACAAAGCCCTTTGTCTCGCCTGACTCGCATCTCTGTTTCAGACAAGTGCTTGATCGGAGTAGTTCTGGGAGCTGGTATGACTGGAGGGTTGTGAGAACCTGTATTTCTGAATGGAACAAAATTAGATCTGGAGCGTTGTAGAGCACTAATCTTTTCTTCCGCTAACTTAGCCAACCCAAGGGCTTCCATCATTGTAGTAGGTCGAAACATTTTGACTTCTGAGCGAAGTGCATCCTTCAGACCACTGACAAAACAACTACGGAAGAATTCATCAGACAAGCCCTCTGTGTAATTAGCTAATTTTTCAAACTCTGTCTGGTATTCTCTTACAGTGCCTGTTTGACGCAGTTTAGTGAGTGCTCCTGTGAAATCATCAAAGGAACTAGGGCCCAAGCGCTCCAAAATGAGGGTGCACAATTCTCTCCACGTTGGGCCTACATTAGCCTTGATGTACCAACGGAACCATTGAAGAGCTTCATGTTCCAAATGAAAAGATGCAAGGGGGACTTTGTGGTTATCCAAAGTATTATGCAAGCTGAAATACTGCTCTGCCCTATAGATCCATCCAGTCGGATCAGAACCATCGAAGCGTGGAAAATCAAGCTTTGGTCCACGGAAATTGCCAGAAGAGGACCCAGTATCTCCTGAATGGTTTCGGCTCAGGGCTGACTGCTGAAAGTTAAGACCCAGAATTTTGTCATCCAGATCTTGAAGTTTGGTTTTGAGGGATGCAATTTCCTCTTCCATGATTTTTGCTCCTGTACGCGTAACAACCATAAAACAAGGTTTTTTTTTTTTTTTTTTTTTTTTTTTTTTTTTTTTTTTTTTTTGGAATGGGTAGAAGATGAGAAACAAAAACTTTTTTAGTTACGGCAAACTTGGATTTGGGTAAAACTCAGATAGGAAATGGGTGTTCGACGGGTGGTGGGAGACTATCTGGGGACAAGGGAAACAGAAAAATGAGGGTTTCAAGGGTAGGGAGGCGAAATGAGGTGAACAGTCCAAGAGGGATAAGGGAGCAAAATGAGGAATTGAATCTTGTGGCTCAGTTTGGTGGCGATTGGATGAGAGGTGAAAAAGATAGGGCAAACCCTAAAATTAGATAAATGAGGGATTTAGGGCTTTGATATGTAAAATTTGGGGTTGGGTCGCCAAGGAAGGAAGTGTGCGAAATGATATTGCAGACGTTCTGCGGAAGTATGAGTAGAAACAGAAAGCAAACAAGGAAGCTACGACTAAAAAACAGAAAAAATTTTACTCTTTTTTTTTTGAACAGTCGACTTAGAAAAATTCACTCACAGACAGAGCAACTGAAAAGAGTTATTGCAATAACAAGAGATATTAGAAGTGAGAGGAACCTGAAGGCCACGACAGAAAAAAAAAAATTGATGTAATTTCCACCCAGCGAGCCCAAGAGAGTGCTCTGATACCAGATGTGAAGAACCTCCTTATAGCAATATCGTGAGAATGCTCGAAATAACAGAATACAAAGTGATAGCAGAACTCATAATGAATCTACTGATCGCAGGCCACTTCGAGGGGGTAACCTCCTTTGAGCAAGCTCAATACAATAAATTCGTTCGTGCCCATCAAGGGCCTCAACCTATTCTTATATACTGGGTACGATCTAGAAAAGTAATACTACCTATGCATGTGGGATAATAAAATATACTCACGGGACGACTTACAAAGCATATGCGTCCAACAACACTACTCTAATAAACAGAAGGAACACACAGGTTCCTAACATGTTTCTTGAAAGATGTTTTAGCATATTCAGTTTCATGGCTTCTCTAGAAGTTGGATCCTAATACTAGGCCTTTGATTTTATGACTTTGAATTTTTCCATATGCAAGGTTTCCATAACCAGTGGATTCCATCCATCATCTAGCCTACTATTCCAACCCCTATTTTTCTTCTTGTATGAATAGGCTCTGTTGTACTTGTAGTGTTGTGGCAATTGTAAGCAATTATTTATGTCCCACTTCTCCATCTTAAGCCACATGTCTAAATAGGAAAGTGATTGTGGTGCAAAACATACATTTCTTCCAATTCACTAGTTGGTTATTACTAATCAAAATTTACAAATTTTGTCTCTAATCCACCAAATGTCCATGACACTCTTGCTAAACCTGAATATATCATCTAAGTTAAAAGTGACATAAGAATCTATGATTGACTTATTAGACTTTTTAATACCTTATTAGACTCTACAAATAATTGCATGGTGTAAAAAAAGAATATTAAAATAATAGCTAGGACCAACATATTATTGAAATGCTACTTCTGACAACTCAAATGCTTTGGAGTGAATGCATTTTGATATATTTGTTTCTAATGTGCATTTAGGTCATTCAGATGGATCTTGCTAATGATCTAAGGATTCATGGACTCATTTCTAGGAAGACTAGAATCAGTCTTGCTATTGTAGCTTCTCTTGTCACCCATGCAATATCCCTTGTAGCGTCTGCACAAGAAGCTAGATAAAAGAGGCGTAAGCACATAAGAGATGAAATTCTACTTTATAAGTTTATTATCCATTCAAATGAGACAGATTGTCATGATCAAATTTGCATGAGTAGGAGAGCCTTCTTTCATCTAGCGCAAATTCTAAGGAGAAATGGAAGCATTAAAGATACAATAAATATATTGTTAGAAGAACAACTGATGATGTTCCTCCATATGCTTCGCCACAATTTGAAGAATCATAAGATTTCCCATAACTTTAGTCACTCAGAAGAGACAATAAGTTGACACTTCCACAAGGTATTGAGAGCTATATTAGCACTACATATTGAATACTTGATACTTGCTACTCCAACCACTCCTCCTGATGAGGTCTAAAAACTCGATAGAAGGGTGCTTGTGCAATTTCATTCCTATAGATCAGGAGCTAGCATTTTCGAAAAGTAGCTATAATAGCCAATCAGAGCAACGGTTTGGGAGTTATGGCCTTCTGAAGTTGGGCTACCCAAAATATCTAAAATAATTATCAAAGATGTACTTGGTCAACTCTATTTATATTGTTAGGGTTTGTCAGCCCTAGGTATTAAATTTCATTGTCTAGAACCTTCCCAGGCAGCATAAAATTTTATATTTAAGAAAGGCCTGAACATTGTCTAGGATAGCTCTAGGTAGTAGTTTGGAGCTTTGTCTTGCAAATTACTATAATGAAGGCGCTCATTTGGGCTAATATATTGTAATGGTGAACTCTATAATTTTGTATTTGTGGCAATAATAAGAAGTCCATATTTTGTTCTCGCATTTACTATTGTTTCTTTGTTCTTGTTATGATTTTATGGTATTAAGGGGATCACCCTCCATCAAGTGGTATTAGAGCTAGAGTTCTTGAGTGTGTGGACAGATCGTCGACTATGAGGTAGTTCACACCAAGATCGTGGTTTGGCCTGAGCATGTAGACAAATTGCTAATTGTGAGTTAGTTTGCCCTAGGGTTTAAGGGGAAGTGTGAAAATGCCTCCACAAAGAGAGTGTGGCGAAAGATTTGTAGGTGTTACACTTGAGGGTTATAGAGCCCTCAAAAGACAAATGCAAGCATTGGAAGAACAAATGCATAGAAAAATAAATCTTCTCATAAGAGATGAAAGCAAGGATGAGGATGAAGTAGAAGAAAATGTCGAAGCAGAGGTAGTTCTAAACCTAGAGGAAGAGAGGCTTTTTAGGGCCATCTTGAAGATTGGAAAAAGACCTAAGTTTGAAGTTCCCACATTTTTTATAAATATTAACCCAGAAGAACTGATCGATTGGATCAATGAACTAGAGGAGTACTTTGAGTATGAAGATATTGAGGATCTTGATAGGGTCAAGTTTGTGAAGGCAAAACCGAAGGGACATGCAAAGATCTGGTGGTAGGAGGTTTAGTTGGAGCGTTATAGAAAGGGAAAGGAAAAAATCATTAGATGGGAGCGAATGATAGTTAAACTAAAGTGACAATTCATTCCTATGGATTATGAGCTTGATCTATTAAAGAAAATGCAAAGGTTGAAGCAAGTGAAAAAATCTATTCAAGACTATACTGAAGAGTTCTACCAAATTCTCATTAGAACCAGCCATGCAAAAGCTGATAAGGAGAAAGTGGCATGTTATCTAAATGGGTTAAGGCCAACTATTCAAGATGAGTTGAGTCTAGTTCGAATGAATAGTATTGAGGAGGCATACCAATTTTCCCTAAGAGTTAAGGAGAAAGTGAGCAAGAAATTTGACAACAAGAATAGTGGAAGAGGTTGCAGTGGAAGATCCAGCAGACAATCATATGGTGGTCGTAATGATGATCAGAAGAATAAGGATGAGACTAGAAGTCATAGTCAGAACCAAAGGGGAAATAATTCCAACATTTCCATGATCAAAATAATAGATATTAAAGAGGAAGAGGAAAAGGACAAGGATGTGGAAGAGAAGTCTTTCATGGAAAATGTTTCCACTATGGAGAAGAAGGGCATAGAGCATTTGAATGTACCTAGCACCAAGGAAGGATAGATTGAAGAACAAAAGACCAAGCTAAAGTTGCACATATTGATGAAGATGCTAGATCATTACATTCTAAAGATGCTCAAAGAGGAAAAGTTTTAGTTAACAAAAGAGTCTTGCTGAGTGGTGAGAATGAACCTGATCAAAGAAGGAGCTTGTTTCGCACAAGGTACAAATGTGAAGATAAGTGTTGTGATGTGATCATTGATGGTGGAGGTACTAACAATCTGGTGTTTGAAATGATGGTCACCAAGTTGAAGCTAAAGGGGCAGAAACACTCACATCCATACCATATTGCTTGGGTGCAAGATGACCACAAGGTCATGGTCAATGAGCAGTGCTCAATGAAGTTCAAAGTTGGAAGCTACCAAGATGGGGTATTTTGTGATATCATACCTATGGACATATGTCATATGTTGCTGGGTAGGCCATGGAAATTTGATAAGCATATTGTACGCAATGGGCGAGCAAATGCCTACACTCTGACCAAGGATGGAGTGAAGCATAAGTTGAATCCATTGAAGGAGAAATAAGAAAAGGTATGTAGTGCTACCAAAATATATTTTTTGATGGAAAAGAATTTCTCAAAGTTATGAAGCATGAGCATATGTGTTTTTCTATAATTACTAAAGATGATAAAGAAGTAGAGGAGGTACCTGCAGAAGTTGCAGATATGTTGGGAGAATTTTTTGATATTGTATTAGAAAATTTACCTAATGGATTGCCCTTAATGAGGAAGATTAGTCACCAAATGGATTTGATTCCAGGAGCCAGTTTGCCAAACAAGGCAGTGCATAGAATAACACCAGCAGAAAGTGAAGAGTTGAATAGACAAGTTCATGATTTGTTGCAGAAGGGGTTGATTTGAGAGAGTCTAAGCCCATGTGTTGTACTAGTCATATTAGCACCAAAGAAGAATGGAGGATGGAGGATGTACAAAAATTCTCATGCTATCAACAAGATCATGATCAAGTATAGATTTCCATTGCAAAGAATGGATGATATTATGGACTGTTTGAGTATAGTTGATATTTCACAAAGATAGATCTAAAGAGTGGGCACCATCATATTTGTATCAGAGAAGGTGATGAATGGAAGACTACTTTCAAGACCAAAGAAGGATTATATGAGTGGTTAGTCATGTCTTTTGGGCTAACCAATGCATCGAGCACTTTCATGAGGCTCATGAATGAGGCACTAAAGGAGTTTATGGGTAAGTTTTTCATTATTTACCTAGAAGATGTTTTGATCTTTAGTAAGAAATTGGAGGAGCACTTTATCCATTTTCACAAGGTGTTTGATAAGTTGAGGGAAGAAAACATGTTGATAAACTTGAAGAAGTGCAATTTTTTAAAGGAGTTGGTGTACCTGGGATTTGTAGTCTCGGTAAAAAGTCTAAAAATTGACCCAAAGAAAGTGAAGGCTATCCTTGAATGGACTACTCTAAGGAGTGTGACAAAGGTAAGATCTTTTCATGGACTGGCTAGTTTTTACAAAAAGTTCATAAGAGGTGTTAGCATGATTTGTGAAACCCTGACTAAAACAATGAGAGGGGATAAGAAAGAATTTAAGTGGACTGTAGGAGCAGATAAGAGTTTTAATCTATTGAAGCTAAAAGTTACTAAGTAGCCTATTTTAGCACTTCCTGATTTTAACAAGGTGTTTCAAGTGGACTATAATGCTAGTGGTACTGCAATAGGAGCTATTTTGAACCAAGAAGGTAAACATGTTTCTTATTTTAGTGAGAAGTTGAATGATGCAAAATGAAAATATTTTGTTTATGATTTGGAATTTGATGCTATAGTTCAAGCATTGAAGAAGTGGAGACACTATCTTCTTCCTAAGGATTTTTTTTTGTATATTGATCATTAAGCTTTGCAATATTTGAATAGTCATGAAAAATTGAACCAAAGGCATTTGAAGTGAGTTTAGGTTTTGCAGAGTTATACATTTTTTTTGAAACATAGGAGTGGGAAGTTGAATAGAGTTGCAGATGCTCTTAGTAGAAGTCAACTTTTGCTAATAGAAATGCAAATAGAGGTGGTTGGGGTCAAGGAATTTAGTACTTTGTATCCAAATGATCCTGATTTTGGTGAAGCATGGAAGGCTTGTGCAGAACATGTTACACTTGATAAGACAAAGTGGTTATATTTGATGATCTAGGATAGTATGTTGTTTAAAGGAAGCCAATTATACATTCGTACAAGTTCAATGAGAGAGAAACTCATAAGGAGAAGCATAGTGGAGGGTTTCTTGGACATTTTGGCAGAGATAAAACCATTGCTTTGGTTGCTAAGAATTATTATTCGCCACAATTGTAGCAAGATGTAAAGAAGTTTGTACAGAGTTGCAAAGTATGTCAAATAGTGAAAGGCATAAAGAAAAATATAGGGTTGTATCAGCCACTACCTGTACCAGAGAAGTCGTCGAAGGATGCTACTATGGATTTTTTCTTGGATTATCAAGGAGTTAGTGTGGGCATGATTCTATTTTTGTGGTGGTTGACAGGTTTTCAAAGATGGTACATTTTATTCCTTGCAAGATTACTAGTGATGTTCATATGGCAGAGTTGTTTTTGAGAGAAGTGGTGATACTACATGGTTTACCAAAGAGTATAGTTTCAAGTTGGGTATTTCTTGTGTACATTGTGGAAGAAGTTGAAGACAAATTTAAAGTTTAGTTCATCACATCATCTACAGATTAATGGACAAACAGAAGTTGTGAATCGCAGTTTGAGAAACTTGCTGAGATGCTTGGTTGGAGATAAACCAAAAGGATGGAATATGATTTTACCACAGGTGGAATCTGCATATAATAATTATGTCACTAGAAGTACTAGAAAATCACCATTCCATATTGTATATGGGAGTAGTCCTAGAAATGCTTTTGAATTGAGGCAATTGGATAAAGGAGAGATAAGTAGCGCTGAAGTATAAGAACTTGTTGAACATTTGAAGAACATCCATGAGGAGGTGAGGAAACACATCATAAAGATGAATAAACAGTACAAGTTTAAGGCAGATTTGAAAAGGAGGTATAAGGAATTTTAGATTGCAGATGAAGTCATGGTTCATTTAAGAAAGGAGGAATTTCTAGTGGGTACATATAATAAGATGAAGATGAAGAAGCTTGGACCATGCAAGATAGTGAAAAGATATGATTTTGGAAATGCTTATGAAGTGGATTTTTCTGTTGAATTGAATATTTCATTAGCATTTAACATTTCAGATTTGACAGTGTTATGAAGGAGGTGATAGAGATGAAGTTGCAGAAGCGTAGTGGAGCATTCTAGTAGCTAGTTTGGCTACAAAGGAGATTGAGGAGATACTGGACAGTTGTGTTAACAAAAGCATAACGAATAGAACTTATGAGGAATACCTGGTCAAATGGAAAGGGAGGCTAGTAGAGGATTCATCATGGCTAGCAAGGGAGGAGGTTAACCATCTTGGTTTTCCTCTGAACACCTAAGACATGACGGAATCACTTCTCAAATTACCCCGGGTGTCTGATGCAAGAGCATCCTAGGTGTAAGAGCAATCTTACATCACCCAAAAATATTTTATTTTCAGTCTTTCTATTTTAGTAAGGACTAGTAGACGGGGTGGTTACTATCTATGGAAACTTGCTATTTTTAGTAAGTTTTTCATATGATCTCAGAATGTTCTCATTTTCTATAGGAAGGTTCATTTTAGAGTTATAAGCCTACCATAAAAATCTCATTGCTCCAGCTTAAGTATTAGAGAAGTTATTGTGAATTTTTGATAGAAATTTTGTAGAAAAATCTTTAGGCTCATCATTGGAGCCTTATTGTGCCTAGATGAGGTCTAAAAGCTCGACAAAAGGGCATTTGCACAATTATGAACCTATAGATCTGAAGCTAGCATTTTTGAAAAGTGGTTATAATAGCCAATCATAGCAACGGTTCGAGAGTTATGGCCTTCTGAAGTTGGGCTACTCAAAATATGTAAAATAATTGTCAAAGATGTATTTGGCTGACTCTATATATATGTATGTATGTATGTATGTATGTATGTATGTATGTATGTATGTATGTATGTATGTATGTATGTATATGTATGTATGTATGTATGTATTTATATTGTTAAGGTCTATTGGTCCTAGGTATTATGTTTCATTGTCTAGAACCTTCCCAAGTGGCATTAAATTGTCTATTTAAAAAAGGCTCAAACATTGTCTAGGATAGCTCTGGGTAATATTTCACAGATTTGTTTTGCAGATTACTGTAATGAAGGCACCCATTTGGGTTAGCATATTGTAATTGTGAATTCTATAATCCTGCATTTGTGGCAATAATAAGAAGTCCATATTTTTTCTTGCATTTGATGTTGTTTCTTTGTTCATGTTATGAGTTTATGGTATTAAGGGGATCACCCTTCATCATAGTCATGTTCTTGCTTTTGCTTTCTCGAGATTAGATCCATTGGTAGTTCCCCCTGGTATGTGGAATCATCTTGTATATAGTGAAGTTTACAATAAATGTGTCAAGGTTATAACAATATAATTTAAATGCATGTTTGTGTAGGAAAAAAACTTTGGTTTGATGTGGGATATTCAAATGTACCAGGATTTCTTGCCCCTTATCAATGCACATGCTACCACCTAAAGGAGTTCTCTAGAGAAAATATGATAAACACTCCACATGAGTTATTTAACCACTAATAGTCCTCACTTAGGAATACAAGAGAGCATACATTTGGCATTTTGAAGCAACGTTTTCCTATCTTGAGGCATGTGACATCTTATGCAATCATGACACAAACAAAGGTTGTATCAGCATGTTGCATATTGCACAACTTCATTATGATAGAAGACAACCATTCCATCTGAAGATGAAATTGAAGTGGATGATGAGCGTGAGGGGGTAAATATACCACTACTTGAGACATATGGGATGACTTGGCAGGATAGAGATGATTGGGGGAAGTTTTGAGATGAAATAGCATGAAGGATGTGGGAAGACTATAGATCTCTAGATTAGTTGTACGTGAGGCATATTATACATTTTGTTGTATAATATAAATTGAGACATATTTATGACTAGCTTGACAGTTGGAGTGTATTTGAATAGCGTAAAATATTTGGGAAGTTTGCAAATGAATGAATGATTTGAATTTAAGAATCTAGTGTATGTTTATGTTTTTTGAATAAATAATGATCTAGTATATGAATAAATTACTTGTGTAAAGGTATATGATTCAAAGAGCTTAAATAGCAAATATGCTTCTTCAATATTTGTAACTAGATTTTTGTTCTTGCAAAATATGACTTTTTATATGCAAAATAATGTTCATAATAATTTCCTATGATGTGTAGAGAAACATGGACTTCTATTGCCCTACTTTTTAACTTTCAATGTGTGCAACAAGTTGATTCAATTTGATATACGGTATATAGTATCAGCCACACCCCACAATCTCTCACCATCCATTATGTCTCAATCATTAGTTTCTAGAAGGTAAGAATCCTACACTTGCTACAACATGCAATGCTTTAGCTCACTTAGTCTTGCTTCCATTATTGACCTTCATGCAATTATTGGACATTCAAACAAAGTATGTAGAGATTCAACGAATGTATAATGGGGTGGTGGGAGGTTATTGAATTTTTTTAATTTTGTCTCTACAATTATGAATACATCTTTTCCACAAAGAAATGTAGCAACCAATACAATAGTTGATTTTTATTTTATTTTCTACAGTCTAATTGATGTTTAATTTCTACTTAAAGAGAGACACTATGATAGGTCCTTACAGCTCTCTACAACTCATTTCCTTAACCTTTTTTCATCTCTCCATGGCCTCAACAACTTCAATTTTCTTTCTTTTTTAAACCTCTTTAACCAAGCAATCCAGCTATTGGTTCCTTCAATTTGACCATTGATTCCTTTAATCCAACCCAGAATCTCATCATTCTGGACAAACTGATGTATGGGTTTTTTGAAATGGCTGCTCTAGGTTACTATAGTACAGTTCAAGATTGGAATTGCAATTGGATTGTCATGTGCCTTCTAACATTTTCTTTAACTCATTCTTGAGTTTGGCCAAGGCTTCATCAAAGGGAATGTTTTGTTTTCGGCTCTACTCTATGATCTAGGCAACTCCCTCTATTAACCTTCTCAAACCCTTCATTCAAGAGGTAAGAAACTTGGTAAGATTTCTAGCTCTACCATTAAATATGTCTTCATTCTTTGATTTCCAAATAGTCCACATTATTTCCATAGTATAGACTAAAAAACATCTAGCTATTTCTATGGTTCACGATTTTTCATTTGAAATATGTAGCAGATTGAAATTATAGTGCAAATATAGCTATTTCAGTGGCTCGTGATTTTTCCATTTAAATTATGTGGTGGATTGAAGTTATAGTGCAAATAAAGGCCATAAAAACCATTGCAGTTTACGCAAGAAAAGATGCCACAAGAAAAAGATGTTTTCTTGGTTCAATAGGTCTATGCCATAGTTACAAGAGGAGTTTGTTCCAATATGTGGTTTCCATGTTTAGATTCTATTTGGTACATAGCTCAAGAGTGTCATGGTTGTTGGTGAGGATTTTGTAGATGTATTTGGCTCTTGTGTATGGAAGCTTGGTAGCACAGACTTGGAACCTTCCCACCAATGAGAGGTAATTAGTCTTCCATTTTCCCAACTTCTTGTCTTTCTCATATTTTGATCCAATTCCACATTTTATTCAAATTTGGATTAATTGAAAGTGGAGTACCTAAATACTTGACCTAATTCTGGCTCTCCACGATTGGCTCCTCGGGAGAGTTGTTTGAGGAAGTGGGCTTCATCGAGTAAAGTAGGTTATCTGTGAGGATTTTATTGTATTTGGCTTTTTTGTATGGAAGCATGGTGGCATTTAGTCAAGAGATTCTCTCTTCCTTGCACTCACACAATCTATGAAGCTCCAACTTTCTATCCTTGAGAGATTCTCTCTTCCTTGCATTCACACAAAATCTCAAGCTCCAACCCTTTATAAGTCTGCTTCATCATCATTGTGTTGGTTTTTTCAAAGAGACCACAGGGGGTCAAATTTATCACACAATTCTTGCCACTAGTTAAATTTCCATCCTAGATAATATGTGAAAGCTATTTGATACTTTTTCTAGTCCACTTTCTTGCCGAACAGCCTTGTAATAGTGGTATTGGCTTATCCCCATGTCTGAGATTCCACCATATTGACTTAACCCCACATATCATATTATTTCCATCAAAATTTCCTTATAGCAAATCATTAATTTGAAGTCCCTTCCAAGATACAACACTTCACTAGGATACTCCTAAAGTGTGGCTTTATCAATCCATTTGATTGTTAGGGCAGTTTCTTGGATTTTAAGATATTTTAGGCCCATCTTTGCGATGTCTTTATTAATAGCACACATTGCCAACTTACTGTATGCCTTTTTGCTTTCTTTGATGTCTGACCACAAGAAGTATGTCTTTTTATTTTTCTTTGCTAGTTGGAAAGGTTTGTATATTCCAATGTCATTTCCCTAGCACAAAAGATGCACCTTTTGTTTATTAGTCAATAGTTTGAAGCAATAGTTGTAGGGTGATTGCCAAATTATAAGACCTAGTTGTATGATGTGATTTGAGCACACAACCTGGAGATAAGGAAAAAAAGAAAAACAATGATGTTGTTGTGTGGAACTATGTAATTTTTCAATTCATATGCATCTACCAAGACCCCACAAAGTTCATCCACACCATTGTTGTCATTTAGATCAATATCCTTTGAATTTTGACTATAATCAATATCCTTGAATTTTTCTTAATAATTGGTATCATTAGTTTTACTCTACTCTTGATTTACTTGTCATGTTTATTGTGATGTTTCTTTTTCCTTCTCTTGTTTTTTCTTATTTATAATCTGATGAATTTTGCAAGTTATCGAATTTCTACTCTTGATGGAATTTTGGTTTTCTTCAATAGCATGGTTGGAGAGGTGTGAACCACCAATGTTCTTTCTTCGAATAGGGTTGTATGATCAAGAGAAATGGAATGCAAGTTCATTGACTCGCTCCATGAGCAAGTCCAACTAGGTAGAAAAGGTGGAGGTGGATTCAAAAAAGAAGCTCGATTTCCATTGAGCGATGCTTCAATGAAGAATTGAAGCTTAATTTAAAGCAAGGATAATTTAAAAAATAAACTCAAAACTTGGAAGATGAGATTCCGAATCATGAAAGATTTGAGAAACACAAGCGGATTTTCTTGGAATGAAACTACACAATGCATGGATGTTGAAGACAGTGTTTGGAATGAACTTTTGAAGGTAAAATGCTATTCGAAATTCATTTGATTTAAGTCTAATTTTATCTTGTAAATCCGACATTGAAAGAAAAATAACCATTTCATTCATTTTTCCAACATGTAAAGGAAGGAATTCAAAAATGCAAAAGTCTACAAAATACAGCCATTCCATTACTATAATGAGTTAGCCTTTATTGTGGGCAATGACATTGCAGAAGGGACTACAGCTGCCACACCTCATGAAACTAAAGAAGGGCATATAATGGATGAGGTCGTCGATCTCGATGATGATGTGGATTTTAATATAACAACTAATATTAATGATAATATGAATGATGACTTTGTCAAATGTAACCAATCATATGCAACTACCAATCAAAGAATTTCTCCACCCTCATCAAGGAAGGGAAATAAGCAGGTGAGCATGGTTGGTTCGATGGACACCATTTTCGAAGCCTTGAATAAGATCCATGATGGCATGTCAAAGTCTTACATTATCAAAGTGAATCAAGAGGATTTTAATTCACCTGCAGAGAAAATGTATGATGCCCTTAGAGTCATTATTGGGCTTAGTGAGGATACAATGATAAGGGCATATCATACATATTTTGTTGAAACTGCAAGAGCAAAAGGCTTTTTGAGAATGAGTGACACTAAGAGAGTCAAATGCATACTACTTAAGTATAGAGGACTCTAGAGTCTAGATAGAACACAACATATGTTTTGTTATTGTTAAAACTTTTTTGATTAGATACATTAACAACCAATTTTTATTGGTTGATTATACTATTTCAGTCACCTTTAAATATGGTTGCTTTATAGCATGCCTTATGAAATTTCTCTATCATTTTAATCAACTATAAATACATTTTCCTTCCTTTATGAGCTTTCAATATGATTGTTATAGAACTTAAGATGACTTTGCACTGAAGAAAATTATGAACGATGCTAATGTAAATAAGAAAATTTTGAATGATGTTGTTGTACAGACCTTGCTAATTGATCTTGGAAGTACAGACCTTTCTAATCAATCAAGAAAATGTGGAGGATGAATTGTTGAAGTTGTTCAAACATGTCTATGTGTAAACGATTTGTACCTAACCTTCACATGTAGAAGCATATGGTTCTAGCATGGACTATAGCTTGTTGGAACAAATGCTTGGCTTTGAATTGCCTTAGTGACTATAAATGGGTTTGGTAAGTTTTGTTTGGTGCAGATGTGCATGAAGGCATAATTTGATGCAAATGAATGATTTGGCACCACTTGAGAATTAGTTCCAATAGCGATTGGCATCTTAAAAAATGGGGTTGTTGAGATTTCTTTGGTGCAGATGAGCTTGAAGGCATAATTTGCTACGGATGTCCAATTTGGCACCACTTGGGGTATAGTCCTGATAGTAATTGGTATCTTTAAAAGGTCTAGCTATTGTCACTTCCTGGTAACAACACACACGATCTTCTTGTTCCCATGTTCATAAGAATGATTCTAAATTATGAACAAACCCTATGACTTATGTTTATTCAAGATGGAAATTTTTAGTTTAGGACGACCCTTATGTGTAGAATCATTTGATTTCCTTTGGATTCAATGAAGAAGATTCATCACAATCTTTGGATCTTCTATATTGTCATCCAAATATTTTAGTAAACACCATGATTGTCCAATAGCTCATCTCTAGGAGTATTAAAAAATGTTTGAGCATACACTTTGCTTGATATGGGGCAAGACTTTGGAAATATCAACTAATGATTCTAGCATCAATTATTGACAAAGGAGTTGTGCACCAAGGGCATGTGGCATTGGTGTGCAATGCCACCATCTGTTTTATTAATTCTTAGTTTTTATATAGACTTTTTTTCTATATATTTTTTGGGGATTCATATGCATAATTTTATGTAGCTCTATAGTGATTTTTTTTCATTAGTAGTAGTTCACAAATTCCCTTGTGATCATGAATGGTCCACTTGGTAGTCAAGGTTATCTGATATATAAGATTTCGACAATCTATGAAAATGAGTTTTAATTTCTGGATTAGATTGTGTATAATTTTTTACCATCAATGTTTTGGATCATGCTACATGATCCATCATCAAGATGCAAGAGAACAGGAAGAACAAAAAATGATAAGTTGCAGATCTAGTAGACCATTAAAAAGGAACAAGAAAGGGGGGAAGTTTGGGTGAGGAGAGAGAAAAAAGTACCAAGGCGACGGGACATGACACTGATCTATAAAAATATATAAAAAATTGATTGAAAACCACTCCTAAAAAATAAAACTAATAAGTCAAAACAAATAAAGATACAAAAATAATAATTTAGAAAGAATAAGAATTGATAGCTCAACACATGAATGAATAAGTGAATAAAAGTATAAACATGATAATAATACTAAACACAAATAATAGTAATAATAATAATAAGATTTAAACTAAGATTAAAACATAATAATTTTAATGAATAATAACAAAGAAATGAATAAAATATTATAACTACACAAGATATAATATTATTCATTTCTTTGTTATTATTCATTAAAATTATTATGTTTTAATCTTAGTTTAATTCCTATTATTATTACTACTATTATTTGCGTTTAGTATTATTATCATGTTTATACTTTTATTCGCTTATTCATTCATGTGTTGAGCTATCAATTCTTATTCTTTCTAAATTATTATTTTTGTATCTTTATTTGTTTTGACTTATTAGTTCCATTTTTTAGGAGTGGGTTTCAATCAGTTTTTTATATATTTTTATAGATCAGTGTCATGTCTCGTCACCTTGGTACTTTTTTCTGTCTCCTCACCCAAACTTCCCCCCTTTCTTGTTCCTTTTTAGTGGTCTGCTAGATTTGCAACTTATCATTTTTTGTTCTTCCTGTTCTCTTGCATCCTGATGATGGATCATGTAGTATGATCTGAAACGTTGATGGTAAAAAATTATACACAATCTAATCCAAATATTAAAACTCACAGTCAAGGTTATGTTAATAGGGTAGAGACATTGAGTCATTCTTTATTAGCCCATATTAGATGAGCAGTGGTTAATTAGAACCCATCTTTGATGAATATGAATGGTCCACTTATCACTCATTGCAGTGTAGTGATGCTTATAGAGTTGAAGACTAGGTCTTCTTTGTTGGTCACTCATTCTTTTGCTACTATGGCTCAAATGCACTTAACAACCATGAATTTTTTTGCATGATCAAGCTTGCATAACTTGATATCAAGTTGTGAAATGAATTCACCTTCAAAATTGTACTACTATCTAGATCTACCTAGCAAGGCTCATTTATAGGCCTAAAGTTTAATCAAGGGCCAATACCACTGAATAGGGCTACTACCAAAATAAAAGGGGACTTTAGATGGGTTTGTTTGAGATGCCAAATTGCTTTCTAATTCTCATATAGCCTCTTCAATGCACAAAAAAATACTCTTTAGATCCTCATATTTGTCCTGAAAGATGCATCCAATTATCATGAGTAAATTTGGCTTCGAAATGGGCCATGTTGGTTTGATCTACATAGTAGTACAACTAAGCAGGTGAACTGGGAGAGTGCCTGAGCTAGGATAATTTGTAAACGGTCTCCAACATTATGGTGTGAATTCACAAATCAGTATAACAAGGATAATTTGTCATAGTAAGTTTCAGAAGTTCATTAAATAGCAAAAGCCTACATTTTGATGTGGTACTTTTACAGAAGAGTTGTTGTGGGGGAAAAAGGTTTTATGTTCTCTGATTGTAGCATTAGGGAACAAAATTACTTGTCATTGATAATCTTTCATTGATTTTCATGTATTTCATATATGTTATTTACACTTATATATATCTAGATTAATTGTTGATATTGAATTTTTCAATAAATATATCTAGATTTCTAAATATTAGATGTATATTAGATTTGTAAATATTAGATGTTTGTATGTTAATATCGGACTTCTTAATTTGTTTGTATGTATATATCCCTTAGCACTTTCCATTAATATCAATGTAATATGAATATTTCTTAATTTGCAGAGTTCTGAATATCAATATTAATGAGAAGATGGTTCAATTTAGATGCTTTTGAGTGTGTATTTTCATATAACAAATATACTTTTGATGTTGCAGGCTTGATGGCTTTAATGAATGTACCAACATGTCGATGTGGTGCAGGCCCATGTTTGTTAAAGACCTCAAACACACCAAAAAATCTCAGACGTACATTTTGGTGTTGCCCAAGCAAAAGAGGGATTGTTAATAGAATAAATTTTTAAGTTAGCATAATGAATGGTTAATTATTATACTAAGAACTAATGAAGATTTTTTGTTGTAAGGACATGATGGGTGTGGATTATTTGATTAGGCGAGTGGTACAGAATCAACAAATATAGTGTGTGACATTGTGCATGACAAAAGAAAAGACTGCAAGTGTTGTAAGGCTCATAAGGCTGAAATTTACTTTTTACAATGTCTTTTTTGCCTTATAATTGCACTTATTTGTTGGGACCATTTGCCAAAAAGTGCATAGCTACAAGTTGTATAAGGATTTATTTCTTTATTTGACCATAACCAGACCAAAATTGGATCATAATTTTCTAAATTTCTTATGTTTGAATGGTCATTTCAAAATAAACTTGGTTTTCTTTAAGAAGATGCACCCCTGTGTTAAACATCTTTTGTAAAAAATATGATAAATGTATTGATGATTCAAGAATTTATATTTTTTATTTATTTAATTGATATAGTTCAATATAGTTTGATTTAAATATATGATTTCTATAAAATGACAAGAAAAACTAATACCAAATTTGATATATTTTATAATTAAATATAATGAAATTTTAAAAAATTCTATCAAATATTTATAATTTCAATTTTTTTAAAATAATAAACATAATTTTAAAAAAATTACCATTAGAATTTAGCTATGAACAATGCAAAAAATCATTTTAAAACAATAGTTTTTTCTTATAAAGAAGATTATAATTCACAATATGCCCTTTGAATTTCAAAGGTTTTTGTATACTTTTCATTCATAACGCTAATATAAAATTAGGATGCTAAAATTTTAATCAAGATAAGTTAAATTTTATAAATTTAAAAAAAAAATTTATTTAAAAGATTACCAAACTTTTAAAAAATAAATTATTAAAATTACAAGAAAATACTTATTCCAATTCCTATTGCAATTATTGCAACCAAACATAGAAGATGTATCTTTTGTCTCTTATTCTAGGTCAACCAAATAGGTCTAAATGCTATTCCAAAAGTTATTTTAAGAATGTACTAATTCTGGAAGAGAGCTTATTTATTCTACATTCAGCAATTCTTATAACCAAACGAACTCTAAGAGAATAAGTTCATCAAACATCAAACCAATTTAAATTTTGTGATTATTACAATTAATGGTAAAGTCAAACCCAAACCCTCTTTGATTTCAAGCCCCAATTTTAGACCCATCCACAGTACCTTGACTTGCAAGGCAACGGCTACCCAGCCAGTTATTTCGACTGGCTGGGTATGCCATGTGGCCCAAGCACATACATAGAAATCGTACATGTTCCTTCTGTACTCTGCAATAGTTTTTTGTTTTACGTGCCATCAAAAGACTGTCTATTCGAAGGACAAGGTTAAAACTTTTTTTCTTTAAGTGTTGAAGAAAAGTAGTAGTATTGTTATTATTAGTTTTACTATATCATTTTTTTGCTTCTTATATATTCTTAACATAAATAAGATATATGAATCATTTCTATTATAATATCTCTATTTTGTAATTAATATTTCTAATATAGTATTAATTAATGTCAAAATTCACTTATAGATCTTATTTAAAATGTAACAATTATTTTAAATATTTATATTATATTTTTACTCTTAACTATAAATTAAATATTGTGCGTAACTATTATAACAAAAAAAATATATCATATTAAATTTAAAAAATCAGATAAATTCATAATTTTTTATAAAATAATTATTATCATTTAGATTTTATAAATATTTTTAAAATACTTACAAATTACATTGTTTTTATTATTTATTTATTTTAGAAAATTTTCAATACTTATTTATGACATTATTCTTATTATTTATTTATTTTAGAAATTTTTCAATACTGATTTATGACATTATTCTTATTATCTATTTTATAATTAAATTAGACATTAGTGCAAAATATTGAAAATTTTAAAGCAAATTTTATTTTATTTGATACAAAAGATTAGAAATGTTATAATTTGAAAAAATCAATATCAGTTAGTTATGTATCCTATAAGGATATTATTATGTCAAATTTATCACCAAATTTTTCTTTAATATAAAAATTGTCTATTATACAACTTATTGTGTGAAAATACACATCAACAAAAAAAATCAATAATATAATGTCAAAGTTGTTTGAATATCTTAACATTTAAATAATAATATATTTAATTTATACTCATACAAATCAATGTCAAAGTAATCAAAGTTTAAAAAATATAATTTAGTTAACTCATATTTGTAACTATTTTTTGGTAAACATATGAACTACTATTTGTAATTACCTCTTTCTTTCTTAAAAAAATCAATTATTAAAACTTCATTCTTTTTAATAATTGATTTTTTTAAAACAATATTTGAACTTTTTTTTGTTTTTAGAGTTTTAATTTTATAATAATAAGTACAAATATGTAAGTTGATAATTTTAAAAATATATTATATACATTGATTTTAATTTAAAATTTATATATGCTTTTACAATATTAAATTATTTTAAAACTAAAAATTCATTTAGTTATGTTTTATGTAGTAATTTTTAACATTATAATATCTTTTTAACACATTTAAATAGAATAGTTTAAGTTAGAATCATTTTTTTCAAAATTGAGAAAATAATATTTATGGTTATAATAATTATAAGTGTAACCTAATAATATCAAATTTAAATATTAAATCAAACGAAATATTTTTAATATCAAGTTAATACATATTATAAATTTGATTGAAAGATATAATTTTAAATAATATTACTATTAAAATATAATAATTATTTCTATATTAAATTGCTTCACAAATTACAAACAATATATAAGTTTATATCAAATTAGAGAATTTCTTTAATTTATGTTTTCATTTTAGAACATTTATCACAATGTTTGTAAATTTATTACATATGAAATTAGAAATACATATCAAATTAAAACTTGATAAAAATTATAATTAGTTATTAAATGCAAAAAAATGAAATCTTTACTTTTAGAAAATTTCAAATAATTGGTAGTGATTTTGTTAACATCAAATGGTAATTTGTTTGTCTAGTATTACGCATTGTTAGCCACCATGCAAATATAGGGTAGATGAGGCTAATATTAAGATATTAATGAAGGATGATTGAATCAATTAGGTTGTTTTTGTGTAGAAAGAAAGAGGTAATTACAAATAGTAGTTCATATATTTACCAAAAAATAGTTACAAATATGAGTTTAACTAAATTATATTTTTTTAACTTTCATTTATTAATCGTTTTCAATTTTGATTACTTTGACATTGATTTGTGTGATTATAAATTAAATATATTATTATTTAAATGTTAAGATATTCAAACAACTTTGACATAATATTATTGTTTTTTTTATTGATGTGTATTTTGACATAATAAGTTGTATAATAGAAAATTTTTATATTAAAAAAAAATTTGGTGATAAGTTTGACATAATAATATCCGAATAGAATACATAACTAACTCATGTTGATTTTTTCAAATTATAACATTTCTAATCTTTTGTATCAAATAAAATAAAAGTTGCTTTAAAATTTTCAATATTTTGCACTAATGTCTAATTTAATTATGAAATAGATAATAGGAATAATGTCATAAATAAGTATTGAAAATTTTCTAAAATAAATAAATAATAATAATTTGTAATATGTAAGTTTTTTTAAAATATTTATAAAATCTAAATGATAATAATTATTTTTAAAAAAATTATGAATTTATCTTTAAAAAAAATTAAATTTAATATGATACTTTTTTTTTTGTTATAATAGTTACGCACAATATTTAATTTATAGCTAAGAGTAAAAATATAATATAACTATTTAAAATAATTGTTACATTTTAAATAAGATCGATAAGTGAATATTGACATTAATTAATCTTATATTAGAAATATTTATTACAAAATAGAGATATTATAATAGAAATGATTCATATATTTTATTTATGTTAAGAATACATAAGAAGGAAAAAAATGATACAGTAAAACTAATCATAATAATACTACTACTTTTCTTCTAACACTTAAAAAGTTTTAACCTTGTCATTCGAATAGACAGTGTTCTGATGACACGTAAAACAAAAAACTATTGCAGAGTACGGAAAAAACATGTACGATTTCTATGTATGTGCTTGGGCCGCATGGTATACCCAGCCAGTCGAAATAACTGGCTGGGTAGCCGTTGCCGACTTGCAAAAGCAAAGCAAAAAAATGGATCATGACGCATTTCTCTCAAGCATGATTAAATCTATGAATCATTAGTCTTGTACTTTCGACAGCTATTTTCTCATCTAAGGAAACCTGCTATGGTTGTACGCTCACTGGTTTAGCCTAAAAATTAGATGGGATAGGACCCATTGTTAAAGTGTTTCAGTACCTGGGATGATGTGGATTTAGTACTTGTTATTTTATTTCTTACCTCTAAAAAGCCACAAATAGTGGGATATCACAATAGTACACCACTGAAACATATCTTCTAATGAAAGAGATTAAATTTCCACAATCCATAGCAATTAAACTGATATATTTCTGGATTTGATTGTGTAAAATCTTTACACAATCAAATCCAGAAATATATCAGTTTAATATCTTCTAATGGACAACAACCAGTCTGCACTTCTTGAAGAATTTTTTTTAACCCAACAAAAAGCATATGATATGACTTCATAGTTAATCAAACAGAACTCCCCTTATTCTATGCAGAAGCCTTCCAAAGTTCCAAGTGACTTGAAATCACAATTAATGATTTTGGCAGGTACAAAATTAAGGTACTCAACGAGCTACATGATTCATCTGTCATTTGTTGACAATCACACCATAGTTGTAATAAGAAAAGTAATAGAAATTGACAACCTCAAATTTATCAAAAATAAATATTCATTCAGAGTTTGCAGAATCAAACAGATTTTTATTTTATTTTTTTTGGTATTGGACAAGCAGGCACAACCACCAGAGGCCTGAATTGTTGGACAGTTACACTAGTGTCCTTTTTGCACCATCAACCCATATGTATGGGACCCCCTCCCCTCTTTTCACTTCGTAGGATTAGGTGCCTTAGTTTGTTTTAGTTATTTGATCAAATCTCAATTTCATACAATTTCTTGTATGGTAATATAGAGACTCTGAAGCAAAGATGAAGATTTCCCACCAAAACAAGTCTGGTTTTAGCAAGTTAAGGATCATGACTAAATCTAGTTTCAGGGCAAAACCAAGATTCAAGCCATCAAATGAAGCTGAAAGTGGAGTATAGTTTAAAAGAAAGGAAAAATGTTAATTCCAATGAAAGAGAGCGTGCACCTGAAGCAGATTTTGATCTCACCAAGTTCAAGATCGTACTTCACCTAAATTTACACCCTCAAGAGCTGGATGCATCTTGGACATCAAGACAATCTCCAGACTCTTATTTCCAATCATCACATCTGATTTGGGCTAATAAAAAGGAAATTTTCACATCATAGACCTGAAAATCAGATCTCCGAAGCAAAAAACCCATGATTCAATGTCAGATTTTAAACTAAAAATCAATCCAAACCATCATGTTCCAAGCAAGGGGAAAGATTTCAAGTATACTACACAAGGCATGTTGAGTAGCCTTGTACTTGGAGAGGTTGAAATCCAATCCCTCCATGTACAACCTTGGACTTGGAGACGTCGGAGTCCTTACCCCGCTCCAAGTCCCAAATTGGAACTTCAACCCCCTAATTCCCACTAGCAGGAACTTCAAACCCCTGATTCCCACCAGCAGGTTAACCTCCAGTTCAGCCTTGAAATTGGATTACCCCGCTCAATATATATACTTGAGAGGATTAGATATTTGGTGTTTCATCTTGCATGTTGAAGTGGTCACAAAACTCGCATTAACAACACTCAAAGTCAAAAAAATGAGTTTGTTAGTTGTTAATATATAAATCCTAAATCTAAACCAAAACGAATGTAATGCTTATGGAGAACAATTCTGATAACTAATTATTTGCCAAGGACCAAGAATTCCCCAGCAAGTTCGAAGGGCATGAAAACCCAGAAAGCCCAGCAAACTAATATAGCCTGGTAGAAATCACATTCATGATATCACACCCTACATACCTTATGCCCAATCACCTTAAAAACCATTTATGATCTGCCGAGATTTCGGACAAGATATTTCTTGCAGATTTCAGGTGTTTTTGGACTTCCAATAGTTCATCCTAGATGACACAGTAATTAGCCTGACAGGTCAAATGGCTATTGATATGATACCATAAAGAGTGGACAATGTATATGTATATACATGTGTATGTGTATTAAATGGAAAAGATGGGACCCTCTTTTTCTTTGTTATTTCACTGGGTTGTCATTCACAAGCCCAGTTCAATGAGACAATGTGCCATGATTATGCCTTAATCTTACTTGAATGGATCTGATGGGTCCCTCTTTTTCTTTGTTGTTTCAGTGGGTTGCCATTTACAACCCCAGTTAAAGGAGACAATGCATCGTGATTGCACCTTTATGCTACTCTAGATTAGCCTGAGTCAAATAAAATTTTGAAACAACTTGGAAGCTGTACCACGTGGAGGAAAGTCTCTTTCTCTTGCACTACTTGCCTGGAAGATGGACTTAAAAAGTTTACAATGAATATTCAGGGGGCATTAAGGTCTGCAATTAGGATAACTGCCATAAACTCGTGCTCTCTAAAAAATAATCTTTGACGGAAAAAAAATTTACCCCATGCAAACTGGAAGTGAGAATGTGAGGAGTGGTTTTTCTTAAGGATAGATCTAAAAATAGCATGTGCTTGTCGTATATCCAAATAATAGACTGTAAGAAAGTGATTGGTATCTACAACCTATATGGAGTTAAAGATAAGTGACATAAATCGAAATAGCAAAGTAAAACGATGAACTGCTTCACAGATACAATTGTTGATGTCTGTCTCCAATGATAAAAGAAGTCGAGATTTTGTTAAAGCCGTCATCCTTGGAGGACATGAAGTTCTATTGAGGGAAAAAAGAAGGGAAAATGATTAATAATATTTAATGTGAATCTATTAAAAACATCAATTTAATAATATTATTATAAACAAAAAGTATTTTAATACTAGCATTAAAGTAAAAAGTAATTTTAAAAACTTAAAAATAAAAATAAAAAGAATATATAAATATTTATAAAGGAGACATCAAATCAAGGACACAAATGGAAATGTTTAAATAAGGTTTTTTGGCTTCATTGTGACATTCAAGTTATCCTTTTCACATCCAATTTTCAAATTCAAGCAGTTTTTTCAATCTAAGGCATCCGAGTATAAATCTTGCTTTGTTTAGGGTTTGAGAGTACAAAAACCCTCTTGAATTCTACATTTTGGATCCAAGATGAAAACTCATTTTGCCAATCTTGTGATTCCTGTAAGAGATCATGATTGTGTTTATTTTTGGTGGATTTGGATTTTGCTGCAATGCTGCTAGACTGTTTTCACAAATAAAATCCTTATTTCATCACAGGCACATATTTGAGAGTTCATATATGAGTATCAGAATTTATGTTGATTAGGACATCCATTGGAGCTGATCACTATTGCTTCATACACAGAGTTATATCATTTTGGCTGCAAATCACACAGGTCTATGCCCCATAAGGGCACTGCGACAACAATTAAATTTGGATGAAGTTCAACGAGGGTAAAAAATTCAACATTAATTTTGCCCTGGGTTGCATGTGTACGCGTACTCGTGTACCCCAAGTACTAGGTACTCAGTGGATAGCATCATAGCTAAGGACCTTGATTAAGATTTATGATTTTTGTTTGTGTATCAGCTTGTTGTTTATCAAGCTCAATTAACAGTAAACTTTATCACTGTTCAAGTCAGAAGTGTTTAAAGTCTGCCTTCTATGTTATGCATCTAAACATTTATCAAATATTATTATTACAAACATATTGCAAATCTGAAACTGCAAAAAATTATGAGTAATTTCCACATAATTTATTATTTATTAAATAAAATGAAATTATTTTAAATTTTAAAAACAATATAAATGTTTTACATTTATTAAATTTGAACTATTAAAAATAAAACAATATATATTAAATTTAAATACATACATAAACAATATATTAAGTTTTAAATATAAATTTAAAAGTTTGGAAAACAAATCTTCAAATGAAGTGAATCACACAACACTTTTGGCTGTTTGGTGGGAGCAGGCAGAAGCAGCATTGTGACCCGACTGATGCAAGAGGTCTTCCTCAATCGGCCATAAATAATGCACCCAGAGGTACCATTGTGCGGGCTTATCAACAGGTCGAGGCTACCTCTAGTGAATTACCACCACTGATTAGTTGTTGGTGGTTACTTCCAGCAGACCATCACTTCACATGCTTGATTGATAGATGTCAGATGTCTTCAACTCCTCTCAAACAGTGGACCTCTCAATCTTGGAACCGCACAAACTTTCATTAATAAGGCCAAGTGTGGTTCTGCATAAATTCTAAAGCAAATTCAAATGATTTTTTTAGTTTTTTAACTTTTTATTGTAAAACACAAAAATTTGAACTTATACATAAAGTTCAGCAAACCCCATTGACAGAGGCAGGATCTATCTGCCACCTTGTTGAAGAGCTCAGGACAGAAAATACACGATTTTAATGCTCCAAATGTGGCAATCAGCAATCAAGTTGTGGATAATGCAGCATGGGAGCATTTCATAGCTTTTGTGCAGAATATCTTGAAATGCAATTCGCTGTCTAGCAGCCTTAATGCTGATTTACAAGATTATACATCTCCTTAGTTTTAAGAAGATTTAATACTTGCATTTACCTCAACAAAGACTCTGGTATTACAAAGCCCTTAACTTCTAAAAATCATTTCAATTTTCTAGAATTGATCCCATTTCAACCATGTAATTAGAAAATCTTCTCTTGAAAACACATTCAATTAGCTTGCACTCTTTTTACACATGAAAATGACTGCTATCATAAAGCCAGCTACACACAAATAAGTAATAGCTCTGTAATCCACTGAACTGGGCATATACTTATAACAAGCTATCTTACCCTCTTCTGGTCATGTAAACAATAGCCATCACTGACCACAACTGATTCAGGAGCATCTTGGTTTTGCTTGGTGGCTACTTTGGAGTTCATGGGAAGAGGCTCGGTAGTTGCTTCGGTGGATGCTTGGACTGGTACTCAGTTGAAGAAGGAATTTGGTGCTCGGCATACACTAGGACTCGGCATGGTCTTTGGTTACTCGGCATCGTTTGAGAGGAGCTCGGCTTTGCTTAGGAATTTGGTTCCTCTTGTAGGACATGTATCTAATTTTTTAAAATGAGTTAGAGAATGAAAATTTCAGGGATGGAAGAGGGCCTAGACTTCTACCTACGTTTCGAAGCTCAAGTTCTAATTCATTCGGAGCTAGAAGATATCGCTATTTTACCAAGACATCGATTTTGGGAATTTAATTGTTGTAGGAGGCCGACTTTAGCATTTAATTTATGTTTTTGTATTTAATTTGTGTTTTGGGCCGACCTGTGGCTTAGATTGGTATAAGTAGGAGTTGTGGGAAAGTCTTTAGGCATTATTCATCCATGGAGGAAAAGTAGAGAAGCTTGGAAGAGCGAATTTGGAGGAGGGCTAGTAGCTGCGGCTTGGATAACAAGCAGATTGCTTGGTGGGCTTACGAGCACAAGTTGAGATCTTCTTTGGAGGTTTCCACCAGAGTGAAGTTCTAGACTAGCTAGGGTTTGGATTAGATCTTGAGGGATCTTGCAGAACTATTACTTGCTTCATATTTGGCCGTAACCGGGAAGGCCTTACAGCCCGGCACATTGCATGTAATCAGTTATATTTTATGAATATATTATTGTGATTTGGTATCAGATCTTGCATTGTTGCTTCTTGTTATTATGTTTCCGCTGCATGGTTTTATAGCAGGGGGCTAGGACATCTCCTTTGGGGATTCTCCTGCCTTGCACTGCGTCAACAACTATTGACGACCGTGCCATACACTATTTCCAATTAATCGATAAACAAGAATGATACTAGAAAGTATTTTGATCTTCACAAAGAAGCCTAATGATGCAGAATAGCTGTCCATGTTTATATTACGGAATCAACATGTAGTAAGTCATTGCACAACATTCATGCTTCCAGTAAAAAAACTTTATCTAGCAGAAAAAACCCAAATATTTCTTCTATGATGCCAAAGCTCTTGAAAAATGAGTTCAATGGTTCTGTCAGATTAAAATATTCGCTACACTGAGAAAGTAACTAATTTTCAAATTGCCCAATGAAGACGAAACATCATCATTCATATGATACATTGATTAGTAAAGTCCTAATGTGCATTAGCTTTGGTTCAAACTAATGATGCCACAAAAAAAGTACAATGACAGTAGCACTGGACCTTTAAAGTATAGACCACTATTTCAATAAAGAGGATCTACAAGTAGAACTTCGATAAAGCACTGGAAAATTATGTGCATATATAAATTAGATAAATAGAAGGATGGTTCATGCAGTGTCAAACATTCTAAAAAGTACAAAACGTTCAAGAAAGTTCAACCTTCTAGAACCTTCTAAGTAATTTTCAAGCTAACCACTGCAAAGTTTCTCAAGTGCCAAGTTCTCATCTCCTCCACATTTTTCTAAAGCACTTCTCACTGTGCCTTCAGGAAAACCCATCTCAACCAACTTTTGCACCTGAAAAAACATTACCATTGTTAATCACCTTGGCAGAAATCAAGTGTGGAATACACTTTCCAAGAATATATTAATATCTCATTGATCAATAATTAAACCACAAAATATCAAATAAACAATTTGCTCAAAAGTAAAAATGTTTATGATGATCATTAAGCATTGACATTTGAACTGCAAATAACATATGTTAATCTCTGTTGTCTAGAAGCAATACAATATCAATTTGGAATTGCATCAATCATCCTACCATTTGCAGAATATAAATCTATCCCTTTTATGTTTGCAAGGGTTTCAAGTGCATGTCATGTTTTAGAATTATATAGCCACTGTGAGCAGCACATTATGTTGGTTTCTAAAGAAGGGGTAAATAGGTAGTTTGTCATGTTTTAGATTTATATAGCCACTGTGAGCAGCATATTATATTGGTTTCTAAAGAATGGGTAAATAGGTAGTTAGCCAGGATTTTCGAAAAGCCGTGAATCTGTCAAGATTAAGATTTTACCCTGCCTAGTACCACATGGAGTAATGCTTTAATGCAGAATTTTCCTAGTATTAAAAAACAGAAATTGCACCATTAGCACGAATGCCACGAAATAAAAAGAATAGAGCATCACCCAAATGCTTTGATGTTAATAACTCGTTATGTCTAATATTACCACTTGATCATCCAAATTTTTGAGGGAAGTCGCACACAGCTTCACTTGATTTGAGGTTATTATTCTCAAGAATCAAATGCTAGCCCATTCTTGTGAGCATACCCAGGTTAAAGGCTCAACTGTGGAAACAGTACTATACTAACTGGGTGCAAGCAAAGAAGTTTGATGATATCTTGGATCAATGATAGCTCTCGAGTGAGATTAATCAGCATTGACCACATGATGTATAATCCCCATGTGCATATGCAAATTAGCACAATGAAATGCTACCAATTTGACCTTCACCTTCAGGTTGCAATCATCAATTCACTTGTGTACCCTTATTTTTCATCTTGTGGTAAATAAGCTAAACTTGTAACTGGATACTACCTTTGGATCAATTATCTCATGAAAGAATTCTATTAGAAAAAGTCAGAAGTAAACTATTAACTGACTCTAGTAAGCACTTCTACGAAACACTTTAAATTATGATATTTGCAAATATTTAACACTTAATAATCTATAAGAGCTAGTAGATTTCCACAACCCATGAGCTCTGTCAATGTTGTTTCTGGATTTGATTGTGAGTTTTTTTGCATCAATGTTTCAGATCACACACTGTGATCCATCATCAGGATGAAAGAATGAAAACCAAAGGAGAAAGTGAATCACTTAATAATATACCCTTATTCCATTTAGGTTTCCACATACGGCTTGAATCGCGGAGTCTGTAAAATTGAAGTAGGAAGTCAAAGTGTAATTATTATATGTGGATCTTCACCCTCTAAGCAATTACATCTATTTGCATATCCATTACAAATTGCAAGCAAAGACTGAGGAGAATTACTATACATTGCACAAAGATGTTAATGAAGAAACACAGGTCTTGAATCATTCTCTTTGGGCAATGGCAAGTAAGGAATTGTAGTCTATTTATTGCTACAAACGTGAGGTCATCAAGACAACAAATGAACCAACTGCTTAAACATTTGAAGCGAGGTAAAAAATATGCCTCTTTGAACTTGAAAGAACAAACCATGTGTTTACAGGTCTCAAGATGGATAATTGTCTAGAACTAAAGAGATTGGCAAATTAACAGGGGATGAAGGAATAAAGATGTTTAGGGAAGAGTATATATCCTGAGCAATAAAACATTTAAAGTTTTTAACACTCAAGGCATGTTATCAGCTGTAGAGATATGTTTCCTAGTCATAGCTACAATGTGTTGTAGAGTGTTTGCTTTGAGAATTTGTGTTTTGTGGCAAGAGAAAATATTCAATAAAGAAGCCAGAAGAGAAAATATTCATTAAACTTAAATACATTTTAATTATGTTATATTTTAATTTTATTACTTACAATTCTCGTTTAAATGGTTCTTTTGTTCTATATTTTAAACTTATTATTAAATTCTATTCTTAAAAGAAGCCATCACAATTTCCAAGAATCAACTGCACAAATGGGAATCTTTTAAATATGCAAATACCACACTTAATAACTTACAATAAGACTATTCACATATTACACCTCCTAGTTACTATTTGAACATACTTAAATTTCCCAAATCTAAGGCTCTGAATTGTGATAAAAGGATTTCCAAGCCTGATTTCAGACTCTTTTGTGGGAACTGATAAGACTCTTTAATCTAATATCTTTGAAATGTTTCAATTACAGACTAACTCACGAAAGTAGTGGTAAACAGAATCCCTATTTGTCTCCAGAGAGGTATAATCACAAGAATTTAGATGCGAAATCAGAATCTACCATGTTTATAGCCTTGTTACAAAAAGGCTTGCATAGTTCCACTCAACAATTGTCTTTCTAGAAATGCTTACAAAGGTCTCAAAACAACAATATGAGTGCTGGGCATCCAAATATTAAAAAAAATTACAACTTATAAACTATGCTTGAATACAGACAAAAAAAGCATAACCCCATATGTCTGTCACCCGCCAAAAACATTTATCATCAAGCACTTAACACAAAATGATGGAAGCTGTAGCTTTACTCAAGAATTCCTTCTTGTATAATGTCCATAAGATATTGAGCTACAAAAAATAATATAACAGATCAATCTGCAAAAATACTTTGAGCTGAGAAACTCAATTATGATTTTTATTCTGATTGATATTGGGCAATATAATCGAAGGACACAAAATCTAATTGAAGTTTTGCATTCCGGTCATCTTGTAAAAATGATTGAGAAAATTAGACAAATTTTACTTCCAACCAGCAGCAGGTTCTTTAAATTGGACTTAATAACAAAATGAGATTCCCTCTCAAATTTCCTGCACTGCCCCTGAAGAAGGCCCTGTTAGCCTAGCCTAAATCCACATATATCTGCAAGGTATGATGTGTACTTTAGCTTCATTTAAGGATTTTATTTTGTACATGATTGGTAGAACAAGGCATTGTACTAGAGGTTCGTTGATATCAAATCAAAAGTTACCAGTAGCCTAAATCCATACATATCTGCAAGGTATGATGTGTACTTTAGTTTCATTTAAGGATCTTATTTTGGACATGATTGGTAGAAAAAGACATTATACTAGAAGTTCATTGATATCAAGTCAAAAGTTAGAGGCTCCAGTATATTATCTCATCTAAGAACTCTTCATTTTAACAGTGTGAATTTGCCTGTCTGACATTACTACGGGAGGATAACAAGGAGAAAAACATGCTTATGATTTATGCCTCAGCTTGACAAAACATCAACTTAAACAGTACCTATCAATGTCTTCAAAAGGTTATCCTAAAAATGCAAACAGCTATCTTACACCACATATATCATACCAGTTAGTTTATTTGTGCGAAAGACCTACAATTTTATATCGTTCCAACATATGTTTTCTTATTAAAAAATTTGGTCAAGAAGATTAGTGCAATACCAAAACAAATCATACCTTCTCTTCCATTCCAAGAGATGTCTGTTTTGCAAAAGTTTCAGTCCAATAACGTGCAGTGCCCACAAAAGTTGGGTAGTCTCTCAAGTACTACAGATATGAGAAACAAAAGTCAGAAAAACCTATAAAGAATGCAGCACAGTTTAAAAAGCAAAAAGGTATATTAACAGCTAAAATGCTATAGACATATTTTGACACTACCTGCTGTGCTACCACAGCATCCTGAGGATCACTGGGTTCTGGTGCTGAAAGTAAAGCTTGCAAAGAAAGTAGTGCAGTCTTTAGTGTAAGTGCTGGACTCCACTGATCTTTTAAAATATCCAGGCATATTGCACCATTTTGACTGCTAATATTAGGATGCCTACATAGATGTCACAGTTAAGTGGAAATAGAATGCAAGTTAGAACACATTCTTATTATTAGAAATAACACGCTGAAAGTATTCGTGACAGTTCACCTTATGGAATATAACACAGAATTATGGCATTGCCATTCTTAAATGAGCAAACACCAATAAAAGACAAATGTTCAAGAGGAATTAAAAGTACCCAAAGTCAGATACAGCGTAATTATATCATGGATTGCCTTTATGTTTCATGTGACTGTTTAACGAATTCCCTACTTCAGTTCTACTACAGACTCATAGAGACAGCTAGAAATAGCACCACATGCAATGGGAAAAGCAAATGGCTGTAGCAAATATACATCAAACTTAAGCATGTCATCTAGTGATGCAACAAGATAACAAAAATCTTTGACCAAATCCAGTAATCATTTTCTGCATACAGAGGAGAGCAGAAATGCAATTAAGAACATGAAACATACTTATAAGTCATAATGTGTGTCCACAGAGAAAGAGTACCACTAAAAAATATTCAAAAGATGAAGCTCGCTAATAAAAAATCATTGAATCAAGAAAGACATTCAAATTTCCCACAAACGCACAAAGATGATACTCTTTAATAATATAAAAAAATTAAGAAAGTGTTGCCAATCCAAACACTCAAAAGATTCAATGAAAAGCAAAGACTGGGGAGAGACAGCCAAAACGTTGATTGCAGAACATCCAGTCATGTGATCATTATCAATAAGTTAGATGTGCATTATAAGCTATTACATTCAATTTAATCTGGGTCCCTATCGCACCATAAATACCTTGGTGAAATGCCAAAAGACTGTTGCTACTGTTGAAATGTCCTATTTGTCTTGTCTTGTGCATTATAACCATTGAACATCTATTGGACCTTTGGTTTCTTCTTTATATTTCAAATGGTGCACCTTCCTACAATATACATATGCAAAAGAATAGCTTATGTTCATTTAATAAAAGATTAAATCCTAATAATTTCGAAGCCAGGACCAGATTTTAAATGATCGAGTCTGAGGTCATGCCGCACAACAAAGATAACATTTCTGGACAACAGATTCTCGGTATGCATGGCTGTCTAGTTTGATAAAGAAAATTAACAAGCACTAAAAACGCATTAAATTGTTAATTTATTTAGTAAGGTTTTGTCAGTTCATAAGAACTTAAAGACCTTGTAGGAGAAACCGAGGAAAAAAGAAGAACTCTTTACCTCAAGAATATTATCATCTATAAAAATCAAATAGATTTTTTAGTTATTGCCTATGAATCAAGTGCACGTTATCCTCCAGTTCTGGTTTCAATCATCAGTTAGAGTTTGGTACTAAATAGAGCAATCTTAGGCTGAACCAAGTCAAAGAAAGGTATTAATGGATCTCCTGCTTTTCTGAAAACGCATGTCCCGGCTACACAAGCCAAGAAGGGTCCACAATTATTCATGTGAAGCACCCCTTGCAAGTGTATAGAAAAGTTGATATCCTTAAGGAGCAGTCGACACTCCACAGCAAGTCTAACTCTATCACTTATATAATTATATCTCTCTTGTTATTCTGTGTCCCCGAGAGAGCAATGGTAGTTGTTGTATGTAAAGACCTTGTATAGCTACCCTAACCTGGCCCCTTTCAGCTTGTATTCATGAGTTGAAAATTTTCTAGAGCAGTCAACAAAAATACAATTAACTATTCAAAATACTCTGAAAAACATCTAATCATTCCACACTCTAAAATAAAAAATTCATATCCAGGAACATAGATATCACATCTGTGTAAAGCTCATACCAGACTTTTGTTATAAACTGCATCTTTGGGGGTTCAAATGGATATGCCCCTGCACAGAAAATTCAACCACCATGTCAGAACCAGTCCATATAATTTGCAAGTTAAATCTCCACTCTTTCTTGTGTGCCTTGGGCTCTAAACAAAAACTGCAACCAAACACACATCCCATTGCAATACACCTAAACAGAAGCTAATTTAGATCTTGTAATCCATTTATTCTAAAACATATATTACTTCTACTTTTAAACATATAAATAAAAAAGAAAACCTTATGTTCCACCCAAACTGAATGTATACATGCAAAAAAATGCCACACTCGATTATAGTGAGTTGGAATCCAGGAACTTTCTATTTAAACAAGGTTTATGATCTTTCCCTTGGCTGGCATATAAACATCTGAAACCAAAACTTACATGTGTCTGCTTTGAATATATTTCTCCTCCAAAATAAAAGCATATCCTGTATAGCACTCAGCATTAGCAATTTGGGGCAATATATTGCTTGACAGTTTGAAAGCACTACAAAGCCATTCCATTCAGAACCCACTATACTAGACCAGCAAACCTTACATTTGAATTTACTGAATTTTCAACCCATTTTCTGCAAAATCTATAGAATTTCACAAATGAAACATCTGAGTCAATAATATATTTTGTTTCTACTTTCCATTTGCATTGAGCTGCAATTACAAAGGGTGATGTTCATGCCACTGGGATGTCTTTCTCTAGACTGCAAAATGTCGAGAACAATTTTTTTGAACAAGTATTTTACCACAAAAAAGATAATATTCTCGCTCTCTTTCAGACAAGATAATCTAGTTAATTACCATGACTCCAAGAAATTACAATCAAGAGATCCACAGTTGATTACTTGGCATGGTAGTGGCAAATCAGGCTTTTTGGTATTTCCAAAGATTCACAATTTCCACTCACACTATTACTAACACCTTGTGAACCCTCAAATTGTCCCTACTCTACTACTAACAACATTGTGAACCCTATCCGAAAGCATTTTCCACAACGACTATAACTTAAAATCTCATTTACCTATTCACTAAAAAGCTCAATGCCTAACCTATAGTCTTATTTTAAACAGGAAAAAAGACCACATCAAATATCCAGGATTTAGAAATGCAACTTCATTGCAATTTCTTGTAACTGCGACCTCAATTCCATTTGACAGTCCAGAAATTCCCCTTCCTCGTATATTAGTAGACGTGGGAATGCCAATGTCCCAAGCAGAATCAAAGAACCAAATATGTAGTGTGTTCTAAATCCTTTATCTCAAACAAAATCAAATGCAATCCCTGAAGATGAGCATACAGCAGCCATGGAAACATAATCCGTTCACTATCAAGAACAAAGATCCAAATAAAAACAGGTCTCTCATATTCAGATCAATCTACTATGTTCTAAGCCAATTCTAATAAAAACATAGACCTAACCAAATTGTATACACGCTGCTTCGTGCAAACAAGTATTTCTTAACCCGTGAACCAACAAGAGAAAAATCTAAATAAATTGGGTCCCTGGCATATAGCCTCAGTAACTGAATTTTTTTTCCGTTTTTAACTAAAAAGGCCTAAAATCGGACGCCTAATATTATGCTCAAATAAATATGTTTCACCATTCAGCTCAAACAAATATACTTTAGAAATTACTTACAATAATGGAAAACCAAAACAAACTGGTCGCCATGTATTCAGCTCAAACAAACAAATATTACTTATAACCCGATTTGTCATAAAATCAATGAAAAAATCAAATTGGATTCCTCATACTTTGCTCAACAAAATTAAATTTGACATGCAACCGACTAAAAATAGACAAACAAACTGGGGGCCCGGCATTCAGGTCCCAAAAAAATATTACTTATCCAGATTTCTAACAAAAACAGAAACCTAAACAAATTAAACGCCCCTGATGTAACGCTAAGAAAAATAGTTGTTGACCTGATTTCTACAAGTAACAAAAAAAAAACAAATGGGTACCGAGAATTCAGCTCAAACGAGCGCACCGTGTCCTAATTTTGTAAACCCGACTTGGAGACAGACCGAGCCAAAAATCAAATTCAACAAAAACTCAAGGACGGCAATGACTAAACAGGCATTACAAAGGCGCAAACCAAGCCCCAATTCCAAAAATCCAACTTAGAGACCAAACCAAATAGCAAGCACAGCAAATGACTAAGCAGGCCTTTCAAACAATCATACTGCGTGAACCCAACTCGGAGATCAAGCCAAAAATCAAATGCAACAAACTCGTAAACAACGAATGAATAAACAAGCATTGAGAATTGAGGACTAGTGTACATTACCAGGCAAGCGAATGTCTATCTGGAAAGTGCCCTCTTCATAAGGAGTGTCCACGGGACCTGCGATTGTGCCACACAGATGACTAACATCATGGTCTCCATACAGCTTGATGCTTATTCCCGATGTCTTCTTATCCCTCTCTATTTCTGTCAGTTCCTTCTGTACTCGCGAGGCGTCCAGCATTTTGGTATGCGCAGTGCCCAACGCAGGTCAAAACGAAATGTAGTCACACTTGTGCTATGAAACCTCTTTCCTCCTGAAGCCCAACCGGGAAAAAATACTTTGTTTAAGGTATGGGAATGATGGATTTTATAGTGCGGGAAAAGAATTCATTGGGGAAGCATAGACTTGGAATTCGATTCCTGGAGGTTGGGCTGTGGGGACGGAGGTTTGGAAGGGGGTGGCAAAGCGGGACCATGGATTTCTAAACCTTACTCTCAAAACTCAGCTATTTCATCATGGTAAATTTATGGGTTTGCTATTCATATAGATCGGTGGTTTAGGGTGCTTGAAGAGAGCAGTTTTCAACGGTTTTTAATTATTATCTAAGTCCATAAATATTTCTAATTAAATGGTTTATTTATTTGTATTACTATATGATGTCTAGTGGTTTTGTTTTTTTAAAATTAAATTAGTTTATAAAATGTGTAGAGATATTTTTAGAAGTTATTTTGATGAATTAAGTGTTATGATAAATATAAAGGATTATATATAATTCAAAAATAGAGTTGGGAGGATATAAACTAAAAATGAGTCTAAAATCGAAAATTATAGCTACACATTTTTGTCAAGAGCCTACAACACAATGTTAATGTTAACTTGTGAGCCTCTCATCTTAGGTTGGAGTCTACTCTAACTTAACACAAAAAAATAATTAATCTTAAAATAAAAGTTGATAAATTAATTTTATAATTAATTTACAATTTAACTAAAATAAAATTTGTAAAAAATTTAAATATACTTAAAAATATTATTTATTTATATTTAAACTATCATATATGAATAAAATGATCATCTGAAAAAAGGAAAATAAGATGATGGAAGGTAAACCAAAAATAATTTTAGAAATAAAGACTAAACCAATTTATAAAGCTAAAATTAAACTAATTTAAAAAATAAAGTATAACTTAAATTATTTTTAAGAACTAAAATCAAATTTGGATTTTCCAAAAAAAAACATAGATTAACTTGTTGTTTTTTAATTCATATGTTAATTTCTAAAAAAGTAATGAAAAAATAAGAGAAGATAATTGAAGGATATAGTAAAAAATAAATAAAAACTATATATATATATATATATATATATATATATATATATATATATATATATATATATATATATATATATATATATATATATATATATATATATATATATATATATATATATATATATATATGAAAAGAGGGTTGACAATTTTCTAGCAAAAAAATTTATTTCTAGGAATAAACTTCTCATATAAAGTCGATCAGCTTAAATAAGGGCAAAGTATGGAAGTAGAAAACACTAAGCAGTTAAAGTAGTACTAGTTGATGGAGGTGGATTTGGATCATCATTTTTTCTCCATACACCAACAGGGTCAAAACTAGGACTTGGAATAGACCAACCATCAGTTGTTTCATCTTCCTCTCGACTAGCCTTTCTAGTTGGAGAAATAGCTAGGGAAAGTTGGGTAACCACTTACAAGAGAAAGGCCAATCAAAATCACCACTTGAACATATCCATCTTATACTAAACAAGAGGAAGGAACACCAATAGCAAAGGGTTATCAAGGGGCAAAACCATCGGGAGGTGGTGAAGCTAACTTTTAATAAAGAAATCTTGAGGATCATTAGGACACCATTGAGAAGCATGAGAAAGCGATGTGTGAGAATGCCTGGTAGAGGAACTGGGGCTACAGTGACAGACACATGATGGAGAAGGCATGCCAAAAATAGAACCTATTCAGTGGGACTCTAGCAACCAGACATGGAGCATTGCCCCAATGCTACCAAAGATCTTGCAAATAGGCCACTTCAAGAAGCATCTTATTTACATGTACTTGAATTTGTAACATCACATTATTGTAAATACATGCTTTAGAAAAAATAGAAATAGAAGTATCTATAGATGAGTGGGTGAATATAAGGACATTTTTATCCTTCCAAAAAGCAAATAAGATTTTCATCTTACCAGCATGCCAAATCTGAAGAAATTGAAAAGGAAATCTAAGAGAATTTTCTGACAAGACTTTATGCCAAATAAATAATTTTGGTCAAAAAGGGCTAAAAAATCATGAATCCAAACCTTGAAGAATTGTGCCCTTCTACAAAACTAGAAAATATGAAGAAAAGATTCAGGTTGGCCACAAAAAAGATAGCGATGTTTGGTAGCCCCAAATGCTAAAAATGGGAGCCCAAAGACAAGCCCTAGAAAAGAATACACTAGGCAAATGAGAAATTTTGAGCTTTGTGGTTGTAGACCAAATAGTTAAAGACCTCCTTCTCTAGGCAGCCTAAGAGGACTATAATGCCAACAATGGTTCAAAATGGAGGACCATAGGCATGTGGGGTGAGAGCCAACAAAAACCCAAATGAGATTTATTGCTGGAAAATGTTGTTTATGGGTATTGTTTGCCCTCATAATTTGATGAATAACTTCAACATAATGCTCAATTCAAGGATAATTGATCCATTTTGAATAGCAATCTTTCCTCAGTGAAGATTCATTTAATTATAAAACCACGTACATTTACTTGAAATGGGTCAACACTATATATGCACCAAGAACTAAAATCAACCATGTTAGAGGAAACTTGTTGAAAGAAAATTCTATTTTATGGTTGTTGGAAGGAAATAAATCAAAGTGAATACTAAATCTAAATGCACATAACGACATTTGTAACTAACATTGTTGATCACATTTTTCTTGCTAAACTCGTACTATAGTTATCAGTCCTTCTGGCTATAGGAACATGCAACTACTTACAAAAATACAAATGACTTATAAAATGAAGTCTATGGTACTACAAGAAAGGAACTAAGCTAACAAGGACTACTCACCAAGTGGGCCCCCTTGGGTGAGAATCCAAAGAACTCAAAGATAGTTTATATGCTTAAAACATTCATTTTATTAACTATCAAAGAAACATTACATGATTTCAAGTTACACAAAAATAATTCACTAAAATCAATGGTATATTCAAATCCTCAATTCTCCATCCTTCTCTTGTAGGAGAGGAGAGTATTATTTAAAGGAAAAATTCAAGTGTTAACTAAATTCACCATAGAAAAATGCAGAAACATTATTATATTATAAGAGATGAGGCACATACATTATTACAACATAAAATTCACCATTCAACATAAGCCCTAAAATCTAGGTACTATTACATCCTAGATCTTATCAATCTTAAGAACACTCCTGATGACTCAAATTGTTTTGGCTATCAACATAATTGACTACAAGTTGATTCTTATGCCAACATCGTATGTTGCAAGATTTAGTCTCTTGGTTAATCACTTTAGGTACTTCCTTTGAACTACTCCAATAGTTTTCATGCATCATACATGCTAAAACAAAAACTTGAGACAGTTTTTGCACAAATCATGCAACATATTCATTCATCAAATGATTAACTATAATCTAATACACATTCATATAATAACAAGTATGAGTTTATATCGCATATCATTATAAATGGCTATCCATAGTTTTTATCCTGGTATCATAAAGTAAAAATAAATTAACACAATCTTAGTGGCAACATGCCACTTAAGAAAAAAAATTATGACACAATTCTGTAAAACATGGAAGCCCAACTTAAAACTTGAAGTCTTGATAACACCTAGACCTAGCAACTTCTATAAAAAAAGGGCAATACTATGCACCATCATTGCTCCCTACTTAAACTAGTGTTGGTCCTCCTGCATGTGAAATTTCTTACATGAGCATAAATCATGAAGTTCCCCATCGTTGTTTCCCTTTTTCCAGTACTTCCAAGGCTCCAATAGAAACCTTTGCTATGTTGCATCTTTTCCATCGTAGAATTCTTTTCTTCTTGATCCAACTCATTGTCTTCAATACCATATAACAACCACATGAGGATAAGAGGCTAGAAAGTAAAGGGAAACCCTAAGAAGTAACCTCTCAACTCCTCTCTCTCCTTTAAAACCTCTCTACCAAAGGTAGCTCTCCACTATGTCTTCTTCAACTCATAGGAGTAAATTCACCCTAAAACTCACCATGACCATGGTCAACTACAAGTAGGATGGATGGACTCCCAATTTACCTATTTCAACCATTTTTGGCATCAAATTGTTCAATCTCGCATTAGTCCTCTTACCGATCTCATAAATCCCTATATTTTAGGGTTAGTAGGCTTTTAGGTCTAATTAGGCCCAAAGATGAGGTTTTTGTCTAATAAAACTAAAACTTGTTAAAGAATATCAAAAAAAACTTTTTATCTAGAAACCCTTTTGGGATGATTAATAGATTTTTAGGGTTTTGGGTCCTCCAAGGTGATTGTATTGTATTATTCCCAAACAGGCCTAATAGCTTAAGGGTTTGAACTATTTCAAGTTTCTTGTTCCAAAATTGGTCCAAATGGAATCACTAACACTTGTCCTTGATTATATAGTTCCCTACACACTCAACAACACCATAAAAATCTCTTGGTACACTTACCAATCCATCCATCCATCCTTTCTTTCTTCAAGTGCAATTGTGCTTGCCCCTAACTATGTGTTGTCTTGCCTAGGGAAAGCCATCAAAAATAGTAAATATCTTCATCTACACCCTAAAAGTGGTATATACACTATATAATAATTTCACGTTCATATCCAAAAGATCCATGATGGTCCCACAGTGGGGTGTCTTGAAAGTGTCTTTATTATGTTATAAACTCAACCAGAGCCAATAAATTGGCAGTAGATAAAATATTTTACTAATAGAACAAAATTGCTTATTTACTCATACCAATGCACACAGGGTAAGAAAACAATCAAAGTGAACTGTGAACAATGAAATTAAAGTAAATTCAATTCGTTAGATGATAGATGTCTTGGTTGCAAGCAAAACTATGATGAATTTGATAAAAAATCACTTGAGTTTGCTATTGAATTTCAACCAAATAATCAATCAAACCCTTTCCAAAGTCATGTATAATCTTACACAAATCCCCTTGACATACCTCGACCACTAGAAAAGACCCATAAGTGATTCTTGGCATTTTGCATATTTTTACCAAAATGTCATCATGACAACATTGTAAAGTTGCAATGTTGTCAATGACATCTTTGTAACATTTTACAATTTTGACTCTTTTCAAACCATGAATCTTCCCAACTGATGCATAATGGTCACTTAAACATTGTTAAGTTCTTCTATTATTATTCTTACCCTTCTCAATAAATTTAGAGGTATTTTACATGTTTTTCCCAATGTTGTCAACATTGACAATATTTTGACAGTATTGACAACTTTTTTACATCACTTGGAAACTTTTATCCAAAAAACCTAACTAACATCCAAAAAAATATAACACACTCTCAAGACCCTCTTGGGTTCATTATTCATTAATGATCTAGCTAGGATCATTACAACCTAAACCGACTTAGGGTTTTAGCCTAAACCCTAGGTGCTCCTGCACCATTCCCCCCTGCAACAAAGAGGTCATGTCACACCTAGTGTTAAGAGGTCAATGATAATGCCAAACTTGTTGAATTCATTCTTTGTTACCCAAGTGATCCTTGAGTCAAGTTGATGCTTCCACTTTATGAGATCCTCCATATACACCCCATGCCTAGTCTTCTTCTTGATTCTTGAGTCTAGGACCTTCTCTACATATGGTTGCTTCTTTGATGGTATAGACACCTTAGCAAGGTACTTACCAAACTCTATCATATTTTCCTTCTATGTTACTATATCATCTTAAAATGGAAGCACTTCCATGCTAAGAACATTTAGCCATTCTTAGGGAGTGTTTTGGGTCTTCATCAAGTTATCCCCTACTTTTTGTCCCCTTCTCATCTTCTGTGCCTATTTAGGGCTCTATTTGGGCCTCTGTGGGCACTATTTTTCCCTTGTGGTTCATTTTCTAGGGCTCCTTAACCCCTGCATCAAGGTTGACCTCAACCTTGACCTAAGTCAAGGATGACCTCAACACTACCCTATGTCAAAGTTGACCTCAACCTTGACCCAAGCCCCCCTTTTCATCAAAAATTTTGTCAGATGTAGGAAGAAGTTAAAATTTTTGTTTTCTCACTTCTGGGTTAGCTATTTCAGGCTTCAGAACGATAAGCCCTTAAATTGTATTTAATCTAGGTCTATTTCTAGGGATTAGGGCTTAATTGGAATTTAATTCTCCTATGTCAGCCTCTCTAGAAGTTTGTGTCATAGACTAGTATATAATTAAACCTTCCTCGCTCATTTTAAATACACAAGATAGAAGCAAGGAGATATCCACTTTTCATGAGGAGATATTTACCTGTCATGATCAAGCATCTACCTTCCATTGAATTCAAGCAAGCAAATCAATTGAGAAATCAATCACCTATTCAAGCATTCAAGTTCATGAGAAATCAATCACCTATTCAAGCATTCAAGTTCGTGAGAAATCAATCACCTACTAAAGCATTCAAGTTCTCCATTAAAATTCAAGGATTCAAGCATTCAAGTTCTCCATTGAAGATCAAGGATTCAAGCATTCAAGTTTTTTGAAGGGTTTTGGTTCAAGCATTCAAGATTCATCATTCAAACCCTAGATCTATCCATCATGGTGGTGTGATCTTCCTTCAAGACCCTTTGTTCATCTTCAAGATCTATTCATTCTTCCTCAAGGTGGATTTCAAGCTTACAATCATGGAGGTTTTGATTTATGTCATTGAGTCCAAGATTTCATATCAATATACTTGTTTATATTTCAAATACAATTGCATATCTATTGAATATCATAGATTTGTTGTTAGATTTACTTCTACTACTTGCTAGCATTCTCTATTTTAATTCCATTATTAAGGTTAATTCCAAACTAGTGTTGGACCAAGGCAAACCCCTCATCCAGACAACAAAGCCCTTTTTCTTACAGATGTAGGTGTGGGACAACAAATATCAATGCAAATTTGAGTACCCTTTTCGACAAACTTTTGAGATTCATGAACAAGATTTCTATCAGAGTGGCACAAGTTAAGGTAAAAAATAAAGGGGTCAAGGACGAACTGGCTCAAAAAAGAAAAAGATTTATGGGTTTTGTGGATCTCACAGTTTTGGTTCAAGATTGTAAAAAACAATAGTTACTAAAACTGTTTGATGGGGTTTTCGGCAGATTCCTTTTGAAGGTAAGTACTTTCATTTCTTCATTTCAATATTAACATTTTTAGATTTACATTCCATCTCCTTACAATTCATATGTATGTATAAAAATATAGGTTTAGGGTCTCTTTCATGTGCATTATTCTAAACCCTATTCAATCATATATTTTTATAGCTTATAGTTACTATAGGACTTTTGTATCTTATCAAGTCTTGCACATTGAACAGAGGTGAAATGACCAAATTTGTAGGTAGGTCTATCTTATATGCATGTTTTCCATATTTAGCTAGGACTTTACATGGTCATACTCTTCTCATATACAACTTTCTTGGGATGCCCTTATGTAGCCTAGCTTTGTTAAGATGAACCATAACTAAGTCTCCTGCCTCAAATTGCAGTTATTTCCTTCTTTTGTCTACTTTCTCTTTAAGCTTGTGATTGGCTTCACTTGGTCATGAACCTCCTTCTTTGACTGAGAAAAGTCCTCAACATGTCCACTTCTTCCTTCTACACTTCCCATTTCTCTATGTTCACACACCCCCCTTGGGTGAATACCATAAACTACTTCAAAAGGACTCTTACTAGTGATCTATTCACACTAACATTATAAACAAACTCAGCTTGAGGCAACACTTGGTCCAACATTTGGTCATACACCTTTGTAAAACATCCTAGGAGGTTTCCCAACACTCTATTAATGACCTGTGTTTGGCCATTAGTCTATGGATGGTAGGTTGAACTAAATGACAAATCTATGGCTAGTCTCTTCCACAAAGTCTTCCAAAAGTAACCCATGAAGTTCACATCCATGTTAGAGATAATTCTCAATGGAAAACTATAGATTCTTACTATTTTCTTGAAAAATATATGAGCAATATAGCTAGCATCATGAGTGGTCTTACATGGTATAAAATGGCTCATTTTACTGAATCTATCAACAATTAAAAACACACTATCAGATCTAGTGTTAGTCCTTGGAAAACTAACTATGAAATCCATGCTAATACACTCCCATGGTTTGTTAGGGATAGGTATTGGTTGATATAAACTAGCATTAGTAGATGTACCCTTCACATTTTGACACACAACACATTGTTCAGCATTTCTCCATACATATTTTTGCATCTTGAGCCAGAAATAGAACCTTTGCACTAGTTCAAGTGTCTTGTTAAGGCCAAAATTACCACTGAGGCTTTCATTGTGTTTCTCTTGTATAAGGTTTCCCTCATAGAACCCTTAGGCACACATAACTAACCACCCTTGAAAAATAGTCCATTTTTCAATGTTTAGTCTACAAAATGACTATGAAAATGATTGTTAAATTCAACACATACCTTATAGGCCTTTGAGAAGTCTTCATAATCTTTGTAAAGGTATTTGGAGCTATCAACCCTAATTCTTTACAGTTGCACTCTCTAACCAATGAGCAATCTCCTAATAAGTGTATCGGCTACCCTATTACTCTGATCCTTCTTATGTTTGATAGTGAAGGTATAGGCTTGTAGAAACTATATCCACTTTATATGCCTATGACTTTGCTTATCTTGAGTATTTATAAAACTTAGTGCTTGGTTATCAATAAAAACCACAAATTCCTTAGGTAATAAATAATGCCTCCACTTTTTGAGGTCTTGAACAAATGCATAGATCTCTAGATCATAAGAAGAATATTCCTTTTTAGCTTCATTTAGTTTCTCACTATAAAATGCCACAAGCCTCCCTTCTTGGCTAAGTATTGCTCCCACTCCCACACTTCTTAAATCACATTCCACAATGAATAACTTATCAAACTATGTAGAAATAGAATAGGTTGACTGGCTACCTTTTGTTTCAATAACTCAAATACTCTTGCATCTGCTTGGCCCACTTAAACTTTATTTTCAAACCACTTTTTATTGTATCTAAAATTGGTGCACAAATTTCACTAAATCCCCTTATGAACTTTCTATAGAATTGAGCTAATCCATGAAAGCTTATTACCTCTATCCCTATATTTGGAGTGGGTTAGCTGAGAATTTCCTCCACCTTGCTAAGATTCATCTTTAGATCACCTTGTGAGATCACAAACCCAAGATAGACAAGCTCTTGCTTCAATAATTCACTCTTATCCAAGTTATTTGCTAACTTTTTCTCATGCAATCTCTTTAGCACAATTTCTAAGAATTTTAGGTGCTCTTCTTTCGTTTTCCTAAAAATTAGGATGCCATCTAAATAAATAACAACAAATCTTCCCATGTAATCTTTAAGCACTTCATTCATTAACTTCATGAATGTGTTAGGGGTATTTGTTAGCCCAAAAGGCATAACTAGCCACACATACAAACCTTTTGTGGCTTTGAAGGTTATTTTCCATTCATCCCCTTCTTTCATCCTAATTTGGTGGTAACAAATTTTTAAATCAATATTAGAAAAGTAACTAGCCCCTCTAACACAATCCATTAGATCTTCTATTATAGGAATAGGAAATCTATATCTTATTTTTATCCTATTAAATTCCCTAGAATCAATACATAATCTTCACTTACCTCCTTTCTTGAGTGCCAAATAAACTAGAACAACACATGGGCTTATGCTCTTTCTTATCAAACCCTTGTCAAGAAGTTCTTGAACTTGTCTTGGCACTTCCTTATTCTAGTAAGATGTCATCTTGTAGGATGCCTTATTAGGAAATGATGCTCTCAATATTAAATCAATTTGATGGCTTATGGCTCTTTGGGAAGGTAATGTTGTAGGTTTCCCATAACTGACTATGTCTCTGAGCTGACCCAATAATTATTTTACTTTTGTAGGGAAAGGTGTTTATTTTGGTTTCTCTTCTATGGGCTTTATCACAGTGACAAATATTAATTCCCTCTTCCTTTTTGTTTTTATGCAGGAAATCTTTTCCACTCATTAATAATACATTAGAATCTACTATCATAGACTCTCCCTCATCCACAAGAGATTGTATTTTGTAGTTCACTCCATCTTTTTGGAAGGTATAAGAATTCTTCTTACCATGGTTTATTGCATCTCTTTCAAACTGCCATGGTTTGTCCAATAACAAATGGCAGGTATCCATGGGTAAGAGATCATGCAAGATCTTGTCATGATACCCTCCCTTTTGGGAGGACTAAGAGATTTTTAGGGTTTTAGGCCCCCTAGGTGTCTGTGCAGTACTATTCCCAAACATGCCTAATAGCTTAAGGGTTTGAACTATTTTAGGTTTCTTGTTCCACACTTGGTCCAAATAGATTCACTACCATTTTTCTTTGATTACATAATTCCCTACACAATCAACCAAAACTATCAAACTCTCTTGGTACTCTTACCAATTCATCCATCCATTCTTTCATCAACTGTGATTGTGCTTGCTCCTCACTGGGTAATTGTTGTCTTGCCTAGGGTAAGCCACCAAAAATAATATGTTAGCCCCAACTAATATTATAATTAATAGCGGGAGATTGTTAGATGATGATGCTATGAATGTATATAAAAGATTCATATCAATTGTCATATTGTCATTGATGTCAAAGTCTTAGCTGGCTACACATTATACTAACTAATTAGTAGAGTACTATATCATTTAGATTAATGAAGAGGATTTGAAGAAAGTATGATGAAGACAAAGTTGATATGTAATGTATTTAGTGGGTACTTGAATGAGTTGGACTATGATTATGTAATATTGGTTTAATTAATTTACAAGCATGTATTGTTGAGAAGTATTGAAGAACACAAGCTCAACCGAGTCAAAGGGTTAATGAAGGGAGATTGTATTCATTGAGTGACAACAATATTACCTGAGTGATTGTCAAGAAAGAAGAATACTTTGTTACCCGATCAAGGTAGTATTAACCGAGTTATATGTTGCCTGAGTAAATGTAATGTCTATTGAGTGACAATTAGATGGACAAGTTTGGAAAATTAGAATTTAAGGCTGACTTTTGATGGAAATTTGGAAGTTTGAGAAAGTCTAAGGCACAAGTCAAAGCTTTTTTTCAAGATCAATGATGGAGAATATTTAAGAAGGATATGATGATGGAAATTGAATAAGGATGGACACACAGTTATATGCTAGTTATATTTTCTAAGTGTCTAAATTCATTGTATGAAGAATTTTTTTTGTAAACCTAAGAGTGATGATGTTGATTATGTCGAAAAAGATGGAAGGATATGGAAGCATTGAGAAAACTATATAAGGAGTAGAATAAGATAGTTTTAGGTTGTTGTCTTATGTTATTGAGTTTGATATCAATTATATTGCTAAGAGGATATCAAAGTGTGGAGGTGAAGAAGGTAAAAAGGAGATTGTTGAGCTAGATGAACTGAGTAGTGAAAAGAGAAAGAGAAGGAGTTATACAATTAAGTCAAAGTACAGAGTAAAGGAAGATCCAAGATAAAGATCAAATTGAGAGAGAGAGAGAGAGAGAGAGAAAGAGTAAAGATCTAAACAAGAAAAGGTCATTGATATTCTTAATAGATCACTTTATACTATTACCATTTGACCATTGTAGTAAAAAATATTGGAAGTACTGAGTGGATCTAACAAGTCTATGAAATGCTATATGGTCACATTGATTAGTGGTGTTTGTAAGTCCTTTAAATTATGCCACTCTTTTTAGTCAAGGATAGAGATTGATAAGGTCTAGATGATCTTTTGGTGAAATCCTCTAACAAGGTCACTTTAAAAAAGTGTAGGTAACCTTTAAAAAGGTTCTTTCCTAACAGAGATCACATCAAATAGTGAAATTTTTGGGTTGCTAATCCTAGGTGGTTTTTCCCTTAAAAGGGTTTCCACATTAAAATCTTGAAGTTAATTGTGTTATATTTTATTTATGTTGCAAGTTATTTTATATGTTTTACAGTTTACTACAACTTAGTAATAACTAAGATATCACTAGGTAATAACAAAAAGTAACTGTTAGTTGATAATGCAAGAAACAATTTGATAACAATTTGCAAAGAAGTGAATGAATTGGTTAAGTATTAAGTTGAAAAATTGTACTGAGTAATTGAAGTTATTGTTGTTGGTTTTTATGATGCTTTAATGGTGTTGAAATGTTTGAAAGGGACTATGAGATAACTAGACATAACTGATTCAACTCTCCCTCTTAATTATCTAACAATTTGGTATCAGAGTTGAGTGCTTGGAGAATGAAGTTTAAAGTAACTTGAGCTAAAGATAGAAGATGTATAAGAGAGAGCCATCAATGCTACAAAAAGGAGAACTTTTCCTAATGGCAAGACTGAATGAAACTGCATCTTTCTAGTATTGGAGACAATGTCACACATTGGTTGGAGAATGAATACACTACCCCTATTGGTCCCCTCATTCAAGAAAAAAATGAAAAGATGAATCATAGTAGTATGATGATTGATATTGCATCTGCTCTTAATGATGTCAAATTTGATGATATCATGAACTATGGCAATGCTAAGAAAATGTGGGATAAATTAAAACTTGCATATGGAGGAGGTGACAATGCAAGGAGAGCCAAAGTTGAAAGCTTGAGAGGTAAGTATGATGACATGCGAATTAAATAAGGTGAAAATTTTGTAGAATATGTAAACCAAATCAAAGATGTTGTGAGTGCAATTAGAGCTATTGGAGGAGCCATTTTGGATTCTGAAATTGTAAGTAAACTTTTAAGAACTCTTCTTCTTGTTTATACTATCAAAGTTTTTGCTATTCAAGAAGTAAGAGCTATGCCTAGAAATGATCTAACACTTGATAGTCTAGCTGGTTGTTTGACTACATTTGAGTCAATTATGATAACAATATGGTTACAATGGGAAATATTTTTAAGTCTTCACTAACCATCAACAATTCAAAGAAAGAGAAGAAAAAAGAAGAAGAAGAAAGTGAGCCTGAAACTAAAGATGATCTGGATGAGATTGAAGCATTTCTTGCAGGAAGGTTATCAAGAGGTAAAGGTAAATCCAAAGGTAAACTACCCTTGATCTATTTCAAATGTAATGAGGCTGGTCACTTTGCTACTAAATATCCTAATAGAAGCAAGTTTGATAGAAATGACAAGAAAGAGTACAAGTAAAAGAAGAATAGGGAATACAAAGACAAAAGCAAGAAGTCATGCTACATTACTGAAGAAGAGAACACTGAGTCAAGTTTTGATAATGATAAGGAAGTGGTTGAAATGGTTTATGTTGCAATCAAGGAAGATCCAAATGGTGAAAAGTATGAGAATGAAACAACCCTTATTTCACATGTTACTGAGAATGACTCATGGATTATTGATAGTGGTTGTTCACATCACATGACTAGTGATCTAAGTAAGTTTGATAAATTTGAAGAAATTAACAATAGTGGAACTATTAAGTTTGGTAGTGATGTTCCATATTTAGTGAAAGGTAAAGGATCACTAATGCTAAATGATAAGATTAGATGTGATGATGCATATTGGGTTCAAGGACTTAAATATAATTTCTAGAGTATTGTTTCAGTTACCAAGCTAGAATTTGAGAAAAGGAAGGTCAAGATCTTTGATGATGAAGGTAATTTGATTGGAACATGAATGTAAACAAAAGGTAACTTATTCTACCTAGATCCTACAATTGAGACATATTTATTTGCTAGAGTTGAGGATGTGTGGTTATTAATAAAAGGTTGTGCCTTGTAAAATTTGAACATATGGTGAAAATTAGTCGAAAGAAAAGAGTAAGAGGCTTACCGAATCTACAAAAACCTAAAAATGTTGTGTGTAAAGAATATCATCTCAGTAAGATGACATAGTATATTTTTTCTACCAAGGCACACACTTAAAATGATATTCTAGAATTAGTGCATATTGATTTGTGTGGTCCAATTAGAGTTGACAGTTACTATGGTGATAGATACTTCATATTATTTATGGACTATTATGCAAGGATGATGACTGTAATGTTCATGAAAATGAAATCACGTGCTTTTGATGTGTTTAAGTGCTACAAGCTAGAGTTGAAAAGGAAATTGGTAAATCTTTGAAATTTTTGAGATCTAGTAGAGGTGGTGAGTTTATGTCTACTGAATTCACTAATTTTTGTGATGAGAATGGTATCATAAGACAATTATTTGTCCCAAGGACACCACAACTAAATGGTATTGCTAAAAGGAAAAATAGATCCATCATGAATTATGCAAGGACACAAATGATTGAGAAGGAGCTTTCTCATATATTCTGGAGAGAAACAATTAGTATTGTTGTTTACACACTCAACTGAGTTCAATTGAAGGAAGGAACAAACCATACACCCTATGTGTTGTGGTATGGTCTATTAGAAAGGCCAACATCGTCGTTGCACCAAAATATTGACCTGTTAATGCCTGATACAACCAATAGTCTTAGAGAACCATAGGAGGTGTTAAATCCATGTCTTGAACCCTACAAAAGACACTAGCCCACTGCCAATGATCCCCCTCCCAATATCACTTATCATGGCCTATGGGATTCAAACTTGTGACCAAGCTATGATACCAATTGTTAGAAAGGCTAGGGTTGTTGTTGCATCAAAAGATCGACCCGTTAATGCCCAATATAACCAATAGTCTTATAGAACCACAAGAGGCAGTGAAGCCATGTTACGAACCCTACGAGGGATGTTGGCCCACTACCAACATGGTCATACACCAATTGTAAGTTATTTCAAAAAAATTGGAAGTAGGTGTTACATTCATAAACATGAAAAGAATGATAAACTTGATGTTAAAGGAGATGAATGTATATTCCTAGGATATTCATCTAAGATAAAAGCTTACAAATGTTTGAATGAGGCTACTAACAAGATGATCGAAAATGCAAATATAAGATTTGATGAGTTTGTAGAAAGGAACAATCTAGAAAGAAAGGAAGAATATGAATATTACAATATGTTTGTTTATGTCTATGAAGAGGCACCTGATATTGTACCTGAGTTTCAACACAAAGTTATTAAGAATTTGACAATGGCTATTGGGTTTCCGATAGTTATATTTGAGCAACATATAATACAACCTGAGTAGGAAGTTGAACTTCTACCAAGTGAAGAAAATGCTAAGAATCAAATAAATGAACTTGTATTGGCCAAATATATGGGGAAGAACCATTCATCTGGACCGATAATTGGAGATAGAAGTTTTGGAGTATAAACACAAAAAAAGATAAGAGAAGGTACATGTTTAATAGCTGATTTTGAACCTAGAACAATAAAATTTGCATTGGATGATGAATGTTAGGATAATGGTATGAATGAGGATATTGATCAAATTGAGAAGAATAATGCCCAGATACTTGTACTGAGACCTGTTGACAAAAATGTGATTGGAACAAAGTGGATTTTCATAAACAAGTTGAATTAGAATGGAGAAGTGGTAAGAAACAAGACTATGTTGGTTTGCAAAGATTATGCACAAGAAGAAGGAATTGATTATGGTGAAACCTTTGTACCTATTGCAAGATTGAAAGTAGTAAGAACACTACTAGCCTATGCTACATACAAGATGTTCAAGGTATATCAAATGAATGTTAAATATGCATTTATGAATGGAATACTCGAAAAGGAGGTCTACAATGAACAACTTGAAGGATTCATTGAAACTAGAAAGAAGGAAATGATCTTCACATTGAACAAAGCACTATATGGACTAAAACAAGCCCCAAGAGCATGGTATGAAAGATTACACTCTCATTTGATTAAGACTGGATTTGCTAGAAGAAGTGAAAATAGTAATCTGTATTTGAAGAAATAATCTCAAGATATGGCGTTGATTATTGAAACATTTGTTGATGACATAATATTTGGTGGAAATGATATGTTGAGTAAGACATTTGCTGAACAAATGAAACTGAATCTAAAATGTCAATATTGGGAGAGATTAAGAAATTCATTATATTGCAAGTCTACCAAACATGTAAAGGCATCTATGTTGCTCAATCCAAGTATGTGAAAGAAATCTTGAAAACATTTGGGATGGATGAGTCTAAACCAGTTGGTATACCTATGGTGACTAAAGTGAAATTATCAAAAGAAGACACTACTGGTGAGGTTGACCAAGCACAATATAGATCAATGATTGGAAAGCTACATTATTTTGTATATAGTAGACCAAATATTTCCTTAACTATTGGAATTGTTGCAAGGTTTTCATCTAATCCAAGGGAAACACACATGACTACAGTGAAAAGGATGTTTAGATATCTCAAGGTAACTAATGATTATGGTCCATGGTATAAACAAGAGGATGAATTTAATATTAAAATCTACACTAATACTGATTGGGTTGGTAATGTTGATGATAGAAAAAGCACAGGTGGTGGAGCTTTCTTTTTAGGAGAAATGTTGATTACATGGATAAGCAAGAAACAAAGTTGTATTTCACAATCTACCATTAAAACTAAATATATTTCTACTAGTATAAATTATTCAAATATTCTATGGATCAAAAAATTGTTTGAAGGAGTGCAAGAGGAGGTAATTGAGCTTGTCACTATCTATTGTGATAATACAAGTTCTATAGATATTTCAATGAACTAGGTGATGCATACAAATACAAAGCACATATCAATCAAGTATCATTACTCGAGGGAGAAAGTACAAGAAGAGAAAGTAAGGTTTGAGTATGTGAAGTCTAAGGAACAAACACCAAATATATTCACAAAGCCTACCTATGGATCTAAGTATTTAAGAGGTAAACTAGGGGTCTTGCCCTATCCAAAATTCACTAGGTGAAGATGCGTGTTGCATCAATCAATGGATTGATTGTAATATTTTTTTGGAGTTGATGCATAAGTGTTCACACTTTATGAACTTTTCTAAAGTTTAAAAGTTAACTATGATGAAACTAATGTAATCTATACATGCAAGGTACAAGGATAACTACAAGGTTTTATAAATTTCATGTTGAAATTTATAACGACCTTTGGCATTATTGTCAAAGGAGGAGAGAAATAAGGAAGAGAAATGAGAACGGGGGAGAATATGTTGAAGGATATTGAACATGTACTAAGAGATCACAATCAAAGGGGGAGTAATGTTGAAGATTGTTGTTGCCGAAGATACTGAACAAGTAGTAGTATGAAGATACCAAACCAAAAAGTTGTATTGTTGTCAATGCATACATTTTATTATCCTATGTGATGTTTTATAATGTAAAATCTTATGTTATGTGTTTTCATCAATGCCAAAGGGGGAGATTGTTTTTTATTAAGTAAAATAGGTTTTTTATAGGGGTTCCTGAAACCCACCAATTTGTTGAACCCTTGGTATTTTGTCTTTGATTGTTGGCATTGATGTCAATAATGAGCATATGGTATGGCTAACATCATGTAATTATCTTATTTGATGTCCAATATTGTTCAAAACATATTCAAGACAAATACTTGAGTGTTATACAATTAACACTTAATGTTCACATTGTTTTTGAAAACGGATATAAAAAAAATAGTTTCGGTCTATTAGAAAGTCGACCAACTTTTTATTATTATATATATAGCCTAACTATCATACCTTTTTGGAAAGGCCTTAGAGTGAGCTAAAATGGGTCTTTGTTAGTTTTTGCATAATACATGTATGGAAAGAGAAAATGTTTGTTTTTATTAGAACTAGGTATCAAATTGTTATGACAATTTTGGTAGTTTTGAGCAGTTTTGGTCTAATGGAAGTTTGGGGTATGTAACTGCCTCCAAAATTTTGACTTTCTTGGTTTATAAGTAGAGCATACATTCCTCTAAAACATTCAATAGGCAGTTTTGATAGAAGTTGTAGAATTGGTGTGGAATTCCTTGTAGACCGAACAATTTGTAGGTAGGTTTTTAACAAAAAAGAAGAGGGTAATGATTTATGTTTCTATTTTCATATTTGTGATTTTATTTTCATTGCAGAAGTTTATCAGAGGTAGAAAAAGGATTATATATTGCTTCTTCATTCATTCATATTAGTATTTGATCAGAGCTTTTAATGGAAAAAGAAAATATATTTGGATATTGAATATTTTGAGGAGAATAGAAGTATGTCCTCCATTGTGTTTTCAACAAGAAGTTGAAACTAGTGATTCATGATTTGTGTTGTAACAGATATGATCATCTAATTTTATATCTCATTTGTTCATTTTTGAAGATGGTGCTTCTTGTATTCATGAAGTTGGTGCTTTAGGTGTAAGGGATTGGTGTTCCTTGAAATTGGTGTTTCTAAAATAGGGTGTTGGTGCTTCCTAGAGTTGTAGCTCTAAATGATTTTCCCAAGAGGCCAATAAAGTTTCAGATTCAAAGTGGTTTTTTACTCTAAGGGGTTTTCCATGTTAAAATATTGTGTCACTTTGTTATTCATTAACTATCTTGCTCATGTGTGAAATTTTTATAACTTGTAATTGTTTCAAGTTTTTAAAGTATTTTAAACCATTGATTCACCCCCCCCTCTTAGTGGTGTTTGTATTCCAACAAGTGGTATTAGAGCAAGGTTCCATATATCAAGTTTAACTACTTTGGGTAGACTTTGGTTGAGTGGAATACTTATCTTTTATGGGTTAAGATAGTTCTTCAAAGGTTCCTATTTTTGATGGATCAAATTATGCTTTTTGGGAAGTAATGATGCAAACATATTTGTTATCTATTAATGTTAATGTTTGGTCTTTAGTTGTTAATGGTTATAAAGTTCCCAATACTTTACCTACAAATCCTAATGAAAAAAGGAAGTATGAAACTGATATGAAAACTAAATTTGCTATACTTAACAATTTATCTAAAGATGTTTTTGTTAAGGTAATGCATTGCAATTCTTTTAAAGAAGTATAGGATAAATATAAAAACACATATCATGGTAATGATAGAGTTAAAGAAGCCAAGATACAAAATTTAAAATCAATATTTGAAGACCTTAAGATGGGTAATGATGAAAAGGTAGAAGACTATCTCCTTAAGAGAGATGAAACTGTAAATGGCATAAGAGGACTTGGTGAAAAAATTGATGATATTGATGTTGTAAAGAAAGTTTTGAGATCTCTTCTTGATAAATTTGATTCTAAAATATGCTCTATAGAAGAAACTAGAGATATTAACAAGTATACAATGGAAGATATTCATGGAGCACTTGTAGCTTATGAAATAAGAAAGTTTGGCAAATAGGAATCCACAAGCAAAGAAGCAACATTCAAGGTGGAAAAGAAAGTGAAGCAAGTCTCTTCAGAATTAGAAGATCTTGATCTTCTTGAAGGGAATTTATTAAGAAAATTAAATAGAGAAGTAGGTAAATACAAAGGTAAACTTCCTTTCAAATGCTTTAGTTGTGGTAAAATAGGACACTTTGCATCTAAATGTCCTTATAATAGTCATGATGAAGTAGATGATGAGAAAGAGAAATCAAGTAAAAAGAAATTCTATTAAAAAAGAAGTTCTTTAAGAAGAAGAAGATTTTGATTTTTGATGTATCAGATAGAGACTCTAGTATTTTTAAATGTAATGAAAATGAAGTTTCATTCGTGGCTATATAAACTACTTGTCAAAAATCAGATAGTGATGATGATGTTGAACTCATTGAGGCTGATTTAGAATGTGAATTTCTTTATACACCTAAAAAGATCAAGGAATTAAAAAGGAACTTAAGTGTTCAATAAAATCAATTCTTAAAAGAAAAAGAGAACTTTGAAAAAGAAACTAAGGACTTAAATCAACAAGTTATAGAATTGAAATTACAATTCGAGGAACAAAAGAGAATTGTCTTTGTCACTAAGGAAGAGTTAAGTTCTAAATATCAGGAATGTACATGGTTAATGAATGAAGTATTATCATATAGAAGAAAGTTAGAAAAATATGAGAACACTACTTTGGATGATATGTTAAGGAAACAAAGAAGAATTGATGATCTAACGGGAATTTGAACTTGGACAATGTTCTAGTGACAAGAAAGATAGATCTTTATTCGAGATATTTAAATCTAAAAGTAAGGATACAAATCAGAATGCTACCACTTCAAATGCAGGGAAAAATGCAGATTTTAATCAGATTTCTAATGATAAAAATCAGGTTATATCAAGCATTTCATTCATGGGTAAAAAATGCTCAAACAGGTTCACTTCTTTCTTTGATGAGTATTGCTTCATGTGTCATCAATATGGACATGGAATAAGTAATTGCAAATACATGTTGAGAAGGTATTCAAAGTTTCATTTTAGTTATTCCTTTCCTCAAATGAATAGTCTAAGATGTTACAAATGCAATCTCTTTGGTCATGTTATGAGTAATTGCAAAACTAAGTTATTTCAGAATGATCAATCTTATGCTAGTCTACAAGTTGATAAAGAATTTGATAATAAAGTGACTAAGATATGGAGGCCTATGATTAATAAGTCCATGTTTGTTCAAATAGCTCTACATTCTGAAGAAAAAGACTTTTGGATGATTGATAGTGGTTGTTCTAGACACATGACAAGAGATACAACAAAGTTTAACAAATTGATTAACTACAAATGTGGCAATGCTAGTTTTGGTGATGATTCTTCAAGGCAAATTAAAGGTTTGGGTTCTTTGATGCTTAGTGACAAAATGTCCATTCATGATGTGTATTAAGTTGATGGATTAAAGTACAATCTTCTAAGTGTTTGTCAAATTTGTGATCATGGATATGAAGTTGTTTTTGATGACCATGTTTGCCAAATAAAATTAAAATTTGGATAGTTGTTTGCATCTGGTAAAAGATCTAAAGGGAATGTAGACAATTTGAAAGATATCACAAATACTAACAATCACGAAGATGTTTTTCTTATGGGACAGGTGAATGAAAGTTGGTTATGGCACAAAAGGCTTAGGCACTCGAATTTTGACAACTTGGTAAAAGTTAGTAAGCATTAGAAAGTAAGAGGTATGCCATGTATAAGTAAGCCAAAGAATGTTATTTTTGAAGGGTGTCAACATGGTAAACAAACAAAGGCATCTTTTCCTTCAAAAGAATATTTTGCTTCTAAACCATTGTAATTAGTACATACTAATTTATGTGGTCCTACAAGGACAATGTCATTAAATGGTGAAAAGTATTTCATGCTTTTTATAGATGATTATACAAGAATGACATGGGTAATATTCTTAAAACATAAATCATAGGCATTTAACAAGTTTAAGATTTTTAGGAAAATGGTTGAAAATGAGTCAGATATGAAGATTAAATGCTTACAATCAGATAAAGGTGGTGAGTTTACTTCAGATGAATTTTTTGATTATTGTGAAAGACATGGCATCAAAAGACAATATGCAACATCCAAGACACCTCAACAAAATGGAGTTGTTGAGAGAAAGAACCAAACAGTGAAAGAAATGGCAAGGACTATGTTAGATGAATCTAAAGTACTAAACATGCATTGGAAAGATGTAGTTCAAACAACAATATATATTTTAAATAGGGCACAACTAAGGGTAAAAAATAAGTACACTCATTATGAGTTATGGTATGGACATCCTGCATCTATTAACCATTTTAGAATTTTTGGAAGTAGATGGTTCATTAAGAATTTTGATGATAAAATAAGAAGCTTTGATTCAAGATGTGATGAAGGAATATTTTTAGGATATTCTTTTCAAATAAACCTTACAAATGTTTTAATAAAAGGTTGAATAAACTTGTTGAAACTATACATGTGAAAGTGGACAAAGTTGTATAGGATAAAAAGGAAATGCAAGATAAAAAGGACATAAGAATGGATAATACTTTCCTACAAGATAGTGATAAAGACTTGAAAGAAGTAGATAATAAAGTTGTTGAAGCTGAATAAGAGATAAAAGATCAAATAGAAACACCAAAACCCACAGGTACAAAGGCTACAAGAACAAGATTGAAGAAGTATCATCCTCAAGAACATATTATAGGGGATAAACATGCAGGTATTCAAATAAGAACAAGACCTACATCTAGTGAATGTGCTAATCTTTGTTTGTTATATCAAATTGAACCTAAATAATATACAGAAGCTAGTATGGATGGGTTTTGGGTTAATGTCATAAAATAGGAACTAAGTCAAATTGAAAAAAATAAAACTTGGGAATTAGTGCCCAGACCTAAAGATAAAAATGTAATAGGTGCTAAATGGGTCTTTAGAAATAAACTTGATGAAAATGGAAAGATATTAAGGAATAAGGCTAGATTGGTTTGCAAGGATTATGCATAAATAGAAGGTGTATACTTTGATGAAACATTTGCACCGGTGGCTAGAATTGAAGCAATAAGAATCTTTCTTGCACATCCAACTTTCAAGGTCTTTAAAATGTACCAAATGGATGTTAAAATGACATTTCTTTTTGGTTATCTTGATGAAGAGGTTTATATGGATCAACCTGAAGGATTTGAAAACAAAGACTATCCTAATCATGTCTATAGGTTAAAAAAGGCTCTTTATGGTTTGAAACAAGCTTCGAGGGCTTGGTATTCTAGGTTGGATCAATATCTTATCAAAAATGGCTTCAGAAGAGGTGGTGTTGATAGCAATTTGTACATATATGGTACATGTGATGATGTTCTCATTGTTCTTGTTTATGTTGATGATATAGTATTTAAATCCAATGATGATGGTTTAAGTCAAGGTTTTCCAAAGCTTATGCAATCTAAATTTGAAATGTCCGTGCTTGGGGAACTATCCTATTTTCTTGGGTTGCAAATTTCTCAATTGGAAAATGATATATTCTTATCCCAAATTGAGTATGCAAAAGAAATGTTAAAGAAATTTACTATGGAAGATTCTAAGCCTATGGGAACACCAATGATAACAGGATATAAACTTACTAAAAATGATGATTCTCTTGGGCCTAATATCATGCATGTTGTATGTTTGGTTGCAAGATTTCAATCTTCACCTAAAGAATCTCATGTTATGGCAGTTAAAAGAATTTATAGATATATTTAGGGTACTTTGGATTATGGGATTTGGTATCCTAAACATGATGATTTCAGATTTGTTCCTTATAATGACTCAGATTGGGCAGGTTGTCTAGATGAAAGAAAAAGTACTTCAAGAGCAACATTTTTCTTGGGTAACAAGCTGGTGCATTGGCATAGTAAGAAGCAAGAATCTACTACACTTTCTATTGTAGAGGCTGAATATATAGCTGCATGTTCTTATTGTCAACAGGTTCTTTGGATGGTTCAAACCTTATCCAATACAAAAGTAATAGTGTCTAAACCAGTCCCTATCTATTGTGATAATTAGTATTTCTAAGAATCCAGTTATGCATTCACACATCAAGCACAGTGATATTTGTTATCATTTCATAAGGAAACATGTCTTCAATGGTAATGTTGAATTAGAATTTGTTCCTTCTTCAGATCAGCTTGCTAACATATTTGCAAAACCTCTCTCAAGAGCCACATTTGAAGGGTTAAGAACAAGATTGGGGGTTTTATCCCTCTCTTCTCTTGCATAAGTTCATAAATGAGTGATAGGTTTTAGGGGGAGCATATTTTGCTTATCTTTTTGTTACACTGAAACCTTGGTATATCTCCTTTTTCATTGATCTCAAAGGAGGTGAAAAATGAAGAAGATGTCTACATGATAGATTTACAGGTACAGGTACACATGGATATACAAGTGGAAGTTTGTATTAACATCAATGCCAAAGGGGGAGTATGTTGAACCCTTGGTATTTGGTCTTTGATTGTTGTCATTGATGTCAATAATGAGCATATGGTATGGCTAACATCATGTAATTATCTTATTTGATGTCCTTCAATATTGTTCAAAACATATTCAAGACAAATACCTAAGTGTTATACAATTAACACTAACGTTCACATTGTTTTTGAAAATGGATATTAAAAAAATAGTTTTGGTCTATTAGAAAGTTGACAAGCTTTTTTATCAGATAGACCCCAACTATCTACCTTTTTGGAAAGGTCTTGGAGTTAGCTAAAAAGGGTCTTTGTTAGTTTTTGCATAACCCATGTACGGAAATAGAAAAAGTCTGTTTTTAGAAATAGGTACCAAATTGTTATGATAGCTTTGGTAGTTTTGAGCAGTTTTGGTCTAATGAAATTTTGGGGTATGTAACTGCCTCCAAAATTTTGAATTTCTTGGTTTATAAGTATAGGAAACATTCCTCTAAAGCATTCAATATGTGGTTTTGATAGAAGTTGCAAAATTGGTGTGGAATTCCTTGTAGACTGAATAATTTGCAGGCAGATTTTTAATAGCAAAGAAGAGGGTAATGATTTATGTTTCTATTTTCATATTTGTGATTTTATTTTAATTGTAGAAGTTTATCAGAGGTAGAAAAAGGGTTATATATTGCTTCTTCATTTGTTCATATCAGTATTTGATAAGATCTTTTAATGGAAAAAGAAAATATATTTGGATATTGAATGTTTGAGGAGAATAGTAGTATATCCTGCATTGTGTTTTCAACAAGAAGTTGAAACTAGTGATTCATGATTTGTGTTGTAACAAAGATGATCCTCTAATTTTATATCTCACTTGTTCATTTTTTAAGTTGGTTCTTTAGGTGTAAGGGATTGGTGTTCCTTGAAATTGGTGTTTCTAAAACAGGGTGCTGGTGCTTCCCAGAGTTGTAGCTCTAAAAGATTTTCCCAAGAGGCCAATAAAGTTTCAGATTCAAAGTGGTTTTTTACCCTAAGGGGGTTTCCATGTTAAAATATTCTGTCATTTGTTATTCACTAACTATCTTTCTCATGTGTGAAATTTTTATAACTTGTAATTGTTTCAAGTTTTTAAAGTATTTTAAACCACTAATTCACCCCCCCTCTCAGTGGTGTTTGTATTCCAACATAGTTAACATCATAAAAATAAAACTAATAGTTAAGGTATAGCAACCAAGCATGAAAAATAAAAACATGCCATACTTAGCCACCAAATGAAAGGAAAAACCAAAAGGGCAAAAGCCAAGGAACAGGAAAAAAAACCAGGAAGATTGATTAGGGGACAAGATCTTTAGCCAACTCCTATTTCTTTAACTCCATCTCATCTTTGGCCTCGACCTTGTCAATCTTCAAGTGGCTATCATCTTGAGAAGCATTCTCATCCCTCTTTCTCTTTTCCACTCTCTTTTTTTTTCTCGGGCTTCCCCCCTGCAAAGACACCTCCTCCTCTAACACCCTGGTTCCCTCTTTGTCCTTATCCTCCTTCCCCTTTTTATTGTCCTCCATCATCCCATGTAATTGAATGATATTATCATTTAGCCCTTTAATAATGTTAAGGCTCTAATTAGCTGAGCTATGAAGCATAGTCTCCATCCTTTCCATTCATTTTTCAATCTCTAAAACCTTGGCCTCCAGTTTGCCAATTTTGAAATTGTCACCCAGCCAAAGGGAGAGATTGTTAGCCTCAACTAATATTATAATTGATAACTTGGGAGATTGTTAGCCAATGATGCTATGAATGTACATAAAAGAGTCATATCATTTTTCATATTGTCATTGATGGCAAAGTCTTAGTTGGCTACACATTATGCTAACTTAGTAGAGAACCACATCATTTAGATTGATGAAGAGGATTTGAAGAAAGTATGATGAAGACAAAGTTGACATGTAAGCTATTCAATGGGTACTTGAATGATATGGACTACGATTATGTAATATTGGTTTGATTGTTTTACAATCATGTATTATTGAGAAGTATTGAAGTACACAAGCTTAATCGAGTCATAAGGTTACCAAAGGGAGAATGTATTCATTGAGTGACTATAGTTTTTCTTGTGTGATTGTAAAGGAATAAGAACACAATGTTATTAATCTCAAATTGGTTTTGCCATATGAGTGTCTATATGCTTAACTAATTTCAAAGTTAGAACTTAGTTCATACTGAACAAGTAATGCATGCTGAGCATAACATGTTAGATAGTGCATGCTGAGTGAGATACTTAGTATGTGTTGAGTAAATAGTTAGTACTAATTCACTCAAGTGTTGAATAGACAAATTTTGTTGAGTGATTTAGATGTCAAGTAACCAATGGATGCTGAGTTACAACATTGAAGTTGCAGTTGATGCCAAGCATCAGGGACTTCAAGTGTCGAGTAATACAATTTTGACATAGTTGTTTGTAATGCCACAAACTACTATGTAAACCATTTTGGAGCTGACTTAAGGATTGTTTTATGATCCTAGATGATAAGAATGAATCTTAATTGTGAATCCCTATGCATTACATGCAACCAATCAAAAAAAGGGAAGGATTAAGTGGCAATATGGGTGAATCGTTGATTCATACCTAACCCTAAATCACAAAGATCTTCATAAGGAGTGTAAACCTTGATATAGAAAGAAGAGGGATATGAGAAAAGAGAGAAGTTTGCACATGCAAACAGAGCATTCATGGTGTCTAAGGTGTTGTGAATTGAGATACATTGTAGAATTAGTTAGAGGAGAACAAAGAAAAGAAGCTAGAGGATAGAAGAGATACATCTAATCAAAGGAGGATCAAGAATACATGAAAAGAGGTGACCTATTATCTAGTAGTAGAGTGCTAACCATAGGATCATTGCTAAGACATTCTAACAGGTGAATTAGTCAAATCTCTTAACAAAGTAGTCATAAAAGGCTATGATAAATCCTTTAGTAGAGTGCTTACTTCATTGTAAGTTAAAGTCCTTTTACCAGGCACACTTCTAAAAGGGTGTTGAAATCCTTTAACAGGGTAAGATGTAACAATCTCGTAAGCCTTTAATAGGGTAGATCATGTTTCATGATCAAACATTGTAACCTTCATTGGATACACTTTACAACTGTAGTAGTGAAGAGTTGTGGATATCATTCCCACCCTAGTTTTACCTTCTCATTAGAGGGTTTCTAAGTAATCATATCTTGTGTCATATGTGTGAATGTTTATTTGTTTTCATGCTGTGGATGTATATGCTTGATTTGGTATTTCAGTTTACATGCACAATTGTGAGATGGATATGTGGTAAATAATTTTATGGTTAAAGTTTCCAAGTGATGATTCACCCCCCCATCTCAATTTACTTTTACCATATTGCATTTCCAATCCAATATTTGGTATCAAAGAAAAATTATCTAAAAAGGAAAGCTTTGCAATTTTGAGGAAAGATCTTGGAGATGGAAGTCTACAAGTTGGGAAAGACTATTGAGAACCAGAATATCAAAATACAACTTTCCCTACATCAATGAATGAAGCAAGAGATGAGTTGAAGTGATCACTAAAGAGAAGGATATTGATAGCTATTGAAGAGAATGACACACACTACATAGAGACTGATACTATTGGACTATTTATAGAAGGAAACTCAAGTGAATTGAAGTAGTAGTTGTAGATTTGATGATAAAGAATGCAACCCTAACTGAAGAGGTCATAAATCTTAAGATATAAAAAACGTCCAATCAATATTGCTATGTGAGGTGACCAAGTAGAAAAAGAAAGCTAAAGAGGACAAAGTCATTATTGAAGATGACAAAAGGATACTGATCAAAAAACTAGAAGAGAGGTGTAAAGGATTGCTAGCATGAAATTGGAGATAATCAATTAAGTCATCATTTCCAATCATGAATTGAATGGAAAAGATATTGAAATCACAACTCTAAAATTTTAGAATGAACAATTGAAAAATTATCTGAAAGGAGAAAAAGGATTTGCTAAAAGTTTCAATAGACCTAGTGAAGCCATCAAGTATTTTGAGCAATTGATGAGATCTCCTAGATCTAACATTGATACTACTAGATTGGGTTACACTAGTACTGAAGAAGGAGAATCATCTAAAAGTGGTGAACAAAGGAATATCAATGGTAAGAACTCCAAACCTACTTGTCATAGTTGTGGAAAATTAGGACATATTGCTAATGTTTGCAGGAGCAAGACTACAAATCAAAATCCTAAGCAGAAGTTCATGGGTCATTGCCACATGTGCAACAAGCAAGGACATGAAGCACATGAATGAAAAACCAAGACCATGAGCACACAAAGATTTGAAGGATACTACCATAATTGTCAGAAGTATGGACGTAGAAAATATGAGTGCAGTTCCAAGCCCAAGTGGTCATCAAACAAGTAGACAAACATAAAGCACAATGAAAATTCTTATAATTGGGATTATAATACTAGGAATAGTTCTTACTATTGTCAAGACTATGGAAATGTTCTTGAGAATTGCATAAGAACACATTTTAGAAGTGATTAAAGTAGATGGTTAAGTTAGACTACATGTTTTATTTGCTTACAAACTGGTCACATAAGTAGACATTGTTCAACAAGGTGAGGAACACCAAGCAGGGAGTTCAACAAAGGCAAAGGAAAGACATATATTGAAGAAGTCAAAGTGCAGATGAAGAGCAATGGAAGGAAAAGGAAGATTTCAATACATCAAGTTTATATGGGATTACTTCACCCCATGGGTTAGGTGATGACACCACCCCCAATTAAGAAATCAAGAGGTATGTGTGGGATTTATATTTAAATGATATAACATGCATTAGTTATAAGGATTTAGTTATGAAAAGATTATATATGCATGAAGGAAGATGCAAAGTGTTGTTTAGAACCTAGTAGAAATCTTTAAGTTTTGTTAGTTTTCATGTTGTTGCCAAGCATGAAAAGTTTCACTTAAGTTGGTGAGTGAAATCTAGTTGATGTTGAGCTATTTAGGTGATAGTGTTGGTCGAGCTTGTAGTGGATTCCAAGCATGAAGAAAATTACATGGAAGTCAAGTGAGTGAGAATTGCTATTATAGCCGAGCTTACAACTGTGTAAGCACTAAGTATTAATTGCAAAGTTTTAGGGCTATATGGTTGACTTTTGATTCATTTGACATCATTCAAATTTGGAAAGAGCATGAAGAGCTTAAGGAAAATTGGAGAGATCATTCCAAGCATTTGTAGACTGAATTCAACCACTATTTGACACCATTCATCATATTTGGAAAGGTATTTATCATGTGTTGAGGTATGCTATTTAAATTTGTGCAAACCCTAGGCATTATATATGACATCTAGTTCTTTTGCGTCTAAGGTTAAAGAGGGAAAAAAAGTTTTAAATGTTCAATTAATTAGTAATGAGATCAAACAACTGAATTTTAAAGTAATTCCTGACATTGAATACAAACAAGACCCATCTAGTGCATTATCCATGATACCACCACAAGTTTTAATGTTTCAAGATGTAAGATGTTGTTACACATGTAAAGTGGGTAGCATAGGTGATATGCAAATCAAAGACCTATATGGAAAATTATGTGAAAATGAAATATTGAAGGAGGAATATAAGATTGTAGAAAGAAAAAGGGTTCACTCGTGCCCTAGATTTCCCCAACATTTTCAAGATAGAGTGGATAGAGATTATTTTGAGTAGGATTCATGACAACTCTGTGTGGTTGGAAGATGGACCTATCAAGATTACCAAGAGGATTGTGCATAGGGTAACAGGGTATCCAACCCTAGATAGACCTAAGACCATGAGAAGTGATGCAAAAGAGGTTATTGAGAAAAATATAGGAGTGGTGTGGAATAAGAGAGAAATGGTAATTGACATCATCAAAGATCCCTTAGTTTCTTTTGCAATAAGGATAATTGCACATAAATTCTTTCAATCTAGAAGATTGAATAGTGTACCTTGCATCATTGTTGATGTAGACTATAAGATAGTCAAGAAGGATCATTCTTATGACCTTGTTGATTTGTAGTTACACAAATTATTAGAAAACTTAGGAGCCATAGGGAAACCAAGAGTGCACAGTGCAAGTTTGGTTCGTGTAAAAACCCATGACTTGTTTATAACTTGAGCAATGCCAAACTTCACTAAATTGTCATCAATTCTTCCTCAAAAATTAGATTTTGTCAAACATTTGGTAAATAGTTGATCAACATTTTATTTATGATATTTGGAATGTACCTTTTTGAGTTTTGGCATATATAATTCACAAATTGAATACATACAAATACTGAAGCAAATGCAAACTGAAAATGTTAGTCGTGTAATAACTATGAAAGCACAATTTCTTATGAATCGAATGTGGCAACTAACTCTTTGAACTGCAATAGCTAGTATTGACAATCAAATAATTTTAATTGATTGCATTTGTCTAAACTCAAACAATTCTCAAATTATTTAAAAGCAATGGAAACCTAATTTTTATTTGTTGAATTCATGTCGGCTCACAACATGAACTATCACATGCCAAATCAATCCCAAAATACAAGACACAACTAATGACTAGTTATTCCATGTAAAATGCATGTCACCAACATCTTGATTGACCCACTATTATCAGTATGCACCCAACAATTAGTTTTGGGCATTACTAGACTAGACATGACCCCTTCAATTCTAAAATGTAGCTCCAAACTACCTTGCAATTTTCTTAGGAAACAATTGTAGTTTGCTTAGGTATAATTGATCAGCCTTGAGATGATTGCCAATGTAATTTTGATGCTCAATGTCACTAGCTGGAAGCTAACAACAATTCCCACAATCAATTTCAATCACAATTCAATAGTCTTGAAGTTGTAAGACTCAATTGAATTCTCCCTCCAAACCAATCAGCCTCAACCGATGGAATTCTCCATGATATAGAATGAAATAGTAGGAGAAATATGACAAATCCAATATACTTTAGTAGTGGACTAAAAAACTTCTCAGATATAGTGATGAACAGTAGAGAAGCTAGGTAATCTTAGCTATACCTCAGTAGCTAAATTGCAAGTGCAATTCTCAGAATTTCCAACCCTTATACATTATCAAGGGCATATAGTTAAGAACCTAGGAAGAAGCCACAAAGGCACAAAATAAAATATATAATCAAGCATGCTTTTCCCAAAGAAATGAACTCTCATTTATAATCCTTCATTGGCCAAAGTTTCCTAGAAAACTCCACCTCAGAAATTGTGGAAGTTTCCCAAAAGAACACAACATTAGAAACTTTCCAACTTCCTTTTTAGAAATATTTCTTTAAGTCATTATTATAATAATATAAAAATTATTATCATAACAAAAATCAATGAAAAAATAAATAAGAGCTCATGTAATTATCAACCTGATCAACTGCAAGCGACGACCAACTACCAAGCCATTCACTGCGCTGCTAAAAATAGAAACTACCCAAAATAGACTTACTAAAAATAGTAAGTAATCAACTAAGGCCCCCAAACACCTTGTCAGCTCATGAGGGTCGCTATGATGAGCTAACTCAATCAATTACACAGACTAGCCAAAAATGGGGACACTATAGTCCTCCCTTCCTAAGATTGCTTCTCCTTAAGCAATTTGGTATGAAAGAAAAACCTCCACTAGGATCCCACAATTAAAAAGTGATGTCCCCATCCTCACTAAACCAACTAAATACTAATGACAACATTAAGATCCATAAAATAACCTACAACATGGTACCAAATATCTGTGTTGATGATGTAAAAGTTGTAACATCACTAATTATCAAATTCATAGGAGATCTCAACACACTCTCCTTCATTATGCCTACCCAATCATCCTACAAAAATCTAATTTAGGCTCAGGCCAAATTTGTACCCGATGCAAATCTTGAACATGTGAGTCAAATACCAAACTATAAATACTCATCACAGTATAAAATCTATCATCAGTATGATCATCTTCATCAACATCCTCATGTTGTTGTGATCACTCATCCTTAATCATATCATTGTACACCCACATACCACAATTTGCTACTCCCTTTGGCCTTAACACATAAGTATGACCTTTAGAGAATGGCCCCTTGCACCAAAAGCAAAGCTGACACCTCCTAAATCCTCTCTAGAAGTGTTATCAAATCTCCCTATTGACTTGTCCTTGTCCTCAACAATTGGTGAGGACTCCTCATCATTAGGTGGAAGTGCAAAATATTTTGAAGTAGCCTTTCTTTGAGAAGAGGACTCCAAGTCACTAGCCTTCCTCATAGCTAACTATAGAGAAGATGGGTCCAATGACTTCACCCATCAATGAAGTGGTTCAGTCAATCCCTCCATGAATAACATCACTCTTATGCACTCTAAAATATCATAAACCATGACTGAAAGCCTCTGGAACTTGTTGATGTAGCTCTCCAATCCACTAGGCTACTTCAACTGAGCCAACTCACAGAAGTACACCTCTAGATCCTTTCTATCAAATCTCTCGATTAGGTGATCCACAAACTCTTGGTAGGAAGTGATCTTTTCATGTCGCAAAGAAACTAACCCATGATATCACCAGTCATGGGCAGCTTCGTCCAGATGCAACACTCCAAATCTGATAGCATCCACTTTAGACATAGGACACAAAGCCAAATATATATTGAGCTTATGAATCCATGCTTGAGTTGTAACTCTCCTAGTTCCATCAAAGTTTTCCAAGGTCATCTTACTAACAACTCATTGTAACTCATTCTATCGAGGTCGTTATCTCTTAGGTCTTGACCTTGCTCTAGAATGCTCCCATTTCTGAGTCAAGAACCTATCAAAATTTGAATTAAATTTAATCACTTGTGGTAAAGCATCCCACTCCATAAAGTGTGCCATCACATCATCAACAAAAGGAGTGACCTCAGGCTCAATACTGATCGCATCTATCTCAGGTCTCAGAAATGTGGGCCTCTATAGCCTATCATGAGCACCAGTATGTATGTTAGCTCTGTCAACAAATCCACCATGATTCTCAATCCAAAATAGAACACCATCTTGAGTTCCATCCTTGACTTGAGATCTATGAGAACCAACAAAAAAATCTTGAGCTCTCTCCCTACTTTGTCCTCGAGATAGTGCTATCTGCTATAGAGTATTAGACAACTATTGTAGTACATTTATCATTTGTTGTTGCCTGACTACAATATTCTCAAATGCCTATAGGGAATCTCTATCAACCTTAGCATTTGTGGGTTGTAGTCTAGTGCCAGCAAAGCCACTCAAACTAACATCTTAACCAAATTGAGTCTCAGGTTCTCCTTCTCTAGGGGGAGAATTCTTTGGGTATAGTGCATACTCAGCACAAACCTCCTATCATCAGCCCTGATAGAAAAATAAAATCAAATACTAACTGCACTTCAGACCAAGCACTGACCAAAATAAGCCCAATTCCTACAGGTTGGTAAGAAACCACTTCAAGACACCACTATAAAAACCCACGACATGTCTATAACTTGAGAAATGCTAAACTTCACTAAATTTTCATCAATTCTTCCTCACAAAACATATTTTGTCAAACATTTGGTACATAGTTGATCAGCATTTTATTGATATTTGGAATGTAACTTTTTGAGTTTTGGCATATATAATTGGCAAATTGAATACATACAAATACTGAAGAAAATGGTAACTGAAAATGTTACTCGTGTAATAACTATGAAAGCATCAATTTCTTATGAATCCAATGTGGATACTAACTCTTTGAATTGTGACATATAGTATTGATAATCAACTAATTTCAATTGATCTCATTTATCTAAACTAAAAGAATTATGAAATTATGTAAAAATAATAGAAATCTATTTTTTATTTGTTGAATTCATGCTGGCTCACAACATGAACTGTCACATGCCAAATCAATCCCAAAATGCAAGATGCAACTGATGACCAATTATTCCATGTAAAATGCACATCACCAGCATCTTGACTAACCCACTTTTATCAATATGCACCAAGCAATTAGTTTTGGTATTTACTAGACTAGCCACAACCCCTTCAATTCTAAAATGAAGCTCCAAACTGGCTTGCAATTTTCCTAGGAAATAATTGCAGTGTGATTAGGTATAATTGACCAGCCTTGAGATGATTGCCAATGTAATTTGGATGCTCAACATCACCAACTAGAAGCTAATGATAGTTCCCATAATCAATTTCGATCACAATTCAACAGTCTTGAAGTTGTAAGACTCAACCAAATTCTTCCTCCAAACCAATTAGTCTCAATCGATTCAATTCTCCATGATACATAATGAAATAGTAGGATAAATATGAAAAATACACTATACTTCAGCAGTGGAATAAAACACTTCTTAAATACAGTGATGAATAGTAGAAAAGTTAGGCAATCTTAGCTATACCTTAGTAGCTAAATTGCAAGTGCAATTCTCAGAATTTCCAACCCTTATACATCAGCAAGGGCATATAGTTAAGAACCTAGGAAAAAGCCACAAAGGTAAAAAATCAAATATATAATCAAGCATGCTTTTTCCAAAGAAATGAACTCTCATTTATAATCCTTCATTGGCCAAAGTTTCCTAAAAAGCTCCACTTTAGAAATTGTGGAAGTTTCCCAAAAGAACACAACACTAGAAACTTTCCAACTTTCTTTTTAGAAATATCTCTTTAAGTTATTATTATAATAATATAAAAATTATTATAATAACACAACTCAATGAACAAATAAATAAGAGCTCATGTAATTTTTAACCTGATCAACCATAGGTGACAACCAATTGCCAAGCCATTCACTACATTGCTAAAAAATAGCAACTACCCAAAATAGACTTACTAAAAATAGTAAGTAATCAACTGAGACCCCCAAACACCCTATTAGCTCACGAGGGTCACTATGATGGGCTAACTCAATCAATTTCACAAACTAGCCAAAAATGGGGACATTACAGTTCAATACTTGTATGTAAATTTTTCTATGTGAAGAACACATTTCCTTCTTTTGGTAAAGCTGCATGGAAGAAAAATATATCTATTGTAATGAAGATATGAGAATACATTGAGAAACTTGGAGGAAATTTTGAGTCTATAATGACTAGCTAATTTGAAGACTTTAAGAAGTCAATGAAACAAAGACATAGGATTCTAGTGTCACTAGTTGAGAAGCATTTCAATGATGTTTTCTTTCTAGTTGTTACTGACTTCACATATCTACAAGCTACAGTTCTCTAGATTATGAGATAAATGTGGATGAGGCATCTAGAACAATTACCACTTTGCTGGTTGAAGAATTAGATAAGGAGGCTACAACCTTTGGTAATTATGATGTAGCCAAGTCAAAGATAACTATGGACTTGAAGACAACCTCTGTAATAAGGAAGAAGAACAATTTTTTTAAGAAGCTCATAGAAAAATTTGGTGAAGAGGAAAAAAAAGATGAAGAAGAAGAAGAAGACAATAAAGATGATGATGATGAAGAAGGTGAAGATGCACCTACCCAAGCACCACTAGCCATAACTCAAGGTCAAGGAGTAGACCAATGTGAAGAGGAAGTGGAGCTTGATGAAGGTGTCAAGAGAGAAGAAACCAATGAAGCACCTATAGCCAAGGAGAAGAAGAAAAGAAGAAGATAAATTTCCAACAGTTAGCAAGCCCAAGAAGGTTGTAAAACCTACATAGCCTAAGCCTATAGTTCCTAATACTAGGGCCAGCACAAGGGCTACTTCTAAGAAAGTTCAAGAAGTGGAAAAGCCAAAAGGAAAGAGAACTAGGATAGCTACACAACAAGATGAGTCTGAGAAGAGACAAAGGGGAAAGTACATTTCTCCAGCCGAATCAGATAAGGAGAGGACATAATCTGATGATAACAACTAATTCATAGTGGTAAACCATAATCCTTCTTCTAATTTGGACAACTTGTATGAGAATATAAAGAATAATGCTAACTTATTTGGATTCACACATGTTGAGTTTGACAAACTTGGAAATATTGAGATGAACCAAGTGGAAGAGTCAATATATGCCATGATGGAAACATTCAAGAAGACTCCAATTGAGCTTGCCAACTCTATACCTAAATGTCTATATGAAAGAGTTGAGCAAAAATGGCAATATAGTCTCACTACAAAAAGAAAAATTAGAGAGACTACACTTGCTCAAATAATGCCAGAATTGGATAAGGTCATAATGTCAAAGGTCATTAACAAATACAAAGGGATATTTGCTCCTAAATATAGAGTATTCAATATTTTGCAAAAGGACATTGAGGGTGTTGTTTAAAAGTCCACTTAGATATGGAAGTCAATATATGAATTGACAACACCTAAGGTAATTGAGCAGACACTTTTTGAGGTAGGTGAAGAAAAATGTGAACAAGAAGTAACTAAGGTTACTAAAGATAAAACTGAGAAAGATGCACATGTATAAGGCACTGAGATAAATGTAGATACATAGGCAACAACTAAAGATGAGCAACAAATAGAACAAAGTATACCAAATATACAAATGTCAAGTGCCAATCCACAATATGTGATAGATGCTGACATAGATACAATAAAGATCAAGGATGTTTTTGATACTATAGCTTAGAACATCAATCCCCTAACAAAGGAGGACATGAAGAAGATATTGCTAGACACCACCACCAAGGCACAATTATTCAGTCATCCTATATTAGTGAGTATAGATGAACTTGAGAAGGCAAAAAAGACATCTGCAAAGGAAGGAAAATAAGACATAACTCAAACTCCTCAATCTACTATGGTACAACCTACAATGCCCATTTTAGTGTAGCAAAGGAAAGAGCCAACAATGGAAAATATTAGCACAAGGGTGCAAAATGTGTCAGTACAAGAAGTTGATATAGAAGCACAGGAAGGGACACAAGCTCAAACAGGTCAAGAAGATACCTCTGTACCTATAGCACAAACTCAAGGTGCAATTGACATTGAAAATAAAGTAAAGAATAGGACTGAAGAGTTAGCATTGACTACCAAGCTTGATGAGAAATTAGAAATACAAATAGTGGTTACTTTGCCAGAAACTGCTACTCCTCCAAGTCAAGCTCTTCATAGGGCCGAGTGTAGAAGTTACACCATGGTAAGCATTACAGCCTAGTCCTAATCCATCCAACATAGATGAAGTTACATCATTTGGTGATGTCAACTTGGATAAAGTGATTTTTTTTCCAAAATTTTATCTTGCCACAATCACTATTGAAAAAAAGAGCATACTTTAGGATGCTCTTGGAAGGAAAAAGTACCAAGAACTACTCAAAAGGGAGCATAAGTAGAAGCAAGCATTACAAGATATCAAGGATATATTTCTTGATGCATTTAGCCTACCTGCACTTGCAAAAGACAAGCCTATCATTGAGTAGTTGGCAAATATAGTGGAGATGATAAATGATACAGAATTGGATTCAAATGTTAAACTACTTGAATGGTCTAAGAGGAAATTTCAAAGCCAAGTCAATGAAAAGATATGAAGTACCATTGCACTTAGTCAAGTTAAGTTAGCAACCAAGATTGACAGTGCAAAGAAAGTTTTAGAGAATATTTTCTCACTTTACACCAAGTTGTGCAATACAAATTTGTTCACACAAGAAGTGCAATGACATATTGCAAATCTAGAGGGAGATATGAATATAACAAGTAATACTCTACCCAATTCTCTAGCTCAGAGTCAAAAGAACTTCAAGAATTCAATGAATTCCCAAGGTTAGTTGGTAGCCTTGCATGCTAAAGATGCAAATATTTGAGCTACACTAATAAGCATCTAGTCTATGCTGACCCCACACATGGACATATTACATAAGGAACTAGCCTTTGTAGAAACATTAATACAAAAAGATCCTCAAATTTCTACACATGAAGGCTTAGTTCACCTTGCTGCCAAGTTAGTCATCCAAATCAAATCATTGGAGGTAGCTTGTGATAACTGGGATGCAGCTTTGAAGATCATACTTGAGTCCATAAACCTTTCTTGGACAAACACACTATATGTGTATAACCCTTTGAACTAAGGGTCAAAAAGGGGGAGGAATAAGTTTTTCAGAGAGTTTAGCATATGCATATTTACTCAGTAGGAGTATTGGCTCAAATTCAAAATAAAACAACTAACTCAGGGGGAGTTATGAGATTTTGAGGTATGGTTGTAAAGTCAAGTAGGAGTTATAAGATTTTGAGGTATGACTATTAAGTCAAGTTTTGAAAATTTTTGAAATTTCGTTCATATGTTAGACAAAGATAGTGAGTACTTAAGTTATGCATATAAGTTAAGGGCATTGATGTTGTTGATCTTAGAATGGTTTTAACAATTGAGTGTCAACACACTTAAGCCATTTGCTAAGTTCATGAGGAGCTAACAACATTTGTCGAGTATAATATATGCAAGTGTCGAGTTGTAATAGGTGTTGAATTAGAAAGATAGTAAGTGTAGAGTCATTCAGGTGCTGAGCAAACAGATAATGCCGAGTGAGTATGTTTGCAGAGTGAATAGAAGATGCCAAGAATATTTAGGTGCTGAGCCAGATAGAACTTTAGTATGTGTCCAGCAACAGTTTTATCAAGTGCCAAGTAACACTGAATAAACATATGAGTTTGTGCCTTCACAAACTAAGATGTAAATCATGTTGCATGCCAGCTAATGGATAGATCTCAAAGATTAGAGATAAGATCGAATCTATTTGATTCCCTATGTAATCAACATGAAACCAATTAGGAAAATGGAATGCTAAAGAGGCAAAAAGGATGAATCTCAGCTGTAGATTCATACTTAACCCTAAGTCACGAAAACCTTTTAAGGAGGTTGAAGCCCCATAATTCAATAGAGTGAATAGAGTGTGAGTGAGCGAAGAACAAAAGGAACAAGGGGTGAAGTGTTAAGAGGACATACAAGGTGACTTAGTAGATTGCAAGATCAGTTAGAAGAACATGGTATCAACACTACAAATAGCTTCATTTTAGATCAGCAAGGATCAGATTGGATTGAATAGTGATCTAAAATCAACAATTGTAGATTGCAAGTGATTAGGTCAAACATTCTACTATACTTTCTAACAATTGTATTAGCAGAATGAAATCCTATGGAGATAGGTTGACTTAACAACCATTGTATAAATCCTTTAATAGGGTGACATTCTAAGTGAATGTTTCATAAATCCTTTAGATAGGTACACTTTTAACATTGTGTAAAAGCCTTTAATAGGGTAGGCCCCTCATAGGGCAGACTATGGCTCATGGCCAAACATTGTAACCTTGACAAGTTACATTATTGCTACAATGATAAGTTGTGGGTGCCATCCCCACCCCAATTTTACCTTCTCATTTTGGAAAGTTTCTAGGTGATCAAATCTAGTGGCAACTATTTTTTATGCATGCTTTTACTTTCATGTTATTTAATTATGTTACATGCATGAATTGATTTAAGTTAAAAAGTTTGATTGGTTAAAGCATGTTACTTCTAATTCATCCCTCCCCGCTCTCAAAAGTATACTTCCCACTTGTAAATTCCAAAAATTGGTATTAGGGCTAAGTTCTCATTAGGAGAAGCTTTACAACTAGGAGAAAAGATATGGACATGGAGGTCTACAAGCTTGGGAAGATTATAGAGAACTAGGAGATTGAAATACATCTCATTCTACATTCTTTGGAAGAAGCTAGGGAAGAACAAAGGAAATCCATAAAGAGAAGAAAAGACATTGCCATAGTTGAAAATGATGCTCAATACAAGGAGATTGACACCACGAAAGTATTTGCAAATGAGACTCAAAGGAGTTTGATGCAACAATTGCAGACCTAGTGGAGAAAAATAGAGTTCAAGCAGAAGAGATCAGAACCCTCAAGATTGAGTAGGAATAACAAGCCATGATGCTATGTAAAATAACTGAATAGAAGAAAAGATCCATTGAGGATAAGATCATGATAGAAGATGACAAGAGAAACTTAGCCAACGGACTAGAGGAGAAGTCAACTAAGTTTGCTAGAGTTTCCAACATGTAGCTAGATACCCTAAGCCAAATGATGAATGGCCATCATGAGTTGAATGTCAAAGACATTGAAACATCCACCCTAAAGTTGTAGAATGAACAACTAAAAAATGATTTGAGAGAGAAAGAGAAATTGTAGAGAGCTTCAACAAGCCCAAGGAAGCCATCAAGTGCTTTGAGAAACTATTGAAATGTCGAAGATCCAACAATGACACATTAGGACTAGGATATACTAGCACTGAAGAAGGAGAGTCATCCAAGACTGCTGAACAAAGAAGTGACAAAGGTAAGAATTCAAAACTCACTTGTCATTTTTATTGTAAGAAAGGACATATTGCTAATATGTGCAAGAGCAAGAATACCAATCAACATGACAAACCTAAAAACATGGGTCACTATCATAAGTGCCACAAGCAAGGTCATCAGGCACATGACTACAGGACTAGAAACATCAAGACACCTAAATTTGAAGGACACTACTACAACTGCAATAAGTATGGACATAAAGCCTTTGAATGTAGATCCAAGCCTATGCGGTCACCAAAAAAAACCAGCAAAGACAAAAGTTCATGGACACCACTACAATTGAGACTACAACACTAGGCAAAGCTATCACTACTGTCAAGAGTATGGACACATTCCTAATAACTACATAAGAACACACTTCAATAGTAACTACAATAGATGGTTGAGTCAAACCATATGTTTCAACTGCCTAAAGACTAGTTACATCACCAAGTATTGCCCAACTAGGTCAAAGGCACCCAACACTGAGGTCAACAAAGAAAAAGGGAAAGTAGATGTTGAACACATCAGAGGAGAGATGAATACGACATGGAAGAGAAGAGATGGAAGTAGCACATCTAATGGAGGGATCACATTACCTAATAGGTCAAGTGGTCACACTTCATCAAACTAATTAGAAGAATGTATGTGGAACTGATATTCAATGCTTTATCATACATTAGTTCCAAAACAAGTTAGCACTAAAAAAAATGAATCGACATGAATAAATATGTAAGGTTAAAACTTTAAGCTTTCATCCTACTGTCGAGTATGACAAGTTACCTTTAGCTGCTGAGTAAAATCATAGTGTGTGCTGAGTTATCAACCAAGACTAGTTGGAGCCGAGTGAGTAGTTTCTGCCAAGAAAAATTACATTAGTTGATGTCGAATAAGGGTAATCCTTATAGATAATAGTGGCATGTTGTGATGGTTAAGTTGTTGAGTTGTTATCCTTGCCATCAAGGTTCAAATCTAATGGGGATGAGGTTCCCCGTTTGTGGCCTCATTGGTTCATAGCTCTAGGTCAAAGCGTTTACCCCTCTTTAAAAAAAAAAAGGGTAATCCCTATAGATGCCAAGTGAAGAGGAATTCACATTGATGTCGAGTAAAGTAGGGAATTGTATGCAAGCCAAGTTTCTAGTTGTATATGCACTAAGCATTTAATGTTGTGTATTGAAGGTATAAGGTCAATTTTTTGAATCGTTTCTCATCACGACAAACACAGAGTGAAGAGAAAATGAAGTGAAGAAGAGATTTCAAGCAAGGACAGAGCATTCAAGTAGATTCTAACAATGATTCAGAGTGATATCATCAATTCAAGGTATTTACTCAAGTGTTGAGCTATGCTGTTTTGAAATTGTTAAAGTTTCCTAGTTTGCAAAAATGGCTTCTAGCTCGAAAAACTCTAAAGAAAAGGAGCCCTTCAAAGTCTAGTTGGTTAGAAAAGAGGTTAAACAACCAAATTTTAGGCCAATCCTAGAGGTGGCATACAAGAACAACCCTACTGGTGCATTATCCATCATCCCGCCAAAAGTTGTTATGGTCCAAGACATCAAAAAGTGCTAAATTGCAAAGTTAAAGGTATGGGTGATATGGAGATTCATGAAGCCTACAATAAACTATGTGATAATGATGTATTGAAGGAGGAATTCAATATTTTTGAAAAGAAGGGACTTACTCATGCCCTAGATTTCCCTACAGTCTTCCAGACAGAGTGGATTAGGTTAGTATTGAGCAGAATTCGCAATCGTTGCTTGTGGTTGGAAGGTGGTCCTATCAAAATAAAAAAAAGAATCATCCATAGAGTCACAGGTTACCCAACCCTAGATCAGCCAAAGACTTTGAGAAGTGACTCCAAGGAGGTCATTGAGAAAAACACTGGTGCACAATATAATAAGAGGGGTATGACAATATAGACAATCAGAGACCCACTCATAGAGTTTGTTGTAAGAGTCATTTCACACAAATTCTATCAATCAAGCAAGTTGAATAGTGTACCTTGCATTATAGTAGATGTAGGTTATAAAATTGTTAAGAAAGATCATACATATGATCTAGCAGAGCTGCAATTACAATAGATAATGGAGAATTCGGGAGCCATAAGAAGATCAAAAAGTGCTCAATGTAAGTTTGGGTCAATTCTGATATGTACATTCTTTTATGTTTAGAATGAATTTCCTTCTTTTGGCAAGATAGGTTAGAAGACCAATATGTCTATAGCAGTACAGATTAATGAGTATATAGAGAAGATGGGATCAAATTTTGAAACCATCATGACAAGCTATTTTAAAGGCTTCGAAAGTCTATGAAGCAAAGGTTTAGAATACCAATTTCCCTTGTAGAGCAACACATCAATGACATTTTCTTTTTACTTGATATTGATTACACTTACATCCAAGTAGTAGTACCAAGAATTAGATGGCTAAGGCCACTTGAATATGATATAAACATAGATGAGGCCTCAACAACAATCATAGCATTGATTGCAAAATAAATTGACAAAAATGCAAAACTCTTTGGTACTTATGATGTTGTAGAGTCAAAAGTGGAAATGGAACTGAAAATTGCATCCACAATAAAGAAGAAAGACAAATTGGTCAAGAAACTTAAGGCCAAATTTGGTGAAGGAATAATAGAAGGAGAAGAGGATGATGAAGAAGAAGATGATGAAGAAGAAGAAGAAGGAGAACAAGGCCAAGGACCACTTTCCTTGAACAAGGTATGGGTGAAGATGAAGAGGAAGAAGGTGTTGAGGAGGAACAAGCTAAGGAAGCACCTAACAAACTAGAGCCTAAGAAAAGAAAGGCAAGAAAAAAGGGAGCAAAAAAGTCAAAGAAATAGAAGGATGCTCAACCAAGCCCTGCAAAGCCCACTACAAGAGCAAGCACAAGGGCTACCACTCTAAAGGCCAAGGAGCAGGCCAAAGAAAAGAAGAAGGCAATTGAGAAACAAGGTCTAGAAAAGAAAAGACTAAGAAAAAAATATGTTGCTCGGCCTGACTTAGACGAAGAGAGAACATAGTCAAAAGACACAAGCCAATTTAGAGTGGTAAGTCATGCATTAAAATCTAATTTACAAGATATTTATTACAATGTTAAAGATAATGCTGACTTAAATGGTTTGAATAATATTGAATTCAATAAGTTAAGTAGGAATGAGTAGAACATGGTTGAAGAATCAATTTATACCATGATGGCCAAGTTCAAGACCACCCCACTTGAACTTGACAATTCAATACCAAAGGATTTATATTCTATTGTTGAAAATAAATGACATTATTTCCTAGACATGGAAAAGGAAATAAGAGAGTCTACATTGGCTCGAGTAATGCAAAAAATTACCAAAGGAAAAATAATAAAGGCTAACAAGAAGCATGGGAGAAAATTTGCACCCAAATATAGAGCGTTCAACATTCTTCAAAACAAGATTGAAGAATGGGAAACATCAATAGAACTGTGGTTTTCACAAATGGAATGGACCTAGGAAAGAGTACATATGAATTGGTCAAGACTTGCAATTTGTCACACTTATAGAATTTTTGGAGTAGAACACAGTGGTACAATCCATTTGAACTCATCTATCATGGATTTAGGGTTATGACATCTCGGACAGGGGTACTGATCAATCTGCATTTCATGACACGAGTAAATCTTTATAACTTGTATTTTTGGAATCATGTTTGAAAACTAATCAAATAGATTTTTCATAGGCTCAAATATAGAACATAGAAAGTGTATGACCTATAGAATGCAATGCAAAAGGAAATTTCTTAGTATGGTCAACTGGGTGAAATTTATAATCAGTCAAATAGGGCCTCCCAGAATTTAGAAGCAATATGCATCAGCATGATAGAGATAAGTAACCAACTTTGAGGGATTCAAAATCTAGTCAAACCATATTGAAACAACATGAAAATTTAAACATAGGTTCTTTGATATGCATTCTAAACACCCCAAATGCAAAATTTAACATTGCTTAATATGGAACTTCACAAATGAATTAGAATGATAGTTTATCATTATAGGATGTATGAATATACTAAATGCAAGGTATTAGAAACATAAAACACCTCTTAGACTTTAAAATGACAGTCAGGTACACAAGCAAGAAAATATGTTTATAGGGCTCAAAATGACTCAAAAGTTTGGAATGGTACTCAAAATGGTAGCGCAATTTTGCATCCCATCAATATGCATTTTCAACAACAAATTTTCAATTATGTGCCTTCAAAATAGTACTTAGTTTGTATCTTCAACAAAAACAATCTTCAACATCTATAACATTTCTCCCTCTTTGGTTGTGACCTCATGCTTTGTGGATGCTCCATTATAGTCATGTTCATGCGTTCAACCGGAGTCCTTGGAATAGTTTTTTGTCTACAAATACAATTAGTGGAGAAATAATATTCAAATTCATGATTGCAATACTCACCACCATTTTCAGATCTGAGACATTTTAATTTCTTACCAATCTCATTTTCAACCAAGCATTTCTATTTCTTAAAAGTTTGAAATACATTAGATTTTTGGCTAAGGAAATAAACCCATACTTTTCTAGTTACATCATCAATAAATGTAACATAATAATGAGAGCCACCAAGGGAAGATACTTGAGTTGGTCCCCATACATCTGTATGCACAAGCTCTAATTTCTCACTTTTATTTTCCTTCCCAATCTTCACAAAACTCACTCTCTTTTGTTTTCTAGAGAATCAAAGAACTGAACCTAACATAAGAGGTCACAACTAAAGAATTGAACCTAACATAATAGGTCACAACCAAGGAGAGAATCAAAGAACTAAACCTGTATTGGCCAAATATGTGAGGAAGAAACATTCACTTGGACAAATAATTGGAGATAAAGGTGTTGGAGTAAAAACAAGAAGCAATATAAGAGAATGTACATATTTAATAGTTGATTTTCAACCTAGAATAATAAAAGTTGCATTGGATGATGAATGTTGGAATATTTATATGAATGAGGAGATTGATCAAATTGAGAAGAACAATACTTGGATAACTATATTGAGAAATTTTGAACAATATGTGATTGGAACCAAGTGGATTTCTAGGAACAAGTTGAATGAAAATGGAGAAGTGGTAAGCAAAAATGTAAGATTAGTTTGCAAAGGATATGCACAAGAAGAATGAATCAGCTATGGTCACACTTTTGCACCTTTGGAAATATTGGAAGGGTTAAGGGCATTGTTAGCTTATGCTACATACAAGAAATTCAATTTTTATCAAATGGATATAAAATCTACATTTTTGAATGCAATACTTGAAGAGGAAGTATACATTAAACATCCTGAAGGATTCATTGAACTCAAAAAGAAGAACATATACTACAAGTTGAACAAAGCATTTTATACACTAAAACAAGCACCAAGAGCATGGTATGAAATATTACACTCTTATTTGATTTATATTGGATTTTTTACAAGTGAAAACAATATTTTTTTTTTGAAGAATGAATATGAAGATATGGTGTTGATTTCTAAAACATTTATTGATGACATAATATTTGGAGGAAGGGACATGTTGAGTAATACATTTTCTAAATAAATGAGTACTGAATTTGAGATGTCAATGTTTGGTAAGATTAAAAAAGTTAGTGGATTACAAGTTCATCAAACAATGAAAGGTATATATGTTAGTCAATTTATTTATGTGAGAGAAATCTTGAAAATTTTTGGGATGGATGATTTTAAACTAGTTAGTACACCTATGGTGTCTGGAGTAAAATTATCAAAAGAAGGTACTACTGGTGAGGTCGATCGAACACAATACATATCTATGATTGGAAAGATATAGTATGTTGTACAAAGTAGACTAGATATTTCCCTTGTTGTTGGAATTATTGCATGGTTTTCATCTAATCCAAGGAAAATGCATATGACTATTGTAAAAAGGGTATTTAGATATCTTAAAAGAACTAAAAATTATAGCCTATAGTATAAACAAGAGGATGACATTAATATTAAAGTCTACATAGATGTTGATTGAGATGGTAATGTTTATGATAGAAAAAGAACAAGTGGCAAAGATTTTGTTTTAGGAGAAAGGTTGATTGCAAATATAAGAAAGAAAAAATGTTGTATTTCACAATCTACTGCTAAAGATGAATATGTTATTTCTACAATAAATTATTCAAATATTGTATGGATCAAACAATTATTAAAAGGGATGAAAAAATATGTAAATGATCCTATTACTATTTACTGTGATAATACAAGTACCATAAATATTTCAAAAAATCTGGTGATGCATGCCAAAAAAGCCACAAATCAATCAAGTATCATGACTTGAGAGGGAAAGTGCAAGAAAAACAAGTGAGACTTGAGTCTGAGGAACAAATTTTTGATATATTCACAAGGTTACTACAAGGTTTTATAGTTTCATGTTAAAATTTATAATAAAAGTCAAAGGGGGAGAATATGCTGAATGGGAGAGTAGACTAAAGGGGGAGAATATACCCAAAATGGAGAAGTATGAGAATAGGGATACAAAGAGAGATTACCCAAAGGGGAAGTACTACAAAAATTAACATGAGAAATAAGAATGAACCTAACATAAGAGGTCACAACCAAAGAGGGAGAAATGTTATAGATGTTGAAGATTGTTTTTGTTGAAGATACAAACTAAGTACTAGTTTTAAGGCACATAATTGAAAATTTGTTGTTGTCAATGGATATTGATGGGATGCAAAATTGAATTACCATTTTGAGTACCATTCCAAACTTTTAAGTAATTTTGAGCCCTATAAACATTTTTTCTTGCTTGTGTACTTGATTGTCGTTTTAAGGTCTAAGAGGTGTTTTATGTTTCTAACATCGTGCATTTAGTATATCCATATGTCCTATAATGATAAACTATCATTCTAATTCATTCTATGAAGTTCCATATTGAGCAATGTTGAATTCTGCATTTGGGAGTGTTTAGTACGCATATCAAAAAACCTATATTTCAATTTTCATGTTGTTTCAATATGGTTTGACTAGATTTTGAATCCCTTTAAGTTGGTTACTTATCTCTATCATGTTGATGCATATTGCTTCTAAATTCTAGGAGGCCCTATTTGACAATTATAAATTTCACCCAGTTGACCATACTGAGAAATTTCCTTTTGCATTACATTTTATAGTTCTATGTTCCAGATTTGAGCCTATGAAAAATCTGTTTGATTAGTTTTCAATCTCAATTCTGAAAATGCAAGTTATAAAGATTTACTGGTGTCATGAAATGCAGATTAATTAGTACCCCTATTCAAGATGTCATAACCCTAAATCCATGATAGATGAGTTCAAATGGATTGTACCACTGTGTTCTCCAAAAATTCTATAAGTGTGCCAGTTTGTAAGTCTTGACCAATTCATATGTACTCTTTCCTAGGTTCAGTCCATTTGCAAAAACCACAGTTCTATTGATGGTTGGGTTCACCAATTGTAGGACCAAAAAAATGGGCTAATGTCCAACATACTATGAGAAAATCACATGTTCACTAAATATATATTGACACCCTGTAGTTTGACCTAGTGTTGAGAGCCATGATAGTACTAAGTTCAGATTGATAAGATTTGAAGTGTTGATAGGTTTCCAAGGCACTGAAAGCCACAAAAATGCCTAGGATTGGACAAATGATGATAGATTTGCAATGTTTGACATGTTCTGAGTTGATTAGGATTAATTTTAGGTGATTCTGGGTAGATTTGGGGTGATTCTGAGTTGATTTAAAATAGTTTTGAGTTAATTTGAAATAGTTTCAAAATGATATAAAATCGATGTAAAAGAGGATACGAAGAATGACAGACATTGTGGAGATATGATCAAGTTGGCCAAAGGATCAGAGTTAGTGGAATGATAAATTGGAATGAGTTAGTATGAAAATGTGATGAAATCGTAGATGTGAACCATTTTTTAGCATCTATAGATGCATCTTGTTCTTGGCTATCTATAGTGTTGGTTTTGTCATCCAAATTAATGACTTGGATAGGGGAAGTAGGCTTGGCCATTGATTTCTCTTATTCTTTCCCCTTGTCCTTTTTTCTCTCCTTCTCTCCAACTCTTTTAGTGTCTAGAAGAGAGCCACCTCTATAGGTAGGAGTGATTGGCACACTCTTCTCTAAAGGATGGTATCCACCTTGACCAATAGACTGTAATGGGCTTGCAGGTGTTAAAGCAGTAGCTATGGTGGTTGCTATTGCAATCAATTGGGTGGCTCTAGAAAATACTCCCCCCATTGAACTAGTGCTCTCGGTCTTCTTTTTCCTTTCTTGGGTCCACTCTACCCATTTGTCCATTCTTTTGATTATTCCATGCATGAGTACCTCTATGGTGTCTATGATAAGAACTATAGGTGTGGTAGAAAAAATTGGAGTGCCTTTGATCTTCTCATAGGACGTGGAGTGCATGTAGGCTAAATCATCTGCAAGGTTAGAAATATCAACATAATCGTTAAATAATTTAATCTCATTAATTGTTAGTCATGACCAAAATTTCTCTCAAGTCTAGTATTCATTGAGACACCTAGCCAAGAAGTCCTCAATATATGAAATTTGCTGTAAAAAATCTTCACTAGATTCTGAGCATCAAATCTAGAAGCACAGGAGTAGGGTCCAACCACTACGGGGAAGGGAATCTAGACTATTTTCTTTACATTAGAACACAAGGTATTCACTTCAAGAATCTCTCAACATAATTTTATTAGAACCACCTTGTCTTTTGGATACCATGGAAGCCTCTTGGGAAAACCATCGTAAGAACCTATCCGCAAGTAAGAGAAGCTAAGAAACTAGATGAATAAGCAACCAAATTGGGTAACAGTGGAGATTTCTTCTAGTGAGAATCTCCTTTCAGGGCATCCTTTCAATTCTTGACATAGCCTCATTGTGAAGGCATTTTTTAAGATGACATACTCCTTGAAAATTCTTTACAGTTGTAGATGTGGATAGAATTCATATACTTTAGTATGCTCATCATAGTTCTAGATGCTATGATGGCCAAGCCATAAGTAGTGAGTAGCCAAGGCATAAATCAAATAGGAGGACATGTAAAATTGCTTAAATCCTCTAGCCAAACTCAACCGCAAGGTGAGATCATCATAGATAATCTAGGCCCAGTCAATCTACATATCCTCAACACATATAGCTTGCACTAGGAAGAAATGTTGTTCAATGAACTCCATGATCTCCTCTTTTCCTTTTAGTCTAAGTAGTACAAAAAGAATATCCACTATCTCTCTTTTAAAAATTGTACTGAATAGATTCATGGGAATTTTTCTCTTCTTTGAGCAAGTAGTTTAGAGCATTTTCCTCTACACATCTTCCTATTTGAGGGCCTTCTTCTTATTGAACATAGATGTAGAAGAGTTGTAGTCAACATCACAGTATCGCTCTTTCATGAGAATGTTGAACATAGACTACATTAATGCCTTGTTGATCAAGATGAGGATGGGTTGATCAAGGAACTTAATTTGCCTTGTTTTTGGGTCATATCTCTTGACACATTCCCTCGCAAGATCCAATACAAGCACTACAATTGGAAAACCAAATGCCTGAACTAGACTGCTCTCTTTAAGCTTTTGAGTAATTCAACGAATTGGTGGAGAATTGGGTCTCCTATGAATATCACCCAAATCATAGAATTTAACTGATGTATCTACTAGCTCTTTCAATTTATTTTCTAGGCCTATTAATTTATCATAACTAGAAGCTCTAATTTTCGTTTGTTATGATTGCACAGGATATAGTTCTTGATAAATATTCATTTAATACACTTGAAGAAATCAATTGCAAGCAATTCCAATGAAATAGGTATAGAAATTAGAATGTTGGCACCACATAAATGAAATTAAGTTTTTCCAATGATTATGATAGTATGATTTTCATTTAATTCAGTGATGAATGACTATTTAATCTTTCCATTCATTTGCACATAAAAACTTTTATCTTCTGAAGCTCTATTAATATACTTAGAGTAAAGTGATAAAACTAAAAATCACTTAACAAAACAAGTCTTTAAGTTCCACAAGGGAGAGAGAGAGAGACTTGTCTTTTCTACAAACCCACTGTCCTTTGATTCATAATCACAACATGGGGAGTGATTCTTTGTTAGCTTGCACACTTCATTCTTTTACTTTCATCCTTAAGCATTTAACACTTTCTTTTCTTCATATCAGTATTACAATCTCACCACCAACTTTTCAAGAAGTATCTTTTGAGCATATCCAAAGAATATTTACACTTTAAGGTAGCTTTTCCTTTTATTGTCAAATCTTTCAGAGAAGTGGCCTTTTTCACTAGTTCGGGATAAAAAACCCCTTTTTTAGAAAAAATTCTTGGAATGAAGTAAAGTTAACAACAACTTACCCTTTAACCTTAATCTTATGGCTTCAAAGCTAGATCTCGAGCATGCCTCACTAATTAAGAGCTCAAAATAGTTGATTTAACATCATGCTCTTACTACTTGTATCTAAAGGCTTGGATTTCACATTAACCATTGTAGCTTCAAAATTAGAATAAAATATATTCACTACCATGAGTGCGCAACACAAAACTCATAGGCTCTTCTTTGAGAAAGTAGAATTTACATCTGCAACTTAAATGGGATTCTTCTTGACATAGATCCATGACTTTGTGGATCTTTCCAATTGGTAATATAAGAGGAGTAACTGAGAGGGGAGTGGAAAATTAGTTACCACTAAAATAAATCCTAGATCCATTAGATGCCAGTACAAAATGAACTCTGAAAACTAAACTTTGCTAATGCTCGACAAACACACAAAAATATGTTATAACTCGATAAACACTAAAAATGCTTGACAAATACGTAATAGGAAAATCTTAAGATGTTATCTAAGATTTATTTTAATTTTAACTTAGGTGCAAACACATAAGAGAAATAACATGAACACATTTGAAACCAAGATTAACATGGAAACCCAATTTGGGAAAAAACCACCAATTGCAACTAGTTACTGATTTTCACTTTTGTAAAGTGAGCCCTATTAGAAGCCAACCTTGTTAAAGGTTACAAAACATAATGTTAGGTTTGACCCTATTAGAGGATTTAATCACCCTATTAGGAGTTCCCTTATTAGATGTCTTTGGAAAATTTAATCGAAATGCCACCTTGTTAGAGGATTGACATATAGTTGTTAAGACAACCCTATTTTAGAGAGTAACAATGAGATGACCTGATTTCCAATGCAACTAAATTGCTGATTACAGATCTCAATTCTGGCTTGTATACTTGATCCTTCTTGATTAATGTATTTTTTCAACTCGGCAAGGATATTCTACTTATCCTTTTGATTTGCTTCCTCTTAGCATCATTAAATCTTCAATTATATTCCATTCATTCTTTCTTTCTAATTCTCAACTTGACCTTCAAGTCAGCTATAATATAACTTAGAATAATTAATATTCATCTTCTCAGTCAACTAGAACCAACAAATAATTCAATTGAACTCAATATGCAAAAACAAGAAAATCCTTTGTTAGTCGACCCTGCTCGGTAGAGACTAACTCAAAAATAATTTTCCTATATTAACCAAGTGAACTTAGTCAACACTACATTTTCAAAAAGTTACTTTGGTAATTGACTGGGCTCGGTTAACACTGGTTCCATCCAACATTTCCTTCATAACTAAGTGAGCTCGATTAATAGTCAACTTTTGCAAACTTTCCTTTGATGCCTGAGTGAACTTGGTAGATACTGTCTTCTAAACTAGGAAAACTCTAGAATTCTTGGTAGACACAAAAACTATCTTCAATGCCTGAGTGAGCTCAATGTACACCGACTGGAAATGATATGACATTTTGTATAACATCAAAGACAATACACAATTAATTATTTTTTCCAAAAATCTCCCTCTTTGGCATTGATGGCACCACAACATGTCATAATGCAATGAAATTTTTATAGTAAGAATAAAGTAAGAAATATATTCTTAGTTTCATTCTCATCCATGAGAACTCCCTCGATCAGTGTGAACTCTTTTTGCCTTCAGTTTCTTCCCTTGTCAGAAAACTTCTACTTGCTACAACTTCTTCTGATAGAAAAATCTACCTTTGATATCAAACCAAGTTCCTTCTCCCTTTCTACATCTCTTTCTCTTTCTGTTTACAAAATTTCTATGAGATATGACAACAAATGTATCCCTCTTTGACATCTCATGCCAAAGACAATAATCAGTGAATATCAATGTACCTCAAGTACTAATTCATTTATAATATGCCCTTGTCAATATTGCACCAATTGATTGATCTTCAATATGCTCTAGTTGATGCATCACTAAAATTCATTTAGTGAGCTTCAGATAGGGGAATGACCCCTATCTTACCTCTTAGATACATAAATGTAGCCTTAGGTAATGGCTTGGTGAATATGTTTGCAATTTTTTTTTTTGTATTCACATATTCCAATCTTGCTTCTTTATCTTGTACCAATTCTCTCAAGAAAGGATATTTTATAGCAATGTGTTTTGTTTTGGTATGCATCACTAGATTCTTTGATATATTGATTGCACTGGTGTTATCACAGTATATAACTACTAGATCCTTGATCTCTATCTTCATACCTACCAACAGTTGTTTGAACCAAACAATATTAAAACAATTGACTACTATTACCACATATTTTGCCTCTGCTGTGGATGGAGAGATACAAGTCTATTTCTTGATTGTCTAAGACACTAGTCTTTATCAAGAAAGAATGCTCCACCAATAGTGCTTTTTTTGTCATCATCACTTCCTGCCTAATCAACATCTGTGAATATTTTCAAATCTAAATTGCCTCCTATTTTGTACCATAAACCACATTCTTTAGTACCTTTTAGATATCTCATGGTTCTTTTGATTTCCATCACGTGATTTTCTTTGGGATTTGCTAAGAATCTTGCCACCATACCAACTACTAATATAATATAAGGCCTTGTATGCACTACATACTCCAATTTTCCAATCATTGATCTATATGTGATCTGATCCACCTCTTTGGAATCATCATTTTTAATTTTTTTAATGTCCAATAGACATAGGGGTTCCAACTAGTCTTGAATCTCCCATTCCAAATTTCTTTAGTATCTCCTTGATATATTTAGATTGAGTAATGTAGATACCATATTTCTTCTATTGGATCTGCAATCCAACAAAGAATTTTATCTCTCCAAATATAGACATTTCAAATTCTTTACTCATTTCTTCTAAAAATGTCATGCACAATTTATCATTTCCTGTGAATAAAGTATCATCAACAAATACTTCTGCCAACACAATCTTTTTGTCTGGTCCTTCTTTGATACATAGACTACTGCTATCATTTGTTCTTTGAAAACCAATCTATACCAAGTAGTTATGAAGTCTTTCATACCAAGCTCTGGGAGTTTGCTTAAGACCATATAATTCCTTGTGTAATTTGAAAACCATGTCTCTTTTGCTAGGATCTATAAAACCTTTAGGTTGTTCAATTTAGATTTCCTCATCAAGAATTCCATTCAAGAATGCATATTTTACATCCATTTAATAGACTTTAAATCCTTTGTGAGTCGCATATGCTAGTAAAGTTCTAACAACTTCTAATCTTGCAATAAGAGAAAAAGTTTCACCATAATCAATAACTTCTTCTTGAAAATAGCCTTTACATGCTAACCTTGCTTTATTTTTGGAAACTTTTCCATCTTTATTTAGCTTATTTCATAATACCCACTTTGTGCCAATTATATTTTTATCCTTGGTTCTAGGAACAAGAGTCCATGTTTTATTCTTCTCTATTTGTTCTATTTTCTCATTCATTGCTTCAATCCAACTTTCATTATCCATAGCATATTTAATATTTCTATGTTCAAATTTAGCAAGTAAACATGTACCTTTCAATTTGTTTCTTGTCATTGTTCCATTTGATTTGTTTCTAATGATTTGATCAAGTGTGTGATGCCTTCTAGCAAATCTTGCTAGTATAGGTTCTTTAGATTTGTAGTTTGTTTTATTGATTTCTTCATGGAATTTAGTATTAAGCTCGTGTCCCACTATCTATGACTTGGGTCCATTAGATTCAATTTTCTCTAGTAATAGCTTGGTAGCATCTGATTGCAACTCAACTCCTTCAGACTATGATTCAGGTTGCATAGATTGCAACTTGGTAGCTAAGGAGTATAGAATAGTGAATGATGCCTTTATTTTCATAATTATTTGATTAATTGAGGAGGATTATGTGAAAAGGATATTAGATGAGGCAGTGGAAAAGATTACAAAAATTGATGCCTACTACATCCAATATAAAACATTCACCTATTTGAGGGTAGTAGGTATGACTGTCACTCCCAAGAAGCTCCCTAGGTACCCATGTGATAGGTTCATATTGTTGGAGATTGCATGAGAAATCTTGTCTACATATGAGAAAGTAAGGAAGCAACACAAGAAAACTTGGGTATGGCCTATCACTATAGAACCATTTAGTGTTGTTCAAAAATATGATATTGTGGCTTTTGAGTTTGAGTGGGATCAGTATCCCTTGGAGGAATATAACTCTCCTTGTCCCTATTTTGGTAACATTGGAAGAGTGCAATACTTGGTAAGGAAATAGTTCCAACATGAAGATTCTATAGAGGACCATTATATGAACGTAGTGGATGACTATGAAATCTAAATAAGGGATTATTATAGGATGACTCTCTATTTGGTAGGCAGTACCTTGAAAATAAAGGTCCCTTTAAAGATAGTAAGAATAAAGGTCCCTTTAAAGATAGTACAATAAGATACTAAAGAGGTCCTAGATCCATTGTACAATAGAGATAAGATATTTGATCGATCTATTATGACTGTGGAGATTGATTGAGAAGAAAATGTAGATACTAATCATAGGGCAAGGCATGTCATCCAATTGACCAAGGATTGGATCAAAAGACCATTCAAGCTGGATCCAATTCTACAAACAATGGTTTTCCAAGCTACAACTCACCCAGTGAAAGGTAGAGGAGCAAAGGTGATAGTGCCCACTTTCACAGCTCAGTCCCTAGTGAGGCCAAAAATAGTGCAAAAACTTGATAGAGAAGTTGGATACTTTAGGGATCAGAAGAATAAAAGAAAGAGGAAAAGAACTTCACCCCAACAAGTTCAGCCTAGAGAAGATGCAACTAAAGCACCAAAATAATAAGGGGTAGAGAATGTACAAGGGACAAAGAATGTAAAAAGGGTAAAAAATGTAGAAGTTATCCAAACTTAGGATAATCCTCAAGTGCCACCACTAGAACAAGGGCAAGGAGCTAAAACAAAAAATACAATAAGTTTCTCTACCTATGCAAGAGGTAAAAGCATCCACATCAGCCACTAAGAAAAGAAAGATGAAAACTCTGATTAGAAGGACAAGGAGACAAAAGGTGATAAGAAAGGTTATTCCTTTTCCACCAATCCCACAAGCTATTCCTGAAGAGGAAAAAGAGGATGATGAAGATGAAGAAGATAACCTTCCCTTGAGTCAAAGGACTCACCTTGCTAGGGCTATAGAGGTAGAAGAAAGAAGAAGCTCTACTATTACTCCAACATCTATTCCTACATAGCCTATTTAGGCTACAACTTTAGAGGATGAGTTGCAACAATGGATTGATGAGCAAGAAGACCAAGGGGCTAATGTCTTTTAGATGTCAAATGTTGATTTCATGTCAGTAGGCATTGAGTTAGTGTAAGAGAATATAAGGGATGCTCTGACAAATCAACCTCCACAAGAGGATTGGAGTCAATTGCCACCTCAGCCAAAAGGACCTGAAAGTGCTCCACCATCATTAGGTAAAGATTTATCTTGCTTGGATAAAGGTTCAACTACTCCTCTCCCTCTGATTAATGAAGAATAGGTGTAAGATGAATGGGATGAAAAGCCACAACAAATACCTATCAAGGAAGTGTTAGAGGAAGGGAAAATTCATGAGTAACCTTGGCAAACTTCCAAAGATATAGTGGTGAGGACTATGGACTCAATAGATACAGAGATTCCGGATGTGGATCTTTAAAAAAAGGAGAAGACTTTAGAGAGGAGTGATAAAGGAAAAATCTTAGCAAAAAAAACTCCTTCTTCTAATGGTAAATCTCTAATTAAAAATACTCTAAGATGGTTAAGGAAAAAAGGTAGTGGTATTCTACTGAGGAAGAAGGAATGAGAGAATTAATTAAAGCTCTCAAGAAGCCTGAGTCACCTATAGGTGATACATGAACACTGGCCTTTGTCATAATTGATCAAAATTAGGACTTGTTTACCCATGTTGCTATCCCTCCTTTGCATGTAGATATTGAGGATTTGACCCCAAAAGATTATCAAATTAGGAAGGTCGTGCTTGGAAAACCCATTGTGGATACTGCCAAATTAATGGTTACAATGGGAATCAAAGAAGTGTTTAGACACTTAGAACAGGATGAGACTAAGTTGATAACCCTTTAGAAGCATAATCTAATCCTAAGGGGATATCTAAACAAAGTAGTTGGTCCATTGGATCCTATAAATCCTGAGGAGAGTCTTAATGCGGCTCTTGAGAAAAGAGATAAGGAGACTATACAACTAGATCCATTTTTAAAGGCTTGTCAACAATGGCAGGAAAGTTTTGAAGAGAAAGGTGTCCAGATCATAAAAGAAAATCTTAAATTTATACATCATATGTAGAATAATTTAGATAATATGGTTTCTATATTGAACTACGATTTTGGGTTAATGGATGAAGTACATGCCTGGGGTAAAGACCTGTAAGCATTATAGTTAATAAAGGGTCAAAGATATCAGATGTTGATGGATGTATATACTATGGATGAGTTAGATAAAATAGATGATTGGATAGAGAAGAGTTTAGATGGTAATAAATTAATGGAAACATTACTTATGGATATTCATAAGCTTAAGGATCAAATCCAAGAGAAAATTTTGGAGGTAGAGAGACATTACAGTGATGCTTGCTTAGAAAATTTTGATGATGATTCAAGGGATAAAATGACAACTGTAGAAGCAATTTTTGAAAATTTTTGAAAGAATCTTGAAGAGGCTTCCACTAATGAGGATATTAGACAAGAATTTGAGACTAAAGTGGCATTGCTAGAATTAGATGTGAAATTGGGAGATTTTGCAGAGACTCAGATAAAAGTGGGAAACTATAGGAAAAAAGTAAAGGAAAAATATGAAGCTTTAGATTTTCCAGATGCAACCAAAGTCATGAAGATTATAGAGAAATTCAAGAGAAAATACCCAAACATAGCTCGGGTATGAAGGGGGAACAAAACCCAGAAGCTAGAATTTTAGTTTTGACACTTTGTAAAATTTTGCATTTTTTGGACCTAGCTTCTGAGGTGTGCTTCTTCTAAGTTGCACTATAATTTTTTGAAGAATTTAGAGGTGCACTGATAGTTAACTATCAATTCCAAATTTAGAGCTTTCCATGCACCAGAAATGCATTATGATGATAGTTTAACTCCTACAAACATCCAATGAAGGTTGAGCTTCTATTTTTGGCACCTCCAACCACTCTTACATCATCTAATGGATTTCTTCTTCTTATTTTCTTTGTTTTAAGACATGTAAAGGCTTGTGCATCCATTAAATGATATAAATAAGGATGGAATCCTACTTAGCACCAGTTAGAAAGTCATTTTGTACATAAATAGATTTGTTTTATTAGTTTAGAAGCATATGTTTGCATAAAGAGATCTCTCACTCTCAACACAAATTGAGGAGAAGATTTCTTATAAATTCAGAAATGTAATATGTATTCTAGGCTATTATTTTGATGCAATAATATATTCTTTTGGTGCTCTCATTCAAAGTGTAGTTATTCTTGCCTAAGTGTGTTATATTTTGTGAATGTATGAATGTAATGGAGCCAATAGTTTTATTACATTATTTTGATTGAGAAATCTTTTAATTCTAGTGTTTGCTATTGGTTTATAAATTTCATTGACATGCTTAGTTCAAGAAGAGATCACCATTTTGTTCTTGCATAGCTTTTTGTCTTGTATGAGTGCACTTTCATGGCCTTGTGATCTAATAAAAAGTGAAACATCTTACAATTACTGAATTCTCATTGACGATTGCATTAATGGAATTAAGGAAGTGTTGCTCCTATTTTCATTTTTTACCTATCGATCTTTTCAAAGGCTTAACTCACAGACGTGTTGTTTTCATGGCTTATGTCTATTAAGAATTTACTTTTCATGTCATTTGCTTAAGCTTCTTGTTACCCTATCTTCGTTTTTTTTTTTTTACAAACACTTGGTTAATTTAGGATTTCATATAGTTGAATTATTAGATTACATTCATTAAAAATAGAAGAATAGAAAAATATATTTCTTTTGTGTGGTTATTCTTTTGAGATAGCAAGTAGATTCAAAATCTTATTCAAAATTGGTCAGAACTAGTAAAGGCCTCCCTGTGAACAAATACATTTATCTTCTACTGAGCAGATTCTAGTAGGTTGAAAGATCTCCCAGAACCTTGGAGTTGATCCTAGATCAGCTTTTCAAGAGACGATTTTGAAAGGATTCCTGCCATTAAGCATTGTGCAAAATGAAAACTCAACAATATATAACTATGAATGTGGGTCATTTATTATAGGGAGACCCTAGTAGTTTGATCATTGTGCAACACATGATGGGTATATAGATACCTATTATTTGACAAAGGAGGGAGTGTTACACAAGTTTAAGCCATTGAAGGAAACAAAAGAAAAGGCATAGGTAATGCCATAATATTTTTAGTTGATGGAAGGAAGTTCCTAGAAGGTATGAGGCATGAACATAGTGTTTTATTTAATTACTAAATATGGTGAAGAGGAGATAACAAATGTAATTTTAGAAGTGTCGATTTCTTTGATCAGATTCATGATAATTAATACACTGAGTACATTCATGCAACTCATGAATGAGGCATTGAAAGATTTTCTAGGTAGTATTTTCATTCTTAATCTGAATGATATTTTTATTTTTAGTGAGACATTGGAAGAGCATATAATACAAATTCGTAGGGTGTTTGAGAGGTTAAGGGAAGAGAAACTATTGATCAATCCAAAGAAGTACAATTTTGTGAAGGAGTTACTATATCTAAGATTTGTAGTCTTTACAGTGAGTCTAGAAATAAGGTGAAGGCTATCCTCAAATGGGATACTCTAAGGGATGCAATGAGATAAGACACTTTTTTATGGTTTGGATAGCTTTTATAGAGAGTTTGTGAAAAGTTTTAGCAGTGTCTGTGGACCCTTCATTGAAGCAATGAGAGAGGATAGGAAAGAGTTTAAGTAGACTACACGAGTAGAAATAAGTTTTGAATTGTCAAAAAAAGGTTATTTAAAAACTAGTTTTAGAACTTCTATATTTTATTAAGATATCTCAAATATATTGTGATTCTAATGACAGTGTCATTGGAGTTATTTTGAACCAAGAAGGTAGACCCACTACTTATTTCAGTGAGAAGTTGAATGACGCCAAAAGAAAATATTCTATCTATAATCAATATTTTTATGCTATAGTTCAAACACTAAAGAAGTGGAGACATTATCTTCTACCTAAAGAGTTTATTTTATTTACAAACAATAAAGCTTTTAAATATTTGAATAACCAAGAAAATTTAGATGCATTTTTAATGGGTTCAAGGAACTCAAGAGTTTGTATCTAGAGGACCCTAATTTGGATGAAGCTTGAAAAAATTATATAGAACTTGTTACTCTAGAAAGAACTAGATGGTTGAATTTCATAATCCAAGGTAGAATTCTATTCAAAGGTAGTCAGTCATGTATTACAAGGAGTTTTATGAGGGATAATCTTATCAAAGAGAATTATAGTGGGGGATTGGATAGTTATTTTGGTTGAGATAAAACCATTGCTCTAGTTAGTGAGAATTTTTACTGGCCACAGTTGAAGCAAGATGTTAATTTTTTAAAATATAATTGTAGAGTAAATTAGATGTAAAAAGGAGAAGATCATAATGCAAGGTTATATAAGCCATTACCTGTACCAAAGAAGCCACGGGTGGATACCAATATGGACTTTGTTCTTGGCTTACTAAGGACACAAAGAGGACATGATTTGACTTTTGTGGTGTTCGTTAAGTTTTCAAACATGAAATATTTAATCCCTCGAAAGAAGACTAATGATGTGATTCATGTGGAAAAATCATTTTTGAGAGAATAAATGGGACTATATGGTTTACCTAAGAGTATAGTTTCAGATTGAGACACCAAGTTTTCTAGATACTTTTGGAGAAAACCATAAAAGAAGTTAAAGATAGATTTGAACTTTAACTCAACACATCATCCATAGACTAACAAACATGCACATGTGGTGAATAGGATTTTGGGGAATTCACTATTATGGTTACTTAGAGATAAAAAAAAAGGAATGAGATTTTATTTTACCTCATACAAAATTTGCATACAATAATCTATTGATAGGAGCATTGGTAAATCACCATTTGAGATATTACATGGAAGTAGTCCTAGAAATGCTTTTGTATTAAGGAATTTGGACAAAGGGGAGACAAGTAGTGCCTACGATAAAGATTTGGCAAAATACTTGAAGACCTTGCATGAGGAAGTGAGGAAACACATTTGTAAAATAAAGACATAGTACAATGCTAACACAAATGAGAAAAAGAGGAATACAAAATTTCAAGTTAGAGATGAAGTCATGGTTTATTTGAGGAAGGAGAGATTTTAGTGGAAAATATAACAAATTGAAGATAAATAAGTTTGGACCATGGAGGATATTGAAGAAACTTGATTTAGGGAATGCCTATGAAGAAGAATTGATTAGTGCACTAAATATTTCACAAATATTTAAAATTTTAGATTTGAAAAATTATCATGAATGAGGTGTTGAAGATGAGGTGGTCACTTCTCAAATTACCTGAGGTGTCTGATGTAGGAGCATCTTGGGTGTAAGGGAAATCTAGCATCACCCAAAAATATTCTTAGCTTATATTTTTAAATAAGGTCTATCTTATTGTAGAGTTGTTATTTTTAGAAACTTACTATTTTTAGTAAGTTCCTTGTTTGAGCTCAAATGCTCCAATCTATTCCTTGAATATTCACTTCGGATATATCAGCCCGCCCATAAATTTTCATTACAAGAACAATTCTATTTTTGAAGATATTAATTTTTTTTGGTATTTGGCAATAGGGTATAAAAACTTTGAACTTAGTTTTGAAGATTTTAGAGGTTTTGAAAGGAGACAAAACTCAATTGACTAGAGCTTGTGAAAATAAAATGTTGTAGAGATTTTTGTGGAAATGGGATCATTATAGCCAATCAAAGCAATTGGCGATGAGTTATGGTCTATGGAAGTTGGGCCACCTAAAATGGATAAAAATGAAATTCCTTCAAAATTTCTTTTGAGTGATGAAATTGTTGGGGCATAGTCAAATGTAATAATATATGAATAATAATATCTTAAGGTTGATTGGCCTCAAATATTAAGGTTAATATTTATAGAAACTTCTTGGGAAGCTAAAATTGCTTCTATAATGAAGGCCCATAGGGTTGTCTAGGAGAATTCTAGGGATGTATATGGTGGCTTTGGCTTGTAGAATATTGTAAAGAAAATCCCCATGTGGCTTTGCATATCATATTTATGAATATTTTAATTCTATTGTGGAGATAATAAGAAGCCAATTTCTTATTCTTACAATTTGACGTTATTTCTTTATTCAATTGTGCATGTTTGTGTTAATAATGAGAGTACCCTTCATCAAAATTTGACTTATTATGACTTTATTCTATGAAATTATCATGTTATGATGATCATTTATTTAAGTAAATTTAATGCATTTTGATTATTAGTGATGTGAATTATTGTGGAACATGATGTTACTCAATATTATTACAATGTTAAGGAATAACCTACTAATGATAAATCAAGTGGTTTAGTTGGATTGGCAAGATGAAGGTGAAAGCATGGTCGAGGTAGAGGAGGCTAGCTCCTTAGTAGTAGTTAGTTAGATAATCTAATTTTCCACACCCCATGTATGAAAATATTTATTTATATATTATATGTTAAATATAATTTTTATCTTCCTTTATTTTATTTGAATAAATGAGAAGCATTAAACAAATTGTATCATCTAAAAATGGAAGAACTTTCATGTTAAGAGTGTTTAGTTCTCCGAGTAAGTGGTTTGGGGTCATGTCAAGTGCCTTGAATGGGTTTTTGCATGGATTTGGCTATTTCCCTTTGTTATCCTTCTATCTCTATATTTCCAACCTATTTCTAACAAACTACTCTGTGAAACTAAGGACTTTGGGCTTTGGGTCAAGAATGACCTTCAGGGACAAGGTCGACCTCAACCCTAACCTACATTAAGGACAACCTTAACCCTAACCTAAGTCAGGGTCAACCTTGTCCTTGACCCTAGGTCCTATTTTCAATTTCTAAGAGTTTTAGGATATCGAGCTTCAAAAAGTTTCTTTTCCCGCTTTTAGGTCGACTATTTTAAGTTTTGGAAATGTAGACTCTTAAATTACATTTAATCTATGTCTATTCCTAGGGGTTAAGTTTAAATGGGGTTTAATGCTCCTATGTCAGCCTTCTCTAAGATTTTGTGCCCTAGATCTCTATATAAGAAAGCCTTCTTCCCTTATTTTGACATCTACAAGCTATCAATTATCTATGTGCATCCATCATCGACACTCTATAAGAAAATTCATTATCTACCTTTTACGAAGTGAAGATCTACTATCTATCTAGCATTCAAGCATTCAAGTATTTAAGCATCCAATTCATCAAGGAGGTCCATTGTTAGCCATTGAAGGATTCAATCTCTATAAAGCCCCCTTTTTGAATGTTTCTCCATTCATATTCATCCAAGATTGTTGTTTAAGATCTAATGGCATTGATTTGAGATATCCTATATACATTTCTACATTCATTTGGAGCATCCATATTTGTGGATTTGAATCCTCCACAAGGATTTCCATATAAGCAAGGTGAATAGATCCATTTACTTTGTTAATACCTATTACAATTTTAATTATATTTTAAGGTTAATTCCAAACTAGGGTTTGACCAAGGAAAACCCCCCCATCCAACAAACAAACCATTTTTCTTGCAGATACAGGTGTGGAACAACAAACTGGAAAGATGATTTGGATACCTTTTTGTCAAACTTGCGAGATTCATGAACACAAATTTTGTCAGAGTAGTGTAGGTCAAGGTTGAATTTTTGGGGTACAATTGTTCCCCAGGGTAAGATTGTGCCTCGCCAATAGGGTCAAGGTCGACCTCCCTTCAAAAAGACAAAATATTTCTAGGTTTTCTCTGTCTCAACATTTTTAGTCCATAATAGGTTGTAGAATCCCCTAAAATTGTACACAAACATCAAAAATCAACATTTTCCAGATTTAAGGTTAGTATTTGTCTTTTATCTATTTCAAGATTTAAGCACATACTCCCCTCAAAATAGAAAGAAAACCAATTGAACCTCTTTTCACCCCTTTCTCCATCACTTGATCCATTTTTGCATTGAACACTTTCTTGTGTTTAATCAATTTGGACCAGTGTTGAGAAAAGGTTTCCATTTTCTCATTATTCATTTTGGTGAACCTGATACACTTACCCTCTTTTCTTTTGTGGAATTAGATTCCCTATTGTGTTTTATGGTGTTAGTTTTCCTTTCATATTATCTTGCATATTCACTTTCACTATTCATTTTGGTGAACCTGACATGCTTACTCTCTTTTCTTTTGTGGAATTAGATTCCTTATTATGTTTTATGGTGTTAATTTTCCTTTCTTATTATTTATTGTGTTCACTTTCACCATTCATTTTGGTGAACCCAACATGCTTACCCTCTTTTCTTTTGTGGAACTAGATGCTCTATTGAGCTTTGTAGTGTTGCATTTCCTTTCATGTCATTAAGTCTTTTCTTGCATTAAGATTAGATTTAGTTTATGCTCTTGCATTATAAATTCAAAAATTTAAAAAAATTGCAAAATATCTTTCAAAATACAAAAAATATTGTTGTTTTATGTTTTCTTAGTTTAGTTTATTTTCCTTTCATTGGTTTATGAGCTTTATTACTTCTAGTCCTACTTCTATCTTTTGGTTAGACGAAGTCATAGACTTATGGGTATCTTTGAGCCTAAGTCTTCTTCTCCTTTCCTTTGGATCTCAGATGAGAATTTGATTCTTCTTGATTCTAATCCTCTTATGGAGAAAAAATCTTCTCACTCATCTCATGATGAGGATGATGCTTTAAGAGTTCCTCCTAAACAAGTCCAAAAACTTTCAAATGAACTTTATAAAATGGGTAATTGGCTTCTTCAAGAAAACCATAATCAAGATTCTATTCAAGCTATAGAGGCTCTTAAGAAAGTTCTTCATGATAGTGACCAAGGTGTTAATCTCTTCTGTGGTATTACTCACTGTGTGCATTCCAACGTTAAATATTTAGCTCAAGAAGCTCAAGATTTAGGGTTGACTCCTACTATCACTAGTGTAGAAACTTCTTTTATTTCTTTCCCTAGTGTTCCTACCTATAATCCTTTGGTGACTATGAGGTTTCCCTCTATTCCTATGAGTGCTCCTGCTATGTCCCTTCCTATTTCACAACCTTCTTATCATAATGTTCCTTTTACTTATTCTAATCCTCTTCCAATTGTAGTTCCTAGCATTCCTCTAGTTGTGTCTTCTATTCCTATAGCCTCGTACACTTTACCTAGTGTTTATAATGTTTCTAGTTCTCCTATTTCTTCTCATGATTCTACAATTATCAGTTTGGCTCAAACTGTGTCATCTTTACAACAACAGCTTGCATCCTTAACTCAAAACAAGTTTAGTATCCCTACTTGCGACATGGAAAGTCCTTTGTCTCAGGATATTATTCATACTCTTGTTCCTTAGCAAGCCAATATGCCACATCTTGAGAATTATAATGGCAAGGAAGACCCTTTTCATCATGTTAAAAAATTTCAAATCCTTTGTAGTGATTATGCTCATGATCATAGGATTTTAACAAAGTGGTTTGCTCAAACTTTTCATGACAAGGCCTTAGAATGGTTTTTTCCTTGGAATCCTTATTCTATTCATTATTTCACTCAACTTTCTAATCCTTTTATTCAACAATTTAAAATCAACATTGGCCTACAAGTGTCTTTTGACTGATTTGATGCATTGTAAACAAAATTCTAAAGAAAAATTGATTGAATTTATTGGTAGATTTAAGCATTTTCATGCTTAGATTTCCTATCATGTTCTTGATATTGATATTCAAAGTATGTTTGTTTAAAATTTCCAAAAGGATATTAGAGATAATATTTTTCTTATAGAATTTAGTTCTTTTCAACAACTTTGTACAACACTTCATCATTATCAATTATAAGTGAGTCAATTTAAAAGCACCATTCCAATGGCTCTTGTTACTATTGATAAAAGTGATTCTTCTTGTAATCTAAATAAAGTTAAAAAATTTAACATCTATGTCAAGATAAATAAACAAGAAAATTTAGTTTCTGATCAAGTTGTTGTTGCATCTCACAATGCCACTTCTGCATCCATTGCTATTCGATTGAATCATACATTTACTCCTCTCTCTAAATATTTACATTCTATTATGAATAGGTTGTTAATTGATAATATGATTACTTTACCTCCTATTTTTCCTTGTTTACCCACTACAATGATGGCTAAATCTTTTGATCCAAAATCTTTTTGTCAATATCATCACCAGAATGGTCATGCTACTGAGTAATCGTATTCTTTAAAATATAAGGTTCATGAATTAATTATTCCAATGTTTTATCTGTTGATAATTTTGATGGTAGTGGGAATAAATTTGTTTCTTGTCCTCGTCAAAATTTTCAAATCTATACGAATCCTTTACCTACACATGATACTAATACTATTACTCAACCATCTTATATGAATATTATGTATGACTCTAAGATGGATGATCTTAATCATGTGGTTAATCTAGTGAAGCATGTGGTTCAACCTATATCTCAACCTTAGTCTTAAACTTTGCTTCAATCTCAAGTTTCAACTCCACCTCAACTAAAACCTAAGCCTAAATTGAAGCCTCAACCTAAACCTTGACAACAACCTAATGAAAAATGACCTCGAGAAATTTTGATTACCTTTGATGATTCTAAGACTATTAAAGCTCCTGATGGTCCCCTTTATATTTATGCTAAGATTGCTAAGATACCCACTCATGGTTGTGTTGTTGATCCTACCTCCTTAGTTAATGTTATTAAAGAAGAATATATTTTTATGAAAAGTTTGAAATGTGACTTTTGTGATAAATCAGATGTATGGATTCAAATTTGTGATGGTTTTCTTTATCCATCATTTGGTTCTCTTGATTTATCGGTTGAACTTTGTGGAAATATTGTGAACACCACCATTTTTGTTATTTCTACTTCTAATCAATTTCATGTTAAGCTTGGTTTATCATGGTTAAATGCCATGCATGTTGTTGCTTCACCTATTCATAAATGTCTTAAGTTTTTTTACGATGATGAAGTGAAGAGGGTTAATCATAGCTTATACCATACTTCTAGGCCTAGGGATTCTGTAACTACTAACTTCTTTTGGCCTTCATTACCTAATTCATGTCTTGCTTGACCTGATCATCTTTTCCATTCATATCAAGTGTATAGGTAGCAAAAGATTCTTGAGTTAAGCTCACCTCCTACGGATCTTAACCATGGTCTTTTTCCTACACCTTCCATACCTCCTTTATCAATGGCTTCTACATCTGTTAATCAAGCTCCTCTTATTGCTTGTCAGTTTCTCGTTAATCCTATTAATCCCGCTAAAGAACTTATGAAGGATTTAGTAATTGTTCCTCCTAGTTCTCAACACATTTGAATTAAGGCAAAAAGTAATTGATCTACTAATGAATGATGTAAGAAGCATTGTGCTCAAGATAAAGCTCATAATTATGTTATTTAAAAATCTTTATATTCTTTGGATATGACTATGCATGATGTGTTAGAAGAAGTTGTTACTAATAATGATGTTAAGTTACCTAATTCTAATGATTCTTTTCATACCTTAGATCCTATTTTGGTTAATCTATATGATGAAGATACTCTTGATGATACTAATGATGTTAATGATGAATATGAAACGATTGGCATTGATGTTGATTTACATAATATGCTTTCCTCACAATTAATACTTACACCTAGTATTGAACATTGTGATTCTCAAGAGGATCCTTGTTTGAAATTGGCTATCATTCCTACTATGTTGGATATAGTCCCTCTTGCGAGTTACCCACCTTCCCTAAATGATATACAACAAGATGGGGAGAGCAGATGGCACGCTTGGTAGGCTTGTCTTTCATGGTAGTCTTTTTTGTGTGTTTTTCTGTTGTACTATGTTTCTCCTATAATGTGTTTAAATGTTGTTAGATTCTTGTTTACGATCTTTGTTGCTTCATTGACTGTGCAAGATGATAAAATAATCAAACCTATTGTATTATTCCTCTATGTGTATCTCTATTCTTCCATATGTTGTTTCATGTTATGTTGTACTTGTGCTATTTTTTGTACATGTTTCTTTGTGTAATCTGCTTGGATCCATGACTTGGTAGCACTGATTCTTTTTGGTCTCTAGGTCATGGTCCGAAAATATTCTTCTTTGTATTTCTTATGTGATCTTTCCTCCTTTATGATTGTAGTCCTATCTTATATCTTATGATCATATTGACCTCACCATAGGTATATCCCTTCCGTGTTCTCCATATTTTTATGTGGTATTTCTCTTGATTTGTCTTCACCTGGGGGCATCTCATAGTGGAAATGTAATCAGTGGAGTCATTTATGTTTCTCTCAAAGCCATTTCTCCTGTTAAAGTGTTAGCAATGACTTTAATGTGGGGGCAATGCCCTCTGCTCACTTAGTGCACACACACACACACACATGTTTTAATACATATATATTATTTTTCAAGATAACTTTTCTCCCTTTTTTGATTAGTGACTAATCCTTAAAGCATGAATTTATATTTTAGGATCTCTTGATCCCTCTAGTTTCAAATATTGTTGATCCCTTAAGGTTGAAAATGTCCTTAAGATTGGATCTCTTTTGGTTTTGCTCTTACAAAATATAATATTATGGAGGGTGAATCCTTGATGGGTTGACTAGTGAGTAGCCACATTCACTAGGTGGTTCAATTCCATCTTTCTAGTTGCACAGTTTCCTTGTGTGGTTCACAATGGGACATAAGTTCTCATTGGGAGGGATAATCACACTCTTTTTTCTATTTCTTTTTTTGGCTAGAGATGTCTCTCTTATTGTGATCTTGGAGTTGACAAAGATTTGAGTCTTTGGGGGCTTGAGGATTTCTTTGTCCCTTTGGTCTTAATAAGATTATCTTTTTGTTATGATCTACTTTACCAAGAGTTTTCATCGAGTCCATACTCTTGCTAAAGTAGGGGCTTAATAGATCATATTAAAATGAAAGTACTTTCATGTTAAGAGTGTTTATTTATTTTAGTAAGTGGTCTGGGGTCATGTCAAGATCCTTGAATAGGTTTTTGCATGGCTCTGCTTCTCTCTCTCTCTCTCTCTCTCTCTCTCTCTCTCTCTCTCTCTCTCTCTCTCTCTCTCTCTCTCTCTCTCTCTCTCTCTCTCTCTCTCTCTATTTCTAGCCTATTTCTAACAAATTGCTCTATGAAACTGAGGACTTTGGCATCTGGGTTAAGGAAGACCTTCTGGGTCAAGGTCAACCTCGACCCTAAACTAGGCCAAGGATGACCTCAACCCTAACCTAGGGTAGGGTCAACCTTGTCTCTAACCCCAGGTCCCATTTTCAATTTGAGTTTCGGTATCTTGGGCTTCAAAAAGTTTCTTTTCCTGCTTCTATGTTGGTTGTTTTAGATTTCAAAATGATAGACTCATAAGTTACATTTAATCTAGGTCTATTCCTAGGGGTTAAAGGTTAAATGGGATTTAATGCTCCTATGTCGACCTTCTCTAGGAGTTTGTGCCCTAGATCTCTATATAAGGAAGCCTCCTTCCCTCATTTTGACATCTACAAGCTATCAATTATCTACATGCACATCCATCATCCACACTCTACAAGAAAAGTTATTATCTACCTTTTATGAAGTGAAGATCTACTATCTAGCTAATCTAGACTTGGGCCATTAAGGCTAAAAAAACCTTAATAAGAAATAAAAGTTGTATATCAAGAAGAGAAGAGGAGACATGAAGGAATTGAGGGAGAAAGAGAATGTGAATTGAGAAAAAAAGTTCATACAAGTATGGAGAAGCATTGAAGGGTCCATATTTTATGAGATTTGATCATTATTTACTATGTTCCTTAATTTGTTCTTTTAGAAATTGGTTGGATGTTTAGAAATGTTCTTCAAAATTAAAGAAACATAATTCATCATGCTCTTGTTTTTCTTTTAGATGAGTGTTTCTAAAAATTATTATGAAACTTTGTGTTTTAAACCATTGAAGAATTTTCTTTTTTGAACAATGAAATGTCACTAGCCTTAGACAATTGAAAGGGAATGGAGAAAATTAAATAGATAACATATATTTTATATGAAAATGACATAGATCTCAAATCTTTTTTGCTAGAAAACTATTTTATATTTTCCAACTTTTGAATCTCAAGGTAGGGAATATGTATAGAACTTGAGTTTTGAGGCCATGCACAAATTTTAGTGTCTCCCTTTCTCTTAGTATGAAACAAAATACTAAATCAAATTGATTGGACTTACTTATTTCATATCTATGGCACTTGTTTTACCAAGAGCTTACATCTCTTTGCTCAATTTTTGTTATTTGTTTGGCACGTTGTATATTGAGTTTTCTTCATTTTAATTATTTCCTTGCTACGGTGGTTATTCATATTCGTAATCATAGCTTCCTCAACTCCTAACTCAAACTTAGAAAAAATCCTTCCTTTTTATAATTATGACCTTTTAAATATAATTTATAACTAAAACAATCTTTTGAGCTTTAAAATAAAAATAAAAAATATTGATCAAACATACTTGTAGCATAACTTACATTTTGGAAAGGTCTTTTGGCTTTAAATTCTTGGACTTCATTCTTTTGTAGGAGTGATTTTTATTTCTTGTCTTTTATTATTTCTTTACAAGTGATGATAACACCATGTGTTCACACCATCAAGTTAAACCATATGATCAACCCATTTTTTAGAACTTCATGTATCATTGGTTTAAAAAGAATGTTGTTAGTTTACATGTTTAATGAAATTTGAAGTCATTGTTCTTATAAAATACTATGTGTTAATTTTCTACTATTTTAGATTATCTTGGTCAAACTATGATTGTCCATTAATTATTACAACCTATTCCTTGTTTAGGCACATGAAATTATATGTAAAATTGGACAATATAATACTACTATTTTTTTGTTCGACCAATCTCTATTCATGTGCGCGCGCACACACACACACGCACACACACACACACACACACACACACACACACACACACACACACACACACTTACACACACACACACACACACACACACACACACACACACACACACACACACACACACACACACACACACACACACACACACTTACACACACACACACACACACACACACACACACACACACACACAATCCAAGTATTATATTTGAGATCATTCTAGTGGGCATTCTATAATAGTTTATATTACATCAATAATATATTTGTGCCTCACTACAAGTATTAAACTATTGACAATGTTCTAAATCAACCTTACTATAATTGTGCTCACTATATATTTTTTTGAAACCTATGATTGTTAAATTAAATGTATTTTCTAAATACATGAGAGGTGAATGAACTTATCATAGCATTGTGGCTATAAATAGAAACATCGTATATTTTCCTAGGAACTTTTGGACTATGTTTTGTTATAATTCTACAAAGATGTAAGGAACAAGTGAGACAAAGTGTCAAAGTTCTTGCCAATAGTGAAATGCATCTAGATCTTCAAAAATGTATAGAGCTTTGTGATTTGACGAGGGAAAATTGTGAGTGCTTAGACTCCAACCTTATAGAGGGAGTTGCTTAGGAAAATATTTTTTAAACAAGTCGTACATGCACTATAATTGAAATTATTTTCTTGTCTTCAAATTTGTTTGTTAAGTTTATGTCTTGAATAATATGTGTGAGTTGGGTGATCATTTTCCATGACAAATGTGTAAATTTGTTAAGCTTGTTTTCAGAAAGTCTTTAAAGAATGATCTTATTATCATATCAATAATAACATCACTAATTTAATATATTTTTAAAAAACTAAAAAAAATAAATTATAAAAATAAATTAATGAGAAAATTATTGAAGACTATTTAGTGTAAAATTGACAATATCTATATTCTTTTAAAAAACTCTTTGATTATTATTAAGATAGTTTATTTTTATTAATTAAAAAATCAAGTTAAATAATATAATAATAAATGATATTTATTAATTTAATTATATTTAATTCTAATATTATAAAATTGTACAAGTCAAATTAATATTAAAAAAATAAAAAAATCTAATTACATGTGGTGTAATTGTAAAAAGATAAAGTTGTTAATAATGGATGACATATAGTGTCATTAATGATATGGCATTTTTGTTGAAAGAAATTGACTTTTATCCCTACCAAATTAACATAGGCCAATATTATTAGTGAAAAATGTGAATTATAAAATCGTGAAAAATAAAGAAAAGATGTAAACATTTGAAATTCCATTTACCTTTTTAAATTCTATGATCTAATTGGATATTATCCACCTTTTTCAAGAACCAATAAACATGTCAATTTAGATATTTGATTGACAAACTTCAATCGAAATCATTAATTTTTTAAAAGGCTTTATGTTTTCATTTTTTGAGTTTGTCATATGATGATTAATTTATGTTAAATTATCTTGATTATAATGACATACGTAGGGAATTGATGTTTTCATTAGACTCTTCTTATTAAGTTTTTTAGAATAAAAAATGACGACATTCTAAAATTCAAAACATTTTATTTTTAAAAATATATTTTAGTACAATAATTTTTAATTACTATTGGTTAACATCATTCTTAGTGGGGTAAAATTAAATTTTTAACACGGAAAATGTTAGGAAAAAAAAAACTCTAGAATCTTCCTTCGAGTTATATTCCACAAATATTTCTCGTTTCATTTGATTTCTGGAAACTTCTAGCAAAGATAGCTGGGCAATGAATTATATTTATCTCTTTCTAGTTTTAAGTGTCAAGTTACCCTTTGGCATGCATTCTCTATGTTTTTGTACATAAATGTTTGTGATTACAATTCTGTAAGACCGTTGCTTTGATTTTCATCATCTATGAAGGAAAGTAAAACAATGAATTTTTCTTTAATTTGTAGAAGTTGAACAAAACTTTGGAGTTTCCTTTCATCAACACCTTGAATAAGCGTAGTCCATGGTAAATTTAAATGTTGTTTTGTTACACACGAATTTCTTGCAAGCGAAGTCTGCTGACATGGAAGAAGGTGCCTTTTGACTGTTCACTTTTGCACAACACTTGACAATAATTATAATACATGGAACTAAGTTATCTTGAATTGATCTTTTTTTCAGATTTTTTAGGTAGGCAAATCACAAATTTGGCACCTAAGATTGGAATGAAAAAAATTCAAAGAAAACAATATTGCAATCAAATAAATTTTTTTATATAGAATTAAAAAAAAAAAAAATTCTATAAGTCATGTTGAATTTTTTTACGACAAAAATCAATCATCTTATTAACTTTATCATTTTTTAGAACATAGAATTGATTTTGTAAAGTCATGCCTATTTTGTTTTCTATAATAAAAAAGACATGTTATATATCTAATGTGCACTTAGCATTATCATGAATCGTTCTAAGTTATCCTTATACATAAAATGTTTAAAATAAAAAATCAAGTGCTTAGCTTTCTTAAGAAAATTACAACAAACATTTCATGCTCAAGAATGTAGTAGACATGATCAATATATTTTTTTGTGATATAAAACATTTACTAACTGCATTTGACTCTATGTTCATGCATTATGAAAAGTAAGCCTTTTGTGCTTCATTCAATTTTAATTGAAGTGTATCTAATTAGTTTTCATCTCCAAAATCAAACTTCTACTTTTGGTGCTCTTGTTAACGCTAGCAATTACACCTCAAGAAGGTGCAATAGTTACATTGATAGGAAGATAATCTAATAATATATGAATTTCAAGTAATTTTAATCTAATGTAATAGGACAAGTAACTTAAATCTTATGAGACACATTTATTTGTATTTTGTCTTCAAGACCTAAAGTACAATAGAAAAAGTATTCCCATACATTTCTCAAAATAAGTGATTCATCTAAATCATTCATATGAAAATGATCATCATCATTCCTATGGCCTTTGCATAAATTATAGCTACATGTAGAGAGTGCAATTACTTTGTGGCATTACTACAAACAATATTTGAATTTAGGGCAGCCTTTTCTATACAAATTAACAATCACACCACTACAAATGACATTTTCTTATGATCTGACTCCTATATCATAATATTTTTGTTGTGGTAGAAAGCAATTGAGTAATAGAAAATGTGAATTCATTGAGACAAAAGTCACATAAAGACCCAGGGATATTGGACATGTTAAAGATTCCTACCCGACTATACATGTTTTATGAATATATTAATACAAACCAAAATGGAAAACTGAAGCCAAATCAAGTTTCTCAACCTCAAACAATTATTTATACCAAAAAACAATAGCCAAATCAAGCTTCTCAACCTCAAAAAATCATTTCATTCTACAAAGTATAAATAGTATCACCTAGGGCTTAGAAGCAAAACTCCTAAAATAGGAATGGGTAAAAATATTAAATAAAAACCCACACATACCTTCTAATCTCTACATTCAATGAGATGACATATTTTGTGTGGCATTCTATCAAAGGACTTTTTCATCTTATCATGCTTCTCTATTATGCATGTATGTCTTCTAGGGAAGGTGTGACGACAATGGTGAGTCCCAATAGCTAACGTTTGGACACAATGTTATTTAATTGAGGAGAGCAATCTAACTCCTAATTTCATCATTGAAAAATAAAAGATATCCAAATTTTTTTCTTAAATGTATTTCACTTATTTTTTTAAAGTATAGAAAATATATTATTAAGAAATATCTTGACCTCATCTCTTTAAAGTACAACTCACCTTACACATAAAAATATATAATCTATAAAAGATATATTGAAAATAATTTAGATTTATTTTTATTTCATTTTAATGATAAAAGATATGGTAAAATGAATATATTTAATTTAATTTATAATTTATTTTAATGACTTTTTCGATTCTAAAGAAATTTATCACATGTCAATCGTTTCCTATAAAATAACATCTCTTATAAATAATCAATCTAGATTAAGTTGTATGTAAAATCAAACTAGTGAAAATTCAATATCAAGTATTTGAAAATTTTTAATGTCTTTTAGTATAATACAAACACCTTTGCTTTAATACAAAGATTTATCATGAAAATGAGAACATAAATTAATTTGACATACTATCGGCTAATTAAGCAAGGAAGAGATATGTGTTTCAAATTTATCATAAAAATGAGAACATAAATTAATTTTATAGCCTATTGGTTAATTAAGAAAGCCAATGCTACATATTTCAGTTTTTATACTGTACAAAACAAGAATTCTAAAGAAATATTTTTGTCCACTGAATCTTGAAAGATAGTTGGCATTAAACAACCAAGTTGAGTCAAGATACTAAACTTTGATCACTTACATGGGTTGTGTGTGCCAATTCCTTTCCATTGTCCAAATATAAAAGGATAAATTTGCATAGACAATGCACATTGTCCAAATACAAAATGATAATTTTGTAGACATACCTTTATCTAATTACAAAATCTCCTACACAACGAGCATCCTTTTCTATGACGCAATGACCATGGGTGACACACAAATCAAAAACATTAAATTTGGGTGACCATGGGTGACACACAACTCAACAACATTATATGGGTGACTCTGTAGTTGATGATCTATGTAACTACGAATGTTGGATTTGAATCTCTATCACTAACACCTTGACTATAATATGTAATGCAGTGAAAGATCATAGCACCCCCAATAGAGGTGATCTAGTCCCCAACAAATAACCACACAATGGAAAATGAACAAGAAGATAGAAATTCAAATCCAAAGAGATAATCTTTCATATATTTGAACAAATAAGTTTGCATCTGACATGCGAGGTTGTGAAGCCTTCTCAATTACAACTACTACGAGAAGAATAACTTAGATGTGAGTATCCATCTCCATATTACTTCATCTTAAGAATTTTGACTCCCAAAATTGATGTCTCTAGACAACAAAAGACTCACTAGTTATACCCAGTTAAGACACAAGTCATCTTGGAAAGTTACATATTAAATAAATACTTACATTAAATAAAACACTCAAGCCATAAGTCAGTCTATAATAGACATTAAATACACAAAAAAATCAAGATCTTCATGCATTCCAAGATCCATGAAAACCAACTAATGCAAAGGTCGGCTTGAGGAAGATCCAAATAACCTACTTGGTGAGATAAAAAATATGACAATGTCGAGCAACAAAGAAAACACCAAGAAATATAATATATGTTGATCCTACTCGGTGAAGACGCAAACCAAATGATAATAGATCTTACTCACTAAAGCCACAAAACTTGTAGATAATCAAGTCCACACAGTGAAAGAGAACTAGAATAGTAACCAAGTTTACTTAGTGAAGGAACACCATTGAGCCCTCTAAATAAATTACTGAGCACCAAAGATGCTCTTGGATCAAACTCCAAGGTAAGTAGAAAAGCACCTCAGATGCTCATGCATCAGACTCTTAAGGTAACTAGAAAAGTGTGTCCCGGGTAAAAGCACAGATTTGTGTCACCGTTTGTGATACAAAAACTTGTTTTGGTCAAATCTCATTTCTCTATCAAAACTCATTTTTTTCAAAAACTAAAAATACCCTTTTATAGATCTCAGATTCAATATCATCATTATATAAATTTTTGAGTGTTTTGATTAGTTATAATATGTTATAATCTCAAACTATTATAAGTCGATATTTCAACATTTCAGAAGATGCTCTCTCAAAAAATGGAAAAAAATAAGTAAATCATATCAAAAAAAAAAAAAAAAATTATATTTATCACTAGAGGAGAGAATCCTCTTCACAAATATGTAATTTTTTTTCAAGAAGGTATAGATTTGATAGGGAAGTTTTGACGGGACGTAAAAACTATTGGATTCTAACAAGGTCAAACTTGAGTACTTATAACAAAGAAAATATACATCAATAAAAATTATTTCTTTTTTGGTTCACTAGCTATACATGTCATCTATAAAATATTTTCAAATCAGAACAAAAAAAGATGATTTGCACATACTTGTTTGACGGGAACTACATCCTATATTTTTTACAGTTAAAAAAGGGACTTCAAAATAAAATAAAATGAATAAATTCTTAGTCAAAAAAATTATAAAAATTATAGGCATAGAATTCATACAATTCTACACATTTCATCAGTTTACATCATCTTCATATTTTAAACACAAATACCATTTTTTTTGTCATTAATGTTGAACTGTCACATTCTGATATCACATTTCTTTATAAAAGGTGACACAGGTTTGTGCTTTTACCCTCCCACACTGTAATGCCAAAAGACATATCTACAATCAACTTCATCTTCTCCAAAGGCTTCTGATCCATCGAGGAAAAGAGAACAACTATGAAAATCAACCATCTCTTCTTCATCCATTCAAACATCAAAACCTTTTCAGCTAACTAATCAACATACCTACTCATAGGAATAAACTGAATAACATAATTCTCCATCCATCTTATCATCACAATCATCCATAATATTGTCATACATTGAAACCATCTCAGGTACAACATCATGGAAATAGAAACCTAGATCAACAACACCATGTAGACCCAAATCCAATATAGTACCAACATGTAAATCTAAAACATGTAGATCCTCCACCATATCAACAATATATGAATCAACAACATATAAATATAACTCTATATCAGTAGTAGCATCCATATCCATAACAACAATAGTATGTATATCCTCATCCATATCTCCAACAACATGTAGATCCATATTAGTAACTTGTGATTCCTCATCAACACAAATGAAAATCTCATCATCAACCATCTCATTTCTCACAATAAGATTCTCTATAATTTCCATGTCTAATCCATCTATCTACTCATGAAAACCAAAAGATATTGTGTAAACTTTGATAAAATCATCATGCAATTCCTCGATTTGCCTTCTCTGCATATCTAACCGACCAAACAACTTTCCTTCTAATTGGTATATGCCAACTCAAACAAGATTATTCCCAATCAACAATCCTCTTATTAAATTTATCCCAAAATGGATCATGGGATCTTCCTTCCAGCTTTGCAACCATCTATGTCTCAACAACTTCCAATTGATTAGCAATCTATTTTGCTAATCCTAGATCTGCATCTCTCCTTCTCAAACCATTTCTTCACATCCAAGTAACACAATAAAATTATCAATCAAAAAATCCTCTGCAAGTTTAAGCAAGATCAAAATCTTCCATCCCACACCAAAATCATAAACTAGGATTCTTGAAGCAAACAATCCTCAACTTTACCTTCCCAGGTCAAAATATTTGTCTAATACCACCTAATGTAGTGCAAGAGTGGATGTACCCCCAATGGAGGTGATATAGTCCCCAAAAAATAATCAAATAACAAAAATTGAACAATAAGATAGAGATTTAAATTCAAAGAGACAATATTTCATATATTTGAATCAAGAAGTTTGCATCCAACATGTTGGGTTGTGAGGCCTTCCTAGTTATGATCACTACAAGAAGAATAACTTTGATGTCAACATCCATCTCCATACTAATCCATATTATTTCTTATGATTCCCAAAACTAATAACTCTAGACAACACAATACTCACTACTTATGCCTAGTCAAGCCACAAGTTGGCTTGACATATTACATATTGAATAAACACTTACATTAAATAAAATACTCAAGCCACAAGCCATCCTACAACATATATTAAATACACATAGTAAAAGAACCAAGATCTTCACTCATTCCAAGTGTTGGAAATAAAATGGGATAGTAAAATACTAAGGGGGAGGGTGAATTAGAATCTTGAAACATTTTTACCACTTCAAATATAAACCATATTAAACTTAATTCACCAAATCCTCATTAACCTTAATCATTGAGCATCATGTAATAACATGTAATCATAGATCTAACATCTACTAGGATGAATGAAACACATAAACAAGTAATCAATTCATGACACAATATTTGGTAATGCACAAACCCTCCAAGGTGAAGGTAAAATTGTTGTGGGGATGATGTAGTGCCTGCCCCTAGTTCGCATTTCTGTTATCATTGTCAAATTCTTTTAGGCTGATTTTATGCATTGATTAGTTTTAGAGATTCTGGATTTGCAATATTATGATATTATCTCATGACTTGGATTAGTGATATATCAGTGATAATTACTTAGTTGATTTCATTTCATGTGATTTTTAATGATGTCTTGATGATTCCTAATTAGTAAATGTGGTTTCTTTTATAAAAATGTTAACATGATGTCTTTAATGATGATTATGTTGTATTGATAGAGATGCATTATTATATGTACGCATTTGATATTAGACTTGTGATTTTTATGATACTTACCCCATACTTGCATGTGTATGGTGAGCGTGTTTATTTTATCTTTCTATCTGACGTGTTTGATGTGGTTAAGGGAGGGAGTCGTAGTTACCTGCTAGTCGGGATCTACACGATGAACCACTCCCTGCCATTGCTTGTTTAGTTTAGATATATATATTATATACATGTACATGCTCATTTTTTATGCAGGATGCAGGTACCGAGCATCGACTTCCTTGAATTGCCAGGATGAGCGTGCCTTATTAAAAATACTCAAATGGTGAGAATGGGAAGATAATCATCAGGTCCAATCCTAGCCATAGCCTAAAATACTTGTCCTACAAGGAGGACTCATAACAGACTGTCTACCCTTTTAAAAACCCGTAAGTATTTTGTGCGTATGTTGTTTTATGAGTCTTTGATGAATTTCTATTAATTAAGTCTAATTAAAAGATTAAATTAATGATTTAATTAAATGGAAAATTATTATGACATTTTAATATTTAATTATATTTAATTAATTGAGAAATTAATTAAATAAAAAGAATGAATTTGAAGAAAAAAGTTTTAAGAATAAATTTAGAATGTGATAATATTTATTTAATTTAATAATAATATATTTAGAGTTCATTTTTAAATAAAGGCTAAATATTATTGTTATTTAAGTTAATAAATATTTATCAAATTAAGTGTTCAAAAATAAATTAAGAAGTTAAAAGATATCAAATTTTGAAAAAGATTTGAGTTCGCATGAATGAGTTTAAAATATAGAAAATTAATTAAAAGATAAAAACATGTGAACTTGAATAAGTTATTTTAATAATGTGTACATCATATTTAAAAAGTTAATAAATTAATTTAAAGCGAAGTCAAGTGGAAATTAAATAAAGTAATTTAATAATTCACTTAAAGTGCATGAAAGGAATAATAAAATAATATTTTAATTAAAAGCGAATTAATTGTGTGTTAAAGAATTAATTAAATAAAATAATTGTATTTTTAGAAGTGGTGGTGAAAGAAACCGTAAAAGGTAATTAGATCCTATATTAGAGGGTTTTCGGGTCATTATTGCACCCACAAGTTTCAAGGTACACATAGGTTTTGGAGAGCAACTCGAAGGGTTTGGAAAATAAGGAGAATTTCTCGTGGCTTGAAGGATTTTGCTTAGAAATTTTTCATCTAGCTGTCAGAGTTTAGCATCAGTACGAGGTAGGGTTTGAAAACTCGTGAATACATTTTCAATTGGAAAATATCTGTTTGCTCCGTGTTTGATTGGGTGGTTGAAATTATGTCTGTCATCTTGATTGTTTTCTAGATCTGATTGATTGTAATTAGTCTCTCATTATTTTGTAGAAGAAAATTTAAAGAGAAAATGAAATTGGTTCTCTAGATTAAAGAACTTATTGTATTTAATTTGGGTGGGTCTTGAAGTTAAAAGGATATTTAAGAATTTAAAAAAATAAAAATTCGATTGGTTGTTCAAATTTTCTTTATCAGATTAATATTGAAAATTATTATTTAAAAATAAAATAAAATAAAATAGATGTTCTATTTAAAAACAAAAAGGAGAATTGGTTTAGTAGCTTAAATTTTATTAAAAATAAAATTTAAAATAGTATATATTTTATTACATTTGAAGAGGATCAATTTTATAATAATAATAATAATAATCAATTAAGAGGGTGTTAGAAAGAATTTAATGAAATTTATATATATAAAAAAAGAATTAATTTAAAAATATAACAATAAAAAAAGAATTAATTTAAAAATATAACAATAAAAAAAAAAACTTACCATTTTAACCCTGACGGTCTTTCCACATGCTGTGACTGTACGTACCTGCGTATTTAAAATAGTCGCATGGTTTGGTTATTAAAAGCCTACGGCAACCTTATTAAGGTTGACCGCATGGCTATATAAAGCTAGCGGCTTTATCATATAAAGTGCTATGTTTATAAATTTGTTTTTATTATCATTTTATTAAATTTTAATTAAATTAAACTTTTAAATTATTACATTTATATTATATTAATTTTAAATTATCAAATGTAAATTATACCAAATTTAAATTGTTAAATTTAAATCATATTAAAAAAAATTGTAAATTATTAAATTTAAACTATATATTAAATTTAAATTATCAAGTTTAGATTATATTAAATTTAAATTATTAAGTTTAGATTTTATTGAATTTAAATTATTATTGTTAATAAATTTATTGATAAATTTTATTAACATTTAATAATTTAACAATTTAATTAATGATAGTAATGTGGTTATTACTTTATTTTAATTAAATGGAATCTGAGTATGTTAAATAATGGAAATTATTTAAGAAGATATGAATTAGTTTTTATTGTTAATTAATGACATTGATTTTTTAATAAATTGTAATTATTTTATTCAAGAATCAATAAGTATTGCTTTAATAATTTAAGTAAATAGTTATGCTAAATTACTAGTGAAGATTGATTTAAATCGATTAGGGGTAATTTTATACCTTATTCAAATAAATGAGCAGGTTAAATTATAAGGGTAATACCAAGAATCTTATACACTTAAAACATTCATTGAAATGCAAATTGAAACTTTACCTTTGACTCTATTGTGTAATTTCAAATCAAATGCAAACTATGAAACTATACTATTCTACTTGTACTATCTATACTTTTGGATTTTGAGGTTGATTAGATGTTGGCCAGTCTAGGATGTACACCAGAGGTTTGTGAGATTTCTTGTAGACATTTTGTGGTTGGATGTTATGATGTGTCTTGTGATTCAAATTGAAGTTATATTTATGAGGTTTACTCTATGGAACATTTATGTGTACTTGGGTTTGGAGAACCAACTTGCTTTCGGGTTGCCTGTTAAGGAACCGAGTTTGATCTTTATGAGTGTTGTGGTATGGGACACAACTGTGGATTTATGTGCTTAGGAGAGGTTGTCTAGGTACATGACTTTGGGAGTGGCTTGCATAGGGATCCGGGACCCAAAGTGGTCAGTGCCAGGGTAACCTAATGCAAGTTATGTAATAAGTGATAATCTAGTAATTAAAACTTTTGGGGGGGAAAAACACACTAAAAAAGATAAGTTAGAGATATTTGATCCACCCATGCCTTGAGTGCTTGTATAGACTAAGGATGGGAATGGGATGAGTGCCTCGTCTTCTTGAGAGGGCTTTCTGGTTTCCATATGTGTGATGTTGAGGGTCCGAGGTTTAGAGTAACCAGTTCAGGGTAACTCAATGCTTGAGGGTCTGAGGTCTATTAAGAGATCAGTCCAGGGTAACTCAAGCAGCCATGTGATGACACTCCCTAGTATGTAGCCTAAGCCTCTTCTGTGGATTTTGTGTACCTCTGGTGGTGTACTTATTGTTGGATATGTTTATTGTGGTTGTTTGCTTTCATTGATGAGGATTGGTGATTCACAGATGATGTACTCTTGATATGTGGTTTTTGACTTGAGGTGATTATCTTTCGTTGACTTTATCTTATGATCTTGGTATTTGGTTTATACTTGGTTTGTGTATGATGTTTGGTTATGTGGTGTTGGTATTTAATTGAGTGTTCTTGCTTTTGGATTATTTTATCTTCTTGAGTAGCATGTGTTACCTTTGAGGTAGTTTTGGCTATTAGGGGTACCTTTCCTAGGAATGTTTTATGTTTGATTAGCCGTATGTGGATCGTTCATTATCTTCCCTGCACGGTGGGAGTCGAAGCCTGACTAGGTAACCATGCGGTCGGGAGGTAGTGTCTTCTTACCATTTGGGTTTTCCTCACATTGCTAGCTGTTGGATGTTTGTTGCAGAAGATGTACCTTTATCATTCTTATTTCTTATCTCAGAGACTTCTTTTCAGATGATGTATATATGTTATCATGTATTCTGATGTATTGTGTCTATTTTCACATACCCTGCGACATGTGTAATGGATGTTATTAATTAGATGTACTTTCATTGTATTAATTATACTTATGCGATTATGTATCTGTTATTTCTTTATGATCATGTGGCATTGTACTTGAGACTTAAACTAATTAATTTAAAATTATTAAATGTGACTCAACGTAAAGGAACCCTTGAGGAATTGAAACTATATCTGTAATTGCTAATGTTATCTTGATGTTGTTTAAACTTAAAAAAAAAATAGTTCAGTAAACATTGTAACATGTTAGGTTTATTTCTCTTGGGTTCTTGAGCGAGGCATTACAGATGACACCCACAAAATATTCACTACTATAGTAACAAAGGGCCTACTAGGGCTATAATTTGATCACTTTTGGTGATCTACCCTATAAGGTGTCTCCTCTATTAAAATCTTACAAGATTGTTAAGTCCACCTTGATTAAATAATTTAAACTTCATAATTAAGGGAGTACTCTATTAAGAGATTTACAATAGGCATATTAGGATGACTCAGTTAAAAGATTCACCTAATACAGTTGTTAGAATGTAACAATACCTTGATCCTTTGGTTTGCACTAAAATGGGGATAACAAATCTTCTCTATCCAAACTATAATCACCTCACTATGACTGATCTGCAATATCTCCTCACTACGCTACTCGGCTGCCTTACTCCTTCACAACTTACTAATTATCCTTCAACTTCACTTAGACACATACCTTCAACTCACAAAAATATTTCCTATCTTGAAACCCTTCTTTAATTACCATATAGAGAAACTTCTAGATCTAAATCAATGATTAGGATTCACCCTTTTTTTCGCTTGACCTTTCCAATTTTCTGATTGGTCCATCATATTACATAGGGATTAATGATACAGAATAATAGGCGTAATTACCTCCTTGATTAGCTCCTCAAACTTTTAAACATGATTCATGCTCAACAAAATGATTTACATAGGATTTTGTGCCATTCAAAAACTCATATACTCAAACTGTATAACTCAACACTTATACCTTCTTGATGCTTGACTATGCTTATTTCTTCATGTTGATCCTTGACATATACTTTGCTTGGCTTGAATTATTTTCTCTTTGAATTGCTTAGCTTATATAAAACTCAATTAGTATGATATTTTGCCTCCTGGATAGCTCAGCAACAACTAATTGCTCGACAACTATCGGTGTGCTCGACAACTATGTCTACCTTAACACATACTTAGCTTGTATACTTCTTCTCTTTATAGCTTGACCTTCATTGTGGCTTGGTTGTAATGTTGACCAACCAACTTGGTCTTGTGACTAAGTATTTTACATGAATTGACAATACTAATATTGCCTTTAGGGTCAGTACCAAGACCCATGCAAACTAATTAAATGCAAAAATCATCCTGATAAAGATCCAAATAATGCACTTGACAAGACTAGGAACATGATAATGTTGAGAAATAGAGAAAACACTAGACAAAAAAGAAAATGTTGAGTAACACAATATATATCGAGCCTACTCAGTGAATCCATGAGCCAACTGATAATTGATCCCACTCAGTGAAGCCACAAAACCCACAAATAATTGAGCGTAATGGGTGAAAGAGTATTAGAATAGTATAATCGAGCTTGCTCGATTAATGAACATCACTGAGGCCTCCAAAGAAATTATTGAGCACTAAAGATGTTCCTACATCAAACTCCTAAGGTAAATAGAAAAGTACCTTAGATGCTCCTGCATCAACATGGAAGTGTTAGCCTCACTCATGGCTTTGGACGCCTCATTTCTACTTGAGTGTTTACAATTCTCGATAAAGTGAGATCCTTCAAAAGTAAATTGGGTGTTGAAACTATTAGACCCACTTAGCAGAAGTGCTAAACATGCAAACACCACACCACACTGCCACTTTGTAGTACAACTTGTATTGTGCACATAATTGAATTAAATATTTCACCTGCATGACAATGATATTGTTTCTACTAAAATGTGGATTTTGAGGCATATGACAATGATGTTTTTTGGTGATTTCCCACTTATAATAGCCCATTGGCTAAAAATGGAAAATTATAGGGAAGTGTACTAAAAGTGGGATAAAAAGAGAAGGGTTGATATTTTCTTTCTATCTACTTGTTAGTAGAAATATGACATCTTGTTATGCTTTGGCCAAATCTACAAATGCACATGTTTTCTTAAATGTATTAGTTATGCTTTATCTATTTGCCATGTCTATGATTTGTTCTACTTAGACATATGTGGAAAGTAGTTAGTTTCACAAATGTATCAGATTCCTTTCGATCCACCAGTTCTTGGTTGCTAGGCTTCTTAGACAAGGTTAGTATGTTCTTCATTTTAGGATGAGCCTTGGGGGAGCTAACCACTATATAATTGGGTGAAAAAAGCATCTAAGCCACACTCTTGTCTTGAGATTTGTAGATGGATAGGCATCCACTGGCTTAAGAGACAAGGATATGTAGATTGATAGTTATCAGACGACATTTTGGTAATATGTTTCATGACCAACCTTCATGGTCGTGTATATGATGTATGTTGTACTTTTATGATGTATCAATGCATCACAAGTTGGTCAACATCCTTTATTGCATTCGATACTTACATTGTATATGGAAATACTTTTTATGTTTGATAGTATGGTCAACTTCACATGTTTGTATTTTAAACCTAGTCATTGATTTATTATTCGATAGATATAGTCAAATCATTTAATGCAATTTTACGAATGAAATAGAATTTTAAGTTGACTAGTCTTAGCAGTGGATCGACTTTGACTTTATGTTTGACTTTGTAATTTTTTAGCTTAATGCTTAGGTGACATCTTTGTGAGGATACCGATCTTTACACATGTACTTATTATTAAGGTTAAAAGAATTAGGTTATCCATTGGCTTGTGGATGTATAAGGTAATGGAGTGGTTAGACCAAAATATAAAAAATGAAAAAATTTCCACTAACAATTTTATACTCTTCATGTAAACCTATGATAAAATGGAATTTTATATTGACTAGTCTTACCAATGGATCAACTTTGACTTTATGTTGAACATTGTAATTTTTTAGCTTAATACTTATGTGGCATTTTTGTGAGAATGTAAGTCTTTACATGTGTGTATGTGTAATACACACACACATGTATATATACATATGTATATGTGTGTGAACATGCAAACATATATTCACACATATATTAATGCTTATAGATGAAATCATTAAAAATATAAACATATTTACTAATTTTCAAACCAAAGAAAAATAAAAGATTCTATTTGAATCGTCCAAAAAAAAGATTAAAATTTATTATACAAAGGTAAAAACAAAATTTCCTACTAAATAAAATAAACATATGCATGGAAGCATTAAATATAAATACATACATTTTAAGTTTTTTAAGATTGTTTCATTTTTGTTAATTTATAATATAAATTGTAGTTATCCTGATCATCAACTATTATTTGCATAGTTTAATATTTTATATTCAAAATTAATTTTGTGATTCTAACCCCTTTTTAAAATTCACTTATACTAATTACTAAAGTCAAAAGGTTAGGTTATCAATTGGCTTATGGATCTATATGGTCATGGAGTGGTTTAACTAAAAAGAATAAAAGTGGGAATTTCTCACGGGCTTTTCCTAAAATTTGAGCTACCTTACGATGCATAACTTATGTGGTCAAATTTAACCATTCGATGGGTCCACACAAACAAAAGTGGGGAAGAGAGGGCTGGGGAGAATATGAGATAAATACAATTTTCCTTACAAGGGATACATGTACCACTTTAAATATAAAGGAATAAATAATTGCACTCCATTTCCTACTTTTACACTACAATTATATAATATTTTGTACTTTGAGTGGACTTTCTTTTTCTTTTGCTTTTCCAAGAGAGAAGGCACTCAACATGTCATGATAGGTGGTGAAGGTGTGGGAAAGCATTCAAGTGCTTCCTAAACAAATTTCATTTTGTTTTGTCTTATATTAAAAGCAATTTAGAACTTTATATGAAAGTGTAAGACATGAAATCTAGATTGTTAAATAAAGCAATTAGTCTCATGATTAAAAATGTATTTTAGTGGAATTGAAAATAGTAATACATAATAATGATAATGCATTTTTATGTTAATGAGAATGACAATTTTTATTTCATAATTTAATTTGGGTTTTGAGTTTATAAATTAATACTGATTTTATGTTTGACAAAATGATTTCTAGTTATGATTTTGAATTTAGATAATATATCAAAGTTATCAATTTATAATATTTTAGAATTATAAGAGAAGTTATACTTTGAAGTATAGATCTATAATAATAATTTAACAATATTTAAGAACAATCAAGATATGATCTTCTATTTATGACATGCCTCTAGTTTTGATTTCATTTTTTTCTATGAAAAAGATGAAGGGAGCACACAATAAAAAATTTGCCACTTATTCTATATTAGTGTAAATTAGGACTTATAATAGAAGTCCCAAAGTGTTATGCAATGACTCACTATGTGATCTAGATTTGTATGTTTGAAAAGAATACATTTATGTTGATCCAAAATGGTCCTATGCCATAGGTTAAGAATGCTCATAAGATCTTTGATTCTAGTATTGAGTGGTTTTGTGTAGGAATATCTAGTATTGCATTCTTGTGTCTTCCTTATAATGACTTTGAGTGATATCCTTTTATATTGATTCATACAAACAATTTGAATGATTTAGCATGGGAAATAATAATCAAATGGGTTGTCTTAGGCCATGAATTATATTTGAACTTGAAATAGTTAGTGTCAAATTTGTAAATTATAAATCTATTGGTGACAATTTGAACCTAAGAGAGGAATAAACAATCTTGATAATGAAAAGTGTTAATTAACGCTTTCGTTCTATTTTAAGTGATCACGTGGTAATTTTGTGTAAGCGTGCAAATAAGTTAAAATCTATCCTAAAATAATATATAATAAAGAATAAATATATATTAAGCTATAAAATCAGATACTTAGAGACACTCATTTGAAGTGGTGTAAAATAAATGCTATAAATGCAAGCGATACACGTCTACCATTGTATTTTTCTAGTATTTTTATTGAACAAATCTTATTACAAAGAAAAAATATTTAATTAAAAAAGAATGATAGGAAAAGAAGAAAAAAAGGAAAATTATAAGGTATCTGCTACTGATTGACAATATTTAAAATTAGAAACAAACATTCTAGCTAGAAAATAACTTCAATAGATAAATAATATTTGAAGCATAAATTATACTTGAAATCTAAAGATATTTTCAAGCTCTCTAAAACATCTAGGACCGCCTTCATGAATTACAGACATCAATGTTTAATCTCTTACAAAATCTTATTGTAAGTAGTACCCTTATTTTGTAGAAAACATGAACAAGTGAGTTGTAATGTGATATCATAGCTGAAACATAGCATTTCTACATCTTGACTAGTAGTGTAATTAGAGAACATAACTAAACATCTACTTTTATAATGTAGCAAGATAGTTGGTCTCTTTTAATCAATAACCACATTTTTATGAAATCTAATACTCAAACCAACTTCTTTCAAACCCAACACATGATCAATAATAAAAAAGAAAATGATCAAATATTGTAATAATAAAATTTGGCCCCCAAAAAAAACCCTACAAAATGTGTTTTATGATTTTAGAAAGATGACAAAAATGACACTTATTGGTTGGATCTTTAAATATTTCATTTATCCCCAACAAATAGTTTAAGGTATCCTCCATTTTTTAACACTTAGGTTCCTCTACTTATGCTAGTTAAATTTACAATTCTATTTATTGTTAAGATGAGAATATAATGTCATGTTAGTAAGGAGTTTTGATATACTCTCTTCCAAAGGAACCAAAAAGGGATCTCCCCATGCCAAACCCAATATTTGAAGAGATTACATTAAAGATGAGAGCATATTTTCATAAGAGGATCCATAGGATCCAAAGATTTCATAAATGAGATACATATTTAAAATTGTTATCTAAATACAAATATATTTTGAGTCTTTACCAATCAATTCAATCTAGTGAATTGGAGTCCCAAATATCCTTAAATCGTTGTACACCTTTCTTAATTTTTAAAATTTTAAGGGAAAAATAACCATAAGAGATTTCTCATCATATTGAACTAATTTGTTCCATCAAATAGTAAAGTGGAAGACCTAAATGCATGCTAAAGAGACCCTTCCAAGTTAAAATTTACAAGATTGTTGTCAAGCCTTCCAAATAGCTTTTAAAGGAAATGCAGATTTTATAAGAAGGCATCCTGCATTAGACAAACATCCTACCTTGGGATCTCTTAGCAGACATCCTACCATTAATAGGTTCTGAACACTTCCTAATTAGCCTTCAACTTTAGGAGGGCATTACTCCGGATAGATGCCCCTTCAAATTTGAAAAGATGTGGTTTCATGTTGTTGCGATCAAGGAGTTGATTCAAGCCTGGTGAATTTATGCTCCACAGTGGGAAGACAATAAAGCTTTCAACTTTTAAAAAATTTTCAATGGAAGAACATATTAAAAAGTGGAATAGAGTAGTGTTTAAAAACATCTTTGTAGAAAAGGAGAGAGTTGAAAAAGAGCTTAATGAGTTAATTGTTAAAATAATAAAGGAAGTATGACCTATGCTGATTTTGATCATGCAAAAGAACTTAAAGAAGAATACTCAAAAATGTTGCAAAAGGAAGAAACCTTTTGGCTATAAAAATCCATGGAAACTTACTTATGAGAGGGTGATAGAAATACAAAGTTTTTCCACAACTCTGTTAAAACTAGACATTCGATAGATATCATCCGGATAGAAGCACAAACCTGTGTCACCCTTTTGTAAAGGAAAAGGCTAACAAAAGTATAATTATTCACCTCCAATGATATAAAATTGGAATTATTATTTTGAATTTGAAAATAAAGTAAACTAATGAAATGTATAGAAATGGATGAAGTTTAGGATTGTAATTTTTAATAATTATTTGGAATAATAATTGATATATTTTCCTAATTTTTATAGGTAATTTTGTAGTTGTTGAAAAATGCTGAAAATTAGGGGTCTAGTTCCCACCACAAAACTATATGGAAATAAACTTATTTCCCTTTGATTTTAGAGTATGTTATAGATAATATATATAGCTAGAACAATAAAAAATAAGAATTGACTTTAGACCTATATTTTCTCTTCTATAATGATTCAAATTTCAACTCACCTAAAATCAATAGTTTTCATCTCCTACCACATTTTTCAAAACAAATCTATTCTAATGAGGAGAACAATTATACATTCTTGAAGAGCATTCTCTCCTCTAGAACATCATATAATTTTATTTTATATTATTTAATATTTTTTTCTTTCTCAAAATTGACATCTTCTCAAGTGTTAAAATATGTGTTTGTAAATTTTTTTAATTACAATATACTATATCCAATTAAAACACTATAAAATTTATATGAGAACATTCTTCACTTTGAGCTCTATAAAATGGTGTTTATATGTTATTAAAAAATAGTAAGAGTTATTGAAATGCCATTTTTTTGAAATAATTTTATTTCTTTAGTAATTGGATACAAACTAGTATAAAACACGCATTTAATAGACATTTTCAATTGGAAAAGTGAGGCCATATATAACTTAGCTACAATGAATTTATCTAGATTATATGTTTGAAAGAAAATGATTTTTGGATAGAAATACTCAAATTTAGTCAGTTTGAAAGGTGATATAACTTTGTAGTTTTACCCACCTACACAATCAGAGATTCTAGAGGTACTCTTCTGATGTAGCACACCAATCTTAATTCACATTAAAATTTAATAACTCATGACAAAACTCAATATAGATTCAAACTCTAAATTGTTCATTACTAAAAACTGCTCCTACAAGGATTTCTAACTCAATTAAATAACAATAGACTCTCAAAAGAGAAAATAGGAAATTTCCAAAATTAGCAAATTTTGACAACTGAAAAAATTTGCCATTTTTGGTAACTTCTAAAAAACCTCTAAAAGAAAATATGATTTTTCCTATATCTAACCTTTAAACCAAAAGGGGAAATTTCCAACTAATCTCCAAAATTTAGAAAGAAATTTTGAAGTTATTAGAAAGTAGAGAAAACAAAAAAAACACCTAAGATATCTTAAAACTGAAATTCAGAGGCCAAGATGGAATTTTTGGGTCTCAAAAAAATTTGAAATGGCCCCAATAGAGTTTGTTGGGTTGGAATCCACCCCAACTATATAGTTTGAAAAAAACCTCAAAAAATCTAAGAAAACCCAGATCCGAGTCAAAAGTTATGACTCTCTGAACTCCCCGCATCATTCTCCCCTTCTTGAAAGAAACGTTGCTCTTGCAAGTGACTGTTGGTGAAGTGGTGCAACTTGGAAGGATCTAACTACAAGACCACTCGCTCAGATAGCCATGTGTTTTCAATGTCTGGTAAGCCATCCCACAGTACTAAATATCGGTTGTATTGACCATGCCATGTAGAAGTAGATTGTTTGTCAAGAATTTGGGAAATGGTATCTTGTTTCTTAGATGTTTCCACTCAACTTCCTATCCATCAATTGCCTCTAGAACATTTCCATGAAATTTATTCAAATCAGCAACATTAAACATAGGAGAGATGTCTAGATTGTCAGGTAACCTGACTTCATAGGCATTATTATTAATTTTATTAAGGATTTTGCAAGGCCCAATCTTTTTGTATTTTAGTTTGTGATACGTGCCAGTAGGAAACTGATACTAAATGATGTAGTACACCGATCTTAATTCATAGCAAAATTTAATAACTCATGACAAAACTCAATATAGATTCAAACTCTGAATTGTTCATTACTAAAAATTTCTCCTACAGGGATTTCTAACTCAATTAAATAACAATAGACTCTCAAAATAGAAAATAAGAAATTTCTGGCTTAGTTGCAATCCACCTCAACTATAGATTTTGAAAAAAACCCAGAAAAATCTAAGAAAACCCAAATCCGAGTCAAAAGTTATGCCTCTTTGAACTCCCTACATCATCTTCTCACTAAAGCAAGGGAGATAATTAGAGAAGGGGTTCAATTCTTTCTAGAGAGCTACAAAGCAATGATGGTTGATCTCCAGGATCTAGATGGTATTCACAATCTCATTATCCCTTGTGTTAGTAAATCTTAGGATAAAATTTTGACTAAGAAAGTCACTTTAGAGGAGGTTAAAAGTGCTTTGTTTAACATGGGAGGTGACAAAACTCTAGGCCTTATGGTTACTGAACAATGTTCTTTCAAAAACTTTGGAGTTTATTTGTATGTGAAGTTTGGTATGTGGTGGAATAATCTAGATTTGGTGGCTTTGTTCTTAAGGATTTAAATAAAACCTTTATAAGATTGATCCACAAAAAGAAAGAGCCCTAATCTTTTGAAGATTTTAGGCCTATTGCATTATGTAATACTATCTATAAGGTGATTTCAAAAGTAATTACAAACATGTTGAAACTGGTGCTATACTCTGTTATCTCAAGGGAATAAAGTCAATTTACCCCTAATTGATCAAATTTTGAAGGTGTTATAGTTACACATGAAACCATCCACTCAAATCAACAAGTTATAACTAAGACAATGTTGGTCAAACTGGACATTAAAAGGGCTTATGATGAGGTAAACATAATTTTTTAATTCATTGCTATGTAAGTTGGATTTTGACTCAACATAGATTGGGTGTATTGAATCTTGTATCAACACTTCGAGATTATCCATCTTAACCAATGAAAGTTCCCAAGGATTCTTTGAAGGGTCTAAAGGTATCAAGTAGGGAGACCCTTTATCTTCCTTTTTGTTTATCATAATGGCTGAAGCTCTTGGGCATTTGATCTCTCACAAGGGAAGTATTGGGAGATGAAAATGCATTATAGTTGTACTAAATGTGGAGCATATTAGTCATCTCTAATTTCCTAATGATATACTTCTATTTGATATCTCATCATTCAGAGAGGCTAGAATGATGCAATAAATATTGGAATCATACAATAATATTATAGGGAAAAAGATTAGCTGGCACAAGTATGCAATTGTCTTATTTCATACTTTAGGGGATAAGTAGAGGGAAATTGGCAGAATTACAAGCATCAAATTAGCTAAATTGCCATGTCATTACCTTGGATTCCCCCAATTTGGTGGAGCAATTAAGTCATCCATGTGAAAGAATCTTGTCAACAACATTTTTGATAGAATGAATAGCTGGAATAGTAGATGGTTATCATCTACGGGTAGGATTTTGATGTTGAAAATGGTTATCTTAGTCATCGCTATTTACTCAATGATGTATTTTAAAATCCCCAAAAAAATCCTCTATCAAATTGAACAAAAATAAGGAGGTTCTTCTGGAATGGAGCATAGGATCAAGATAAACCCCCCTTCCTAGCATGGGATAAAGTTTGTACTAGCAAAAATCCCAGTGGATCAGGTCTTAGGAATTGGAATGTATCTTTAAGAGCTAAATTGATTTGGAACATGTATACTCAACCTATATAGTTATGGGTGAGGATTTTGAAATCTAAATACTCAGACACAAAAAATTATGCACACATTATAACAATTAGAAAGGTTTAGCCATTAAAAAATTTATGCTTTCTTTTAGACATTTTTATAAATCATCTATCATGGCAAGTGGGAAATGACAAATCTACTTCTTTTTGGGAAAAATCCTAGAATGGTTATGGTAGCATTCCAATTCATGAAGATTGAACACAACTAAATTTTTGGTGTGAAGTAAATTGGGTTAATAAGTTGGTTCACTACACATAGGTTTGAGAAGACTCTTCAAGGTGGTTTAACACTTGGAAGAATTCATATGATTCAAATATACCAGGACCTCTCATAGTTAGACTCCAAAGTATTTTTGTGTCACAAAATTTAATGTGGAACACTGGTCCAAACAAAATTATTTGGGTTGCAAAAAAATAGTTATTATTTAGTTAAGCTTGGGTATAATCTTCTAGAAAGCATTGTGGAGTTATAGGATTAGCCTACCCATCTCTTTTGGGGAAAGGATTGTCTTCCAAAATAAGGATCCTTTGCATGGTTGGCCTTTAGATGTCAAATAATCATAGAGGAAAGGTGGTGTAGGTTGGGTTTTTTAGATCCCTCAAAATATATCTTATGTGCAAAAGATGAAGAAACTATAGACCATTTGTTGATGTCCTACAACACAGATTAGGCGTGTTGGCCAATGCTTCAAACAAAACTTAAGTGGCATAGTCATTGAAAAATAACATAAAATAAAATCTTTAGGCTTGGCCTTTAGCACCAATGAAATCCACTTTGCACTTTTTTTGGGATTTAAGCCCCTCAATAGTGATTTGGAAAATCTAGAAAGAATGCAATGGGATAATCTTTTAGAAAAAATTATAAACTTTGGAAAACCTCTTACTAGGGATCAACAAAGACATCCAAGAGACTGATAGTTCTATTGTTTCAAGATTTGTTACTATTAGTACTTTATTTGCATGTGTTGATCAAAGAATACAATTGGCTTGGTTGGGCATCTTCATCCAACATTATGAACGGGCCCAGTGAGGTTGATCTCACTTTTTCTCCTAGGGATCCTATGGTTTGGGAAAAACCACATGATGAATGGTAGAAATGTTACTTTTATGGTGCCTCAAAAGTTAATATAGATCCACCAGGAATAGATTTTATAATCAAAATGCTAATGGAGACCTAATTTCTCTAGGAGGTAAGAGATTATAGGATGAAACTAACAATGTTGCTGAAGTAGACACTACTTTACTAGCAATCAATCATCTAAAAAGAAAAGTGTGACCAAGTCCATGTGGAAGGGGATTCCCTCATCATCATAAAGGAAATAATAATGGCTCATTAGTTCTAAGCTTGTCACTTTCAAAATTACATCTCAAACATTATACATGAACTTACAACTCTAGATGATGTCAAAATTTCAAACAAGGATGGGTAACAAGGAAGTTGGTTGAGAATCCATTGGGCCCTACCATTGATTTTAAATGAAGTGGATGTGGTGACAAATAAATAATTTTACATGTGGATGTGGAATAAACCTCTGGAATTAACTAAAGAATATACAATATCCCAAAATAATAATTACGAAGGATAAGGTGACATGCTTGTTGAGTTGTCTACAAAATAAAATATTTAATGTAGATGAGATGAGACTTTATTCCTACTTATTAATCCACCCCACAATGATAATTACTTTATCTCAAAGGAAATTGTAGTGGTGAAGAGCAAGGTTTCATGGAGTCCTCTTTCACACTAACCTGTGCCAACCAATAGACCCTTTCTATGGTGTGGCAAAGAATAGAAGGAACAAATGTTTGAGCTTAGGCATAAGAGACTCACACATATAATTAAATTAATACTTGGAGAAATGGTATTTTTCAATTTGAGAATAGGGACTAAACCAACATCGACATTTATTTCATGATAATTGCTTGGGGGCTTCAACTTTGGAGAGAGAAAGGAAAGTGTGAGGTTCATCATGAAACAACTTGTCCCAGCCAAATACCTCATAAAAATGGATGAAATGTTAAATATTTAAATCCCAAGATGTGGTTTGCTTCTTGGTGAGAAGGAAACTAAGATAGAAAGGATGCAAGACAAAAATTACACCTTCATTGAGAGAAAGATTCACTTGAGGTTTAAGAAAGTGAGACTAGGATGGTATGCACTAAAATTATATCTAATGGAATGAATTTTGGATTAGGAGGTCAAAACCATGAAGGAGCATGCAAATTGGAGGTTAGAAGATGATACAAATCTAGAAGAACAACTAAAGATAATGGAAAAGGACCCATATAAGGTTAGACAAGATAAATCTTGGTGTGAGGAAATAAATTTAAATGTGTTTTTGGATGAGAGAATTGGGAGATTCATTCCTCCAAACCTAAGGTGAGATGATATCTCTTGGACAACCCTTAAGTGAGTTTTAAAATGTATTGATGTTTATTTGTTTGATTACAATTTTGGGGATGTCTACTAAAACTCTCTGGTGTTTAGGGACTTTGAATGTTTTGTTTTGATAACTATTAAGATAAACAATTGATTATTTGAGACATGGGTATTTTGGGGAGTCAATGATATGCTTTCAAATGGGGATACATGTGAAGTTGATAAATCCATGCACACAAGCTTTTAGTGGTTTAGTTTGTGAAGGAAATTTTTTAATTTCTTGATGAAATGATAATGTGAAGGTTGGTAATGGTTAATGCATGTCTAAGAAAATGACAATGCATTGAAATTTTGTAGAGGAGCTATCTAATAGGTTTGAGAAAGTTTAATGAAGTGGGTACCTATTCATGTGGAAGTGTGTACCAATGATGATGTTGGCTAAGCCCCTATTTTGGTAGCATTTGTAATGATTGATGATGTAATTTTGAGTGCAGAGACTTATTCTAAGAATTTATTTATGGATGTAAAATTTATGCTATTTCAAAATTAAAAAGTATTATTGAAAAAATTAAGATGTTGAAATTGGTTTTGAAGAATTCTGTCATGCTTATAATAAGTCTAAGAATCTAAAGAAAATAATTTTAAAACAAGGAATACATGTTAAAGTATAGTGTTAATTTAATTTAATTTATTAAATTACCTTTACGCCCTTCTTAAGATTTCACTTTATGAACTTTTGCATTCACATTTACTAATTAGTTAGTAATTATTAATTGGCATTCACCTTTTAGGTTACCCTTTTTTGGGTTTCAATATCCTTCTATAAGGATAGATCTTTTGTAATTAGCTCTTATCTTTTTCATTTCTAAGAATACAATTTGCATATTTTCAAAACAAACCCTTGCCTCTTCTTGTCTTTTTCTTATCTTGGATAAGAGCAAGAAGTTGGGTCTCACTTTTGGGCAAAAAGTGGAAGTGTTTTTCCTATTTTTGAAATTTCTTGTCAATTGATGTCAAAATTTGAGGCATTTAGAGATTGAATATAAAAAACTTCAGAAATAAAAGTTTTTGTGTTCAGAATCTAGTTTTTGAATATGTAATTTATTTGTATACCCATATGATAGATTTTGTTTTTGATATGGATATTTAAAAACCATTTTTTCAAAATGCCTATTTCAGGACCATACCACACTCGTGTACGGACCCCATAATTTGACACAAATAAATGAATTTTCATAAATCCTTTTAAAGAGAGTTACCTAATACACCTAAGATTGATGACGATATTTTTCTTTACTTTTTTATTGAATAATTTATTATTATTAATTATTAATTGGCTATAAAGGAAAATTTTAAAACCTCTCGTGTACGGACACCATAATTTGATCAAAATTTCACTTTTTTCAAAAATTCTTTTTTTAAAACCCCAAAAGAATTGTATGTAGATTGATGACATATAAATTAATTTAAGAAAAATTATAAAATAAAAAAGTTATTAAAGTTTTAGTGAACTTCACTATTTTACATTTAGGTACCACCTTTCATTAAAAAATAATGTAAAAATAGTAAATAAAATCATAGCACTATAAAATTTATATTTCTAAAATCAAGACAATGAGAGATCTAATGGATTTTTGTTTCATAAAAAAATTTGATTGGGAAGACCCTCTAAAAATTATGGCAAGGCGTAAATTTGTTAGTTCAATGCCTTAGCCAAATCTTGAGAGGTCAAGGCATAGGCTTGGTCTCACCAAGCCAAGCCTATCCCGAACCAAAATCCATGGTAGAAGAAAAAGATTCCACCCAATGTTGTAAGAAATGGGTACGCATTATTTAAATTCAAAAAATAGGTACTTGTTTTGAAAAAGTCAAATCAACATACAAAATCCCCCCCAAAAAACAAAATTTTAAATTTTTAGAAACAGGTACCCATTTTTTACTTTTCAAAAATGGGTACCCATTTCTAAAAAATATAATTTTTTTATTTTTAAAAAAATGGGTACCTATTTTTTGAAAATTAAAAGTGGGTACCCAATTTTTAGAAAAATGGGTGCCTATTTTTTAAATTTTAGATCACACGACCAAGCCTAAAACGGGTACCTGTTTCTAAAAGAGTACAATCTCAATCCATGGACTTCCGTGAAATTGGGACCCAAGTCCTTGCTTCTACCCTCTTTGACAAGTTTTTACATGCAGGTATTCTTCATAAGAGTCTACTGCGGTGAAGTCAAGTCACTTGAACTTATGTCTTATTCCTAAGACCAATGTTATGACTTCTACACCCCCACCTCTTGTTCAGATTCCATCTCTTGCACAAGATTACTCTTTAGAATTGCCTACCTTTGCAACTCCAAACATTGAGCCACCTACTATAGTTGTTGATGATATATCAGAAGACACACATCTCCTCGCAGATGACAGATTCAACAAACCTACTATCCCACCTTCATTGGAGATTTCATTTCAAGATTCTCATGCCTTCTCCTTTGAGCATTAGCTATGACTTCTAGTTGCACCTTATATACATGGGTTTTATCATCCTTGTCCACTGCCTTTGTTTCCTTCCAATTGGAGCCACATTGATATGTTCATCGACATAAGAGTTATATCATTTTGGTGGGGCTATGGAGTCTCAAGCTTCTATCATGGAGGCTTTCATTATAATTATGGTCTTGAGAGATTCTCTTGAGATGTTTCATTTGTGCATCCTCTTTTATCTCATTTTGGAGTAGGGTTTTTTCCAATAGGTTTTCTTATTTCTCCATTTAATAGAGGTTTGATTGTGATTGCGTACCTCATCAGGCCTTGTTGTCGAGACCCAAATTTTCTTTCAGCATTACATTGTAGTTTCCTTGCTCTTTCTATATTGTTGCTCATCTTGGGGGGGTGGTGTTAGAGTAAAGTGTTAATTAATTTAATTTATTAAAGTACCTTTACTCTCTTTTTAAAATTTCACTTTATCTAATTTTGCATTCACATTTAATAATTAATTAGTAATTATCAAATGACATTTACCTTTTAGGTTACCTTTTTTGGGGGTTTCAATCTCCTTCTATAAGGATAAATCTTTTGTAATTATCTCTTATCTTTTTTATTTCTAAGAATATAATTTGCATATTTTTAGAGAAAACCCTTGCCTCTTCTTGTCTTTTTCTTCTTTGTGATAAGCTTTTACATGCAGGTATTCTTTGGGCTTTGCGGTTTTGTATTTCTCAAATCCTTCAATACATATTTTAGATGATTTAAGAATTAAATAAATATTAGAGATAAAAATCACATAATTGAAAGTTCAATTGGAAGAATAAAAAAGGAAAAATGTTTTCATAACAAAAATTTCAAAGACCTAGGATAAGAACTGTGAAAGACTATAGGTAGAAGTGTTAATTGCGAAGAAAGAATTAGAGAAGGAAAATAATGAGGTGAGATAAAATGTAAATTTTGGAAAGATTAGTAAGATCTTAGATGGGATTATATTAAGTGAGATAACAATGCACATGAAGACTAGTAAATGATATTTCTAGTTCCTTTACTATGGCAATGAGAACACTTTTCTTGACTAGATTTATTAGAACTTATTGTACTTGTAACATTACCTTTCTTTCCATTTTTAGGATGTTAATATTTGAGCCTCACACCTGATAAAGTAGGCTTAAAAATTCTCATGACATATCTTATTCCTCCAATTATATCAAGAACAACATTCTTTATCATTATCATCACAAGTATAAGGACTTTAGATTCAAAATCATCGTTATCCCTAACCTTATATTATTTTATCAAAATAAGTTTCCAATGCATCAAATTCATCAAATTATTTATCAAATAAATATTACAAATTGCTTGTATCAGATGAGGCATTATATAGTGTAGGATTAGACCTTAATCAATGAGTTTCCTCTTGATATGTTCTAAGTAATTTAACTAGCTTGTTATTTTATTTTTTCAAGTTTGATATTTCACCCTTATGTGAACTATTTTTCTTTTCTAATTTTTCATTCTCATTTGAATTTTACAAGTTCTTTTTCTAAAGCCTTATTTTCACAATTTTTTTAATGTTTATCAATTCTAAACAATTTGGGCATTTATGTTAGCTCAAAATTATCACTTTTAAATTTGATCAGTTCTGCTTTATATCTATTGCATATATTAAACTCTCATTTTGTGAAATCAATACATTAAACTCTCATTTATTAACATCACTTTTTTCCATTGAAATAAAGTTACTAAAAATAAGATTCAAAGTATTCTCTTCTCAAAATTTTAATACAAATTTCCTTTATTTGATTAAAAAATTTCTCCTTATGCAATGACCAAGGTTCCTATAATAGAACCAAATGTTGTGAAAATTCCTTGACCAGATTCTACAATTTATTATTCTATTACATGTAGTAAACCCTTATGTGAATAAAAGAGAGAACCTATATATGAATACATAAAAACCAAATTATAAATTATAGATATTCATATATATATATATATATATATATATATATATATATATATATATATATATATATATATATATATATATATACACATCCCTAACATCATATATTAAATAAACTTTTATGATTTATAAATGTCTTAGAATTCAACCTTTGCATGATACATGCATGCATGCATACATATATATGTGTATGTACATGCATATGCATATGAATATGTATGTGGGAATATGCATATGCATGCACATAGGTGTGTAAATGCACACACATGCATGTACATGTAAGTGTATTTTTGTGGTCCCACAACACATGCCCCATTCCTTAATAGAAATGGGGACCCCCTGCTCTTTTTTAGCTACCATTTTACACGATGCTAAACGACAAGAATTCTTACAAATTCCTCTCTTGAATAGCTGATTTTGTGAATCGACTCCAAGGTTTTGAGTGATCTTGTGACCTACTGGAACCTACTCAGTTGAAGATAAATGTGAATGTTCACGAGGAGGTCTTAGCTAGTTTGTTCTGATTTCGGATGGAATGTAGAATCTGCACACTGTTTCAAAAATAACACTAAAAGAAAACTATGTTTTTGTATTTTATGTTTTTTATGAATGCAATCTAACTGTGCAGCTAGTATGAAATCCTATTCTAACAAGGGGGTTAATAAAAAAAACAACAAGAACTTAAAGAAAATAACATGACATTCAAAGAAAATAATGTGAAATTAAAATCCTAATAGACATAAACTATAGAAAACAACACGTCTATGAGTTAAGCTTTCAAAAAAATTGCTAGGTAACCAATGAAAATAGGAGCAATGCTTCCTAGATTCCACTGATGCAATCGTCGATGGGAAATTTCAATAATCGAATGATGTTTCACTCTTCATCAAATTGCAAGGCCACAGAAAGTGTGCTCATGCGAGACAGAGTTATGCAGACACAATTTGGTGATCTCTTCTCGAGCTCATTACATCAGTGGAATTCATAAATCTGTAGCAAATGCCAAAATTAAAAGATCACACAACCAAAAATAATGCAATAAACCTTTGGCTTAATCACAATTCCATGAACAAAATTCACAAAAATATGACACATTTAGGCAAGAATGACTACACTCCAAATGCTAGAACCAAAAGCATAATTTTATTGCATAATAACATCGACCCTGATTACATATTACAATAGGGTATTTATAAGAAATCATATTCTCAATTTGTGTTGAGAGTGAGAGATATTCTTCATGCAATAATATGCTCTTAATCAATAAAACAAACTAATTATATACAATCTAATAATTAATCTAGTGCTTAGTCGGACTCCATCCATATTTTATTCATTAATTGGATGCATGAGCCTTTACATGTAAAAAAAAAAGGAAATTATGAGAGAAGAAAGAGGAGGAAAGCCTTTAGTCTAAGTAGGAGTATCTGGGAGAGCCAAAATAGGAAGCTAGCCCTTTACCAAGGCATGTGTCAAAGTTAAAGTGCCATCAAAATGCATTTTTGATGCATGGAAACTGCTATTTTGGGAATTAGCAGTTGACTACTAGTGCACCTCTGAAATTGTGGAGTTGTGGACCTACATACCTATGGAGCTATGAAGCTATGGATCTCGATAGGGTCAAAATTTGAAAATTTTACTGCGTGTCAAAATTGAAATTTTGGCATTTGGGTTTTGTTCTTCTTCATCCCAAAGCTATGTTTGGATGTTTTCCCTTGAATTTCTCTATAATCTCAGTAATTTTGGTCGCATCTGGTAAATCTAAAACCTCATATTTATCTTTGACCTTCTGTCTATAATTTTCTACCTCAATTTGGGTGTCAACAAAATTCCTAAGTTTGGTATCCAATTCTAACAAGGCTTCTTCTGTCCTGAAGGCTTGCTAGATATCTTCATCACTGGATACTTCCTGAAAGGTCTTCTTAAAATTCTCTACTACTACCTCAATAGGAAATAACTTCTCTCATTCCTCATCTTCAAAAATATCCAAGCATGAATTGCTGTAGTGCCTCTTTGCTTCCAAAATTTGGTCTTGGTCTTGGTCCTTGAGCCAATGGATCTCCCCATGTAATATTTCCATTACTTTATTGCTATGTGCTATCTTTTCTATCTAGTCATCAATCATATCTAATTCTTCTTTGGTATATACATCAATCAAAACTTGGTACCTTTTCCCCTTTATGGCTTGTAGCATTTGCAAATCCTTACTCCAGGCCCATACTTCATCCATAATCTTGAAGTCCTAGTTCAAAATTGCTATGATCTTATTCACATTCTCCTACGTAGCATGCAGTAACTTCAAATTCCCTATAATAATTAAAACTCCTTTGTCCTTAAAACTTTCCTGCCACTGCTAATAGGCTTTCAAAAATGGATCTAGCTATACACCTCCCCCCTCTCTAAGTATAGTGTTCAAAGTTTGTTCGGAGTGCTTAGGATCTAGAGGATCCACTACTTCAGTTAGATATCCTTTTGGGATCTCAACCTACCTTTGAAGTGTTTAGAGTTAAGCCTCATCCTCTTCCATGTTCTTGAGGACCTCTTTGACTCCCATGGTCATCATTAATTGGGTGGAATCTTGTGTAGGCGTCCCCAACATAACATCCTTCAATTGGTAATCCTTGAGACCAAGAATTTTTGCATCTGTGTCTTTAGGAGGGACAACCACTTGTGCAAACAATTCCTAGTTCCATGTGCTGGTGACAAATGCCAACAGTGTTGCCTCATGAGATGGAGAATCAGGTTTATTCAAAATCTCTACAATGTCACAAATATCTTCCTTTAAAGCACAAAATTGAGGCTTAGCACTCCTCATTATTTCCTTTTAGATCCATCTAGGGATGCATTCTGCTAAGGACCTGGCTCTTGATGAGGAAGGGGTATGTTCTACAACTTCCTTCCCTTTGTCACTCCTGCTTGGAGTTGTCTCTTGTTTGGAGGGCTCTTCTTCTATAGCCTTAGTCTCAGTAGACCCTACAACTTGAACCTTGGTGTCTTGGGAAGGTGGTTGAGAATATTCCACCATTTGTCCCTGTAATACCCCAAAATTGGCTCATTGCCATTATACCAATTTTGGTCTATTTCTAATAATTTCTAAGTCCTACTCTAATAGGCAATTCTCATTCTGCTATTCACTACTTGACTTAATTGTCAGATGTAGAAAACCTAAATCTGCATTCATCATGCTTATTATTTAATTCCTATAGTATTTACTTATATTAGTCACATTAAACCTATTGATTAATATTTAATTTAATTATTAAGTATTTATACTTTAATTAAATTAAATTATATCCTAAGGCTAATGTACTATGGAATTAAATTTATTTAATTTAATAAATACGCCTATCTTGATTAATTAAATGTAATTATTTAATTAAATGGGAAAGGTATTTCTAATTAATTAAACGAAATTATTTAATTAAATGGAGTACTTATTTCTAATTAATTAAACAAAGTTATTTAATTAAATGGGAAGCCATTCCTAATTAATTAAATGAAGTTATTTAATTAAATAAGAAAAGTGTCTCTAATTAATTAAAGATTATTTAATTAAATAGAAAAAGTAATTATGAGAGCATATCTCATTTTATTAAATTAAATATCTCAACAAAATCTCTCTTTAGTTCAAAAAGGGAAATTTTCAGTTCACTATTGATCAAAAATGAGTTAAATCAGTTAACTCCTTTTTCTACTCAAATTAAATTAGTTAACTCCTTATTTTACTCAAATTAAATTTGTTAACTCCCTTTAATTTGGGAATCTCCCTTTATGACTGAACCTCATCTTCAATCCTGACCGTTGATCCGAATTGATCTCAACCATTGATGGATTTCAGGAAAGTCTATTTAAGAGACCCTCATCTCTTCATTTTGGAGGATGAATTTGGAGAATTTGCATCGAATCGCTGCTGAAATTCATGCTCACATTTACTTACATTTCTTGCATACATTCTCATTCTTAGTTTAATCTCATTTTAGTTTAATCATGCATATGCTTAATCTAGTTTGCTTTATTTGTTCTTAGATTACATTGCATCTTTCATTCTAGATTAATTTGCATACTCATTCTTAGCTTAATTTCATTGTCAAATCCTTCGTTCTTAGAGGGTTTGGTTGCCTGCACCTTGATTCTGAGGATATTAACAAGCAAAATCCCTTTAGATAGAAGGCAACAAGTCACTTTGCAGGTCGATTTTTGGATGAACAATCCAATGTTCATTTTGAGATGAATCCGCATGCAATGACCGTGTTGAAGGTGTTGACCAAAATTTTCAAAGTGCTCAGATTTGCGCAAAAATTGCACACCTGGCTAATTGGACCATTTTGGATCCATTTTCAGGATCAAATTCGAAATCTGACACACCTAAGAGCCTTAAAAATGTGTTTTAAAATTTTGGGGACCGACGTGATCGAACGCTTGTGCAGCCCAAATCTTTCTGATACTTTATGATTCTTGGAATCCTTTCAACTTTACATTCTCCATATTTTCAAAATTCATTTTGAAAATATTCAACTTAAGTCAACTGTGGCTGAATCTGGTCAACTTTTGGTCAAACTTGATTTTTGCGACTTCACAATCATTTCAAATCAACCCAATCTTTAGATCGTTCTGATCTCTTCTAGATTCTGTTGACATGATATACTGCTTCAAATCATATTTCTGGTGTGTCATCTTTCAATTTTACTCCCGAGGGGGCAGGATGATTACATCATTGAATACTTAATGCTCGGGGCATCTTGTTCCCTTTTATCTGGTATCTTTGCCATCTATTGTAGACACCTAAATTTGATTATATTGCTTTGGTAATCCTATTTAGTTATCTCTAAAGGCATCATTAATTAAATTCCTATTTAATTAATCCTTTGCCATCCCCTAGCTGATTAATTTAATTAATCATCTATAGTCCTAATTGATAAATCAAATAACCTATTATTTATCAATTAAATCCTATTCTTCTATCTAAATCCAAAATCCCCATTTATTAAATAAACCTATTTGATAAATAAAATTCTCAAATCTAAAAAGCCCCTAACTTATTCCTAAACCCAAGCCTAATCCACCCCCTAATGTTGTCACATTCCCTAAACAAGCTTAAGACTTTCCTAAGCCAAGGAAAGTCAACAATCTCAACTCCCCTCAAAATATCCCACCACTAAGCTTTGAATGCTCTTACAAAAGCCATAAAGACTCTTACAAGCTCTTACAAGCTCTTACAAGCCATAATGAAGGGTCTTTATGAAGATATTATCCTTTGAGCCTCCTTTGTTGACTCATCCTTCCCCTTTCCTCCATCCACTCAACTTGTGAGATGTGTCACTCCCTAATTGGTGCTAAACAAGCACAATCCATGTGCTCCCTTTTGAGTGCATCCTATCCCTCCTTAAGCTTTCATCTTTCCTTCCATCTTAGCCCTCCATCCCTCAAGCCCTTAGCCTATAAATTGAATCCCCTCCCAAGCCATTTCATCACAATCTTGGAGCTAAAGTTATAATGCCATTTTGAGAGCCAAAATCCATCAACCATACCCTTATGATGCCAAATTGAGAGCTTACAAAGCTACCAATTTGCCATTTTTCATCTCCATTAAAGCTAGTTTTTTTAGGAACCTTGAGCATACATCCCAATCTTTAGACCCATCTACCAAGCAAGGAGCTAAATCCCATTGGGAGAGTCCATTCATTTGGCTCACATTTCTAATTAGGGTTTCCTCTTTAGTCTCTCATTTATGTTGTGGTTATATGCTAGTTAATGCTTTTGTTTTTGAATAGATTAGTATTACTTGCTAACATATTTCTCATATACATCTATCACTTGGGGCATCTAATCACTTGGGGCATCTTGTTCCTTTCTATTTGGCATCTTTGCTATCTATCCTATCTTTTCATCAATTGATCAACCTTATAACAACTCTTCTCAGAGTTTGATGGACATGTATTGGGATAGTCTAAACCCCGACTCCTGAGGATCAAGCCTCGTTCTAGGGATGATTCCATGACTCATGATGGGACCTTGTTACCTATTATCAATCTCAGGTATCTAGGTGTTTTATCTGGATCCTTGAAGGTTAAGCTCTGTTCTGGAGATAATCTTCTAAATACTTTCAATCTTAGGTATCTAGGTGTTCTATCTAGATCCTTGAAGGTTAAGCTCCGTTCTGGAGATAGTCTTCTAAATGCTATTATTCTTGGGTATCTAGGTGTTCTATCTGGACCCTTGAAGGTTAAGCTCTGTTCTGGAGATAATCTTCTAAATGCTATCAATTTCAGGTATCTAGATGTTCTGTCTGGATCCTTAAAGATTATGCTTCGTTCTAGAGATAGTCTTTTAAATGCTATCAATCTTAGGTATCTAGGTGCTCTACTTGGATTCCATGGGATTAAGCTCTGTTCTAGAGATAATCCTTAAAAGCTTATCAATTGGTCTCCGTGTCATCAACTTCGAAACCAATCTCATCTTCACATCATGCTTTCTGATTATCTTTGAATTGAACGTGTTGCTTGCACATTCATTCAAAGAGGGGAAAAATGTAATACCCCAAAATTGGCTCATTTCCATTATACCAATTTTGGTCTATTTCTGATAATTTCGAAGTCCTATTCTAATAGGCAATTCTCATTCTGCTATTCACTACTTGACTTAATTGTCAGATGCAGAAAACCTAAATCTGCATTCATCATGCTTATTATTTAATTCCTATAGTATTTACTTATATTAGTCACATTAAACCTATTGATTAATATTTAATTTAATTATTAAGTATTTATACTTTAATTAAATTAAATTATATCCTAAGGCTAATGTACTATGGAATTAAATTTATTTAATTTAATAAATACGCCTATCTTGATTAATTAAATGTAATTATTTAATTAAATGGGAAAGGTATTTCTAATTAATTAAACGAAATTATTTAATTAAATGGAGTACTTACTTCTAATTAATTAAACAAAGTTATTTAATTAAATGGGAAGCCATTCCTAATTAATTAAATGAAGTTATTTAATTAAATAAGAAAAGTGTCTCTAATTAATTAAAGATTATTTAATTAAATAGAAAAAGTAATTATGAGAGCATATCTCATTTTATTAAATTAAATATCTCAACAAAATATCTCTTTAGTTCAAAAAGGGAAATTTCCAGTTCATTATTGATAAAAAATGAGTTAAATCAGTTAACTCCTTTTTCTACTCAAATTAAATTAGTTAACTCCTTATTTTACTCAAATTAAATCTGTTAACTCCCTTTAATTTGGGAATCTCCCTTTATGACTAAACCTCATCTTCAATCCTGACCGTTGATCCGAATTGATCTCAACCGTTGATGGATTTCAGGAAAGTCTATTTAAGAGACCCTCATCTCTTCATTTTGGAGGATGAATTTGGAGAATTTGCATCGAATCGCAGCTGAAATTCATGCTCACATTTACTTACATTTCTTGCATACATTCTCATTCTTAGTTTAATCTCATTTTAGTTTAATCATGCATATGCTTAATCTAGTTTTCTTTATTTGTTCTTAGATTACATTGCATCTTTCATTCTAGATTAATCTGCATACTCATTCTTAGCTTAATGTCATTGTCAAATCCTTCTTTCTTAGAGGGTCTAGTTGCCTGCACCTTGATTTTGAGGATATTAACAGGCAAAATCCCTTTAGATAGAAGGCAATAGGTTGCTTTGCAGGTCAATTTTTGGATGAACAATCCAATGTTCATTCCGAGATGAATCCGCATGCAATGACCATGTTGAAGTGTGTGTGTTAGCATAGGCTGCATTTTCACATATATAGTTCCTCCTTCGACACTTCATCGGTTGCCATTTATTCTGGTCCCTCCTCTTGTGATAGTTCATTCTAAAACTATTATTCTTTCGAACTCTGAGGTGGAGGAGTAACTGAGCCCTTATCTACCATTGTAATTTGTGGTGGAGATGGGGGGAGTAAGATCAAGACCCTATGTATCTAGCAACATCTGCATCTAGTCTTCCTATTGAGGTTCACTTGTAGGGGTGTCCGTGATCTTATCCCCAATCAATTCCATACCCACGAGCATAAAATCAAAATTTGACATTGTAAAAATGTCATCACCATCATCATTATGCTCATCCACCCACTGCTATACTTCATCTTTCGAAGAAGAGAGTTCTAAGGGTTTTGTTTGGGTGGATGGTGAGGTACCCATGGCACTCTTTCTCCTTTGTAGCTCAGTGGCTCTTGCTAAGAAAGTTCTTCCCTATAATGGGACTTGTTCCTCTTCCTCTTCTAATTGTTCTTCCTCCTCCTCTTCGTCCCCTTCCAAAATGGTTTCAGGAATAGACGGGGAAGGCACCAATCTTCTATTGATCCTTTGCCTCTTTTTCATTTGGATCTTAATCCTCTTTTTTTTTCTTGGAGACAGAAAGAGAAGTTGGTTATTTTTGCATAGGAGGAATGTAGACCTATGGAATCTCTCCCTCTTCTGGTTGACTGGGCACAATGGGAGGTAATTGAGGTTCATCCTGGACTTGAGTAGCTCCAATATCTTGGGACCCTTGTGCACTCTCTTCTTGCTACTAGGGAGGCACCTGTTCTTCAACTTGTTCTATTTGAATCCTCTGAGTGGAGGTCCTCTTCCTTTTTTTCTTTCCCTTCCTCTCTGGAGGGTGATAGTATCCAATCGAGCAATCAAGCTGGTATACTATCTCTTGCTTGATAGGAAACTGGGTTGCAAAGGTAGGAATTGTTAATTTCTTCTCTCTCCCTCTTTTTGGGTGGGCATGTCCATGAAAGATCACTGTATCAGGTATTAGATCAAGTGGAAAAGGCTTCTTGATCCAATCCTTTATCATTCTGATGACATGCCTCACCCGATGATTAATATCATCTGCCTCCTCCCTGTCAACATCAACATTCATAATGGACCTTTCACCTATATTGTCTGAGTTGAATAAGGAGTCCAATAACTCCTTTGAATCCTGTTGCCTTATCTCCTTCCAAATGTTCAACTAGAAAGCCTTCTCTGCTAGATACAAAGTCATCCTACAATAATCTCTTATGCGGACATCATAGTCGTTTGTTGCATTCATCCAGTGATCTTCAATAGCATCCTCATGGTGAAACTCTCTTCCTGCTAGAATTTCTACTCTCCTGATATTATCAAAATGGGGCCGGGGAGAGTTATACTCCTCAAGGGGATAATTCTCCCATTCCCACTTGAATGATAGAATATCTTGTTTCTGTTTCACCTAATATGGTCCAATGACCAAGGGCCATGCCCAACAAGGTCTCCATTGTCTCTTTATCTTCTAATATGCTGACTCAATTTTCCAGGCAATCTCCAATAGCACCAGTTTGTCACTTGGATATCTTGGGAGCTTCTTAGGATTGATGGAGGCACTAGCTACCTGTAGATATGTGAATGTTTTGAGCTGGATAAAGTAGGCTTTGAGAACTATAATTTGTGCTTTGGCTTCATCAGATAACCTCTTCCCATAATCTCCCTCAATGAATCAAATGATCACAAAAATGAACGCATCATTCACAATTCTATATTCTTTGCTCTATGTCAAGAGCTTCTTTACTAGCTGAGGGTAGACTATATATGGCCAGGCATTAGGATTCTATACAAACTGGGGTAGTTTTTTGCCCTCGCTGCAAGTAGGTATACCATGTAAGAAGTCATATAGAACTTCTTCTTGTCTTTTACTACCCTCAATTGCTCAGACAAGTTTTCACTTAGTGTGGTGGCCCAGTCTAGTGGTATCTTCGCTGCTCTGATGGTCTCAATGAGGTTTACCATGAAAGTGCTGAGGTGGCCTGCTGCAGGTAAACCCATGACTCTACTCAAAAGGATGATGGAATATCTAATGTCCTCCTTCATGTATCCCCAAGTTGTATCCACTTTTCCCATTATCTTCCCCCTAGGAGGCTTCCCAATGAGGTAAGAGGATTATATGATGTCAGTTGCCTCCTACTAGTGCTCCCTATACCATCTCTCAGCTACTTCATATGAGAGTTTGATGAAATAATTTTCTCTTGGGAGATGGAAGGCTCTCTCAATATTGTCAAGTCATAGGTCCAACACAACCTCTTCAGCGACACTCTTGACCACCCTTTCTTCAAGAACAAAATGCTATGCTAGTATCATGATTAGTTCTGCTGACTACACTGAAACGGGGTGCGAAGCTACATTCACCAACCCAGAATGAATCAATGAAGACACCAAAGCTGATCTCTTAGTGGGCTTATTGCAAATTCTGAGGCATTCTCCTAAGTCAGTATGTCCCAAATCTATATCTCTGATTTCTACGTGATCATCATGGAATCTTGATTTCAAGGGTATGCCTTGGAACTTAAATACAACAGGCTTGGGTGTCATTTTTGATGTAGACACCATTTCTCTGTATGACATTAAAAAAAAAATTTATTAGCTTAATGATAAAAAATTGGAAATCAAAACACAAATACCTTCAATTTCATTAACAAAAGATAAGAAAATAAAAATAAAGAACAAAAACAAATGTCCAATTTGGGTGCTTTTATTTATTTTTAAAATCTATTTTTCTTTTTCTTTTTTAATTTAATTTTTTTTTTTTAATCTTTTAGGATTTTTTAAAAAAAAGTGGGGGTGAAAAAGTGGATGCACGTGCGCGGCTACGGTTTGGAAACATGGGGTACCACTTTGGAGTGCACATAGAGGAAAACAACATGAATGGTGGTGAGGTTTTAAAATAGGTGCACGTACGGTGGCACGACAAGTGCACGCTATGCGATGTGGGAGTGTGTGCAGTGGGTAGCGCTATTTTTTTGGGCACACGATGCTGGTTTTCCTTGGGTGCATGACACTGAGGGTTTATTGGGCATGCGGTGCCAAGGTTTATTATGGGTGTGTGGTGCCAAAGTTTACTAGACACACAACAACCATGGTATTGGGCATGCAACATCATAGTGTTGGGCATGCGGCGCCAGTGCAGGCAACATGTAGAGTAGCGCATGCAGGTGCGTGATACACAAGCTCTATGTTGTGTGGGTGGATGCATGGTGCGCACACCAGTGCATGACATGTACAAGCGCACATGGATGTGTGCTTAGACAGGGTGCAAAGTTGCATTCACCAACCCGAAATGAATCAATGAGGACACGAAAGCTGATATCTCAGTGGATTTATTGCAAATTTTGAGGAATTCTCCTAAGTCAGTATGTCCCAAATCTATATCTCTGATTTCTATGTGATCATCATGGAATCTTGATTTTGAGGGTATGCCTTAGAACTTAAATACGATGGGCCTTGGTGCCATTCCAGATGTAGATGCCATTTCTCTATACGACATAAGAAAAAGATGTTTATTAGCTTAATGATAAAAGCTTGGAAATCAAAACACAAATACCTTCAATTTCACTAAAAAAAATAAGAAAATCAAAATAAAGAACAAAACAAAACACCCAATTTGGGCACTTTTATTAATTTTTTAAATCTATTTAATTTTTTCTTTTAGCTTATAAGTTTTTAAAAAAAAGTGGGGGTGAAAAAGTGGATGCATGCATATGTGGCTAGGGTTTGGAAGCACAGGGTGCTACTTTGGAGTGCATGCAACAAACAATAGTGTGAGTGGTGGTGAGGTTTTAAAATAGGTGTGTGTGCGGTGGTGTGATAAGCGCACGTTGCACAGTGTAGGAGTGTGTGTAGTGGGTGACGTTATTTTTTTGGGCTCACAATGCTGGTTTCCATTGGGTGCATGATGCTGAGGGTTTTTTGGGCATGCGACATCAAGGTTTATTGTGGTTGCACAGTTCCAAAGTATATTAGGCACATAGCGGCCATGGTATTGGGCGCGCGGTGCCGTGCGGTGCACAGTGTGTAGGCCATGTGTGGAGTAGCGTGCTCAGTGCACATGGGCATGTTGCAACACATGGCATGCAAGCTATGTGTTGTGTAGGTGGATGCACAGTGCATGCATGTAGATGTGTGCTTAGACGCACGCTGCATGGTTATGAAAGCAGATGACAGAGAGGTGCTCATGTTTGCACAAGGGTGTCAACAACACAAAAATGAAAGTGAGTTAGAGTTTCATTTGTGGGCAGGGGGTTTTATAACCCCTGTGGATGTGCAAGGCACTCGTCGCGCCCCTACGTAGGTGTGCAGCATGCACCTCACATTTCATGCGCGCACAAAAAATAAAAATTTAAAATATATATATATATATATATATTTTTTTAAAATTTTTAAATTTTAAATTATTTTTTAATTTTTTTACTTTTCGATTTTTCTGATTTTTTGTCTTTTTCATTTTTAATTTTTTTGATTTTTTTGACTTTTTCAATTTTTTGATCTTTTATGATTTTTGACTCTAACACTTTTTTTTCCTGAATCTTGAACTATGAGTTTGGGAGTAAAAAAAAAGTAGGGGGTCCCCATTCCTAGTAAGGAATGGGGCATGTATTGTGGGACCACAAAAAATAGCCCTAAAAAAGGAAGAAATGATGAAGGCATTTCTTCATTAGCAAACATTCTTTCAACATGTGTCAAACACCAACTGAACTTCGAACACCTCCAGCGTATTTTAGATGACTTTGCAATCAAAATTCTAGAATTCAAAACCTTGAAGCTCAATGTGTGATTCATGTGTTCATTCCCTTTGACATCTCAGGATGCAGTCTATCAAAGGTTTCTGACAACTTAGAAACAATCTTCCACTCCTTCTGTCTCATTCATTTAGAATCTCTATGAAGGCTATTCATCGATCATTTTCTTAACCAAATGAGAGAATTAGTTCAAGGGCTCTTGGTAGGTTGCCACATTCTTTTAGCTTTCTGGCAAATTTGAATAATTGCTTCATATAGTTCAAAATGTTACTCTTTGATGAAGCAATTTTCTGGATATCTTTTTTACCATTTTAGATCTTTAGAATCCTTCAGTCTTAACACCATACTTTTCTTTTATTTTTTAAAATTTTCTTTTATCTTCTATATCTTGACTATGCTTAGACTATGTAGTCAAGACATCGGTGTCATTTCTTGGATTTGATCTCTTGTAAACATCCCTTGTATTCCTCTTTTAGAACTTTTTGAAACCCTCATGCCAAACAATGATCTTAGCAACCTTTTGAGAAGACCCCTTCTATTTGAACCAGTTGAAGTTTGGATCATCCCTCGTCATCTTTGACTTCAATTTAACAACACCTAAAATAATCAAATTTTAAATTTGCAAAGTGTTGAGAACTTTTTGGTCTAGACTCCTGATTTCTAGACTAAAAAATCCCCTATTTCCACAAGGAATATCAGTTGCTCGGTTGGTATAAGACACATAATCATCAAATATTTTGACAAAGAAATACCTCTTCCTAAAATCAGAACCAAAGAATGGTTAGTAAAATCTTGAGAGAAAAACTCAAGTACACCTTACCCCCCATAACTAACACAACTTTGAAAAGTAACACATGACTAAAAGAAAACACACAACATGAAAGCAAAACACACTTGCCGGAATAAAAATGTAAGCTAAATGTAGAAATAAAATCTAGGTAATTTTTTTTTGTCTTTTAGGCTTCAAAATAATACTTCAAAAATTTCCCATTTATGGGCAAGGGAAGAAATTCCCCCTGTAAGGAACTGAGCCTACAATTATTTTCTCTGAGAATTTTTGCGATCTGATAAGGGCCTATCCACAAGTGTTGAAACTTGGTATGGTTGTCTGGATTTTCTTTTGCCTTATCCCAGAGTAGAACAAGGTTGGAAATCTTGAATGATTTAATTGTGGCCCTCTTGTCAAACCATCTTTTCACAACAACTTGATGTTTAGCCATATGCTCCAATGTAGCTGTCTGTTTCTCATCTATCTCTAAAAGATTCATCAATTTGATTTGTACTTTATCAACATCTTTAGCATACCCACTCATAAATTTCAAAATAGGAATCCTGAGGTTAAGTGGGAACACTGGTTCTTGTTTGTAGACAAGCAAATACAAAGAAGTTCCCAACGTGTTTTTGATTCTCACTCAATCTGTCCACACTCAATCTATCCATAAGGCACATTTGAGTTGCATATGATAATCCCTAAAATTCTCCTTTAACAATCATCTTATTATTGTGATCAAGTTCTTATTTGTAGATTTTGCTACCCCATTTCCCTACGGGTAGTAATTTGAAGAGAACTTGATAACGACTTGATTTTTAAATGCCCATTGGGTCAAGAATGTAGATGCAAAAGTAGAACCATTATCACACATAAAGACAAATGGCATTCCAAACCTAGTAACAATGTGTTCTTCCAAGAAGTCTGTTACCACCTTAGTAGTGTAATTTTCAAGAATGTTTCTGCTTCTATCCATCGTATGCAGTAATTCATAGCTATGAGAATAAATGCATGTCTTGTTGTTGATGGTGGATTGACTAGACCAATGAAATCCAACCTCCACTTGCATAGGGGCATATCTCATAGTTAGGTTTTAAGGACATCATCGAATTCCTTTCTCTATTAGCACTGGTTTGATAGATATGGCAAGAGCATACATGCTTGAAAGTGTCTTTGAATATCGAGGACCAAAAGTAACCTGATCTTAGAATCATGTGAGTCGTTACTTCTGCTAAACCATGTCTTGTACCATACTTGTCATGAAAGTGTTCTAAGACTTCCTCTTCTTCCTCATGACCTAAGCATTTTAGATAAATCCCTTCATAGTTTCTCTTAGACAACTTGTTGTCACGTATCATGTAGGATTCACACTTCATTTTAAGTCCCATACATTGTGAGCTATTCATCCAACTAAGGAATTGGTCCTGTAGAAGATAATAAACAATGTCTTGATACCAAACATCTATCACCACTCCTTGACCAATATCAACTTGAGATACAATCCTCTTATCTTGATCATCTTCATTTATTTCACTATCAAACATGAACTCCTATTTATCTCCATCCTGGTTATCAGCTATCATTCTTGACAATCCTTGACCTCAAACTAATCTCATAGGTTGAATTTCTAGATCAAATTCTTGAAATATGCCCATCCATTTACCTCTCCTTTCACCAAGTTCATTTTGCATCAAGAGCGTCTTTACTGCTGGATCGAGTACAATTGCATATACCTTACTTCTTAGTATGTAATGCTAGAATTTCTTGACTACCTTGATTAATGCAAAGGATTGTTTATCATTGTTTGAATAATTCAATTCTACATTCTTGAAGAGGCAACTCATAAAAGCAATTGGTCTTTCATCCTCCTTTTCCTTCTTTTGTGTTAGGATCCCTACACAAGAGTGTTCTAAAGGAAAGGAATAGATCTTAAAAGGTAACTCATAATTAGGAATCACCAAGACTGGGGTCATGGAAATGGCCACTTTGATATCTTCAAATGATTTTTTAATCTCTAGAAGCCATTCTATTTTAGTCCCCTTTTTGAGTAAATCATTAAGGAGACGAACGATTTCTACAAATCCGCTTATGAATTTTCACACAAAATATATCTTCCCAAAGAAAGACTTGAGTTCTTTTTGAGTATGGGGAGGTGACAACTTTAGAATAGCTTCAATTCTATTAGGATCAATGGAGATCCTAGCCTTAGAAATGATATGAACTAGGAGCTTTCCTTTAGTGACCCCAAATGAACATTTCTTGGGATTGAGGGATATGCCATACCTATGACATCTATTGAAAACGTGCCTTAACTTAGCAATGTGAGTTCTTCAATCTTTTGAAAAGATGGTTAAATTATCCATGTAGATGAATTTACACTTATTTACTAATCCTTTGAAAGCTTTATCCATGGCTCACTGAAATGTAGCCCCTACATTAATTAGTTCGAAAGGCATTCTCCTGTAGGCAAAAGTTCCCCACTTCATTGTGAAAGTTGTCTTTAGTTGATCTTCTTCTTCAACCATCACCTGATTATATCCTAAATATCCATCTAGGAAAGACATCATTTTTGAACCATTTACAATTTGCAAAACCCCATCAAGTGAGGGTAGAGGATAATTTTCATTTTGAGATGCCAGGTTCAAGTTATGAAAATCAACACAAAGACGAATCTCTCCAGTCTTCTTCTGGATGAGAACCAAATTAGCCACCCATGTAGAATGGTGAATGGGAAATATGATCTTGGAATCCAGTAAATTATTAACTTCTTTCATTATCAATGGTTCAATGATAGGATTAATGAGCCTTTGTCTTTGCCGAAAAGGCTTGGCATCTAGTTTCAATGGGATGTCATGAGTTATAATCTTAGGATCATATGTCTTTAGCTCCTCATAGCTCCAAGCAATAAAATCTTTATACTTAGTAAGAAACTTGAGCATTTATTCCCTTTCTTGTGTATTGCATGCTTTCCCTATTCGGACCATCCTCAAATATTCTTCAGTTCCTAGGTTGTATTCATCACACTCTTCGATCCCCTTTTCTTGGATTGTTCATTTATTAAGTGCTGATTCATCATGATAAAAAATGTGCTCTAACTCAACCATCCCCTTAGGAATAGTGTTAGTCTTTAAATTTAGGATCCCATTTTCACCTTCAAGTTCATCATCCTCAGGCTTCTCATTTGGATTGCCATCAATTTCTTGCCCTTTAAAGTGACCATTTCACATGATAAATTCAAGTATGTGTTGATCATCCTAAAAGACTTGAAAGTTGGTAATATTTTTTGGAATAGATGGGGTAGAAATCAAATCTAATAAAAATATTTTCAACTTCATTCTTTCAACTGGTTGTAATGTGCTTGCTGAAATAGCGAGAGCATCCGCTACCATATTCTTCCTCCTTGGGATGGACCTTATGTTTAAAGCTTTAAAATTTTCCAGCAAATCCCATACTCTCTTCCTATAGGAAAGTAACCTTTTTTCGTTGCAAGAGTATAATGATTTTACTTGTCGAATAACTAATTGAGAATCTCCTTCTATTATGAGAGTCGTGAATCCTTTCTTGAATGCAAAGAGAAGTCCTTGGATCAATGCTTTGTATTCTACAACATTGTCAATACATCTAAATTGTAATTGATATGCTGTGTAAAAGGACTTACCTTTTGGATTAACCAATTCTATACCTACTCCAACCCCTAATTTGCATCTAGAGCCATCAAAGCGAAGTGTCCAAATCAGATCTTCTTTGGGCCTTTTAACCTTGTGTTTGTTCATTCTTAATTTCTCTTTGATCTGAGAGTTGAAAGATTGTTTCTTGGGAACCCATTGCAACTTCTCACAAGGTGGACTTGATGATTCCCTAGTGTAATATGTTGATAGAGGAAATGTATGTTTTTCTTGTTTTTCTTGAATTTCATCTATCAATTCCTTAATTTCATTTGCTTTAGGTTTAGGGTGAACAACAACCAAAGTCCACCCCTTTCCCTTCACGTACCATCTTCTTCTCTAAATATTGATCATTCCTGGGAGAGGAGAAGACAAGCCTCCACCATTAGAAGAGGTATCACTATATGATAAATTTAGATCTTCAATTTCCTCTTCGATCTACCCTGTTGACTCAGTTGAGTTTATATTACTTTGATCTCCTACAGGTTCCTTTTCTAGAATATGGTTATCCTTTCCTTGCATTATATGTGTTAACACCTTTGCCACTACTTCTTGGCATAAAGAGCATTCAAATTTAGAGTGACTAACTTTGTGTAATTGACAGAATCTGGGGAGAAGTAAAATGCTAGGGACAAATTCCTCTCCCAAGCATTGCAAATTAGTCACTAAATTATTTATGAATTGTGTCACAATCTCATACTTTGGGATTGATATCTTGAGTTCCTTATCTTGATCTTGGGATGCTTTGATTGAAATAGTGTCAAATGCCATCACCTTGTATGAGGCCAAATGCGATTGTAAGAATGTTATCTCATTCAGGGCATTGTAGTTTGTAATCATCATTTTTAATTTGGATTCAACATCTATCTTGATTTGATTGTTCAATCTTTTCCATGGTAACTATAGCTGAGTGAAATTCATAAAGAACCATCCTCTTATGCATTTTGTCCATTCTCTACTTAGGAGCAACCCATATGTCTCTAGAATGTCCACCACATGTATATCAATAACATCTTGAATTTGGAGATCAACTATCAACTATATTTGAATGGCTTTCAACATGTTGATTACTTTCACCTCTGTTTTGTCCAACTATATCACTATCCGATTGGAGGGTTGGGGACTTAGCCCTAACCTTTGTGCTATTGATAGTGGCATGACATTACATGAGGCTCTTGAATCAATTAGGCAATTGTGGAGATTCTTTCCATATATCCTAATGCTGAGCAAAAATGGGGGTACCTCAACCTTTTCTTTAAACATAGTGGGCATCACTTTTGCAATATTGACTTGTTGAGATACTATCTTTTGAGGGACCATATTTGTGTTATAGGGTACCTTTGTATAACCCAGAGTCTTCATGAGCACTTCTCGCTATTGTGGATAATTTTGCAACATGTTAAACATGGACATATTTGCTTTGGTTTATTTCAAGTCTTCGACAACATTTACTTTTTAGTAGACCAAGTAGGATTTTTCAATATTGTTGGTACATTCACTTGATTCTAATTCTATTGTCCTCCATATGGTGGCATAATTGGTGCTGGATTGTTACTCTCTCTTAGATCGGGAGGAGTTGGTTGTAAAGCTGGAGGAATCCCATTCGTGAAAGATTCCTTTTTATTTCTCAGATTATATGTATTTTGATTGTCATTGTGAAAAGAAAACATCTCATCATGCTGAAGATTAGGTTCCTGACTGAATGGAAAAGAGAACTCTTTGCTAGTTGGTTGTTCTACCAGCACATTTTGTGTAGAATTATAGGATTCTAGTAGCATAGCATTAAAATGTATAGGAGGAGCATTGTCAGTCATTTGTGAACTTGGAGCCATCTCTTGATTCCCATTGTAATATGAACCATCATTTTTGGGTGCATTCTGACTATCGTCATATTGAATAACATCTGCATACTGAAGATTGTCCTTGTTGTTTTCAGTAGGAATACTTCCATTATTTTGTCGAGTGTTCCACTTTCGGTTTTGTCTTTGGAAGCCATTGTTATGATAAGGAGGATTGAAGTTGTTCCCCCCATTGCTATTTCCACTGAAGTTCCTATTATAATTTTGGCCATAATTGTTGTTGTAAGGACCAATGTTGTTTCTTTCAAAGTTTTTGTTTTGTCCTTGAGACAAGCTAAGATGAGTCAGTTCATTATTCATTTGGGACATAGTCTTTTTCATCTAACCAAATTCAAAAACAAAACCATTGTTTGCTTCAATGGGTCCTGCTGCCTTTTGCTCAAAGAAGGAAACTTTCAGAGGTTCAAACCCTGGACACATTAGAGTAGGATTTTGTGGAGTGGGTTCCTGTTGTAATGGAATTGGATTCATAGGTATGAACTGACTAGGCATCATGGGTACTCCAGCCAGGTATGTTGGCATCGTTGTGATAGCTGGAGCTTGAAGCATTAATCCTCCTCCATTAGGATTAGCTTACTTAGTGAAGGTAATTACCTCTATGAAGACTTTATCCATTGTGTCGATATTTACTAAAGGAAGTCTTCTAAGAAAAATTGTAGTAAGATGGTCCATAACTTGTTCATAGTGGCAAGAAATTTTTTAGGAGAAAGGAGTTTTAATTGTTACAGGGAATTTGAAGTTATTGCATGTTATGCAGGAGAATGTGAATAAGATCGTAGTAATTTTGAAGTAGGACTTCAAGATTATGGATGAAGTACAAGCTTGGAGTAAGGATTTGATAATGCTACAAGCCATAAAGGGGCAAAGGTACTGGGTTTTGATTGATGTATATACCAGAGAAGAATTAGATATGATTGATGACTAGATAGGAAAGATAGCGAATAGCAATAAAGTAATGGAAACATTACATGAGGAGATTCATTGGCTCCAGGACCAAGCCCAAGAGCAAATTTTGGAAGTAGAGAGACACTACAACAATGTATGCTTGGATATTTTTGAAGATAAGGAATGAGAGAAGTTATTGCCTATTGAGGTAGTAGTAGAGAATTTTAAGAAGACTTTTGAGGAAGCATGTAGTGATGAATATATCTGGCAAGCCTTCAAGATAGAAGAAGCCTTGTTAGAATTGGATACCAAACTCAAGGATTTTGCTGACACCTAAATCAAGGTAGACAATTATAGATAGAAGGTCAAAGATAAATATGAGGCTTTAGATTTACAGGATCAACCAAAATTATTGAGATTATAGAGAAATTCAAGGGCAAACATCCAAACATAGTTTTGGGATGAAGAAGAACAAAACCTAGATGCCAGAATTTCAATTTTGACACTCAATAAAATTTTGAGATTTTGACCCTGTCGAGGTTTGCAGCTCCACAGCTCCATAGCTCTACAGGTGTGCAAGTCCGTAGGTCCATAATTTTAGAGGTGTGTGGGTAGTCAATTGCTAGTTCCAAAAATAACACTTTCCATGCATCAGAAATGCATTCTGACAGTAGTTTAACTTTGACAGACACCTAGTAAAGGGCTAGCTTCCAATTTTGGCACTCCCAGATACTCCTACTTTGACTAAAGGCTTTCCTCCTCTTTCTCTCTCATAATTTCTTTGTTTTTGACATGTAAAGGCTCATGCATCCAATTAATGAATAAAATATGGATGGAGTCCTACTAAGCACTAGATTAATTGTTAGATTGTATATAATTAGTTTGTTTTATTGATTAAAAGAATTTTATTACATGAAGAATATCTCTCACTCTCAACAAAAATTGAGGAGACAATTTCTTATGAATACCCTAGTGTAATATGTAATTAGGGCCGCCATTATTATGCAATAAAATTATGCTTTTGGTGCTAGCATTTGGAGTGTAGTCATTCTTGCCTAAATATGTCATATTTTTGTGAATTTTGTTCATGGAATTGTGATTGAGCCAAAGGTTTATTGTATTTTTTCTGGTTGTGCAATCTTTTAGTCTTTGTGTTTGCTACAGATTTACGAATTCTGTTGATGTAATGAGCTCGAGAAGAAATCACCAAATTGTGCCTGCATAACTCTTTGTCTTGCATGATCACACTTTTTTTTCCCTTGTGATTTGATGAAGAGTGAATTATCATTCGATTATTGAAATTTCCCATTGATGATTGCATCAGTGGAATCTAGGAAGTGCTGCTCCTATTTTCATTGTTTACCCACCAATTGCTTCGAAAGCTTAACTCACAAATGTGTTATTTTCTGTAGTTTATGTATATTAGGATTTCAATTTCACGTTATTTGCTTTGAATTTCATGTTATTTTCTTTAATTTCTTGTTATTTTTCTTTATTAACCCCCTTGTTAGAATAGGATTTCATACTAGCTGCATAGTTAGGTTGCATTCATAAAAAATAAAAAATACAAAAACATAGTTTTCTTTTTGTGTTATTTTTGAAACAGTGTGTAGATTCTACATTCCATCCAAAATCAAAATGAACCAGCAAAGGACTCCTCATGAACATTCACATTTATCTTCAACTAAGTTGGTTCCAGTAGGTTGCAAGATCACTCGAAAGCTTGGAGTCGATTAAAAAAATCATCTTTTCAAGAGAGGAATTCATAAAAATTCCTACTATTTAGCATCGTGTAAAATGAAATCTCAACACGTATCTATATAGACACACACATATCTTCTATATAGGTGTGTGTGTATCTATACATGTGTGCAAATGTCTCATTCCTTATTCTCAAATGTATTTAATATATATTATTCAACACATTTTGTATTGTATTTCACATTCTTATATCTCACATTTCTCTCTTTATATGATTTATCATATTAAAATGGAAGTACTTTTATTTAAGACCTTTTATCCCTCCTTAATGTGGTTCAACACATTAGGACCTCATTTTACATTTAATTACTTAAATGAAGGTCCTTTCTCCTTCCAGCCTTGATCAAAACTCTACGTTGGCACCAATTTCTATGCTTGCCTCTCCATTTATTCCACCAATAACATGAATCATTGTTTGAGTGCATTTCTAAATAGTTACCCTACATATACCATCATTTTCTCTGATTCTACAATATTTCTTGAGTCTAGAGCCTATTTATGTCCCCTATCACCTTCAGGTTTGAAAGGAGCCCATCCTTTACCTAGGTAGTAAGCCATAAGGTTATACCTTACCTACATGTTGTTTCTAAAGAATTTTGAGGCCCAATGTCAAATATTTCTTCCCGAGTCAACATTTCTCGAGGGTTTGTTCTAAAATCACTATAAATGGAGTCCTTATCCCCTCATTTTAGTATCTCATGTTCACACAAACTTTCCATGATGATGCATCACCAAGGACAAAGGGTCTAAAGAATAGGTAGCCCACACCTTGGAGTAAAGATCACACTACAATATCACAATGAAAAATGATAGCATATGATTCAAACATCAACCATGTTATCCAAAAAATATATTCAAATTATAAGTAACATGCTAGGTTATAAGACCTTGTCAGTTATGAGTAAATACAAATTGAAAAAACTTAGATCTTAGTTTGATCATTCACTTTTAAGCTATCACCTCTCAAATGCCCCTAACTCAAGTTCTATCAACTTCCTCTCAATTAAATTAATATGTACAATATTTATACAAATTAGACCAATAGTTTGGCTTAAATAAAAAATTAAATGAAATGTGTAACTTTATTTAGGACAAACCCTAAATAAAGAACACAAATCAACCCATAAGTCATATAAAACTACACTATCTTAGATTTAGGTACACACACAACCCACCAGCCAAGGTCTACAATCACACCCAATCAGATCCAACAATCCTCAACCACATGCTAGATCTTCCAAGTTATCCTTGAAAATGAAGAACGTATTGTCCATAAACACCTCAAAGATCCAAATCCAAACACCTTTGATCCAAACAATGAGAAATCATAGGAAACTAACCTCATATAGGTCTCCATTAAGAATTTATGATAACAACCCATGAAGTTCCCAAACAAATGACCACCATCTTAATCTCTCATACTAGAAAATATGAACAAATCAAGAAAACACAACTATGAAATGATGCATTACTACCAACTGCCCAAAGATTCTCCTGCATCTCATGCTCAAACTCTTAAGGTTCATTAAAGGAGTTCTTGAGAAAGCAAGCAAGATATTCCTTTTATTAGTTCAAGCATTAAAGTTATTCATCATCCATCATGTATTCTTCTTCCTAGATCTAGCTTCATTGTGGAGTTTGGCCATCAACGAAGCAATTATCATTGAGACATTTCACAAGAATCTACATAGATGAGGGTTTGTATTAGATGGTTTATTTTTTATTTTTGTGTTGAGTCAAAGTTATTGCATTAACATACCTGATTACATATCAAATTTAATTTCTATGATATTTTGTATTTTTATATATTGTTCTAATACATGCTAGCATTATTTTATCAATATTTATTTTAATTTAAGTTGATTCCTCAACCATGGCTTGACCAAGGAAAGTCCCTCCTCAAAAAAAAAAATCCCCTCTTTATTGTGCATAGATAATGTATAGGTGTATGGATCAAATTTACAGATCTAGGTTTTAAGTTGTGTGTAATCTTGGTTAAAGTGTAAATTTGTTATGTAATGTGTATTGTAATATCTTAAGATGGTCCTAAAATATAATTATAAATTGGAAAGGTCTCAAGGGAGACTCAATAACCTTTTTAGGGAATTGGTATAAAGGAAATATTATTTTCTTATGGTAGAGTGTGGTTTTTGAGATCATTGTTGTTTATATGAGATTGAATGTGAATATCTTTTGGATTAGAGAAGAGTTTGGTGGAGTTGAGGCATGGTGAACTTACAAGGAAATGTATTTGGAAAGACAATTTTTTGGTTGGATATTTGTTGTTCTACATTTTATTATTCACAAGGAATAGTACAAAGGCCATTTGGATAGTGGCTTCATGGTCTTCCTTTCAACTCATAACAAGGTTGGAACAATTTCTAACAAGGTTTCAAAGTCTCAAACAAGGACTCATATGTACTGATTGTATTTCACTACCTCTTAACATAGTCTATCCTCTAACAAGGAACTTTTAAATTAGTACACCATTTTGTGGGCACCATCCCCACTTTAGTTTTCCTTTTGATCAAGGGTTTCCCTAGTTAACAAATCTAGTGTTATTGTGCATGGTTATCTTTATATGGTTGTTGCATCTATTGTTTACAAGTTTAAAATTAATAAATATATTAAGAATAGTTTTAATTGCATAATCAATTCAAACCCCCCATCTTAGTTATCTTGGTGGACTTTACTTTCTAACAATTAGTATCAGAGCACTGGGTCCTTGAAGGAAAGTATTAACCACTTAAGGAGATCTATGGTGCATTTCATAAAATGTAGACCAAAGTTTGATGGAGTTAACTATGATAGTTGGAAAAAGAAGATGCAGATATAATTGCTATGCATAGGTCTAAAATTTTGGTTGGTGATAAGAATAGTAAAACTTTGATTGAAGAAGACAAGCTTGAAGGATGTGAAGAAACACAAAAAGATCTATTCATGCAGAATATGCTTGCTAGAGAAGCATTATTATCAGCTCTTCTTGAAATTTAATATGGAGAGGTAAAATCTTTGAGAATTCTTTAAAAAATACATTTGAAGGTGATAAACATGATAAGAAGTGTACACTATAGAGTAGGATATGTTTATTTCAAGAAGCTAAGATGTTGGAAGAGGAAACTATAAGAATATACTTCTCTAGAATATCAGAGATTGTCATAGGAATAAATAATTATGGATGAGAAAAATTAAAAGATGAAGTTGTATAGAAAATATTGAAGACCTCGACACCTTCCTATAAGTAAACAACACAAATGACTATACATGTTATTCCTTGCACACCTAACTTTACAAGAGAGACTCTTGTTGCGAGATAGAAAACCTCTGAGATGTGGATGAAATGAAGTGGAGAATTTCCTAGAGTGAAGACTAATTTTAATGCACAAAGAGATATACCTATGTTGACAAGAAGTGATAGTACAAGTGGATATTATGCTAGCAGTAGAAAAATGTGAGACGAAAAAGATAGGAAGATTGAAGGACTTTCCCTGCTTATGAAGAGAGAACCTAAAGGTAACAAAATTCTTATGTGTTGGACATGTAAAGAACTTGGTCATTATTCTTTTTAGTGTCCTAAAAGAGAAAGTATATTTAAGAAAAATCTCTATGAGGCTAGAGTACCTAAGGATTTCTTTAATGTTAATGAGGATAGCTCAAACTTGATTTCAAAATGTTAGGCTTATTGAGTAAAAGTAGTGATGAAATATGATTTGTTTCTATTAAGGAAGATTGTCCTAAAAAATAAGAAGTTAGACAATAAAAAAAAAGAGGAAAAAAATTAGTATCACATATTGAAAAGAAGAAATATTATTGGATCATAGATATTGGTTGTTCTCATCATATGATAGGAGATATGAACAAATTTGTTGAATTCAATAGTTATGATGGTGGAATAGTTAGAGTTGGAAATAATGCAACATGTTATATAAAAGGTAAAATATCTATTAAACTTGATGGAAAGACTAACACTGATGATGTTTTCTTTGTGGATGGTTTGAAACATAGTGTTTTAAGTCTTGGACAATCAGTTGACATGGGATATCAATTGTAGTTCACAGAGAAGACTTGCATTATCAAGGATAAGAATGACATGTTGATTGGTATTTGTACCAGAATAAGAGTTAACGTACTTCAGTTGAATCCTTCTAAAATTACATGTTTATTACCAAGGTGGATGGCATAATAGATTTTGTAAAAGAAAATTTGATAGCATTGTGAAGGTTCGTACTACATTTGAAGTTAGAGATTTGCCTAAAATTGTGAAGTCTACTAACATGATGTGTAAATAATGTGTGATGGAAAAATAGAAGAGACATTCTTTTTTGAAAAAAATGTTTACTAGTGAATTCTATGGTGAAAGGTATTCTATGATTCTTATTAATGATTTCACTAGAATGATGTGGGTTGCATTTCTTATAGAAAATTTTGAGGCTTTTGAGAAATTCAAGATATTTAAGAGTAGAGTTGAGAATGAATATGGTTTGAAAATTAAATGCTTGAGATCTAATAGAGGAGGATAATTTATTTCAAATGAGCTTAACAACTTTTGTGAAGACAATGGTATACAAAGACAACTTTCAACTCCTAAGACACCTGAGCAGAATGGAATAACAGAGAGAAGACACTTATTAGCAACTAAAGCAACAAGAGAAATGATGCTTGAAAATAATGTATCACATATATTTTAGAGAGAAGTAGTAAATACAATAGTATAGACTATCAATAGAGTGTAGATCAAACAAGGCATTGGTAAGACCCGATATGAACTTTGGTTTGGACATACACCTACTGTGAAGTAATTTATAATATTTGTAAGAAAATTATATATTAAGAGAGACAATGACATTTGAGAGTTTGATTATAGGAGTAATAAAGGTATGTTTCTTTGTTATTCATTAAAAAGAAAAAGCATATAGATTTTAAAACCAAAGACAAAAGACTATTTTTGAGAGCACTAATGTGAGAGTTGATGAGAAGTTTAGAATTCAAGAAAGGACACTTGAATATTATTATGATGAGGAAGCGAATCCTAGAACTAAAAGGTATGATTTTAAAATGAGTTTTTTTATGAAAATGACACTAATTTGTACACTAAATTGAGAGAACAAAGAAAAGCACCTAAGAATATTTATTGTTCTTTTAAATATGATTATTGGATAAAAGATATGAAAGAATAATTGGATTAGGTTGAAAAGAACAAGACTTGGGAATTGGTTCCTAGACCTAAAGATATAAATGTTATTGGAACTAAATGTGTATTCAGAAATAAGATGAATGAACAAGGTGAAGTTGTAAGAGAAAAAGAAAAATTGGTATGCAAAGGTTATTCATAGAAATGAGGAATTGATTTTGACACCTATTGCTAGATTGGAGGTAGTGAGAATATTTTTGGCATATATAACTAACAATAACTTTAATGTTTATCAGATGGATATTAAATTAGATTTTCTAAATGAAGAACTAGAGTAAGAGGTGTACATTGAACAACCTGATGGTTTTCCTTTAATAAATAAATATGATATTGGTTTATAGAATTAAAAGGGATTATATGTGCTGTCCTGATTTTTCACCCATCAAGGATTTGTGAAATCTTATGAAAATCAGGAAGAATTGTGTTAAAGATTGCTTAGGGTTTATGAAAATATTTGTCTATCATATGAACAAAACCCTAGCATTGGTCATATCATGTATTTTTGTTGAAATATTCATAAGTTGACATGTTTTAGGGATATATGAAAGATTTCTTGTCTTTGATATCGCTAAGTCCTTTTCATTTGTTCTAATGTGTTGCACTTTTATAGATTTCAAGTTGTGATGTTGTGACTCCTTTAGTCACAACATCAACCCATTTCTTATGCTAATAGTTTGTGGAGGTGTGACTATACAAAATGGTTACATTTCTTCATGTGCATGGCTTCATGGCTATTGAGGATAATTGCATAGTTAGGAGAGTGAAGAGGAAATTTTATTGATCATGTGGTCACTACTTCTTCTAGCATTAAGTGTTTTAATGGCACGACTATGCAAAAGAGGGCTGCTAGATGGTTTTGTTCAAGGTTTATCACATGATCACAGAGGATTAAGGCTAACCATGGTTTGAATATACGATAGGCTGTTTCAATGGATCACATGGCTTCAAAGAAGTAATCACAGTATCACAAGCCTAAATAGTTAACAAAGAGAACTATATTCTTGATCATTGGATCTTGTTAGATCAATGATTTTTGTATTCTCATAGATTGAAGTTGCAAGAAATTTAACTAAAGTGAGAATGAGAGAGCATGATGCATGGAAATTGGTGGGACTTGATTCAACATTGGGCAATAAAAAGAAAGGTGTCAAAGTGAGTTGGCATATGGGAAAATTTTGATTGGTTGAGGATACTGACTTGGCTAGCAAAGCTGCAATCTTATAAGTGTCGTAGATCTTTGTAGATTGACAATTGTTGTATTCTCGTAGATTTAAGTTACAAGGTTTTTAACCAATGTGAAAATGCAACAATTCACCACGTGTCCCAGTGGACCTTGCTCATAGTACAAAGTTTCAAATGGAGTTGCTGACTGTATATGTTTCTAGATGGCATATTTTCATTGGTTATTGATGCAAGGACATGAGGATAGTGTTGTCTTATTGTGATCACCAAATCTTGTTAGATCAACAATTGTCATATTCTCATAGATTGAACTTACAAGAAACTTAACTAAAGAGAGAATACGATGTGATGACACATGGAAAATGGTGGGCTAGTTTGTAACATGACTTTCCTAAGGAATGTTGTCATGCAAAAAGAGGGGTAAAAATTTATTAAGACAGAAAGGAATACAACAATGAGAGCTCAACAAGGAGCTCGATCCTGAGCAACAAGATCATCAAATTCTTGCACCATTTCAAAGGACAGTTGCCTCCTATCCCTAATATTCCAACCCTGATCATGACTAGAAGCCCATTTGGCTAAACAATCAGCAGGTCTATTCTATTCTCGCAGAATATACTTAAACCTAATGAACTGAAAAGAGGAAGAGAAGAAAATAATCTGCTTAACAACAGTGGCCAGCTACCAACTAACATCCTCAAGCTCTTGCGAAGAAAGCATGTTCACCACCTCCTGGGAATCAGACTCACAAATAATCTTACTCCATCCCCACAAGCAACACTGTTCCATAGCATATAAAATAGACTAAGCTTCCATGAGATTGTTAGTATAATCACCCTTATGAATTGAGAAGATAAATTTAACATTCCCAGAACTACAATGAGCCACTCCGCCAATACCAGCCGGACCAGGATTCCCATGAGAAGAACCATCAGTGTTAATTTTCAGAACTCCACAGGGAGGAGGAGTCCAGTGCTCATCCCGGTTAACCCAACCCTTCCTCTAATGGTGAAGCTACCTAGACATAGAAGGAAACCTATGAGCCGTAACCCCATCCTGCAGATGAAAATTGAGGCGATTACAGATAGCAAGATCAACCGGATCCATACCCCCATCAAGCTCACACTTCACAAGAATAGTTTCCAGGAGAGAATGTGATATTTTCCACCAAAGATGCAAAACACCAAGCCGAACATCTTGGAATATGTGACGATTCCTCTCCAACTAGATATGCCAAAGCATGAAAGATGGGCCAGCAATCCAAGCAGCATGGAGAGAAGAAGACTTGGAGGGAGCACTACCCAAGCGAGCCCAAAACTCAGGCAAAGAGGAAGCATGCCGACAAGAGCAACCCCAAGCGCTCCACCAAAGGTGCCATATCTGAGTAGAATAGGAGCAATGGAAGAACAAATGGGAGACAGACTCCTCTCCATTACCACACAAAACACAATAAGAGGGGCCCTAAAATCCACGTTTACAAAGATTATCCCAGGTAAGACAACGGTTGTGAGCCACTAGCCACATGAAAAAATTGTACTTGGACCAAGAAACTTTATTCCAGACTTGCTTCTACTAAGGGACCTCAGCATCCCCAAATAATTGTCTAGTTATTTCCTGATACCTAGCAGAGACATGATATTTACCAGACAAGGTACCGCCCCAAGCCAATACATCTGGACCAAGCAAAGAGGAACACTCTCTAGAGGCCAGAATTTGAGAAAGCTCCTGACGATCCATGTCTGTACCTCCAGGAGGCCAATCAGAGGAATGCTTCCATCTATAACCAACAACAGGTCCCAATTGATAAGGAGTCTTGTAATGAGCCACTTTATCCCATCCAGCGGCTAGAAAAGAGTCACAAAGAAGCTGAAGATGAGGGTATATGGATAAAATGGAAGGGAATCCATCCCAAGCATCAGACCAAAACAAAGCCTGAGAACCTCCTTTACATATCCAGAACAGACCCCTCTTTACCAACATCGCACCTGTCTTCAAAGTATGCCAAACCATTGAGCCACGAACTTCAAGAGGAAGTGTAGAAATAGAGCAAGGATCAGCACCATGAAAATATTTATGAGTGATAATACGAGCCCAAAGTTGATGCTGTCCAGAGCACCATTGCCAATAAAGTTTAGCAGCCAAAGCTTGTCTACTCAATAGAGCAGAACAAAGACCAAGACCACCCTCCTTTTTAGGCCTACAAATAATTGCCCAATTAACCAAGCTCCATTTAGTACTATGCAAATTACCACTCCAAAGGAATTGTCGAGAAAGAGCATCAAACTCCTTGAGAAAGTAAATAGGTGCAGCATGAACCATGCTTCTATAAGTAGGAAGAGCTTGGATAACAACTTGAAGAAGAGTAACCCGGGCAGCAGTAGAAAGCCATCTATGAGTCCAATGATTTACCTTATCTTGAAGCTTGGTAATCAAATTTTACCAGAAGAGATGTGGCTGCCTGGAAACAACAATAGGAATGCCAAGATAAGTCAAAGGAAGTGAACCTATCTGAAACCGTAGGATACCAACAATCCTGTGCTGAATAGAATTAGGAGTGTTAAAAAAGTAAATGAAAGATTTGTGCTCATTAACTTTCTGGCCTGAAGCTGCCAAATAAATGTCCAAAGCATGTCGAAAGGCTTCAGCTTCCTTGATCCTAGCAAGACCAGCAAGAGCAGAATCATCAACAAATTGAAGATGGGAAAGAGAAGGTAAGCCATTACCCCACTGCCAGCCTTGAATAGAATTCTGGGACACCTGATGCTTAATGAATCTGCCCAAGCCTTTAGCCATGATGATGAATAGATATGGGGAGAGAGGGTGACCCTGGCGGAGGCCTCTAGAAGCACCAAATAGTTGTGAAGGTTGACCATTAATAAGAATAGAAAAAGAGGCAGAAGTAACGCAACTCATAATCCAACTCACCCAGTCAGAGCTAAATCCAAAAGAAAGAAGAATACTCCTTAGGAAGCTGCATTTAACTCTATCGTAGGCCTTAGCCATATCCAGCTTAACAAACATGGCTCTCTCCCTTGAAGTAGCCATAGAGTGAATAGCCTCAGTAGCAATAACCACCCCATCCAAAATTTGTCTTCCAGCAACAAAACCACCTTGTTCTTCTGAGATAATAATGGGAAGCCACCTTTTCAGTCTCTTAGCAATCAGCTTAGTAATAACTTTGTAGACCACATTACATAAGGCAATTGGTCTAAAAAACTCCAATTGATTAGCACCCTCTCTCTTAGGAATAAGAGTCAAGAATGTAGAGTTCAAAGCTCGAAGCATCTGCTTGCTAGCATAAGATTCTTTAACCACCTCCAACAAATCATGATTAATGATGTCCCAAAATTCCTGAAAGAATTCAACTGGAAAACCATCAGGACTAGGAGCCTTCCCCTTAGGCATGCCAAAGACCACCACCTCTAGCTCTTCCAAAGAGATAGGACACATGAGATAATCATTCATTTCCTGAGTGATAAGGGAAGGAATACAGGACAAAATAATATTTTCTTCATTATTAGCAGGAGGAGAGTCCTCAGAGAAGAGGGTAGAGAAGTATGAAATAGCCTCCTAGAACAAAGCTGGCAAGGAATTCAGTTGGATACCTTGAGAATTAACCAAAGAAGAGATAGTGCTCTGATTCCGGTGAGATTGCACTATTTTATGGAAAAAGGCAGTGTTTCAATCACCTTCCGGGAGCCAATCAACTCGAGCCTTTTGCTTCCAAAAAATTTCCTCTCGAAGTTCCCATTCTTCTAGAGCTCTAGAAGCAAGGGATTCAGCCTGGCCAAGATCCTCCGAGAAACCTCAATCTCTAATCTCCCTTGTGATGACATCAAGATTTTCTTGAGCAAGCCTCTTCATAAAGTGAAGATTCCAAAAGCATTCCCTATTCCATATCTTGAGCTGCCTTTTAACATATTGAAGCCTTTTAGAAAATGAGAACATTGCAGTACCATATGCAGGGGCACCATCTTTCCACCAAGAAAAAACAAAATCATGAAGAGAGGAGTCACGAAGCCACATCAACTGGAACTTAAAAAGAGGATGCTTCAGAAGATATGCCCCTATAGCGGAAAATTTGATTGGCCAATGATCTGAACCCCTCCAATCAAGGATTTCTGAAGAGATAGTAAGGGTGCCACTAAGCCAGAAGTAAGAAACAAGAAATCTATCCAGGCATTCTGAGATAGCAGCAACACCAGTCCTGCGATTATTCCAGGTATAGAGGCCATTAGAAGGCTTAACATCAGAGAGATGAAAAAGAGATATGTGTTGCCAAAGAAGAGCAGAAGAAGGCCCCAATCTAGCCAAACCACCATGCTTCTCTTCCAGACTTAAAACTGAATTGAAGTCCCCTGCTAACACCCAAGGATGATAAGGATGACAATTTCTAACATATTGGATATGTTCCCAAAGTTCCTCCTTTCCCACAAGATCAACAGGTGCATACACATTAGTAACCATGATTACCTCTCCTAAGTCTAGAGCAGAAGCTACCATAGAGAGAGCTGAGCAAGAAGACATCCAACCAAGAGGAGAAATTTTTTGAGGATCCCAAAATATAGCTAAACCACCAGCACTGCCTGTTGCCCCAACACACTGGCATTGGCCACGAGACCAAATACTAGAGGCATGTTGGACCATAGACTCCATAGAGAGCTTAGTCTCTTGGATACAAAAAACATCAGGACTATGATCAACCACCAAGTTATGAATAGCCTTTTGTCTAGGGATGCTATTCAACCCCCTTACATTCCATGAGAGAATAATCATCATTGGGTAGATTTGGGAAAATGAGAATCCAAAGGTTTCACTGAACCAGACTCAATCAATATATCTCCTGTGAGTTTAATCTTACCTTGGTCTGTTTTGTGCCCACTCCTTAGAGGGGGAGAAGAAGAAGCCCGCTTAAAGGGTCGAGGCAGCAACCCCAAGGGGAGAGGAGATCCCTTGCCCTTACCTGATGGTAGCACATCCTTAACCAAGTCAGCCAAAACAACATCATCATCTTCCAACACTGCAGGAGTCACCAGAGCCGCTGTCACAGGAGCTACAGGAACCTCACAATTCTGATATACTACAACTTGAGATGCCCCACAAGCATCATTAGGAATAGATCTCTCATCTGGGCAAGCTGGATCAGAAGAGATAGGAGGAGGAATACCCTCCTCTAGAACCATACTATCCAGCACCTGAAAACGGTTAAAACCTGAATCAGATAATCTTTCTTTCAAAGGCCTGTTTTGACCACGTCCCTTAGCTCGAGGATGAACAGGGGTAAATCCATCCTTATCCTGCATTGGAGCCTTACCCTTACCTGTAGCATCTTGTGGATTCATCCCCTTGGTAGTATTAACCATTTGAGATTGTCCTTTCCCTGTAGTATCTGCCAAACCACCAGCATTTCCAGCTGTAGATCGATCCACTCCTTTGAAACTCGAGTTACGAGGGCACTGTCGCAGTAAATGACCATACTCATGACAAATCTGGCAATGGAAAGGGAGGGATTCATAATCTAACTGCTGCACCCAAGAAGAATCCCCCAAACAAATTTCCAAAGAATCTGGTAATGGGTTATTCAAATTAATTTCAACACAAATTCTAGCAAAAGAAATAACCTTTTTATCAAGGGTTTGATGTGCGATCACAGCTGGCTTCCCCAACAAAGCAGCAATTTGTCGAAGGATGTCTTCACACCAAAATTCCAAGGGAAGACGAGGCAAGCGAACCCAAACTGGCACTGTTGAAGGGAGATCCTCAGCAGAATTAAAACTTGAATGCCAAGGTTTGACAAATAACCCCACATTATTGTAGAAATAAGGGCCTCCTTTTTAAAAAATGATCACGATCAAACATGCAAGAGAATACAACAAAAAAATAACTAGTCCCTGCTAACATAATCTCCATATCGCCTTCCACCTGCCAAGAGTGGCGGATCCATGCCTCAAGAGCGGATAGGGAAATTTGGATTCCAAGAAATTTGCATATCAAAGCATGCTTGGTCCAATAATCAATGTCCTCCATTATAGCCGTTGGAGGAATAACCAAAACAGGGCGATCATGGCTACGCAGAAGACAACCATTAACTTTTTTCAGCTTGGAGCTCTCCCCTGAATAAAATGATTCAGATTGCATTGCATGCATAGTTGGAGAAGAACCATCTGTTCTCACCAATGGAGAAGAAATTCCAGGCCCTGCCATGCAAACAATAAAACCCCCAATCCAAAATTGACTGCAGAAGATCTCCAAAAACACCGACACAAATTTTGTCCAGTAGCTAACAATCCAAACAGAACAGAAAAATAGTAAAGATCAAACACCAAGAACAGGCTAGGGGAAAAACCCTAGCCCAGCCGGCAACCAACACTTCTCAGAGACTCCATCAAACCATCTTTCCCTAAGGAATATTTTCAGAATAGCTTTCAGATGGCATATTTTGATTCACCATAAACACTAACTGTAGTGGAAAGGAGAGTTATGTTCCTAATCATCAAATCTTTGCAGATTGATGACTATCATATTCTAACCTTTTTCAATTACAAGATTTTTAACCAAAGTGAGAATATGACAAAGCAACATGTGATAGTTGATGATGATGTAGCACAAAGTAGGAGCAACTCACTAGATATTGACATGCTCTAAGAAAAGATATGGATGGTCAAAGATGGTGGGGTAAGATTTTGAAAGAGCGTTGATCGATAAAGTAGAGAATTTCTCATTTAATTGTTTTCCATCAAAGAGAATTAAAAAGAAAAAATATTAAGTTGTGATTTGGTGAAATTAGTAAAAGTGATCATTAGTTTGGTCATGCAATTAAGGATCAAAAGAAAATTTTAAACCATGACCAGGTGAATAAGTTAGGATCAAAGAAAAATAGAATGATCCCTCAGTCGTAATGATAAAAAATGTCAATAAAGATAAAATGTGAAGCATAAATTGAGTTAAAAGAACATTAATAACCTTTTCTCAAATGTTCACAAAGAAAAATTATTATTAGATAAGCTAGGCTATGACCCAATGAAATCTTGAGGTTAAACTACATACAGAATCTTGATTGCATAGTCGTAGGAATAAAAACTTAAAAGTAAGAAAGATTTGTGAAGCCACAAAAGGTTAATGATAGAACATTTCACAAGGTCACAATAGTTATAAAGAGAAAGCAATAAAATGTTGTGAAGTGTGATCATAGTGAGAATAGAGAATTTGTAACATGACAGGTTAGCATGGTCAACAAAGAAAGATAACTACGAGGTTGTAAAAAGGTGATGAGGTAGCAAGTCCAACCTATCTAATGGTGACACATAGCTCTTATTGGGTAGTTAACTAAAGATTTGACTAAGGTGGCAGAAAACATTAGTGTTATTTACTCATATTGCAAGCTTGAGTAACTTTATAGAAATATCTTTGCATGTGCTTTCTAGTTAGATTTTTGACAAGTGTGTTCCCATCTAAAGCTTATTGAAATCCTTCTATTTATAAGGATTTCCAGGATGAGGAGGATGGGGTTCTAGTTTTTGTTGAAAAATATTTTCAATTTTTGTGATACCAATAATGTTCTAGTTTTTGGGTTGAGAGTCTCCCCACTTGCTGTGATACTAACAAGGTTCTAGTTTTTGGGTTGAGAGTCGCCCCACCTACTGTAATACCCAATGAGGTTTCCTATCTTTACTACTATGATCACAAGGATGACTCCAATTTTATTATTGTGATATCACCATCCTCAACATATTTTCTCTATTATAAACATAACTATAGTGTGTTTGAAGTATTTAAATTATATAGTTGTCTATGGTGTTTTCTCTAAGTTTTGCATACATTTGATGTATTAGTTTTGAGGAAATTAATAAAAAGCTTTATGGAAAGTTTCAATTTGAGATTTGTCTCCATATTGATGGGTTTATAATTTTTTGTTGACTATGTACAAGGTGCATATTTTCTAGTTGCAACTTGATCTTGAAGTTGTATGCCATTGTGTATTTTGTTTTTGGGTCAAGGACTTGAGTAAATTGCTTGATATGCATTGCCAAAATTGCAGAGATCGTGGAAAGATCTAATAAGTATGAATTTATTTTTGAAGATAGATTTATTTTTGCAAGGTGAATGAATAGATCTGATATCTAAGTATATGATTATATTTTGGGTATCCATATGTATGTTTTGACTTAGTTTTATGCCCAATGGATAAGGGACTGATAAGCTTGGAGATTACATGTTCTCGTTGTTGCATACCTAGGTTATGCTAATATTCAACATCATTAATAAAATCTTTTCCCTTTGATGTTGAAAGAGCTAAAAAAGTCACCCTCATTTAGCTTGTCAAGTTCATAGGTCATAGTACTAGCTAGCTCATGTCTATGATTGTTTGCATAAGCCTACAGGAATCAAGGGTTTTTATCTATTTTATAGATTTAGTTATATATTTTAATACTAGCACCATATAAAGAATCTGACATCCACTCGCCTAGGTCTTGCAAAGCTTGAAAAAGAAGAAGGAGAGTAAATAACATTATAGTTGGCCCTATTGTTTGAATAGGTACATTGAACATTGGAATTAGCTGCCCCTAGGTGTATGTGTTCTTATCACAGATTTATTAATAAACTATTAATTCAGGAACCAAAACAATGGTAACTCTAGTAGGGATAATATGATAATAAGCCTCATTAAAAGGATGAGAATCTCTAATATAAATTTAATATCTTAGTCCTTACCTTATCCAGGACATCAACAACTTTGAACATTGAAATGAATATTGTAATATCACTAATGTTTCCATCATCAATTAGTTTAGCTGAGAATTGTTTTCAAAGTGTTGTAGTGTTTAGAGTCAAGAATGAGCAACAAGGTTTGTTCTCTTCTTCCAATTTGTAAATCTCCAAGAGTGGTTTGATGATTTGCATTTTTTCCTTCAATTGAAAGTCTGGTCTAGATTTGTCAAGTGACAAATTATGTTTTATCTCTCACAAGTGTGAGTGGTGAATCTATATCTCTGTACCAGCTTTCCTAGTTGATTTCATATTGTATATTTTGAAGGACTTTTAGTTGTATGGGAAGATCTGAAGCTCTTGAAAATAGTTCTTGGAAAAGAAGTGATGGATTCTTGATCTATAGTTTTTAGTGTTGTATGCTTCTGATATTTTCAAGGATTTGAATGTTTGAAAGTGAATCATAGCTATGATTTATTTTTCCCTCTTCAAGGAGGTGGTAACTTTACATGGTTTTATGAATGGTGTGAAGAAGTTTCATGTTTACACCCATGCTAAATCAACAAAGAAAGTTCATGCATCAACACTTAAGGTATTTTGATTTTCATGTATTTTTTTTTTCATGAAAGTCAAGTGTTAGAAATCAATGCCTCTATTTAGTGATTATCAACACTAGGAGAAAAAGGCAGTTAGAAATTTTGTTCCATTTCAAAATGGATTCAAATCCTAGATCTGAGGTTAGTCTACCATGTCTGAAAGTCATGAAACTTTGGTTAATAATATTGATATGTTGAAAAAGGAATTCCACAACAAGATGGTCTGTTTCATAAGGAATGTAGTAGGAAGTATACTAGGTCAAACTGATTTTCAAGTTTATATGAATTTCAAACACTAATGGAGCTCCATATTTCTTTAAGACCTAAGGAGTCATCATGGCCTATTATTTTCCTAAATATTTCTATGCCTAATTCAATTAATTGGCCAACACATTTGAGATAACAAAATATTTTCAAAGTTGGGGAATACATCAAGAAGGTAGAAACTTTGTATAAAAATAAAATTCATGTTGAATCTTCTAATGATGTTAGTGAATGTGCTTAAAGTCAAGATGAATGTAATGAATATGTAAACAATGATAATTTGTCTTCCAAGTGTGAAGAGATGGATTCAAATTTTAGTGAATCAGATGATTGTAGTCAGCATGAGGAAGATGGATATGTAACTAAGAATGAATCTTGTGACAATGGGTATGAGAGTGAAGAAGAGTATAACAATAGTAGAGGTAATTCTTACCATGATAAAAATAGTGTAGTGATGATTCTAATTTTTCAGAATTTACTACTAATGGTTTTGTTGTTGTAAGTTCTCCATGTAATCTGAATAATAATCACAACCAAGAGGAGAAGATTTGTGAGGAAGTCTTCTTGAGCCGTAAAGAAATTTCAGCTTTGTTAGGCCATGATTTTGAAAAATATGTAAGTCTTCTAAGGATGTTCATATTTTTCTTTATGATGTTTCTTCATTTAGTCAAGTCACTGCCCTAAACTTTGATGTGGAAAGAGATACAAAACTAGAACTATCTTTGTCAAGCTTTGGAGGTGTATAAGATAGTACCTCAAATGCTTGTGCACATGATGACTTGTTAGATGTGGGGGATATTATTGAAGGGATGTTTCACATTGATTTAGTTTATTTTCATGCTGATAATGTTGCAATAAGTTTTTATTCTTCATATGATGAAGAGGAAAATGGTGAGGGTCATATTTCTAATTCTGAGATTTCCTTTTATGCTAATAAATCTTGTAATGATGAGTTCAAGGTTTCCTTTAATAGTGACTAACCAATGATGAGTTCAACATTTTTAAGACAATTTTTCAAACTTGGTGACCAACCAATTTTTTCAGTGTGGAGGAGTTTCAAAAAATAACAAACCTGATTGGATGAGTAATAAGAATGCAAGTAGGCAGAGAACAGATTTCACATACTCTTCACATTTAGATACACAAGATAAGCTGCAAGTATATGATGAATACAACTCAGAAGAGTATGAGCACTTTGTATTTCTAGCTAGTAGCATGCATGATTCTTATGGTATTGAAGACTCTCAATTTGATTTTAGTATTCAAGAGCATGCTAAATCCTATTTTCATAGTGAGCATTATGTTGAGGATGTTCCTAGCATGCACTATGAAAGTTAGGAAGATTATTTTGATTTTCCAGCTAAGCTGATTCAGAATTTTGATTTTTTTGGTGAAACTAATGGAACTAGTTTTTAAAGCTTAACTTAGGGAGATGTAAATGAAAATTATGTGTTTGACAGAGGTACAAAGTTTTGGTGGCTCGAGGCCATCATCTTGTATAGTTAGAGTAGGTTTCCTATTTTCAATAAGTTGTTTAGAGAAATTTTGTTGTCAAGTGTGTGGCCTAATCCATCTAGTGATTCTAAATCCTTGTGATGCCCACAAGGGACATGCATCCCTAGATAGAGCCCCTATTGGCCAGCTTTTGTACCCATAAAAAGATTGTAAAATCTTGTGAAAATTAGGAAGAACTATGTTAAAGATTTCTTAGGGTTTCTAAAAATATTTGTCTATCCTATGAACAAAACCCTAGCACTAGTCATATCATATGGTTTAATTAAAATATTCATAAGTTGACATGTTTTAGGGATATATAAAATTTTACTTATCTTTGATGTCCCTTAGTCCTTTTTGTATGTTCTAATTTCTTGCCCTTTTACAAATTTCAAGTTGTGATGTTGCAACTGCTTTAGTCTCAATATCACCCCATTTCTTATGCTAATAGTTTATGGAGGTACGACTATGCAAAATGGTTACATTTCCTGATGTACATGGCTTCATGAAAATTGAGGATAATTGTATAGTTAGGGGTGTGAAGAGGTGATTTCATTGATTGCATGGCCCCTACTTCTTCTAGGATTAAGGGTTTTAATGGTGTGACTATGTGAAAGAGGGTTACCAGATGGTTTTGTTCAAGGCTTATCACATGATCATAGTGGATTAAGGCTAACCATGATTTGGAGCTATGACAGGGTGTTTCAATGGATCACATTGCTTCAAAGAAGTAATCATAATGTTGCAAGCTTAAACAGTTAATAGGGAGAACTATATTTCTGATCATTAGATCTTATTACATTGACAATTGTCATATTCTCATAGATTGAAGTTGCAAGAAAATTAACTAAAGTGAGAATTTGAGAGGATGACATGTGGAAATTGGTGGGACCTAATTCAACCTTGGGCCATAAAAAGAAAGGTGTTAGAGTGAGTTGGCATATGACCAAAGTCTGATTGGTTGAGGATGTTGACTTGGCTAGAAGAACCATGATCTTGTAAGTACCCATAGATCTTTACATATCAATGATTGTCGTATTCTCATAGATATAAGTTACATGGTTTTTAACCAATGTGAGAATGCAAGAAGCTGCCACATGTCCCAGTGGGCCCTATTCATAAAAAAAAGTTTCAAATGGAGTTGTTGACTATATAAGTTTTCAAGTGACATATTTCCATTTGGTTATTAACACAAGGTCATGAGAATACTATTGTTTTATTGTAATTGTTAGATTTTGTTAGATTGATGATTATCGTATTCTCATAGATTGAAGTTGTAAGAAACTTAACTAAAGTGAGAATATGACGTAATGACACATGGAAAATGGTGGGCCCTTTCATAACATGAATTTCCAAAAGAATGATATCAGAATGATTTTCTAGATGACATGTTTTTATTTTTCATAAACACTAAATGTAGTAGAAAGGAGAGTTATGTTTCTAATTGTGAGATCTTTGTAGATCAACAACTATAGTATTCTCATAGTTTTAAGTTACAAGATTTTTAACCAAAGAAAGAATATGATGCAGTGACACATGGTAGGGGATGATGACATGTGTAAGAAATGATAATGTTGAGCAAGGAATGAGAAACAATCCAAGTAAGTTAAGTGTGAAACAATGTTACCATAAGATAAGCAACTCCAAGAGCATACACCAAGATGGTTCAAAAATGGAGACAAGGATTTATAAGGGGAAAGCAAAGAAAACCCCTTGTGAGTATTATGAATGAAGGCAAATGCCTAGAGAAGAGAGAGAGAGAGTGTGTTGGAGCAAAAGTAGCTCAATACAATAACATCAAGTGCTAAGAGTGTTGTGTAGAAAGAAGGAGGAGCATCTCTTATATAGAGATGACAGAGGAGTTGCATTTGTAACTCCCATTTCTATGAATGCCACATTCATAATAGGTGTGTGCAAAGTGTCACAATCCTCTTAAGGAGGATAAACTAAATAAAGAAATAAACAAGAGTTGTCCTTACATGTGGAATAAAGGACAAACAATGACATGTCCTCCACATGTGTACAAGTGGACAAACTACATGTAGGGACCCTTAGAATATCCCAATTAAAATATATATCCAAGGAAAGATTAACCTTTCTAACACCCCCCCTTAATCTTTACTTAGGGAGTTTACTTCAACGGGTTGTAAACCCAAATTTTTACAATGGAACTGAAATCTCTCTTTAGAAAGTGGTTTGGTTAAAATATCAGCCACTTGATCTTCTCCTTTACAATAAAGAAGAATAATTTGATTGTCTTCAACTTGTTCTCGGATGAAGTGATGTTGAAGTGAAATATGTTTGGTGCGTGCATGATAAACTGGATTCTTTGCCAAGGCAATAACACTTTGATTGTCACAATGTATAGGTGTAGGTGATTGTTGAGGTAGACCCAAATCGTCAAGAAGTCTTCGAGTCCACAAAGCTTCCTTAGCTGCATTGGTACAACCTTTGTATTCAGCTTCAGTTGAGCATAGGGAAATAGAGTGTTCTTTTTTGCTTTTCCAAGAAATTGGACCTGAACCAACAAAGAAAAAATAACCACAAGTGGATTTCCCATCATTGGGATCTCCACCAAGATCAGAATTAGTATAGCCATGTAAAATAAAGTCAGAGGTTGCATCATAATATAATCCCATATTAATAGTTCCTTTAATGTACCTTAAGATGCGTTTAGCAACTTTAACATGAGTTTGTTGAGGTTTAGACATAAATCGAGAAACTAAACCAACACTATAAGCAAGATCAGGTCTAGTAAGAGTTAAATAATTTAAACTTCCTACTAACTGTCTATACAAAGTTTCATCAATAAAAGGAGTATTCATATCATTCATTAATTTAGTTCCTAATTCACATGGAATTGAAACATGGTTAGAGTCATTCATCTTAAATTTTTCTAAAAGATCATAAGAATACTTGCTTTGAGAAACAAAGATACCTGTAGGAGTTTGAAAAATTTGCATACCTAAGAAATAATGTAAGATACCTAAGTCTGTCATTTGAAATTTTTGTTTAAGTTGGAATTTAATATCAGAAATCAAAGTGTCTGAACTAGAAGTGAGTATTAGATCATCTACATAAACAATAACAATGATAATATCATCGTTAGTATGTTTAATATACAAATTAGGATCATTTTTACTTCTAGTAAAACCTTGAGAAATAAAGAAAGAATTAATTTTAGAATACCATTCTCTAGGTGATTGTTTAAGACCATAAATAGATTTGTTCAATTTGCAAACTAGATTTTCACTACCTTTCTTAACAAATCCAGGAGGTTGAGCCATATAGATTTCTTCATGTAACTCACCATTTAAGAAGGCACTTTTAACATCCATTTGATGAATGGGCCAATTCATTTTAGATGCTAAAGCAAGAACTAATTTGATAGTAGGCATTTTAGCAACAGGAGCAAAAGTTTCATTATAGTCTAATCCTTCAATTTGGGAAAAACCTCTAGCAACTAGTCTAGCTTTAAATTTACTAATTTCATTATTAGTATTCAATTTTGTTTTGTATAACCATTTACATGAAACTAGATTTTTGCCAGGAGGTAATGTGACTAAGTCCCAAGTTTGATTAGCAAGTAAAGAATCATATTCCTCTTGCATGGCTTTCTGCCAATGAGGTTGAGAGTTAGCTTGATCAAAAGACTTAGGATTGTTAGAATTCATAATAGTAGTCATCAAAGCATAATTACAATAATTAATCCTTCTATGTTTAATTCCACCAGATTTGGAAATATAATCATCAGCTTCATTGATGAGGTTTTGAGCCCATTTAGGTTTACGTTTAGTTGTAATGGAATTATCACTAGAGGAAGAATCATGAGTAATAAAAGTATCATTAGTATCTATTTGAGTATCATGAGATGTAGGAACAGAAATAATCGGTGGTACTTGATTAAGAGAAAGAGTAGGGTTAAGAGAAGGAGGTTGGTCCTCCACCAGCACAATTTTAGTGCCACTGAATTCTTCATCCTATGTAGTAGAGCAATCATGAACGCCATTTTCTGCAATTCAAACATCTCTAGCAACTTGAACTTTGTTAGTAGTGGAATCATAAACACGATAACCCTTAGTGTTTTCATCATAGCCAACAAACATATAAGGAGATGACTTAGCATCTAATTTATGCCTTTTCTGTTTAGGCGTATGAACATAAGCAATAGAACCAAATATCCGTAAATGATGTAAATTCGGTTTCCTACCAGACCAAGCCTCTTCTAGAGTGATAGCCTTGAGAGCTTTGGTAGGAGTCTGATTAAGAATATAAGTTGCACAAAACATGGCTTCAGCCCAAAATTTATAATGCAAATTCTTAGCATGCAACATGCTTCTAGCCATTTCAACAATGGTCCGATGCTTTCTTTCCGCCACACCATTTTGTTGTGGTGTATAAAGAATAGTAAGCTCGTGCTTAATTCCACATGATTTCAAATAAGAATGAAAAGCATTATTCACACATTCCTTCCCATTATCAGTTCTAAGAATTTTAAGTTTATACCTAGATTGCCTTTCAACATATAACTGAAATTCAATAAATATATCAAGAACTTGATCCTTGCTATGCAAAAAATAGATCCAAGTTCGTCTAGAAAAATCATCAACAAAGGTAAGTGCATACCAAGAACCTTGGATGGAGGTATTCTCCATGGGGCCCAAAAGATCACTATGTACAAGATGCAACTTATGAGTTGCTCGCCATGATTTTCCACTTGGAAAGGGCTCCCTATGCATCTTACCACTCATACAACCTGTACAGGAAATCTTGGAAGGAATAATGTGAGGCAAGCCATCAACCATATTATGTTTTTGCATGAAAGTAATATAATCAAAATTTAAATGACCAAGTCTTTCATGCCATATATTGAAATCAATAGAAGTATGTAAAGAATATCGTGAACTAGAAAATTCATGGAATTTAAACAAATTGTCATTATCCATTTTAGCATGAGCAATCACTTTGAGAGTTTGAGGATCTATGATATAACATGTATCTTTGTAGAATTCAACTTTATAGTTCTGACATAACTATGAAACAGAAAGCAGATTAGTTTTCAAGTCAGGTACATATAAAACATCATGCAATTTACCATTAGGAATAGTAACATCACCTAGTCCTTCAACTTTACAAGTCTGATTATTAGCTAACTGAATAGGAATATTAGCAATATCAGGTTGTAAAGAATCAAAAATTTCTTTATGAGAAGTGACATGTTGTGATGCACCACTATCAACAATCCATTCTAAAGGTCTACAAAGATTAAAGCTACAAGTAAAAGCATGACGAGGATTAGAACTAGCCGAATTACCTTTTTTATGGTTTGAGGTTTGATGATTGTTACTATGATTCATAGGTTTTTTTATCATTTTGCTTTTTAAAACAGTTATTGACAAGGTGACCATCTTTGCCACAATAAGAACAATGAGGTTTGGAATTGGAATGGTTCCTTTGATTATTAGTATTACGAGTATTATTAGGATGATTGGTATTATTATTATATTTGAAATTAAATTTATTGTTGGAGTTATTTGAATTAGAATTAGATTGTTTGTAATTATTATTATTGGAACAAAAATTATTAGTTGAATTTCTAGACACAAATGCATGTTCAGTTGATTTGAGGGTACCAAACTGAATTAGCTTAGATTCTTCCTGTCTTAATAAAGTTTGAAAAATAACATAAGTTAACTAAGAAGTTAAAGTAGGAATAGCAAGCTGTGCATGAATATTAGTTATAAATTGTTGAAACTGTCTAGGAAGACATTTTTTAAGAATAAGATGAATTAAACGAATGTCCTCTAATTGAACACCTAAAGCCATAATTTTACTTTTAAGAGAATCAAATTTTAAGAGGAATTCATCCATACTTTTAAAATCTGCATACCTGAGATCTTCGAGTTGATCTTGCAATTGTATTTTGCGGTATTCATCGCCACTGTCATACTTGGTTTAGAAGATGGACCATGCATCATGAGCTTTAGAACAGTGAGCAATTAAGACATATAAATCTGGAATAATGGAAATACCAATTAACCCTAAAGCTTCTTCATTTTTAGCTTTCCAAGTATCTTTCTCATCTTGAGTAGCCGCTGAACCGGGCTAAGGAGAAGGGTCAGTGGCTATTTCGAAGAGATGTTTAAAACGAAAAATAAATGAGATACGAGTTTTCCAAGAATGATAATTAGAATAATTAAGTTTGATTTTTGGAATTAATGTTGACATGGTTAAGGAAAAAAAAATTCTTTGCTTTTTTTTGAAAAAAAAAAATTCCCTTAATTTAAAAATTAGATTAATTGAAAAAAAAAATGATGTTAAATGAGGAAAAAAAAATTTTAATTTTATTAATTGAAAAAAAATTTGGTTTTTTTGTTTTTTTTTTTATATAAGATTAAGAATATATTTTTTTTAATTTCAACTATTTGAGTGAGAGAAAATTAAAAAATTTATTTGTTAAACAAATAAAACAGTAATATAAAACAGGTTTTATGAGTTTGATTTAAAACAAAATTTGAAAAACATAAAAGGTGGGCAAAGAGGGGGAAAATTTTAAAAAAAGTTTAGAAGGGGGAGCGGAGCTCGGGCGGTGGCTGCCGCGTGGCCAAAGGGCGGCCCTGGTCGGTGGTTAGAGAAATTTAAGAAAAACGCTTTGTGGATGACGATGCGGGCTCTGCCCACGCAGGCGGCGGTTGCCGGGTGGCCTGGATGCGGGCCACGCGGAAAGGTTTGCGCGTAGAGTTATGGGGGCAGCGAAAGCGATGGTCAGGGGTTATATTGCGAGCGGCGTTGCAGACTGGTGGCGCTGAGGGCAGAGTTGCAGATCTGGGGCAGAGTTGCAGAGGTGGGGCAGAGTTGTAGAGGGCGTGAGGGTAGAGTCACGCAGACTTCGCCGGGAAGAGGGCGTTGCACTCTTCACTGCCACGCAGACTGGTAGCGCACGACGGTGCACAGCGGCGCAACCGGTTCGTGGCGGCGGTTGGGTGTCGTGCGGCGGTTGCGAGCGACGGCGCGGGATCTTTACAGTCGGCGGCGTTTGTGCACAGTGGCACAGGGGTGGCGTGACCGCCCAACAAAATTCAAAATTTATTTTTTTATTTTTATAAAATGAAGCTTTACACTATTTTTATAAAAACACAATATAGTGAAATATTTATTTTTTTAAAGAGTAAAATTTTTTTTTTTTTTTTTTAATAAATGAAGTAAGAAAAAGTAGAGAGTTATAAAGCTTTACTAATGTAATACTTTTTGTTTTGGCGGCATGCCGTCCAAAGCAAAAAAAATTGAAATTTACTAAGAAAACCCTTTGGCGGCAAGCCTTCCAAAGAGGGTTAGTAAAAAAAATACGAAGCTTTACAAGAAAACCCTTTGGCGGCAAGCCTTCCAAAGAGGGTTAGTATAAAAAATATGAAACCTACATACACAAGATTTGTTAAAAAGAGCTAAAATCACAACACAAAATTCTTCTCTCAATAACGTCTCCAAATAAGGTGTGCTCCAATGAATGGCAACCTTCACCACAAAACTTAAAACAAGGATTAGATAACCAAGCTCTGATACCATGTAAGAAATGATAATGTTGAGCAAGGAATGAGAAACAATCCAAGTAAGTTAAGTGTGAAACAATGTTACCATAAGATAAGCAACTCCAAGAGCATACACCAAGATGGTTCAACAATGGAGACAAGGATTTATAAGGGGAAAGCAAAGAAAACCCCTTGTGAGTATTATGAATGAAGGCAAATGCCTAGAGAAGAGAGAGAGAGAGTGTTGGAGCAAAAGTAGCTCAATACAATAACATCAAGTGCTAAGAGTGTTGTGTAGAAAGAAGGAGGAGCATCTCTTATATAGAGATGAGAGAGGAGTTGCATTTGTAACTCCCATTTCTATGAATGCCACATTCATAATAGGTGTGTGCAAAGTGTCACAATCCTCTTAAGGAGGATAAACTAAATAAAGAAATAAACAAGAGTTGTCCTTACATGTGGAATAAAGGACAAACAATGACATGTCCTCCACATGTGTACAAGTGGACAAACTACATGTAGGGACCCTTGGAATATCCCAATTAAAATATATATCCAAGGAAAGATTAACCTTTCTAAAAACATGGAAAATAGTAGGAGAAAATCACTAGATCATGGTATGCTTGAAGAAAAGTTATGGACGATCAATGTTGTTGTGGTCAGATTTCAAAGGAGTGTTGATCGATAAAATAGATAATTTTGCATTCAATATTTTCCCATTGAAGATAATTAAAAGGAATAAATGTTAAGTTGTGACTTGGAAAAATTGGTTAAAGTGCTCATTCGCTTGGTCATGAAGTTAAAGATCAAAAGAAAAGTTTAAACCGCAACCAAGTGAATAAGTTAGGATCAAAGCAGAATAGAATGATTTCTTAGTCGCAATGACAAAAGAAGTCATTAAAGATAAACCATGAAGTGGTGATTGTGTTAAAAGAACATTAAGAACCTTTTCTCACATTGTCACAAAGAGAAATTGTTATTAGATAAACTAGGTTGTGACCCAATGAAGTATTAAGGTTAAACTGCATAGAATATCTTGATCACATAGTAGTAGGAATAACAACTTAAAAGTAAGAAATATTTGAGAAGCCATGAAAGGTTAATGATAAACCATTTCAAAAGGTTACAATAGTTAGAAATAGAAAGCAATAAACTACTACAAAGGTGCGATCATAGTTTAAATGGAAAATTCACAACATCGTAGGTCAACATGGTGAACAAAGAAAGATAGCTGCAAGGTTGCAAAATGGTGGAAAGGTAGCAAGTTCAACTTTTCTAATGGTGACATGTAGCTCTCACTAGGCTATTAGCTAAAGATTTGACCAAAGTGGCAGAAAACACTAGTTTTATTTACATAGAATATAGAGCTCAAGTGAGGAAACAAAGAAAAGAGGGATGAGTTAATGCACAAGGTACATAACTTTTATGGAGATTTGATTTTCAGGTGGAGTAAGGTAGTGGAAAATTAGATAAAATCATATGCTCTCAGTAGCTCATTAGGAAAGAAGTAAATATTTTGAGAGCAGTTGCAGATATCAAGGCTTTGCCACAAAAAGTGGTTAGAGATTTACATGAATAAAGTAGTAAAAGACAAACAAGATTTAAGTTAAGGGCTCTTCCAATAATTACTTGTTGCTATCTTTGCAACTACTTCTTCTATTTTACCCAAATGCACAGAATGTTTATAATGTAACTTCGTAGAAATATCTCTACATGTGTTTTCTTGTTAGATTTTTGACAAGTGTCCTCCCATCTGAAGCTTGTTGCAATCCTTCTCTTTATAAGGATTTCCAAGATGAGGAGGAAGGGGTTCTAGTTTTTGTTGAAAAATCTTTTCAACTACTATGATACCAATAAGGTTCCAATTTTTGGGTTGAGAGTCTCTCCACCTGCTATGATACCCAATGAGGTTTCCAGTCTTTACTGTTGTGGTCATAAGGATGACTCAAATTTTATTGCTTTGATACCATCATCCTCAACATATTTTATCTATTATGAAAAACAATGTAGTATTTTTGAAGCATTTAAATTATATAGTCATCCATGGTGTTTTCTCTGAATTCTGAATACATTTGTTGTTTTATTTTCAAGGAAATTAATAAAAAGATTTATTGAAAGTTTCAATCTAAGATTTGTCTCCATATTCATGGTTTTGTAATTTTCTATTGAGTATGTACAAGGTGGATATTGTCTAGTTGCAACTTGATTTTGAAGTTGCATTCCATTTTGCATTTTGTTGTTGTGTCAAGGACTTGAGTAAATTGCTTGATATAAGTATGAATTTCATTTTGAAGATAGATGTTTGTTTTGCAAGGTAAATGGATAGATCTAATATCTAAGTATATGAGTATATTTTTGGTATCCATATGTATGTTCTGACTTAGTTTTATGCCCAATGAATAAGGGATATATTAGCTTGGAGATTACATGTTCTCATTGTATGTATATTCAAACTTAGTTTTATGCCCAATGAATAAGGGATAGATCAGCTTGGAGATTACATGTTCTCATTATTGCATACCTAGGTTATGCTAATATTCAAAATTATTAATCAAATATTTTCCCTTTCATGCTGAAAGAGCTAAAAGTGTTACCCTCACTTAGCTTGTCAAGCTCATAGGTCATGTTACTAGCTATCTCATGTCTATGATTATTTGCATAAGCCTATAGGATTCAGGGGTTTCTATCTCTTTTATAGATTTAGTTATATACTTTGATACTGGTTCCATATAAATAATCTGAGGTCCACCAACCTACATTTGTAGAGCCTGAAGAAGGAGAGTAAATAGCCTTATAATTGTCCCCAGTGTCTAAATAGGTACATTGAACATGGGAATTAGCTGCCCCTAGGTATATGTGTTCTTATCACTTGGTTATTGAAAAAATGTTAATTCAGGAGCCAAGAGTATGGATTGAAACAAGTACCTAGAGCCCGATATGTAAGATTGGATAAATACTTCAAAAATTTGAGATTTGTGAAAGGTAATGCTGATAGTAACTTGTATCTAAGAAAGAGTGATAAAGGATTTTTTTTGGTAGTGTTTGTCGATGATATTATTTTGGAGGTAATGATGAATCAAATGGGGCATTTTCAGAAGAAATGAAGAAATATTTTGAGATGATTATGATTGAAGAGATGAAATATTTCTTATGATTCCATATTCTATAGAAAAATGATGGCATTTTTATATCACAAAAAAAGTATCTTAAAGATTTTATTAAAGTATTTGGATTGGAAAGTTGTAAACCTATTGGAACACCTATGGTAAGTATATGTAAGTTATCTAGAAGAGATGAATCCCCTATCATTGAACATAAAAAGTACATATATATGATTGGTGGATTTCAATATTTGATACACACTAGACTTGATATAGCTAATGTAATTTTGAATTGTGGCAAGATTTTGGGTTGGACCTAAAGAGACACATTATGCAATAATAAAAATAATATTCAGATATTTGAAAAACATGCCTATTTGTCAACTATGGGATGATAAATCACATGATTTCACTTTATGTGCATATACTCATGCTAATTGGGTAGGAAGTCTAGATGATAGAAAAGGCACCAGTGGTGGAGCATTCTTCTTGGGAGGAAGATTCATTTCTTGGCTTAGTAAGAAATAAGATTTCAATTCACAGAGTATAGAGAAGAAAGTATGCAACAACAACAAACAATTGTAATCAAATTATTTGGATGAAGAAAATGTTGAAAGACATTGGGATAGAATTCATTGAACCTGCTATCATACATTGTGATAATATAAGTACTCTAAGTATGTCAAAGAATCCAATATTACATTCAAAGAAAAAGCATATATGTATTAAGTATCACTTTTTGATAGATAAAATTGCAAAAAAAGACCATATTGGAATATGTTAGCACAAATGAAAAAAACAATAGATATTTTCACAAAGCCTTTAGTGAAGGACATATTTGAGAATTTGAGAGGTATGCTTAGGGTATGCCCCAACTTACTTCATAGTAGTTGATGCAGATGTTGCATTAATTTAGGTGGTAGCATAGCATTATTTCTTTATATGGACTAGATGATTGATTCTTCCTCTATAGAAAGTATTTGTGTTTGAGATGAGTCATTAAGGACTCCTGGTATTGGTATTTTATAAATTCTTTTGACATTGGAGCTTGAACATATTATTTTTGAAATGATTGAGCTTAGAAAATTGACATAATGATACCTTTACCATTGATGTCAATGGGGGAGAGATGATATATACATGAAAAAACATCCTTTGATATATATATATATATATATATATATATATATTTGGGGAGAGAGTAGTATCATTATCCTTTGGGGGAGAGATGCATACTTTTCTGAGATATGTATTTGATTGATGAATAGGATTTAAGAAAGATGTTGATGTGTTGGGGAGGTTAACACCTTTCTTATGCATTTTGGTTACTATATGGTTGTTCTTTAAACATTAAAAATCTTTACAACCTATCCGAGACTACGATGTATGATTACATTCATGAGTAGCATGAATGTGGGAGAAAAGGTAGATGAAGAAAATGTACATTTGGTATTTTTGTAACTTAGATGATTTAAAAATAAATAAATAAGAAGTTTTCTAGATTCAATTGTATATGTTTATTTATCATCAATGTTTTAGATCACACTACATGATCCTTCAATAGGATGAGAGAGTGTAGGATAGTAAGATATTTTTTTATCTATATTACCATCAATGACAAAGGAGGAGATTTTCAACATGAGTTCTAATGGTATCCCTATAGGGGAGTATATAAGCATTGTTGGATACATGATTTAGAGCTTATTTATTGCATTCATGATAGAGTTTTTCATTTATGCCAACATACTAGTTATTATGTGAAGATTGGGAAAACAATAGAGAGAGATTGGATTCATGTAGTTCAAGAATTGAAGATCAAATTATGCACACCAGGGATTATGTTCTATAGTATGTCTAGATTCTACAGTTAAGAGCACATATGAAATTTATGAAGACTGGATAGAGTTATAAGGATTTTAGTGAAGACAACTTTTAAACAACATTTTTGGAACGTGGGTACCATTGTTTGGGTTTTATGTCCTAAAATAGAAGAAATTTGGTTGAGTAAACTAAGACATAGGTTGAAGACATGTTAGAGATTATTTGGTTCAAATAGCATAATCTGGAGATCATTAATTGAAAAAGTTATGAAGATTGTGTGCCAACATATGTGTGTAATATTTGTTAAAGTGTAATATTGAAATGTAATGTGTATTATAATCTCTTAAGATGGTCCTATATTATAATTGTAAATTTAGAAATCCTCAAGATAGACTCAATAAATTGTTTTAGGACATGGTATAAAGGAAATATTATTTCTTTATGGTAGAGTGTGTTTTTTGAGATCATTGTTGGTTATGCAAGCCTGAATGTGAATATCTTTTGGACCAAAGCAAAATTTGGTGTAGTTGAGGCACTCTGAGCTTACAAGGAACTATATTTTGCAAGACAAGTTGTTGGTTGGAAAATTTTTCTACATTGAATTATTTAGAAGGAATAGTATAGAGGCTATTTGGATAGTGGGTTCAATTGTCTTCTTTGCAACTCTTAATAGGATTGGCACAAGTCTTGATATGGATTAGAAGTGTCATAATAGGGACTCATATGTACTGATTATATTTTATAATTAAACCCTAATAGGGTCTATCCTATAACAAGGAAATTTTATATTAAAGTACATCATTTTTTCGGTACCATTCCCACCAAGGTTTTTCCTCTAATCAAGGGTTTCCCTAGTCAACAAATCTAGTGTTATTGCTCATGGTTATCTTTGTATAATTTTTTCATCTATTATTTACATGTTTTAGAATCAATAAAGCTATTGATAATTTTTTAAATTACACAACTAATTCACCCCCCTCTAAGTTATCTCGGTGGACTTTAATTTCTAATAGGTATCTCTCAAAAAGAGATTGAAATCCTTTAACAAGTTAGTCTTAATAGGTTTTTGTAATCCTAACAAGTTATTATCATTCTTAATAGGACACATTATCAAAAGGAATATATGTAAGACTTTAATAGGGCACCCTTTTACTTGCAAGGAAAGGTGAGCAGGTATATTACTCCAACTATGGTTTTCATCCTCACATTGGGCATTTTCACATAAAAGTATATGTTTCACTAATGTATGCTTATGCATGTGATATCATATGGTTTTATTGCATATCTTTTATCATTTCCTTAATAGTTAAAGTGGTAGTAATAAAGTTTCTGATGAATCTTGCTGCATTAATTGGTAGATTGTGTAAAAGTGATCATACTGATTCACCCCCCCTCTTAGTACTAATTGGGACCAAAAATTGGCACCAGATTGCAGACCCTAATAACTACAAGTTTAATAACTTGGGGGAAGATCCAATTTCATCACTTAGAAGATAGATGGAAGAAGCATTAGAAACTATTGAATATCTAATGGAAAAATTGAGAGAATCCCTAGCCAATAAAAAGAAGTTGATGAAAAGGATAGGGGAAAGTAAAGAGTTAATAGAAAAGCTCGAAGAGAAAAGTTATTCTAAAGAGTTAGTCAAAGCAATATCAAAACTCAAGACTGAGAACAAGAAGCTCAAGAAAAATATCAAACTCTTGAAAAAAGAACATGAACATTCTGCAATAAGACCACATGAAGTTATGGATGAGAAAGGGAACACCATCCTAACAAGATAAAGCCTACAAAAAATGAAGACTAGCTTAGTATGCAAGGCAGTAAGATGAGGATCTAGTGAAAAAAAAGGAAGATGAGATAACTCACATGGAGGAAGAAAACAAGTATGTAGTACAATAAAATAGCATTCTACTTGAGCATGACCATGATAAAATAGAAAAATTAAATACTTTGATTGAGGAAGCTAGACAATTGGAAGAGCAAGTTTATCAACTGATTGATGGATTCAAGATGGTGAAGGAAGGATGTGATAGATTGATAAAGACAAAAAAAACACCTAGAAGGTGGAGGAGATCAAACACTTCAAGAGAGACAATAATTTTAATTGATACTAGACTCCAAGGAATATGAAAAATTGAAAGAGGAGAATCTTGAAAGGAAAAATATTCAAAATCCATAAGGAGAAAAGGGAAAATGAAGAAATGTATGTCATCAAACAAACCCACTTGTCTTTATTGTGGTAAAATAGGACAAAAGTCAAATAAGTGATGGCATAGGAAAGCCACAAATGGTAGACACGACACTTAAATAGAAGTATGACATAGTTTTTGCTAGTATGAACACAATGTACATGAATGCATAGATCTTGCAAATAAAACAAGAGAAGAAAAATAATACTACTATTGTTACATGTGTGGTTATAATGAAAAATATTATGGATCAAGTATTGGATCATATCAATCCTCTCCTAAGAGAAGGAGACATTTCTTCTTTTCTTGTAGAATTGATGGTCACATTGGATCATAATGCAAGTGGTGGACAATTCAATCAAACAATGCAAGACTATCAGACAACACAAGGATAAAATGTTACAAATATCACAAGATATGTCATGTAGTAAAAAAGGTATGGGTGAAGAAAAAAAACCAAACAATACCATAACAAAAACAAAGGAAAAGGAAAGGCCATTAATGTTGAGCAAGTTAACAAGGACTTTGCTAAAGTGTGGATGAAGAAAATATTTGAGAATACTAGAGTAAAGATTTTTTAGAAGTGAAAAACTCACCAGAAAGTGGTGAGTATTCTCAATTAAGTTGAGCCAAGAAAAGTTTAACAAGGGTTAGGAAAGCAAGATCAACCTTGCATCGATCCTCTCATGCAAATAGGTGAGTCAAAGCTAGTGACTCAGTAGAAAGTGATGCATTGTATCTAAAACTAGAAGACATGTCTCCAAAATTTGACCATTGGATGAACTATCATAAGTCATTTATTACACGAAGATAGAGGTAGATAATGGGTGAGGTCATCATTTGGACCTCAATGTTACCTTTTTCTATTAGATCTATAAATAGATATATCACTTAGCAAAAATCATTTTTTTGCAATCTTGAGATCAAATAGAGATTTTTGTTGTGAAACCCTAGCTACCAATAGAGAAATTATTTGTGCAAACTTAAGAAAAAATCTACCAATTACCTTAAAATCCTAGAATAAACTCAAAGAAATAGATCAAAAGGAAATACTAGAGCTATAGCTCACAATGACACAATATATTGGTCTATCTAAACTCAAATTGCTCAATTGATATGATCTTGAGCCACCTATCTATGAGTTAATTTTTCTAAACACTGACAAAAAGGATATAAAAGGAGTCATATCCTTGCTTCCAAAAAATGTACTATTAATTGAAGAACTTGGAAAGTATCTCAAGGAAAAGATAGTGGAGTTGGGAGATGCGATAATTAGAGATGTGTATGAGGAGTTCCTTACAAAATATTGGGGGGAGGAAGATCTCAAAGACCTAGAAGAGTCAATCGTAGCTTGCATAGTGGATATCCCAAATTTCTTTAGGGATGAATGGATGAGATTCATACTTTTTCAAGTGCATGAAAAATACACTTGGCTAGAAAAGCCATACAAGATCATGACTGATGTGATCAAGAGAGTGACAAGGTTCATTAGAACCACAATGAAACTAAGTAGTGCAAATAACACAATAGAAGAAGTAGCAAAACTGACTAGATGTCATTCTGATGGTCGAATGTGCTCACTAAATGATATTCCTGATTAGAAAAAGTAATTTTTTGCAAAAGTGATTGCCCACAAAATTTACCAATCTAGTCAATCAAATAATGTGCCTACTAGAGCAGTGTATAGAGAACACTAAGTAATAAAGGAGAAAACCAATCTTAATTATAGTGGCTGGTTACATGAGAATATGACTAAGAGTCAGAGGAAGATCAAGATAGGAAATATGCACACATATTCAAATTTGGTGTAGTACTAAAAAGCATATTTTTCCACTTCAAGGAAGAGTTCCTTAGTTATTAGGAGTTATAATGGAAGTCAAGGAACAACATCACAATGAAGATAATGAGCTTGCACAAAAGGTTGGGTAGTAGTGGCCTAGAAAAACTTGATAAATACTTCAAGGAATTCCAATTAGATATGCAAAGAAGGAGAATAATACATGTCAATTTGATATATGACTACAAAAGTATCATTTTCTTCCTAACTAGCATAGAACAATTTGTAGTATAGGTAGTTGAACTAGGAACTCACTAGTTGACTAAATTTCCCTATGAGGTTGAAGAAGGCCCAACTAGAAACCTCATCAAGAAATTATTAGGGAAGCCTATTGATAAAGATTGAAAATTTTTGGAAAAAGGTAATGGAGTAACAATAAGAAGCCTCCAATGAAAAGAAACATAATAAGAAAAAAAAAGACATAGGATGAGCAATACAATAGGCTAAGGGAGAAACAACCTAAGGAATGAGGAAATCCCACAATTATATATAAAAGATAGATCTTCACTCGAACTTGAGTTAGAGAAGGAAAGAAAACAAGAAAGAAGAAACTGACATCATCTAAGCCTCCAATAGTGGAGATATACAAGATAAAATCTATGATGAAAAGAAAGAGGAAACCTCCTACCCAACTGGAGGAAGAACAATGACAAGAGGAAATCGAGACAAAAAGTCCCAAATGAATAAAGGAAGGTAAGGAAATTTCACTTCAAAATATTATTGATGATATTAAAAATAATAAAAATTATAATACAATTAGAGATATATTTTCAAACTTCATCAAGAAAAATAGGAATAAAACTTTAAAGGTTGTACGAGTAAGCCGTTCAAGAGGACACCATTAATAATTGAGTCACAAGTTCCAAAGGAACTATTGGAGACAATTAAGGAAAAATGGTATAAATCTAAATGGAATGGAAGGATATGCTAGATGAAGTACTAGTAGACCTTAGACCTGATCTAAGTAGGAAGGAGATAATAGATCTTGTAGCATCATGTTAACAAAACACCAACCCATCAAAAAATGTAGCACTAGTAACTACAGGTTTAAGGAGAGAAGCTTTCACAAATGCAAAGAAATTTTGTTCTTAGTTGTATGAAAAAAGAAACACTCAAGAAAAGGGAAGGTCAATGGTAGAAGGTAGAAAGTAAATGAAAAGTAAAAGAGAAACCCAGGATAAAAGGTCCCAAAAGTGTAAAGAAGAAGACAATAGAAAAATCTACTACATAGGTCAAGAAAAAGACACAAATTATCCAACACATGAATAAGGAAATTGAGGAAAGTGGAAAAATGCAATAGGCCTCAACAACACCATCAGCTGCAATAGAGAGAAAAAAAGATGATACACACACAAATGAAGGATGTTATAGTATCATTGAGGTGACCAAGGGGAGAGAAGAAGAAGAAGAAGGTGCAATCAGTTGCAATGAAGAAATTAGACTAGGACGGTAGGGAGAAGTAATAAAGGAGAAATATATAGGTAATGAGATGGATGGAACTTAATTACTTGAAATGGAAATGAAAAAAATTACTGAATAAGATTTTGAAATGAAGACACAAAAGATATAGAGACAAGAAAATTTGCAATCCACTCACCCATAGTAGACACCAATAGTAGAGCTATCCTTGACATTATCAAAGGGATATAGGAGTTTCAAGAAGCCAAAAAAGGGAAAAGAGAAGATGAAGAGAGATTCAAAGGAATGAGGAATCAAGAAGAAGAGTATAGGAAAAGAAGAATCCCTAGAACATTCAGAGTCAACTGCATCAAAAGATGAGGGAGCACTCTATGACACTGATGCAACTAAAGATGCCAAAATGGAAGAACTTTGAGATATAGTTGAAGAAATGAGAAAGGGAGTTTTAGAGATGAAAAATATTATTTAAAAAAATATAATTGACTCACATAAAGATATTAACAAATGAAGAAAAATTGTAAGAAGTATGATTGAGCCACCACATTGGTCAATGCTTGAGATATCGTGAAAGGTTTTGCAAAAGGGACATCCTAAAATGAGGATGATGATCTAATTAGCTAGATCAAAGATTTCATTGGAAATATCCGTGAAAAGGAAGAAAATATTCTAATGATTGTGGAACAATAGGTTCCAAAAAGACCTCTTAAAGAGGAAAAGAAACCCATTTCAGAGAAGAAAGGGGAACTAATGACACACAAGGATGAGATGTTTGAAACCTTGAGAGATATAACCCCAATACTTCAAAAACCATAATGTCACACACGTTAAAAAGTGATTTTGAGAATAAAATAACAAAGGATCAGCAAGAACATGATGAAGTCACTCAAGGTTATGATCCACTCTCTAGATCATTTGTATAAAACATCACAAATTTCTAGGATACCATGTATCTAGTACACCAAGTACAAGAAGAAGAAGATAAAAGAGCCATGTAAGTGATGGAACTTTGATGTTTCTTGAATCCAAAAATTGGGATCATTAGTACACATTTGAAGGAAGGAGAATCTCATATTTCCATGCCAATAGAGACATATGATGCATACTACGTGAAATTGGTAGAATTGAGGAGTGCAATACTTGCATTAAACCACTTAAAAGAGTCATGGGAGACTCTTCTAAACTCAACATGAGAAAAATACAAGGATATTTTTGAGAGGTTGTAGGGAAGATTAAAATCATTGAGCAAATTGACCCAAAAAAGAAAACCAACAAATATCCCAAAACTACCCATTGTCATTGATGACAAAAGTGGGATAAGAACAAAAAGGGGGAGAGCAAAGATGAAGAAGCTATTCAAGAAAAGAGGAGAAGGAGAAACATTGAAAATAAAGACAAGGGATATTTTTGATAGGGGGAAAGTACTTGAAAATTTCTAAGGCCACAAATGTGGAGCATTAAGATATGTTAGTTTCAACCTACACGTCTTGTTAACTTATAAGATTTGTATCTAAGCAGTAAAGTTTTTCCATCAATGCCAAAGGGGGAGTTTTTTGGACTAAGTTACATCAACCAGACAAAGTGGAAAGTAAATAAACCAAGCATTGATTTATTAGGAAATTTTTTCATTTATTGGAAATAGATTAATAATAAGCAATGAAGTGTTGCAATTGCAACCACCAATAGACATGCATATCAATCACCATGGAAGAATAAAGGAAAACATATAAGTGTGATGGTCATAGCTAAGTCACTATTGATGTGATAACACAAGAGAACATTTGAACACAACAACACAAGAACATAGAGATAAGTGGTAGAATGTGACTAAAGAATACAAAGCCTCAAGTCTAATTGTAGAATCATAGATGGATAGGCTGGCCTATAAGCATAGACATATATAGATGAGTAGTCTGGGGTGTCTTGTGACTGAGAATATTGCACGATTCAAATTTCAAATTTGTAGTTTGAGAAAGATATATTTTAGGGTTTCCATCCGTAAATAGTGGATTTTATTTAAAAGATCACTTTGATTTCATTTGAAGAGAGATATCTTATTAGAAGTGAAGAGACAATTATCACGAGAAAAAGATGAAAACATTATTTTTTCTACAACTGTGTAAACCAAATATGTGTATAGTCTAATAAGAAATTTTTTGTAAAAATGGTGACAATAGACAAGTACAATGTTCACAAGAAGGAGAAAGAGGTAGTTAATTGAGGAAGTTCACCAAGCTAGAAAAGGATTGGAAGATCAAAGTATCTTCAAGAATCTTTCACAAAGGATCTACCAAGAAAGATGCACCAAATGTTTAGATATTACTCTTTAGTTTTCTCTGCAACCATAGAAAATATTGTAATCCTTTAATAGGGAAGACTTGTAATAAGTCTTTGAAATCATATAATAAGGTATCTATTAGAAAGATATTTACATCCTTTAAAAAGATAGTGTTACAAGGTTATTGCAATCCTAAAAGGTTATTGAGTTCTTAGAAGGAATAAATGTAATCCTTTAACAAGACACCCTTTTACTTACAAAGAAAGGCTAGTGGTTATATTAATCCCACCATATTTTCACCCTAACATCAGGGGGTTTCACATAAAAATATATGTGTCATTAATGTATGCTTATGTGTGTGATATTGTATGGTTTTATTGATAGCTTTTATCATTAACTTGATAGTTAAAGTGGTAGTAACAAAGTATCTGATAAAGCTTGCTGCATTAACCAATAGATTGTGTAAAAGTGAGTTTACTCATTCACCACCCCTCTCAATACTAGTTGGGACCAAAAAAAGGAGGAGCTTTGGATCTCATAATTTTGTGCTAGAGAAGGTAATCATTCACCACCCATCTCAATACTAGTTAGAACCAAAAAAAGGAGGAGCTTTAGATCTCATAATTTTGTGCTAGAGAAGCTAAGAGAAAACCTCATCCCTTAACTAGGTTTTCCCTAGCCTACAAGTTCTACTCCTTGTCCAGAGACGTTTGGACTCTCAAATTTTACATATACAAATTTCTAGTTCCTAGTTTGTACTCAAGTCAAGCTTGACCTTGAACTTGACTCCATCTCATCCCTTATCTCATCTTGATCTAGATCTAGGAAGTCATCCCTATCCTCAAGCCTCTAGATTTTATGGCTTTACAGATCCAAGGTTGTATAATGTATAAGACCTCTAATAGCTTTAGTTTAAGACATAATTTTACAAGCTAATTTCTTTGTCATTCTTGTCTCTTAATTTTATCCTCATTGGATCAGATTCACATAGATTTTATCATATCTTCATAAGCTAGGGATCAAATCCAAGGAAGCCTCCAAATTTCAAGGTTGAGGTCTCATGTTTTATCCCTTTTTCTTTAGAGGCTTTAGCCGGATCTACTTTGTGTGTTTGGTCTCTTCCTCTTGATTCAAAATTATGAAGGAGGATAGTGCACAATACTTTATCCTTTACATTTTGGTAAGTGTATCTTTTTTTCTTCATACCTTTTGATTGAGTAATTATATTCTCCTTGCGTGATTTTCCATCTTATATCAATTCTAGCACATCATTACTACATCTCCTTGATTTGGTAGTTTGATTAAACTTTTGGTTTTAATTTTTTTTGCATGTTCAATATCTTGTTCTCATCCAAATTTTTACATCTTACCTTTAATTTGGTTCTTAGATATCATTAATTGTATTGCTTCATTTTATATATTTGTATTGTGAAAAAAACAAAAAAAATTGCAGCCTAAATTTTTAGATTACATTACATTTTGTTTAAAACAATAGAACAACACAAAAAATATTCCATTAAAAATGTATATAATTTCATTTTCAATGATATTTTAATCTTTATTTTCAATTTTTCTTCATGATCTTCAAGATATTCAATTCCATATATGATGAAACTTTAGTTTTTCCTATTCCGCTAGAATATTTCTTCAAAACACCCCCCTCTAAAGCATAATCTCTTCAAACATGATGTTAGTCAAACTTTAGTGAGCTATGATGTTCCTAACGCTAATAATAATACTATTTGGAATGAACCCTTTTATAAGATCAAATATTACCCTCTTCTTCATAACGAAACCTTTTTATAATTATATGATAAAATGATTATCACTCCTAATGATCAATCAATTCTTAAGAATTTCATTGATATTCCTTCTATAGATGATTCTTTCATGAGTTATGTTTTTCTATCTCCTAGGAGTATCTTAGAAGTAGAGAACCACATCCTTGATTATTTTTCTTGTTCCTTTGAAGATAAATCTCAAATCCAATCAGGTCTTATTGAAAAAGATGTTAATGATGACTTCCTTTTCACAAATCCAACCAGAGAACATAAGGCTCCTCATCACATTGACCCTATGGGTGGCTTTTAAATCTTCAATATAATTTGAAAACCTTATATTTCACACCAAAATAGCAAGACCAAGAGCATTTTGAAATTTTTTTTACTTGATGAGTGTATGGATATTGAATAGTTCTCTTTATATTTCAATCTAATTTTAGCTAAAAGATACTATTGTGTTTCTAAACAATTTTTTTCCCCATTTTGCATATTTTATCAAATTCATTTCTAGAGGCTATTGAATATATTATTTTCAATATAAAGAATTTACAACTTATTTTATTTTTTAAATGAATTGTAATGATATGTGATATATTTTTCATGATCATTCTACTTAATTACTCTATATTCCTATTATGCTTCCATTATGTGACATTTCTAGCCTATTAGATCATTGTCCTACGTTGTGGGAAATCTAATAATCACTTTCCTTGTCTCCTCACCTCGGAGGAAAGGGTCTTTCTTCATTCTCCTATCTATACCACATGATCCATTTTCTCACTTTCATGACTTGTTACCCTTTTATATGATGAAAGCATTTCTTTCATGCATTGTCTTATGTATAGATTAACATCTTGAGATCCTAAGTGTAATCTTATGACTTCTTGAAGCTACTTGGTGCGCGAGGGGGGGGGCACGCAGAATGTGACTTTCTCTTCTTATTCTTCTCTTATTTAATCCAATCCATTATCACCATTCTATCTCTTATAGTTTCATGTTCTTTCTGGCAAACACTTTTTATGTTACATAATAATTAACGCCCCCATTGTAATCTTATGCTTGCAAGCTCTTTTTTCTATAAAAGATGTGCCATTTAGGGCATACATTGGATATTATTTCTTATTTCTCTCAAGGATCCATTATATCTTTGTTTTTCCTCTCATGACCAGTAAGTAGGTATAACATGTGTTTTGATAAAAAAATGGAAGAGTTTTAATAGGATAAAGGCTCCACTTTTCATGCAAAAGCACTAAAATATGTGTGAGGAGAAGGAGAATTTCTAAGAACAACTGCCCTTGAATTATAATTAGATTAGTAAGACCCAAGTAGAGGAAGAGATGCCAATAGTGAATTAAAACCGTGAAAAGGAATTCAATCCAAGGAAATGCTATTTTTTCTATGTGTGATATGTGGATGTGATTATATAATTAAATTAATTGACTAAGTATGAAATAGATTATGAGTTTAAATGATAAATATACACAATCAACCCAATTAAGATATGTAATTATGTTTGAATTAAAAATTAAAATGAATGATAGAGTACTCACCTTGAAATGTATAGAGGAAAGTGTCCCTTTCTCCAAAAAGTATGGATCTAGGTCTAGTTTTGAAATTCCATCTACAAATCACCAAATAAAATAGAAAGCCTATAAAACCTAGAAATGGTTTTACTTGTTGAGGCTTTGGGAATAGGTTGATCTGGAGGAAACATTCCTAAATACTCTTCTTAAGAAGTCGACTAAAAGTGTTCGAAATATCTTCTTCAAAATATGTTGACTTAGGTCATCCTATTCCTAGGGAAGGGCCTAGAGAAAGATCCCAAAGGTCTCAAGGAGAGTGTAGCTAGAATTGGGAAAAGAAGAAAGAAAAAAGAGAATGAGAACATTGAGAACAACTCCATCCATGGTTCATGAAGTCTTAATGGGATGAGTGCTAAAATATATTAAATTATGGGCACTTCCATTTTAAGGCCATACATTTATCTCCCACTTTAGTGGGAGTATGGGTTGCCTCAAACTCAATATAGTAAAGTAGATCAAAAGAAAAACTATGATCTCATCATGACTAAGGAGATAGAGAAACCAACAAGATCCAAAGAGACTTGATCCTCATCATATCCAAAATCACAATAAGAGAGATACCAATACAATAAAAAATTACTAAACTTTCCTAATAAGGTTTGTGTGTCTTATTGTGAACCACACAAGAAAAATTAAAAAGATGTGATGCAAAAAGAGATGGTACCGAATTGTCTAACAAATGTGTGTACAATGCTAGTCAATCTATTGAAAAGATCCATCTACAATGGAAATCCATGTCCTATATATTTTTTTAAATGACCTAAACAAAAGGATAAGTTTGTCCTTAAGGGATCCAAAACAAGATTAGGCTTCCTAGACCATGAATAATCTAAAGAAGGATCAAAGAATGATTAGGCAACTTAGACTGCAAATAATCTGAAGAGGGATCAAAAGAAAGGTTTGGGCCTCCTAGACTATTAGTATTCCAAATATAAATCCAAAGAGATAAATAAAGATGAAACCCCCATGAACTATCATTAGTTCAATAAAGGAGCTCATATTATCAAAGTGCATGTGTACACACGTGAGTAGAGTGTATGCACCCACATTAAAGAAATTGAAAAATCCTTAATGGGAGCAATAGATTTAATGGAATAATACATGCATCCTGTAAGAAATTTTACACTATGAGATTTCCCCAAGAGAGCGCACATGAAGAAAAATAAAAAAATGATAAAATAAAGAGCACGAAGGGATTTACCATCTTTAGCGTTAGTACGATCATATGATAATATGTAATATTATATCAAGTATGAAATGTTATTATTTCTTAAAGGAAGTATAACCAAAACAAAATGAAGGAAACATATGTAAGAGAGATAAAGAAGAGTCTTTTTGGGCCAACAATATGAAGAAAAAAAAGAATTAGTGATACCATGTTGTAAGTAACCAAGAAGACTATACAAGGGCACTATAATTTTTTTTGAATATATACAACATAATATGAAATAGAATATGGAGTAAGAGAGATACAAATAGAAGAATGTGTATTAAATGTTTGATTACTTCATCCTCCTACACTGACAAAACAATAAGGATCATATCTATAATTCTAGACAAAACATATAACGAAGAGCACAACATGTGGGAAACACAATATGAAAGTACAAATACTACCATGGAAGAGAAGTACACTTCAAGCATTCCAAATTTCCCCCCATCTTGGTCTAAAATGTTAGTAGAAGGATGGCAACTTGTGAGATGAATAATGTCTAACATGATAGGAACTACAAAAGAATCCAAGAAAAGACTCTAGTAGAAGTCACTATGCTTGTCATTAGGAGTGAGTGTTAGCTATGTAGAAAGCATGTTAGATAAATCATAATATATATAAATATTTTCATCATCATGAGTATCTTTCATATATAGAATAATAGAATCTAAAATAAAAACATAATACTTATGTCTATCCATTTGCATATTGTTATTTTGATTAACTTGCTCTACAGGATCAAGCATGGGTTTATCAAAGGAGGGTAAAGTTTGAGATGAAGATGTAGTTCAATAAGAAATGGTGCAAGCCTTGGACTTAGATTTATGATTCTTTTGACACTTGTGATAATGTTGATTGTAAATAGTTTTGAAATATAAATTTGAAGGATTAGGGTTGACTATCATAGGTTCTAAAGAGGGAACGACTACTGGTTCAAGAATAGTAGTCAAAGGAACATATGACATAGGTAAGATAGTGATAGGAGGATCAACCTTAGTAAGGATATGATAAATAATCTTTTCTATATTATATTTCTAATAAGATTTATAAATATGATCAAGATGACTAGGTAGTGTTTGAGGGAGAGGTGATCAATAAAAAGCTATTTTCGCACAATCTCAAGGATATGAGGGTTTATAAAGAGAATGACTAATAGTGATAAATTATCCACTATGGAAAATTTTTATTCTCTTATGAATGGGAGATACTAAAACTTGCATGGAGGAGGGCCATAAAATACCAACCTGGACTTGACATTGATCAGATTTAGGAATGACAACAAGGATAGTATGAAATACCCTATCTAAAAGAGTGACAGGAAGATTGATAGATCCATGAGGGTGATAATGAAAATGATTAAAAGTTTGAATCCACACATTAGATGTATAATATATATCCTTCTACACCCATATGTTAAAAATATGATCTTTAGTAAAAACATCCATGGAGGAAGAAGTATTAATCAAAATTGCTTGGGAAGGGATATGCAAAACCATGTAATTAATGTAAAGAGGACCATTAGGTGATTTAAACATATAAGAATGATTAGAGGTGACATAAGGTGAATGTGTAGGTTCAGGTGGAGATGAAATTAGAGGTTGAGGTGTTGATCTCAGATTGGTTTTGACAATTGAGTGTCAACACACTTAAGAAACTTTCTAAGTTGATGCTGAGTATAATATAGATGCTGAGTTACAATATGTGCCAAGCCAAAAATTCAATATGTGTTGAGTCATTTAGATATTGAGAAGATAGATAGTGCCAAGCAAGTTTCAACTACTAAGTGACGAATAGATGTCGAGCTAGTATATGTGCCGAGTAAACTATATGTGTCAAGCAAGACAAAATTTCTATATATGTCGAGCATCAATTATCAACAAGTGCAAAGTGATACAATATTGACATATGAGTTTGTGTATTCAAAAAATCAAATGAAAATCATGTTTTATGATAGCTAATATACAAATTTCAAATCTTAAAGATAAGATCAAATCTATTAGATTTCCTATGTACTCTACATGCAACCAATCAAATAATTGTAATGCTAAATAGGCAAAATGGATGAATCTTAGCCATAGATTCATACCTAACCCTAAGTCACAAAACCTTTTAAGAGGGAAAAAGCTCTATAATTCAAGAATTGAGAAGGAGAGGAATGATAGAGTGAAAGATAACAAAGAATAGAAGGATGAAGAGTACATTCAAGGTGACTTAGTAAAATAGGGGAATTATCAAATTAGTTAACAACATAACAGAGTATCAACACTTCATATAGAATCATATCAGATCAAAGAGGATCAGATTAGAATGGACTAAAAATCAATCTAAAATCAACAATTGAATATTGTAAGTGATTAGGTCAACACATTCTACTATATTTTCTAGCAATTGTATTAGGAGAATAAAAATCCTATGAAGATAGGTTGGTTTAACAACCATTTTTTAAATCCTTTAACATGGTGACATTCCAAGTGAATGTTTTGTAAATCCTTTATAAAGGTAAACTTTTAATAGGGTGTTGGATTCTTTAATAGGGTAGGCCTCTCATAGGGTAGACCATTGTTGATGGTCAAACTTTGTTACCTCGACAAGTTACATATTGCTGCAGTCATATGTTGTGGGTGTCATCCCCACCCCAGTTTTACTTTCTCATTTTGGAGGGTTTCTGGGTGATTAAATATTGTGTTATCTATTTTCATGCATGCCTTTACTTTCATGTTAATTAGAAATGGTACATGCATGTAATGGTTTTAGCTAAAAGTTTTATAGTTTAAAGTTTAATACTTTTGATTCAACCCCTCCTTTTAGAAGTATTCTTCCCAATTGTAAATTCCAACAATTGGTATCAGAGCTAAGTTCCTACAAGGAAAAGCCTTACAACTTGAAGAAAAGATCTAGAAATGGAAGTCTACAAGCTTGGGAAGATTATAAAGAATCAGGAGATTGAAATACATCTCATTCTACATTTTCTAGAAGAAGCTAGGGAAGAATTGAGGAAATCCCTAAAGAGAAGAAAATACATCGCCATAGATGAGAATGATACACAGTACAAGGAGATTGACACCACTAAAGTTTTTTCCAATTTAGATTCTAAGGAGTATGATGTAGCAATTACAGACCTAATGGATAAGAACAGAGCTCAAGTAGAAGATATCAAAACTCTCAAGATTGAACAAGAATCACAAGCCATCATGCTTTGTGAAGTAACTAAGCAGAAGAAGAGAGCCATCAAAGATAAATCTATGATAGAAGATGACAAGAGAAACCTTGCCAATAGACTAGAGGAAAAGTCAAGCGAACCTACAAGAGTTTCCAACATGTAGCTAGACACTATAAGACAAATGATGAATGCTCATCATGAGCTGACTGTTAAGGACATTGAGATCTCCACATTGAAGATGCAGAATGAACAACTGAAAAATGAATTGAGAAGAGAAAAATAAATTTCAAAAAGCTTCAAAAAACCTAAATAAGTCATCAAGTACTTTGAATAGCTACTAAAATCACCAAGATCTAGTAATGACACTTCAGGACTAGGATACACCAATACTAAAGAAGGAGAGTCATCTAAGACTACAGAAGAAAGAAGTGACAAAGGTAAGAACACAAAAACCACTTTTCATTTTTGTGGTAAAAAGAGACATACCTCTAATGTGTGCAAGATCAAGAATGCCAATCAACATGACAAACCTAAAAACATGGGTCATTGTTACAAGTGCAACAAGCAAGATCATAAGGCACATGACCGTAGGACTAGAACCATCAGGATACCAAGATTTGAAGGTCACTACTACAATTGTAAGAAGTATGGACATAGAGCCTTTAAATGTAGATCCAAGCCTATGTGGACACCACACCAACTAGAAAAGACAAATAGTCATCGACATCACTACAATTGGGACTACAACACTAGGTAGAGCTATCACTATTGTCAAGAATATGGACACATTCCTGAGAACTGCATAAGAACACACTTTAGCGGAAACTAAAATAGGTGGTTGAGTCAAACCATTTGTTTCACCTACCTAAAGATAGGAAACATCAGCAAGTATTTCTCAACTAGGTCAAAGGCACCCAATTCTGAGTTCAACAAAGGAAAAGGAAAAGTTGATGTTGAACACATCAGAGGAGAGATGAATAGGACATGGAAAATAAGAGATGTAAGTAGCACATGCAATGGAGGGATAACTTCACCTAAAAGGTCAAGTGGTCACACTTAAGCCAACTAAGCAAAAGAAGGTATGTGGGATTGATATTTAAATGCTTTATCATACATCAATTCCAAGATAAGTCAATACTGCAAAGGATATAAATAGCATGAATAAAGATGCAAGTTTATCCTCAAAAGCTTTCATATTTTTTTTGAGTATGAAAAGTTACCTTCAATTTCCAAGTGAAATCATTTTATGTGCCAAGTTGTTGGGTAAAACTAGGGGAAGTCAATTGATTAGTTGCTACCAAGTAAAACTATGCTAGTTGATGTCGAGTAAGAGTAAATCCTTTAGCTACTGAGTAAAAGGAAAATTGTATTGATGCTGAGTAATGTAGGAAAATGCATACAAGCCAAGTTAATAGCTATATGAGCACTAAGCATTTAATGCTAGGTATTGAAGGGTATTTGTTTAATTTTTTGACCATTTTCATCATTTGAACGCAAAGCAAAGAATAAGTAGAGCGAAGAAGCGATTTCAAGCAAAGGCAAAACATTCAAACAAATTTGAGTAGAGATTCAAATAAATTTCATCAATCTAAAGCTATTTATTCAAGTGTCGTGTTGCATAATTTTTGAATTCATTAAACCCTAGTTTCTGAAAATGGCATCTAGCTCTAGAAACCCCAAGGATAAGGAGTTGTTTGAAGTTCAACTAGTTAGTAGGGAGGTAAAATAACCAGAATTCAAACCAATCCCTAAGGTATCCTACAAGAATGACCCAACCAACACCCTATCCATCATTCTCCTTAAAGTAATCATGGTTCAAGACATTTGAAAATGCTATAATTGCAAGTAGGTGGGATAAGAGACATGGAGATTAGGGAAGCATATAATAAACTATGTGACAATAGAGTTTTGAAGGAAGAATACAACATAGTTGAGAAAAAGGGACTTACCCATGCCATAGAATTCCCTAAGAAGAATTCATGATGGATACTAATGGTTAGAAGGAGGACTAGTAAAGATAACCAAGAGAATCATTCACTGAGTCATAGGGTATCCAACCCTAGATCGACCTAAAACTTTAAGAAGTGACTCAAAGGAGGCCATTAAAAAGAATACTGGTGCTCAATGGAATAAAATGGGTATGATAATTGAAACAATTAAGGAACCTTTCATAGAATTTGTTGTTAGAGTTATCTCTCACAAATTCTATCAATCAAGTAGATTGAACAGTGTGCCCTACGTTATAGTTGATGTAGGATATAAGATTTTGAAGAATTATCATACATATGACCTAACTGAGCTGCAACTACAAAAAATCATGGAGAAATTGGGAGCCATTAGAAGGTCCAAGAGTGCCCAATGCAAATTTGGATCAATCTTGATATGCATATTCTTTTATGTTCAAAATGAATTTCCTTCCTTTGGCAAGATAGGTTGGAAAACAAATAGATCAACTATTGTATAGATCAATAAATACATAGAGCAGATGGGGGAAAATTCTGAAACAATTTTGACAAGCTATTTTGAAGACTTTAAAAAGTCTATGAAACAGACGCTTAGGATACTTGTTTCCTTAGTTGAGAAACACATTGATGACATTTTTTTTTCTAGTTGACATTGATTATACATATATTCAAGCTGCAGTGCCAAGAGTTAGATGGCTAAGGCCAGTTGGCTATGAAATCAATATTGATGAAGCTTCAGCATTAATAACAACTTTACTTATAGAGGAAGTAGATAAAAGTGCTAAAACCTTTGGCACTTATGATGTTGTTAGATCCAAGGTGGAGATGGAACTAAAAACAACATCAATTTTGAAAAAGAAAGACAGATTAGTGAAGAAGCTAAATACTAGATTTGGTGAAGGAATAGTAGAAGGTGAAGAAGATGATGAAGAAGAAGATGAGGAAGAAGGAGAATAGGATCAAGGGCCACTTTATTTAACACAAGGCATGGGAGAAGACAAAAAAGAAGGCACCGAGGAAGAGGAAGCTAAGGAAGCACCTACTAAACCTTAGCCAAAGAAAAGAAAAGCTACCACGAAATTAGTTGCAAAGCCTAAGAAAGTTGCCAAGCCAAGCCCCGCCAAACCCACAACAAGACAAGCACTAGGGCAATAACTCAACAATTCAAAGAATAGGCCAAGGAGAAGAAGAAGGCAATAGAGCAACAAGGGCTAGCAAAGAAAAATTTGAGAAGAAAATATGATGCTCAACCTGACTTTGATGAAGAGAAGATCGAGTCAGAGGACATAAGCCAATTTAGAGTGGTAAGTCATGCATCTAAATCTGATTTAGAGAATATTTGTGATAATAGTAATGATAATTCTAACTTGACTGGCTTGAAAATTGTTGATTTTGGTAAGTTGAGTAGAGAAGAGCAAAACATGGTGGAAGAATCTATCCACACCATGATGTCCAAGTTCAAGACAACTCCACTTGAACTTGAAAACTCAATACCAAAAGATTTGTAGTCAATTATTGAAAATAAATGGCATTACTACCTAAACATGGGAAAGGAAATAAGAGAATCTACCTTAGCTAGGGTAATGTCTAAGCTAACGAAAGGTCAGATCACTAAAGCAAGCAAAAAGAATGGGAGAAAATTCTCTCCCAAGTATAAAGTCTTCAACATTCTTTAGAATAAGATTGAAGATGTTGTAAATAAATCAACAAAAATATGGAAGTTGATATATGGATTGACAATAGTGAAACTAGGAGAAGAGGATCCCCTTGAACATAAAGACAATGAAGAAGAAGAAGAGAATGAAAAGGAGGAGGAAGTAGAGAAAGAGTCAAAGGAAAACACCCTAGAGGAGACACAAAAAAGGATGGATAAAGTGGCAATTGCTGAGGAGAAACAACAAGAATATAGTGTGCAAGACACACAATTGCTACCCTTGAGCCTTCCATATGATACCACCATACCTACAGATACAATAATTGTGAAGGATGTCCCTAACAAATCTAGTTAGAAAATCAATCCATTGACTATAGAGGAGCTCAAAAAGATGCTTGACCAAACTACATTAGAAGCACAATTGTGTACAAATCTAGTTTTGGTCGATGTGGAAGAACTGCAAAAGGCTATAGAAAAAATAAAAAGGGATAAGGTGAATCCACATGAACCACCTTCTAACATCCCTATAGCCACAAGTGGACAACCAATAGTGAAAATAGTAGTAGACACATATGCAAATGTTGACTCCACAGTTCAAGTCTTGATGATTGAACAAAAGACACAAAGTATAGAGGAGAAAGAGTGTACAAGGGAACAAATAGGACAGATAGATACATCTATCTCTACAACATAAGTACAAGGTGTAGCTCCACAAATCATAGTAATTAATAAGGAAAGATCTAAAGAGGACAAGGAAATTCCTAAGGAGAAGGAGCAAGAGGAAATACAAACATTGGTAAATTTTCCTACAATAGGGACTCCAACAATGCTTCAGAAGCAAAGCACTGATGCCATGCCATTATAAATATCTGCACCAGGCTCAAGCTCAACAAGAGTAGCAAGGGTACTTCACTATGGAGATCTTGCATTAGATGAGGAGATAGTCATCCCTAGGTATGACTATGATAATATTACTCTTGAGTAGATCAATCTAATGCAAGAGGCATTAGAGAGAAAAAAGAGGCAAGAAATACTCAAAAATGATTACAAGCAAAGGAAAGCTTTACATGAAATCAAGGACATCTTTCTAGATGCCTTCAGCTTGCAAACACCTCATGAAACAAGGCCAATTATGGAACAAATTTCAAATATAGTGGACCAGGTGCAAAATAAAAACCTTGATACAAATGCCAAACTACTAGAATGGTTAGAAAGGAAATTTTAGGTGAAGGTAAATGAGAAAATCTCTACTAAAATTGCACTTTCACAAGTTGAACTAGCTAAGAAAATTGAAAAAGTGAAGGAAGTACTTGAGAACATTTTATCATTGAACACAAAGCTATGTGATGCTTCCATCTTCAAACAGGAAACTAGCCAAAGGATTATGAGCTTGGAAAGAGATCTAAAGTTATCTGCTATGCAACTACCAAGAGATCTAGCTCAAAGTGAGAAGCATTTTCACACTACGCTTCACACTTAGAAGGAATTAGCTATGTTAATAGTAGACAAGGCAAATACAAAGGCCAAACTAATCCATATACAATCTTCCATAACCTCGCACATGGAAATTTGGCAAAAAGAACTAGCCTATGTTGAAAATGTATTAACAAAAGACTCCAATCTTTCTACATTAGAAGGCCTAGTTCATCTTGCAGAAAAGTTAGCCATCCATATAAAATCATTGGAAATTACACTATAGAACTAGGATGCTACTCTGAGGATAGTAATGGAGGTGAACAAATCCTTTTTGGAAAAATATTCAGTTAACATATAGACTCCTTTGACATAAGTGTCAAAAAGGGGGAGATAAATTTTGAGGGGGAGATATAGAAAAGCCAAAAGGAAACTATAACTAAAAGGGAAGATATGTGAAAGGGGGAGTTACAAATTTTGAATAGTTAGAATAGAGCAAATAGAGAAAGAATGATAAGGCAAGACATAGCTAAAGAGTATCAGAATCAACATGAGACAAATCCAACATGAGAAGTTTTGGATGCAACAAAGGCACATCAACTCAAGGGGAGTTATTGAGGTATAAAGTCCTTCACAAAATTTTGAACAATTTTGAAGTTTTTTATATATGACAAATAGAATGTATATTATACTCAAAGAAATTAGATTCATCATGTATAGTTAAGTGTTTTTGACACTCATATCAAAGGGGGAGATTGTTGATCTCATATTGGTTTTGAAAATTGAGTGTCAACACACTTAAGAAACTTTCTAAGTTGATGTCAAATATAATATATATGCCAAGTTACAATATGTGCCGAGCTAGAAATTCAATAAGTGCCAAGTCATTCAAATGTTAAGTAGATAGACAATGTCGAGCCAATATATGTGTCAAGTAAACTATAGGTGTTGAGCAAAACAAAATTTCTATATGTGTCAAGCATCAGTAATCAACAAGTGTTGAGTGAAACAGTATTGACATATGAGTTTGTGCCTTTAAAAACTTAGATGCAATTCTTGTTGCATGGCAACTAATATACAAGTTTCAAATCTTAAAGATAAGATCAAATATTTTAGATTTCCTATGTACTATGCATGCAACCAATCAAATAATTGTAATGCTAAAGAGGAAAAATAGATGAATCTTAGACGTAGATTCATACCTAACCCTAAGTCATGAAATTTTTTAAAGAGGGATGAAGCTCCATAATTCAAGAATTGAGAAGGAGATGAATGATAGAGTGAAAGAGAGCAAAGAAAAAAAGGGTGAAGAGTACATTCAAGGTGACTTAGTAAAGTAGGGGAATTGTTAGATCAGTTAACAATATAATAGAGTATCAACATTTCATATAGAATCATATCATATCAAAGAGGATCAGATTAGAATGGACTGAATATTGATCTAAAATCAGCAATTGAAGATTGTAAGTGATTAGGTCAAGACATTCTACTACATTTTCTAGCAATTGTATTAGGAGAATGAAAATCCTATGAAGATAGGTTGGTTTAACAACCATTTTGTAAATCCTTAAATAGGGTGACATTCCAAGTGAATGTTTTGTAAATCCTTTAGAAAGGTACACTTTTAATAGGGTGTTGGAGCCTTTAATAGGGCAAAGCATTGCTAATGGTCAAACTTTGTAATCTTGACAAGTTACATATTGCAGTGATAAGTTGTGGGTGTCATGCCCACCCTTATTTTACCTTCTCATTTTGGAGGGTTTCTGGGTGATCAAATATTGTGTTATCTATTTTCATGCATGCCTTTACTTTCATGTTAATTAGAAATGTTACATGCATGTAATGATTTTAGTTAAAATTTTTATAGTTTATAGTTTAATACTTTTGATTCACCCCCCCTCAAAAGTATTCTTCCCAATTGTAAATTCCAACATGAAGTTGAGGCTCAAAATGATTAGCTTCTTCTATCTTATTATTGTTAGAGTTTTAGGTGACTCTACAACATTCCGAGGATCAAATGAAAGACCAAGATAACTTCCACAAGAGATTGGAAAGACAATTGCATGAAGATGCAAGAATGCTATTATTGATAATGGAATTGATTGACATCCAATGGACTAATTTCAAATGTACATAATAGGCCTCCTTATATAGGAGAGGTGATAAGAGATAATGATAAGGAGAAGATAAGCTATCACCCACATAGGGTGGAATCACATGTCAACAAAAGGTGGATCATCCTCCATTATGCAATGAAGTATGTGCAATGATGAGGATGATAATGTGATAAGTGCACTAAAGGTGGAATGAGATAACAACTATGACCACCTAGAGTGGAATTCTCCTACACCATGTGTTTAATTGAGGTGCATACTCCTAAGTGTTTCAATCAAAAACTAATATGAAATGCATAATCCTAAGTAAACTTAAGTAAGTTTAATTAGTAAATATTTAATTACACCAACACCCCCCCTTAAGTGCAACTTAGGGGAATGCACTTAAACTCATAATACAAGATGGATCGCTGCTACTAGGCCATTTTGGGTACCCATAGACAATATTTAATGCAATACATGAAATGTTATCTCTCATAAAGTGGAAAAAGAGAGAAAACCTCATAGGAAAAACCCTCCTCCAAAAAGAGAGATGAAAACAAGATGCATGGATGGATGGAGTACTCAAGACCCCCAAAAAATTGCATACATCATGTATATACAAAGAATGATCCCCCCATAGGAAGGAAATAAGTAGACATGGTATCCCCCCCATAATGAAGAAGCTCCAATGTAGATGAAGAGTACCTACAAGAAAAATATAATCAAATGCCTACAAGAATCATGTCTCTCCTTAGGAAGAGATAAATACATCAAATGATGAAGAAGCCACTCCATGTAAAAAATGAGGAAGGAGGAAGAAGGTCTCCATGTATGCATCTATGAAGACTGAATAAGTGTCTCCAAGCTCAAAGATTCTTTCACACCATCAAGCTAACTTATGAGATGTGAAAAACCAAGAGAACATGAAGAGTTGGGAAATCCAATCTCCAAAGAAGGTGAAGAAGTATCTCAAAGAGAAACCCCCTTGAATGCATTAACCAAATTTGCATTATGAGACTCATCTAAAAGAGCATCTAGGAATTCATCCCACACTACAAGTTCTGAAGCATAAAGATCATCCTACTAAATAGTAGAGCTCATGTCTAAAGAAGCAGGAGGTGGAGGAGTAGGAAGTTTAACACTTGTCTAAAGAACAAAATGATTCAAGTGTCCAATATTATCCTCAAATGAATTATTCACCCTTGATAAAGGTTTAGGTACATCATGAATATCATCATCATTATCAAAAAAATATGCAAAAGAATACAAGAATGATGTATGATCAACAACTCCCCTAGCTATGACATATCTAGTCTCCATGTTCCTAATATAGACATAATTAGGAGTGAACTCAACAATTTTACCTTGTGCCCCATGACTAATTTGGTAAATGGAAAGGATATTAGTGGTTAAGGATGGTACACAAAGAACATAATTAAATGTACCCTATCCCATAGGAATAGAATGTTTCCCACAAACCTTCATGTATGTATTATTACCCATCAATATAGGTAGACAATTACAAGGATCAATAGAAGAAAAAATATCCATAGAAGATGCCATATGATGTGATGCAGCTAAATCAAGAAGCCATTTACCTTGCTCAAGATGTGTGGAAGCAATGAGTACTTGTCCTTTATCTTTGGATGATGATGTGGATGTAGTAGCTACCTGATATTGAGAAGAAGGAGAAGACACTAATGAGGACAACTAGATATTATTCTTTTAAAGAATGTGAGTGAGCTCATCAATCTTCTTATGGAAGTATTGATGCTCATCATGTGCTAACTTTTTGCAATAAGCACATTTATCTCTCTTTCTTCTAGATGATTCCTCTCTTGAAGAGGACTTGGATTCAATATTATGTTGTAAACAAGAGTCATCACCTTTTTCATGTTGCTTAGGATCCTTGTGTTATTTATTTCCCTTTCCTTTGGGAGCCTTTGAAGAGGAGTCATTTGCAACCAACACTTTATACTTTGAAGGCTTCAATTGACCCATGTGTGCTAACTTTACTTGTTCCCTTGTGAGTTAAGCTACAAATTCATCAAGAGAAGGCACTTTGTATGCACTACTGGGAGTATCCATAGTAGCATAGAATGTGGAAACAAAGATTAAATATTCAAGACATAGCTTGGAAAGAATAGATAATATCAATTACTCATTATCTTTAGTCATACCATAATTAGAAAGCTCCAATCTAATAGAACTGAACATAGAGAAAAATTCTTGAATATTGTCAAAATAACTTGGACTTAGACCTATAAGCTCATTCTCCAATTTGAGTTTTCTTATTCTATCAAGTTTACCAAAGATTCCTTCCAATGTAGTCCAAGCATCATGAGGATGTGCGCAGGATGCAATATGATATAGAAAATCATTGGAGATGGTAGATCTAGGAGAGCCAAGTGCTTTATCCCTTCTATCAAACCATTCCCTTCTTTCTACAACACTTGTAGCTAGTTCTAGATCTTGTCCAAGAATCGTTATAAGCAATCCAATACTCATCAACTAATTAGAAACTGCTTGTTTCAATTCATGATAGTTATATGGAGGGAGCAATGTAACTTTTACAAAATCCATAATGAAATCAAATGGTGACTGAAATCAATTGATAAATCTTTCAAATTACTGACTCAATTAAGAAAATTGCAATCCAAGAATTCACCAAGTGCAAATATAGCCAAAAAGGACCTATTTTTGAAAGTGACATGCCCACTCCAGATCACTGAAATCTAATTATAGATCTAGAAAGTAGAGGAAAAATCATGCACTCTCAAAAAATTGCACCTAAAAATGTTACTGGATGTGCCCAACAAAGCCTTGAAATTTGCAAAAAATGGGATTTGTAATTTTCTCAAAAAGTTAGAGACAAAGATCCAAACTCACTTGCACTATTGTGTAGCTTGTGAAATTCTACCCCAAAACAAAAAAAAAATTACTTGGAAAAAGGAGTCCATATGAGGTAGATATTGTTGTTTGAAAATAGCCTATGAAATAATTTTTTCTGAATCGCCACCACCACAACTTCAAAAATCAAATGGCAGTACATTTGGCCTTAGAGGTTTGATTAGGATAAAAAAAAATTCAATTCAGTAGTTTTTGGACCTCCTCTATATGATGCCAACCTCTGATTTGAGCTAGCAATCTCTAATTTTTACCTGCAATAGAAGGTCACAAAATATGACTCCTAAAATCTCTTTCAAATTGTGATGTCCAAATTGCCAATGTTGCACCAACAATAAGTCAAGCCAAGATTGCACTTCTTGACAAGAGGTCTTCACACCATGAGAGCTTTGATACCATGTTAGAGTTTTATGTGACTCTACAACACCCTTAGGATCAAATGAAAGACCAAGATAAATTCCACAAGAGATTGTCAAGACAATTGCATGGAGATGCAAGAATGCTATTATTGATAATGGACTTGATTGACATCCAATGGATTGATTTGAAATGTACATAATAGGCCTCCTTATATAGGAGAGGTGATAATAACCAATGATAAGGAGAAGATAAGCTATCACCCACATAAGGTGGAATCACATGTCCACAAAAGGTAGATCATCCTTCATTATGCAATGAAGTATGTGTGATGATAAGGATGATAATGTGATAAGTACACTGAAGGTGGAATGAGATAAAAACTATGACCACCTAGAGTGGAATTCTCCTACACCATGTGTTTAATTGAGGTGCAAACTCCTAAGTGTCTCAATCAAAAACTACTATGAAATGCATAATCCTAACTAAGCTTAAGTATGTATAATTAGAGAATATTTAATTACACCATCAACTATCATAGATAATGTATCAAGAGAAGAAGATTGATTAATGTCATTTGATAAATGTAAAGATAAATGATTAGTGTATATTTGTAAATTTTGATTAGGAGGTACATTATATTTATTTATACTATAACCTCAACATCAACATATATAGGATTAGAATAGATAACATATTGAATATGATTTTTCAATGCATAAAATTTTTGAGCATCATGACTCACTTGATGATGGTATTGACAAATTTGTTTGGACCAAATGACTTAGTCATTTATTTTCTAGTGTTAATAGGATAGATAAGAAGAAGTTTGATAATGCTAGCATGAATCAATTTAGTGATCACCACAAGTAAAGGTTTAGATAAAGGAATGTAGTTAAGATTATGATGATATAAATAGGAAAATGTAGTTGTACTTTTTATGTAGAGGTCACTTGATCAATAACTATGTTGGTTGACTTAGTGATTTTGATGACATTTCTAGGCATGGAAAGCTTGTTTTGATTGTCAACAATGTCACTCTTACTAATAGTAATAGGAGCCATTGGAGTAGAGATCTCAAGTTGGATCACTTATAACTAATAATGATGAAGCACTACACAAGGATATGAAAAGGAGGTATACTTAGTAAGAATAGCCTTATTTTTAATGTCTTTTTGAAAATTAGAAATAAACATGCGTTGAATATCATAATTAGGAACATGATAAATTATTGAATATACTAATAAAGTCACAAACTTTTTCTTCAATTTTTTTTTTTTGAAATGCATAAAATTAATCAAAAAAATTGATAGCTCATATTGTTTTGAAATTTTTGAATGAAAGCATTGGCAAGTGTTTGAAATGAATCAATGGAAGGAGGGGGTAAAGAGAAATACCATTACAAGGCCTTGTCCCTAAAAGTGTGTGTGAATAAATTAGCCATAAGCTTATAGTTATGATAAAAATCACCACATATAGTTTGGAAAGTCCTAACATGAATCATAGGATCAACCTTACCATTGTAAGTCTCAAGATAAGGTATCTCAATAATTTGTGGTATTATAACATGAGTGATGTCTAAGGAAAGGGGATTAGTAATATCACATGTAGGAATGTTGTACATAGATTGAGTGAATTGAGACACTTCTTGTTGAAAATTGGTGATAGTTTGAATTAGGCTACTAATGGTATGATTAGAAGACATAATAATACATATAGAAATATTGAATGTGTTAGGGAAATTGTAGGAAGAAGAAGGAAGATACAAATATGTTGGAGGAAGATTGGAAGTAATGGGAAGATGGTTGGGGTATGTTAAAGGAAATTTAATATATGAAGGTAACCAAGGAGTTATGGAACTAGGAGAAACACTCATGGGAAGGGAAGGGTTAGGAAGAACAATACTTAGAGGAGTGGATACTAGTGTAGAATTTATCATGATAGGTTATGCATAAGTAGGAGTTCTAGGAAGAGTAGTAGGAATTAGAATGGAGGATAAATAGTTGTAGGAGTGTATCAAAACTCTTGAGTATATTCTATTAAAGGATTAGGATAAGTATTAATAAGGTGAGATATTCCATGCAAGATAGTGATCTTATTCTCATTGTGAGTGATAAGCTTCTTAATACCCTCAATAGTGACAACACTATTGGTGTTTTAATTCTCTTGTAAAAGCCAATTTAAAAAAAATTAAAGTCATTACAGATCTTATTAACTTGAGAATGAGGGACTCTTAAGGCTTCATCTTCATCATGCGAAGAGAGAGAAGATTTATTCTCTATTGTAGGATTGAGATCTTAATAAAAAATAATTTTGACATCATGAGTACTAGGGGGAAAGAATAACCCATTAGTCTATATCTTCACCTAATGAGAATGGTATAGGTTGGACTTAATGTAATTATGCTTATAAAAGGGAAGATCAAAAAAGGAAACTCTAATGGGATCTATTCATAAAAATATGAATGTAGGAATGAGTATACAAAGAAAAGATCTAACCATGCACCAAATAATAGCTAGATCTAACTCCATGATCAATAAGAAGGAGCACTACAACATTTGGGTCAAATTGTGATGGTAATTTGTGACATGATATAACTTGTGTTGATTTTCATGTTTTTTTTTTCAATTCTCCCTAACATCATTGCAATGATGACGATGGAATTGCACTTGTGATGCCCCCACGAGCATAACCAAGAAAAAAAGAAAACATGAAATAAATCATTTTTTATTTGTTTTGATTGTGGAAAGCTACGTATGAAAGAGGTGGAGAGCTCCAAATGAGGGTGGAGACCTATTAACATTGTTTTTCCCTCATGATTGGTACATTTGGTTGTTTTTCCCTCGTGATCTTTGCATTTTATTGTCATGCCCTTACTCTATAATTTCACTATCATGTTGTGCCCTTGATCTATGATTTCATTATCATGTCATGCCCTTGCTCTGCAATTTATTAGTCGTGCCATGCCCTTGTAATCTATGTACCCTTTCTCTAAAATTTTCTTCAAGGTGCAAGAAGAGGTACATATATATATATATATATATTTTAAAATATTTTGCTTGTAAACATGCATGTCTTTATATTTCCTTCTAAACATGTATATATTTATATAGTTAGATAGATCTCTTTTAAGGTGTTTATTACATATTATCTCGCAATAGAAAAATGATCTAGTTGCATACATATTCCATAATCAAAATAATAAAATAATAAAACTCACTCAACCCATGCTAAGTGACTTACCTCAAGATCCTACACACAAATAATGTAGACCGCAAAAAATGAGCAGAGTTTGCAAGAAATTTTATAAAAACATATCATAACCAATATTTTTAGAAAGAAACAAGCCATAACACAATTGAGTTGGTCTAGTTGCTGATTATCTAGATTGATTGCAAATTCCTATAGAACTGTCATAAAATTAAATACATATTCCAAAATCCAAATAATAAAACAATAAGTCACTTACCTCAAGATCCTACACAAAAATAATGTAGACCACAAAAAATGGGTAGATTTCACAAGAAATTTTACAAAAACATATCATAGCAGATATTTTTAGAAAGAAACAAGCCATAAAATAGTTGAATTAGTCTAGTTGTTGATTAGCAAGGTTGATTACAAATTCCTATAGAACTATCATCAGATTAGGTACATATTCTAGAATCCAAATAATAAAACAATAAAACTCACTCAAACTATGCTAAGTGACTTACCTCAAGATCCTGCACAAAAATAATGCAAACCACAAAAAATGGGCAAAGTTCACAAGAGATTTAGAAAAAAACATATCATAGAAGATATTTTTAGAAAGAAACAAGATATAACACAATTGAATTGGCCTAGTTGTTGATTAGCTAGGTTGATTACAAATTCTTATAGAATTGTCATCAGATTAGGTACATATTCTAGAATCCAAATAATAAAACAATAAAATTCACTCAGCCCATGCTAAGTGACTTACCTCAAGATCCTACACAAAAATAATGCAGACCATGAAAAATGGGCAGAGTTCACAAGAAATTTTACAAAAACATATCATAGAAGACATTTTTAGAAAGAAACGAGCCATACCACGGTTGAATTGATCTAGTTACTGATTAGATGGGTTGATTACAAATTCTTGTAGAATTATCATCAGATTAGGTACATATTCTAGAATCCAAATAATAAAATAATAAAACTCACTCAACCTGTGCTAAGTGACTTGCCTCACATAGTGTCATGCTTAAAATTTACAAGGCAAAAACACAAGTTCATTTTTTAATTTAAACTACCACTAGTATTACTATTATTATTACTATTATTATTGTTGTTTTAGTTTCTAGGTCTAAACAGACAATTAAATTCCATTTACATTTCTTAAGGATATATGGTTGGTTATTGAAGATAATGTACTAGTGTCAAATGGTGTGTGATAGTTTTACAAGAATGTCTAACATGGGTTGATTTAGTTTGATTGATTTAACTATAGCTTCATGATTACAAGGGTAGGTCATCAAGTTGAAGAGTTATTTAGGGTTTCTAAATTTTTTGGGTAAAATTTAATAAAGTTGGTTTCATAGGTTTTCACTTCCTGACATGAGGATGGGAACCCACCTCAACATGGTCACAATTGGGCTTAATCCTAGTTAGCGGTTCAATTGATCTTGCTTAATTACATCAAGTTGGATGTCATTTAACTTGAACAACATCAAGGATTCTGTTAGGTCTTAATCAATACCATATGCTTATTGCAATATACTTGGTCACTTCCCTAGATGCCTAGATCTACAACAAAAGATAGCCTAATGACTTAAAAATTACTTGACTTTGATAATTAATGTAACCTATTAAAACTAAATGAAACATTAATTTAATACCCTATGCTAATTGCAACATTAAATTCATCCTCAACATATCCCTAATCAACTATCAAGTTGTCTATACCCACTCCAACCCATAACACCTCCTAACATCTAATAACCACAAGGTTACTAACCTAAGCCCCCTCCAATTTATTATTTTAGAGGATGATACTCAATAAAATTACAATACACAAATCATACTTATGTAGCCTAATTCCAAAACTATACACATTTAAAAAGCAACATACTTTACCTTCTCCATCTAACACATCACCCTGACCAATAATTAAGAGCCTTTAACTCTCCACCATAAAATATAGAATTCTAAATATCAATTACAAAAAAAAAGTGTAATTCTAATTCCAATTATCTTGCTAACAATCCCCCCTTAATAGAATACATACAAAACCACTTATCAACTACTTTGTTTAAATTACACTATTAACTATCTTACTTATTTACATTAACATATCTAAATCCAACTATAATAATATAGAGATTTTACATCTTCACACATATAAATTTAACCATACAACCTGATGGTGACTTAAATAGATTTAACTTCTAGTGTCATAGTCTATACATATCGAGACTTTATAGAAGTAACTTATTTTGATAACCTATATGTTCTCCTCTAGGATGTCACATGACATCTTACATTAAAATTTTATTTCAATATACTACTTATTATTTAACCATTAGATATTATTAATAATTATACCAACTTAGATAACTATGCTTCTTTGATAGCCTACTAATTCTATTATAATATATTCATAACCTATCTCACCTTATTTGCATTTACTTACTAGTCCCTAAAATAATCTTCCTACAAGCTACACATCATACCACAACATATATTACTACTTCCTATAGTGGTTACCTTTTCAATCTCATGCCCCTACCTTTATTAATTCCCTTTCTATTAAATTTCATGTGTCATGAATAACATACTACTAAACTAATCTCAACACTAACTACACTACTAACATGTATACTACTAACATTACTGTTGTGGTCCCACAATGCACACCCCATTCCCTGCCAGGAATGGGAGCCCCCTACTTTTTTTGAGTCCTCTAATTTGTGATTCGGGATTCAAGAAAATGTTAGAGTCAAAAAATAAAAAAGTTAAAAAAAATCAAAAAATCGAAAGGACAAAAAATAAAAAAAGACCCAAAAAAATTAATAAAAAAATCTAAAAAGGATATAACAAATATAAAATTTAAATTTTTTTTTATAAAAATGCACCTACGAACTTGCGCAGGGGTGAGCTGTGCACCCTGTGGGTTGGCACAACTATAAAGCCCCCCTCCCCCCCCCCCCACCTTCCAAAGTTTCATTATTTCCAAACACTTTTCCAAATCAACCGCACTCCACACTAAGGTATGAGGTTGAACATTGCACTCTGCATGCCAAAACCTACCATGCACTCCATGTGCCAGACACATGTCACACTACACTCCCCCACGTGCACAACACAATGCACCATGCCACACGCATAGTGCAAACTACCGCACTGCGTTCCTATGCACACGCTGGGGAACATGTTGCACCGCATGTCTAAATCCACTCTGTGCTCATTGCACCCAAAACACTATGCACATTCCATGCATGCCACCAAGCCGCATACCCACCATGTGTGCCACCAAGCTGTGTGCTCGCCCCACCATGTCATGTGCCCACAAGCGAGCCTCGCACTGCTCACTAGCATGCATAGTGCACCACACACACACCACAAAGCACTACTTACCTTTTCCCTAGCACCACACGTGTGCGCTACCAAGCCACGCCATGCATAAAATTTAGTTAAAAATTTTAAAATGAAAAAATATATATATATATATATATATATATATAATATAAAATAAAAATAAAATTAAAAATAAAAAGAATAAAAAAGAAAAAAAGAAAAATAATAATAATAAAAAATATAGTATAACTAAAAGACACTGAAATCAGGCATTTGGCTTTTTTTTTTTTTTTCATTTTAGTAAATAGAGGAATAATTTTGTTTTTTAATTCTTAGTCTTACATATTTTTGAACTAATAAACATTTTTTCTTGTGTCGTGTAGCTATTATGGCATCCACTTCCAGAGAGAAAATGGCATTGAAGCCTGTTGTATTCAAATTCCAAGGGTGTCATCAAAGTAAAGGTTTCAAGATGATTATGTAGAAATCAGAGATACTAAATTGGGACACACAGACTTGGGAGAATTCCTTAGAATCTACAACAAACCCACTGAAAGATCTACACTAGTATCCTCATTGATTCATTCTAGGTTGGTGAGTGTAGCCTCACATCCTATATCGGTGCAATCAATAGAATTGATTATGACTTTAGCACAACACTTTTTCCCTGATGAGAGGGTGTTTAAGAGAGTGATAGGAGAAGTGGTACTAGACTTATGACCCAATAACATTGAAAGGGTCTTCCATCTCCCAAGGGTGGATCAATTCATCAGACTCTCTTATGAAGCAATAGAAAGATGGTACATGGAACACCAGAAAGAGGCAACAAAAATCATCCAATCCTCCTACCTCATTGAGAAGACTCCTTTGGAAAGGATCACAGGGAAGGTAGAAATGACTAGGGGATACATGAAGGAAGATATTGGCTATTCCATCATCCTTCTTAACAGAGTCATGGGTTTACCAACAGTTGGCCACCTCAGCACCTTCATGGTCAACTTCATTGAGACAATCAAGATGGCAAGGATGTTGCTGGACTGGGCAACCACACTAAGTGAGAACTTGTGTGAGCAATTGGGAATAGTTAAGGAGAAGAAGAAGTTCTATATGACTTCTTATATGGTTTATCTTCTTGCAACAAGGGCAACAAACTACCTAGGTTTGTACAAGAGAGGTAGTATGCATGATCCTAACACCTGGCCCTACATCATCTGCCCTCAACTAGTGAAGAAAAAACTCTCGACATAGAGCAAGGAACATAGAATCATGAATGAAGCATTCATCTTTGCGGTCATTTGATTCATTGAAGGTGATTATGCAAAAAGGTTATCTGATGAGGAAAAAGCATAGATAATAGCTCTTGGGGCCTACTTCATCTAGTTCAAGACATTCACATATCTATGGGTAGTTGGTGCCACTATCAACCCCAAGAAGCTCCCCAGTTATCCAAATGACAAACTAGTGTTATTGGATATTTTTGGTAGATTGAATCTACATATGAGAGGGTGAAAAGAAAAAGGAGACCCTGTTGGACATGACCCCTAGTCCTTGGACCATACCAAGTCAAGCAAAAGCAAGATATTCCATCCTTTGAGTTGGAATGGGAGAATTATCCCCTCGAAGAGTAAAATTCCCCTAAGCTCTATTTTGATAATATTAGGAGAGTGGAGAGTTTGGCAGACAAAGAGTTCCATCATGAAGATGCCGTAGAAGATCATTGGATGAATGCCACAAATGACTACAATGTTCGCATAAGGGACTATTGTAGGATGACTTTGTATCTAGTAGAGAAGGCTCTCAAGCTAGATATCTCCAAGGAAATAAGGTAGCAGGATTCATGGGAGCTACTGCACCCCCTATTCAAAATAGACAAAATAAGAGAGAGGCCCATTATGAATGTCGAGGTTTTTTTTTTTTTTTTTTTTTTTTTTTTAAATGCGCCTGGTAAACTTTTTAACGTGACCGGTAGCGCTGGCGCGACACGCCCATCGGTACCACCAACGCTTTGACCTGGAGCTATGAACCAGTGAGTCCACAAATGGGGGACCTCATCCCCATGAGGTTTGAACCTGGATGGCAAGGATAACAACGCAACAACTTAACCATCACAACATGCCACTATTGGCATTATGAATGTCGAGGTTGATAGGGAGGAGGGCGATGATATTAATCATCAGGCAAGGCATGTAATTAGAATGATAAAGGATTAGATCAAGAAGCCTTTTCAACTTGATCCAATACTCGACATTGTAATCTTTCATGCTCAAGCCCACCCTGAGAAAGGTGGAGGGAGGAAAGTTACAATTCCTACCTTTGCAGCCTAGTCTCCCATCAAGCTAGACATAGTATACCAACTTGACCACCCGGTTGGATAGTATCATCCTCCAAAGAGGAAGGGAAAGAAAAAAAGGAAGAGGACCTCCCCTTAGAGGATTCAAATAGAACAAGGTGAAGCGCAAGTACCTCCCCAACAATAGGAAGAGAGTGTATAAGAGTTTGAGGATATTGGTGTTCCCCAAGTCTAGGATGACCCTCAATTACCTCCCTTTATGCCTATCCAATTAGAAGAGGGAGAGAGTTAGCAAGTTCCCATTCCTCATTTGCAAGAAGAGCCAACATCCCCTTTCTACCTCCACAAAACAAGAGAGGATTAAAATCTGAATGAAGAAAAGGAAAAGGGTGACTAGGAGAATGGTGCCTTTTTTGTCTGTTCCCAAGACCATTTTGAAAGGGGAAGAGGAAGAAGAAGAGGAGACAGATGAAGAAGAGGATCTACCCTTGTAGAAAAGAACCTAGCTAGCCAAAGCCACCAAGGAAGAAAGGAGAAGAAGTACCACAGGCATATTTCCATCCACCCAAGCAGGACCCTTGGAAGTCTCTTCTTCAAAAGATGAAGTACAAAAATGGGTGGATAAGCAAAGTGAAAAAGGTGATGACATTTTCAAAATGTCAGATTTTGATTTTATGTTCATTGATATAGAACTAGTTGGGGATAAGATAAAGGATACCTCTATAAGTGAACCTCAACAAGAAGACTAGACGCAATTGCTACCAGATTCACAGGGTCCTGATCTTATTCCCCCATCTCCACCACAAGTCATGGTGGTAGATAAGGGCTCGGTTACTTCTCCACCCCAAAGTTTAGAAGAGGAATAGATTTAGAAGGAACCATCATAGGGGGAAGAACCTAAACAAACAATAATTGATGAAGTGTCAAAGGAGGGACAAATAGTTGAATGTATTCAACCACCTTCCCAAGATACTGAGGTGTAAGCTACAGGGTCCACTAAGATTGAGACTACAGAAGAAGAACTATCGTAGAGGGAAACAACTCCGAGGAGGAGTGATAAGGGGAAGGAGGTAGTAGAACACACCCCTTCATCCTTGAGAAGGTGGTCTTCAGCTAAGCACATCCCAAGATGGCTCCAAAAGGAAATAATGAGGAGTATTAGACCTCAATTTTATGCTTCGAAGGAAGACATTTTTAAGATTACAGAGATTTTGAATAAACTTGAGTCCCCATCACATGAGGCAAGACCATTGATGTTTGTCACTAGTACACAGAACCAAGAATTGTTCGTGCAAGTGGTCATTCCCCCTAAAGACATGGATGTAGAGAGCCTTGGTGCCAATAATTATCAACTCGAAGAGACCATGCTTGGGATATCTACATGGGATACAGCCTGATTAATGGTGACCATGGGAATTAAAGAAGTCTTAAAGAGCATGGGGCAAGATGAGGTCAAACTCTAGACACTTCAAAGGTAGATAGAGATCCTAAAGGGATATTTGGCCGAAGTGGTTGTTCCTCTTGATCCTGAGCACCTCGAGGACACATTGAATATCATTCTTAGAGAAGGGGGAGCTATGTGTATGTATCCATTTTTAAAACCCTATCAATAGTAGTGGGAAAGTTTTGAGGAGAAAGTTATTTTGATTATCATAAGAAATTTGAAGTTACTGCATGCTACACAGGAGAACATGAATAAATTCATAGCAATTTCTAAGTAGGACTTCAACATTATGGATGAAGTAAGGGCCTAGAGTAAGGATTTACAAACTCTGCAAGCCATAAAGGGGCAAAGGTACCAGGTTTTGATTGATGTATACATAGGAGAAGAGTTAGATATGATTGATGATTGGATAGAGAAAATAGCAGATAGCAATAAAGTAATGGAAACATTACATGAAGAGAGCTTTCCATGCATCGAGAATGCATTCTAATGGTAGCTTAACTCTGACAAACACCCTATGGAGGATTAGCTTCCAATTTTGGCACTTCTAGAAACTTCCACTTCGACTCAGAGCTTTCTCATTCTCTCTTCTCTCAAATTTCTTTGTTTACTCATGCATCCAATTAATGGAGAAAATATGGGTGGAGTCCTACTTAGTACCAATTATATTGTAGTTTGTATATAATTAGTTTATTTTTTTAATTAAAAGCATTTTATTGCATGAATAATATCTCTCACTCTCAACACAAATTGAGTAGATGATTTTTTATAAATACCCCATTGTAATATGTAATGAGGGCCACTGTTATTTTGTAATAAAATTATGCTTTTGGTGCTCACATTTGGAGTGTAGTGATTCTTGCTTGAATGTGTCATTGTTTTGTGGATCTATTTTCATGGAATTGTGATTGAGCCAGAGGTTTATTGCTTCATTTCTAGTTGTCCATTTCATTAGTTTTGGTGTTTGTTATGGTATTGACGATTTTTTCTGCATAACTAGCTTAAGAAGAAATAATCAAATTGTTCTTGCATAAATTTTCATCTTGCGTGAGTGCACTTTCTATGGCCTTGTGATTTGATGAAAGGTGAAACATCATACACTCATTAAGTTTCTCACCAATGATTGTATCCATGGAACTAGGGAAGTGTTGCTCCCTCTTTCATTGGTTATTTATCGATCTCTTTGAAAGCTTAATTTGTAGATGTATTGTTCTCCATAAATTATGTCCATTAGGGAATTTCAATTTCATATTATTTACTTTTAGGCATAGTTAGATTGCATTCATCAAAAAAACATAAAAAAGACAAAAACATAGTTTGCTTGCATGTTTTATTTTGAAGTAGTGTGAAGATTCTTTATCTCATCTAAAATCAAAACGAACCAGCAAAGGCCTCCTTGTGAACAATCAAATTTATCTTCAACTGAATGGATTGTAGTAGGTCACAATGTCAACCCAAAACCTTGGAGTTGATTCACAAAATTAGCTTTTCAAGAGAAGAATTTGCAAGAATTCTTGATGTTTAGCATCGTGTACAATGACAGCTCAATTATTAACTACGAACTGATTTTAATTCTACACACCCACTAATTCCTAAGACCTAAACTCCACATCAAGTGGCTCACCCCTACTACTCATGACTCTCCCTCCTCATTCCCCACATGCCCCAAGACCTCCTTACTACCAATGTAGAGGTGGCAATGGCCTAGCCATGTGGCCCTTGAGCCAAGCACTAAGGATAGGAAGGCACATTTTTTTTTTTGGGAGTCGTTGAGAAGGTGGGGTCCACTTCCCACCTTCCATGTAACTTTCTATGTGGGCACTCTTCTCCATACTACCAAGTGATCTCTCCTCCATGACTTGATGGTGATGGTGGTCCCATCCAGTCATGTGATCTCATGAAGCCATTTTTATAGAGTATTTTCGAATAGGGAGCATAGGTTTTTTTAAATTCATTTATTATATTGTAAGATTATTTTAAAATTGTGAGCACTTTTTATGACCAATGGTATGGAACTTTAAAATTATTTTTTTATTTTATGGTCTCTTTCACTTGTCACCTCATGTTCCACCATGAACATTGTTAAAATAGGTTTTATTTCTTATTTACCTTTATTTAGGGAATTGATGTTATGGGACAACTATGGAAAGGTTACAAGGAATATTCTTAGTACTAAATATTGGTCTGTAACTGGGAGGGGAATTATTTCCTCTCCCATACAATTTCTAGAGAGCTTATTTTGCATGTACAAACTTGTTTGCTTATGCATTTGGCTTTTTGGTGCTATGAGTCCTACTCTAGTCATATTCTTCTATTCCACCAGTTGACATCAAAATTGATGGATAGTTAGTTTGATGTGAGCATTAACATTCTAAGAAGTATGTCTATAATGATAAATCTATTAAGATCACTTGAAATTACAAGACTATAATGCTTGAAACTTATTAACTACTTCATACAAGTCACTTTCTTTGCTACATCAAATTTTATGTCTTTCTTTTGTACAAGATAAATTATAACATCTATTAATTCAAACCTTATTATGAAACTTTAAAATGAATTATTTGTTGAAAATTAGATTTATTATTGAAGTACTCTTCATGTACAAAAATATCTAGCTAAAATTCCCTTATCTTATTGCCTAGTTCGTCATGAGCATGATTCACTTATGCCTAATCAATCCTATGAACATGAAACATGAGGAACTACCTAATTTAGAGTGATTCTTCTATACTCCAACTATATAATCAAGGGAAATATTCAATTCTTATCAATACATATAAATGCAATCTCTACCAATGTGTCAATTCACATTTCCACAGCCCTATATTGGTAACATGGAATCCTCCTTTACATCAATACAAATAACATGGGAAATTTCTCCATCATAAATGCAATACACCAAAGGCAAGGTCTCTTTCATGCTCCATCAACACATTGGTGGTCACACCAAACTTCTTTATTTGATACAATGAGCACAAAACTGCAAAAAAAAACATGAAACCAAGAACCATGGAGGCTCACCTCCCAACCAAGGCCTCCAAAGAGGCCAGACACCAAGCTGGGGAAACAAGGCTCAGATATATTACACTCAAGCAATAATAATGCATAAGATATGACATTTCAACATATATAAACTCCCTTTGAGGTTTAATAGAATGATTCACCATTGGAATCATGGGTGAATGTGGGCTCTCCAAAGAGGAGAATTCCATATCCACATACATATATATATTTGCAATTGCACAATTCCTCTTCAAGGCTATCAAAATACCTCCTCCTCATTACATCAATACACTTATACCTCCCATAATAGAGATGTCTCTTCATGGCTATCAAACAAGGCATATGGCTTCAATAGAACCCATACTCCATGAACAAAAAAACCCTGTCCAAGAGGAGAATCTCTCAACTTTAATTTTGTGCCCAACTAACCCCTTCACCCAAGGCATCTCTTCCCTCCCAAGGGTGAGTGAAGCCTTAACACCCATTAACATTCATACACAAAAAAAAAGAAAAATTCCAAGAGAGATTCATCACAAAAAATGGCACATACTCACAATCCAAAACACAAACACACTACATGGATTTTAACACAAAATGAACAAGATCAATATCATTGAGCAAGTGCAATGAGAGTTATGGAATGGGCACCAACCTTGGTCCAAGATAAAGGCAAGAATGAAGGTTGTTGCAAAGCTTCCTTCTCCTTAGGCCCTCCTCCTTCCAACCTCTAATTGTCTCTATACTTAGGGAGTGGTTAACATGCCACTAGTTTGTCCAAGTCCCCTAAAAAAGACTCCCCCACTATCTCTTTTTGGCATAGAACATCAAGCCTCTATCTCTACGATTTTGTCCCTACCAAACTTTTTACTTTTCACTAATAGGGAGGATGGGCATAGACTGATAGACAACTCAATTTTCGAATTATTGGAAGAATACATTGGTTAAAGGGTCCCCTAGGCTAGCTAAGCAATACAATGGTCAAATTTTGGCCCCTAACATGTCATGATAACATATGGGTAGCTTTTTTTCACAAAAATGGCACTTTGGGACAACATATTAATCCTCTAAAATCTTTTTCAAGTCTGAATTCGAGCTACCCCTTGATGGTGACCCATTCTATCCTTTCTCCAAGTGGATTTTCTTAAATATTTTGATAGGCATTAGTTTAAGGTTAAGTGTTTCCATTACCAAAACCCTAGGCAACATGTCATCAACACATAAATAATTACAAGTGTCAAGTAGCACATTTAAAACACTCTACACATCACCATGACATGTCGCTAATGTATTTGTGAGAGTAAATTTATCACACAAATACAAGCATACATTTATGAAATAAACACATCACAACGAGGCTTTTGAATCTTCCAAAGATTTGCCTTGGCTAAATTGTGTCCACATAAGTTTGGACTTTGTTTCCCCAATAAAATTCCATGGTTCAATTTCCTGCACACTAAACTTAAGCATTAGTAGTCCAATGAAAAACATATAAAAATACATGTGTCTAGCTGCATGACAATTTTAACCTTTCAAAATCACATATTCAAATTTTCATAATTAACCTTTTTTTTCTAATCATTTTCATACAAAAAGCATTCAAAACAATAAAATATCAAAATTTGCATATCAACATTAATCTTTCCTATCATAGTCAAATTAATATTTTGAATCATGTTATATTCCATTTTCTATCATGGTGATGATATGTTGAATCTATACTATTAAGTCAACCAACATCAAAAGTAGTTCTAAATACATATCTTAGGTCAAAATCACCAAAATGTAGACATCATGACTAGTATCCTTTGATTCAATATAGTTTGATTACTAATAGTATCTCGTTATCATTATGAGATAAAAACACATAATAAGGTGCATCAATTATGTCTGGTAACTCAGGAGGTTGCATAGTCAAATAGTTTTCAAAATCAATTATAGAATAAATCTATTACATTTTACTGAACCATAAAATCTATCCTCATGAATATCAACATATCCACCTAATTCTACTTGCACAATAATTGGATTATTTCATTACATCATACTAAGTTATACCATGTAGACCCTCATCTAATTTTGATAACAATTTTCACCTATGATTATTAGAAATGTTCATAAAAGTGCATGTTGATTTATCTTTCCAAAATTCAATTATCCTAATAGCCCATACTATATCATGAAACCATCAACATATTTTTCCAAGCTATGACACCTCAAGCCTATATTCCATAGGTCTTAGCTTATCAACCCTATGTAATTCTTAATATGATACTTAACACAACAAAGACTAAAATGTGCATCAATCCCCAATAAGATACTAGGTTCATATTGGTAAGAAACATACTCAAATCCTAGAACCTACTTACCATCGTTGTATCATAAGGTGTATGATGATAGTATAAACTCACATTCTATACAAAAGAGGAAGAAACATGACATTTTGTCTTTTGACTCTTCCTATATCTAATAATATTCATGTTATTAGGATTATAATAGGATACTGGGGGAAGGGGCCTTACACGCAACATATATTTTTAGAAAGAAACAAGCCATAACCCAGTTAAATTGGTGTAGTTGCTAATTAGTTGGGTTCATTACAAATTCCTGTAGAACTATCATCAAATTAGGTACAATAAAACAAACAATCAGCTTTACCAAAAATGATCTAGCTACATACATATTCCATAACATTGGCCTCCACATCATTTTACTTAGGACCCATTTGGGAATGGGAATACGAATGGAAGATACATTTGTCTATTCTTGAAATCTCTAAATTCTCCATTTGGGTGCAACAATTAGGAATTGGGAATAAGCATACAATAAGAATATGTATTCCATTTATGCCCCAAAAAATGAGTATCTCAATTTCATCTAAATAGGTGGAATTGGAATAATTATTCCCATTGTAGTTTTTTACTTTGTTAAAAAAAAAAATTATTCAGGTCCATAAAAATTGTGCCATTCATTTTCCTCAATATTGGTGCTCAAGCTTCCACTCATTTTCCTGATACTTGCAGAACATCACATGGGTTATCACTTTCATTTTTGTTGAAGCTTTACTTTGGGGTCATATTCACCATTATAGGTCCTATGATTTTTTCTTCTTGTTTGGTATTGGAAATTATTGTTTTTAAACCTTAACAATATATTTGAAGTGAATGTTGTGAGGGTTTATTTCTTTTCCAATTTGCATGGATTGGTGGAAGTTGTAGGAAGTACCAGTAAATCCTCTTTGGGTGTAGACTACATGCTAATTCCAAATTAATGTATGTAATTGTTGACATTGATTTTAGAGTACATCTATGATTAAAAGGTCAATAAATTATACATATTGCTCATGCAAATTTTATTTGTTGATAAAAACTAGGAAAGTTATTTGTTTCCATATATGTAAGTTATTATAATGTCATAACAATTTTTAAATTAATGTATTTTTTTTTGTCTTTGGAGCTACTAAACATACATTTAAATTAGATATATTAAATCCAATTATAGGTGAGGTAATGAGTTTTAATTTTAATTGTGGTGACTAATTATGTATAAAATGATGAATAAATAATACTAGTTTAAGAACTATCTTCTTGTGCAATTAATTATGTGATAATTAGAGTGCTTTCAACATTTTGTGCAATCTAGTAGAGTGTCAGAGGATTAAGTGTACTGAAATCAGCATGTTCACTATATTTAACAATTGATTCAAGATGAGAGGATTCATTGTACAAGCTTACTTAAGAAGTTATTTGTTGTACAACCACTTTCCTTAGTGTTATACTAAGATGATATGGGATTTTCTATGCATCATAAAAACATGGAGAAAGAAATTGAAAATCTATTCTAGAATATATAACAATAGAGAAATAATACAGTTGGGAGAAGCAAGGATTTAGGTTAGTTGAAGGATTTGGGAGATGCATCACTTGCATGCTAGGCATGAAGTACATTACCCAAATTATAACAAATGGTTGGATATAAAGGCTCCATACATTGGTCCAACAATGGAAGCCAACAATGTTGAAGAATAATTGTAGTGAAGATTTGAGTGACATTACCTCTAAACATATTGAGAGAAATTTTGTGGTTGACATTTGGGCCCTTTCAAATGATTATCAAATAGGGCCCTGAGGCACAAATGGCTTGGACATTAATTTGAGCACCCAAGATCGTGATTAAGGACTTCAAACTCATGAGGATGAACTAGGTGATATCACCTCCCTAGCATGGCTATCAAAGTGAATGTGATGGGGAAAAATAATAATATTCCAACCCATTAGGAGTTATCAAGGTAGATATAATATCAACACCATGTTCTTTCTTATGATCTAATAGTTCTTTAGGTGCATTTTCTTGTAAAATATTAATTTTTTTGAACAATTGTAAACTCTTAGAAAATGCATTCTTGTTTTATATTACCATTGACGAGATTCCCTTGAACAAAATCAAATTGAAGAGGCATAAATACACCAATTTTTTCTTTCAAAACCATATGTGAAAATATAAACATTAAGTACAACATGTCCAATATTTTTGTAGATATACACATTAGTTACACCAAATTTTTCTTTCAAAACCATATGTGTAGATATAAACATTAAGTACAACATGTCCAATATTTTTGCAAAGAGACACATTAATTACATCTTTTTTTTCTTTCAAAACCATATGTGCAGCTATAAACATTAAGCAAATGATGCTCCTAATGTAAATGATGCTTCTAGTGATCATGATGATGATGATTATAACCTTTTACTATTTATAATTCATATGTGATGCTAATATTCAGTGTAATTTTATGTATATGTATCATGAATTTTGTATCTAATATAAGACAATTGATTTACTATTGCAAAAACACGAAGCCCTTTCACGAGCATCCCACATAAGCTCATGCATCATCAGGTATAAGTTAGTACATCCCATAGAGATTAATATTTTTTACCATTTGTAAAATATCTCTCTCATTGACACCTATGTCTCTTATTTCATGGAGTCTAGGTGCTAGTGAATAGGTATTTGTCAGATTTGTCTTCCTTGAGTGGGAAAATGTAGGAATGGAAGAAGAAAGTGAGACATTTAGTATGTCTAAATTAGGGAGATCAACTCAAGGTCAAAATATCAGAAAGAAATCCAATAAGTGCTTGAAATTTTTCCTTGCTCAAGGGGGGTCATGTTCTTATGATGATGAGAGTAAAGGTGACTTCGATGTGCCCTAGTTTATGTACAAACATCTACAGAAACAATGGTTCCCCAGTGATCATCCCCTAATAAAAATTTATTTTTGTGTTAGAGAGAGGATATATCACATAGCACCATCCTCATTACATGGTTTGAGCCTATTTTCCATGGATGGAATGAATATCTGTTTCAAAAAAAATGTTGAATTAATGGAGTATGTTAGACCTTGTTGTGATTATAGTATTTGGATGCAGATTGTTAGATATAAAAACGTATGTGTAGGTATGCACTCACAAAAAATTATATACAACAAAGAGTTATTGAAAAAAGTAAAATAGTAGCTATATACATTGATGGAAGGCCAAAAGAATTAGGGAATATTGTAGGTTCTATACATTGTACATGACCTACATCAACTAAGAAGCCACCCAATTACATATTTGAGGTGTGTGAGGGTAATCATGTATTTGTATGTGTGACAAAATTAATATGTGGATGCAAAGAGCTTCTTATTGATTACAATTTGAATCACATAGATACAAACAAAGCCAATATCATGGATGAGGTGGTACATAACTTGCACATTTAAAATCAACTCCAAGCAATGAAGATAAACACACCATTAAATTTGTATATTATCTTGCTAACTTAGAATAATAACACATGTGTTTTAACATGTCTCAATGACTTTTTTGAAATGCAGGGGTATGGTATGGATCGGCACCCATAGGATCCTCACGATAGAGATGGTTCTTCTTCCTGATAGGTAAAACTCATTGTTGTTGTACAAATTAGATACTAGAAATATGCTAATGCATAATTTATATTATGTTTTATTCTTCACTAATATTTTAGATTGATTTTAAATATAGAGCTAATAATATTTCTCTTGTAAATGAGTTTTGATCAGGACAAGGGAAAGGAAAGAGTAGTCCACGATGATGGGGAGCTATTCCACGATGAGCTGGCTGAATTTACTATTGATTTTAATTCAGCTATTGATCCTGTAGTTTCATTTAAAAAGTATATTAATGATATAGGAATTTTTTTATTATCAAAAGTGGCATTAACTCAATCTCAAACTCCTACAACAAAAGATAAAATTAATAGGTTATTAACCCTAGTTCACACATATTTAGTAAGTATTATTGTAGTTTTTAATTATAACAAAAGTTCAATAATAGTTTTTATAGTATACTCTTTTATTTATGTCATTAAATAAATTGCATGTGTTATTTTTCCAGAGGATGGTAAGGATGTTAAGGGGCAATCCCCTAGAGGATGATACTTTAGGTGGTTCAAGTAAATTGCACGTTCTATCCTATGTTCTATCCTACACTCATGTTTTTCTTGAACAATATTTTTTTTAATAGATCTAACAATCTTGTTTTATTGTGCTCTAAAAAACTCATTTTCAGCTCCTATCATTTATCCTCTTTTCACTATGGCACCTGATACAAGGAATAGAACCCATGAGGCACTACTAAATGCTAATTTGGCAACACGTAGCTTAGTGATAGATGCAATGGCACTGCCTATTGGTAAGTCAATTCCCCTTTCTCTCTCTTATTTTTGTTGTGTTTATTTCTATTGAACTATTATTTCTTAGGGGGAATTTTGTAATATTGGATTCATTTTATGTAGGAGGCGATGAGGACATTCCTAGGTGTTCTTCTGTTAGATGTATGTGAACATTAAAAAATTATGATCAATTGCTTATTATTAATGAAGATGGTCTTCCCCTAAAAGTACCCCAACTTCTAGGTATTTAAAAGATTGATCCTTTCCTTTACTATAAAATCTTGTACTCATAATAATATGAACTAACTTCCCATGTAGTCCCCTACAATAACTACTAATCACATTATTATTTCACAGGGAATAATATTTTTTATGAAAAACTTAATGATGAATGTTTGTGTATATTTGGGCTGACCATACACACAAGGTATCATATTTTGATTTCATTGCTAGATCATGTTTCTTTGATTTGATCAATTTCTTCAAGTAAATTAAAAGGTAGGTTTGGTTCATTTATGTATCTAATAGTTTTTTGCTTTTCTTAAAAGGTAGAATTTACAAGCAAAAGAGTTAAATGACCAACTCATTGATGCAATGATATCATGTTTTGGACCCAATGTCTTTCAAAGACCTTGACTCCTTGAGAAAGTGGGCCAATATTTGAAGTATATTAGGTTAAATTACATGAACCAAATGAAAAAAAAATCTTGCTACCAGTGGCCCCCCTATATTCCTATTATTGACTAAGAGAATCTTATAAGGATGCCACTGTTCAAAAAACATTAGATGATGGAGAATTGGTACCACCTGAGGAAAAAAGGTATGTCATAATATCAAGAATGAAATTATGTAATAATTACTCTTAATAATTATGAGATCTAACATATTTCAAACTTCATATATGTTGTCTAACACATCAAAGGAAATTGAAGCAAGAAAATAGAAGAATGGGCAACGCAAGCTCAACTCAGGTGGATATCCTAAACTTACTGCATGAGTTATAAGTAAATGAAAAAATATATGCAAATAATTATAAATTGTAAACAATTTGGTCTTGATGAAATTGATTACAAAAAAAAATCATGATACCAAGAAAAAATGTAGGCCATGGAGTTTTTAAAAAAATCTCTGAAGAGGACAAGAAATTAGCCTATAAACAAGGCTATATAGCCATGGCTAAACAACTTTGAGCAATGAGTGTGCAAGGTTCTTTTGTTGGATCTATCGATGAGGTAAATAAGTCAATTGATTTTTATTTCAAATTGAATACTTTAGCAATTACTGTATTTGATATTAAGTTCCAAAAATATAAGTTTTTATATTTGTTTTAAGTAAGGAAATAATGATTATATATTTGTTTAAAACTTTAAAGTGAATATATTTATACATATTAAAATGAATGATTAAAATTTCTCAGTATTTATCTTGTATTTATATGTGTATATTGCTGATAAATGCACTAATTATTGACATTAGATTCTTGCCTACCAATCCTAATACATCAGCCGAGCACCATGGATGCAATGATTTGAATATGGATCATAGTACTCAAGGTATATATTATCTATTTGATTTTTTATTTCTGAATTTTCTAATACAAGTAAACATTTTAAATTGAATTTGGTGTGGTAATAAAAATTTAACTATAATATGTGTTGGGATTAAAAAAGCATCTTGTATTACAGTTGTAGGGGATGCAGAGGTTGTTCCTAATAAACATGATGAGGTACAAGCCAATAGGAAAGATGATGTGGTTGGACAAGGAAAATAGTGCTACAATTTTCTTTAAAATCTTTAAAGTCTCAATTTTTTAAATGCAACCCTTTTATTTGTTATTGTAGAGGACTTTCCTTTGCAAAGGACAATGAGTACATCTTTATAGGTGAGAAGAAATATCGATGATGACATGGATATGCCTTTGTAACAATATAGGGAAGGACAAATTTTTTTATTTTTAAAAATGATTCATGTAACTTATGTAACTTGTTGGATAATAATTGATGTTTATGCATAGATGTTTTATTTATGTTCTATTGAATGTTCTAATGAAACTAATGTATTATTGAATGTTATAATGTGATAATTCATGAATGTTACATTTTATTAATATAATGAATAAATTTTAGATTTTAATGGAGAATTTAGATGTTGGGGGGGGGGGGGGGGGGGGGGGCGGGGGGCGGGGAGGGGTGGTGGGGTGGAGAATTAGCTTTCACCTTCACATGGTTGACCTTGATTAGTAGATAATATTAAAATATTCTCTAAACTAAGTGAAGCTCAACATTAACCTATGTTTGCATGATAACTAACTGTGTGAATCTCTTGGTTTTAGGCAATGCAGAAGGATGCCTAAGTCAAACTCATTTATTTATGAAATATAGTTGCAATGTATGAAGTATTCAAAAGAATGGCTTACTATGGGATTGCCTTAAATTATTCATCTCTAAAGTGTTCTAATGTTTCTATTTATCTGGAATGATGTTTAATTGCATTTGATAACTTTTTTTTGTAAATTGGGAGACATGAAGAAGAATTTGAATGGTGAAAAAAGTGATATTAGATCATCCTAAAGTATACATGGATGCATGAACTATTCTCATTATTTCTTTTGAGTGTGGTGATATGTTGAATAATATTATAGGGAGGAAGTAGAGGATCCTAAATTTTGGTCAAAGATTTATCTTCAAAACATGGCCAAATTAGCAAAGGAGGCCACCACAATACAATGTGTACTTGAACATATATTTCATTTTTTTCATAGTGGGAAACAATAGTCCCTTCAGAATCAACTCACACTATGTGTTCTATATGACATGAAATATTTAATGGACAAAGTAGGTAACATTTATAATTTTACAATTTATAATCCTTGTTGTAAATAAACTATGCAAAAGTAAAAATTCATTGGATACATCTCTAGATAGGTTTATATATGATATCTACTAATTTTGGTGAGATGTCCTTGCTCTACAATTTTGGTGACATGCCCTTGCTCTATGATTTTGGTGTCATGCCCTTGCTCTACTATTTTGGGTTTGCAATTTTATTTCCATGTCGTGCCCTTGCTCTACGATTTTTTTCCATGTCATGCCTTTGCTCTATTATTTTGTTGTCATGTTGTGCCTGTGCTTTGTGATTTTATTACCATGCACCAGCTCTATGATTTTCTTCAAGGGCAATGTAAATGTTGGTTTCTTTTCCTTCCAAACAAGAATCTCTTTATATCTCCTTCTAAACATGTATATTTAGAGATCTTTTTAAAGGTGCTTATTACATCTTAGCACAATAGAAAAATTGAACTAGCTACATACATATTCTAGAATCAAAATATTAAAACAATAAACCTCACTTAACCTAGGCTAAGTGACTTACCTCAAGATCCTCCACAAAAATAATACAAACTAGGAAAAATAGGAAGAGTTCACAATTTTTTTTACAAAAACATATCATAATAGATATTTTTAGAAAGAAACTAGCCTTAACCAATTAAATGGATCTAGTTGTGGATTTGTTAGGTTGATTACAAATTCCTATAGTGTTGTCATCAGATTAGGTACAATAAAATGAAAAATTAGTTGGTCCTAGATAGCAAGATAAAATACAATTTTCCAAGGTGATAAAATTGCATATGCAAGGAATTGAAGAATAACTTCAATGAAGAGTTGAGTGCAAGGAGTTGAAGAAGCAAGTTCTAATTTTGTATAAATGCCATAATCATGAAGCTCATTCCCTTGCAGAAGCCTCTGCCATAATTACATTACATCTAAACCATGCAAAGGATGTTGTAGTGGTTCCCAACCTTGAAACACTCTTATAGGAATTTTATATTTGGACTATAAATTCTCAAAGACACTTGCAAGTGATTCCAATGTCATAGTACCTACCACAACACTTTACTATATTCTATCTAGTAGCTCCCACAATATCCTCTATGTTTCTAGTTGTTGTTTTTTCCATGCAGTCTCATTCTAAAGCTAATCCTTCTCCTTCCCTCTCATGTTTTAAATTTTGATTATCAAACTTCTGAACATCTACCTCTACCTTATCTAAAATCAACTTCACGTTGTGTTGTAACTCTAGCATAGGTGTTTAATCATTGATAACTTTCATTTTAGCATTCAAGTTTTCAAGATTGGTCCACACCCTCACTTGCAAACCTCTCATGTTAAGCACTTTTTGTACTATTTCAGCACCATGTTCTTGCTTCTGAGCTAACAATTCTTCAGGTGCATTTTCTTGTAAAACATTAATTTCACTGAACAATTGTAAACTCTTAGAAAGTGCATTGTTGTTTTCATGTATGTATGTTTATAATAATGAATAATAATAATGTCTTCATGTATGTAAAAATAATAACTAACATTACCATTGGATCATATAATAATGAAGTAATCAACCCAGTTAATTAACAACTACACCAATTTAACTACTATTTAAAATGGTTATCCATCCTATGCCTAGGTTACTCTATGATCTTGCCTACTATTTTCTAGTTTTGGAGTATAGTCATTGTCTCAAGAATGAGCCGAGCTTGTATCAACAAACATCAATAGACATTATTTCAAACTCCATAGAGCATGTCATTATAGAAGATGTATCTCTCTGAATAAATCTAATCTTTCTCTTAACCAGGCTCTGATACCATGTTAAAGATCCCATTTAATATCAAAGTTTTGATTATTCATCAAATTTGAAATCACCAAACATGTCATGAAAGGATATATCTTATCTTTGAGAAATTGGTATAAGCATGTTATGAAGGAGACACATGTCTCCACAATGTGGAGCCATGCCCATTCATGGCATGGATTGACTATTAACTACTCAAATCATAACAATGGCCTAGATTAGATTAGTTAACTTTAACCAATATTATTATAAGCTTGGGTCACTGATATGCATAGAAGAAGAATGGATAATATACCCAATCCCTTTCATGTATCAAAATTATTGTATTTGATCCTTTCTTGACTGATTCTATGCATCAATATCAAATCATTACTTGATCTATTACAAATAAAGGATAGGGATTAGTAGTAGTAATGAAATAAGAGTATTGCATTCTTATATTTATTCATTGTGTTGGCCTCAAATGTTTCTAAAAAATAATGGTTCTTTGGTGACTAACATATACCAAACCAATCACAACAATAATGGATTTGATACCAATATGATGTAAAGGGGACTATGGTTTAACTAACCAAACAAATTTTTCTTAACATGGTCTTAATGATCATCCAATAGTCTACTCATTAGTGGCCTTCCTAAGGTATCTAACAAGACAATCCAACAATTCTTGGTAGAGTTACAAACTCTCCAACCAAACAAACTAGGATATAATCAAATTAGAATTTCTCATAGAGAATGACTATGTTTATATATTACTTAGACACAACATGTAACCATAGATACTTTGGTTCTTGTCCATGAAAAAACCCTTGATCTAATTTTCTATAGTAAGGGCTAAAAGAGTCATGATAAAATTATGCCTCCTTATGAGGCATTTGAGATTTTTGTCCTACAAATCCTAAATTCTTGGGAGTAAAACTACCCATAGAATGAAATGATTGCAAACTTTGCATAATTTTTTTTGATAAGGCCTTAGGATCTTTGAATTTCTCAAAATATTCTTGATACATGTCCATATAAAATGTTGAACCATAGGTAATATGCAGGCTATTTAGTCAAAAGTGCAAAGATGTGGAGATCTAAAACTTGCACATCAACTATATGTCAACTATATGATAAAATTCCTAGTAGAAATGTGGTAGCATAGATAGAAATACATTTGTTACATTTGACATCATGCCACAAAGAGTAGTCATCTTGAGAAATGACAAGAACTGACATCAATATTTGCACAAAATGGATTTGTTGGATTGAGTTTAGAAAGTTTGATTTGTTTCACATAAACATCCATATGAAGTGAAGGTGACTTGCAGATGGAATTTTTTGTGAGGTTCAAACAATGAGATTAAATATATTGAATATGTTACTTGTAAAATTTTATGACTGCTTATATGTTTCTACTATGATCTTTGAGTTGGTTGTTGAACTTTTGTAATTTTTTTCATTCTCAAAAATTTTGACTTAAGTTTCTTGATTATATATTTTTACATTCTATGTTAGTTGCAAATAATTCCAAACAAAAGAGTGTATTTCTCACACTTCAACTGATTGTTTGCATGAATTTACTTCATCACCTTCTCTTTAATTTAAACCCCTCACTTTGATTACAAGATGAGCAAAGTTGATGAAATGAGCCAAGTGTAAATTATATATCTGTTTTGAAGTCTCTACACTTGGTCATATATTTTTAAATTACCATCCATAGAAATTGACACTGATTCTCATGAGTAGAACTATAAGTCCATAAGTCCAATTCATAATACTAACCTTCAAATAGTTATCAATTTTAGTATTGAAGATATACCTAGCCTTTCTTCGATCCATAGGGAAGAAGAGCCTAAAGCCAATGGGGCTCACCTTGAATGTGGGCATTTTCATTATAGGTTGGTGGTCCACAGCAACAATTTTTTTAAATTTATCGATAAGTCATCATAATTGTGATGACACATACAAAGGCAAGGTGTTGGGTGAAAAACATTTTCATCACACAACCATCGCATTTGTGGTGACAGAATCTGACAAATTTTCATCACACCCTTGGTATTGTTTTCACTCATTGTCATAATTATGAAGGCCTAGAGAAACTTCTAGATGTTGTACTTGTGATGGTAGACTATCTCATGTATCACAATGTGATAGTGACCTTTTCACTTCATCTTCTACCAATTTGTGGTGGCTTTGTGCATCACAATTGTTATGGAGGAGCTTATTGTTGCAAGTTGCGATGCCAAAAGTTCGACGAGGTCCAATTTCACATTCTATCACGTGGGCAATGGTTAGCCATCGCAATTGCAATGACCTACTATCATAATTTGGGCCCAAATGTAGTAGTGGAGGAATGCATTGGGTTCACTAAAAAAAGTAAACACCAAATATAAAGAAATAGTCCAACTCCAAAAAAAGTGGCACAAGTCAGGTTAACCAAATTTTTTTGGTGAAAAAGAAGAGGATTAATAGGATAAATGCCTCCATTTTTCATGCAAAAGCACTAAAATGTGTGTGGGAAGAAGGAAAATTTCCAAGCACAATCCCTTTTGAATTCTAATTAGATTAGCAATACCCAAGTAAAGGAAAAGATGCCAAGACTGAAATTGAATTGTGAAAAGGAATGCAATGCAAGGAAATGCCCTTTTTCTTGTGTGGGATATATGAATGTGATTATGCAATTGAACTAAATGTCTAAGTATAAAATAGATTGTGAATTTAAATGCAAAATATATTTTATTGACCCAATTAAGATATGCAATTATGTTTATATATATTGGAATGAATGATAGAGTACTCACCTTGAAATGTGTAGAGGAAAGTGTCTTTTTGGTACTAAAAGTGTGGATATGGGCCTGATTTTGAAATTTCAACCATGAATCCCCAAATAAAATAGAAAACCCAAAAAAATATAGAAATGATTTATGATATTGAGGCTTTGGGAATAGTTTGACCTGGAGGAAAAGTGTCTAGATGTTGTTATAGGAAGTCACTATGTTCTTAAGACTTTGTATTCTATAACCTAGGTTATTTTAATTTTTCTAAAAGCTCTCAAGGAGTTATTTCTAGGTCCATGATCACAATTTTTCTAACCTACTCCTCTATATAGTTGTAGATTAGGAAATGTGAATCAAGGATATAAAACATAAGTTCATCACAAAACCTATGTATATGTAAAAGTGTGTGATATAGAATAGGGGGAGATAAGGAAGAGAAACCTTTTAGTCCTAATTCTAGAAGAGGAAGTCTAGAGAGATTGCTACTAACGAAATAGACACAAAGCATTAATACATACTAGATCTACCAAAATAAGGGAAAGATGTCTAAATCCTTAAATATCCATAATATATGTCTATATGATATATATAGGTATGCTAAATTGACAAAGGAAAGTGGGGAGGAACTCACCTTTGAAGTCTTTTTATGCTCATCATTCTGATCAAAATGGGAGGAAATCCTCATATCCAAGACTAAAACTACTTGACAGATGAAATCCAAAAATCTTTTGATGATCTATCTAGGGAAAATTGGTGCATCGGGTGTATAGAGAGACCCTGATTGAATGTTTTAGAAATAGATTATATTTTTGTAGTTTCGAAGAAAGGTAAAATGGGTACTCTAATCTACAACTTATTCATTGATCAAATATCCACAACCTCCAAATAAAAAAGGTTTTTATTATTGATGGGGGGTTTGCTTTAGTAAAAACCCAATTTAGGAATTATACTTGAATTAAAATAATTGAAATAACATGAATGTAAAGTAAGTGTATGAATTAACCTTACAAAGCCAAATCTCTTGAATCAAATGCAATAAGCTTGATTTCACCAATGGATTTGGACCAAGAATATGAAGATGAGAGTATGAAGAAGATGTGTCAAGGGATCTTGAATATATTGAAGAAGATCTTCTAGATAAACTCCTTTAATTTCTTGAATACTTGAATCCTTAATCCTCAACAAAGGAATGCTTGAATGAATGCTTGAAGCCTTGAAAGTAGAATGCTTGAAAGCTAGAGCTTGTGGATGCTTTAATCTTTGAGAACAACATGTTGTAATTTGATCCTTAGTTTTAGAAATGGATAAAATGGAGGGGCTTATATAAAGATCATAATTAACTAACTCTTGCAGACCAACTATAGTAGAAGTTAATCCCCAATTATCTAAAACATAAGACTTGGAGAAAAAAGGGCCAAAATAGGGCCTTATCAGGGGTGAAGTACACTCTTAAAGCATTAGGGGCACAACAAACCCTTGATTTTTTAGGTACAATAACCTCAAAGACAATTTAGGGACCCCAAAATTTGTCTCAAATCCTAGAAAACATGTTCAAATTTTAAGGAAGCCCTATTTCAATTAAAGGAATAGATTCCAAGTGAAAAGGTAGATGAAAATGAAGAACCTAGGAGAAATATATGCTACCTCAAGCTTATCACCATGAAAATAGGAGCTTTAAAGAGGATCTATTAGGTTTCACCCCAATTCCACCTAGGAGAAGGGACAAAAAAGGGAAGAAAAATGAAGGAGAGAGGAAAATTGATGATCTCACATTAAACAGGTGCTAAACCTTCTTTACATTAGAGTGCTTTCAATTTAATATGGTATATTTAGCCCCTATTTTAGTGAGAGAATTTTCTTGATCCAAACTCTTGGTAAAGTAGAGCATAAGGCATAAGACATTATTATTAAGATCTAAGAGAGAAAGAATCAAGCCTACAAGGGATTAAGACTTCACTATCTCCTAAATTATTATGAGATAGAGATTACTAATTGTAAAAGGCTAATTTTCTTTCCCAGTAGAGTTCCCACCCTATTGTGAATCACCAAAAGAGCTACTACAAGAGATAGCATTGACATAGTCTAATATGGTGGTAACCTAATAGTCAACCCCTCAGGGGATCCACCCATAGATCAAGATTCTTTGTATTGGTATGCTAAGGTTTAACAAGGATGCTCATTTCTAGGATTGAATGTCTGCATAGAGAACCCAATCTTTAGGATTGTACATGATCCATAAATAGATTCATGAAATATGTGCATTGAAATAGAAGAATGAAGTAGTAAGGCATAGATATGATTCTAACTCAGCAAGCATACAAAGAAACTAAGGTTAAAGTACCCCAAGCTAGACTTAGAATCCTTATTGACTACCCCATGATTGGAATGCAAGAGTGAAAATAGTATATTCCCCCATGTTAAAGTCAATACTAACACTTTAATGGGAGAAATGGATTTAACAAATTATCAAAGGATATTTCCACTATGAGATGCCCCAATAGTTGAAAAATAAAGGGAAATGAAAACATAACATGCAAGAGCATAGAAGGGATATACTAACTCTAGAGTTAGTATGATCACATGATAATATGCAAGTATTATATCAAGTATGACATGTCATCATTCCCAAAATGAAGTAGAACTACAACATAATGGAATAAATACACATGTGAAAGTTACAAAGAAGAGTCATTTTGGACCATCATCATGGAGAGAAAAAATAACTATGCTACCCTATTACAAATTCAAGTAGATAAAACAAGGATACACGTATGAACAATAGTGCATGTACAACATAACATAGAGCACCATATAGAAGAAGTAATACACAAATAGAAAAATATCTCAATACGATGGTTTCTTTATCACCTTGCACCAATAGAGAAACAAGGGTCATTTAAGGAAATCTAAAAATACATTTAGCAAACAAGATATGGGGGAAGCACATAACAACAAGAAAACACAAAAAATGCTAGTATGGTAGAGCACTCACTTCAAGCATGTTGCCCTCCTCCCTGGTGCAGAGGCACCTTGAAACATAGGGCCCTCACCTTTTTAATTTTGTTGTGTTTTTCTCCTAGAGAGCTTTTGTAAGTAGTAATAAGGTTCATTAGACTTGGTTGTGATAGCTAGGGTGTAGGAAGTCACAATGTCTTTGGAAGAGTCACTAATTGGCCTAAAAGTCAAGGCATACCTTACCATAGGGCAATGCGCAACTTAAGGGATAAGTCACTAGCTTAGGGAAGGGTCCCTATCATGGAATTTCTAAGGGATAGCCCATTTAACAAGTTGTAAGTGTTAGAAAGAGAAAGAAAGAAAAAAATTGCAAAAGTTGCTATATTGCAATTTTTGCAATTTTTGCAAAAAATGTTGATTTTGCAAGAAATGGTGGATTTTTCCTTTTAAAACTTGAAGAAGGCCAAAAAAATCACTAATATGGAAGGGAAACACCTAAGAATACATATAAATACCTTCCTAACCCTAAAATAGGCATAATGAATTATCATTTGTACGGACAAGTGCTGTAGCATGACATTTTGAAGGCAAAATTACTAATTTTTTGAGTTTCAAGACATTTTTGTCATTGTTCTTGGTTGTTTTACCTAATGGAATAATAGATAGGGTAAATTAGAATGTTTTCTCTTTAGGAAGTTTGCTTTGAAAGTTTTGTTTTTGGCTGTCTTGTTTTTAATAACTTGTAGAAATAAAGGTATAACTCACTATCCCGTTGTTGGAATTGTACAGACTCTTGAGGATAGTGAGAACATTCAATGTAATATATTTTGGAAATATTATGGCCCTTCAAAACATTGACAACCATTTTTAAGCTCTTGCCCTAGGTGAGCTAAAGCATGCCCGACTAGAGAATAGTGTTGTTGCAGAGCTTATTTCTTGCAGGATTGTGGAGATTTTTATAGAATGATTTTGGAGGTTGAAAGAGAAGTGAGAGGAGGTTCCTTGGGTGGAATTAAAAGCTTCTACCAATCCATTTATCCATCAAACAAGACCAAACAATAATTTTTTTCATAGAAACCCTCAAAAACCCTCTAAATCAACAAGGATGCTATACGACCATCCTAGGGTCTAAAACCTAGAAATTATTAAAGCTCTCAAAAATTGAATAGAGGTATATGAAGGTAATTTGGTATGGTTAGTTGAAGACAAAAGAGAAAATCATTATTTTGTAGGTGAAATAGGGATAATTGGGGCTCTTCCTTGTAGCCCTATTTCGAAAAAAAGGGTGAAATCAAGTAGAAACTTAACCATTGAAAGATTTTTTAAGATGGAAAAGGAGTATATTGAAAGGTGTTGAGACTCCTTCCATGATATTGCAAGTGGTTGAGAAAAATGGTAAAAAAGACCTAGTTTTGTTTAAGACTTTGAATGTTCCTCATTCTAGAATTGTAGCCTAGCAGACAAAAAGAAGTAAAAACTTATCAAGATAGTGGAGTAGGGTTTTAGATTGGTGGATCTTAGCTTGGAAAAGGTCCTATAAATCTATGTGGTGATCTTTCAAGACACTCTAAGTCTCAGAGGCAGACAAGAAGCATGAATCAGTGATTGGTTCCTCCCTACTTCTCCCTATCAAGTGGTATTAGAGGCTACGAAAGATGTGGGAAAAGCAAGTGGAAAGCAAGGTGAATGCTATCACTGAGTGAATCTAGTGTTTTTAGAATAGTGGTGACTAGTTCTAAATTGTCCAACAAGGTAGAAGAATAAGAGAAGAAAGTAGAAGAGCAAGAGGAAGACAACAGGTCTTTGAGAGAAAGATTGGCACAACTTGAACAACTATTGAGCAAGATCCAAGACACAGCTGATAAAGTCAAGGACAAGATAGAGTAGAAAGAAGAGAAAGAAGCCAAAGAGAAAGAGATTGAGTTGGAAGAAGAAACTCCAACACCAGACCTTGTTCTACTAGAAGAGCCTTTCTTGAAGGCAATAAAGGCAATAAAGAGTAAAGCCTTGGAAGGCATTCGTCTATTCAGTGGCAAGATGGATCCAGACCTCATCATGGAATGGATTGAAGGAATGGAGAACCATTTTGAATATGATGGTGTCTCTGATGCTCAAAAATTCAAGGTGGAAAAATCAAGGTTAAGAGGTACTTCTCTAACTTGGTGGAAGTTTGTTCAAACAAAGAGAGAAAAAGAAGGGAAAAGTCCCATTGTCACTTGGAAAGGAATGGCGGCTAAAATCAAGCAAGCTTACCTTCCTAAATATTATGAAATATAGCTACATAGGAGGAGAAAAAATTTGAGGCAAAAAGACATGGATGTGCACTCTTACACTAAAGAGTTCCAAAAGCTATGCTTAAGGTCCAAGGTGGTAGAATATGAAAACATCAGATTGATAATATATTTGAATGGACTCAAGTGGTCTATCCAAGAAGACATGAGCCTTGTCACTCCTAATATAGTCCACCTATGCTATCAGATGGCTTTAAAGGTGGAAGAGAAAGGAAAAAGAAAGCAAGACCGTACCTCAAAGAATAGAGGAAGAGGTAGAGATGGTAGGGGACAAAGAGGAAGCTATGGAGGTAGGAGCAATGAAGGTAGATCCCAAAGTGAGTCCAAGATGACTGAACAAATTGGATCCCAAGGGGAGAACTTGATGATAAAGAGGATCCTGATTAAAGAACTAGTCAAAGGAGAGCCAAAGAAAAGAAAAGCACTCTTTAGAGTGAGATAAAAGATTATGGGAAAGGTATAGAAAGTTATCATAGACTTTAGGTCTACTAGTAACATCATTTTAGAGGAAGCCATAGCAAAACTCAAGATTCCAAAAAGACCTCATAGCACTCCCTACAAGGTCACCTGGCTAAACAAGGAGCAACATGTTTTAGTGAATGACCAAGCATGGATTGAGTTCACCATAGAAGGCTACAAAGACAAGATTTTATGTGATGTTTTTCCCATGGATGCATGTCACCTATTATTAGGTAGACCATAGAAGTTTGATAGGAAGGCCATACATAATGGTGAGCTCAACTCCTACACCTTCAAGAAGGATGGGGTAAGTTATAAAATTTAGTCATTAATTGAATCTAAAAACTAAGGAAGTGGACCTAATGTATTGCTATTGAAGGGGAAAGAGTTCATGAAGACTCTTGACAAAGAAGGAGTGGGTTATGCCATTGTGGTGAAACCCAAGGAAGAAAGAGAAGCTAAGAAGTAGGCAATACCTTATGAGGTGCAGTCAATTCTTGATGACTTTAAGGACATTATATCAAATGGTACACCAGCAGTACTACTATTGTTTAGTGTGGAGCATGATCAGTCCCCAAGTGGGAGATTGTTAGATTATGGTGGCTGATTAGGAAAGTACTGTACATACTTCATAAATAGTGGCATGGCTGACATGGTAGCCGACATATTATGGCTGAGATGTTGTAACCCTAAAATGAATAAAATACTTGTATAAAAGGGTTTAGGGATAGGTATTTTCATTATGTTGTGATGCGAAATTGGTTCTTGCGGCAGTATTGAGCTGTAAGGGATTACGGATTGTAATTAGCTTGTAATCACTGGATTGTAATAAGATCGGACTTACTATTTGGTGGATGTAGCCCAGGGATTGGGTGAACCACATTAAATCTTGGTGCCTTGTGTTTATTTCTGTGTGATCTATTAGTTTCTATAATTGGTTATATTTGAATGTAGTTTTCATTGTTGTCCGTGGTTTATCCTATCAACTACCACCTAAAAGAGAAATTAACCATCAAATAGACTTGGTTCCAGGAGCATCTCTTCCAAAAAAAGCACCTTACAAGCTAACTCTTGAGTAGATTAGAGAAGTTGCAAAGCAAGTACACAAGTTGATGGATCAAGGGTTGATGAGGAAAAGCATTAGTCCATGTGTTGTGCCTACTATTTTGGTACCTAAGAAAGGAGGAACATGGAGATTATGCACAAATTCTAGAGCCATAAACAAGATCACAATCTAGTATAGGTTTCCCATACCTAGGATTGAAGACTTAATGGATTTCTTAGGAGGGGCTAAGTACTACACCAAGATAGACCTTAAGAGTGGTTATCACCAAATTCAAATAAAAGAGGGAGATGGATGGAAGAAAGCCTTTAAAACCATGGAAGGACTCTATGAATGGCTAGTTATGCCATTTGGTCTCTCAAATTCTTTGAGTACATTCATGAGGCTCATGGATGAGGTGTTGAAAGACTTCATAGGTAAGTTTGTGGTAGTCTATTTAGATGATATACTGATTTTTAGCATGAGTAAAGAGGAACACTTAGAGCATATTAGAATTGTATTGTCTAAATTGAAGGAGGAACACTTAACCATCAATCTAGACAAGTGGGATTTCATGAAGCAGGAACTAGTCTATTTAGGCTTTTTTCTTTCACAAGGAGATCTAAAAATGGATGAAGACTAAGTTGCAGCAATATTGAGTTGGCCAACTCCTAAAAATACTAGTAAAGTGAGGAGTTTCCATAGCCTAGCTCAATATGATAGAAATTTCATCAGGAACTTCAGTGGGATATCTGCTCCCATGATGGACACTATCAAAGGTGGAATAAAGACCAAGTTGATATAGACACCAAAAACAAAAAAGGGATTTGAAACATTGAAGAAAGAGGTAGCTAATAGGCCTATTATTAAGTCTCCTACTTTCAAGGAACCATTTGTTGTAGAATGTGATGCAAGTAATACAGTAGTGGGAGGAGTCTTAAGCCAAAGCAATAGACTAGTGGCTTTCTTTAGTGAAAAGCTATGCAGCAAAAAAAAAGTACTCTTACCATGATTTGGAATTATATGCACTTGTTCAATCCCTCAGGAAGTGGAGGCATTATCTCTTTCCCAAGGAGTTTGTAGTGTTCATAGATAACCAAGCTTTGAGTTTTCTTAACTCTCAAGACAAGCTAAGCCATAGACATGTCAAGTGGGTGGAGTATCTATAGTCTTATACCTTCATCATAAAGCACAAGAAAGGGTAGTTCAATAAGGTAGCTGATGCTTTGAGTAGGAGGCTACTTATAGTTCAAGAAATCCAAGTAAGGAGCTTAGGGTTAGATAATTTTAAAGAAATCTATCAAACTAATGAAGATTTTGCAGCAACATACAAGGTGTGTCAAGAACACAAAAATCACTTTCATGGTGAGTTTTTAGACTTCACATTGCATAATGGATTACTCTTCAAAGGTGGGTAGCTATGTCTGCCAAAAGGTTCCATGAGGGAGAACCTTATATAGGAAAAACACAATGAAGGAGAAACTTATATAGTAAAAAATTATCAAGATAGTGGAGTAGGGTTTTAGATTGGGGGATATTAGCTTGGAAAAGGTCCTATAAATATATGTGGTGATCTTGCAAGACACCCTAAGTCTTAGAGGTAGACAAGAAGCATGAATAAATGATTGGTTCATCCCTACTTCTCCCTATCACTCCCTTATCTTGATCAATAGTAATAATATAAGTGGATAAATTGTAAGGTCTATGTCTAAGATAGTAGGAAGAAAAGTTAAATCCAAAGAAGGAATCTTAGGAAAGTAATTATTATGCTCAAGTGTAGATGTAAGTGTAAGTTGTGTGGAAAGCATGTTCGATAAATCAACATAAATATCAATAATCTCATGCTTACCATATAAAGTATCTTCCTCATCTAAATTAATAGTAAGAGAATCTATAATAGGAATATGTGTATCATTAACCTATTCAAAAAACATGGGAAGGTGAGAAGTATTCATATGAGCTTTAAGACGAGCTAGCATGTTAGTTAGACTCAACCTTATTAGAAATTTGTTAAGAGTACAAATGAGGACCAACAACCATAGGTTCCTTACCTTTTTATGAAACAAGAGGTAGAACAATAGAAGGTTGAGATGTAGAAGAAATAATCACACTAGGAGGAACCATACTAGGAGGGTCTGTGCTAGTAGAAGGAACCACATTAGGAGGGTCAGGAGATGCAAGAGGTGGCTAACCATTATAATTAGAATAATCCAAAGAGATAGGAATTAAAATTTTAGGAAAAAGACCATGAGGTTTATTCAAGTTGACATTCTTTCAACATTTATTGTCTTCATACAAACATAACATATAGTAAAAATGCACAAGAGGATTAGTAGGAAGAGATGACCAAAAGAAGTCAAGAGTAACACAATGTCGAGGTCTAGAAGGATGATTAAGACTATTATTAATCTTCTTAATCTTACCATCATAAGGAATTTTAATGCATTGATGAATAGGAGAAGCAATAACTTGCATAGTGGTTAACCAAGGTAAACCAAGCTTCACTTGAAACTGATCAAAAGTAGGAATGACCACAAAGGTAGTATTCACAATTTTAGAACATAACTGAATAGGAAAAGAGATGGAACCATGTGGAGGATAAATGAAACCATTGTAAGTTTGAATCCAAGTATCAATTGTGTCATAGAAGTCATGATGTTTCTTCTTATTAAAAGGATGTTCCTTAATGATGATGCTAACCATAGAAGTATGATCAACAAGACACCCATAAGAAGGATATTTAACAATCTAAGTAGCTATATATAGAGAGGACCATTCAAAGCCTTACAGACTTAGCAATGATATAAAATAAATCAATAGAATAAGTTTGAAAGGTGAAATACCATTTCAAGCTTGTGTCACATAAAGTGCAAGAGAAAAATATAGCTAAAATTCCATGGTTATGAGTATAGTCACTACAGAGAACTTGAAAAGTCTTAAGAAGTGTCATAAGGATCACCTTTACCATTGTAAGTGTCTAGGTAAGGATTATCACCTTGTAAAGAAGAAACAATACATATAATGTCAAAAAAAATAGTCTACCCATATCATATGTAGGATCATTGAACTTAGTTTGAGTGAAAGAAGAAATTTGTTGTTGCAAAGAAGATACCATTTGAGATAAACTAAGGATAGTGAAGTCGTTAGAAGGGATAGATGGAACAGGTACATTCAACACACTAGGAAAAGTGTATGAATTAGCTAGGATGGAAGAAACCACACATGAAACACTAGGAAACACATTAGAAGGGTTGACATAAGTAATGAAAAATGGTTATATGAAGGCTATTAAGTCATAAATTAAATAGGAAAAACACTCACAAGAATGGAAAGGACACTAGTACATTTGAGGTCAAATTTTTACCTTTATTTTCAACCAAGGCCTTTTGGCTTGTTCAATTCTTTTTGGTCTTGTTTATGAGCCTAATTTGATCAAAATTTTGACCAAATCAGGCCCATAAACAAAAATGAAAAAGTAAAAAGGTATGAGATCACACTAAACCTTCATTCACTATTTGGGTATTGTGGGTGGTAGGTTTGGTGGTTTGCACGTAGGACCTATTTGAGGTGAGTGTGAATTCAAAGATTTGAATGCTACATTTTCCTTGACACATTTTTTATAGGTTCTTCCATTGACATTTTGACACATTCTTCCATTATATTTTCCCCCTAAATAGGTATACACTCCATAGATCACCTCTATGTTTTTTTCATAGCTTGATTTGGTATTTGACAACTCATTTTTGGGAAACATTATTGTATATATATTCCTATCTTTCTATATTATTCTTGTCTATTCATGTGGCTAGGGTTTGATTCTTGTTCTTACTATAACTTGTAAGAAAACCCTTGATTACTTAGAAGTATTTTGCCAATTGAAATGACAAGGAACAAGTAATGTCATGCAATTTTCCTACTATCACAATTTTTTATGTAACTCACAATATTTATGAATTTTCTATTATAAATTGGATATGCTTTTTTCAATATATCACTTTTCTACTACTATTGTGTTTCTTATATGCATATAAAAAAAGACCAAACACTTCACCATACAAATGTTCAATTGAAATACATTTAGAAAAACCTTAAAAACTTGATAAGAACCTAGTTAGAGACTTACTATTTTTTATGACAAAGAATTATTAGTCTTCTAGAAATTAATCATTCCTTCACAAGAGTTTATTTCTTGCATAACAACAAGATATATGAACAACCAACTCTACTTAGTGCATAATAATGTTTGACAAAGTGTTTATTTCAGACCTTGAAATCAATGTAACATGTGTAGGTCTTTTGGTCACTGTTGGTACTTAAAAAAAACCAAATTCTTTACTCCCAAATCTTATAAAATAGGTGCAACAATTGAATTTTTGTCTCTAGTTTCTTCAAAACAAGTAAATGTCAATGCCAAGCACCTACAAGACCAATGAAGGACACCAATAGTTGTAACAGGTTGAAAAAACACTAGATGAAATTTCTACAAAAGGTCTATTTTAGTTGAAATTGTCCCTAATGGTTATTAATTAAAGGTCAAGGTAGCCAATGAGTTCTCCAAACCTCCTGCAAACAAACATATGAAGGTTTGAAACACTAGATAGTAAAATGCTACAAGTCTTCTATTCATAACTTGTCGAGTAAGGAAGCTATGAAATACTTCAAGGACTATTTCCTATTTTTTAAATGACACCAAATCATAGTAGAAAGATGCAACATAGTTTTAAACTTCACTCCTCACAACCTAGCTCATTAAATGTTGAGAGCATATGATAATGGTTTCTTCTTCATCTATCATATATTGACCAAACTTAGTATTATATTTACCTAGATGCCATAAAATGAAGCTAATTCTAGAAGAATGCAATTATGCTCTCTTGTTCAAACTTGTGTTTTCACAACTTATCTCCACACATACAAAGATGACTTGATGCACATAATTGGCCTTGGGCCTATTGGCAAGTAGTGACCTTAACTAGTTTAAAAAAAATCTTCTTCAAAGTGGTTAGGCTGAAGTTCCTTTGCTACAAGTTCCCTGAATTCTTCTAAACTCCCATCAACCACCTCCATAGGAGAAACCTTCATTCAAAAAAATTGTTGGAAATATTAGGCAAGCTAGGTTAATAAGAGAGGAGGGGTGAATTAGGAACCAATAAAACTTTAACTCATTTCACCAATTAATCCTTCATATATTATTCTAATCTAATTAGATACATGAAAGAATGAAAGAAATAAAAAATTTATAAAACTTTGACACAAGATATGGTGACCCAAAAACCTTCCAACTAGAAAGTAAAATTGGGGTGTTGATGAAACCCACAAGCTTTAGTACTGTAGTATAATGTTGGCCTATTAGGGTTTATAATTGACCACTTCTGTTGCTCTTCCCTATTAGGAGCAATAAGGATTGTTAGGTCCATCTTTTTAAAGAATTTACAAACATATAGTAAAGTATGCACTATATTAGGAGATTTAAAATATACAGTTAAGTGCACCTAGTTAAAGGATTTAATTGATGCACTTGTTAGAATGAATTAGTGATTGATCTTTTATCTACAACTATGATTTTCCAAATGAGATTCCTTGAATTGAAATGATCACTTGACTATAATAGATAAGTCTTTGCTATACCATATACTACTTGTAGCCTTCTTCAATTCACACACATCTTCTCTTACTTCTTCACATACTCATAGTTGATTATTCATTTGGATATGATACAATACATTATATATATATTAGTCCAATTAATTACTTACTAGAGTTGGCTACAATACCAAATTTATCATAATTCACAAAGTTGGCCCATTGATGTAACCTAGGTTAAAAAGACAAACTCGATGATATTTTGATACTCAAAAAAAACTATCAATGCTTGGAAAACTCTGGCACTTGGGTTGAAGTTGAACTCGGTCCATATTGATCACTTTGAGTAGCACAAACTTGGTTAGCTCTATATGACTCGGTGAACACTGAGAAACTTGGTAGATACTGAATCATTCGATTGACACTACATGACTCAGTCAATATTGCATTTACTTTGTTAACATTGCAAGCTCGATAGACATTGTAGAATTTGGTTAACATTACAGAGCTTAGTTAACACTATGATATTCATCACTTCTACCAAATATGTCAATAGACTCTACTACACTTAGGCTATATTGTAAATTGTTTTAGATGCACGGTACATACTATGAAGCTCAACATGAGCTATACTTTGACTACTTAGCTTGGTAGTGACTGCAATACTTGGTTAACACTACTAGATGAATGATAAGCTCGGTAGCAACTATAGAGCTTGGTAGTAATGTAACCAACTAACTAAGTATTAAGTCACTAATAGACAAATTGACCTTAATGTCAACAATCTCCCCCTTTGGCAATAGTGACAAAAAACACTTATCATAACAAAATCTGAATTCTCAAAATTACAAGTCAAAACTTTCTTTTATCAACATTTTATGTCTTCAACTCAATTTTGACTTACTGCTGCTATATCTTGGTAAATTACTCTATTTTTTTATTTTTCAAAATTTCTTTTTAAAACAATTTTCTAATTATTTGTAACTCATATGTATATTACTACTCCCCCATACATATATCTCTCATATATCTAGAGTATGATAATCTTCTTCTCTCCCTTTATTGATAATATTTTCTTCCTTATTATTAATAAAAATATCTTCTCCCATACTATATACAAATAATATTCTTCTCCCCCTTTTTGACATAAATGCCAAAGGTGTATAATATTGACAAGTTAATACCAAAATGTGACAAGAAATTAGTGTGTACCTTCAAAATGATTGAGAGTCTTGTCCTAATTCTCTTACAATACCTTATTTGCATGCAAGGCTATCTATACCTCTACTAAAAATTCCATCATGTAGTTAGCTATGGAGAACTTGATTTTGTGATCTGAAATCAAGATGAGGTTAGAGACCAGTCAAGAAAGAAGTTACAACACCTATATACCTAAAGACTAATTAATTTTTTGGGTAGTGAGCTCTTCTTGTAATTAGAAGTGCATGTTTGGGTAGTGGGCTCATCTTGCATCTATTGTACTACAACTCCTAATAGGGTTGGAATGTCCTAAAAGGGATTCAAAGTCTCCTAATAGGGATTCTCTATAATAAATTTCTCATTAATTCCTAACAGTGTCCATCCTCTAATAAGGAACATATATATTAGTGTATTATCTAGTGGGTATCATCCCCACTAGAATTTTCCCTTGGCTAGGGTTTCCATAGTTAACAAAATATGGTGTTATGAATTCTCTTTAATCATGGTTATTATTTTTGTTTAGCATTACTTTTTTAATTTCTTTTGCATGGTACAAAGTAATTAGTAATATCTAGTTTGCAAAAAAAGTTTTTAGAATACTAATTCACCCCCCCTAGTATTCCCTATTTCTAACAAAAACATTATAAGGGAAAATACAAACATCATTAGAAGTACTTACATATTTCTCAAAATCATGACCCAACAAAGCTAAGATTTCATCAAGGTTTAAGAAGATTTCCTCACAAATCTTCTCCTGGCTATGATTATTATTTTGATGACATGAAAAAATCATAGCAATAGCAACATTAGTAGTAAAATCTAAAAAAATAGAAGCTTCACTACATTCATTTTCATCATAGTAAGAATTAATTTTGCTACTACTATACACTTCTTCACTTTCATATTCAACATCACAAGACTCATTTTTCAGTTATATATATGTCTTCCTCATGTTAGTTGCAATCATCTGATTCAGTAAAAGTTGAATTCATCTCTTCACACTCAGAAGATAGATTACCATTATTTACAGATTCATTATATTCATTACTACCTTAACTTTCAACACATGTAGTATCATCATCATTAGAAGATAGAGCATGAACTCTATTATTATCACTTTCCATCTTCTTAATGAATGCTTTAGCTTGCAAAATCTCTTATAATATTACAGGTGTTGGCCAGTTAACTGAATCAGGCACAAGAATATCTAGGAAAACACTAGGTAGGAAAGACTCCTCAGGTCTAGAAGGAAAAGGAATCTTCATGATTATTGATCTAAATTTTATATAAACTTGCGCAATATTTAGACCTTGAGTACTTGCTACTACCCCTTTTACTATACTGACAACCATATTATGGATTTGTTTGTTCAACGTAGTAATATTACTGACCACAATTTACAAACTTTTAGAACTCGATAGACTAACCTCTGATTTGATAGCTGGCTCCATTTTAAAATAAAAATTTCACCTCTTTCTCTAGTGCTGAAAATCACTAAAATGAGGCACTAGTTTCTAGCATTCAACTTTCATGAAAATGAGACTCATGAAAAGAAAAATACCTTTTAGTGCTGATGCAAAACTTCCCTCTACTAATTTGGCATGGGTTCAAACTAAAACACTTTCACACCACTGATCAAAACCTTGTAGTGTTGTCACCTCCTTGAAGAGGACACACAAATCATAGTTGTGATTCACCTTCTAACATTCATATTTATTATAATAGTAGAAGCAACAACACTCAATTTTAAATTAAGAAACAAAACTTATTTTCCAAGAAACTATCGAGGGGTTCAGATCTGCTCATACAAATGAGATTACTTCAAAATTAAAACATGAACTCAACTAGGAACACTGGTATAAAGATATAGAGTCACCACTCAAAAATGTGAGAATATTACATAATTTGTTACTTGACAAAATTTGAACCAGACTTTCAATGGTAGGAAAAATGTAAATCATTAAACCACTCTTGTAGATTTACAATCTATAAAAGAGAACAAATACTATTGTTCATTCTTAACTCTTACCACTACAACACTTTGAACACAATCCCCAACTAAACTGACTAATGATAGAAACACTAGTAAAAAAGAAATCTTTGTTCAACCTTCAAAGTACTGATATAATGGATAAAACACTATTGGAAGGCATGAAACTTCAACATGACCTTGTTGTTGATAATAAACTTTTCACATGCCTTTCTTCTAATTGCTTTGAATCACCTTTTAGATGGAATACTCTCTAGAAAAGTCAGCATTTTGTTGGCTTCTAAATTAATATCTTTTTAATAACCTAGTGATAAGAATGGATACACCTAGGGGTAGCTAATTCTCATGTTCAATACACCTATTTAGACACCAGGAAAAACTATAAGGCCATTTAATCTCCTTCTTCACTTTAGGCTCTGCAAAACCTAGGTGGGTGGACCTTAGATTATTTATATTGTACCAGTGTAAAGGTATATAACTAAATCTATATAATAGATAAAAACTCCTGAATCTTCTATGTTTATTCAAATATTCATTGACACAAAATAGCTAATGATAGGGAACATGAACCTGATAAACTAATTGAGGGTAACTCTTTTCAATTCTCAAACTAAAATTGAAAAAAATATCCAATTAAAGATTGAATCATCAATACAACCTAGGTATGCAACAACAAAAACATGCAATCCCCAAGCTGACCAATCCCTTATCCATTAGGAATTCAATAAGTTAGAACATACACATGGACACCTAAAATATACTCATATATCAAAACATTTGATCTATCTATGTACTTTGAAAATAGACATCTATCATCAAATGAAATTCATACTTATCAAATCCTCCTATGATCCCCGCAGTTCTGTCAATGCAATATCAAGAAAATTACTTAGGTCCTTGACCCAACAACAAGATACATAGTGGCATAAAACTTCAATAACAAGCTATAAGTGGACAACATGCACTTTTTACATAGTCAACGAAAAATTGCAAACTCGCAAAAAGGAGATAAACTTCAGAATGAAACTATAAATGAAAACTTTGTATTGAATACTTTGAAATCAATACATCTTGATATGAAAATAACTCAAATAATACAATATGAATGATTGTATAAGTTAAATGCTTCAAGAAACTACACTTCTATTGTTCAATATGTTGCAATTACAAGTGGATAAGGTAAACTTATAGGGGGGGGGGGGGGGGGGAGGGGGGTGTGAATCATTAGTTTAAACTTGGACACATAAAACTTTCACCATACATTCATCACATGCATTAATATAATGAAATAACATGTAAAAAATATGAATCTAAATCATGTAAACATGTAATCAATCACACACATAACACTAGATATGATTACCCAGAAACCCTCCTAGTGAGAAGGTAAAATTGGGGTGGGAATGACACCCACAAATCTTCACTACTACACAAATAAAGTGTATCCAATTAAGGTTACAATGATTTGACCATGAATCATGGTCTGCCCTATGAAAGGCCTACCTTGTTACATGATTTCAACACCATATTAGAACTGTGCCTAGTTAGAGGACTTCAACTTACAATTAAGTAAGCACCCTGTTAAAGGATTTCATAAAGCCTGTTAGGACTCTCTATTAAGAGGTTTAATTGAAATCACTTGTTAAAATTTCTTAGCATAGATCCTACAATTGGCACTTGCTTGCCTGATAAAAGATCACCTGTACACAATCTTTGATTTGTCCTTCATGATCTAATGTAACAATGTTGTATCCTTCTCTATCCTTTGCTCTTCTCTAACTGATTTTGTAATTCATTCTTACTTCTAAGTCACCTTGAATGCTCTACAAAGTATCTTGTTCTCTCTTCCAATTTTATCATTCACCCATTATACATTGTAAAGACTTTTGGGCTTCATCCTCCTTAAGAACACTTTGGTGGCTTAGGGTTAGGTATGAATCTATAACTAAGATTTATCCTTTTTGCAACTTAAACCTTCCCATTTTTTCATTGGCTACATGTAATTACATAGGGAATCTGCATATAGATTCATCCTTATCTCCAAAAGATCATAATCTATCCTTAAGTTGGCTTAGAAATGGTTTACATAGTTGTTTGTTCCATTACAAAAATATGTGAAAAATGTGTCACTTAGCATATGAAGTCACTGATCCTTAATATGCATTGTATTTTTGCTTTTGACTCGACACCTACACTACTTGACATCCACTATTTACTTGCCACTTGAATCACTAGGCATGGTCTATCTAATTAGCACCTGAGTGACTCGGCACATGAGTGACTCAACACTCATTGCAACTCAGCATGGTCTAATATTTACATGTTGTACTCGACATGTATTAGTAGTTCAGCATGAACTAAGTAAATGGCTTAAGTGTGTTTGCACTCACTTGTCAAAACCAATCTAAGATAAAAAATCTCCCCCTTTGGCTTGATTATCAAAAACACTTGAATACATAATATTTTGCTTAACTTCTCAAGCATAACATATCCATGACTCGACTTATATACAAAACTTCAAAATTTCAAAATTTTGTAATAACCTATATACCTCAAAATTTATAACTCCCCCTGAGTTAAGGTATATATTTTGTATCCAAACTGTCTACTCCTCTTTGACTTCAATGTGGTGCATCTTATATGCTCTATCTTGGCTAATATCTATATCTGTTTTATTTCTTTCCTCAAAAATGTGTCTCCAAAAAATATATATCACCCCAATGATATAACTTTACTACTAGATTCCCCCTTTGTTATTTCTTCCTTTCTTTTATTCTCTGCACCCTCTTTGTTTATACTCCCCCATGGTATATTTTTATGTTATATTTTTCCCTTGCTTTATCTCCCCCAATGTCCAATGTTACTTATTCTCCCCCCTTTTGACAGTTATGTCAAATGGGCTATACATGTAAAGTGTGTTTGTCCATAAAATATTTATGGACTTCCATTATGATTTTGAGATCTACATCCTAGTTGTCACATGCAACATCCAATGACTTGATTTGGGTAGCAAGCTCAGCAGTAAGGTGCACTAGGCCATCTAGAGTAGAAATATTGGGGCCTTTCTTTAGTAGAGTCTCAATATAACCTAGCTTCTTGTGCAATATCTCCATATATGGGGTAAGGGATGCATGTATACATGTCAATTTGGCTCTTATGCTAGCCACTTCTACTGTTAACACAACTAATTGACTTTGTGATTGAAGCAATGTTTTAAAGTGCTTCTCACTTTGAGCTGGGTTTTGGGGTAGTTTAGTACCTGATATGTTCAGATTTCTCTCTAGACTCAAAATATGACTTCTAGTTTCTTGAGTAAAGAGTGCAGGATCACATAAATTTATGTATAGTGAGAATATATTCTCAAGTACCTTATTTACCTCTTCAAACTTGGTTTCCAATGCAACTTGATTTAGTGTTATCTCACCAGATATCTTTTCATTCACTTTTCCTTGGAACTTCTTAGACCATTCTAAAAGTTTTACAATAGTATCAAGGTCTTCATTATTGACCTTTTCCGCTATAACTATGAGTTGCTTTATTAGTGGCTTGGTCTCTTCAAGATTCGGTAAGCTGTATGCATCTAAAAGGATGTCTTTAATATCTTCAAGAGCTTGTTTTTACCTATGTTCTCTCTTGAGCATTTCTTGATGCTTCTTCTTCTTTAAGGCTTGTTGCAAAATGCCTATTTGTTCCAGTTTCATGGCGTCATTGTCAAATTTTGGAATTTTTTTTTTCATCAAGGCTTATGTCTCCATAGTGAATTACCTTATCAACCTTTGATGAACTAGGGCTTGGCATTAAGATTTGCAATATATGGCTTCTATGCTCAGCTTTTGAAGAACTTGTGTAGGTGGTGTGCCAGATGTTGGTAGAGTTACCAATGCTTAGATGGCTTCCTACTCCTTTACCTTAGGTGTTTTTTCATGTTTTTTAGGCTTGCCCTGATCTATTACTATGATTTGAATAACACCTTGTTCTTGTGCTTTAGGTATAGATGTATCTATTTGTCATGTTTTATCTTTCTCTTCTACCTGCATCTTCTCAATGGTAATAACTTTATCACTTGTATCAACCTTAGTAGATGTATCTACTATTGTTTGAGTCAAAGGTTGTACACTTGTAACTCAAGGGATGATAGAAGGTGGTTCTTGTGGATTCACCTTGTCCCTTGTGACATCAATCACTACCTTTTGGAGCTCATCTATACTAATCAATACTAGATTTTCACATAGCTTGGTTTGCAGTGTAGATTGGTCCAATATCTTCTTCAAGTCTTCTGTAGTTAGGGGATTGATTTTTTGAGCTGAAAGGTCAGAAAAATCCTTAATAATAATAGTTTCAATAGACTTGACTATGTCATGGGTAGGACTGACACTCTACACTTATGTGTCTTGCACACTCTATTCATTTTGTTGTTGTTTAGCTGTTGCCTTATGATCAATTTTCTTTTGTATATCTTCCCTAATTGTATCATCTTTCTTATCATCTCATTATTTTTCATCATCATCGTTGGCATCATATTTTTCATCATCTTTACCATTATCCTTATCATCTTTTTTACCTTTAGAGGGATCAACTTCTCCTTGTTTAATAGTGGTAAACCCATAGATAAGTTTCCATATTTGGGTTGATTTCTTGACCACATCTTCAATATTGTTTTGAAGAATGTTAAAGGCTATATATTTAGATGTAAACCTAATTGAAAATCTCTTGACAACCTTAGCAATCTATCCCTTTTTTAGCTTTGGCATCACTTGAGCTAATGTAGTTTCTCTAATCTGTTTCTCTAAATTTAAATAGTAATGCCACTTTTTCTCAACAATATCATATGAACCTTTTAGTATTGTGTTGGAAAATTCTAGTGGAGTGTTCTTAAATTTAGACATCATGACATATAATGCCTCTTCCACTTGATTCTCTTCTTCTTTCCCAAGTTTATCAAAATCAATGTGCTTTAAACTAGACAAATCTGCATTATTCTTGACATTTTCACACACATTTTCAAGATTAGAGAGTAGTTTGTGACTTACCACTTTGAAATGGCTTATATCATCTATTTTAGGCCTTTCTTCATTTGGATCTGACTGTGCAACATATTTTTGTCTTGTCCTTTTCTGCTCTTGGCCACCTTTCTCTATTTGCTTGGATTTTTCTTTGGCCTTCTGTGTTGTGGCTCATGTGTTGGCTCTAGTAGTAGGAGTTATAAGCTTGGCTAGGCTAGGTTTGAAATTTTTCTTTTCCTTTGCCACTAGTTGTTCCTTAACCTTCCTTTTCTTTGGCTTGGTAAGGGTAGGTTCTTCCTTGGCTTCTTCTCCCTTGGTACCTTATTTTTCCTCCTCTTCCTTATCCTCTCCCATGCCTTGATTCAATGTAAGAGGTTCTTGTTCTTGTGCTTGTTCTTCCTCCTCTGCTCCTTCTGCAAATTTAGCTTTTAGCTTCTTCACCAACTTATCTTTCTTTTTGAGTGTGGAGGTAGTTTTCAACTCCATGGTAATCTTTGATTTTACTGTTTCATAGTTTCCAAATATCTTTGCACTTTTATCAATATCCTCTACTAGGAGTGCTATGATGGCTATTGAACATTCATCAACATTAATTTCATACCCAAGTGACCTTAACTATCTAACCCTTGGTCTAGAAGCTTGCAAAAAGGTGTGATCAACATCAACTAGAAAGAATATATCATTATAATGTTTCTCAACCAATGAAATAGGTATCCTCATTCGTTCCTTCAATGATTTCTTAAAATCTTCAAAATAACTTGTCATCAATGCCTCAAAGTTTTCTCCCATCTATTCAATAAGCTCATTGATTTGTACTGCAATTGACCTATTTATTTTCCAACCTATCATACCAAAAGAGGGAAATGTATTTTGCACATAAAAGAATATGCAAACTAGAATTGAACCAAATTTGCATTGAGCACTCTTTTTCTTTCTAATAGCGCGAAGATTTTTCATCAATTGTTGTAATTGCAGTTCAACCAGATCATATGTATGATCTTTCTTTACAATCTTGTAGCCAACATGTACAACAATGTAGGATAGACTATTCAATCTACTTAATTGATAGAATTTATTAGAAATTACCCTTACAACAAAGTTCAACAATGGATAAGCAATAGTATCTATTGTCATGCCTCTCTTATTCCATTTTGCTCTAGTGTTTTCTCTATTACTTCCTTGGAATCACTCCTCAGAGTCTTGGGCCGATCTAGGATTGGGTAGCTAGTAACCTTGTGAATTATTCTTTTCTTAATCTTAATTATTCCACCTTTTAGCCATAAAAATCCATCATGTATTTGGCTCAACACAATTCTAATCCATTCAATTTTAAATGCACTAGAAAAATCTACGGCACACGTTAAACCCTTTTTCTCAACAATTTTATACTCTTCCTTTGAAACACCATTTCCAAATAACCTATCATATTCTTCTTTAATTTCTAAGTCCCTAATACTACTAATTTCATAATTATAACATCTCCTTACATCTTACACCATTATTACATTTGGCAAGATCATGGAGAAAGCGTCAGAAGGATCTTGTTTGTAAGCTATGTCAAGAATGGCCTTAAATACAAGTTGTTTCACTTCATTAATAACAAGCTAGACATTCAAAACCTCTATCCCTTCTACATCTTTTGAACTAGATGCCATTCTATCAAACTAGGGTTTATGCAAAAGTAAACTGTGTAGCTCAGCTTGTGATAAATACCTTGTGGCATCTAAAGAACTAGTATTATATCATTGCTAAATTATCTGCAAATGCCTCGAACAAGTTTCTAAATCACCTTCCACTCTGCTTACTCTTTCTTGAATTCAAAATGATGAATAATGAGTAGAAATCAATCATATACCCTTTGAAACCCTTGCATTTAATGCTTAGTGCTTGTATAGTTGTAAGCTCATCATCAACCAATTTTTGGGTTTACTTGGCATCTATTAGATGTTTCCATCACTCTGTAGCTACTATGAGTTTTACATCAACTAGCATTTGAATTAGCATATAAAAGAAACATTTCATGCTTGGCAACAACATGAAAATCTTAAAGATTTAACTTAAATTTTCAACATCTTGCATCTTCATTCATGCTACTATAGTATTTTCACTAATGTCTTCTTTTGGAACTAATGTATGATATAACACTTGTATATCATTCCCATATACCTCTTGATTTTTTAGTTTGATGAGGTGTGATCATTTGATCCATTGGGTGAAGTGAGCCCTTCTCCATTTGATGCATTGCAAGCATTGTTGTTTTTCCATGTCTTGTTCATCTCATCTCTGATGTGTTCAACATCTGCCTTGCCTTTTCCTTTATCAAATTCACAACTTGGTGTATTTGATCTAGTTGGACAATGCTTACTAATGTGACCAATCTTCAAATAGCTAAAACATGTAGTTTGACTCAACCATCTTTTGTAATTAATGCTGAAGTGTGTCTTAATGAAATTCTCAGGGAATGTCCATATTCTTGACAATAGTGACAACTATATCTTTTATTATAATCCCAATTGTAAAAGTTTTCATAGCTTCTTACCTTTTCTGACTTGTTTGATGACCACATGGATTTGGATCTACATTTAAAGGCTCTATGTCCATACTTCTAATAGTTTTGGCAATATCCTTCAAATCTTTATTTATGTATAGTCCTGGTTCTGCATTCATGTGCCTGTTGACCTTGTTTGTTGCACTTATGCCAATGTGTCATGTTCTTAAGCTTGACATTCTAATTTATATTCATGCTCTTGCACACATCAATAATATGTCCTTTCTTACCACAACTATGATAAGTAGGCTTGGAGTTCTTACCTTTGATGTCCCTTTCTTCTACATTTTTGGATGATTCTCCTTCTTTAGTGCTTGTGTAGCCCAACCTTGATGTATCATTTTTGGATCTAGGGGATCTTAATAATTGCTCAAAGTATTTGATGGCTTCATTTGGCTTGCTGATACTTTCAGTAAATTCCTTTTCTCTTTTCAAGTCACTCTACAATTGTTCATTCTACAACTTCAATGTAGTTATCTCAATGTCTTTGACATTCAATTCATAGTTATCATTCATCATTTGACTCAGAGTATCCAATTGCATGTTGGAGATCTTGGTCTGCTTTGTTGACTTATCTTCCAATCTATTTGCCAAAATTATTTTGTCTTCTTCAATCATGGCTTTGTCTTCCATGGCTTTCTTCTTCTATTTAGTCATCTCACATAGTAGTATAGCTTGTGATTCTTGCTCTAGCTTGAGATTTTTGATTTCCTTAGCTTGGATTCTATTATTTTCCATTAGATCTACAACTATTGCATTAAATTCATTAGAGTTACCATATACAAATAGCTTGGTAGTCTCTATTTCTTTGTATAGTGTGTCATTCTCTGCAATAGAAATCTATTTCCTTCTGTTCAAAGATTTCTTTAGTTCCTCTCTTGCCTCATTTAGTTGATGTAGTATGATATGTATTTCAATCTCCTAGTTTTCAATAGTCTTTCTCAATTTGTAGACTTCCATTTCAAGATCTTTCCTCTAAGCTTCAAAGCTTCTCTTTTAGAGAACTAAGCTTTGATACCAATCGTTGGAATTACAAGTGGGAAAGGTAAACTTCTTGGGGGGTGAATCAATAGTTTAAACTTGGACCCATAAAAATTTCACCATACATTCATCACATGCATTAATATACTGAAATAGTATGTAAAGCATATGAATCTAAATCATGTAAACATGTAATCAATCACACACATAACACCAGATATGATTACCCAAAAAACCCTCCAAGTGAGAAGGTAAAAATGGGGTGGGGATGACATCCACAAATCTTCACTACTGCAACAATAAAATGTATCCAATTAAGGTTACACTGATTTGACCATGAATCATGGTCTGTCCTATGAAAGATCTTCCCTATTAATGGCTTACAAAGACTATTAAGTCCCACATTGTTAGAGGATTTCAAAACCTATTAGAAGTGTGTTTGGTTAGAGGACTTCAACTTACAATTAAGTAGGCACCCTGTTAAAGGGTTTCATAAAGCCTATTAGGACTACTCTATTAAGAGATTTAATTGAAATTGCATGTTAAAATGTCTTAGGATAGATCCTATGATTGGCAATTGCTTGCTTGATAACAGATCACCTCTACACAATCTCTAATTGAGCCTTCATGATTTGATGTAATAGTGTTGTATCCTTCTCTATCCATTGTTCTTCTCTAACTGATTCTATAATTTGCTCTTACTTCTAAGTCATCTTGAATATTCTACAAACTATCTTGTTTTCTCTTCCAATTTAATCATTGACCCATCATACACTATAAAGACTTTTGGCCTTCATCCTCCTTAAGAAGAATTTGGTGGCTTAGGGTTAGGTATGAACCTATAGTTGAGATTCATGCATTTCTCCATTTAAACCTTCCCATTTTCTGATTGGTTGCACGTAATTACATAGGGAATCCACATAGATTCATCCTTATCTCCAGAAGATCATAATCTATCCTTAAGTTGTCTTAGAAATAGTTTACATAGTTTTTTGTGCTATTACAAACAAATATGTCAAAACTATGTCACTCGGCATATGAAGTCATTGATGCTCAACATGCACTATATTATTGCTTCTAACTCGACACCTGCACTACTTGACATCCACTATTTAATTGACACTTGAATCACTTGACATGGTCTATATTATCATCACTTGAGTGACTTGGCACTCATTCCAACTTGACATGGTCTAATATTTACATGTTCTACTTGACATGTATTACTAGTTTCGCATGAACTAAGTAAACAGCTTAAGTGTGTTGACACTCACTTGTCAAAACCAATATGAGATCAACACAATACATAGAAAATATGTTGAGAATGGTATCACAACTATAGATTAAGTTTCAATTAAGCTAGAAGCAATAGAGTGGTCACACAGTAATGGAAAATATCCAAAACCAAAACCCTTACAAAGAGAAATGAAGAAGAATATATAGACAAAAAGAGGATCAAATCAGAAATCTGATACTACCAAGTGTCCTGCTAAAACCCTTCATTTATGTTGTTGTTGAAACTTCTTTCTTCATCTACTAGAAATCAAAAATAATTAATTGTTATTGTAGAATGTTTTAAAATATCTCATTAAAGTAACTAGCAAAATTCTTTTCTAAAGGAATATTAGATATCTAATAGGATGTGTAGAAATTCAATCTAATTTGGCTTGTCCTATTCTTCCCTTTAACTATGAATCTTTAGATGTATCCTACTTACAAAACCTTATGTTCTACATTTTCTTTTAAAACATTAAATTCTATCTTTATAGTTGTTAAATGTATCAAATCTTATCTCCATCTGATCATATCTGATCTTATTCTACTCTGAAACAACAAATCTGCATTTGCACTAAGGATTCCCTAAAATTATAAATCATCCTACAACTCTTTCCAATGAAGACCTTTATAAATATTGGTTGCAAAAATGAAATGTACATCTTCTCCCAGTTTCATTGGTATATCATACTATGTATTTTTAATAGAAATTGTGCCTCTGGAACCAAATTCGAAAAACTAGGTCTCAGGGCATGATGAAGGATTAAAAATTTGAAAAAAAAAACTATATAGTTTAAACTATATAAAATCTCATATTTAAATCAAATCTTTCAACTTTAAAAATCTATTGACTAGAGATTGAAGATATGAGTCAAATATTTTAAATTATTGTCATATTATATCATTTTCCCCCTTTGCCACTTGTCAACTTTCCATTTGCTAGTTCACTTGGGTGGGCACCACATTTCCCTATACAACATTTGAAATTGGAAATCTGCATCTTACAAGCCTAGGATAATCACATTAATATTTTTATTAATTTTTCAATTTCTTGTAGCATCTTCACTTGAAATTTGGACACTCCTTACATTACGATCTTTTCATAACATCTTACCTTGGAAATTTCTAGCCTTTGATCTCACAACTAGCATAAGATCTTGAGCCTTTCTCTCTCCTCTCCTGACCTTACAGTTCTTATAGCACCATAGATCCTCATTGTGAGCTTTATGAACTCATGACTAGCCTCCAAAATCTACAACATGGCACCTTTTCACTCATCAAACAAGTTGACCAAAATATCTTGTCTATCCTCCACCAGTCAGTTGTAGGTCCACCACAGAAGCCTTTCCTTGCCCATAAGGCATGTCTCTTAAGACACTTGTTAGATGTGCACTTGGGTATTAAAATATTCTTAGGGAATAATGCAATAGGCAATATGGTACTAAAACATTATTAACAAACTCACAAGAAACTTCATGCCCTCCTTCATAAATCTACCCATCACCAAGGAGCTCTACCCCTCAACGTGGGATGTTCTGCTCATAAGATAGCTTGGTTTTAGCCATTTCCTCCCCCTAACATGGGATGTGGGTGCTCTACTGATAGTGTGAGGGTGTTTTATAGAACTCTCTACAAATCCCATGGAGCTTTATTTTACTCCCCATCGCTAGTCTCCTCTTGCACGGAGAAGATCTCTTTCTTTCTAATATACCCTCAAAACACTTCATGGGATGTTTCTATCCCCTACCTCACTCACTCTCTTATCCCTTCTGTCACACCATGGACACCTTTCATGCTATCATGGATGCCGTAAGCAATTACTGTTGCTTTAATGCAAACTCTCACACCTCAAACAAGAGATGGAGGAGCCATTGATTTCTCTATTTCTTTTAATGTGAATGCTCCCTCATGCCTTTATTAATGTGGAAGCTCCCCCTTTTCCATTGTCATGGATTGTTTCCTTTGGAAATATAATGATGTAGAGGTGCTCTCCCATATCAAAAAGTCATCTATTTTGCGCATAAGGAATGTCATGTGGTTTATCCCAATTAGGTCAGACTACTCTCTTTCCTTCACTTTTAAGACTAAATGCTAACCAAACACTTTGTATTTGCATATATCAAACCATCTTTACATGTCGTTGCTCCCTCCATACATCCCATTTATCATTTTTTGAAAAAAGGTGAAAGCAAATAAGCTAATATTAGCACATGGTTTATTGTTGTATGCATGAATTTGTGGGCCTCTGAACCTCACACACACTTCAATGTGGTCATTACTTGCAAAATCATCTTGGAATAAACATGGAGTCATTTATCCAAGACACTTGACAGTCTGACCCGTTGCCTTCTCTCTAGAAGGGTTTTTCCTATGAGCTCTCAAAATGAGATGCAGGTAGCCAGACCTTTCTAGAATGAAGGATTTATGCAAAAGATGAGTGTACAAGTAATCTATATGAAATGCAATCTATTCTATTGATCAATAAAAGAAACTAAATTAGATGCATGCATTATTTAATCTAAATGACAATTTAAAGTGATAGAAATGTAAAAGCCTAGAAAGTGAGTACTCAGTTTGACAACAATTCAATAGCATAGAAATCCAACCCATGTAATGAAGGATTGAGAGCCCCTTAAATAGAATCCAGGAATGGATCAACAGTCAAGATCAATCTTGATGAACAATTAAGATTAGATAGAAGATTCAGTTAAGATGGAAACTTCCTTGTGTAGGTGAAGTTAATTGTTTTAGATCTAAGTGTGATAAGTAGTTAACTGAACTTTCCATAAGTGTGAGAGCAAGTTAACTAGATTTATTCCAATTTCTAGAGGTAATTCACTAGGAGTTTCCATTTCTGAACTGAAAAGAGGATTTTGAAGATATTATTTAATTTAATAAGTGAGACATGACCTCATAAATGCCTTTTCTATTTAATTGAATAATCTAATTCAATTAATTAAAGTAGGCACAATTATTAAATTAAATATTTTAATAGTACATTAGCCTTAGAATATAATATAATATAATTAAAGTATAAACACTTCAAATTAAATTAAATCTTAATCAAATAGGTTTAATGTGACTAATACGAGTCAATACTTAGAAATTAAATAAATATCCTAATTAATGTAGATTTAGGGTTTTCTACATTTGACACTTAGGTCAAGTAGTGAAAATTAGAACTAGAATTGCCTAGTAACATAGGACTTTTAGAATTAATCAAAATAGACCAAAATTGGTGATTGTGGCAATGAGCCAATTTTGGGGTATTACATTTTTCCCCTCTTTGAATGAATGTATGAGTAGCACATTTGATTTAAAGAAAATCAGAAAGCATGATGCGAAGATCAATAAGTAAGATTGGTTGCAAAATTGATGACATAGAGACCAATTGATAAGCTTTTAAAGATTATCTTTAGAACGGAGCTTAATTTTGAGGAATCCAAGTAGAACACCTAGATACCTAAATTGATAAGCATTTAAAAGTTTTTCTTCAGAATGAAGCCTAACCTTTAAGGATCCAGATAGAACACCTAGATACTTGAATTGATAACAATTTAAAAGATTTTCTCTAGAATGAAGCCTAACCTTTAAAGATCTAGATAGAACACCTGGATACCTAAATTGATAAGCTTTTAAGAATTATCTCCAGAATGGAGCTTAATCCTAAGAAATCTAGATAGAACACCTAGATACCTAGATTGATAAATAACAAGATTCAATCATGAGTTGTCGAATCATCCTCAGAACAAGGCTTGATCCTTAGGAATCAGGTTTTAGACTGTCCCAATACCTATCTATCAAACTCTAATAAGAACTACTATAAAGTGTTATCAACTAATGACAAGATGAAATAGATGACAAAGATGTCAGATAGAGGGGAACAAGATGCCCCTAGTGATGAGATACCCTGAGTAATGAAGACATAAGATGGGAATAAAATGCCCTGAGCAATGAAGATTCAAATTGAGTCAAAATTTAGATTTAATGATGTAATCATCCTACCCCTTGGGAGTGAAATCGAAAGATGACACACCAAAAATGTGAAATAAAGTTGCATGTTTGAAGAGATAGAAGAAATCAAAGAATCATCAGAATATAGAAGAGAATAGAACAATCAAAAGAAAATTCAGAGTCACTTCGGTATGATTTTGAGGTCCTGAAGACCAAGTTTGACCAAAAACTGACAAATTTTGACCATAGTTAACTTTTTTCATAATAAAATTTGAAAATTTGAAGAATTTAGAGTTAAAAAGGTTCGAAGATTCTCAAAGTACCAGAAGAATTTGGATTGCACAAGCATTTGATCGTGTTGGTCGTAAAATTTTAAAATGCATTTTTGGACTGTTTACTTGTGTCAGATTTTGAATTTGATCCCAAAAATGGATTCAGGACGGTCAAAATAGTTAGGGGATGATTTATGTGCAAATCAAAGCACTTTGAAAAATTAGGTCAAAACCTATATAAGGGCCCAAAGGGTCATTTTCAAATCATTTGTACATTTAGTCTTTAGTGAAAGAGAGCTCTGTGAGGAAGATGGTGGTCCCAGTGCGTATGCATCATTTCAAGCGCTCTTGATGACATAGCCAGCTAACGGACTATGGACCTCCTATGAGTAGTCAACAAATTTGCTTTGCATTTTTTTTTTTTGTGCATTTTGACATATTTTAGTATGTTTTTATCATGTTTTTATTGTTGGTCAATCGATTTTTGTGGGAGAATGTCCTTCCTCACGTGATCCCAATCTTTCTTTGCATGAAGATCCACCAGTCCAGTGTTTCTCACATTGGTGGGGAATCTCATGTAGGAGATACCCACCTTTCATGCGAGATGCACATGATTTTGGGCACTTTTCACTCATACTCTCATCACCTCTTTTGCGAGATCATATTTCTTTGCATGAGGACTTGTTTTCTCATGCGAGAACATGTTTTTTTGCGCAAGAGCATGAATCGTCGCACAAAAAATTGGTGTCAAAATATTCCATTTTTGATGCTTTTGTCCAAAATTTGTATTTGTGTCATCATTTTTCTAACTAGTCGAGAAAGTACTGATTATTTTCCTATTGTTGTGGCTCATGTGTTTAGATGGTCTTTGATGACATCATGTTTAGGTCACACTATTTGCCATACAAAGCCCTGTTGTGGAGCCTTGATGATGTAGACATGGCTCATATTGATAGATTGGGTCTTACCTCTCTAAGCCAATCCCTAATAGTGCTGGTCTGTGTAGGTGCTAGTTTGCGTAGATGCTAGTCTGCACAGACGATAATCAAAGATGATGCTGCAGCCAACGGAGATGAAAATGTAGTGTTTTATGTCTGAACAAGGTTTGTTTGCAGATTTTTAGAATGAAATCAGGTACGTGGGTCTCGCCAGGCATGCCAAAATGTGTGTTAGAAGAAATGAGCTATTGGGAGCATGAACAAACAAGCAAACATCAGTTCATATACATGTAACAAGAACTCATGAAAATGAAAGAAAACTAAACTAATGCTTGCTTGAGTTTTGCAACTCAAAGCAGCCAACAAATCAAGCCCTTAAGCCACCTTTATAGCTCAACAAGGGCACCCATGAGAGGCCTTGTTGATGTGTTAAGGTGGGGGGAATGTTTGGTGTGCTCTCCCAAACACAAAAAAATGATGAATCTCTTGAGTGAATGTGCAAATGTGAGTGAGGATGGAATATGATCCTAAGCTACATGAGATGAAGAACACTTGAAGGAATGGCTATGGAGAAAGCCATACTTGAAAGCATTTAATGGTGAAAATATGAAATGTAACAAAGAAACTAACTAGATATGCAAGCTACACTAGAAATCTAAATAAATGGAGATGTAAATACATGAATAGCTAGACTAAAAATGCAAAATGAAAGCTAAACCAGCTACCAAATAGTTAGTATGCACCTAGAAATCTCTATGAAAACTCAAACTTCAATGAAAGCTCTAGCATGAAAACTCAAAACTCAAAATGACATGATAACAATACAATAATGGGAGATGGAATTGCTTGAGACAAGGCCTCTATTTATAGGCTTGAGAGAGGGCTTGGTGAGGTGGCATTCACATAGGTGCCACAAGGGAGACACATGGGTTATAGGACAAGCCATGCAAAAGTCAAAAAGAGTCTTTAATGGTTGAGAGGCTCAAGGTGTGCTCTTACATGTGTGAGAAACCTTGAGGGAAGGAGTGGGGGACAAATGTGTAAGAGATGTAAGAGTCATAAATGAAGTGGAAGGTTTATTGGATCAAGAGCTTCTCACACGTGTGAGAAAATACTTAGGGGCTAAAAGGTGTTTAGAAAGGGATTTAGGATAATAAAGTGGGATTAAGTAGTGCGTAGGCTTAGAAGGATGAGAGTGATGGTTGTAGACTAGGTTTTAGGATAGGATTAGAATTAAATTAAATAGGATTCAATTTAATCATAGGTTTAGACAAATTAATGGAGATGGAGGAATTAAATAAATAAGATTTATTTAACAAGGGGATTTATAGAGGATCACATATTAAATAAATTTAACAAATTAGGGATGGAAATATTTAAATTAAATTTAAATACTTAGGAGAATGAACTCATTTAATTAAAATAATTTAATCAAATAAGTAGAAGAATGTGAGAAATATAATTAATTAATTAATAATTAATTACAATGCCACAAGCAATATTAATAAATTAATATAGTCTTTAGGGATGATTTTAAGAATCTACATTTTGCCCCTCTTTGATGTGATGTTGAGACGACATCATATCAAAGAAAAGAAAATATAGGTTGCCCCAAAGAAGGTGGGAGTCCTATGGCAACGATAGAGGAGGAGGGTGCCCCCTCGTGAAAATTGTGCAAAAAATAAATTTTTGGCAATTTTCATGGAAAGGTCTTAAGAAAAGAAGAAAGAGAAAAAAAGGGTAATAAATGATAACATTTGCATGACTTGCGAGTAAATAGGAAATGTACATGGGCTCAAGCAGGGTCTCGGGGAGGGGCTTATATAAGCCTCTGAGAGGCTCAAAGAAGGTCATTGTCACACCACGAGTAGAGCATCCAGAATAAACATGGACTCCATTCATCGATTGTAGCTTGGTGAGCACGTTCGGGAGTACCAGCGAGCAGTCGAGATGTGCCTATTGGTAAGTCATCTGATCCTCTTAGTGTTTTGGTAGACTAGGCTAGATTAGGCACATTTAATATGTCATAAATGCACTAAAAATGAGGTCCAGGCAAAGATGACAATCTCCACCCTGCCATCTGTGCAAATGAAAAAGTGGTGAGCTCGACATCCTCAAAGATGATAGGATAGATTCTGTCGTCTGTGAAGATGGAAAAAAATAGACAATGGGACACAAAAATGATAGGTTTCATTTTGTCATCTGGGTGGATGGATAGGGTTAGCAGAGACGATAGGAAATAGGTCATCATCTTCGTAGATGACAAAATGTGTGTCATCGATGTTGATCGACATCTACGAGGATCAGCGTCTGTACAAATTGACATTTCCAGTGATCGCAGCTGTGTCTATCAGCATTTGTGCCAATGAGTAGCTCTGCCTAGATTAGAAGGTGGTAAGGGAGGATGCACCATTTGAGGGATGTCATAGGCTAGAAAGACTGATGCCCTGCATGTCTATACTATAGGAGGACACGGTGGTATTTAGGTTAAGGGAGCACTATCCTCTGACTATGGCGATACAAGAGAGACTCATAGATGTAGATTAGGGATGCATGTGATTGTGTAGCCTAGAGCATGTACATGAGTGGTTAGACCTGAGAGCCCATTCAGCATAGATATTGGCTCTCATAGAGCGATGGCACATGCCTACTAGGAGTTTCCATCTGTCGATGGGGGAGGCTACAGTCACATTCCCAGATTTGTGGTGGATCTTGCGAGTACCGATTAGAGGCACATACCTAGAGTATGTACTAGAGGGTTCTAATCCATTCCTGAGGGAGTGCTTTGGTAGATGATGTCAGTGATTACCTATCCAATGATCGTGCTTTTCGTGGAGGGGTGCACTAAAGTAGAGGCTACCGAAGCTGGTAGTATACCTAGCCTCATTAATATGGCAGATGCTACCAGATCATGCAGGACACGGGTGGTCATTCGGTTGGGCGCAAGTGCTGAGCACCCTACTATAGGAGGAGGGAGTAGTCTATTGCTAGGGATAGATGATCTTGGCCAAATTATATCATGATTTGCACATGTGTGCATATCAGACCTAGCACACTGGAGGACCAAGATTGACACTACTGATGGTCTAGTTATGGGAGCATATTGGGGTCACACGGCCTATCACTTGGTGGGAGACTAAGTATCCTAGAGAGCCATTCACATGTAGATACTAGTCTCCCATCTAGTATATATCAATGAAGTTTTTGGGGTTCTAGCATTAGTGTATAGATGAGATCATCATATTCGAGTGGACTCCCTATGATGGAGTAGAGCAGTTGGGGCATACACTAGCAGTAGGTGGCAAGGATAACATGGAGGATCAAATGTACCTTCCATACACACAAATTGACTACTTGATCATTGGCCAATCCATGCATGTGATCATGAGCTACATGCCCTCTTGAGTGCGACAGTAGTTAGGTAGGATACAAGATGCAGTTCCAGATAGATTCTTATATCCTATGGTGTCACCAGAGTATGGATGGTTGTGGTTACATAGGACTATCATATAATTAGCCCAAGCTTCTTGGTTCATAATGGTAGCAGTGCCATGGGTGCATGGTCAGGATAGGGGAGATGCAAGTATGACACCTGCATATGCACAGTGGTGGGCAGCCCACCAGCGAGTCAGGGTTACAGTGCTAGGGGCACCTCCATCGATAGAGCATGCATGGGGTGACAAAGATGGTGTAGGGGATGGGGGACAAGGAGCCATGATGCCTCCTCTAGCACGGGGTGCACAATAGGGACCTAGTAGGCACAGGGCCAGTGTGAGGAGGGGTCCAGGGCTAGCACCAGTATAGGGACCACCACAGATAGGGCCCCAAGTAGAGGTACAGGCACCACCATGGGCACCACTATAGCCACAAGTATAGGTACATGTGCCAGTAGGGGGACAGAGATAGGGGTTAGTAGAGGACCCAGATATGGTGAGGTTAGAGCGGGATAGCCTCTATGCAGAGGTAGCTTGGCTATAGGGGATAAAACAGGTGCAACAGGCATGAGCAGATAGCTTAGAGCAAGGCATGGGGGCCATCCAGGCAGAGCTAGAGGTGTAGAGGGCTAGGGGAGATAGTGTATAGGAGGCCTTAGTGGCCCTATAGGCATGGGTGGATGATGGGGAGTTTGTAGGGATGGGCATCCATATAGGGACAGAGGAGCAGGTAGAGCTAGAGAGACTTCGAGGGGAGGTAGCCGCATTACATGCTAAGTGGCCACCCATCAGACACAGCTAGATGGATATCGCAGGGAGAGGGATATAGCTAGACAGATGCTACAGCCTGGGGTAGCTGTCTCAATGATGCAGGAGGCCATCGCAGCTAACCGAGTAGAGACATGGGCCATACGAGAGGCAGCCTATTATAGGTCACTTTATATGGAGGTCATGCCTACTGATTGATGACAGCCAAATTTTAAGAGGAGAGCCAGCTCATGGATCTTAGGCGATAGAGCTAGATCAGAGCAGTTCGTAGGATAGCAGAGACCTCTTCAAGTGGGGGATATGGGGGGGTTGGGCCCTCATAGCCATCCGCTTGATTTTATATAGTGATTAGTTTTTTGATAGATATATGCAAATGCAACAAGTTTTTGATGTTGCATTTGTACTACATGATTCTATATGATTTTTATATGGACTGTATAGACACAATTTTTTGAGATATATGCATGACATGATTCAATGAATCTATATGTGTATGGATTTATGTGATACATATGATGTTTACGATGTGGATACTAATGTTTGTGATGTAGGATGTGATGCTATGTGATATGTTCTATGATGTATGCATATGTACATGATGCCTAACATGTGTGTGATGGAGATTAGTGGGTGATTATGAGATGTATGCATTGTTTTATTTTACATGGATGCACTATATATATGTGAGATGTGATTATGATGTATATGCCCCTAGATGTGATGACTAAAATGAATGTATGCAACTAATGGAATGATCTAATGCAATCTAATAAAATGAAATAAAAATTCCTAATGAACACTACATGAGATGAATCAAATGAACACTAATGCAATGGAAAATGAATGAATGCAATAATGGGAAGCTAATGCAACCTAATGGAAATGAACTAATGAATGAATATGTGTCACAACTGTCACTCATAAAAACCTAGTAGTGTAGTATAGGAGGGGGGAAATAAATACAACCTTGTCTCAAGCAAGACTCGAATGAAACCCTATACTACATGCATCCTAACTATATGATATCAAGAGATTCTGTTGTGTTCATATGGAGAGCACACCTTAAGTTGATTTTGCAAATGATTTTATGCATTATATGCTATAGAAGCATAAATGACATGACTCTTTTGTGTGGACTAAACAAACCATAGAAGCTTTAGAATGATAGGTTTAGTTTGCATAGTTATGATGGATCAAATGTCATATATGCAACAAAGGTCTGGGCACACCCAAAGTCTTTTTAGGGTTCTTTGGTGTAAAGTGTACTAACCCATTGCCCCCATTATGCAAAACATTAACATAACTTGAAACTAACACATGAAATAAAGCCTCAAAAATAGATCATACCACAAAAACATGTGTAGTCAATGAGAGCCATTTAGTCATGAACAAAATATGGAAGACCAAGGTGCACCATAAAAGGCTTTCACTAACACACACAAAAATAAAATCAACTAAAAAGAGACCTAATGACCAAGTAGTCATTTAGTCCACAATTTTTGCCAAGAACCTTAGGTCTAGAAGTGAATGTCCCAATGTCACATATAGGAAGGATTCATCCTATAAAAGTGTGTCAAGTCAAAATGTCAATGATCATAAAATTGTGCATTTTTGGAAAGAGATGTGAAGAGAACAAGTTTCTTGAATCATTAAGTCTCAAATGATGATATTGTGTAAGTCCAAGTATGGTCACTATTGTGAAAAAGCTCAGTGTAATGGGAGTGACAATCACTCGATGAAAAAAATGGCCTCACGCACTAGAGGTCTTGCAAAAGATGGAGGTGAAGCGAAGCCTCGCAGATAAGAGGTCTTTTATTGGATGCATGAAACACAAAAGGGTAGATAAGACTTTGTACAAGGGAAGTGGAATGGTGGAATGGAGTGAAGCAAAATGAGCCTTATAGATAATGGATGGGGTCTAATCCAAGTGCTAGTGGTAGCAATGGGGAGTAGGGCCGATGGAAGAGGTTGCAGGTGGAGGAGTAGGCACTTGAGTAGCAGCCTGAGATGTTGAATGAGGAGATGCAGGAACATCTTGCTACAGGGCCTCAATATGCCTTAAGGAGGGTAAGGGAGAGGATTAGGTAGGCCTTCTAACAATTGGGAGAGCTGCAAATTCAGGTGGTGGTGAGGGATGCATAGATTGTAGAGAGAGATCATGAGATCTAGAGGTTGCGAGAGTAGGTACAAGTAGCTGAGTAGAGGGTAGAGATGTTACAGGATGAGGTGAGACTACAGTTGGCCTGAGCAGCCTATTACTTTGTAGCATATTCAATAGTAGTGCTTGATGAGGCTTAGTAGGTGCCTTGCTTTTCGTAGTGTGCTAGAGATTCTAGAGGTTCATGCCAACCAGCCAGGCCAAACATGCCCCCTCCTCCTCCTCCAGGAGGTGAGGGTGGTGGATAGAGTTAGACTTTTGATGCTGTTATCTCCAATTTTTGATGATTCTGGCAATGTATTTATTGGTGTGCCAGCACCATTTTGTACCATTTTTTATCAATAACACTCAAGTAGCACTTATTTTTTGTACTGACACATTCTTTGATATATATATGAGATTTTGGAGCTAAGTATCATTGTGTTCATGTCATTGTCATTATCTTTCTTTTACTTTTGATATACATGAGATGTTTTATGCTTGTAATTATGAGATGCAAATGTGATGTTGATGTATGAACGCATTGTTGGTTTGAGTTGTTCATGTAGATATGATGGATTTATGGATTTATGAATGAAATGCATAGGTAAATGAAATAACATCTTATGTAGTGTTCCATGTGTTTACTTAATAGTGATAGGTATCTCAACGAGGAGCACAAGGGGAAGAACCAAAGGATCAAATGCTTGTGTAGCCATGAAGAATCATGATACATTGAAGAAACTAAGAATCCCTTATCACAAAAGATGAAAGTAGATTTGTAATTGAATCATAGGCTAAAAAAAGTAATGCAATCTTATGTGATATGCAACCATAGGTCTGGTTACCAAGTCTGAACAATTTTATGATCACTAAGTATAAGACAAAATCCCATATGTCATACAATTCCCACAGACATTGCAATCATGGAAATATGAATAGGACATATGTTATAGGTTTGTTAGGATGAAATGTAAGCATTTGAGGCACAAGAAGCTAGAATGATCAAAATATTTGCCCCTTTTGATGTAGCAAGTTAACATAAGCATCAAAACATAAATGTTAGGATGACTAGAATGATGTTTGCATGGTAGACACACCAAACACACAAGAGATATGTCTTATGCTAAGTACTCAGGATGTATTTTTTCTGCAATGACCCTTACATTTGTAACCTAAGATAGAAGTGTGCTAGATATACTCGCAGTGACTCATATGTTCACTTACTAGGATGAGTATTAGTATGTACTATAGCATGAAGAGTTCACTCCAACAGACAAGGAGAAGAACCAACATTATTGATGTATCCATATAAAAGGAGTTGAGGTACACCTGGCCATCCAATACAAGATGGAAGCTCTTATAGTGGACACCCCTTTTATAGGAATATGTCAACTTATTAGAAGTAAATTGCAAGCAGAAAATAAAGAAAAGATCATGCCCTCAATCATTACTTATCTAGTCAGAAATGAAATTATCGAGTTATTTGAGGGAGCATGATGAAAGAGAAAGAAAATAAAATAAAGAAAATGCTCAACATATCCAAACAAGTATGTCATTCTGAGTTCAATGTCTTTGGGATTGATGTCAAGTGTCAATGTCCAGAATATAGATGAGGGGAATCTCTTCAATAGGGTGATAACTGTAGGCAGACACAAGTAGAATGATTGGTGACTGAGGTCAAAAGAGGAATCTTTGAGGTGAAAAACCTAAGAGGACCAAGTGACAATAGACAGACATAGCTAGAATGATTGGTGACTAACACAAGAGAGATCTTCCATAAAGGAATCTCAAACCATGACACAAGCAACAATAGATAGACCTAGCTAAGAACAATTGGTGATTGTTGCAAAAGAAATTGTATGAGGAGAATCTCGACAAGAGTGACACTGGCAATAGTAGGCAGACACAACTAGAATGATTGGTGACTATCATGAAAGAGATTCTACAAGGAGAATCTCAACAAGAGTGACATTGGCAATAGTAGGGAGACACAACTAGAATGACTGGTGACTGTCGTGAAAGAGATTCTACAAGGAGAATCTCAACAAGAGTAACACTAGAAATAGTAGGTAGACATAGCTAGAATGACTAGTGACTATCATGAAAGATATTCTATGAGGAGAATCTCAACAAGAGTGACACTAGTGATAGTAGATAGACATAGCTAGAATGACTGGGGACTATTGCAAAAGAGATTCTTCAAGGAGAATCTTGACAAGAGTGACACTAGTGACAATAGGTAGATACAACCAGAATGACTGGTGACTATCACGAAAGAGATTCTATGATATGGGAGATCAGGGCCTCCAAGCTATGGCAAGACTCAATCCATGGATACAAGAGCATGAAGTAGGAAAAGTAGTAAAGCAACTATACAGAGAGCCAGAAGATGTGTTGTGAGATGAAGAATTGGGAACAAGAGGCACCTATTTGTCAAGTTTTCACCTTCTTGGTAGGGCTTTTCATTTTTTTGCTACCATGATGCCTATTTTTAGGTTTTCACCAATGGAACTTTTCTTGTTTTTCAATTTTTTTTGTGTTTTTCTCTTTTTAAATTTTTTTTTTGTATTTTGGAATTTTTCAATTTTTTTGGTATTACCAAGGTACCTATTGCTAGGTTTTCACTAGGGTAAATTTTTTTCAGGATATTTTCTAATTTTTAGGATTTTTATCAAGACATATAGATATGTACAAAGAGCTTGTGAGGTTAGATCAGTTGTAAAACTGCTTCAGGTGGAGAGTGTTAATAGGCTCCTTGAGCACCTCTCCCTCGACTGTAGAAAGTTGGTAGGCACCAAATCTTTATACTACAGTAATGATGTAAGGACCAAGCCAGTTTGGTTTAAACTTTCCTTTTTGGACTTGTTATTTTTTATTCTTAGGGTTCTCTCTTAGGATGAGATCAACCAGTTGGAAGTCACATGGCCTAACTTTTTTATTGTAGCTTCTTGACATTCACTTTTGATAAGCTTGCAGATGATCACATGCCACTTGTCAACATTCATCTAGTAGTACTATCTCTTGAAGCTGAGCTATCTTGTAATCTTCATCAGTATTAAGGCCTTTCATAGATATTCTCAAGGTAGGAATCTTGACCTCTATTGGAAGCATATCATCTACTCCATAAACCAAAGCAAAAGGTGTTGTACCCATTGGAGTCCTGATGCTTGTCCTGTATGCCAACAAGGCTAGATTAATCTAGAGGTGCTAGTCCCTCCTAGATTTTTTGATCGTATGATGGAGGATCTTGAGGATTTCCTTATTGGATGCCTCAACTTGGCCATTGCCCTAGGGGTAATAGATAGAAGACCAATGTTGTGTGATTTTGCATCTCTTGCATAGTTCCTTGAGGTCTTTATTTTTTAATTTTCCTCCATTGTTAGTAATGATGGAGGGTGGTACACCATACCTACAGATGATGTAGTTTGTGATAAAAAGTGCTACAATTTTTCTATTTGCTATTGTGAGAAGTACTGCCTCTACCCACTTTGTGAAGTAGTCTATAGATATGATAATGAACTTATGTCCATTAGAAGAAGTTGGGTGAATCTGACCCCCCAATTTGAAGGCCCATTGTTGAAATGGATACATTTTAGTAGATGTAATCAACTCCTTGGATGGAGCATAAATCATATTCCCATGGAGCTATCACTGCTTGTAGGATTTAGCATACTTGATTGTCTTTTACTCTATTTTAGGCCAATAGTAACTAGCTCTAATGAGTTTGCGAGCTAGTGTCAAGCCATTTGAGTGGGATCCAAAAATGCCCTCATAAATGTTAATTAATTCACATTTGGACTCTTTAGGTTCTAGAAATCTAAGGATTGTTCTATTGAGAACTCTCCTAAACAAGTCATCAGCAATAATGACATACTATGAAGCATTACAGATTAGGTAACATTTCTCATTCTAGTTTAGACCATCTAGAATGGTTTAGTTATGGAGGTAAGAATAGATGTGATGATAGAGAGATGAGTCTATTCCTACAATAGAATAGATCATCCTAGAATTAGGGGTGTCATAGGCTGGGTAGTGTATCGCTTCCACCAAGAACTCATGTCGGAGATCATTTTCAAGCATCTGTAGCAAGAAGGCCAAAGTAGCCATAGTATAAAACACTTTATTATCTACATGAGGAATTTTTTGGAAGATGATGTGTGGAAAATACTTCTTCAAGTCATCAACCATGCATTTGTAAGGAATTAATTTCTTATCCTTTGTTTGATACACATCATTAACCTAGTTGATTACAAGCTGAGAGTCCCCAAAGATGTCTAACTAATCCAATCTCCATTTAGTTACAATATTCATTCCATTTGATGCAAATAATCATTAATAACCAAATAATTTCATTTTATAGAGGCATCTCATGAGGTAAAACAAACATGTTTAATACAAAAACATCAACTCTTCCCCATTTAGGTATCCTGATCTCTATATCTGATTCTATTATTCATAACTTGAATTATAAACATCTTCTTGAAAAAAAATTTAGTGTAACTATTCATAATTAGGTCTATAAAAACATATCCAAGTCTCAGTATAAAATAATATACCAATTAAAAATTATACTATCTGCACCAAGACCCATTTTCTTTGTCATAAACCAAAAGTAAAAATAATAACCTTATCTAGGGCATCAAATATGTTTCACAAAAAAAATTCAAATAATACCAAAAAAATTCCACGGTATCTACTTGTGAGTCTAGTTTCCAAATATAAAATCCATTTATTTTTCTCATTCATAAATCATTGAATAAGATCAAATCTTTGTCTGCAACACTGTTGAAGGAATTTTAAAAATAGTTTTCACTCAAATCTTCATAACTTTCACAAATCTAAATGAAAATGATTCAAACCAATTGGAAATGAAATATAGTTCACATATATTCCCAATGAATATTATTATAGGTCCTGGGTCTCAAAAATGTGTCCATACCACATGCTGCAATATGATTTTATTCAGGGAATCTAAACTTTGTAAATACCCATTTTCACCAAAATGCTCATAACTTATTCATTTCTTTATAAAAGAGAACCAAAAAAAAAGAATGAGAATGATGATTCATCATTATATCTATTAATTACTATATTTTATGGTTTCCATGCTGTAAATGTCTGTACAAATCCTAGAAACAACCCTAAAACTAAAAAACCAATCAAAACCACAACAATAGAATGCACCAAAAATGTAGCAAAGTATTTCCTCTTCTCCAAATTGATTTGGTTCGACCATAAAATGGCATTAATATCCATTTTATAGTTATAAACCTTCCTAATCACCCCCAATACCAACCATATACCTTTTTACATCATTTTTGTATTATTAGCAACTTTCTCAATGTTGCATTTTACAACCTTTTATGTAACTTTTACATTTTTGACAAAATGGCTTCATACCCTTTAAAACTTGATGCAAGTACAATATAAATGAATCAAATGGATTTAAATAGCTAAAATAAGGAAATTTAACTTTCTCATGTTCTTGTACTTTAGGTGCTCCTGCACCACCATAAATCAAAGCCTCATATTCAGCAATGTTGTTTGTACAAGGAAATGGAATCTTGTATGCTTTGGGTATTGAATATGTCTATGGTATGATGAAGAGTAATCCAACAATAGATCCCTATTTTGTGAAGGACTTATTGAAGAAGATCACCCACATTTGGTGTGTGAGTGTCAGAATTGATTCGTCAGGGAAATCAATGTTCATTGGGAGAAGACTCTGCATAGGTGCATCTGCTAGCTGATCCGTAATTGCTTGTCCTTTAATGGCTTTTCATTCAACATACTAAATGTCAAATTCATTGATTATCATGACCCACTTAGCCAATCTTCTTGTAAGAGTTGTCTTACCAAGCAAGTACTTTAGTGGATCTATTTTAGCCACTAGTTGCATAGTGTGGGCAAGCATCTAGTGTCTCAACTTCTGGGAAGTAAAGAAAACTACCAAGAAAGCTTTCTCAATGATATTGTAATTCCTCTCATAAGAGATCAATGTGTGACTCAAGTAGTAAATATATTGCTCCTTTTTATCCTTGTCCTCTTGAGCTAATAAGATTCCTAGAGATGTTTTAGTTGCTAAAATGTACAAAATGAAAGGCTTCCTATAGATAGGAGGCATCAAGATTGGTGGATTGGAAAGATATTATTTGATCTGTGTTAAGCTTTTCTTACAATCCTAACTCTAGTTGAATTTCACACCCTTATGTAAAGTCTTTGTAAAAGGTTGTGATCTATCAGCCAACTGATTGATGAACCTATGAATAGATTGGTGTCTGCCTTGCAGGCCTCTCATCTAGCTAATGTTTTGAGGTGGACACATATCCATAATTGCTTGAATTTTCTCCAGATCCACCTCAATTCCTTTCATAGACATGATGTATCCCAACAACTTTCCTGATGTGACACCAAATGTGCATTTCTTAGGATTGAGCCTAAGATTTAATTTTTCCATGCAATCTAGGATGGGTCCCAAATCTTGTAGATGAGTATTGCATTTTGCACTTTTGACCAAGGTATCATCCATGTAGTCCTCCATGGTCTTATGCATCATGTCATGGAAGATTGTAGTTACTACTCTCTGATAGGTTGCACCAGCATTTTTCAAGTCAAATGGCATTGCATTCCAACAAAAGGTTCCTAATGCACATGTAAAAGTAGTCTTTTCCTAATCTTTTGGTGCAATTTTAATCTAATTATAACCAGAAAACCCATCCATGAGTGAGTACATCTCATATCCTACTATCATGACCACTATCATATCAATGTTAAGAAGTGGAAAATCATCTTTAGAACATGCTAAGTTGAGATCACGAAAGTTAGTACAAACTCATAGATTTATCATGCTTGGATACTAGGATAGTGTTGGATATCCATTCAGCATAATCAATTGCACTGATGAATCCTACTTTTAGAAGTTTCTCCAGTTCTACTTTGATGAGTAATGCAACATGAGGATGCATTTTTCAAAGTTTTTATTTGACTGGTTTAATTCTTGGTGTGATGGATAGATGATGCATGATGAGACCAGGATCCAGTCTTGGCATGTCAGAGTATGTCCAAGCAAAATTTATCTTCTTCTCTTGGAAGAAGGCGATGAATTCCTCCCTTTCTTCAAGAGATAGTGACTGTGCCAGATGTATCATATGAGGATGTTCTTTTTCACCTAGGTTGATTGGCTGTGTTGGCTCTATCAACACTAATGATCTCTCTTGAAAGTGAATTGGAAGTGCATCAAATATCTCATCTGTAGGCACCTTAGAGAGGTTTTCAGCCTTGGATATGTCTTTTATTTTTATTTTTTTGGGTTCTAACACTACCACAATTTGGTTTTAACCATTGGACCTTTTGCATTTTTTCATTTTAATTGTATGACTGAGATATTTGATGTCAACTTTAGTCATGTTAACGTTATTCTCAATGGTGAAAGACATAATAGGTTTGACAACATTTAGGTAGTAGGAAAGAGTATAGTCATTCTAGAACATGGGGACTTCACTAGATCTATTAGGGTTCAAGTCTATAAGCTCAAGATGTGTGAGTGAAAGAGTAGTAATGGGTTCGATTCCATTCATGGTATAGTTAATAACTTACAACTCAAGGACACTAGTTGGATCAAACCCATTTGACCTAACCCTAGACATTTCACCCACTTCGAGTTGGTTTTCATAGACCTGAACTTGGCCAATGTCTTTATTAGTAGTCACTTCTAAAAGAGAGTCAAACTCATATTCCTTAGAATCAGTGTTGCATGGAAACAGGCTATAGAATTCCCCTACAGTGATAGGGACATACTCACCTTCATCATTTGGGTTCTTACACAAGCACTCAATACATAATGCCTAACTAGACTTAGTATTGTCCTCAGAAGAGTCACTAGTACCATCCATAGTGTTGACATGTGGCACAAAGTCATCTGGCTTGGGAAAGAATTTAGCCAGATTGTGAGGAATAATATAAGGATAAGGATCCTCATCGTCAGATTGGTCATCTTGAGTTTTTGGCTCAGCTTGTGACTTATTTCTGGATAAACTCTTGGGTTTTGGTATGAATTTGTTAGCTCCCAAATGGAAGGGAACCTTCTTAAAGTCTAGACCAATTGTATCTCTATTCCTTCAAGCTATTACCTTGATAGGATCAACTAGGCCATTTTTATTGCACCCAATAGGGCCAGTTCCTTCGTAGCCAAAATGCATCATGAGTCTAAGACCAGGCCCATATTTCTCAGGAGTAAACTCTCGAGCTTGCTCTGTTAGGTCTACTAGAGTCTCCTCTTTACAAAGCCATGCAACAATGGCTCTATTTTTGCTTTCATCCTGTAAGGGAATTGTAGCCTTGACAAAAGTGTCATTATACTTGGTTTAAGGTGTCAGCACAAATGACTTCTTTGCCTCAGATAGTCTCCCATACTGATGAGGAGACTCAAGAAGAGATGTTAATGACAACACTAGTTTGATATGGTACTCCCCCATGCTAGTTTCTTTTAGCTTGAATGACTGCTCAAATTATTTTAGCTTGTTATCATGATAATCAATGGATTCCCATTTAGCAAGGACAAAATTCTCAGCAGCTTTAAGCATATTGTAGTTATAGCTAGTAGTGGTAGAAATAGTGATTTCAGAGCCATGAAATGGGAATTTGATGCATTGGTGATATGTGGGTGGCATAGTATGCATCTCATGTATCCATGGCCATCCTAGCAGAATTTTATAAGCCAAGGGAATGTCGAGGACCTGGCAAGTGACATCCCTTTCTACAAGACCGACACAAAGGGGTAAGACCACAAGACCTAGAGACTTTCGTTGAACTTCATCGTACACTTTGATAATGATCTTGCAGCGAGGATCAATAGGATCCTTAGAATAATTTTTTTTTAATCGAAGAAGTAGAGACAATGTTCAATCCAACACCATTATTGATTAGGATCCAACAAACACGCGTCTGATGTATGATGACCTCAATGTGCACGGGTTGATTGTGTGGGTGACTTAATGAGTTATCATCCTCCTAAGAGAAGGACATAAAGTAAGGCAAGTTTAGATGACCTACCATAGATTGAAATAGCTCAAGATCAAGATCTTGAGGAACATTTTCCGCAACGAGGGCTTTGTTCAAAATCTACCTATGAGCAGGCGAGATCTTAAGCAGCTCAAAGATTGAGATTTGAGCATTAGTTCATTTCAATTGATTGAGAACAATATAGCTGGTTGTTGTGATAGTTATTGTAAGTTTTGCACCTTTTCCAGATGGACCAGCAAGGGTTTTGTGTTTATGTTGTTCAAGATTAGGAGTACAAGGCCCAGGGCCTTAGAGCACCAACTTGGCACAAGAGCGTGTAACAATGTTAGCACAATGTTGTGAAGGTGTGTTGTTTTTTGTGTTAGAAGTAGGGCCCTTTAAGGAAAATGGTGTCTTCGGTTTATCATTATCTCACTTGCCCTTAATGGTAATGATGTCACAGTATTCAAAATCCATAGGTTCAACCATGTTGATCACATTGTTGTCATTAGAGTATGCATAGTTGACCTTGTTGTTAGGTTTTGGTTTTGAACTCTCTTCCTTTTCATAGGCTGGGAAGGGTTCTTTGAAGGCCTTGTGATTTGAGTTCTTGTTATGTCCATCTACCACAATGTCACCAGCATCAATCATGTCCTGGAATTTGTGACACAAATTTATGCAGTTGCTAGTTTTGTGCCCCTTATTTTGGTGGTACTCACAGAATGTAATTTCATTCCACCATGGTGGGCATGGTTATGGATCATAAGGGTGAGATTTGTCCAATGATGAAATGAGGTTGTTTTGTAACAAATTTTTATACACCACATCCAAAGGTTCACCAGAGGTGTATACTCTCATTAGGGCATGAGGCCCATGAGTTTCTTAGTTTGTTCATAGATTTCTTGTTGTCAAGAGGAGGCTTCTTAACATTTTTGATTGCATTGAGGCCATTTGTGAGATTAAAGGCTACCTTAGTAGGTTTAGGAGTGACATTTTCAACAACCCCATCATGTACAATTTCTCAGTTCTTGTTGACATACTTGGTTTTGTCCTTGTTTGAGGTGGAGCCTTGTTTTGTGTCCTTTTGAAGAGTGAGTTCACCCTTCTTGATCATAAATTCCTCTATGCAGATGGCCTGTGTGATCATGTCTTCAAAGGTATGCAGACCTTGAAGCTAGACTTTATACCCAAAATTAGGTAGGAGATTATCAGTGAAGATGTCTAGCTTTTCCGTTTCTAGAATCTTGCATGAATATTTAGTGTATAGTTGTCTCCACCTTTGGAGGAATGTCAGGAAGGGTTCCCCAACCTTCTGCTTAAGGTTACATAAATCTTGAATATTGATAGGGTGTTGAATTTTATGAGAATACTACTGGACATTAAAGTTAGCTATTTCATCAAACATTTTGATACCAGGAGGCAAGTGTGAGAACCACCCTAAAGCCTGACCACCCAAACTTCTGGGGAATAAACGCATGAGATATGTCTAGTTATGCATAAATTCCATAGAATAAGGCACCAAATTCTCATAAGTGAACATGGGGATTAGTGGTTCCAAAGTATTTTCATACTTAGGTAATTCTACTCCTCTTGGGAAAGGAGGCATATCTATGCTCTTGTCAAATGGAAATGGACAAAGAGCGTCTAATGTGTATGTTTTTATAGGTTTTTCTTTCTCATGCATCATCTAAGCCAGTTGGTCTTGCATAATTTTTAGTTTTTTTTGGAGTTAATGATGGTTTCCACATCGAAATGAGAGGGCAACTTAGCTCCCTCTTGGGAAAGTTTGAGAAAGTACTTTTCTTTCTCTTTGTTGAGTAGGATTTCCATGACCTTTTAAAAGTTTTTATCTTTTTGGCACTTTGCTATGTGTTCAAGAATTATTTCCACCTCTTCATGTTCCTCATTTGTGTCATGGTATTTCTCTTTTTCATTCTTAGTGGATCTTAGTGTCTATTGTAACTACCATGTTTAGGTTCGTGATTAGCCATTGTAGGAATGTGTTCAATTTCAGTATGTTGCAATTGAAAAGGAAGTCAGACATTTTGATCAAAGATATGGGACCTTTGCTAGTTTTAGGATCCTCTTGATACAAAGGGTTCCTATTTTTTCATAAGTTTATGGTGAATGTTTGTTGGATTTGTGGTGATCTAATGGGTGAGGGAGATTGTGAAGATTCCTCACTGGATGAATTAGGTGTAGATTGTGTTAAAAAAGAAAGGTTACCTCTACCATGACTACAACCCCTAGCATGACCTCATCTAAGTCTAAGAGGATAAAACATGTTGCTGCTTCTTGTTGTGACAGTCATAGACAAGGATATGAAGACAGAACCAAGATAAGGATCACACTAAAACATAGTCTCAAAGAGCAAAAGGAAGAGCATTGTATACTAAGGCACGAGTAGTCTAAGTGAATGCTAGAATAGCCAAGGATTATGAATATTGTAGCATAGAGTATAACAAACACTAGGAAATATGAACAAGACAATGAGAGATGAGACTAGTTAGAGTATAGAACACAAGTCATTAGTTAATTGAAATGTCATTGTTTGGGACTATTTACAAACAAAGAATAGGTAAGTTGATGTAGGAAATAGACTAGACATAGATCACAAGTTGTTCAAAAAAGGTAATTTGACAATTTTGACTCAAGTTCTTGCATGAAGATCCTCTAGGAGGCATGTGAGAAAGTACATAGGAAGGAACAAAATCTCAGAACAACAACTAGAACTCGCGCAAGGATGTGCTCTAGGCCACGTGAAGAAATGATATGTTTAACAAAAGATAACTAGCAAGATCTCATGTGGAGATATGCAATTTCTCAAGTGAAGATCTTGATAGACCTACACAAAGAAGTTATAGGAAAAATGGGCTCGCATGACTTGTAAAACTCTGTGCAAAATTTGAGACTAGACAAATAGTAGACTTAGATTTTGAAGAGATTTTTGACAATTTCATACTATTCTAGACATATTGGAGGTTTGTTTGATAGATAAAAGATAGATTGCAGGGTTGATTTTCAAATTTGTAAAGTGAAGTTGTGTTTCAAACAAGACAAACTATTTTCAATAGGACACAAGAAGCAAGCAATAGTTGAATACAATCCAATTGAGGGAAAATAAACTCAAAGGGATAGGGGACTCTTGACTTTTAGTTTGTTTAAGAAAGTTTGGACATGTTTAGGACTTGATAAAAAACACGCTTTATCCCTAAACATAGAAAATGGTAGAGAAGGAAAAACCTTTGTCCCACAACTTATGCGCATGTGTGCACCTCACACAGTCGTGTCACCCCCTAGAGGGAACCTATGTTTTTGGTGTATTCAAAGGGCTCAATAACATATACACTGAGTGAACACCTTGTAGCAGGGGTCAAGCATGTATACCACCTTCCAACGCCCAGTAGCATGCCTATGGTAAGTTCTACAGGAGAAATTCTTTCCCCTCCTTGCATAAAGATTATGCCTCCTTTCAGAGGTGAACTGGGTAGCTTCTAACTAAGAGGTTTTTACTTGGATTCCATTTGTATTAATCCTTGGTGGGTCAACAAGTGGAGTTGAGACTAGTAACCCTCACCAACATCTTAGAGTGAACACACTTGCTTAGCAAGACTGGGTTTAGCATCGGCCAATGCAACAGATAGAGCTTCCCCTTGATAAGTAATATCAAGAATCAAGGGAAAGAAAATAATCTAGCTTTGGAGTCTTTTTCTCTACAAAGCATCTTGATTATAGTGAGTTAGAATCTTTGACTAAAGGAGTGTGCTCACTTGGGTTGTTCTCGAAGGTTGGATCACTCTGACAAGCCCTCTAATGGATTGAATTGGATTGGTGGTTTGAACATAAGGGTCAACATTTTAGATTTCCCTCAAGGGGAAAGAGCATACTCCTCTACCTTAGTTTCTCACCCAAACACATAGAACATGTTAATTACCAGCTTAACTTAATAAACATAGACTTATCATTCCTAAAAAATTTGATCCTCTTGAAAGGAAACCATCATCTCATCATAGAAAAAGATTAGCACTAGAGAACCACTAAGCTGCTTGCCTCCCTCAGATGCCATCTTTTAGAAACTTCTAGGTTTTTGTTTCACCCTTGGTCATGACCTTCAAGTGGTGAAGAGCATAATCCCCTATTCTTGTATCTTGCACCCTACAAAGTTCACAAGCCCTAATTAGACTATGTTTATAAATCAAGTAAAATACACATTATTTTAGTGGGTTTTAAGATTTGGTCTTCGATAGTCGTATCTCTAACAGTGTCCTACAAACACACAGTCAGTTCATGTTTGGACAAGTTTGTTTAAAGGAGTCTTCATCAAACATCTTGTAGACAACTATTAAGCTACGAAAACTAGAAAAACTAAAATAACAATGCTTCACAAAAAAGATGTCAGTAAAAAGTGATAAACAACATCTTGATAAACATAATCTTAATTGTGTTGTTTCAAGATTTTGAACAAAATCTTGCACAGGTCTGGGAAAAGTCTTTCACTTTCATGTAAGAGAAAATAATGTACCACACAAGAACTTATGCAATAGGGCACATTTTTGCACAAGAAAGCTAAAAGAAGCATGTAAAACCCTCAAATCTTCATATGAAAATGAAATTTCTCGTGTGAAAATCCAAAAAACTATACAGACAGGTACAACAAAATGATGAAAATGATAGAAAAAAAGATAGATGAGGCTAGAAAAAAATTGTTTTTCTCGACCCCACAATGGGCACCAGAAATGTATGTGTGAATTTGTGGGCCTCTAAACCTCACACACACTTCAACGTGGTCATTACCTATGGAATCATCCTGGAATAAACATGGAGTCATTTATCCAAGACACCTAATAGTGCAACCCATTGCCTTCTATCTAGAAGGGTTTTACCTATGAGCTCTTAGAATGAGATGCAAGCAACCATACCTTTCTAGAATAAAGGATTTATGCAAAAGATGAGTGTGCAAGTAATCTATATGAAATGAAATCTATTCTATTGATCAATAAAAGAAACTAAATTAGATCCATGCATTATTTAATCTAAATGACAATTTAAAGTAATAGCAATGCAAAAGCCTAGAAAGTGAGTACTCAATTTGATAACAATTCAATAGCATAGAAATCCAACTCCTGTAATGAGGGATTGAGAGCCCCTTAAATAGAATCCAGGAATGGATCAATAGTTAGGATCAATCTCGATGAACGGTTAAGATTAGACAGAAGATTCAATTAAGATGGAAATTTCCTTATGCAGGTCAAGTTAGTTGTTTCAGATTTGAGTGTGATAAGTAGTTAATTGAACTTTCTGTAAGTGTGAAAGTAAGTTAACTAGATTGATTCCAATTTTGGGAGGTAGTTCACTTGGAGTTTCCATTTCTGAACTGAAGAAAGGATTTTGAAGATATTATTTAATTTAATAAGTGAGACATGACCTCATAAATGCCTTTTATATTTAATTGAGAAATATAATTCAATTAATTAAAGTAGGCACAATTATTAAATCAAATATTTTAATTCCCTAGTACATTAGCCTTAGAATATAATTTAATTTAATTAAAGTATAAACACTTCAAATTAAATTAAATCTTAATCAAATAGGTTTAATGTGACTAATACGAGTCAATACTTAGGAATTAAATAGATGTCCTGATTAATGTTGATTTAGGGTTTTCTGCATTTGATACTTAGGTCAAGTAGCAAAAATCAGAACTAGAATTGCCTATTGACATAGGACTTTTAGAATTAATCAAAATAGACCAAAATTGGTGATTGTGGCAATGAGCCAATTTTGGGGTATTACAATTGTGTCTTGGTAAACTAGAGAGCATATTCAACGATGAGACTCTTGACGTGGTTTGATCTTTAAGAGACTAATGCACTATGGTATGCATGATGTAAATTCCATCCCATGTATGAAGAATTTGAAGAATATCATCTCATGGGACAAGTAGTTAGATGGCAAGTATCACATGAATTTCCAGTGCAATATTTACCTACAACCATTTAATCATGAATGAATTTGTGCACATAATGAAATATCTTCAATGATCAATCCAATTTTTACTCTACCTTAAACATCTTGAATATCCATTACACCTTATCAATTTTATGGAATTAGTTAGGCTCAAGGGTCAATCTAGCTTAAAAAAATTCGAACTAAAACACATGAAATTATATTTTGATCCATCAATCACCTAGTGCTGATTAGATTCAAATCCAAGCACTAAATCATCATTAAAACTCATTTTATCACTTATCTGCAAACTGTGATTCATTGATAGGAAGACCTATAGGTTGGCTTTAAAAACTAACCAAAACACATGACTCAGCTCTAAAAACTAACATGTTGATTCTTTGTTTTGCATGCTTGTATCCTATCAAATCTAATTTCATGATGACACCTAGGTTAAAAGATATTGACCATCAAAGTGGTTTACTTGGAACTACCTACAAACCAACATGTTAGAAAATAGGAAAGTGCATTTGGTTTTGGCTTCAAAAATAGGTCATACAGATACTTGAGGGTATAAAAATTGGAGAATTAGTTCATTACCATGAGGAGAATATAATTTTGTGATCTGGGCTCATGATGAATAATAGGATGCAATTGGAAAGCATGGAAAATGAGGTACTTGGATTTTCAAAATTGCAAACATCAACAAAACTATGGTTTTTCCAAATGGAATGGACCTAGGAAAGAGTGCATATGAATTGATGAAGACTTGAAAACTAGCACACTTATAGAATTTTTGGAAAAGAACATAGTGGTACAATCCATTTGAACTCATCTATCATGGATTCATGGTTATGACATCCCAAATAGGGGTACTAATCAATTTGCATTTCATGACACTAGTAAATCTTTATAACTTGCATTTGGAAACTAATCAAAGAGATTCATCATAGGCTACAATCTAGAACATAGAAAGTGTATGACCTATAGAATGCAATGCAAAAGGAAATTTCTCAATATGGTCAACTAGGTCAAATTTATAATTGGTCAAACAAGGCCTCCCAAAATTTAGGGCAATATGCATCAGAATGACAAAGATAAGTAACCAACTTTGAGGGATTCAAAAAATCTAGTCAAAACATATTGAAACAACATGAAAATTGAAACATAGGTTCTTTGATAGTCATACTAGACACTCCCAAAGCAACGAGTCATGAAACACAACCGGGTGTGAGATATTCAAATCTAAGCTAGGTCTTTCATTGTTGTTTGATACTTAGGCAAAAAATACAAAATTGAACATTGCTCAATATGGAACTTCACAGAATGAATCATAATGATAGTTTATCACTATAGAACATATGTATATACTAAATGGAAGGTTTTAGAAATATAAAACACCTCTTAGACCTTAAAATGATAGTCGAGTACACAAGCAAGAAAATATGTTTATAGGGCTCAAAATGATTCAAAAGTTTGGAATGGTACTCAAAATGGGAATGCAATTTTGAGTCCCATCAATATGCATTGAAAACAAGACAAATTTCCAATTATGTGCCTTCAAACTGGTACTCAATTTATATCTTCAACATCTATAACATTTCTCCCTCTTTGGTTGTGACCTCTTATGTTAGGTTCATTTTTATTTCTCATGTTAATTTTTTTAGTACTTCCCCTCTGGGTAATCTCTCTTTGTATCCCTATTCTCATACTTCTCCATTTTGGGTATATTCTCCCCCTTTAGTCTACTCTTTCATTCAATATATTCCTCCCCTTTGACTTTCATTATAAATTTTAACATGAAACTATAAAACCTTGTAGTAACTGTGTGAATATATCAAAAAAAAATTCCTTAGACACAAGTCTCACTTGTTTCTCTTGTACTTTCCCTCTCAAGTAATGGTACTTGATTGATTTGTGCTTTTTTTGGCATGCATCGCCAGAATTTTTGAAATATTTATGGTACTTGTATTATCATGGTAAATAGTAATAGGATCATTTACCTCTTCTTTCATTCTTTTTAATAATTGTTTGATCCATACAATATTTGAATAATTGATTGTAGAGATAACATATTCATCTTTAGTGGTCGATCATGAAATACAACATTTTCTTTCTTTCTTATCTATGTAGTCAATCTTTCTCCTAAAACAAAATCTCCATTGCTTGTTCTTTTTCTGTCATAAACATTACCATATCAATCAACATCTATGTAGACTTTAATATTAAAGTAATCCTCTTGTTTATACCATAGGCTATAATTTTTAGTTCTTTTAAGATATCTGAATATGCTTTTACAACAACCATATGTATTTTCCTTGGATTAGATGAAAACCATGCAACAATTCCTACAACTAGGGAAATGTCTAGTCTACTATGTACAACATACTATATCTTTCCAATCTCAAACTCACCAGTAGTACCTTCTTTTGATAATTTTACTCTAGACACCATAGGTGTACTAATTGGTTTAAAATCATTCATCCAAAAAGTTTTCAAGATTTATTTCACATACATAGACTGAGTAACATATATACCTTTCATTGTTTGATGAACTTATAATCCACTAATTTTTTTAATCTTACCAAACATTGACATCTCAAATTAAGTATTCATTTATTTAGAAAATGTATTACTCAACATGTCCCTTCCTCTAAATATTATGCCATCAATAAATATTTCAGCAATCAACATCATATCTTCATATTTGTTCTTCAAAAAATATTATTGTTTTCACTTGTTGTAGAAAATCCAATATTAATCAAATAAGAGTGTAATCTTTCATACCATGCTCTTGGTACTTGTTTCAGTCTATACAATATTTTTTGTTCAACTTGTTGTCTATGCTCTTCTTTTCAAGTTAAATGAATCCTTTAGGATTTTCAATGCATACTTCCTCTTCAAGTATTGCATTCAAAAATGTAGATTTTATATCCATTTGATAGACCTTGAATTTCTTGTATGTAGCATCAGCCAAAAATGTCCTTACTCCTTCTGATATTTCCATAGGTGCAAAAATGTCACCATAGTTGATTCATTCTTCTTGTGCATATCCTTTGCAAGCTAATCTTGCATTTTTGCTTACCACTTCTCCATTTTAATTCAACTTGTTCTTAGAAATCCACTTGGTTCCAATCACATTTTTGTTAGAAGTTCTTGATATAATTATCCAAGTATTTTTCTTCTCAATTTGATCAATCTCCTCATTCATAGAAATATTCTAACATTCATCATCCAATGCAACTTTTACTATTCTAGGTTCAAAATCAGCTATTAAACATGTACATTCTCTTATATTGCTTCTTGTTTTTACTCCAACACTTTTATCTCCAATTATTTTTCCAGGTGAATTTTTCTTCCTCACATGTTTGGCCAATATAGGTTCAGTTCTTTGATTCTCAACATTTTTTTCACTCAATAGAGGTTCATCTTCTTGCTTGGGTTGTACTATCTAATGCTTGGGTATAACCATATTGTTAAGATTAACCTCTAATAGAAATAACAATTACATGCAAATATATTCAATACAAGAAAAAAGTAGATCACATAAAAGAGAACACAAGACACCAAGATTTAATGTGGTTCACCCCATTCATAGGCTACATCCACCAATAACAAGTTCAATATTATTATTATTATCTAGTGATTACAACTTGATTACAATATGTAATCCCTTACAACTCAATACCATTGCAAGAAGCTACAATATCACCATTACATCATGAAATCCCTAACCCTAAGCCTTTTTATAAAAGCTTTTGTTGCTTAAAAAATTAGGGCTAGAATAAGTCATCCAATAGAAAAAATAGTAGCCAATGCCTTTTACAATATAAGTAAATTTTGGCTTTGGGGGCACTACCCTCAAAAACCTCAGTGGGGGCATTGCCCCTTGACCCCACCCAATACTGTGATAGGGAGCGCACCTAGGGTACTGCCCCTTGACCCCATCTAGGGGGCACTTCTCCCAAACCCCTATAGAAATAATATGGGGAGAAAACTATGCCGAATAAACCTCCAAGTTTGATTAGGCTCCATATTACAACAATCTCCCACTTGGAGAGTAATCAGACTCCACAACAGTAACCTCCCACTTGGAGACTAATCATATTACTGCTAAACCTATAGCTCCCATTGGAATATATCAAACCACCCTAGAATTTTTTGTTCTTTTATTCTATTTAGTCAAGAAGACCAACCGAAGCTAAAGAGGAATTTAGCTTCTCCCTTGTCAGTACACTTGTAAACATATCCGCTCGATTGTCATCTATATGTATCTTATCTATTTTTAACTATCCATCATCCAAAACTGATCGACTAAAATGGTACTGTAACTATATGTGTTTTTTCTTTGACTGTAGAGCTGAATTCTTTGCAAGATGAATGACACTTTGGCTATCTATAAACAAATAATCATCCTTCTAAGGGTGTCGCAATTCTTCCAAGAAGAACTAAAGACATATCATCTCCTTAGCTATCTCTATAGTAACAACATACTCTACCTCTGTAGCAGATAAAGCATTAACATTCTATAACCTATAAACCTAGCTCACGGATGCCCCATCAATAGTAAATAGATAACCTATAGTACTCCACCTAGTATCAATATCCTCTATCAAATCTAAGTCAACATAGCCCTATAAATCAGTAATAGAGCCCCCAAAGTGTAAATACTTACTAGATGTTCCTCTCAAATATCAAAGAATCCATTTAACTTCATTCTAATGCTCAATTCTTGAATGACTCATATACTTGTTAGTAACTCCCATTGGATCTGCAATAACTACCCTAGTACATACCATTTTATACATCAAGCTTCCTTGCTAAAGCATAAGGTACCTTAGACATCTTATCCTCCTCTTCTTGTGTATTGGGACACATCTCCTTAGTCAACTTCAAATAACTAGGTAAAGGTTTGTTGGTAGCTTTAGCATTCTCCATAGAGAAACGTTGCAACACCTTTGCAATATAATTAGTTTGAGATAATGACAATTTATTGTTCTTCCTATCTCTACAAATCTTCATACCAAGGATTTTTTTACTACCCCCAAATACTTCATAGCAAATGAATGTGCTAACTCTTTGTTTAACCCCTCAATGTGATCTATGTTAGAGCCAACTACAAGCATATCATCAAAATATAGACATAAAATAATGTAGCTATCATCATCCAACCTCTTAAAATAAACACAATGATCTGAATGACACCTAATATATCCATGGTAATGCATAAAATTGTCAAATTTTAGATACCATTAATGAGGTGCTTGCTTCAAGCCATATAAACTTTTCTTCAATCTGCACACTAAGTTCATTTTACCTTTGACCTCAAATCCCTATGGCTAAGCCATATATATCTATTCATCCAAATCACCATGCAAAAAGGTTGTTTTAACATCAAGCTACTCCAAATACAAATCTTTATTAGCCACAATACTTAAAATAGTGTGAATAGAAGTCATTTTAACAATAGGAGAAAATATCTCATCAAAATCAATGCCTTTTTTCTGTGCAAATTTGTTGGCAACTAACTTGGCTTTAAATCTTTTCTTACCTCCATCCTCTTCTTTTAACCTATAAACCCATTTAATCTGTAAAGCTTTTTTACCTACAAGAAACTTACATAAATCTCATGTCTTATCTTTTAGCAAAGAGTCCATTTCTTATTTCATTTTAGACTCCCACTGAATCTTTGTATTCACCTACATAGCTTCATCATAACATTTAGATTCACCAGCATCAATAAGTAAAATAGAATACAAGGAAGGATAAAATATTTTTAGAGGTATACTTATCCTTGTTGAACATCTAACATTCACTAGGGTGTGTGATATTTGTTGTTGTAATTGTTATAGATCATGAGGAATTGTTGGAACATCAATTTTTGGAGTATCATCTAGTACTACATAATCATCTTCTTTCTTCTCATATTGTTGCAAAAAATCTTTGTACAACACTTTCCCATTGAATATGAGATCCTTGCTTCTTATAATTTTATGATTTTAAAAATCCCAAAGCCTATAGCCAAATTCATTGATGTCATATCCAAAAAATACACATTTCTTTGATTTAGCTTCCAACTTGGTTCTATTTTCAGAATCTATATGAGAAAATGATTCATAACCAAAGGTTTTGAGAAAAGAATAACTCACCTTCTTACCAGTCCATGCTTCCTCTAAAATACCACAACCCAAAGGAATAGAGGGACCTTTATTAATCAAATATACAATAGTATTGACAACTTCTACCCACATGTTTAAGGCCAACCCTACATGCAATCTCGTGCTCCGTGGATGCTCCATTATAGTCGTGTTCATGCGTCCAACCACTCCATTTTATGGTGGAGTCTTTGGAATAGTTTTTTCTCTACAAATACTATTAGTGGAGCAATAATCTTTGAATTCATGACTGCAATACTCACCACCATTATCAAATTTGAGACATTTTAATTTCTTACTAGTCTCATTTTCAACCAAGCATTTCCATTTCTTAAAAGTTTGAAATACATCATATTTTTTTCTATGAAAATAAACCCATACTTTTCTAGTTGCATCATCAATAAATGTAACATAATAATGAGGGCCACCAAGGGAACATACCTAAGCTGGTCCCCATACATTTGTATGCACAACCTCTAATTTCTTACTTTTATTTTCCTTACTAGTCTTCACAAAACTCAGTCTCTTTAGTTTTCCATACATACAAATTTCATAGAAATCCATATGGTCACATTTGAAACCTAGTAAAACTTTCTTTGAATGAAGTACTTTCATACCTTTCTCACTTATGTGGCCAAGTTTGTTGTGGCACAATGTTTTATCAGAATCTACAATAGCTATTTGTTCTCCCTACTCAACTGTAACAATTGTTCCTGAACATTCATTTTTCTTTGAAACAATCAAAGTAGAAAGAAAAATATGACTTGTACAAAGATATAAGGTGCCTACTTTCACATCTTTTTCTACTACAAGGAAACCATTTGAAACTTTCCAATTTTTATCATTAAAAGTAACTACACAACCCTCATTACCGAGTTGCCCTTCTGAAATTAAATTCCCACTCAGCCTTGGAACATGTCTTTTCTCATGTAGTAGGTAATGATTTCCATTCTACAACATAATATTAACTTTTCCCTTTCCAACAATTTGACAAAGTTCATTATACCCCAAATAAATAAGCCCAAAATCCCCTTGGACAAAATCAATGAAATAACCTCTATGAGGTGTAGCATGAAATGAAGCACTAGAATCTAAAACCCATGAATAGTCAACACTTTCTAAAGTTAGAAGAAAAGAATCCTCTTTGAATTTTTTACTTACCACATTTTCCTCCTTGTTCCTTTTTGGTTTATCTCCTCCATTGTTCTTTCAAGTCTAGCAATCTTTTTTCTTATCCCCTGATTTCTTATAGTACCAAAAATCTCTCAATCCTCTGGATCGAGACCTCTTCCCCTTTGACTTTCCTCTTGATTTCCCATAATTTTTAGAATTATTTCCTCTCTCATTCATTCTACCTCTACTCTTTGCATTCAAAGTACTTCTTGATGTAGATCCATCAGAGGTTTATGAGTTTCCTCACTCAAAATAACACTGATCACGTCATCATATTTTAGTGTATTAGATCCATAAACAAAATTACTCACATCCATTACCAAGCCATTCTAGCTTTTAGGAAAAGAACACAAAATCAAGAGAGCCCTAATTTCTTCATCAAAATTGATACCTATAGAATATAAATAACTAGTAATAGTATTAAATTCATTTAAATGATCCACAATAGATCCACCTTCTTCCATTTTCATGTTAAATAAATGCTTCATGATAAATATGTTGTTTGAAGTGGAGGGCTATTCATATAGTTTCAATAGGATTTGCATAAACTCTTCTATCATCTTCACTTTTTTAATATTAAATGCCATCGATGGTGTTAGGCATAATTGAATGCTTTCAAGTGTCTTCCTATGTAAAAGATCCAAATCCTCTTTGTCATAGATCCATGATTCTTGGTTTTTCCTTCCAACGGCTTTCATAAATCCTTCTGATAAAGATAGTCCTCCATTTTCATTTTATATAACTAAAAGTTATACCCATTAAACTTGTTAACCCTCAACTTACCCTCATCTACCATCACTCCCAATCAATTGTGAGACCTTCCTGTAAAGGATTGCTCAAAAAAAAAAATGATGATTGTCTGGCTCTGATACCACTTGTTAGGATTAACCTTAGACATATATAACAGTTACATGCAAATATATCCAATACTAAAAACAAGTAGATCACATAAAAGAGAACACAAGACACCAAGATTTAACATGGTTCACTCAATCCCTGCACTACATCTACCAACAAGAAGTCCAATATTATTATTATCTAGTGATTACAACCTAATTACAATTCATAATCCCTTATAGCTCAATACCACTGCAAGAATCTACAATATCACCATTACATCATGAAATCCCTAACCCTAAGCCTTTTTATACAAGCTTTTGCTAATTACAAAATTAGGGCTAGAATAAGTTTTCTAATAGGAAAAATAGCAACTGACACCTTTTACAATACAAGGTCATTTTTGGCTTCAGGGGCATTTCCCCCAAACATAGAGGCTGTGCCTCTTGACCCCATCTTGGGGTCATTTCCCCCAAACCCTCATAGAAATAATATGGATAGAAAACTAAACTAAATAAACCTCTGAGTTTGATTAGGCTCCATATCACAACATGTATGTGACTCAATAGCAACAATCTAGTTCTCAATAGCTTTGTGCTATAGCTTAAGCAGTGTATCAGGTATCTTTTCATATACATATATAAAAAATTTGTAATCTTTTAGTTCTTTATTATTTTCCACATCACTCCTTTCTACAAACTTGTCAAATCTCACATTTTCACTTTCAATCATCTTGTTAGTATGCTTTTTCAAAAATTTGTAAGCTTTACTCTTAGATGAATAAAAAATAAATATATCTTCATCTCCTTTAACATAAATTTTACCAATCCTTGTATCTTTATGAATGTAACACCTACTTTTGAATATTTTGAAATAACTTACATGCAGTGTAGGACCATACCATAGTTCATGGGGTGTCTTATTTGTTGCTTTCTTCATTTGAACTCAATTGAGAGTGTAAATAGTAGTATTGATTACTTCTCTGTAGAATATTTGAGAGAGCTCCTTCTCAATCATTAAAGTCCTTGCACAATCCATGATAGACATATTTCTCCTTTTAGTATTACCACTCTATTGTGGTATCCTCAATGCAAATAACCATCTTTTAATACCATTCTCATCACAAAAGTTAGTTTATTCAGAAGACATAAACTCACCACCTCTATAAGATCTTAAACATTTCATAGATTTATTAGTTTCCTTTTCAACTCTAGCTTTATACCATTTGAATATATCAAAATTACATGTTTTTTCTTCCATGAACAATATAATCATCATCCTAGAACAATCATCCACAAATAATATGAAGTATCTATCACCATATTAACTATCAACACAAATTGGACCACATAAATCCATATGCACTAATTCTAGAATATTATTTAAAGTATGTTCCTTGCTTGAAAAACTTGGATTCTTTATCTTACTAAGATGACATTCTTTATACATAGCATTCTTAGGTTTTTGTAGATTGGATAAACCTCTTACTCTTTTCTTTCTATTGATTTTCACCATATTCTCAAAGTTTACATGACACAATCTTTTATGTCATAACCACACATCCTTAATTCTTGTGAATAAACATGTCTCAGAAATAGGATCAAGGTAGAATAAGTTACTTTTTGGTCATATTCCTATTCCAATCAGGTTTCCCTCATAATCAAGGATTTTGACCTTCCTTTTCTCAAGTTCTAGCTTGTGACCTGAATTATACAACTAAGAAACACTCAAAAGATTAGATTTAAGCCCTTGAACCCAATATGCATCATCACATCTGATTTTATCATTCAACATTAGTGATCCTTTACCTTTCACCAATTATGAAATATCACTATCAAACTCAACAGTTACACCATCATTAGTTTCTTTAAATTTATCAAGCTTACGTAGACACCAGTCATGTGATGTAAATAACCACTATTAATAATCCATGAGTCATTCTTAGTAACATGTTAAATTAGGGAAGTTTTCTTCTAATACCTTTCAGCACTTGGATCCTCCTTGATTGCAATATAGACCATTTAAACTAATTCATTTTCATCATTAGAACTAGTCTAGATGTGCTCTCCTTCAGCAATGTAACATGACTTCTTGCCTTTGTCTTTGTAGTCTCTATTATTCCTATACTTGAAATATGTGTTGTCATTTCTATCATTATTATTAGACTTTATTCAATTAGGAAATCTATCAGCAAAGTGGCCAACCTCATTACAGTTGAAATAGATCAAGGGCATTTTACCTTTGTATTTACCTTTACCTCTTGATAGTATTCTTGAAAGAAATGATTCAATTGTTGAAATGAGATTGTTGAAATGAAGAATAATGATAAAACCTATCATGGAACAATCATTATTTTTTCACTAATGTCAAACCTACTACTTGTTGGTGAGACAATTTCTTACTTTGGTTTGAATGCTATCATTTGATTGATGAAGAGAATTTAAAAAGGATAACAAGAGAACATAGAGAAAGGTTGAGTTATTTGGTGTATAAAAGGAGCACTAAGACCAAGAAAACATTGATGATATAGTGTATAATTTATCTACTTAAGGCTATATTGAAAGGATACTTGAGCAAATACTAGAAGGAGGCTAAGTAAATAAATTTGTTTTCCAAGCCTAACCAAGAAAAACATGGAAGCTAATCAAGTTAGTGTAGGCCAAGTAGAAAGTTAGTTGAAGTTGAGAAAATTTTAGTATGTGCAAAGAAAAGAGAAATCTAGTTGGGGCCGATTGAAGAAAGCATCGAGCACTAGTAAAGACTTGGTACATGTTGAGCAACCTAGTGTTGGTTGAGTATCAGAAGACTATGTTTTCCAAGAAAATAGAGTATTATTCTCGAGTGACAATAAAATTTGTTAGATCAAAAATTTGACAATTCTAAACCAAAAAAGTTGATTTCTTGAATTGCATGAAGCATGTGGAAGATAGCTATCATGAGATGGTGGCATAGAATTTAAGATACACCATTTTGAGTTGAGTTCAAAGAGGATTGTAGAAGAAGTAAATCTAGAAAGGGATAAAATGGAAAATTGGGTAGATTCAATGAATATGATCCAACCCTATAATGGATGATTATGGTTAAGTGGAAAAAGACTTAAATTTCTCTATGTAAGGAGATAAAAGGCTAGAAGCAATAATTTTATGTGCATGACCCTAAGAAAGACAAGAAGTCTAGGGTGTTGCTTCATTTGGTGGCCAAAGGGAAGATTCTACAATTGGCATACTAAAAAAAGGCTTAAGAAGATGAAGGCATGAAGGGTGAATGAGCTATTAGAGATGAAGAGATAAACACCAAGAAGAATAGAGGACTGAATGTGAGATCTGTAATCTACAAGTGAGTTATTTTATTATCAAATCAAGTCTTTCTATTACTCTCTAATAATTGTATGAGTTTGGATAAATCCTTTGGACTAAGCTTGACATAATAGTCATTAGTAAATCCTTTAATAGCATTCTAATGGAATGTTCTAAAGTCTTCTAACAAGGCTCACTCCTAACAGGGTGATTGAAATCTTTTAACCAGGTCACATTTAATAGTGTGCATTGTAACCTTTAATAGAGTTGGCTCCTCATAGAGCTCACTTCAGAAGAGCAAAAAATTGGTAGCATGTTACTAGTGGTTTTTCCCAAATTGTGTTTCCATGTAAAATCCTTGTGTCAAAATGTGTGATTGATTTTGTGGTGTTGCATGCTTACATTTTTGTAAAGTTATTTTGACCTAAGACAACAATATGCAAATGTTTAAGATATGGAATGATCAATGAATGGATAAGTTGAAGTAGTGAAAAGTTTTATTTGGACATTTGGACCTTGGATAACTGATTCATCACCCCCGCCCTCTTAGTTATTCTAAAGATTCCAACATCAATCTCATCTAGATCATCTCCACTTTTAGAATCACTTTCTTCTTTGGTTTTCTTCTCTTTCTTTCAATTACTAATGGTTAGTGAAGACTTAAAAGAATTTCCCATTCTATCCATACTATTATCATAATTTCTCAACTCAAATACAGTAAACTAACCAACTAGACCATCAGGTGTTAGATCATTTCTAGGCATAGCTCTTATTTCTTGAATAATAGAAACTTTGATAGCATAAACCTATAGAAAAGTTATAAGTATTTTACTTACAATATCATAATAAAAAATATCTCCTCTAAGAGCTCTAATTGCATTTACAACATCATTGATTTGGTTCACATATTGAGTAGCATGCTCACCTTATTTTATTCTCATATCATCATACTTACCTCTCAAGCTTTCATCTTTGGCTCTTCTTACATTGTTTTTTGCATCATGTACTAGCTTCAACTTACCCCACATTTTCTAAACATTTTTTTAATTCTTGATATCATCCAATTTGACATCATTTAGAGAAGATGCAATCTCAATCATCAAACTATTATTATTTTTCTTCTCATTCATTTGATCCACAATCAGGGGACCAACAGGTGTAGTATATTCTTTCTCCAAGGAATTTATGATATTATCTCCAATACAAAAAACATGTAGCTTCATTTGGCATTTCCATGATGGAAAAATTCCACTTGTTTAGATTTGGTATCTCTCTCTTATACATCTTGGACCTTTAGCTAAAATTATTTTAAACTTATTTCTTCAAGTAATCAAATCTGATACCAAATTGTTAGATAACTGAGGAGGGGGGGAGGGGGGAATAAGTTATGTCTAGTTATCATACAATTCATTTCAAACATTTCAGTACCAACTAAACATCATAGTCTTCAACAAAAATCACTCAGGGTGAACATCCAACTTAATATTTAACTCATTCATTTACTTCATTCCAAACTATTAACAAATTGTTTCTTGCATTATTGATTGCCAAAAAAATTCTAGTTGTTACCTAGTGATGCCTTAGTTATTACCAAGTTACAATAAACTATAAACACATATAAAACAACTTGTAACACAAGTAACATACACATAATTAAGACCACTATTTTAATGTGAAAATCATGTGAAGGGAAAACCCACCTAGGACTAGTAACCCAAACATTTCACTCTTCTAAAGTGAGCTCTACAAGGAGCCAATCTTGTTAATGTAACCTTATTAGAGGATTTCACCAAAGGATCACTTAGACCTTATCACTCCCTATCCTTGACTAAAAATTCTGGCCTAATTTAAAAGACTTACAAACACCACTGATCAATGTTACTATATAGGATTCATAGAATTTCTAGGTGCACATGGTACTTACAAGATTTTTTCTATAGTGGTTAAATAGTAATAGTATACAAATTATTTATTAGAATAGTAACATCTTTTCTTTTTAGATCTTTGTTCTTTCTCTTTCTGTATTTAATCTCTCTCTTGAATCTTCTTTCACTCTATACTTTGACTTGGCTGATTAACTCCTTCCCTTTCTCCTTCCACTACTTAGTTCAATTGGCTCAACACTTCACATTCACCTTCTTCAATAGTTCACACTCATTGCAACTTGATACTTCAGGAATATGATCAACTTTCTATTCAAAAACCAACAACATCAAACAACAACTTAAAACTATCTTATTATCCTCCTTAAATAGTTTTTTCAATGCTTCCACATTCTTCCATTTTTTGTGGCTTAATTAGCATCATCAGTCTTAAGTTTATAATAGAATTCCTTCATATAATGAATTTAGACACTTAGAACATATAACTTACATAGTTCATTTTTTTGCATCCTTATCCTTATTCAATTTCCTTCATTAGATCCCTTTGGAATTTTACTAGCCATAGATCTTGCAACAAACTTTGACTCATTCTTTATACCTTCTTGAACTTTCTAAATTTCCATCAAAATTTGACCTTAGATTCCAATTTTCCAAACTTGTTCATCTAGTTGTCATTCAGTAAACATAATACTTGGTTAATATGAACTCTCTTGAGTAACACTATGTTTCTCCTTCCTCCTTTAACAATCACTTGGCTAACATTGTAGTCACTTAGTGAATACAATCTCCCTCCATTAACCTTGTAAGTCGATTAATGTGGTGTTCTTCAATACATTACAATAATTTATAATTTTAAAACAATCAAACCAATAATACATTATCATTTTCTAGATCATTCAAGCACCCATTGAATACCTTACATATCACTTATGTCTTCATCATACTTTCTTCAAATCCTCTTCATCAATCTAATGATATGCTACTCTACTAAGTTAGCATAATATCTAGCCAACTAAGATTTTGATATCAATGACAATATAATAAGTGATATGACTATGTTGCATACATTCATATAGTCATCACCTAAAAATATCCTACTATCAATTACAATATTAGTTGGGGCTAACAAGCTCTACTCAGATGACTCCTATTTCTAATGATGAATATGATGCCACCAGAAATTCAAACAAGTTATCTAAACCTAAAAATTTCATCAAAATCAAGTCTACGAATACAATTCATGATCAAGTGGCTACTAGATTTAGAGGTATGCCTACTTTTTCCTTTCTATAACATCCTGATCATCAATATACTCAATTATCTAAGTCTTTTCTAATTTGATGACTAAATTGATTTGTTCTTAACTTCTTAATCTTCCTCCTATTTGTCTTAATGATACTAGTAAATTGTTGCCTAAGTATTTTGATTAACATACATCATATTAATATCAGTTTCAACCAAGTCATGATACTCGAAATTATTATGGTTTGAAGAATTCTATTTAAGACCTTATTGATTCTAAGGTTATATATATTGAATCTCAAGTTAATAACATGAATAAATTTGTTGCACCACCTAATTAGAATTGGTAGATTTACAAAATCATTTACCTTTTGGTGTATGAACACACTCTAAAATATCTCCATCCAAGGAATAGGACATCTCAAACTCTCCTTTTCATTTATGTAATTATCCTAATTTGTGAGACCAAGGGACACAAGGTGCAAATATAAACCTTGTCATCCACCTTGGTCAAAAAGGGCATTTTCTTGCATTTCATCCTAGGAATAGGAGAATAGGTGTGAGGAGACCTTAACAAGGTTTTAAAAAATTTTTAGTATCCTAGAATTAATTCTTGATTGGTTGACATTTTTCTCTTGATAGCTTTTTGGAAAAGTTGTCAAAAATTTGTCAAGTTGCAAATTAGCAACTTTTTGCAAATTTGTAAGTTATAGTGAGAAACCAATCCAAACCACTTTGTGGTTGTAGGAACTACTAGGATATATCATATGGTGATGGAAATGAAGTCCCAATATAGATTTGAGGAAAATTTGTACAGAGAAAACATTTTTGCAATAAAGAAAACTAAATTTTTGAAATAATTTGACTGGTTTTTTTGTGCTGTACAGATATGTATAATCTGGAAATTGTAAAAGAATGACATGGTTGGATATAGGTTTGAATCACATCTCTAAATATTTTGATTTGAAGGTCCCATAAATCCTATCAAGCAAGTTACAACCATTTTTGAGTTGGTTACTACATTACAGGCCACACCTAATGTTTAAGTGGAAAATCGGCCATATCTTGCAAATCCACCATGGGAAAAATCTAAATCTTGGTAATTTTAAAGGTGTGAGGATTTATTATAATATTATTTTGGTTTCATTTTGTGAAAATTCAGGTCGTGGGAGAAATCCACAACACCCTAAGACAGGTATCTCTATGTGATTGTCCTAAATTGTGAATTTGACTGCATGGAATGAGTTGGGGATGCAGTCTAATGTTGAAAATGAAGACTTAAGACTTTTCAATGATCTTCAAAGTGTTACATGTTTTTATATTTTCTAGGAGGCCATTGGTTGGGTACTTCCTTTGTTAATTAGCCCTAATTAGGCCTAGTTCCTAATTGACAACCTTGAGAAAAAGTAGAGTTGGAAGATTGGTCTAGTGTTCTCCCTTTGGGGATACTTGAGGGTAGTTTTTAGGGTTCCATTGAACCTATATTTGGGTTTTTTCAAGCCCTTGGAAGCCCTTGAGATCAACTTTCTAGTAATTTCCTTGTAGCCCTCCTAATAGGATAGAATTTTCAATTGTGCCATAAACTTGGGAAAAGGATTATGAAGTTGTAATATTTGATTATTTGAGTTGTTTGTAGTGAGTGGGGTCATTTTTCTAATTTTGGTTCTTGTAACCAAATTCAAAGGGAAGTGGGAATGACCTACCTTATAAAGCCTCACCTTGTCTAGATAACATAATATTGTGATTGTTTTACCAATTCTAAATCAAAGAAGGATGTTTTGAACTAGATAGCTTGGGGCTCTACACAAAATGATATCATTGCAACATGATATCTTTGGAAGAAGAAAGTTTTTGAGATGTCAGATAATGAAGATGTGGAATTGACTGGCAGGATGAAAAATTTTGAATTGTTGAAGATTGTTAAAGAGCATAGTGTTGAGAGGAAAAAAATGAGAAAGGAAATGGAAACTCATAAGGAAAAATTCAAGAAAGGAAGTAGTGAAAACTCTGGTGTTGAAGAGGAGGTCAGTGAAGGAGAAGAAACTCTATAGGATGAGGAAGAAGAGGAGATTCTTTTTTATCAAAGGATTCTTTTAAGAAATTTGAAATCCATGGAGAGAAGAACTATGGATGGTAAACATGACCTACCTATTTTCAATTGTAAGATGGACTCTGAAGAAGCCATGGATTGGTTTGATGCTCATAACAATTTCTTTGACTATGAGGAGATACATAAACATCAAAAGGTGAAAATTAAAAATTCCAAGTTGAAGGGATCAGTCCTAACTTTGTGAAAATTCACTCAATTAGAGCGGGTAAAATTGGATAAGAATCATATTGGCACATGGAAGAGGATAGAAGCCCTGGTAAAGGAGGCTGATGTGCCTAAGGATTATGAAGTGCAACTTCATACCAAGAGACAAAACCTAAGACAAAGGGAGATGGATTTCTCTAGTTATACAAAGGAATTTCATAAACTTTCCATAAAATAATATATGGTAGATCCTGAGAGAGTTAAACTTGCATGGTACGTGCAAGGCCTAAGAGTTAACATTCAAGATAAATTAAGTCTATATCTCCTAATACTATCCAAAAATTCTTTCAATTAGCATTAAAGGTTGAAGTGAAATAAAAAATAAAAGAAGACCAAATTGGAAGAGGTAGACGTTACAAGGACTTCAATAACAAAGGAAGAGGAACAAACAATGGGAGAGGATAGAATGACAAACAATTTGGTGACAATAACCAAGAGAGTAATCAAGTTGAAGGAAGTTCTAGAGGATCTTCAAGGGGGATAAGAGGAGACTCTAGAGGGAGGTTCAAAGGGATAAATTCAGGACCTCCAAGATGCTATAGATGCAACCAAGTGAGGTATATAGCCTCAAAGTGCCCTGACAAGCCATGTAATCAGGTAAATAGAAAAGTTTCTCTAACAAGGGAGGAGCGCAATCAAGAAGAACAATACAAAAACTCATATGCAGCACCTGAGGAAGGGGAGAATTTGATGATAAGGAGGACCCTACTAAGGACACCTACACCTCAAGAACTACCACAAAGAAAGTCATCGTTCAAGACAACTTGCAAAGTTGGAGACAAGATATGAAAAATGATAATTGATAGTAAATCTACTGACAATATGGTGTCAATAGAAGTGGAGAAACTAAAATTGAGGAGGGTACCTCACCCTTTTCCCTACAAGGTGTCATGGGTCACAAAGGTGCAACATGTTGTTATTGAAGAACAAGCTTGGGTGGAGCTGCATCTTGGAAAATACAGAGGTATGGTACTATGCATGACATCATTCCAATAGATTCTTGCCACTTACTTCATGGGAGATTGTGGCATTATGATGTGGAAGCACACCATGGTGGGAGATTGAACACCTACACCATCAACCATAATGGAGAAAAGGTAATCTTCTTGCCCATGTCTAATAATGTAGAGGAACAAAAGGAATCAAAAATTTTGTTTGTAGGAGAGAAAGAGTTCCTAAAGACTATCAAGAAGCATAGATCTCTATATTTTTCTTTGTTAATAAAGCCACAAGACAAGAGGAAGAAGGTGGAATTACCTAACATGGAAGAGCCAAAGATGAGAGTTGGTCCTAAGGAGGTTGTAGACCTACTTGACATATATGCAAATATCTTAGCTATATAAATTCCAAGCACACTTACACCATTCAAAGAAGTGAACCACAATATTGACTTGATTCCTGGAGCAACCTTGCCAAACAAGGCTACTTATAAACTCACACCTTAACTAAATAAGGAGATGGTATTGTAGATTCAAGAACTCTTTGACAAAGGATTGATAGAAAAAAGTTTGAGCCCTTGTGTAGTTTCAACACTCTTAGCTCCAAAGAATGATGGGACATGGAGGCTATGTATGAACTCCAGAGCAATAGATAAGATTACCATAAGGTATAGGTTCCCTATACCTAGAATTCAGGATTTTCTTGATCAATTGAGTGGAGCAAGATATTTTTCCAAGGTTGATCTAAAAAGTGGGTATCACTAGATAAGGGTAGGGCAGGGGACAAATGGAAGGCTTCCTTTAAAACAAATGAAGTCTTGTATGAGTGGAGGGTGATGTTATTTGGATTATTAAATGCCCCAAGTACACTCATGAGACTCATGAATGAGGTATTAAGACAATTCCTTGGGAAGTGTGTTATAGTGTACCTTGATGATATACTAGTATTTATTAAAACTAAAGGGGATCATTTTTAGTATCTTGACTTGGTATTGAAGGGGCTGCAAGAAGAGAGACTATTCATCAATGTGGAGAAGAGTGTCTTCTTGCAAGAAGAAAATGTGTATCTTGGGTTCAGCATCTTGGGAGAGACTATAAAGATGGATCCTAATAAGGTAGAATCCATACTTACTTGGCTTTCTCCAAGGAGCATGTTTAAGTAAGAAGCTTTCATGGGATTTCTTCTTTTTACAAGAAATTTATAAGAAATTTTAGTCTCTATTGTGCTCCTATTTTGGACACAATAAAAGGTGGTCAGAAGTGAAAGTTTGTGTGGACCAAAGAGGTTGAAGAATCCTTCCAAATGTTGAACAAGAAGGTGGAATAAAAACTAGTACTTGTAGTCCTTGATTTTCAAAAGTTGTCTACCTTGGAATGTGATGCATTCAATGTGGTAGTGGGAGTAGTACTAAGCCAAGAGGGTAGATCTATTGCATTTTTTGGCAAGAGATTGAATGACTCCAAGGAAAAGGTATTCATCATATGATTTGGAATTGTATGCATTAGTTCAATCTTAGAAGAAATGGAGGAATTACTTGCTACCTAGAGAGTTTGTTGTTTTTACTAATAACCAGGAACTTAGCTTTCTAAATAGCCAAGAAAAGTTAAGTAATAAAAACATTAAATGGTTTGAGTCTATTCAAGCATTCACCTTTACAATAAAACACTAAAAGGGAGTGGCTAATAAACTAGCAAATGCTTTAAGTAGGAGGAACTTGGCAGTGCAAGTAGTTAGATTGCAAAGTGTAGGAGTCGATTCCTTGAGAGGAATGTATGAGAAGGATGGAGATTTCCAAGAGATATATCACATATGTTATGATTTTTTAGTGGACTACCATATCAAATATGCATATTTGTCAATGGGCCCTTGGTCTACTAGTGAATTTGAATGGCTCACAAAGAGCCCACCAGTGATCAAGTCTTGCTAAGTGCAAGGCTTTGATATCATAAAGGATGAGGCCAAGGTCATGCCCTAGTTGATTTTTATTATGTGGATGCCCCTCAGTCCTTGGCTCTAAGCCAAAGGCATTTCAAGAATGAGTGGGCCTGTATCGGGTTCCTAAAATGTCTATATGGTGGCCTTCACTGGTTGGTAGCTCGCAGGCTTTGTGCCTCACTGTGATGCCTCACAGGTCTGAACCCTCCATCAAAAAAAATATTCATATTTATCAATTCAAGATGGTCTATTGTTCAAGGGGCACCAATTATGCATTCACAAATGCTCAATGAGGGAAAAATATCATAAAAGAGAAACATGCAAGAAACATGAGTGGCCATTTTTGCTTGGACAAAAATTTGGAGTAGGTAAGAAGGTACTACTTTTGGCCTAAGGTTCAAAATAATGTAAGAAGGTATGTGGGGGCATGCACTATATGTTAGAAGGCCAAGGGAACTTCAAAAAATGTTGGTTTGTACCAACCTCTTCCTATACCAACTAGACCTTGGATTAGTTGTAGCATGAATTTTGTTATGGGTTTAGCCAAGAAACAAAAAGGTTTTGATAGCACATATGTGGTAGTTGATAGGTTTAGTAAAATATCTCATTTCACTCCTTGTAAAATTACTAGTGATACTACCTATATTGCTAACTTGTTTTTCAAAGTAATTGTAAAGTTACATGGATTACCATAGTCCATTATTTCAAATAGGGATGTGAAGTTTCTTGGGCATTTTTGGAGGACATTATGGAGGAGATTGGAAAAAAATCTTTGTTTTAGTTCTTCCTACCATTCACAAATAGATGGGCAGACTAAAGTGCTCAATAGATCACTTGGAAACTTGGTAAAATGACTTACCAAGATATATGATGAGAAGTGGGATTAAACACTACCCCAGGCTGAATTTTTCTTTAATGATTTAGTGAATAGGAGTATGGGGAAAAGTCCCTTTCAAGTATTATATGGCTACATCCCAAAGGGAATATTGGAACTTAGAGATATTCCATCAGATATACCAATTAGTGCTCATGGTGAACAATTTGTAGACCACATGAAGGATGTTCATGATTAGGTAAAGAAGGAATTGGAAAAGAGTTCTTTAAAGTACAAAGAAGCCAAAGATAAAGGTAGGAGAGATGTACAACATCATGTGGATGATTTGGTGTGGGTCTACTTGAAGAAAGAAAGGTTTCCTAAGGGAAAATAGACCAAGTTAGTCACGAGGAAGGTTGGTCCATGGAAGGTATTAAGAAATTTGGGCACAAATGCATCTGAGGTTGAACTTTCAACTCACATTGGCATCTCATCAATCTTTAACATAGAAGATCTCACAACTTATAAAGGTGGTGAAGAGGAAGACATGGAAACACACATGGAAGAGTTTGAAATGGATATTTTAGCCATACCTACACATGCAAGAAAAGTACTAGAGGTGATCTTGGACACTATGATCATCAAGAAGATTAGGAAGAATTTTTACAAGAAGTATTGGTGAAATGTGTAGGTTATGCTTAAGAAGAGGTTGTTTGGATGGATGAGGTGGACATGAAGAAGCATGGCACAATCTTACAAGAACTCATCTCAAAAGGACTTGAGACCAATTAACCCTAGGAGTATGGTTCAGGAGCACACTCTAAAACATCTCCATCTAATTAATAGTACATCTCAAACTCTCCTTTTCATTTATGTAATAAGCCCAATTTTTGAGACCAAGGGACACAAGGTGCAAATATAAACCTTGTCATCCACCTTAGTTAAAAAGGGAATTTTCTTGCATTTTCATCCTAGGAATAGGAGAATAGGTGTTGGGAGAACTTAAAAAGGTTTTAAAATTTTTTTATCATCCTAGACTCAATTCTTGATCAGTATTTTTCCCTTGATAGCTTTTTGGAAAATGTTGTCAAAAAGTTGTCAAGTTACAAATTAGCAACTTTTTGCAAATTTGCAAGTTCTAGTGAGAAATTTATCCAAAACACTTTGTGGTTTTAGGAATTACTTTGATCTATCATATGGTGATGGAAATGAAGTCCCAATATATATTGGAGGATAGGTTGTATGGAGAAAATATTGTTACAATAAAGAAAACTAAATTTTTGAAGCAATTTGATTTGTTTTTGGTGTTGTATGGATTTGTAGAATCTAGAAATTGTAAACGAATAACATGATTGAATAGAGGTTTGAATCAACTCTCTAATTATTTTGGTTTTAAGGTCTCAAAAATCATATCAAGCCAGTTAAAGTCATTTTTGTGTTGGTTACTGTATTATAGGCCGCACCTAAGGTTTCAGTAGAAAATTGGCCATATCTTGCAAATCCACTATGGGAAAAATCTAAATCTTGGTTATTTTCAAGGTATGAGTATTTATTATTAGATAATTTTGGTTTCCTTTTGTGGCAATGTAGGCCATGGGAGAAATCCACAAAAACCTAGGACATGCATCTCTATGTGATTTTCCTAAACTGTGCATTTGAGTGCATAGAATGAGTTAGGGGTGGAGTCTGGTGTTGAAAACAAAAAATTAAGACATTTTCATGATCCTCAACATGTTACAAGTGTTGATGGAATCTAAGAGGCTTTTTTTTGTGTACTTCCTTTGTTAATCAACCCTAATTAGGTTTAGTTCCTAATTGATAATCTTGAGGAAAAGTAGAGTTGGAAGATTGGTCTTGTGTTATCTCTTTGGGGATACTTGAGGGTAGTTGTTAGGGTCCTATTGAACCTAGATTTGGGTTTGGTCAAGCCTTTGGAATCCCTAGAGATCAACTTGCTAGAAATTTTCTTTATAGCCCTCCTAATAGGATAGAATTGTCAATTGTGCCATAAACTTGGGAAAAGGATTGTGAAGTTGTAGTATTTGATTGTTTGAGTTGTTTCTATAGAGTGGTAATTGGATTCCACCCTAAAAGGTCCAATAAAACCTTAAAGACTCATGTTCCTAATTTTAGTCCTTCTAATCAAATTAAAAGGGTAGCTATGGGAATGGTTTACCTAGTAGATCCTCACCTTGTCTAGATAACATAACATTGTGATTGTTTTACCCATTCTAAATCAAAGAAGGGTGTTTTTGAACCAAATAGCTTAGGGCTTTGCACCACCTTCCCACTCAGAGAATGTTATTAATCTACCTTCTCCTACCAATCACCATATTAATTGCATTGAGAATATACAAGAAGCAAATCATGTGGTTAATCTTTCTGATTTAGTACCTCAAACAAAACCTAAATAGACACGTATTATTAGTTTTAGTTAGTCTCATATATTTAAAGCACCTAATGGTCCTCTTTAGATCACTACTAGAGTTTCTCAAATTTCTTCTCATGGTACATTGGTTGATCCTTCCTCTAATGTGAATGATATCACTGAAGAATAATTTTTAAACAAATGATTTTATAGAGATACTTGTGATACTACTCTTGTGTGGATTAAAACTTGTAATGGTTTTGTTGATCATCCTCAAGGTTCTATGACTTTACCTATTACTCTATCAGAGAAAGTTGATTTTACTACCTTTGTTGTTATTCTTACTTCTAATTGATTCCATGTGAAGCTTGGTATTCCATGGGTTTTTCCATGAAAGATGTAGCTTCTCCTATTCATAAATGCCTTAAAATTCCCTTGTGATTAAGACATTATTGCTATTGATCATTCTCTTTAATAACCATTTCATCCTAGAGATTATGTTGAGATTAATTTTTCTTGTTCATCTCATCCTAAAACCCACCTACTCATCCTAATCATCTCTATAGAAACTACCAAAAATATAAAGTAGCCAAGATCATAGTACTTGTGCTTCCCAAGGGTTGTTCACCTATGCCTATCTTGCCTACTCTATTTGCTCCCTCTAATTTTGAACTTGCTTTACCTTCTATATCTATTCCTTTAATGACTATATATCAACCTCTTTATATTCATTCATCAAAACCTATGGTAGTTGATCCTAATCCTCCTATTTCATCTAGTAATACTATTTCTAATCAACATGCTTGTCAATGTCATAAGAACCATCTAGCTAAAGGCAAGGCTAAGCCCATTATCTTGCTTCTAAGACTACATCTTCATCTCAAAATTTACCTTCCTTTGATCAAACCATGCATGAGTCTTTGGAGGGAGATAAACAAGGTAACACTTTGCATATGGATAAACATGATGATTTTGTTCATATTGATAGGCCTCTAAAATGCCATTGTTTTAAGACCATTTTATCTTGTTTTTAAGCAATTATCTTGCATAAATATATATATATATATATATATATATATATATATATATATATATATGTTAAGACATAAAGTAGTAGTATGGATAGTTAGAATATGTGATGTTGCATGTTGATAAATGTTTCCTCATTTATGCTATGTCCTGGGTAGTTTTCCTCTTGTAGCCATAGGATTTTGAAGAGTGGTAATTTATACTTTACACCTTTTCTAATATTGATTATGACATAAATATATGTATGTGGAAGTGGTATGTGCATTGAATTCTTTTTAGGTACTTGCCATATATATTCAAGGGTCAACACCTCAACATTAAAGTTTGAGCCAACCAGATTGCTGAATCATCACAAGTGGAGTAAGGCATTATATAATTTCTATTGGAATAGTGCATGAATTTAGCTTCCACAACCTACTATATTCCTAGAAGATTTATTCATGGTGAATGGCTATTTTGTTTCAAACTTTATGAGTCTGTAATTGATCCTAATTGGTGGAGTGATTGTAGAGATAGGAAGTAGTTGTAGATTCTTTTAAATAACGTCTAATGTAGATTTAAGTGTAGTTTTTGGGAAGAAGAAGAAAAGTTGATTTTAATAGCAACCAAGTGTGATTCATTTTTTAATCAAGTGTAATTCCTTCACCATGAATGAATAGAATGAGAAGTTCAAGTTTATCTTTCTTATCTTGATTGTCTTTTCTATTGACCCATCCAAGGGGGCCACTTGGTGAATGAACTATTCCCTTAAAATATATTTCATTTCCTTGTTTTTTTCATTTCAAGATATAATTTTGTTGCTCATGTAGCCATTGATAATAGAATCAATGAATTGTTCATGCAGCATAGGTGAGTAGATAGGTTTACTATTGTAGCATTACTTTCAAGCTTTAAGTTAAGTTTTTTTCTCAATTTATAGAATAGAATTCCTTCAACATTTCCTTCACAATAGTTGTAATGACTTGAAGGAGAATTAGAGCATAGACTTTGTAGTCATCCTCTCAAGTTTATACTCTTAGGTTAATAAATTAAATGAATTCAATATATTATGTTAAGTAAAACACATGATGTTTTCTGACCATGAAATCACTATGAAAGGATGTCCAATCCTTTTTTATTAAGGTAATAAGTTGACCGAACATTTTTAGCATCGTTGCTAAGTAGGTGTCAATCTAATTCAACCCTAAAATCATTATGTTAGTTTAAATTCTGCATTATTTTTCATGCATAGAAAAAGAGATCTCCTTTAGAGATTTATTCCCCATAACATTCAAGAAGAAATTTTTAATCCTAAGCCTGAAGAACCTCATAATGAGAATGAATAAGAAGAATCTTTTGAAAATCTTTTTGTTGATTCTCAAGAACTCATCCTCTGACAAATCCTTGCATTTGAATGATCTCTTTGCTAAATGTAAATACCAAGATAATCCACTTTCCCTTGTTATTTATCAACCACCGCCACTAGGTCCTCCTCCAAGAGCGGCTCATCCTGAACCTACATTTCCCTTTCCTATCCCTCCTCTTTAAGGTAATCAAAACTTGAAGAACATACCTTCTACTGCACTTCCAAATTTCTATGGCCTAATTACTGAAGACCCTGAAACCTTCCTCTTTGAGTTTGATATCCTTTGCAAAAGTTATGACTATACAACTAATTCTCACAAGCTAAAGTTGTTTCTGTCCATCTTTAAGTAAGCTACTCTATGATGGTTCATGGGTTCGGGTGCTAACATTTTAGTAGATTGGCATGCGAAGAGAAACATATTTCTAATGAAGTACATAAAAAATTGTAGAGGTCAAGATATGAAAGGGGATGAAATTTTCAAAATATCCCAAAAGGATGATGAAACCTTGGAAGACTATGTTTCATGATTCATGTTCAACCTACAACATAATACACAACATCAACTGAATGAAGGATTAAAGAAACACCTTTTCCTAAGAGGTGTAAATGACTGGAGTATTGAAACTCTAGATTTAATGGTAGGAGAATATATTACTCAAAAAAATTGGACTAATATACAGAGTATATGTTTGAATTATTCTAGAACCACTATGAAAAAGGTAGGGGACTTTGAAATCTACCACATAATTCTAATGGTAGTTTAGGAGTATCAAAGATGGAACTATCTAATTTATTGTCAAATTTCAAACAAGCCATCATTAATGATGTAGCCACTCAGTTGGATACCATGTAGGCTAGAAGGAAGAAGGATGAAGTTGATGCCATGTTAGCTGAATTTTGTCCACATTGTAGGGAAAAGAAAAGGAAGTTTAGATGCAGGTCTATTGCAAGCCTAGAGACACAACCAATGTCTATTGAGTTTAAAGTCATTGATGAAAATGGAGAGGTGTTCTATGTTTCTTAGTGAAGACCATGAGCTCAAAGATAAGGTATGCCACAAGATCCTCTTCAAAGTTATAATAGAAAAAATCAATGGAAAAATATTGGTTTTAGTAGAAATAATAATTGGTAAAAACACCAAAAAGTTTGGCAACAACCTCAGAAGGGTTGACAACAACCTCAACAAGGTTGGAAACAACCTCAACAAGGTTGGTAGTAACCATAGCAGGGTTGGCTATATAATCAAAATTGGAATTGCCAACCTAGTAAAAAAGCCTTAAGTCCACCACCTGAGTAGCATGCCCTAATTCCTCCTCCTATATCTAGTAATGCTCCTCCTAAGTAGACTTAGCTACTAGTTCAGCCCAATCCTAATCCCAACAATACTAAATAGCTAACACTATTGGTCAAAAGAACAGTCTTGACAATTGAGTGTCAACCACTTAACCATTTTCATCATACATGTTGAGTACACAATAGATGTCAAGCCAAAATTCCAATAGGTGTTGAGTCACAGTTGGTGCTGAGCAAGTTAGAATGTAGAATGTGCCGAGTGATCTAGGAAATTTTCATGTGTTGAGTAATCTAGAAATGTTCATATGCCAAGCAATACAGTGTTTAATAGATGTTGAACAACACAATGTTTAATAGGTGCTGAGCAAACTAGGAAAGTAATAGATGCTGAGAAATCTAGGAATTAGTTCATGCCGAGCATCAATAATGTAATGAGTGTCGAGTAACTTAGGATCAACACAAGAGTTTTTATTTGCACAAACTAAGATGAGAACCATTTTTGGAGCCAACTCAGAGAAATTTTGAAGGAGAAAAAGGATAAGCACAAATCATTTACATTCCTTATGCAATCTGCATGCAACCAATAAAAAAAATACAAAGTATGAGAAAGAATTTAAGATTCAATATGGATCATAGTTCCATACCTAACCCTAAGTCTTCACATTCTTTATAAGGAGAATAATTGCATCATTGCATGTGTGGAAGAAAACAATATAAGGGAAGATTATAGTAAAATTTTAGTGTGAAGAAAAGACTTAGAGGAACAGAGCAATAGTTTCATATCAAGTTAATTAGAATAGCACAAGGGACAAGAAGTACATACAGAGATCAAATTGAGCAAGGATTAGAATAGGAAGAGTAGATCTAGTACATGAACCCAACAATTTGAGATTGCATTTATTCAGGTCAAATATTCTAATACTCTTTCACAATTGTATTAGAGGTTGAAATCCTATGTTGATAGGTTAGCTTAATAGCTAGGTAGGAAAACCTTTAGAGAAGGTCATGAAAATCCTATGTATTAGGTGGCTTTAACAACCTATTGTAAATCCTCTAACAAGGTGACACTTCATGTAAGTGTTTGTGAATCCTCTAATCAATTCACTATTGACACAATGTAAAGCCTTTAATAGGGTAGACCATCAAAAGTGGTTGAACATTGATTGTTGTAGTGATTTTTGTGGGTGTTATCCCCACCCCAGTTTTACCTTCTTATTCCTGGAGGGTTTTGGGGTTACCAAATCTTTGTGTTATGTGTTGATGCATGCTTTCATTTCATGTTTATTTTTATTTTTACATGCATGCAAATTGTTCTTCAAATATGTGTTAATAAGGGTTTGAAAGGATAAAAATTGGTTACTTCTGATTCACCCCCCCCGCCCCAGAAGTACTCTTCCCATTTGAAAAATGATTGGTATTAGAGCCTAGTTATCACAAGGGGAAGCCTAACATCTTGGAGAAAAATGTCAGAAGATGGAAGTCTTCAAACTTGGGAAGATCATTGACAATCAGGTGATTGATGTGCAACTAGCTCTACACAAAGTAGAGGAAGCCAGGGAGGAACTAAGAAAATCTTTGAAAAGAAAAAGGAGATAGCCATAGCTGAAAATGAAATACACTACAAGGAGATTGACACCTCACAAGTGCTTTCAAATGGAGACTCTAAGGAATTTGATGCAACAATAGAAAAATTAATGGAGAAAAACATAGCACAAGCTGAAGAAATTAGATTACTCAAGCTTGAACAAGAATCACAATCCATAATGCTTTGTGAAGTGACTGAACAAAAGAAAAGAGCTATTAAAGACAAGGCCATGGTAGAAGATGACAAGATAAATCTCATCAATATTTTGAAAGAGAAGACAATTGAATTTGAAAAGATTTCAAACATGCAGTTAGACACTTTAAGCCAGATGATGAATGCTCATCATGAGCTAAACATGAAGGATATTGAGATCTCTACCTTGAAGATACAAAATGAAAAATTGTAGAATGAATTGAAGAGAGAAAAGGAAATAACAAAAAGTTACAACAAACCCAATGAGTTCATTAAGTATTTTGAGCAATTACTGAAATAACCAAGGGCTAGAAATGACACTATAGGACTTGGCTACATCAGCACTAAACAAGGAGAATCATCCAAGGCTGTAGAAGAGAGAAGAAAAAAAGGTAAGAACACTAAACCTACTTGTCAATTCTATGGTAAAAAGGGACATACCTTTAATGTGTACAGAAGCAAGAATAGTCATCAACATGATAAGCCTACAAATGCAAATTTTTGTCACAAGTGCAAAAAGCAAGACATTTAAAACAAGACTAGAGAACCAAGATCATGAGGACACCAAGATTTGAGGGTCACTCCTACAACTATAAAAAATATGGACAAAGAGCATTTGAATGCAGATCAAAGCCTATGTGGACACCTAATTAGCTTGCAAGAGGAATCAATCATGCACATCACTACAATTGGGACTACAATACCAGGTATAGTTGTCACTATTGTCAAGAGTATGGACACATTTCAAGGGAAGTTACAATAGGTGGCTAAACCAAACTACATGTTTTAGTTGTTTGAATACTAGTCATATTAGTAGAAACTATTCTACAAAGTCAAAAGCATCAAAGACTGAAGTTAACAAAGGAAAAGAGAAGATTGATGTTGAACAAATAAGAGGAGAAATGAACAAGACTTGGAAGAAGAAAGGTGAATGTAGCACATCAAAAAGAGAGATCACTTCACCCAAAAGGTCAAGTGATCATGCCTCATCTTATTAAGTACAAGATAGATACATGGGGTTGATACATACAAAGATGTATCATACATCAGCCCAAGAAAACATAGAAGTATTGCAAAGAAGAAATATGCATGAGAAAGGATGCCTAGTTAAAAGTTAGAAGATGATGCTAAGCTACCTTTGGTTGCCAAGTAAAACTCTAGTATATGCCAAGTTGGACAACGTAGTGGATGCCGAGTAAATGAACTTTAGTGGAAGTCGAGTTGATAAAATCTTTAGAAGCCAAGTGTATAGTTGTAATCACAAGTGCAATAAATGCTAGGTTTTTTTAACCTGATAAAGCTAAAAATCATTCATTTTTTAATCATTTGAACATGAAGCAAAGTCAAGTAGAATGAAGAGGTGATTCTATAGCGATCAAACAATGATTTGTAGTGATTTCAACCATAATTCAACTCCAATCCATTGATTCACAGGTTTTTGATCCAAGTGTCGAGCTATGCAGAATTTGAAAGTCTATTTAATTTTAAACCCTAGTTTGAAGAGATGACATCTGGGTCAAAACCTACCAAAGGGAAGGAAATTCATAAAATACTAGTCAGTAATGAAGTCAGACAGCCAGAGTTTAGACCCATCCTTGAAGTCGCTTATAAAAATGATCCTGTTGGTGCCCTATCCTTAATTCCTAATAAAGTTGTTATGGTCCAAGATGTTTGAAAATGTTATAATTGTAAAGTTGGAGCCATAGGAGATTTGGATATTTTTAATGCATTTGATAAACTTTGTGAAAATGGGAAACTTAAAGATGAATTCTACATAGTTGAGAAGAAGGATCTGACCAAAGCCCTAGCTTTCCCTATTGTCTTCAAAATTGAATGGATACACATTGTGTTGAGAAGAATCCATGATGGAGCTTTTTGGTTAGAAACAGGCTAGTAAAGTTTACAAAGAAAACTGTACATAGGGTTACTGGTATTCCAACCCTAGATCGGCCAAAGACCCTAAGAAGTGACAAAAAGGAAGCCATAGAGAAGAATACAGTGGAAAAATGGAATAATAGGGGAATGACAATAGACACTATCATAGAACCCCTACTAGATTTTTCTATGAGAGTCATATCACACAAATTCTACCAGTCAAGTAGATTGAATAGTGTACCATGTATAGCAGTGGATGTTGCTTATAAATTGGTGAAGAAAGATCATACATATGATCTTGCAGAGCTCATGTTACAGCAGATCAATGAAAATCTAGGAGCTATAAGGAAGTCTAAGGGAGCTCAATGCAAATTTGGCTTAGTTTTGGTTTGCATTTTTTTCTACATTATGAAAGAATTCCCTTCGGTAGGCAAGGTGAGATGGGATCCAAATAAGACTTTGATGCCCAACTGACTAGCTATTTTGAGGACTTCAAGAAGTCCATGGAACAAAGAATGAGGATACCAGTCTCATTGGTTGAGAAGCATGAAAAGGAAAAAAATTTTCTTGTGGACATTGATTACACTTAAATATAGGCAGTCATACCTAGAGTAAGATAGCTTAGGCCACTAGGTTATGAACTTGATATTGATCAAGCCTTGGCTACAATAACAACTCTACTTGCAGAAGAAATTGATAAAACTACAAAACATTTTGGAACCTATGACATTGTTAAATCAAGGGTGGTAATAGACCTCAAAATAGCCATAGTAGTGAAGAAGAAGGATAAATTGGTCAAGAAGATCAAAAAGAAATTTGGTGTTGAAGAGGCAGGCACAATAGAGGAAGAGGAAGCATATGAAGAAGAGGAAGACAATGAAAATGAAGGAGATGAGCCTAAACAAGAGCCTCTATAATTCACACAAGGCTTAGGTGAGGATAAAGAGGAAGGTGCTAAGGAAGAAGAAGCTGAGGAAGCACCTATCAGAACTAAAGTCACCAAGAGGAAGGCAAAAGCTCCACCTACTCCTCAACCCAAAGCTAAGAAAGTGGCAAAACTTACACCAAAGAAGCCCACTACCAGAGGTACCACCAGGGCCACAACACAAAAGGCAAGAGAAGAGGTAGATAAAAAGAAGAAAGCCATCAAGAAGATTGATGAAGAGCGAAGACAAAGAAGAAAATATGTGGCTCAGCCTAAATTTGATGAATAAAACACTGAAACAAATGATAACAATCAATTTAAAGTGGTAAGTCATCCACCAAAGTCTTCAATTGATAAATTATGTACACAGATTAGAAATGATGACTTGAAAGATTTAAAGAATTTAGATTTTAATAAGCTCACAAAAGAAGAGAAAAATAAATTAGAGGAATCTGTGTATGCTATGATGGTTGAATACAAGCACACACCTCTAGAGCTAGATGGTTCAATGCCCAAGGAATTGTAAAAAATAGTAGAAGACAAATAGTATTATTGTTTACAGATGGAGAAGGAAATAAGAGAATCTACTTTAGCAAGATTGTTACCTGATTTGACTAAGGTTCAAATAGCTAATGTAGTTAAGAGGCAGAATAATAGATTTACTCCAAAATATAGGGCATTTAGTATTGTGCAAAATAAAATTGAAGATGTAGTCAGCAAATCCACAAGATTGTGGAAAATAATATACAAGAAAATTGATGATGTGTTTGATGAAGAATATAAGGTAGAAGCAACTGCCAAGAAAAAGGAAATGAAAGAAATGGGGAAGGAGGAGGAAAACAAGGTAGAAGAGAGGAAGAATGAGGAAGAGAAGAAATATAAAGAGGAGAATAAAGAGGAGACAGAGGAAGAAAAGGGTGTAGAAGAGCAGCAAGAACAAAGTGTGCAAGACACACAACTATCACATCCTAGCCCTCCTCATGCCACCATCACACCTGTAGAGAATATCAAGATCAAAGATGTTATTGACACTTTTGGTCAAAACATTAATCCATTAACTACAAAGGATCTAGCAAAGATCCTTGACCAATCAACACAAGAAGCTAGACTATGTTCAAGTCCAATACTAGTTAGTGTTGATGAGTTGCAAAAGGTAGTAGTGAAATCAAAGGAAGTCAAGGTGCAAACATAAGAACCACCTTCGATCATACAAAATACTAGAATCCTATTCCTTCCTCCACCATCTCCACCAAAAGAAGTTATATATGCACTTCGAGTGCCAAGTGCAATAGCAGGGGAAGAAAAAGAGAGAACTGAATAGCCAACATGCACACCCCTAGCTAGTGATAGTGAAAAGGAGAAACAAGCTAAAGAGAAGGAAGAGACAAGAAATGAGGAGAAATCTGCAATACAAAGTTTGGTTGAACTACCCAAAATAGGTACTCCCACTCAAACTCTTCAGAAGTTGAGCACTAAAATGTTAGCATTACAAATTAGGACACCATGCTCAAGTTCAACAAAAGTAGCTAGGAAACTTCATTATGGAATTCTTGAGCTTGATGAGGAGATCACAGTACCTTACTATGAATCTAGCACTCTCATTGAGGAGAAGATGAATGAAATTTAGAATGCACTAGATAGAAGGAGAAGACAAGAGGTATTGCAAAAAGAATAGAAATATAGGCAAGCACTGAATGAGATCAAGAACATCTTTATGGATGCCTTCAACTTGCGAACCCCTGATGAGCCAAGGCCAATAGTAGAACAACTATTTGACATAGTCGATCAGGTGACAAATGAGGACCATGACGCAAATGCAAAATTAATTGATTGGTTAGAAAGGAAATTCCAAGGAAAGGTAAATGAGAAAATATCTGGTGATATAGCACTATCACAAGTTGAAATGGCTAAGAAAATAGATAAAGTCAAAATCGTACTTGGAAAATATTCTCCCTGTATAAGAAGTTGTGTGATTGTTCCAACTTCACACAAGAGACTAGCCAAAGAATAATGAGCTTGGAGAGAAATCTAAAGATTTTTAGTATGGAACTCCCAACCAATCCAACTTAGAGTGAGAAGCATTTTACTCAAATGCTTCACATACAAAGATAATTAGTTGTATTAATAGCAGATGAGGCAAATACAAAAGCAAAGTTGATGCAAATCCAGTCCTCTATAATCCCTCACTTGGAGGCACTCCATAAGGAGAAGATGCATGTAGAGATAGTCCTCAAGAAAGATTCAAATCTTTCTACCTCTGATGAACTTGTACATCTAGCAACAGAAGTTGCCATCCAGCATAAGTCATTGGACATTGCACTAGCAAATTGGGATGCAGCTCTGAAGATACTTCTGGAGGTAAAGAGCACATTTTTGGCTAAGCATGGTATTACTCCATACAACCCTTTGACATTAGTGTCAAAAAGGGGGAGATAATAAAGTAAGGGGGAGATATATGCAGATACTATGGGAGATACCAGATTTTGAACCATTTTTTATTTACATTCTTTCATTCATTTTTTTGAGAATAATAGTGGAAAGTTTGTTAATAGTCAAAAAAGGGGAAGTCATGTACTAAAAAAGAAAGTGGGAAATGCAAAAAATTTGAACTTCACCCAGGCTCAGAATGCTGAAATAGGGCAAAGGAAAAGAGAGGATCAGGCACATTAGCAAGGAATTTCAGTCTCAAGGCATAATTACCCTAGGGGGAGTCATAAGGTATATTGTTACCTACAATATTTTTAAAATTTTGCATGAATGACAAGTGAATAAAGGATGTACTCAATAAAGTTAAGTTCATAAATTCTTAGTTAAGTGTTTTTGACACTCATGTCAAAGGGGGAGATTGTTGGTCAAAAGAATAGTCTTGACAATTGAGTGTCAACACACTTAACCATTTTTATCATACATGCCAAGTACACAATAGATGTTGAGCCAAAATTTCAATAGGTTTTGAGTCACAGTTGGTGCCGAGCAAGTCAAAATGTAGTATGTGTCGAGTGATCCAAAAAATGTTCATGTGCCAAGTAATCCAAAACTGTTTAGATGTTGAGCAATACATTGTTGAACAAGTGTTGAGCAAACCTTTGGAGAAGGTCATGAAAATCCTATGTATTAGGTGGGTTTAACAACCTATTTTAAATCCTCTAATAGGGTGACACTTCATGTAAGTGTTTATAAATCCTCTAATTAGGTCACTATTGACATGCTGTAAATCCTTTAATAGGGTAGGCCTTTCACAAGGAAGACCATCAGAAGTGATTGAATATTGATTGTTTGTTGCCCGGTTATAAAATTTGTTTCAATTTTGTAAGCCATGAATAATTTTTGAAACTCACCTGATTTTAAGCTTTAAAATGGCCATTTGATTTTTGAATTCTTGTGAGTTTCTAAATCTTCATGTCATTGGCTCATTCCTAGCTCCGCACAGCACTTGAAATTTTTAAAATCTGACTTCTAAGCCTCAAGTTATTACAAGTTAATGATAGCCTCAAAAAACATGTTTTTATTAACCTCTCAAAAGGTTAATGATAATGTCCAAAAACATGTTTTCATTAACCTCTCAAGAGGTTAATGATAATGTCCAAAAACATGTTTTCATTAACCTCTCAAAAGGTTAATGATAACCTCCAAAAACATGTTTTTCTTAACCTCCCAAATAGGTTAATTAACCTCTCCAAAAATGCATGTTTCTTAACCTCTCCAAGACGATTATTAACTTGTTTGAAAATTTTTCTAACCTATTTCAAATTCTTCTATGAGAAGTCAAATATGTGAATGAGCTACTTGCTGGAGCAATTGGTTCCATACAAGAGGTCTCCGGCCCATCAATAGTTATAGTCAGAACCATTACTATTAGAGTCCTGTTATGTAAATCCATATCAAAATTTTAGAAGCTTGTGGCCATTGAAATCTTATTACACTACAATAAATGCAAGGGGTTTTGAAGTGAGCATATGGGAGGACTATTGCTCCACTTTTCAATTGGCTCCATCCTCAAAACCCGCATGCTCTTTTAGCCCTAATTGTTGGAATAGCACTTATTTTGAAGTGGTATTCTTCTACAAAATCTAGGGCTCAGGTTGCTTACCGTCAAAAATTCTGGAGAAATCTCATGAGCAATGCACTTACATATGATGAATGGTCCCATGCTGCCAAAATGCTTGAAAAAGAGACTCCCAAGAAAAATGAGTCTTATTTGTATGATGAAGATCTTGTTAAACCTATGTCACACGAGTTGCAAAGGCACCGAAAAAGGGGTGGGTTGCAGGACATAATATTCTATCTGAGAGCTTATTTGGTTCAGAATCTGGGCAATATGTGCAACTCAGATCTCCATAAAGGTAGGTTACGGGTGCCCAAAGTTATCAAAGATTACATAGATGAGGTCTCAACATATTTAAGAATGGTGTGTGATTTAGACTCAGAAGAAATACTTTCAGAAGAAAAGCTTGCATTTATGCAAGAAACAAGGCATGCTTTTGGCAGAATTGCTCTTCTTCTGAGTAGAGGTTTCATATTCGGTGCAAATAAATTAGCACGTTTGTACAATAAATATTTAGTGCCTTCTATGTTGGTTTTGGTGGAGTAATTGATTTGTTTATTTGTGGATAGAGATTCGACGAATGCTAACATGTTTAGCTTGAACAACATAAGATTTAGGATCTTCCCTGCCAAAATATGTCGTGCTTCGGCATAATGGATTAGTTTCTCATTTTGGCCATTTTCCAAGGGAGCTCTCATGTGTGGTTGGGGCTTAATGGAGTAGTTTTCACAACCTTGGCTTGTGACGTGTGCCTTTGGAACATGAATCTATTGTATTTCAAATTAGTTGAGCAGAGCACTGAGTTTGTAGTCTTGCAAGATTTGGAATCGAAGTCAATTTGAGGGCAGCACATGTGGTTTTGCAATTTTGTTGTAAGATTTGGAGAACGAATTGGTGTGGGAGCCGTGGCCCAAGTAGAAAACAAAAGAACATAGGGAGAATAGCAACTCACACTTTCTAAGGTCATGCAAGAGGCACAAGAATTGTTTGACCAAATGTCGCAACGAGACGTGGTTTCATGATCTTCAATCATAGCCAGGTATACACAAAATTGGTTCTTTGATAAAACCTTGGAGATTTTAAAGCACATGGAGTTAGCAGGTGTAAAGCTTAGCTCTTCAATCTTTGCTAGCATCCTTCCAGTCTGTGCCAACAGGGCATAGAGATAGCCAGGCTGCACCAACACCAGTTAAGGGCAAAAATCCATTCTTGAGTCGGGTGAAAGAGTGTGCGATCAGTGTATGAACAAGCATATGATTAAGTCTCATCCATGTGTGTTATATATTAATTTGAGCAAGATCCTTTTCTCAGCAAAATACCCACACAATCTTGAAGAGAAACAATGATAGACATGCCATGCAAAATACCTCTCAAAAGTGGTGGTAGTATTAGTGGTTGGATAAGAAGTTGACTACAAAATGTTTGACAAAAGCCATATTATTTGTGGTATGCTTCCACTGGGTGTTTGATCTCATCAAATTTTTTTGGACTTGACAGCTAGTTAGATAATCAAGGAAACTGGAAGGATCCTCTGATGTGGATTTCATCATCATACCATACATGCTGATGAACATCAAGGAAGAGTAATTGAAAGCATGCCAATTGCTTGACATAATTTCAATATAGCAGGTTAGGATTTTATAAAATGACTGTCCACATTAAAATTTGCTACAATGTAGAGTGCACAGGAAAACACAATCAAATTCTTCCCATGGACATGTCATCACTTTGGTTGAAGAGAATCGAAATTGCATAAATACCTTGGTCATCAATAATTGGCTCACTTTGCAAACATTCTCAAGTATCCCCAGCAATGTCAAGAATGTACAAAGTTTTATGGAACATCCTTCTTTTGACATCAGCCATCCTAACAAAATTTACTCTCATATTGGAGGATTTTGTGGTTGTTCGGTCAACTTTCATGCAAAAGATGGCTCTGATTATGAATTTTTTGGAGATGTTGTATTGCAGTTAGGTAAACTTAATCCATAGGTTGCATCCCATATGTTTTAGCATTCTCAAGGGGGAAGCAGTTTGATGAGGGAAGATAAGCACTCGCAAAGGCTCAACTAGAGTGTATTGTAGCATGTAATGGTTTGTGAGAGAATGTGTATGAGATTGCATCTAAAAGCTTGATACTGTAATTTTCAGAGAGATGACTATGAAGTAGAATTTTCCTTCATTGGATAAATGGTCTAAAGAGAAAAATGGGGTCAATAAAGATCAATTATTCAATCATCTTCTCAAAATGTCTAAGGTTCAAATTTTAGGGCATATAGGTTAATTTTGTTGAGGTTAATTAACCTCACCCAAATCATGTATTTGGAGGGTAGTTATTAACCATGAAGAGGCAGTTATTAATCTCTATGTCTATATAAATACATCTTTTGGCTTTGTAAAGGGACTTTTTTTTGGGCTTGAGAATAGGGGAACACTATGCTGAAATTTTGATTAAAAGATGATATTTGGAAAGTATGTACAAATTTTTGCTTTATAATCAGAAATTCATCTTAAGTTCTTGGTGCAAGAAAATAACGGAATGTGTAGTTTGAGTTCCCTCTTTTCAAATCTAAATTGTTACAAATGTTGATTCTCTTTGTAGTGAGCATTCTCACGGTATGGTGAAGATGTTTATGAATTTGTGGATCAGCGTTGTGCTAGTAATAGTTTTCAAGCATAGATCTTGATCATTGTTATTAGCAATTTTAAGTTAGTAGTTTGGGAAAGCTTTGAAGTTGTGTGGTGCATTCATCATCATGAGCTTTCTCATCTTTAAAAGTTTGATTCCGTCTTTTATTTGAAAAGCTTCAAAATTATATCATATGAGGGAGCTACCCCTCTAAACACAGAGGACGGCCGCATACCAAGGGCCTCTCCAACTGTTGTGAACGGTTTGCCACACACTCTATTGGGCATTTTCTACTGTGACAAATCTGTTTACCAACATTGTTGTAGTGATTTTTGTGGGTGTTATCCCCACCCCAATTTTACCTTCTTATTCCTGGAGGGTTTCTGGGTTACCAAATCTTTGTGTTATGTGTTGATGCATGCTTTCATTTCATGTTTATTTATATGTTTACATGCATGCAAATTGTTCTTCAGATATGTGTTAATAAGGGTTTGAAAGGATAAAAATTGGCTACTTTTGATTCACACCCACCCCCCCCCCCCCCCGCTCCCCTCCCCTCCCTCTCAAAAGTAATCTTCCCATTTGAACATTACAACAAACACAACAACAAAGCTATGTTATTTCTTGAATGATATCTACTTAAGGTTAGGCACTGCTCTTCCTTCACCCCAAAACCCTATAATAATTGAAGTTGAGGTTTTCCCAACTGAAGAGTTAGATGTGTCAAATCCATAGACCTCTCCTATAGACAAAGAATCTTCATTTCCTCATAGGTTGATGGAACAAGGCCAACTTGTAGAAAACTATACAGTAATTGATTTTCTCAATCAGCTCAAACAAATGAAAGTACAAAAGCCATTACTTGATGCTATCAAAGAAGTTCCTACCTATACTAAAGTTGTCAAGGAAGCATGTATCAAACAACCAGGAAGAAAGAAGAAGGATCCAAAAACTATTCATGTTTTAGGACAATTATTTCATTTAACGCTAGAAAAATTAATTGTACCTATATACTTTGACCCTAGGACTCATGTGGTTACTATCACCATTCATGGAAAGCAAGTTCAAAATGATTTAGTTGACTTAGGAGAATCTATAAATGTCATGACAAAGGAGGTATTGTATTAATTAAATATCATTGGTCTCAAAGAAACACCAACCATACTTCAGCTTGCTAATAGTTCTACTATCAAACTAGATGGGATGATAGAAGATGTCATAGTCACCTTGAATTCCTAGGAGTATCCCATAAACTTTCTTGTCCTTTCCCCAAAGGCTAACATGGGAGGGCATCTTTAATTTTAGAATGACCATGGTTAGCCACTATAGATTCCTATATAGCTTTTTGGTCTGGTAAAATGACAATATCCAATGGTATCCATACTAAGAACTTGACCTTATACTCCCATGCTCAGCCACTCTTGTTAGATGACCAAGTAATCTAGCCAAACTTTGGTGATGAAGATCTAGAGGTAAATTCCATCCATCAGCTAATGATGATAGGTCAAGAGTCATTTGTATCCTCTCGAGAAGAAGATGAGATCATTTCATCCATTATCATGAATGAATATGGAGTAGAAGCTCAAGTATTTCCTCAAGAGGAATGTGTCCAAGAAACCATATTACCACCCTTGAACACATGCCAGCATTCAAAAGTGTCCCAATTCCTTCACTCCTTATTACCTCATGAGATGGATTCATCTCCTATTGCCCAATTATTCATGATAGATAAGGTTATTAAGATGAAAGTTGGTCCAGAAAAGGAGTTGAATGTAAACAATGCATTATCACCTTGCCATCATAAAATTAAGTTGCAATTACTATAGGAAAATAAAAAATAATTTTCTTGGGACCACATGGACATGAAAAGACTAGACCCTATGCTTTTTACTCGCAATATTTACATTAGTCCTAATTTTAAACCTGTCTAGCAGCCTTAGAGGAGAGTTAACCTTGGTTTTAATGATATAGTTAAAAATGAATTGCAAAAAATATTGAATGGTGGTTTTATCTACCCTATCTTTGATAGCCAATGGGTTTCACCCCTAGTTATTATTCCAAAGAAGGAAGGAAAATGGAGAGTTTGTGTAGATTATAGGGAGCTCAATTCAGCCACTAAGAAAGACCACTTTCCCTTAGCATTTATAAAACAAGCTCTTGAAAACCTAGCTAGCAAGAAATATTTCTCTTTTCTAGATGGTTTTAGTGGTTATAATTAGATACAAATAGCTAAGAGGATCAAGATCAAAAAAAAACTTTCACATGGCCATGGGGTACCTTTTTCTACTCAATCTTACCCTTTGGCCTATGTAATGCCCTAGCCACATTCCAATTAGCTATCATAAGTATGTTTTCATATATATCTATTGACTATATGGATATCTACATGGATGATTTAACTATTTATGGGACAAATTTTGAGGAGGCAAAAACCAAGTTAAAGATATTACTCAAGAGATTCCAAGACTATAACCTTTCCCTAAATACTAAAAATTATTTTATGATGATAGAAGGAGTAGTAATCAGTCATTTCATTTCATCCAAAGGCATTCAAGTAGATCCTGCCAAGATTGAGGTCATTAGTACCTTGCCTATGCCATAGAAGCAGAAGGATGTCTAAAGTTTCTTAGGACATGCTAGATATTATAGAAGATTCATCAAGAATTTTACTCAACTTTTCATACCCTTTATAACTTGTTAAAAAAGGATTTTTAATTTTCCTAGGACTCTGCATGTACTAGATCTTTCCTACAGCTTAAAAAAGTTCTCACCATAACACCAACTTTAAGAGGACCTGATTAGGGATTACCTTTCCACATCCATACAGATGCCTCAGACTATGTTATAGGTGTAGTACTAGGCCAAAAGGTAGGCTTACTTGAACATGTCATTTATTTCATCAATAAAAATTTGCAAGATGCAAATTTTAACTACATAGTTACTTAAAAAGAGCTACTTGCAATTATTTATGCACTTAATAAATTCAGGCACTACATTACTAGATATGAAATAATTTTTCATACTGATCACTATGCTATAAAGTATCTAATGAATAAGCCTACAATATCTAGAAGATTGGTGCGCTAGTTTTTACTTATGTAGGAATTTGATATCACCATAATAGATAAACTTGGCCATGTCAATGTGGTAGCCGACCTTCTCTCTCAGTTGCATGTCCTTGATGATCTTGCAACCATTGAAGACAATTTTCTAGATGATCATATTTTCCTATTGTCAGTACAAAATCCATGGTATGCAAATATTGCAAATTACCTAACCATAAGAAAGGTGATAGCTCACTTCTCTACCAAAGAAAGGAAGTTACTCTATGAAAAGAGCTTTAATTATTCTTGGATTGCTAGCTTTCTGTTTTATACCAGCCCTCATCAAGTAATGTGTCAATGCATAAGAGAACATGTAACATATGATATCTTGAGGGCATTCTATGATGAACCCTTTAGAGTCCATTTTGTAGCCAAAAGGAAAACCTTTGAAAGATTGACAACTAGGTACTATTGGCCAAGTTTACAAAAGGATGCAACTAGATACACCAAGAAATGTGATAAGTGTCAATATATGAGAAGAGCCACTAAATCAGATGAAATTCCCCTATAACCTCAAGTAGTTATTACACCCTTTAATAAATGGGGGATTGACTTTGTAGAACCTATTGAACCCTCTTCTCAAGGTAAATCCTATATCTTAGTTTGCATTGATTATGTAACTAAGTGGGTAGAAGCCAAACCCATGAAACACCTAAGGGATAATAATACTATAAAATTCTTGTATGAATCCAACTTTACATGGTTTAGAGTACCCAAGGAGTTAACATCTGATCAAGGAGCTCAGTTTACATATAATTTGATACCTACTCTCATGGAAGAATATACTATTTGGCATGGTAAATTGTCACCTTACCACCTACAAGATAATGGCCAAGTAGAAGTTACCAACAGAGAGATGGAAACCATTCTCACAAAAACAATAGCACTTCATAGGAAAGACTGGGCCACACGCCTTCCTAATGCTCTTTAGGCTTATAGAACCACCTAGAAATCTACAATGTGTTTTACTCCTTTTGAGCTTGTCTATGGTAGGTCAATTTTAATTCATGTTGAGTTTGAATTTAAAACATTGAGGACCACTTTGGAGCTTGGTATGGAACTCACTATTGCACAAGACTAAATCCTAAGTGTAAATGGTCTTGATGAATGGCACAAATCTGCGTTAAACAACACCAAACTCATCCAACATCAATGGAAAAAATGGCATGATAAGTTTATCAAAGATAAAATGTTTTTTGTAGGAGACTGGGCCCTTCTTTATGATTCCAAGTATCAACACAATCTAGAAAAGTTTCAAACTTATTGGTTAGGACCGTATGAAATTGTTGTAGTATTTCCAAATGGAGTGGTCTAATTGTTTACTATTGATCCTATTCGATTCAAGTTACTTTTCAATGGGCATTGCCTCAAGCTCTACAACAAATTGGTAAGTCATGAGGAGTTCCTTTAGAAATTTTAGCACACCAAATATATCCTAATTCCTATAGCCAATTAATCTAGGTCTTCTACCTTGACTATTGCCAAATCTTGATTTCATTCAAGCTTTTCATAATAAACACTTTCTTCTTGAAATTATTTTCTCCATCTTGAATTTCATCTCACCTTCTCTCTTTTCCATCCTTCCACTCCATTACCTCTAATAATCTTTTTTAAAACTCTTTCCTATAGTGCCTACCAGGTACGTGTCACATACTCTTGCATACATTTTATTTTACTCACTCTTTATTTAGAGTGTGTAAACTTTAAAAGCTATTGTCTTATGATATGTCTGTTGTCAAACATTGATGACTTGTCCTTCTATGATTGCATCACTAAGGGAGTTAAGGACATAAAGTTGAGCTTAACCCTTAATGATAATTGGCAACATGTTCAAGGTGATAGACTTGTACACAACTGAAAATTATGAGACTAGATGTAAGGAAGGATATCATGAGATTGTGTGCATTAAAAATCTCTATGAAGCACGAAGTGAAAGTACATCATTTTCTCTGTCTAGTGCCATAATATTGCAATTTTTGTTAACTCACCATTGTTGAAACTCTGAAAATGCCATGATTTTTCCAAAATTATATTGTGAAGTAAAAATGGGTGGAGGTCTTTAGAGGTATGAAGCAATTGATCATAGAGTTTTTTTGGGTGATGATGCCAGTTGTGAAATGTTCCAGAGAAGGGCATGGTTAGATCATAGCCTCAATCTTAAGGGATTTGATGAGGAGGTTGCTCTTCCATTTATGAGAACCCTGTAGGATGGTTTTGCAATGATTAACTACCTTAGAATTAAATTTATAGAATATGTGGTAGCCAAAGTCACTAGGTTACCCCAAGAAGGAGAAAATTGGGCAAAATATTTTGACCTACGAATGGCTAGGGCATAGTTCAATGGGCATTCTTACCCTCTATTGGACATTGACAAGAAGTAGGGTACCTCTCAATTATCATTTCATTTGGAGTTTATCTAGCTAGCAACATTCATCATTCAATACTTCACTTGTGAAGGTCATTACAACTACCTACATGCCCTACATTTCAAGATTTTGGCTCATCCGTGGCATGATTATCAGTAGGTAAATCTTCCCAATTTCATGTTTAACATTGTTTTAAGAAGAAAGCTTATTTAGTTTAATCAAGAACGAATCAATTTGTCTCCTATCATTTCTTAGTAAAATTATTTGTGGAACGAGAATTAAACAAACAATCAATTGGGACATGGGAAGAGTTTTTGTTGTTAAAAGAGGTAGAGCCTAGGTTGGTTAGACCTAGAGGCCAAGGGTTTGGATGAAGGGAAAATACATCTGCTAGTTTTTGTAAGGTTATTCCCAAGATTTAAAATATTCATGAAGTCTCTCCCTCCAACTCTAGACCAACTAAGAAGAGAATTTATAAAAATGATGCCTCCATTTCTAGCAAAAAGAAAAGTAAAAGTAGAGAAGTTGCTAGTGCCCCCAACATCTCATTGTCTATTAAGACTAGGTATAATATTAGGGAAGGAAAAGGTAAAGCCATGAAACCTAAAGAAGAAAAATTAGAACAAAAACATGATGATGAAAGTAATGTTAATGAAACCTTGCACTCATAAGAAGAGGAAGTTTCAAAAAAACCTCATAAAGTACCTACTATAGAAATGTGTACAAGTAAGAGGAAATGAAAGAATCCTCCATGCTTATCTACACCTCCTAGAGGCAAAGTATGAGGCTTTTTGAAGGAAATAAGGTTACTGAAGCTTCTTTTGCAATGGGTAACCTAGAATCTTTTGAGGTTGAGAAGGAGTCCTCTTCAGATGAAAAATTGCAACAAAATGTAGCCACTGATAATGAGTGCAATAACCAGAGTCCACAACCTAAAGTTGAATTAAGTGTTAACTATGTGATTGTTGATAGTGATAAGGAGTATGATGAGCCTAAAGAATTTTAGAGATTTGAAGAAAGTCCTATTATGCAAAATATTGGTGAGAATCTGGAAGACCTTCCTTTTGAGAACTATCTAGAATTTAGGCAAGAAATTATTGAGGAAGTAATGCAAAAGGTCAACTAGGATGGGCTAGAAACACTGGCCACAATAGCAACTAAATCCAGTAAGGAAGAGAATGTGGTGAAAACAATTGACATAAGTGAAGGATAATTATCTACACCACAAAGTATCAACAAAATTCCTAATTTGGCATCTCAATGGACAAACATTTTAACTAGGAACCATTACCACCACCCAATCTGTCTACACCTTTGTCCACAAGAATCAATTTGTTTCAATAGTTATTATGGGAATGAGCTCAATGAAAGCTAGAAAAAGAAAATTTGAAACATATTATTAATCAACAAAACTATCAGTTGAAATAGAGCTCAGACCAAGATGAATTTTCAAAAAGGAGGATTGAACAAGTTATAGGATTGATTCCTAAATTGATGAAATGCATATCACCATCACTAGTGTATGCATTGTTCCTCAATGTGTGAAGAGCGTATTGTAAATTTTAAGTTGACTAGAATTATGGAAGGGCTTAATCCCTTTATTGCAATTCTGCATGATTTTTATAACATGTTCCAATGGCTTTAAAGAATTTATTATGTGAATTGTATCTCCATAATTTGGAAATGACAAATGACACAAAGTGGAACTCACTCTTGTATATAAGGGATGTGCAATTGTGAACAGTGATGTCTTGGATGTAGAATGAGATAAGTAAGGAACATCAAGTTGTGCCTTATAGGAACAATGAAATGACAGTTCCTCTTCTCATGAGACTAGAAGTTCAACACTCTAGAGGGACATTTCTAGATTGGATTTCTATTCTAGGAAAACCTATTGGAGCTAGTAAAGTATGTTCAGTCAGAGAACAAGCCTTTGAAAATTGGGAATAACACTCCTCTTGAGACATTGAGACAACTATTATTGCTTCAAGACAAAGGTGGACACGAATACCACATGACCTGAAGATAAGAGAACCCTACTCTCCTCAAAATTTAACTCTTTTTACTATTAGGATTCCATGGTTTATTTATTTGAGAAGGAATTAGTGCAAATATTGGCTTTCATTAAAGTATCAACCCCATATACTCATGTAGCCACTACTAGTAGTAAATGAAAATGTAGAGGATCATGATATGATAGCAAAAGTTTAGAGATGGAAAAGGTTCAAGGAAAATTATGGCTACTTTGACTATGTTAAGAATGAGCCAGGGGAGAGGATAGCCAGTGATTGGAGAGTGTAGGCCAGAATTAGAAACTAGATGGTTGTTGGGGACCAGCAATAGCTTAATTGGGGTGAATGATGGGCCTCTAAAAGGCCATTGTTTTAAGACCTTTTTATCTTGTTTGTAAGTAGTTATCTTGCAAAAACAGTCATGACTTTATGGTTTTAAGCAGTTGAACTTATGTTTTTATGTATATGCTACATATATGTTAAGACATAAAGTAGAAGTATGGATAGTTAAAATATGCTATATTTTCTTGAATTTATGGATTAAAATGGTATAATGAAGTCATGTTGCATGCTAATAAATGTTTCCTCATTCATGCAATGTCTTGGGTAGTTTTCCTTCTATAGCCATAGGATTTGAAAGTGGTAATTTGAACTTTACACCTTTTCTAATATTGACGATGAAATAAATATATGTATGTGGAAGTGGTGTGTGCATTAAAGGCTTTTCAAGTACTTGTTGTAGATACTCAAGGCTCAACACCTTAGCTTTAAATTCAGAGCCAACTGAATTGTTGAATCATCATGAGCAAAGCAAGTCATTATATGCTTTCTATTGGAATAGCACATAAATGTAGCTTCCAAAAATTGATATATTTCTGGAGGATTTATTCATGGTTAATGCCTATTTTTTTTTCAAACTTTATGAGTCTATAATTGATCCTCATTAATGGAGTGATTGTAGAGTTAGGAAGTAGTTGTAGTTTCCTTTAAACAACATCTACTATAGCTTTAAGTGCAATTTTTGGGAAGAAGAAGATAAAATAATTTTTATAGTAGCCAAGTGTGATTCATTTTTTAATAAAGTGTAATTCCTTCACCATGAATAAATAGAATGAGAAGTTCAAGTTTATTTTTCTTATCTTGATTGTCTTTTTTGTTGATCCATCCAAGGGGGGCCACTTGGTGAGTGAACTATTCCATTAAAATAGATATATTTTCCCTGTTTGTTTCCTTGCAAGATGGAATTATGTTTCTCCTATAGCCATTGATAATAGAATCAATAATTTGTTCCTATAGCATAGGTGAATAGATAGGTTTACTATTATGGCATCACTTTCAAGATTTAAGTAAATTTTTTGTTTTAATTGCATGCATAGAATTCCTTCAGCATTTCCTTTGCATTAGTTGTAATGACTTGAAGGAGAATTAGAGCATAGACTTTACAGTCATCCTCTCAAGTTTATGCTCCCAGGTTGACAAATTAAATAAAGTCAGTATACCATTTTAAGTAAAACACATGATACAGTCTGATCATGGAATCATTGTGAAAGAATGTCCAATCCTTTGTTATTAAGGCAATAAGCTGATCAGACACATTATAGATTTTATTGATCTAGATAAGGAAAATACTTTAAATGAGGAACATGCTAGTAGTGATGAAGACTTAATTGACATAGATAATGATTATCTTAACATTATTTGTGTGCAACTTAAAATCACTCCTATTAATAAGCATAGTGACTCTCAAAATCCTTTCTTAGAGCTAGATGTGATTCCTACTATGATGGATATTATGTTGGATACAATTGTCAAATTGTGCATTGTCTTTGATGTTACACAAATTTCATATCAATTGTTAGTCTATGTCTACCAAGCTCACTTAGGCATCAAAGGAAATTATGGTAGGAAGTAGTGCTAAGTGAGTTCTCATGTTTAACAAAGGAAAGTTGGACATAATCAGTGTTCGCCAAGTTCACTCGGTTACCAAAGGATTTTGCAAGTTCGCAGTGTTAACCAAGCTTCTATTGTTCAACATAGAAAATCATGTTAGGACCAATGTTTACCGAGTAGGGTTGACTAATGAAGCATTTTGTTGATTTGGGATATGAAGTTTAATTATTTCAAGTATTGATTCCAACCGACTATGGAAATGTTTATTGGTCATTGTAAGTTGTAATTAAGTCGACTTGACAATCTAAACAATATAAATAAAAGTTCAAGTAGAAACTCTAGCATATGGGAGAGTATGCAAGTGTATTAATTGATTGAGAAGGAAAGTGTGAGAAAATTTAAAGGATGGTCAAATATCCTTGGGGAGCAGAAAAGTAATATTCAATCAGAAAGGATCAAGCTTTTGGGAAGCAGAATAGAGATTTGTAATCAGCAATTTAGTTGCATCTCAATTAGGTCATTTTATTGTTACTTTCTTACCATTGTAGGAATGATCCAAAATATCTTAACAGAGTTGGTTTAATAGCCAATTGTAAATCCTCTAACAAGGTTGCAGTTCCATTGAATTTTTTTAAGACCTCTTGCAAGGCCACTCCTAATAGGGTGATTAAATCCTCTAACAAGGTCACACCTAACAGTGTGTTTTGTAACTTTTAACTAGGTTGGCTCCTAATAGGGCTCACTTCAAAAGAGTGAAAAATAGTAACTAGTTGCATTGGTGGTTTTTCCCATATTGGTTTTCCACATTAAATCCTGGTGTCTCATTTGTTCATGTTATTTCATGCTTGAAAATTAATCACTACGAATTTTTAAGATCAGTTAAAAGTAAATCACACTACTTTTACCGAGTTACAACATTTTCTGTGTGTTTACTAAATATCAGTAACTGTTAGTTTTATCGTTAACATCCAAGGGATCTAAAATATTTTTGTGATAACCGATTCCCCCCCCAGTTACTCCATCTATATTTCCAATAATTGGTAGCAAAGATTTTGGTGCTTATAGGAAAGGTTCCAAGGACCTAAGGTAAAGATCAGGATGTCTTACAAAAGAGAAATTCCAAAGCTTAACAAAGATAACTTTTCAGCATGGCAAGGACTCATGAGACTTCATTTGGCTTCCATTGGTGATTCAAGATTAAAATACCTTGATGAAGAATACCCAATTCTTACTAGTACATTATCTGTTGGAGATATTACTGAGAGAAAGAACCATAACACCATGATGATAGATATTGCATCTGCTCTTAGCTATGAGGAATTTGATGATATCAAGGACTATAAAACTACTTTTGAAATGTGGAACAAGCTAAAGGAAATCTATGGTGGTGATGAAAATGTGAGGAGAGCCAAAGCTAAAAGCCTTAGAGGATAATTTGATCAGATGAGAATGAGCGAAGATGAAAATGTTGCCAAATATGTGCAAAGAATCAAAGGTAGTGTCAGTGCAATTAAAGCTTTTGGAGGAGATATCAAGGAAGAAACTATTGTGAGTAAAGTTCTTAGAACATTGCTTCCTATCTATGCAATTAAACTATCTTTTATTCAAGAAAGGAGATATGAAACAAATCATAAGATAACTTTGGATACCTTAGTAGAAAGATTGAGAGCCTTTGAGCTAGATAATTTTAACAATTATGTTCCAGCTTCCAAGAATATTGAATCTACATTTGAGGCCAAGCTTTCACTTAAAGAAAAAGGCAAGAAAATAAAGGACACTTAGTTAGAAAGTGAAGAAGAATTAGAGGAAAGTTTTGATAGTGATCTTGAAGTTGTTGAAGCTTTTCTTGCAAGAAAAATGTAGAGGTAGAGGAAAATACAAAGGTAAAGCTCCCCTAATCTGTTATCATATGAATAAATTGGTCATATTGTTGCAAGGTGCCCAAACAAAGAAAGCAAGGATGAGAAGAAAAGTCACAAGTGCAATGGCAAGAAGGATTTCAAAAATCACAAATCATTCAATGACAAAGGTAAGAAGACTTGTTTTATGGCTAAGGATTTAGACAATAGTGAAGATAAAATAGTATACATTGTTGTAAAAGATGAATCTGATGATGAAGAAGATAAGATGGAACTTATCTCTCATATAAGAAAAAATGATACATGGATCATAGATAGTGGATGTTCACATCATATGACTGGTGATTAAAAAAAATTGAATAATTTGAAGACTGTGATGGTGGTAGCATAAGGTTTGGAAACAATGAACCTTCTTGCATAAAAGGGAGAGGCTGAATCTCATTAACCAAAGAACTTGTATGTTACAATGCCTATTGGGTTAAAGGACTAAAGCATAATCTACTGAGTGTGGCAAAGCTAATCAAAATTGGATTCAAGGTGGAATTCATGCATGGCAAGGCAAGATTGCTGGATGAAAAAGGAAAAATGATTGGATCAAGCAAATAAACAAAAGGTAACCTATTTTATCTTGATCTTGGTGATTGCTCATGTTTTATTGCTCAAGTTGAAGAAATTTGGTTATGGCATAGAAGGTTATGTCATGTAAACTTTGATAACATGGTGAAAATAAGAAAATTCAAGAAAGTAAGAAGCATTCCTAGTTTGAAGAAACTAGATGTTGGTTTATGCAAGAATTGTCAAATTGGAAAAATGAGAAAGACTAGTTTTAAAAGAAAAAACTATCAATCTAAAGATGGAAATTGTGCATACTAATTTCTATGGACCTATTGGAATAGAAAGCTATAGTAGAGAAATATTCTTTATTCTCTTTGTTGATGACTATTCAAGAATGATGATTGTTATGTATCTTAGAGAAAAGTCAGAAGCATTTAAGAAATTCAAATGGTATTTGGAAAGAATAGAGAAGGAAATAGGGAAAAGATTGAAATTTTTAAGATCAGATAGAGGTGGTGAATTCATCTCCAATGAATTCAATAAATTTTGTATTAAAAGAGGAATCAAAAGATAGGTATCAACCCTTAGAACTTTTGAGTAGAATGGAATAGCTTAAAGAAGAAATATATCTATCATGGATTGTACAAGGACCCTAATGATTGAAAAGAATGTTGCTATCAAATACTAAAAGGAAGCTATCAACACTGCAGTTCATACCTTAAACCAAGTACAGTTCTCAAGAAGGACTCATATAAAACTCCCTATGAATTATGGTATGGCTACAAACCCAATGTAAGCTACCTGAAAGTATTTGGAAGTAAATGTTATATCTTGAAAGAATCTAGAAAAGGTAGATTTGATGTGAAAGGTGATGAAGGTATATTCTTGGGTTATTCTTGTAGAAGTAAGGCATATATGTGTTTAAATTTGTCTATTCATAAAATCGTAGAAAGTGCACATGTGAGAATTGATGAGTTTGCAGAAAGGACTGAAGAAGAAAGCAAAAAGGAACCAGAAGATTACAGGAGATTTATTTACATCAAACCTGATATGTTGCTAGACACATCTATCAATAAGGAGATCTCTACTCTCGAGTCTTCCTCAGTCACCGAGTTGCAAGAAGTTCAAATCGAATCACAAGAACCCAAGTCACATTCTGAAGCTACCAAGCCAATGCCTACCAAGTCTGAGCAACCAGAGCCAAGAGTTGAAGCTCAAGAAGATGACAATGCAATTCATTCAAAAGGAAAAGAACTTGTATTGGCCAAGTATGTCAGAAGGTATCATGCTCCAGATTAGATTATTGGAAATAAATATAAGGTACTATGACAAGAAGTAAGCTAAAAGGTACATGTTTACTTGTTGATTTTGAACCTGGAAGTGTTAAAGATGCATTGGAAAATGAAAGTTGGAATGAGGCTATGAATGAAGAAATAGAGCAAATAGAGAAGAAAAAAACTTGCACCCTTGTTCCTAGGCCTAAAGATAAAAATGTGATTGAAACAAAATGGGTATTCAAGAATAAGTTAAATGAATATGGTAAGGTATCAAAAACAAAGATAGATTGGTATGTAAAGGCTACTCTCAAGAACAAGGCATTGATTATGGTGAGACTTTTTCTCTGTTGCAATATTGGAAGGTATTAGGACCTTACTTGTATATGTAGCACATAAAGGATTTAAAGTATATCAAATGAATGTTAAATCTACATTTCTCAATGGTATTCTTGGTGAACAAGTCTACATTGAACAACTAGAAAGTTTTTTTGATCCAAACAAAAGGGACATGGTCTGCAAATTACGCAAAGCATTGTATGGACTGAAGCAAGCCCCTAGAGCATTGTATGAAAGATTACATAACTATCTTATACATATTGGTTTCTAGAGAACTAATGATAACAATAGTTTGTATATCAAGGAAGGACCAGATAACAAGATTGTATTGGAAAAAATATTTGTGGACGATACTTTATTTACAGAGAATGATGATCTATGCAAAGAATTTTCAAAGTAAATAAACAAAAAATTTGAAATTTCTATGCTTGGTGAGATTAAGTTCTTTGTTGGTCTTCAGATACAACACAGTAAGAATGGTATCTACATCACTAAGTCTAAGTATATCAAGGAGATACTCAATAAGTTTAGTATGGAAGATTCAAAACTAGTTGGAACCCTCATGTGTATTGGATAAAAGCTTACCAAAGATGATGATTCAAAGGAGGTAGATCAGACCTTATATAGATCAATGATTGGAAAATTACAATATGTAGTTCATACAAAGCCTGATATTGCTTTAGCAGTTGGTATAGTGGTGAGATTCTCAGTAAAACCCAGAGAAAATCATATGATGGCAATCAAAAGAATCTTGAGATATTTGTAAGGCACTAAAGACTATGGTTTATGGTATAAACTTGGAGGAAATCTTGACCTAAAAGTGTTTATTGTTGTTGATTGGGCAAGAAACATTGATGACAGAAAGAGTACAAGTGGTGGAGCATTCTTTCTTGGTAAAAGGTTGGTATCTTGAACAAGAAAAAAACAAAATTGAACATCCTAATCTATAGCAAAATTAGAATATGTTGCAGCAGCAGTGAATTGTTCTAATATTGTTTGGTTTAAATAGTTGCTGGAAGGCATGAAGGTTAAGATCAAAGAACCACTTGTCATGTTTTGTGATAATACAAGTACAATTAACATATCAAAGAATCTAGTGATGCATTCCAAAACTAAGCATATTGCTATAAAATATCATTTTGTCAGAGAATTGGTGTAGGACAAAGAAATCAGATTGGAATATGTCCATACAAAAGAATAAATTGTAGACATATTTACCAAGCCATTACGTAAGGGTGCATTCTTGTATCTAAGAGGTAAGTTAGGGGTCATTCCCCTATCTAAAGCTCACTAGATAAAGTTTTAGTGATGCATCAATAGGAACCTAGTTGAAGATCTATTAGTTGATGTAGCATGGTCAATATTACATATGAATTAGTCCTCAAGGTACATTGATACTCATTTTGTATGTATTGCCTTTGGCATGTGTTGTTAAAGAGGGAGAGTTTACTGTAAAGTCTTTCTGAAATTTGTTTTGAGAAAAGAAGCTATGTAATTCCTTCATAGAGGGAGATTACTATAGCTTGTACAAAAATCTAAAAGGGAGAAAATTTCTATTAGAAAAAAGTCATGTTCTCAAATTTCATTGTGTTATGGCATGTGTTGCCATCAATACCAAAGAGGGAGATTGTTGGATACAATTATCAAATTGTGTGTTGTCTTTAATGTTACAAAAATGTCATATCAGTTGTCAGTCTATATCTACTGAGCTCACTCAGCCATCGAATGAAATTATGGCAGGAAGCAATGTTAATCAAATTCTCATGGTTAATGAAGGAAAGTTGGACAGAATCAATGTTCACCAAGTTCACTCGGTTACAAAGTATTTTGAAAGTTCATAGTGTTAACCAAGCTTTTATTGGTTAACACAACAAATCATGTCAGTACTAGTGTTTATCGAGTAGGGTTAGCTAATGAAGGATTTTGTTGATTTGGGATATGAAGTTTAATTATTTCAAGTATTGATTCTAGCCAACTATGGAAATTTTTATTGGTCATTATAAGTTGTAATTAAGCCTACTTGACAATCTAAACAATATAAATAAAAGGTCAAGTGGATATTCTAGCGTATGGGAGAGTATGCAAGTGTATTGATTGGTTGAGAAGGAAAGTGTGAGAAAATTTAAAGGATGGTCGAATATCCTTGTGGAGCAGCAAAGTAATATTCAATCAAGAAGGATCAAGCTTTTGTGAAGAAAAATAGAGATATGTAATCAAGAGTTCAGTTACATCTCAATTAGGTCATTTCATTGTTACTTCCTTACTATTGTAGCAGTGATCCAAAATCTCTTAATAGAGTTGGTTTAATAGCTAGTTGTAAATACTCTAACAAGGTGATAGTTCCATTGAATTGTTTTAAGACCTCTTGAAAAGCCACTCCTAACAAGGTGATTAAATTCTCTAACAAGGTCACACCTAATAGTGTGTTTTGTAACCTTTAACCAGGTTGGCTCCTAACAAGGCTCATTTCAAAAGAGTAAAAAATAGTAACTAGTCACATTGGTGGTTTTTCCCATATTGGGTTTTCACGTTAAATCCTAGTGTCTCATGTGTTCATGTTATTTCTTTTATGTTTACAAATTAATCACTATGAATGTTCACGATTAGTTAAAATTAAATCACACTACTTTTATCGAGTTACAATATTTTTTGTGTGTTTACCAAATATTAGTAGCAATCAGTTTTATTGTTAGCATCCAAGGAATCTGAAATATTTTTGTGGTAATTGATTCACACCCTCACCCCCCACCCTCAGTTACTCCTTCTATATTTCCAACATATTATTCCTCTCACAAGTCAACATCCTTCCCCTAGTATTTTAGACCAAGATGAGGGAAGGGAAGGGCAAGTGGAATGCTTGATATGGATTTAATCTATCATGGTAGTCTTTTTGGTCTTGTGTTGTGCTTTCCCCCATGTTTTATTTTGGTTTATGTTTTCATTTTGATTTGTTTAGACGATCTATGTTGCTTCATTGAGCTCAAGAGGACTAAGTAATCACCCAGTCCTATACATTCTTCTATTTGTATATCTTTCTTGTATGCGATGTTACATGTTATGTCATACTTGTTCTATTATTTGTACCACTAATCTTTTATAATTTTTTGGGTTTCTTATGATATGGTAGCACTGATTCTTTTTGGTCTCCATGTTATTGGTCAAAGCATACTCTTCTTCATAACTCTTGTGTGTCTTTTCCTCTATTGTGTTGTAGTTCTACTTCCTTGCAAAATGATAATATTTTTATAATTGATATAATATTATGTGTTATCATATGATTTTATTGACCCCAAAGTTTGTAGATCCCTTTGTGCTCTCTCTCTTTTATGTGCTCATTTCTATTGACATGTTTCTCTTCTTGGGGCCATGTAATAGTGTAAATATAATTTTTTGGATGCATGTACACTTCCATTGAAGCCATTAAGGTGTTTCCAATCACTTTAACATGGGGGAATACACTTTGCTCATCCTTTGACCATGGAATACAAGTACAGATTCTATGTATAACTTTGAGTACTTGAACCTTTAGTGTTTGGTATGGTTTCTAAGGTATACCCAAATCTATGCATTTTTATTTCATGTTTACCCCTCTCGTGCTCTTTCCTTCTAGTTTTTGGGAATTATTGACAATTTGGGAGACTTGGTCCTTATTTTTGGACCCTTCTTTTGAATACTAATAGTTTGGGAAGCTTAGTCTTGTTTTGACCCCTTAAGAACACACACATCCTTATGCTTGGGTGACTTTTTGTTCTTCTTTTTGGGACATGAAGTTCCCTTGAAGTTGAATCCATAGATGGATTGACTAGAATGCCACACACATTTCCAAACCATTTGGTTCATCTTTTGATGGGTTGACTAGCATGCTATACACACTTTCTAGACTATTCAACTCCATCCCCTTTTGCATAGACCTTCCCCCTTTTTCTTTTTCTTTTTCTTATGTGGTTCACAATAAAGAACAAAAACCTTATTGGGAAAGTAACTACACCCATTTTATTTCATAGTGCTTATCTCTATTATTATGATTTTGGACATGACAAAGACTCAAGTCTCTTGAGGGATTGATGATTTATTTTCATCCTAGATGATGACAAGATTTTCTCTTTTTCTCTTGATCTACATTACTATGAGTTTGAGGAAACTGACACTCCCACTAAAGTGGGGGATAAATGTACCATCTTAAAATGGATGCACTTTCCTTTTAAGATATTTTATATCCCTCTTCATAATGCCTTCTTTAAACCATGGATATGCCTATGCTCAATCTTCTTTTCTCTTGTTTTATTCCCCTTTCCACCTTATTTCTCTTGGTATCTGTGTCTTCCGTCTATGGCTTTCTAGACCTAATCTCTAGGATTAGGTTGACTTAGGTCAACCTATTCTGGACTAGGTTGACCTATTTCAACTTATTTCTTGAAGGTTTTGGGGATTGAAGCCTAAAAGGCCTCAGTAATTTAATTTATTTTTTTCCACTATCTTGTCTGCTTGTATTGTCTTCCCTCCCAAAAACTCATATACAAGGAGATTTGGAGGCTTCATTTTCATGTATCATCACATCTCATTCATTTATGCACTCAAGTAACTCAATATATTTCTATCAAGTCCAAATTTATGCCTTTTCCATTCAAGGAGTTCAAATATTCAATATTTTCAAGCATTTAAGCAAGGAGATTTCTATCAAGTAATTTAAGGATCCTTTGTGAGCATTTCCTCTTCAAGATCTAGCTTATTGTTGGCCATCAAGGGAGAAGATCTACATTGAAGAATTCATCATCTTCTTCATTTTTTCCATGGCACCATGATGGGATTATGATAGATTCATTACAAAGTGTGGAGATACCATACACTCCTAGTTCAAGATCTACAATACATTTACATACAAAATCCTTACTAATAAGGGTTTCAACAAAAGTGAATCCTAAAATTTATCTTTTTATTTCAGTCATTTAGATTTATATTTCTCAATTATGATTAATTCCTTAACCTAGGGCTTTTAGTTAATTCCTTAACCTAGGGCTTGGGCAAGGCAAGCCCTCATTAACCCCAACCACACAACCCTTCTTTTTTGTGTTGTTTTACATGATATCAAAAAATAGTTTGTGGATTTGGAAGCTACTTTTTGGGATCTTTCTAGAGAAGTTAGTTTTAGGTTGCCAAACTATGTCAACCTAGTTGTAGGAGGTCTTCCCACATTGACCTAGTCCTTAATTTTCCATTTTTAGGGAAATTTTTGGATTTTGTTCCTTTCACCATTTTATTCCAAGATCGATGGATGGATATTTAGAAATAGTTTAGACCTGTGAGTTTTGGAGCTAAAATACATCTTCCTCTATGAATTTTATGGTGAGTCTTTCATATTTTATTTCCTTTCATATCTTTACCCTAGGTCTATATAGTAGTTAGGATAATTATGTTTGCATAGCATCTATATTTATATTATTTAAGTAATTGGTTCAATTTTGCATTCACATTATCATATCAAGGCTTAAAGAGTACATTTTCTTGTATTTTAGTCCTCATTATAATTTGAATAGTGTATTAGCACTCTTCTTATTTTGGATTCTAGCTAATCTAATTTGGATCGTAAATGAAATCATATTTGGAAATTCACCTCTTTCCCTTTCATACATTTTTTAATGGCCTAGTGGCCTTGGAAAATAGGTAGGCTTATAGTCCTATTAAAGTGTCTTCCTTTCCCCCCAAAATAGTAAATATTATTAGGCAAGGTAATCACTGCTCTCTCTCTCTCTCTCTCTCTCTCTCTCTCTCTCTCTCTCTCTATGGTGATTTCAAGCTAGTCGATTTAGACCATGGAGTTAATATCATATGTTGTGATGCTCTTATCTTTCCTATGTGATCATTTATGATTTTTTAATAGCTTTTGAGACATGATATTAGTGGGTGAGCCATTTCTTGATCATGGTCTCTCTTTCTAGTTGATTTGGAGTTGTTTTAGTACTAACTTCTTATTGTCTATCTTATTTTTTTGGCTTCTATTTTTGTCTTATTTTTCCCTTGTACATGGATGTGGAGTTAGGATCCTTAATTTGGGGGCTTGTTTCCTTAGATTTTGTGATATCCAATCTCTTTTCATGTTATCACCTCCTTCACCATTCATCATTTCTCTCTTAGTTTTCTATGACTATGACTTTCCTTATACTCTCGCTAAAGTGGGGGTAACATATATGATCTTAAAATAGAATAACTTTCATTTAAGACATTTGATCCTTCCTTAGTGTGGTTCAATACATTAGGACCTCCTTTTCAATTTAATTACTTAAATAAAGGTTTATTCTTCTTCCAACCTTTCTCAAAACTCTATGTTGGCACCAATTTCTATGTGTGCCTTCATCTCCAATCATATGAATAACAGTTTAAATGTATTTGTGACTATTTCCCCCCATATATCACCATTTTTCTCTAATTATGCAATATTTCTTGGGATCAAAGCCCACTTATGAGCCTTATCACATTTAAGTTTGGGAGGAGGGCATCCCATACCTAGATATTTTTTCCAAATAATTTTAGGCCCGGTGTTAAATATTTCTTTTCCTTGCATTTTTTTTATTTTACCCTCGTTAGGGTTTATTATGGAATCACCATAAAAGGAATCCTTCTCCCCTTATTTTAGTATCTCATGTGCACACAAGTTGTCCATTCTAAATATATCAAGCAAGAAAATAAGGCATTCATCTTATTTGTTCAAGAATTCAAGGTCTTCATCACCCATCATATATTCTTCCTCCTAGATCTTGCTTCATTGTGGATTTTAGCCATCAAAGAAGCATCCATCATTGAGACATTTTGCAATCATCAGCATACATGGGTTTTTGTCTTACGTACTTTAGTTTTAGTTTTTATATTGAGTCAAAATTATTGTGTCAACATACTTGATCACATATGAAAGTAAATTGTAATAACATTGCTACTATATTATACATTGTTATATTTGACTCTACTATATGCTAACATTCCTTTATCAATGTTTCTTTATGTTTAAGGATTATTCCTCATATGGATTTTGATCAAGGAAATCCGCTTATCTCCAACAACAAAAAATACCTCTTTAGTGTATACAATTGTGGGTTTATAGGTGTGTGGATCATATTCATAGATCTAGGGTTTGTAGTTGTAGGAGGAGATTTGGATCTCAAAACTTTGTATGGAGAGATAACATAATATGTTGAAGTTAATGAAAGATTAACCCTAAAACTCCCAAGAATCACCTGTATGGAAACACCTATCACAAAAGAGAGAAGCAAAAACTATGGAGGTTGGAATTCCCAAATCCATAGATGAGACATTCTTGATAAGAAAAAGAGAGATTACTATTATACAAAGTGAATGAATGTAAATTGAAAAGAGATCAATCCTTATAAAAGGGGATGAAAACCCTAATAGATAAAACCTAGGTTGCATGATAATAATTAATAAAAAATTAATTATTATATGCCTAAATTTTACCTTAAGTAAATTAGAGATAATAAGTAACTTAATAATTTAATTAATATGATTTAATTAATAAAAAATTACTTTGTTACTCTAACACCCCACTTAAGATAAAATTAGGGAGTAGCTAAAAACCTAGAAACTACTGCAAAAAGTAAATTTGGGTATCGAAAACAAGGTGTGATGAGGTACCCAAACACAACAAAATTTCTAAAAAGAGGAGGAATAAAGAAAACCACATGGAAAAAATCTACTCCAAAAAGAGATGGAAATAATGCTGAAAAGAACTAGTGAAGGACTGAAGAAGCCTCCAAACTAGGGAATATCCCAGAAGATAGGAGTAATAGATGATCATGAATAACATTGCTAAAGCATAAAGAAACAAATACTACCAAACTATTGATCTAAAGAACCTCCACTGTATAGAACATGACCAGGTAGAGAAGACTAAGTCTGAAGAGTTGATCAATCAAAGATGAAAGGTATCTTCATGACCTCCAAAAATAGGAATGAAAGAATTTATATATGGTAAATGATCCATGTCACTAAAATACATAGGTATCTAGCCACTACAATTTTCTATTACATAGGATCGAATATTGAATACATAGCTCACTCAATCGAACCAAGAAAGAAATAGAAACAACATAACCCCCCTCTAATGTTGAGAGGTAAGATATGAACAATAAAACTAAATGCAATATCTCTTGCAAAAAGAAGAACCAAGAACATCAAGAGTGAAAAAGAAGTACAAACACTTATAATGACATGTGTCATCGAACATCATGAGGCTAATGTCATGGAAGGAACACTCACTTGACAAAGGAAGATGGAAAATGTGGCCAACATGAAACCCCCCAAGGCTCTTTATAATATAGTTGAGTATAGAAAAACACAAAGATATGCAATATACCAAAATTCAATAGAGTGGCACTTTATCTCATTCCATTTGCAAAATACTACAAAAGGATGTCAATAAAGATGAAAAGAGACAAAAGGCTGATACAAGAGATAGTACAACCCATGAAAAATTATCTAAAGCAAAAAAACCAATCTCTAGACCTAAAGTAACCAAGACATCCACCAAAATGAAAGAAAGAAAAAACTAAATGGGATGTGCCTCGAGTAGAATTTGGAAAATAGAATGCCTCAATATATGTCTCCTAGATTGCAATATATAACCTCTAAATTTGACTGTGATATCTCATTTGTGAAAAACAGAGTCCAAATGAGTGAATTACAGCCAAAAAACCACATGTAGTAAAAAGAGAGTGGGAAGGGCAAAAAAATCTACTGCCTCAAGATCCATGCCAAAATGCCTCTCAAAGCGTGTCCAAAAGTGCCAAAAATTACCTTGGAAAGTGTGTTAGTTTTGTACCAAAAACTATCTTGCTTTGCATGCAAAAATTAGATTTGCACACCAAGAAATCTCAGTTTTCATACCAAAAATCTCGATTTGCATGCCAAAAATCTCAATTCCTATTCCAAACAAAATTGATTTGAATGCCAAAAAATCTCAATTTTCATGTCTAAACTCTCAATGTTGAGTCAAAAAATGTTGATTTTTGTGCTAAGAATATCATAAAATTGATGACTCAGGAAAGGTGCCCAATCTAGGAGCAATATTTTTTTTGCCTTAAATTCCAACTATCTAAATTGGACAAATTTCATATAAAAATAGGGGTTTTGGGGCACTTTGAGCTCAATGGTGATCTTTGTTTAGGCTCAAGTGACCCAAAAATCAATGATCCTCCATATCCCAAAAAAAACATTCTAAAGAACCAAAACTCTCAAAAAAAATGGTACAAATCTAAAAGCTAAATCAAAATTTTCATAAAAAGAACAAGGGCATGGAGATCTAGAGCTTTGATATCATGTTGAAGTTGATGAAATTTCAACCTCATCTAACTCTCAAGAATCCCCTGCATGCAAACACTTGTCATAGAAGAGAGAAGAGAAAAGCTATAGAGGGTGAAATTCTCAAATCCATAGATGAGACATTCCTGATAAGAAAAAGAGAGATTGCTATTATCAAAAGTGAATGAATGTAAATTACAAAGAGATAAATCCTTATAAAAGGAGATCAAAACCCTAAAAGATAAGACCTAGGTTTCATGATAATAATTAATAAAAAAATTAATTATTATATGCCTAAAGTTTAGCTTAAGTAAATTAGAGATAATAAGTAACTTAATAATTAAATCAATATGATTTAATTAATAAGAAAATACTTTATTACTCTAAAAAAATATCTTGTCCCTTACCCAAGTCATCGCTAACATCCAAGTTATCCCAATCTAGAGACCTTCATACTCTTAACAAATACCAATTTCTAGTTCTTGGTTTCTTCTCAGGTCAAGGTCAAGATCAAGGTCAAGGTCAAGGTTGAGGTTGACCTTGAACCCATCTCATCCCTTACCTTATAGTGAGCTAGACCTATGAAATCCTCCTTTTTCTTAGGACTAAATTTTTGGGGTTTGCAAATCACTGACAATTTTAGTTTAAGACATAGTTTGATAGAGCCATTTTTAGATTTTCATCTAGATAGGAATATTTCCCTCTTTCTCATTCCCACCTCTTATTTTTTTCCTTTCAAGATTAGATCCACATACATCTTATCTCATCTTCAAAACCTAGGGATCAAAGCCAAGGAATCCTCCAAACTCGCAAGGTTGAGGCCCTATGCTTTAATCCTTTTTCTTTAAAGGCTTTACTCAAATCTACTTTGTACTTTTGGTCTCTTCTTCTTGATTCCCAATTGTGAAGGAGGATAGTAAACATTATTTTCTACTTTATAGATAGCCTCCTGATGCCTTTCTATTATATCCTTTTATATTTTGATGCTTAATTATCTTATCTTGACAAATTTGTGTGTGCCTCTATAATATTTTAAACTTATGTAATTATTTAAGTCAATAAGAGGTCTTTTGAAATCATTTAAGTGATGTATTATGGATTTGTGGGCCTATAAATAACACAATTTATATGTTTTGCACCTAATCCTCCTTTATATCTTTCCAACATTCTCCCCAAGCCTAAGATATTGTCCTTTCCACAAGACAACTTAGTAAAACAAATAGTATCATTCATGATTACCTTTCTCTCCACATTTCTTCCTAACTGACAATTTTCTTTGTTGTGACATGATTCTATGGTAGTCTTTTCCAATTTATTCTTCACCTATTTTAGTAGCACCCCATGGTCATGCTCTAATCCTACTCAAACATTTAATTTAAACTTTTTATTTTTATTTCTATCATTTCTAACATATGCTTTTTTGTTGTCTATAAAATCAAATATGTTTTACATATTTTTTCAATTATGTCAACCAATACATTCAATATTCATTTTCATGCATTGCTTCTCCCACTTTTTATTCCAATATAGTTTTAAGATTGATTTTTTAGTCTTAAAATAATAGAAGGATGAATATTCCAACACATTTTGTTTTCTTTGTTCTTTCCTATAACTACGAAACCATTGGATTTGAGGAAATGAATAAAAGAATATTTTGTATTTAATACAAAAAAAAATAGGAAATGGTTTGAACCCATGCAATTCGGAAGACTTCACATTTGTTCATGTTGTAACGTTTTAATATGGTTTGATGTAAGGGAATTTTATCTATTGAAATAAGGGAACTTTCAAGTCGTTGTTTCTAATGATTTGAGATGTACTAACAAATTAAAAAGACAATTGAGTTCAATTAGAATATTATCTCTAACCTTACACTTCTTGTCAAAATAAGCTTTAGATATATAGCAATCATCAAATGACTTATCAAATCAATAGCATAAATCATTTTTATCACATGATACATTACATATTGTAGGCTTAGACCTTAAACACTAATTTTCTTTTTGACACACTATAAGAAATTGATTTACTTTGTCAATTTGTTCTTTCAAGTTTGATATTTCACCATTCAATAAATTGTTTTCCTTTTCTTATTCTTCGCTTATCTTAATTTTTTTTTCTAGTTCCTCTTTCTAGGGTAATATTTTCTCATAAATATGTATGATTATCACTTCTAAACAATTTTGTTTGTTCTTCAATCGCTAAATTATTCTTTCAAAATTTAGTAGATTCCTCTTTCAAAATATTTATTCCATACCTTAAACTCACATTTTCTTACTTCAATATTTCCTATTGAAACAACTTAATAAATGCTTTTGAAAAATTTCACTTATCATAAGTTAACACAAATTTATTTATTTGGTATGATCTCTCTCCTTATGAAACAACCAAGGTGCCCATAATGGAGATAAATATTGATAGAAAGGCCTTAACTAAAGTCTAAGTTTTAATATTATATTATGTGTAGTGACCTTGGTGTGATGAAATAAATAAATCTTTTGTGTGCCAACCTATAAACAAAATTCTAATAAAATACATACATATGTATATATCCATATTTCCAACATCATATACTAGTATGATTTACTTGTCTTATAATTGATTTATCATTCCTCATCCATATAGATAACACTTTCTTATTCTCATGACATACATTTAGACCATATTATTCTACATATGCCACCCATAATTCTAGTCTATTTCCCACACTTATCTCACACTTTTCCCTCTTTATATAGTCTCTTAATGTCTTCATCACACATTTCCAATGTATTCTTTCATAGTAACACTTAATATTTTATTCCTAGAACCTAATTTTTTGTCTATAGTATTTACACTTTAGATTATTTTTGATATGTTAGAGATATTTTGAGGCTATTTAAGTGATATATAAAGAATATATGGGCCTATAAATTACCGTGTTGTTGAGTTCACAACCCTTCATATATTGTCAACAAATCTATACACTGTGTGTAAACATGTTCTTATAAATATCTAAATTTCTAAACCAACATCACCACTACAACCATGTCAACTCTATAAATATTCATTGTTCCTCCTTCTAAACCATATACCTATTTTACAATCCACCTCCTTCCATATTAGAACCAATTATTCACACACAAATGTTCAACATTGTATGGATTGCCTATATTTACAAGAATATACATATATTGTGTTGCCCATATAATTATTCCTTGGTTTGGTTTTTTTTTTTTATAGTTAATCCCTATACAAAGGAATATCCAAAATTCTTTCTTTGTCTTTGATCATAAGAATTATCTCTATTCTTAAAGAAAAACAAGACAAAGAAAATGAGACCATGAACAACCAAATTGAAATAATGTGTAAATCATATGTGAAGAATGATACTTTCCTTATCAATAAAATCACACATAACATAATAGAGAAATAAAAAACAAATTGTAAGGACAAGAAAATTTCTTTCTATTATCTTCAATAAAATAGAATTACAACATTCATAAATGTAACATGTACGTCAACATGGGTATTTTCATTACAATATTTAGCAAGCTAGAACCACCCTATGCATCCTTAGAACTATCCTAGGTTACCTTTATGTGCCTTTGTTATATAGGAAAGTTATAACTTCCCAAGAAGGTTCTAGGAATACCACCCTAAAAGATTAGGTTGACCAATCCCTAAGAATTATTATTTATATTTTATTACATTGAAATAGGCTCAAAAAAAATTTTAGAACTCAAATGAGTTTTTGAAGGAATTTTATTTTTCCATCCTAAGTAGCACAACTTCAAGAGACAATAACTCTTCACTAGTTGATTTGATTGGCTATTATAAACCCATGTTGAAAATGATGTGAAGTTCTCTACAACCAAAATGCTTAGCCAATGTTTGACCCCCTTTTAGAGCCTCTATGGCCTTCAAAAATGAGTTCACAGCTTTTTCTACCCTTCTACCAAAACCAAAAATATTCAATATCCTCAACACTAGAATTGATCTCACAATGCAACTTTATTGACAAGCTAATATAACTAAGATGAACCTCCAGGGAAGAAATTAAAACATTTTAACCTCCAACAAAAGAATTACTAAAATAGTAGGTTTCCAGAAATAGTAACTTTGCACCAAGATAATTCTTATTGATAAACCAAGAAATTTTTTTGGATTATACACAATTACACTTACACCCAAGATTTTCCTAAATCAATCAATATTATTAATATAATACATTTAATGATGCTAAGATGGTTCAACTCTTGTGTGGAAGATTATCCATTCTCTTTGCAATCTTATCTTAACAATGTATGACTTTGCTAGAGGTGTGGATCCTTGAGATGTCGATATATACAATCATTTTAATGTGAGATTATCCTTCTCTAGGGTTGAGGAGTAGTAGGCATGTCATGAGGAATATATGTATACATTCTTTGGGAATAATTGAGAGGGTCAATGAATCTCTTCTCAAGGAATTTTGAAAATTAATACCAATTACTCTTCTCTTGGGAATCTTGGTCATGTTGGTAATGGCATTGTAAAAAATGATAGATGCCCAAACTTATTGTTTATTTTTATTAGGTTCTTTTTATAAATAATTACATGGATATTCTTTCCATATTGTATGTTATGGAAATATGTTGCGTTCTTGGCTAGAAACATTTTTTTTATGAATTTGATTCTTAGGTGTTTGTGACTTTGTTGACTAAGTGACATAGGGAAGGGATGAAAATCTAGGGCCAAAGGCTCACCCAGCTATTCAAACCACCCTACAAGATTTAACACAATGGAAGAAAACACAAAGAATGAAAACCAAAGGAGGAAGAAGAGTAAAACACTTTCATTGATTCTTCAAATATTCAACATACATACCCAGCTGTAAGGCCTCCTAGGTTACGGTCAAATGCAAATACATTCACATTCAAAGATCCAATAGAAAATTTCCACTTTCCAGTTATGCATTCCAACACTCTTCTGAAAAACTACCCCACTCTAAGCCTAAACACTCTATATATACTTGCCAAAAAAGCTTACAGATAATTTTAGAACATTACATAAGAGGAAGGCTGACTCAACAACGATTTGGACACATCCCAATAAAAAATCTTAACATAAATATCACAATTGAAATAAATCTCGCAAGTCAGTTCATAGAAATCACGTCCAAATTTTTACACTCGGCATACACTGGGTAACTCAGCACATGAAGGGTCACTCGACATACACTAGGTAACTTGGCACATGAAGAGTGCTACAATAACTCAGCACTAACTGAGTGCTACATTAACTCGGCACCAACTGAGTGCTATAGTAGCTCGACACCAACTGAGTGCTACAATAACTCTGCACCAACTGAGTGCTACAATGACTCGACACCAACTAAGTGCTACAATAACTCATTGCTATAGTAACTCCACACCAACTGAGTGCTACAATAACTCGACACCAACTAAGTGCTACAATAACTCAGCACCAAGTGCTATAGTAACTCGACATCAACTGAGTGTTATAGTATCTCGGCACCAACTAAGTGCTATAGTAACTTGGCACCAACATGCAAAATGATCAAAATGAGTAAGATAACAAGGAAACCTAGGATACTCCTGCATCAGACAATCAAGGTTGAAAGAAATGATTCTCCTGAATCATTGAGATGTCACAATCTGATTTGACTCCAACTCAGATTGAAAAATCCATTAAGCATATTCAATAGGCTTGTTCTTCCACTTCACCAAATATTCATAGTAATTTTTTCCTCTTGTGCTCTTGCCAACTCTCTAATCCAATATTTGTTCAACTTCTTCAACCTACTTCTTAGGATAATCTTCTGATACAACAAATTCATCATCTAACTCATGATACTTATACAAATCAGCAATATTGAATATAGGATATATCCATGTCATTAGGTAACTCAACGTCATAGGCATTACCATAGTCAAACTTCTTCAAGATCTTACAAGGTCCAAATTTCTTCATCTTCAACTTATTGTATGTTCTAATAGGAAATCTTCCTTTCTTTGAATGAAACATCACCTCATCACCAACTTCAAAATCTTGATTTCTTCTAGACTTATTAGCATTCTCCTTATACTTCTAATTACTTTGTTCCAACCTCAGCTTCACTTCCTTATGCAAAGACTCCATCAAAATCAAAAAATTCTTCTCCTATAGTGCTTTTCTTCACCAACAACATCTCTCAAATCTGATATACCTCTAGGATGCATTCCAGTAATAATATCAAAAGGTGTTTTCCCTGTACTCCTATTTACAAAATTATTATATGCAAATTCAGCTTATGCCAATACCATCTCCCAATTAGTTTTCTTATTCCCAACTAAACATCTCAGCAAATTATCTAAGCTTTTATTCACAACCTTTATTGTCCATCTGTCTATGGATAGAATGCAGAAGTAAACTTCAACTCAGTACCCATCTTCTTCCACAAAGACTTCCAAAAATAACCAACAAACTTACTATCTCTATCAAAAATAATACTTCTTGGTAATCCATGTAATCTCACAATCTCTTTAAGGAAAAGTTTAGCAACATGCTCAGCATCTGATGTCTTCTTACATACTTTGAAATGAGCCATATTGGAAAATTTGCCCACTACAACAAATATGGAATCATACCCTTTCATTGTCTTAGGTAATCCAAGAACAAAATCCATAATGATGTCACTCCAAGGTTTCTCAAGAATAGTAATAGGTGTATACAAACCAGTATTTTGACTTACACCTTTTGCAATTTGACAAGCTCCACAACTCTTTACAAATTTCTAAACATCCTTATACATTTGTGGCCAATAATACTTCTCTTCCAAAAAACTCAATGTCCTATCAATTCCAAAATGTCTAGCTAATCAACCACTATGCTTTTCCTTAATCAGATTAAACCTCATAGAACTTATAGGTATACACAACTGAATGCCTTTGAACAACATACCTTCTTCAATGAAATACGCATCATACTTACTTATGTAATTTTTTAGATTTGGTGCTCAGCACTCTCTCCACACCTTAGAAAAATTAGGATCGGCATCATATAACTCTTTCATTTCATCAAAACCAAGAACTTTAATCTTCATTTCAGTCAATAAAGAATGTCTTCTACTCAATGCATCAGCAACTCTATTAGTAACTCCACTCTTATGCTTGATCACAAATGTGAAACTCTTGAAGTACTCAACCCACTTTATATGTCTCTGATTTAATTTATGTTGACTTCCCAAGTATTGTAAAGCTTTATGATCAATATACATCACAAACTCCTTAGGAATCAAATAATGTCTCCACTTCTTCAATGCTTGAAAAATAGCATAAAACTCTTGATCATATGCAAAATACTTCCTTTTAGCATCACTCAACTTCTCACTAAAGAAAGCAACAAGTTTACCTTCTTGACTTAATACAACTCCTATTGCATTACCACTTGTATCACATTCAACTTTAAATACTTTTTTAAAATTAGGCAAAGCCAATACAGGTAATCTAGCAACCTTTTGCTTCAAAGTCTCAAAACTCTTATCAGCTTCATGTGTCAACTTGAATTCCTTTTTATCTCCCCTCATTGTCTCATTCATAGCATTACAAAAAATTTTGAAATTCCTTATAAACTTCCTGTAAAAACTAGCCAAACCATGAAATAATCTTACCTCACCCACATTCTTAGGTGCAAGCCATTCCAACTTTCTTTAACCTTCTCAAGATCGATCTTCAATCCATCAGCTAAAATCACAAACCCCAAATACATAATCTCCTCTTGCATAAAAGAACACTTTTTTAGATTAATCAGCAACTTTTCCTCTTTCAACCTCTGTAATACTTGTCTAATATGCTTAAGATGTTCTTCCTTAGTCTTAATGAATATCAAAATATCATCCAAATAAACAATCACAAATTTACCCAAAAATCTTTTTAGAACTTCATTCATCAACCTCATGAAAGTACTTGGTGCATTAGTCAAACCAAAAGGCATGACCAACCATTCATACAAACCATCTTTTGTCTTGAAAGCAACCTTCCATTCATCACCTTCTTTGATTCTAATCTGATGATAGCAACTCTTCAAATAAATCTTGGTAAAATACTTTGCTCCACTCAAAAAATCCATTATTTCATCCATCCTCAGCATAGGAAACCTATATTTCACTGTTATCTTGTTAATAGCTCTGAAATCAGTACACATTCTCCATTCTCCATTCTTTTTAGGTGCTAATACATCAAGTACAACACATGGACTCAAACTTTCTCTGATCAAACCTTTCTGCAACAACTCATTTACTTATCTATTAATTTCCTCATTCTCTGTAGGTGTCAATCTATATGGTGCTTTGTTTGGCAAACTAGCTCCAGGAATCAGATTCATACAATGACTTATACTTCTCATTGGAGGTAAACTATCAAGAATATCATCAACAACAATATCTTTATATTCATTCAACAATTCAAAATTTTTTGCTATTATACCAACTTTTGTTGCTTGTTCATTACTACCAACACTCAGTCCTCTAGGAACCATAGCAAAACAAACTTGATCCTTCTTTACTTCCTTTTCAAATTGTTTTCCATTAACCATGGAAACTTTTATTGTAGTACAACTGGCCTCATCTAGTATTTCAATCAAAGGCAACAATGTTTGTTTCTTCCCATTTACCCAAAGAGTATATTGATTCAATCTTCCATCATGGACAACATATCTATCATATTGCCAAGGTCTACCCAAAAAAATATGAAAAGAATCCATAGGCATAATATAACACAAAACTTCATTCAAAGTAATGTCCAATCTTGAACTTCACAAGGCATTGATCACTTACCAATATCTTATGCTCATCTTTGATCCATTAAACATGATAGGGTTTGGGATGTTTTAGCCTTTGCAACTGCAACTTTGTAACCAGCTCTTCTGATGCCAAATTTTTAGAACTTCCACTATCAATGATCACCTTGCAACATTTTCCAGCCATCTTACATTTGGTCTTGAAAAGACTTCTTCTAAGGATAGGTTCCTCATTTCTTCTCTTATTACATAAGGTTCTCACCATCAAATTTTCTCTACCCTCAAGTCCACTTGGTGAACTCTCAATGTCTTCTTGAATCACAACATTTCTATTATTCTGCCCACTTTTAGAAGATCTACATTCAAAGGATCTATGCCCTTCTTTACCACATTTGAAACAATTAACGTAGAAACCACCTCTAGGATAAGAATTACCTCTTCCTTAGTATTATCTAGTACCTCCTTAGTATGAGCTACCACCTTTCCTCTCGGTCTTGTCTTTGTCATCATTCTTCTATTCAGATTTTCCTTTATCCTACAAAAAAATTTTAGATCTACCACCTTCACCATAAGATCTACCTCTGCCTCTCCAAAATCTACCATCTCTACCTCTATGTCTTTGTTCATGCTTCTTTGCTAAGATCTTGTCAACTTTCAAGGCATATTGATATGCTTCTTCCACACTTTCCAACTTCACAAAACTTATTTCATCTTGAATTCTAGATCTCAATCCATTTATGTACCTTGCAATTTTCTCAACATCATCATCTGCATGTCCAATCTATATAATTATTTGATATACTCTTTCACAATCATGTCCTTTTGTCTCAAATTTTGCATTTTTCTCAACAAGCTAACTTGGTAATCAGTAGGAAGGAATTTGTTCTTTACCTTTTTCACCATCTTTGGCCAAGTTTTGATCTTCTCCTTTCCTCTCCTTTGTCTATCAGTTTGCAAATGTTCCCACCATAGTGATGCATGACCTTTCAACCTAGTGACTACAATCGTCACCTTTCTATTATTAGGAGTGTTTTCATACTCAAAGAACTTCTCCATATTTGAGATCCAATTCAACACAACACTGGTATCCAATTTTCCATCATATGGAACAACTTCTATAGCAGGCTTTGAATTTTCCCTAGATAACACTCACAATAATCTTTCCTCATCTTGATCTTCTTCAAGTTCTAGAGTATGGTTTGGTGCTCCTACTTCATCATCACTTACATCATCAAGATGCACTCCTCTCCTCTGGGTTGTCTCCATAGCATCAAATCTGGCTGCAATTTGTCTCAATTGATTGAATATAGCATTATTAGCATTATTTCCTCTATCACAAACCATTTTTACAAATCAAGTTCCTACAAGATTGTAACTCTCTGCAAGTTATAAGTCAAATCTGTAGATCTTCCACCCTACAACCAAATCCAAATTAGGATTCTACATGATTCAATCTCCACAAGGATGAACCTCAAGCTTTGATACCAACTAACATAGGGAAAGGATGAAAAACTAGGGCCAAAGGCTCACCCAACTATCCAAACCACCCTACAAGATTTAACACAATGGAAGCAAACACAAAGAATGGAAACCAAAGGAGGAAGATGAGTAAAACACTTTCATTGATTCTTCAAATATTAAACATACATACCCAGCTATAAGGCATTCTAGGTTACGACCAAATGCAAATACATTCACATTCACATATCCAACAACAAATTGCACTTTCTAGTTCTATTTTCCAATACTCTTCCAAAAAATTACCTAACTCTAAGCCTAAACACTCTATATATACTTGCCAAAATGGCTTATAGATCATTATAGAATATTACATAAGAGTAAGGCTGACCCAACAACGGTCAAGAAACATCCCAAGAAAAGATCTTAACATAAATATAATGATTGAAATAAATCTTGCAAGTCAACTCACAAAAATCATGTCCAAATGCTAACAGTCAGCATACACTAGGTAACTTGGCACATGAAGGGTCACTCAACATACACTGGGTAACTTGGCACCAACTAAGTGCTACAATAACTCAGCACCAACTGAGTGCTATAGTAACTCGACACCAACTGAGTGCTACAATAACTTGACACCAACTAAGTGCTATAGTAACTCAGAACCAATTGAGTGCTACAGTAACTCGACACCAACTAAGTGCTATAGTAACTTGACACCAACTAAGTTCTACAGTAACTCAACACCAACTAAGTGCTACAGTAACTCGGCACGAACATGCAAAATAAACAAAATGAGCAGGATAAAAAGGCAACCCAGGATGCTCCTGCATCAATTTGAAATGAATATTGAGATAAGAGAAGATTCTCAAAATTTTGGGAGATATTTAAATGGTTAAAATTTTGGATTGGTGATAAGTTTTGTCATTGATCTCAACATATATTCTATAGTTGTAGATAAACTCAAATTTTGTATGTTTTAGACTATTGATTAGTATAGTATGAACAATGTTCAATTTTCTTAAGTCTCCAAGCATATACTTGTATCTAGGGTGATTATATACCTTATATTTTGGTCATAAATATTTATGTGTAATATTGAGTGAGTTTCAATTGTTTTGATGAAGATTAGTTGTAGACCAGTGATAGGGAATTATGTTAGAGGCATCATAGTCTTTTGTGTATAACTTGTTGGCAAGCTAGACTTAAGTTTTGTGAGCATAAATATGTCACAAGACCTTGTTATGAACGTATATTCAGATTTTTGGATCATTTGGTTCATGTGAGAATGGTTACTAACATATCACATATGGTATATTTTCCTGACAACTAACAAGATGGTATAGCGTGTTGGTCTACTTTAGTAAGCATTAATTTTGGATCCTAGCATGTGATTCAATCTACGTAATTATTTTAAACTTGTTTAAGAAAGCATATATTCCTTAACATGGGTCTATTTGTTTATTTGTGTATTGGGGAAGTTCTTATATACCAACCTAATTTATTATTTGTATTTGGTATAAAGGAAAGCAATTTCCTCATTTGTAATGCATGGATGGTATACTATGTATGCAAGTATAGATGATAGAATATCATAGCATAGTTGAAGGAGATTCAAATTCTCTAAGAAGAGGTGTGACTAGAGTCAATTATCATTGCTAGTGGACTTTAAAGGAATAGTTAAGGCAATTGAGTTGTTGTTCAAACAATTTATCCTTTGGATTTGTATATCCTTAAAGGTGGTTGCAAAATTCATCTCTTAGACAATGAGTCTTCTTAAAGCTAGATTCAATCTTTATCCTTTGGTTAGTGTTCCCAAACTGTGATCCTTTTGTTCTCATTAACTTTTAAACATTATAACATGGGTTCAAGTCCTTTAGCAAGAACCATTATATTAAATGCATTATAAAAACTCCTAATAGGGTTAGATTCTTTAATAGGGATATTTATATATTAGTACACAATCTAGTAGATATCATCCCACTAGGGTTTTCCCCTTAATAGGGTTTTCCTCAAGAAAGAATTCCTTGTGTTTATGGTGTTGATTTTTTGGATGTTGTGCATTGGTACATTATTGATTGGTAATCAGTTTAATAAGTTTGAATTTCATGGTTAGTACTCAAAACTAATTATTTGTAGCTTTAAGTTTTAAATACAAAGGAATAACAAAAAGGTACAGGAAAGTATGAAGAAAAGTTACCAATGATATTTTTTTCATGTAACAAGTTTGGTCATTGGGCATCTAGGTGTCATACTAGAGTGCCTAAGTACAATCCTAATCCTTAGAAATCAAATTATTTTAAGGAATGCTACTATGATAGTGAAGGAGAATGGGATATTGATTTTGAGGATGGTGATGATGATAAAATATGATTTTTTTCTAGTAAATAAGAAAGTTCAAGTCAGAATGGATTTTATACACTGGATGTTTACATCATATGAGAAGAGATAAAGATAATTTTGTTGAGTTAAAGAAATATGATGGCGGTGTTGTAATATTTGGTGACAATAATTCTTTTTTAATTAAAAGGGAGGTTTTATTACTCTTGATGATAAAACTAATACTAATAATGTTCTATTTTTTGATGGTTTAGAACATGATTTATTGAGTGTTTGTGGATAAGAGTTATCATTTAAAGTTCAAAGATGTAAGATGTTCAATTAGAGTCAAGTCAAGAAATATGATCACATCTAGTACTAAGACTATAGGTAATGTATTTCAATCAAACCCTTTTGAGGTAAGCTATTTTGTTGCAAAGATTAATGACCATTGTTTATGGAACAAAAAAAAAATCATGTGACTTTTGATAATATGGTGAGGATTAGTAACTCTAATGTAATCATAGATTTTCCTAAAATTGTGAAGCCTACTAACATGACATGTAAAGAATGTGTGATGGGTAAACAAACAAGGAAAAAAATTTAGAGCAAGCATTTACTACTAAAGGAAAGTTGGATTTGGTGCATACATATGGTCCTATAAAGGAATGAACTTCTTATGGTGAGAGATAATTTATTGTCTTTGTTGATTATTACTCTAGGATGATTTGGGTTAGTTTTCTAAGAGAATGGTCTGAAGCTTTTGACAAATTCAAGATTTATAAAGAAAAGGTAGAAAATAAATGATGATTAAAGATAAAATATTTAAGGTTAGATAGAGGAGGTTATTTTAATATAATATATTTAATGCATATTGTGAAGAGCATGGTATTTTAAGGAAAACTTCATCTCCTAGGAGTTTACAAAAGAATGGACTAGCAGAAAGAAGGAACACAATAATTCTTAATACAACTCAAACTTTGATGCTTGAAAAAAAGGTACTACATGTACATTGGAGAGAAGTAATAAATACAATAGTCTAAACTTTGAATAGAGCTCAAAGATGACATGTAACAAGGAAAAATTCTTATGGGTTTTGATTTAGTCATGTACCTTTAGTTAAGTACTTCATAATTTTTGAAAGAAAATGTTACATTAGAAGAGCATATGAAATAGGAAAGTTTGATTTGAGAAGTGATGAAGGAATATTTCTTGGTTATTCTACCAAGAGAAAATCTTAGAGATTCTATAATCTAAGGTTGAGGAAATTAATTGAAAGTGAAAAGGTGAAGATTGATGAAAGATTTTAGATACAAGGGAGAATATTTTATTATGATTTAGATGAAGAAGAAAATAGAGCTAGCACAATTCAAAGTCAAAATTTGAATTTGAATTTGAATTATAACTTAGAACAAGAAGTGGTATAATCTCTAGATAAAGATTGAGAAATGAACTATGTTTGATATCTCAAGTTGAACCTTAGAGTAAAGATTAAGCATGTAGGGATGGAATATGGGTCAAATCTATGAAAGAAGAATAAGAACATATTAAGAAAAATAATACATGGGAATTGGTTTCTAGGCCTAAAGACAAAAATGGTATAGGAACTAAGTGAATATTCATAAATATGATGAATGAGTAAGGTGAAGTAGTGAGAAACAAAGTGAGATTGGTATGTAAAGGGTACTCACAATAGGAAGGTATAGAACTTAAAGAGACATTTTCTCATGTGGCTAGAATTGAGATAGTAAGATTGTTTTTCACATATGCAACTAACAAGAAATTTAAGAATTTTTTAGATGGATGTCAAATTTGCCTTTCTTGAATGGAGAACTGGAAGAAAAAGTATACATTGAGAAACCTAATATATTTCCTTTGAAAGAAGACATATTGCGCAAATTTAAGAAAACATTATATGTCTTGAAATAAATTACATGAGCTTGATATGTGAGGTTAGACAAGTATTTCGTACATTTAGGTTTTAGGAAAGGTAAAGCAATTATTTGAGAATTGATCTTCATAGAATTTTTAATTATTAAGGTATTTGTTGGTGGAATTGTTTCCAGTAGGAATGATGAAATGGGCAATAAGATTTTTGAAGAAATGAAATGTGAGTTTGAGATGTCTATGATAGGAGAGAAGAATTTTTTTCTTGGTTTGCAAATAACTCAAAATGAGGATGGTATTTTTATATCACAAAATAAGTATCTTAACAATTTATTGGTTAAGTTTGGAATGAAAAATTGTAAATCAGTTGTCTCCTATGGTAGTAGGTTATAAGTTAACTTCTACTGACAATTCACCTAATACTTTTCAGACTAGATATAGATCTATGATTAGAGGATTTCAATATCTAACTCAAACTAGGTCTAACATAGAAAATGTAGTTAGAATTATGGATATATTTAAAGAAGAACCTAAGGAATCTCATCTAGAATTTGTGAAGAGAATCTTTAGATACTTGAAATGAACTATGGAGTATGATCTATGGTATGATGGATCTAATGATTTTTCTTTCTATACTAATAATGATGTAGATTGGATAAGTAATACTGATGATAGGAAAATAACAAGTGGAGGAGATTTCGTCTTAGGTGGGAGATTGGTTTCATATTTGAGTAAGAAGAAATAATGCAAATCACAGTCTAATAAAGAAGCATAGTATGTCACTATTACAAATAATTGTACATAGATGATTTGGATGAAATAAATATTGAAAGACAATGTTATAGATTTTGATGAGCCTATTTTTATTCATTGTGATAATACTATTATAAAATAAAGTCATCCAATATAACTGGGGGGCAAGGGGAATCAATTATGTGCTTTAAAAAACTTTCTTCCTAACTATCTATATCAGTTATAAATCCTAAACTTGCATATATCAATAAACCAAAAACTAAAACCATGCACAACATATAGAAACTCATAACACCATCTTTCTTTAATTAGGGGAACCTTGGCCAAGGGAAAACCTTGGTGTGGATGGTACCCACAAAATGATCCACTAATCAAAAGTATCTTGTGAAAGATATTGACCTTGTTAGGAGTCTATTACATCCATATAGTGTATTTTTCCTTGTTAGAGGAATAGGTCTTGTTAGAAGCCTCAACCTTGTTAGGATTTGTTATTACAATATAAAATACAAGATGAGGCCACTATCCAAACATGCATACAAAACTTTATAATCTATACAAAACCATTGACAGTGTTGATATCTTCAATATCTAATTTGTTCTTGTAGTTCCACTTCACACCTTACATATATGAAAGCTCTACTCTTCTCTATACATTCGAATTCCTATCTATACTAATAATACAAAGTGTGCATATAGAAATCATATCATTACAATACAATTGGCATCTTCATTGAAAAAAAAATATTCTCCTTTATACCCAAAAATTTAGTCTATCAAACTTGTGCTAACTTGCATGTTACAATATCTTCAAATTAATTTTTTCTAGGTGAGTGTTAACATCTATCATGTCATCTCTACCTTTTCAAGTAATTATTTTTTCAAGCCAAAATAATTCCTAAACCAAAAGCTCAATATGCCATCAATCGCCTTTTTTGTTGTCATGCAAGTCCCTAAAAAAAAATTCCAAAAATTAACCAAAACTCAAAAAAAAGAATTAGTAGCTAACCACATGTTCTACACTATCTATACTATCTTCCTCTAAGCCCACATAAACTAATGTGCTCCTAGTGAAGCTTGCTAAAAGCAAGGTCTGCATATTCCCTATTTATTAACATTAAACTTAGACAATTTTCTAAGTATATTAACTTCAACCTTATCCTTAAGTTTTTTCATATTGCAATAGGTAATATGTTGCCATAAATGATAACCATAAAATTACTATTAGCCAAATTTCCAACAATATCCCCTTTTGGAATTAATGGAAACATATGGGAAAAGTTGGCTAAGTATACAAATATTGTGAAGTGTTCACAATATCCTTGTCAAAATTTAAAAAAGAAATTGTGGATCATTATTATAATTATACCATCATTCATATTTACTATGACCCCCCTTAGATTAAGCTCTTAATTTGTCATATGACTCCTCCTTTCAATAAGCTATACAAAATACTTACAATCTTTCTTCCCATTACTCCCCCTTTGATATCAATGACAAAGGTGACTCAAAAACTATATATAAGACAAAAATTTGGTGCCTTATTCTTTACTCAAGATGAATGTGTACCCAATATTGTGATACAGTAAAAAAAGTTCTGTAGATTTACAAATTCATTGTCCCATGAAGTTCTAATTTCATCTTTAATATTGATAACTCGGTACAATGCATAAGATACTAACTATAATGAATTAAGATAAGTAAAACCAAATTTATCATATGATGACTTAGCTTCTAAAAATGTGTCCAATTTTCTTTGCACTAAGTCTATCTTCATGGATAAATGATCTCTTAGTATATTGAATCTTTTCAAAATTCTTTCTTTGTTATTCTCTAAAATCCTTAACTCATCATATGCCTTACTAATCCTTTGATATATTTTAATAATCTTGGCATGCTCCTTCAATTTTCCTTCCATATTTTCAAGTTCATCTTCTTTTCTCTTAATAGATTTATCAATCATGTAAGTATGTTTGTGTGCTAAGGAATATTAAACATATAAGTTCTCACGCTTTGAAATACACTTTCACATATCCTTAATGCAAACATCCAACACTATTAAATTATTTATGATATTGTCACATACCATTTTGAAATGTCTTGCACCATGTTCTATTTGTACTTTGATATTTGTTTCATTCTCAAGAGTTTGAAGGTGGTTATCAAATTCCACAATGACTCTTTCTTCTTTCTTCTCAATCTCATACTCTGTTAGCTAAATGGAAAATGGAAGTGTACTTTGTAATCTCTTAGTTTCTTTCTCCAAAAAATTTTGAGAGTTCTTACTCAATTTAATGGATTTCTCTTCTATCTTGGTGAGTGATAAGGTTTTTATCTCAATGTATTTCTCCAAGTCCATGTCCTCTATTAATCTTATTGTGTCACTTATCATACTGAAAAATAGGGTTTCAAATAGTTATTTTGAAGTACTAGGGGTATCCTTTCTAATTTCCTTTGTAGGGGTTTGTAATATTTGTACATGTGTATTCTAGTAATATTATACAAATAGATGTGCTATCATTTTTTGTATGGAAGTGTATCCAAAATAGTGTTTTCTTCTTCTTGTATGTCCTTTGTTGTAGTGGTCTACAAGATACCTAGTTCATTCAATACTTTATATATTTCTTCCTCTATCTTTGATTTAACCCCTTCATATAGTCCTCCCATAATCTAAAAAGATCTCATTTTCTTCTTCAATAATGACTATACTCTTTTCATAAAAGTGTCTAACTACTCTTGACTTTTCATTTCACAAAACTTATGAATAGTAGCCTCCCTTAGTTTCTTGTCTTCCTCAACTACTCCAAGTCTCAAAGTGTCCAATCTATTGTACATTTATTTTGGTAAAGTGTCATGCACATTAATAATGCATTGCTTTAATTTAAAAATATATTTGATATTTAGAATATCAAGATACCTCTTTTGATTTGGATCATAGTTATCATAATATTTCTTAAAATGCTCAACATTACCATCATCCCTAATCATGTTGTTAATTCTCCCAATCTTAGATTTCCAACCTCTTCTCTTCTTCCCACTACTAGATTTAGACTTATTCTATAATGTAGGCATTTTTTCTCTCATCCCTGGTTTTTCTTCTAATCTATCCTTGGTAGAAATTTTATTATTTCTTTCTTTGTAGACAAACTCATTATTAGGATTTTTAGGGTCTGTTTCTTGAGCCATCTCTTTTACTCTCTTTCTTCTTCTAGGAGTTTCTTCTATCTTTTCTTCCTTAATCTTAGTCACCAAACTTACATAAGGTTTACTTGTCATAAAAAAAAAGTGAACTTGTTGTAGATATTGACTATGATGTAGATTACTCATAAGTAATCTTTACTTCATCCTCTGATTGTGTTGCTATGGAAGGTGTTGTTGTTGATGTTGATGAAGTTATTGCAGGAGTTGCATCAACTGTTAGTGGATTAACTAGAAGTATGTCAGACTATCTAGTAGCCCTCATTTCCATAGCAATTTTCATAGCTTCTTAAAATTCTTGTCTTTTCATACCAAAGTCCTTAAGAATTTGATCAATTTTCTTGTCCACTTTCTTCTTAACATATTTACTATACCAACAATCTCTTTGATTTCAAAATAGCTCGTGCATAAGTATCCAACATTTTTTTTTCACTTCATAACCCATAGGTTCAATGAAAAATGTCTAAGCTCTACAACCTCCATCCAATTTTAATCAATTTCTCTGATTAAACAAAATTGTCCTTGTATTTCTCATCTATTGATGCAGGTATTATGAGTCTCTTCTTCATCTCAGTCTGAAAAGATCTCATCATTTTAGATATATCATATATTATCCTATAGGTAGATTTCTTCCTAAATTAATAAGTGATAATCTCCATAGTTCTCTTATCACTAGTCCATTTATAATTTGGCAAACCAGGAAATTGCCCATGAGTCGAAAGAATAGATAAATTATAAATTCAATTCAAATGTGAAAGGTGAATACTTTTTTTTCTATATCCTCTTAATGTTATCAATCAACCGTTGTCTCATACTTTCACACATATTTACCTTTTCTTTTTCAATTGTCATCTTATATGCAACATGGATGAATGTAGCTCATACCAAATTAGGCCTTGAACTATAGTTCATCTTGTATCTAATAATCTTTCTTATCAATATTACATATGTTTTCTTAATCAAGTTTAGCCTCATTTCTCTTCCATCCCAAGTTGATTTAGTGTTAAATTCAACCAAATTCTTAACCTTATTTTTAGAAAAAGGTACACCTTCCTTATTGCTCAAATATTAATTTCTGAATTAGATATCTAATTTGTCATCATAACCGATATATCTCCTACCCAAAACATTCCATAATGAACTATGTTAAGTATAACCCTTGTCCATTCATGTTGTTCAAACTCTTCATAATACATGTATTTTATTATGTTTAATTGACCTCAATGGTCATACTATTGCTTAAATATCAAGTCATAATTGTAAACCTCACTCATATATTTGTGGATGTCATTATCCCAAATTGATTCAAATTTTTAGTATATATATGCACAAACATTTCCACATGTAAAACCCTATACTAAATTTGAAAAAATGCTCCCATAGGATCATCTCCAAAAGAAACAAAATGATGTTTCTTGAATTGATATCTAGGTCTCTCTCTAACATCACATACAAATGGTGTTTCCATAGCTACAATTATATCTCAAATGAAATGCAAATGACAATCTTGTGGATCAAATAAATACCTTACTTTTCATTTAGGGATTCTTTGTAGATTACTTCAAACTTGCTTCTATCACTCCAAATTCACTTCCAAAGCACTCTGTTGGGGTACTCCACTTCTTTTTCATTCAAATGGTAATCAAAATTTACAATTTAAACCTTTGAATCCTTGTGCAAGTGCGTACACAGAAAAATTTTTTCTTCATGCCAATACACCTTATTTCTTTAGTGACTTCACATATGACCATAAAAATTTTTACAACATTAGATATAGACTTCATAATATAATTTCAAGCTATAGTCAACCTCACAATAAATAATTCCAATATCTAGAGCTCTGGTATATCTTTAAATTTCATATCCCCTATTTTCACCAAAATAGAAATAATTCATGTTGATGTGGAGGGTTCAGTACTTGATACTATTCACACCTTGTCTTTAGATGTTTCTTTTATCTTTTCCACTCACACTTCAATGTTTTTTGGTGTTACTTTAACAAATGTCTTATTGATAATTTCCAATTTCTTTCCCTTTATATTCTCATTCCTTCTTGCATTAATGTTCATATTACTTCTAGAATTAGGTGTTCTCATATTGTTAAAACTATTCATTCTACAGAATCTTATTGTATGTCCCAATTAGTTGTGAATCTAACATGCCATAATTCTATTTCCATATCTTGGTCCAAATTGATTTCTTTATAGTTTGCAATCTCTAGCAATATGTCCAAAGTTGTTGCACTTGTAACACATAATTCCATTTGCAATGATGTTGTTTACTCCCAAAGATCTACTCTCTAATATTTAATGGTACAATAAAATTACTTTAATAAGATGTAGACTTCCGCTTTATGGGACACTAAGCCATTCAAATATGTGTGTGAGGGAAAGAGTGGAATTTTTAAGTATGATTCCACTTATGATCCAAATTACATTAGCTAGGACCCAAAGAAAGGGAGCTAATACTAAATTCATATTACAAGGAAATGTACTCTCTTAGACCCTAAATAGGATAGTGTGAATGTGCAATTGAACTAATTTATTAAATGAAGTAAATCTAGATGATATGTGAAGACAATTAGCCCAATTAAGATGTAAATATAGGGTAAATAAATGAAAGGAGAAAATATAAATGACTCATGATTAACCTTGCAAGGCATAAAGGAAGATGTATTTTAGCTTTAAAACTTGCAAATTTGAACTATATCTGAATATCCATGTGCAAATCTCAATATTAAATGATGAAAGGAATAAAGCTTAAAAATATCTGTAAAAATAGAAATTGAAGGACTAGGTCGGCCTGGGAACACGTCCTACAACCAAATTGACATAGTCCAACAATCTAAAACTGAAATCTCTAGAAAGCTCCCAAAAAGTAGGTTCCAAATTCACAATTATTTTGTTGAAAACCTACAAATCAACACATATAAGAAAGGTTTTGGGGTTGGGATCTGATGAGGGCTTGTCTTGGTCCAGCCCTTGGTTAAGGGATTAACCGTAATTGAGAAATATAAATGTAAATGACTGAAAGACAAGATAAATATTAGGATTCACCTTGCTTGAAACCCTTTTTTGTAAGGATTTTGTATATAAATGTATTGTAGATCTTGAATTATGAATGTAGGATATCTCCACTCTTTGCATGGATCTACCATAATCAAATTATGGTGTCATGGATATAAAAGTGCATCAATATAGATCTGCTCCCTTGATGGCCATCAATAAGCTAGATCTTGAAGAGGAAATGTTCACAAAGAATCCTTCAATGCTAGATAGAAATCTCTTTTCTTAAATGCTTGAAAATCTTGAATACTTGAACAGCTTGAATGCAAAAGGTAGAAATATTCACTTGAGAGCAAGACCTTGAATGCTTGAATGAATGAGATGCTTGAAATATAATAATGAAGCCTCCAAGTCTCCTTATATATGGGTTTTTGGGAAGGAAAACAATATAGGCCAACTGGATAATAGTAAAAAAAATTAAACCCTCGAGGCCTTTCAGGACTCACACTTTGAAGCCTCTGGGGACTAGGTTGACCTAGGTCAACCTAGTCTAGAATAGGTCAACCTAAGTCAACCTGGTCCTAGAGATTAGGTTTAGGAAGCCACTGAGAGAAGGGGAAAATAAATAAGAGATAAGGTGGAAAGATGGAAGAAGAGGAGGGGAGAGGAGATTGAGCACATGCATATCCATGGTCCAAAGAGAGGTATTATGAAGAGGGAGAAAAAAGGTCTTAAACGGTGAGCACATCCATTTTAAGATGGTACATTTGGTCCCTTCTTTAGTGGGAGTATGAGTTTCCTCAAACTCATAGTAAAGTATATCAAGAGCAAAAGATCAAATCTTATCATGATTTAGGAGGAAAAAAATTATCTAGGCCCCAAGATACTTGAGTCTTTGTCACATCCAAAATCATAATAAGAGAGATAAGCACTAGAAAAAGGGGTGTAGTTACTTGCCCAATAAGGTTTTTTTTCCTTATTATGAACCACAAAAAAAAGGGGAAAGGTCTCCCAAAAAGAAAAATGGGATGGCGTTGAATACTGTAGCAAGTGTGTATGGCATGCTAGTCAACCCATCAAAGATGAACCAAATGATCTAGCTAGTGTGTGTGGCATGCTAGTTAGTCCATAAAGGGTTTCAACTTCAAGGAAAACTAATGTCCCAAAATGAATCAAAAATTGACCCAATCATAAGAATTTGTTTGTCGTTAAGGGATCAAAACAAGACTAGACTTCTTAGACTGTTAGTACTCAAAATAAGGGCTTGAAAAAAACAAAGATCAAGCCTCTCAAACTTTCAAGAGTTAGAGAGATATCCAAAAAGAAAAAAGAGATAGCAAGTCCCTAGGAGAAATTCCTCGAAACTAGAAGAAAAAAGTGAGGGGATAAACATGAAATAACAATGCATAGATATACACAGAATTTGTATTTGTATTCCATGGAAAAGGGATCAACAAAGTGTATGCCACCATGTTAAAGTGATTGCAAACACCTTAACAAGAGCACTGGCTTTCACAAAAGCATACATGCATCAACTAAATAAAGTTTTCACTATGACATGCTGCCAAGAAGAGAAACATATCAAGGGAATTGAGAACATAACAAAAAAGAAAGAGAACAAAGGGATCTACTAACTTTGGGGCTAGTACGATCATATGATAATATGTAATATTATATCAAGTATGAAAATATCATCATTTCCCAAAGGAACTTGAACTATGACACAATGGAGGAAAAGAGACAAAAGAGCTACGAAGATGATTCTTTTTGGGCCAATAACATGAAGACAAAAAAAAATTAGTGCTATCATGTCATAACCAACCAGGAAGACTATACAAGATCACTAGTGCAAACAATAGCACAAGTATGACATAACACGTAATAACATATAGAAGAAAAGAAATATAAATAGAAGAATGTGTACAATATAACAATTAATTTAATCTCTTGAGCTCAATGAAGCAACAAGGATCATCTAAAGCAATCAAAAGAAAAAACTAAAACACAACATAATAGAAAATGCAACACAAGAACACAAAGACTACCAATACAAATTAAGTCCACATCAATCATTCTATGTGAATGCCCAACCCCACACCCACCCCCCCGCCCCAACATCTTGGTCCAAAATGCTAGGGGAAGGATGGTTAATTGTCATGGGAACATTATCCATTATAGTAGGAATCACAACGAGTTCTAAGAAAAGACTTTGGAAGTCACTATGCTCATTACTAGGAGTGATTGTAAGCTATGTAGAAAGCATGTTTGGCAAATCATATCCATAACAACAAAATCCTCATCACTAATAACATATTCATCATCTAAAGTATCTTCTATATCCAGATTAATAGAATCTAAAATATGAACAAAATCATCATGTTTATCAAAATGTGTAATGTTACCTTGTTTAACTTCCTCCAAAGATACACACATGGTTTGATCAAAGGAAGGCAAAGGTTGAGAAGAAGATGTTGGTCAAGAAGCAAGAGAATGGGCTATAGCCTTAGCTTTATCTTGATAGTTCTTAGGACACTAATGAGCATGTTGATTATGAATAGTCTTACAAGACATAGTAGAAGGATTAGGATCTGCTACTATAGGTTTCAAAGAAGGAACATCAACGAGTTTAGCAGATATAGAAGGAAGAATAAGTTTAGAAGTAGGAGTAGTAGGCAAGATGGTTGTATGTGAACAACCCCTAGGAAGGTTCATTTCCATGATCTTGACTACTTTATGTCTTTGAAAATTTTAAGAGAGATGATCAGAGCGAGTAGGTGGTTTCTCAAGATGAGATGACCAATAAAAATCAATCTCAACACAATCTCTAGGACATTATGGTTTATAAAGAGAATGATTAATAGTAATAATGTTTCCATTAAAAGGAAATTTAAGATATTTATGAATAGGAGAAGCTACGACTTGCATGGAAGAAATCCATGTAATAAAAAGCTTTACTCTAAATTTATCAAAAGTGGTAATAACAACAAAGCTTGTAAAACTATATTTCCCTAATAAAGTAATAGTTAAAGTAATAGAACCTTGAGGATAAAGAAAACCATTACAAGTTTGAATCCACAGTAAGTAGTATCATAAGTATCTCTATTCATTCCTTTGTTAAAAATGTGTTCTTTGGTGATAACATTCACATCAGATGAAGGATTAGCCAAAGTACCACAAGAAGGAATATGAGCAACTCAAGCAGATTTGTCAAGAGGACCATTAAGCACCTTTAAAATATTAGACTAACAAAAGGTAATAATAGGTGTCTAATGAAAATTGGGTGGAAAATAAATTGAAGGTTGGGGTGCTAACTCAAAATGATTAACCACATGATTTTCTTCTTGTATCATCTCATCATAATCAATATGGTGATTGGAAGAAGAAGGTTGATTAATAGCATTCGCTAAGTGAGAAGGTAAAGAATTAGTATAAATTTGTAAATTCTAATTACATAGTGGAATAGATTTATTCATGTTATTAACTTGAGCATCAATAGATATAACATTAGAATCAATAAGGTTCTAAATAGCATTCTTCAAACCATCAAATTCTTGAGTATCATGACCTAGTTGACGATGATATTGAGAGAGAGAAATTAAATCAAAAGACTTAGAAATGATTAACTAGTATCAATAGGATGAATAGGAGGAAGGTTAAGAACATGTTCATGAATCAAATTAGTCATCACCTCAGATAAAGGAGTATAATGACAATTAGGATGAAATATAGAGGAAAATATTTATGTACCTCGAGATGTAAAACCACTTGATCATCAATTGTATTTGTAGACTTTATTTTGATGAGATTACTAGATTTAGAGAATTTGTTTGAATTTTCAGCAACATCACTCTTTTCACTAGAAACATGAGCCATTGGAGTAGATCTCTTGAGTTGACTGACTTGTAATTGGGAATGATAAAACACTTACATAGATGTGAAAAGAAGGTATACCTTGTTAGGAGAATCATATTCCTAATGTCTTTTTTTATATTAGAGATAAATGTATGCTAAATATCATGATCTAGAAAAATATAAGAAATATGAGCATGAAAATGTTTAAATCTACCAATAAATTCAATAACTTTCTCTTTAAATTTCTTCTTACAATGTATTAAACTAGTTATAGAAAATTGAGGACCAATATTATTCTAAAACTATTGAATGAAAGAATTAACAAATGTTTGAAAAGAATCAATATAATAATCAAGCAGAGAGCAATACCATTGCAAGACTCTATCCCTAAAAGTACACAAGAACAACTTAGCCATAAGCCTATAGTCATGAGAAAAATCACTACATATAGTTTGGAAAGTTTTAACATGAATTACAAGATCTCTCTTACCATTATAAGTCACAAGTTAAGGTACCTCAACATATTATGGAATGAAAACATGAAGGATATCTAAGGAAAGGGAATTAACAACATCACATGTAGGTATGACAGAAAGAGTGGTAGAAATTGGAATAGAAGGTTCAACAATTGTGGAAGGAGGAGGGTCTCCTAACTCTTGATCACATTTCATCAAAGACTTCACATGAGTATTCATAAGGTGAGATACACCACACAAGATACAAAGATTATTGTCATCATTTTTCACAAGCTTGTTAAGAGCTTCAATAATAGCAACACTATCAGGATTCTAATTTTCTTGAGCAAGCCAAGTTTCCAATTTATCAAATTCATTAGAAATCTTATCAACTTGTGAAGGAGGAACTCCTAAAGTATCATCATCATCATCATCATGGATGAGTGAGAAGAGTTAGGCTCCATTATAGCATTAATATCATGAGTAAAGATGTGAGTGTCATCATGAGTCTTGGGAAGAAAAGCGGAATCATGATCAATGGAGCCCATAAGTCTACAACTTTTCCTAATAGGAATGCTATAGGTTGGACTTTGTGTAATTTAGCTCATAAAAGAGGAGATCAAAAAAGGAAATCCTAATGAGATCTAACCATGCAAATGCAATAAAAAGCATAAAATAAATATCTAACCACACAACCAAATCTAACTTCTACAAAAAGAGATACTAAGGGATCTACCTCCAAAATCAAAAAGAGGTGACTCATTGTGTTCACCAAAACAAGGCAAACACCTAGAATAACCAATCCAACTCCAAAAAGAAAGGGGAATAAGTTAGGTTCACCAAAAAAATTAGTGGTAAAATGGAAGCACTTTAATAAGATGTAGACTTCCACTTTATAGGCCACTAAGTCATTCAAATATGTGTGTGAGGGAAAGAGGGGTATTTCCAAGTATGATTCCACTTGTGATCCAAATTAGATTAGCTAGGTCTCAAAGAAAGAAGCTAATACTAAATTTGGATTACAAGGAAATGTACTCTCTTAGGCCCTTAATAGGATAGTGTGAATTTGAAATTGAATTAAATGCTTAAATAAAGTAAATCTAGATGCTATGTGAAAATGATAAGCTCAATTAAGATGTAAGAAGATATGAAATAAAATATAATATAATATAAATGACTCACCTTGAAATACATAGAGGAAGATGTATTTTAGCTCCAAACCTTGCAGATCTGAATTGTTTGTGAATATTCATCTACAGATCTTGGACTGAAATGACGAAAGGAACAAAACTCAAAAATCTCCCTACAAATGGACATTGGAGGACTAGGTCGACTTGGAAAGATGCCATAACCCAATAGAGGTAGTTCAATGATCTAAAACTAACTTCTCCAGAAAGCTCTCAAAAAGTATGTTCTAGACCCACAATTCTTTTAATAACAACCTAGAAATCAACATAGAAAATAAAGGTTTTAGGGTTGGGGTTTAATGAGGGCTTGCCTTGGTCAAGCCCTAGGTTAAGGAATTAATCATAATTGATAAATGTAAATGTAAATGTAAATGTAAATGACTTAAAGATGAGATAAATGGTAGGATTCACCTTTCTTGAAAGACTTGTTTATAAGAATTTTCTATGTAAATGTATTGTAGATCTTGAATTAAGAATGTAGTGTATCTCCACTCTTTGCAATAGACCTACCATAATCCCATCATGTTTTCATGGATATAAAAGTGCATCAATGAAGAAGAAGAAGATGAATGCTTCATAGTAGATCTCCTCCCTTGATGGCCAACAATAAGCTAGATCTTGATGAGGAAATTCTCACAAAGGATCCTTCAATGCTAGATAGAAACCTCTTTTCTTAGTTGAACTCCTTGAATGAAAAAGGAAGAAATCTTCACTTTGAGGGAAAGAACTTGAGTGCTTGAATGAATGAGATCCTTGACATATGAAAATGAAGGCTCCAAGTCTACTTATATATGAGTTTTTGGGCGAGAAAACAATACCGCTGACTGGATAATGGTAAAAAACTAATTAAACCTTCAAGGCTTTTCAGGCCTCGAGCTTTAAAACCTCTGAGGATGACATCAACCCAAGTCAACCTGAGTCAATCTGGTCCTAGAGATTGGGTTCAGGAAACAATGGATAGAAGGGGCAAAAAACAGAGAGATAAGGTGGATAGATGGAAGAAGAGGAGGGAAATGGTGATTGAGCATAGACATATCCATAGTCCAAAGAAAGGTATTATGAAGAGGGAGCTAAAAGATCTTAAAAGGAAAGTGTGTCCATTTTAAGATGGTACAACCATAGTTCAACTTCTCGTTCTATGCCACTTCTCGATGAGGCCAAAAAAAAAATTCTCAACAAATATTAGAGACAAATCATAAACTTCTTGGGAAAATATCAAGAATTTTTAAAATGACTTTAATTTAATTTAAAATGCATTTTTTCACAAAATTCAATAAGTAGAGGCATGTATTGAGTCAGTAAATAAGTAAAGAAACCAAACAAGCTGATCTAGATATATATAAATGCAATAAGTAACAAAATCGCATCCTCTTGTGGAATGTCGATGTAGTCATAGACTTTAAACTCTGAAACAAGTGACAAATAGTAAATACTGAATTGTCTTTGTCAAAATATAAGAAAATACAAATGTCAAGTTCAGTATGAAACTAGTCTACATCTTCCTCTTCCCCATACCCTTCTCCTCCATCCAAGACATTAAACGCAACAAACAAAACAATAAAATTTAAAAAAGTTGCATTGGTATTTACTAGATACCGCTTCCAAAAAGACTACAAGTTATCATTAGAAATTAGCGATATATCACTGACTTCTCACTGCGAGAAGTGAAAAATCTCAACATTTGAAATTGGCGATAAAATCTCAAGTTTTCTCACTACCTAGAACTTCTTGCGAGAATTTGATTTATCATCGATATATTGAAAAGAAGTTGAACTATGTGTATAACTACATTATTAGTTCTTTTATGCATACTATTACCAAATCTAGGTTTCCTGCATTCATTAGATCTAGGACCATAAATAAAGAGATTATAACTATAAAAGTGTTTAGAATACTTACATTTGTATTCTTTCTTCATGTTTTCAAACTGATTGCATGCAAAACATCTTCCATTAAATTGTATGCTTGGAATTAAGGTTCTTCGGGTTGATTTGGTACTTCTTTATTCAAATTTGCTTTTGATTAGGTTGTTGATTCACAAGTTCTTATTCTTTAGTAACTTTGGATCCTTTAGATGATTCTCCTTTAACACATCTAATTCCTATCTTATTTCTAATAGGTCTTTGTTCCATTATTTGTTCATCAATTTTCTCAGTGCTTGTGTACAACTTCTCAAGATGTTGCTTGGATGGTGTAATCTCTCCTTTCATATTAATATTGTATTTCTAATGTTCTATAAGCTATAACTTTGTAGTATCAAGTTCAAATGTCAACTTAATAAATTGATATTTCAGATCTACATTCTCAAAATCTGATTGACTCTTCTTCTCATCTTCCATCATGCACATCTTCAGTGTTGTAATTTTAAGTTCATGCCTTAGAATTTCATTTTTCCTTAATTTTTGTAATTGACTCATGATCCTTGATTTTCTTAGGTGCTTTCTTAGATCATGTGCTCTCAATATGATCTTTTAGCTTTTGAATAAAGTCTTGTGCATCTTTAAGCTTGACTTTCAACTTGTTCCTTTTATTAGTAATTGTATCAATTCCTAAAGAGTTGCTTCAAGATTCTTATGCAAGCTTATTGAATCCATAGTGATCTCTCTCGAGGTATTAAACTTCCTTTGAGTAATTGTTCTTTGATACCAATTGTTAGAATGTAAAGTCTTCCAATATAACTTAGGGGGGCTGAATTATTTATATGCTTTAAACAACTTTTTCCCCAACTATGGAATCAATTATGAATCTTAAACTTGAATATATTAGTAAACTGAAAATGAAAACCATGCACAACATAAAGTAATTAATAATACCAAATTTTGTTAACTAGAGAAACATTGGCCAAAGGAAAACCCAAGTGGGGACGGTACCTACAAAATGATCCATTACATAAAAGTATCTTGTGAAAGATACTAACCCTATCAAGAGTCTATTACATCTATATAATGTATATGTCCTTGTTAGAGGACAAGGCCTTGTTAGAAGCCTCAACCCTATTAGGAGTTTTTATTACATTACAAGTATAAGTTGAGCCCATTTCTAAGGCATGCATACATAACTTTGCAAGTTATGGAATCGATACAAAAACTTTGACAATGTTGATATCTTCAATATTTGATTTGTCCTTGTAATTACACTTCACACATCACATATATAAAAGTGTTGCTTTGCTTTGTATATCAATTTTGTATCTATACTTGTAATGACCCCTTTTTGGGAGTCATTCGTTTATTTATGACTTCACTTTTATTTGTATCCTTTTCCATATTTTTCCTGATGTTTGGCTTCTTCAGGTTACAAGCATAACATTAGAAAAAAAACCAAGGAATGTTTATATCATTCAGTCTGGATAACAATTTTGATTCATGATTAGTAATGTCGTTCTTTCTTAACATTTGGAGATCCTTGTTTATTGCAAACTACTAATTGAACAATCCATTACTAACTGTATATTTAAAGGTCTCCATTGTTATTTACTATCGTGATCATTGTTCATTATACTCCATATTGTATGGCTCTCTCTGTGACTATGTTAATGACTCTTTGCTCGATGTCTGTTTGCTTTATATTCCAGAGTGTTAGATCATATTCGTGTGATATTATTAGATCATCAATGTAATTCTTTCATTGCAAATATTTTGTAGATTAATCTCTCCTTTAAGGTCCATCATAATAGATCCTTAAATACTTATTTGGTCATGACTTGAATGTCAAGTAATGCCTACTTATCCTTGATATCAATCAACACCATAAGTATACCTTTGACAGATGAACACTTGTAGTTTTGTTCATGCATTTGGACATCAATGAAAATGTTTCCATCAGCCTTACAGTTAATAACAATGTTGATTGTTTCCACTATGGATGAGATTTTTGATCGCTATTTTGTTGGTTATTCTTTTGGTTTATGTTCGATGTCCTCCTTGTTTGGTGATGTTCCACATCTTTGTTCTTTGAATGATGTATATGATGCCTTTCTTCAATTATTCCATGTCCCATAAATACCTTGGACTCATATGCAAATAGACATGTTCCTTGACATGATCAGGGGTAGTTTAGATTACGTAATGTTCATCAATTTATGTTTTATTAATATATAACTTGTTGCATTAATTATATATGTATACATTAGTTGGTTTGGGTTCATTTGTGTATTAATTGTGTTTTGTTAGTATATTGACTTACGTATAGTTTATTTGTTTATATATAAATGTCTATAATATATATAGAGATTAATGTATATTATTAATAATGCTCATAATTAATATTATTATGAATAATATCATTTTATGTTATTATTTAAGATTTTAATTTAAATTTGAATTTTAGTAGTTTAGAAAATATAGGATATATTTAACAATTATTATATTTGTTAAGCAATTATAATCAAAATATTATTTGTTATTTAATTTATTTAACTCATCAATATTATAATTATAATATAATATTTTACATTACAATTAAGCTATAATCTTTATATATTGCTTTATTTTTATATTATCAAATATATCACTATTATATAATAGATTATAAAATATTTTATTTTAATATTATTATTCTTAATTATTATCAATATATTATGTTATTTAAATATTCATATATCCTTTTAATTTGGGCTCATGACAATACTAATCACACAAATTACACATATAGTAGTCATATCAATACAATACAATTGGCATCTTCGCTAAACAAAAATATCCTCCTTTATAACCAAAAATTTAGTTTGTTAGCCTTGTGATGCATTGCACTTTACCATATCTTCAAATTAACTTTTTCAAAATGAGTGTTAACATCTAGGACTTCGTCCCTATCTTTTTAAGTAATTATTTTTTCAAGTCAAAATAATTCCTTAATCAAAAAATTTAATATACTGCTAGTTGCCTTATTCTACAATGTCATGTCAATCTCTAAAAAAATTTCCAAAACTTAACCAAAACTCAACAAAAAAATTAGTAGCCTTAATCACATGTTTAACTTTGTTTGTATTCTCTTCCTCTAAGCCTGCATAAACTTATGTGCTTCTAGTGAAACTCGCTAAACAAAATTGTTTGCTTGTTCATTGTTTATCAGCATTATACTTAGGCAACTTTCTAAGTATACTAACTTCAAACTTATCCATAAGTTTTTCTATCTCAAAATAGGTAATGTGTTTCCATAAATGGAAACCCTACCAATCTAGACCCCTACTAGTAGGTGTTACAAGTATTCTATGACCAACTCAGGTATGCAATTTAAATTTGAATTTGAGCAAGATTTACTTTTGGGTTATGGATCCCAAACATTGTAGAGTGTAGAAAGACACTTGAACTTCATTTTTGAAGTTGTTCACATTGCGAGTGCAAGCAAGAAAGAAGACCACAATTGTAGAAAATAGAGCAAATCAAACTACTAGTTGTTGAGGACAAAGAGAAAGAGGTGAAATAGTGCAATTCATGGGACAAGCTAGAGAAAGGAAGAAGATCATTGAATGTTTATTAAATTATCATGAAGATCTACAAGGTAAGATAGTTATGTTATTTGGATCATTCACTTAGATTGCTTTCTTACAATTGCATCTATTTGTAAGCTCCCAGAAGGAATGTTTGTAAATCCTCTAACTAGGTGGCTTTAACAAGTTTTTAAAATCCTCACAGGTTATGTACATTCCTAACAGAATATATTCTCATAGAAAACAATTGTGGTCTTTAATAGGGAAACCCTTGACATACATTAAAAGGGTTAATGAGTATATTTCCCCCCCTTTATTTTTCATCCTCTCAACGAGGTTTTCCACATACAAAATCCATGTGTCATTAATGTATGCATTTATTTGTGATCTTGCATGGTTTTGTAGTGTGGAGTTTATTGTTTTGTTGTGTCTTAGAACATTGGTGTCAAAGGTTATATAGTTTGGAGCTTATGTAACTAGTTTGAAAATTGTACTGATTCACCCACCCTCTCAGCATCAGTTCAAGACAACAATTGGCATCAAAGCTTGCACCCCTCCAACATCGAGCTTAAAACTCGAGAGAAGATAAAATGGAAGCATTAAAACTACAAAAATAGCTTAACGAAACTTTTAACACTATCAAAGTTTTGAAGGATAAGCTAAGAGCATCATTGAGAAAGAGGAAGAAACTAATAAAGAAACTTAGTAAGAATCAAGAACTCATTGAAAAAATGGAAGATCAAAGTGGATTAGAGGATTCTCATGAAGCCATAACTGGTATCATGAGTGACAATGAGAAGCTAAAGGAAGCCATAGCTATGATGAATAAAGAAAAGGAAGAATTATTCAAAGGAATGAGAAAGTAACAAGAGGAATGAGACATTTCTATTTTGATGAAAGAAGAAATTGAGGAAGTGCTAAATATAGCTCAATAAGCTAAGAGAACAATCGAGACGCAACAAGAAGAAAAGATGAATGGATAGTGAAGATGGGAGAAGAGCACAATCATCCTTACACAATTGAAATAACAAGTGCTCAAATTGACTCGGGAGCTAAAGAGCACAAAATTTGAGAAATGAAAAGTTGAGGAAGTTCAACAAGAGCTCAAAAAAATAGATGAATTGAAACCTCAAAGGAGAGAAAAAAGTACCACCAATCTTAGTTACAGACGACAAGACTGAAGTTGGTGAGACCTCTGGAAGATAAGACTTGAACCTAAAAAATAAAGGAAGGACATCACCTAAAGGCAAGAAACTTGGAAAATCAACTTTCTATTTCTATAGTAAGATAGGTCATACTTCAAATGTATGTTGGTTCAAATCGACATCACCTGGTAGTCAATGTACCTTTAATGGGTACTATCATAATTGTCATCTGTATGATCATACAACACAAGAGTGTAGATCTCTTTTTAATGACAAAAGAATAGATGGGTAGTGTTACTATTGTAACAAGTATGGGCATAAGGATGAGGATTTTAGATCTAGAAAAAGATTAAACTAGTCTTCTCCAAACTCAAGGAGTCCCACATGGAGGGAAAAATTTTCTATATCGATGTGTTCTATGTATAGAAATCAAGGTTATATTGCATCCATGTCAGAGAAGTAACACCAGAACTTGGAGAGGTATCAAAATGACATGCTAATGATGTTATAAAATTGGACATCTCACTAGAGACTACAGAATTAGAAACAATCCAAACAATAAGTCTCTTGATGGAAAAATGAAAAGCAAAGTTGTAGACAAAGAAGAAATCAAGAAGGGCTTCACCAAGATTTGAACTAAGAAGAGAGAGGAAGTAGTAGTTACACCTGTAGAGGTTGTCGCCTTAGAGATGAACTAAGCTAGCCTATAGCTTAAGGGGTTACACAACAAAAGGAAAATGTTACATCAGTCCCCTAGTTTAAACAGATAAGTCACGAAATGTGATGCCAAGGGTTGCCAAGTGATTGGACACACTAGCAAACATGCACAACCTAAGCTCACAACATGAATGGTGAAAAGTAACCATTTCTCATTGGATTGAAAGAGTTAAATGACTTGAGAAAAGTGGTAGGTGGAGCTTATACCAGTTTGCATGATTGAAGTCTTAGGAGATTTCAAAATTGCAAAACTCTAATCTTCCAAGTAAATGTTTATCAAGATTTGAGTGTTGTGTTGAGAAAACAAAGAGAGGTTGTGGAGTGGATCACTGCACAAGAAACATTGATGAATTGAGAAAAATGCTACAAGACAAAAGACTAGATCAAATAGATGAGGAAGTTCACAAAGTGATGTTAGTCGACAAGAGAGATACCGAACATATTGAATATGAGGGCATTTTGTTGACAAGAGATAAAATCAAAGAGGAAGGTGTGTTATCATCACTCTCAACTAACATTCTTCTTACATAAGATGCAAGAGAGTATCTAGATGTAAAAATACAAGAAATTGGTGACAAGATGATTCATGAGTTGTATGAAACCCTTTGCATGAAAGGGGATTTGAAGGAAGACAACAAGCAATTGGAGAAATATACCCTATACCAAGCTATAAACATTCCAAACTTCTTTCACGAGGAATGGATGAGAATTGTGCTAAGTAGGGGTCATGAAAAATACATGTAGTTAAATCAACCATATAAAATCATGAAAGAAGTAATACAAAGAGTAACTAGATTTTGTGCTAGTAGAGGGTAGCTAACATCAAACACAGTCTTGAGAAGGCAAGTTGCAGACCTCACAGGAGGACAACTATCTCATAATAGAAGGGCGTACGCAATGAATGACATCATGAATCTTGAAGTAAGATTCATGGCTATGGTGATATGCTACAAATTATATCATTCCATCTAGGAAAATAGTATCTCTAATGGTGTATCACACAGAGCCCATTAGATCATACATAATTTAACTATGCTTAACCTAAGTGAATGGCTTCATGGGAAAATTATGAAAAGTCTAGGTAAGATCAAAATAGACCAAAACAATGAAATTCTTAAGTTTGGTTCAACACTGGAATGTGTATTCTTTTATTTTAGAGGAGAATTCCATGGGATCCCACCTTTGAAGAGGTAAGAGGAGTGATCGATAACAACACAAATCAGCAAAATGTATACAAAACTCTACAGAAAAAATAACACTATTATGTGGGAATGTTTTAGAAGCTTTCAACAAGAAATACACAAGCAAGAAAAGATTTCGACTAGTTTGGTGAAGTAATACAAAAGTGATATATGCTTTATAGAAAATGTAAAAAAATGTATTGTGCAAGCTTGCAACTAAGGACTCATTGGTTGTCACCATTTTAGTATGAAGTGAGTGAAGAAGTGGATAGGACTCACATCAAGAGGAGAGCGACACGAAGTAAAGAAATGAGGTCATCCAAAGTCATATAACTTGGAAATGTATGATGAAGAAATGGATATTGAACTTATAGGTGGATCACCACAAAAGAATCAATCAAGAATGGGTGAGAAAATCTTCACCACTAGTGTATCATCTTAAATTGGAAGCACTTCAATTTAGGACCTTTTAGATCCTATTTAGCGTGTTTGCATTTCATGATTATACTTTGACCATACACATTTCCTCCTTTCTTCTCTTCCTCCTAAGTGAAACTAAGGTAGAACCTAACAAAGTACCCATTAATTTTCCTCTCTCACATATCCACTAAATGTGGGCTTAGCTCATGAGTATCCTCCTCCTTCTCGACTTCATATCCTAGATTAGATCTTTGATTATTAGTCTGGGGCACTTAGTACACCCCTTACTTCTGCCAACTTGGAATCTAAAATAGGAAGACTTATAAGGTTGACTTTTTGGTCTAGGTCAAGGTTGACTTGGTCCTAAGTCTAGGTTGACCCAGTCAACCTTGATAGGATTTTCCTAAGATTCTAGGCCTAGTACTATTTTACTCCTAGCATATAAGCATGCTTATGTATTTGACTCTTATGGGGTAATTTCACAAAAATTCAAAAAATCTATTGTAAAAAGGCATCAAACCCCTCATTTACACATGAGAGGAGGAAGAGGAAAGCACGTGTGGACACCACAATCTAACTTATGGAAATTGCAAGGTAAAAGCAAGGGCTAGTTTCCTATTCTTCATTTTATGAATTGAGGTTATTATTGTTCATCAAGCATTCAAAGATGATAGATTAGCGTGGAGTTGTGAAGGGATCTCAAAGATGGTTAGAGTGCTTTATCCTTGGGGCTTGGTATGATTTCTATATCATACTTTAGATCTAACTCTTTCTACCTTCATAATTTTACATGCTTTTACATGCATTAACATATATGCACATTTACATGGTAGGGTTTTAATCGTGGACTAGATTCTTAGCATTTTAGCATATTTACATTCTAGATCTACACATCTAGGATACACATACACACACAATATTTTTCCTAATGGCTATTCGTGGAGGTATAAATCACCAATATAGGGGGTTGACTAAGGAAAACCCATTAATAGCCACCCATGCACATAGAAAATCTAATACAGAATTGTTGGATATCAATTTAGCGCACACAGATCTACAAACTACTCCCCAAGGGATTTCTAGAGAAGTTGGATCGACTCTGTTGCAAGACCCTGGTACACATCAACCTCATGGGAATGTGACCTTCTAGGTCAACCTGGACCCTATTTCTTTTCAAGAAAATGATTTCGACGTTTTATTCGCTTCATCATTTCATTCGAGAATCTATAGTCAAATATTAAGAAACAAGCTCAGATCTACAATCTTTGGAGCTAAAATACATCTTCCACTACATATTTCAAGGTGATTACCTCATCTCTTATTTAACTTTTAGAATCCACTTCTTTTTAGATCTATATCGCTTTGTTTATGCACATTTCTTATATGTAATTTTCTCACTTAGATTTCATTTCAATCTCATAAAATGGCATGAAAAAGGCATTGCTAGTGTACTTCCTTGATAAGTTTATAGATTTTATATTAGCATCCCTTTGTCCTCTTTGGGCTTTTCTAAGGGCATTTTGAGAGTTACGCTTAGAAGCCCATCTTTCTCTTGTATTGAATAGTTGAGGGAGAAGGTGTTAAATTTGTTTCATCTAGTTTGCATTATTATCATTGATGTTATTTTCCCCCTAAACATTTTAGTGAACCCTCATTTATTCGATCTTGGTAGTTAGACCTTTCTTTTATGACATTGAGTTTATAAACACAAAAATACAAAAATATTTTGTATTATTAGGACTACTTTGCATTTTTTGTATGATTAGTAGCTTGTGTTACTTTCAAGATGTATGATTTCTTTTATGAGTGTTTTAATGATACATTTGTTAGTGAACCTTTAAAGGTGTCTTCTAGAAAAGGTTTCGATGAAAAGAATGAGATATTAATTGAATCCATTCCTCCTACATTTTCCTGTACATATTTCATGACCAACCTTTAAAATAAGGTTTTATCATGACTTCCTTTGTGTGATACTATTTGTAATATTGAACCTATGCAATTTTCCCAACCTCTCATCACTCTTAAAGGAAGCCCTTCTTAGCAACCCATTATCACTCTTAAGGGAGTTCCTTAGGATGATAAACCTCTTATAGTCCTTAAAGGAAACCTCAAATACAATTCAATTGCACACACTTATTGGACACGGAATAATCCTCAACCTATTATTCTGGTTGCTCCTATACCTTTACCTCTTTCTCAACCGGTAGTAGAGAAATTACGCACTACTCCCACTAAGATCTCCTTATGGGAACTTCTTCAAATATCCCCTACTTATCATAAAGTTTTGCAAAATGCTTAATCCACCATTTTGGTACCTCTGCCTAGTCAAGATAACATTAACTCTTTCTTGGAGTGTATGTTGCTCCTCTTCAGATTGTGTTTACTGAAGATTATTTGCCTCCTAAGGAAGTTCAAGACTAGTGTGATGCTCTTATGGTTGCAGTTCTTGTCAATGAGAATCTTATTCAAAGAACTTTAATTGATAATGGATCAGGATTGAATGTTTGTAGTTTGGATATGTTGAAAGCTATAAATGTTGATATGTTTGCTATAAAATCGAATAGTGTTCATATTCATAGCTTTGACAACATTGCTAAGAAGACTTTGGGAAACATAACCTTACCTATTAAAGTCATTCTGGTTGTATTGAATACTCAAATTCATGTGATGCTTGGACCTCTCAACTATAACCTTTTTTTGGTAAGACCATGGTTGCATAATATGCATGTTATTCCCTCTACTCTTCATCACAAAGGTAAGTTTATCTATGACAATGTGATGAATACTCCATGAAGATGACATGCCTAACAGTTGCTTCAATGTTGAATCCTTTAAGGTGCTAGGACCTAGGGAGGATAAAGAAAAAAATAAATCTAAAATTAAAAATCAATCAAGTGAGAACATACCTCTGATTCTATATATGAAGATTATAGGGGCAACTTGGAATTTAATCCTACATTCATTAGAGAATACAAGGTTTCTTATTTATGTTTGATGAAAGCACCTAAACAACCTAAAGAAGGAAAAGTTTCTTCAACTCCTCTTTTTGGAGAGTTAAGTAATAAATTTTCCGTTGCTTCATCTAACAAAACCATTGAAGCTATTAAGCCTAATTGTTATGATGTAGTGACTTATGAAGCTCCTTTGACTATCTCTGATGTAACCAATTGTTATAGTCCTGGATATTGTTTGCTTGCTAAACATGGGTTTAATGGTCAAGGGTGTGAAAATTTTGAATAGGGAGTAAAACTTCCTATATCTAATTATTGTTGTGAACATAATTATGGTTTGGGATTTAATCCTTATAAACAACCTTCTTTCTTTCTGAATGCGAATCATATTTGTGATGCTTCCTTGAAGTTATCAAACCCACATCTTATCACAAGTAATCAAACACCTTGTTTGGATATTTTCTCCTCTGATGATGATTTAGCTAATTTCTTGGGGGCATATGAGGATTTACCTTCTTTCCATCATAATAAGAGAAAACTTTATCATTTTGATGTTAACGAATATTTTTGGACAAGAAACTAAATCAGAACCATATATTGACCCTCTCCCACCCATGGAAGAAGCACAAAAGAGTAATCTCTTGATCACAGAAACAATAGATGTACTAGTTGATCTTGATGATCCTAAAAAGGTTATTAAGATTGGAAAATGTTTGTATGAAGATGAACAAAAAAAGCTCACTAAACTTCTTTTGAAATTCTCTAATATATTTTCTTGGAAATACTTGGATATATTAGGCATTGATCCTAAGATTGTTACTCACAACATAGTTCTTACATCTCATGCTAAACCCGTTAAACATAAAATTCGTAAAATGATTCCTATTATTGCTCTTCTTATTAAGGCTGAAATAGAGAAACTCTTGGATGCTAATTTTATACGTTCTAAGATTATTCCCCTTGGATTTCTAACATTGTGGTTGTCTCTAGGGGTGAAAATAAGATAAGGATGTGCATTGATTTTTGTGATTTAAACAAGGCTTCTTTAAAAGATGGTTTTCATGTACCTAGCATTGATATGATAGTAAATTCAACTATTGGACATGTGTTATTATCTTCTATGGATGGTACTCTGTATATAATCAGATTTTCATCCTTATGATCAATATAAGACTACTTTTATTAATCCTTGGGGAACCTTTTTTTGGGTGATGATGCCTTTTGGATTGAGGAATGCAAGTGCTACTCATCAATGAGCTATGACATTGATTTTTCATGATTACATGCATAAGATCCTTGAGGATTATGTGGATGACATTCTAGCTAAATTTATAAAATGTGAAGTACATGTTCTTACTCTTAGATAGGTTTTTAAGAGAATAAGGAAATATAATATGCATTTGAATCCACAAAAATGTGCCTTTGCAGTAGATAGTGGGAAGCTCCTAGGGTTCATTATATCTAATAGAGGTATTGAGGTTGATAGAGAGAAAATTGATGTTATTGTCACTATGCCTCCTCAAAATATTTTGCAACTTTGTAGCTCACAAGGGAAGATATAGGTTATTCATAGATTTGTCTCTCATCTACCAAATTGTATTATTCTTTTCACTTCCTTGATTAATATAGATTCTATTTTCTTTGGACATAAAGATTGTAAGCTCTCATTCAAACAATTCAAAACTTATCTCGCTAATCCTCCTATCTTACAACCGGCTCAACCAAACAAGCCATACTTTCTTTATACTTCTATCTCTTCTAAAGAGTTGAGTATCATCTTGGCTCAACATGACCAAGATGGTAAGGAATGCCATGTTTGTTACATAAGTCGCACATTGATTGATAACAAAACACATTATACTGCAATTGAGAAACAATGTCTCGCTTTAGTGTTTGCTTTGTTCTCTTCTTCCTAAGTAAAACAAAGGTAGGACCTACTATGTCCTCCTTGACTTCCCTTTCTCTCACATATCTACTAAACCTGGAGTTAACTTGTGAGTATCCTCCTCCTTCTAGACTTCATTTTGCAGATAATTATTAGTTTGGAACACCTATTACACCCCTAAAATGGCCAACCTAGAATCTCGAACAGGAAGACTCATAAGGTTGACCTTTTGGTCTAGGTCAACCCAAGTTGACCTAGTTCTAGTCAAGGTCGACTCAAGTTGACCTGGTCCTGGTCTAGGTCAACCAAGTTGACCTTGACTAGGAGTTTCTTCTCTTGTGATTCTAGGCTCAGTGTTATTTTATTCCTACACTAAAATCTCATCTATGCAGTTGGCCCTCATGGGGTAATTTTGCAAAAAAATAAAAAAATCTACTATAAATAGGCATCAAACCCCTCATTTTTACATGAGAGGAATAGGATGCAAGTATGTGTGGACACCCCAATCTGACATAGGGCATTTGCAAGATGAAAGTAAGGGATGGTTTCTTATTCTTCATTTCACAAAGCAAAGTTATTATTGTTCATCAAGCATTCAAAGATGATACATCATGATGGAGTTGTGAAGGGATCTTGAAGATGGTTAGAGTACTTTAGCCTTAGGAGCTTGGTATGGTTTCAAAATCATACTTCAGATCTAATTCGTTGCACCTTCATACTTATACATGCTTTACATACATTCACATATATGCACATTTACATGCTAGGGTTTCACTCATAGAGTAGATTCTTAGCATTTTAGCATATTTACATTATAGATCTACACATCTAAGATACACATACACAATCGACATTTTCCTAATGGCTATTCGTGGAGGTGGAAATCACCAAAATGGGGTGTTGACTAAGGCAAACCCCTTTATAGCCACTGACACACACACACACACACAAAATTTGTTACAAAATTGCAAGATATCAATTTAGCCCACATAGATCTAGAAAAAAACTTGTAGGCCTTTTTGTAGAAGTTAGTTTGACCACTTGTTGGGCACCTAGTACTCATCGACCTTGCAAGAATGTGGCCTTTCAAGTTGACCTAGACTCTATTGTTTTTCTTGGAAGAATGATTTTTGGGATTTGTTTGTTTCGTCATTTCATTCATGAATCCACAGTCAGATATTCAGAAACAAGCTTGAATCCACAATTTTTGGAGCTAAAATACATCTTCCACTACATATTTCAAGGTGACCTCATATCTTAATTTACCTCTTGGAAGCTACTTATTTTTAGATCTATATTGGGTTATTTGTGTACATTTCATATCCAAAATCTTCTCATTTAGATTTCATTACAATCTCATAAGATTGCATGAATGAGGCCTTGCTAGTGCACTTGATAATTTTTTAGATTTTGTATTAGCATCTCTTTGTCGTCTTTGGGCTTTGCTAATCAAATTTAGGGCTTGTTAAGAGTTATGCTTGGAAGCCCCTCTTTATCTTGTATCATTATTAAAGTCAAATTTGCATAATTATTTTCAATTGAGATATTGCACTGACACCCTAGATTACATACCTCATTTTTCTTGATGGATGATAAACACCAAAATTATTGAGAGAGAAGGAGCTTCTACCTTGTTTACAAGTTGAAATCTATCAAACAAAAGGGTTGGCATCTTTTTTAGTACGTGCATTATTCTTCTACAAATAGCTAAAAATATCATCTCCTTATACCTTAGCTAAAGTTTATGGATAGTTAAGCAAAAAATGAAAAGGTGTATGCAAAATCCAATTCCTTGCCAATCAATGTCTTTGCAAATTTGAGGTCAAGCGATTTTATAGTAATTACAATGTTACAACTCTTTCAAACCTCTAATGTAATTGCAAAATCGCAAGGGTGCTTGGAAAGTCCACTTTCTTACCACAACTTATCGAGTATTTGGAGTATATAAGAAATTAAAATTTTAGGTACAAATAAAAAAAGACACTACTAGAGAAAATCAACAAGCACACTCCTAGTTTGGTAGGAGAATAAGTTCAACACTAAGAAAAATATCCATCAAGTGGGGAAAATGAAAAGGGTACAACCATAGAAAGGGTCGTGTAATTCAAGTGGGATTTTTTTTAGGAAAGCAATGTGGCAAGAGAACTAGATGTACAGGCTGAAGAAAATGTTTTGACAAAATGGTTAACAAAACATGTTAATAAAGTGTTCACTTAGGGTTTGGGGGTCATTTTTTGAGTTTATCAATTAATTCAAAGTGGTAAGTGAGCTTTTAGCAAGACCACAAAGGTTTTGAATGAGGTTACAAAGTCTTGCAAAGACACTAGAATTTCGGATGTCATTTAGTGATTCTTAGGGTTTAAAGTTTTTGATGGATTGACAAACTTTGCCAACTTGCAAATGATTTTCTTCTCCAACAAGACAAATAATACAATTTTTTAGAGTTTTGGTGCAATTTTGCAAAAACTACACCACTACATAGAAAGCTTGATTCCTTGCTAGTATAAGCTTGTTGAACATTCGAAAGTCTTGCAAACTTTGTCAAAAAAACTACGTATTCAAGTGCTCGAAAACTTTCATTATCTACCATGCTTACAAATTGAGCTTTCAAACCTCTATGTGCAATCTTGGAAAAATTGCAAAGTAGCAATGATGTTTTGGTTTCTTGCCTTTGACTCTTTTAAGCTCTAAAAATTTTGTACGCTTTTGAGAAAATCAACTTGATGAGTCTAAATCAACTCTTAGCACAAATATTTTGATAGATGACTCTTCATCTTTTGAAAGCCCTAATTTAACTCTCATGTCAAAGAAATTACAAAAACTAATCAAATGAATTGGCCAATCTTCCATAAGACAACTAGCAAACAACACACTTGGAGGGCTCAATCTTTTTTAAATGATATGGTCAAATTTTTGTATAATAGAATATCACTACTTTCATGCACAACACCATATTTCTATGTTTTGGGTGCAAAGCCTCCTATTAGTGTGGTACAAGCTTTAATAAATGTGTTAAAACATTTTTAGGGTCATCATTTAATAGAGGAGAGCTTATAATTTTCCTTCAAAGATATTGCTAATTTTTTGTAAGCATCTTTTCTCATGGAAATACAATAATTACAATATGGCATTCAAACATTTAAGAGAATGAGAACAGAAATAATGTTTTAAACTTTTCAGCAACATTAGAAAAGGAATTGCAACAATGAATTGTTGTCATTTGGCCTATTATGATATCCCAAAGTTCTATAGGGGTTTGAAAGATCTATAATTCCTCCTCTGACAGCCTCATAAAATTTCCTCCTAAATATATGGGCACTCTTATTTTTTCAATGAAGATTCTGAAATTTCTTGGATTTTCTTGATTCACATCACACTTCCATGTGACCACATATGGTTAATAGGAGCCCACACTTCCTCCATGGTACATCTCATCCTGAGTGGGATCCAACAAAGTGTGGTCTCTACAAATGTATAGGCATGAAATCACTTGCGCACTTGCAACAAAAGTTAGGCTCATAGAATAGTGCTCCTAATATGTTTGGTAGCTCATCAAATCACAATCAATTAGGAGTGCTCCTCATGTTTGAGAAGACTTACGAAAGTTTTAATAAGAATATGAAGCTCCAAATGTTTTGGTAAGATAATTGTTTTATACAAATTTGTCACACATCATGCCTTCTACAAATCCTAGGAATGTGATCCACAATTACTTGACACTGCTTTAAAGACCATAACCTCAACAAAAAAGTACCAAGCTATAAAACAAGACAAGATAGAATGACTCCTTTCTTCAATTGAGTAATTGAAAAACTCTCTAATGTTTCCTGTAATTCTCTTTTATATGATAAATTGAAACACTCATCCTTCCTGACAACTCTGGGAATTTGCCAAGCTCAAAAGAACAAGAACTTCATTCCTAAATTGATCAATAAATAACTCTTCAATATTTTGCCAAAAAAATTTCTTACATATCTATGAATTTTACACAAACACACTTCCCGCAAAACTCTGGAGATCTTTATTTGTATGCAAAACATTTTGCAGGAAACCTTGATTTTGAATCAGATGGCCAAAGAGTGATTACCACTTTCCCATGGATTATACAGTTGTAGACCTGCCTCCTATTGAAACATAAATGGTCCTCAGTAAGAATGTGTAAGTTAAAAATACAAGAAAGTCATGCATTTCTCTGTATTTGCACTTTTTCAACATAGACTTTGGGGGAATCTGCAGAAGTCAATCCATCAGCAATGACCAAGGAATCAGAATGACTACAGAAATGCATACCGTGTTTCATCCATGCAGAACTCCAAAAATATGTTTCAACCGTCTATAATTTAGGATGGCTTAATTGAAAATTTTCAACGATTACACAAGTACATTTAAAGTATGGCGGAAAAATGAGTATAGCTCAATAAATTGCTTTATCTGATATTCCGCTGTATTGCCGGTGCAGATGCAGCTTGCTGCAGCTCCTTATACCTCAAAAGTTTGCTTATTCCCTTGAGAACCTGAAAAATGATAAAATGGACATAAACCTGTACTTTATTGATATGCACCCCATGAAAGGAAATTGGATCCAGTATTTGATCAAAATTGGCATTAAAGTTTTAAACAGTTAGGACAAACATGGTATCTCAACTGGACTGTCATACTTAAAAGGCATGAGCAAAGCCACACAACTGATTGCCAGATTTAATTTCATTACAAGAATAAATGAACCCAGAGGCAAACAAGTGCCAAAACAACTCACAATTTTCCCTTATAGTGTGCAATGAAGCCTTGATTGTATTCTACAAATATGATAACGTACAAAATTTGACCATAATAATGAAGTATAACCAATTTTTAGATGATACTAATCTAGCTGAGATTCATCCTATCAAAATTGAAATGAATTCCATTAACCACCAACAAGCCATTCCCTTCTGCATTGTGAGGGAATATCCTCCATACTCCATATATCTCTCAATCCAAAATTTGAACCCTTTATTAGCTCTGAGATAGCAATAAAAAACATACCTATACAGATTGAGCTAGTTCCTTCAGCAGAAATTAAATGATATTAGCCCCCACCCTCTGAATATCAAAGTTTTGTTTAGATCCCGTTTTTAGGAGTTTCTTAACTATTCTGGTTTTAGTATCTTATATCTGTTCTAAGTTTCTAACTCAATTTGTCTGCAATGCAGGCTTGTGTCAGTATGATCAGCAAGTCTCTAACTTCATTTTTATTATCTTTTGACATTGGGCCTGAACGATTTGCATGTATTAAATGTGCTAATACAAATTTTGCCTAGAATAATGAAGTACAACCAATGTTTAGATGATACCAATCTAGCTGAGATTCATCCTAACAGAGTTTATATGGATTCCATCAACCACCAACAAGCCATTCCCTTCTGAATTGTGAAGGAACATCCTCCATACATTTCTCCATCCAAAATTTGAACTCTTTATTAGCTCTGAGATAGCAATTAAAAACATACCTATAAAGATTGAGCGAGTTCCTTTAGCAGAAATTAAATGATATTAGTCCCCACCCTCTGAATATCAAAGTTTTGTCCAGATCCTGTTTTTAGAAGTTTCTCAACTATTCCGGTTTTAGTATCTTCTCTGTTATAACTCAGTTTTTCTGCAATGCAGGCCTGTGTCAGTATGATCAGCAAGTCTCTAGCTTCATTTTTATTATCTTTTGAGATTAGGCCTGAACAATTTGCATGTAATAAATGTGCTAATACAAAATTCGCCTAAAGCAATCAAGTATAACCAATGTTTAAACTTTAGATGATACCTATCTAGCTGAAATTCATCCTAACAGAGTTTATATAAATTCCATCAACCACCAACAAGGCATTCCCTTCTGAATTGTAAGGCACTTCTTCCAGCTATCTCCAACTTAAATTGAGAGCTCTTTACCAGCTCTGAGACAGCAACAAAAACGTAAAAACATGCCTATGCATAATGAGTTCCTAGCAAAACATCAAATGATACGAGCCCCTGCCCTCCAAATATCAAAGTTTCGTCTAGAAACCGTTTTCAGAAATCTCTTTAAGCATTCTGGTTTTAGTATCTTATATCTATTCTAAGTTCTAACTCAGTTTGCCTGCAATACAGGTTTGTGTCATTATGATCAGCAAGTCTCTAGCTGCACTTTTATTATCTTTTAAGATTCAGCTTGAAAGATTTGCGTGTATTAGATGTGATAATACAAAATTTGCCCATAATAATTAACCCAATGTTTAGATGATACCAATCTAGCTGAGATTCATCTTAACAGTATTGATATGAATTCCATCAACCACCAACAAGTCATTCCCTCCTGAATTTTGAGGTAACTTCCTCCAGATATCTCCACCCAAAACTGAGAGCTCTTTAGCAGCTCTAAGATAGCAATGAATATCATGCCCATGCATATTGAGTAAGTTCCTTCAGAAAAAAATCAAATGATATCAGTTCCTGCCTTCTGAATGTCAAAGTTTTATCTGGATACTGTTTTAAGAATTTTCTTAACCATTCTGGTTTTAGTATCTTATATCTGTTCTAAGTTCTAACTCAATTTGCCTGCAATGCAGGTTTTTGTCAGTATTAGTAGGAAGTCTATTGTATCTCTAGACTCTATTAGCTTTTGAGATTAGGCCTGAAATATTTGCATGCATTAGCTTCTCTTATCCAGTAAAGAAAGCAACATTCAAGCATTGCTAGCAAGCCCAGTGTTCCTTAAAACTTAGGGGTTGGAAATACATGACAAAGGAGAGAGAAATAAACAATTACTTGATCTAGAAGACATATAAGAAAATTAGCTTATTTTATCCAGTAAAGAAAGCAACATTCAAGCATTATACTAGCAGGCCAGTGTTTCTCAAAATTTCGGGGTTAGAAATACATGGCAAAGGAGAAAAAGAAATGAACAATTACTTGATCTAGAAGTCATTTAATTACAACAATGGGCATATGCTTATACATGCCCAAGAGGAAGCTACAACCTTATCAGCAACAGCAATACCCCAACTTGAATTACTAAGATATAATTTTGAGCACTCATCTCTCAACACTACTATTATTGAAATAGGAGTTATAATATAATTTTTGAGAATACAAATTTGGAACAGTATCTTAACATGGAAGCATTATTTTGATAGTACTCCTAGCTGGCCTTGCATTTTGCTAAGAGATTTATGGGTAAAATGTGATCTGGGGAACAACTTGGGTCAACCAAGTAGTAATTTAACACAAATCCAAAATTCTAAATATCTTCATTTTTTTTCAGTATTTTCTAAATTATATCATTTTATATTTCCAGAGCCCTCCAGACTAGAATTTGGTCATCATACCTTGCTTAGGTGCCTTGATGGTTTACTTTAGCACTACTTCAAGGAATTTTAATTAGTCTGTAACCAAAGCTTTCCAGTGCATATCCAAACTTTGAGTTCGAGTTATGAGCTACAAGTTATGACCCCAAAGGACAAATTTCAGTTTTCAAAAAATGTCGTCACCCAACTGTCCATTTTGAATTCTAAGGACACGGGTCATTACCAAGCGTGACAATTATTTAGATCTGACAAAATAGTCTGATTTACTATTTTAGTAAGTTTTCAGTTCTATATTGTAAAGCTATATAATAGTTGAATATAGCATGAAGGCAGTGTAAAAGGAAAATCCTTTTCCTACAGAGTTTTGCCCATTTTGTTCTAGTTAAGATAAGATTCTACTCTATCTTTTTAGCACTTGTCAATTCTTTTATGTTTAATTCTCATTCAACTACTGCTTATCAAACATTCAGTTAAACAACTAGTCTATTTGTCTCTACATTAGCAACTTGATTCACATCGATGGTTCAAAGCCTCTTCTTACTACATCTACTATCAAGTGTAGTTAACATATCAGAAACTCAGGTTGAAGATGAGAAATCCATCAAATTATCTTCTTGATAGGCTCAAGTAATTGCAATTTGGTACCAAAGAATGAGCTACTACCTCCTTGGATCCTTTCAAGGTGACTATAGTGTTTACCGCATGGGGTAAATAGATTAATGCACACAGACAATGAACAAGAACAGCAGTACTCCTTTTATTCTTCGCATATGCCAAGAGATTACATACAGATGATAAGATCATTTACAATGATCCCAGACAGGGTATAAATGCTTCCCGCCGAACCTTCCCGAAAGGGTCCGTCAGCTACATAATAATACTAATCTACCTGTCAGCTACACTGTTTCTACCGACAACATCATCCCCCCTAAAAGAAAAGTTGTCTCCTAGCGACTTCAAAACTAACAAAAACAGGAGACCACAAAATACAATAGACAAAGAATATACACTAGAGAGGAGGCTGTGATGCTGAAGAATGTTGTTGCCGGCGCAATTCATAGACTTGCTCCGTCCGGATGCTCAAATCCTTCTGAATCCGTGTGTTAACCTCTACGGCTTCCTTCAGGAGAAGCACTGCATCCATAGCCTGGGTCTTTGCTAACTGCAATTCCTGCTCAGCCGCTTCCTTATCCTGCAACAGTGTTGCACGCTCAGCTGCCCACATGCTTGCTAGCTGGCCAATTCTGCATTTACCTTTTCTCTCGTCTCATTCTTCGCTGCAACCCTGTTTGCTGCCCTGTCCGCCTGCGCACGCCCGTGAGCATAGTAGACTTCTTTGTACAATCCTACTATCTCGTGCGCCAGCTTCTCCATGGAAGTATTGCATGGACCCAACTTCGGCTCGGTGGCCCAATCCACTAACATCTCCAGTGCCTCAACTACTGGCCATCCTCTGTCCTCAAAACATGAACGGAACCACTACAGACAAATCCCTCTGACATAAGCCCGAACCAAATGCCACTCTCTCTGCCGAGTCATAGCCTACAATGCCACATTGTGTCCCTTCTACAGCGTAGCCCACATAGCCCTGAGGTAATCTCTGCATCTGTCCTCATCTGACCCATAATCCTCTTTCGGCACATTGTCCATGATCCACTCCCCATCACTATTCACCTCTACTACCGCTGCGGTAAACATGTCCACATCTAGTGCCGCCTCATCCTTTCTGGGCACACCCTCCAACTGTGAAACTGCCACCTCCTATGGCTCTGATACGACTGCTAGTCCTCGAGGGACTCCTCCATGACTCGGGGACTGAATGGATGGTCCGACCTCTACAGGAATGAGCCGGAACTGCTACCTTAGAAATTCTGAAATAACCCCGACAGGTTATTGTTTCTTTTAACACCAAAACTCAATACTTCAAGGGTTCGGTATTTCGTCAAACAGTTAGCAAACAAGCTCTAATACTACTAAATGGTCCTGTCTTGAAGAACTACTAAAATTACACCAAAACTGAGTTACGACAATTTGTCAAACACTTTAATGCCAACTTTATTTGCTAATAAAAACTTGCATAGATTTACAATTGCAAATGTACTTTGCTATAATCTTATTAATTAGGTGAACCTAGCAAAGAGGAGAATCAATATTGAGTCTTCAATTGCTAAGACTGGTCTCCATACATAAGCTTGCATTTCCTCGGTCTTCAATAATGGAATACTGATCAGACCTTGCTTCCTGCTCCAGCTACTAGGATTTGCTCACGGAATACCCAACCATCACTGTCCAACCAGTGGCCCAATGTTATCTGAACATATCAAATATGCCCTATCTGAACTTGTAGACTGATGTCGCCAATCTGCTACCCCTCTTCTGAGATTGCCGGCTCCTTTAATCATCATGAAGGCTGTTGATGCAAAATCTACCTAAATAATATTCATTAATGTTTGTCCAAACTGCCGCGCAGGCCCGTGCGATTACTAAGTTCCTTCAGACTGCCTTGCGTGTACTGTCAAGGGATTTACAAGGTCAAACTCGCAAGTAATACCGACTGTTGACTGTCTTAACCACTAGTCCAAGGTGAATCGCTCTTGTTTGCAATCCGCAGAATGGCGCTCGCCTGATATCCAGATCATATCAAATCGTGCAGTCGTCTTAAACTCCCTTCTTGATCGGAATCTCGTTATTATCCTGCGCAATGCCATCAACGATGTGTAAAAACCACACGCAAGAAAGCCCTTCGTTAATGGTCGATAATTTATAAACTTGAACCGCGTGAAAGTCCTTCCTCCAATCTTCCGCTAAGTGTTGATTCCGGCACTTGCGTTTTCACCTTTCAATTTTACCTCCAATGACGAAAATGCCCTAGAGTAGCAGACTCAGATCAGTAATACACCCAACCACTGATTATACAGCGAATGTCCCTGGCTTTGGCCGGCAGGTTAATGCAATCGTTGTTCCACCACAAATGATCTTTGCAATTTGCGTACGTCCCAGGTTCGGCCTCTAATGATATATAAAATGTTGGCTGGAAGGAAGGGCTCGGAAATTCGTTCTTTACCTCCAATCTGCTCACACTGCAACTTCCTAAATAGAATGCTAATGGAGTCGTCTTACTCCTGAATAATAAACTCCAACTTTACAAAAACCTTAACTTATTTCTCAGAATGATCCTCCAAAATGTTTGGCCTTAAGCCACAGATTCTGCCCTGATGAAATGACTAAATGCCACCTCCAATCTGCAATAATTCGGATGATATTTCACACCCTCAAAATTGCGTACCGATTGAGAGTTATCGTTCTCAATGGCCAACTGTGACAATTGCGAAAAACCCTAGGTTCCACAATGCACCTGTGATTGAATCACAATCTGAAATCAAAGAGAGATACAACTGCTTCTTTTCCAATGGAGCCCCGGGGGTGCCTATTTATTCTTTTCTCCCATCTTCTCCAGAGACTTCTAGAACATTTTTTGATTTTATCTCTTAAGTGACTTTATTAAATATTTTATAATCCAAGTCACTTTATTAAATTAATTAAATATAAAGTTATCTTTTAATATTTATTTATTTGATAACTTTATAAATAATTAACTTAATATCACTTATTTATTTAATTAAAATAATTAATTAGTCATCCTTATAAAATATTCATTATTTTGGACAACCAGATTAATTAAATTAATTAAATCGAACTGTCACCAAAAATGGGGACATGACAGTCCGCCCTTCCTGAAATTGCTTGTCCCCAAGCAATGGCTGAACTATAAACCAATCAGTATGCCTGGATCCCAAATGTAAATTTGTATATCATCCCAATCCTCCTCATACTCCCATGGAGAAAAATCATCAATACCAGTAGCTGAGAAACTGTACTCAATATCCAAACAACTGACAATTCTGATGAAATCATCTAAAAACCAACTGTAGATGTCGGTAGAAGAAACCATTCTGCGGAACTCAAGCCAACTGAAACATCAACTCTATCAAAACTCAAGCCCCTGTCAAAATGACACCTGCACCCAACTGCACTGTAGATATGACAACAGCCATAGGTACCTGAATCACTGCCATCAAATCCAATCTCTGAAAAACTGCTCCGGGTGTGTCGATGCTGCAGGCTGAGTAACTTGCTACTACCAATTTTATTTTCAAAAGATGGTACCAATCTATCCCATAATGGATGGTAAGAAATTGGAGCCAATCTACATCTGCGTGAAATAAAATCTTCTATCTCTGTGTCAAAAGAAAAATAATGAGCGTACCCTACCGTATAACGCTGGTAAGAACCTCCAAATTCTGCTACTGGCTCTCCATCGCTGAACTGAGAATCAATAGATGGCTCCAATCTCCAATTCCGAGTGACTGTAGGCTGGATAGGTTCCCGTGCATTTTGCTCAACGAACCCTACCTCGAGATCCCCGTGAAGTAGCATAGTAGAGAGGACCACTATAATGTTCTCAACCAATCTGCAAATAATACTAGTATCTTGGATGAGAACACCTTCTGTCACTTTATGCGAATCCAGATGAACACGTGCACTATCCAGCAAATATTCCATGAACGGTTCAGTGCAATAAAAATTATACGAGGAAGCATCAACATACTCCCCTACACACCACAACTGATCCTCCTGTAAAGGTGGCATACCCAACTGTACCACACTGTCATCTATCGGAGAAGAATCAATCTGGAGACTTGACTCTACTGGTATCCCAAACTCATTAGGCCCAGCTACTTCCAAATCCTGAACATGTGTGTCAGTCCCAACAACATGCTCCTCAGTAGCAACTGCAGAAGTGTACTCACCACCATCCACCTTAATAGTCAAATGAACTGGGTCTGGGGTTGGTTTTGACTGCCAATGCTCCAACTCCATAGTCACCTCCTTTAACTGAAACTGCAACTTCTGTAGATCTTGCTGTGTGTCCTCTAAAGCCTCAGTAGTCACTATGAGCTCCTGGGAAAGCTCACTCACCTCCTCTTCACGATCCAAGAGTGCCTCATAGGCTGTACTCCCCCACTCAACCAAGTGATTACGGTCGGCTACCAATCGTAAGTAATCCTGCTTCAAAATCCGGACAGCTTCATGCAAGGCATGAATCTCTGCCAAAGAAAAGTAACCACCTCTGGACTCATCTGTCATAGAAGTACTCCAACCAGTAACAGCCAACAATTGACGAGCAGTACCAAAATGCTCACAAGCGATAGTAATGTCTTGCTTACTAACTTTCAATTGACTAGTCACGTGATGGCTCTGGCTGAACTGTCTTCTACAAGCCTCTTTTGGCGCTCTGTCTAAAGGAGTATCCTCAAGGTCACTGGTTTCTAGAGTATTATCATCCATATCCCGTGAATCATTTCCACAACTCATATCATCATCCAAAGTGTCAAAAACTATAGTACCGCTGTCTAACTCTTCTGTACCCAAAGAAACTATCAAGGAAGCTGAATCTTCCAAACTATCCACAGCATCCTCCTGGATGTCATCAAGGCCAGTATGATCCTGGGACTTACCCGTACACACTGCCACATATGTAAAATCTTCAACACCTTCCAGCAAGAATGGTCGTCTGGATATATGAACCAAACCCAACAACGGTGTATAAAAACTAATACCAATATCGGATGAACTGCAAGCACAAGGAAAAACAACACCATGTATTCTGCTAATCAAATCCATGATAGTACTCAAACAATCATGGTTACCATAAAGTGCCAAAGATCTCTGGTTGACTGAATCCCAAATGCTGCTGAAACATTCCCGAATCCATATACAAGAAACAACTGGTAACTCAAGCAAACTCCTTACCAGAGTAATGTGACCAATACCAACTAACTTCACATACCTGTCTGTCATTGCCCTTATATCCTGGATGTGAATGCAAGATGAATGTGTAACATTATCAGCAACCTCATATGACCTGTCTTCTGCCAAAAATTGAGTGCATGATGAACTTAAGCTCAGTTCCATGTCGTGCTCATACCCACGTTTCTTCCCGTCCTGTAATGCCAAGGGAATATTTACCTGAGAATCTTGAGTGTCTTCAAGCTTGCAAGAAAACTTGCCAATTCCCTCCTTCCTTCTCAAGGCATTTGAGTAGTCTCTGACAAGTCTAAGAAGATGGTCACGATCTGATAGAAGATGTAAATAGCTCAACTTCATCGTTCCCATTTCTTCTCTAATCGCCTGTAAGTCAATGCAAGAAGACTTTGTCTGAACTCCCTTATGTCTTCCTTGTAACTGAATCATCTGGATGTGCTCTTCTATCATCTCCTGCATCCTGTCATGATGAGATAAAGAAGCCACAATACTATCTTCGCTTACCTTCAGCTGGCTGGACAAATCATGCGAAGTACTACCAGCTTCTACCTCATGTGACGAAGCATCTATCTGTGCCTGGTACTCTCTGTCAGCAAAATCATAAATGCTCAATGTCTGCTCATTTCCACCAGGTATCTCATCATCATGCACAATGACATCCTCATCATCATCTGAACTCACTTCACTGTAATCATTGCCTGTCGGAACCAAACCACCCTGGTTTCCTGAGATGTTTCCCTTGGGTAACCCGTATACAACTGTCTCAACTTGAGTATCAAGTTGACAGTTACTATCCATTGGTGTAATATCCTTCACCACTTCTTCCTGTGGCTAAACTGAAACCTCTGACTGATTGCACACTTGTTTCTCGAATTCCTCATTAAGGCTCTTAGTAATATCTCCCACTGAGTCAATCAGTGCTTTGCGAGAAGATTTGCCAAATTGAAATCCAGTTGACTTAAACACCTTAGCTGGGTCAGTCAGCCTGTCATTTGTACGGCGGTGCTTAACCAGCAGTTCAGACATATTATGCTTTATTTTCTTGAGTTCATCTCGAACGTCTGAATAGCCCTCCTCTTGTAGAAAGGTGGGGCGAGTAGGCCTATTTGCCGTCCATGATTTGCGCCTAGGAGCACCTTGTGAGCCTGCCGCACTTCTAATATCCGGTGTACCTCTATCTTGAACAACTATCTCCATTAAGGTAGTCAAATCCTGTAGTGACTGAGCTATTCCATGTTGTCCGGTAGTCATGTTTCTGTAAAATTCTCTGGTTGCATCAACTCTGGAGAGTCTCGGAGAACTCTGTGACTGTCTCTCACCCATATCTCTGCCCTAAAGTGTTGTTCTCCCGAAAATAATATCTGAATATGGTTGCATTAAAGATTTTCTACCCAACAGGATGGCAGGAATGCCGCTCTGATACCACTGAAATAACCCTGACAGGTTATTGTTTCTTTTAACACCAAAACTCAATACTTCAAGGGTTTGGTATTTCGTCAAACAGTTAGCAAACAAGCTCTAATACTACTAAATGGTCCTGTCTTGAAGAACTACTAAAATTACACCAAAACTGAGTTACGACAATTTGTCAAACACTTCAATGCCAACTTTATTTGCTAATAAAAATTTGCATAGATTTACAATTGCAAATGTACTTTGCTATAATCTTATTAATTAGGTGAACTTGGCAAAGAGGAGAATCAATATTGAGTCTTCAATTGCTAAGACTGGTCTCCATACATAAGCTTGCATTTCCTCGATCGTCAATAATGGAATACTGATCAGACCTTGCTTCCTGCTCCAGCTACTAGGATTTGCTCACGGAATACCCAACCATCACTATCCAACCAGTGGCCCAATGTTATCTGAACATATCAAATATGCCCTATCTGAACTTGTAGACTGATGTCGCCAATCTGCTACCCCTCTTCTGAGATTGTCGGCTCCTTTAATCATCATGAAGGCTGTTGATGCAAAATCTACCTAAATAATATTCATTAATGTTTGTCCAAACTGTCGCGCAGGCCCGTGCGATTACTGAGTTCCTTTAGACTACCTTGCGTGTACTGTCAGGGGATTTACAAGGTCAAACTCGCAAGTAATGCCGACTATTGACTGTCTTAACCACTAGTCCAAGGTGAATCGCTCTTGTTCGCAATCCGCAGAATGGCGCTCACCTGATATCCAGATCATATCAAATCGTGCAGTCGTCTTAAACTCCCTTCCTGATCGGAATCTCGTTATTATCCTGCGCAATGCCATCAACAATGTGTAAAAACCACACGCAAGAAAGCCCTTCGTTAATGGTTGATAATTTATAAACTTGAACCGCGTGAAAGTCCTTCCTCCAATCTTCCGCTAAGTGTTGATTCCGGCACTAGCGTTTTCACCTTTCAATTTTACCTCCAATGACGAAAGTGCCCTAGAGTAGCAGACTCAGATCAGTAATACACCCGACCACTGATTATAGAGCGAATGTCCCTGGCTTTGGCCGGCAGGTTAATGCAATCGTTGTTCCACCACAAATGATCTTTGCAATTTGCGTACGTCCCAGGTTCGGCCTCTAATGATATATAAAATGCTGGCTAGAAGGAAGGGCTTGGAAATTCGTTCTTTACCTCCAATCTGCTCACACTGCAACTTCCTACATAGAATGCTAATGGAGTCGTCTTAATCCTGAATAATAAACTCCAACTTTACAAAAACCTTAACTTATTTCTCAGAATGATCCTCCAAAATGTTTGGCCTTAAGCCACAAATTCTGCCCTAATGAAATGACTGAATGCCACCTCCAATCTGCAATAATTCGGATGATATTTCATACCCTCAAAATTGCGTACCGATTGAGAGTTATCGTTCTCAATGGCCAACTGTGACAATTGCGAAAAACCCTAGGTTCCACAATGCACCTGTGATTGAATCACAATCTGAAATCAAAGAGAGATACAACTGCTTCTTTTCCAATGGAGCCCCGGGGGTGCCTATTTATTCTTTTCTCCCATCTTCTCCAGAGACTTCTAGAACATTTTTTGATTTTATCTCTTAAGTGACTTTATTAAATATTTTATAATCCAAGTCACTTTATTAAATTAATTAAATATAAAGTTATCTTTTAATATTTATTTATTTGATAACTTTATAAATAATTAACTTAATATCACTTATTTATTTAATTAAAATAATTAATTAGTCGTACTTATAAAATATTCATTATTTTGGACAACCAGATTAATTAAATTAATTAAATCGAACTGTCACCAAAAATGGGGACATGACAAATTTGCTCACTCTATCTATCACCTCCATTCTCTCGGGTTGCTCTGATTGTGCCTCTGTCAACAAGGAAGATGAAATAGTGACCACATCATCTGAACCAACGACATCCAAACGAACTTGGGGTTCAGGCAACTCTATCAACTCTGGCTCTGCTGGTGCAATAGGTTCTAGCATACGATCCTGGGAAGGTATGCCCTCGGGTGAAACGTCTGCCGCGGCCGTGGGAAAAGGAATCTCTATGGTGGTCACCGGTGCAACATTTGTCAGCCGTGGGACACCATCTGCCACTGCTGGTGGGATATTTGCTACTATCCGTGGGACCACATCTACTACTACCAAGAGATTACATACAAATGATAAGGTCATTTACAATGATCCCAAACAGGGTATAAATACTTCCTGCTGAACCTTGCCGAAGGGGTCCATTGGCTACATAACAATACTAATCTACCTGTTGGCTACAAAATCTTTACCGACAACATGAACCCGTCAGCTACACTGTTTCTACCGACAACATATGGCAGAATTACAAAGAAAGGAGAATGAAATGATAGCCAATTTGAGCAAATGCTCTAAATCCAAGCACTATACAAACCACTAACATGTGATAGTCCCACTCCCTTTTAAGAACAGGTAAATTTTGTCATAACATCCTTGAAGGAAAGGTGGATGCAGATGCTATTGATGGTTAGATTTCCAAAATGGAAGAAACCTGTGTAAATAGTTTCTCAGTTTTGAAGAAAATCAAACTTACCTTTCATTGAGTTGTATAAAAAATGACCTACAAACCTACCTTCAACAATGGGATGTCACAATTTCTGGAACCGACACAACCTCCAAGAAGACTAGCCACTTCTATTCTAGCACTAATAGCTCATACTACTTTGGATGTAAGGAGTTAAAAAGTGGTGAACTTAAAGAGAGGCAATGAGCGAGAGTAGACAGATTTTCAATGCAATATCTAAACTTTTTTACAAATAGAATCAATTTGATTACAATATTTACTTTGGCACAGCGTAAGAAATTCAACACTCATAACAATTTACCCCATCAGCACGTAATGCAGTTGAAGAGAAAAATAATAGCTACATCTTGTATTAAATATTTCAAAAAATATACACAGTTACAAGTGTGCCAATGGAATGTAGAAATTTAGCTCCTTTAAAATGAACTCAAAGGTCACTTATTCAGATCTATAAAGGGGATTACACGTAATTTCTTTAAAGCAAGCTACAATTTCAATTCAACAGAAAAGTATGTGAAGTCCCAACCTCCACAAAGTTACAATTTTAAATCAAAATTAATGAAATTAAAGTTTTGATGGGACTTGAAAGTGTTGAAAAATCAAGGCCAAGGACTTTGAAAATGCACTCTGTCAATAGATACTACCCATTTTGAAGCTAGTTCTTATAACACTAGACTCGACTCAAAGTCAAACCCCATGATCAACAACTGTGGAAAGCCAGGCCGCTAACCAAGGAGGAATCAAGGAAGCTGAACTTCAATGATGATATGGTGATTCCCACTTAGAATGATTTCATCAAGGCTATCAAGGAAGATTCTTTTAGAAGGGCATAAATGAAAAAAAATTACATTTATAGCAACTATTATGATAAAAGGGCCAATCATGCAAGAATATGTCAATAACTTCCATGCACCATCTACACAAATCAACATCAAATACTCCTCTAAGAAGCACCATGTTCTTAAGTATTGTGACGACCTCCATAGTTGCATTGAGATAACTATTCTGTTTCTGAATATCAAAACCTTAGGAAGAGCAAACCATTGTGCAACGAGGATTGAAAAAGATATTTAGGCCCATAGGCAAGAAAGACTCTTTTGCAGGTGTCAATATAAAGGGATAACACTGGGTTGGTGAAAAAGCAACAAAGCAAGAATGCTCCACCATAAAAACGTTAAAAAATAAAACAAAACAAAACACAAAAAACATGTAGTGTAAGCCTCACAAGAGCCCATGTCATGACCAGAAGGATTATACTTCCAGCAACATACTTCTAGTGAAGTCGCAAGAGTTGGAGCAGTCTACATGATTACCTCAAGATCAATCTTAATAAAGAAATAGATAGCAAATCATTGAAGCAAATCTGCATGCCATCATCATTAAAGAAAAGGTTCTTCCAATAAAGGATGTGGAATGGCTATCCCACTGATAGATGTGGGTAAATGGGAAGGCACTGCATTTCTTATCAGAGAAAGTGTGAGTTAAAAGAACTTGCCATGTTGAAGCAATATGTTGAGCCCATAGATGCAAAATAAGACAACTTATCATGACATCAATAAGTTTTCGCAAGCGATAAACTGCCACATTTTATCACCAATAAATCTGGAATAAGTGGTTTGTTTATTGGTCATGACTACATACTTATTCAAATGTCAAAACAAATTCCCATTTTGCATTTTGTGACTTGTGTTTTGCTGCTTGGTGGAAAAATTGGGGTGGAAATGTCTCAAATTTGCAAAGAGTTGTCATCCAAATCTTATGCCAACCTTGTCATTCATCTAGTTGTGGGTGCAACTAGAGCTTGTTCGAGGCCATCCATACAAAGAAGATAAGTTAGCACATAACCATCTCAATGATATTGCCTTTGTGCAATATAACATTTGGATGAACACAAGGTACACCACATGCTCCACTTGATTTGAATGGCATAGATCCTTATTGTGATTGGACATCACAAGAGAAACCTTCACAATTTATAGAGGATGAGATCTACGATTTGGAGAGGTAGCCTATGGACGAGGGTGGATTTGAAGTGGCATTGGATAACATTGAGGAGGATGACAAGGTTGAGGATAATGAACAGTCATTACCAAATCCAACACCCTTCACATCTAGGATGAAGGTCAAGTCATAACTAGTTCTGTAGAGGAAGGAGGGCACAACTACAACGGACTTCTAGGACTAGACCCCCTACCACTCCTGTACTTTTTACTAGATCTTATAGAAGGGAAGGAAGAAGATGTAGACTATTTTGATATTGTACTTTATTTGCTTATATTTTTACAAAGACAAGTTGTTATTTTAAGTTTGCTTCAAACTATCAAGCTACTAGCCATCAACATTCCACATGGGGATGCCATTTTGTACCCCATTTGTGTTTAAAAATATATAGACTCAGTTTGTTTCTTTTGTTTACTCACTTATTGACTCATTAGATGCATCTTATTAATTTTGCAAAAAAGTGCATTTCTAATTAAATTTAAGAATTTTTTTAAGTTGCCATTTTTTTTGGCCCTTGCCGATAATGATATTTTCAACTATGGTTGAACTTGTAGACAAACCCTAAGCAATATTCATATGCCATCAAATAGGTGAGTCAAATTAAAGACGTCTAGGCTAGTCAACAATGGTATCTATCCTATTCTATCAAACCCATCAAAGATGAGTTGTATTGTTAGGATAAGGTCTTGTACACTTCGCAAGTGGTTTGTTTTGCTATTGTGTGTGTGGTGAACCTAAGGGGACCTTGAGGTATGTGCATCAATAGGAGTTAACGTTCTTGGGACCACTTTATATTTTGCACGTAACATAGGTATATTTATATGTAATTTGTAGAATCGCATTTATTTAATATTGGGAGAATTTATTTAATAACGTACCAAATATTAAATGAGAGATCAATGGTATTGTTGTTTACATGGTTTTACTTAACCACTTGGTTGATATGTTTGTGAGCTTATAAGGTTGGCTGGGTGAGTGGGCTACCATAGTATGAGTTTTTCTAAGGAGTGCATGTGCAAAGCATGGCATCACATCTGTGCATTCATGTTTGAACAGATGGGTGATGCATTGAAGAGGAATTTAAGACATGAAAAAAGGTAGAGGTTGTTGGCTGAAAGGTTACAACTTCTAACTATTGATCTTCAGGATATCAATATAACAACATAATGTAGATTGGTTTCTTACAGGTGCCAATTTATTTTTTTCATGTCTCAGGTTGCCATTATCCACAAAGATAGAGTATACTCTACAAATTAACAAGCACACTTTAACAAACTTGGAGGCTCTAGGACTAGACACCCACTTTGCTACTGCAAAGATTTATTTATAGCAAGAGAATGACCAAAAGAAAAGGTAAAAGGGATTCTGACTTAGAATATTGGGTAAACTAGTTAACCTAAAGGAGGTATATCAGCCATAAAGCACTGACATCAACCTTTCTTGTACAAATATTTCCTTTTGATAAAGACAATTTTAATCATTATAGATGTGATATTCATCATTGCTTCCCAATGAGATGGATGTTGGTGATGGGATGTGAGGTGTTAGTTCACCATGATCAAAAATTTCTTCTCAACTAAATCAATGGTCTCCATCTGGCATGCATTTGAAACTTATGATGGATACTCCAATCTTGGAGATTATTATCACAATGTAGTTGTGGCGAAAAGAAAGATTCCCATTTTACTCTTAAGTACTAATCCTAGAAATAGTTTCTCTAGTAACTAATGCTCAGGACTCACCTAGTCAGGTGCAACATATTTAAAGAGGTCTAAGACCTGGCTAGAAATTGGAGAAGAACAATTAAGTAACCATGTGAAAAAGGGCCTTCAGATGATATCTAATAATAACAAATACTGATGATTAGTATTTACTCTCAAGAAAAAGAATTCTCCAATGGTGTTGCTGAGTATGATGGGATTAGAGATGCATCCCATATGTGAAAGTGCTTCTATTGTAGAAGAAGCATGACCTTGGTTCTTCTTATTTACACCTCTTAGAAGGAAAGTACGTAGAGTGATCAAGTTTAATGTCTTTAAGTTGACATTTGTCATATCCGCCCTCCTTAAGTTGTTTCTCAGTGAGATTAACCTACAAATATTTCTTAATAAAAACTATTAAATTAATTAAAATAATTAATATTTAAGGATTCCATTAAATTATGCTGCCTAACGCTCTGGGAGGATCCCTTGTGTTCTGGAGAACTGTCCTTGGTTATTCTTCCATCTTCCTTGAAACTATTATTCAAGTCAAGCTTCATAACCCTTTGGGAGGACCCCCTGTGTTCTACAGAATGACCCCTGATTAGTTAGGCATCTTCCTTAAAAGGTATCCCTTAAGGTCTACGGAAATTACCTATCAAATCCCCTAAATTTCCCTTGAATGGGATCACTTTATTGATATGAATTGATACCTTATACCTTATTCTATTTTGTAATGATTCTAATCTAAATTATCTTTAATTTCATAATCATAAGCTCTTCTTGTTTGTTTCTTATTTAATGGTTATTTATAAAAATCACAACCCTTCATAATCATAGTCCTTTTGAAAAGTTACAACACTTCATAATTACAACATTTCAAAGAGTCACAACTATTCATAATAACAACCTTTTTGAAGAGTTGCGTCCCTTCATCATTTAAAGCTTTTGAAAAAGTCCCTTCCTTATTTTCTTCTCGTTCTTTTCCTCTTCCATTGATCCCTCTTTAATTCTTATCTTCTCTTTCACTCCTATCTTCTCCTATCTTGGCAGTTCTTATTTACACCTCTTAGAAGGAAATTACGTAGTGTTCAAAGTTTAATGTCTTTAAGTAGACATTTGCAATATCCCCCCTCCTTATGTTGTTTCTCAATGAGATTAACCTACAAATATTTGTTAGTAAAAACTATTAAATTTAATTATAACAATTAATATTTAGATATTTATTTGCTTCTACATAATCCTTAAGTATTCCTTTAAATCAAACTCCCTAATCCTCTGGGAGGATCCCTTGTGTTTTAGAGAACGGTCCTCAGTTATTCTTCCATCTTCCCTTAAGCTATTATTCAAGTCAAGCTTCATAACCCTCTGGGAGGACCCCCTATGTTCTGCAGAACGACCCTTGATTAGTTAGGCATCTTCCTTGAAAGGTATCCCTTAAGGTCTGTAGGACTTTCCTATCAAATCCCCTAAATTTCTCTTGAACAGGATCATACTTTATTGATATTGATATGAATTGATAACATATATCTTATTCTATTTTAGAATGATTCTAATCTAAATTATCTTTTATTCCATAATCATAAACTCTTCTTATTTGTTTCTTATTTAATGGTAATTTATAAATCTTGTTTTATTTTTCATCTGTCCTAAAGTCTCACAACCCTTCATAATCATAATCCTTTTGAAAAGTCACAACACTTCATAATTACAACATTTCAAAGAGTCACGACTATTCATAATAACAACCTTTTTGAAGAGTCATGTCCCTTCATTATTTTCTTCTCATTCTTTTCCTCTTCCATAAATCCCTTTTTAACTCCTATCTCCTCCTCTTCTCCTTTTCTCTTTCAAATGAACTCTCCACCCTTGCATATCTTAATTTGAAAGAATCACATCTTTTTATTACATATCTCTTGACTTTTCATTAGATTCAGTTAATTTATATTAGTCTATATTATATTATTTATTTACTTATTTATTTTATGTTTATTATCATTTATTATTAAATCCTATATAGAAAGGTAACATATTTTTTACAAAATTCTCTCTTATAGTTAATTTTATTTACTTATTCATTCAATGTATTCTTATTCTTATTTAATTATTTTAAATCTTATTTTATTGATAATAGCTTTATATATATGTTATTATTTATAAATTTTACTCTTTCTTATTTTTGAATTTTAATATTATCGTCGATAGATATTGTGTAGCCAACCGGTTGATGTCGTCGATAAATATTGTGTAGCCAACAGGTAGATTACCATTGTTATGTAGCCGACAGACCCCTTCGGGAAGGTTTGGCGAGAAGTATATGTACCCCATCCAAGATCATTGTAATCATCATTGGAAGCATTATGTAATCTCTTGGGCATATGCAAATAATAAAAGGAGTACTATTGTTTTTGTTCATTGTCTATATGCATTAATCTATTTACCCCATGCAGTAAACATTTGGCATCGTTGCCTAATGGACCTGGAACGAAGGCAGAGAAATGAAGACTAATGCCAAATCAGCTTAACAAGGATAGGAATAAGATAAAGGGAAAAGATGGAATACGCACCGCACAAGAAAATTTAATTTTGGCACAACAAGCTGAGCGCAGATGGAGGTTTTAGCAGATTGTCGAAGGACACCGAAGCATCGAAGAATTGTTGGAAGAGACTCAACAGGGGTTGGATTTGGTGGAAGAAGCAAGGGAGGAATTTCTGAACCTGTACACGCCAAGGGAAGAGAATTCAGACAGAAGGGAATTAACTCACACAACTCGGAGTGCCGAGGGAGCACGAGTGTGGAGTGAACTCTTCGTCCGCAATACACTTCCGAAAAGGACAACTCTTTAACGAAGACCCTTCTTCACCAAAGAACGCAATTGTTGGAAATAAGACGACTGTCCAAAACAGCGCCGATCTTGGAGTGCAAAGCGTTGGGGTGGGAGTGCAGAGCGCCGATGTGGGAGTGCAAAACGCTGGTGTGGGAGTGCAAAGCATCAATGTCAGAGTCCAGAACAGCCCCGGTGTTGCAGTGTCGAACAGCGTCTGTACAAAAAAACAAAATCGAAGAATAATGGCAGGACCAAAGGAGAAGTTGCCAAAGTTTGATGGTGATGGAATGACTGATTCAATTAGACACTGTAAGACATGCGAAACAATTTGGACGGCGAATGGCATAACTGACACAGATGAATGGGTGCGACAATTTCCAACAACCCTAAGGGGTGTATCAGTTGATTGGTTTGCCAACGCGGATTCTCAGAAATTAACTACATGGGCAAACGTTAAAAAGGAGTTTATCACAAGTTTCAACTGTTAAATTGTAGCAGAGATCTACACCACAAAGCAAAGGAAAAATGAAACCGTTCGTATATATGCTAGAAAGCTAAAAGAATTAATAAATAAAATGGAAAGTAAGCCGGCAGATGGGCTGAAGAAGAGATGGTTCATTGAAGGACTACGGCCAGAGTTGAGGAAGAAAATGAAAATTGTGCCGCCATCATCATACATCGAAGCATACAATCGGGTGATGGACTTAGAGAGTGAATAGAAAACAAAAAAGAAGAAGAAAAGTAACCCATCCGACTCAAATGACGCGTCTTCCGAAGAATATAGCAGTGATGAAAAGGGCAGTAAGAAGATCCCAGCTCTTCAGAAGGATATGATTAGAATGATGAAGGAATTCAAGAATATGCAGAAAGAGACAAAGGGAAACGAGCTGTGGTGCACAGAATGTAAGACAGAAGGACACACAAAAGGATCCTGTCTGAAGAGCCAGTTTTGTGAGATCTGCCAAATTATGGGACATTCCTTAAAAGAATGCCCCTTCAATATGAAAACAAGAGGACCTCAAGAAATACTTCTAACATAGGAGGCTTTTGCATCAAGAGGGAGCGGAAACACCAGCAACGAGGGTGCCACGTCGGGAGGGTACAGAAATAATAGAAGAGGACAGAATAACAATACCAACAGTAATGCCAACAATGATAATGGGGGTTGCAGCAGAATTCAGTATGATGCGAACGACCGACCAATGGTTCAATGCTGAGCATGCAATTTGTGGGGCCATTTTGCACGAAACTATACATCAGCGAATACACCAAAGTTGTTATGCCGATGGTGTGGTCCTGGAGATCATGAAGATGCTAAGTGCCCGAAATTAGAAGTCAATTTGATCACCATCGGGACAGACGAAGAGGAGGTTCTAGCAATCACACGGAAACAAGCAAAACTGTACCTCGACCTGATGGAAGAAAAGAAGAGATTGGAGGAAGCACGAACAGAAATTGAGAAAGCGATATAGGCAGAGAAAGCACACTTGAGGGACACCACAAGTACCTCAACAAGGAACTGTGAAGAACAGAACATCGTACGACAGATACTACAAACTGAGGTACCCGTCAAAATAAATGATCTGCTGCTCACAATGCCTCAGCTCCAATCGGCACTCACAAACATCGCTCCAACTACTAAATTACTAGGAGAACAAGGAAACGAGAAGGAAAGTAGAGAAAGTGCAGAGGACCCAATGCTACTAGCCCTTACATCCGGATGGCATCCGACAGTCGTCGAGATGGGAATTTTGGGAACTGTTCTGAGAAACACAATTGTGAACGAAGGGTCCGTCATGAATGTTTTACCAGAGGATACCTGGAAGAGGTTGGGACAGTTGACGTTGTGGCCACCTACATTCTAGTTGCTAGCAATGGACCAACATGGCATTAAACCTCTCAACGTTCTGATGGCACAACCAATGACGATTGGAACACAACCATTCCTACTCGACTTCGTTGTCATCCCGCTGAAAAGGAGAGGATACGATGTCATTCTGGGCCATAGATAGCTCGTGCAAGCAAAGGTCAAGCATGACTGGAAGAAGAATACACTATCATTGGAAAGCAAACGACAGAAATTCATCATTGATTTACACATGCAAATGGTGGGCGGAGAAGTTCTGTCATCAGATTCCAAAGAAGAGGATGAAGGGAAGTAGCGAATGGAACTAGATCAGAAAGGAGTCTTACAGTTGGAAGGAGGATCAACAGATGATGATCTGGACTCGGTGAACGACCTTTTCCACTGGCAGATGGAGAACTATGAGCTATTCCAGAGCTGCAACATACTAACAATAGAGGAAGGACACAATGAAGACGAATTTCCAAAAGAATTCAGGGAAATAAAAGAGGGAGACGCACCACTAGATGAAACACCTGCACATGTATTCGGTGAAGGGAAGAAGATAAAATATGATGAAGCCATGGCACAAACCATGAATTTGGGAGATGAGGCAGAACCAAAAAACATACTGGTGGGGGATAACTGGGATCCAGTACTAAAAGTAGCAGCATTTAAAATATTCCTAGAATACAAAGATGTATTTGCCTAGACACATAAGGATTTGAAAGGAGTTCCGCCGGAGCTGTGTGTTCACCGCATTCCGCTCATCGAAGGAGTAGTGCCTGTATGGAAGCGGCCTTACAGGATGAATAAGAACTACACAGCGTGGGTTACAGAAGAAATTAACAGGATGCTGGAGGTTGGTATTGTTTTTAAGGTTCAAACCAGTGAATGGGTGTCGCCCATACTCATATCCCTGAAGAAGGATACCACCCAAATCAGGATATGTGTCAACTTCAGGTGTCTCAATGCAATAACGATCAAGGACACCTTCCCGATACCATTCACAAACAGTATATTGGAGGAGGTAGCCGGAAACGAGATTTATTCATTTATGAATGGGTTCTCGAGATATAATCAAATTTGCATAGCAGAAGAGGACAAGCTAAAAACACATTTGTGGTAGAAGACGAGGTGTATGCATACAACAGGATGCCATTCGGCCTGTGCAATGCATCGGTGACGTTCCAAAGAATCATACTGCACATATTCGACAAAATGTCCGCCGAAAATTTCAAAGCATTCTTGGATGACTGGTCTGTATTTAGCACCGAAGACAAACATCTGGCGACGTTAGGCAAATGCATGGAAAGATGTCGAAGGGCGTGATTAGCCTTAAATCCAAAGAAATGCAAATTCATGATTCCGCAAGGAAGATTGTTGGGGCATATAGTTTGTGAGGGATTGAAAACAAATCCAAACAAAGTTAGAGTCATAATGGAAATATAGCCATCCACAAATGTAATGGAGGTAAAGTCATTCCTTGGACACATAGGCTATTATAGAAGATTCATCAAAAACTTTGCCAAATTATCATACCCACTAGACAGGTTAACATGCATAGGGGAACCATTCAAATGGGACAAAGAACAGGATGAGTCATTTGAACGGTTGAAAGTACAGTTGGCTACAACACCTATATTGGTGTACCTAGATTGGAACAAAGAATTTCATGTTCACGTGGATGCATCCAAGTATGCAATCGGAGCAACTTTAGCGTAGACAAGTAGCCACGGGTTGGATCACTCGATATATTTTGCCAGTCAACTACTATCTAAGACAGAGAAAAATTACAGTACAACGGAGCGGAAGGCATTAGAAATGGTCTACGCAGTGCAGAAGTTCCAAAATTACTTGTTGGCGACGCCATTCGTGTTCTCTGTAGACCATTAGGCTCTATTGTACCTGGTGAATAAACCTATCATCCAAGGAAGAATTAGCCGGTGGCTACTTTTGCTAGGGATTCACCTTCAAAATCATTGTACAGGCCGAGAAAAAACATGTCAGCACAGACCATCTGTCGCGAATTAAAACAGGTGACCTAGCGGATAGCAGCGTAAATGATGATTTTCCTGATGCATAGTTATTTCAAATTGCAGTACTCCCAAAATGGTACATGAGTATTGGGGAGTACCTATCCACGGGACAGCCATCAAGGGAGATGCCAGAGAATGAAAGACGAAAATTGGTATTAAGGAGCCGCACATTTCAATTGATTAATGGATTACTGTACAAAATGGCGTTGGATCACATCCTGCGACAGTGTGTGTTGGAGGAAATACCAAAAGTATTGAAGGAAGCGCATGAGGGACCAGCAAGAGGACATATGGGACCTGATATCACAACGCGAAAAATATTGCTGGCAGGACTGTGGTGGCCAACAGTGTACAACGACGCGCGTGAATGGGTCGTTGGGTGTGACTTCATGTTACTTAACCCCTCACACGCGCAAGAACTCTTTGAAAGATGGGGATTGGATTTCATCGGACCTCTGAAGGTGAGCAAAACTAGAAGGTTCTGATACATTGTCATAGCAACAGAGTATTTAACCAAGTGGGTGGAGACACGTGCACTACCAGATAACTCGGCAGTAAGCACAACGAGATTTATTTATGAGCAAATTATTACCAGGTATGGGATTCCATTACAGTTGACAAGTGATAAGGGAGGACACTTTGTTAACCATGTTATCCGACTGCTCACTATTGAATTTAAGATCTATCATTCATTATCGAGCCCATACTACTCGAGAGTAAACGGACAGGCTGAGGCTACAAACAAGATCCTGGTAGTAATCATCTACAAGTCATGTGCAGTTGAAGGTGAAGACTGGGAGGAAAAACTACCCTCTGCCCTTCAGGCATACTGCATGGCGTACAAGGTGACAACGGTACACACACTATTCCAATTGATGTTCGGACAAGAGGCAATGGTACCAACAGAATTCATGATACCGAGCCTGAGGATCGCGCTGGAAAATAAGTTAGGCGACATGGAAAGCCTAAGGGAAAGGTCGAGGAGAAGCGGCTATTGGCATAGTGAGCCACGAAGGTGACACAGAATTGGCAAAAGGCATGGCATGACAAACACCTGGAACTGAACAAGTTCCAACCAGAACAGCTCGTGTTGAAGTATGATGGACGGAACGAAATCAAACCAGGAAAGTTTAAAGTCAAATGGGTTGGGTCATACCAAATACGGGAAGTAGACGACGATGGAGCAATAAAGTTGTGGACATTAGACGGACAAGAAATACCAGAGGTAGTCAATGGTTCAAAACTAAAGATGTACCATGTCAGAAAGACCCCCTCGGCATCGGAGAATGACGTAACCCGAAGGGAGAATTGATTAGGTAAAAAATTAAAAGTAAAAAAAAATTGTACAAAAAAAAAAGGTATGTCCCACGGACACTGCCCGCGGACACTGAGTGTCTCGCAGTCACGTGGCCGCAGACACAGGTCCGCGGAAGGTTGTTAGCCGACTGGATGGTTCTGGCGGTATTTTGTATTCTGTAGCCGACGGTCCGGCGATGTTTCTGTAGCCGATGGTCCGGCGGTGTTCCTGTAGCCGACGGTCCGGTGATGTTTCTGTAGCCGACGGTCCGGTGGTGTTTATTCTGTAGCCGACGGTCCGGCAGTGTTTCGGTATTCCGTAGCCGACGGTCCGGCAGTGTTTCGGTATTCCGTAGCCGACGGTCCGGCGGTAAATAGTTTGTAACGAATAGAATAATTGTGGCCGACGGACTCCTTCGGGAAGGTTCGGCAGTAGTATTTATATCCTGTCTGGGATCATTGTAAATCATCATTCATCTACTATTGCGAATATAATTCTGCTATTATTGTTTGTATGTGTTGACTTCTTTACCTGTACGGTAAACATTTGGCGTTGTTGCCTTATGAATCTAGAAGGTGGGAGGAATGAAGATTAATGCCAAATCAACTTAACAAGGATCGGAATAAGGCGAAGGGAAAAGATGGAATCCGTATTGCGCAAGAGAATTTAATTTTAGCACAGCAAGCCGAACGCCGACGAAGATTCCAGAGGATTGCCGACGGAAATCGAAGTGCGGAGGAATTGTTGGAGGAGACTCGGCAGCGGGTGGAATTGGTGGAAGAAGCACAGGAGGAGTTCTTGAATTTGTGTTCGTCGAGAGAAGAAAATTCAGACGGGAGAGCATCAACTCGCACGGCTCGCAGTGCCGATGGAGCACGAGCGTTGAGTGACCTCTTTGTCCAGGATAGACTTCCGCGGGAAACAATTTCGGAGGATCCTTCGTCTTCACCAAGGTTTGCAGCTATCGACACCTCCGGTGTGGGAGACCAGTTCGTCGGTGTGGGAATACAGACTGTCGGTGTGGGAGTGCTAACTGCCGGTGTAGGAGTGCAGACCTCCAGAGTTATGGCAGGATCCAAAGAAAAATTACCAAAATTTGAAGGCGATGGTACAGCCGACCCCCTCTGACATTGTAAGACATGTGAGACGATCTGGCGGGCAAATGGAATCACAGATGCCGACGAATGGGCCAGGCAATTTTCGGCAACCCTACGGGGTGTCGCGATTGATTGGTTTTCGGATATGGATCCGCAGAAGCTGAATACATGGGATAACATTAAAAAGGAGTTCTTGGCGGAATTTAAACTTTTGCGGGATGATAATGAAATCGTAGCGAAAATTTTCAATACCAAGCAGGGGAAGCACGAAACTGTCCGCGTCTATGCCAGAAGATTAAAAGACTTAGTAAACAAAATGGAAAGCAAGCCAGCGGACGGATTGCCAAAAAGATGGTTTGTGGATGACCTACGCTCGAAGTTGCGGAGAAAAATGAAAATCGTGCCACCGTCATCATATGCCGATGCTTATAACAGAGCACTGGACCTTGAAAGTGCGCAGAAGACAAAGAAGAAGAAAACTAGCTCCTCTGACTCTGATGATGATGAATCTGCTGGAGATGATAGCAGCGACGACAAAGGTAGTAGCAAAAAGGTTCGTGCCTTACAGAAGGATATGGTTCGAATGATGAAGGAATTTAAAAATATGCAGAAAGAGCCAAAAGGTAGTGAATTATGGTGCACGAAATGTAAGACCGACAGTCATACTAAAGGATCGTGTCCGAAGAACCAATTCTGTGACCTCTGTCAGATCATGGGCCATTCAACAAAGGACTGTCCCTTTAACATGAAGACAAGAGGATCTCCGCAGGTGTTTCTCACACAGGAGGCTTTCCCGTCGGGTAGTAGCGGAAACACGAATACTGCCGGTGCTACATCTGGAGGATACAGGAATAATAGCAGAGGGCAAAATAACAACAATGCAACCAATAACAATAATAATGGGAGCCGAAGTCGAACTCAGTATGATGCAAACGGACGGCCGATCGTTCAATGCCGGGCATGTAATTTGTGGGGTCATTTTGCGCGGGATTGTACAGCGGCACACACACCTAAATTATTATGCAGATGGTGCGGACCCGGCGATCACGAAGATTCCAAGTGTCCAAAGGCTGGAGTAAACTTGATCACTGTCGGCACGGATGTAGAGGAGGTTTTGGCAATTACACGAAGGCAAGCGGAGGAAAAGAGAAAAGTGGGGGAAGTGCAGGCGGACATTGCAAAGGCATCGTCGATGGAAACATCTCAGTTGAAGGACATCACCGACACCTTGGCAAAGAACTTCGCAGAACAAAGCATTGTACGGCAGATCTTACAAACGGAGATACCGGTCAAGATAAGTGACCTTCTCACAATGCCCCAGTTACGGACGGCTATTCTGAATCATACACCATTTTCAAAAGCACCGGAGGACACAGGAAGGAATAGTAGGGAAGTAATGACAACAGACCCAATGCTGCTGGCACTCACCTCCGGATGGCATCAGGTGGTTGTTGAGATGGGGATTTTGGGAAATGTTTTGACAGAGACAATTGTTGACGGAGGGTCCAACGTGAATGTCTTACCGGAGGATACTTGGAAGAAGTTGGGAAAGCCGACGCTGTGGCCACCTGCATTTCAGTTGCTCACGGCAAACCAACATGGAATCAAACCGTTGGGAATTCTGAAAGTGCAACCGGTAACAATTGGTACGCAACCATTTTTGTTGGATTTTGTGGTCATTCCATTAAAAAGAAAAGGCTATGATGCTATTCTGGGACGGGATTGGTTGGTGCAAGAAAAAGTAAAATATGATTGGAAACGCAATACCCTATCAATGGAGCGCGGAGGAAAAAGATTCATAATTGACCTGCACACGCAAATGGTTGGCGAGGAGGCAGCATTTTCAGATTCTGACAGTGAAGGCGAAAGTGATGACAAAGGAAAGAGGAGAATGGAACCGGATGAAGGAGTATTGAGACTTGACGGAGGATCGAATGACGACGACCTGGACTCGGTAAATGGCCTTTACCACTGGCAGATAGAAGACTACGAACTCTTTCCGAGTTGTAATATGCTAAGGGTCGACGAAGATGAGAAAAAGGAGGAAAACGAATGTCCGGAGGAATGCAGGGAAGTGGAAGAAGGAAAAGCTGCCATGGCTGAAGCTGAGGGGAAGAACATACAGTCTGAACACAGAAAAACGAAAAATCCCTCTATCCGGTACATGGTGAATGGACCGCGCGGAAAGAAAAGGTTACACCGCAGCATAAAATTAGTGGAAGGGCACCGACAACAAGGAAATAATCCAGTTGCGCGACGACCGCAGGCACAGTGGGTGATGGGGTTGGCACAGAACAAATGTAAGGCGTACGACAGTCAAAATGAAATCAAAGTGGAAAAGTTTAAGGGCAGTTGGGTTGGACCATATCAGATTCAGAAGGTCGGCAACAATGGAGCGATCAGATTATCAACTCTGGACAGGCAGAAGGTACCTCCGGCAGTCAACAGATCCAAATTCAAAATATATGGTGCTAGGAAGACTCCATTGCGGTCACAAGATGGCCAGCTGACTCCGTCGTTGTTGCAGAAAGGCAACGCTTAGAGGCAAAATGGAGGTACCTCTGTTATTTGATTTCTTTTAAGAGAAATTTTTTTTTAAAAAAAAAATTTGAAATTTTTTTGAAAAAGGCCCGCGGGACTTTTGTCCGCGGGCAGAAAAAGAGGGGCCGCGGACAGACAAACCCGCGGGCTGAAAAGTCCCGCGGGCAACTGTTGTCCGTGGGCAGACAAAGCCCCACGGGCAAGGAACCGGAGGTCCCCGCGGACAGTCTGTCCGCGAGTTATTAAAAGCCCTGCGGGCAGATGTCCGCGGGCTTAACATTTTATAAACCCTCGCTCAGTTAGCAGCGGGTAGAAAAAGAAAGACCGCAGGTGAAGACGGAAAAGCCGCGGGGAGAACAGCAAGGCCGCAGGGAGAACAGGAAGGCCACGGGCGACGAAGTTGTGGTTGCGTCTGGCGGAGTTTTTTAAATTGCCGCGAAGTGGTTTCTAGCGGAACTTTGCCATCGTCCAACCAGAGGGTTGCTGTTGCGGGTCATTGCCATGGGAAGAACTGATCTATAGCAGCGGTGCAGGTTTCAATTCATGATTTGCCTTATGCTCATTCGTGGAGGCTGTTTTCATCTCTTGCTGATTGTGAGCATGGTAGCAAACATTATTTTCCGGCGGAGAGTGCTTGTAATGAACGGAAGATACTTATTTACCAAAAAAAAAAAAAAAAAAAAAAAAGACGACAGAATCAAGTTGTTCAGAATGAGTGACAGATGATGCCAAAGGAAAAGGGACGCATCCGTGGTTGCCAGAAAGAGTGCAAAAAATGAAAATGACAAAAATGCCCCAGGACCCCGCAAGGGCGCTGCCCCTCGACCCCGTCGGGGGCGTTGCCCCCTGGACCCCCAGTCGTGGCGGATATCAGTCGTGGGAGTCTGACCAGTTGAGAAGAGTTGAAATTGCTATAGGCATGGATTTTCTTTGTACCAGAGGCAGTGGGAGCAGGTGTTGGTTGTAAAGCTGTCTTGGTGGATGCGTAGAGAGCTTGGGAGGAGCTGATCATCCAGTTGGAGGCAGTGCAGCGACACTTGGCTTAAGGTACCGAGGAATTGAAAACAAAGAAAGCAGCACATGTGGCTATCAAGGTCAGGTTGAGGAGACAGTATTGTGTTAGCAGAGGCTACAGATGTAACGGGATGAATGTGGAAGTGATGTGACAGAAGCAGATTTCTCTTGTTGTAGTCACTCTGTTAATGTATTTTGTTTGTTAATTTGTCTCAGATATTTTGTCAGTCGTCAGGAGACGACTTTTCTTTTTGGGGGGGATGGTGTTAGCCGACTGGATGGTTCCGGCAGTATTTTGTATTCTGTAGCCGACGGTCCGGCGATGTTTCTGTAGCCGACGGTGTTCCTGTAGCCGACGGTCCGACAGTGTTTATTCTGTAGCCGACGGTCCGGCGGTGTTTCGGTATTCCGTAGCCGACGGTCCGGCAGTAAATAGTTTGTAACGAATAGAATAATTGTGGCCGACGGACTCCTTCGGGAAGGTTCAGCAGTAGTATTTATATCCCGTCTGGGATCATTGTAAATCATCATTCATCTACTATTGCGAATATAATTCTGCTATTCTGCTATTATTGTCTGTATGTGTTGACTTCTTTACCTGTACGGTAAACAAAGGTGACCCGTGGGTTACCTTTATATCCCCCTGCGGCATAACTTTATTTCTCCCACGGATGGTATTATATCCTCGCGGATGCCAATTTGTTGTTGTTCTAACCTTCCGTGGGTGTCACTGTGCAAGATAATTTTTATCTCGAGTCCATTTATACCCTGTCGTGCGGTTATGTTCCTCATTCGGCTACGTTGGAGCGGTGGTTATGGTTTTCGGTGAGAGTTTGGAGTTCCTGTTTCATGTGAGATCTTTCACGGCTTTTGTTCTAACCTTCGACAAACTGCGTTTCAATTAAAGAGGGAGGTGTCTTGCATCTTCATAGCTTCACTTGTTTTAAATATTTGTGGGGGTACAAAAGCAGGCATCGTGCAGACTCCTTTCCTATACCGTGGGAGAAAACGAAGTATTAAGGAAGGGATATTTTCGGGAAGTTTCGGACAGCTAAGGGCACATTGTTAGAATTTTGCCGTGGAAGACAAAAGCGACAAAAGGAGAAACCCTACATTATAAAGGTCAAGTAAGAAGCCGTTATTATGGAATCCGTAGGGAAACAGAAGCAATGGAAGAACCAGCTAAAGACAAGTATGGAAAAGAATGCCAAAGTCTTGGCTTCTAGAATCCGAGTTGCAGGGCCATTAGCATTCACCAGTAAGAAGCAAAAAGTAAGGGCTGAACTCTCACACCTTATGGTTCAGTTTGAAGGACTCAATGACAGCGAGTGTCGGAAATGGTGGCAGGAAACTCTGGACACAGAGGTAATTAAACAAATTTTGGTACCAGCACAAGAGCATTGGGCCATACAGCTTCTAGTATTCTCCATTCAATTGTTTGAATCGGTTTTGCAAACCATGATAGAATCATACAATAGGCATAGCAGAAACAGTACATTTTTGTGCAAGAAGCACCACATGAGAGTTTCTTTCAAACCGAAGGATTTCACTAGGGTTTTTGGTATCCCGGGCCAAGGAGGACGGAAAGTGGAAATCAAGAACCACAAGCTGTCATAGGAATGAAAAGAATATTGGGTGAAATTAGTAGGCCGCAATCTTACGCGAGAAGAAATGGAATCAGTGGTCAAGGGTGCCAAATGTAGAGGGCTTCGGCGAGATTTTATTCAGGAGGGCCATTGGAGATGCATCATGGATGTCATCAAAAGCAAGTTGACAAGAGCAAGTCGGGCTTCGGATATAGCTTTGCCATAGATTGTATTCATGAATGACATCATGAATGGCATAGTGTATGATTGGGCCATGGTCCTCGCCGACAGGATGGAGTTCATGACACTCCAGCACCAGACATTCTTTATGCCGCACCATGCCATTGGCTTGTTTCTGAAGGCAGCCCTCAATCAGATACCACTTGATATTTTGAGGTTCCACCGAGGGGAAAGTTGGTGCCAGGGGAGCCTCCAATATTCTATTGGAGACATTTGGACACAAGTGGAACAGCAACTGGGCAAAAGAAGGTATTCCAAGGATTGGAGGCATACGGAGACACGGACAGCGGGCGGGAGGACACTTCAGAGACCAGCATGGCCGAGTCCGAGGAAGAGAGTACTTCTGTGGAAGTTGGCAGCGACCCAGTAGTTAGCGAGTCCACATTCTTCACCCTACCTCAGTTGCCAACTTTGGCACACTTGACCACCACCACTTCACTCATTCCTCCATTTGGTCAATGTCATGCACCGGTATAGTGGCCGATGTTGTCCCATGGGCGATGGCAGATGTTGTTGCACCAATGGCCACTACAAATGTTTTCCCGATGGCCATGGCGGATGTTGTTTCTCCTAAGGCCACGATCGAGGGCATGCCTTGCCAGGGTTGTTCGCCAGACCCCGTTGCACCAGCAGAACTAGCCCTAGAGTTGGTAGAGTCGCCAGCACCAGAGCCTGAACCTCAGGTTCGTTTAGATGTGATTGGCTCAGATGCTGTGGTCACTATTTTGTCCTCCTTGTTGGCAGAGGCATAGTCAGTACAGCTAGCACAGCAAGATGACAGCATCGAGCCAGCACAGACAGAGTAGCCTGAGAAGATGGAGGTGATGGACAGAGCGAGCGCATTTCTACTGCAACAATTCTAACTCATTCCTACAGAGGTGGGTCCGTCCATTCAATCCCCAAGGCATGGAGGGGTCTCCCTAGGACCAGCTACCATATCGGAGCCATAGGAGATGGCAGTTCCACAGTCCGAGGACACGCCCAGGGAGGAGGAGGCGGCACCAGATGTAGACATGGTTACCACAGGAGTGGTAGAGACGGGTAGTGATGGGGAATGGACCATGGACGATGTAGCAAAGGAGGATTATGGGTCAGATGAGGACAGATGCAGGGACTACCTCAGAGCCATGCGGGTTGCACTGAAGAAAGGACACACCATTACATTACAGGCTTTGACTCGTCGAAAAGAGTTGCATTTGGTTCGGGCTTATATCCAGGGGGTTTGTCTTGGGCAGTTCCGCTCGTGCTCTGAGGACAAGGGATGGCTAGCAGTTGAGAAACCTGAGATGTTGGCTGATTGGGCCACCAAGCCTTAGTTGGGGTCGTGCACCACTCCGATGGAAAAGCTAGTGCACAAGATAGTGGGGTTGTATAAAGAAGTCTATTATGCTCGCAGGCGTGCAGAGATGGACAGGGCAGCAGACAAGGTCACAACTGAGAGGTCTCTGATAGCAGAGAGGGAAGCTAGAGAAAAGTTAAATGCAGACTTGGCCAGCCAACAAGCAGTGTGGGCAGCTGAGCATGTAGCACTTTTGCGGGATAAGATAGCGGCTGAGCAGGAATTGCAATTAGCTAAGGCCCAGGCTATGGACGCAGCGCTTCTTTTGAAGGAAGCGGCAGAGGTTAATACGCGGACTTAGAAGGATTTGCACATTCAAACAAATCAAGTGTATGAATTGCGCAGGCAACAGCATCCTTTAGGATCACAACCTCCTCTAGTATATATTCTTTCTATATTGTATATTGTTGTCTCTTATTTTGTTAGTTCTGAAATCGCCAGGGAAAGACTTTTTTTGGGGGGGGGGGGGGGATGATGTTGTCGGTAGATATTGTGTAGCCGATAGGTAGATTAGCATTGTTATGTAGCCGACGAACCCCTTCAGAAAGGTTCGGCGGGAAGTATATGTACCCCATCCAAGATCATTGTAATCATCATTGGAAGCATTATGTAATCTCTTGGACATATGTGAATAATAAAAGGAGTACTGCTGTTCTTGTTCATTGTCTGTATGCATTAATCTATTTACCCCATGCTGTAAACAAATATATAATTTTGTTATCATTATTTATTTAATAATATTTTATTATCAAACTAATATTAAAATTATATCTTGAAACAGGGGCATGACAACATTAAATTCTGTATTGATTACAAATACTGGATTGTTAAAAGAGGTAACAAGATTTTGCATGAATAATCCAGGAGTTTCTCTCTAATGTCCCTTTTTGGAAATCTTGGAATATCAGGAAAATTACTTCAATTCCTAACACTAACACAATCTAAACTTTGCAATTAAACTATGTAATGGAGTAGTACACGAACAATATCACCTTGCTATTTCTGATTAAATCAATAATATATATGGAAAAAGGGAATTGTTTTGTGTGTGTCTTTGCTAAATGATATTATCTTCTTCTGATATGTCCAAAGAATTATGCTATATTGTCTACTAGCAGTTCATATTATATCAATATGGAATATGCCACAGAGTATGACTTCTTCTCACATATAGTGTCAGAGGATTTGCTGCCTCTGATATGAATATATATAATCATGGACAATGATATGTTGCAGTCTGATATTGAGATATGTATATGCGATAGATAGGATATTGCTTGCAGCAAGATATATTGCTGTCTGATAGAACAATATGGATATACAGGGTAGAGATATTGCCTTAGGTGATTGGTTGCAGTTTTTGATCTACACTTCTATGCTTACAGCAATGGTGCTGTCTCTGATCTCTCTGTATGCTTCTGCAACTGATTGTACCAAAGAAGGCAATTACCCACATGAGCAAGATCCAAAACTGGAGATATAAGGGTAAAAGGTTTCAATGATGCCTTGAATGAATGGTAGGAATGAATTCTTATATCTGTGTTTGGGATGAGGAGATGGATGAGATGTGTTTCAGGCCTTATGGTACTTGCACCATTACCAATAATTATAATCACTGCATGTACCATAATCAATGCATCCACCTGATGACAACTAGATTATCAACGTGACCTACATTAAGGTTAATCTCCACTTATAATTGCTGATCATTTTGTTGACATCATACCCTTTAATAATGACTAATAATCATACCACTTCGTTGTCCCACGCCATCAATTATCTCATGAACAACTTGTCTTCAGAATGCTGCCTTAGTCCAGATTGGATGCGATCAACACACTCGACTGTTTATAATTGCTAATGTCCTTGTGTCTATTCATAATATCATTAATTTGTATATACTGTCAACAGCCCAATGTTAATTCTCTATTGATAAAGATGCTTAATTGTTTAGCATGTCCATTATCTTTCAAATAACAATCGGCCTCCTTCCTTAATCGTTATTATCTAAGCTGTCAATGATGATGAGATGACGATGCAGATGCGGATATGGATGCCGTTGTGGATGCAAGAATTGGATGCGCGGATGCACGATTTTTATTTTTTGTTTATTTTGACTGCATCTATATATTTATACATTATAATATATATATGCAAAGAAAGCCTTCTACAAAACAATGTATGGTGAATACAACTTGCGAGAGATATCAAGACTATATCCAATGTTGGTATCCCACTATGAATAGCACAATATTTGACAGAGGCAGCAGTTGCCAATGTTGGTAGAATACTAGAAAACATAATCACCTATATAAAATTTCAATAAGAGCGTGACACAGGCATCACCACTGATTAGACTAGAAAAGGTTTCAATAGAAATTACTGATTGCAGAAAACAGAAGAAATCTAGAAGTGAGATTTAAATCAGTAGCCAAAGTTTTGTATCAAACAGAAACCACAACATCAATGCACCAGTAAACATACCAAATAAATAGTTATCTCTTCAGACAATAAATAGAAGGCATAAGATATTTATGTTGAAGGCCTCATATACTATCAGACAGCCAAATCATCTATATTGTTCTCAGAGAAGAGTAAGCCAAATTATGAGTAAGTGAAAAAGCTATACTGATCTTGCACCCAGATGCACCCAAGAAACACATTGTAGGCTTGTGGATGCTTGGAGAGGCACTGCAAGCACCTCCTTAAGCATCCACAAGCCCGGAATGAGCTTCCTATGTGCATTCAGCATAACCCAAAAGCCTCCACGCATCTGCTTCAGCATACGACTGCTTGAATAGAGAATCGTTATCTATGGTTATTATGGCAAATTACTATCGTTTCTGACCATATTGGTTTGAATATTGAACTATGGTTGATACAATCAATGGGATATCTTTAACCAATGATATTAGGTACTTTGAAATGTTGTACCCTTGATGCCCAATAACGTTCCTCTTGATTTATTATATTCATCGATGCTTGACAATTATATCATTGCTTAGACTTTTCCTGTATTGGCAGTCAATATTGATGTCATTCATTATCGATCTATTAATCCTTGTAATGTTGTAATGTTAGAAAGTAAAGTCTACAACCACAATTGAGAGAGCGAGGGGGGGGAGGGAGAGGAGGGCTGAATCAGTTGTGTGCCAAATATAACTTCAATCCAACTTATTAAATACAACTTCAATAACTAGTAAAAATGACAAAATGATTTATTAATTGAGGAAACCATCAAAGGGAAAACCCCAATGGGGATGGAACCCACAACATGATGTACTAATATAAATGTTCCTTGTGAAAGGATGTGACCCTATTAGGAGTCAATTACAATACAATCAGTACATTTGTCTCTGTTAGGAGACTTTGAATCCCTTTCAGAAGATTCTAGCCCTGTTAGGAGCAATAAGGAAGACAACTGAACCCACTGTCCAAATTGCTACAGCACTGCTATACAAAAAGATCTTCAAGATAACAAATCCAAGTAGTGAACTGAACAAATCTGCAACTCAATTGCCAATATAATTCCTTTGAAGGTCTCAAACCCACATCAACATAACTCTCTACTCTGCTCTGATCAAACTCGCATCCTCAGTATCCAAACATCACAATTACACAATGTTACACACTTGTGAACCAAGGAAACAATCTTTCCTTTATACTTTGTCCTAACAACTAATTAGGTTGACCTTTTGAGCTTCCCCAATGTACGATTAATTACATAGGATGTCATTAAGATATTACATTAAGTTCCCACATGCTACAATACACTTTACAACTTCCAAAATAATTCCCAATACAAGAGTCGGCCTGACAGTGAACATATCACACGTTACACTTCAGCGACCTTCCCAGAATGATCTCTAGCATTTGCTAACACGAACATATCATTACGAACATGTCTTCAAACCACGAACTAAGCTTGCTCACCTTAATTCCTCCTCGCTCATCAAATACAATCAAAATATCAGCAACCTATTTCCTACACGCTGGCTTGTCACCAGTCTTCACCAAATCAATTGTAACTCGTCCACTCCTTCATACAAACATACATGAACATAGATGTAGTATCTAAACACATCCCTGAACATGAATCTAAGCGCATAGCCTATCCTATCATAGCCCAACTTGGTTGACAATCCAACCTCTGCGATATACAAAATCTATGTTTGTCATATACCCAAACATATATATGTTGACATCACTAACAAACTTGTAGTCAGTGTAACACATAGACATGCTATCCAAGTGCCTACCACTTAACAAACTCCCTTTAATCCTAACAATCTCCCCCTTTGGCATTGATGGCAACATAAGATGAAAAACCATGAATGCCACATGCCAACAGTTTTCCCAAAAGTCAAGCATCATCTAAATGTAATTTTTTGAACACTACCCCATTGACATCAATCCTTATATTGCCTCTTCTTCCTTTAAATGCTCTCCCCCATAGACATATATGAGTTTTTCATGTGCTATTCTCCCCCATTGACATTCCACGACAAAGGTGTCAATCTTCCAATCTAAGAATCTAAAGTGCTGTCATTATTATACCTCAATCAAATTGAAAATGATACCAAGTGCCAACAGACACCCTTATGCTGAAACATAACACAAGAGTTCTTGAATAACTCTACCCAAATCAACTACTCCCCCATTGAAGAAGCATCAATCATCCAGTCCAAAATAAATGGTGCTCTTATTGTATTGGACTGATGCAATCCTTGCATCAATTATTCTAAATCAAGTGGGGACATTACCCTAAGCATACCTCTAAGGTACTCAAAATTGTCATTAGCCAATGGTTTAGTTAAGATGTCTATTATCTGTTCTTTTGTACTAACTACTCCAATCTAATTTCCTTTTATGCTACCCTTCTCTCTCAAAAAATAATCCTTAATAGAAATATGTTTTGTCTGAGTGTAAAACTCGATTCTTTAACATGCTTATTGTACTGGTGTTATCACAATGAATAATACTAGGTTCTGGAAACTCAATACCTATATCTTTCAACATTTTCTTCATCCATATGATCTGATTACAATTGTTTGTTGCTGCCACATATTCTTCTTCTGCTGAAGATTGTGAAATACAATCTTGTTTCTTGCTTAGCCAAGAAACCAATCTTCCTCCTAAGAAGAATGCACCAACACTTGTGCTCTTTCTATAATCAACATTGCCTGCCCAATCTGCATCAATGTATGCACATAAAGTGAAATCATGTGATCTATCATACCATAATCCAAAATCTGATGTTCCTTTCAAATATCTGAATATCCTCTTTATTGTTGCTAAATGTGTTTGATGCAGGTGCATCATGTTGGATCCTATCATATTTCCCTTCATTTTTTTGGCATTTTGGTCATTAGGTGATTGCATTTAGGTGGGATATGCATTGGTGATCATTTCATGTTAAGTTCTTATCATTTGACAAGTTTTTGCATCATTTGTGCATAGTTTGATCATTGGTCAATTGAAGTCAAGGTTGGTAAACGGGTAATCAAAGACACATTTTGGTTGTTTGTGATACAATGTAGTCACTGGCATGTCTTTAAGTGAATTGGATGTGTTGGTAGGGGTCTTGCATTGGTTTTCTCATAAGTTGTCAAAAATTGCAAAATTGCAAAAAATGCTGCAAAAATTGATAGAATGTGAAGAGTAATTTTAGATTTTCAGGAATTTGGTGAACATGAGAAGGTGGGAAGTCATCTCCCACGATGTTTTAAGGATGTTGGCAAAAATTTTGAAGTTTTTGATGAAGTTTTGGCAAGATTTTTGTGTGCAAATTCATGACTGAGATAACTGGTAAGAACATTTTAACTTGCAATTCTTTGAACACTAGCACTAGTTAATGGTTTATGTTGTCGATAAAATCTATATTGTAGCTGACGGGTAGAATTGTATCCGAACAGGCGTGTGACGGTTGAGTCACCCCTTTGGGAAGGTATATGTACACCATTCGAAATGGACTTTGTAATCATCATTGTAATTAATCATATTGAATATTGTAGTATCTTCTGTATACATGCGAATAATAAAAGGAATACTTATGTGTTACATGTTCTTGTCTATTGTCTGCATGCATTAATAAACCATTTAACCTGTACGGTAAACATTTGGTGCCGTTGCCTATAAGGACCGAGTGCGATGAATGCTGAACACATTGAATAAAGATAGAAATAAGAATCCAGAAGATGACAACATAAGTGTGGCACGAGAAATATCAAACCGCACATAGCAAAGCGACCTAAGGCATAGACTCCAACAACTCATCGAAGGTATAGCAATGGTATCATAGGAGGTGACCACAGTACCACAAGAGCACTAACGACGGAGTGCAATCGCCAAGTCAATCAAGGGAGAGGCTGATAGAAGAAGCTCGAGAAAGGCGAAGGGTGATCGAAGGAACAAAAGAAGCATTGGCAAACTAGTGTACGCCAAGGGGGAATCCAAACGGAAGGGGAAGGACCAACACGGCTCAGAGTGTCGAAGGAACACAAGCTTGGGGTGAACTCTTCGTCTCTGATACACTTGATGAGCAAATATAATTTGGTCAAAACAACCAAGTCCTTGAGGAAGCCTTCACGCCACGCAAGAACGTAGGTGTTCATAATGCGGGTGTTTAGAGCGGTACAGAAGTACAGAACAACGTGGGTACCGATAGTAGCACACAACAAAAGAAAGAAAGGGTACCGATGGCTAGTCCAAAGGAAAAGTTACCAAAGTTCGACAAGGATGGCACGGCTGACCCAATCAAACACTACAAAACTTGCGAAACGATTTGGACAGCAAATGGAGAAAACGACCAGGATGAATGGGCAAGGCAATTTCCAACCACCTTATGAGGTGTAGCAATCGATTGGTTTTTTGACACCGATCCAACAAAGCTAATCACATGGGAAAACATAAAGAAGGAATTCATTACAGAGTTTCAACTACTACGAGACGACAACAAGATAGTAGTAGAAATCTACAACACAAAACAAGGAAGAAATGAAACAGTTTGTGTCTATGTTAGAAAACTAAAAGAATTAGTAAATAAATGGAAAGTAAGCCAACAAACGGGCTGAAAAAGAGATGATTCATAGAAGGACTGCGCCCGGAATTAAAAAAGAAAATGAAGATTCTACCGCCATTGTCATACACTAAAGTATACAATCGAGCGATGGACTTAGAGAGTGAACAAAAAACAAAGAAAAAGAAGAAAAGCAGATCATCCAACTCGGATGAATCCTCTTCTGAGGATAGCAGTAGTGATGAAAAGGGCAGTAAGAAGGTTCGAGACCTCCAAAAGGGTACGATTAGGATGATGAAAGATTTTAAGAATATGCAAAAAAGGAATAGCCAGACCAAAGAAAAAGAGCTATGGTGCATAGAATGCAAAACAGAAAGTCACACTAACGGATCCTGTCTGAAGAATCAGTTCTGTGATATCTGCCAAATTGCAAGACATTCCGCAAAGGAATGCCCGTTCAATATGAAAACAAGAGGGCATCAACAAGTGCTCCTAACACAGGAAGCATCCACGTCAGGAGGGAACAAAAACACAAACAATGATGGTGCCACCTTGGGTGGGTACAGAAACAACAGAAGGGGACAAAACAACAACACCAACAACAACAATAATAATAATGGGGGTCACAGTCGGATTCAGTATGATGCGAACGGCTGATCGATGGTTCAATGTCAGGCATGCAACTTGTGGGGCCACTTTGCACGAATCTGTACAACAATGAACACACCGCAGTTGTTATGCAGATGGTGTGGTCTTGGAGACCATTAAGATGCCAAGTGCCCAAAATAAAAATCAAAAGTGAATTTGATCAGCATCAAATCGAGAACGGACGAAGAGGAAGTCTTGGCAATTACATGTAAACAAGCAAAGTTGTACCTAGACCCGATGGAAGAAAAGAAGAGACTATAAGCACGGGCAAAAATTGAGAAGGGGATGCAGACAGAGAAATCATAGACGGAGAAGAGGGCCAGTGTGGGTACCTCAATGAGGAACTACATAGAACAAAACATCATAAGGCGGATATTACAAACTAAAGTCTTAGTAAAATTAAATGATCAATCCTCACAATGCCCCAACTACGAACGACACTCACAAACATGGCTTCGACTGCTAAACTACCAAAAGAACCTAGGAAGGAGAAGGGAAGTGGAACAAGCGCAACAGACCCAATGTTGCTAGCCCTCACATCAGGAAGGCATCCGACGGTTGTAGAAATGAGTATATTGGGAATGATCCTCTCAGACACAATTGTGGACGGAGGTTCAAGGGTAAATGTCCTACTAGAAGATATCCAGAAGAAGTTGGGATAGCCGATGTTGTAGCCACCCACGTTCCAATTGCTAACTGCAAATCAACATGGCATTAAGCCTCTAGGGATCCTAATGGCACAACCAGTAACAATTGGAACACAGTCGTTCCTGCTCGACTTTGTAGTCATCCCACTAAAAAGAAGGGGATATGACGCCATTCTTGAATGAGGGTGGCTCATACAAGCAAAGGTTAAACATGAGTAGAAGAAGAATACACTATCAATGGAGAGCAAAGGACAGAGATTTATTATTGATTTACACACACAAATGGTGGGAGAAGTCTGATCGTCTAATTCAGAAGGAGAGGATGAAGGTACAAAGCAAATGGAACCAGACGAAGGAGTGTTGAGATTAGGAGGGTTGAATGATGACGACCTAGACTCGATGAACAACCTATTCCACTGGCAAATGGAGGATTATGAGCTCTTTCCGAACTACAACATGTTAAGGGTCGAAGAAGGTAAGAAAGGACAGGAAAATGAATGTCCGAAGGAATACAGAGAAGCAAAATAAGGCAAGGCTGTTATGATTAAAGCTGAAGAAAAGAACATACTGTATGGCCAATACAAGAGAAACATACCATATGAACCTAGAAAAATGAAAGATTCCACCGTATGGTACACGGTGAACGGATTGCGCAGAAAGAAAATATTACACTGCATCACGGATTTAGTAGAAAGGTGCCTACAACAAGGAAAACACTTCGTACAGCCTCCACAGGAAACAAAGAGGGAGGGCTTAATAAAAACTGCAGCAGTACGAAGTGAAGGTTCTCAAATCAAGAATACAGTTATTGACAGCAAAAAGTGGCCGCCGACGGAATTCATGGTATGGGCCACGAAGGTTACACAGAACAGGCTAAAGGCACGGCACGACAAGCACTTGAAGTTGAATAGATTTCAATTGGGACTAGTGTTGAAGTATAATGGGTGTAACGAGATCAAACCAAGCAAATTTAAAATAAAGTGGGTCGGGCCATATAAAATCGGCAAAGTGGGTGATAACAAAGAAATCAAACTATGGACGCTAGACGGAAAGGAAGTGGTCGACGTAGTGAATGGGTTGAAGTTGAAAATCTACCAAAAAAGAAATAATGCACCTCCTTTGCAGACGAACAACTAAGGGATAGTATAAAAATAATAAATATTAATGTATATATGTAAATAGGTGTAAATAAGAATTAAAAATTTCATAGTTGGCAGAAGCAAGAATGCACATAAAGCAACGAAAAAAGCATGGTATGGTCATTATTAGTCACCATATGGGAAAAGAGACAAAAGTAGCATTGTAGCCGTACGATGAACACAGAGAAAAGAAATAGCGTTGTATGACCAATAGATAAAGGCTAACCGTACAGTGAACAATTTCTAAAAACAATCCATTGCCATATCATACCGTACGGCGTTCATGTAAGGAGGAAGAAATGTACGGGCTTATGACTCGACATGCAATTCTGTCATGTCCCCTTTCTAGTGACATAACTCTAACAGGGAATTTGCCTATCATCGACTCTCGTAGGCAAATGATTTTGGAAAGAGAGTCATTTTATTTCCAGATGATATCATTTTTGCTCTCGGAGAATAACAATTCAGTAAGTGGGGGCCTACTTGTTCTAATATTAAATTAAGGTTGTACTTTAACTTTATAAAGTTATTTATTTAATTTTGTAAAGTTTAATAATAAAAGTACATTATTAAAAATAGTTCCGGAAACTTCCAGTATCTTCTCAACAAAGTGAACAAATAGAGGACATGAGGTACCCTTTTAGACAAGCGATTTGTGGATTTGATTTCTATTCCATTTGGAGCGATTTGTAGCCATTGGTCTGCAAATTCTCAGACTATCTTTGGGAACGATAACTCCCATTGATAAGCAATTTTGAGGGTGTGAGATATCGTCCGAATTATTGCAGCCTAGGAAGTGGCACCATAGCCATTTCATTGGAGCAAAGTTTGTGGCTTAAGGCCGGATTTTCGTGGAGTTTGACAGAGAGAAAGGGAGTTAATCAGAGACAAATTGGAGGGTTCGAAGGGAGCTGAGAACCCCTGTGATTATAGATCAAGATCAAGCAAACCGCCTGATATTTTCCGCGTCCAGACAGCCCAACCCGCGCCAGCAAGGAAATCAGTGTGTTTGAGGCTCACGTAGTCATCCGATTGCTTGGGTCTTGATTCATTAAGCCATTACATTCTGCAACAGGACCGCACAGCCGTCGGATTCAGAGAAGTGCATATCGCATTGGTTCAGAGTATTTGTACAGGACTCGTCGAAGGTTGAGGATAACAGACAACGCGACCGTCAGGATCATCAACGCCATTCATTGGGAGTTTGGGAAATTAAATCGCAGACCCAGTATAGCTCGCCGCAGGAGATAAAATCAATCTCTGACCCATCCGCAACTAGGTTAGCTGGAGCGACTGCAGAACGACTATTATCAGGTTCTTTTCACAGGTGTGATTTGTGAGGTCAGCGCACAAAGAGATATTAGATCTGTGATCTCGTTTCGAGGCTAGTAAATTGAATTCGAGGGCCAGGAAATTTCATTACATTACCTGCGACTGGAGTCACAGAGGGGCGTCTCTGCAAATTTTTTCCTAATCTGCCACCAGTTGTCTAAGGGATCATTTCGCGTTAGGGATGAAGGACATGGAAGAAAAGCTAAATGTATTGCCAATGCAAATTCAGGTTCTTTTAATTGTTTATATTCCGTTTGATGTTCAGTTATTGAATCATTAATGAATATTGCTGGTAGATTTATCTATATCATTTTGTGCATTTCGCTGGAGATAATACAATCTGAAGGTTTCTTGATAAGTAATTGACAATCGTCCCAATCCAGTATTGTTCTTTTTTATGACCCATATAGTAGGGGGTTATTACAAATTCATATTGTACGGTCGTACGGAAAGAGGTAACTGAAATGCAAAACACCATATGGTGTACAACCCATACATAGAATAAAAGCAAGCAAACATCACTAAGACCGTAAGACCATATAGAGAGTACAAATAGAATTGAGACAACAAAGAGCCGGAAGATGATAGCACGATCGCATAGGCAATATAAAAGATAGAAGTGGAACCAAAATCTGTACACCGTACAAACTCCTAGAAGCAGTCATTCCATACGATATAAGAAGACACAAAAGTGGAAGCTGACATACCGTATAGACTTTGAGAACAGGGGATTGAAGCAGGATATACCGTACGCCTAGGAGATTGAAGGAAGAAATCTATAAGAGCCCATACATCTGTACTGCCTAGATGCAAGGGAAATCACCGTACAGTAGGGAGAAGAGTGAACTGTACAGCCTTGAGGAGAACAAAACACTGACTGTACGACCACAAGAAAAAGGAAACTTAGTGTATGGTTGCACCATTGCAAAACTTGACTGTACAGCCGTAAGAGTACGGATGTCATCATATAAAGACATACGACCATAAGGAAGAGGGGGAGGCACCACATGACCGTACTGAAGAGAGAGGCATTGTACAACCGTACGGAAGAGGGAGAGACACCGTACGATAGTAAAGGAAGGGTGATTTTCAAACACCATACAGCTATAAGAGGAAGAATGGCCTCGTATGGACAAAGTGTTTACCATATGGGGTAAATAGTTTAATGCATACAAACAATAGACAAGAGCAGCAGTACTCCTTTTGTTATTCGCATATGCCCAAGAGATTACATAATGATTACAATGATCTCGGATGGCGTACATATACTTCCCGAAGGGGTCCATCAGCTACATAACAATTACCAACTACATGTTAATCTACTCGTCGGCTATTTTATAATTTTACCAACAACATCATCCCCCCCAAAAAGAAAAGTCGTCTCTGGACAACAATTACAAAATATCTGAGAAAGATTAACTAAGCGGGATACATTAACTGACTAACTATAACAAGATAGATATGTTTCCGTCACACCACTTTCACATTCGTTCTATGCCTGCATCAAACTGGTCTCCAAAATATGTTGCATCTACATCCTTTGCTAACATAATACTGTTTCCTTAGCTAACCTTGATAGCTACCCGTGTTGCTTTCTTTGCTTTCAACTCCTGGGTACCCTAAGCCAAGTGTCACTATACTAACTTCAACAGGATGATCAGCTCCTCTCGAGCTCTCTATGCATCCACCAAGACAGCTTCACATCCAACACCTACTCCAAGTGCCTCAAAGTGTATCACCCTCTCAAAAGGCTTGCTCCGTTGATCTTTCCACCTCTGGTACATAGACACTCCATGCCTGCAACAGCACCAAGTCTCATCAACTGGTCATACTTCCCATGACTGATAATTGAAGCAACTAGGGGTCTAAGGGGCAACGCCCCTAGCGGGGTCGAGGGGTAGCACCCTCATGGAGTAAACAGAGCGGGGTCCACCAAGACCAAATTAGCACTCTCAAACCCACACAAAACTGCATGGAACACACCATTTTTGTGAGTTTCTTCCGATTCCATACTCTTTCAGCCAACCGCTTACGTTTTACTACCTTTTATGTGTTTCCCTTCCCTTTGGTATCATACGTTACTCATTCTAAACTGATTCAATCTGTTGTCGTCTTTTTTTTTTTTGCTCCTCTCTTATAACTGCTTCCTTATGCTCAAAAGATGTCTGTAAAACTCAAACCAAAATAGCTCTCCCAAGACGATGACCTCTGCTTGTGCATGCCCGTACGGTTGTACTGTAGCTGTGGTTTGGCAAAATAAATTATATACTTCCCCTTTCCCCTATACTGTACGGTGTTTGAAGTAGTCCAAAATCCTCCTGTAGGCTAATTTCCGTATTGGGGGTCTTCTTCATTCATGTCAAGCTTATCTCTTTGATGCAAATATAAGCCGTACGGGTCTTTTTAGCCACCATATGGCCTTGGTCTGCTTCCGCTTGATTGCCTTCAAAGCATGCCATACAGCCTCTGTGTCCTGCTGAATACATACGGTCTATGCTTTTCCTTCATCGTACGACCATCCCTCTGCTTATCCTTTATGTACCGTACAGGTCCTGTTATCTTCCTACCGTACGGTATCTGGCCTAGCGCTTCACACATTCCACCATGTGGGATTTACTTCAAGGCAAAATTCTATGTCGACTCCTACTTGCCGTATGGTGGTTTCATCGACTTCTCACCTACTCCTAATTTCCGTACGATGCCAACCCATAACAGAAGATGGCCGTATGGTGATTACGTTCTCTGGCTTGCGTTTTTTTTTTGTTTTTGTTTGTCAGGTGGTCTCACTTTACCATACGGGGAAGGCACTTAGAACATCATATGGGGCACATAAAACATCGTATGGTGGGCATTAGCTAGCTGTGATACGGTGACTTTGTTGGTTGTCGTACGGTGACTTTATTAACTTTTTCTTTTTTGTTTCAATTTTTTTCTTTTTTTTCCTCTTTTTTTTTTACGAAGTTTTACTACTCCTCGATATTCGTCGATAGAATAGGTCACGCATGATATATTTTCAACTTGGAACCATTCACCATTTCTGGAATTTCCTGCCCATCCAATGTCCATAGCTTTATTGCTCTGTTATCGCCCACTTCCCGTATTTGGTACGGTCTGACCCATTTGACTCTGAACTTGCCTAGTTTGATTTCGTTCTATCCGTCATACTTTAACACCAACTGTCCTGGTTGGAACTTGTTCAATTTCAAGTGTTTATCATGTCATGCTTTGTTCTATGTCACCTCCGTGGCCCATTGTGCCTGCAGTCGTCGCTCATCAAGTTTATTTAAGTTACACAATCTCTCCCTCAAGTTTTCCATATCGCCCCGTTTATTCTCGACACTCGGTACCATGAATTCCATCGGCTACCACTCCTTGCCATCAATAACTGTATTCTTGATTTTAGAACCTTCACTCCGTACTGCTGAAGTTTTTATTAAGTCCTTCCTCTTTGTTTTCTGTGCAGACTGTACGATGTGTTTTCTTTGCTACCAACACCTTTCTAGTACATTTGTGGTGCGTTGTAACCTTTTCTTTGCGCACTGTCCGTTCACTGTGTTCCGTACAGTGGGATCTTTCCTTTTTTTGGGTTCGTACTGTATGTTCTTCCCTTCAGCTTCAGCCATAACTGCCTTTCCTTCTTTTGCTTCTCTATATTCCTTCGGACATTCATTTTCCTCTTCTTTCTCACCTTCATCAACTCTTAACATATTACAGCTCGGAAAGAACTCGTAATCCTCCATCTGCTGGTGGAAAAGGCCGTTCATCGAATCCAAATCATCGTTCGTCGATCCACCTTCCAACCATAGGACTCCTTCCTCATTGGGTTCCAATCGCTGCTTTTCTTCATCCTCTTCTTTAGAATCAAATCATACAGCTTCTTCGCCCACCATTTGTGTGTAAATCAACAGTGAATCGTCGTCCCCTGCTTTCCATTGATAGTGTATTCTTCTTCCAGTCATGCTTAACCCTTGCTTGTACAAGCCATCCCCAGCCCAAAATGGCATCATATCCTCTCCTCTTCAGCGGGATGACTACTAAATCGAGTAGGAACGGCTAAGTTCCAATAGTCACCAGTTGTGCCATCAGGATTCCCAACGGTTTGATCCCGTGCTGGTCTGCCATGAGCAACTGGAATGTAGGTGGCCACAACGTCAACTGTCCCAACTTCTTCCAGGTATCTTCTGGTAGGACGTTTAGCCCTGAATCTTCTTCCAAAATTGTGTCTGTCAAAACAGTTCCTAGAATTCCCATTTCGATGACCATCGGATGCCATCTGAATGTGAGGGCTAACAACATCGGATCCACTGTCTTGCTTCGCTTTCCTTTTCCCTTCCATCCGCTGCAGTTGCTCCACTTTCCTTCTCCCTTTTGTGTTCTCCTGGTAATTTAGCAGTTGGAGCGATGTTTGTGAGTGCCGATCAGAGTTGAGGCATTGTGAGCAGCAGATCATTTATTTTGACTGGTACTTCAATTTGTAGTATCTGCCGTATGATGTTCTATTCTGGGCAGTTCCTTGTTGAGGTACCAATAGTGTCCTTCCATTGTGATTTCTCTGCCTACGTTGCTTTCTCAATTTCCGCCCACGCTTCTTCCAATCTCTTCTTTTCTTCTGCCGGGTCGGGGTACAATTTTGCTTGTTTCCATGTGATTGCCAGAACCTCCTCTTCGTCTGTCCCGATGGTGATCAAATTCACTCCTGATTTTGGGCACTTGGCATCTTCATGATCTCCTGGACCATACCATCTACATAACAACGTTGGTGCATTTGCCAATGTACAGTTTCAGGCAAAGTGGCCCCACAAATTGCATGCTCAGCATTGAACCATCGGTCGGTCGTTCGCATCGTACTGAATTCGGCTACGACCCCCATTGTTATTGTTGGTATCGTTGTTCTGCCCTCTTCTATTATTTCTGTACCCACTCGAAGTGGCACCATCATTGCTGATGTTTCCACTAGCTCCTGACGCGGAAGCCTCCTATGTCAAGAGCACCTGTTGAGGCCCTCTTGTTTTCATATTGAAGGGGCATTCTTTTAAGGAATGTCCCATAATTTGACAAATCTCACAGAACTGGTTCTCCAAACAAGATCCCTTCATGTGACCTTTTGTCTTACATTTTGTACACCATAACTCGTTTCCCTTCGTCTCTTTTTGCATATTCTTAAATTCCTTCATCATTCGGAGCATATCCTTCTGGAGAGCTCGGACCTTCTTGCTGCCCTTTTCGTCATCACTGTTATCTTCTTCCGAAGACGCGTCATCTGAGTCAGATGAACTACTTTTCTTCTTTTTTGTTTTCTGCTCACTTTCTAAGTTCATCGCCCGATTGTATGCTTCAGTGTATGATGATGGCAGCATGATCTTCATTTTCTTCCTTGACTTTGGGCGTAGTCCTTCAATGAACCATCTCTTTCGCAACCCATCTGCCGGATTACTTTCCATTTTATTTATTAATTCCTTTGGTTTCCTGGCATATACATGGACTGTTTCATTTTTCCCTTGCTTTGTGTTGTATATTTCTGCTACGATCTCATTATCGTCGTGCAGCAATTGAAACTCAGTGATAAAACTCCTTTTTAACATCTGCCCATGTAGTTAATTTTTGGGGATCCGTGTCGGCAAACCAATCAACTGCTACACCCCTTAGGGTTGTTAGAAATTGTCGCACCCATTCATTTGCGTCAATTACATCATTCGCAATCCAAATTGTTTCGCATGTCTTACAGTGTCTAATTGGATCGGTCGTTCCATCACCATCAAATTTTGGCAACTTCTCCTTTGGTCCTGCCATTATTACTTGATTTTTTGTACGGGCGCTGTTCAGTACTGCCCCACCAGCAGCGTTTGGCATTGCAACACCGGCCCTATTCTGCATTCCGACACCAGCACTCTGTATCCTAGCGGTTTGCACTCCGACACTCGCTCTCCGTATCTCGGTCGTTTGCACTCTGACACCGGTGTTGTTTTGGACAATCGTCTTATCAACAGCTACGTTCTTTGGTGAAGAAGGATCGTCATTAAGCAAAGTTGTCCGTTCTGGAAGTGTATCGCAGACGAAGAGTTCACTCCATGCTTGTGCTCCCTCGGCACTCCGAGCCATGTGAGTTAATTCCCTTCCGTCTGGATTCTCTTCCCTCGGCATATATAGGTTCAAAAATTCCTCCCTTGCTTCTTCCACCAAATCCAACCACTGTCGAGTCTCTTCCAACAATTCTGCAGTGCTTCGATGTCCGTCGACAAACTGCTGAAACCTCCATCTGTGTTCGGCCTATTGTGCCAAAATTAAATTTTCTTATGCAATGTGTATTCTATCTTTTCCCTTTATCTTATTTCTATCCTTGTTAAACTGATTTGGTAGTAATCTTCATTTCTCCCTCGTTTCAGGTCCATGGGGCAACGGCGCCAAATGTTTACCGTATGGGGTAAATAGTTTAATGCATACAAACAATAGACAAGAACAACAATACTCCTTTTATTATTCGCATATGCCCAAGAGATTACGCAATGCTTCCAATGATAATTACAATGATCTCGGATGGCATACATATACTTCCCGAAGAACCTTCTCGAAGGGGTCCGTCGACTATATAACAATTACCAAAGGGGTCCGTCGGCTACATAACAATTACCGACTACATGCTAATCTACCCGTCGGCTATTTTATAATTTTAACACAAAGAAGACACTATATAGCAGTAGAGTATGGGTATGATACCAACCATATGACATAGGCATAGTCAGCTATAAAACATAGAAATCTGAGATCACCGTACAAACTCACTTGAAGGGAAGCATATTGCAATACATCAGTAAATACAAAAGGGTGATAGGAGGTTCTTAAAACAAAAATAAAAATGACAACAAATCAAAACAGTCTATAATGAATAACGTATGATACCAAGGGGAAGGGAAAGACATAAATAGGTAGTAAAACATAAGCAGTTGGTAGAAAGTGTGGGATTGGAAGAAAATCAAAAAAATGGTGTGTTCCATGGACTTTTATGTGGGTTTGGAAGTGGTAATTTGGTATTGATGGCGGGGGCGATACCCCCTAGACCCCCAGTCAATTCAGTTATCAATCGTGGGAAGTGTGACCAGTTGATGAGGCCTGGAGCTATTGCAGACATGGAGTGTCTATGTGCCAAATGTGGAGAAAGCACTGGAGCAAACCTTTCGAGAAGGATGCTATGCTTTGAGGCACTCGGAGTAGGCGTTGGACGTAAGGCTGTCTTGGTGGATGCATAGAGAACTCGGGAGGAGTTGATCATCCAATTGGAGGCAGTGGAGCGACACTTGGCTTAACGTACCCAAACGTTGGAAGCAGAGAATGCGACACGAGTGGCTATCATGGTCAAATTGGTTAAGGTGATAGTATTGTGTTAGCAAAGACTACAGATGCAACGTGTTTTTGGAGACCAGTTTGGTGCAAGCACGGGAGGAATGCGAATGTGATGTGACGAAAACAGATCTATCTTGTTATAGTTAATCAGTTAACGTATTCCGTTTTGTTAATCTGTCTCGGATATTTTGTAATTGTCGTCCGAAGATGACTTTTCTTTAAGGGGGATGATGTTGTCGATAAAATTTATATTGTAGCCGACGGGTAGAATTGTATCCGAATGGGCGCATGACAGTTGAGTAACCCCTTTGGGAAGGTATATGTACACCGTCCGGAATGGACTTTGTAATCATCATTGGAATCAATCATATCAAATATTGTAGTATCTTTTGTATACATGCGAATAATAAAAGGAATACTTCTATGTTACATGTTCTTGTCTATTGTTTGCATGCATTAATAAACCGTTTACCTTGTACGGTAAACGTTTACATACGTGGATAAGGTTATTACACTTGTTCTGTGTTCATTAATTGATTAAGGAAGTTTAATTGGGAACTTTCATAGAATTACTTGTGTTTGCTGGCCTGTTTTGACCTCTGACTAGGGTTTTGAATAAAATGGCCTATTCCTCCTAAATTCATTGATGAAAAATTCCAATTCTTTGTCATTTGATGAATAGGCATGTATATTAGGAGGTTCTTTTATCAAATTTCTTGCCACTCAATTTACCTTAGCAAAATGGAGTAATTTGTGGCTAGGCACGTGGATGTGATTAGCCAAATGAATGGAACAAGCTATAACAGCAAAGGGTTTTGGAGGTGTAAGAAGACATTGGAAGGTGGAAGATAGTTGTTTGAATTGTCTTTGAGGTGTTGGCAAAGTCAAATTTTGTAAGTTTCCATTAGGACCCAAAGATTTTGGAAGCCCTAGCTATAAAAATTCAAAACCCTCATTATTTGACCAAATTGGGGCTTTGTGCCTTAGAAACCATTTGGGAATTTGAGAACTTGTAGTCTTGTTCTCCCAAATGGGTATCCAAAACCCTAATTTTTTTGGGTGTTGTTTTGGAAATATTTGAAGTTATTGGACAAAAACTGAGTTTGGAGACCTATTTCTACTAGGTTTGTTTTAGCTCTATCAGCAAGTTATTGATGTGGGTATTGGAATTGAAGCTTGTAACTTGGGATATAGTTGGAGACCATTCAGTAATAATGTCTAATGCCTCTACATTGCTTCTTGGTTGCCTTGTAGTGGTAACTGTGAATAGATCCTATGGTTGGTTGTAATGGTTGAAGGTAAGTAAAGAGTTAAATTGGAGTTAGAATGAGTTTTGAGAGGAGTGGGAGCAAGGGGTTTGAGAGTGTTAGGTGGATTAGAGAGAAGTTCTTCACCTATTACCTTGTGTCCTAACCTTCATTGGAAGCAATTTGGCTTGTGGAACTCACCTAGACCAATTTAGACTTTGTTGAGTCCTAAGTAGCCGAATCAGGTACGGGAACGGGTACATGGGTACGAAATGCAGGTATCGCAGAATTTTTTTTAGGTGTTGGGTATAGGTACAAGTACGTCCACATATATATATATATATATATATATATATATATATGTGGACGTACTTGTACCTATATATATATATATATATATATATATATATATATATATATATATATATATATGTATGTATGTGTGCTGCTAGAAAAAATACCAATATCAAAAACAAATTAAATTTAGAATTTAAATACCAACACATATGCTAGCAGCTAAACAAAACCATTATAAATTTCAGACTTTGAAACATAAGTACTAATTAGCATAAGTATTTAATTTGAAATTCAGTTTTCGATATCAAAAAAGATCGAGCTAGTGTCATGAAATATAGTTATTGTTTGCAATAGAAATAATACTAGAAATCAGTATCACTGATCAGCTCACTAATCGGAACCATATGGGTCATCATCAATAGAAAGATTGTCATCAACATTGACATTAGATGATTGAATCCCACTGGTATTTGCACTAAAAATATGCTGGCTACTTAAATCCTCCATTGGTAAAGCTGGTGCACCAATAGGAAGATCAAAGTCAATAGACTCCGGTTCTACATCCCATAATGTTGCTGCCCCTTCCTTGTACTCATCAGATTTGTGAGTAAGAAGGCGCAAGTTTGAATGCACATAGACTAAATCCTCAGCTTTGCTTGATGCGAACCGATTGCACTTCACTAAATGGATGAAGGAGTATGTACTCCAATTTCGTTCAGCTGAAGATGAACTAGCAACCTAATGAAGCAAAGGAAGATCTCATTGGAGTCTCTAAAATTTAAGTAAATCAAATGTGTTTGTTAATTTCAAAATGACAACCAGATTTAGAGTTTATAGTATATACAAACTTACCTGTGATAGAACTTTGATTGCCAGAATTTGGAGGTTTGGCGATTTGTGGCCATTGAGGTACCACCAAGAGTGAGCATCCTTCCTATACTTGTCACGAATAGCAGCAAGACTATGACCAGTGGATGATACAAAATCAGCGAATTCACTTGTAACTGCATACTCCATTTCAATATCAGGGAAGAGTTTAGCAATAGCTTTCCTAGCCCCTTCACCTACTTCTGCATCACGATATGGTGGCACCCTTGTTGGCAAAGCAAGAATCTCTTCACTATAATATTTGGGACTCAATGAGAAGGCAAGAAGATGGAGTGGGGTGGTCATTTGTTCCATCACTCAACACATATTAATTGCACCTCCTTGAAGAAGGTTTCTTCAGGGTCTTGCTCTTTTGCATTTATCACAAATCTCATATTCTCAATCATTGAGTCTATTCCATCATAAACCTCCCCCAAGCATGGCTTATCCATGTCAATAAAGCGTATCATACCTAGGATGGGCTCTAAGAAACTAAGAAGGTATTCGCACGACTCCACCAAGTTTCACCCAAAATCCTTCTCCTAATATCAATTGCCTTCTCACTATTGGATTGCCTTCATGTGTTCCATTGGTGGCTAATCACCAGACTAGAAAGTGCCTCTCGAACATTCACAAGCCGTCTCAAGACAATTGTATTTAATGCGAATCTAGTCTCAGCAACCTATTTGAAAATTAAAAAACAAGTAATTAAAAATAAAGAATATGTACATATATAGTTTTGCTGAAATAAATAAGATAATAAGTCATAACTAACATAAAACATAAAATTGTAGTATTTGAATTTTGGATTACCTTCAATAGCTCCAGCCGCGAGAATGATCTAAAAATAGCTTGGGAGAAGTGGTGGTTCGTTATGAACATTTGGATATCTTGAGCTTCATCATAAACTTGTTTGATCCAAGCTATTTTAGTACCCAACTTCTGTAGCATGAGGTTGAGTGAATGCACGGCACAAGGTGTCCAAAATATATGTGGGAATTGTTTCTCAACTAACATACCAGCTGCTCTACAGTTCTTTGCATTTTTTGTTACAACTTGGACAACATTTTGAGGGCCTACTTCATTAATGCATTCTATGAGAATGTTAGCAATGAATTGCGCATCCTTTACTTCGCCCTCACAATCAACAACTTTTAGAAACATTGCCCCTTTAGGGGACATTGCAATCACATTAATTAAGGGTTTTTTTTTGCATCCTTCCACCCATCAGAAATAATGGACACCCCTGTTTCCTTCCATGAGGCTTTAATAGGAGCCAATGAAGTTTTTATATGCTTGACCTCCTTTCTCAATAAAGTGGTATGAAACTTCTCATAACCTGGGCCTATGTACCCCTTTGGAGCTTCATTTATTTTTCTTATCATGTCTTGCCAATAGGGTGATCTGACAACATTGAATGATAAACCGTTTGCATAGAGACACCTAGCAATCACTTCATCAACAATATCTCTAGCATCATTATTAAATGCCATCTCCAATGGTCCTCTTGCTCTCTTCGGATTACTAGTCTCATCTTCATTTCTTGTCATAAATGGATGGCTTTCTACAACAATATCAGGAGCAGCACTAGGTGTATGGCTTTGAGATGATGAAGCACGTGACTTCCGTGAGCCCCTTCCTTTGGTCTTCAACAATGGATGCCCATACCTACTTTCAATTCTTGCATCCGCTTCCTCTTGTTCCTTAATATATGCTGCTATTTTAGAAATCGGTATAGGTACCTTATCTTTTCCTGGACAAGCTTTGATTCCCTTTCCAGGAATCGCACACAAATGCCCTTTCACTTGGCTGTACGAACTTGTATACTGCACATCACATCTGAGACATATCCAAATACATGTCCCTCCACCAAGAACATGCTCTAATATGTTCATATGCCTCCATAATGGTGAATCTGGGTCGATAGTAAATGCAGGAGTAGTGTCTGCCATGTTAAATTTGAATAACTGCTAGCACCCTGCAATTCATACAAGAATAACTTTTAAAACAGATAATTTTATTTCAATAGTAAAATAATAAAACTTGAAATAAAAAATATTTAATAAACTTATTTAGCATTTAGTATTTACTAATAGTCTAATAATATATATATATATATATATATATATATATATATATATATATGTTTAAAAAAATATGATTATTTTAGTGTTTACAAACTTGTATATATTTATATAAACATATTTTATAAATACACTAACCTTATCATATTTCTAATATGATAAATATATAATTTAATAAACATATATAGTATAACTGTATATACAACCATATATATATTAATTATTAATACAAACATAACAAATTAAAATAATCCTCTGAAAACGAAATAATAATATTGAAACTATGGTAGTAAAAATTTAAAAAACCCCAAAATAATATTGCATGGTTGACAATGGAGTCGGAGAAACTGTAGATGAATGTCGCCTAGATAATGATCGTGACTCGCGTAGATGAAGATCGCAGACACAGGTCGCAGGTCGCAAGTCGCAGACTGGAGAGTTGTAGATGGTGGTCGCGTTAATGGAGGTCGTCTACGGAAACGCAGGAGAGCTACAAACACCAAAGGCTGTCTGTTTCAAATACGCTCGACAAACACAAACGCACATAGGAGAAAGCAATAACACGGCCGCACAAAGTGAAAATAACAAAAAAAAACCCACACTACGTTATGTTTAACAAGATATTTTAAGGTTTTATCCGCGATCAAAATCAAGGCGTTGACGGGAGTCGACTTGGAGTCGACGTGGAATCACCACGTTAGCATAGAATCGCATAGAAATGAAACGAAACAAAAAACTGATTCCTATTCGTGCCCACAGTCAATTCCCCTTGGTTTCTGATTCCGAATCGACTCGTACTTGGAAACGATGGGCTAGGGGGAGCGATTCGGCTACTTAGGTTGAGTCCCTTGAATCAAACTTACTTGCATCGAATTGGTATCAGAGCGATACCAAGTGATTTGGGTTCAGTTTGTCAGTTTGGCAAAAAACAAGATGCCTCCAAAGGGAGTTAAGTAGTTTGAGAAAGTGGTTCAGTAGATGCAGAAGGGAATTAAAGACAAGTGGGAGGGGAGATGGAAAAAGATGTTGGCCAAGATGAAGGCCAAGAAGGATAGTGATTTAGATAGTGAAGAAGAGGTAGAGATAAAAGAACAAGAACAAGAACAAGAACAAGAACGGGCTCAAGGACTTGTTGACTCAAGGGTTGCTGCTAAAGAAGAGGCTAGACAAGCCTTTCTTGATCCTATCAGGGACTTAAAGAAAAAAAGCTTCAAAGTTGAAGTACATGCTTTTAATGGCAAGATGGACGGTGAAGAGTTGATGATTGCATAACAGCTATGGACAATTACTTCCATTTAAATGATCTGGAAGAAGAAAAGAAGGTCAAGTATGCAAGAACCAAACTTAAGGGTCTTGCCCTCATATGGTGGGACTTCACTCAAAATGAAAGGGAGAGGAATGGTAAGGTCATTACCAAATGGAGCAAAATGATTGCCATGATGGAGGCCAAGTTTATGCCTACAAATTTTGAGGTGCAAATGGTCAGGAAGTTTCATAACCATATGCAGAGGGATCAAGATGTTACCACCTATATTGAGGAGTTCCAGAGGTGGATGCCGTAGTATGCAGAATTACTTAAGGTCAAGTATGCAAGAACCAAACTTAAGGGTGGATGCCATAGTAAATTGACCTACTCCCACTTCAGTAGGTGCAGTTAGGAGTTTCCATGTGTAATGTCCCCATTTTTGCCCGCATTAGAATTTCAAGGATTGGCCTATTATTGTGATCCTTGTAGGCTAATATGGTTGTTAGAGGGTTTTATTAGGGATTGGCACTTTATGATGGGCATAATTTCATATTATAATATTATAATAAAGTGAAAATATTATAATTTCATATTATAATATAATAATAAAGTGAAAATATAAGAATATCTTTTATCCCACACTGGGGAGAATAGTAAGTGAGCTCCCACAAGGAAAGAATAAAGGGGGCATGGGAGGCTCTTTTCTTATCATCTGATTATTGTCATTTGCATTTGATGAGTTTTGTGGAACCAAGGGTTTCAACATTTGCCACTAGAGAATGAAGTTCTTTTGTGTGCCTCATTTGAGTTGGTGAAATACCCAATGAATTTGGTATTGGGAGAACATCATACAGGTGTTCTATTCGAGCATATTGGTGAAAGATCCTTCAAGGTGTTGCAGTTGTTGGAGAAGACAAATCAGTCTTTTTATTGTGTCAAATTTGTGGCCTAGGGCCAGATTCGTGGAGTAAGATTGAAGGAATAAGTTGGATATTGCTACAGCAACTTGCTACAGTATCGTTGCTACAATGTCATTACTACAATGATCTGCTACAGTAATTCGCTACAGTGTCGTTGCTGCTACAAGAACTCACTAAAGTAAAAATCCAAATTCTCTTGAGTAATTTCCAGGTTCCTATCCATTTCATTTTGCATTGCATGGAGGATAGATTTGAATATCTTAGGGCATGTGTAACAATTTAGAAATCATTTGTAATCTGATCTATATTAGAGTTTTACATCAGAATTTGTTGCCCTAATGTCTTATTGATGTAGATGCATATTTTCTCATTTGTAACCAATATTTATATGTTCCCAAAAAATACAAAAACAATTGTTGTTGGTTGTTTGGAGTTTTGCAAGCGTATCAATTAAAGTTTGGCATTTATATATTCCTTGTGTCCAAAGTGTTTGACGAAATGTCAAATGACTGAATTATTAAAGGATTTGGTATTTGTTGAAGTTATAACTAGTTGGGGTTATTATAGTGGTATCAGAGCTTGCTTGCAAAGTGTCTGACAAAATGTCAAATAACTAAATTATAAAGATTCAGTGTTTGATGAAGTTATAACCAGTGTTTGTAGTATGTACAAAGGAGGTGAGAGCATCACTGGAGACGGGCTCTCGTGGCGATTTGCTTCCTTCTACTGGAAGTGAATCTATTTCTTCTTTTCATATAGCTAGTAGAATTGGACAGTTGGCATTGTCACATTTTTAGAGGGATCGGTTGTGGATTGCGAGGGAGCAGATTGATGCTTCCACATATAATTTCTACTGTACTGAGTCATTTATGGAGGATTTTCTTGAGAGCTCTGATTTGTGGGAGATTTCATACAGTATATCTGAGGGTACTCTCATTCGGGGCTCTCGTGCTATACAACGATTGGTGAGGAAGATTGTAGAGACCTTGGCTATAATGCTTCCCAATAGGGATTTTGTGGTTGGGTTTGCTGAGAGGGTTGCCCAAGATCTTGACCGACCAATAGTTCAGGGTCAGATATTGGAGCCATCTTCTGATTCCCAATTTGATGATGATGAGCCCTTGACAAAGATTGGGAATTTTTATTGGCATTAAATTGTGAGGAGTGCTCATCACTTTTCTTTTGACCCACAGGTAGAGGACTTGGTTTTCAATGTTATGGATGGTGACAGAAAGTTTGGTATTCATTATACTCGCAAAGGACGTACTTCTCCACCAAGGGATGGAGATTCTGAGATACAAGGTATTGTGAAATAGTTGGATGTGCTAGTGAATGAGATGAGTCAAAATCACAAATGGATGACCTAACTGATTTTGAATCTGAGATTTAAGTAGAGCATGATATAGTTTTTTCAAAGAGCGAAATGTGATGATATAGTTGTGGCTATAGATTTTCAGGACATTTCTTATGAGACACTGCATGAGTTGGGCACAATTGAGGTGGAACATGATGAGAATTCATGTCAAGTTAAGTCAGTTGATGCATTTGTTTGCATAAGTTCCCCAGACCATGTATTTGATGGCGATGCAGCGATAGTGGGAGTAGGAGCATGCGAGGATACTGTCATATCAGCAGCCACTTCTATCTCGACTAAGCCATCCAACGAGGAGTTTAGCAGTACGCATGCGGTTGTAGATGTGTGCTCTAATGATAGTACACTTATTATTGTTGATGAGGTGAGTGATGTAGTGACAGAGTCATGTTATACTATCAATCAACAAAGTGTTGATGTACTTCATGGACAGTCCTATGTTCGACATGGATGCAACATTGTCTTATGAAAATCCGTTGTTTGAGGTTGATGTTGACCACTCACCTAAGTGGAGTTGGGCTCTATTTTCACCATCTATAAAGGTTTAGTTTTGTGTTGCGGCAGTTGGTAATGTTCCTATGTCCACAGATTTTGACATGGCTACACCTATTGTTGATACAGTTGGCATGAGTGCATTTGGTTCTCCTATAGCTATGTCTCTTCATGGGATTGTTGATCAAGATTCTAGTCCAATATATATTATATGGGTGGGGAGTAAGAAAAAGATATTTCTTGTTGGGTTTTCTTTTGGTGATATTCTAACTCCTATATCATTAGCATAGGTTTTGAGTGCTATTCTACGGATTATATTGTTGGTCATGATGATGTTAGTCGTATGCAGTTGGTTCAATGTTGACAAAGGTGTCACGTATTACTTTATTTGGGATCCAGGTGGAGGTTGGAGTTCACTATGTTGTTGGATTGCTTGAGGGCAATCAATCTCGGGGATGGAGGACTGTAATGTCCCCATTTTTGCCAACATCAAAATTTCAAGGATTAGCCTATTATTGTGATCCTCGTAGGCTAATATGGTGGTTAGAGGGTTTTATTGGGAATTGGCACTTTATGATAGAGCATAATTTCATATTATAATATCATAATAAAGTGAATATTATAACTTCATATTATAATATTATAATAAAGTGAAAATATAAGAATATCTTTTATCTCACATTGGGGAGAAAATTAAGTGAGCTCCCACAAGGAAAGAATAAAGCAGGCATGAGAGGCTCTTTTCTTATTGTCCAATTATTGCCATTTGCATTTGATGAGTTTTGTGGAACCAAGGGTTTCAGCATTTGCCACTAGAGAATGAAGTTCTTTTGTGTGGCTCCATTTGAGCTGGTGAAATACCCAGTAAATTTGGTATTGGGAGAACATCATATAGGTGTTCTATTTGGGCATATTGGTGAAAGATCCTTCAAGGGGCTGTAGTTGCTGGAGAAGACAAATCAGTCTTTTCATTATGTCAAATTTGTGGCCTAGGGCTAGATTCGTGGAGTAAGATTGAAGGAATAAGTTGGATATCGCTACAGTATCATTGCTTCAATAACACTGCTACAGTGTTGTCACTACAGTAATTCGCTGCAGTGTCATTGCTGCTACAGGAACTCACTATAGTAAAAGTCCAAATTCTCATGAGCTGAGCAGTTTCCAGGTTCCTACCCATTTCATTTTGCATTGCATGGAGGATAGATTTGAATATCTTAGGGCATGCATAAAAATTTAGAAATCATTTGTAATCTGATTCATATCAAAGTTTTACATCAAAATTGGTGGCCCTAATGTCTTATTGATGAAGATGCATATTTTCTAATTTGTAAACAATGTTTATATGTTCCAAAAAAACACAAAAACATTTATTGTTGGTTGTTTGGAGTTTTGCAAGCGTATCAATTAAATTTTGGCATTTATATATTCCTTGTATCCAAAGTGTTTGACGAAATATCAAAAACTGAATTATTAAAGAATTTGGTATTGGCTGAAATTATAACTGGTTGGGGTTATTACAATGTTATCAGAGTTTGCTTGCAAAGTGTCTAACGAAATGTCAAACAACTAAATTATAAAGATTTGGTGTTTGACAAAGTTATAACCAGTCGGGATTATTACACCATGGCATTGTCACCTTCTATAGGAAGTTTATAATGGGATTCAGTGGGATATGTGCTCCTATTCTAAATACAATCAAAGGTGGGGTAAAATGTAAGTTTTAATGGACCAAAGAAGCAGATGACAGTTTTCAGTATCTTAAGAATAGGGTAGCAAAACTACCAACTCTTGTTTTACCAAACTTTGATAAGGTGTTTAAGGTTGAGTCTGATGCTAGCAATCAAGCTATTGGAGCAATCTTGATTCAAGAAGGGCACCCTATAGCCTTTTTCTCAAAAAAGTCAAATGATGTCAACCAAATTTATACTACATATGACCCTAAATTGCATGCAATGGTGCATCCATTGAGAAAGTGGAAGCACTACCTTATGCCCAGGAATTTGTAGTGTTCACAGATAACCATGCTTCGAGTTTCCTCAATAGGCAGGAAAAATTGAATCATGGACATGTCAAGTGAATGGAGCAACTTAAGTACTTCACATTTACAATCAAACATAAGAAAGGAGCAGCTAATAAGATAGCTGATGCTTTGGGTAGGAGGGTGTTGGAAATTCAAGAAATCCAATTACATAGTGTTGGATTGAATCAGATCAAAGAACTATATCAAGAGGATAAGGATTTCAAGGAGACCTTTAGAGTGTGTTTTGATTTGGCTAACACTTTTCATGGTGACTTCTCTGGTTTTATGTTGCAGGAAGAGCTTCTTTTCAAAGGAAGTAGATTGTGCATTCCTAAATCTTCCATGAGGGAGAAAATTGTTAAAGAAAAGCATAATGGGGCTCTAGGAGGACATTTTGGAGCAGATAAAACCTTGGAGCAGGTTGCAAGGTTCTAATACTGGCTTGTTTTGCAGAAAGAAGTAAGGAGGTATGTTGAATGTTGTGGAATTCGTCAAAGAGCCAAAGGATCATTTTCTAATTCTGCTTTATATCAACCTCTCCCAATTCCTAACAAGACTTGGGATAACATCAGTATGGATTTGATTTTGAGATTGCCTGAGACTACTAGAGGTATGGATATGGTGTTTGTGGTGGTAGATAGATTTAGCAACTCACTTTGTGCCATGTAGGAGCAATCATGATGCATCGTAGATAGATTTAGCAAGATGGCTCACTATGTGCCATGTAGGAGCAATCATGATGCATCTCAAATTGCAAATTTGTTTTCAAGGAAGTGGTTAGGATCCATGGATTGCTACTGTCCATTGTAACTGACAGAGATACTAAGTTTGTAGGACACTTTTGGAGGAACTTATGGAAGAAATTGGGGACTCAACTTACATTTTCTTTAGCCTTCCATCCACACATGGATGGCCAAACAGGAGTTGTGAATAGGACTCTTGGTAACCTATTGAGATGTTTAACAGAACAGCATTGACTAGCTTGGGATCTAGTTTTAGGCCAAATAGAGTATGCCTGTAGTAATTCAGTCAATAGGTCAGCTGGTAAGACTCCATTTAAAGTTGTATATGGCTTCCATCCTAGATGTCCTATGGAGTTGAGGGATATTCATAACATGCAATGAAGGGGTACAATCGGAAAAGCTCTTGCAGAGTCCATCAAATGTGCTCATGAAGAAGTAAAGGCTCAGTTGGAAAAATCAGCTAAGTATAAGGAAAAGGCAGATCAAACTAGGAAAGAGAAACATTTCAAGGCTGTGACTTGGTGTTGGCATATTTAAGGAAGGAGAGACTTCCTAAAGGTCATTACAATAATCTTCTCATGAAGAAGATAGGTCCACGCAAAATTCTTAATAAGTATGGTGATAATGCATATGAAATAGAGCTTCCACCTCATATTGGGATATCACCCATTTTCAACATAGCAGATCTGACCTTGTACAAATTTGTACAAACGGGATAATGAGGTCTGTGATCAGAACAAGGCAGAGGACACCTCAAAAGATGTGGAATGGGTTAAAGACTTACCACCTAACAAGCCCATGAAATTGGAATGCATTCTTGACACTAAGGTGATAAAAAAGACAAGGAAAGACACAAGGAATATTTGGTCAAATGGGGGGGTGTTCCTGAAGCCAAGGTAGTATGGATGTCAAAGCATGACATAATCAAACATGGAGTCACTTTGCAGGAGCTAGCAATTCATGGGACTTGAGTTTTGTTATCATGGGGAGTATGATGTAGGTGTATCATGTCGGATCCTATCATATGTCCCTTCATTTTTTTGGCATTTTGGTCATTAGGTGATTGCATTTAGGTGGGATATGCATTGGTGATGAATTCATGTTAAGTTGTTATCATTTGACAAGTTTCTACATCATTTGTGCATGGTATGTTCATTGGTCAACTGAAATCAACAAGCAATCAAAGTCACATTTTGGGTTCTTCATGGTATAATGTGGTTATTGGCATATCTTTAAGCCAATTAGATGTGTTGGTAGGGTCTTGCATAGGTTTTCTCATAAGTTGTCAAAATTGCAAAAAATGTTGCATAGTTGCAAAATTGCAACTTTTGCAAACTTACAAAATGTGAAGTCATTTTGGATATATGTGAGTTAGGTGAACGTTTAAAGCTGGGAAGTCATCTCCCACGATGTTTTAAGGATGTTGGCAGACATTTTGAAGTTTTTAATGAAGTTTTGGCAAGATTTTTGGTGTGCAAATTTATGAAATGTGATAACTGGTAAGAGCATTTTGACCTACAAGTTGCAATTTCTTTGAGCACCAATACTAGTTAATGGTTTGAATACATGGAGAAGATTATTAAACTTGTTCTATGTTCATTAATTGATTAAGGAAATTTAATTGTTGATTTTGGTAGAGTTATTTGTCCTTGTTGGCTTGTTTTGACTTGTGACTAGGGTTTTGAATAGAATGGCTTATTCCTCCTAAATTCACTGGTTGAAAATTCCAATTATTTGTCAATTGAGGGATAGCCATGTTTATTAGGAGATTTTTCTATCAAATTTCTTGCCTCTCAATTTACCTTATCAAAATGGAGTAATTTGTGGCTAGGCATGTGGATGTGACTAGCATGGTGAACAGAACAAGTTGTAATAGCAAAGGGTTTTGGAGGTGTAGGAAGACTTTGGAAGGTGGAAGATGGTTGTTTGAATTGTCTTTGAGGTGTTGGCAAAGTCAAATTGCGTAGGTTTCCATTAGGACCTAAAGATTTTGGAAGCCCTAGCTATGACAATTCAAAGCCCTCATTATTTGACTAAATTGGGGCTTTGTGCCTTAGAAACCATTTGGGAATTTGAGAATTTGTAGTCTTGTTGTTCTCCCAAATGGGGATCCAAAACCCTAATTTGTTGGGTTTTGTTATGAAAAGAATTGAAGTTATTGGACAAAAACTGAGTTTGGAGACCTAATTCTACTAGGTTTATTTTAGGTCTAATAGTAAGTTATTGATGTGTGTATTGGAATTGAAGCTTGTAACTTGGGATATAATTGGTGACGAAGGGCCACACCACCCTTACAAACTGATAAGCAAAAACATAACAATATGGAGACAGAGAGAAGACAAAATGCTTCACAAAGTATCCATCAATACTTGAAATTCATTACAAGTTCTCCAAATTAGAGAACTCCAAATTCTTACAATGTAAGAGAGCTTCCAAACTAAGAGCTTCCAACTATGATCCTACACACTAAGATCCTTCACCTCCAAAGCTTCTATCACAAAGAGATTACACCTTCAAAGCTTCTACCACAAAGACATTATACCTTGAGAGCTTACACTTGAAGAGCTTGCTTACATATGCTCATAAGCCTTGCTTATAAAGGAACTTACAACCCAAGATATTACAAACATGACCAATGTGGGATAAAAGGTAAATACAACTACCTTACAACATATATTAAATTCCCACCCAAATACAACTAAGCACCACCATGTGGGCCAATTAGAAAATTGCATTGCCTTTGTGGATCACAACAAATATTAAATGCATGATTCAAAGAACTTTCCACAAACTTCTAAGATGCCACCTACACACCTCAATAAATGAAATGAAAACTATTTTTCTTAGTTTTTCTTTTTATGCCACACATGCACCTTGGTAAACAAAATACCTTTTTTCTCTTTTTTTCCCTTTTTCATATTTTATTTTCGTCACTCTCTCCATAATTTTTTTTTATAATAAATTTATCACAACCCCCTTTTATTTTGTGATGCAAGATGCTCTTGCATCAGTTGGAGACCATTCAATAATTATTTTTAATGCCTCTATATTGGCTCTTGGTTGCCTTGGAGTGCTAATTGTGAATAGATCCTAGGGTTGCTTATAGGGGTTGAAGGTAGGTAAGGAGTTAAATTGGAGTTAGAGCGAGTTGTGACTGTAGGAGTAAGAGCAAGGGGTTTGAGCATGTTGGGTGGACTACGGCGAAGTTCTTCACCTATTATTACCTTGTGTCCTGACCTACATTGGAAGCAATTTGGCTTGTGAAACTCACCTAGACCAATTTAGACTTTGCCTAGTCCCTTGAATCAACCTTACTTGCATCAGTATCTCTTTAGGGTTTGCTTCAAATCTTGCAACAATACCAATTGTATTTGTTGTATCTGGCCTTGAGTGAGTTAGATATTGCAATCCTCCTATCATTGATTTGCACTTTGTTTGCAGGAGATTCATCCTTGATAATTTGTATCCTATAACCATAGGTGTACCAGTTAGTTTACAATTCTCCAATCCAAATCTTGTTGATAGATCCTTTAGATAATTAGTCTGCGATATAAAAACTCCATCCGTACTATGATTTATTTGTAATCCCAAGAAGTATTTCATTTCACCAATCATAGACAATTCAAATTCATTTTTCATCTCTTCTGAAAATTTCTCACTAGCCTCATCATTGCCTCCAAATATAATATCATCAACAAATACTACAACGATCAGTAAACCATCTAAAATAGTTCATAAATACAAGTTACTATCTGCATTACATTTCTTAAATCCCAAACTTACGAAGCGCTTGTCTAACCTCGCATACCATGATCTAGGTGCATGTTTAAGTCCTTATAATGCCTTCTTCAATTTGCAATCCATGTCTTTGTCTTTAGTGAGTGAAAAACCATCTAGTTGTTCAATATAGACTTCTTCCTCAAGTTTGACATCCAAAAATGTTGACTTAACATCCATCTGATATACCCTGAAGATTTTGTGAGATGCATAGGCCAAAAACATTCTTACTACTTCCAATCTTGCAACAAGGGCAAAAGTTTCTCCAAAATCATTTCCTTCTTGTTATATCCTTTGCATGCCAATCTTGCTTTGTTCCTTACTTCTTCACCTTGTTCATTCATCCTGTTTTTGAATACCCATTTTACGTCAATAACATTCTTATCTTTAGGTTTAGGGACTAGTTCCCAAGTCTTTTTCTTCTTTATCTAATAAAGTTCTTCTCTCATAGCCTTTATCCAATATTCATCTTTGCATGCTTCATACGTTGTCTCAAGTTTAACTTTCATTATCAAACAAACTTCTTTTCTTACCTAATTTCTTGTCAATACTCCTTTGTTTGAGCTTCCAATTATCTATTTCTCAAGGTGATTCCTCACAACATATTTTGGTGTACTTTTCTCTTCTCTAGGTTTTTCTTCAGGTTTAGCTCTAGGTTTTTCAAAATGTCCTTGTATATCATTATCCATCTCAAAGAATTGTTCATGTTCTGCATTTTGACTACTAGGTCTCTGGCTTATACTAGCTTCATTATCAAAATCATAATCAATCAAGTATTCTTTCTAGTATCTTAAATTTCTCGTCGGCTTTTACATTTGCACTCTCAACTATTGCTCTCAATCTCTAATTATAACATCTATATGCTTTTCTCTTCAAAGAATAACCAAGAAATATACCCTTATCACTTCTAGGATCAAATTTCCCTATGTCATCTTCTCTCTTGATATAGCATTTACTTCCAAAGATTTTGAAGTATTTCACAATAGGTGTATGCCCAAACCAAAGTTCATAAGATATCTTACTAGTGCCTTGTCTAATTTGAACAATTTTCGTAGTGTATACTGTAATAGTAACTGCTTCTCTCTAATAGATATGTGCCACATTTCCTTCAAACATCATTGCTCTAGCTGCTTTACTTACTAGTCTGTTCCTTCTTTTTGCTATCACATTTTGTTGTGGTGTCTTAGGAGCTGAAAGTTATCTTTTGATTCCATTGTCTTCACAAAAGTTATTGAACTGATTTGATGTACACTCTCCTCTATCAGACCTTAAACATTTGATTCTCAATCTAGACTCTTTCTCAACTTTTTCCTTGAATATCTTAAACTTCTCAAAAGCTTCTGATTTTTCTCTTAGAAATGTTATCCACATCATTCTTGTAAAATCATCAATGAAAAGAATGAAATACACCATAGAATGCTCTTCCTTGTAGGTCCACACAAAGTTGTATGAACAATCTCCAACTTTTTTGATGTACTGAATATCTTTCTTGAAAATGAATTCTTCTTTTGTTTTGCCATCACACATTCCTTACATATCATGTTAGAAGGTTTTGTAATCTTTGGCAAATCTCTTACTGCATTGTCGTTACTTATCTTCACAATGTTATCAAAGTTTATATGACAAAATCATTTGTGCCACAACCGTCTCAGTAGGATTCAACTAAGAGACATTACCTCTAGTTCTTGTACCTATTCCAATCAATTTACCATTTTTGTCTTTGATTATACATGTCTTCTCAATGAATTGCAAAAGATGTCCAACAGTCAGCAAATTATGTTTCAATCCATCAACAAAATAGACATCCTCAATGTTAGTTTTACCATCAAGTGTAATAGATCTTTTTCCCTTAATAGGACATGGAACATTATTATCAAATCTGACTATCCTCCATTATAGCTTTTAAATTCAGCAAACTTTTCTCTATCACCAGTTATATGATGTGAACATCCACTATCTATAATCCAATCAGAATTTTTCTTTTTCTACATGAGATACAAGTGTTTATTCTTCTTTTACAAGACTTTTTTCCTTAATAGCCACAAATCCTATCTCATCTTCATCGTCACTATCAAAGAAGTTTATCTCTTTGAAATCAAACTCATCGTCACTAATACTAAAGAAATCTTTAGGAATTTTTGACTTGTAAGTCTTTCTAGATTTCACATTTCTTTCTCCTAGGACATTTATGTGAAAAAATGACCAAATTCTTTACATTATCAACAAGCAAAGGCTTTCTTACCTTTAGGTTCCCTCTTTGTAATTAATGACACAACTTCATCAATCTTCCTTTCCCCTTCTCGGATATCTGACCATTCTCTAGAATAATCACCACTAGATATTCTTTATCCTTATGTACACTTTCACTAAAAGTAGTCTTAGATCTAGGTACATTAGTCTTCAATCTAAATTCAGATGCTTGCAACTTTCCAATCAAAGCTTCTGTGTTGAAATATGGCATAACTGGTATAGCTTCTTCTATAGCGAATACCATTAGTTTCATGAGTAGGAGTTAATGATCTCAAAATTGTGTAACATGCCTCATCTTCTGATACGGATCCTCCATAGCCTTTTATGCCTGCAACAATCTAAGTGATTGTTTGAGAATATAATCTAACTAGTTCATCTTCTTGCATCCTTGCATTCTCAAGCATAGTTTTCTAGATCTATAACCTAAACTTCTTTGCATATTTATCTCCTTCATAAAGTACTTCTAATCTTGTCCAAATATCATAAGCAAGATGTCGACCTTTTAGCTCAACATATTCTGATTCTAGAAGTGTGTAAACATGGTGTACATGAAAAGTTCCTTTTCCTCAGCAGTACAAGTAGAAAGATTTTTTTATTCAACCACAAGCTTTCGAGTCTTTGTAACCATCCGATTTCCAATCCCGAGGCATAGCAAGTGAGTTCTAATCTTGTCCTTCCAACTGTCATAGTTCTCTCCATCAAACTTCGGACTTTCCTTCCTAAATGCCATGGATCTCCTTAAGCTGCAAAGATTCCTGATCAAGGACCTGATGCTTTGATACCAATTGTTAGAAAGTAAAGTAAAGTCCACCAACACAACTGATAGGTGGGGGGTGAATCAGTTGTATGTGAAATATAACTTAAATCCAACTTATTAAGTCCAAATTCAATAACTAGTAAAGTGAACAATGCCAAGTGATAAAATAGACAAAATGGCACAATGATTTTTAACCAGGGAAACCTCGGTGGGGATGGAGCCCACAATATGATGTACTAATATAAAAGTTCCTTATGAAAGGATGTGGCTCTGTTAGGAGCCAATTACAATACAATCAATATATTAGTCCATGTTAGGAGACTTTGAATCACTATAAGAAGATTCTAGCCTTGTTAGGAGCAATAAGGAAGACAATTGAACCCACTATTCAAATTGCTTTAGTATGTTATACAAAGAGATCTTTAGGATAACAAATCAAAGTAGTGAACTGACCAAATCTGCAACTCAATTGCCAATACAATTCCTTCGAAGTTCTCAAACCAACATCAACATAATCCTTTTCTCTGCTCTAATTTGATCAAATTCACATCCTCGGTAGCCGAACATCACAATTACACAATGTCACACACTTGCAAACCAAGGAAACAATCTTTCCTTTATACCTTGTCCTAACAACTAATTAGGTCGGCCTTTTGAGCTTCCCCAATGTACAATTAATTACATAGGACCTCATTAAGATATTACATTAAGTTCCCACACGTTACAATACACTTTACAACTTCCAAAATAATTCCCAATACAAGAGTCTGCTTGACAGTGAACATATCACATGTTATACTCCAATGACCTTCCCAGAATGATCTCTAGCATCTGTTAACATGAACCTATCATTATGAACATGGCTTCAACCACAATCTATGTCTTCTCACCTTTATTCCATCTTGCTCATCAAAGATAATCAAAAATATCAGCAACCTATTTCTTGCACACTGGCATGTTACTAGTCTTCACCAAATCAATCGTAACTCGCACAATCCTTCATACAAACATACGCAAACACAAATGTAGTGTTTGAACACATCCCCGAACATGAATCTAAGCCTGCATAGCTTATCCTGTCATATACCAACTTTGTTGATCAATCCAACCTCTGCAATGTACAAAATCTTTGTCTTTCATGTACCCAAACATATATGTGTTGACATCAATGACAAACATGTCATCAATGCAACACATAGACATGCTATCCAAGTGTGAACCATATAACAATCTCCCTTTACTCCTAACATTCTCTTGTATTAGAAATCAATATTGATGCCATTCTTCATCGATCTATTATTCTTTGTAATGTTGTGATGAATACCATGTCATTAACTACTGCAGATCAATATAGAACCTTTCCCATACTAGTTGACATTGCATTCATAGTTCTCCATGTCCCTTTCGTCCCATAATTGGTCTGTCCTATTTCCATTTCATGTTTGAGGATGCTTGGTAATTGATCTTCTCATGATTGTATGTCATCACTATCTCCGTAATGGGTTGACTTCAAGCTCTTCTTTGATATGCTCCGCTTCTCTATATATGGTTACTCAAGACTAGATTCATAACCATCTTTGCAATTAGATCACAGATGATCTTGTTATGATTATCGCTTCACTTGATGACTAACGAGGAGATTTCATGCTAAATGTCCTCTTTAATTGTTGAGTAATTGATCTTGAGGATATTTAACATAATGCTCGCCATCCTTCTTGAAAGGGACCATTGACTAGAACTATCCCTTATTCCTTCTAATGCAACTAGGGAAACCGTGTTACCTATAAGACTTCACAGTTTTCAAACATCTTGTTCTTCTACTGACATATATGTATAGCTACTTCTAACTATTCTTACTAGCTTCTACCAGTTATCAGTATTCAAGGATTGCCACCACTTGATCAAAAATTACTTAATTCCTTAAAATTATTCATTTCAAGATGGGAACATTACAATCTCCTCTCCTTGAAAATGCTTACCAACAAGCATTTTCAATTTTCTCCCTTCTTAGTTAGTTTGGCATTTGAAGCATCATTGGATACTTATAGCTTTCTTCCTTCTGATTTCCAAATGTAAAGGAGTAGTTATAGATCTTTTATAAAATGTGTTATATATGCCAATGAATATTTCTTTGATGGTTTCTTTGAACCCCTTGAGATGTTTAATGGTGTGGTAATGGTAGAAGCTTGCTTGATTTGAGATGGTTTTGCTACTTCATGCAATTGATCCTTTGATTCTTGTTTGGGTGATCCTTCTTTCATATGCCTAAGGGTACTCAAGGTTTCCTTAGAAGATACCACTTGTGAACTTTCATTTGGCAACCCGTGTAGGATGTACTTCTAGCTCTAACCATTCACCTTGAATTTAAAGGTTTAGGTTTTGAAGTTCTACTTGAAGCTACCAATGTATTTCATCCAATGAATACTAAGAATCCTATCAATTTTCCCTAATTTCATTATGTGGAAATTGTTGGTCAGCACATAATCTCCCATGGTAATTTCTAAATTTGGAGTTATGCTTTTACATTCCAATGTTGTTCCATCAGCCAACTTGACATCAAAAAGTTCTTATATATAAACAGCGATCCTTTGTGAGGTGATAAATGTCTTGTTTATGAACTTTTGGATGGACCCCACTATCAAGGAGAATGATTATACCTTGGTCTTGCATAATCTCTTTCACTCTGAAGGCATCTTTGTTAGATCCATCCAAAGTTGCTAAGATGTCACTTTTCTTTGTGTAAGAAGGTGGCTTAGCATCACTGTTTGAATCTAATTTGAAAGAAGCTACTCTGGTCTATAAGTTGACACAATGATACCAATATATTAATTATTTCAGTTTACTCATAACAAGGCCGGATGGTAAATTCACAAACTTGACTTCCTTGAATCCCTGATAGCTCTGGGAAGATCACAGGAAACACACACACATATATATATTCAGAAAAAATAATAGTCCACCAGTAATCAAAATTTAATTTCTTGATGCGCAAGTCTCTTTGTGAGAAAGAACAATGTCTTAAATGTGATGGAATACTCTTTGTATTATATTATTTCAAACCCACACTTAGTCTTTTACAATCAAATGTTAATACATGATATTCAATCCCACTAGTTTCACTATTCATAACTTACAGTCTGAGCAGCAATGTGATGCATGAAAGGCTGTCCTGAAATGCATGAGCTCCCTCTAAATCCAAATCGTTGTAAACCTACCTCAAATAATTGACCAGTTTGCACAGTCCCAATGCCCGTTCAAGCTGCTCCAGAAACTATCCACAAGACTATCTGAGACTCTTCTCTTTTGATCATTCGAACACCTGTTGTAGACTCAATGGAAACCATCCATTACTCCATTTTCATTGTGTTTGAGGCTCCAACTAATCTTCATCTCTTGCACCCTCAGTTGTGGCCTTTGCCACTGAAGTTGTTGGGAAAAACACATTGGCTTGGTAGTACCATGAACCTCTTATCTAGTCGGTTCCTCCACCATTAACGACAAGGAAACCATGCACTTGAAAGTTTTCTAACCTGAATCAATGGTCCATGCTCGATTTCCTCAGTATTGCTTAGTAAAATTCTTGTAGTGACAGAGTTTGGAGTACAAATTCCAAGCCCAAAAAGTGTTTACAGAGTGTCACCATGCAACAGACCTTCTCAAGGATTCTTCTTATCCACCCATATGAAGAGTTTGCTCCTTTGTAACAACCCGGCTATATCTTGAACCACTCCAGTCTCACCAGTTTTTCACACCAATCAAATGGTTTGGCATTTTGTCAAACATATTGCAAACAAATCCTACATCCAAATATGCTAACAAACCAAATATAATTTGAACTTGGAATTTCAGAATTGAACAATTTATTAGTTTGCAATCAAAATTCACAATGAAGTCCAGCAAGATGTGCAATGAAATTTCATTAAGCAATTTGCATTTATTACTTAATTCTTGAGTTCCCAATTTGCAATTACAACTATTTGTTAACAGAACCAGCTACAACAGTCAGATAGAATATTAAAAACTGAATGTTGTAACCTGTTTCGCTTGATGGTATATTTTCAAACTTGTCCAGGCACCACGTGCAGCTCCAGAATTGAATGAATTTCACAGCAATCTCTTTCAAACCCAAATACCGAGCTCCCAAATGTGATCGCAGCCCTCTTAGAGACCACCAAACAAATTGCAGGCCAATGCTAGCAAACACAGAGACCTCTATGAATTTTGCAAGGCCTGAATATTAATACGCAGGGCTTGAAAGATGTTTGCAGGCCTCTACAAAGTGATGCAGGTCCCTTATAATTTGAATGTCGACCCTCCAAATGTGTTGCAGGACAAATACTAAGCAGCCACAGGTAGGACAGTGCCCAAACGCTGCCACAATGGAATCACAACCCTTCAATGTTGCACAATAATTCCTTCCAGCAAACTGTAGGTATGCACAGTCACAATAGACACCGATAATCATCCACAAACCAGTCAATTCTCTCAGAATTCAACAGAAGATACAGTAAAGTAGTGTGGGAAAATTTTCTATACAACAGCAACAATTTGGAAAGTAAACTTAGAACAATTTTCAGAAATAAAACCCTTATACTTCAGCAAGGGCTCGAATATCAACAACTTCAGACATGTCACCAAGACAACAAAAGTGAATAAGATAATTGAATAATCGGATGTTTTTCCATCAAAATGAGCTCATATTTATAACCCCCATTATCACAAAGTTTCCCAAATGCAACTTCACTTAAGAAGCTTCTCCACTACAACATCATTTTGTAATATTATTATAATAAAGTGCTATTATAATAATGACATTTTTTTAATTAATTAATAAATATGAGCCCATGAATAAATGGCCCAAACCACTGCAGGTGACGACCAATTGCCAGTGCCACCATCTGCACTGCCAAACATTGCAACTGCCTGAATTTAAATTACTAAAAATAGTAAGTCTATGACTGAGACCCCCAAATCACCATGTCAGCTCATGAGGGTCGCTATAATGAACTGACTCAATCAAATGTAGAGACTTGCCAAAAATGGGGACATTACATCTTTCACTTAGAATATTTAAGGCATCTCTCAAGTCTCAACAATTCTCATTCCAACATATCCCTGAGTGCGTCCAAGGTTAGCAAGATTTCCAACTTTCATCTGCGAATGGTTTTTGTATTTTCCAGGAACATAGGAATCATATAACACTTTCTTATTCTTCTGTCTTTCTCTATTTTCTGTAACCTCCAGTCGGTGATGATCTCTCGCAAATTCGCAGAAACCTGTCCTGAGTATCTCTCCCAATACTACGATAATTTAATTCGTAATGAGACTTTGTATCCCACAGTAGTCGGGCCGACAAAATTGTTTCAGGCTTTGATAATACTGCCAAATTCTCCCTCTACCATTTGGAACGAATTCCCTCCTCTGATATATGCTTGACCCTGTAATGTCCAAGCCTCTTGGTCTTCTTAAAACCACATAGCCTATATGTTTGTCTTATGCTCCCTTTTTTACTCCTGCAGAAGCAATTGCTGATCTGAAGAAGGTATTTGATAAAAACATTATAGAAAATATACAGAAACGTCAGACATATGGAAAGATGCTTGATGACTGGATAACTAACAAAATGCATAGGCTTCCAATTTCTTCAACAACATAAAGATGAAGTATGTGAAGGAAAATAAAATAGAACAAGGAATTCTAAAAGAGCTAGGATAACTTATAAAGCAACAAGTGTTTTGGAAGGAGATCTTGGGCAATCTCATGGAGATAAACGGGTTAGAAAAAAATATGGTGATGAAACTATTCCCAAATGGTGAGCATAACCAAATTGGTATGTGGCTGGAAAATATAGAATAAAAATGTACAAGTGTGGATCAGCTAACAGGTGAACAAAAAAAGCTCTTGAATAATTGTGGACAACTCAAAACCAAAACATTGGGAAATTTTTCAACTATCATTGTGGATATTCCAATCAATGAACAAGCTCTTGACCCAAATGTGCTAGCCATATTAAAAAGTTTGGAATCCAAGATTACTCAAAGTTTGATGATAAACAGAATCCAGGAGTTAGCATCGTGATAGGTTTAAGCACTCCTTCAATGGCGCTAGATTCATGTGTTGGTTATCTACCTAATTTTAGCAAAGAGTTAGATGAAGTTTGGCGGAATCATGACAGTTGCATTGAAAATGCAAAGTGTAATCATTCTCAAGAACAAATCCTTGACTCAAGTTATCAAGGCATTCAGGACCCAAAAGGTGAATTCTCTACTACAGAAAATTCCACCCTTAAATCGAAGAGATGCAAGAGGAGATACTAGTGTGAGTACTTAAAAGTCAGCTCCATGTGCCTTCACTTTCCAGTGCAAGTTGAACAAAGTTGTTTTGACTTTTATATGTATATTTTGTTGTTGAAGTTTGTAGCTACAATACAGATCTCCATCTCTAATTTTATGAGATAGAAATATGTTTGTTATGACCATTATGGTCATCTTCAGCTGAAGACATATTTGTGATTACATTTAAGTTAATATTATGCAAAAAGACATGTTGTATGTCATGTGAAGAGGCATGCGTACGGAAATATGAAGTGTTGAATATTTGGAAATATGAAGGGTCTTATTTTTGGGACTCAAAGAGGCAGTGTGAATGATGAAGAGTCCTATGTAATCTATTTATATGATTGTGTGGTGTATTGTAAACAAACCAACTGGAAACCTATGTACTTGAATATTTTATGATCAATAAAAGACATTTTTCTGGTGTGGCTAGGTTTTTCCCTTCAAGTGGAAGGGTTTTCCCTGGATAAACATTTTGAGTCATTTGTATATTATTTTGCTCTGCTTTTGTTGTCTTTCTCTAATTCTGGGCTAAAACATTAATGTGGTATCAAAGGCAAGTTCTGGCCCTGAATTTGAGGCACTTTCTTTAATCTTGCAAACAAGAGTTGTGTGATAAAAAAAAAAAAATTTAAAATTCAGTTGTTACCATCGATGATTCTACTCTTCACTGGTTGTACTGTATTCATGATAGTCATTGCTTTGGCTTTGCCCCTAGCTGTTGTGGTATCAACAAGGATGGCTTCTCTGTTCATGTCTTCTTCTCTTTGAGTTAAGGCTGGAGTCCTTCATGTAGTCATCATCTAATGGTTATTCAATGGATTGTGACGGTTCAACTCTCATTCTTGATCTCTTTGTATTACGAAGGTTGCAGACCGTCAAGATTGGGCTTTAAAGCGATCTCACCTTCAAGCAAAGTTGATTGCTCATGTTCCCGCCAATGATCATCAAGTGCTCTATTGTTCTGAGAAGACAGTCAACATTGTCAGGAAAATTGACAGAGGCATCTACAACTAAGATTGAGAGGGTGAAAGCATTGTAGTAATATCGTGGAATATTATTGGTAACAGCGGACTTCTCGTATGATTCTTTATTTCATGAGTATTTCCTGCCTATCTCTATGTCATGATTTTGATAGACACTTCCTTTAGCATGCTCATCGGCAAAGTCATGTTTTACTGGGATGGTGGAGGCCTCTGTTTCATCTCCCTCTATAATGTTCACGTAGCACTATTTTCAAGAGTATTCATTTTTGACAACTCTTCGCAGGTGATGAATGTTTAGATGGACCATTCTTTTGTCAGCATGCAACGGTGATTGCTCTCATGTGGTGGTATTTCCCATTTTCATGGTATGTTATTCAATGCAGTGTATCACAAGTGCAGTATAAGTTCGTACATCATTTTGATATGCATTTTATTTTATTTATCGCAAGTCTTATCATATTTCAGGGACTGTAACGAGGAAAAGTCCTCATTAGTTTGCTTCATTTTTTGCATCGCACATCTATTGCATATCGGTCTTGCCTATTGGTGATGTTGTGTCATGAATTTCACTCGGTTTTTATTATCGTCATCGTGAGAATCAGATTTGGTGGCAATCATACTACTTGCATTGTTCCACTTCGAGTCTTCAATATCTCGGCGTGTTTTGATTCAAGTCGCATGCATTCTTGTTGTGGGATCAAAATGAAAGAACATCTGTTCATGCTGGTTGTAGTTATATTTTGAACGTATAGGGACAAGATTTGATGTTCGTGATCAATCCAGTAGTGTGTGTGTCTTGAACTTTTAAACTCCGAGCACTGTAATCTTTGGTATGAGAAAATTGGAAAAGCTTGCAGGTCTTAGCTTAATCTGATAGGAGTACGATTTGTAGTAGTAGCCAACTGATCATAAGTCTCAGGGTTCAAATGAAAACTTAAGAGGATAAGCCAGAGCATTTTCCTTCTTTCATGTGCATGCTTTGGTTGTCAAATCTGTCATCAAATCTAAGATTTTTGAATCTGTCTGTAGAGGAAGAAATTGCAGTAAGAAGAGCAGTTACTTTCTTTTCCGTTGTGCTTTTGCTCTATTTTCTGAGCTTTCTCATGAATACTGACATTGGTCAAATTCCTTGACCAAACTTGTTTTTCTCTATGACTATTTAAGATAGGGAATCTGGTAGCAAATCTTCTCTATTGGGCTGCAAGTAATCAAGGTGTCTAAGAGTTAACATATTTTTCGTTGAGAATTGGAATTGCGACCAGTAAGAGAATGTTGTACTGCATCATGTAGTGCAACAGCACAGGGCAGAAGTACTACCTCATCATAATGACCGCTCTCTTCTTCTGATCTTATGTTCAAATTTTGACATTTCACGAGTGTGTCTAGACGCCTAAGGAATCTAGCCAACAAGGACATAAGTATTCCATATTTTTGTATATAACTAGAAAGAGAGTATATCTTTGCAATGACAGTGGATCAGTTGTTAAAATCTCTCTTGGTTGCAGGGTGCAACATTGTTTCTTGATACTAGATTGGTGGCATATTATCTTCATTAGAAGAGGAAGATCATGTTTACAGAGAGACTATTCAACTTCTGAAGGAGATTACATGACAAAGGGAGATGTCCAACACTTGGCAATTTTATGCAATAGTCAACCATCTTATTGTTGTTATTAAAGATGTCCCTACTAAGAGGGAGTCTTTGATAAGTAAATTTCAATTATTAAAATTGTCCCTTTTGAGAGGGAGTCTTTGTTAAGTAAATCCCAATTATTAAAGCTGTCCCTATTGAGAGGGAGTCTCTATTAAGAGAAAATCCTAGTTATTAATGCATTCTTCTTTGGGAGAAGTTTGAGGTGAAAGCCCTCGTTCCACCATTTACAAGTAGGTATGGTGGATCATACCCTGGGAGTAGGCACGGTGGAAATGTATTCTTTGGGAGAAGTCTGAGGTGAAAGCCCTGGTTCCACCGTCTGCAAGTAGGTACAGTGGACCACCCTCTACGACTAGGCATGGTGGAGATGTATTCTTCTCTGAGAGAAGTCTGAGGTAAAAGCCCTCGTTCTATAGTATTCTTGATGCGACAATAACAAGTATAGGGTCCCTGAACTCTATCGTGTGTGAGACAATGGAGTACGGATACCAGAACTAGGGCCGTACAGCAATGTCAGTTGAGGAGAGAAGTGCAAATGATTGCAGGAGGCCATACGGCTAGACATAAAGTGGTCGTACGGTGGACAGTTGCAAGACGTACAGTGGACAGTTGCAAGACGTACGGTGCAGACCAGTTAGCCGTACGATGAAAGATTGTTAGGTCGTACGGTGGAGATTACCAGGCCATACAATGAGGATGGATGCCATACGGTGAACAATGGAGACAGAACAATGAATCGTGCAGGTAGTACAAGGAAGTAGGAGGTGGTACGGTGGGCATGAAAGCCACACGACTGAGTTGGAAGGTCGTACAGTAGACAGAATACACCAGCCGTATAATGAAAGATAGGTAATGTGGGTGAATGAATGGATGGATGAGGGTCGTATGGGTGAGGAATGAGCAGCACGGAAGAACACAGTTGGGTATCTGAGACCGATACAAAACACAATCTTGTTCATACACAAACACTGAAAATGTTGATGAAATCCACACAATAATAGGGACTCAAATGCAAATAATAATTCCCAGAAGATAATGCTCCAATTTGCCAAATCCAAGCAAAATATTACATGCAACAACGGAATAGGGTGAGGGTTGAATCCCACCAAAACCGCACGAGCCAAATAGGGAAGATCTTTCACCTCCAATATGGCGAACAATCCAGAACTCCAACAAGAATTCGCACTACAAAGAAAATAATTCCAAAAAGCATACCGACTACAACCTACAAGCCGTGCTTAAATACCCGTTGGAAAACTTTCTGAGGGTGTACAAAGATAGCCGATGGCGACACATACTACAGAAACAAATATAAAATGGGTCCAAGATATATTAAATCAATCCGCCCATTACAAAGGTTTGATTTATTATTTATTTTATAATAGGAACATTATAGTCCTCCCGTCCCAAATTTTGCTTCTCCTCAAGAAAATGCAATGTCGAGTGTTGGAAAATGTGCTCACCTTCCCATGTCACGTCATCCAATGTAGGTGTCACCAACGTACCAAGTATTCCTTCACAGTGCAGTTTCGTAGGGCTCTCTCACGTACTTCAAAGATCTCGGCTAGTTCCAAAATGAGCTTTCCTTCTTCATTGAGTGGCGGAAGGTTAGTAGCAACTGTGACATTTTGCCCTACAGCTTTCTTCAAACAAGAGACATGAAAGACATTATGAATATGGTTACCCTCCGAAAGTTCCAGCTCATAGGCAACTTCACCAATGTAGCGAGTTACATGACAGGGGCCATAGAATCGGGGTTTCAAATTCTCTTTTCCTATTTCCTTTAGTGAGGATTGTCAATATGGCTGGAGCCGGAGATAGACCAAATCCCCCACTTCAAAACTTCTCTCTATTTTGTGTCTGTCAGCGTACATCTTCTGTTGATTTTGTGCCCTCTATAGATTTTCCTTTAAGCATCTTAGAATGTCTTGTCCCTCCTGAAGCCAGTCCCTTGCCCTTGGTGCGCGACTATCACCTAGAACTATGTCGATGAAGGAAAGGGGTTTGTACCCGTACAAAGCTTTGAATGGTGCCATTCTGATGGAAATGCGGTACATTGTATTGTAGCAATATTTCCCCAAATGGATCCATTTTACCCACGCTCGTTGTTGTGTCAAAACGTAGTTCCGAAGGTAGCCTTTGAGCCAAGTGATCACAATCTCTGTTTGTCCATATGTCTGCAAGTGGTAACTTGTACTTGGAGATAATTCTGTCCTTGCCATCTGAAACAGTTTTGTCCAGAAGATACTGATGAATCATCCATCCCGATCACTAACGATGTTTCAAGATAACCTGTGTAGATGAAAGACTTCTCTAAAGAACAGATCGACAACTTGTGCAGCCTGAAGGTCAGAGGGGATGGTGAACAAATGTGCATATTTTGTCAATCTGTCAACCACCACAAAAATACAATCCTTTCTGTTCACCTTGGGAAGCCCTATTATGACATCCGTCAATATACTTTCCCACTTATGTTCGGGAATTGGCAAAGGTTGTAGCAGCCCGATAAGTAGAGTATGTTCAGACTTATTTTGCTGGCCAACCGTCACTCTCTTACATACTGCAAAATGTCCCCTTTAAGTCCTTTCCATGAAAACCTTTCCCGAAGACTTCTGTAAATTTTGAGAAAACCCGGGTGTCCAACTAGGGGTGAGTCGTGTACTTCCTTCAAGATTTTCTACTTTAACTTGGATTTTGGCACCAAATATATCCGATTTTTATAGTAGATGATGTCATCCACCACTCTATACCGATCATCGTGAGTGTGGCCATCCATTATTTCACATGCAAATGTATTTTTGGAAATATTCCACTAACACATGTGCCTTCCAATTAGCTGAAATCTGGTCTAGCAAGCAGATGGTGGGTTTCTGTGACAAGGCATTTGCAACCACATTGTTTTTCCCATTCACATATTCAATTTCAAAATCAAAAGCTTGAACCTTGCTTACCCATTTTTGTTGTCATTCATTCAAGTCTCGATTGCTCCAAAAAATATCTCAAACTGTTGTGATCCGTACGAACGACAAACTTGGCACCTACCAGATATTGCCGAAACTTGGTTAATGCATGAACAATGGCCAACATTTCTTTATTGTAGATGGAATATAGGCGTTCTGTTGGCATAAGCTTCCTACTCTCATAAGCGATGGAGAGTCTATCTTGCATCAATACTGCTCCAATGCCTCCTCTGGATGCGTCGACTCCAAAATGAACGGTCAGGTGAAATCAGGTAGTGCAAGTACGAGGCAAGTGCTCATGGCCTCTTTCAGCTTCTCAAAGGTAAGTTGTGCCTTTTCATTCCACTGGAAGGACCCCTTCTTTGTTAGATCCGTTAAGGGTGCGCTAAGCTGAGAGAATCCTTTAACAAACCTCCTATAGTAACTGTACAGTCCAAAAAATCCTCGCAAATCCGTGAGTGATTTTGGGGGAGGCCAATTGAGGATAGCCTGAATCTTCTCCTGATGCACTTGAACCCTGTATTTACTAACAACATGCCCCAGGTACAATGTTTTTGTCATACCAAATTCACATTTAGACTTCTTGGCGAACAAGGATTGTTCCTCCATGATACTTAGGACTTCATTCAGATGCCTCAGGTGCTCCTCCCATGTCCTGCTATAAATAAGATCATCAAAGAATACCAATAAGTACTTACACAATTGTTTGTTGAAAATGTGATTCATGCATGATTGAAATGTGGCAAATGCATTGGTCAATCTGAATGGCATGACCAAAAACTCATAATGTCCGTAGTGACAACGGAAAGCCGTCTTCTCCACATCTTCTTCCCTCATGCGGATCTGATGCTATCCGGAACAGAGATCTATTTTTGAAAAATAGACTGCGCCATGCAATTCATCCAGCAGACCATCTATCCTTGGAATGGGATATCTATTCTTTATTGTTTTTTTGTTCAACACGCGGTAGTCCACACACATGCGCATCGTCCTGTCCTCCCTTTTGACCAATACCACAAATGATGCGAATGGGCTAGAACTGGGACGGATCCATCCTTTCTCTAGCAATTCTTGAATCGTCCTTTCAATCTCATCTTTGAATTTCTTGGGGTGGCGGTACAGTGTGGTTATCACTGACTTTGATCCTGATTCCAACTCGATAGTGTGTTCAAACCCTCAATGAGGTGGTATATTAGGAGGAATATCTATGAAAACTTTATCATGTCTACTTAAAATATCCTGAAGTTCATCGTACTATGGAGGTGTTTAACACCCCTTTATAGGTTCTGCTGAGATAAAACAATGCGTAGCCCACACAACGTCATCGTGCCGAAAAATTGCCTCCCTCCGATGCACAGAAAGTTCCTTTCGACCTTCATTTTCCATTCCTCAAAGGACAACCTTCTTTTCGTCAACAACAAAAGTGAAGTCCATCTGTTTGAAACTCTGAGTGTATTCATCAAGGGTCTCCATCCGCTATATGCCAAGAATAACTTCCATGTCAGCCAGGTCCACTATGAAGAAATCTTCAGTCACCGTGTGATTCGCCATTGCGATACTCAACTGAGGAACAAGGTGCATGCAGGGCAGGAAAGTCCCTTTGACGACCTTGACCTGAAAGCCTGCATGCGCCTCCGAAGGTAGACTTCTTCGTTTTATCAAGGATGAGTTTATGAAATTTAGAGTAGCTCCACTATCCAACATCACCATAACCCTTTGTCCTTGAAGGGTACCCCGTACACGAAAAACCATGCACCTCGGGCTACCAGCCAAGGCAATGGTTCCTTCGCATTGTACCAAGGCTACACTTCTCTCCGTACAGTTTAAACTGACCATGTTGGTGTCATTGTGGGGTTGGTTATCTTCGACTGGCATTTCTTCCTATTCGTCCTCATCATCGAACACGACCTCAATGTAATGGATCTTTCCCTTTCCGAGGCATCAATGGCCAGGCTCCCAAGGTCCCTTGCAATTGAAACATTATTTCTTCCTTCTGAGTTCCTATCTGGTAGCATCATCTAACGACGGCTTCTTGGGCGGAGGTTTGTCCCTCGGAAACGTCGACAATTTAGAATGTGAGTAACTTCAAGAGAATGATGCCAACGACAATGCCATACTCTGTGCTTTATTGATTGCTTCCGACACCCATTTACCCAACCTTTCAAAGGTTTTGTCAGTTCGTCCATGAAGAGCACTACTCGTCTTCTTTCGGAAATGTCTATGACCAAAACAGAGAGTTTTTGAAATTCCACAATGAACTGATTGACCGATCCAGTTTGTCTCAGTTGTGCCAAATCTTTGAAGTTGAGTTCTGGATCCTTACCATCAAATCACTCTATCAATCTCCCTGTGAATTCCACATAAGTATTTATTTGATCGTGCCCTAATGTGATGGTGTCGTGATATCACCATTTGTGTGCAACTCCTTCCAAGTGCAATGCGGAAAATTTGATTACTTCTTCTTTTGGCATAGGATTTAGCTGAAAGTAGGTATCGGCTTTCATTACCCACGCTTGCGTAGATATGGAACTGGATCCATCAAATGGAGACAGATTTACCTTACTCAACTTTCTTCTAAGATCATCGTTAAAATATCCTTTGTTTCCGCCTCCCGAATATTTCATTCTCAGATCTGCGTAATCTTTGTAGGATATATCTTCTTCACGGTTTGCATTCTTCCAGTCTTCTCTCAGTTGTTCTTGCATCTCTTTTAAGGTCGATTGTTTCCCTCCGTGTTGTGCCTCCGTCCGTGATGGAAAAGTCGGCATGGAAGGTCGAGAGTGCGCTAGATGAAGGTTTGATTTACCCGACACCGAGTCCGCGCTGTGACCATTTTGTTCCTCGGATATTTTTTTTTCCGCCAACTTCTTGAGAGTTTCTTACATGATTCGTTGTGTATCAGTGATCTTTGCCTGATTCCTAGCAAGTTCCCTCAATAGTGCCACTAGTTCGGCAGTTCTCAGTTCCAGTTCGGTAGCCATTCAATCAACGAAATTTGTCCTTCTCTTCTGGCTATAAACTCTCATTCACTATCCACAGGCTGGCAAGATCGAAGCATTCTGATACCACTGTAGTGTTCCTGATGCGACAATAACAAGTATAGGGTCCCTAATCTCCGTCGTGTGTGAGACAATGGAGTACGGATATACCAAAACTGGGGTCATAGGGCAATGTGGGTTGAGGAGAGAAGTGCGAATGATTGTAGGAGGCCGTACGGCTAGAGATAAAGTGGTTGTACAGTGGACAGTTGCAAATCGTACAGTGGCAATTGGGTAGTCGTACAGTGCAAACCAATTAGCCGTGCAGTGAAAGATTGTTAAGTTGTACGGTGGAGATTACCAAGCCATACGATGAGGATGGATGTCGTACGGTGAACAATGGAGACAGAAAAATGAATCGTGCAAGTGGTACAAGGAAATAGGAGGTGGTACGGTGGGTGTGAAAGCTGCACAATTGAGTTGGAAGGCCATACAGTAGACAGAATACACCGGCTGTACAATGAAAGATAGGTAATGTGGGTGAACGGATGGATGGATGAGAGTCGTACGGGTGAGGAATGAGCAGCACAGAAGAACACAAAGTTAGGTATCTGAGACCGATACGAAACACAATCTTGTTCATACACAAACACAGAAAATGTTGATGAAATCCACACAATAATAGAGACTCAAATGCAAATAATAATTGCCACAAGATAATGTTCCAATTTGCCAAATCCGAGCGAAGTATTACATGCAACGGAATAGGGGGAGGGCTAAATCCCACCGAAACCGCACAAGCCAAATAGGGAAGATTTTTCACCTCCGAAATGGCGAACAATCCAGAACTCAAACAAGAATTCGCAATACAAAAAAAATAATCCCATAAAGCATACTGACTGCAACCTACAAGCTGTGCTTAAATACCCATCGGGAAATTTTTCAAGGGTGTACAAAGATAGCTGTCGGCAACACATACTACTAAAACAAAAATAAAATAGGTTCAAGATATATTAAATCAATCGGCCCATTACAAAAGTTTGATTTATTATTTATTTTGTAATAGGAACATTACACATTCCACTGTCTATGAGTAGGTATGATGGACCACCCTCTGCAAGTAGGCATGGTGGAAATGTATTCTTCTCTAGGAGAAGTCTGAGGTGAAAGCCCTCATTCCACCCTCTTCAAGTAGGAACGGTGAACCAACCTCTGCAAGTAGGCATGGTGGAAACATATCAATCTCTTAAAGAAGTTTTGAGATAAAAGTCTTTGTTCTACCCTCTGCGAGCATGCATGGTGAAAGTAACGTGTGACTTCAATATATGTGCTTCTACAATAACTATGGTAGATTATGTTATGCTGAGATACCATATGTTATGCGAACTTATCATCTTTGGTTGCAGCTATGTGTGCGTGCCTGACTAAAGATCTCTCTCTTGCTAAGAGGGAGTGTTGAAGTTTAAAGCTGCGATACAGATCTTCATCTCTAATTTTATGAGATAGAAATCTGTTTGTTATGGCTGTTATGGTCATCTTCAGCTGAAGACATATTTGTGATTACATTTAAGTTAATATTATGCAAAAAGACATGTTGTATGTCATGTGAAGAGGCATGCATACAGAAATATGAAGTGTTGAATAGTTGGAAATATGAAGGGTCTTATTTTTGGGACTCAAAGAGACCATGCGAAAAATGAAGAGTCCTATGTAATCTATTTATATGATTGTGTGGTGTATTGTAAACGAACCAACTGGAAACCTATGTACTTGAATATTTTATGATCAATAAAAGATATTTTATTGGTGTGGCTGGGTTTTCCCCTTCAAGTGGAAGGGTTTTCCTAGGATAAATATTTTGAGTCTTTTGTGTATTATTTTGCTTTGCTTTTGTTGTTTTTCTCTAATTCCGGATTAAAACATTAACATCTGTAAATGTGGCAACTTTGAGTCAAATTTTGGTTTTAGTTTGAAGTTGGACTTTTCCTTGGCAAAAGTTAGGATTTAAAGTTGCATATTGTGAAAGTTGAAGTTAGTTGCAAAAATGTGTTTATAACTTCCTCACTCTAACTTTGTTACTTATTAACACAAAGTTAGTAATGAGAGAAGGGGTATAAATACAATGAGGGAATCATGATAAGGGACTTTTGGCACTATGTGAATTGGAGCAACATATTGATATCACGTAGTACAACTTCATTTAATGTATGCAAAGCACATTTTAGGATTGTTACCAAAAATGGTGTGTGTTCATGTGTACTGATTTGTGTTTATCGTATGGGAACATGATTATCTTTCTTTGATTCCACTCCAAATTATAGAGGCAATTGTAATATCTTTCTAACTTGCACTTTGCATGCTCTTCTTTGGTTTCTCAGAAGTTTAAATGAGGTGTTCATAAATTAGATTTTTCACCATTGATAATACTTCTGTATGATTTTAGTTTTACAATGGTGAAATTGAATAAGTTATGTTAGTGGGTCCTTGATAATTGTTTTTACATTGATTACCAGGAATCTCAAGAGAAATAAAATTTTACTTTTGCAAGTCATTTTCATAAAATCCAAATTATGAAATCAAACAAGGGAGCTGCCCCTCTACAGACAGTGGAAGATCATCAAGGTGATCTATCCAACTATTGAAATATAGTTTGTCACTATTTCCATTTGCCATAAAATACAAAGATTTTAAGAGGGACAAATATGTTCACCAACTTAGTTTATCTTATTTCAGGCGGCACTTATAAGAAAAATATTTTAATATTAAATTCTGTCAACGATTTTCATATTTGGTCTAGATTTTCAAATGATGAAATTTCATCGTGAATCTGTTCTCAAGTATACTGACATTATGCAGTGTGAAGCTAAAACCAAAGGATACAACTGTTTAACGGATGAGAGTGTCCTGTATTTTATTTTCATGCCTTCATTTTATTATACTTATATAAACATGCATTCATCTAGACTTGCGAAATGAGTGAAGTGGAAGTTGGTTTATGCATTTATGCGCTCAAAAGTGCATGTTATAGTTATTCTTCTACCAAAATGAATTGATCTACTTATAGTTTCATCCACTCTATCAACTATTATGAAGCAAGTCTTTTACAAAATGAGGTGGAGTTGACTAAGGCGATGATTCTACACTGGCTAGCGTTATTCATGCTAAGTGGGTGAAATGTCTTAGGGCGTATCCAAAAGAGACCAAGATGGATAGTGAGACTATGAACTAAGACGAGCCAATTCTATGGTGGAATATGCATGGGCCTAACTGTTTGCAACCAAACTAGCCATTCATCTATTGTACCATGTTTTTGGTTATTCTACTTCTATGAGGAACTAGTCTATTTATAGTTTCATCCATTGTATTAGGAGAAATAGACTTACCCCTAAGAGGGCAAAGAAGATTTTAGTTGTACATAGTGCCTTCAATCTCATTCATTGCAAATACTTACACACAAGGAAAGTCAAATAGACTAATGGGACGCAAAGCCAAAGAAGCTAGCACAATTGATGAAGATGAGACATAGATAGGCTGGTTGTTATTGGTTTGGAGGAGCTTGAGCTTAAGGAGTCAAGTAGTTTGAGTGATGAGGAATTTGGTGCAAACTTTGAGGATGTATGACGATTTGAAGCATTAAATTTGGATTTTGAATATATATATATATATATATATAGTATTTCAATGTTTCTTATGTTATTCTTTATACCTTTTTAACTATTTTCAAAAGTGCTATACCTATCTGTGCCACTGTTTCACAGCAATCAGAACCTAGGCCCTTGGTCCTCCATCTCCAAGACCCATCCACCCATTTCTCTAGCATGTTGAACATAACTTAAATGCAATTCACTACCGTATGCTTCTAGTTTATTACATCAGATAATCAATCTCTTTCTTGATTCTTAGTCAAATAGAATATTTGAGTTTGAGATTCAAATCCACTTGTGATGATAAGTATACAAGTGATATATTTACTATTTGCTCTTGTGACACAAAAAATATAGATGAACAGTAGGAATGACATTAATTTAGAATCGCATCACAAGAACTTTACTCGTAACTTCACGTGGACAAGTGAAATACACAATCGAAAATGGTATGCTTACTAAAACTTTGTAGTAACAGTTCTTATTGTTTGCTCTGTGGTACAAGGCAATAATAGTAAACCTATCCTGTGAAAATGCAGATAAAAATATAAAGAATTACCTCATTTGCAATAACAGTTGGAGTCAATGAAAAGATATCCTTGTCACCAGATTCATCTACAATTTCTGCAATTTCTGGCAGCTGTCAGATTGCTTTTACAGTGAAAAATATGTGGTATAAAAACAAAGGCAATTGCATTTTCGTCGATAATGATAAATAAATATCACAAGGTGTAGTTGTACATATTAGTTTTAATAAAAGAACATAAAATATACTTTGCAATGATACTTTTACATCTGCAGTGGCATAACCTCCTTTTCTCTCCTCCAAAAGCTCGGTGAACCTTTCTAAAGCCTGCAAGATATCAAAGGATTTGGTGCTCAAGAGAATTGAGCATAGATTAATAATAAAATGTGATCCATGATGAAGAATCCAGATGCTGCTTGCATTAGATCTTGCTAATCTAGATTAATTTTAATGACATTTGATTTTCAGATCAATTTTGATGTCTTTATTTGGCAAGAGACACAAATTAACATGAGATTTTTTAGATAGAGAGCACACCTAGCTAAAAGAGAAACTGAACAGTAAAGAATCACCCAGACCAGAAACAATAATAGATTCTCATGCAGAACCAGAGGATTACAAAGCCATGGGATTAATAAACCTCAAATAATACAAAGAATTCCTTACACAACAGCTTTTTCTGGCAAAGAAAACACATATTACTGCATTTATCATTAATATAGCACAAGAATTTGTTTCCTAGTTGTTGATGTTGGAGTATAAACACAAAGTATGAAAAATCACTCATACCTGTTGACCTCAGCAATTATCCAGTTGTGGTTCTTGCTAATAAGATTGATTTTGATTTTGGATGATTTCAATAGAATGGCAAGGCCACCGAATGAGGAATGTATAACCAACCATTTCTTCCATCATCTGAAAATCTTGTCTGAAAGTCTTGTCTGCCTGATATGTGGATAATTGGGTTTGTTGATGCATAATAACCTCTGCCTCTAAGGTGTCGATTCGACATCTGATGAGACAGGAATTGTTAAGAGCATTTATGCCCCTAACGTTCTAGGTAATAAGCTTCATTGTAGCCTTGGAGATCTACTGGCTCTCGTACCTGCAGATAATTGTTTAAGGATAAAACCCGACGCAATTTTCTTTACTTTCCTAGGCTTCATACTAAATTCTAGGATCTTTTAAGTGTCTGTTGCTATCTCCTCATAAGATGGTGTCATTAGTGACTAATATAAACTAATCATTGTTATGAAGAGGATCAGTTAGCAAGAGTTGTGCCCCATCTATTATGAAGGGTAGCAATCCTTTCTAATAGCAAGATATAAGAAGACAATCTCGATCATTCAATTCATCATGGAATAGGAAAGGAAAATAATTGTTTATATCTGATATTCAGAATACATGTTAACAGTGCCTATTAAAAGATGATTCATTTTATTAAATAGCTGGCAAGTATCATATAACAGCACAGTGATATATTGTAATTGATATCTAAATCAATGATGAATTGTAGAATATTATATCTGCATTCTATTAGGATCAGATATCCTTATTTATCCTATATATATATATATATATATCAAAGTAATGAGAATCGGAATCGGATCGGAATCGGCAAAGCCGAATCGAATCGTGAATTGGCCATGAATCGGCAAATTTGAAAAAACCCTTTAAATTTAAAGATTTTAACAATTTAAAATTTAGTTCATGCACCCTTTATTGAATATAACTTAAACACACTATAACATCATCAAATAAAAGTTAAAATTTAACATACATAAACATGGAACATAAGATCCATCACATATGTAACTATGTTATGTAAAATACTAAAATGTAAATTGTAGGCTAGCTGAAGTAAATAGAAATCATATGATCATAATAATTAAAATCATATATGTGTGTAAGACAAAAATCCCTAAGACATCAAATCATAAATGTATGTCAGAATCTAAGATGAAGATCCATGAAACTTATGTCTATCAGTATCAATATCTATAAACGAAATGAAAAAACAAGGCTCTAGCTCAAGCCTCATCATCATCCTCAAGCTTGGCAGCAGCCTCAGCCTCAGCCTCTGAGTATTCAGTCTACCTACTAGAAAGGTGTCTAAGGTAGGTCTTAGAGGACCGTCGTGCCATATCCCCCGCATGTAAGGTGAGCTCACGAAAAACATCGCTACAGCCCGTGTCTGTGCGTGAACATGTGCATCTACCAGTGCCTGAACGTGCTCTAGCTGCCTCATCTGCCATGACCACAGCCTCAACCTCTATATCCACCTAGTCAACCCACGCACGGTCTTCCTCAGTGAAGACTGGATCCACAGCCTCTGTGAGCCACTCTGATTCTGGATCAATCTCCTCCAAAATGATTGGAGAGGAGTCAACACCCAAAATCTGTCTGATCCTAAGACGAAGGTTGTAATGAACAAAGACAAGATCATTCAACCTCTGCACAGTCAACCTATTTCTTTTCTTCGAGTGGACGTGCTCGAACATGGACCAACTGCGCTCACATCCAAAAGTGTTGTTTGGCTGACTCAGAATACAGATGGCAATTTTTTGAAGTTTTGGGGTTGTGGACCCAAACATTTGCCACCATCTATTTGAAATAAAGGAAAACAAATATAATTAGTCTAATTTACAACTTAAAAATTACATAATCAATAATTAAAATTTAAAATGCACAACTTATAAGTCATAATCTTTAGATTCATGAATATATTATTTAATTTTTACCTGGCTATATTTTTGCCCAAGCATCTATTGCCATCCTACCAGAGAAAAGTGGCCCTTCTTTATTATTGAACTTGTTGAGCTCAATGATTGTAGCTACGTTATCCTCATCATTACTCAACCTCTAGATCACTGTATATAAGCCAGTGAGAACCTCTGCATCCGCCTTAAAGTGAAGACGAAAACGAAATGCCGGATTCAAAAAGTAAGTTGTTGCATGGATGGGTCGGTGGAGCTGATTCTGCCATCTCCTATGAATGATATCCCAAATAGCGGCATACTTCTCCTACACTCTTGCACACTAGGCTCTAGTGGTCTCCTTGGTCCTATCCATGCCCTTATATATGTAGCCCATTGAGGGCTTCTCCCCATCAGCAGTTCGTAGGAGAGATACAAGGGGCGCAGTGACCTACATATAAAATAAAACAAAAATTTGAGTCAAAACTTAAATATAAAATAATATAACTTATAATAAAACTAAATCATTAAACAATTAACTATTAATTATTAAATACTAAATACTAAATTGTAAAATACTAAATTTAAAATTGTAGTAAATTGACCTTAAGGATTTCTCTAGCAAGTTTTCAAAAACCTTCATCATCAAATATGCAATTCACCACATCTACCCCTACAGTGGTCGTAGCATAGGAAGATGAAATCCACTCCCGCCCAACAAACATGATCCTCAAATCCTCCCTTGATGTCAACAAGGATTGCAGTGTGATGAAATTCTAGGCAAACCTCATGATGCCTAGACAAGCTAACTCCTTGCCTCCTGTGTACTTTCTCATTGTGCTATGGACAAATGAATGATTATAAATAAACTTACATATATTTTTTTCCCTTTCGACATATGACTTGACCCACTCAAGCTTGCCAATTTCCTCCAACATGAGGTCAATGCAGTGTGCCGCACAAGGGGACCAAAATATGGTGGGGTGCCTCTCCATCAAAAGTTTACCTACAACAATTTTAAGTTAATTAAAAATTCAGACATGTTAGAACTTAGGAAACTTAGAATTAGAAATGTTCAAAATTATAATAAATTTATTTTCAAAACTTGAAAAGTTAAAAGTTTACCTACAGCAACATAACTTGTTACATTATCCGTCACCACCTGCGCCACATGTTGTTCCCCCACCTCTACTATGACTCCCTCAATAACCTCACATAAGTATGTGGCATATTTTATATGAGTGGAAGCATCAATGGATTTGAGAAACATGGTATATCCTACAAAACAATGAATTATAATGGATCATCAACAAATTAGCAATCAACAAATCAAAATTTAAAATATTCAAGTACGATTCACAATTATGTATGGAAGAAAGTAGAATGATCAATCACCTCCACAGGATACAAGAAAATTGAGGAGTGTTCTATTCCTCCTATCTTTCCAACCATCAGTCATGATGGTGCAACCCTTTTCAATCCACTCTTTTCGGTTCTCCTCAAGCTCAACCCTCATATCCTCTACCATATCATCCTAGAGGTATCCACTCAACTCAGCCTCAGTTGGGGCTTTAAACCCCGGACCACAAATAGCAACTACATCTATCATGTTTTGCCAATAAGGAGCCTTGTCATAAATAGATAATGATTAGAAATTTAAATGTCAAAGACTCAAATCATTATGTAAGCTTGTAAAGCGAATCTATGATTAGTCAATGAATCATAAAACAAGTAGATATAATTAAAATTTTACTTTTAGTTTTAAGTTTAACCTTAAAGAAAACCAAAAAAAAAAAAAATCAATTACCTAGCTGCAACAAATAGAATGTTGCAAAAGTACCAAAATTTGCAAATCTTTTTTTTGGCAGCATCATGAATCTCCTCGTTCAAACCCATGCCCTCAAGCGTGGGTTGGGAGCCAAGAGTAGTGCGGGGCACAAAGTAATTATCCATTTTGTTTTTCCGCACTCTAGAACACAATAAGTTGGAGTTGGACTTAGTCTCAATATAAGACCGACTAGCACTAGCACTCGCATGAGCACTAGAACCAGGACGGAAAGGAGGCCTAGAAGAACCCTCTCCAACACAACTTATAGATGCGGAAGCTAATGCAGATGTAGATGCACCTATGGGAGCATGGGAGCCAATAGCCCTTAACCTTTCAAGTTGCATTTTCTTATTCAATTTGTCTTGTTCAATTTTTTCTAATGCCACTAAACAAGTGTGTTTTGCCTCAGAAGTTTGTTGAGTGCAAATTGTAACATCATGTCCAAGTATAGCAACAATTTGGTATTTCAATCTATAAATGCCTGCAAAACTTATTTCTTTACAAAACATACATTTCGTTTGAAATTTGCTTCTTCCAGGAAACTCTTCATTATATTTCCAACATTCAACTTTTTTACCCATTACAGAAAATGAAAGCAAAGGGCTGCTGCAATAAAAAAATTCATGTAAAATATCAAAGTTTGAAACTAATAAACAAAAGCTACAAAACAACAAACCTTAGTTTGCAATTTAGTAAAATTAAAAAACATTCAAGATTTGCAAATGAGAACTAAAAAAATTTAACAAAAAATGTATAATACACTAACATGCAAAAAACAAATCAGCACTTAACTCTTGCAAATGAGTTAAGGAGTGTTGATATTGACTCCTTAATGCTCCCAATGCAATTTATGGCCTCCCCAGATGGAATTCTGATCTCTTAGGTGCTCTTTGTTCTTGCTGGTTGGAAACCTGTGATTTTTCTTTTCTCTTCTTCTCTCTCACTTTTCCTCTCTTCTACTCATGCTTAACAATTAGAAGACCCTTTAGGGTTAAAACAAAGAGGAAAGGTTAAAAAGAAAAGAATAAAAATATGTATTTTAAAAAAAATTTGATGCAACTTTATGGGCTGTCGCGGCCAATTCAGGCAATTTTTGTCATGAATTGCCTAAATCAGCGATTCAGGCGATTCATGACAAAAAAACACCTTTGCCGATTCACGAGGCAAAAAAAATCGCCTGGGTTGAATCGAATCGTGATTCACACGATTGAGGCAATTTTCGGGCCATTCTCGAAACTATGGTTCCCACTATCGAAATATGGATCAAAAGAAGAAACATGACATATTTGATGCTTGTATATCGGGTGCTGCTTGAATGATTTATTTGATTCTTTGCCTAATATAAATATCTTATGTAAAGAAATATCCTTGCGAATGAAAGGATATATTTACTACTTAGCAAGGATATTTCTTTACATAAGATATTTATATCAGGCAAAGAATCAAATAAATCATTCAAGCAACACACGATATACAAGCATCAAATATGCATATTTTTATTCTTTTTCTTTTAGCCTTTCCTCTTTTTTTTAACCCTAAAGGGCCTTCTAATTATTAAGCATGAGTAGAAGAGAGGAAAAGTGAGAGAGAAGAAGAGAAAAAAAAAAAAAAGCCCACAAGTTTCCAATCGGCAAGAAGGAAGAGCATCAAAGAGATCAGAAGTCCATTTGGGGAGGCCATAAATTGCATTGGGAGCATTAAGGAGTCAATATCAACACTCCTCAACTCATTTGCAAGAGTTAAGTGCTGATTTGTTTTTTGCATGTTAGTGTATTATGCATTTTTTGTTAAATTTTTTTAGTTCTCATTTGCAACTCTTGAATGTCTTTTAGTTTTACTAAATTGCAAATTAGGGTTTGTTGTTTTGTAGCTTTTGTTTATTAGTTTCAAACTTTAATATTTTATATGAATTTTTCTATTGCAGCAGCCTTTTGCTTTCATTTTCTGCAATGGGTAAAAAAGATGAATGTTAGAAATATAACGAAGAGTTTCCTGCAAGAAGCAAATTTCAAACGAAATGTATGTTTTGTAAAGAAATAAATTCTATAGATATTTATAGATTGAAAGAACACATTGTTGCTATACCTGAACATGATGTTACAATTTGCACTCAACAAACTGCTAAGGCAAAATGCACTTGTTTAGTGGCATTAGAAAAAATTGAACAAGACAAATTGAATAAGAAAATGCAACTTGAAGGGTTAAGGGCTATAGGCTCCCATGCTTCCGTAGCAGCATCTACATCTGCATCACCTTCCGCATCCATAGGTTGTGTTGGAGAGGGTTCTTCCACTCCTCCTTTTCATCCTAGTTGTAGTGCTCATGCGAGTGCTAGTGCTAGTCGGCCTTATACTGAGACTGAGTCCAACTCCAACCTATTGCATCCTAGAGATCGGAAAAACAAAATGGAGATTTGCAAATTTTGGTACTTTTGCAACATTTCATTGGTTGCAGCAAGGTAATTGATTCTTTTTTCTTTGTTTTCTTTAACGTTAAACTTAAAACTAAAAGTAAAACTTTAATTATATCTACTTTTTTTATGATTCATTGACTAATCATAGATTCACTTTACAAGCTTACATAATGATTTCAGTCTTTGACATTTAAATTTCTAATCATTATCTATTTGTGACAGGGCTCCTTATTGGCAAAACATGATAGATGCAGTTGCTATTTGTGGTCCAAGGTTTAAAACCCCAACTGAGGTTGAGTTGAGCAGATACCTCTTAGATAATATCGTAGAGGATATGAAGGTTGAGCTTGAGGAGAACCGAATTGAGAGGATCGAAAAGGGTTGCACTATCATGACTGATAGTTGGATAGATAGGAGGAATAGAACACTCCTCAATTTTCTTGTAGCCTGTGGTGCTGATTGATCATTCTACTTTCCTACATACATATTGCTAATTTGTTGATGATCCATTATAATTTGTTGTTTTGAAGGATATACCATATTTCTCAAATCCATCGATGCTTCCGCTCATATAAAATACACCACATACTTATGTGAGGACCACATACTTATGTGAGGCTATTGAGGAAGTCATAGCAAAGGTGGGGGAACAACATGTGGTGCAAGTGGTGATGGATAATGCAGCAAGTTATGTTGCTGCAGGTAAACTTTTAACTTTTCAAGTTTTGAAAATAAATTTATTTGAATTTTGAACTTTTTTCTAATTCTAAGTTTCCTAAGTTCTAACATGTGTGAATTTCTAATTAACAAAAAATTGTTGTAGGTAAACTTTTGATGGAGAGGCACCCCACCATATTGTGGTCCCCTTGTGTGGCACACTGCATTGACCTCATGTTGGAGGAAATTGGCAAGCTTGAGTGGGTCAAATCATGTGTCGAAAGGGCAAAAAAATATGCAAGTTTATTTATAATCATTCATTTGTCCTTAGCACAATGAGGAAGTACACATGAGGCAAAGAGTTAGCTTGTCCAAGCATCAGGAGGTTTGCTTCGAATTTCATCACACTGCAGTCCTTGTTGACATCAAGGGAGGATTTAAGGATCATGTTTGTTGGGCAGGAGTGGATTTCATCTTCCTATGCTAGGACCATTGTAGAGGTAGATGTGGTGAATTGCATATATGATAATGATGGTTTTTGGAAACCTGCTAGAGAAATTCTTAAGGTAAATTTATTGCAATACAAAATTTAGTAATTTACAGTTTACTATTTAGTATTTAATAGTTAATATTTAATTGTTTAATGATTTAGTTTTACTTTAAGTTCTATTATTTTATATTTAAGTTTTGACTCAAATTTTTGTTTTACTTTATATGTAGGTCACTGAGCCCCTTGTATCTCTCCTACGAACTGCTGATGGGGAGAAGCCCTCTATGGGCTACATATATGAGGGCATGGATAGGGCCAAGGAGACCACTAGAGCCCAGTATATAGGAGTGCAGGAGAAGTATGCCCCTATTTGGGATATCATTGATAGGAGATGGCAGAATCAGCTCCACCGACTCATCTATGCAGCAGCTTACTTTTTGAATCCGGCATTTCGTTTCCGTCCTGACTTCAAGGTGGATGAGGAGGTTCTCACCGGCTTATATACAATGATCCAGAGGTTGAATAGTGATGAGGATAGTATAGCTGCAATCATTGAGCTCGACAAGTTCAATAATAAAGAAGGGCCACTTTTCTCTAGCAGGATGGCAATAGATGCTCAGGCAACAATACTGCCAAGTAAAAATTAAATAATATATTCATGAATCTAAAGTTTATGACTTGTGCATTTTAAATTTTAATTGTTTATTATGTAATTTTAAAGTTGTAAATGAGACTAATTATATTTGTTTTCCCTTATTTCAGATAGATAGTGGCAAATGTTTGGGCCGCCAACTCCAAAACTTCAAAAAATTGCCATCCGTATTCTGAGTCAGCCAAGCAACGCTTCTAGATGTGAGCGTAGTTGGTCCATGTTTGAGCACATCCACTCAAACAGGAGAAATAGGTTAACTGTGCAGAGGTTGAATGATCTTGTCTTTGTTCATTACAACCTTCGTCTTAGGATCAAACAGATTTTGGGTGTTGACTCCTCTCTGATCATTTTGGAGGAGATTGATCTAGAATCAGATTGGCTCACAGAGGCTATGAATTCAGTCTTCACTGAGGAAGACCATGCATGGGTTGATCAAGTGGATATAGAGGCTGAGGCTGTGGCCATGGAAGAGGAGGCAGCTAGAGCACATTCAAGCACTGGTAGAAGCATACGTGCACGCACAAACACAAGTCGTAGCGATTTTGTTCGTGAGCCCATCTTACATGCGGGGGATATGGCTCGGCAGTCCTCTAGGACCTACCTTAGACACCTTTCTAGTAGGCAGACTGGATACTCAGAGGCTGAGGCTAAGGCTGCAGCCAAGCTTGAGGACGGTGATGAGGATGATGATGAGGCTTGAGCTAGAGCCTTGTTTTTTCATTTTGTTTATAGATATTGATACTGATAGACATACGTTTCATGGATCTTCATCTTAGATTCTTACATACATTTATGATTTGATGTCTTATGGATCTTCATCTTACATACATTCTATGATTTCAATCATTATGATCATATGATTTCTATTTACTTCAGCTAGCCTACAATTTACATTTTAGTATTTTACATAACATGGTTACGTATGTGATGGATTTTATGTTCCATGTTTATGTATGTTAAGTTTTAACTTCTATTTGATAATGTTATAGTGTGTTTAAGTTACATTCAATAAAAGGTGCATCGAATAAGTTTTAAATTGTTAAAATCTCTAAATTTAAAAAGTTTTTTCAAATTTGCCGATTCATTACCAACTCACAATTCGATTCGGCCTTGCCGATTCCGATCCGATTCTGATTCTCATTAAGTATATCTACATGTTTTATGATTCGTTGATTAGTTATAGATTCGCTTTACAAGATTACATAATGATTTGAGTCTTTGACATCTAAATTTCTAATCATTATCTATTTGTGGCAGGGCTCCTTATTGGCAAAACATGATAGATGCAGTTGTTATTTGTGGTCCGGGATTTAAAGCCCCAACTCAGGCTAAGTTGAGTGGATACCTCTTGGATGATATGTTAGAGGATATGAGGGTTGAGCTTGAGAACCGAAAAGAGTGGATTGAAAAAGGTTGCACTATCATGACTGATGGTTAGACAGATAGGAGGAATAAAACACTCCTCAATTTTCTTGTATCCTGTGGAGGTGATTGATCATTCTACTTTCCTATATACATAATTGTGAATCATACTTGAATATTTCATATTTTGATTTGTTAATTGCTAATTTGTTGATGATCCATTATAATTCGTTGTTTTGTAGGATATACCATGTTTCTCAAATCAATTGATGCTTCCACTCATATAAAAAATGCCACATACTTATGTCAGATTATTGAGGAAGTCATAGCAGGGGTGGGGGAACAACATATGGTGCAGGTGGTGACGAATAATGCAGCAAGTTATGTTGTTGCAGGTAAACTTTTAACTTTTCAAGTTTAGAACATAAATTTATTTGAATTTTGAACTTTTTCTAATTCTAAATTTCATAAGTTCTAACATGTTTGAATTTATAATTAATTTAAAATTGTTGTAGGCAAACTTTTGATGGAGAGACACTCCACCATATTTTGATCCCCTTGTGCGGCACACTGCATTGACCTCTTGTTGGAGAAAATTGGCAAGCTTGAGTAGGTCATCTGTCAAAAGGGCAAAAAATTGCAAGTTTATTTATAATCATTTATTTGTCCTTACCACAATGAGGAAGTACACAAGAGGCAAGGAGTTAGCTCGCCGAGGCATCACGAGGTTTGCTTCAAATTTTATCACACTATAGTCCTTGTTGACTTCAAGGGACAATTTGAAGAGCATGTTTGTTGGGCAGGAATGGATTTCATTTTCCTATGCTACGACTAATGCTGGGGTAGATGTGGTGAATTGCATATTTGATGATGATAGTTTTTGGAAACCTGCTAGAGAAATTCTTAAGGTAAATTTATTGCAATTTAACATTTAGTATTTTACAGTTTACTATTTAGTATTTAATATTTAATATTTAATTGTTTAATGATTTAGTTTTACTTTAAGTTATATTATTTTATATTTAAGTTTTCACTCAAATTTTCGTTTTACTTTATATGTAGGTCACTGAGCCCCTTATATCTCTCCTACGAACTGCTAATGGGAAGAAGCCCTCCATGGGCTACATATATGAGGGCATGGATAGGGCCAAGGAGACCATTAAATCCCAGTATGCAAGAGTGCAGGAGAAGTATACCCCTATTTGGGATATTATTGATAGGAGATGGCAGAATCAGCTCCACCGACCCATCCATGCAACAGCTTACTTTTTGAATCCAGCATTTTGTTTCCATCCTGACTTCAAGGAGGATGAGGAGGTTCTTACAGGCTTATATACAGTGATCCAGAGGTTGAGTAGTGATGAGGATAGCGCAACTACAATAATTGAGCTTGACAAGTTCAATAATAAAGGGCCACTTTTCTCTAGCAGGATGGCAATAGATGCTCGGGCAACAATACAGCCAGGTAAAAATTAAATAATATATTCATGAGTCTAAAGATTATGACTTATAAGTTGCGCATTTTAAATTTTAATTGTTGATTGTGTAATTTTAAAGTTGTAAATGAGATTAATTATATTTGTTTTCCCTTATTTCAAATAGATAGTGGCAAATGTTTGGGCCCACAACCCTAAAACTTCAAAAAATTCTCATATGTATTTTGAGTCAGCCAAGCAGTGCTTTTGGATGTGAGCACAGTTGGTCCATGTTCGAGCACATCCACTCGAACAGGAGAAATAGGTTGACTATGCAAAGGTTGAATGATCTTGTCTTTGTTCATTACAACCTTCGTCTTAGGATCAGATAGATTTTGGGTGCCGACTCCTCTCCGATCATTTTGGAGGAGATTGATCCAGAATTAGAGTGGCTCACAGAGGTTGTGTATCCAGTCTTCACTGAAGAATACCGTGCGTGGGTTGACCAAGTGGATATAGAGGTAGAGGCTGTGGCCATGGCAGAGGAGGCAGCTAGAGCACGTTCAGACGCACACACGCACGCATAGACACGAGCCATAGCGATTTTGTTCGTAAGCCCATCTTACATGCAGGGGATATGGCTCAGCGGTCCTCTAGGACCTACCCTAGACACCTTTCTAGTAGGCAGACTGGATACTCAGAGGTTGAGGCTAAGGCTGGGACCAAGCTTGAGGATGATGATGAGGCTTGAGCTGGAGCCTTGTTTTTTCATTTTGTTTATAGATATTGATCCTGATAGACATATGTTTCATGGATCTTCGTCTTAGATTCTTACATACATTTATGATTTGATGTCTTATGGATCTGCATCTTACATACATTCTATGATTTCAATCATTATGATCATATGATTTCTATTTACTTCAACTAGCCTACAATTTACATGTTAGTATTTTACATAACATAGTTACGCATGTGATGGATTTTATGTTCCATGTTTATGTATGTTAAGTTTTAACTTCTATTTGATGATGTTATAGCGTGTTTAAATTATATTCAATAAAGGGTGCATGAAATAAGTTTTAAATTGTTAAAATCTCTAAATTTAAAAGGTTTTTTCAAATTTGTCAATTCGTGGCCGATTCATGGCCAATTCACAATTCGATTCGGCCTTACCGATTCCAATCGGATTCTAATTCTCATTACTTTGCTTTAAGATTAAACTTAAAAGTAAAAAGTAAAACTTTAATTACATCTACTTGTTTTATGATTCATTGACTAATCATAGATTCGCTTTACAAGCTTACATAATGATTTGAGTCTTTGACATCTAAATTTCTAATCATTATCTATTTGGGACAAGGCTCCTTACCGGAAAAACATGATAGATGCAGTTGCTATTTGTGGTCCGGGGTTTAAAGCCCCAATTCAGGCTAATTTTAGTTGATATCTCTTGGATGATATGGTAGAGGATACGAGGGTTGAGCTTGAGGAGAACCAAAAAGAGTGGATCGAAAAGGTTGCACCATCATGACTGATGGTTGGACAGATAGGAGGAATAGAACACTCCTCAATTTTCTTGTATCCTGTGGAGGTGATTGATCATTTTACTTTCCTACATACATAAATGTGAATCGTAATTGAATATTTCAAATTTTGATTTGTTGATTGCTAATTTGTTGATGATCCATTATAATTCGTTGTTTTGTAGGATATACCATGTTTCTCAAAAAAATTGATGCTTTCACTCATATAAAAAACATCACATACTTATGTGAGGTTATTGAGAAAGTCATAGTAGAGGTGGGGGAACAACATGTGGTGTAGGCGGTGATGGATAATGCAACAAGTTATGTTGTTGCAGGTAAACTTTTAAATTTTCAAGTTTTGAAATTAAATTTATTTGAATTTTGAACTTTTTCTAATTCTAAGTTTCTTAAGTTCTAACATGTTTGAATTTATAATTAACTTAAAATTATTGTAGGTAAACTTTTGATAGAGAGGCACCCCACCATATGTTGGTCCCCTTGTGCGGCACACTACATTGACCTCTTGTTAAAGGAAATTGGCAAGCTTGAGTGGGTCGTGTCAAAAGGGCAAAAAATATATGCAAGTTTATTTATAATCATTCATTTGTCCTTAGCACAATGAAGAAGTACACAGGAGGCAAGGAGTTAGCTCGTCCAGGCATCACGAGGTTTGCCTCGAATTTCATCACACTACAGTCCTTGTTGACATCAAAGGACGAGTTGAGAAGCATGTTTGTTGGGCAGGAGTGGATTTCATCTTCCTATGCTATGACCACTGCAGGGGTAAATGTGGTGAATTGCATATTTGATGATGATGATTTTTGGAAACCTACTAGAGAAATCCTTAAGGTAAATTTATTGCAATTTAACATTTAGTATTTTACAGTTTACTATTTAGTATTTAATATGTAATATTTAATTGTTTAAGGATTTAGTTTTACTTTAAGTTATATTATTTTATATTTAAGTTTTGACTCAAATTTTCGTATGCTATGACCACTACAGGGGTAAATTTGGTGAATTGCATATTTGATGATGATTATTTTTGGAAACCTGCTAGAGAAATCCTTAAGGTAAATTTATTGCAATTTAACATTTAGTATTTTACAGTTTACTATTTAGTATTTAATATGTAATATTTAATTGTTTAAGGATTTAGTTTTACTTTAAGTTATATTATTTTATATTTAAGTTTTGACTCAAATTTTTGTTTTACTTTATATGTAGGTCATTGAGTGTAATGTCCCCTTTTTGACAGGCACCAGCTACTTATTTTATTTTAACCTTTATTTTCCCTGGAGGCTAAAAAGGAAGAAATAAGGGGGAAAAGGTATATTAAATTAATTACTTATAAAGTTACTAAACAATGAAATATTAAAAAGTAACTTTATATTTAGTTGATTTAATATTAAAGTGACTAACATAATAAAATATCAAAAAGTCACTTAAAAGAATAAAGTGTTGGATTCCTCTAGAAGCTTCTTGGAGTTGCTTGTGAAATCTTTATAAGAAGCCTTTGGGGGGTCATTTTACACATCTTGAGTTGCATATTCATCTATTGTGTTGAGAGCCTTAGTGCTTGCATACTTGCCTAAGGGTTTGAAGACTCTAAGGTGCCAATTTCAATTGTGAGATATCAACCCTAGTTGGGAGTGGAGGAATTGGTATTCAGCCGATTCATTTGTGATTAATTGGGAGATAATATTCAGTGATTTTTGTTCAGTCCGTGCATATAATTTTTGACATCAGTTGGCAAGGAGAAAGGTTTCAGTTTTCACAGCGGATCCAAAAAAAGAAAAGCCAAAAAGCAGAGCCGAAAAAGCAAATCTGAAAAAGCAGTCCGAAAAAGCAAATCCGAAAAAAGCAAAGTCAAAAAGCATGTCATCTCAGCTACTTATTCCAAGTTCTTTTGGTATTTACATTTGGCAATCGTAGATGGATACATTTGACAAGTAATATATGTCTTTTGTTACCAAAGTATTCAGTCATTGTAAACATTGAAGTATTGAAGGGAAATCAACTTAATTTAGCTGTTCAGTTTGTATGCCAAATGTTTGTAAAACCGTCTCATTGCATAGTCATTCATAGGATGCATGCCAAGTGTTTGTGAAAATGCCTCTTAGTTGTAGGTGTTCATTTTACATCAAAATTTCATGTACTTGCATTTGGAAAATAATAAAAAGAAGTTGCATATCACTTTGATTTCCAATTAGTTATTTTGCAATCATTTGTATTCATCAATATCATTGGCATTCAAAAATCATAGCAAAACAACAAACTGAGGCTGCAAGGGAAGTGTTTGACAAAATTCCTAAGGCAAAAAAACAGGGATAAAACTTCATAAATTGTCAAGGCACTTTTCAGTGGTATCAGAGCTAAAGTTTCTGCCATCCTGTACGGGTTATGAGTTAAGAGTTTCCAAATCTTCCATTCATAAATCCTTTGGATAAATTCTATAACAAGGCAAGAAAGGGCTTAAGTCCTTTAGAACTCATGGAAGAAAGCAGTACCCAGCAAATGCTTAATGCTCTTGCAAGAGGGCAACAGGAGTTGAGAGATGAAATGGCAAGAGGAAGAGAAGAACTGTCACTTATCCTTGGACAGCTGATAGATAATAGAAACAATGGAAATGATAGGAACCATAACAGGACTAATGGGCAGAATGGACACAATGGGAGTCAAGAAAACAATGACACAGCTCAAAGCAGTGCTAGAACAGCAAGTAGAGCTACTCCTAGGCCTCTTATGCCTACATTTTTTAGAGAACAGGGTGCTGCAAATCACGACCAGCAAGTAAGAGAAGAGGGATATGGTGATTATTTGAGAGAGTACAACTCTCTAGGTGATGATTTCAAGGCTGCCATGTCACTAGTAGACTTTTGTGGTCTTAAATTGAGAAATAGACCAAGAAACTATCAACGGGGAGTGCAAAATCAAAACTTGCAGCGTAAGGTGGGAAAACTAACCTTACCATCATTTGATGGAAGTAACAAAGGTACAGCTAGAGCTTGGGTTCAAAAGCTCGACACATATTTGCAGCTCAATCCTATGTTGGAAATAGAGGCTATCCAGTATGCCACACTCCATTTGGAAGGTGAAGCACATGAATGGTGGTACCATGGACTTGTCACCTTGGGGCATGCCAACATTACTTCATATTTGGAATTCACCCAGAAGCTCATTGACAAGTTTGATCGTAAGGATCCTGAACTCCACTTTAGGGAGTTAGCACAACTCAGGCAGACTAATTCAGTGGATGCTTACATCACAGAGTTCCAACGGTTGGCAATTATGGTGATAGATATTTCAGAACAAATGTTGGTTATGCTCTTCATTGAGGGATTGACAGAGCCTCTTCGAGGTTGGGTTAAGGCCTTCAAACTAGATTCTCTCCAGGATGCTATCATGAAGACTAGAGACATGGAATATTCTACATCTAGCATTAGGGCTCCTAGCAAGCCTTTCACATCCCATACGGATAAGGGGAAGAAGCCATTCCAGAAAAAAAGTAATAAGGAGAACTTTGATGAAGCCTATAGACAGGAGTATCAGCTTAAGGGGATTCGCTATCATTGCAAGGAGAAATGGTCTAGTGGACACCGTTGCCTAGGGAAAGGCAAGGCTCACTTAATTGAGGTGATATCAGATGATGAGAGTAGTTCTGAGGAAGAGGAACCTCAAAGGGAAGATAATAACGGTTCAGATGGGGAAAATCATGATGACATCATTACTTCTATCTCCAGTGCTCCTAAGTTCAACTCTTTCAAAGTTCATGGGGTCCTACAAGGTCATCAGATAGCAGTATTGATTGACAGTGGAGCTACTCATAACTTCATTGATGCATCATTGGTGAACAAGCGAAAAATTCCTCTAGAGGATTTTGAGGGATTCAATGTGATGGTGACTGATGCGCGTAAGATAGCTTGTACTCAGTGGGTTCCACAGTTGTCTATTATGATGGGCAACCACATAGTTACAGATGATTTCTATGTGGTTGACTTGGGTGATATCCATGCCATACTTGGGGTCCAATGGTTGCAGTCATTAGGGAAGTACTCACAGAACTTCCAAACCATGGAACTCAAGTTCAAAGATGCTGATGGACGTAGAGTGGTGCTTAAAGGTATGGCATTTAAAGCACCTAAGATTGTTTCAGCTAGACGTATGGAGAGTATTTTTAGGTATGATGATATAGTTTGGGCAGCAGAGTGTGTGATCACTCCTAAGGAATCTACAAATTTAGGACAGCCAGTCCACATTGACATCAAGGAGCTATTGGGCAAACATGACAAGGTTTTTGGTGAGATACCCCCAGGGAGGCCACCGGACAGAGGCTTCAAGCATACTATTGAGTTGGACGAAGGGGCCAAGCCAGTGATTACTACCCCTTATCGCCATCCTAAGAAATTTAAGGATGAGATCGAGAAAGAAATCAAGGAATTGCTTGATATGGGACACATTCGTTCTAGCTCCAGCCCTTTCGCTTCTTCAGTGGTCCTGGTGAAGAAGAAAGATGGGACCATGAGAATGTGTATAGATTACCGAACCCTCAATAAGAAAACAATCAAGAACAAGTACTCAATACCCAGGATCGATGAGTTATTGGATGAGTTACATGGGGTAGTATATTTTTCAAAAATTGATCTTCAATCGGGTTACCATCAGATTAGAGTGAGGGAACAAGATGTGCACAAGACTGCTTTCCGATGCCACTATGGGCACTATGAATTCTTGGTGATGCCATTTGGATTAACTAACACACCTGCCACATTCCAGTCTTGTATGAATCATATCTTCAACAAACAATTGCGTAAGTTCCTCTTGGTATTCTTTGATGATTTTCTCATATACAGTAAAACTTGGGAAGAACACTTGCAGCAGCTTGATGAGGTCCTTACCATCATGGAGGAGCAGTCCTTGTACGCTAAGGCTTCGAAATGTGAGTTTGGCCTTAGAGAGATTCTTTATTTGGGACACGTGATTAGTGCAGAGGGTGTCCAAGTGCACCAAGAGAAAATACAGGCTATTCTAGATTGGCCCACACCACGGTCACTTACAGAGCTACGAGGCTTCTTTGGACTATGCACTTACTAGAGGCATTTTGTTAAGGGGTTCTCACAGTTGGGGGCACCTTTGATAGATTTGACCAAGAAGGGTGCATTTTGTTGGACAGTAGAGGCTCAGCGAGCTTTTGATAAGCTCAAGGAGGTGATGAGCAGTTGTCCAATGTTGGCACTTCCTGATTTCACACAGCCTTTCATTCTAGAGTGTGATGCTTCAGGGGAAGGTATTGGTTCAGTATTGATGCAGAATCGACACCCTATCGCCTTTGAGAGTCATAAGTTGAGGGAAGCTAAGAGACTATACTCCATCTATGATAAGGAGATGCTAGCCATTATGCATGCCTTGGTGAAGTTCAGACAGTATCTAGTTGGGGGAAAATTTGTGGTGAGGATAGATCATAACAGTCTCAGATATTTCTTAGAGCAAAAGGACTTGAACAAGAGACAGCAGAAGTTGGTTAGTAGGATACAGGCATATGATTTCGACATGGAGTACGTTAAGGGGAAGAACATTGTTGCAGATGCCCTCTCCAGGAAGCCTTCAACTTGCTCACTCTCTGAGATTTCGGCAGATTGCAAATCCATCTTACTAGTAGAGTACTCCAAGAATACATTTGCTTGTGAGTTGATGGATGGATTGATTCGGGAACAGGTACAAGATAGCTGATGATGTGATTTACTACAAGGATAGGATCCACCTGGTATCGGAATCAAAATTGAAGGAGAAAATACTACAATCTTACCATGATACACCCCTAGCAGGCCATCAGGGCTACTTCAAAACTTATAGACAGATTAGAGAGAGGTTTACATGGAAAGGCATCAAGGATGATGTGTTTAAGCATGTGAAGGAGTGCGTGACTTGCAAGCAGAATAAGTTCAAACATACACATCCAACTGGGTTACTTCAGCCTTTGCCCATTCCTAAGCGGAAGTGGGAGAGCATTTCGATGGACTTCATCACAGGCCTACCTAAGGTGCAAGGGAGAGATGGCATCTTTGTTGTGGTAGACCGGCTCACAAAATACGCACATTTCTTTGCTATTTCAACAGAGTACAGGGCTTCACAGGTGGCTGAGCTATTTTTCAGGGAGATCTTTAGATTGCATGGGCTACCTAAGAACATAGTCAACGACAGGGATAGCAGGTTTATGAGTGCTTTTTGGCAGGAGTTGTTTAGACTGACAGGTACTGAGTTGACACCAAGTACCAGTTATCACCCTCAAACTGATGGGCAAACAGAAATTGTTAATAAGTAGGTTGAGGGGTACTTGCGTAATTATGTGGCAGGACAACAGCGGGCTTGGATCAAGTGGTTGCATTTAGGAGAGTATTGTTACAATACCACACACCATATGTCCATTGGAATGAGTCCTTTCAGAGCCTTGTATGGGTATGATGCACCTTCATTCGTGGAGATGACTTTTGGTGAGAGTAGGGCACCTAAAGCAAAAGATTGGATTCAGGAAAGCCAAGATATATTGAAGGCACTCAAGGATAATCTGGTAATTGCACAAAATCAGCAAAAGACTTATGGAGATAAACACAGGGTTGAGCGCAGCTTTGAGATTGGTGATATGGTATATCTACGATTGCAGCCCTATAGATAGTCCTCTCTTAAAAAGAGTGGAGCAGAGAAACTAAGACCAAGGTTCTACGGTGCATACAGGGTTACCAGAAGGATTGGGGAGGTAGCATATGAGTTAGAGCTGCCTGCGAGCAGCAAGATTCATAATGTATTTCATGTTTCATGCCTCAAGAAGGCATTAGGTCAGCAGGTTATCTCTTCCACAGATCTTCCACCACTTGATGAGGAGGGACATTTGCTCTTGGTGCCTGAAGAGATCACTGATGTCAGAGAGAGGAAATTGCGGAACAGAGTGATTAAGGAGTGCTTGGTGAGATGGAAGGATCTGCCTGCAGAGGACGCCACATGGGAGAATGAGCAGATTTTACAGCACTCGAGTTTGCAATTGCTTGAGGACAAGCAATTTCGAGAAGGGAGGACTGTAATGTCCCCTTTTTGACAGGCACCAGCTACTTATTTTATTTTAGCCTTTATTTTCTCGGAGGCTAAAAAGGAAGAAATTGTTAGTGTAGTTTTTTATTTTTCCTATTTTGCTAAGTTTTTCCTACACTTTTAATAATCTCGCTTAGGTTAATAAAGCATGTCTTATTAGGTGAATGGTTGTGAGATGTCACCTTCCTACATGTGAGCATCCATTAGCTATCTTGGGAAGATACTTTGCTATCTTTAGTTCGATAGATGGTTGCTCCTCATTGGTTGGTGTTGCCACCTCCTCCCTCTTCCTAGTCTATATAAGCATGCTACCTGGCTTGTATTTGCATCTCTTGTTTTTGCATCCTCTTAATGCTATTTTGCTTCCAGCATTTGCATTACTCTCTTGGAGACTAACTCTATGATGCTATTTTGATTTTGTATCATTTGCATTCATAGTTTAGATATTTACTCTTTGCACTAGTTTTCTGGGTTATTAATCTTATCAGATTCTAACAAAAATAAGGAGGAAAAGGTATATTAAATTAATTACTTATAAGGTTACTAAACAATGAAATATTAAAAAGTAACTTTATATTTAATTGATTTAATATTAAAGTGACTAACATAATAAAATATCAAAAAGTCACTTAAAAGAATAAAGTGTTGGATTCCTCTAGAAGCTTCTTGGAGTTGCTTGTGAAATCTTTATAAGGAGCCTTTGGCAGGTCATTTTACACATCTTGAGTTGCATATTCATCTATTGTGCCGAGAGCCTTAGTGCTTGCATACTTACCTGAGGGTTTGAAGACTCTAAGGTGCCAATTTTGGTTGTGAGATATCAACCCTAGTTGGGAGTGGAGGAATTGGTATTCAGCCAATTCATTTGTGATTAATTGGGAGATAATATTCAGTGATTTTTGTTCAGCCCGTGCATCTAATTTTTGACATCAGTTGGCAAGGAGAAAGGTTTCAGTTTTCGCAATGGATCCGAAAAAAGAAAAGCCAAAAAGCAGAGCCGAAAAAGTAGTCCGAAAAAGAAAAGCAAAAAAGCAAAGTCGAAAAAGCAGCCCGAAAAAGCAGATTCGAAAAAGCAATTGGAAAAAACAAATCCAAAAAAAGCAAAGCCAAAAAGCATGTCATCTCAGCTAATTATTCTAGGTTCTTTTGGTATTTACATTTGGCAATTGTAGATGGATACATTTGACAAGTAATATATGTCTTTTGTTACCAAAGTATTCAGTCATTGTAAACATTGAAGTATTGAAGGGAAATCAACTTAATTCAGCTGTTCAGTTTGTATGCCAAATGTTTGTAAAAATGTCTCATTGCATAGTCATTCATAGGATGCATGCCAAGTGTTTTTGAAAATACCTCTTGGTTGTAGGTGTGCATTTTACATCAGAATTTCATGTACTTGCATTTGGAAAATAATAAAAAAGAAGTTGCATATCACTTTGATTTCCAATTAGTTATTTTGCAATCATTTGTATTCATCAATATCATTGGCATTCAAAAATCATAGCAAAACAACCAACATCAGCAAACTGAGGCTACAAGGGAAGTGTTTGACAAAATTCCTAAGGCAGAAAAATAGGGATAAAACTTCAAAAATTGTCGAGACACTTTTCACTGAGCCCCTTGTATCTCCTACGAACTGTTGATGGGGAGAAGCCCTCTATGGGCTACATATATGAGGGCATGAATAGGGCCAAGGAGACCATTAGAGCCCATTATGCAGGAGTGCAAGAGAAGTATGCCCCTATTTGGGATATCATTGATAGGAGATGGCAGAATCAGCTCCACCGACCCATCCATGCAAAAGCTTACTTTTTGAATCTAGCATTTCGTTTCCATCATGACTTCAAGGCAAATGAAAAGGTTCTCACTGGCTTATATACAGTGATCTAGAGGTTGAGTAGTGATGAGAATAGCACAGCTGCAATCATTGAGCTCGACAAGTTCAATAATAAAGAAGGGCCACTTTTCTCTGGCACGATGGCCATAGATGCTTGGGCAACAATACAGCAAGGTAAAAATTAAATAATATATTCATAAATCTAAATTTTATGACTTATAAGTTGTGCATTTTAAATTTTAATTGTTGATTATGTAATTTTAAAGTTGTAAATGAGACTAATTATATTTGTTTTCCCTTATTTCAAATAGATGGTCACAAATGTTTGGGCCCACAACCCCAAAACTTCAAAAAAAATTCATCCGTATTCTGAGTCAGCCAAGCAGCGCTTCTGGATGTGAGCGCAGGTTGTCCATGTTTGAGCGCATCCACTCGAAGAGGAGAAATAGGTTGACTATGTAGAGGTTGAATGATCTTGTCTTTGTTCACTACAACCTTCATCTTAGGATTAGACAGATTTTGGGCACTGACTCCTCTCCAATCATTTTGGAGGAGATTGATCCAGAATTAGAGTGGCTCATAGAGGCTGTGGATCTAGTCTTCACTGAGGAAGACCGTGCGTGGGTTGACCAGGTGGATATAAAGGCTGAGGCTGCGGCCATGGTAGAGGAGGCAACTAGAGCACGTTCAGGCACTGGTAGATGCACACGGGGACGCACAGACATGGGCCATAGCGATGTTGTTCATGAGCCCATCTTACATGTGGGGGATATGGCTTGTCAATCCTCTAGGACCTACCTTGACGCCTTTCTAGTAGGCAAACTGGATACTCAGAGGCTAAGGCTAACGCTACGGCCGAGCTTGAGGATGATGATGAGGATGATGATGAGGCTTGAGCTGGAGGCCTTGTTTTTTCATTTTGTTTACAAATATTGATACTGATAGACATACGTTTCATGGATCTTCATCTTGGATTCTTACATACATTTATGATTTGATGTCTTATGGATCTTCATCTTACATCTATTCTATGATTTCAATCATTATGATCATATGATTTCTATTTACTTCAGCTAGCCTACAATTTACATTTTAGTGTTTTACATAACATAGTTACGTATGTGATGGATTTTATGTTCCACATTTATGTATGTTAAGTTTTAACTTCTATTTGATGATGTTATAGCTTGTTTAAGTTATATTCAATAAAGGGTGCATGAAATACGTTTTAAATTGTTAAAATCTCTAAATTTAAAGGGTTTTTTCAAACTTGCCGATTCAGGGCTGATTCACGATTTGATTCGGCCTTGCCGATTCCGATCCGATTCCAATTCTAGTTACTTTGGTGGGAACCCTTAATTCTGAGATATGCAGGTCTGATTAAGATTGTAAATACAAGAGAATAGGTAATATGTAAGATCAAAATTTTACCACACAACAGGTAGACTCATACAGCAATGCCATCGCATCAACATCTATAGACAACAACATATGTAGATCCAAAGAGTTTGTGAGTATCCACAACACTAAAAAAAGAACACATTCAGATCATTGAACAGGAGCAACATATACAGATATATAAGAAGATTTGCAAGTAGGTAAAATCAAGATAGATGACACAATGAGATGCAACAAAAAATATGTACAAGAACCAAAATATTTGAAGATATATTGGTAAGGAGTATGGACTAGAAGAATTGGAAAGAAATATTAATGATGAGGACTGGACTAGGGACATTACACACCCTCAGAGGTTGAGTAGTAGGTGCCAAAGAAGACAAAGAAGCACACGATGACCCTTTACCTTTACTGTAGACAGTAGGCCAAAGGCTATCCGCTAGGATCAAGAGCACGAATTGAGGATGAATAGGTGTCTTTCCATTGTCCGCGTTAGCCATTGACACTAGAACAAAAGACATCATCAAAGGCTACGAAGGCTTCCCTTGAGATACACACTTGCCATGTGCCCCCAACGAAGAGGCAACAAATGACAAAGCATGTTGAACCGCAAGGGAGGGCTAAAATGAAGGAACAAACATGGGAGAGGGAATAGGCGCTACAGATTTGAAAGAGAGTTCCCCATCTTGTTGAGGATGCAAGAGCCCTACCATAGTCAGTCGAAAGTGATCCAATAGGAAGCCCCATTGGATACTATGGGCCAATGCCCAATGTACTAGATCGAATGAACGGTACCCTTGTGGGAAAACTTAAGGCACTTATGCACCACAAAGGGGACCACAACCATGGAGACTAGCTAGGGATAAATAGCTTGACTTGAAAGAGGTACTCAAGGATAATGACAAAAGTTATTGAAACTACCTTGGTTCATATGAGGTCATCAAGGTAGTTGACCCCCAAAGGTGGAACTAGTCGACCATCATGAGTCTTAACGGTTGCCTAACATTCATCATATCACACATGATGTAGCCCATTCATGAAGAGTACCTCCCTTGTGATGATATAAACTCGACACGCTAGATTGACCATCATACCTCTTATAGGGTTCCCATTGATCCGTGTTGTAATATACCATGGAAAAGACTATCCACTATAGGTGTCTTCAAGAGGGGTAAATGATATCTTTGTATTACACATCCTCTGATTGGGTGGTGAGATGGGATTGATGGTAACCATATCAACAAATGGGCTATCACTCGACAAATAAGAAAAATGATGTAGAAGATCTAGCTTCACATGAGGTTCACCAAACTGTGGAGAAAGGAATTTGCAATTCTCAAGATTGACGGAATCTCCTCAAGTGACAAATTGACCCAATGCCTCCTTACTCCTACTAACACTCTAGTGAACTAGGGTTATCAAGAAGACTTTATTGATTCAATGGAATTTAAAGCTTAAACAAAGATCAATGTGAGTTAAAGGAAATAAATTAACTTGATTATATTAACAAATAAAAATGTTTCAACTAGGCTTTATGAGCTCAATGTCTTGGATGCCATTTGGAGTCTAGAATTACAATGTGGATATAGGATGATAGTGTAGCACACGTACATCCTATACAGGCAAGGTATAGAAACTAACACATAATAGTACAAGAAAATAAACTAAATAAACAAAAAAAGCAACTAGTAGGAAACAAGAAGTATGACTAAACTAAAAAATCAACTACAACAATAGAAACAAGAAAAAAGAGGCTTACAAAGGAGGTAGAAGAAAATTAAGAACTTCCACTCTTTCCTCTTCTAAAACCTACATACAAGTAAGAAGGGAAATATCTTGGGGGCTTTTTGGAGACCTTTCTTAATCAAGTACCTATTTTGTTGTTTCCACATCCACAACAGTTATAAAGATAGATAAGTTCAATGATAGATAATTGATAGATGATAAACAATGCATGATAATAGTGCAAATAAAATATATGATCAAGATGTTACAATATGCACAAACAAAAGGAAATGAAGTAAGACAAGTGCATTCCTCTTCTATGCCACAAAGTCGGAGCTCAATGGGATGAAGGTGAGATGATGACTGTCGTCGGTAAATATTGTGTAGCCGACGGCCCCTTCAAGAAGGTTCTTGTTATGTAGCCGCCGAACCCCTTTGGGAAGGTTCTTCTGAAAGTATATATACACCATCCAAGATCATTGTAATTACCATCATAAGCATTATGTAATCTCTCTGGCATATATGTGAATAAAAGCAGTATTGATGTTACATGTTCTTGTTTCATTGTCTGTATGCATAAATCTAGTTACCCCATACGCTAAACATTTGGTGTCATTGCCGAGGAGATTACATAATGCTTATGATGATAATTACAATGATCTCGGATGGTACATATATACTTTCCGAAGAACCTTCCTGAGGGGGTCTATTGGCTACATAACAAGAACCTTCCCGAAGGGGCCGTCGGCTACACAATATTTACCGACGACATCAACCTGTCGGCTACACAAATACCAGTAGCGGAGGAAAAGGATAAGGATATCCATTCATACCTTAGTGACATCACCGAGAGAAGCAAGTTCCTAGTAGAGTTGGTGCTCACAGAGAGACGACGGGTAGAGGCTGGGCAAGAAGCTCGGGAGGCCGCAGAGAAGGCTCGGGAGTGGATGGTCGACCGACTTTCCACCCACAAATTGCATGGGAAACGGAGCGGACAGCATTATTAGCACAACTCGACGAAATTGTACAAGGGAAGCAGGAGGCAGAACAGCAACTTGCAGCAATGCTCCTGGAAAAGGAATCAGCAAAGAAAGCACATGATTAGAAAGAAGCTGAATGCCATGAGGTCACGATGATGCTAATGGAGGTAGTGGAAGAGAATTCTCAAATCAGAGCTGATCTAAAGGTCTGGATGGAACAAGTCTATCAGCTACGACGAAGCCGGTCTACACAGTCAGAGACACATCCTTCAGTCTAGTATCTATACATTAATGTAATTAGTTGCTTTTGAGTTTTGTTGTGTTGTCATCCAAAGACGACTTTTCTTTTTGGGGGGGATGATGTCGTCGGTAAATATTGCGTAGCCGACAGGTTGATGTCGTCAGTAAATATTGTGTAGCCGACGGCCCCTTCAGAAAGGTTCTTGTTATGTAGTCGACGGACCCCTTCGGGAAGGTTCTTCGAAAAGTATATATACACCATCCGAGATCATTGTAATTATCATTATAAGCATTATGTAATCTCTCCGGCATATATGCGAATAAAAGGAGTACTGTTGTTACATGTTCTTGTTTCATTGTCTGTATGCATTAATCTAGTTACCCCATACGGTAAACAATTGACAAAGGTCGTGAAGCTGCAACATGGAAGTACAAAAATGTTGTGTTAAGTTGTCCAAGAGCGAAAAGAGCTTGACAGAGATTTAAAAATGTAAAGAGACCCCAAAGTGTGTGAATGAGTCCAAATGAAGCAAGATTGAGAAGTTCTAAGCTAGCGAAAGGATTCCCAACATTGATGGGCAATGAGAAGAGGTGTTTTACAACATAAATAGTAGTTGTAACGTCCCAACAACCACCTGCACATCTACAAATTTGCGAGCTGATTGCACACTGTGTGTCTGTCTCTACAATGCATACCCACCCTAAGCCGAGCATGCCACATGGTCAAGAATTTGGACAAAGAAAATGACAAAGTGGACGGACGAATATGGAGACTTATGTGAAATTCTTGTTTTTTGGCTAAGATAGAGGCATCATGTAATGAAGAATTGCATGGGGTGTAACTTTTGAGATTACAGTTTGATCATGTACATAAATTTGTGTGTGTGTGTGTAGAGGCATTAAAAAAAATGTCGCACCCTTGTACCTATATTCATACCCATATATCTGAATCGGCAACTTAGATCTAATACTATTTTGATCCTATAAATTCTTTGCCTTTAGATAAAAAAAATTCTTTTAAATTTATAGACTCCTATCTGCTCTCACCCAAATTGATAATCCATGAATCAAACCATCTCAGAAAGACATCCCATAAAATTTCATGACAAGATAAAAATTCTAGTCAAACATGAACCTAAGAGGGTACAACATTTGCATTTGTTGCTACTGATGTCAGCAGTTTCCAAGCCATAAAAATACAATTTTAAAAAATTAACTATACTAGTGCATGGAAAAGAAAATAGTAAAAAAACCTGAGAATATGATCCAGCAGTTGTTTGGACAAAATGACCTTGGGTTTCAACACTCTCTGCCGCCATTTCCTTTGCCAATGCCTCCAAAGGTATATCCAGCCATATTATGATTCCATTTCTCATGTAGCCCCTTATGAATTTTAAATAAACATTTAAGAAACATTGATCAGTCTGGACCATACATTCTTTTTCAAGAAGAAAATGGAAAAATATCACATATTAACATCTTTTGAGCAATAAATAAAATATACTCACAAATTGCTGGAACGAACTACAGTATCATCACCAGTTGAAACAACTAAACGGGTCATTGAAGATAATTGTCGCAATACTTCACTCTGATAACAAATACTTTCCACACTTATATTCATAAATAAGTTTCCAGGTATCACATATTCAACTTCTCAAAAAATTAACCACAGTACACATAGGGGTTTGAGAATCTATAGCTGTAATCAGACCTTTACCTCTTATTGTTTCATTAGCTATAGCTACCAGTATAATTATCATCAACTGATAGAAAAGTATCATTGATCTTTGCTATGCATTGACTATTGGACTGAAAGAATATAAATATGAGCTTGTAGATTCCACAAATTTCAATCTTTTAAAGTTTACAATCTCAGAACCTAAAGAATGAAAGCAAGGTAATTCCTTTCACCTCAGAATCTCTAAATCCTTCCTCATCTTTTTCTTTAAGTTCCCAAGCAGCAGATGATTCACCCGATGCCTGCTCTACCAACTTCTCACTGTTTACAAATTACATCAAAGGAAGGGAAAAGAGTCATCACAATTCCTAATTTTTTTATACTATCGAATTCACAAGTCAGGAGGATAGCATCAGAATTAACACTAATTTATATTGCACCTGTCAAAGAAGTAATACCCTAGAACTTCAGATATTTTCTTTGCCACAGCTGATTTTATACTAGATGTCATTCCTGGAAACAATATCATTGTTATTCCAAAAGATGAAAATCATCATTTTTGCTTCATCTAACATACCACAATTTTCACTTTTTGTCATGCAAGCCAATCCCACCTAATCATCCATCCCTATGTTATTAACTACAAACACAGAAAATCTGTTTACTGCCCCAACTCTTACCAACAATGAACAGGCATGTTCCCTTCAAGTTAGAAGCAATCACTCTTCCGTTTCTCTGCATTGAAATTTTCTCATTAGGATTCAGATTCCTAAAACTTATAATGCTTGTTACTCATATATAACTAGCCGATGACAGATATATATATATATATATATATATATATATAAACACACACACGCGCGCGCGCGCATATATATATATTCTCTCTAAATTTAAAATGTTTATTTCCTTATTTCCTAAAATCTACAAAAAGAATATAAAGAAATTAAAGAGATTACCTCGAGAAATAAGGTCTCCTCATCCTCATTCCAAGATTCGTCAACTTTAAAAACTTTTTGAAATATATAGGAAAGATAATTCAAGTGAGTAGACTGACGAAAATATGCCACCATAAGAAGCTTAATTCAAAATAGAGAAAATTCATGGTATAAATTATTATCATTAGTTTCTCAGACTTGCATGATCAAATGTTCAATTTTATACAATTTCAAACAACAGAACTTATTCAACAAAATTGGATAATGGTGTAAGGGATTATCTCTAAAAGAGGTGACAGAATACAAAGAAATCATGGCACAGAAGATTTGGAAATTCAATTTACTTGCCACATAATGCCACTTTTTGTTGGATATAAAATATTGTTTGATATTATTAGAATATTGTTAACCATAGTAACGAGAACATACAGAGGTACTGGTTCTGATATGGGACAGGGGCACCAAATAAATTAGGTTATGTCAGTAAATGAATAAAGAGACAACTATATTATATATAAAAATAGTCGCCAAAAAATGTTTGATACAGGGACAGTTATGTGGTCCATGTCCTTGTAATGGAGCTTCCTGGCAACTATGTTAACATATTATTAGCATGTTGCTTGCAGCAAGCTTAACTTAGGATTTGGTATGGCATTTGTATTTGTGATGTTACATGGTTCTCATGGTGTACTACTTGCCCAATTATAAAGGCCTGCTATTGTTATCCAATTACTAATGGCCCTTAATTTAATCATATATTTGTTTGGCAAGTCACACAAATTCTGCATTTCTATCAACCTACAAGTATAGCAGCTTCCCAAAAATTTGGCCTTTCCCCACCTTTCCCTTCTGCCTTCCCTCCAATGCATAGATTGGGAGGAGAGGGGAGAGAGCAGTGAAGGCTTTCTGGATACAACCAGTAATAAGTAAACCATAGCTTAGCCAAACATAGTTCTCTCATACTGAAGTTGGCTTCTCACAGAATTTTCAACATCATTGTTTCATAGGAACTACACTGTCTCACAACGTTCTAAACCCAACTTGAATACCACTTTCTTTAACAAAAAAACTGGATATAAAAATGGTTTAGGTAATCATGTTGATTCTTCGAAATAAGTAGTCGATTTAAGAAAAGTAGATAAGGTACATGGATAGTGGAATGGTAGGTGGTGATACAAAATAATATAAGTTCATTATTACAAACTAAAACAACTAAAACTTTATTAATTATTAATATTTACTTATCATATTAATACTAGAGGAATATTTATCCATTAATTATTAATAATAATAGAAGTGAAATATTAATATTTTTCTGAACCACTAATGACCTTGTATTTATAATCACTTTTATCAAAGCTGGAAAGTGAGAACACTCCACTTAAGTGGCTATAAGAATCTTTCTTTTTACACAAGTGTGCATCTTGTTGTCAAGGCTTAACCTGGCTGGCATCATGGCTTTTTGGACAGGTTTGCATCCTGTTGTCAGATCTTAACATGGTTGATGTCACAATGCCAAAAACATGTGTGCTCGCTATAACATGTTTTACAAGGCATAGGAAAACTAAACTAAGATACAAACTTTATTAGATTTCAAGAAGGAATACCATGCCAAATGGCTGATAGTGTCAGTCCTTTCTTTATTACAAGCCTAATGTACAATCTAAATATTTAGAAGATTATGGTGCCCTATTAACCATTATCCCAATCACAGTTCAAAATATAGTTATCGACAACTTATTGCCGAGAGTGAGTAAAAGATATCAGCAAATATCAGAGATAAGTCCAGAACAACTCGCAAAAATGTCGGGAACTTAAAAAAAATTCTTAAGAAATGCAATTTTTTTTGCAAAATTCAATAAGAAGATGCATCTAAGACAGTCAATGAGTAAACAAACCAAACAAGCTGGTCTGGATATATATAAATGCAAATAAGATACAAAATCGCACCTCGTATGGAATGTTTATGGCTCGTAGCCATAGTCTAATAGTTTGAACTCTAAAGAAAACTAAAAATAGCTAATTGTCTTTCTAAAACTACAAGCAAATACAAGTATCAAGTACAATATCAAAATAGTCTACATCTTCCATTTCTCCTTTCCAGCAGCTCTAGTAAAAACTACAAAAAGGGGAGAGGGTCTATCCCTAGAAGTCTGTTGTGGCTATGGTTGTGGTTGTGACTCAACCTCCATCCTGGATGCAGATGGTGTTGACACTGGCAATGACTCCTCATGATCTGCATCCTCCTCACTCTTAGTGCCCTTATCCTCCTTATGAATGTCATATGATTCCACTGTAAATCCACCCTCCTCCATAGCCTACCTCTCCAAATTATAGATCTCATCCTCTATGAACAATGGAGATTGCTCCTGTGATGTCCAATCATGATAAGGATCTATGGCATTCAAATCAAGTGGACCGGGTAGTGCTAACTCTACCTTTGTTATGTGCAACTTAAGGTTATATTGCACAAAGATGAGGCATGTGCTAGCTTCCTCTTCTTCATGTGAATGGCCTCGAATAAGCTCCAATTACGCTCAGAACTGAATGAGCTATAAGGCTGACATAGGATGTTGTTGCCCCACTTTTCATCTTGTACCCAAGTAGCTAAAGTGATTTCTTGTGTCTTAGTAATTTCCTAGGTGTGTTCAAGTCTAGGTCTAAGCCCCTTAGGTGGAAAGAGTCTTCATTGGATTTTTCATTTTCCCCTTCTCCGCATTTCATAGCCGGGTGGTTTTTCCTTTATGTGGAGGGATTATGCGGGTAGCTTAGTACCCAATCCAATGAAGATTCACATTGCTTGTGCAAAGATCATCTATAAAGATTCATCTACTTGTGGTTTGTCATTTTCTCATAAAAGCAGAAGCTTGCGGAAATCCAAACTTTGTCTTCTCCTTGGGGGGTTTCAACCCATGAAGGCGATTTCCCACGAAGAGCACCAAATGATGCATTTGGATCAAAATAAGAAAATAATAAGGCACCCTATGGGAAATTCATGATTCCTTTAAGATTATCTACCTCCAGGAATGTTTAGGATTCGTCACAACTCTTATAATCACCCTAGGCGGAAAACTCAAAACTGACTTCTCCTCGGTGGGTTTTCAACCCATGAAGTCGATTTTCCACAAAAGATAATTCTGAAGGAAAGGAAATAAAAGGTGGGTCCCTAATGAATTTTCGCACTCCTTTTGGACATCTCCGAGCCCAAAAGAAACAATGGTCAAAAGGTAAAGTTAAAGGGAAGCCTGGGCGGAGAAATGGAAATTGTCTTCTCCTCGGCAGGTTTTCAACCCATGAAGACAATTTTTCGGATTTTAAAGAAAATCTAGTTTGCGAGCAGATTGGACCCATAGTTTGTGCACAACTTCTCAAAATAATGATAGGAAATATTCTAACTATTGCAAGAAAGAGCTATTAAACAAAATTAAACTCAGTGGACATTTTCTCACAAAGTACTCTATTTGTAACTTCCCGAAACTTAAAGGGTAAAGGGAAAGTAAGTATGGGAAGATAGAAAGTTACCATTGGGCTAATGGAACAATGAAAAGACACCAAGATATCGGTTAAAACCATGCATTTACTATTCCAACTGATCTCTGCTTCAATTCATTCATGTGGCGCGAATTCTGAAGATCAACAGATGAATTGCAACTCCTATATAGATGGAAACATGAACAGTTACAAAAACTACCACTCTTTCTTGAACTGTTATTCTATTAATTTGCACAACTTTTTCAAAAAGCCAGTATCTGTGCATTTGCTATTCTTCTCCTTTTTCTGGATTCAAAATTCATTCTCAAACAGAAATGGCAACTAGATTTGTGGGTTTCGATGGGTTGAACGGAATTAAGTCTTGACTACAGAATTTCATGGTACTTCTCTCTATTTCTATGATATGCAAGAGTTTCAGAAGAGATTAAGATCAGAGCCAATCCATTCCATTACTGAGAAGCTCTAAGGATGCGGGCTTGTTGAGGCTACTGGTTTTCTTGTTACAGTCCAGGCTCTGGAATTGATCTATGAATGCATAAATCATTACAATCCGAACACTAGACAAATTGTATTGCCAAATGACATGGTGTTGATCTCCATTGATAGGCAAACTGTGGTGAATTGCCTTCGTGTTCCGAAACGGAAAGAATTTTCAGATTTAACATTTGGAGGAGCCATTTCCGAATTCTCCGCAAAGAAGATGATTTGGAGAAAAGAGATCATGCAATCATGGTTTCGAAAACCATAGAGCGCCAAGAGTAAGGTTCCTAAAACTCTATTTGGGACTAATCTCAAACCTGAGATTGTCAACATCATGGTCCTCTTACACAGATTGAAAGGTGAGGCTGAAGCTTTAAACTTTGTTGAGCAATATTTCTTTTTAGTGCAAGTCATCTGCTCTGATACCCAATACATTGATTGGGCTCACAAAGTAAGCGAGATTTTGTCCAATGCTCTTAGTGCTGCAAAATTCTACAATGCATTCTACATGTCCTTCTTCCTAATTTACATGTTAGCCTCTTTACAATTATGGCCAGGCCTCCCAAGGGTGGAAAACTTTCCTGATGATGTGAAGTCTTATGAAATTTACCCATGTTTACAATTGGAAAATAGCTATGCAAAGTATATAAGAGTTAACGATGCATTCATCATGAGAATTTGCAGGGAGCTATAGGGATGTCCGGAGAGGAGATTCAACCCTGAAGCCATGGCAGCTATTAGCCAATTTGGAAGTTATTTCATCCGGTTCTCATCCTTTTCATATTTGCGTCTTGCAGCTTTTGATGGTTTTCCCTTGAAGCTGCCAAGATATCCTAGTGATATGATCATGTTGATCAAGATCGTGCGGTAGGCAATCCAAGTGAACGTGCTGAGCAAGAATTTGAAGAAGAAAGGGTATGAGTTTCCTATGAAGATGGAAGCTTTCAGTTGTGAGTCTCGTTCTAATACAAAGAACATGCTAAAAGTGTTCGAATTGAAATATAAATTAGAGATGTATGAGGTCTTAAGATCTATGTTTGATCCGAATGGATATGCAAGGGAGGTGTTGCAGATTGGAAGTGTGATCAAACACATTACCACCATTGAAGACTACTCGGCCGATTGCAAGGATGAATTCATGAGCCATGATCGTGCTTTCACCAGTCTTACAATAGATCAAGTAAGGATGTATAAAGTTAATATCAATGTTGAAGGAATAGAAGATGATGGGCAGAATATGTACAGTAACACCTATCTAACAAAGATAAGAAATACTCCTATCAACTCAAAGCCTTATGAAGATACTGGAGAAGAGCTAGAGATCATGATGGCTCGGATTATTAAAAGGACGGAGAAGTGGATAGAATGGACCATAGCCAAAAGGAGTCGAAGTAAAAGCACACCCGCTCAAGCTTCTCCAACAACCGCAGCGGCTTCCTCCTCTCAAGGTGGCACATCAAGTGTAACCTTGGCTATCACTCAAGGACCGGCTCAAACATTAGGCGGAGGTGATCAACCTCTCGACAAGAATATTCCTTTGGCTTGAACTTGTCATGACAGCTCCCTCCCAATGGTTAGAACTCCAGCAAAAGATCCTAAAGATACTAGGGCTACTCCAGTCCCCTCACCTCATAGTAATCAAATTCCATCTGCAAGTGTTGCACTTCTCCAGCCAAGTAGTCCTCAAGTGCAAGTAGTAGATTTAGGAGAGGGAGGAAGTAGTGACAGCGAATCCACTAAATCTGATGAGGTGACAAAGAAGACTTTGGAGGTGGAAAAGGACCAAGATTCTTCGAGGCTCATTTCACAAGCCCCAAAGAATCCCTTCTCTTTGACCATGAAAGCTATCACTGCGATCAAGAGAAGGATGTTTAGCACAGAATCACTTGGAATGGCCTCCAAAGTGATAAGCACAGATTCGTGGTTGGAGGATACTCTAGACAGGAAGAGAAAAAGGAAAGATGAAGGAGCCCCCAACAAGGATACCTTATCTCTTGCTATCCACTCCGGATCAGCACTGAGTAAGGTTAAGAAGAAAAAGACATTGTCCATTCTCGGACAAGAGCCTGAAACAGGGCATCTAACAATAGAGATAGCAAAGCCTACCAAGGAGGGAAGGATTGAGGATATGTCTACTGATGATTTTACTCTACATTCAGTGGATCTTGGGGAGGCCAGGCATGATACCAAAGTTGGCTTATGGAAGTCGACAAATAAAGTGATTGAAGGACAGCTAGAGAGCCTTAAGTTGTCAAAGGTCCGGATGAAGACGGAAATACAAGAACTGAATGACTTCATCAAGCAACTGGTCACCCCGTTAGCAAGCATCTCTAGAAGGCCTATTACTAAAGATCCCACTACTGTAGATGTTCAAGCGATCATCTCTCAACTCCAAGAAGACAAGCATTTTGGGCAGATTGGTAGAGAGTGGAGTGGGAAACTCAAGTTGGAGGGACTCTCCATTATAGAGCAAATTGGCAATGCTATATTGAAGCTGAAAACACAGAAGGATAATATTTCATCAAATAGAGCCACTTTGGCTGTGGAGAGGACAAAGAGTGAAGATTGTGTCTCTCTGCTAAAGATGATCATTCATATGAAGAAAAAGGAGGCTGTAGAAGCAAAGATCCTACCTAAAGGAGATGAGCCTTTATTTGAATGGCTTCAGAGCATGCAGTTCAAGTCCGAAATGATCTTAGCAGCAAAAGAAGGGCTCAAAGAATCCAAAGCTAAAGTAAAGAAAGATCAAGACAAGGATTATGAACTCTTAAGAGGCTTACATACAGACTCGCAAACTAGTGGTCAAGGAAAGGGAATAATAAGAATGCCTGTCATGCAATCAAACTTCTCCAACTTCATAGATAGCCTGATAGATTATCTTCCAGTCATCAGAACAAAGTTTTGAACTTCAGAAACTTGGTGGTTGTGTATACGTGGCCATGGAGGAAATACAAGATCGTTTGAGTGTTGTCAAGGATTTGGCCCGAGAGCATTCTAAATGGCTCTTGAGATATACCAATGTACATGTCCATAGGCATGAAGAACTTATTCCAATCATTGTAGCCGCTAAGGCCTATAGGACAAAAGCAAAAAAGGGAAAGAAGGCGAAGTGATTCATATTCTGCTTCTTTCATATTTCGTTGTAATCAATGTAATAGACAAACTGGCTCCTTGCCATTTGTCATTTTTGAGGAGATGAACTGATTGAACTTCCTTTGTAACAGTCATCTCAGAACCCTATATGTATTGTAATGAAAGATTAGTAAAAGGTTGGCAAATTTTGGTGTGAAATACTTAAAGTTGCAGAGTCAATTGAATGGTATTTTGTGTCAATTATTTTCTATTCCATTCTATTAGTTGTTAATAGTTTGTTTTCTCTTTTATCTGAATTAAAACAAGGAATGAATAGAGCTTTATTCCCCTGTTTTGAGGCAGTGAACTAAATGCTTCCTTCTAGTTAATCTTTCTTTCTCCATATTTAGTTTTTCGCTTAACCAGTTACCATTAGTTGTTAAGCAATATTGACTATTTAGCTCTTATGAGTTCATAAGATGTGTGAGTTCATAAACTTAATTTATCTTCTAAAATCTTTTCTTGCCTGAGTTAGATCCTATATAGGTTTGGCTCAGTTTACCTCTCATGTTCTCGGGTTAAGAACATCCCCTTTTTTTAGATTTAGAAACAAACATAATTCATTGCAAATCTACAATAGGGAGTTGTACCTAACAATTCAAAGGAAAGTTAGTATTCTTAGAAGCAACTTTCGAACTATTGTAACTAGATCTTGTTCATAAAATTTGGGCATCCAAGAGTTAAATAAAAAAAGGAACAATCTGTTTACCAACAGATGCAAAGGCCAAGTTTTTGCAGATTTGGGACATTTCGACCCCAATTTCACCACCAAATATTTGCAAGATAAATATTAAAGAGTTAGAAAGAAAGGTGAAAACATATTTTAGTAAATTAGTTTTTATTTGGTTCTATGCATGTGAAAGACTCTAAAAATCGAAATATTGTACCTAGTCTTCATGTTTTTCTTCTCTTCTTGCCACGTTTCACGAGAATAGCTTGCCCATTGCATTTTGGTACACTTCCATCTCTTCCACAATGAGGTCTTTTACCTCAACATCGAGTACCATCCTCTGCACGCAATCAATGAAGCCCTCCATGACCTCTCCTTTGAGATCTAGGTACGATGGAGAGAAGCAAAAAATGCAAGTTGAGGAAGTACCCCATCACATAAGTGGATTGGTGGAGCTGTCTGTTCCACCTCCTATTAATGTCCCATATGGGTTCAAATTTGAGGTTGTCCCCCTTGTAGTAATTTTTAATAGCCTCTTTGGCCCTATCCATTGTAAAGAACCCATGTTGGTTCTAACTCCAACAAACACCAAATTGCTTCAATTGTGGATGTTTGACATTTTGTCAAACACTTCACATGAAACCATTATCTTGGTGCCATTTATTTTCAGATTGCTTTTGCTTGCCGGATGGTTTCAAATTTAGTTTAGAAGCTTGCAAATGGTTAATAGATATCCAAGCAAAGAACTGAAGCACAAATGCAATCTTTTTTTGACCATTCAAATGCATACATATGATTTCTACATGTAAACTGTGCATCTACAGCCAGTAGACATTTCTACAAACATTTGGCATGTAAGCTAATTGTTAATTCTGCAACTTGTTAAAGCATACTGATTTGAGAACAGATCAATTTGATTTGAGATGGCATGATAAATATAGGACAAAATGTTTGCATTGTTTCCTTTATAAGATCAGCGCCTATCCTTAGGATGTTTGTTTAAGACTAAACTAAACTTAATTGTATATGTTTGTGATTAAACTTAATCATCCTTAGAGAATCGTCAACTTCTAGAGGATTAAGCAAATAATTTTGGAAGAGACATGTCCTTTCTAAGGACATGTCCCTTGACTCCTATGCTTATAGAGGGTAAGGATGAAGTCTAAGAGCACAAAAGATCAATACAAGTCTGCTCCTTAGTCATTACTGCCTTCATACAAATTGCAGAAGTAAAACACAGAATTCTGATTTATATTTCTAATCCGGTTAAAGGCAATAATATTAAGTTACTCACAGCAAGTTATAAGAAGATAGAGAGGGCAGAATTTAATCTATATTCAGTCCAAAGAATTTGCAGAAACTTTACATGGTATCAGAGCTCTGGTAGTCGAATCTAGGCTCTACAAAATTTAGTAATTAGACTTTATATATATCTAGCAACTATCTCCTATCTTCAATGGCATACACAATCAGACCCGAGGACAGGTTTGATGGGAAAGAACACTTTGATGCCTGGAAATTCAGAATCATGATGATTCTTGAAGAGAAAGATATAAAAAAAATTGTTGATAAAGCATCCAAACAACCACTAGTTGAACCTCATAAATCCATCTGGAGCAAAGTAAATAGGAAAACAATTCAAATCATATTAAATGGAGTAAAAAATGATATCGTACCCATGCTTACAAAACATCAAACTGCAGTTGATATGATGAATGCATTATGAAATGCATATGAGGTCAACAATGCAAAAGGAGTTCTTGCACTAAAAAGGCAACTAAATCACATTCAAATAAAGGAGAATCAATGAATTCTTACTTCCTAAGGGTTGTCGGCATTAGAGATGAACTATCAACTATAGGAACCACTATTAGTGACACTGAACTAACACTAATGGCGATAGATGGATTACCAAATTCATGGGAAACTTTTGCACAAGGAATAAGTGTCAGAGATAATCTTCCTAACTTCAACAGACTTAAGAACGATTGTCTACAAGAAGAATCTAGAAAACTAAATAAAGGACGGAAACTAAAAACAGAAGATGAACTTCATGTTCTTAATACAAACTCCTATAAGGGCAAAAAGAAGCATTTCAAGAAGAAAAAAGGAAATCAAAAGAATGGAAAACCCAAGAAAGATCTATCCAAAATAAAGTGTTTCAAATGTGAAAAATTTGGACACTACAGATCTAATTGTTCTGCAAATTCTAAACAACAAGCAAGCTATACAAATGTTACTAGGGAAGAAGATACCTATGATCCTGAGAATCGTGTATTGTACTCCTCACTATCAAATGAAATTTCAAGTAAAGCATGGGTAATTGATAGTGGATCTTCTAGACATATAACAGGGTACAAAGAAGCACTAGACTCTATTTCAGAAAAAGTCAATGGCGAAATTACCATTGGAGATAATTCAGCACATCCCGTCAGAGGAATTGGAAATTGTACCCTAAAACTAAAATCTAGAAATTCTCTTCTTCTCAAAGGTGTACTCTACGTACCAGGAATTAAAAGAAATCTAATTTCAATAACAGCACTTGAAGATGATGGGCATAATGTTGCATTTGTGGATGGCAAAGTTATAACTTGGGCAAAGAACTCCTCAATCAAGAAAGCAAAGTTGATTGGTCAAAGAAAAGGATATTTGTATGAGTTGAATTCAGAATTTAGTCGACCTATTCAAGCCTTAATTCATAAAGCTAAAGACATAAATGAAATTTGGCACAGAAGATTAGGGCATCTAAATTTCAAAACCTTATCAACTATGGAGAAGATGGTTACTGGATTACCTAAACTAAATAAAGACCACTCAAGCATATGCAAAGAGTGTGCTCTAGGTAAGAACACCAGAAGTCCATTTCATGATAGCGCTAAAAAAACAAATAATGTTTTGGAATTTAATTCATTTAGATTTATGTGAGCCTATGTCTATTCCTTCTCTTGGAGGATTCTAGTATTATATTTTGTTCATAGATGACTTCTCTAGGAAAACATGGATTTACTTCTTAAAATGCAAAGAATCAAAAGAAATCCTAAAGAGATTTAAAGAATTTAAAACATTAACTAAAAACTTTTCAGGATATAAAATTAAAACCCTTAGAACTGATAACGGAAGGGAATATAGCTCAGACTTGTTTAAAAGGTTTTGTAAAGAATCAGAGATTAAGAGGGAGTACACCGTTCCTTATAATCTAGAACAAAACGGGGTAGCAAAAAGAAAGAATAGAACAATTATAGAAGCTGCTAGAGCTATGATTTTTGATCAAAATCTAGAATATTACCTTTGGGCAAAAGCCTCTTGTACTGCTATTTATATTCAAAACAGAAGCCCGCATTATTACCTTAGAGATAAAACTCCTGAAGAAGGATTTACTAAGGTCAACCATGAACCTTAGGATTTTTGGGTGCCTTGTCTATATCCATGCTCCAAAAGAAAAGAGAACCAAGTTAAAACCCTCTAGGAGGAAAGGTATTTTTGTAGGGTATAGCGAAACATCTAAGGCATATAGGATTTTCATACCTGGACAAAAAAGTATTGAACATATTAGGGATGTAATTTTTGAAGAAGACCTAGCATTGTAAAGAGCCCTAAGTTATGAAGAATGTTTACCATACAGGGTAAATGGTTTATTAATGCATACAAACAATAGACAAGAACATGTAACATAGCAGTACTCCTTTTATTATTCGCATAAATGCCGAAGAGATTACATAGTGCTTCCAATGATGATTACCACAATGCTCCAAAGTCCATTTTGAACGGTGTACATATACTATTCCGAAGGGGTGACTCAATTGTCACGCGTCCTTTCGGATTTTAATCTACCCGTCGGCTATTTTATAACTTTACCGACAACATGCTAATCTACCCGTCGACTATTTTATAACTTTATTGACAACATCATTCCCCCCCAAAAAAAAAAGTAATCTCCGGACGACAATTACAAAATATCCACCCGTGCCACTTTCTCTGCTTCCAACTCCTGGGTATACTAAGCCAAGTGTCGTTGTATTGCCTTCAACTGGATGATCAGATCCTTCCGAGCTCTCTATGCATCCACCAAACAGCCTCACGTCCAACACCTACTCCAAGTGCCTCAAAGCGTATCATCCCTCTCGAAAGGCTTGCTCTATTGTTCCCTCCACCTCTAGTACACAGATACTCCATGCCTGCAGCAGCTCCAGGGGTCATACTTCCCACGACTAATAACTAAAGTGACTGGGGGTCTAGGTGGCAACGCCCCCAGTGGGGTCGAGGGGCAGCGACCCTGCAACCAAGACCAAATTAGCACTCTCAAACTCACACAAAACTCCATGGAACACACCATTTTTGTGATTTTCTTCCGATCTCTCCGACAATGGTGCCAAATGTTTTATTGTATAGGGTAAACAGTTTATTAATGCATACAAACAATAGACAAGAACATGTAACACAGCAGTACTCCTTTTATTATTCGCATATATGCCAAAGAAATTACATAGTGCTTCCAATGATGATTACCACAATGCTCCAAAGTCCATTTCGGACAGTGTACATATACCATTCCGAAGGGGTGACTCAACCGTCACGCATCCTTTCGGATGTTAATCTACCCGTCAACTATTTTATAACTTTACCGACAACATCCTAATCTACCCATCGACTATTTTATAACTATACCGACAACAAAGAACGTTCCTCTTTACCTAGTCAATAGTGAATGTGGGGTGCCAGAGGGAGAACTCAGAAGAAATTGAAGATGAAATTCAAAATCTAAATCTTGAAGAAACTCAAAATTCAAAGAAAAGACCACTTTAAGCCATTAAAATAGTCAAGGCAGCTCAAGACTTTGCTACACTTTTCGAAACAATCAAGGAAAGTAAAAGACCTAAAAGATTCTCTAGTTATACAACAAACATGAGTGATTTATCCAAAACAGAACCAACCAATCCTTCTGATGCTATTAAACATACAGCTTTAAAAGAAGCTATGACAGGAGAATACCAATCTATTATAAAGAATGATGTTTGGGAAATTGTTTTAAGACTTAAAGGAAAATATGTTGTTTCTTCCAAGTGGATATTTAAAATTAAACATGTTGTTGACGGTAGCATTGAGAAGTATAAAGCTAGATTTGTAGTCAGAGGATTTTCTCAGAAAGAAGGGATTGATTATAAAGAAACCTTCACTCGTGTTGTCAAATATACCTCCGTAAGAGCAGTCTTAGCAATTGCAGCATCGAAGGGATGGAAAGTACATCAGATGGATGTAAAAACAGCATCCCAAAATGGAAAGATTACAGAAGAAGTATATTTGGAGCAACTTGAAGGATTTGAAACTCATGATCCTACCACTTTTGCTTGCAAGCTCAATAAAGCTCTCTATGGGCTTAAACAAGCTCCCAAAGCTTGGTATGAAAAAATTGATAAGTATCTCACCAGCTTAGGTTTCTCCAAGAATGAAGCCGATCCAAATTTATATTATAAAAGAGATAAAGATGATATGGTAATTTTAACACTGTATGTTGATGATTTATTAATAACAGGTGATGATCATCTTATAGATCAGTACAAGAAAGATCTAACTAGAGAATTTGAGATGAAAGACTTGGAACTCCTTCATTACTTCCTAGGACTAGAAGTACGACAGAATTTTGACAATATCATACTTAATCAAGGGAAGTATACATCAACCATTTTGCAAGTCTATGTCTTCTCCAATGGAAACTAATCTACATAAACTTAAAGAAGCAGCAGCAAAATCACCTTCCATAGATTCTACTCTCTACAGACAGATGATTGGGTCCCTTATGTACTTAGTAAATACAAGACCAGATATTTGCTATGTTGTTAATGCCTTAAGCCAGTTTATGTGTGAGCCAAAGGAGATCCACCTAGTTGCAATTAAACACATTATGAGATATTTACAAGGCACTCTTAATTTTGGACTCAAGTACGAGAAGGTTGGCTTAGATTTACATGGATTCACTGACTCAGATTGGGGTGGAAGTGTTAAAAACAAGAAAAGCACTTCAGGATGTTGTTTTAGTTTAGGATCAGCAATGATATCTTGGATATGCAGAAAGCAGTCTTCAGTAGCTCAAAGCTCCACAGAAGCCGAATACATTGCCGCAGCAATGGCCTCTTGAGAAGCAATTTGGCTAAGGAAGTTACTTGTGGGATTATTTGGGCAAGCCATGAATCCTACGATTATTTATTGTGATAATTAGAGTTCCATCAAGCTTTCAGTGAATCCAGTTTTTCATAACAAGTCTAAGCATATTGAAATTCCTTACCATTATGTAAGAGATATGGTAGACAAGAATTCTGTAAAATTAGAATACATTTGCACTGCAGATTAGATAGCAGACATACTCACCAAACCTCTATCTAGAGTGAAGATAGACCACTTCAGGAGAAGACTTAGTATGGTTGAGTTGTAATCCATTTGTACTCTTTAAATTATTAATAAGATAATTTTATTTGTCAAGCTATTGACTGTTATGGGCTCCACCATTTCTATTCATTATTTAAGAGGTGACGATCTCTGAGATAATGAACACTTGTATAAAAGACATTATGAGAGATGACGATCTCTTAGATAATGTGCTAAACAGTAGAGTTCTACTATAAAATCTAGATGAGTTCAAGATCGCTGATTCAGGCAATTCATGCCAAAAATTGCCTGAATCAGCCGTGGTAGCCCATAAAGTTGCATTGAATTTTTTTTTTAAAATACATATTTTTATTCTTTTCTTTTTAGCCTTTTCTCTTTGTTTTAACCCTAAAGGGCCTTCTAATTGTTAAGCATGAGTAGAAGAGAGGAAAAGTGAGAGAGAAGAAGAGAAAAGAAAAACCACAGGTTTCCAACCCGCAAGAAGAAAAAGCACCAAAGAGATCATAAGTCCATCTGGAGAGGCCATAAATTGCATTGGGAGCATTAAGGAGTCAATATCACACTCCTCAACTCATTTGCAAGAGGTAAGTGCTGTTTTTTTTTGCATGTTAGTGTATAATGCATTTTTTGTTACAATTTTTTAGTTTTCATTTGCAAATCTTGAAGGTTTTTAAATTTTACTAAATTGCAAACTAGGGTTTGTTGTTTTGTAGCTTTTGTTTATTAGTTTCAAACTTTGATATTTTACATGAATTTTTTTATTGCAGCAGCCCTTTGCTTTCATTTTCCACAATGGGTAAAAAAGATGAATGTTGGAAATATAACAAAGAGTTTTCTGGAAGAAGCAAATTTCAAACGAAATGTATGTTTTGTAAAGAAATAAATTATGGAGGTATTTATAGATTGAAATACCACATTGCTGCTATAATTGGACATGATGTTACAATTTGCACTCAACAAACTGCTGAGGCAAATCGCACTTGTTTAGTGGCATTAGAAAAAATTGAACAAGAGAAATTGAATAAGAAAATGCAACTTGAAGGGTTAAGGGCTATTGGCTCCCATGCTCCCGTAGCCGCATCTACATCTGCATTAGCTTCCGCATCCGTAGGTTCTATTAGAGAGGGTTCTTCCAGGCCTTCTTTTCGTCCTAGTTCTAATGCTCATGTGAATGCTAGTGCTAGTCGATCTTATACTGAGACTGAGTCCAACTCCAACCTATTACAGCCTAGAGTGCGGAAAAATAGAATGGATAGTTACTTTGTGCCCTACAGTACTCCTGGCTCCCAACCCACGCTTGAGGGCATGGGTTTGAACAAGGAGATTCATGATGCTGCCAGAAAAGAGATTTGCAAATTTTGGTACTTTTGCAACATTCCATTTGTTGCAGCCAGGTAATTGATTCTTTTTTCTTTGTTTTCTTTAAGCCAAAAATGCAAAAATCAGCACATTGAATGTCGAATTGCCAACGCACATCACTATTACACCCAGTACCCTCACTGATGATTGTGCTCCAGGTGTGCTTTTGTGCACAAAATAACTATCTCTAAAAGATGCATGTGGCAATGGTCTACTAGAACCAGTGGAAGTGGAAATTGTTGTGCAAAGTTAACCTAAACCTCTTTCATGCATATGTTTAACTTCTATCCTTCATATACATTGTTTGTAATGATGGTGTATGTGGCAGTATGAAAATCTTTGGCATAACCCTTGAAGATTGCACGAGTTCACGGAAAATTGTAGTATAACTTGGCGAAGTGGAGCTCGGAAAATTAAGGAGTTTGTCCACCAAAATACCATTTATTGTCATCACTTCCCTTAGGAGTAGAATGGAATCTCTAAACCCTATCCCATTTAATTTCTACATAATTTGTGAAAATCCAAAAAAAAAGGTATTTTATTGCAAAACCCTTAAATAGCTCCCACATCCAATATGGTTTCAAATGAATCTAAGTAAACACACATAAGGCCCCTTGTGATCATCAGCAAATCACAATCAACCACTGAGCTTATCCATAGTCAAGGCCTAGCGTAGAAGAAACCTTGAAGTCATCATATGATCTTCTAGCAATCTTAACATACACAAGACTTCATTCAAGAGAGAATAAGATATTTCAGTATTTTGTTCTACTATTCGGTGGGTCATAAAACACGCATCAACAACACCCGTCAATCATTTTGATGGAAAAGCAAGCTCTATCAATGATCCTACGAATGAGAAAGCCCTATCACAATTGATCAGCTTCATGGGCATGAAAACTCTATCGATGATATCTTCTAGGTGCAATCTCTATTATTGGTTGATATGGAGTCTACACTTTGATTAGGCATGAGGCATGCATGATTGCAATCTCTTCGTGTGAGTGGTTTCCTCATGAATAACAAGTTGCACCTGCACGATTAGATTCTAGACCATCAATTTTAGAAAATGGTTGATTGGCATGATAGCATGAAAGCTTGGGATATGAACCTTGATGTGCTTGATGATTGGCTTCAATAGGATTCTGATGACTCTAGGCATGATAATGTTTATATCAGAGTGGAGCAGCTGAAGCTTGGTCGAGGTTTACTCTTCTCACCTACATCCAAGATAGATGCACATGTCATGTTGTGGCATGGAGATTTCTGCAAATATGGCTACTGAAGTCCACGCATGGTTTGGGATCCTGAAGTTTGCAGATTGCTTAAGGACAAGCAATCTTTGGGTTGGGAGCACTATAATGTCCCCAATTTTAACAAAGTGACTTTAATTAACTAAGTGGTCCCAAAAATAAAATAATATTATAAAGGACATCTTTAATTAATTAATTTAGTTATAAAATAAAAGGAGGCCAAAATAATAATATAAGAAATATAAAGATGTCAACCATTGGCAAGCTTCCCAAAACTTCTCGGAGGCCTTTATAAGGCAATCGTTGGCATTGTGGGTAGTTATCATGGAGTTTTATGTTTCTTTTGTATCTACAGTTCCAATTGGAATTGAATGTTTGATTGTATACAAATTTCGGAAGTAGAAGATCCTCTGTATTCTTTATTTGTAGTTTTGGCAGGTGTCATCCCTCACCCAAGTCTATTGTTGGAGATATTGCTTCAAATATTTCACCTATGCTTCATTATGCTTCAAATTTGTGAAGTGTTCATTCAAAGACAAAGTGGCATTAGGCAATGGTATCCGATATTGTGTTTTGAATTGATATTCATAATTGAAGCATTCTAGTATTTTGTTTGTGGCATCATTATTTATATTTACATCTCACACATACTAATAGTGTTGAACATCTTGTATTTATCTGCTACATGATAGAAAAGTCTTCTCAAAGCCGAGGTTATTAATATCACAAGTGTGGGAATTCTTGTGGGAGTTATCCTATTGTGCAGTGGAGTGTTGATTGCTTAACTGTATGGGTGGAGTGTTTTAGGCACTTGATCATATATACACAGTGGACCATTATTAGTTGTATGGTTGGTCAACTTTGGTCGTACAAGCATCATCCTTCTATACAAGTGAGTGGAGGAATTGCGTGGAGGAGAGTGTATCTATCATATGAGGTGGACTATGTGGGGGTTGTATGGTCTTAACATCTTATCGTACAGAGGTCGTATTATTGTCAAGTAACATCCAAGGGAGGTCATATGGCGATCATAGGTGCACAATGTCAATAGAGACGACATACAATTGATAGTGTCATCCTACAAAGAAGGGAGTTTGTTGCACGAGCTTTTCTGTAGCGTACAAAAGTGTTGGGAACATCACATTTGAGGCATTTCTGGTTGAATCTCAATTAAATCTCCAAAAGTTGTTGGGTTAAATCTTTGGACTATGAAAGAGTCCCCCTTTAGCTATAAAAGTTGCTTTAGAACAAAGCATATGGCTTCACAAAGTGGCAGAGATAGAGTGCAATAGAAGGCTTTTTGGTGGAAAGATGACTCTAAACAACATTATACAGTAGAGAAGGTTGGGAAGTAAAGGAGCTTTTCTCAAGTTTTTGCTGAGGAAACGGTACATAAGCCCTTGAAATCCCCATCTAAGGTTGTGGAATCAGTAAAGCACAATGTTCATTCTAGTTTGGTAGGAGATGTAAGGGAGTTGTCTCAAGCCAAGGGTGTTGGAACTCCCAAAGGAAGGGAGAAACATAGGCAATCAAGGTTTCATGAAAGGGAGATGGCTTCAAAGCCTATGGGAGGTATAATTCAGCATGTGGAATCATGTAAGGGGGATGATGCGGGATTTCCCGATGTTACACCTTTGGATTGGATGAATGAAGCTACCAAGCTTTAAGATTGTTGGCACACTATTTAAGGGAAAAAAAACAAAGAAAGATCCCTTTGATATGGTTCTCTGGTCCCATTCTAAGGGTGGTGCAAAGATCAGAACTTAACATTTTGTACTCAGTGCTGAATGGTTTTTTTATTGTGTGGCCTGGTAATGGATCATTCCTTCTCTTTGGGATGGTGGTACCCTGGGTTGTTAGCACCCTTGGTTCGGGCCAAGCCTTTTCCCGTTTAACTCTATAATAAAATAACTCTACAATACAATAAAATATACATTAACTCTATAGTACAACAAAATATACATCAACTCTATAATAAAATTAAATGAAATCAACTATTACCAACCAAAAAAATGTATATTTATTTTGTATATGTATTCTATACATTTTATGTATGTTTTGTAAATGTGTATAAATTTACATATAGAATAATGTATATCCTACATATATATAGATAGATAGATAGATATATGTATGTATATACGTATGTATGTATGTATGTATGTATTATATATTTATAAATTTATAAATTTATATGTAATATACATAGTTACACCACCCTAGGGGATAGGAGGACATTGAGACACAGGGACAAGTTTCCAAACAAGGGGGACAAAGGGGCCTCAATTTGGGGACGAGAAGGGGGTTGGCTGTGTATATACTATATTCTATACATGTGGTACTTCAAATGCTAGTTGTGAAAATATGTATAACAATATAAGACAAAGATGTAAACACTAAAATACTGATGTACTAAAATTAAAATACTTGAACACTACATTAAACATTGAACAATAAATATTAAAATTTTAATTACTTGAATGAACAAATGGAAGAGTTCTAACTTGAATTATACAAATATTAAATAATAATAGTCATAGATATCATAAGTATGAGTATCTGGTAGGGTCCAAATGAAACGAGAGAGGAGAGGGCTCTGCAACTGAGCATACATAGAGCCCTCATTACTCTCCTCCATACGAGGCTTTAATGGCCTCGGTTACGCTAGGGTTGCAAAGGCCAACCGCCTTAAAAGCTTGATCCCAGCTACATTTAAGTATCACCATAATGCCACTTCTTTTTCATTTCTAAACAACACCTAGTCTGCTCCACATTATCAAGTCACTACTTGTCATGGAGAACAAAGGGAAGGTGCAAGAAATGGAGAACGATCCATCTCATTCAAGCAAGTGTTGCAAGGTATCCATCCCATCCTAGCCGACACCAAGTTCGTCAAAGACATCTCAACTTCTGCCACTCAACCTTCCCAAGGAGATGGAGGTAAGGAATCAACTTTACCCTCTATTGTTATAAAACATAATGATCAAATGAGGGTAGAGTTAGATAAGGAGAAAAATAGGATTAAGAACACTGCTATTTTTTTTGCTGCTTTGGACCCACTCAAATTGTCATCAAGAAATTTCCTAAATGACTGATTTCAGAGAGTGTGGGGGCATAAATTAGGGCATCACTTCTCTTTCTGTTGAATGTTGCAAAGGGGCTTGTTTATTTTGAGTTTATGCAACCCTGACTCCCAAAAAGCAATTGTCAAAAAGCAATTTTGGGAAGTTAGTAATGTCGAATTTAGGGCTTCACCATGGTCACTTGATTCTATTAACAATTAAATTTTGGCTCTAGCCAACCCCAGATGGATTATGGTCAATAACCTGCCACCCTTTGTCAAAAACTTCATCCCACAACTGCTCGAACCAATTGGTAGACTCATTAAAGCTGATCAGTCAAACACTTTAATTCCAAATGCAGATGTAAGAGTTCTTATTTCTATTTACCCTGGCAAGGAAGCCCCATAAAGCATTTTCTTAGATGTTGGAGAATCGCCCATCTATTGCCCTATTACCTTCATGGGTGGTTTCAACGCTTGCTATTTGTGCACAAGAGAAGGCCATAGGAGGAAGGTGTGCCCTCTTCTAGCTAAAAAATCGCAACTCTGGAATGAGTCGGCTCCCCCTAAGCTTCTACCTAAAGTCAAATCAGTTATTGTGCCTTCTCGCTCGGAACCCAACAAATTTCTCTCGACCCCGAAGCATCAAAATGGCTGAAAGACTCTAGAAATATTCAAGACTCCCTCGATCATTTGAAAGATTAGTTTGTCAAACCATCGAAGGGGTCTAACTTGGCCTCATCTTTGCAAGGGCTAACATCTCTTCCAGATGTCCAATCAATTGACTTTGGGCTTGCTTCCAAATCTCCTTGTAATTCTTAGCCTCTCAATGCCCAACAATTAGCCCTACACACCTTGAAAGAGAGGGTTGAGAAAGCTAGCAATGTCACATCCCTATCTATTTTCAAATATTTCTCTCTTTTAATCTTGGGTAGAGAATAGGTTGCCTCTTCTATTCCAATTGCCCCTCAGAAGGATTTTGTTATGGAGGCTGAGGAGGTGAGTCCCTACGAGGCTCCCATTATCCATACTCTTGATTGCCTCAATGAGGAAGAAAGGCTCCATGACTACTCTATCATTGTCATCCCTATTGCCTTTGTTATCTTTGGCTGTCATCGGTAGAAATTGTGTATCGGCCGACAGGTCCCTTTGGAAAAGTTCTTGTTATGTAGCCGACAGGTACCTTCGGAAAGGTTTTGTTATGTAGCGACATGTTGTATGTGGCCGACGGATACCTTCGGGAAGGTTCCTCGGAAAGTATTTATAACCCCTTCGGGAAGCATTGTAGACATCATAGATCTTACCATGGAAGCATAATGTACTGTGGGCATATGCGAATAATAATAAGAGTTCTGTTGGTTGCTGTTCATGTTCGTATTCTTTGTCTGTCTGCGTTTCTTAATTAATTTATGCGGTAAACATTGGCCATGTTGAGGAAGAGGAATTAACTAATATTACCCATAAAGACATTCAATCTCCCTCCCAGCCTAATCGAGTGGGTAACTGCAATTTAGAAGAGATGCAGCTTGTTGTCGCTCCAGAGAATGGAATAGGGGAAGGCTCCAAGGCAAATGGTATGTTGGAGGATGATACATTTGCCTTCAATGTAGAAAAGAAGGAGAAGAGAAAACCTAAAAAGAATGATTTTTTGATATTGGATAATGTTGAAGTGGTTAGGAGAAAGAGAGGTATACCCCCTCTAGTCGATGACAACACCAAGCCCTCCAAAGTGGCTAGAACTAAAATGCCTAACTACTTCAAGGGGTTTCAAACCCCCATGGATATTAATAAGTAAGATTGCCAATGTACAAGTTGAAACTTGCATCTTAGAATGTCAGAGGTCTTGAGTCCTGAGATAGGAAATACATTGTCAAGAGATTCCTAAACTAGGCTCAAGACATTGATATCATTTTGCTTCAAGAAGTCAAAGTTGTAGGCTTTGCTCTGAAATGTATATGGAAGGATGCTGCAACATTCTCTACCAAGCACCCTAAAGGCAAAGGAGGTACCTCTATCCTAGTAGGACCCAAATGGAGGAAGAATATCAGTTGATGGGGTAACTCCCCTTGTAATAGATCTTCTTGGGTCTCTTTCAAGATAAAAGATTTGGAATTTGGAATCAATTCTATTTATGCCCCTAATGACCATCTAGATGGAATTAAGCTATGGCAGTGGTTATCCTCTCTACCTAATATTCCATGGATTTTGGTCGGTGACTTCAATATGGTAGAGAGATCCCAAGATAAAGCTGGTGGATTAAAATTTGAATGGGAAAGCAATGAGCAATACTTTTGGAACAGAATGTTGAACAAGCTCAATCTTATTGATCCTCTTGCTAAATTAAGGCAACAATCTAAAGGCTTTTGGTTCACCTAGTCTAATTTTCAGAAAGGAGATAAAAGAATCTACTCCAGGCTAGATAGATTCTACTTTAAGAAGGATCTCTTCAGCTGTATCAAACCCGCTGATTCTGCCCTATTCTCTTTCAGGTCATCACCCCATCCTGGTTGAAATTTTCAAACTTGGATGTGTTAATCCTAAAGTCAAATACTCTAAATCCTTTGCCCTCAATGCTTCACTCCTAGATGACCAAGATATCTTGGCAGCTGTTAAAATTGTTCATCGGTATAACTACTCTGTCTATGTTCATAAAGATCCTATCAATAAGTGGACTCAAACTATTAATTCTTGGCAGAAATTGTTTAAAACTATTGGCAAAAGGAGAGCTAAAAATAGCAAAGCCTTGGAACTCTCTCTTATCAATTCCTTATAGTCAGCCGAGGCATTAGTTCAGAGCCAACCATCTAATCCTCGAACTGCGGATTTTGTCTGTAAAGTTCAACATGATTTGAGGAAACTTCAAACTAAAAGGATTCAAAGTGTCAAGCTTAGATATGGAAACAAAGGATTAAAGATGGGTGATAAAGGTTCTAAGTTCTTCTTCAAAGTATTGAGATATAAGAAATTCAAGGACAAAATTGACTGTGTATGTAAAGATGGCTCCACTCTCACAAATCCTAAAAGCATTCTAATGGAGAACAAAGGGAAGGTGCAAGAAACCAAGCTGATGGAGAACGACCCATCTCATTCAAGGAAGTGCTACAAGGTATCCATCTCATCCCAGCCGACACCAAGTTCATCAAAGTCATCTCAACTTCCACCGCTCAACATTCCAAGAAGGAGATGGAGGTAAGGATTCAACTTTACACTCTTTTGTTATTAAACCTTGTGACTAGATGAGGGTAGAGTTAGATAAGGAGAAAAATAGGCTTAAGAGCGCGACTATTTTTTTTGTTGCTTTGGACCCACTCAAATTGTCATCAAGAAATTTCCTAAATGACTGGTTTCAGAGAGTGTGGGGGCATAAATTAGGGCATCACTTCTCTTTCTGTCGAATGTTGAAAAGGGGCTTATTTAATTTGATTTTTTGCAACCATGACTCCCAAAAAGCAATTTTGGAAAGTTGGTAATGTCGAATTTAGGGCTTTGTTGTGGTCTCTTGATTCTATTAACAAATAAATTTTGGCTCTAGCCAGCCCTAGATGGATAACAATCAGTAACATGTTGCCCTTTGTCGGGAACTTCATCCCACAACTCCTCGAACCAATTGGTAGAGTCATAAAAACTGATCATTCAAACACTTCAATTCCAAATGCAGATGTAAGAGTTCTTAATTCTATTTACCCTGGCAAGGAAGCCCCAGAAAGCATTTTCTTAGACGTTGGAGAGTCACTCATTCATTGCCCTATTAAGTGGTCTCAACGCTCGCTATTTGTACAAAAGAGAAGGCCATAGGAGGAAGGTGTGCCCTCTTCTAGCTAAAAAATCGCATCTCCAGAATGAGTCGGCTCCCCCTAAGCTTCCACCTAAAGTCAAGTCAATTATTGTGCCTTCCCGCCCAGAACCCAAGCAAATTTCTCTCGACCCAAAGCATCACAATGGCTGAAAGACTCTGAAAAAATTCAAGCCTCCCTTGATAAGTTGAAAGATCATTTTGTCAAACCATCATCTGACCGTAAGGGGTCTGACTTGGTATCATCTTTGCAAGGGCTAACATCTCTTCTAAATGTCCACTCAATTGACTTTAAGCTTGGTTCCAAATCTCCTTCTTGTAATTCTCAGCCTCTCAATGCCCAGCAATTAACCCTACAGACCTTGAAAGAGAGGGCTGAGAAAGCTAGCAATGTTGCATCCCCATATGTTTTGAAATCTTTATCTATTTTAATCTTGGGTAGAGAAGAGGTTGCCTCTTCTATTCCAGTTGCCCCCTAGAAGGATGCTATTGTGGATGTTGAGGAGGTGAGTCCTTGCGAGGCTCCCATTATCCATACTCTTAACTGCCTTAGTGAGGAAGAAAGGCTCCATGACTACTCTATCATTGTTATCCATGTTGCCTCTATTATCTCTAGCCATGTTGAGGAAGGGGAAATAACTAATATTACCCATAAAGACATTCAATCTCCCTCCCAACCTAATCAAGGGGATAACTGCAATTCAGAGGAGATGCAGCTTGTTGTCCCTCCAAAGAATGGAATAGGGGAAGGCTCCAAGGAAGATGGTACAATGGAGGATGATACATTTGTCTTCAATGTAGAAAAGGAGGAGAAGAGGAAACCTAAAAGGGATGATCCTCTCATATTGGATAATGTTGAAGTGGTTAGGAGAAAAATAGGCAGACCCCCTTTAGTCGATGGCAACACAAAGCCCTCCAAAGTGGCTGGCTAGAACTAAAATGCCTAACTACTTCAAGGGATTTCAGACCCCCATGGATACTAATAAATAAGATTGCCCATGGACAAGTTGAAACTTGCATCTTAGAATGTCAGAGGTCTTGAGTCCTCAGATATGAAATACATTGTCAAGAGATTCCTAAACTGTGTTCAAGACATTGATATCATTCTACTTCAAGAAGTCAAAGTTGTAGGCTTTGCTCTGAAATGTATATGGAAGGATGCTGCAGCATTCTCTACCAAGCACCCTAAAGGCAAAGGAGGTACCTCTATCCTAGTAAAACCTAAATGGAGGAAGAATATCAGTCAATGGGGTAACTCCCCTTGTAATAAATCTTCTAGGATCTCTTTCAAGATTGAAGATTTTGAATTTGGAATCTGTTCTATTTATGCCCCTAATGACCATCCAGACAGAATTAAGCTGTGGCAGTGGTTATCATCTCTATCTAATATTCCATGGATTTTGGCCGGTGACTTCAATATGGTGCAGAGATCCCAAGATAAAGCTGGTGGATTAAAATTTGAATGGAAAAGCAATGAGCAGTACTTTTGGAACAGAATGTTGAACAAGCTCAATCTTATTGATCCTCTTGCTGAATTAAGGCAACAATCTAAAAGGCTTTTGGTTCACCTAGTCTAATTTTCAGAACGGAGATAAAAGAATCTACTTTAGGTTAGATAGATCCTACTTTAATAAGGATCTCATTGAGTGGCATTCCAATAGAGCCACATGCAAGAGGGATCCACCTCACCAAGGGCTTAGAACATACATTCAGCCCAATAACTCTCCTTCAAGCTGCAATCCCAGAACTACTCATCTAAGCCTCCAATTTATGAAGTTTGGGTTTAAGTAAAACCATCAAGTAGTATTCCAAGAGAGCCACATGCAAGAGGGATCCGCCTCAACAAGGGCTCAAAACACACATGCAGCCCAACCACTCTCCAAACCTACGATGTCAAAGCTACCCACCCAAGCCTTGAAATTACATAACCACCAAGTGGTATTCCAAGAGAGTCATGTGCAAGAGGGATCCACCTCACCAAGGGCACCATGTGCGAAAAGATTCTAAAGACAAATTGTGCCCTTTCACCTTCCCAAAATGAAGTGTCATATTTCAAGGTGGCTAATCAATTTTTTAACTGTTATTTTAATGCTCTTAGATAGTGGACTTGTGGAAGGAGGCTTCTCAAAATATTTTCCAAGTGCTGTATTTTTTGGAGCTTCTACAAGCAAATGGTTTCATAGATTTTGTTTGAAACTTGAACTCCAAAGTTTTACAAATTTGGGGTCTCATTTTACTTTTGGTAACATCAAATGTCAAAACATTTGGTTGATTTTATTTGACCTAAAATTATTTCCCTCAAAAGTATCCTTAAATATATTGGCAAGATTCTAAAAATTGTAGATGAATGACATGTGACAGAAAAATTCTAGCCCAACCAAAAGACACCCTTAAAAATCTAAAAAGTAGGAGCTCTCATTTCCCTAGACAGGATTCTAGCTTATTTTAATAAAATTACAATATATCTACAGCTCGCCAAGGGCACCATGTGCGAAAAGATTCTAAAGAAAAATTGTGCCCTTTCACCTTCCCAAAATGGAGTGTCATATTTCAAGGTGGCTAATCAATTTTTTAACTGTTATTTTAATGCTCTTAGATAGCCGACTTGTGGAAGGAGGCTTCTCAAAATATTTTCCAAGTGCTGTATTTTTTGGAGCTTCTACAAGCAAATGGTTTCATAGATTTTGTTTGAAGCTTGAACTCCAAAGTTTTACAAATTTGGAGTCTCATTTTACTTTTGGTAACATCAAATGTCAAAACATTTGGTTGATTTTATTTGAGCTAAAATTATTTCCCTCAAAAGTATCCTTAAATATATTGGCAAGATTCTAAAAATTGTAGATGAATGACATATGACAGAAAAATTCTAGCCCAGCCAAAAGACACCCTTAAAAATCTAAAAAGTAGGAGCTCTCATTTCCCTAGACAAGATTCTAGCTTATTTTAATAAAATTACAATATATCTACAGCTAACTACTAAAATTACAACACTATCCCAATATTGTGCATAAGTCTAGGGCACATGGAGGAGGGCTTACTGAAACATTTATTGGGTGTTGCTGAGATTTTTTAGGATTATTTTGAAATGGGAGGTGTTATGATTTTTAAAGCAGATTAAGTCTCAAAAGATATAAAGTTGATGGTCTTATAAATTTTATTGTTTAACAGAGTAGATAAATAAAAATAATAATAAATGAATTGGTAAAAATTGAAAATCTCTAAATGGCTGAAAGTGGAAGAAAAAAAAGTCTAAACTGGTAGTAGTTTATAGCCCTTCAACCTTTCCCACAATTCATATATGCATTTGCTAAAAATTGGTGCTGCTATTCTCAAGAAAAGATTCCAATTAATCATGGAGCAAATTCTTTTACCTCAAAACTCCCTACACCTTAAAAATAAATCCTGAAGCATCCCAATTAATCATGTAGCAAATTATTTTGCTTCAAGACTCCCTACTCCTTTAAAATAAATCCTGAAGCGTCCCAATGGACCTCACACTGAGACTTGCACCGCGTCTAAAAATTTAGAAAAGTAGTGGATCTTATTTTCATGGCATATTCTAAATGATCCTAATGATAGCAGCATATTTCTACATCTGTAGTGCCTGCCCTCGTTCACATTTTTCTGGACATATTGTTATTATTATTATCGGACTATGTTAGACTAGTTTTATGTTGATGGATTAGTGGTATTGTTTTGAGACTATCAGACATTATGTTATAGATTCAGTTGATATATGATGAGATCATTTAGACTTTACATTTCATGTATGCATGATGATCATTACATTGCTTTCAGTTATTGATGATGATTAGTTAGATGGTTTATTATCTCATGTGTTTTATTATGGATACTTACCCTATACTTGCATGTGTATGGTGTGCGTGTTTGTTCTTATTTATGGCGTTTCTAATGTGGTTAAGGAAGGGAGTCGTAGTCACCTGCTAGTCGGGATCTACACGATGCACCACTTCCTGCCATTGCCTGTTTAGCTTAGTATTATATATTGTATGTACATGTATGGTTTTTATGCAAGTTGCAGGTACCGGGTATCGACTTCCCTGAATTGCCAGGATGAGCGTACCCTATTACACTATCTCAATGATAAGAGAAGGGAGATAAATTCTCAAGTCCAAATCCCAAAACCCTTAAACCATTTGTCCTAGTGAGGTAGGACAAGTATCTAGATATTTTACCCACCGAATGTGTCGGATGACATATTTCATGATTTTTAACCCTTTAGACTAATTTTGTATGAATTATTCTATGATGGGTTTTCATGTTTTATCTTGGAGGTCTATGGTGAATTTTTTATTAATTAAGTCTTAATAAATAGATTTAATTAATAAATTAATTATTTGGAGAAAATTAATATAATAGCATGATCTTTGATATTTTGATTATAATTAATTAAATGAGAATTAATTGAGGAAAAAGAATTAAATAAAAGAAAATTAATAATTAATAATAATTATAAAAAATAATAAAGTAATAAATAAATAATAATAATAAAAGTTATAAAAAATTAAAATGAAAGTTATAAAAAAATTAAATTAGAGTTATAAGCTTGCCTAGGAGTAAACGCACCTTTTTATTTCTCATGTGTCAACAACACGGGGGTTAGTGCACCAATTAAACACATGTTGTTTACAACCTAATGACTCATCTAGAAGGTTGGAATAAACTCATGCTTAGTTGTCTACACCTTCTAGTTGTTTCTAGAGACATTCTAGGTGCTTCCTGAGAGCTCTTTATATTCAAGCATTCCTAGAAGCTTAGAAACAGCGTTTGGAGAGCGTTTTGGAGCATTGGAGGACTTGAGAACTTTGGAGAAGGGAGGAGTTTGCTCTGCGGGTTTTCTGAGGAAGAGCGAATTAGCATCAAAATCCGGGTAGACTCTTGTGATTTTGCTTATGCTATTTCCGCATCTTGCACTTCCTGTCTTTTTCGTGTCTTCCATATGTTTTCTGAAGAATTCCATATTTTGGTTGTTTGCATTCTCAATATGGGTAGTTAAAATTTATTTGAGAAAACACCTTATATGCATAGATCTGAAGAGAACACGGGGCTAAGGTTTAAATTATAGTCAAATCTATTAACAAACTTATTGAGTAAATTTGGAGAGAAAAATATTTCATGGTTTCATTTAAATTGAAAACCTTTAGAAAATTGTATTGATATGAACATGCTAATTCAGATCTGCAAATAAATATATATATATATATATATAATGCTATGCTTAATCTCTGCATATTTATATAAATATATATACACTCATAAATATATACATAAAAATATTTATATATATATACATACATATGTATATATATATATATATACATATATGTATTTTATTGGAGGACCGAATGTCTAATCGCATTGCGATTTACGTTTTTGAAAAAATGTTATAAATTTTTATATAAAAAAAACGATTTGCATATAATAGGTGGGCGGGGAGGGCCGAGCCCGTACCCCCACCTCTGCGCTATGGTAGTGGTCGGCGGCACTGCTACCGCAAGCTCTGCAGCCATTGTCGCAGGCCTGCATCAGCAGGCCCGCACGGTACCTCCATTTGCGGTGGCATTTTTAACATATGCGGTATCGACTTTGATAATACGCGTTTTGTGATTCGTTTTTTATTTTTATAAATGTTGATATTATTAATATATATATATATATATTTATGTATGTGTATATATATATATATATATATATATATATATATATATGTATGTATATAAGTATATATGTATATATAGTTATGAATAATTATTATTATATTTAAAAAGTTAAATTAATGGGTCATTCTTTTAAAAGATAAATGATTTAAAATATTTTGTCAAATATTATTTAAAGAGGAAAGATATTAATAAGTTAGCTTAATTAAACTCAGTTTAATTAAGGTTAAATCGAAGTTTTAATTATGCAATTTATTGAATTAATTATTGGAACTTGATAGGAGTCAATTTTGAACAATGTTTATATAAACAATATAATTAGAAAATTGAGTCTAATGGTCTTGGGAGAGAAACTTTTTAACAAATACATGGGTTGGGAAAAACGTACAAATGTTTCTCCATTCATTATCTAAAACTCGAAACGAAAATTGAAACCTCCACATTTAAATTCAAGTATATAATGTTAGCAAAACCAAAACATGTGCTTGCATTGTGTTTGTTCTATGCTATTTGTTTTGGGGTTTAGGTTAACTAGTGTTGACCAATTATAGGATGTCTACCAGAGGCTCAGGGGTTATGATTGTGATGTCGTGATGATGTCTTATTTCCAATCTCTATTAACCCAACCATGGTTATGCGATGTGTCATGTCCCCTTTCTAGCGACATAACTTCTACCAGGGATTTGCCTATCATTGACTCTCGTAGGCAAATAATTTTGGAAGAGAGAGTCATTCTGTTGACAAATGATTACATTCTTGCTCTCAGAAAGTTATTATCCAGTAAGTGGGGCCTACTTGTCTTAATATCGAATTGAGATTGTACTTTAACTTTATAAAGTTATTTATTTAATTTTATAAAGTTAATTAATAATAAAATACATTATAATAAGTTGTTTTGGAAGCTTCCAGCGACTTCTCAAAAAGTGAATAAATAGAGGACAAGAGGCACCCATTTGGACAAGCGGTTTTGTGGATTCTACTTCTTCTTCAGTTGGAGCAATTTGTAGTCATTTGGTCTGCGAATTCTCGAGTTATCTTTGGGAACGAAAACTCCCATCGATAAGCAATTTTGAGGGTGTGAGATATCACCCGAATTATTGCAAAAGTGGAAGTGACATTACAGTCATCTCCTCAGGGTTGAAATCTGTGGCCTAAGGCCAAGTGAAGGATTTTTTGCATTATCAATTAACTGAGAGGAATAAATCGTCGGCATTCAAGTTAGTGCAGGATTGCAGAAATCTGTAGTGGAAGCAAGAATATCGGTTGGGATCAGACTAGAGTCTGATTTACATCTCTAGACGAAAGGGAGGAATTTCAGTCAATAACGAAAGTATTACAGGCAGCGTTTCCCTTCAAAGCAAATAAGTGCGGGCCAGCTGATTTCCGGTGACCTTCCTTGTGACTAATTCGGCACCAAAAAAAAAGAAATATCGCTAGGTCGAAAATTCGGGAAACAATAAACTCACAGACGCCAATTTCCATGAAGAGATTTGGAAACGGATTTCGGGTCTAAACTTGGGCGATTCATCAAGTTCGATCACTTCAGAGGTTGGACGATTTACTTAATAAAACGGCAACCATCCTCGGGTTTCTTTCACTGAGTCTGCGATTAATTCCGACGGACATATTTAAGGAATTGGTGACGACTTTATTCACGGGTTGCATATTTCCAAGGGTTCGATACAGTTTGGTCTGTCTTCTATGAAAGAAATCGACTGTCATGAGATTCAGTAGCAAATAAGGGCTCTAAAGAACCGTTGACGATTCACACCTATTCAGGTTCCAAACGTTCCCTTACATATATTCTGCTAATGTAATGTCAGTATCATATATATTGATGAATAAAGGAAATATTACAGATTGCTTATTACATGCATTTGTCATGATTATAAGTTTTTATATGTGTCACGGAATTAGACTTTAACCCAAATGACACAGATTTGCCTATTTAACCAAAACATTTAACAAAATTCCCTAGTATAATATTAGTTCGATTAGCAAGGGACATTTCATGATGGAATGCTCTATGAAATGCTTGTATATATTGAATGTTGTTTTTGTGTATGAGACACTTGACCTAATCATTTTTGAGTCATCGATCAGTTATCCTTGGGATATTTTCCAGTCGCCATGATGGGACTGAAATGTTGATTTATGATGTCATGTTGTGACATGTTTTGACTCAACCATTTTGGAGTCTTCGATCAGTATGATTTGAGATATATTTTGGTTATTGAGAACCAATGGATACTTTTGATTATCAATGATACTTCAGTTGCCAATAGAGAGCTATTGTGGTCATGATTTTCTATGGATGTTTTTCAGTTGCTCATGGTGATTTGATGCTATTATTGTGGATATTTGATGTTCTTATTTTGGATTATCTTTTGATTTTTCTTTCCAGTCGCTTGTATAGGACTAGGGTGATTTATGATTCCATGAGCTTAGGGTAGGTTATCTGCTTGTAGTGTCGGGAAGTGGCTTGCAATGGGAGTCGGGGCCCTAAGAGGCTGCCAGGGTAACTCATTGTAAGTTGTTTAATAAGTGAAAAAATTCACACCTAATACTGACTAAATGAACCTAAAAAGATAATTGTTTTGTTCTCGCCCATGCCTCAAGTGCTAGTACAGTCTAGGATGGGAGTAGAGAGAACACATGGTTGCGACCTTGCATTCCATAGTATGCCTTGTCAGTATGAGAGGATACTAGTGGTCGCATGAGGATCAGTAGGGACCCGTGGAGTTTAGCTAACTGCCAGGGTAACTTCTACATGATGTATGCGATGACACTTTCCCGCTTGCATAGTAGGTTCCGACATGTCTTTGTGTGCCTCTGGGAATTAGATGTCGGTTTTGTGATTGGAACCTTTGAGTTAGTATACTTTTAGGATTCCTTGACTTATAGAGATTTATGCTGTGTTTTGGATAGCCTGTTTGGGACTTGAGATGATCTCCTCAGCATGGTGGGAGTGGACCACTTAGGTACCACGCAGTCGAGTGGTAGTGTTTTTTCACTCTTATCATTTGAGATCCGTTTGAGACATCGTGGCTGATGCGTCCTTCGTGATGGTGGATATGTATCCTTTCATTGATGATTAGTATATGTTAGATGATGTTATCTTATGCTTATATTTGCATGTTAGATTACTTTCTGCATCTGATATAGTATATGTTAGGAGTGACATTCCTACTATGTTAATACCGATGATCTCTTCGGTGATTTGGAATGTGACGCAAGGAGGGATGGCTAGGACCCACAATGGTCTAATGATGCTATTTACGGTTGGGAGGAACTGTGCACTTAGTTTATTATGTTTGATCTTTATGATGGATGTATATATATATATCTTCTATGATGATGTGTCATGTGTATCATATGATTATCTTTACTTTGATGTATCATGGATTAGAATAGGATGATGTACCTTATTTCACATATGTTTATTATTTTAATCTTTTCATACCCTGTGATGGATGATTGAGCATTTAGAAATGTAATGTATAAACATTGGACTTATCATTAATATTATTTCATGTGGTTGTTGTATTAGATGGATTCAATAATGTTAGTTGATTTAGATGTAATTCAACGTTAAGGGATCCTTAAAGAATGTAATCTGTTATGTATGTTATGTTTACTTTTAGATGGTTATTGCTATTGCTTCCGTTATTCTTGTATCAGTTGTGAATGATATTACTTTCATTTTTTTTTTTTTTTTAAATGCTACCAAACTTAGTGAAATTCTAGGTTAATTCTTTGGATCCCTTGGCGGGGCATTACAACATCTAAACAATAACATTACAACAATACCTCAACATTGGTCCAGTACTTGCAAGGTGTATAATAAATCTAGTTATAACATTGATTTAACCAATACCTTAAATAATAAGAAAACTTGTTACCCTGATCTTTAGGACATAGGGCTTGCACATTCCCAGGGCAACCTCAGAGGTTTACGGTATTCAGCTGACAGAACAGAACCTTTGGCGTGCTTATTACAATATTTGCTTATGGAACTGATCTCTCCCTACCTCTACAGTTTACATACAATCTAGGCAGGCAACTATGCTAAAGCTTAGAAAACATTACCAGATTCGTCAAACATTTCATAATGTGGGCTTCTTACTTTATTACGATAAGTTTGGTTTAACGTAAAACACACTGAAACCAGTATCAGAGAATTACCTGCGTCTTCCTGCGAGCATTTAAATAAAAATGTGGGCGCTCTGCAATGAAATGAAGCTGTCGCGGTACGCAATTCTTGTGCACAGTTCCGTCTTCTAAGATTAATATCTGATTGTCTCCTTGTTATTGAGTTCTTCAAAGTGCAAAGAGGATAGGATTTTCCAATGCAAGTTCTGCAACACGTTCTAAAGCTGGCTAATTCCATCACAATTGATATAAAAAACCCCAAGTTGCAATATAAATTTCAGTAGCTACCCAATTGAAATTGGGATGATTAACAACAATTTAACTTATGGGGTGTAATTAGCGAAGAAAGAAATCCGGATTCTCTTTGCAGATAACACTCCCACAATATTGAAAAAACGTCAGAATAGGAGACCGATTGAGCACAGTTTGAAATAACGCTCTGGATGAGGAGGGTTGCAACGTTCACGTTTTGTGGTTCATTCTCTTTTCAACTAGTGTACGCAGGTCATTGATAGGGTGCTTCTTTTTTTAATAACAATCTACACATTGTAACGGTTAAATTTGCGTCATTTCCAATTTCCTACTTCGAGCTTTTTTTAAGGAAACGATTTATTAGGGAGGAGCACCACTAGGAGTGTTTTAATAGCTGTGCACACTTACTATGGAAAACATTTACATTTTAATCAATAATTACATAATAAATGATCTAATAGATAAATGTTACATAATAAATGATCTAATAGATAAATGTCATAAAATCTTCAGTTTTCTATTTATGTGTATCTTGGTTATACATGTAAATATTATTGTTACATTTGTATTTTGAATATATTTTAAGTTGTACAAATTTACATATATTTTTATTCATAAAATCATTTTAATATTTACAAATACCATTACATGTAAGTGGTTCAAAACTTTAAATATATTTTATTTAAGTATAAATGTAGAAATATATTGATGCGTGGTATGTTTAATAAAAATGACTACAAACTACAAACTTTATGAGCTTTCACTTGCACATTCTCTCATACATCCTATCACATCTTCACTCATTTATGCTAGTGGTACCTACATATACACAAATTGATGTAAGGTTCCCTAATAAATAAATAAATAGTCAAATAGAAAAATGCATTCATGAAGCCATTATAGAAATCAAACATAAATGGGAAGCAAAAATATATAAATTCAGACTATACATAACAAACATATGTTATCTAAACAACCAACATGTAAAAAATACATAACTTACATATAATTGACAACAAATATATAAGAATTCACAACAAAGTATATAATAATGTAAAACACGCATAACAAATTGTACATAAAGAAAAGGGGGACAAGATATGGAAGGGATTTGTTCACCTTTTTCTAATGCACAATTAGAAGGAAGATGATCTAGTAGGCTCAAGTAGGACCTAAGCTATAAGTGAGTGCAATGATCCTTCATTGTAGTGATTAAGAATGAAGTGGATTCAGGGAAGTTATTTAAAGGTGCAAGATAGATAACTAAATAAGAAAAATTAAGTATACTGACAAAAAGTTGCAATGACTTGAAACAAAAACTCATAACTTTGAAGATGTTTTGATAGGAACAAAATGTTAGGGTTGGAAGAGAGATATCTAATAGTTAAATGCATATTCACCTAATAAAATGTAAAAATAAACAAAAATATAACAATAAGATAAAAAGAATTTGAGGTGGTTCACCCAATCTTAGACTACATCTACCAAATAGATAGTCTAATATTATTATCCAATAAATTAAAACAATTAGTATATGCAATCCCTTACAATTGAATCCTACTACAACATGCTACCACATTCTCATATGAAAAACCCTAACCTTAAGCCATTTTAATAAGACTTATGCCAGTTACAAAAACAAAATTAGAATATGTTAGCCAATAGAATGTAACTCCTTATTCCTTTATAAAATAATAGAAGTTGGTTGAGCTTTTGGGCGTGTTGTCACTTAATATCCCTACAAGGGTGTTGCCCCCAAACCCTTATTGAACAATTTGGAATAAAAATATGCCAATAAAAGTTGGGAGAAATTTAGCCTTAACGTCTATACATGCTCTATATAATGACACAAAATTCCCTAGGTGTTTCTTTCATGGGAATAAGAAACCTGGGGCATTTTGCTCCTAAGAGTTCTACCTAAAACTTTAGTTGATGATCCCACAAATACTAATCTTTCTAAAAAAGAATTGACAATAGCGCCACTTGTACCTATATATAGAAAAATAGGGTAAAGGTTATAAAAAGCAGTTTGCCTCAAGGTCAAAGCCAGGTATAGTAATGAACCTTGAAAATGAACTAAGATTGCTTAAAGGAAGGTAACTAATGAAGCTAAATATGAGATCTACCTTGCCAATACCTTCTTGGATAGTTATTGAGATTGTACATATTCATGAAGATGTCTAAATGTTTCTTTGTTGACCTTGGAGTGTAGAAGGGAATTGAGGATGCCTTCACAAATGCATAGATCTATGAATGCCATTTCTGGATATTCAATGTTGTTATGTTTGATTGGACTCTTGCTATATAAGAATGCATGAGAATGGACAGAGGATCTTCTTTCTTTCTTGAGAACTTCTCTACTTGTCCATCATGGTAGAGAAGCTTGCTACAATGGTTAAGATTGCTTTCAAATTGCCTTGGATTCTTGGAGAGACACTTGATCTTGGATATTTGCCGTCAAATCTTGGCTTCACCAAGCTACCAAAATGCTTTCAAGTGTAGATGTTTTCTTGGTTATGGCTACAAAATGAGGAGAGGTGTGATATTTATATACCTCATCACATATTTCAAGATTCAAAGCTAAGCCAGGCCACCAAGGGATCTAATTTTTCACTAAGATAATACAACAGGGCTCCAATTCAGATTTGGGCCCAATTCTCAAGGAACAAAATGCCTTTGATGTTTTGTTCCTAGAAACAAAAGGCCTAGGAGTTTTTTTCTAGGAAAAGGCACAAAGATTTAAATGGGAAGTCAAAAAGATAGGGTAGATGCTAGATCAGGTGAAATAGGTAGCCAAATGAAGTATAATGGATATGAAATTATTAAATCACCAAAATGAGGCCTAACTAAGCATCCATTTATGGGTGCTAACTATTACAATGGTACAAAAACACACACAATAAATCACAACAATAATTGTCTAATAGGTTGTTGCCAAATTAAAGTTGTAAACACATCACCTATAGAATGTAGTTGATCTCTTCAATCTTGTAAAAGTCCTTAGTGCCTTGCCAAAAAAGGTTGATGTAAATGATTAAAAACATGAGTACATTTATACTTGTAACAAATAGAACAAGAAATAAATAAACCAAAAAAGGTAAAATTCATTAAGAAAAAAAATTGAATTAAATTTAGCGTGTTAAACATAGCTATGTTGAGATGGGGACCATCTACATAGTCCACTAACTTCTCCACTCACACATAACTGCAAAGAATTCTAATGATAACGGGTAATAATCCCATGCTAATTCATCCTTTCTATATTGTGTTTGCAACATTAGAAAAAATAATATTATTGTTAAATGTGTTTGACTTGTTTCAAAATCATACAATGTTAATAAATAAATACATACATACATACATAAATATGCATACATGTACCTAAACACATTTTTTTTGAACAATGGAAGCATACTAGTACGATGTTATCATCAATGAAAATGTTAATATGGTTGAAGAAATGATAAGATGTAGGGGATAAATATGTAATCATATGTGATTAAAGAAATGAGGATGATGTTGTTTAAGAACATGGACTCATATGAAACAACTATCTAAAAACATAGTAATTTTTACATCTCTAAATAATGTATACACTAGATAAAAACATATTAATAGTAGTTTGAATTTGGAAGACATAATGTAAATGTTAGAGTAAAAGGTTTAGCATCTTTTACTTACTCTTAAGATTTCACTATTGGAGTTTTGACTTTTGTCTCTTCATGAATGTGGCATTTAATATTTGTTTTCTTTTATTAAATGTCACATTATCTCTTTAGGGTTTATTTAGGGTTTCCCTTTTGAGAATGGTTGGTCTCCTTTTATAGGGATTGATCCCCTTGTATTTTGTAACACTTCTTTTTCATTTTTATTCCTCTATTGAATATAAATTTCATCTTGAGAGTCACTCTTCTCGTATTTGCTCCATTCTTCCATGTAACAAGTTATTTTCTTGTAGATGATTGGTGTGGCTTCTATGAAGTTGGGTTTTGCATCTATTTTGCACACCAACTTCTGCAGTAAATGGTATGTAAATGTCACATAAAAGAAATTGCAATGTTATTGTTTCTAAATTTAAACTTCTATGATTATTACAATCGATTGAGATACTATAGTTTGTATGTCTCTAAATTATGTATACCTTAAAAATACACATATTAGAAGTAGTTTAATTTATGAACACATGAATTAAATAGTATCTTAATGATCTCAATTTACATCATTCAATGAAACTTGGATCCCATCATTTCTTCTCACATTTTGTAACCAATTGTGTTGAAGCTAGGGTCTTTCAACCTAAATAACCACCCTTTAATTAGGAATGTGTTAAGGTCACCTTCCTAAGATCAATTTTTTTTAGGGAATATTTAGTGAAAACAAAGGAGAATTTATAATGAAATTAATACTAAAATTCCCTTTATAAGAGAATTGAAATGTGGAAATAAATGCAAATTGTTCTTCAAAATGGAATATACAATAGGATAGTAAAGAAACAATGAGGACACATAAATACAAATAATTTTTAGTGTTGAGTTATTTTGTACAAATACAATTCCCTTTAAATTGGTAAGCTATAACATAATTCAACACTAAGTGTGCTTCTAGAATGTATACACCCATTTTGAAGTACCTAGTATCAAATTGGAGTGCAAATGTACATATCTCATTGAAGATGAATGCAAATAGAATACATGTGGGAAATAATCATGCATTTCATATCACACTTGCTAGCCATTTATGTCTTAGTTTACATTGTGGCTTGAAATTATTCATTTTACTATTTGATTTTTTTATTGGAGAGCCTTACTGTCATAACATATACATTTATACATTCATATAGTATGTATGTGTATACACACATACATAAAAACTTGTGTTCCTCTTAATTATTAGTGTTTAAATGAGAAAAGTAAATGTATTGAGTTGTGGTTGTTCATTTTGAAATAGGGATAGTTGAACAACAAGGAAACTCAGTTTTATACAAATATTTTTGTGCTAAATTATGTTTCACGAATAAAATTCAATGTAAATTGGGAGACTAAAACATAATTCAACACTCTATCAAGTGTGGGTACAACCACTTAAATTCTCAAAATTTGACATCAATTCTATAGCCAACTATATTTGAAAGATTTTTAATTATAGTACATCGTTAAAAAAATACATTTTTAGCATGAGACCTAACCAACAAAGTAGTGCAATGTTGACAAAATAAGTGGATAAAAATAGATAAACCTGTATAATCATTTACAAAAAGTAAGAATAAATTATGGGTAAAATTTCCCAAAAGAGTAAACAAATTTGCATAATAAGGTGAATTTGTTACATTTCATGATTAAAAAGCCAAATATTTTAAATATAACTATTATGTGTTAAAATTTCACCCTTGCTAAGTTGTAAAACTTGTACTTTAGAGAAACATGGGAACTTTCCAGGTTTGTGGGTCACTTATGACAAAAAGAACCTTGAGAAAAGGTTGGATTCCTATGGTATCACCTAGAAAATTTAAACTAACTCTAGACTACTCTTAGAGTGAAAAAGTTAGAGTCAACATAAACTAAAAAATATTTAAATATGAAAAAGGCTTGAAATTGGAAATAGGTGATATACTAAATTTGAAAAGATCACGAAAACTTAGATAACTAGGCTTTTGGTAAAAATGACTAAATTGAAAAACCACACAACTCAATCAAACACATCCCTACATAAATGTCTCATGACATGGTCTTAGTACTAGAAATTAAGGAGGAAAATAACTTCACACCTTAAAATACTTGCACTTGAAACACAAGTTATAACCTGGAACTAATGTACTCCTTTGTAAAAACACCTAAAGATGGCAAAAGAATCACAAGGAATAAAGAATTTTGATTCCAATAAATTATCATTGTATATCATGTATCCAATTGAGTTACAAAAAAAAAAGCATATTCTATTAAAGGACTCAACACAAGTCACTAAAAAAAGAAGTGCATAATGAGAACTAATTCTAGCTAGAGTACTCAAAAATGACTATTTAGAATAACCCCAAGTGGCTTCACCAAAAAAGGCTCTAGAAACATCTTGGGTTATATGCATTAACTAAGCCAAAAATTTAGCACACAAATTTCCTTCCAAGGCACTCCAAATAGGTGAAAAATATCAAAATTGTTCAAGTCCTTCATGATGCCTCTTCAACCTTGAAATAACTCAACCTAAATCTCCTCAAATTACCTCAATATTCTCTCTAAATATTTTTTAGAAATGTTTTAAACTCCTCCTTGACTTGGCAATTGTAGCACATGTTTCCAAACTAGTTTGAGCTAAGTCAAAAATTACCCCCTGTAAAATGTGATCTTATCATGAATCCAACTATAAAGATCCCTATGAGTCCCATGTTTGATATTTCACTATTTGACATTATTTACTAAGACACTAAAAATAATATATTAGTACACAATTTTTTTATAATTACAAGCTTGTAATAATAAATAAATCAAATTTCTTCCTATTTTGCATGAAATCGATAAAATGATTTAGAACCATATCATTGACTTACATTATTTTACATTTTAATGTGTACAAAATAGGGATTTCAAAAGAAATGCTAAGTATCAAACCTAGTTAAAATGTATCCTAATAGATGCATGTTGTGGTCTCACAACACATGGCTCATTTTGAGTCACAAAATGGGGACCCCCTAGTTTCAAAATCCTCTTAGAGTACTTAGTCAAGTGCCTCAGTCATCTTGGACCTTCCTCTAGGTCCATTTCAATTCTTAGGCTCTGATCAAGTAGCATTGGACAATAAAAAGGGGTAGAAAAATCCATTTTTTGGGTTTTAAAGTGTAGAAGTGCGCACATGCACATGCATGCTAAGTGCACACTTGTGCACTCACCTCCTTTAGAGGATGTGCACATGTGTGCATCTCCAGAGGTACGCAATTGACCCTGGGGTCTATAAATAGACCTCACCTCATTTGACCTAATCACTTGTCTTCTGCTCTCTCCAAACACCACACCTTCACACCTCTGTTGTCTGCGCTCCTCCACACCTTCATATCTCTGAGATTTCACCTTTTCTAAGGTACAAATAACTAAATATTGAGGTGACACATGCACATGTGCCCTCATAGAAGACACAACCCCCCTCTTGCCCCCCCCCACTTTGCTTTAAAATCAAAGAACTTAAACACTTCGCATGTGCATAGTTGCGCACATGAAACCTTGTGCATATGCGCAACAATGCACATTATTTTGAAAAGGTTGCATTAAGTGCACATGTGCAACTACCTAGGTGTGTTAAGTGCACAAGTAAACATTTTAGGCACTAGGGGGTTTTTGATAAGTTTTTCCTATGTTTGGTCATTTTCTTATCAGTATAGGTTCCACCTGGGAGTCATCATAGTCTTCTAACATCAAAATACTGATATATTTCCTTTTTTTGTAGATATAATGGCATCATCCTCATCCTTCATGGGAAAAAAGATGACACCAAATCCAGTGGCTTTCAAGTATCAAGGACTACTAAAGAATTCTTGGTTCCAAGATAAACACAAAGATTTGAGACATTGAATCAAGACATATTAATTGGAATGTATTTCTCACCCTATACAAAAACTCTAAAGAGATGTCAGCCATGGTGTTGAATCTAATCCAAAATGGGTTGGTGAACATGGCATCTCACCCAACAATAGTTCAATCATCCGAAGTGATCATGGCCTTAGCTCATCACTACGTACCTGAGGAGAAGATCATCAATAGTGTAATCAGAGAGATAGTTTTAGATCTGAGACCACAAAACATTGAAAATGTCTTCCACCTTCCAAAGGTAGATCAATGCCTTCAGATCACTTATTGAGGGCAGGGAAAGTTGGTATAGTGAGAATGAAACAAAAGCCAAGGAGTTGGTACAATCAAAGTACCTAATTGACAGGATACCCTTGGGAAGAAGAGCTGGAAAGGTTGATATGATGCATGAATATATGATTTATGATATTGGCTACTCGATAGTTCTCCCAAGTAGATCCATGGGCCTTCCTACAGAAAGCCATCTAGAGACATGGATGGTACACTTCATTGAAACCATTAGAATAGGAAAGATGTCTATTGACTAGGCTACAATCTTGAGTGATAACTTAGATGAGCAATTGATTTTGGTAAAAAATGACCCCCATTTCTATATGACCTTGTATATGGCATATCTGTTGGTGGCAATAACTATAGATTATCCAGGGTTGTATAGAAAGGGAAGCATGCAAGATTAAAATGCTTGGCCTTATGTTGTGTACCCATAGCTAGTCAAGAAGAAGATCCTAATGCAAAGTGTGGAATATAGGGTGATCAATGATGGTTTCATATTTCCATCATAAAATTCATAGAAGGGGACTATGCAAAGAGGATATCAATAGAAGCTACAATATGGATAACATAGGTTGGCGCTTACTACATCTAGTTTAAGACCTTCACCTATCTCTGGGTAGTGGGCATTGTCTTGTGCCCTTAGAAGCTCTTGAAATATTTGTTGAATAAGCTCATATTATTGGAAATAGCCCAACAACTTGCTTCATATGATAGGGTAAGAAAACAACACAAGAAGATCTGTATGTGGCTGATCACCATCAAAGCCTTCGAGGTGAAGTAGAAGCAAGATATTGCTACATTTGATTTAGAATGGGATCAATATCCTCTTGAGGATTATCAGACACCTCACCTGTATTTTGACAACATAGGGATGGTGCAACATTTGGTGGGAAAGAAATTTGTACCTGAAGAGGTCTTGGAAGATCATTGGATGAACGTTGTAGATGACTATGATATCCATATTTAGGACTATTGTAGAATGAGTCTACAACTTGTAGAAAAAGGTGTTGAATATGGAGATTCCCCTCAAAGCAAGGGACAAGGATATCCTCAAGGTAGTTGATCCCTTGTATAATAGGGACAAGATCTATGAAAGGCCCATTATGAATGCATAAAGTGGGTGTGAGGAGAATGATGATATCAATCACAGGGGCCAACATGTAGTTGAGATAACAAGGGAATGAATTAGGAAGCCTTTTCAAATGGATCCAATTCCTCGAGCCTTACCTCTTCAAGCAACAAATTAACCTAAAAGAGGTAAAGGAACAAAGGTCAATATACCAACCTACCCTATCAAATCACTAGTGAGGCCAGAGATGGTACACCACCATGAGTGGGAGGTTGAGTATTTTGAGACACAAAAGGATAAGGGAAAGAAGAGAAAATGATCCCCTAGGGTAAGAGAGCAAGAAGCAAAGGCTCAAGCAACACTAGTTGTTCAACAAGAAGAAGCCCAACAAGAGTTAGAACAAGCTCACCCTGAGAAAGAACAAGCTCAATAGGCATAGGAAGGAGTCCCACCACCACAACCTCCTTCAGATATAGAAGCATCCCAATTGGTTCCCAAAAGAGCCTGAATAGAGATGACACTAGTAGATGTGAAGAGAAGGAGACTAAAGAAGAAGAGTACTACATCACCACAAATGGTAGAAACAATCCTTAAGGTGGAAGACAAAGAGGAAGGGGAAAAAATTGAGTTTGTACCTTTGAATAAGAGGAATCTCTTGACTACTATGGTTGAAAAAGAGAGGAGGACAAGCTCAACTTAAACACTGCGACCTTTTGTCCCTAGGGAGCTTATCTAGGTAGAGACCTCTGAAAACAAGTAATAGAAATAGATTGCAGAAATTGAGGGTGATGGGGTAGGCATTTTTTACACCTCATATTTTGACTTCGTGCCTATAGGTACCAAGATGGTAGGAGAGAAAATATGGGACACCCCTAGGAACGAGCCATTGGGGGAAGATTGGAATCAACTACCTTCACTACCACAAGGACCTCTTGGCATTCCTCCTCCACTAGCACAGGACATGCCAGAAATAATGGATCAAGGATCAGTGGTCATACCTCCTTTAATGATTGAACCTTAGAGTCAAACTCTAGAGGAAGGAGAATATGTGTAATTACATGTCGATGAAGTATCTGAGGAAGGACATATCATGAAAGAAAGACAACAATATCCTCCTAATACAGAGGCTAGATCCCTAGCCCAACATGACACATAAGCTCTCTCTGAAGTTCTTCCTCGATATGAGAAGACTCCAAGAGTAGTGATAAGGGAAAGGAACCTACATCAAAACCTACCTCTTTAGTGTAGTGCATGTCACCATTGGGGACAATGCCATCATGGCTTAAGAAAGAGGCCATGTTTAGGCAGAAGAGATAGATATAATTAACAATAGAAGAAGGCATGATAGAATTAATAAAGGTGATTAAGAAGCCTAAGCCACCTAAGGGTGATGGAAAAACATTGGCCTTCATAATGAAGAATTGGGATCATGACCTTCTGGAACACATTGTCATTCCACCTCCTTAGATGGATATAGAGGAATTGACTCCTAATGATGACCAAATAAAGGAGATAGTATTAGAAAAACCCACAATGGATACAACGAAGCTTTTGATCACTACAAGTCTCAAATAAGTGTTCACACATTTTAACAAAGATGAATAAGATCTTTTGATGTTGAGGAAACATAATGAGATGTTGAGAGTGTATTTGAATGAGTTAGTAAGGCCTATAGACCCTAAAATCCTGAGATCTCTCTTGGAGCTAGATTTGAAAGGAAGAAGATAGGGCCACCAATGATTCATTTTTTGGACATTTGTCTAAAATGGTGTCACAATTTTGAGGAAAGGTGAGTGAAAATAATACAAGGTAATTTGAACCTTCTACATAACATCCAAACTAATGTTGACAAATTGGTTGCCATTATAAACCAAGATTTTGGGCTAATGAATGGAGTGCGTACTTAGGTCAATGATTTGCAAGAACTCAAATCTATAAAAGTGAAAAGGCATCGGATGATAATGGATATATACTTGGAAAAGGAATTAGATAAGTTAGATGACTAGATAGAGAAGATATCTTCTAGGAATAAAGTAATGGAAGGACTATACAAACATATTCAACATATAAAGAATAAGACTCAAGAGCAATTTTTGGAAGTGGATAAATACTACAACACCACTAGCCTTGAGACTTTTGAAGATGAGTAAAAGACTAAACTCTCCTCCATACAAAAAATAGTTCAACAATTCAGGGATACATTCAAGACAATTTTGTCAGAAGATGATATTAGAGAAGCTTTCAAAATAGAAGAAGCATTGTTCGAACTAGATTCTGAGTTGGAGGATTTTGGGATATGAGGATTGAAGTGAGAAACTATCAGCAAGTAGTTCAAAATAAGATTGATTCATTAGATTTAATGAAGGCTAAGGAAGTAATAGAGATAATAGAAAAATTCAAAAGCAAGCATCCAGACATCATTTTGGTATAAAGGGGAAGAAAACCTAGATTTTGGAACTCAAGTTTTGACACTAAGTAGAATTTTTTATATTTTTGGTCCTACCACCAAGGTTCACTTTTCCAAGGTGTACTTCACCAATATGCATTTTCCCAGAGGTGCACCAAATCAAGAGGCGTACTGATAATTTTGAAGAAGAAGCAGTGTGCCAACAGTTAATTGCCAATACTATTTTTTAGCATTCCATGCATTAGAAATGTGTTTTTATGACAATTTAACTATGAAAAACATCTAGAGAAGGCCAAGCTTACAATTTTAGAAGTCTTAGACCTCTCAAATCATCTCATGGCTTCTTGTTTCTTATCTTCTTCTTATTTTATTGTTTAAAGTCATATAAAGGCTCATGCACCCATTAATTGATATAAACAAGGGTGAAGACCTACATAACCTCATTTAGAGAATTAGTTTGTATGTAATCAGCTTTATTTTATTAGTGTTTAAGCATGAGTTAATATTGGAAGAGCACTCACTCCTAACACAAAAGGAGGAGAGGATTTATTGTAAATACATGGATCTAATATGTATTCAAGGCCGATATTTTGATGCAATAATAAATTCTATGGATTCTCTCATTTTGAGTGTAGTAAATCTTGTGATATTGCTATCAAGATTTAACTATGTGATTTTGAGTCAAACAAGATTCAACTATTGTAGTAAATCTTGTTGGAGTGTGTTATTTTTGTGAATGCATGTTCATGAATAATAATAGAGCTAATAGTTTTATTGCATTGTTATAATTGTGTGATCTTTTAATTTTGGTGTTTGCCTTATGTTAAAGAATTTTGTTGTGATGAATTGGAGAAAGGATCATTTTGTTCTTGCATAACATTTTGACTCCTATGAGTGCACTTTTCGTGACCTCACAATTTGATGAAACATGAAACATCTTTTGGTTATAAATAAAGTTCCTATCAATGATTGCATCAATCGAGTTGAGGAAGTGTTGCTCCTAATTTCAATGGTTTCCTACCAAATCCTTTTGATAATTTAATTCGCAGACGTGTTGTTACTTTGCTTTATGTTCATTAGGAATTTTCCTTTAAGTAATTTACTTCAAATCTCTCATTACTCTAACTTTTTTATATTTATTTTTCAGATTATTCGGTTAAAATAGGAATTCATATAGTTGCATTTATTAGAAATTGCATTCATCATAAAATAGGAAATACAAAAATATACCTCTTTTGTGGTTATATTTCAAAAAAATTGTGTAGATTAGTGGGCACTAGCAAAGGCCTCCTTGTAAACATTCACATTTATTTTCAATTGAGTTATCCAACAGGTTGAAAAAATATCCATATGAAACCTTGGAGTTGGTCATTGATCATCTTTTCAAGACAGAGATTCGTAAAGATTTCTATCATTAAGCATCATGCAAAATGACTACTCAACAAAAGTGGTGCTAAAAGGAGGGCACAAAACCATTCTTCCAAAAAACACAAGTTACTATTTGAAACTTCTACAGTTTTCAAAAGTTCTGAGATTGTTAAAGTATGTCACTGTCAGAAGGTGCACTTTTCAGATGTGCACTTTTGCAAGGTGCATTATTTTGAAGGTTCTCTTTTTGGAGGTGTGCTCCTCAGGGGTGCACTTTTCCAAAATAAACACAAACTGGAAGATCCTGATCCACCATCTCCATTTTAACGAGTTGTATGGTCTTTACTAGGTGGTCAAGAGTTCCTAGAAATTAGTCACTTTCACAAACCTTACAGTGATAAAGGGGTACCAATAATTATACCACCCCTATTTTAAATTTCATCATCTTCCTTAGTTCTACCCTCAAACTTACCTCCACCTATCATTCCACCTAATCCTCCATCTATGGCTTTATTTGTAAATGCACTAGATTCACTAATCAATTTGCAAGGTCCACTTCATGATCTTCCCACGAACCCTAAGAAATTTTGCCTAAGGTTTATCTATAGAGAAACACGAACATTTGAGAATCACATTAAGGTTTTTAAAGAAAAATACAATAAATAATAGATTCAACCCTAATGGAGGAGGGATGATGGTTCCAACTAATGGCAGTACAATAGTACCACTATACCATCTTGGAGCATAAGTGATGCCTAGTCAATTCATTTAATTAACTCTAATCCCACTACAATAGGCACCAGCTACGCTAGCTGCAACTATGACTTACCAAGGTTATGAACCTCCAAAAGCTCTTCTTTAAGAAAAAGGCATCACCATCTGTTGAGGTAGAAAATAATGTCACAACTAAGATAGACCAAATAAAAAGGACCATGTCTCAGATAACCAATGAGCTAACTCATCTGAGGTTATAACAAGGGTAGAATAACAACTTCCAAAGAACAAATGCGGCCCCTTACAACAATAACTATGGTCAAAATTGTTAGGATTAAACCACAGACAGAAATAACAATTACATGTAAATATAAAAAAATCAAAAAAATAGATCACACAGAAAAGAACACAAGACACCAAGACTTAACGTGGTTCACCCACTTGGGCTACATCCACCAAACAACAAGTCCAATATTATTGCAATCTAGTGATTACAACCTGATTAAAATCTGTAATCCCTTATAGCTCAATACCATGGCAAGAACCAATTTTTGCATCACAACAATAAAAAAATCCCTAACCCTAAGCCCTTTTATACAAGTATTTTTACTACTTTAGGGTTATAATTAATGAATTTATGAAGTATGTAAAGTACTTTCATAATTAGTCACCATAAACTAACAATCTCCACTTAGGGACTAATCAAACTCCACACTAAACAATAATCTCCCACTTGGAGACTAATATTGTAGCTATGTTGCTACTCCATGAGGCTCCCACTGGATCAAACTACCCTGGACGCTATTGTTCACTTATTCCTATTATGTCTAGAAGACCAACCAAAGTCGAGAGGAATTTAGCTTCTCCCTTATCACTACCTTTGTAAACATATCCACTAGAATGTCATCTATATGTATCTTACCCAACTTTAACTGTCCATCATCCAAAACTGGTCGAATGAAATGGTATCACAATTGTATGTGTTAATTCTTTGCAAGATGAATGACACTCTAACTATCTATAAACAAATAATTATCCTTTTGAGGGTGTCCCAATTCTTCCAAGAAGAACTAAAACCATATCATCTCCTTCACTGCCTCTGTAGTAGCAACATACTCTACCTCTGTAGTGGATAAAGCATTAACCTTTTGTAACCTAGAAACCCAACTCACGTCTACCCCACCAATAGTAAAGACATAACCTATAGTATTCTATCTAGTATCAATATCCCCTACCAAATCTGACTCAACACAGCCCTATAAATCAGTATTAGAGCCCCCAAAGTGTAAACACTTATTGGATGTTCTTCTCAAATATTTGAGAATCCATTTGACTACATTCCAATGCTCAATTCTTGGATGACTCATATACCTCCTAACGACTCCTATTGCATGTGCAATATCTGGCCTTGTACATACCATAACATACATCAAGCTTCCTATAGATGAAGCATAAGGTACCTTTGACATCTTCTCCTCCTAGTCTTGTGTCTTGGGACACATCTCCTTAGTCAACTTCAAATGACCAGGTAAAGGTGTGCAGACAAATTTAGCATTCTCCATAGAGAAATGTTGCAACACCTTCTCAACATAATCGCCCTGATATAACATCAATTTTCTATTCTTCCTATCTCTACAAATCTTCATACCAAGGATTTGTTTTGCTACCCCCAAATCCTTCATAGCAAATGCATGTGTTAACTGGTGTTTCAGCCCCTTAATCTGATCCATGTTAGACCCAGCTACAAGCATATCATCAAAATATAAATATAAAATAATGTAGCTATCATCATTAAACCTCTTAAAGTAAACACAATGATCTAAATGACACCTACTATATCCATGCTCATGCATAAAACTATCAAATTTTAGATGCCATTGCCGAGGTGTTTGCTTCAAGCCATATAAACTTTTCTTGAATCTACACACGAAGTTCTCCTTACCTTTGACCTCAAATCCCTGTGGCTGAGCCATATATATCTCTTCATACAAATCACCATGAAGGAAGGCTATTTTAACATCAAGTTTCTCTAAATTTAAATCTTCAGTAGCCACAATACTTTAAAAAGTATGGATAGAAGTCATCTTAATAATAGGAGAAAATATCTCATCAAAATCAATGCCCTTTTTTTGTGCAAATCCTTTTACAACTAACTTGGCTTTAAATATTTTCTTACCTTCATCCTCTTCTTTTAACCTATAAACCCACTTATTCTATAAATCCCTTTTACCTGCAACCTATTTGCATAAATCCCAAGTCTTATTTTTCAGCAAAGATTTCATTTCTTCTTTTATTATAGACTCCCACTGAATCTTAGTATCCACCTGCACAACTTCATCATAACATTTAGGTTCACCAACATTAGTAAGTAAAATAGAATACAAAGAGGGAGAAAATCTCTCTAGAGGTCTAATTTGCCTTGTTGACCATCTAACATTCACTGGTCTGTGTGGTATTTGTTGTTGCAGTTGTTGTACATCATGAGGAATGGCTGGAACATCATTGTTTGGAGTATCATCTAGCACTAAATAATCATCTTCTTTTTTCCCATGTGGCTGCAATAGATCCTTGTACAACACTTTCTCATTGAATATGACATCCCTCTTCCTTACAATTTTATGATTTTCAAAATCTGAAAGCCTATTAGTAAACAGTTTTCCTCATAAAGGTTCATATGTAAAAATAGAGAAAAGCATGTAAACTAACAAATGGATTCCTATAGGAGAGACTCAAGAATTCTCTGCTGAATGTTTCTTCACTAAAAACAGGTGCAACTACCTTTATTATAATAAGAATTTTTTGATCTAATAAACTCAATAGAATGACCTTTTTAGGAAAACAATCTATTGAAAGTGTTGAATCAACTTATTTTATCTCATCAATACAAAATAAACTTCAATGTAAAAGGACCACTCGATTTAATTATCAAGATGATCCACATATTTGAAAATTAAAACCATCGAGTAGGCAAATTCAATAAAACTAACTTCTCACAGCATCCCAAGTCTTGAACTGACAATTTCAAAACAAATAACAGGCACAACTAAAAGCTTAAATAGTATCTTCATAAATACTGATTTAAATAGGCAGATAATAGTATCCACTTACAAAGCTTTTAACAATCAAACTGTAGAGTTTCATTGTATCTGCATAAATTCTGAAATGCTACTTCTAACTTGGAATAAAACCACACACAAAAATAGTTTTGTCTATCAATCTGCTGGAGAATTCTAACCCCCCTACCATACTAATTATTACATATATATAGGCATGGGGTTGGACTATCGCCAAAATTACCCTGCCAGGAGTTAATTGTCTTTTGCTAAAGTAATTGCTAACTGAAATGCAAGAAAAATGAAACTGGGAAAAGAAAATATAACTAAGCGATTAAGTATAACTCCTTGTCTTGATCAGGTATCCTTGTCTCCACTTGCCACACCTTTCACTGTTTTCCACATTTCATAGGTAGTCAAAAAGGCTGAGATAATGGATTGATGCGGCAAACCAATATAGGAAAACCTTTGTTTCCAAATTTCTTTCATCTTCTTTAGCTCAACAACCTTTTCTTCATGCATTTCCAAGTGTTTTAGATCGATGATTAACATAGCCTCAGTATGCACCACGTTAGAAAAGTCTTTCTTAGTTGGTGCCTTCTTGTCTTGCCATTCCTAAAACTTCTTCTGAACCTCTTTGATTATTTCATCCGATTGGGCAACAGAGTCATCTTCTTTTCCCATGAACTGTTTGACAAACCATTTAATGTCATTTTGAATAATCTGGTGTATAACTTTAAGTTCTTGCAATTCTTCTTTGATTTCAATTACTCCTTGTGTCAGTGCTTCATTCCTCCATTCAATGCAGTCTTTGATGACATACAGGGCTTTTTCGTTTAGACCAACTATGGGGCATTCAGCCTGGAATTTTTATAGGCCAAGTTCTTGCACATCTTCCAACCACATCACCACCTTCACCCAATTATTCTTCTCTTTTTCATACCCTTCATTTCTTGACTCCACCTTTTTAGTAATGTTCAATATTTCTTTTGAGGCATGATCCAAGTGACCTATGTGTTTTACGGTATCATGTAGAACATCCTAAACCCATTCACTGGCTACTTTAGCTACCACTTTGCACTTATGCAGATTCTCCAATGATTGTTGATTGGTCACAGAGGACACATCAATGATGGCTGACATCTCACGGATTGGCTTTGCTTCAGGGTACAGGATAGCATTGATATATTGCGCCATGTTTTTTATTGTTTCCTTCATTTCCTACTTATCCTATCCATCTTTCCATACTCTGTGCACAATCTTTTTATTAGATACTTCAAAGAATTCCATGTCTACTTTGCAGTTCCCTTTTCCCGGGTCAACCTTTGTTATTTGGTAGTCTTGAGGAACCACATAATCATGTGAGCTTCCATCTAGTGGTGTAGCTATCTCTGTTGCCCATCGTCTTGAATTCTTATCAAAATTGATCCTTGCTTCAGTTCCTGCTTTCTTTACTTTAGGTGTTTTACCAAGACACTTACTAACCAAATCATCAATAGGCATGGATATTGGGACTATGCTCCTTTTCTTCTCCATTGATGTCTCCAGCCATTTAGGCGTAGCTTGATCTTTTACCGTAGTAGGGGAGCATTTGATCAAGGTGAGGTTACTCTCCTAGCCTTTGGTAGTCACTGACAAGTTCTAGGATTCAGGTACATTGTCTCCCATAGGTGGGTCTTCTGCTACCTCCAGGTCAACGGTTATGGTATTCTTACTTTTGACGATTGATGCCTTCTTTGTGCTTGAACGGGTTATCCTCTTTCTCTTTGGAATTGCCTCTTGAACTTGAAGTTGAAGTGTTTCAGGAATTGCTTCAACTTCAACTTCAATTGGACCCGCAACAGAATCAGGAACACCTCGATTAGTTTGCTTTTGTACAATCTTTTTATCTTTAATTTTTGAAAACTTCCCAGAAAGGTTTGGAGTAGCCACTACCTTTAGCTTTATCCACTTGGCAGTTCTAGCTATTACATCTTTAGTACAGGCATAGACATCATTTTCTTCCCTCTTTTCCCAATCAATTTCAAGAATGGGCATGCATTCAATTTGGTCAATATAAAACTAATCAAGCACTTCTTCAAAATCATCATCCTTTAATCCATAAGTATCCAACTCCACATTAAACATAGTGATCTATTTAATGGTTAATCGTGACCACAGTCTTTTCCTTACCTCAAATTTATTAAGGCGGTTTTCCCAAAAATCTTCTAATTGTGGGGAATGAATTAGGGATACTGCATTCTTAACGTTGTTTCTAACAAAGCCAGTACAGTCAAAATCTAACCGAGAAATGAAGGGCTTAAAGCATAAGTGGGTTAACGATTTTGCTGACAATATGGCTTCTTTCAAACTGGGGCATTTATAGTGTCCAATCTCGATTGGGAAGAATACTAAAGAAGATCTTTTTGAAATCTGAAAAGACTCAATCACAGAAACAAATTGCCTACACATTTGAGATAACACTATAGAGTCTGAACAATAACACGATAGCTTTAAAGGTTCCTTAGAAAAATCACCCACTCTAATATATGTAAATCTAGGGAACTGAATGTAATAGCAACCATAGATTTTCGCAACCTGCATAGCTTCTTCTAACATCCTATCATTCTCCTGACCTTGGAGTTCAAATACCAATTTCCCTAGAAAGACATCATTTACTAGTTTAAACTCTTTGCATAATGTATTCTCTTGAAGATCACCATAATATTGGTAGATGGGCATGTCCTCAACCCAAGGTGCATGTGGAAGATAGTCCCATTCTTTAGATGCCTCTAGGATGTAAATTAGATAAGAAGATAGGAAAAATGGACCACAATTGTTAATAGTTATTAAATCCCTATGCAGGTTTTCTGTTATCAGGTCAGACCAATCAATGAATTTAACTCCTTCAAAGATCTTCTGTATGAAAAAGTACATCCATGACTCCTAGTGGAATGCATGCTCATTTCCCTTAACCCTATTTAGCAAAAGAACAATATCTACAATTTCTTTTATAAAATGCTCAATAGTTAATGGCTTAGGCAGTCTAGAACCTCCCTCTACTAGTTTCAAAAGCCAAGACTGAGCTATCTTGTTGTCATAGCTGTTTTTATTTCTAGTGTACAAGCACTTAGCTTCTTCGAACGTCCATGGCTCATAGGGTTCCTTGTGAGGAATCCTAAAGGCCAATTGGACACTAGTTCTATTGATTCTAACAATCACTTCCCCTGAGGCTTTCTTAATACACCCAAAAATAGGGTCATAATGGCTTGCACATTCAAGGATGACTTCATGGTATGTGATAGCAGCGAACAAAGTGGCAGCTTCTAATAATCCACTATCATCTAGCCTCTGGTAAATAGGGCTTGATTGATTATTCTTGGCTCGTTCAATTACCTTAGATAAATTTTTATTTACTAGAAATGTGTCACAAATTTTAGGCAGTGAACTGAGCAAAGATGGCTTCTCTAACTCAGGCAATTTTGGGGAGAAAAGCATCATGATTGCTAATAAAGATAGATTACAAGATACAACTTGAAATATCTCAAAACAAAGCAAACACAATTTGAAATGCAAAGGGTTATGGAAATGCACTTACAGTTTGACAGAGACAGAGCCATTAACTCACCCTTCTTACCCGATAATGTTGGCATTTCTTTGGAGAAAGTGGAATGAGTGGGAAAGGGCTAAAATAAATGCATTTAAGGAATGATTTGTACGAGAGATCGTAGGACAGATTTGGCAAGTAAGTGCAATAATTACTCTTTCATGTGGCATGTATTGGAAAACACATTGCGTGTGCTTTGTTTTAAATACTCCATCAAATTCACACATATGCTGTTATGTTAAGTGATCATGATATGACAATTTTATCCCTCAATCAAATCTTGTCGTAGCCAAACACGTACTGCCTTAAATCCTTCCATTCATAACTTTGCATGTCTTGGGAAATGCTATACTGGGACCCACCTTGATTTGGTTTGAAGATTTGAAACCTGCATACAACTTTCGTTAGTGTGCAATATCGATGCTGAAGTTGAAGTTGAAGATTTGGGTGATCAGGTTTCAACTTCAACTTTGACTTTACTAAGGCCAACTCAAGAAAAGAGATCGGACTTGACACATGAAGATTGAGGTAGACACGAACTTGAAGTTGAAGTAAACTAAAACTTCAAGGTCAACTTCAGGAAAAGAAAACTTGGGACTGAAACATACTAGAGTGCGAGAAAAATATAAGCACTAACAAAGCCTATAACCAAATTCGTTAATGCCATATCCAACAAATACACATTTCTTTGACTTAGCTTCTGGCTTGGTTCTATTTTCAGAATCTATGTGAGAAAATGCTTCACAACTAAAGGTTTTTAGAAAAGAATAACTCACCTTCTTACTAGTCCATGCTTCCTCTGAAATACCACAACCCAAAGGAGTAGAGGGACCTCTATTAATCAAGTATATAGTAGTATTGATAGCCTCCACCCACATGTGTAAGGGCAACTCAACGTGTAACCTCATGCTCCTTGCATGCTCCATTATAGTCTTATTCATGTGTTCAGCCACTCCATTTTCCTATGGAGTCCTTGAGACAATTTTTTGTCTATGAATACCATTAGTGGAACAATAATGTTCAAATTCATGACTACAATAGTCACCACTATTATCAGATCTAAGACATTTTAATTTGTTACCAGTCTTATTTTCAACAAAGCATTTCCATTTCTTAAAAGTTTGAAATACATTAGATTTTTGTCTAAGGAAATACTTTTCTAGTTGCATCATTAATGAATGTAACATAATAATGAGAGCCACCAAGGGAAGATACCTAAGCCAGTCCCCATACATCAATATGCACAAGCTCTAATTTCTCCTTTTTATGTTTCTTCCCAGTCTTCACAAAACTCACTCTCTTTTGTTTTCCATACACACAACTTTCACATAAATTGATATTAACACATTTTAGACCCATTAAAATTTTCTTTGAATGAAGTACTTTCATACCTTTCTCACTCATATGCCCAAGTCTGTTGTGGCATAACACTATATTAGAATCTACAATAGCTATTTGTTCTCCTTGCTCAACTACAACAACTATTCCTGAACATTCATTTTTCTCTAAAACATTTAAAGTAGAAGGAACAACATGACCTGTACTATAAGGTGCCTAATTTTACACCTTTTGCTACTACAAGGAAACCTTTTGAAACCTTCCAATTTTTATCATTAAAAGTAACTACACAACCCTCATCACCAAGTTGTACTACTGAAATTAAATTCCTACTTAGCCTTGGAACATGTCTTACCTCATGTAGTAGCTACTATTTCCCATTCTGCAACTTAATTTTAACTTTTCCCTTTCCAACAATCTGACAGGGTTCATTATCCCCCAAATAAAAAAGTCTAAAATCCCCTTGGACATAATCAATGAAATAACCTCTATGAGGTGTAACATGAAATGAAGTACTAGAATCTAAAACCCATGAATCATTGGCACTTTCTAAAGACAAAAGCAAAGCATCCTCTTCAGATTTGTTACTTACCACATTTGTCTCCTTGTCTCCATCTAGTTTATCTCCTTCATTTTTCTTTTGAGTCCAATAATCTTTCCTTTTATGCCCTGGTTTCCCATAATACCAGTAGTTGTTCAATCCTCTCAATTGAGACCTCCTCCCCTTTGGCTTTCCTCTTGATTTCTCACAATTTTCAAAATTACTTCCTCTCTCAGTCATTTTGACTTGATTTTGTATGTTCAAATCACTTCCTAATGTAGATCCACTTGAGGATTTCCTATGAGTTTCCTCACTCAAAATAACACCAATCACATCATCATATTTTAGGGTACTAGATCTAGGAACAAAATTACTCACAACCATTACCAAGCTATTCTAGCTTTTAGGCAAAGAACACAAAATCAAGAGAGCCCTAATTTCTTCATCAAAATTGATACCCATAGAAGATAACTGACTAGTGATAGTATTAAACTCATTTAAATGATCTACAATGGATCCACCTTCTATCATTTTCATATTAAATAAACACTTCATGAAAAATACCTTGTTTGAAGCAAAGGACTTTTCATACAATTTGGCTAGGGTTTGCATCAACTCTTCTGTTATCTTCACTTTTGTAATATTAAATGCCACCAATGGTGCCAAGCACAATCAAATTCTTCCAAGTTCCTTTCTATCCAAAAGATCCCAGTCATCATTTGACATAGATCCTTGATTCTTGGTTTTTCCTTCCAACGACTTCCATAAATCCTTCTGATAAAGATAGTCTTCCATTTGCATCTTCCATAACTAAAAGTTATGCCCATTAAACCTGTCAACCATCAACTTACCCTTGTCTACCATCACTCCCACTCAACCGTGAGACTTTCTTATAGAGGATAACTGAAAGAACAACCTGGCTCTGATACCACTTGTTAGGATTAAACCACAGACATAAATAACAATTACATGCAAATATAAAATATATCATAAAATAATAGATCACATAGAAAAGAACACAAGACACCAAGATTTAATGTGGTTCACCCAATCCCTGGGCTACGTCCACCAAACAACAAGTTTGATATTATTACAATCTGATGATTACAATCTAATTACAACCCGTAATCTCTTACAGCTCAATATTGCCGCAAGAACCAATTTTTGCATTACAATAATAGAACAATCCCTAACCCTAAACTCTTTCATAAATGCATTTTTACCACTTTAGGGTTATAATTAATAATTACATGTTGGCCCAAAATCCCAATAAAATAGGGCCCAAATTTTTTTCCAGGGTAATGCCTCAAGCCCCAAAGAATTTATGAAGTATGTACAATACTTTACTAATCAGTCACCACAAACTAACACAAATTACAACAAGAATTTCAGCAAAAATAATAATGCAAAAAAAGGTGGCATTAACAGCTTGTTTTGTAAGGGAAAATATGTCAAATGCTTCGTGGTCTAGTATCTTCCCTTGGTGCTCGATTTGCAATAAATGTCTTCAATAATCAATGTTTTCCCCAGTGTTTATTATCATTGACTTTACTTTCATAATTCAAAAGTTTAACCATAAATTACCTTGGGCCCCTTTGTACTTGTTTATGAATTTTGACCATGACTCTATTCACACTGATTTCTTCTTTTGTAGTGATCATCATATTTTGATTAGATGTATGCTTCATAACCTGATTACATGTCTTCCTTGATAGTGGCTACAATTTCTCAAATTGAAATGTGTCATTGGTCATGTTTTGACTCTCAAATGTGTCAAGGTGAGTTGAACTTATTCCAACTTCCTTTCACAGTACAAATCCATATAACTAATGAAGTTCCTGCTACCATGTATAAACATTCACCATATTGAGTTGATATTTTTATAAACCCAATCGATCTCCTACAATGCTTCTTGAATATCATTTGTCTTGGTTGCTCATTAATCACTTAGAGCACTCCTTTAGCTAATGCATTTGATGCAGTCGACAATTACTATGTTCTTCAATTTCATATGGCTTTTCCCACTACATCTCATGTTTTGACAAGGCCCAATAACATTATTTCTACTATTATGATTATATGTTCACTTACAAAGCGAGTAACTATAGCTTGATAAACCATGAATTTCAATAACTTTTCACTTGTTAATATATCATGCTTCATGGTTGTGGCTACTTGCTTTGATATCTATTTCTTAGATACAATTACATATATGAGATGGCCCTCAGGACATAGACTTAAAAGCCCTAGGTCTAAAGGTGGATTCCATTTTAAAGATGTCCATGCATGAATGTATTTATAGATAACATGGGAACATATGTCAAAATGGGAAAATCCCTTCTTGAGAGAGTAATTGACCCCTATAATGGAGAATCCTTTGAATTTAATTCTTGGAAAATAAAAACTACATGTTTAGAATTCAAATTAATTCCTATTTAGATTTCATGGATCGACCACGTGCTTAGGGAAACATCATGCCTTTTCTATACTCAACATGTACCTATTAAGAACATGATCAGACACTGAAGTCATGATTGGCTTCCTACCCATAGCTTCTGATATTGAAAATAGACCCATTAATGAGCAATGTGCACCTCAAAACACTAGGTTCATAAGTTTAGGACATTCATTATTAAGGGTCTAGCAATATTTGGGTCCAACTTGAAAGTGTGAACTCATTTATCATGATAACAATTCTTTGTACATATCTCCCATGAATTAAGCCTCATGACACTTGTAGGCCATCTAATTTGCATGTGGATCAATGTAAAGCATTGACAATGTCCTTACTGTGGTGTCAACTTGAAGATGATATTTAAAGGTAGAGATTATTATAGAATTTTAGTTCCCATTCCATTCTTGCAATAATTTCAAATGATGATAAATCAGGCCTTTTGTCAATTTTTTTTTGCAAACCTAAAGCTTCAAGTCCATTAGTATACTTTTGAAGCATGCCTTTCTTTAACCAATTATCACTAGTGAAGGAATTTCAAATATAGTGTGAATAGAACATCATATAGAGCCATCAGAAAAAAAAACTATCTGTCCATTTTGTTAGTGCTTGTTCAAAAGCCAATTTGTGCCTATGACCAACATCCTATCAATAATTACCATTATACATGAAATTGAATCCTTTCAATGGCTTTTTAAAATTGCCACACACACCCTTCGATGAATGAGCCACTTTGTTAAGGTTTTAAATGCTCAATTTGACCATTGGTGCATTATCTCAAATTTGGATTGGATAATATTTTATATAACCCATGAGTTCTTCATTAGGCTATACCCAATTATGCCTTTTGGATCTTTGTAAAACATATTGAACCCCATGAAAATCATACCAAGATCATGACTTTGCGATGCTTCAAGTATATGATATAATCTCACATTATAACCTGTGATGATTATTTTTATAGATATACCATCCAACTAAACTTGGAATCTTAGTCTTACCAACATTAATTGGAATTTTTTTTTGGCTTTTTGATAATTTGGCTTTTCAATTAGTCAGGGCATCTAAACTTTAATTTTGATCTACATCACTGGACCCTTTCACTTTGAACTAAACTCTGAACTTTGGAATTGACAAGCTTCTAAAATGGTAACTCAAAATTCAAACACTGAATTTAAACTTGGGATTGGACCCATACATCTGATTGCAACTCTATGTCTATGCTCTTGAACCTAAAATTGAATGTTGAAATTGAAATTCTCAAACTAATGAATCTACATCTTGATAGCCTCTTCCTCCCCTTTTGTTTCCATCTCCTCACCTTTCTCCTCTTCATTGTTAGATGACGAGTCCCTTCTTTTCTTCTTCTATGGTTTCTTGGGCTTTTCATTCTTCCTTTGTCTCTTAGCTGAGCTTGTCTTCCTTACACTATACAAAACCTCCATATATGTGTCCATTTCATCCTTGCTAGAACTGAGATCATCTTTAGACTCCGTAGGGTTTCCTACAGGAAATTTGGTAACCCCTTTTAGTAGCTGAGCTCTAGAAGATTTTCCTTTGGGTGTTTTCTTCTTTCTGTTTCTTAGTTTAGATTCCTCATTAGTGTTAAGGCCATCACTATCCTCCCCATCGAAGGAATCTTCATACTCATCAGAATCATCTCCTTCACTCTCAACAAGCTTGGTCTCAATGAAATTCCCTACATTGTTAGCTTTAATGGCCTCCTAAATAAGAAGCATGAGGCCATCATGAAGAGGGGGATTGGTAATACTCTAATCTCTAACCCGATTGATGCTATTATTCAGTGAGGAGTACACATAAAAAGGAATTAAAATCTTTACATTATGCCTAAAGTGATTTAACATGACAAAATGATATATATAAACCCTAGAGAACCCACCATCAAGGGTAATGTAGGAAACAATAGCCCTAAAAATAAACCTCCAAAATTTCTTTAGAGGCTTGGGTTGAAAGTAGGTAATACATTTTTCGTCACCAATTTCTTCTTCTTCTTGGGCATCTTTAGGAAGGTGTCTACTGCAGAGTTAGAGATCTTCCTATCTTTGTAAAACTTCTTGCTAGTAATTGGGATGCAAATGACCTTAGAGATATACACCTTAGTGATAGAGTGCTTCCTATCATTTAGACTCAAGCAACCCTAATTCCAATTCCACAAAAACAAAGTTAGGTAACTTGGGAATCTCCCTCATGTAATTTCTCCAAGAAGGTAGTAATGCCCCCTTTGCTCAACACTTCCCATATTCACGTTCTCTTCCTCCATTTTTCATAGCTAGATAGCTCCCAACATCTTCTTTGGCCTTCCATTCTCTTCAAAGTGTTTGTAGAGCTAATGGAAGAAGTGAAGGGAAAAGCAATAGATAAAATTAGAAAGACCCATAATCCATGTGATATGATAGTAGAGTAATGATGAGTACCACCACTAGCTCTCCCACACCTCATAATAAAAAAGCATATCCTTCTTAGCATACATCACTATATTTAATGATGAAACCTTCAACTCCCACCATCACATCATACTTGATTCTTAAGATGACTGGATCAGGTAGACTTTCATTCCATTTTTACAATCTTTGACATGTCACAACCCAATTGGCCATAGCATTAGCATCCACATTGTCTTATTGGTAAGTATGACTTATAAAGTAGTCCTCAAAGGTATTGAGAATATAAATATTTTCTTTTATTATATTATCTTTTGTCCAAGATGGATCAGATTGGTCTTTAAAGCATTTCACAATGTTGAGTGAATCTCCCTCTAGCCAAAGTTTGGAAACACCCCTCACTTTAGTGAGTTTTATGGTTTGAAGGGAAGCCATGTCTTCAAAAACATGGAAATAGAAACATTTGATAAAGTTATTAAAATATTTTTTGAGAACATAATTGATTCACCCCCCTACCCCTAGTTATCTTGGTGGACTTTACTTTCTAACAATTTGTGTTAGAGAATCAAGTCCTTGAAGACAAAGTTTAACAACTTAAGGAGACCCATAGCTTCTTATTTTAGAAAAGAAAGTATGAATTTTGATGGAGTAAATTATGATAGTTGGAAGGGGAAGATGAAGAATCACTTATTGTGCATGGGTCTAGAATTTTGGTTGGTCACATTGAAAAAGAAGGATGTGATAGATGAAGACAAGCTTGACTCCTATGAACAAGATGCTAAAGATCTATTCATGTAGAATATGCTTGCTAAGGAAGAATTATTTTTAGCTCTTCTTGAATTAGAATGTAGGGGAAGAAACTTTAAAGATTGCATATAAAATTTGGATTACATTATATATTCTGTTTGAAGGTGATGAACATGCTAAGAAGTCTAGGTTGTAGAGTTGGATATGTATGTTTCAAGATACTAAAATGTAGGAAGATGAAACTATAAGATGACACTTTAGTAGGATATCTAAGATTATTGTAGGAATTATAATTTTTTATAGAACTAAGACAAAAGATGAGATTGTGTGGATGATTTTTAAAACCTTGACACTTGCTTATCATTAGAAGGTACAAATTATTGGAGAAGTTATTCCTTATACACCTAACTTTACAAAAGAGACTCTTCTTAGAAAGTTGTAGAAATCTAAATATGGATTGAATAAAATGATGGACTACGTAGATTTGAGACTTCTTTTAGTGTATAGAGAGACATGACTACATTAACAAGGATTACAAGGACAAGAGGAGATTATGCTTGAGAAATAGTACACAAATAAGAGGAAGATAAGAAGATTGATGAAGGAATCACCTTTCTTATAAAGAGAGATCCTAAGGGTAACAAAATTCTTGTTTGTTTCACATGTAAAGAAATTGGTCACTATTCATCTAATGTCCTAAAAGAGAAAATAAGATCAAGCCTAGGAAGCCTTACAAGTCTAAAATACCTAAATGTTGCTTCTTTGTTAATGAGGATGATGAACTTCATTTTAATATGGTAAATTTCTTAGATGATAGTGATGATGAGGATGATGAGAGATAATATTTGTTTCTATTAAGGAAGAAAGCCCTGAGAAAGAGGAAGTGAGAGAAGAACAAGCCTTAGTAAGTATCATATGCTAAGAAGAAAAAGTCTGATCATATTATAGATATTGGTTGTTCCCATCATATGATTAGAGATGTGAATAGATTTTTTGAATTCAATAGTTATGATAGAGGAGTAGTTATCTAGTTGAAAATAATGCAACATGTCACATTAAAGGAAAATGATCTATTACTCTTGATGGAAAGACTAACATTGAGGATGTTAACCTTGTGGATGGACTAAAACATAATCTTTTGAATATTAGACAACTTGTTAACAAGGGATATCAGTTATAGTTTATAGAGAAGACTTGCATTATCAAAGATAAGGATGACACATTGATTGGTACTGGTACAAGAACAAGAGGTAATGTTTTTAGTTGAATGCTACTAAGAGGACATGTTTGATTGCTAAAATGAACACTATTTGGTTGTGGCATAAGATATTTTTTCATATTAACTTTGATAATAATATGAAGGTTAGTACAGTAGTTGATGTTAGAGATTTGTCTAAGATTGTAAACCTTCTATCATGATTCACAAAGAATGTGTGTTGGTGTAGTGGCTTCACAATGCATGCTCCATTTCTATTCATATTTAGGGACCCCCTTTTGTCTTGTCTTTAAATCATATGACTCACTCTTTAGAAAAGCGTATCTTTCGAGGTACCTCAAGGAGTAGGGACACAAGGTCCTAGGTCTAGGAGTTGGGAAAGTGGCCTCGATCAGATTCTATGGGAAAACAATTTGTATTTCAAGAAGTTAAGGTAAAGTGTGCACCTATGCACCTTGTGAACATGTGCACCCTAACAAGGTGTGCAAGTTCCCCAACTACACAGAATGCACATGTACACACATGCACACATGAGAACCTTACACACTTGTGTACCTTGTAGAAGTGCGTGAGTGTGCAAGATTACCTGCCTATAAATAGGTTGGCCTCTCCCTCTACTTGCATCCTATTTTCAACCTCCCAGTCTTGTTTACGCACCTTCACACCCTTAGCCTTCATAGTTCCAAAATGTCGCACACCCCATACATCCACACCTTCAAGGTAAAAATGCACACACATGTGCACCTTTTTAGGTGCACTATCTGTAAGTAACCTTGACATACTATGCACCCCCTTTTTGTACATAGCTTCAGTGTAGAGTTTCACACCATGCACACTTGTGCATGTGTGCAATTCACAAGGTTTGCACCTCTGCACCCCAGTTTCCCCTTAAGCATTGCACATGTGTACAACTATGCAACCTTTTAAGGTGTGTAGAAACCTAGTGCTATGAATTGACACACCTTATACACCTTGTGCAGTTCCACAAGTGTGTACGTCCCCCCTTTGTGCATTCCAAGACCTTGAGTCTTTGTTTCAGTTAATTTTTTTGATCTTTTAGTCTTTGTTTTCTCTTCTTGTCATGTCAATACTGACCCATGTCTTTTGTGCAGATAATCATGGCATCTTTTTCATCCACACCATCCAAGGCATTACCAAAATTAGTGCCATTCAAATTCTAGGGCATCCCTAAAAATTTATGCTTTATTGATAGGCATTCAAAAATCCATAATACTAAGCTTAGCCATATAGATTGGAATTCCTTCCTAGTCCTCTGCAACAGACTCCATGAGATGTTAGAGATGATCATTGTAATGATAAGGAATGGATTGATCAATGTTACCTCTCACCCTACTTCAGTGCAATCATTAGAGCTAATAATGACCCTCACCCAATATTATGTATCTGATTAGAGGTTTGTGAGGAGTGTCATGAGAGAACTAGTTTTGGACCTTAGGCTAGACAACATCAGAAAGTCTTCTATCTACCACCTTCAAATTAGTTCTACAAAATATCATATGAGAGTTCCAACTAATGGCACTGGGAAAATATAGCCCATGTAAGAGAGATTATACAAAGAAGGTACCAGATAACCCAGACTCCCCACAATAGGAGGCATGAAAAGGTGGACCTTACCTATCAATACATGATATCCAACATTGAATACTGCATTGTGCTTCTAAGTCAAGTGATGGGCCTTTCTATGGTAAGCCACCTATAGACGTGGATAGTCCACTTAATTGAGAAGATCAAGACCAAGGTAAACATGATTGACTGGGGCATGATCATCAGTGACTCTCTATATGATTAGATGTTATGGGTTCAAACTAACCTCATATTTTACATGACTTCCTATATAGTATATATGTTGGCAACCCAACTACCCCAGTACCTAGGACTCACTAGAAGGGGAAGTATCTAGGATGCAAATATGTGGCCATACATTATATATCCATAATTGGTAAAGAAAGACATCTAAGAGGGAATCCCTAAGCATAGAATTGTGAATAATATATAAATCTTTGTTATAATCCATTTTGTGGAGGTAGATTATACAAAAAGGTTGTCTATAGAAGCCACTATACAGGTAACCTAAGTGGGGGGTTACTTCATCCAATTAAAAACATTCATTTAAATCAATTTGGTTGACTCCCTCCTTCACCCCAAGAATCTCCCACATTATTTTAGATAAGCTCATTCTTTTGGAGATTTGTAGGTAGCTATACTTAGCTTATGACTGAGTCAGGAAGAAGCATAGAAAAACTTGGGTCTAGTCAATACCCATAAGACCATATGAAGTAAAGAAAAAGAAAGACATTTGCATATATGAGGTTGAGTGGGACCAATATCCTTTGGAGGACTACCCCTCACTAGGCCATATTTTGTTAACATTGACATGTTCAAACACATGGCAGAGAAAGACTTCATGCCTGACTCAATAGTGGAGGATGATTGGCTCAATTGTGTTGATGACTATGAGGTGTGAATAAAGGATTATTGTCAAATGGGGCTCACACTAGTAGAAAAGGCACTAAACATACAAATTCTACTCAAGGTGTGGGATAAGGACACCCCTAACATTCTTGATCCTATTTATAACAAGGATAAAATATATGAGAGGCCAATGGTCAATGATGAGATCGAATGTGAAGAAAATGATCATGTCATGCATCATGCCCAAAATGTCATCAATATGACAAAGTATTGGATAAGGAAGCCTTTTCAGCTAGACCCATTTTCCAATGTTCTTAAATTACAAGAACTAGCTGGGCTAGAGAAGGTGAAGGGAGTAAAGGTGACTATCCTATCCTACCCTGCCAAGTCCCAAATCTTCTTAGAGATAGCCTATGGGCACATAAGGGATGTAGAATATTTTGAAAGGGAGGAAAAGTGAAATGGTAACAAGAAAAAGAAAGCCTCCAAAATTAAAGAAGGGGCACCTCCCACAGATCTCCAGGGTTAGGTCACTCCCTCTGTCCCAAATAAGAGTAGAATATAGAAAGTAGAAGTTGGGTCAAAGAGGAAGAGATTGAAGAAAAATATGGTGGCCCTCTTGATCCTTGAGACCCTACTAAAAGGGGTAGAGGATGAGGATGAGGATGAAGAAGAACATGATCCTCTATAGAAGAGAACTAGAGAAGCCCGAGCAATAGAGGATAAAGGGAGAAAGAGAAAAACTCATATGCCCCCATCAACCCAACACTAGTCTATCCAAATAGAAGATATTATAGATCTAGAGGGATGGATTGAGTCAAACTATAGGGAGTGGTTTAGAAGTTTTTGAATTTTCTAGTTTTTATTGGCTTGTTGGGATAGAGCTTAAGGAAGGACACATTTGAGATACTCCTCATCCCAAGCCAAAGGATTATGAAGATCAAAATATCTTGCCTTTTCTAGAATGACCTCTTGGCATGCCTCCTCCTCCCCTAGTAGAAGAGTAGGAATACTTGTGCTTCCTCCTCTTACAGAAGAACACCTAGCTCTAATGAAAGGAAATGACCATGCGGTTCAAACAAAAGAAGTAGAATAGGAGGAGAAATAGACTGAAGCACCAAACTTCCAAACCTACCCATGCCTCCTCTTCTCCCCCAATGAAAATGATGGTTATTGCTTCTTCCATTATAGAAATGACAACCACAGAAGAGGGAACTACTAGCTTCGAGATGGGGAGATTCTTGGTGATGATGACCCTTGCATCACTAGGTTAGGATGACCCTTGCATCTTTGACGAGCACAACCCCAACTTGGCTTTTTAGAGAAATAGAGGCCCAACAAAGAATATATGTGTAGTTTGAGGTAGAGGGAATGGCAATGCTTACACAAGCTATCACCACTACAACAAAACTCATGGAGGATCTCCATCGAAAGTCCTTCATGTAGATGAATAGACAAGAGGAAATGGTGGCCCATATTTTCATTCCTCCTCCACACAATAATCTAGAGAATAACACTACACAAGACTTCAAATGTAAGAAGTCATTTTGGATAAGCCAATAAAGGAAATGACCAAAGCCTTAATGAATTTGGGCTTAAAGAAAGTGTTTAAATAGTTAGACATCAATCAGGAGGAAATACAGATGTTAAGGAAATAGAATAAAGTTTTGAAAGGTTTTTTTAGAGAGCTAGTAGGTCCCATTAACCTTGGGAATCTGGAAATAGCATTGGCAGCTGCCCTCAAGAAATTAGCTTTAGCCCTAGGACCCAGTGATTCACTTTTCGATGCATGCAAGAGATGGTGTCACAATTTGGAAGATAGAGGGGTAGAGATATTAGAGATAAATATGCACATTTTGCATAGCATTAGGAAGAATGTGGATAACTAGGCAAACATATTAAATCAATATTTTTGGATTATAGTTGAGGTGCCATCTTGGACAAATGATTTGGAGGCGCTTAAGACCTTTAAGGGTTAGAAATACTGAATGTTACTAGCTATTTATTTGGGAGAAGGGTTGGACAAGATCGATGATTGGGTGAAAAACATACAAGCTAGAAACATAGTGATGCTAGCTTTGTATGAAGACATCTAGGAGATGTAAGCCAAAGTTTAGACAATGCTTTTGGAAGCAAATAGTTACTCTAATGTGACAAGCTTGGAGATTTTCAATGATGACTCTAGAGAACAACTAAGCACCACAGAGTAGTAGTCCAATAGTTCAAATCCTCCTTTGAAGTAGTAGCCTCAGAAGATGATGTTAGAAGAATATTCTAGACTCTAGGAGTTGGACTTAAAACTAGATGATTTTGTAGTGATAAGGGAAGAGGTGAGGGATTTTCACAAGGAAGTGAGAAACCAATATCAAGCTCTTAGTCTCTGTAAACCTCAAGGAGTGACCATTTTTATAGAGAAATTCAAGGAGGCTCATTCAAGCATCATTTTGGTCGAAAACCAATAAGACCTAGATGGTGGAAATCAATTTTTATGGAGATAGAAAAATCTTGCTAGCTTTGGTCCTATCATGTTTTAAGGTGTGCAGGTGCATATGTCCACATTTTGAGATTTCAGAGGAGAGGTTCTATTTTGACACAAGTGTCCATAGGTTTGCAACTTTGCAGGTGTGCATGTGTGATGATTTTGGGATACCTTTTGTGGTGTCGACAATTAACTACTAGTTTTAGTTTTGAGTGGTTTTCATGCACTAAAAATACATTTTGACAAGAATTCAACTGATATTGATGCCCAACAGAGGTTGATTTTGCATTTTTAGAAGTTCTAGAGACTCCTAATCTTCTATTCTATCATCTTCTTCTTCTTAGTTAGTTTTAAAGCCATGTAAAGGTCCATGCCCAAATTAATGAATACAATAAAGTGTACAAGCCTACTTAGCACCTAGTTAGGAGTTTGTTTGTACATAGCTTTCATAAAATTGGTGGCTTTAGCATGATTTTTGTAAGGGAAAAGCCCTATATCCAAAAATGTATGAAAGGATGAGTTCTATTATAAATATATCATTTTGATATGTATTCAAGGCCAATTTTTAGATGCAATAAAGTATCCTATTGTTGCTCTCATTTTGTTTCTAGCTTATCTTTCTAGAATGTATGTTTATTTTATGAATTTTATGTTCATGAATTGTGATAGAGCCAATGGTTTTGTTGTGTTTGAATGATCATGCAATATTTTAGTTTAGGTATTTTTCATTTGCTAACAAATTTCTCTATTGTGATGAATTGGAGAAAGGATCAGCCTTATGTTTTTGCACAACAATTTTTCTCATGTGCATGCACTCTCCTTGGCTGCACGATTTGATGAATCATGAAACATACTTTGGTATTAGTTAGTTTCTTTTGATGATTGCACTAGTGGATTTTAGGATGCACTGCTCCTACTTTCACTGATTTCCTACTAATCCTTTTGAAAAATTAATTCACAGATGCATTGTTGCTTTGACTTATGTCCATTAGGAATGTTATTTTCAACAATTTTCTTTAACATCTTATTACCCTATATCATTGTCTTTTGAAACATGGTTAAAATAGGAATTCATATAGTTTCATTGTTAAAACTTGCATTCATCATAAAATCAAAAAAACAAAAACATTGGATTATAGTTACATTTGAATTATGTAGAATTGTGAACATATACCAACAGAGGTCTCATTGTGAACATTCACATTTATCTTCAATTGAGATATCCTAGGGAGTTAAAAGAAAATCATCCATAATCTTGGAGTTGATTATCTTAATCAAATTTTCAAGAGATAAATTTGTAAGAATTTCTGTTATTAACATCGTGCAAAATGACCACTCAAGAGAAGTGACACCAGAAGGAGGGTAGTTGAATACAGTTCTATCCAAATCATAGTCCTATGGTTTAATAGGCTTTTTGTTGATGATTTTACTAGAATTATGTGGGTTGAATTTCTTAGAGAGAAATATGAAGCTATTATTAAATCTAAGATATTTAAGAGTAGAGTTGAAATTGAATCTAGTTTGAGGATTAAATGTTTGATATTAGATAGAGGTGGAGAATTTATTTCAAATTAATTTAGCATATTTTGTGAGTATAATGGAATAAAGAGATAACTATCAGCTCCTAAGACAATACAACATAATGGTATAGCAGAAAGATGGAATAGATCAATGAGTGAAGAAACTAGAGAAATGATGTTTGAGAAAAATGTAAGACATATGTTTTGACGAGAAGTAGTGTACAGCATAGCAAACACAAAAAACATAGTGAAAACTCAACGAGGCACTAGCAAGACACCTTATGAACTTTAGTTTGAATTTGCACCTACTATGAAATACTTTAGAATATTCAAAAGTAAGTGTTATATTAAAAGAGATGATGATATTGGGAGGTTTGATCCTAGATGTGATGAAGGAATGTTTCTTGTGTTAGATAAGTGAGATGGGGGATGACTAAATTATATCCATTTATCCTATAGGCCTTTCAATCACTTTGGTACTAATTCAAACTTCATAAAATTCCATAGCAATAACTCAGTAACCACATCCAACATCTCAAAACATTTATAGACTTTTTGCTTCAAATTATTATCTCACCATTCCTTACTTGTACCAAGTGTCAGAGTAATTACTTAGCATATACCGAGTTGTAACATTTAACAAATACCATGAAAATATACTTTTCAACACATAAGCATTCACACATTTGACAAAGATATTTAATGTGGAAATCTTGTAAAGAGAAAAACCAATTGCAAACCAACAACCCAAATAATTTCACTCTTATGAAGTGAACTCTACGAGGATCTCACCTTGTTAAAGTTTACATGCACATTTTTAGTGTAACCTAGTTAGAGGATTTTAACCAAATATCATCTAGACCTTATCACTCCTTGACATTTCTAAAGAGTGGTATACTATAAAGAACTTTAAAACATCACTAATTGATGCTACCATATAAGATTTCAAGGACTTGATAGGTCTACTTGGTTAAGAGATTTTATTTGTTACAATGGTAAGAAAGTAATAGTCAAGTGGTCTATTAGGTTTAACACTATGTTTCTTGTTCAGATCTTTGTTGTATTCTATCTCTTCCTTCTTATCTCAATCTGGCTGATTTACAAACTCACACTTTCACTTAACACTTCCTCTTGCTTGATCTTTCCACTTATGTTATTCTTAGTTCACCATGTTCATCAACTTCAAAAATAATAAAAAATCATCAGCGAACAATCAACAACCAAAAATAATCTTGTTCATCTCCTTAAATAGGTAACTTCATCATTCTTGATTCTTCCATATTTTTTTGTTTAATCACAATCATAGATCTTAGATTCAATAAATTTAGTCACCCAAAAAATAGTTACACCTTGAACTTTGTGCTCATCTCCATCCTACTAAATCTCCTTCATTAGATCTTCATTACATTTTTCTAACCATAGATCTCATAAACAACTTTGACCTTATCCTTTGAACTTCTCAAAGATTCTTAATTTTCATCAAATTTTAGCCTCAAATTAAATATTTTCTCAACTTTTTCTTCCTATTCATACTTGGTGAACACTACAAATTTAATTAGGAAATACATCAGTTGGCAAACACAAAAATTACTTGGTTAACTTTAAATTTCAAATCTTCTATTCGAGGCACTTGGTGACCACTATAGTAGCTTGTTAATAATGTGTTCCTTCATTCACTAACCCATCCAGCTTGCATGCACATGATCATCATCACTTAATCACATCATTTACATAATTGTAAAACAATCAAACCAACATTAGACTGTCATATTCTAACTCATTCAACTACCCATTGAATAACACACTTATCAACTCTTCAATCATCATACTTTCTTCATCAATCAAACAATCTAGTAGTCTACAGAATTAGCATAATGTCTAACCAACTAAGGCTTGACATCAATGCCAAAACAAGAATAGGTATCACTCTTTCACATAAAATAACAACATTATAAGTTGGGGCTAACATCTTGGATATTCATTGAAGAGTAAAGCATATAGATATTTTAATAAAAGATTGAAGACTACTGTTGAAAGTGATAATGTGAGAACTGACAAAAAGTTTAGAATTCAAGAAAGGAAACTTGATTATGATTCAATGGAGAGCCTAATCAAAGGCCTAATAATCAGAATGTTGAGAAGTAATTGTTTTATAAAATTGACACTAATTTGCTAAAAAAAAGAAGAATAGAGATAAGAACCAAAAATAGAACTTAAATCAGAACCAAGATAAAAAAAATAAGAGTTAAACAAGTAACACCTAACAAGAATGTTGTAAAGAATCACCTAGTGGATCAAATCATTGGAAGTGTGAATAAAGGAGTTATGACATGAAACAATGTTAGTGAAGAATTGTGTTTGATATCTCAAGTTGAACCTAAGAATAATGATGAAGCTTGCAAAGATGATTTTTGGATAAAAGCTATGAAAGAGGAATTAGAGAAGATTAAAAAGAATAAAATTGGGAATTTATTCCTAGACCTAAAGATAAGAGTGTTGTTGCAACTAAATGGGTATCTAGAAACAAGATGAATGAACAATGTGAAGTTATGAGGAAAAAACAAGATTAGTTTGTGGAGGTTATTCACAACAAGAAGGAACTGATTTTGAGAAAACATTTGCAGCTATTACTAAATTAGAGGTAGTTAGAATATTTTTGGCATATGTAGCTAACAAGAAATTCAAAGTGTTAGTCCTAATTGGTAATGTAATTAGTAATAATATGTGTTGGAAATATAAGAGGAGTAACTAAGACGGGGAGGGTGAATCAGTTACCACAAAAATAGATCCTAGATCCCTTAGAGGTCAATACAAAACATAAACTCTGCTGAAGTCATTGTTACTTAGTTAACACACAGGCACTCGGTTAATACTAACAATATGTTGTAACTCAAAAAGAACTATAATATCAATTGTTAATTAGCAAATAATGAACATACATATCTTAAGATGTTAACTGTGATCAACCTTAATTAACTTAGTTGCATACACATAAAATAAATAGCATGAATACAAGTGACCAAAATTTAATGTAGAAACCTAATTTGGAAAAAATCACCAATTGCAACTAGTTATTATTTTTCACTCTTCTAAAGTGAGCCCTATTAGGAGCCAACCCTATTAAAGGTTATAAAACACACTAGCATGACCCTATTAGAGGATTTAATCACCCTGTTAGGAGTGGCCTTGTTAGAGGTCTATAGAAACTTCAATCTACAAATGACACCTTATTAGAGGATTTGGAAAATAGCTGTTAAGCCAACTCTATTAGGAGATTTTTCTCACTGTTACAATGGGTAGAGAGTAGCAATGATATGATTTGATTGTTGATGCAACTGTATTGCTGATTTTAGATCTCAATTTTGGCTTGACTACTTGATCCTTCCTAATTAGATTAATCTTTGCCACCCAACAAGGATATTCTTCATAACCTTCCAATTCACTTCCTCTAAGAATCTTCTTATCTTCCACACATTCTTACTTGCATTCAATCCTCAACTTGACCTTATACTTATACCATATGCATTTGTAAGTCAACTTGACTATACCTTGAATTAATTATTATTCATCTCTTTAGTCAGCTAGAACCAACAAACAAATTTATTAAACTCAATATTCCAAAACAAGAAAATCCTTCGTTAGCCGACGCTTCTCAGTAGACACTAACACTAAAATGATTTTCCTATGTTAACTAAATGAACTTGGTTAACATTGCATCTTTGTAAACTTCCTTTGGTAACTGAGTGATCTTGGTTAACACTCGTTCTATCCAAATTTTCCTTTTTAACTAAGTGATCTTGGTTAACATTGATTCTATCCAACTTTTCCTTTATTAACTAAGTGAGCTTAGTTAACACTCAACTTTTGAAAAATTCTCTTCGACATCCAAGTGAACTTGGTAGACACTGTTGTTGGATACAATTGGTTAATTGTGTGTTTTCTTTGATGTTATACAAAGGTCATAGGTTATCAGTCAATATATGTTGATCTCACTTGAGTAGTGAAGATAGTTCTCGGTGTCTACTGAGTGTTCTTGTGTTTAACTATTTTAGAAGGCACTATTTACTAAGTTCACTTGAGCATCAAAGGAAATGTTGCAGAAAGTGATAGTTAACTGAGCTCACTCGGGTAATGAAGGAAAGTTGGATGGAATGATTGCTAACTGAGCTCACTTGGTTGCCAAAGGATTTTTATAAGTTTGCAGTGTTAATCGAGCTTTTTTTGGTTAACAAAGGAAATTGATTATGAGTTAGTTTCTATCAAGTAGGGTCGGCTAATGAAGGATTTTCTTATTTTGTTGTATTAAGCTTAATTGATTTATCTATTGATTCCAACTGACTAAGGTGATGAATATTGATTATTCAAAGTTGTATTTGAGCTGACTTGACTTAGTGGAAGATATAAGTATAAGGTCAAGTTGTGATTTCAAATATGCAAATGTAAGAGATGATAATGTAATTGAAGACTTAATAATGAGTAGAGGAAGCAAATTTTAAGGATAAGTAGAATATCCTTGTATAGCATCAAAGCCATATTTGATTAGGAAGGATCAAGTACAGGCCAGAATAGAGATATGAAATTAACAATTTAGTTTCATTCAAATTAGGTCATCTCATTGTTACTTTTTAAACATTGTAGTAGCAATCTAAATCTCCTAACAGAGTTGGCTTAACATCTATTTGCAAATCCTCTAACAAGGTGGAAATTCCATTGAATTGTTCTCAAGACCTCTAACAAGGGCACTCCTAATAGGGTGATTAAATCCTTTAATAGAGTTACCTCTAATAGTGTGTTTTGTAACCTTTAACAAGGTTAGCTCCTAATAGGGCTCACTTTAGAAGAGTAAAAATTAGTAACTAGTTGCTATTGGTGGTTTTTCCCAAATTGGGTTTCCACATTAAATCCTGGTGTCAAATGTATTCATTCTACTTTATTTTATGTGTTTGCAACTAAGTTAAAGTAATAGTAATTATAGATAACATCTAAGGATTTATACGTTAATCATTTATCGAGCTAATCTAGTTATTACCGAGTTACAACATTTAGTGTGTTTACCGAGCTTCAACAATATTCAATTAACTATTTGCATTTTGTACTGACATCTAAGGGATCTAGGATTTATTTTAGTAGTAATTTATTCACCCCTCCCCTCTTAGTTACTTCTCTTATGTTTTCAATAATTGATATTAGAATATTTAGTGCTTGCAGAGAAGGTTTCAAGGACCTAAGCTAAAGATCAAGATGTCTTACAAAAGAGAGATACCCAAGCTAAATAGATTCAATTTTGCAACATGACAAGGACTTATGAGGTTATATCTAACTACCATCAGTGATTCAGGTTGCAAGTATTTTGATGTTGAATATAAGACTCCCACTAGAAAATTATCAGTTGAAGGCATTGCTAAAAAGAAGAATCATAATATCATGATGATTGATATTGCATCTACTCTCAAGTATGTTGAATTTGATGAGGTAAAAGATTACGAAACTATTTTTGAAATGTGTAATAAACTAAAAGATATCTATGGAGGAGATGAAAATGTGAGAAGAGCCAAAGTAGAAAGCCTTAGAGGACAATTTGATCAAATGCAAATGAGAGAAGATAAAAATATTGAAAAATATGGGGAAAGGATCAAGGCGAGTGTAAGTGCAATCGAAGCATCTAGAGGAGACATTAAGGAGGAAACTATTGTAAGTAAAGTTCTTAGAACTCTTCTTCCTATTTATGAAATTAGAGTATATGCTATTCAAGAAATGAGATGTGATCCAAATAATAAGATAGGCTTGGATGCTCTAGTTGGAAGGTTGATAGCTTTTGAATTAGACAATTATGATAACTATGTTCTTGCTTCGAAGAATATTGAATTTGCATTTAAAGCTAAACTCTCACTAAAAGAAAAGGGTAAAAAGTCAAAGTCCAATCAATCAAAAAGTGGAGAAGATGGATCATCAAAAAAAAGTTCAGACAGTGATCTTGAAGTTGTTGAAGCCCTACTTGCAAGAAAGTATTCCAAAGGCAAAGGAAAGTACAAAGGTAAAGTTCCTCTGATCTGCTTTTCTTGTGAAGAAATTGGTCACATTGCTGTTAGGTGTCCAAACAAGGAAATCAAGGATGAGAAGAAAAGTAACAAGCATAAAGGCAAGAAGGACTCTAAGAACTACAAGAACTTCAAGGATAAAGGTAAGAAATCTTGTTTTATAGCTAAAGATTCTAATAACAGTGAAGATGAAATGGTATATATTACTCTGAAAGATGAATATGATGATGAAGGAGATAAGATTGCACTTATCTCTCATGTTAGAAAAAATGATATATGGATTATTTACAATGGCTACTCACATCATATGACTAGTGACAAAACAAAAATTGAGCATATGGAATATTATGATGGAGGTAGTGTAAGATTTGGAAACAATGCACCTTGTAACATAAAAGGAAAGGGATGTATCTTGTTGACTAAAGAACTTGTATATGACAATGCCTATTGGGTTGAAGGATTAAAGCATAATCTATTGAGTGTGGCACAACTAAATAACATTGGATTCAAGGTAGAATTCATGAACAAGCTAGCTAAACTACTGGATGGGAAAAGAAATTTGGTTGGATCTAGCAAGCAAACAAAAGGTAATCTATTTTATCTTGATCTTAGTGATTTTTCATGTTTTATTTCTCAAGCAGAGGAAAGCTAGTTATGGCACAAAAGGCTATGTCATGTGAATTTTGATAATCTAGTTAAGATAAGAAAACATAGAAGAGTAAGAGGTATTCCTAGTTTGAAGAAACCTAACATGGGTCTATGCAAGAATTGCCAAATTGGTAAGATAGGAAAGACTAGCTTCAAAAGAAAAAACTATCAATCAGAAGAAGTCTTGCAAATTGTTCATACGGACTTATGTGGACCTATTGGAATAGAAAGCTATAGTGAAGAAATTTTTTTCATTATCTTTTTTGATGACTATTCAAGAATGATGACAATAATGTACCTAAAAGAAAAATCAGAAGCCTTTCAAAAATTCAAGTGGTACTTGGCAAGAGTAGAAAAAGAAACTAGAAAGAAGTTAAAATGCTTAAGATCATACAGAGGTGGTGAATTCATCTCCCATGAATTCAATAATTTTTGCATTGAAAGAGGAATCAAAAGACAAGTATCAACCCCTGGTACACTACAATAGAATGGTATAATAGAAAATAGAAACATATCTATCATGGATTGTGCAAGAACCCTGATGAGTGAAAAGAATATTTCTCGCAAATACTAGAAGGAAGCTATCAACACTGTAGTTCATACCTTGAATAGAGTTCAGTTGAAGAAAGATTCAAACAAGACACCTTATCAGTTATGGTATGTCTGCAAACCTAATGTAAGTTACTTGAAAGTATTTGGTAGCAAATGTTATGTATTCAAAGAATCTAGAAAAGGAAAATTTGATGTAAAAGGTGATGAAGGCATATTTATAGGATACTCCTACAAAAGTAAAGCATACAAATGTTTGAATTTGTGTACTCACAAAATTATAGAAAGTGCACATATTAGAATTGACAAATTTGGAGAAAAGAGTGAAGAAGAAAGCAATAAGGAACCTGAAGATTATAGAAGATTTGTTTACTTTGAACCTGATACCTGCCAAATCTATCTGAGAGAAAAGAAGCTTCATCTACCAAGTCTCCAAAAACTCCAATAGTCACCAAGTTGCAAACAGTGCAATCCAAGCTGCAAGTGTTGGAAATATAAGAAGAGTAACTGAGAGGGGAGGGGTAAATCAATTACTACTAAAATAAATCCTAGATCCCTTAGACATCAAATAAAATTTAGACTAATAAAACTAATTACTACTGATACTTAGTAAGCATACATAAATTCCTGTAACTCGGTAAAAGCATAATGTATTTAACTTAGTAGATCTTAAGATATTGTTACTAATTTACTTGCAAGCATGAAAGAAATAATAGGAACACATATGACACTAGGATTTAACATGGAAACTCAGTTTGGAAAAAACCACCAAATGTAACTAGTTACTATTTTTCACTCTTTTGAAGTGAGCCTTGTTAGGAGCCAACACTATTAAAGGTTACAAAACACATTGTTAGGTGTGACCCTGTTAGAGGATTTAATCATCTTGTTAGGAGTGGCCTTGTAAGGGGTCTTCAAATAGTTCAATGAAATTGCCACCTTGTTAAAGGATTTACAAATGGCTATTAAACCAACTTTGTTAAGAGATTTTAGATCAATACTACAATGGTTAGAGAATAACAATAAAATGACTTAATTGTGATGCAACTGAATTGCTGATTACAGATCTCTGTTCTAGCTTATACTTGATCCTTCCTAATCGAATAACACTTTTTTGCTCCACAAGGATACCTGCTTATCCTTCAAGCTCACTTCCTCTCTTCTTATCTCCTTTTAACTTCATTCAACTTTCATATAAGAGATTACAAATTTGACCTTTTACTTATACCTCCCAGATTGTCAAGTCGACTCAAATACAAATTAGAATAACTAATATTCATTACCATAGTAAGCTAGAGTCAATAGGTAAAGTAATTAAGCTTTACATGCCAAAATAAGAAAACCCTTTGGTATCCGATCCAGCAGGGTAGAAACTAATTCTAAAGTGATTTCTTGCGTTAACCAACAAGAGCTCAGTTAACACTGCAAACTTACAAAATTCCTTTCGTAACTGAGTGAACTCAGTTAATACTAGCTCTATTCAATTTCTCTTTGTTAACTGAGTGAACTCGGTTAACACTCTTTTCTACATAGATTCCTTTGACGCCCAAGTGAGCTCAGTAGATACTGCCTTCTGTACATAGCAAATTTAGGAACACTCGATAGACAAGGAAAACTATCTTCACTAACTAAGTGAGCTTGACATGCACTGACTGTCAACTGATATGACATTTGTGTGACATCAAAGATAACACACAATTAATCAATTGTATCCAACAATAAGGACCTGAGTCATAATCAGAGGCTATCGAGCTAGTTCAAACCAAGCCTTATGGACTCAAGTCACAAACAAAAGGACCTAAGGTTGAAACTAGAATTCAAGAAGAAGATGGTGGAACTCATTCAGAAACCAAGGAGCCTGTGTTAGCAAGATATGTTAGAAGACATCATGTACCTGATTAGATCACTGGGGACAAATCAAATGGAACAATAACAAGAAGCAAATTAAAATGTACATGGTTACTTATTGAATTTGAATCTAGAAGTGTTAAAGATGCTCTAGAAAATGAAATTTGGATTGAAGCAATGAATGAAGAGATAGAACAGATAGAAAAGAACAAAACTTGGACTCTTGTTCCTAGACCCAAGGATAAAGATGTAATTAGTACAAAGTGGGTATTTAGAAATAAGCTGAATGAAGATGGAAAAGTATCAAGAAACAACACAAGGCTAGTGTGCAAAGGTTATTCTCAAGAAGAAGGTATTGACTATGTTGAGACTTTTGCTCCTATAGCAAGACTAGAAGGTGTTAGAACTTTACTAGCATATGCAACACATAGAGGATTCAAAGTATATCAAATGGATGTCAAATCTACATTCTTGAATGGAATTCTTGATGAAGAAGTTTACATTGAACAACCAGAAGGTTTTGTAGATCCTAGCAAAGGAGACATGGTTTACAAGTTACACAAAGCTTTATATGGTCTTAAGAAAGCTCCCAGATCTTGGTATGAAAGACTACATAATCACTTGATACAAATTGGTTTTCAAAGGACTAATGATAACAACGGTCTGTATATCAAGCAAGGACTAGATAAGAAGATTGTGTTGGTAGAAATATTTGTTGATGATACTCTATTTACAAGAAATGATGACTTATGCAAAGCATTCTTAGGAGAAATGAGTAAAGAATTTGAGATGTCCATATTTGGTGAAATAAAATTCTTTGTTGGATTACAAATACAACATAACAAGAATGGTATCTACATCACTCAATCTAAGTATATCAAGGAGATACTGAAAAATTTTAGAATGGAATATTAAGGACCAATTGGAACACTTATTTCTACTGGATATAAGCTCTCCAAAAATGATGATTCCAAAGAAGTAGATAAGACCACATATACATCAATGATTTGAAAATTGTAGTATGTAGTTTATACAAGGCCTGATATTGCTCTAGTAATTGGAATAGTGGCAAGATTTTCAGCAAATCCTAAAGAAAATCACATGATGGCAATCAAGAGAATCATGAGATATTTGAAAGGTGCTGAAGACTCTGGTTTATGGTATAAACTTTGAGGCAATTTGGCCTTGAAAGTATTTACTGATGCTGATTGGATAGGAAGTCTCCATGACATAAAAAGCATTAGTGGAGGAGCATTTTTTTCTTGGTAAAAGACTAGTATCTTGGACAAGCAAGAAGCAAAATTGTACATCTCAATCCACAACAGAGGTAGAATATATAGTAGCAACAATCAATTGTTCTAACTTTATTTGGTTCAAACAACTGTTGGAAGGAATGAAGGTAGAGATCAAAGATCTAGTTGTCATATATTGTGATAACACTAGTGCAATCAATATATCAAAGAATCTAGTAATGCACTCCAAAACAAAGCATATTGCTATAAAATATCACTTCTCAAGAGAGTTAGTGCAAAATAAAGATGTTAGATTAGAATATGTGAATACAAAGGAATAGATTATAGACATATTTACCAAGCCATTACCTAAGGATGCATATCTATATCTAAGAGGTAGGCTAGGGGTCATTCCCCTATCTAGAATTCACTAAATGAAGTTTAGTGAATGCATCAACTAGAACCTATTGAATATCAATCAGTTGGTGCAAAATTGGCAAGGGCATATTGCAAATGAATCAATACTTAAGGTACATTGGTATTCACAGAATTATTGTCTTTGGCATATTTTTTCAAAGAGGGAGAAGTTTACTGTCATATCTATGAGAAATTTTTTGAACTTGAATAAAGTTAGAAATTAGAGAGGGAGAAGTCTTCTAAAGATGAAGTATGCTGAAAGAGGGAGAATGTTCTAAATGAACTTGGTAGTAGCTATTGTAGACATAATCTAGTAAAAGGAAGAGGTCATATTAACAAAGGGAGTTCTCAAGACTAAAATCCAAAATTTCATTGTGCTATGACATGTTGTGTTGCCATCAATGCCAAAGAGGGAGATTGTTGGATACAATTGGTTAATTATGTGTTGTTTTGGTGTTACACATATGTCATATCATTATCAATCAGTATATGCTAAACTCACTCAGGCAGTGAAGACAGTTCTTAGTGTCTACCAAACATTTTTGTATTTGCCTAGTTTAGAAGGCTGTGTTTACCAAGTTCACTTTGGTGTTAAAGCAAATGTTGCAGAAAGAGAATGTTAACCAAGCTCACTTGGGGTATTGAAGGAAAGTTGGATGGAACTAGTGCTAACTAAGCTCACTCGGTTGCCAAAGAATTTTCATAAGTTTGCAGTGTTAACCGAGCTTCTGTTGGTTAACAAAGGAAATTATTTTTGAGTTAGTTTCTACCAAGAAGGGTTGACTAACAAAGGATTTATTTTATTTTATTAAGCTTAATTGATTTATCTATTGATTCCAGTTAACTAAAATGATGAATATTGATTATTCTAAGTTGTATTTGAGCCAACTTGATATAGTGGATGATATAAGTATAAGGTCAAGTTATGATTTCAAAAGTGCAAGTGTAAGAGATGATGATGTGATTGAAGACTTGATGATGTGATTGAAGACTTAATGATGAGAAGAGGAAGTGAATTTGAAGGATAAGTAGAATATCCTTGTGAAGTAGCAATGCAATATTTGATCAGGAATGATCAAGTACAAGTGTAAGAGATGATTATGTGATTGAAGACTTAATGATGAGAAGAGGAAGCAAATTTGAAGGATAAGTAGAATATCCTTGTGGAGTAGCAATGTAATATTCGATTAGGAAGGATCAAGTACAAGCCAAAACAAAGATCTAAAATCAGAAATTCAATTGCATTCAAATTAGGTCATCTTATTGTTACTCTCTAACCATTGTAGTAGTGATCTAAATATCCTAACAAAGTTGGCTTAACAACTATTTGTAAATCCTCTAACAAGGTGACAATTCCATTGAATTGTTCTCAAGACATCTAACAAGGCCACTCCTATTAGGGTGATTAAATCCTTTAGTAGGGTCATACCTAACATTGTGTTTTTTAACCTTTAATAGAGTTGGCTCCTAATAGGGCTCACTTTAGAAGAGTGAAAATCAGTAACTAGTTGCTATTGGTGGTTTTTCTCAAATTTGGGTTCCACGTTAAATCTTGGTGTCAAATGTATTCATACTATTTTATTTTATGTGTTTGCAACTAGGATAAAGTAATGGTAATAAAAAATAACATCTAAGGATTTATATGTTAATCATTTACCGAGCTAATCCAATTATTACTGAGTTACAATATTCTGTGTGTTTATTGAGCTTCAACAGTATTCAGTTAATTGTTTGCATTTTGTACTAACATCTAAGGGATCTGGGATTTACTTTAGTAGTAACTAATTCACCCCTCTCCTTTGGGTTACTCCTCTTATATTTCCAACAACTATTTTTTGAACTTGGTAAAAACTAGAATGCTTGGCAGACATAGGAAACTATCTTCATCACCTGAGTGAGCTCAACATACAATAATTGGTAAAGATATTACATTTTGTGTAACATTAAAGATAATAAATAATTGATCAATTATTTTCAACACTATGAACATATGTAAGAGAGTCATACCAGTTGTTAGATTGTTATGAATGTAAATTATTAGTTGGCTATGCTGATGCAGTGGACAAGTGCGATGGGGCCAAACACGTTCACAATGTGAAAATGTAGAAGGGAAAGGCAAGGTTCCCCAAACCCACAAAACAAACAATTATCCTTTCTACAACTCCAATACCCTCCCAAAGGATATGGTGGATGTATTTCACCTATCTAAGATGGATTCAAGATATTTCAAGTGGTTTTAGATCCTTAACCCAATCCTAGCACTCAAATTCCTCAAAATTGCTTAGTAGGCCTAATTGCCCCTAACTAGGTCTCCAACGAGAAAGATGTAATTTTTTGCCCAAAATATCTAAAGGAATTTTTAAATAAAATAGGTTTTCAAATACCCATTTCAGTCTTCTTTAACATATCTCAACCTTAGTATAGGTTGTTTTGGACCAATAAATAGATCCTCCAATTGTGTACCCTTGTTAGGCATAAAATAGGGTGGTTTTCCAAAGCAACTACCTGTTTCCCTTTCTCCCAATGTTCCAAACTTTCAACATTCTTCTTGAATGGAACTAATCAAGGAATATCAAGTCAATTTGATGCTTCAGCCTCTCCAAGTAAGAAACCCCCAAATTGGTCTTCATAAATCCTCAAACCTAAGGCTTTCTGAATGTGTGACTTCTATGCCCAATATCAATCAAATGAAGGTTATTCACTATCTCCAAGGCATTTTTAGACATAATATACCATAAAATACCATCCTCCAATGGATAGATCTCCTACATCTACTCCTCAGGCATGCATTTCATGCACCTACAACCACTTAAACTCTGTTAGAGGCCTCCAATCATGCAAAATCCTATCCAAACATTGTTAGAAGGATTATTTACATAGTAATATAGGTTAATTCCATGGGAATCAAGTTCCTACATCCATGGAATGACCAATTGCTTTCTAAGTGCCCAAAACTTGTAAAAATTGAAGAAAAGTTGCTTGCAGTCAACACTTTTGGTAAATGAAACTCCCAATTATCTTAGTGCACCATAAATGGATTAGATATCATGAAAATAGATTAAAAAATCCATTACAAAACTAAGAAACCAATTCAATCAATAAAACCAATGCAAAAAAACTCAAAATGAAATTTTATTGCTTTCTTCACAACATTCTGTACAAATGTTGATGGAATCCTTACTCTGCCCTTCCTTGCTAATCCTATCTAGACTATATAGGATGAATTAAAACCTCACCAACCATATTTCATTATTTGGAATCCATAACAAAGGTTAAAACATTCAAAATTTTTTTTGCCCCTCCTAATCAAGGATATGGCCATTAGTATTCAAAATATGAATTAAAAACCTTATTTAATTGCTGTATCTCTTAATTTATTCCTTCCTACCAGTTAGGAATTTTTCTAAGACCCCCTAGGACCTATTTGACTCCTATAATCAATCTAGATCCCTTGTTGACACTATTGGCCACCCATACATCATTTTTGAGCTTGAATACTCTATCAGGACCTTTAGTACTTTTCATGTTTACATTAAATTGATCATTACATATTTTCCATTATAGGCTTCAATACATTCCAATCCACCTTTATGAATGTCATTGATCATTTGTCTTTACTTGCAACAAAGGTGTGCCTAGATGTTTGCCTAGGTGCTCCTGCACCATACACCCCACCTTGAAAAAGACTCTTGCCACAAGAGTGATGAGGATTTTTTTGCAAGCCACACATTCTCCTAGATGGATGTCTACAACTCTGCTCCAACCATCCTCCATTTGTTTCATAGGTGCTCCATACATACAAAATGTTAGTATCAACAATATCATTATAAACATTAGATTTAGGACATATATTCCTTGCCCTCTTAATCTATACTACCTCTCTCATTTGATGATCCAAAAGACCCTTATCTCTACCCCTCATGGAAATTCCACCATTATCCTTGCTGATTGTCACCATAGGAAACCAAAGAGAACCAATCAATATCCCCTTTTCACACAAAATCTGTTGCAAATCAAAGCCTTTATGATCAACAATATGACTCTTCACCATCACCAAGAAAGTCTTGTGTTTCAGATTTGCACCATCTATTGTTTGATCTTCTAAGGTAATGTACTTCTTCTCACCAACACATTCAATCCTCTCACTATCACCATTATCACTTGTTAAAGGGTTAAGGCAAAATTTATGATTATCCTTATGCACAATATACACATTTTCCAATTCATAGTGTATAGTATCCCTAGAGGCTTGCCATGGCCTTCCAAGAATAATATGACAACATGTCATAGGAATCACATCACAAAGAACCCTATCAGCCTATGACCCTATTGAAAAATCAAAAAATGCTTTCTCTCTAACAACAATGTTTTTCTCATCATTCACCCATGAAGCCTTATATAGCCTCTTAATGGGAAACTTTTTAAAATTTAGTTTTTTTACCACCTCATAAGAAACCAAATTGTCAAGTGATCTTGAATCAATGATCATTTTACAAACCTTACCATGACTTTCACAATTTGTCTTGAAGATGGATACTTGAGCCTTCTTTTTCTGTTGCAGTCTTCTCACCATCAAGGATTCTCCTTCCATGTATGGTCCAATTTCTATAGCTTTGCCTTTGTCTTCCCATTCTTCTTCTCCACCTTGTGCCAAGTTAACTCTCTTCTCTACCTTCTTGTGGTTAGCCTCCTTCTGAGGACACCTAAAGGACTAATACCCAATGTCTTCACAATTAAAACATTTACTAGTGAATACACCACTACCCCTACCATAACCATATCTGCCACTTCCTCTTTTTCTTGTATCAACATTCTTGCTCTTGTCCTCACTAGATTGTTCATTATCATCAGTAGATTTTCCTTCTCTACCATTGTTTGTACTTCTTCTACCACCACTATTATTCTCTTTTCTCAACTTCTCCTTGACCCTTATGGCCAATTTGTAATATTTCTTAATAGATCTAGGGGTTGTAAGACTTAATTCATATTGGATGTTGAGTCTAAGTCCCCCCAAGTATCTTGCCATTTTCTCTTCCACATCCTCTTCATGACCCACTTTGATATCCAACTTATGGAATTCTTCAGTGTACCCTTGTACATCCAATTATCTTTGCCTAAGACTTTGCATCTTCTTGTACATCTATACCTTGTAGTCATTAGGTAAAAAAATTTCTTTCATTTTGTCCATCATATTATACCAAGAAGTAATCTTGGGTTGACTATTCTTCCACCTCTTTGTCTGTATACAATCCTACCAAAGTAAGGCATGCCCTTTTAGTCTTGTCTTTGTAATCATTACCTTCTCTTTGTCCTCTATGTTTTTAAACTCAAATTCATTTTCCATGGCACTAAAATATTCAATGAGTTCTTCATCATCCATCTTACATGTATACATAGGTAAGTCGGATATTCCTTTTGCATCTCCACTCCTTATGACTTTAACAAACCTAACCATCCTCTCATCCTTAGGATCTAACTATACCTCTTCTCTCAAAGGGATATATTACTCTCCCTACTCTTCAAAGTAATCTTCCTCTTCCATTCTTCCTTTTCCTCTCCTTTCCAGTATGGTTAAACTACAAGCCAAGGATTTCATCTCCTTGTCCTTCTCAAGCTTTTCCTTTCTCTCTTGTGCAAAGGTTGCTCTTATCCTTCTATTCTCATCCATTTGTTCTTTCACAAGCTTGGAAATTTTAGCATTAATGACCCTCTAAGGGATCCCTTCATCTTCTCATTTTGACTTCTCCACAAGTACCAAGACCCACTAGTAATGCTCAAAAGATAAGGGACACACTCAAAAGGTAAGGGACACTCTAAGGCTTCAACAAGGATCAAATACACCAATCACCTCAATAACTCTCTCTTTCACTCACCTAGGATTATCCTAGGCTATGATACCAATTGATGTAGTGGACAAGTGTGATGGGGCCAAACAAGTTCACAATGTGAAAATTTGTAAGGGAAAGGCAAGGTTCCCCAAACCCACAAAATAGCAACTATCCTTTCTACAACTCCAACACCCTCCTAAAGGTTATGGTGGATTTATTTAAACTATATAAGATGGATTCAAGAGATTTCAAGTGGTTTTAGCTCCTCAGCCCAATCCGACACTCAAATTCCTAAAAATTACCCAGTAGGCCTAATTACCCCCAACTAAATCTCCAACAAGAAAGATGTAAAATTTTCTCCCAAACTCTCAAAAGGACTTCTCAAATAAAATAGGTTTTTAGAAACCCATTTCAGTCTTCTTCAATGTATCTCAACCTTAGTATAGGTTGTTTTGGACCAACAAACATGTCCTACAACTGTGTACCCTTTTTAGGCATAAAACAGGGTGGTTTTCCAAAGCAACTACCTATTACCCTTTCTCCCAATGTTCCATACTTTAAAAAACCTTCTCAAATGGACCTAATCAAAGGAATATCAAGTCAACTTGATACTCCAACATCTACAAGTAAGAAACCCCCAAATTGGTCTTCACAAACTGTCAAACCTAGGGCTTTCTCAATGTGTGACTTCCCAGCCCAATCTTAATCAATTGAAGGTTGATTCACCATATCCAAGCAATTTATAGACATTATATACAATAAAATACCACCCTCCAATGGATAGATCTCCTGCTGGTGCTCCTTAGGCATGCATTTCATGCACCTACAACTACCTAATCTCCATTAGAGGCCTCCAACCATGAAAAATCCTATCAAAACATTGTTAGAAGGATTATTTACATAGTAATATAGGTTCATTCCATGGGAATTAGGTTCCTACATCCATGGAATGATCAATTTCTTCCTAAGTGCCCAAAACTTGCAAAAATTGAAGAAAAATTGCTTACAATCAACACTTTTGGTAAATTTGGAACTCCTATTTGTCTTAATGCACCAAAAATGGATTAGATATCATGAAAATAGATTCAAAATACCATTATAGCACTAATAAACTAATTCAATCAAGAAAACCAATGTAAAAATGCTCAAAATGAAGTTTTATTGCTTTCTTCATAACAATCCATACAAATATTGATAGAATCTGTACTTTGCTCTTCCTTATTGATCATGTGACTTGATTAGGCTATATGGGATTAATTAAAACTTCCCCAACTGAATTCAATTTTTTGGAATTCATAACAAAGGTTAACAAATTAAAAAATTTGTTTTCCCTCTTAATCTTGGATATGACTGTTAGGATTCAAAATTTGAATTTAAAACCTTATTTAATTGCTTTATCTCTTAATTTATTCCTTCCTACCACTTAAGACTTGTTCTAAGACCCCCCCATGATCTATTTTACTCCTCTAATCAATCTATATCCCTTGTTGGCAATATTGGCCACCCTTACATCATTTTTGTGCCTAAATCGCTTATCGGGACCTTTAGGACTCTTTATGTTTACATTAAATTGATCATTACATATTGCCATTATAGGCTTCAATACATTCCAATCCACCTTTAGGGATTTCATTAATCCTTTATCTTTTATTAGAACCAAGGTGTACCTATATGCTTGCCTAGGTGCTCCTACACCATATGCATTATACTAATTTAGTAGAGTTCCATATCATTTGATTGATGAAGATGATTTCAAGAAATTATGTTGAAGACAAAGTTGATAAGAATGGCATTCAATGGGAACTTGAATGAGTTGGATAGTGATAATGTAATGTTGGTTTGATTTTTTACAATCATAAAAAATTATAATGTATTGAGTTACATAAGCTTAACCAAGTGACAAGGTTAAATAAGGAAGACAATATTCATCAAGTGACTATAGTGTTCATCGAGTAGTTGAAAAAATAAAGAAGAAATTTAGTATTGCTTGAGCGAGTCTACTATTGAACGAGTACTATATTACCAGAGTAAAATTTTATGTTCACCAAGTAAAACTTGGATGAAAAAGATTATAAAGATGAAATCTTAGGCCAAATTTTGATGGAAAAATGAAAAGTTTGGGATTTTCTAAGGCATGAGTCAAAGCTTGTTACAAGATCAATGATTAAGAAGATTTATTAAGGATTTGATGATGGATATTGAAGAAAGATAATGATGTGCACAAAGTTCTATGGATTTTTTTTTTCTAAGTGGCTAGATACATTGTTTTTGGTAAAATATGAGATCAATGATTATGATTAAGTGATAATAAAAAGAAGAATCTAGAAGCACAGAGATGATTATTTAAGGAGATGTTCAAGATAGTTTTTTAGCCAATGCTTGATTTTTGATGATCTCACTGGTTGTTGTTGATTTTTAAGGTGGTGATTATGCAAAATTGTTGAAGCTAAAAGAAGATAGTTGAGCCAACTAAATCGAGCAGAGTTGAGGAAGGTGAAAGAGTTAAAGAAGTGAATCAACTAGTAAAGAGAACAAAGTAAGATATCATAAGATAAAGATTAGAAAGAGAATGAATAGAAATGAGATCTAAAGAAGAAAGCTAGTGTTGTACTTAAATATGTTATTTGTAAACTTTTACTTTCTAGTCATTTTAGCAAAAAATCTGGTAGACTAAGTAGACCTAACAAGTGTGTGAAATCCCATATGGTAACATCAATTAGTGATGTTTGTAAGTCCTTTAGAGCAGGCCACTCTATAGACAAGATCAAGGAGTGATAAGGTCTAGATGAACTTTTGTTTGAAACCCTCTAACTAGGTCATATTAACAATGTGTATGTAAACTGTAACAAGGTTGGCTCTAGCTAAGCTCACTTGTGTAAACTGTAACATGGTTGGCTCTAATTGAGCTCACTTAGAAAGAGTGTAAATTTTGGGTTGCCAATCCACGTGTTTTTTTCCCCCTTTATAGGGCTCCCACATTAAAAATATTGGTGTCAAATGTGTTAGTATTGTTATGTTGTAATTGATTTACATGTTATTTTCATTTGACTGCAACTTGGCAATAACTAAGTTATATTCTTGTTAGTTGGTTATAATAGAATAATTAATGAAAAATTTGGAGTTAAGTGATTAAAAGAGTTAAGTGATAAGTTGAATGAGTATGCCAAGTGATTTTTTTTGATATTTATGTTGTTTGCTACTGAAATTGTTTGAAGGGATTGTAGGATAATTGAACATTTATCCTCCCTCTTACTTATCTAACAAAAATTTTATCAAATGGATGTTAAGTCAACTTTTTCGAATGGAGAAGTTGAAGAGGAATTATAAATTGAACAACTTGATGGCTTTCTTTTGATAAAAGAAAATGATATGGTTTGTAGATTGAGAAAAGCATTATATACACTAAAACAAGGACCTAGAGCATGATATGCAAGATTGGATAAATATTTGATCAATTTGGGATTTGTGAAAGATAATGCTAATAGTAATTTGTATTTGAGAAAAAATTAAGGTGGTTTGTTGATTGTTGTGGTATTTTTGGAGGTAATGATGAATCTAGAAAGACATTTTTTAGAGAGATGAAGAAAGACTATGAGATGAGTATGATTTGTGAGATGAAATATTTCTTGGGATTACACATTGTTCAGAATAAAGATGGCATTTTAATACCACAAGCTAAGTATTGTAATGTTTTTTTTTAAAGAGATTTGGATTGAAAAATTGTAAACTTGTTTGAACACCTATGGTGATTGGATGTAAGTTGTCAAGCAAAGATGAATCTCCTAGTGTGGAACACACAAGATACAAATCTATGATTGGTGGATTGCAATAGTTGAGACATACTAGACCCGATATAACTAATATAGTTGGAATTGTGGTGATATTTGAAGAAAATCCTAAAGAGACACATCTTGCACCAGTAAAATAGTTTTTTAGATACTTGGAAAGGAACTATTGATTAGGAGTAATGGTATGATAGATCACATGATTTCACACTATGTGCATACATTGATGCTGATTAGGAAGGAAGCGTACATGACAAAAAAAGAACTAGTGGTGGAACATTCTTCTTAGGATGAAGATTGGTTTCTTGGCTAAGTAAGAAATAGGATTGCATTTCACAAAGTACAATAGAGGGAGAATATTTAGCAATAACAAATAATTATAATAAGATAATATTGATGAAACACATGCTAAATGATATTTGAATTAAATTTACTAATCCTATTATCATACATTGTGATAATAGAAGTATAGTTAGTATGTCAAAGAATCTAGTTTCACATTCAAAGATAAAGAACATTTCAATTAAGTATCACTTTTTGAGAGAAATAGATCAGTTTGGAATATATTAGCACAAATGAGTAGAAAGAAGACATATTTACTAAACCTTTAGGTAAATATACATTTGAGTATTTGAGAGGTATGCTTTGGGTCATTCCCTTACCTTCTTTAGAGTATTTTATTTAAAGATTGCATTAGTCTTTTATGTAACATAGTATTATTCTTTTGTCTAGACAAGATGCCTGATGTTTCACCTATGGGGGAGCATCTTTGTTCAAGATGAGTCATTAAAGACTCTTGATATTGGTATTTAATAGTGTCTTTGGATACTTTGTTGAGATTTTGTATATTGGATTAGTATTGATTGAGATTCAAGAATTGACATAATGGAGAATTTGTCATGATTTCAATGGGGGAGAGTAGTGAGAATGAAAAATAATCTTTTGGGGGAAGGCAATACATGTAAAAATTATTTTTGCAAGAAGTATTATTGATGTCTATGTATGGGGGAGCTTAACAAATTCTTCGTGAATGTGAGAGAGATATAAATTAATTCTTGATCAATGCAGGGGATGCATTTTTATGGTGTTGATTAGAACATGAAAAAATATTTACAACCTATCTTAGAGATAGATGCATGCTTTTATTCATGGGAAATATGAATGGGGGGGGAGGGGGGTGGTGCAGAAACACCTAGGTAAGGCTACATATTAACCTAGGGTTGCTAGTCAAGTTTTGGCTTGAGTAGTCTTAGCCAAGACACTAGTACAATAAGGGGGCTAGTTAGCCCTAGGATATTCCTTGATAACTAGGAGTACTAGTTAGTTCATGATAGCCTTCATAGTTGTATAGTTCTTTAAGTTGCTTTATAGTGTGACAATGTTGTAAATGTTGTCAATAATGCATTTTTTGCACTTAAAGGGTTAGATTGGCCAAGGAAAGGTTAGAATGGTGGTTTATTGGTCTAGGGAGTCTATTTATCCATTTTTTAGTGTTTTATGAAGGTTTTTCCAAGTTTGGGCTTGATTTGCAAAATGTTGTCAAGTGCCATGATAACTTCACAAAATTGCAAAATTTGTCATGACAACTTTTAGTGCAACTGGATTGCATCTTGGAAATGGTCATGGAAAACTATTTTAAATAGTTAGGATAGGTGATGAAAGGATATATAAGATCTCCCTTGACTTATGAGAAGGGTTGGAAGAAGTTTGAAGTAAGTTTGGATATTAGACAAGCATAATTTATATACAATTTTGTCATAGTGAGGATGTTTTCTTTCATTTTTGTCATTTAATGGATTGAACTCTACATTGTAGTTTGTGTATGAGTTGGTAGATGCAATTCATTCATTATTTATGTGGTTAGTTAGCTTTAATATTTTCTTTTCATTGCATTTTATAAATTTCTTATAATTTTTAGCACTATCGCTGGTATGAACCAGGCAGTTTTGGGTTATAGAGTCATAACTCACATTCCCTCTATGGAATCTATACAATTCCTTGAGATTTGTGAGATTACTCTTTGTACATTAAGTATGAAAAATATTGGGACCTAGAAATCAAGCTTTCTATTTGTATAGTGATGCCCTAGGAAAGCCAAAGTAGCATGGCTAGGGATCAATGAGGTTACAAGAGCAATTAGATGGATTGAATGCATCCATTGCTTCAATCTAGGAATGTGGAGAGGTGATCAGTGTGTGAAGAAAATTCATACCAATGTATAAGTCATGGAGATATATTTTTCTCTATGTTTGATCAAACCCTTGTGGTTGTTAAAAACATTGTGCAAAATCCTTATTTTTAGGCTTAATATTAGCAACCCACTATACATACAAGCTGGGGAAGTGAGATCAGATAAATATGAAGGGTCTTTGAAAAGGATATCTAGAACTGAGGTTTGTTTTCTATCTTGTTAATGAAATTTTTGAGTTAAAAGCCAAAAGGTGTATTTTGAGGCCTAATTCCTTGTAGCCCTAAAATGCCTATTTTGAAGCAATTTCTTGAGATCGATAAGGTTCTTATTGAATTTTGTGTTCTTGAGCATTGAAATGGACTCAATGCCTTAGTAATGGACCCTCCTTTCCATTGGTGACTATTTTTGGTCATGTTTGGTCATTTGGCATGGATGACGTAAAAAGACACTAAGAGAAGAAGGCAAAGATGAGTTGATTTCATTATGGGTGTGGTCAATTTGAAGAGGTAGAGGATTGGGAATAGGATCCTCCTAAGCTAGGGTTATTGGAAGAGCTCTAATAAGATAGAGAGGAGGCATAGGGAAGACCCTAAGAGAAGGTAGGGTTAGAGAGAAAGACTTTTCCTTACATTAGAGTGGTATCGGAGACCCAAAATATTGGGCTTGTAGTTAGATGTTTTAGACTTAAGTCTAAGTAGGTGATACAATAATGGTGACAAATGCAGAGTTAGCCAAAGAAATGGGTGAGAAAAAGGAGAGAAATAGAATCCTTGAAGAATCCCTAGAGGAAATGAAGACAAAGCTAGAAGAAGTTGCTAGGACAACTAAGAAAAAAGACAAAGAAGGTGAAAGTAGTGACAAAGGTAAGAAAAATATTGATGAGGAAGACATCATTCCTAAATTGGACCCTCCATTGAATGAGGAACCATTCTTGAAAGTAGCCAAGGCACTAGGAGGAAAAGTCCTAGAAGGAATCACATTATTTAGTGGAAAGATGGAAATTAATACAATGATGAAATGGATTGAGGGGATTGAAAATCATTTTGAGTATGAAGGTATCATAGAAGCAAAAAAAGTAAAGGTTGTAAAATCAAGACTAAGAGGTTAAACATTGACATGGTGGAAATATATACAATATAAAAGGGTTATAATGGGTAAAAATACTATAGCAAACTGGAATACCATGGTGACCAAAGTAAAGGAAAATTATCTACTAGAAGATTATGAAGTACAATTACATAGAAAGAGACAAGGTCTGAAGCAAAAAGACTTAGATGTGGCCTCTTCTATAGACAAATTTCAAAAAGTATGCCTAATTTCCAAGATTCAAGAAGAGTCAAGATATTTGGGTGGACTGAAGTGGAATACCAAGACAAGTTAATCCTATGGACCCTAACCACTATTTAGAAATGTCATCTAGGTGGAAGAAAAGAATAAGAAGAAGGGAGACTCTAATTTTAGAGGTAGAGTTAGAGGAAGAGACCAAAGAGGGCATATAGGTGGATACCAAGGTAGAGGTACTGATCAAAGAAACTAAGGTGAGTCTAAACTTGTTGAGAAGGGTAGTGAAACTACTCCAAGAGGAGGTTATACAAGACAAATGTGTACTCAAGGAGGCTCCAATAGAGGGAGAGGTGTAGGAATAAAAAATTTATACTTTGCAAGTATGAGGTGTTATACTTGTGGATAGTTGAGTCACCGTGCCTATAGATTCCTTGATAAACCTATTTCTTCGAACAATGACAAGAGTGTTGCATATGCTAATGAAGATACAACAAGTACTAAGACATCTAAGGTGGATCATACTAAGTTAGAGAGGGGAGAGAACTTAATGTTCAAAAGAGTATGTGTTGATTAGGTAACTAGCTAATGATGAACCCAAGCATAGGAGAGCCTTGTTTTCAGAATTAGGTTCAAGAATTTGAGAAAAGTGTGTAAATTTATTATGGATTTAGGCTCGACAGATAACATCATATCACAAGAGGTAGTGGAAAAAATCAAGTTGGAAAAGATACCTAATTTCAACCCATACAAGGCAACATTGTTGAACAAAGTATAGTGTGTTGGTGAATGAAAAAACATGGGTTGAGTTTTCAATTATAGGCTATAAGCATAAAATAATTTATGATGTGTTACCTATGGATGCATGCCATCTGCTATTGGGAAGGCCTTGGCAATATGATAGGGGTGTTTTCTATGATGGAAAAGATAATTCCATTTCTTTCAAGAAAGATTGAAGAACTTTTAAGATCTAGTCCTTACTGGAGGAAGACGAGTCATAGTCCAAGAGTCAAGACCCCTTGTGTATTATTGAGTAGTAGGAAGGAGTTCATCAATGCCCTTAAGCATGAAGGTAGCGTAGGATGTGTCATTTTTCTCAAGCCTAAGGAAGAAGATAGGTCTAAATAAGAACCTTTACTATATGAAATCCAAGAGATTCTTATGAAGTATACATACATACTCAATGATGGAACTCTTGCAACCTTACCTCCTAGAAGAGTGATAATTCATTAGATTGACTTTGTACCTAGTGCATCATTTCAAAATAAAGAAGCCTATAAGCCTACTCTAGATCAAAATAGAGAGGTAGCTAGACAAGTGCAAGAACTCCTAGATCAAGGGTTGATAAAGAAGAACATTAGCCCATGTGTAGTACCAATAGTTTTGGCATCCAAGAAGGGTGGAAAATGGAGACTTTGTACATATTCAAGGGCCATAAATTGGATCACCATTAGGTATAGATTTCCCATACCTAGAATTTAAGACTTGATGGATTGTCTTGGAGGGGCTCAATGTTTCATAAAGTTGGATCTCAAAAGTGGCTATCATCAGATAAGGATCAATGAGGGTGATGAGTGGAAGAAAACTTTTAATACCACATATGAATGGCTTGTAATGCCATTTGGGCTCTCTAATGCTCCTAGCACATTCATGTGACACAGGAATGAAGTATTGAAAAAATACGTAAGAAGATTTGATGTGGTTTATTTGGATGATATACTTATTTTTAGTAAAACAAGAGAGGAAAATCTCAAACATGCAGTTATAGTGCTAAAGAAGTTGCATGAAGAGAAGTTGGCAATCAATTTAGAAAAATGTAAGTTTTTGAAGAAAGAACTTGTATATTTGGGATTTGTGGTATCCAAGGGATCTTTGAAGATGGATCAAGATAAAGTTGCAGCTATCCTAAACTGGTCACCACTTGCCACAACAATAGAGGTAAGAAGTTTCCATGGGTTGGCTTAATTTTATAGAAATTTCATTAGGAATTTCAGTGGTATTTGTGCGCCATTACTAGACACCATTGAGGGTGGGATGAAGATCAAGTTTAGGTGGACCTTTGAAGTAGGGAAGGAATTTGAAAACTTGAAGGAATAAGTGGAAACACAATGTATCCTTAGACTACCTAGTTTTTATAAACTATTTACCCTAGTGTGTGATGCAAGTGGGATAGTAGTAGGGGGTGTATTAAGTAAAGAAGGTAGGCCAATAAACTTCCTTAGTGAGAAATTAAATGAATCCAAGAAGAAATAATCTTCTTATGACTTGGAGTTGTATGCTTTGGTTTAGTCTCTTAGCCAGTGGAGACATTACCTTCTATCCAAAGAATTTGTAGTGTTCACTAACAACCAAGCCCCTAGCTACATCTATACAGAAGAAAAGTTGAGTAATAGACATTTGAAGTGGATGGAACATTTTTAAGCATTCAAATTTACTATTAAGCATAAGAAGGGGCAGTTGAACAAGGTTGCAGATGCACTAAGCAAGAGAATGTTGACCATTCAAGAGGTTCAACTACATAGCATTGATATAGAGAGTTTCAAGGAAATCTACAAGGATGATGAAGACTTTTGTGAAGCTTATAAGATATGTTCTAAATTTTAGAATCATTTTCACAGTACATTTTCTGATTATACCTTGCAAAGTGGATTATTGTTTAAAGGAAACCAACTATGTGTTCCTAAAGGTTCCATAAGAGAGAACCTTATCCAAGAAAAAAAAAATGGAAGTATAACTGGTCATTTTGGTGTTAACAAGACCATGGAGCTAGTTTAAAGGTTTTAGTATTGGCCAAAGTTGTCAAGGGATGTGACAAGATATGTGGAAGAGTGTATAGTATGCATGAAGGAAAAGTAGGAGCTAGTAATGTAGGTTTATACCAATCTTTACTAGTCTCTAATAGACCATGGGAGTATGTTAGTATAGACTTCATTGTAGGGTTACCAAAAACAAAGTAGGGTTGTGATAACATCTATGTTGTGGTGAATAGGTTTAGCAAAATGGGTCATTTTATACCTTGTAAAACTACTCATGATGCTAGCCATATTGCACATCTATTCTTTAAGGAGATTGTGAGGATCTATGGACCACCCCTAAGAATTGTGTCAAATAGGGATGCCAAATTTATGATCCATTTTTGGAAGACATTGTGGAGTAGGTTGGGAACTAACCTATGATTTAGTTTAGCTTACCACCCTTAGACTAATGACCAAACTAAGGTGGTTAATAGGGTGTTCGATAACTTGTTAAGGTGCATAACTAAAGAATATGTTTAGGCATGGGATGTGGTTATTCCTCAAGAAGAGTATGCATATAATGATAGTGTGAATAGGACAACAAGTAGGATCCCATTTGAAGTTGTTAAAGGGATACATCCAAAGTGTGTGTGTGTGAACTTAGAGATATTAGAACTATGAAATATAGGAGTGGTCATGCTAACAAATTCACTCAAACCATGAAAGAGATTCAAGAGTAGGTGAAGAGGACTATACAAGAAACTACACAAAAGTTGAAGGCTAAAGTGGATGAGAGGATAAAGGATGTGTAGTTTGAAATAAGTTATTATGTCATTGTCCATTTGAATAAGTCTAGGTTGTAGAAATGAATGCCTTCTAATATATAGATGAAGAGAGTGTGACCCTACATAATCTTAGCCAAGTATGGGGCTATTGCATACAATATTTATCTACCTAATAATTTGAGCATCTCACCTATTTTCAATGTGGAAGACTTGGTCAAGTTTAAGGGACATTTAATTGAGGTGGATAGGAATAGTAAGGAGGTTGGAAAAGATGTAGAACCTGATGTCTTACCTCCCAAGTTAAATCTAGAAGCAGAAAAGGTGTTGGATTCAAGGGTCGAAATGACCACTAGACACAAAGTGTACATGGAACAACTCATAAAGAGGAAAAATAAGCAAGAGTCAGAGGAAACATGGTTTGAAGATACATACTTCAAGAAGCTAGAAATTTTTGATGACATCTTGTCCATAGGAATGACATGATTTACTTTTGTGGGGAGTATGGTGCAAGAGCACCTAGGTAAGGCTACATTGTAACCTAAGGTTCCTAGTCAAGTTTTGGCTTGTAGTGGTCTTAGCCAAGTCACTAGTGAAATAAGGGGGCTAGTTAGTCCTAGGAAATTCCTTGATCACTAGGAGGCCTAGGTAGGTCATGATAACCTTTATTTTTGCATAGTTCTTTAAGTTGCTTTGTAGTGCGACAATGTTGCAAATGTTGTCAATAATGCATTTTTGCACTCAGATGGTTAGATTAGACAAGGAAAGGTTGGAATGGTGGTTTCTTGGTCTAGGGAGTCTATTTAGCAAATTGGTAATGTTATATGAATGTTTGACCAAGTCTAGGATTGTTTTGCAAAAATTTTTCAAGTGCCATGACAAATTCACAAAATTACAAAAGTTGTCATGACAACTTTTAGTGCAACTGGATTGCATCTTGAAAATGACAATGAGTAACTATTTTAAATAGTTAGGATAGGTTATGATAGGCTATATGAGGTATCCCTCAACCTGTGAGAAGGGTTGGAAGAAGTTTGAAGTAAGTTTGGATATTAGAAAAGCATAATTTCTATGCAATTTTGTCATAGTGAGGACCTTTTCTTTCATTTTTGTCATTTAATGGATTGAAATATGCATTATAGTTTGTGCATGAGTTGTTATTTTTAATTTTATTATTCTATGTGTGGTTATTTAGGTTGTATAGTTTCATTTCATTGAACTTTATAAATTTTTTGTTTTTAGCACTGTTGCTGGTCTGAACCAAGCAGTTTTGGGTTATGGGGTCATAACTCAGATTCCCACTGTGGAATCTATATGGTTCATTTGGATTTATGAGATTAATCTTTTTACATTAAGTGTCCAAAATATTGGGCCCTATAAAGAAAGCTTTCTATTTTTATAGTGATGCCCTAGGCAAGCCAAAGTAGCATGGTTAGGGATCACATAAGTTATAGGAGCAATTAGATTGATCAAATGCATCCATTGCTTCAAGATGAACATGTAGAGAGGTGATCATGTGTGTGAAGAATCCTCATACCAAAGGATAATTAATGGTAATAGGTTTTTCTATGTGTTTGATTGAACCCTTGTGATGGCTTACAACATTGTTCAAAACCTTTATATTTAGGCTTAATTTTAGCAACCCAATGTAAAAACAAGTTAGGGAAGTGAGAATTGATAAATATAAAGGATGTTCCAAAAGAGTATATGAAACTGAATTTTTTTTTCTATCTTGTTAATGAGAGTTTCGAGTTAAAAGCCAAAAGGTGTGTTTTGAGGCTTAATTCCTTGTAGTCCTAAAAGGCCTATTTTGAAGCACTTTCTTGAGATCATTAAGGATCGTATTGAATTTTTTTTTGTTGAGTATTGAAATGGACTAAATGCCTTAATAATGTACCCTCATCTCCATTTGTGACTAGATTTTATCATGTTTGGTCATTTGACATGGATGATGTAAAAAGACACTAAGAGAAGAAGGCAAAGCTGAGTTGATTTCATTATTGGTGTAGTCAAGTTGAAGAGGTGGAGGATTGGGGATAGGATCCTCTTGATCTAGGGTTAGTGGAGAAGAGGCCTAGAGAAGACCCTAAGAGAAGGTAGGGTTGGAGAGAAAGACTTCTCCTTACATTAGGGGGTAAAACTAGATGAGGAAGAAATGTATTTTTGTATTCATGTTAGTTTGATGTTTTTCATCTTATGTTGACATCAATGTTCAAGGGAAAAATGATTAAGCATGAATGCTTGATATAGTTGTACATAGGGGAGTTTTTTAGTATGTTAGAGAGATGATTGAGTACTTATGTGTTTCATTCATGATAACGTTTGTCATTGATGTCAACATATTAGTTTGATAGATAGTTCAGCTAGAGTTACAAAGGAAGACTCATTTGGAGATCTTCATGGTCAATGAGTTATGTTATGCACACTTGAAGGCATATTCAAGAATTTTTCCTGATGCTATGTTTATGTTCACAAAAAGAGTTATGAATATTTGTGTGAGTTACATAAAAAATTTTGGAGACTATTCCTAGAGTGAGTTTGATGAAGGGTGCTCTCCTTAATACCACAAAAAATAATATAAAAAATGAAAAAAATTTTTTTAGAGAAAAAAATATGTGCTTCTTATTATCACTACAAATGAAGAATTAAAAAATTACAATATGAAAACCCACATGGGCACCTTCCTTACATTAGTCTGCAAGACAAAGTTGTGATTATCACCCACAACTTCCCTAGAAAACCAATGAGCCTTCCTTATATATAGGAACTTTTAATCACCTAAGAAGGTTCTAGACACTAAGCCCTAACCCTTGAGGCTAACCAACCTCATACTATATCATTTAATTACACTTTATTACATAAAATTCACTCAAGATAATTTACAAATTACATTTTTGGATGTGTGCACTTCTGGAGACCATAACTATCAAATCATCGACCTGATGGGCTATTATAATCCCATTCTAAAATCCTTGGCTAGTGATCTACAACAATTAACTATACAAACATCTATTATCTAAGGTTTTGCCTTACTTTGGATCCATTTAGGCCTTCATCTTTGGACCTAAAATTTGGATAGCCGAAATTCATACAAAAAATCTACAATAATTCTTCACCAATACATATGATATGACAATAAAAATCATCCCACAGGTTGATAATTTAAAGATTAACCTCCATATATGTGATTATAACAATCTAAGAACATAATACCAACTTACTAAAACTAGAAATCTACCACAAATTGAAACTCTATCTAGGAATAACCTTTATTAAAAATACAAAAACTGGAAAAATAGAAATAGAAATATTTTTGGGTGATCCAACATTTCCCTTACACTTAGGATTATCTTGCATCAAACACCCAAAGTAATTTGAGAAGTGACCCTATCATATCTTAAGTGGTTAGAGAAAAACCAAGATGGCCAACCTCCTCTCATGTTTCTATGATGAATATTCTATTGGCCTCTCTTTCCATTTGACTAGATACTCTTCATATATATTTTTCCTTGTGCTTCTTCCCTCATGACTATCCAATATCTCCTAAATCTCCTGCGTAGTTGAAGTAGATGACATAATATTGCACCATACTTCTACAACTTTATCTCCATCACCTCCCTCATAATATTATGAAAAATCTGAAATGTTAAATACTAGTGAAATATTCAGCTGAGTAGGTAACTCAACTTCATAAGCATTTCCAGAATCATGCTTTTTCACTATCTTTTATTGTTCAAACTTCTTGATTTTTATCTTATTGTATGTACCCAGTGGAAATATCTCCTTCCTCAAATGAACCATGACTTCATCACCTATCTAAAATTCCAAATACCACCTTCTCACATCTTCCTTAGCCTTATACCATGTATTCATCTTTGTAATGTGCTTCCTTGCCTCCTCATGGATGTTCTTCAAATGTTTAGCAAGATCTTCTACTTCAACACTACTTATTTCATCTTTATCCAACTGCCTCAATTCAAAAGAATTTTTGGGACTACTCCCATAGATAATCTAGAATGATTATTCACTAATACTTCCATTGACATAATTAGTATATGAAAATTTTGCCTATGCTAAATTTAGATCTGAACATTTTGGCTTATCACCAACCAAAAATCTCCACAAATTACCCAAAATCTAATTCACACCTTTTGTTTGTCCTATTGGAATTACAATAGGAAAGGTAAACTTCTTTTGGGGGGGTGGGGGTTGGGGGTGTGTGAATTAGTAGCTTAAACATGGACCCATAAAACTTTCACCACATATCTATCTCATGCATTCAATGAGTAAATTGAAATAACATATAAAGCATATACATCTAAATCATGCAAACATGTAAGCATTCACACACATAACAACATATATGATTGCCCAGAAACCCTCCAAGTGAGAAGGTAAAACTAGGGCTCTATGTAGGTGATGTTTATTTGAGTTATTTATTCCACATTATTATCTCTTATATGTTTTAATCTTTCAAAAAAAATTGTTTAGCAAACCTAGCATCATTATAGGTCTAATTCTCTTGGGTTCTCTAGCTGGTAATTGCATCTAGTATTAGAGCCTGGGTTCCTACACTAGGAACTCTAGGGATATTGTGTACCTATTAGATGAAAGGTAGATAACTTGCAACCCAAACTTGAACCGACAACATCAAAAATTGCAAAACTTGAGAATAATTTAAAACAACTTAAATAATAAACTTATCCAAACAAAACATGGAAAAAATTGCATAACTAGGAGATCTTACAATTTATGTTTTCAAAAAAAAAGTTCCTGATTTTCCTTGATGATGTCATACCTTTGTTATGATGTCATTTTTCTCACTTGGTTGTTATAGGAGGATGTTGAGTGAGACTAGATTTGTTGTTTGAGGTTGTATCTCAGGATGTGGTAGGGTTTATGGGAGAGGTAGAAATCCCAATTATTATGAAACTCTTAGAGGGGGTCTTTTTTAGGAGGAAACCATGTAGGAGAAAAATGGAGAGAAACATGCTTACTCAAAGGAGCTCAACATTAAGAAATTGTTACAGACTATATTTGAGTGTCTACCTCATCAAAAGAGAGTAATTCAGGAGATATCATATGATTTAGAGAATTATTAGAGGCATATATCCAAGTTCCCTAGAAGGTATCATATGATGATAGATGAGGGTCTGTCAAGGTTGCCCAAATAAGGGAGCTAATATGGGCTAAAATTCAACCCTTTACAGTAGAAGGTATTGGTTAGGATGCAAGGAATTGGTTGATTGCTTTGGACAGATGCTTTGTGATTGAAGACTTTGACTCTAATGTCAAAGAAAGATATGTCATTACCCACTTGTATATCTTTGTAGCCACCTAGTGGAAAATAGAGGAAAAGAAACTCAGAGTTGACATAAAGATTGTTATATGGGATTTATTCCTTGAAAAATTTTGTAATCACTTTTTGGTAGAGTAGTGTCACCAACTGATGGAAGATAACTTTCACAACTAGGGGTAGTATACCATGACTATGGTGGAGCTCAATCACAATTTCTTTGAGCTTGTGATGTATGTATGTATTAGTGATAGTCCACCACTGATAGTACAACACTTTATTTGGAGACTAAACAACCATATCATTAGGGGTGTGAAGGTACTTCAACCTAATAACCTTAATAATGTGGTTCAATGAGCTATACTTGTGAAGAATAATATCCCTTTGGAACATGTTGATTTTTCTAGGGAAACTTCTAGTGTACAAGCACCATCAAGTTCTAAGAGCAAAAAAAACCTAGGAGCAAGAAGTAATAGGAAACCTCCTTCATCTAGAGGAAAGTAGGAATAGTAACAAGGAAGATCTTATCCCCCGAAAGAGAGATGGTGGTGGTTCAAATTGAGGGACTCTCATAACTTTCAATGCAATAACCACAACCAGTATAGCCAACAAAAACAAAGTACTCATTCTTTTGCGAGTGGAGTATCTTTAGTAGTCCAACATGCCTTGAGTGTCGAGAATTTTTTATGGAAATTATTTTGCACATAGACAATGTGAACATAAATCAACTAACTATCCCCATAAGGAACCATAGTTCTTGAATTAGAAACTTATAATTTCAGAGCCCACAGTTGGAGATATGGGTAGTGTTGTCATGAAAGTTTGCACCCTTGTCCAAAGTTTTTACCTAAGGTCAACCTTGTGAAACATGGAAGCAACCTCCAAGTTGTGGGACTTGAACTATGAGGTTGAATCTCTTGAGAAGGCCAACTTCCTTTACTATCAGGGTGCACCTAACTACTATTGAAGAGTAAAAGGGAGAAGGAATGCATAAAAGAAGACTACCTAATATAGTCCAAGGGGGTGATGAACCAAAATAGAGTGTTCAAACCAATCTCTGCCTATACATGCACACTTGAACCATCATGACACCAAAAGATATACACATCCATACTTTTTTTAATCTAGCAATCACATACAGATTAGAAAAACCAAATAAATGATGCAAGGAAGATGAGATTCACTTATATATCCTTCATAGGTAAAAGAGATATAGTCATGCAAATTGTAGATAACCACAAAATGTTGAAGAAAGGAAAATAGATCTTGTACAATCATTAATGGCTAAAGTAGATAAGGTAGGATTTCATTAGGTCCAGAGAAAAAAGATAACCACAAAACATTGAAGAAAGGCAAATAGATCTTGTACAATCATTAATGGCTAAAGTAGATAAGGTAGGATTTCATTAGGTCCAGAGACAAAGGGAATTTACAGTGAACTTGTAGAGAAATATCAAAGGAATAGAGAAGAGTTGACCTTTAAGAGAGAATTGCAACCTTGCTTTTATAGTTCAAGCATAATTGAGATATTTTTAATTGAGGTGAGGTTACTCCACAACCACTTCCATTAAGTGCTTAGAGAATAATCAAGATGATCCAAACAATAGATTTGATTTGGTACGCTCACATAGGCATGAAAATCATGAAATCCTAATGCGATGGAAATGGCACCGATCAATGCATAGTTGGGGTAGATGATAACCGAGTGATGATTGCATGCTTCTTTTTCTTTTACTAGCCATGTGGATGCTAAATTTAATACACCATTAAAGAGTCATTTTCCTTTCTATTGTCATCCTACCAAGTCGGATGTATCAACAGGTCAATAATATTCAGTGCTCACCCTATACCTCTCTTGCAATTTTATTGGTTGAAGAACCTTTTCCTTTTCTAGCTTGGATGAGTGAAACACCTTTACTCTGGTCAACCTAAGGTTCTATGATATTACAATCATCAACCTATCTTATGGTTAGGGACACTCTTGATAATATCTATGATCTTTAATCATCAACTTCTCATAACATTGAGCTCTCTTTAAGGTTTTCTTATGATACTACAATCACCACGATGTTACAACAAAGCCTTGCCTTTGTGCCTTCAGAAAACCCTCTGGAACTACTCCAATAGTCTTACGATAACCATGTACCATAAGATTATAACTCTCTTTAACATTTACTATGATGATACATGGCTATGATGTTACAATAGTTGAACATCGTAACATCGGTGGCTTTAAGGATTAGCTTCATGATATTACGCTAGGTTGTAAGATCATAACATGGGAATTTAGTCACATTATCATAACCCTACCCCTTAACCTCTATGCTCTAAAGAAAATGGACCTACTAGGGACACATGTCAAGACCTCACTATTCTCTATAGCTAAAGATCAATCACTTTTCCATAGCGACATAATGAGAGACATTGATCTTTCTTCATCTAATGACCAAAAAAACACACCAAATTTTCTGATCATGTTAGGATCTAAACCAATCAAGACTCATCTATATGAAAACTTGTTTGACAACCTTTTACTTTTGCATCTTGCCAAGGAATGATGTCATCAAATACACACATCACAATTTCTCTATGTCGCATGAATTAAAACACTCATAGCTTTCTATAATGACATAGTAAGGACCATTGATTTATGAGAAGATCAATGGTTGAGAAGATGAATAATGTGCTATGTTAGAACTGAGGAAGAGGGCCCACCCTACTATGTTTATGTTTGTCTCTTTGTCACCTTCCATAAAACCTTTGTAACTCCACAAGGTGAAAAGGGCATGACTGTAGATATAGGAAGATCTAATGATGGGAAAAGTTGTGGCCCCACATAATAATAAACATGAATTAACCTTGGGATTTATGATATAGCTCATATAACCAAAGTATTTCTGCATGCCCTAATATTTTATTTTTCAAATATATGATCATTAACTAGGTTTGAATTTAAATATGGCAATCTTGGCAGGAAGGCAAAAATGACCAACAATTTTGGCAACTCAAGGGGGATACAAGATAGCTGTGCATAAGACCAGTAGTCTAGGCATCCATTAGGTGAAAAAGTCATGTAAATTATGAGAATTCACCTAGCAAGACCCTTAAATCATAGAAAACATGCTCGGGAACCCCAAAACTACCTCTCTATAATTGAAACCAGGAACTAGGAACCTCTACAAAAGACACGTGTGCTCGTGCACTTCTTGGAAAATAGTTAACCATAGGAAAGAAATTAACCTAATTATATACATTAAATACCCATCTTTTATCAGAAGTAGGACTTAAGGTATATTCCATTAACTAGAATAGGAAAAATATCATCATTAGGCCTACTTAATTAAAAAGCATTTGCCTACTTGCAACTAATAACCATGTAGGAACCACTCTATAGTGCATCAAAATTTGAGTGCCTCCCTAGTTTTTCCCTGTCTGCATCTCATTTTAATACTGGATCACCCTTTTGAAGATTTTGACCTTGGCCTTCCTATCGAAGCTCTTTTCATTTGTTTTTGATGTGTTTCTAGGGTTTGCATGGTCTACTTCCTTTTCTCTTCTAGATCCATCAATTCTATCATTCTTATAGACATAGCATCATTTTCATTATCTTGAGTTGATGAGCTAGTTCTAGGGATAGGAATTCTAATGAAATTGGAAGCCTTGCTTCCCTACCATATACCAACATAAAGGGTGAATTTCCAATTTCCCTCTTAGGCGTTATTTTGTCATCCCATAGTATTGTTTTCAACTTTTGATGCCAACAACTCTGGTTATCCTCTATAGTCCTTTTCACAATCCTAATTAGGTTCTCGTTAGATGACTCAATGAATCCATTTCCCTGATGATAGTATTTCAAGGATGTGCTCAAGTAGATATTGTGATCGAGTGCCCATGCACAAATTTGAACTCCTACAAAAGATTTTGCATTATCTAAAATAATGGTTGAAGGAGCACCAAACCTAGTCACAATTCCATCAAGGAATTCAAAAACTAAAGATTATGTGGCATCCTTCAAGGCAACTACTTCTGTCCATCTAGTGAAGTAATCTGTAGTAGCTAGAATCCATTTATGACTAGAGCTAGAAGGAGGATTGATGGGGCCTATGAAATCCAATCCCCATTGAGAAAAAGGCTGATCTACCTGAATGGGGTGAAGTGGAAGAGCTGCAAGCCTTTTCTTACTAGAAAAGAAAGCACATTTCTCACACTTTCTTACATACCTATGAAAATCATGGAATATAGATGGCTAGTAGTAACCATCTCTCATGATCTTTGTTGTAGTTTTCCCTAATGAAAAGTGGTCACCATTAGGACCATCATGAATCTCTTTGACCATTCTTTTAGTTTGGTCTATACCAATGCATCTCAATAGGGCTCCACTAAAATATCTCCTAAAAATGATACCATCAACTATGGCATAAGGAATTGAATGCAACCTATATTGTCTCCTTTTAGTCCTATCCAATCCTTGAGGATATCCATTGCTTGACAAGAAGGTCATCATGTCATCCATCCAATTCCTTGGATTATCATTTCTTTCTTCTTGTTATTCTATCAATACCATAGCAATTTTCATTTGACTCCTAGGATGAGATCATCTATTTACACAATCCCTTCCCTCTTACCAACTTGGTAACCTGAGTGTTCATGTCATACTCCATCACCTTAGTAACCCATCCAAATCTCTTCTCACTAATGTCCTTGCTCAAAAGAAAGTCCTTAACACTGGCATGAGGTACTAATAAATGGATCTTGTTATGAGACAAAAGGTGCCTGAACTTCTTCAAAGCTCTTATGATTGCAAGGGCTTTTTCTCCACATAACTATATTTGTCTTCATATTCCTTAAGCCCTCCACTAAATAAGGCAATAGGTTATTCTTAATTCTTATCATTTGTTTGAGTCAAGATAGCAAAAATTCTTGACTCACCACCTAAGGTATAAAGAATGAAATCCTTATCAAAATTTAGATTGATGAGAGTAGGGATTAAGGCTATGGCTGCTTTGATTTCTTCAAAATTTTCTTTCCCTTCCTTGGTCCATGAAAATACCATATTCTTTTTAAGCACAGATGTAAGAGGTTTTACCATGGTAGCTAAATTAGGGATAAATCTCCTCACAAAATTTATCCTACCAAGAAAAATTTGTAGCCCTTTTTTGTGGCTAGGAAGGGAGAGAGCAAGTGTGGCTTTAGTTCTCTCTAGATCAAAGGTTAAACCATCCTTAGATAGAATGTGTCCTAATAATTTTCCTTAAATAGTGGCAAAGACACTTGCTTGGGTTAAGGGATACCCCAAACTCTCTACATCTTAGGAATAGCTATCTGAGATGGCCAAAATTATCCATCATGCTATTGGAATATACTATAATATCATCAAGACAGACCAACACAAATTTTTCAATCATATTCTTGAAGGCCATCTCCATTGCCTTTTGAAATGTAGCACCTACATTTGTTAGCCCAAAAGGCATTTTACTATAAGCATAGGTGCCCCACTTTGTTGTAAATGAAGTCTTATATTTATCAGACTCTTTGACCAATGCTTGATTGTAACTAGAAAATCCATCAAGAAATGAGAACCTCTCTAAACCACTGAATTTGGACAATGTCTACTCCATGGAAGGAAGGGGATGATGATATTTGAGAGAAGTTTGGTTAAGGTCCCTAAAATCCACACAGTCTTATTTCTCCATTCTTCTTCCTAATAGGGACAAGGTTTGCTACCCATGATGATTGCTTAATAGAGAAAATTATATTAGCCTTAATCAGCTTAGATAGCTCTTTTCTCATTAATGGTTCAATCTTAGGATTCATTGGCATTTTCTTTTGCCTTAATAGTTTGACATTTTCTACTAAATCTATGGTATGTTGAAATAGGCTTGGTTCAAAACCTTTTAGATCATCATATGCTCCAACAAATACATCATTAAACTCTTGACATAGATGAAAAAAACTTTCTTGCTCAATTTTAGAACATACCTTTCCCATGTTTAAGGACTTTCCATTAGCAACTACAACTAGTGTATGATCATCTTTATCAATAGCTAAGTTCATGCTTCTATTTCTTTCTTGGTCATCAAGATTGAACATACTCTCTAAGGTAATGAGACATTTAGACAATTTTTTAGAATTGAGATTAATGATCCGATCCCCATACTAGTCATGTAGCCTTGACTAGTTTCTCTCTGAGAATTTTGCAAAAAACTTACAATTTGTGCATTAGATTCAAACATTTGCCAATTGGTGTTGTTTTTAGCAATAGCAGGCCTAACTACCATTTTAATATATTGTTTCCTTTCAGCCTCCAAGATTTTTGGCACATCATACGATGCAACTACTATTGCATGTCTATCAACATATCTATTCTCTTTTATAGGGATACTCTAACTCTTAAATGCATTGAAACTTTCAAGAAAATACCATACTCTATGTTTATAAGACTTGATCAAGCCATTCTTATTGATATTCTGATTTCTCACTTGATTGACCACCAACTCGCTATCTCCATATACACTTAATGTTTGAATTCCTCTTTTTTGAGCAAGCAGAAGACCGTGGATCATGGATTCATACTTAGCCATATTATTGGTACAACTAAATTAAAGCCTAAAGGATAAGTAGTACCTTACTTGTACAAGAGAAAGCAACACGACACCCACCCTTGATTCATTCTTATTCCTTGATCCATCAAAATACATACTCTATATCCCACTCACATCTTCTTTGGTTTTCACAAGGTTAGGGACAAGAGCATCCCTTTCTAACACATAGTATGTACCAAGACCTATCTCAAGGGTTTCTAATATAGGATCAAATTAATATGCATTAGCCCATTCATTTAAGAGAAAATTAGGTATCTCTATTAAAGAAGTGGCATGCTCATTTACTGTATCATCTTAATCTATCTCTAAGATGGTACAATTTTTATTGATGAGATTAGGAGTGTAGGGCTCAATATGATGGAGGGCTAGAGGCTCTATCCTAATTCAAGCCTTGGTTCCATATCTTATTCTAGGAAAAATGTATGACCAATCAGCAGATATGTAACCACCTATTTGGGTAGTGAAGTCTCTTGACAGACAAATGGCTAAGCATGGCTTGACCTCAACAACTAATATATCTTGAGTTACAGTACAACTAGGACATGCATGTAGGGCTATTTAAACATTCCTAGGGATCCCTATAGTCTTGATAGTACTACCATCCAATTATAATACATCCCTAACAATGGGCTCGTATTTCATTTCTAAAACACCAGCAACACACTTAGGCATCACTAAACTACTAGCACCTGAGTTAATCATGCAATTGTGGACTAACTTATCCCCTATAATCAAAGAAACATAAAATGGAGGAGGTCTAACCCTTTTACTTGTTTCTATCTCCCTTGATGGTTGTACTAGGCTTGTGGCACTTTCTAGTGGCTGATCCTTTGGTTCAATATTTTCCAATTCTTGCTATAGTAGTGTATTTTTCATGGATATAGTAGCAACAAAATCCCACATGGAAATATTTAGATTTGTCTTATTCATCTATTCTATGACACTAAATGAGGCATTAGGTGCTTTGGTAGAAGCCTTGAGAACTGCATGTGTAGGGGGTTAAGTTGGAATAACCTGGGGACTATTCACACCTACTATGTTACTGTTATGTCTTTACTATTGAGGAGTATTGGGTTGATCATTTTTTTCTTGTACATGAGACACTCCATTTGATGTTGAATCTTGATTAGGAGGAGGAGGGATGACATCTTTAATAGCTCTTCTTTTCCCCCTAGTGTTGTGAGCAACAAAGTCTTGGTTCATATTACAATATTGCCCCACTTGATGATTCATGAAGAAGCAATCACCCTATCTTTGCATATGTGAGGCATCTTTGGGTTGGTTCTCATTATATGACTATCTTGCTATAGGATCTTGGGTGGTCAAAGCTAAATAGGATTTAGCCTTTTGACACATGCAATAGGCATAGGAGTAATTGTAGAAGGGGAAAAAATATTGATCTTGAGCCATATTGTTTTGAGGGAGTATGGCCCTACTTTGATTTGCATTTGAGGTAGAAGCATGACTATTCTATCTACTCTGATTAAAAGAAGTATTCCCATGATTATGATTTGGAGGCCTACCATTATTCAGAGTTTGATATTATAGTTGAGGAGCCTTATTACCTTGAGCTTTCTATCTCTCCAAAGTCACCACTTTGTTTCTCACTTTTTGCATCATAGAGAAGCTATCTTCCAACTTCTTCTATTGGCCTTGCAATCTTTTATCTATTTTCAACATCATAGATTGCATCATCTCCTTGATTTTATCCATTCAATTTGAAGATGTGGAAGCTTGAGGGGCTGAAGCAAGGGGTTGTGATGTGGAAGTTGTTGGAATAGGAGCTACTATTGGTTGGTGATTTGGGATATCAGGGAAGAAAGGCATAGGAGGCCTTGGAGCTAACTTTCCTCCTTATATCAATATGTTTTCTAACCTTATTGCTATTTCATAAGCATCACGTAATATATCTCTTCTCATGGTTTGGATTATAGTGGCAATATCATTGTTAAAAGCTCTAAGGTAATGTAAGAAGGCGCTACCAGGAGTAGGCTTCACTAAAGTAGGTATTTTGTCCCATGTCTTTTGAAATTGGAGTTGAAATTAATCATACATTTATGGGGGGCTCTTTTTATGGTAGTTAGCTGTTCTAAAAGTGATAAATAGTCACTTTTGTCCTCAAAGTGTTTACATAGTCCTGGTCCTAATCCATACCAATCCTTTATAGAACCATGTGATAGACCCCTATACCATTGTAGGGCATTCCCTTTTAAAGATGAATCTAGGAGTCTAACAACCACATTATCTTCTGTAATAACATGAATATTATAGACAATAACAACCTCTTGAATATGTTCTAAGGGAGAGATAGAAGTTTTTCTAATAAATTTAGCTATGCTTTTAAGTAAAGCTATTGGTGTCATGTCTCTGGGCTAATAAAAGAGGACTTCCACCATTAAAGGTGGCAAAAGCATGAGCTCTAGCCATATAATCAAGTGGCCTATTAATATCAGCTGATGGCTTTCTAAGTTGAGATCTCACAATAGGAGTGGAGATTGATTTTGTAGGTGTATGGATTTCTTCTATACTCCTAACTAGTGATAGAGATACTCTAGCCTTTCTTCTTCTAGGATTTGAAAATAAAAGCTCTTGATATTGGAAATTAACTCTAGAAGACGCCCTTGTTTTAGATTTGGGCATGAATCAAAACAAATTTAGTCTGGAACTAGATATGAAGGGTGTAGAGTCACCAAGTGCTTTGTAGAAATGAGCCTCTTGAAGGTCTAGAATATTGAGAGAAGCACTATCTTCTTAGCATCAACTTCAAATTCTTCTCTTTTGACACCAGTAGACTTGAAATCTTCTTGTTATAGTGTTTCATCGGGCATGCCAAAAACTATTGTCATGAAAGTTTTCATCCTTGTCCAAAGTTTTTATCTAAGGACAACCTTGTGAAGCATGCAAACAACCTCCAAGCTATGGGACTTTAACTATGAGATTGATTCTCTAGAGAAGACTGACTTCCTTTACTATTAGGATGCACTAAACTACTCTTGAAGAGGAAAAGGGAGAAGGAATGCATAAAAGAAAACTACCTAATCTAGTCTAAGGAAGTGATGCACCAAAGTAGAGTGTTCAAACCAATCTTTTCCCATACATGCACACTTGAAACATCATGACACCAAAAGATATACACATCTAGATTTGTTTTACTCTAATAATCACATACAAATCAAAAAACCCAAATAAATGACACAAGGAAGATGAGATTCACTTATATATCATTCATAGGTCAAAGAGATACAGTCATGCAAATTGCAGATAACCACAAAACATTCAAAAAAGAAAAATAGATCTTGCATAGTCATTAATGGTTGAAGGAGATAAGGTAGGATGTCATTAGGTCCAAAGACAAAGGGAATTTATAGTGAACTTGCAAAGCAATATCAATGAAACAAAGAAGAGTCGACATTGAAGAGAAAATTACAACCTTGCTTTTATAGTTCAAGCATAATTGAGATATTTTTAACTGAAGTTACTCCACAACCACTACCATTAAGTGCTCAGAGAATAATCAAGATGATCCAAATAATAGATTTGATTTGGTACACTTGAAAAGGTATGAAAATCATAAAACCCTAATTGGAGTAAACACTAAAGTGATGGAAATGGCACCAATCAAAGCATAGTTAGGATAGATGGATAATCGGGTGATGAATGCATGCTTCTTTTTCTTTTACTAGGCATGGGGATGCTAAAAGCAATCTACATATGATCAAAAAATTGATCCACCATTAAAGTCATTTTCCTTTTTGTTGTCAACACACCAATTTGGATTATTAGCAAGTCAATAATATTCAATGCTCACCCTATACCTCTCTCATAATTTTATTGGTCAAAGAACCTATCCTTTTCCAACTTGGATGAGTGAAACACCTTTTCTTTGGTCAACCCAAGGTTCTATGATCTTATGATCATCAACCTATCTTATGGTTGGTGACACTCTTGATAATATCTACAATATTACAATCGTTAGCTTCTCATAACATCGAGCTCTCTTTAAGGTTTTCTTACGATACTACGATCACCATGATGTTACTACAAAGCCTTGCCTTCATGCCCTTGCAAAACCCTCTGCAACTACTCCTACAGTCTTACAAAAACCATGTACTGTAAGTTCACAACCCTTCTTAACATTTCCTGCAACCATATGTGGTTATGATGTTGTGATAGCTGAACATTGTAACATCAGTAGCTTCAAGGATTAACTTTACAATATTATGTTGGGTCATAAGATCATAACATGGAAATTTGGTTGTATTATCATAACCCTAACCCTTCACCTCTACACTCTAAAGAAAATAGGCCCACCTGGGACCTGTGTCAAGACCTTGCTATGTGACTATAGCTAAAGATTGATCAATTTTCCATAGCGACATAACGAGAGATGTTGATATTTCTTCATCTGATGACCCAAAAAATTTACCAAATTTGCTAATCATGTCAGGATTTGAACCAATCAAGACTCATCGGTATGACAAACTATCTAACTACCTTTTACTTTTATGACTAGCCAATGGAATGACATCATTAGATACATGTGTCACAACATTGCTATGTTGCATGAATGAAAACACTCATAACTTTATATAATGGCATAGTGAGAACCATTGATTTTTAGGAAGATTGAAGGTTGGGAAGATGTACAATGCACTTTGTCAGAACTAAGGAAGAGGGCCCACCTTGCTACATGTCCTTTTGTCACTCTATTACCTTCCATAAAACCTCTGTAACTCCACAAGGTGATAAGGTGATGGCTATAGATCTAGGAAGATCCAATAGTGGGAAAAGTTGTGGCCCTGCAGAATAATAAACATGAATTAACCTTGGGACTTAGGATATAGCTCATATAACCAAAGTATTTCCATGTGCCCTAGTATTTGATTTTTTAAATATATGATCGCTAACTTTGTTTCAATTTAAATATGACAATTTTGGTGAGAAGGAAAAAATGACTAACAAGTAGATCTTAGAAAATGTTTGCAATAGAGTCTTATCCTTCTACAATGGGGAAGAGTCCAACAAGACCTACCTATTGAGTTCATGAGTTTTATTCTTGGTTATAGACTTTTAGGAGTAAGCCTAAGTGTGCATGAAATATTTAATTAAAATAAAATAAAATGAAAAAGAAAATTAATAAAGTAAGAGATCATTTGGAAAAATAAAACCCTAACTAGGGTTGGAGGCCTTTAATAAGAAATTTGAGCTCATTTCTCCACATACGGCTTTGGAGGAGCAACATCAAATTTGAGAGGTGGGAATTCCTTTGTGGGCATTTGATGACGAGCACTTTGTGAGAAAATGGAATTACCAAATTGTTAATCAGATTGAGATAAGGTTTTGAAGAAGTCCATTTTAGAAAATCTCTCAAAAACTTTTGTCTTCTTTGTGCCTGGAAGAAATGAAAATTTTATTGTGGTTGATATGTGAAAATTACATTGATTTTATTATCATAAATTTGGTAGGTAAATTGAAAATCCTTGTTGGAAAAAAGTTGATTGTTCTTGGTTTGAAAACTAAAGATTGAGACCCCAATAGAAAAAAGATGATATATATATGGGTAAAAGTACAAAGTTGTGTCACCTTTCAAGTTGACTTATCAGAACAATTGAATTTGAGTATTTCTATCTAAAAATCAATTTTGTTAAAACATATGATCTAGATAAAGTTATTCTAGCTAAGTTATATACAGTCTCACACTTTTCCAATTGGAAATGGCTATTAAATGCATGTTTTAAACTAGTTTGTATCTAATTACTAAAGAAATAAAATTATTTCAGAAAAGTGGCATTTCAATAACTCCCACTATTTTTTATTATTTTTTAAAAATAAATATAAACACCATTTTATAGAGCTCAGAGTCAAGAATATTCTCATATAGAGTTTATAGTGTTTTAATTAGATATAGTATATTGTAATCAAAAAATTCTACAAGCACGTATTTTACCACTCGAAAAGATGTCAGTTTTGAGAAAGAAAAATATATTAAATCATATCAAAAAAATCTAAAAATTAAAGGACGTTCTAGAAGAGAAAGTCCTCGTCTAGAGTGTATAATTTGTTCTTGGTTAGAATAGATTTATTTTGAAAAATGTGGTGGGAGATGAAAACTATCAATTTTAATTGAGTTGCAATTTGAATTATTATAAAAGAGAAAATATAGGTCTAAAGCTGATTTTTATTTTTGATTGTTCTAGCTATATATGTTATCTATATCGTAGTCAAAGATAAAAAAGAAATAAATTTGTTTCCATATAATTTTATGGTGGGAACCAGACCCTCAATTTTAAGCATTTTTCAATAGCTAAAATTTTTTCTTTAAAAATTAGGAAAATATATCAATTCTTATTCTAAATAAATATTAAAAATTATAATCCTAAACTTCATCCATTTCTTCACATTTCATTAGTTTACTTCATTTTCAAATTCAAGATAATAATACCAATATATGTCATTGAAGGTGAACTATTATACTTTTGTTAGCCTTTTCCTTTACAAAAGGGTGACACAGGTTTGTGCTTTCACCCCTATATATATTGTGGTAATCGTACCTATAGGTGGGGGTTTTATATTTATAAAAATAAATAAATAAATAAAATTTGTGGGGGCGGGAGAGGAGAGTGGAGTGGGGTGGGGGGGCAGTACCTCCCCATCCCCCTTTCCTCATCATAGTAGCACTGTACACTACTGCAACAATACACACAACTGCTATAGGCATCATGTGGTGTTGCAACAACATGCATGACTTACTATAGGAAGTGTGTGTTGCTATAATAGTACATACAACTACTATAGCTAGCGCACGCAGCTGCCCTTGCAAGCCTTCCCACTTTTGGGGTTAGACAACTTATTTTATTTAAAGTTTTTAAATTATTATTTATTTTCTGTTAAAAAAAAGAAGAAATTTGTATATTATTAAATGGTTTTTATATATTATTTAAGGGTAGTATATTTAATACTATTTAATGATAATTAAATTAAATTTTTAGTTATAATTTAAAGGTATAAAATTTACTTTTTATAAAATTGAATTCAATATGTTTTTAAAATATGATTATTTGATGTTATTATAACTAGGTCTTCTTTAAATATTATTAAAGATGACTTTTTGTAATTCTTGAATCAAGTAAATCCTCTATATAAGATAAAATTATCATTTGGGGGTAAACTAATAAATTATTATTACACTCTCGCATGTATATGTAGTTATTTGGAAAATAAGGATTCTTATACTATAATGATGAACTAATATTTTGATCAACTAGACTTTGGATAATTATACAATTGTAATATTCATATTAGTAGCTCTACCCCAAAAAATGGTGAAAACTATAGAAGTAGCGAATCATGTGAATAAATTAGTATTTCCTAGATGTGTTAATCAATAAGCTTTTAGACATCAACGACATCAACAATCAATGGTAAAAAAGCTTTGCCCTAATAAGGGTTCGGCTTTTTCCTAGTTTACATTTAAGAAACATGGAGACAAACTGAAAGGAAAATAGGCGATCCCCTATATTCCAATCAACAACAAATTTGAAGCTTTGAACAATGATCATCCAATGTTAAACACATTTAGTGCCTTGGTTAAACAATATGAAGACAGGGATAGAAAGATGATGCAACTAAATAAAGATCCATGTGAAAATAACAATGGGTGGCAAGTCATAACTTCAAACAGGAACCAAAGAAGAAACACATTACAACAAAAAAAAAAAGCCAATGATGGAAAAAATTTACAATCATCTAAAATAGTCTACCCAAATTATCAAATCAGCAGAGGAAGCAAAGTGAATGGCAAAATTGGTAGCTTTCCCAGTAAATGTAGACAAAAATTGCAAGCAAGCAATATATAAACCTGCCAAATTTTTGAAGCTAATTGTATTCTACTAGGGCAAAAACTACAGCAAGCAGACTCAGAAAAAGTACTTAGATTTTCTATGAAAAGTTAAGAAACCTATATTCCACCACATAAAAGGGAGAAGGGCATTTCAGATTATAGAAAGCTGCCTACACATTAAAGCAATATGACAATGCCGCCACCAGACAAGGTAAAGGAAACTAATTGCTATAATTATTCTGATAGATTAATCATTAGTAATAGGTATATAGAAGAAAAGTGGAAGGAATGTTTAGAGTTAGGAGTATATGTTCACTAGAGTGGACTAGACAAGCATTTATCAAAATTGACAAAGAAATTAGAGAAGATCTACAAACAATAGGTAAGTATTAGTACTTCTTCAAAATCATCAATTTATCTTCACTACAAAAATAAACAAATTAAAAATAAATACTTTCAATATCAAAATGTTATTATAAAGGGCATGTAGTTAAATTTCAAACTTGGATACCGAATTGGAATGATAAAAAAGAGCATATGATACCAACTTGGTATGAATACAACAATCTTCCAATAGAAATCAAACATTTATATACATTATTCAGTATTGGTAAATCAATTGGTAATCTAATAGGTATAGACTTAGAGTATGACAAAACCAACAATCTAAAATTTCTAATAGATGAGGAACCAAATCAAAAAATGATTAGGATAAAAAATATCATAGCTAATAGATCCATTTATGAAATTGAATTTAAGAAATATGAAGGGAAAATTATAGGCATTATTAAAACAAATCTAGAAATAGATCATAATATCTCAAACATAGAGGAATCTTTCACAAGTTTTAGCTTAAAGATAAGGGAATAGAAGATCAAGTCAATTAATAAGGATAAAAATTAGAATAAAGGGAAAATTTTGACCAGTGCACACAAATGGAAAATACACCTATAGTAAAAAAGAGCAAAGAGCAAAGTCAATTGGAATGTATAGAAGTACTAGAATAGAGAACTGAAGGTATATAAAAGGAAATGACAATAGTAGCAATGTTGAAAGAATGCAATATTTGTCATAAGGAGAATGATAATTTGAAAAAAATAAAAAGAAGCATTAAAGAATGGTACAAAATGACACATGAGATTAAACTATTATAGGGGGACATTGAAGATCAAGTTATGATAGGAGAACAATTTCATCAGGAACATGAGGCAAGACATCAACTTAAAGATCAAAGAAAAGAAAAGGAGAATGATATTACTAAGACAAAAATTAGGTTTAATATGGATAATAAGATGGTAAACGGACCAAAAAAGATCAATTTTGAGGAAGAAACTAGTCATATACAATGGGATGATGAAGATAAGATGATTAATAATGATATGAACCAACAAGAAGATTTGGGAATAGAAAACATAGAAGAAGAAAGTTTAAAGCCAATAAAGTATACTAAAGATCAGGAAGAAGAATATATAATTCCAATAGTAGATTCAAAACAATGGATCAATAAAACAATCAGGAAAAAGTCAAAAAAGAAAAGTTATAAATTTTGGCAAATGCCAACAGATGGGAAAGATATTTTTGGAATTAAATCTACAAAGGTGAAGGATAAAATAGAGGAATATAGTATCCCTCCAAAAGTCAAATCTTTCTTAAAGGAGTCAGAACTATATAATCAGGAAGATCCTAACATAGAAACTGGACCTAATGAAGTATTATAGAACTGGGATGAATTTGGGGTCCTAGAAGAGACACCAAAAACATTAGAAAAAGAAAATTTAGAAAAGGATACAGATACAGATGTATAAGAAAAATAAAATAAAAAAGCATATATTAGAAGAATTAATAAATGAGGAAGAAGATAAAGAAGGAAAAACAAAAGAATAAAACAACCATATAAATATAGATAATTTGGGTATTTTAATCAATCAGGAAGGATTTAGTACTCCAAAATGTCATAAATCAAAATTAAAAAGAGGAAGAAAATCACTTAAGGAGTTAACAAAAGCAAATGTTCAAGTCAAGGAACCAAAAAAGATATTTGAGGTTCTCAAGTCTAGGAAGGGGAAGTGCCTTCCCAAAGAGTAATGAGGATCATAACATGGAATAATAGGGGCTTGAATGCTCCTAGTAAACAAAGAGTGTTAAAACATAACCTAACACTCTTTGAATTAGATGTAATTATGATACAAGAAACTAAACTTAACAAAGAAGAAGGGGAAAAGCTAAGGAAAAGACTAGGTAGATGGAATGCATAAATGAAGGAATTAGATAGAGCATTAGGTGGAATGGGAATCATTTGGAATACTAGAACAACAAACATTAAAATTATAATATCAAATAGCAACTGGATGGTGACTGAGGTTTCAAGTAATAAGCATAATCTCCAATTTATTCTTATTAATGTTTATGGTCCAATACAAATTGCTGACAAATGAAAAGTTTGGAATGATATATCTTCCTTTATGGAGTTATATCTTGTGACAAATATGATCATAGGTAATGACTTTAATGCCATATTTGACCTCAAAGAAAAATTTGGAGTTGCTTAGATTTTAACAAAGAATATAGTAGAATTTAGAGAATTGGTCATAATTAAGAAAATGATAGAAATACCAACTAGTAACAGAGTATTCACATGGAATAATAGAAGAAAAAACTTCAATTATATTACAAAAAAATTGGACAGATTCTTTTTCAAAGTTGAATTAGCAAAATTAGATCTCACAATCACCATTACCATTCAACCCATTGTAGGTTCAGATTGTTATCCAGTCAAAATTGAATTAAAAGAACCTATTAAACCTAATAAGAATTCTTTTAAATGCGAAAAGATGTGGTTCCAAGATAAAACACTCATGGAGAACATTAAGCAATGGTGGGATGAAGGCAAGTTTATAAGATCAAAGATGTATTGTTTTGTATCAAAACTTAAAATGCTCAAAGAAAACATACAAAAATGGAATAAAACACATTTTAATAATATATTCCAAGACAAATTGACTATTGAAGAAGATCTTAAAAAATTAAATAATGAAATTATTAAAAATGTTATGGATAATGAAAAATTCATTAAAGAAAAAGAGCCATTAAATAGACAAGAAGATATTTTAGCAAATGAAGAAGTCTTTGGAGACAAAATTTGAGGGAAAAATGGTTAGCAAAAGGAGATAGAAATACAAAATTCTTCCACAATAGTACAATACACAATAGAGCTCTTAAAACTATTACTCAAATTAAAGATACTAATGTTAGTACTATTGATAATCCAGAAGAAATTGGTCAAACCTTCATCACATACTATGAGAATATTTTAAATAATTATGACTCATCCAATTTAACCAAAAAAAAAATTTATTCTTAATAATATACCTAAACTTATCACAGAATTTGACAATGTGGAGCTTAATAAACTATTTACAAAAGAAGAAATCAATTTTTCTCTTTTTAAGATTAGCCCAGATAAATCTCTAGGGTCTAATGGTTTCCAAACATTCTTCTTCCAAAAATGCTAGGAAATCTTAGGGGAAGAATTATGGAAAGCAATAGAGGCAGCTAGAAATGGAGGGTCAATCTTAACTGAAATTAATCATACCTTTTTAGCATTAATACCTAAAAAAGCTGCAGTAGAGTCACCCTCAGATTTTTTCCCCATAGCATTATGTAATAAAATATATAAAATTTATTCTAAAGCAATAGAAAATAGGATTAAAACTCTTCTACCAAAGATTATCTCAAAAGAACAAACTGGGTTTGTACCTTGTAGATCAATATTAGATGGAATATCCATCATTCAAGAAACTATACAGTCAGCAGTTAAAAATAAAGAAGCCTGTATGTTTATGAAGTTAGATATAAAAAAAGCATATGATGCAGTAGATTGGAGGTTTTTATGTAAATGCCTAGAAAAGTTTGGATTTTCCAAACAATGGATAAATATAATTTTTAACTGTATATCAACTCCAAAAATCTAACTACTTATTAATGGTACTCCTGAAGGTTTCTTCAAAATATCAAGGGGTATCTAACAAGGAGATCCCATGTCACCCTTCATTTTTATAATTATGGCAACAACATTTGCTAGAGCTATTCAAAAGGCACAAGGAGTAGGATTAATTAAAGGCATAACTGCCATTGAGAATTTTTCAAATATTACCCATCAATAGTGTTCTGATGATACCATTCTTCCAAGTAGTAGGAAGGAAGAAATTAAAGCTTTTAAACAACTTATAATGGATTATTCAATAGTATTGAGACAAAAGGTTAATGAAGAAAAATCATAAATTTTCTTTTGAAACACTCCAAGGAATATGGAGGAATATATATGCAATTATATGGGATACAAAAAGAGTAACTTTCCATGCAAATATTTAGGGATATACTTAGAAAAATGAGTTGGGATTAAAAAAGGTTGTGATAATATCTTAGAAAGAGTAGAAAAGAAAAAAAATTGATGGAAAGGAAAATGGTTAACCAAAGCTGGGATAATAACAAAAATTAAATTAGTTTTGTCAGCTATTCCCACTTATCCTCTATCTTGCCTCCTACTATTGAACAATGTCAATAAAAAATTGGAAGGAAAACCTAGAATTTTTTTTTTGGAGTGGAATAGAAGAGAAAAAGAAACAAGCACTAATAAAATGGGAGAAGATATGTTGCCCTAAGAATAAAAGAGGATTGGGCATAAAAAATCTTAGTTTGCAAAATGAGGCATTAGGAGAAAAGTTAGTATGGCGTCTATACAAGGAAAAAGATAAAAAGTGGGAAAAAATACTTTATAATAAATATCTTAATCCATTAGACCCTTCCTCTCTCTTTAGAATTAGAAATCCACCAAGTGGTTCAAAAAATTAGAATTTTATGATGAAGTGTAGGCCTCTGGTTAGAAAATATCTTACTTTGGATTTAGGTAGAGGCAATGAGGCATTATTCTAGGATGATTCACGGGATGGTCAACCCCTGATTGTTAATTTTAGAATATCTAGAAATAGCATCAATGTCATTATTAATATTTGGGGACCCAAGATTTCTAATGCCAAAACACTTATCAGGTTTGATGAGACTGAGACTTGGATTTGGAAATATTTGATAATATTAGCATTCCAAGTTGTGACAAACCTATCCTTGAAAATATCCTTAAGGGTAGATCTGTGACTCATAATAACCAAGCAAATAAACTCATTTGGGGTGCATCTAATGATGGAGAATACAAAGTTGAGCTAGGATATGATCTTATAATTAACTCACAAAGGTGGGATAATATTGAAATACACTTGGAACTATGCTAGGATTTAGCATCCCTACCCAAGGTTGGTATCTTTCTTTGGGTGTTAATTCAAAATCGGATTCTTACAGCTAATAGATTCTCTAAAATGGGATTTGAAGGACCATCAAGATGCAGTCTATGCAAAAATGAATCTAAAAATATGGAACATATTTTTTTTAGGTGCCCCTTTGTGCAAGATTTTTGGTATTGGGTTAAGAATAAATTGCATTGGACATCCCCTATACCTAAAGATATTGAGGGATTTCTTAGGGGATGGCCTGTTAAGAATGTAGGGTTAATGTCTATGAGAAATTATGGAATATCACACCTACAATCATTATGTGGGAAATATGGAAGAAAAAAATAGATGAATATTCCAAAATTTAGAACTTAGTAAGATAACTTTGTTTAACAAAATTGAAGCAACCATCACAGAAGTTATGAATAGCCATCTTAGGAATACACCCAAGGTGGAAGGTACATTCTCAACATGGGATGAGACTATGAGGAAAAGATGGAAACATTTGATTAATCCTCCCTTGGTTTATCCTAAGAAAGATAGTATAGCTAGGAAAGAATGTAAATGGGTTGTAGCTTCAAATGGATGGAAGAAATTAAATTTTGCTGGAGCTTCTAGAGGGAATCCTGGGAAAGCAGGATTGGGTTGTATAGTTAGATCAGAAAATGGAGATTGGATTTTAAAATGAACTAAACCATTAGGTAATGTAACTAGTAATACAGCCGAAATGGAAGCATTAAAAGAAGGATTAAAATTAAGCATAAAACAAAAAATCAAGAAGTTAATTATTGAAGGAGATTCACAAATAATCCTAAATGCAATAAGAAAGTGGCAAACTCCGAATTGGATATTAAATGCTAAACCAGAAAATATACTTAATCCTATAGATCAATTTGAGGAAATTAGAATACAACATATTTTTTGTGAAGTGAATTTAGAAGATGATAAACTAAAAAATAGAGTGGAGGGAGAAGACTTTATTTATTTAGCAGAATAGAATTAAGCTTAGTAGAAGACTAAGGTTAGAACAAAGGATAGTTTAGTAAAATCATGAAGGATCTATATAAGAAGTAATTATTAAACATACACTCAAAGAAATAAAATATCCTTACATTTATATGATATCTGAGATACCATCATGAAACATTAAACTATACTCTCTGGTAGCGTATTTCAATAATTCCACACAAATATGAGTAGGCATCAATTAATGCCTAACTATTCGAGAGTCTCCATCTGTTATTTAAGGCTCATAGTACTATATCTTTTCATGACTCTTCTTTTTTAACAAACCCTTTGGTATGCCTGTGAGCATGGAGTCTTCCATTTCCCTCTTTCATGGTCTAGAAGTGAGAACAATGGCCTTCAGAGGGGCTATCAAACAGGAGAGGTGGAGTAGGATCCTTAACTTGGTTGATGATGTTTCTAGATTTTCTATCTCCTGGGAAATTGGAGAGAGGATGTTTAATTATAATTATACCTAGTATATCAATAGCTCTATCATAGGTTTTTTTATAGGATGTCTAGCTAGGGATAGAGTCGAGAAAGGGGAAATAGTCAAACTTTGTTATAACATCTTTGATATCACCTGACTTGTGGGTTTGGAAAATGGAGTAATGAGTATGGATGAGAAAATGTGAATTCCACTCCCTGAGGTTTACATGGCATATGAACCAAAGGAGCTTCTACTTGTAAAGGTTGCAAGGAGGCCGTCAATGTTTATAAGAGATAACATTACATTCTTTAATGCATGGCTGAAAATGGAAGCTAGTATTAATTTCCTACTGAGGTAGAGAGGAATTCATGAGGACCCTAACAATAACTAGATTAAGAATTTTCTTGAAGTGTTTGAAGGCTATGTTGAACTAGATATCAATTTAGATAATCTAGATAGAGTGGAATTTATACTGCTGAATTATATTAAGTCTAGCAGAGAGCTCATGGCATATGTGTTCCCACAAGGATCTATTGTAGATGATGAGGATAAAGCCAAGGAAATTGTAATGCTATGATGGAAAAAAGAGGAGGCTTAACATTAAAGCTGCATGGTGGCTCTGGGGGAATTTTCTCATTTAGGTTTAGGGTTTAATTTCATAGTATAGTATGGCCCTAGGAATGGCCTTTCTAGTTTTTTTCCTATGTTTCTCAAATAGGAACTATTTTGTATAACAGGTTTCTTTACAGATTGGCTATTAGAGTATAATGATGAATGGTTAGAGTATAGGTATTATAAAGATGGTTTGGAAACTTTATATAATTTGGCATTTTGAGAATGAGCTAGAGTTCTGTTAGTATGTAAAAAACACATGGTATTTTAATAGACAAAAGGTTATATAAATATATAAATGATTTAACTAAGAATTTAGATTTGTTTCTCTTTGGTTATATAAGATTTAGTTTGATCTCTATTATTGTTATCAATACTAAACAAATGTTGGTAGTTTTTAGCTTCTGATAATGATCTATGATTTGTTATTTTATTTTATTTCATCTCCTTAGTAATAATTATTGAAGGAAACTTAGAATAGCTAGCCTATATGTATGTGTAAGGAATTTAAAATAAACATTTGGGCCTATATGCCTGAATTTAAATTATGTCTAGTGATTAGTACTCTTCTTTTCCCCTTTCATCACTTTGGTTTGTTTGTTCTTCATTATGCTTTTATATGAGCATGGTGTTTATTGTTTTCCTTGTTTTTGATTATTTTACAATTTGAGATGGGCAATATAATTGATTCTTGTTTTAGACTTCTCCTCTTAATCACATAAACATATGATTAGAATAAGATGTATTAATTTAGTTAGCATAATCCTGACTGAACTATTCACTTGAACTAGATTAGGACTCTAAATATTTAATCCACTCTAAGAATAAACTATAAATTGAATTAGATTTGGGATGAAATTTTAGATAAAAAATTGCGTAAAGCATATTATTAAATTCATCCAATTTACTTCATTGACACAATTTAGGATTCTTATAGGATATAGAGTCTCTTAGCTTGTTCATTGGTTCTTTTATTTCCTTTTTTTCTTGATCACATTGATTTGGTTCTAACCACATTTTGAAAGAAAGTTGTATTCTGTCATGCAAATGGGTGGTGGATCAATTCCTCATGGTAGGATCATTGCTGAATTTTGTTCGCAACCCTGCCTCTTCTTAGTATTTTTTTCCCCTTTTCAAAGGAAGTCTATTTGTTATTAATTTCTTTATCAAATTTGTATTAATATGGACGAAGTTTAACATAAACTGGGGTATGCCCCTTTTAAGTTGTATAGTATAGGACTCTGGTCCCAGGCAAAATTGGAGGTTTACTTGCTCCATTCTTTCCTATCAGTGCCTGTTTAAATGGAGAATTCTATAAATTCAATTTTATTTAACTTAATATAATATAAGGCTTCGACCATTTATCGATAAAAAAAAAACTAGACTTTAGATAGCTACCAATTGGAGAAACTTTGAAATGAAAACTTGAACTTTACTCAAATCAAACTTTATGAAATTATATTGAAACTACATGGTTGTAAGTTACACTTATTTTATTCTCTATTGAGATGTTATATTTTATCTTGTGATGAGTTTTGGGAAAAGCTCCAAATAGGAATGTTTACTAAAGGATTGAGAAGCAGTTGATTTTTATGATACTTTTTAGGTAATATTGTTCTAGTCACAATTATTTCTCTCCCAACCAATTTTCTCAACTCATATGTTTTGTGATGAGAATCAATATTTCTATGTAATCTCATGTGTTGTCATTTGTTGATTCAACTTTTGAGGCTTCTGATCTATGGTCTATTTATGTTTTTTGATTGCTTTTATAGAATAGATATGATTATTTCAATTTTATGAGATATGTTTCTATGAGCTTATGGTAGGTTATCTATGTGTATATTTAAAAGTGTCTTGCAATGGAGGTCAGAGTCCTAAAGAGTTTTTTTGGGTAACTCATTGTAATTTGTATTAATAAGTGATAACATTCTCAGTAATGGGGTTAAAATAAATGAACAAGAGTTAGTTTGATATCCTTCCCATGCCTTGAGTGCTAGTATAGACTAGGATGGGAGTAGAAATGGTTCTTGGTTGTGACCTTGCCTCACCCTTATACTTTGTTTCTAAGAAGGGATACTGATGCCACATAGAGTAAGTAGGGTGTTTGGGTCTTGAGAGAAAGTCGAGGTAACTATAGAGTTGGACATGTGATGGCACTTTCCCATATGCATATTAGGTTTCCTATGTGTCTTGTTTCCTCTAGGATTAGTTGTTACCTTATGTATGCAGTACCTTTGAGATAGAATTCTTTCAAAATCTTGAGACTTAGATTCATGTTGTGACTTATGGATTGCTATCCATTTGGAACATGAGAATATCTCCTTAACACAGTCAGAGTGGGGATACTTAGGTTCCATAAGGTCGAGTGGTAGTGATTATTTTTCCATTGAGATTTGATAGGTGGACATCAATTTTGGATCTACCCTTGTTGCAAATATTCCATTCTTTCTACTTGATTATTATGTTATATGTTTATACTCTGATACTTTGTACTTCATTCGTTGAGATCCTATGAGATGATGTATCGTATCATGATGTATATTATTTTAGAATTTAATACCTTGTGACATGTGCAATGGATAAGTATGCAGCTTATGTACTTGTATATTCTTTTATTAGATTTTGCACATGTTACTCCTTTGACATGTGCTTGTTTAATTATTAAACATAAACTTAATAAAACTTATATATGTAATTCAATGTTATGGAACCCTTGAGAAATATTAATGTTATATCATTTCTTATGTATGTAGATGATGTGTATTTTATTTCTTGCTTGCACACTATTATCTCTTGCATGTTTTAATCTTTCAAAAAAAATATAGCAAACTAAACATCATTATAGGTTAATTTTAGTTGGATTCTCTAGTGGGGTGTAATAATAATATTTTTTGTCAAAAAAATTGCCAACCCTTTGTTTTATTTATGATAGGGTAAGTGCACCAAGTTGTTGTGCCAAAAACATGAGACACAAAATGAATTTTCTAAATTTTAAAAGCATGCACACGCTATAGCGTGCACACACTTTTTAAATTCTCAAGTTTTATATATGGGTTGCAAACCCATGATCCATTTCATTTGTTTTTGTTGCTGCATTATTTCTCCTCAACAACATGCATGTGAGTTGTAAAACTTGAAGAATTTTCTCACCCGCCTCCTCAAAAAGCCTCCTCATCATCGGAGATCAAGATCAGGATCACTTTGTATGCTTTCTACTCTTGTTTTTGCATTGTTTTATACATATTTGCATTGTTTTGTAAGTTTTTCAATGTTTTGTAGGTTTGTTAGTTTTTCTTTAAATTTGTATATTTATTTAGAATGCAATTGGTTTCTTATCAAGAAATGTGAATAATCAACTACCAAATCTCCAGCCTAATCAACAAAATGAAAATGAAAACCCTCCACAAGATGAAAGTCAAAACCCTCCACAAGAAGAGCAAGAAATTCCACAACTTCTACCAATTGAAAGATCTCATCTTGGCACCCAAGACAACATAATGAATGAAATAGAAAGAGGGAAAATGAATTAGAAGAAATTATTGGTAAGTTGAAAGCTTGTGGAAAAACCAATCCTATGAGAGCACAATTGGTTTCCTCCCTTGAGTCCATTATGACCCATGTAGTTTCTATTATTGGTCAGTTGGATATTTGGTATGCTAAGAGGGAAGAACAAAGAAGATATTATGCAAACAAATTATCCTATAAAGATCTAAGAAAAAAGGAAATAGCAAATGGTAGCATTTATTTTATGCATTGTTTAAAAATCCTGGAGAACAAGACACTATTAAGCATACAACTAAAAGGTTCCCCATCCATTGGTGCATACATGATGATATTAGAAATAACTTTTGGGATAGATGGTGGATGGTTTTTGATGCTCCTCTCTATACTAATCATGAGGTTCCAATGTATTTCTTAAAAAAATTATATCGTGAATTTGTCCTTGGGGAGATCCCCAATTATTTTGATATGTTAGGGTAGAGGTGGGGGGTCATCATTTGAGAGGCCGAGAGCATGTTGTGACCCTAATGTAGTTAGGGCACCTATTGTCAAGCCATAGGATGAGCATGTGATTATTTATTTCAGTTCTGAAGGAACATGTAGAGACTAGTACTCTAGGGACTATCAATGCTTTGACGTAGAACCTCATTCATTGCACCAGTCCATTAGTTGAGGATAAGCCTTCTTTGCATCATGGTCACATGTGCATATCATGTGGATCCTTATGCACATTTGGTAGTCATGTTAGAGACGGTATGGATGATGGGTTAGTCACTGATGAGTTCTTGAGTGACACATTTGGCATTGACACACAAGTAAATTACAATTATAATAAACTAATTTGAACACATTTTGTATGTATAGTGAATGACTAATTAATTAGCATATCTTGACATTGTTCAAAATTCAAGGTAAGAGTGTTGATGGCCCTAGTATAGATTCCTCAACCCCACTTTATGTCCCATCAATGAGTCGAGAGGTATGTATCAATTTAATCATTTAAATTAATACATATATTTATTAAGTAATCATATGAAGGATTGACAAAAAATAAATTATCCATGTGCATCAGTTCTCTACTAGACCATTGACATTCACAAGTGACTCTAAGCCTAGGCATGATACAAGCTTCGTAGAGGTACATTTGTTTCATGTTAATTAAATTCATTTGATTATATTTGTTTCATGTTTTATGTTACATGTAAATTGCATTATATGACGTGTAGTTGTTGATGTTTGAGACTCCTCCTTATCTTCACTAGTCCATCAATCATGGAGTTGCTGCCACGATGGCTAGTTCAGAGCCATTGATCAAGGTATGAAAGAATTTTATTATTTTTAGTTGTTGTTTATAATAGTTAGTATTGAAATTTCATATGTTATTTATAATTGATTATATTGATTGAATTGTTATAGGGCCTTATTACACCCAATCGTCTGTGAGCTTTGAGGTGGACGTACAAAGTGACTATTTGATGGTGGTAAGAAAATAATTAATTTTGTGTGTACATATATTTGATTTCAATGTATAATAATTATTGATTCATATCTACTTTGTTTGCTCCAGTTAGAGAAAAGCCTACACAAGAGGACAAACAAGTGTGTGAGGAAGACCCCATCATCCCCATCATCTCCCTCCACACAATGATCGAAGACCTCTAGGGATTTGTTTCATTCCCCTCATGGGAAGGGGAAGATATAGGGATAGACACACATGTATAGGCATTAGTGGACATATATCTTGAATTTTATGTTAGTAGACATATTCAACATACATTTGATGTATATATGACATTTTATATTTGATGTATGACATATATTTGATGCATGACATTATTAGAGTTATGGCATTATTTCTTAATATATTATATGTTTTTTCATGTATGAAATTATTGGTTATCATAATATATTATATGTTTGTTCATGTATGACATTATTGGTTATCATAACATATTATATGTTTGTTCATGTATGACATTATTGTTTATCATAATATATTATATGTCCGTTCATGTATGACATTACTGGTTATCATAATATATTATAAATTTGTTCATGTATGACATTATTGGTTATCATCATATATATCTTGTTTTTCTTGTTTACATTTTAAGTACATTTCATATATTTCATTTTAATGTATTTTTCATCCAGAATGATGCAAAGTGCTCACACCAAAAGCTAGTGGATTCCCAACAAGAGCACTTTTAAGGAAAACTACCTTTCCCACCTTCCTAACTATCTTCAAAGACTCTTTCCAAATTGGTTACAACACTAAAGAAAATTCTACCCAACTTCAAAAAACTACTTGATCACTTTCCCTATTCAAGACTTGGGAAGTAATAAGAGAAAAAAGAGCAAATTTGAGAAATTGAACATAATCAACTTCTTGCTTCAAACTAACACCTTAGACACTTCAAGGAACACCTAATAAATATCTCACAAACTTCAATCTATAATCTATTCCATACTTCCAAGAGATTCTTCAACATCTTATGAGTGAAAACGATCTTCCAACATCCTATGACTGTATTTTCTTTGCAACAACATGTAATTTGTTGATTTTCAGCCAACTCTTCACAAAGGGAAGTGGTTATGTTTCAAACCCATGAAATGGCTATTAAGCCAAGAAGATCCTTAACATCTTCCACTAACTCCATTTAGTGATAACATGCATCTAAAATGGTGTTTCATTCTGAAAAAGTACTGGTTTTCTATTCTAAGTAGGAATTAATGATATTTGACAATAACTCAATGATCCTATATACAAGTTTAACATCAACAGTGATTCCTTGCCATATAAAAGGAACTTAATAATCACCAACACCTTATGCATCCTCTAACTTCATAGAGGGTATTTTTATCATTTCACATCCATTCTAACTAATTACCTATTAGTTTGATTGGTTACAAGGCTAATTTCAACCTTTTCCAAAAAATTACTAAAATTGCCAAAAAATTGTTAGTAACTTTTATTGCAAAATGTGAATTTTGCACTAACTCTTCCTAGAACTTAAACAAGTGGTTTTGGTAACACATAGGACCTATATAAGGTGTAATTACTCTCAAAACACTTATTGAGTCAACTTATTAACAAAAAAAACAAAAAAGAAAATATCTTTCTGACTAAGGCAACTTGGGTTTATAGGTGACCTCAAATTCGGCATGCCCGAGAACATTTGAGCACTCCATAGGACAAGAGGAGCTTGGAGCTAGGGTTTACTTAGCTACCTAGAGCTAAAAAAAAAAAGACAATTCAATCCCATGATGAATGGTGAGAGAGATTTGGTAGTTGGCAACTTTGTACTAGCCAACACTATAAGTTTTAGCATGACCTGAGATGGGGCCACAAAATTAGAAAGGAATATAATATCCAAAAAGTGAGAGAGGTTATTGTAGTTCTTGGAAACATGGTCCTGTAGCACCTAGAATCTCATCCACACCTCACACAAGCTCCAAGAAATGCCCCATCAAAGATCGTTTCCCTATGGCATTTAGTGCCTCTTAGGGTTGATTCAATTCAGTATGCCCAAGAATGTTTGAGCACTCAATGATATGGGAGGAGCTTGGAGATAGGGTTTACTCACCCAATCAGTGCTAACAAAATAGATAGTTTGATCTCCCATGACAAATGGTGAGAGAGATTTGATAGTTGGAAACTTTGTACTAGCCAACACTACAAGTTTTAGCATCACCTGAGATGAGACTAAAAAATCAACATAGAATCTTATCTCCAAAAAGTGAGATAGGTTATTTTAGGCCTTGACAACATGGTCCTGTAGCACCTAGAACTACATCTATACCTTGCATGAGCTTTGAGATATGCTTTGTTAAAGATCGCTTCCCTATGGCATTTAGTAACTCTTAGGGTCGATTCAATTCAATGTGCTCGAGAATTTTTTAGTGCTCAATGGGATGGGAGGGTCTTGGGGATAGGGTTTATCTAGCCAACCAAAGCTAATAGAATATATAGTTTGATCCCACAAAAAATGGTGAGAGAGATTCAATAGTTGGCAACTTTGTACTGGCCAACAGTACAAGCTTCAGTATCACTCGAGATGAGGCCACAAAATTAAGACAAAATCCAATCTCCAAAAAGAGAGAGATGTTATTTTAGGTCTCAAAAACATGGTCCTATAGCACCTAGAATTGCATCCATACCTCACATGAGCTCCAAGATATGCCCCATCAAAGATCGCTGCCCTATGGAATTTAGTGATTCTTAGGGTCAATTCGATTTGGCATGCTCGAGAATCTTTGAGCACTCAACAAGATGGGAGGAGCTTGGGGGTAGGGTTCACCTGACTACCTACAGCTAATGAAATATATAGTTTGATCCTATGATGAATGGTGAGGGAGATTTGACAATTGGCAACTTTGTACTAGCCAACATTACAAGTTTTAGCATCACTCGAGATGGGGTCGCAAAATAAAAATGGAATGTAATCTCCAAAAAGAGAGAGGTTATTATAGGTCTTGGTAGCATGGTCCTATAGCACCTAGAATCATATCCATACCTCGCACAAGCTCCAAGATATGCCCCGTCAAAGATCATTGCTCTATGGCATTTAGTGACTCTTAGGGTAAATTTAGTTTGGCATGCCCAAGAATGTCTGAGCACTCAACAGGATGGGAGGAGCTTGGGGCTAGGTCTTATCTAGCCACTTGGCACTAATAGAATAGACATTTTGATCCCACGATGAATGGTGAGAGAGATTCTGTAATTGGCAACTTTGTACTGGCCAACACTACAAGTTTCAGCATCACCCTAGGTGGGGCTGCAAAATCAAAATGGAATCTAATCTCCAAAAAGTGAGACAGGTTATTGTAGTTATTAGAAAAATAGTCTTGTATCACCCAAAATTGCATTGATACCTCACACAAGCTTCGAGATATGCCTCGTCAAAGATCACTGCCTTATGGCATTTAGTGTCTCTTAGGGTTGATTTAGTTCAGTGTACCTGAGAACATTCAAGTGCTCAACAAGATGGGACAAGCTTGGGGCTAGAGTTTACCTAGCCACACAGAGCTAATGGAACAAATATTTTGATTCCACAATGAACAATGAGAGAGATATGAGCAAGATATGTATGCCTAGGCCACTTTGTGCAAGATACGAGCAAAAGTTACTAATTAGGCAAAATTGGGTCATTTTGAGTTTTTTGTCAGGATAGCCTAGTATTAGGCTTTTTTAGTTGTTTTTTAATAGTTTGGAACCTTTTTCAAGGCTTAGAAGTGAAATCTAGTGAACTTTGCAAAAGTTGCACTTTTTGTGCAAAATTGCAATAGTTGTAGAAGTTGCTTGAAAATGAAAATCTAACTAGAAACCTTCTAACCTTCAAAAATATGTTTCCCATGCTCATATACCCAAGCATGGATAGTTAAAACTTTCCAAACTTCCATTTGCAACTTTTTGAGCAACATTGCAACTTTTGAGCAATTTTTGCTCTTTACATAGTTAGGTCAAATGGGTCCATCTAGGACTATTCTAGGACCCTATTTAAGATTCCTAGGACCTATTAGGTAACCAAATACCTTAGTTACCCATGAATATTCAAAGGAAATGAATAAGAAATTGGCTACCAGCTATAGATATTTCAAAGATATTAAAAATAATATATATTATTTTTTCAAGACAAATGAGGTACCAATTCTGAAAACAAGATTGAAATGATTCCCATCAATGGCATGGCCAAGAAATAGTTTTTCAATACAATGACTAATGGTTGGCTTGAATTCCCATGCCTTCTCATTCCTACAAAGGAAATCTTAATATATATAGAGGAATATATACAAAGGAATTGTAGCTACATCTATTAAATATACATAGGAAGATATAGAAAACCTTCTTAATAGAGAGATTAATCTAAGATAAAAGGACATTTCAAAAGAAAATTCTTATCTTGGTGCCATCCAGGGTATGCCAATTGCTTAGGATGAAGAAACAAAACCTACAGCTACTAGGAAAGAGTGCACATGTACACAGACACAAAATTTTTAGATAGAGAAGTAACAAGTGCTATAGAATTATCCAAGAAGAAAAGTGAAGCAAAGCCTCAAATTGGCTCATTAGTAGGCAAAGAATCTAGTCATGCACTTCATTTCAATACCAGAGATGTTTCAATTAGAAATACGTATTCATCAATGACCTTGCATTGACAAGATGGACATTTTTGAAGAAAATTGTTATCTTGGTGCCATCCAGGGTATGCCAATTACTTAGGATGAAGAGACAAAACATACAACTATTGGGAAAGAGTGCACGTGTACATAGACACAAAAATTTTAGATAGAGAAGTAACAAGTGCTATAGAATTATCCATGGAGCAATATGAAGTGAAGCCTCAAATTGGCTCATTAGTAGGCAAAGAATTTGGTCACACACTTCATTCTAGCACCATAGATATTTCAATTAGAAATGCCTATTCATCAATGGCCTTGCATTTATAGAACTTAGGAAGCTAGGATACTCAATCTCGGCATGATCCCTCAAAGTTCTCATTGAAATATATTAATGATCTTAATAGAACAACAAAAAGCTCATTGCCACCTTTAAATGGAGACTTGAGTTTAAATGGAGATTTCTAGTTCCCAAACATGTCCTGGTCAAGTAGATGACCAAGATGTTGCTTGAGTAAAGGGGATACTAGTTTATTAAGGTATCTTTATGATCCCACTTGCATTCAATTACTATTTTTTGAGTAGCTAGCCAACTACTTCGATGTGAGATTTTTGTAATATATAATGTCCTCATATAAGTACATGTCATTTTTTGTAAATATTTTCTATTGTAAAGGATTAGTGAGTAATATTTGTAATGTCCATTTTTGGGACTAAAGAATTGCAAAGCTCCCATGTTTTTGTAATGGAGATTATGCACAATATCATTTTGTTAATTTTGATTTAGTCGATAATACTATGTACATATGTAAGAATAATTTGGTTCTTAATTGTCTGACTATTATGAATGACTTATTGCCTTTGGTTTGGAAAAATCTTTGTTGTATACAATACTAAATATTGGTACTCCTTTATATTTTTTATTGGTTAATGTTCATATATGCATATATATCCTTCAATGATGTTCCTTTTCTTTATTGGATGTACTTGCTTCAGATTCTCAGAATGATTGTTTATTACCTATTGGAGGGTTGTGTCTCTTCATTGTCTCGTCAAGAATAGTGTCTCTTCCATGCATCCCCTACTCTCTCTCTCCCTCTCTCTCTCTCTCTCTCCCTCTCTCTCCCTCTCTCCCTATTCAATCTAATGAACCAATTGGATCTGCTCTCCATTCTAATGTCTCAAGTATTGCCTCATGGTCTGACTCACAAACCTTCCAAAGAGTCTTATTATGTGGTTTTCCACCATATTTTATCAAGTGGATATTTGATGCAACAAAAAGGTTCAAATAATGAAGAATATCCCTCTTTGTTTGCCAATCCTTGAATAACCACAAGTTAGGCTTCTTCATATAATATCGTCTAAGCCATGTGTCAGTTATAACCACTGCACCAATATGGTACTCTAAACATTCACCATCTATAACTAAGTGATCCAATTTTTTTTTGGCCTGGACATAATGACACAAATAATAATTTGTCCCTTCTTCATTGTCTTTAGGTGCAATAACAACAAAAACATGGCCAGTAGTGATAAATGTACAAAATGCGGTCATTAATTCAGAAAACACATAGGTAAAAGTTATAAAGTTACATACTAAAATTAAAAAGATATATATTACCAGGTTGCACTATATCAGAACAGTGGTCAAAGTAAATGGATGAATCCATCTCTACCATTTCCAATGCTCATGGGGGATGATAGGTGTCAATTGTGTCCAAAACCTATATATCCCATTTGTCCACCCATTGAGTCAACTCACACTCATCCCAATTTTCCTCTGCACATGATAGACAATAGTGTTGTCATTTTTCATGTGTGTATACTCCATGAACCTAGATCAGAGCTTCTAAAAGAGTGCAACTCACTTGATCTTGTTAGTGTGCAACAATCCTCATATTGTGCAATGTTAGTATTATCTATCAACCAAAAAAATTTACAAACTATAGACTCACCTTCCTTACCTAGACCCATTGTAGCATTACACCATTGGACACTGGATTTTGAATCTATCAATATTGTTCCATCTTTGTACTTTAGTTATTCATGAGCTAAGGCTCTTTTGATGCATGTGCCTACACCATTGTGCTCTCCCTTTCCATGACGAGCCGCTGTGAAATTCCACATATATTGAACTCTAGAAAATCTATGCATCCTGCTTAACCAATAGAACATCCATAGAATGTGATCGATCATTGCTGATGTAAAAATGGTACTCCCTCAAATTCTTCTTGTCATCCTCTATACTTGTAGGTGAACCCATGAATGTTATGTGAACAAATATGGAAACCTATTGAGAAGTATAATACTTTTCTTGCACCTCATTTTGTGGTTGTAGTGTGTAGTTCTCTACAAAGTCTACAACCAAAACAATGGTATCCAGTGGAAATGTATCCTTGCACAACTTGAATTGCAAATCCAACCATTGAGCTCTATGTGTATGCTTTGCATACTCGTAAATAATCTTTTCACAAATTTTTTTCATGAACTCATACACTAGAATCTTTTCAATGACTAAATCACATATTTTACCCTATTTCCCATCTTTTAGAGCATATAGCATTGTCTTATATTTTCCATAATCTACTATTTCATTTCTAATTACATGTGTACTATCCATATGTTCACAAGTTGATAAAATTTGCAAAGAACCAGAAAATAAGCATGTACCATCCAAGCATGATGTCTTGTAAAATTGTTAGTCATCCCCTATTTCACATAAAATGTTGGATATGAATTCCCTTGAAGATCTAGGTGGCTAATTCATGTCACAATCTTGCAAAACAAACTTAGAATGTAAAAACACATATATGTGCCTAAAAAGATGAAAATGGTGTGAAAATTCAATTCGTATCTAACAAAAACAAGTTGTGCATGTGTGATTTATTTTCACATAAAAAGGTTTACTTATCTCAAAAAATCTTTAACTTGTTTGAATCTAAGAATACATACCAATAAATTTTGCAAAAAATTGTGTCTAAGTTAAGTCCAAAAAATGTTTCACATGTGGGTCACAATTTTGGCTACCAATCCCCCTTCTTACAACATCTCTTTGATTAGGGGAAACACGTGTGTTATTTGTCCAAAAATCTTCAATCAATGATTTCAAAGCTTCACTAATTTCTTTATCCTTTCGTGGTAGTCTATTGCTAAATGTCCATAACTCATTTTTTGTTGGATCTTTTAATCTCTCATGCCTTAGCATGGCTCTCCTTAGAGTACCTCTACTGATTTTCAATTTTTTTCTTGTCTTTCTCATGAAATGAGCTTTCTTCATTTGGATACTTACTATTGTCTATGTAAGTACTTATCTTGTGATTTTACTATCTTTGGTGTATGATTTAGAATCCACTTTGTCATAAACACTCAGTAGATTATTTACAATGCTTTTTTCATTTGAATTGTCCATCTTTCTTAGCCCAAGAATCTTCATGATAGGCCTAAATTTCAAATTTCTCATCATTTCAAAAAATAATTTACATTGACCTATAATATTTAATTCTTCAAAGAATAATCTCCACATATGATTAACTTTTCTTTGACAAGTACGCTTATTAATCTTGTCAAGCATTGATTTCAAAATGTTAGTATCAATATCAATCAAATATTTTGGTCTTCTAAAATGAATTCTAGAAGGTGTTATAATCTCTTCCATTCCCTCAACATTTTAACATCAACATAAGGTTGAGTGTTTTGTGTACCTTGAACCGAAGATGATGTGCCTTGGTAATAAGATGCAAAAGATGAAATACCACCTACTTGATATGTTGATGTTGTGCCTTTAACATGACATGATGGAGTGTGTACATTGTCAGATGTAAAAAAATTAGTGTCTCTTGAACATGAGATGATGATATTACTCTAACATTGGAAGATGATGTAGCTTCACAATTCAATTATCTTCTTGAGCGTAACAGTCTCATTCGTTCTCTTTGTCTTTCCAATTCTTCCTCTTTGTTTTTTTGTATCGATGGTTCTTGTTGCTCTTGGAAAGACAATTCTTCATTATTGCTTTGCAATTTTATTTGTTCATGTAGCAATTTCATTTTATCTATTTTAATTTCCAAATCTCTCTCCCTTTCTTCCATTGTTTGAATTTTTGGTTTCTTCCTTCACATGATGATGATTTCTATAAATCAAATTATTCAAACATCTAAATTACTTACAATTTGTAAATTATAATTTGTAAATTACAAATCATTCAAATACATATACAAATTTCAATTAATTCACTATATATTAAATGACTTGTCAAATTATAATCAAATTTGTCTCTATATAGTAATAAAGAAAATTTAAAAAGGACTACACTAACATTTTCTATAGAAAGAATATTAAAAAATCCTTCAAATAGTGTATCCAATGATTGAATTTGGTGTTTGCTAGCTTCAAATAGATTGAAAGAATGTTCAAAAAGCCTTCAAATAGTGTATCCAATGATTGAATATGGTGTTTGTTAACTTCCAACAGCATGAAACCATGTTCTTTGTCAGAACAATAGAACACACAATAGACAAAAAATAGAATATGGATCAATAAGGACCAAAAATTTTGTTATGACTATTTTTTGGTGTTTTCATATAGTGTGTATGCACTATAGCATGTACGCCCTCTAAAGCGTGTGTGCAGTATAGTGTGTAGGCACTATGTGAAAATCTATCTCAAACTATCCCACCTCTCCCATCCCCTACTCTCTCTCTCTCTCACACACACTCCCATCCCATTCTCTCTCTCTCCCTCTCTCCCTACTCTCTCTCTCACTCTCTCTCTTCTCTCCCATCCCCTACTCTCTCTCTCTCTCACATACACTCCCATACCCAATCTATCTCTCTCCCCCTTTCTCTCTCCCTCTTCCACTGCCTACTCTCTCTCACTCACTCTCTTCCATTCCCTGCTCTCTCTCACTCTCTCTAATCGCCTACTCCCTCTCTCATCCCCAACTCTCTATCCTATCCCCTAATCTCTCTCACACTCTCTCTCCTACCCCTAATCTCTCTCTCATCCTCTCTCTCCCATCCCCTACTCTCCCTCACTCTCTCTCTCCCCCCCATCCCCACCCCCTACTCTCTCTCTCACTCTCTCTCACACACAAAATCTCATTCCTCTCTCTGTCTCTCTCTTTCTCTCTCTCCCACCCCCTACTCTCTCTCTCCTCTCCCATCCCCTACTCTCTCTCTCTCTCTCTCTCTCTCTCCCACTACCTACTCTCTCTCTCACTATCTCTCTCCCATCCCCTACTCTCTCTCCCTCTCCTTCTCCCACTCCCTCTGCCACCACCTAATCTCTCTCACACTCTCTCTCCCATACCCTACTCTCTCTCTTTCTCCCACCCACTACTCTCTCTCTTTCTCCCACCCCTACTCTCTCTCCCATCCTGCACTCTCTCTCACACACACACTCTCTCTCTCTCTCTCCCATCCCCTACTCTCTCTCCCATCCTGCACTCTCTCTCACTCACTCTCTCTCTCTCTCTCTCTCTCTCTCTCTCTCCCCCATCCCCTACTCTCCCTATCTCTATATCTATCTCTCTCTCTCTCTCTCCCACCCCCTACTCTCTCTCTCACTCTCTCTCTCCCATCCCCTACTCTCTCACTCACACACACTCCCATCCCTCTCTTCGTCCCTCCCACCCCCTACTCTCTCTCTCTCTCACTCACAATCTCACTCTCCCATGTACTACTCTCTCTCTTTCTCACATCCCCTACTCTCTCTCCTCTCCCATTCCATACTCTCTCTCTCTCACACTCCCATCCCCCCTCTCTCTTGCTCTCACTCTCCCACTCCCTCTTCCACCACCTACTCTCTCTGATACCCTACTCTCTCTTTCTCCCACCCCTACTCTCTCTCCTATCCCCTACTCTCTCTCCCATCCCTCACTCTCTCTCTATCTCTCTTTCTCTCCCACCCCCTACTCTCTCACTCTCTCTCTCCTATCCCCTACTCTCACTCTCTCTCCCATCCCCCACTCTCTCTCTATTTCTCTTTCTCTCCCACCCCCTACTCTCTCACTCTCTCTCTCCTATCCCCTACTCTCTCTCACACACACTCCCATCTCTCTCTCTCCCTCCCTCCCTCCCACCCCCTACTCACTCTCTCTCTCTCTCTCACACACACACACATCCCCTACTCTCTCTCTCTCCTCTCCCATCCCCTACTCTCTCTCCCACACACACTTCCATCCCTCTCTCTCTTGCTCTCCCTCTCCCACTCCCTCTCCCACCGCCTACTCACTCTCTCACTCTCTCTCTCCCATCCCCCACTTTCTTTCTCTCTCTTTCTCCTACCCCTACTCTCTCTCTCACTCTCTCTCCTATCCCCTACTCTCTCTCTCTCCCTTCCCCTACTCTCTCTCTCCCACCCTCTAATCTCTCTCTCCCACTCTCTCTCCCATCCCCTATTCTCACACACATACTCCCATTCCTCTCCCTCCCTCCCACCCCCTACTCTCTCTCTCTCACTCTCTCTCCCATCCCCTACTCTCTCTCTCTCACACATCCCCTACTCTCTCTCTCTCTCCCTACTCTCTCTCACTCTCTTTCTCTCTCTCCCTACTCTCTCTCACTCTCTCTCTGCTCTCCCATCCCCTACTCTCTTATCTCTCTCTCACTCTCCCTCTCCTACTCTGTCTCCCACTACCCACTCTCTCTCACTCTCTCGCCCATCCCCTACTCTCTCTCACCCTCTCTCTCTCCCATCCCCTACTCTCTCTCTATATCTCTCTCTACCACCCACTACTCCCTTTCTCTCTCACGCTCTCTCCCATCCCTTACTCTCTCTCATATAGATACCCCCCCTCTCTCTTACCCTCCCTCCCACCCCCTACACTCTCTCTCACTTACACACTTTCTCTATCCCATCCCCTACTCTCTCACACACACATACCCTACTCTTTCTCTCTCCCTACTCTCTCCTCTCCCATCCTCTAGTCTCTCTCTCACACTCCCATCCCCCCTCTCTCTTACACTCTCCCTCTCCTACTTGCTCTACCACTACCTACTCTCCCTCTCTCTTACTCTCTCTCCCATCCCCTACTCTCTATCTCTTACACTCTCTCTCCCATCCCCTACTCTCTCACACACATACTCCCATCCAATGTGTACTAATTGGACTATAGATTTTAGCTTGTTCATTAAATTTTGCAACAACTTAGTTTTTTAGAAACTAGACTCCATTCTATACACTTTGAAAAAAAGAAGTTTTGATTTTAGATTAGTTTTCAATCATTTTTAGGGGGAGCACACAAATATTTCACATTTTTGGGATGTGTCCAATTAAAAAATTAGTAAAAAAAAACACACATTATAAAATTACCTGAAAAATCTAGGATAAACTACAGTGTTAGGTAACTTTTGACTAGAGTGATTAAAGAATTTCAAAAAAAAGTTAAAATTTTAGGGGGGGCACACTTTGCATTGTGTTATTTCTTTTCTGAATAAATAGTACCACTTTCTGTGGCCCCTTTTTTTGAGGGCCTAAAACTAAACCATTTTGAAAAAATTTAGTAGTTTAGAAACTAGATTCAAAGGACTACTACTTTTGTTTTTGTCATTTCTTAAAATTTTGAGTGTAACTATCTTCAAATTCTTGTCGAAGTTCAAAAATTGTTGATTTCAGAAAAAATGTGGCCACTTATACCCCCTTTTGGCACCACAACTTGGTGCACTTACCCGATATACACTTCATTATTTTCTTTTATTATTTTTAAAAATTAGTATATGATGTTAACAAGTTATCTTAACATTCTTTAAAAAATCATTAATTAATTTTATTTATATTTTAATGAAGTTTAGATTTTAGCCTTTTAAATTGATTTAGTTTTTAGTTTTTATAAGTTTTTAGTTTATGTATTAATGTTGATAGACATTCTACAATGGAAAGAAGGGTAGTGCGAGATGGTGTGAGTGTGTCCATGTTATCATTTATCTTAAGGTTAAAATTGACAACCATCTACTTGTCAAAATCTTAATATTTATTATAAAAGAGTATGGTTTTTAAAATAATTTAAGAAATGCTACATAAAAATATTTTCTATAAAATTTAGAGATATAATTAATCATTTTTTAAGAAATAAAAACAAGAAACTAAGTGAGAGCAAAAAATAAATAAAGATAGAAGGAATGGTAAATTGAATTTTAATCATTTTATAATTGATATCTATCACTATTTCTTTAGATAGATTTATTTAAGATATCTATACTAGTTAGATATTATTTATAATGATTTTAGTATGTTATTTTCCTATTAGTTTTTCATAATAGATTTTTAATCTGAAAAATAAATAAATTAGATGATCATTTTATTCATATATGATAAATTAAATATAAGTAGAGTATATTTTTAGTCTATTTAAACATTTTTAATTCATTTTTAACTTAAAAGATAATTTTTTAAATAAATTAAATATAAGTAGATAATATTTTCTTAGTATGTTTAAATTATTTTTGTACTCTTATTTTACTTAAATGAAAAATTAATTATAATTTAATTTATTCACATTTAAGTAAATTGTAATTTTTAGTCTAATTAAATTATTTTTGAAGATTTAAATTTAAATTTAAATTATAATTTAATTTATTCATATAAAATTATATTTAAAAATATTATTATTAAACATGTATTAAGGACAAAAGTATACAACTACTAGTTATCAATTAATTTTATAATTTTATACATAAATAATATTATTTGTTATCACACTTTTCATAATAAAGGAATGAAAATAATAGAAAGTGATTTTTTTACAATGAAATAAATAATGTAAGTATTTCAAATAATATTATTATATTTAAACTTTTACTTTATTTTAGCTATATTTAATTAGTTTATTTTTAAATTAAAAAATCTATCTGAATAATTATATCTATTGTAAGAATTATATTATTTATATTCAATGGAGTTAATTTATAGTTTTTTAAAATTATTTTTTTGGTATTTTGGTGGGAGTAGTCTAGGGTTATGTAGATAGTGGATAAACCCTCTTAGATATTCCCTACTTACACAAGTTAAACCTAACTAATGAGATACAACTTTTCCTTAGACTCTCCTAGCTATTTAGGCTTGCACATGACTAACTTGTAACTTCATATTAGGCCTCCTTAATGATTTATCTAATCTTGCAAGGGTTGGAGGCTCTTCCTAGGATGTCTTAGAGTTCTTTACATCCATTTACCACAATCCATCCATTAGATTTCTATACGATCCCTTCAACCCAAAGAAAAAATCCTATTAGGCCTAATAGCCATTTATTAGCCCTCCTAATGGACAAAATTTAGAATTGTGCAAATCTTTCCTCAAGAGGGTCCCAAGAAAACTTCAGATGGAGATACCCTTTTCAAAGGCCCTCAATATTCTTGAGGTCTTGAGTTCCCAAAGTCTAACATATGCCCTAACCTACTTTTTGAGGGTCTGTTAGGGTTTATCAACAAATTAGACCAGTTAGTAACAAATCTACTCTTTCTCTTTCTTTAAGGATCTTTCACACATCCCCTTGCTCCCATGGAGTCTTCATTTAGTTCTCTAACCTTCCATAACAACCATTTTATACAAAATGACTTACCCTTGCAAAAAAATTGGTTTCCTTGGCTCAATTTCTAGCTGAGTACAGCTTTGTCTTGCCTATGTCTTCCAAGGAAATGGCCTGGCCATTTACTCTTTGCTCCATTCTTATTAGTATGCAATGTACAAGGTGTCTTTGACCATTTCTCAAGGTTTCATTGAGTTTCAACCATGGGGAATGTTGGTAGACAACATTTTTTCAAGTCTACCCTAGTACTAGCCATCAAACAAGTAGTTTCCGAAAAGATTTATTGTGAACACAAAAAGATTGCTAAGAACTTCTAGCCAAAACAAGAAACAATTATTTATGATGCCGGAACTTTTAATGGCTTTTTGATGCATGATCTTTTAGTAGTTTTTAAAAAACTTTTAATACTTTCTTAGTTTTTAGAAAGTTGATTTTTATTAATAACCTCGAAATATTACTTCTAATTTTGAATGTTAGTTGGCAGTTCATCTTATCTTAGTTTTAGGAAGCTTTAAAAAAATAGCTTTTTTTGAGTTGTTTTTAAAATTTACCAAAAATGTTAAAAAATAGTTTTATGTAAAAACTACCAAAAATGGTAATTTCATATTTGTATTTAAATTTCTATTTATTCTCATTGTAGGAGAAGAGAATTGGGAAGATGAATAAAGAATACTTTGTAGTTCTAATATTTTTTTTTTGTTCTTTCTCTCTTATGTTTCTGTTAATTATTTGAGGAATTTTGGCTGCACCATCTTGTATCAAAGCTTAGAAGATCTGAGAAAATAATATTTTTATATTTGTGTGCTTATGAGTTTATTTTTACACAGGTTGAGAAGAGGACCTAGTTTCCAAAAATCAAGGTATAAAAGAGAAAAGATCTAGTTGTGGAAAATGATGGACTCATTTGAAGAGTTGGATTTATTGATGAAGTATTTGCAGGAGAGGAAAGAAGAAAATAAAATAAAAGACAAAGAGAGGAAGATGAAGAGGAAGGAGGAAGAAATGAGGCAATTAGAGTCGGAAGAAATGAGGCAATTAGAGTCGAAAGAAATGTCAAGAGAATTACAACAAAGTTTTCAGCAATTAAGAAAGCTAATGGAATTAGAAATGCAAAAATGGTACCTACTAGTCAAGAAATAGATTACATGGCCTATTCAAAAGAAGAAAAGGAAAGAAGAGACACAAAAAATAAAGGAAGATCCAAAAAATGAAATGGTGAGTATACCAATTAATTTTTTGACATCAAGAATTGAAGAAGCCAAGATAAACATAGTTGCAGAAGAGTCTTTTTGTCATTTTCAGCCTTATGTTCAGAATGAGAAAAAAAAAAATGGTTGGTTATAATGAGATTTCTAATGAAGATGTTTCAGATTTTTTTAATGAGGTATATGAATGTTCCCAAAGGTATTATGTTAAATGTAGAAATGGTGGATATGTTGATATATTTTATATTGAAGACATAAATGATTATGGTACAAAGGTTTACGCAGAAAAAATGTCCAATTTTCAATTTTAAAGGATGAGAAGATATTGAGTAGAATATGGATTAAAAAAATTAATAGGAAGAGGGATCTAGTGACATATGCAAAGATGAATGATAAAATGTCAAAAAATTGGAAGATTGAGAAGAAGGAATAAAATTGCATTCCTCTAAGTTAATAAAATCAATGCTTGATACAATGGAAGAAAAAGTTTAAGAAAGAAACTATACACATTCAAAAACAACTTGCGGGAGCTATGTTCTTTCAACTAGAGGAGAATGATGTAAGAGCTTTTAGTGGCTTTCTGATGCATGATCTTTTCATAGTTTTAAAAAAGATTTTAATATTTTTCTTAGTTTTTAGAAAGTTGATTTTTATTTATAACCTCTACATATTACTTCCAATTTTGAATGTTAGTTGGTAGTTCATCTTATCTCAATTTTAGGAAGCTTCAAAAAAAAAATCAACATTTTTTGAGTTGTTTTAAAAAAATTACCAAAAATGGTAAAAAATAGTTTTATGAAAAAACTACCAATAATGGTAATTTCAGATTTGTATTTAAATTTGTATTTCCTCTCATTGCAAGAGAAGAGAATTGGAAAGATGAATAAAGAATAATTTGGAGTTCTAATATTTATTTTTGTGTTTTCTCTCTCTTATGTTTGTGTTAATTATTTGAGGAACTGTGGCTGCACCAATTTATGATGCAGAAGCTAGATTCCAAGGCAAAAGAACTATTTCCATCTCATGTCAAACAAAATCTCAATCTTTCCTTCAATTTGTCATTGATTTCCTTGTCTGTTGTATGCTTCCATACAAATCAAAAACTTCCAACCATACAATAGTGACTGGGAGGGCTTTAAAAACTCATTTCCCAAATAATTGAACCAACTCTTTCTCATTGGTAACCACCTTGTGACTTCTAGCCACATTTTTGACTTTTACAAGAAAAATTGCAATTTTTGCAAAATTGACAATTTTTGCATTTTTGCACCTTAGATTTGTTAGGGCTATACATTATGAATCCAATCAATCATGGAAGGTATTTAGGCCATTTCCATGTCTAATTATCCTTCTATGCTTATTTAGCCCTCTAAATCAATTCTTTGCACTTTTGCCCCTAGTTGACAATAAATGCAACATTACATCTAGTTGCATATCATGCACTACATTGGTGCCTTAAATGTATATGGATGCTATATCAAGGACCTCTTTATTCCTCCTAGGTATTAACAAAACTCTTATTGCTTCCTAATGACCTATCCTAGGTGCTCCTACACCATACTCCCCCAATGAGCTAAAAGTCCTTCTAAGGAATCAAAGAAAGGTCAATGCCCTTCTTGAAGTCTTCTTCTACAACCCAAGTGGCTTCACTATCTAGCTTTCTCATCCACTTCACAAGATGTTTCATGTAGGTTTTGTTCCTAGTCACCTTGTTCACCTTAGAACTCAAAATCTTCTTAGCTTGCAACTTGCTTGTGCATAGATGGCTTTGGCAAGACAACTACAATATCTTGTAGGTTTGAATCCTCTATTGGAGTGGAATATGGAATAGGATCCTTTTAGGCTACCAAATATGCAACATTGAAGGTAGTGGAGATGCCCATATCTATTGGTGGATCAACTTGGTAATCATTGGCTCTATACTTGGCCAAAATATTGCATGGTCCCACCTTCCTCATCTACAATTTGTGTGATTTTCCTTTGGACAACCTATGCTTGTTAAGATGTACCATATAAAATAGTCCCCAATTGCAAATTGAACATCTCTCTTCCTTGCATCTTCCCATTGCTTCATCTTTGTTGTGTTCTGCTCCAAGGTGTGTTTTACCATATCATGAATCTCTTCCATGGAAAGAGTAAATTTTTCAGCCACTCCACTGACCTCTACACCTACTTTTATGTCCCTTAGTTCAAGAATGCCTCTAGGATGCACTCCATACACCACTTCAAAAGGGCTCTTCCCAGTAGATCTATTTATGGTATCATTGTAGGCATACTCTTCTAGTGCAATAATGTGGTCCCAACTCTAACCATACTCCTTGGTCAAGCACCTTAAAAGGTTTTCAAAGCTCATGTTAACTACTATCTACCCACTCATTTAGGGATGATAAGAATATCCAAATGATAGGTTAGTACCCAACTTGTACCACAGAGTCTTCCAAACATGACTCATAAACTTAGTGTCCCTATCAGACACAATGCTAATAGGAAGTCCATGTATCCTTACAACTTCCCTAAAGAACAAATTAGTAATGGAACATGCATCATGAGAGGTTTTATAGGATGGTAGGAATATCCAAATGATAGGTTAGTACCTAACTTGTACCATAGAGTCTTCCAAACATGACTCACAAACTTAGTGTCCCTATCAAACACAATGCTAATAGGAAGTCCATGTATCCTTACAACTTCCCTAAAGAACAAATTAGCAATGGAACATGCATCATGAGAGGTTTTATAGCATACAAAGTAAGCCATTTTTTTGAATCTATCGATAATGACATAAACACTATCAAAACCCTACTTGGTTTTAGGTAGCCCCACCATAAATTCAATGCTCAAACATTCCCAAGGTCTTTGAGGAATAAGAAATGGTTGGTATAGGCCTTCATTGGTGGCAACTCCCTTGGCTTTCTAACAAACCATGCAACATTCAACATACTTCTTCGCATCCCTGCTCAAGGTAGGCCAACAGTAGAACCGTTGGACCAAATCCACTATCTTATGAAATAAAAAATGCCCACTCAAAGCACCATTATGCTTCTCTTGGATCATGTTTTCCCTAATGGATCCCCTTGGGACACATAGTTGATTGCCTTTGGACAAGATGCCTTCCTACAAGGTAAAATTAGAAAACTCATGATGAAAATGGTTAGTATAATTAGTACACACTTAATAGGGCTTGGAAAATTCTAGATCATTAGGGTATAACTCCTTGAAGTTCTTAATCCCCACACTCCTAATCTGCATTTCTTGTATAGTCAATAACCTACAACTAAGTGCATCTGCAACTTTGTTGGCAATGCATTTTTATGCTTGATGGTAAAGGTATAGGCCTGAATATACTCCACCTGCTTCATGTTCTTGTGACTTAACTTGTCTTGAATTTAGAAAGCTCAAGGCCTGATTATCAAAATATAAAACAAACTCTTTAGGCAAGAGATAATGCCTCCATTTCCTCAAGGCTTGGACCAAGGCATACATCTCAAGGTCATAGGAAGAATACTTCCTCTTGGTTTCATTTAAATTTTCACTATGAAATGCAACTAGATTACCCTCTTGGCTAAGGACTACTCTAATGGAAAGGTTGCTAGAATCACATTCAATAGTAAACAACTTCTCAAAGCTAGGAAAAAACAAAATGGGTTGAGTGAAAATCTGTTGCTTTAACAGTTCAAAATTCTCAGTGGCTTCATTGGTCCACTTGAATTTTGCTCTAATCCCACCTTTAATGGTCTTCAAAAATGGTGCATAAATATGGCTAAACTTCTTAATGAACTTTCTATAAAATTGTGCTAGACCATGGAAGCTCCTTACCTCTAAGGTAGTTTTGGGTGTTGGCCAATTATGTATAGCCTCCACCTTGCTACGATCTATCTTGAGTTGTCCCTATGAGATGAAAAAACCCAAGTAGACCAATTCTTCCTTCATAAAATCATACTTTTCCAAGTTGATGGTGAGATTAGCATTAGACAACCTTTTCAAAACTAGACTCAAATGCTTTAAATGTTCTTCTTTTGTACTACTAAAAATCAAGATATCATCAAGCTAAATTACAACAAACTTACCCAAATAATCAACAAAAGCTTCATTCTGAGCCTCATGAATGTGGAGGGGGCATTTGAAAAACCAAAGGGCATCACTAGCCACTCATACAACTCTTCAGTAGTCTTAAATGTTGTCTTCCACTCATCTCCCTCTTTAATCCTTATTTGATGATATCCACTCTTTAAGCCAATTTTGGTGAAGTACTTTGCATTGCCCAAACATTCAAGCAAATCTTCAATTCTTGGAATTGGGAATGTGTACCTAATTTTTATCTTATTGATTATCCTTGAATCTATACACATTCTCCAAGTACCTTCCTTCTTTGGCACTAAAATAGTTAGCACTGCACATGGGCTCACACTCTTCCTTATCAATCCATGGTCCAACAATTCCTACACTTGTTTGGCTATCTCCTCATGTTGGCTAGGTTTCATCTTATATGTTTCCTTATTAGGAAAAGATTCTCTACAGATGAAATCTATTTGATGGCTGATAGCTCTCTTAGGTGGAAATGTAGGCTTCCCATCACTTACAATATCCTCAAATTGATTCAACGGGTCCTACACTTCCTTAGGTAACTGCGATCTGATTATATAGCTCGTATTTTAAGGTTTGAAAATAATGGCATATCCTATGCCTTCTCCTTGATTCATGATGTTTTGGAACTCTTTGTCACCTACCATTAGGACATTAGGTCCCACTAGTTGGTTTCTTTATCCTTCCAACAAAGATTGAATGGTATAAGACTCTTCTCCTTTCTTGAATTCATAAACATTCTTCCTGCCATCATATTGGGCTTCTCTATCATATTTCCATGGCCTCCCTAAAAGGAGATTGCATGCATCCATTGGAAATATATCACATAAAACTATGTCCTTATACATACCAATATTGAAGTCAACTCATGCTGTTCCTTTATCTCAACATGTTGACCCTTATTTAGCCATGTGACTCTATAAGGGTTATTATGAAGGAGTCTTTTAAGTTTTAACTTTTCTATTGCTTCCTCTAAAATTATGTTATCAATAGGCCCAAAGTAAATGATAAATTTACATACCTTATTATATGCCTTGCATTTTACCCTAAATAAGGTTGTTCTTTGACTTGGCTCCTCCTTCATGGGCTCCCTTATGAGTCTTCTTCTGAATATTAGGTTATCACCTTCTTCTAAATCAAGTGGGAGATCTATTGCATTCTTTCTTCCACCATCTTCTTGAGCATAAACCACATTTCTTTCCCCTAAGGTAGAAGCCTTTTCTGGACACCTATAATTGGGATGCCCTAGTTGATTACAATTTTAACATTTCATCATGGCAAAGAATGAAGGCCCTCTGCCTTGACTGCTAGTTCTGCCCCTAAAGCTACTAATACCTTTGCCTCTTTGGTTAAATCATCCTCTTGGACTACTTGATCCACTTTTTTCACTTGGTTTACTATCCCCTTGGGATCTAGTTGCTTGGCCTCTTCCACTTGTAAAGTTACCTCTCTAATTGCTTTGCTCTCTACCTTTGCCTTTGCTTCTATTGCTAAAGTCTTGGTTCTGCTTCAAATTTTCCTCCACTTTGAGTGCTAGTTGGTAACACTTTTGTAATATATTAGGACTCCATAACTAAAGTTCCTCTTGGATGTTCCACCTCAATCCATTAACATGCCTGGCTATCTTAAAGCTTTCATCCTCTTGCACTTTGGATCTTAGGAAAAGTTTATGAAACTCTTTAGTATAACTTGCCACATCATTATCCCTTTGCCTAAGATTCTTCCTTTTGGTATGCAACTGCACTTCAAAGTCTTTAGGAAGCTAGGTTTGTTGAATTTGGCTCACTGTGCTCTTCCAGTTTGCATATGGTTTCTTTCCCTCTTTCCCTCTTTCATCTTGAGTGAAATTCCACCATGTGAGAGCTACTCCTCTCATCCTTTTCTTTGCTACTTTCAACTTCTGGGCTTCAGTTACATTTTCACTTTCAAAATAGTTTTTCAAGCCTTTTGACCATTCCAAGACATGGTCATTATCTAGCTTCCCACTAAAATGTGGCACTCCTTCTAAGGCTTTTTTATTTAATGCCTTGATTTCTCTAACAAAATTTTTCTTTTCTATTACAAGATTGGGTGTGGGTACCTCCTTTCATTAGACACCTCTTGCTTCTTGCTCCTACATTCCTCCTATTGATTGAACTTATTGGTCACTTCTTCAATCTTGAGAGATTCCCTCTCAAGTTTTGTTTCCAAGGTTGTTATATTAACCTTCAACTCTAGGTTTTCATCATCCTACTCTTGAACCTTCTTAGCCAACTCTGCATTTGTCACCATGGTAGATCTTATGGAGGACTCCACTTCACTGTCAGACATACTATGATAATTCTCAAAGATCAAAGACTCAGACACCAATTTGGAAGGATTAGTTTAGCGTAATATAGATAATCAATAAAACCTCCTAGATATTCCCTACTTATACAAGTTAACCCTAACCAATGAGAGATAACTTTTCCTTAGACTCTCCTACCTATTTAAGCTTGCACACTAACTTGAAACTTCATATAAGTCCTCCTTAATGAATTATCTAATCTTGTAAGGGTTGGAGGCTCTTCTTAGGATGTCTTGGACTTCTTTCTATCCATCTACTATAATACATCCATTATATTTCTATACAATCCCTTTCAATCCAATGAAAAACTTCTATTAGGCCTAATAACCCTCAATTAGCCCTTCTAATGGACAAAATTTGGAATTGTGCAAATATTTCCTCAAGAAGGTCCCAAAAAAACTTCAAATGGAGATACTATTTTCAAATACCTTCAATATTCTTGAGGTCTTAGGTTCCCAAAGTCTAACATATGCCCTAACCCAATTTTTGAGGGTTAGAATTTATCAACAAATTAGACTAGTCAGTAGAAAATATACTCTTAATCCTTCCTTAGGAATCTTCCACACATATCCTTGCTAACATGAAGTCCTAATTAAATTTTCTATCCTTCCATAACACCCATTCTATACAAAATTCTTTACCCTTGCAAAAAATATGGTTTCCTTGGCATGATTTCTAGCCGAGTACAGCTCTGTCTCGCCTAGGGCTTCCAAGGAAATGGCTTGGCCCTTCACCCTTTTATCCATCCTTCCTAATAAATAATGTAAAAGGTTTATATGATAATTTATCAAGTTTTCATGGAGTTTCAACCATAGGGAATGCTGATAGACACCATTTTCCCAAGTCTGCCCCAGTATTGGCCAACAAATAGGTAGTTTCCTAAAACATTTATTGTGAACACAAAAAGATTGCTAAGAACTTATAACCAAGAAAAGAAAAAAATTATGATTCATAAGATTAATTTCAATGCAAAATAACTATTTCCATATCATGTCAAACAAAATGTCAATCTTTCCTTCAAATTGTCATTGATTTCCATGTTTGTTGTATGCTTTCGTACAATTCAAAAACTTCCATGCATAAAATAGTGACTTGGAGTGATTTAAAAACTCATTTCCAAAATAATTGAACCAAATCTTTCTTTTTGGTAACCATCTTGTTAATTTTAGCCATATTTTCAACTTTTACAAGAAAAATTGTAATTTTTGCAAAATAGTTAATGTGGAATTTTTGCAAAATTGACAATTTTTGCTTTTTTGCAGCTTAGACTTGTTAGGACTATACATTATGAATCCAAATAAATATTGGAATGTATTTAGGCCATGTTTAGGAAATTTCCATTCCTACTACCCTTTTATTCTTATTTAGCCCTCTAAATCAAATATTTGCACTTTTGCCCCTAATTGACAATAAACATAACATTACATCTAGCTACCTATTGGTCTGCCTCACAATAGGTGTATAATAATCATGCTCAAGGCCATACTTAGGAATAGTGTATTTAATATAATGATTAATTTTCCCCACCATGAGGTGCATTTAATCTTGTCAACCTAGGGACCTATACTTGAAATGGTTGACATATTATGTGCACTAGGTCTCTTAATGAGTCATTATGCTTATGCTACAAGAAAGTAAAATACAAGGAAAGAACCTACACTAGTTCTGCAGGAAACTAACACGCTTAACTAGAAAAAATACTAGAAATATAATGAATTGTTAACATCTATTCCAACTCAGATCATCTACTATAACTGTTCTTACAGATGTTGCAAGAACATTCACAAAGTATGATGCTAGAGGAAGGAACTTACAACTTCTACTTTGCAAAACTAAGGATGCTAAGGAAAAAAAAATCTACATTACTCTAATCTAATACACCTTCCAAGTGGGTCCCCACGGTTGGCTTCTGCTAATCTACTAGCATAGAATGTAAACCAAGAACTATTCCATTAAGTTTCAGAAATTCATTACATGGGAGCAATACATAGAACTGTAAAAAATAACTCACTGTAGAAGTTAGTAGTTTCTTATCATAAACTTACTTCTTCTAAATAACTTAACACAATTGGTCTGATCCCATTAAATACAAGATCAACATTTATTCCAAAATGGAAAAGCAAACAACCTAGCTATAAATCCATAGGAGAGAAAGAAGGAAAGATAACAACTCAAGGCAAGAATAAAAGATAATGATTCAAGGCGGGAATAATAAAGTTGGGACAACCACTTTGACATAATAAAAAATGCAAAGAATATATCAAGTCTTCATAGTTCTTCCATAGTTGCAGCCGTGTCCTTTGGTACCGTTATGACTTTTCCACCATAGCTAAATCTCAATGTCTTTCTCCTTGAATGCTATTGACTGTCTTCAATGTTCATCTTGAATTCTTCCAATCATCTTTAGCTTCATTACTAATAGGTTAGTTATAATGCAAAGATATTTGCAAATAAGAATTATCAAATTAAATTCAAATATTAGAACACACATTCTAATGATTATATGAAATATTGCATTCTATATATGATATTGGAAAAAGATGACATACTAACTACCCATAGGTTAATCATTAGTTTAGGTAACCATAAGTTCACAAATGTCTTGATGAAAATAAAATAGAGTATTAACAAAGTGTTTAAAACTATCATGAAATAGAGGCAATAATTAGCCTCATCATCTGCCCCCTAGTAACTTAATGGTAGTCCTCAAGCATTGCATTTCCTAGTTAATGACCTAAATTTCCCAACTTCAGTCCTTCCTTTCTTTCTACTCTTGAAGGTATAATAGAATCCTCATGTTCTTTCCCAAACTTCCCTTCTATTGTCTTGTTGTAGCTTATCAAGTCTGTCAGCATTAATGTCATATACATGCCACATAAGCATTGGAGGTTGCATAGTGAGTGGGCACCATAGTTCTGGTCTAGCCTGTTTCCCTAACTCTATATACTTTGAAGCTTGGTGAAGGGCAACCTCTAAATTGATGGGACTATGTGGCTCTGACCTTTTAAGTGACTCAGGTAATCTAGCCCATCTACTTCTAACACTAGCCATGGCTCTCTAGAAGGAAAAGTAGGGTAAGCTTTCATAATCAACATAGGCCTTAGTCCTAGTAGCAAAGATTATATCCCTTACTCCCTTGTTCTTATCCCCATAAGTTAATCTAAACTAGTCTTTAAGAACTTCTTCTGGTTTACTACTCTTAGATCTTAATGGTAGGGGCTCAGTCCTTTCCTCGTCTTTGTAATTATTCAGTTTCCTATCATAGTTTGCTTCATTAGACATCTAAGACATCAAAGCTCTCAGATGTATATCCCCTTTATAGAGTGAAGGATTCCATTTGGTTTATGAAGGGATAGTAAAATTATGCACATATAATTCACAGAGAAAATTATGCTACCAGGATGACAGAGTCTAGTATAAACCATAAAATGCCTAGGCCGATTTAAATTTTGCATATATATTCTTAAGGATTAACATAAGTTGGAATAAAAGAAATTGTTACTTTAAACACATAGCATAAATATGAGGTAATGGCCTGCAAGCAAGTGTTTGATCGACCAATTTGAGGGCATGATCCCTTCTTTGTTTTTGATTTGCTAATTACTCCTTCAAATCTACAATTTCTTCACCTTGGGACACTATGACTTTCTTCATCTTTTTCCTCTCCTCTTCTCATAAGGCCACAACAAACTTATATTGTCCAAACAACTAGAAAAGAAGTTTTTATAGGGTAATGGAACCACTATCTTGTTCATAATTTCTTTTCCTCTTTCTCTATTCCCTCCATAATTTTTCTACAAAACCAATAAACCATGTTGATTTATAGGGAACTAGGCCAGTGTTTAGATAAACTTGCTTGGGAACTATCTCATCTTTACTTCTTGAAGTACCTAGTTGGCTTGTTGGGGTACCACTTAAATTTTAATTGGCCTCAACCCTAAATTCCTCATTCGGGTTTTCAGGAATGTTTATAGTTTTAGGGTGAGGAGGAGAGTTATCAAGAACAATTTGTATCAGGGATTCTTTAGTAGATGGCTTGGACAAAGTGGATTCTTTGGAAATTTTCCCTCTCATTCTAGGGCTTCTTCTTATAGGGGTTTCTTCTAGTATCATAGCCTTCTACCTAGTTCTTCCTTTTTATGTCTCTATTGTAGGAGTGACTGCTACAGGACCTTTCTTAGTTCTCTTTTGCCTTACAAATGTAGGGTTTGGTTCTTCTTTTATCGAAATAGAGATTTCTTATTGCAATTTATGTTTTCTCTTTGTTTGGCTAGAGGTAGGTTTCTGAGTTTCTTGAATAGGTAAAGACACATTTTCTTGCACATTCTCAGTTTCAACATTTTGAGTGCTCTGATCAATAGGTTCATCAATGGGAACTACATTCTCTTCACTAGGTTGTTCATTAAGGGTAGCTTAGGGTTGTAGAGTTTTAGCTTGGAAAAATTCTTTCCATGACATGGGATAGACATCCCTAAGTGATCTTTCTATAAGTAATTTAATTAGAGCATGATGGGTGACATAATTGTCCTTGCCCTTTTGGGTTTCTTCAGCACTAATACATAGCATATTGTACAAGAAATTGGGAACATTTACTAGATCATTATGCCTTATACAACTGAGCAATTTAAAATGATGTGCATGTAAATATGAAAATCTTCCTTCACATGTAAGGTACCTAATAATGTGCATGGCTAGCTCATTGTAGGGCAACACAAGAGATGTCCTTTTGCAACCTTTCTTGGTAATATCCAACTGAGGATTGGTTGGTACGACAAACTAAGCCCTAGTTGATCTTGCATCATGTGTATTGGGATAATTTTCTCCTATTGCTAATAACCTAGTTACTTCTGCTATATGCCCTTCTATAGCAATCACCATTAAACCCCATACATAAGCTTCTCCCTCATCAAATGTCCTTGTGAATTTTGTGGCTACTTCTTTATCCAATACAGTTAAACTTAAGAAATACCCTAACCAGCCACATGCATTAAATCTCCTCACTGCCTCTACATTTGAGAGCAAAAAAATATGCTCCATTGGTTCTCATCGCTGCAATTGTCCACCTATTTCTGCTTAACACTTTCACTGCCTACACTACTTGCACTATTTCCCCCTTATAAATTCAGGCTTATTTTGTTATTGTTTCATGGACCCATTTTCACATTTTATTTAATAGGTAATTAATGTCATAACAATTCATTATGAGCAATAATATGGCTTTAATGAGAATAGATCATGGACATGTAAAAATCATCCAAAAATTGGATTCAAATCACTTGAAATTTAAATACAAGTCACATCATAGCCTGACAATAAAATCATTCAAGAATGAGGGGTATGACACCTAGACACTTGTGTACTTATGAAAATTGAATTCCATCAATAAAGAAAGTGTGAAGATTTAAAAAATTCTTTATGAATAAATAGGAATGTCATTGGGTTTTAGTAACCTCTCTCCCCCCTACGAAATATGGACAAGTGTCCACACTTGTCAAACTTAGTATGGGGTATGGAAGTGGCATAATGCCACCATAATATAAAGAATGTAGTATTAGATATAAGAAAAAAAATATGTGTACTATAATTGAATAATAATTTGAAAATTTTATACCTGATAATTGATCATTGCATGTACCAAAAGGTGATGGAAGGTACATCAGCAGTGACAGTATCCATTAGAAAACTTGTGGTGTTTATTTAAAACATTAGAAAGTGATGACATGGAAGGTGGATGGGTGGAAGGTAAAGAAATGAGATGAGATGAGAAAGTGAATGGAGAAATTTGGAACTTTATGTGGGCATAAAGTTTTTGTTATGAGCATGCACAAAGAAATTAGTGTTGAAGAGCTACAAGTGCAAGGTTAGCACCTTTGGCTATAGGAAGAGTTACCTGGTGTGTATTTGAATTTGGCCACTGGAACTACTGTAGGAAGTCCTCTTCTATTTGTGGTCATTTATATAACTTGAGTCTATGACCATTGACTAACAATTTAAAAGGCACTGGATCAATGGTAGTTAATTGGATGGCTCCATTTTCAAAGATGTGATTAATTTCATATGGACCCAACCATCTTGTCTGTAGCTTGCCTAACATATCTTTAAATTTGGAATCATATAGGAGTGCCCAGTCACCAACTTGAAATTTTTTAATTCTAATGTGGGAGTCATGCCATTGCTTCCTTTGTTTCTATATAATTTTGGTGTACTCCAGAGCAGCTTTGCGTATTTCATCCAAAGAGTTAAGATGTAGAAGACATTCTCTCTATGCTATAGGAAGTTCAATGTCCAAATCTAATGCAGCTCTTAAAGTTTTATGTTCAAATTTACTGGGGAGCATTGCTACTTTCCCATATAGTAGCTCAAATGGTGTGAATCTTGTAGTAGTCTTCCATGTTGTTCTATAGGCCCAAACAACTTCTGGTAATCTGCTATCCCAAACCTTATAGTACAAATGAAATATTTTTGTTAGGATGTTCTCTATCTCCCAATTTGTGAGTTCTGCTTGTCCATTAGCTTGAGGGTGATAGGGAATTTATTTTTGGTGCCTAATGTTATATTGTTTCATCAGTTCAGATATTAGATTAGAAGTAAATTGCACACCTTGGTCAATGACTAGTTCTTTGGGTACACCATAGCAAGTAAAAATTTCTTCATACAAAAATTTTGCAACTTTGTGATCATAAGCATGCTTCATGGCTTTGACTTCAACCCATTTTGTCAGGTAATCAGTGCATACAAGAATATATGATTTTCCATTAGATGGAGGTTCAATTGGACTAATGAAGTCCATGCCCTATTTGTCAAATGGTGTTAACATCATTTGTGGGTTGAGAGGCATTTCGTCTATTCTTGTTGGGTGACCCATCCTTTGACACTTATCACACTTCCCTGTATAGTTGTTTGCATCTTGTGAAGTGTGGGCCAATAGTAACCTGTTGTTAAAATTTTCAAAGTTGTTCTTTTTGCTGAAAAGTTCCCTCCACATGGTTCATTATGACATGCATGTAGAATGTCATATGTCTCATCTTCTCTCACACATCTTCTCATAACTTGATCAGGTCTAGTGTAAAAAAAAAGATTATCTATCCAAGAGAAATGGAAACTTTTCTCTACAAGCAACTTCTTTTCCTTGTAAAAAAAATGTTCTAGCATTTTATTAGATGCAATGTAATTAGCAATATTTGTATACCATGGAGTTTGAATAGAAATATGAAATAAATGCTCATCTAGAAATGCATCATCTACCAAAGTAGTGTCATTCTCATCATGATGAATTCTTGATAAATAATCAGCTACCACATTGGCTTTTCTAGGCTTATCAATGATAGTTATATCAAATTCTTGCAATAATAGTAACCATCTTGCTAACCTTCCTGTTATAGAAGGTTTATTCATGAGATATTTAATTGTTGCATGATCAGTATGAACAAATATGGGATAGCTAGTGATGTAGTGTTAGTATTTGTTCAAGGCATAAACTATTGCTAACAATTCTTTTTCAATCATTGTGTAGTTTAATTATGGTCCATGAAGGCTCTTTACTAATATAATATATTGCATGTTCAAGATTTTGAGATTGTTGTCCCAAAATTACACCTATGACATAGTCAGAAGCATATGTGTGTGTGTGAAAAGGAAAATTCTAGTCAAGGCCTTGTAAAACTGGGGCTATAGTGAGGAGTTTCTTAAGCTATAGGAAGGCTTCATTACATTCAGGTGTCCAACTGAATTCAGCTTCCTTGGTCAATAATTTATACAAGGGACTAGCTATTTTGCTGAAATCTCTTATGAAACATCTATAATATCTAGCATGACCTAGAAAAGATCTGACATCTTTCAATTTTGTAGGTATGGGAAATGTTTGAATGACCTCTATCTTAGTTGGATCCACTTGTATTCATGTAGTTGATATGAAATGACCAAGTACCACACCTTCATGCATGAGCATGAAACATTTTTTTACTATTAAGTGCCTGATTATGTTCTTGAAACCTTATCAAAAATTTTAGAAGATTCATCATTCCTTCCTCGAAGGTGACTCCAAATGTTGTTAAATCATCCATATAAATTTCCATGCAATCATGTGATATATTAGCAAAGATGCTAATAACAACTTGTTGAAATGTTGCAAGAGCATTACATAGACCAAATGGAAAAATAGAGTATGCAAAAGTACCCCATGGGCATGTGAATGTGGTTTTATCTTGGTCTTCAAGAGCAATACTAATTTGATTGTAACCACTATACCCATCTAGAAAAGAGAAATACTTCTTGCCTGCTAGAGTGTCTAGAAATTGATCTATAAATGGTAAAGGAAAGTGATCCTTTTTGGTGGCCTTATTTAATTATCTGTAATCTACACAAATTCTCCATTTTACTTTCTTTTTTGGTACTATGACCAGGGGGTGATACCCATTTACTATCAGATATAGGATAAAAATCAGCATCAAACAATTTTTGTAATTTAGTTTTAACTATTTCTCTAAGGCTTGGATTTGTCCTTCTCTAGGGTTGACAAAGTGGTAGACACCCTTCATTGATATATATATCCTATGAGTGCACAATGTAGGACTCAACTCTTTCATATCACCATAGTCCCATGCAAAGGCCTTTTCATGCCTTTGAAGCAACTTTGTTAACTGTTCCACTTGTGTGAGTGTTAATTTGGGATTAACATGGAGATTGTGACCTTTGGACAGCTCAACAGTAGTGGTAGGCTCTATCATAGTAGTTTTAAAGATTAGACTTGCTTCTAATTGACATAGTAAGAGTTGATGAAGAATGTTAGGTTCTTTGAGTAGATTACAATTTTCATCACATTCCTCATATGTGGTTAATTTCAACATAGAACTTTCAGATACATCTTTTTCTACCACATAACTATTAGTAAGAATACTCTAAAGCACTAAATCTTCCTCTTGTAGCTTTAGAAAGCATTGTTTATGTAACATCATGAGCTGTGCTATATAATTTAACTCTTCTTCTTCATCCCCTAAATCTGGCTAAACAGATGTGCTTAGATTTGGTAATGGTTGTGCTGGAGGATATAAGTCAAATTTCTTTGTTGCCTGTCCTTTGGATTTGGTCATATTCCATGACCTACAACTTATATTTGCATCTATTGTAGCTAACCATGGTCAACCTAGGATGACAGGCTAATCAAATAGATTAACTTTGGGGGACAAAATCATGAAGTTTGCAGGATACTCTAGAGAATCTAAGGTTACAACTATGTTTTCTATCATCCCATCAGGGGTGACAGTAGAACTATCTGCAAGTTGCAAAATTGTTGGAGTAGCCCTTAATCCTTCTATTTCAACTTCTTCATGGTGTCCTTGGTCATGACAATAGAAACACCAAGATCTATTAAAGCATTTTTAATAGACTGACCATTTATACTAACATCCATAACTGGACTACATGGATCATAATATTTTGGGGTGATCAATTTTCCTAACATAATGTTAGCCAATTTTCCTACAACATGAATTGTGGTGGGGTCCTTTTTCTTCCTCCTAGGCTTCTTTAGGTAGGAATCTCTAATGGATTTTTCATAAATTGGAACATCTTTAATAGCTTGGAATAGGGGTATTTGGACATGCATGTTCTTCAACTGATCAACAATATCAAAAGGTTGTTCCTCTGTTTGTACAAGTTTACTTTGTATAAGCTTTTCTAGAAAAGAAGGTTCCACCACTGATTGAGCTTGGGCTGAGATAGTAACATTGGTTGGGTCAACCTCATTAGAGACTAAGCATTTTGATGCTATAGGAGTATCTAGTATTTCAGTTATAAGAGGTAGTTTAGATGTTGGTAAAGTTGTACCAGATCTTAGACATATATCTGCAACACTCAGAGCATAATCATGATCTTGGTGAGCATCAACAACATACATGGATTGTTGTGGTTGAAGTTGTGTAGGTAACTATGTCTACTTTTGAGGTCCAAGATTTGTAGGCGGTGGCATTAGAGGAAGTTGTTGAATTGGGGTTGGTAATTGTGGTGTACTAGTATTTGGGTTAGGCCACTATTGAGGTCCCCTCCATTGGTTTTTAGACTGTCAATTGCCATTGGTTCTGCTAGTTTTGCTAGTAGTTTTGTTGGTTCTACCATTGGTTATTCTATTGGTTGGGTCAGGATGATTGGGAATTTTGAGGCCATTCAGGTTGTTGCGATAGTTTTGCCTAGCATTATTCGAATTAGGTTGATGATATTATGGAGGACCTTGGGGATTATGGTTTTTCCATTTATTACCATATGAATTTGAATTTTGCAAAGGGTCCTGAGGCATACCTTGACATGGGGCCCATGGCTGACGTTGAGCGAAAAAAAATACTTGTTCATCATCTCCATCTATCTTAAGGTACTCAGTGGGAAGATGTTGGGTCTCTATACTTGCTTCTAGTTTACATTAGCAATCCTTTTTTTACTTTCGACAATGAGGGAAATATTTAGCTAGTTGCAATTCAGCTTCTACATGCTTCTTCTTGGTAGTCATTGTGTCAAGATGTGTAGCAACATTATTTATAATATCCTACTTGAAATTTGACAATGATTAGATATCTCAAGCTTTGAAATACCTTAACTAATTCCTTTAGTGACTATGGAACAAGATCCATGGTGTTTCTTCATAGTTGACCTTGAATAGTTTTGATAGATATTCTTGAGGTCATTCCAAGAAGCTTGATATGCGTCACCACTAGCCATCAGGTCCAATGCTTCTAGACAATTATCATTCACAGCTCTCAGAAAGACTAGCTTTTGTGAATCCTCAGACAAGACATGCTGAGGGTTCTTCTCCAGTGTATACAAGAAATGTGAAACATAGTCTTCCAATGTTTCTTCCTCCTTTTGTGATATCCTAAAGACATAATCTCCTCTTGAACTAGATGCTTTGCAATACTCCTTATATTTATCCATAAATAGAGTTTTCATTTCATCCCAAGTTCCCACTGCATTGGCTCCTAAGCCCATGAACCATGGTAAAATTGACTCTTTTAATGTTTCTAGAAATAATTTGAGCTTATGGGCATCAGTGTTTTAGTAAAAAATATGACAGGATATGTCAAACCGAAACAAGAAAGTATCAGGGTCTTTAGTTGCAAGGCCATAGAACTTTGGGAGAGTAGTTGGTGGTATATCTTTGAGATTAGCATTGGTTACAAGACTTGGAAGAGGGAATGGAAAGGTAGGTTGTTCCATTATTGGAGGTACTAGGTTTTGAGGTTGCCACTGAAAAGGAACATTGGGTACTAGGTTATTAACAACTAGTGGATTTAGATTAGTGTTATCAAGGAAACTAGCCAAAATTTTAGCAAAAGGTTGAAGACCACTTGTATCTATAGGTTATGCTCTTGAGGATGATTCTGTAGGAAAAACAAGGCTTGCATCTTCAAAAGGAAACTCAACTTCTTCTTCTTCAATTTCTTCATTCAAATTAACAAACTCTCATGGAAGAAATCTGCCATATTCATCTTGTCATCTTCCTCTTTGATGCATGCAATTGAATTCTTCACACTGGTAAATAAAGTTTTAGGGCTGCAAATTTCTAAGAAAACTTAACTAAGAACTATGACTAAAAACTGCTCCTAGCTTGACACCATCCCTGGCAATGATGCAAAAAATGGTCTGCCTCACAATAGGTGTATAATAATCATGCTCAAGGCCATACTTAGGAATAGCGTATTCAATATAAGGATTATTTTTCCCCACCATGAGGTGCATTTAATCTTGTCAAACTAGGGATGTATACTTGAAATGGTCGACATAGTATATGCACTAGGTCTCTTAATGAGTCATTATGCTTATGTTGTAGGAAAGTAAAATGCAAAGAAAGAACCTACACTAGTGCTATAGGAAACTAACAAACTTAACTGGAACAAATACTAGAAATGTAATAAAATTTTAACATCTGTTCCAACTCAGTTCATCTACTATAACTATTCTTACAGATGTTGCAGGAACATTCAAAAAGTATGATGCTACAGGAAGGAACTTCAACTTCTACTTTGCAAAACTAGGGATGCTAAGGAAAAAAAATCTACACTACTCTAATCTAATCCACCTCCCAAGTGGGCCTCCTTGGTTGGATTTTTCTAATCTACTAGCATAGAATGTAAACTAAGAACTATTCCATTATGTTTCAGAAATTCATTACATGGGAACAATATATAGAACTATAAAAAAAAACTCATTGTAGAAGTTAACAGTTTCTTATCATAAACTTCCTTCTTCTAACTAACTTAACACAATTGGTCCAATCCCTATAAAAAGAAGATTTACATTTATTCCAAAATAGAAATGCAAACAACCTAGCTATAAATCCATAGGAGAGAAAGAAGGAAAGATAATAGCTCGAGGCAGGAATAAAAGATAATGACTCAAGGTAGGAATAATAAAGTCAAGACAACCACTTTGACATAATAAAAAATGAAAAGAATATAGCAAGTCTTCATAGTTGCTCCATACTTAGAGCCATGTCCCTTGGTATCGTTATGACTTTTCCACTATGGCTAAACCTCAATGTCTTTCTCCTTGAATGCTACTGACTGTCTTCATCTTGAATTCTTCCAATCATCTTTAGCTTCATTATAGGTTAGTTATAATGCTAAGATATTTAAAAATATGCATTATCAAATTAAATTCAAATATTAGGACACACATTATGATGATTATATGAAATACTACATTTTATATATATATATATATATATATATATAAATCATTGGTTTAGGTAACCATAAGTTCACAAATGTCTTGATGAAAATAAAATAGAGTATTAAAACTATCATGAAATAGAGGCAATAATTAGCCTCATCACCTATCATGCACTACATTTTTGCTTCACATGTATGAGGACCCTATATCAAGGACCTCTTTATTCCTCCTACGTCTTAACAAAACTCTTATTTATTCCTAATGACCTATCTTAGTTCCTCCTGCAACATATTTATTGGAAATTATTCTTGATGGTCAATATGCTAAAGCCAAGTTGTGATTAATTTTGACTATTCTATTTTTATTGATATAAAATTTGAATTTTTTTAAAGATAAATAAATAAATAATTTTAACAAAATAATCTCTCTCAAATAAAAAATGTTAACATTAAAATATTATTTTTAATACATCCATACAAAAATAATATCTTTATTGTAGAAATTATGTATTTTTGTTATATTAGGTATATTTGGGAAAAACCTGAACATAATATTTTATTATGAGAGATTACTTGGTTAGCCATTTTAACTATACCCACAAAATATAAATGGCATAATATCTTTACTATTGAACTATACTCAAAAATAATTCTTTAATCTGCAAATTATAGCTATCATAATTAACAATATCTCTCTCTCTCTCTCTCTATATATATATATATATATATATGTGTGTGTGTGTGTGTGCGTGCGCGTGCATGCGTGTGTGTGCGTGCGTGCACATGCATGTGTGCACCATCTTAAAATGGAAGCACTTCATTTTGAGACCTTTTTCATCATCCTATATGTGTTTTTTATCTCCTTTTCTTCTTCCAATATTGTTCAATTTTCTAAGATGTCTTTCTTTTTTCTACATGGCTCTTTAGGTGTTATTTTATCATCTTGAGATCCCTTTTCTTAAGAATATCTTGTTGACATTAAGGTCAATTTGTCTATTAGTGACTTAACACTTAGTTGTTTTTTTTTAGTTGTTACTGAGCTAGTCAAACAGATTACTGTTCATGCCAAGCTTCATAGTATCTACCGAGCATCTAAGATAGTTTATAGTATTGTCCAAGCATAGTAGAGGTAACTAAGCTTTCCACTATAAGTGATGCAGATCTTAATGGTAATTGAGCTCTGTAGTGTTAACCAAGTATATTAGTGTCTACTGAGCTTGCAATGTTAACAAAGTGAATTTAGTGTTGACCAAGTCATGTAGTGTCAATCAAGTAATTTAGTATCTAATGATTTTCTCAGTGTTCACCAAGTCATACAGTGTTGACCGATTTTCCAATACTCAAAGTGATTAGTATGGATTGATATTCAATGTCAACTAAGTGCCAGAGTATGCTGAGTGTTGACAGTGTTTGTTGAGTTTCAAAACATCACTATGTTTGTCTTCAGAACTTGAGTTACAACAATAGGCCAAATTTGTGAATTATGATGAATTTAGTATTGTATCTGACTCCAAAAGATAATTAATTAGATTGATATATATGTGATTCATTATATCATATGTAAAAGGTAGTAAGTAGAATGTATATGAATAATTAAAGTAGATGAGTGTGAATTGAAGAAGGCTACAATCAATATAAGGAATAGCAGAGACTTATCTATCATAGTCAAGTTATCATTCCAATTCAAGGAATCTTGTTCAGAAAATCAAATTTATAGATCAAAGATCATCCATTGATTCATCATAAGCGGTGCATCAGTAAAATCCTCTAACAAGGTGGACTTAATAGTCCTACTCCAAATTTTCTAAAAGAGTACATACTTTATTGTATATTTGTAAATACTTTAACAAGGTGGACCTAATAGTCCTCGTTGCTCCTAACAAGGCCTATCACCAAAAGTGGTCAATTGTAAGCCTTAACCAACCAACTTTATACTATAGTCATAAACCTTGTGCGAATCATCCTCACCCTAGTTTTACTTTCTATTTTGGAAGGTTTTTGGGTTACCATATCTTTTGTCAAAGTGTTATGAATGTTTTATTGCTTTCATGCATGAAACTAGATTAGATTAAGTGGTGACAATTTAATTGGTGAATTAAGTTTAAGGTTTTATTGATTCCTAATTCACCCCTCCCCTCTCAGTCACCCATTCTATATTACATTTCCAACAATTGGTATTAGAGCATTTGGTTCTCACATCAAAAGTTTAGCATCTTGAGAAAATATCAAAGGTAATGGAAGTCTATAAACTAGAGAAAGCTATTGAGAATGAAATTTTGGATCTACAATTAGACATGGATCAACTCAAGAAAGAAAAGGAGTAGCTCTCTTAATCCTTGCAAAGAAGGAAAGATCTTGCAACACATATGAATGAAAATCTTTACACTGAAGAAAGAATTGAAGACATTTGTCAAGAAAGAAGTTTAGAGAAAGCTGATGCAACAATCACAGATCTACTTGACAAGAATCTTACTCTTCAAGAAGAAGTTAGAAAATTGAAAAGAGAACAAGAAATTCAATAAGTCAGAATATGTGAAGTCATAAAAAAATGAAAAATCCAATGAAGAAATAGAAGAAAAGGACAATGAAATTAATCAACTATCTCTTCAGCAAATAGATCTAATTGATCAACTTAATGATGCAAATCAAGAGCTTATCAACTTGAGGACAAAAAATGAAAGATTGAAGAATGATCTCAGCATAGAGAAGTAGAAAATGAAAGGAAAATAAATTGATAAGAAAGCATAATCAATTAGATAAGAAAACTCAATTCAAACACAAAGTTAAAGATGGATTAAGATATATAGAAGAAGGTGAATCATCTCAACAAGGAGCTTAAAAGAACAAAAGGCCTATATGCAGTCATTGTGGAAAATAGGTCATACATCAAATAAGTGTTAGAGAAATGGTAAATAAAAATTTAATGGAAAGTGTTACAACTTTAATAAGCATGGACATAGAGAAAATGAATGCATGGAGAAACCCAAGTTTCAAGGAAAGTGTCACAATTGTAACAAATAAGCACACAAATCTTCAGAGTGAAAAACCAAGAAGTGAAACCCAACAGAGAAAGTTGTGAAATCAATATTTGGTTGGGATCACAAAACGTGGTGTAGATGTCACTATTATGGTGATTTTGGGCACATTGGAGCAAACTTCATAAAAAATCACACAAGGAAGATAGATTCTACAAAGAGATGTTTTGTTTGTATAGAACTTGGACATCTTGCCAAGAATTGTATAAACACAAGAAGAATTGAAGATGAGAAGAAAGAAAGGTTAATAATATTAGAAAACAAATGAGGCAATAATGGGTAGAGAAATATCCATAGAATGCAAGCCAAAGTCATGAAACTATTGATGCCCAAGTCAATGAGTTGGGTGACTCATCCATTTCAACTTAGATATCTATGGAGATTACTAGAACTAAGATTCAGAAGAAGACATCGTATACTAGTTCCAGATAGCAAGAAGAAGATCCATATCATCATTCAAGATGCACAAGGATCAAAGAGCTAAGATGACACTTGAAGACCTTACTGAGCACGGTCAGGTCACAAGACCTTATCGAGAAAGGTCAGCATGCATAGACCTACCAAGTTCTTCATGCAGATGCTGAGTTGGTGACTCTACCAAGTACTAAGTTTAGAATGAGTGATGGTAGTTCCTACCAAGTCAAGACACTTTGCCAAGTTGAAGGTGTCTTCCCAGAAATAAAGATCAAACCAAGTGGAGGATAATTTTTCACTGAGAAAACATTTGTACAAAGAATTAATAGCAATGGTAAATGCTAAATTTTGTTAAAAGGAGAAATTTCATCAAATAATTTCATCACAAATTTATAGAGCTAGAGTGAAAAGCAAATTTTGAGCCCCTGAGTGATTTGAAGTAGTAATTTTTTAAGATTATTGTCATGTTCAAGAAATAACTAAGTGAATGGTGTCTTCAAGTAGCAAAGAGAAAAAGGGTTCTTAGATGTTGATTAATGGATTGGATTACAAGGCTCCCACATTCAAATTGACTCTAGCTATAGTAGAAGCACTTGACCTAGTCGAAGTGTAGTCACAAATTCCTCTAAAGGTACTTCTAATTCATGACATTAGGTCATTTTATCACTATTCAATTAAATAGCTCAGAACCCTAGAAATGAACCAGGAATTCAATGAATTATGTATGGATGGTGTTTTGAAACCCAAGCATAAACATTTGGAGATGAAGGGTTTGACATACATTATGCATATTCCATGAGATTTTCAAGGGAAATGGATCAAATATATCCTGAGAAGAGTTCATAAAATGCATTTGTGGTTGGATCACCCAGTCTAGATCACAAAGGAGATGATACATAGGATTACCAGTTTGCCAATGTTAAGAAAGGTAAAAACCACAAAAATCCTAGGTAGGGTTGAAGTAGTGAAGAGAACTCTTGTCGAATGGGATGGTAGAGGAATGAAGCTTAACGATGTGATAAACATGACAATCAAGTTTGGAATGCATGTTATTGCACATAATTTATATATCTCGAGTAGACTAAATAGTGTTCCTTGTGAAGCAATTCACCTAGTGTTGAGGGTGGTGAATTTTTTTTTATCCTTTTACCTTGCTGAGCTACTATTGAGTCAATTGGGACAAAACATGGAGAGTATCAAAGTCTCTAAGAACAATCCATGTCAGTTTGGTTCTCTTTATTTTTCTATGTACAAAAGTTTTTCCCTTCTAAAGGAACTGTGGTATGGATGAGAGATACACATGTATTGTATCAAATTAATGAGTTCATAGAAGAAATGGGAGAATATTTTGGGAGCATAATGGATGCCTAATTTGAAATATTCAAAGAAAAAATGCAAAGAGGATATAGGATTCCTAAGAAATTAGTAGAAGATTATGAGCAAGATATCTTTTTTTCTAGTAGATTGTGACAAGGTTCACATTCGAGCAGTCAGGCCAAGAGTGGCATGGGTAAAACCTTTGATTTATGAGGTTAATATTGATGACATAAAAGATATTATTAAGGCTCTCCTGAATGGGCCACTAGACCCCAAGGCACTTTACTTTGGAACATATGAGGAGGAAAAGGCTAGAATTGAACTTGAGATCAAGTTATCTCAAGCAGTAAAGAGAGGAAGGTAGAAAGCGGAGAAGTTATTTAAGAATAACAAATCTTCTAGTTCCTCTCTCTTGACAACCGAAGGACAAGGTAATGACCTTGAAGAAGAAGAAGGTGAGGAAGAAGATGTAGAGGAAGAAGAACCTAAAGAGGAAGAGCCTCCCAATAAGAAAGGGAAGGTCATAATAACAAAACTTGTAAAGTCATCCCCTATTGTGTTCACCAAAAGAGCAACAAAATCAAGAAAGAAAATTTATCTTGGAGAAGAAGAAAATAAAGTTGAGGAAGTAATATTTTAGAAGATTTCCCCTACCTTTGTGGAGAGAGATTAAAAATATTAGAAGAAGGAGGAGGCATGAGATACTTCAAGTCTCTTAGGTATGATTCTAGAAGTGCGGAGGAGAAGAAACTGATTGAGGATGCCCTAGTGGCAAAGATGGAAAAATGAAAATACTCTCCAAATGAGTTGAAAGATCAATTTCTTGATGTAATTCTCAAGGCAGTTGAACCAGTATGGGAAAATGTAGTCAAGGTTGCAAGAGAAATTAGAGAATAGACCTTAAGACAAATCATGTTGAGTCTCAGTTAGAAAAAGGTACAAAAATCATTAAAGGAAAATGAAATAAAGCTAACTCCAAAATTTAATGCACTATTGATCATATCAAAAGATATTGAATTAGTTGTGAAATCCAATACTATTGCATGGAAAAACATTTATGAGGTGCACAAGCCTAGTGATCTAATGTTGCGCAAATTGATGATAAGGATGGTGAAGAAGATGACATGAAAGAAGATGCAAAAATTTATAAGAGATGATGAAATAGAAAATATAGATATTGATGATGCTGATGAGGAAGAAGAATAAGAAGCTACAAGAGGAAGTCTTCTAGAAATTCAGAGTATGAAGACACTGATACACTGAGGATGGAAGCAGAGGCTATGACCTCCCTTTCTCATTCTCCAAGAAAAGACCTAGTGAAATCTAGCTTAGAGAAGGTTTCTACTGAGTTGGTTGATGTTAAAATTGGATCACCAAGCATCCAAACAATCTCTGGAGCACTTAGTACTTTAATGACTGAAGTATCTAACACTTCATCTATCGAGCATCAAGCTCAAATCATTCCAGCATTAGGCTCTACCGAGAAATATCAAGGTATACCTATTGTTAGTGTTATTTCTACTATTCCTAAATTTGTTTCTATTTCTACTATTTTTAATATTATTTCCACCATGGCTAGTACAATGACAATTTAGACTGAGTCTCAACGAAGCACTGAAGTTTTAAATAAAGGAAAAGAATTGTTTCTTCTATCATTCATAAAGAAAAGGACCAAGAGGTTAAAACCTCTAAGGAAGAGATTGGTCTAGAGGAGGAAATTGTAATACCAAATTTGGATCTTTAAAATTTGACTATTGATCAAATGGATAACCTTGGAGAAATTTGGAAGAAAAGAGCAAGGCAGAAAAATCTCAAAGAGGAAAAGTAAAAGAAAAACTAGGCACTTGAATATACCAAGAGCATATTTCTTGATGATCTGAATATTAAAGTTGATGAAAAATAACCTATATTGTATCAATTGGTCGAAATTGTCCACAAATACAATGAATAACTAAATGGACAAGAAAACATTTTGTAGAGGGTAGAAAGAAAAATTGAAAACAAATTTTTAGAGCAAGTAGCACAAAAGATGGTTTTTGATCAAGTAGAATTATCTAATATTCTTGCTACACTGGAAACATATGTAAATAATGTTGTTTCTTTGTTTTTCAAGTTGAGTGACACATATATCTTGACTAAGGAAATTAAGGATAAATTATTCAAGATAGATGAAGATATGAAGGAAAGTGTACATCAATTGTTACTTGATCCTATTTGTAGTTCTACACATTTTACAAAGATCAGGTACTTTATAGATGTTTAGGAAAAATTACTAAGGGAGGAAGCCATAATAAGTGAAACACTTGAAGAAATTCAAGGCATGATTCTTCTAAATGTGGATGTACTGCAAAAGGACATTGCACATGCAATTACATTGATCAATGACAATAACTTCTCTAAAGCTGACCATATGATAGAACTTTCTGTAGAAGTGTAGATAGCCTTCATGCATCCAAGGTATTGCAAGAGAATTGATACAAGACCATGACAATCATTTTGAAGGAACACATTTATTTCTTGTCACATTTTGGTATTAACTTGTAAATGTTTTGCACCTTTGGCATCATTGTCAAAAAGGAGGAGACGATTATTTGTATAAAAAATGGAAAATATTGTCATACTCTAGATATATGTATGGGGGACTAGTAATATGTAAACACATGTAAAGATAGAAGAAAATATGTTTACAAAAGAAATTTTGAAGAATAAAAAAAATAGAGTAAAAACAGAGTAAGGGGTTACCAAGTAGCAATAGTAAACATCAGTAAAAACCAAGTCGAAGATTTAGATTTTTGGTATGATAAGTGGTTTTGTCACTAATTCCAAAGGGGAAGATTGTTGACATTAAGATAAATTTTTCTATTAGTGACTTAACACTTAGTTAATTAATTTCAATTTCTACCAAGCTAGTCAGATAGATTACATTTTATGTTGAGCTTCATAGTATCTACTAAGTATCTAAGATAGTTTATAGTATTGTTTGAGTATAGCAGAGTCTACTAATCTTTCCACTATAAGTGATGAAGATCAAGTAGTGTTAACCAAGTATATTAGTGTCTATTGAGCTTGCAGTATTAAAAAAGTGAATTTAGTGTCAACCGAGTAATTTTGTATCTACCAAGTTTCTTAGTGTTCACCAAGTCATACAGTGTTGACTAATTTCCCACCACTCAAAGTGATCAATATGGACCGAGATTCAATTTCAATTGAGTGCCAAAGTATGTCAAATGTTGACAGTGTTTTCCTAGTATTATAACATCACCAAGTTTTTCTTCAAAAATTAAGTTATAGCAATGGGACAACTTTGTGAATTATGATGAATTTGGTATTGTAGCTGACTCTAGAAGATAATTAATTGGATTGATATATATGTAATACATTGTATCATATCCAAAAGGTAGTAAGTAGAATATATGTGAACAATTAAAGTAGATGAGTGTGAATTGAAGAAGGCTACAAGTAGTATAAGGAATATTAGAGACTTATCTATCATAGATAGGTGATCATTGTAATTCAAGGAATCTCATTCAAAAAATCAAAGCTTCAAATTAGAGATCAACCATTAATTCATCCTAATAGGTGCATCAATCAAATCCTTTAACAAGGTGGACTTAAAATTCTTACTGCAAATCTCCTAACAGAGTACATATTTCATTGTATGTTTATAAATCCTTTAACAAGGTGGACCTAAGAGTCCTTATTGCTCCTATTAGGGTAGATCACTAGAAGTGGTCAATTGTAAGCCTTAACCGACCAACTTTATATTGTAGTCATAAAGCTTGTGGGTATCATCCTCACCCCATTTTTACTTTATATTTTGGAAGGTTTCTAGGTTACCATATCTTGTGTCCAAGTGTTATGAATGTTTTATTTCTTTCATTCTTTCATGCATGCAACCAGATCAGATTATGTGGTGATGGTTTAATTCGTGAATTAAGTTTAAATTTTTATTAGTTCCTAATTTACCCCTCCCCTCTCAGTCACTCAGTCTATATTACATTTCCAACATATCCTTAGGTATAGGTTGACCTATACTAGTACAAGTTAACCAAGTGGACATATACCTAGAGGGATTTAGGCCTTAGGGCTTGATGAGTCTCGTGTGTTTTAATTTTTTAATTATGTTTCTTGGGTTGGCCTTCTTTATTTTAGAGCCAAAAAAATATTATATAAGGAGGCTTGGTAATTTCATTTTCTTTCATTCATTAGCAAGAGAAAATGTATAAACATGTAGATGAGGCTTCAAGGAAGTATCTGTGTCAATTATTCTTCAAGCATTCATCTAAGATCTAGCATTCTCTTCATGCATAAAGCTAACTCGTCATATATTTTCTTGTTTAAGTCATCAAGATTTTTTTAGTTATCTTGTCAACCATTTCCCAAGGTTGACTCATCAATTATTTTTAGGGTTAACTTGTTAAGCTGGCATAAGTCATGTAATTTTGGTTAGGGTTTTTTGAAGTGAATATATATCTTCTTACAATGGTATTTAGCTATAAGGGAGATTGAGGATTATAACATATTGAGGTTAAGTTAGATAATAATATTGGATCCTCTATTTGGTAGACATAGCTGAGGTATTTCATGAACCACATTAAATCTTTATATCTTTTTTTCATTTTCATGTGCTTTATTCCTTTGTTATATTGGTTATATTTTCTTGTAACTATTATTATATTTATCTATCTAATCCTAACAAGTGGTATTAGAGCCAAGTTGTTTCTTAACCCTAAACATACTTGATGATTCAACCTTGGGAAACGGTTGACAAGTTAACTCAAAAATTATTGATGAGTTAACCAAAAAAAAAAAATTGAGGTGATGTCCTAAAACCCACAACTAATGAAAAGAGTATAGTACTTTCTTAATTACTCACCACAAATCAACATACTTCAAATATTATATTTAAATCCTTTAACAAAATAGACATATTCATGGTGTATTTTATCATTGAAGACAATAGTATATTTAACTTTACAATACAAGGACTATTGCTTGCAAATTTCATCAATCCTTAATCACATTATTCCACTTTAATAAATTTTCTATTATCACTGTTCACATGATGTGAACACCCACTGTCTTCATTATTGTTCATGCTGGATATTAGAGCCTTCTCAACAACTTTAGTAGGATTTTTTTTTACTATAATGAATACAATCTCTTCTTCTTCTTCTTTTCCATCAAACTCTTCATCAATAACACCTTCTTCTACAATGTAGCATGCCCTCTTGTTCTCCTTAGGATTCTTCTCCTTTTCTTTCATTCCCTTTTCAGGGCATCTAAAAGAGAAATGTTCTATCTTCTTATAGTTAAATCACTTGAAAGGTAGGATACGTTTGTACTTTTTGTTCTTGTAGGAAACCGCCTAGTAAGTAATATAGCTTATAGCTCCTCATGTTCTTTTTGTTCATTCAAAATAGAATCATAACCATAAATAAATGAAGTACTTGATTCATCCCTTCATTTTCTTACAAGAGAAACATTCATAGATGCATTGAATGTAGTTTCTATCTTAGGAATACTACTCAAAGTTAATTATCTCAAAAGTTGTCAACATGCCTATCAAGGAATCCAAATTAATTACACTAGTTCGCAAAGATCAAACATATTTAATAGATGAGATTCTAATAGAATATCTAGGTAATAGGGTTATATTTATTGTACTTACCACATCATATTCTAAAAGTGTTCCACCAACACTTTTGGAAGTGACAACTACCTCCTCGCTCTTTTGGCTATACTAATTAATGTTCTAATTCTCTATTAGCCTTATTTCATCAAAATTTCTTTTAAAGTTATTGACCTTTCCATTCTACATATGTGTATCTGTTCTATATATTATCTTCAATTTGTCCCACATGTCAAAATTTGTGCCCAAGTCTTTGAAATCAATGTATTCTGCATCTAAAAGAGTGCTTGTTACTTAATCCTTTGTAGATTTGTTCTTGGTGTAGACTAAATTGATTTGCATTAAGAGTGACCATAGGAGTAATATATTCTATGGCCCTATGATTTCAATATTGGTGTCCCATACCTTTGAGATAGAGCTTCAGTCTTCCACACCATACTGGGTAGTTTTCTCTTGAGATCTTAGGAACATCCTTCCTCATCATATTAAATATTTGCCTCAAGTTGTTAAGATTTTACCAACACTAAGGACCAAGTCACCAAAGCTTTGATTGAAATTGTTTTCCCTAAGTAATTATATTATTGAAAGGGGGTTGAATAAGTTTTTATCTAAACAAGTAATGTTTTCACCCTTTAAACCTTTAATTATCAATCAACATAAATATATCAAATGAAAGTATCTATCACATAAAATCATTCACACATTGGACACTAATATTTTGGTTACACAACAATCCAACTTGGTTTAAAAACATAGTGGGGATTAGTACCCATATATAATTGTACTCTTCTAGAGTATGCCCTATTAGGAGTTTAGCCCTGATGGATTTTACAAAATCCTATTAGATGCCACTCTATTAAGGGATTTACCTCTAACCCTTTTAGGATATTTACTATGTTAGGTGTGTCCTTGTTAAATTACTTTGAACACTAGTTAAAGTCTGACCTAGTTAAATGATTTATAATAAGGACCTATTAGGATCCACCTAGTTAATGGATTTCACCTATTGCAACTATTAGGGAACAATAAAAAGATTGCTCTATAAAATAGTACTACATCTACTAGATTAGATCTTCTTTAGTTATCATTCTCTTCTCAATTCACTACTCTTCTTCCTGGATATACCACACCTTCCACTTCCTCATTTCCACAAAATGGACCATGATCAACAATATTGTGGATGCTTAAAATCATCGCAAACACTATATTAATTTATTTAATATTTTCATTGGCACTATAATTGATTATATATTAATTTATTATATATGTCATGTTCATCTACTTATTTATTTAAATTTATTTAATTAAATATGTTCACTTCCCTAATGTATTTGAATTCAATTTAAATACTCCCTCCTAATATATTAAATTTATTTAATAAAAAGTGCTACATAAATCCACTTTTAAATAAATTCCAATTTATTTAATTGACTCCACTTTATTAATCCTAAGCTCTCTCTTAAACACCTTTTAGCCCCTAGGTGGTTTCTCACACACATGTGAGCAATTCAACCCCTAGGAGCCCATCTTTCATCTAATTCTCCAAAAAGGACTCCTACATCCTTGTCCCCCACTCCTTTCTCCAAGGTTTCTCACACATGTGAGAAAATCTTGAGCCACTAAAATGGTAAAAGCTCCTTTTGACTTTTGCAAGCCTTTTCCTTTATCTCGTGTGTTTCCCTTGTGGCACCTATGTGGATGCCACATAGATTCCACCTCCTCAAGGTCTCTCTCAAGCCTATAAATAGAGCCATTGTCTTAAGCATTTCTCATCTTCTCCATATGCATTGTTATCATGCTAGTTTGTGCTTAGAGCTTTCTAGTGAATTTAGATATTTTAGTACTAACCCTTTGATAGTTGTTTACTTCTTGCATTGCTTTGTATATTCATGGTAGAGTTGTACTCTTGGAATTATTTATTGCATCCATCTCCATTTCCTAGAATGTTTAAAGAATGGCTTCTTCCATAGCCTCCTCTTGACGCATTCCTCACCCATATAGAATAGATTCTTTCCCATTTTTATCATCTTGGGATTCATCATTGTTGTGTTTGAGGAGAGAACATCCACATCCCTCAATCTTGAGCACACCAACAAGGTCTCATTTTTGTGCCCTTGTTGAGTTTCTCTGAGGTTGCATGGGACTCTCATCATTGGTTGCATTAGTATACTGAAACTAAAGTTAGTTAGTTAGATATTAGTTCTTTTAATTTAAATCTTTATATATGCACATGCTACTAACATTTTCTTGTTTATGCATGCTCCCAAAAGATTAGGTTTTTCATGTATACATTTTGGCACACTCGGTGGGAACCACATCCCTTTTCTATGTAAAATTTGATTAAAAAAATGGTGGTTTCTAAAAAAAATGTGCACTATCATCTTTGTTTGAAAATAGTGTCATTTGCGCAAACCTTTTTTCATATCTATGTATTTGGTGGCTGTAAGTTTTGTCATCTCTGTGTTTTATCATCTCTGTGGATTTGGTCTATATCATCTGTGACTTTTCTCATCTGTGTTTTTGGTGGCTTCAAATTCTAGCATCTGCAAAAATTTTGCCTATGAGTCTTGCCTATCGTTCACGATCTACAAGCATAGGTATTAGGTATAACTTGATTGGTTCTCTTCTATCATTTGCATTTAGTCACCACTGATGTCTTGTCGTCTACAACTATATTTTGTTATTTTTGTTGGTTGGTAGCTTAGCTGATTTGTGAAGGATATGATTATATGCACCTAATCATTTTCTTCATATACAAAGATTACTAATCAAATTTTATTGCAAGAAACAAACTTTGAAGGACTTTAGAATTAGGGATTGGAATGAACTTGTATGATTTAACCATTTTTCCTTTGAATAAATGTTACAAATAACCTCACAAAATCCAAACAAACTCTTGAATGCATTTACAATTATCACAAAATCTTGAATACCTTAAGAGAATTTACACACCTTTCATTGGAATAAATTTTTAAATATAATCTTTAATTCCTTAAAGGAATTGGCAAGCTTTTCATTGGAATGGATCCTTAAATAAAAAAAAGAACATAATCTTGAATTTTTGGGTGATGCGATGCGCTCCCCTACCCACAGGTGGTTAATTATGTGGTGTTCCATGTTCACTAACAATAATGGCTTTTGGTGCAACGGTAAGTGGGCCCTACAATTGGTATTAGAGCCTGGTTTTAGCCTGGTCATGGGTTCAAATCTCTCCGTTGCCTTCCCGACCTACATAAGCACTGGTATGCGCATCAAGGGGGAGATTGTTGGGTGATACAATGTGCTCCCCTACCCATAGGTGGTTAATTATGTGGGGCCCCACATGAATGCCTTAAAGGAATTCACAAGCTTTTTATTGGAATGGATACTTAGATAACAAAACACACTCTTGAATGTCTAAAGATAAAAGAAGAATGCAATGAAATATTTTAGTTTGCGCTTAAAAAATTCTCATAAAATCTTGAATGCCTAAGGGAAAAAGAAGATTCCTATGAAACATTTTGACTTGGTGCTTAAAATAAATACACTCAATCTTGAATGACTTAAAGGAACTTGTTCTTATCCCTATCAATTTTATTATGTTGACCAATGATCGATTGCTTATGTTGACGAGTGATTTCTTATATTGATGATGTTGTCAAGTTGGAAAGAACTTTGCATGCTTAAACACAAGTGTCTTCAAGAGTGGATAGAAAATCTAAAGCTTTAATTGGGAAAGAACAAGTTCCTTTTAAACCTTGAGGTGACTTATGTATTCTCTCCTCGCATGCCTTCGGCTGATCTTGAATGCACAAGAAATAAGTGATTTTTAAAAAAAAAATTATGAGGCCTACTTAGGGATTTCATCACCCCTTGGGATGACCTCAACTCTCATTTTCTAATGGAGTATAAATAGCTAGAGGTGACTCCAAAGACACCTCTCTTGAAAATAAAATCTTGTCACTCTTGGCTAAGCCCCAAATAATTTTATACCTTTGGGAAGTGAGGATGTAGATTTGGGTTACCATCTCCTCTTGGCTATGAAGCATTATTTTCTTCCATCTATAGATTTGGGACTCATGTACCTTTTGTATATTGAGGACACCCTCTAATTGATCTTTGTACATCCTAGTTGAAGTCTTAATAGGATTTTTGATGTGTTTGGATTCCTTGAGTGTTCAAAGTCAATACAAACATCAAACATGTCCAAACAAGTGAAATGGTGAGCTAAAAATTCAATGAGCAAAGTGGTTGTAAGTAGGTCCTCTTGACCTATAATTTTATTTACAAATTTCTTGTACTTCATCCAACATTTGAGATTCAGTAGGTCTTTTCTTTCTTATCTTCACAACATTTTCATGAAATTCTTCTTCTTGGTCTTATAGTTGGGGTTTATTTTATTCCCACCATGTCTAACAAAGTCAAACATAAGAAGGTGAAGTTATGCAAACTATTTTCCTACAAGGAAAGAAAAAATGTAGCACACAATGATAAATAATTCCGATATGCCATCAAAGACATAAAAAAGGAAGAGGATAGACAAGATCACTATGATAGAATTTTGTATAATGCCAAACTTTGGGAGTAGTCCACTATCCTAGGAGTAAACCCAAGATTGCTATTTCCAAAGAGAGAAGATTAGCTACCCACATAGTGACCATATAACCTTCATTTTCCACATCAATCTATTCCCATCTCATATTTTGAAGCTTCTAGTCTTCCACTTGTGAAGTTTCCTCTAGAGAACATGATCATTTGAACCTTAATCCTTAAGTCCAAGAATATCTTAGTCATGATCCATTGTTCAAAATAAATATCAAGATCTATAAATTTTCAAATTTAATCCTAGGTAGCAAGACTTCTGAGATTACAACACTAGACCTTTATTCACAAGAAAAGATTACCATAGTGTCACTCACTCATTTGGGATCACAAGTCCATCTCCAAATATTGAGTCCTCTATTCAATATCCTATATTTCCTAAAGGTCATTTTTTCATATTTAGTAGGAGAAAGATACATTTATCCTATATCACATCTAGTTTGCAAAATTAGCAAGGTCTCTTATTCACACTTAGGTTGTCTTATGCTCTAGTCATTTTCAACACCATAATTGATCATGCAACCCTTGAGGTATTTTCCCTTTTTTCATTATAAGGTTTCTATCCTCTAACATTTTCTCCTTCCACAAGCTTTCACCCATCATTTAGGTCCCAATTATATGGTACACACACAATCTGATAGATTCACGTTTAATCACATGTCTCATTTATTGGAATGACTAAGACAACAAGAGATGTAGAATCCCTTTCAAAACACCACTATAGGAAGTAACACACATAAATAAGAAGAATCCTACCAAGATGAAGACCCTGTTCAGAATGATAACATTATTAATGATGTTTAAATGTTTTGTCAGACCCATACAACTTGAAAATGTTGGAAAAATCTATTAGGTAAAACAAAACTGAGATCTTCTTGAACCTTATCAAGGGTGGTGTTAATGTTCTGATGAATTTTAATGAGAGCACGTTATTTAGAAAAATCACCAAAGATGGTGCTCTAGTGTTGTTGAATCCCACCATAGGACAAAAATCTGGCAAAGGAAAGGAACCTATAGTTGGAACTAATTCTACACGTACATCAGCTCAAGAGAAACCCATGCTCCAATTAAGTGCAGAACACATTCAACAAATCATTAGTGTTATGCCCAACACAATTATACATACCAGTATTCTATAGTCAAACCTGACGGGTCCAACTATAAGATTCTTAAACATTGGGCAAGTACCTATCCAACAAATGGTAGTTACGACACAACCAATTTATTCCTCTTATCTACACATGCCAACAAATATGTTGAGAAAATTTATGCCAATTTTGACATCTGCATACCAATACATTGGTCAAAGTCACACACTACCACCTCCACCACCTCATAGTCCACCACCACCCTACAATCCATTTGGAAACTCATACAACATTGGAGGTGGATTCAACATCAATCCACAACCATCACAGATACAACCAAAGTGGGATCTAGCCCAACAATTACATGAGCTTTGGAGTTTTTTCCACAATATGCACAACAAAGGGATGAAATATTTCTCTTTTGAGGAAAATTTCCCTTTTCCATTTGACATATCTATCAACATGATACCATTTCTGCCAAACTTTGAGATCCCCAAATTTGACAAATACATAGGAGAAATACATCCTATCACACATCTCAAATATTTTTTTGTCTTATGTCAAGAAGTTTCATATAGGGAGGATTACCTTAAGAGGCTTTTCACATGAAGTCTTGGAAATCCTACATTTGAATGGCTAATGAACTTACCCAAAGGATCTATCACCTCCTTCAATGACTTGATAGGAAAAATTGTAGCACAATACTCATACAATATTGAACACTATGCCTCCTTCAGTGATTTGTGCAACACAAAACAAACAAATGGTGAAACATTTTCTCATTTTCTACAAAGATGGTGACACCATGGAAATTGCTTGCCCTACAAAATTGAAGACTCACACCTTGTAGACATATTCATTAAAATTTATTCTAGATATGTCTTTCCAAACAAAGATGGATAATACAAAAGACTTTGCAACATTAGTCAAGAAAGGAAAGAACATAAAAAATGGACTCTTAGAAAAGGGTTCCATTAAACATTATAGCTCATCTTTGTCAACTAATGAAACAAACCATAATAGGAAGTTGAAATTCTAGTGCAAAAACAAAGGCATTACCCACAATGGTGTCACTGATGTCAAGAGTGTACAAAATATTCAAGGTGGAAATAATAACAACAATAACTATCATCATCAAAATAACAACAATCCAAATCATGACACTCAGAATTAGAATCAAAACAACATTCAGAATAACTAACCACCGTGCAATCAAGCATAGTTCTTTCCTTGCAACAACAATAATATTAATAACAACTATCAACAAAATAGAAAGTTTACTAGCTTTTGTGAATCCTTAGATACCATATTCCAAAAACAAGTGGAACATAGTTTGATGATTTTTCCCAACACAAGAATATTTGATGAAAATCAACCCAAACCCAAGTGGTATAAAGATAATGAATACTACACTTATCACCGCATCAAAGGACATAACACTGAGAAGTGTATCAAGCTCAAAATCTTTATTCAAAACCTTGTCGATGATGGGTAAATTGAGGTTGAGGGAGGACCTATTAGTGTGAATGCTAATGATACTACTTTGGGGGAGTATCCTAAGCATTGGGGAGTATAGATATGTTGCATGCATGACTGTGTTTGTCATTTATATCAACATAGCATGGTTTGTTCAAAGACTAGTTGAGTAGTAGGTAGAGATCTTAATGGTACAGAAAATGGTTTAATAATGTGAAGATGCATAGATATGGACATTTTCAACACAATGTCCTAATGATGTGGTCAATTGTGTAGAGTCTAAGTCAAAGATGGACATAAGATGTACTTAATTTACAAATAGCAGTTTAGAGATAGAGTATTGCAAAAGTAGTTCCTAAGGTTTGTTTGCTATCTTTCATCTAAGATGTAATGAGAAGATGTGTAGTTAGGTAGTGATAGAGGATAGTCTATTGGTGATGTCAGCGAGTGTGCAAGACATAGTATCACACGTGTGAAAGCCATAGTATCACATGTGTGAAGTTTTGTATAGACAATGAGCTAACAATACTATTATAATTATAATTAATTAATTATCTTATTGTAATTAATTGAGAAAGCCTCAAGGTCAACTCAAGGAATTATTTTTAAGATACAGTATAAAGGAAAGATGTTTTCCTTATTTGTATGGTATCAACTAAAGTGCAAAGTTTGAAAAGGAACAAAGTGTTTGAGTAATGTGTGTAAGAAATCCAAGGTATTATTGGATGTGAATTTTGTGATTTGGTTACAAGATCAGAAAGAGTAGAGGTCTAGTTGATAGGACAAAAGAAGAGGAACGAAGTGTATTTCATTTCTATTATTCTACAAGGAATAATACAAAGATCATTTGGACAGTGGATTCATTGGTCTTTCCCTTAAAGTTTCTTGGGTAATGGGTCTAGTTGTCTTCCACAACTCCTAACAGTGTTCACACAACTCCTAATAGGGTTGGAATCTCCTAACAAGGACTCAAAGTCTCCTAATCGGGACTCATACGTACTGAATGTATTCATATACTCTTAACAGGGTCCATCCTCTAACATGGAATATTTATATTAGTACATCATCTTGTGGGTACCATCCCCACCAAAGTTTTCTCTTTGATCAAGGGTTTCCCTAGTTAACATATCTGGTGTTATTGTGTCTAAGTATCTTGTTGTGGTTTCTGATTATATTGCTCATATGATTAAATTTTAATAAGGTTGATAATTGTGATATTAGTTGGATAATAATTTTGATATTAGTTGGATATTGGTGGACTATATATTCTAACAATTGGTATCAGAGCATCAGCTCCTTGAAGGAAAAGCTTAACATCTTTGGGAGATCAGTGGCTAGTCATTTTAGAAAAGATAGTCCTAAGTCAGATAGATGAAATTTTAACACCTAGAAGATGGAGATTCTTAGTGAGGTATTATATTTTTGTAAAGAATAAAGCATTGAGTTTCCTGATCTAGAATCCTTTTGTTGTATACAAAATAATAGAGGCACAAGTAAAGATAGATCCAGATCTAAACAAGACAATATGATTAAGGAAGGTATTGATCTACTTATGGAAAGATAGTAAGAAGGTATGAAAATTTTTGTTTGTTGGACATGTAAAGAGTTTGGTCATTTTTTTGTCTCGATGTCCTAAGAGAGAAATAAAATCTAGAAAGACTTATCTTTCTAATGAAGATGAAGAATTTAAAGAAAGTATGGAAATATTCTTGAATGACTGTGATAATGCACCTAAATTGATTAAGAAAGAGGAAGTGGTAGAAGAGATAGCTTTGGTAACTATTGTTGATCCAAAGGATAACCATGAAAATGTGGAAGTTTTCTTTGAGACTAACAATGATTTGTAGAATGATGTGCTAATTTTTGAGCAAAGAGGAGAGTAGATATCTAAACCTAGAGATGAGATAAGAGTTGAGATGTCAACTTCTATCCCTAATAGGAATCTGACAAAGAATCACCCTCATGAGAAGATAATTAGAAGCAAAGGCAAAGGTGTGATGATAAGAAATGGGGTAAATGCGTAGATATGTCTAATATCTCAAGTTGAACCTAAGAGAGAAGATGAAGCTTCTAAAGATGATCATTGGATTCAAGCAATCAAGGAAGAATTAGAATAGATTGTGAAGAATGATACATGGAAGTTATTTCCTAGACTTGAAGACAAGAATGTGATATGAACCAAATGGGTATTCAAAAACAAGATGAATGAGCAAGGTAAAGTTGTGAGGAACAAGGCTAGACTTGTATGCAAGGGATATACATAGTAAGAAGGTATAGACTATGAGGAGACATATGCACTTGTAGCCAAAATGGAAGAAGTAAGGATGTTCTTGGCTTAGGCAGAAAATAAGAAGTTTATCAGATGGATGTTAAATCAGCCTTCTTGAATGGAGAACTTGAAGAAGAGGTATATATTGAGCAGCCTAAAGGTTTTCATTTATCAAAAGACAAAGACATGGTATACAGGCTGAAGAAAGATCTATATGGTATGAAGCAAGTACCTAGAACCTTGTATGCAAGGTTGGACAATTATTTGGCAAAGCTTGGACTTGCTAAAGGTATGGTAGATAGTAACTTGTATTTGAAAGAAGTTGAGAATGGTTTGCTGATAATACTAATATTTTTTGATGACATCATTTTTGGAGGTAAAGATGAAGTGAGTGGTAAGTTTTCTAAAGAAATGAAGAATGAGTTTGAAATGAGCATGATAGGAGAAATGAAGTTTTTTCTAGGATTATAGATTGTGTAGAACAGTGATGGTATTTTTATTTCACAAGCTAAGTACTTGAAAGACTTTTTGAAAAGGTTTGGTTTAGAAAGTTGTAAAACTATTGGTACACCTATGATAACTAGTCACAAGTTATCCAGCAAAGAGGAGACACCTACAATAGAGAAGAAGAAGTACAGATCCATGATTGGAGGTTTGCAATATATGACTCACACTAGACCAGATATAGAAAATGCAGTTGGGATTGTAGCTAGATTTCAAGCTGATCCTAAGGAGTATCATTTTGTAGTAGTAAAGAGAATATTCAAATATTTGAAAGGAACATCTGACTATGGAATTTGATATAATAGATCAAGTGATTTCACTCTATGTGCATATATTGGTATATATTGGGAAGGTAGTATGGATGATAGAAAAAACACTAGTGGTGGAACATTCTTTCTTGGAAAAATATTGGTTTCTTGGCTAAGCAAGAAGCAAGATTGTATTGCTCAAAGTACAACTGAGGTAGAGTATGTTGCATTAACAAATAACCGTAATCAAGTTATGTGGATGAAGTAGATGTTCAAGGATATTAGAATTAAGTTTAAAGAACCTTTTATCATTTACTATGATAACACAAGTATAGTGAGAATATTAAAGAATCTTGTATTACATTCTAAGACTAAGCATATATCTATTAACTATCATGTGCTGAGAGAGAAAGCAGCAAAAAAGGAGATCAGATTGAAGTATATGAGTACTAAAGATCAGATTGTAGATATCTTTATGAAGACTTTTCCTAAAGATACATTTCAGTACTTGAGAGTTATGCTTGGGGTTATGCCCTTGCCTACTTTTGAGTAGATGATGTAGAGAGTGCATTATTCTAATGGTACATAGCACTATTGTTAGACTAGACTGAATGTTGATGCTTCCTATATGAGGGAGTATCTATGATGACCAGAGTTATTGAGATTCTTGGTATTTGGTTTTGAATAGTGTCTTTAGAAACTTGAGCTAGTTGAAGACTTGGAGCAACATATTAGCAATTGGTATGTAATAATTGGTATGTTATAACATTGAAGCCTTTGACATTGATGTCAATGGGGGAGATAATATGCATGAAAAGCATCTCCTAGAAATGGTGAAGAACTGTCTAAATGACGGAGATATATCTCTTTAGGGAGATTTAGAAAGATTCATGTAAGGAAGCAGTAATATACACCTGATGTATTGTGAATATTTTAGTGTGAAGTAAATAATTTTTTTCAAAGAAGTAGGAATATGCACCTATTGTGTTGACACTTTTTTAGCATGTGGACAACTGATGCTAGTTAGCAAGAGCAACAAAACACTATTTGGTATTCTTGGAACTTAGATGGTTTTTCATCTATATTATCATCAATTCCAAAGGGGGGAGATTGTTAGCATGAATGTTGATGATACTACTTTGCAAGAGTATCCTAATCATTGGGGAGTACTGATATGTTGCATCCATGACTGTATTTTTCATTGATGTCAACATAGCATTATTTCTATAAAGATAGAGATCTTAATAGTATGGACAATGGTTTGATTTTTTGGTGATGTGCAGTTATGGACATGTTCAACATAGTGTCTTGATGACGTGGTCAACTGTGCAGAGTCTAAGTTGAAGATGTATGGAAGATGTGCCTTATTTATAGAGAGCATTTTAGAGACAGAGTATTGGGAAAGTGATTCTTGATGTTTGTTCACTATCTTTCATCTGAGATGTAATGAGAAGATGCACAGTCAAGTAGTAACAAAGGATAGTATGTTTGTGATCTTAGCTAGTGTGCAAGCCCTAGTATCACACATGTGAAGTTTTGTATAGACTTTGAGCCAACAATGCTATTGGAATTGTAATTAATTAATTATATTATTATTAATTGGGAAAGCCTAAAGGCTAACTCAAGGAATTATTTTGAAGATATGGTATAAAGGAAAGATGTTTTCCTTATTTGTATGGTATCAATTGAAGTGCAAAGTGTGAAAAGAAGCATAATGTTTGAGGAATGTGTGTAAGTGATCCAAGGGATTATTGGATGTGAATTTTGTGATTTGGTTACAAGATCAGAAGGAGCAGAGTTCCAGTTGATAGGATAGAAGAAGAGGAAGGAAGTACATTGCATTTCCATTATTCTACAAGGAATAATAAAAATATCATTTGGGTAGTGGGTTCATTGGTCTTTCCCTTTAAGTTGTTTGGGTAGTGGGTCCATCTATCTTCCACAACTCCTAATAGGCTTGGCACAACTCTTAACGGGGTTGGAATCTCCTAAAAATGATGAAAACTCTCCTAACATGGACTCATATGTATTGAATGGGTCCATCCTCCAACAAGGAATGTTTATATTAGTACATAATCTTGTGAGTACCATCCCCACCAGGGTTTTCCCTCTAATCAAGAGTTTTCCTCATTAACATATCTAGTGTTATTGTGTATGAGTATCTTGTTGTAGTTTCTAATTATATTTCTCATATGGTTAAACTTTAATAAGGTTGATAATTGTGATATTAGTTGGATAATTGATTCAACCCCCACCCCCCCCCCCCCCCCCCCCCTCTCTCTTAGTTATATTGGTAGACTATATATTCTAATAGGGCCACCCTCTAAAAATGCTAAACTGGAGATCTTTCAAAAGTCATTCCTTGACCACAACAATAAAAATGACAAAAATAATGGAAACGACAACACAAAAAATATCAATTGAGCTTCCACATCTAATGAACTCTGTTATGACTATTCTACTAACCACATATCAGTATTTGACTCCTTGTGTAGAAAATTAAAAATAAATGATATATGGGGCTTTGACTCCATGTGTGGATGCATTGAAGAGGTTGACACCCATGTAAACACTCTTGTATTACAAGAAGTTGATTATGGTGCAGCCACTTGATGGGGAAGAATTACATTGCAAGCTTCCACTTCCAATCCCACCAATTCATCTTCTCCACATGTGCTTGTTGCACCATCCACTTTGCAAAGACCCATTTCTTGCTATGATGTCCTATCTTAGTTAGGGAAGACTATTGCACAAATATCCATTATAGAACTTCTCACCACCTCATTCATCCATAAATAAATCCTTGAGACTTACCTTTTAGAGTCTCATGGCCCAAAAAGCATTAATGCATCTCAATTCACTACCATTATTATAAATCTTGCCACACAACAAAACCTTGTCTTCATCGAAAAATATTTTCGAGGTATTGATCACCACCATAATTTTTTTCTCCACATTGAATTCCTCATATAATAACATGAAATAAAATGAGTCCTTACAGATAATGGATTTGGTTTAAACCTATGTACATGAAAATGATCTTCTTCTTAGGACTTCCAAAGGACTGACATCAAAAAAATGATGACCATTAAAGCTTATGATGAGAGAGAAAGAGAATCAAAATAGGTTATCATGCTATCACTACAAGTTGGATCAGCTTTCATCAACACTAAATGTCATGTCCTAGATTTGGACTTATCATATAACATCTTGCTCACTAGACCCTGGATACATACACTGAAAGTGGTCCCATCTACTTATCATTAGTGCTTAAAATTTCCCCACCAGGGAAGAGAGGTCACAATTCTAGGAGATCCCTTGTGTTTTTTTTTTTGTAAGAGATTGGAAGGTGCCCCAATTAAATTTTCTCTAATCAACAAGTTTTTTAAGTTCATACCTAGATCTCTCACCATAACCAAAACACCTTCCACAAAAATTCTAGAGTCACCAAATATTGATTTGAATTCCTATAAAGGAAAAGAGAAGGTTGTGTTGGATACAATTGATTAATTTTTTATTGTCTTTGATGTTACACAAATGTCATATCATTGTCAGTCAATATATGTCAAGCTCACTTGCATGGTGAAGATAATTTTTTGTGTCTACCGAGTGTTCTTGTGATTGCCTAGTTTAGAAGATAGTGTCTACCGAGTTCACTCGGATGTCAAAGGAAAGCATGCAGAAGATGAGTGTTAACTGAGCTCACTTGGTTGATGAAGAAAAGTTGGATGGAACCAGTGTTAGCTGAGCTCACTCAGTTGCCAAAATATTTTTGCAAGTTTTTAATATTAATGGAGCTTCTGTTGGTTAACAAAGGAAATCATTTCTGAGTTAGTTTCTACCGAGCTAGGTCAACTAACAAAGGATTTTCTTATTTTGTCATATTAAGATTAATTGATTTATCTATTGATTCCAGCTAACTAAGGTGATGTATATTAATTGTTCTAAGTTGTTTTTGAGATGACTTAACAATATGAAGGATATAATTATAAGGTCAAGTTTTGATTTCAAAGAGTGAGTGAATGTGAAAGTATAAAGATGTTATTGAAGATTTAATGATGAGAAGAGGAAGCAAATTTAAAGGATAATAAAAATATCCTTGTGGAGTAGAAACGCTATATTTGATCAGGAAGGATACATGCCAAAATAGAGAACTATAATCATAAATTGAGTTGCATTCAAATCAAGTCATCTCATTTTTAGTCTCTAACCATTGTAGTAGTGATCTAAATCTCCTAACAGAGTTGGCTTAACAACTATTTGCAAATCCTCTAATAAGGTGGTAGTTCTATTGAATTGTCTAAAGACCTCTAAAAAGGACACTCCTAATAGGATGATTAAATCCTCTAACAAGGTCACACCTAACAATGTGTTTTGTAACCTTTAACAAGGTTGGCTCCTAATAGGGCTCACTTCAGAAGAGTGAAAACAGTAACTAGTTGCAATTGGTGGTTTTTCTCGAATTGTGTTTTCACATTAAATCTTTTTGTCAAATGTGTTCATGCTATTTTATTTTATGTTTTTGCATCTAAGTTAAAGTAATGGTAATCACAGCTAACATCTAAAGTTTATATGTTAAGCATTTACTAAGTACTTACCAAGTTACAACATTCTAGATGTGTTTACTGAGCTTCAACAATATTTAGTTTTTAATTTGCATTTTTGTACTGACATCTAAGGGATCTATGATTTATTTTAGTGGTAACTAATTCACCCCTCCCCTCTCAATTACTCCTCTTATATTTCCAAAAATTAGTATCAAAGGATTTAGTGCTTGCAGAGAAGGTTTCAAGGACCTAAGCTAAAGATCAGGATGTCTTATAGAAGAGAGATCCCCAAGTTGAATAGAGACAATTTTGCAACATGGAAAGGACTTATGAGGTTATACTTGGCTACTATTAATGACTCAAGATGCAAGTATCTTGATACTAAATACAAGACTCCCACTAGAACATTATTTGTTGAAGATATTGTTGAAAAGAAGAATCATAACATCATTATGATTGATATTGCATTTGTTCTTAGTTATGCTGAATTTGATGAAGTCAATGATTGCAAGATAGCTCATAAAATGTGGATCAAGCTAAAAGATATATAGGGAGGAAATGACAATGTAATAAGGGCTAAGGCTGAAAGTCTTAGAGGTCATTTTGATCAGATGAAAATGAGAGAAGATTAGAACATTACAAAATATGTGGAAAGGATCAAATCAAGTGTAAGTGCAATCAAAGCATCCAAAGGAGACGCTAAAGAGAAAATAGTTGTAAGCAAGGTACTTAGAACTCTTCTTCCTATTTATGAGATTAGAGTATCTGCTATTCAAGAAATGAGACGTGATCCAAATAATAAAATATCTTTGGATGCTCTAGCTGGAAGATTGACAACTTTTGAGTTAGATAACTTTGATAACTATGTTCCTAGCTCAAAGGTTATTGAATTTTCTTTTAAAGCTAAACTCTCACTCAAAGAAAAGGGTAAGAAATCAATGTCTAGTCAATCAAGAAGTGGTGAAGAAGGAATATCATAAGAAAGTTCAGACAATGATCTTGAAGTTGTTGAAGCCCTATTTGCAAGGAAGTATTCCAAAAGAAGAGGAAAGTACAAAGGTAAAGTTCCTCTGATCTAATTTTCCTATGAAGAAGTTGGTCACATTTCTGCTAGGTGTCCAAATAAGGAAATCAAACATGAAAAGAAAATAAATAAGCATTAAAGCAAGAAATATTCCAAGAACTACAAGAACTACAAAGACAAAGCTAAGAAATCTTGTTTTATAGCTAAAGATTCTAATAATAGTGAAGATGAAATGGTATATATTGTCGTGAAAGATGAATTTGATGATGAAGGAGATAAGATGGCACTTATCTCTCATTTTAGCAAAAATAATATATGGATTATTGACAGTGGTTGTTCACATCATATGATTGGAGATAAAACAAAATTTGAGCACATAGAATATTATGACGGAGGTAGTATGAGATTTGGAAACAATGAACCTTGTAACATAAAAGGAAAATGATGTATTTCATTGACTAAAGGACTTGTATGTGACAATTCTTATTGGATTGAAGGGCTAAAGTATAATATACTAAGTGTGGTACATTTGAATAACATTGGATTCAAGGTAAAATTTATGAATAGACAGGCCAAACTACTAGATAGAAAGGGAAATCTGGTTGGATTTGAAAAGAAAACAAAAGGTAATCTATTTTATCTTGATCTCAATGATTTTTCATGTTTTATTGCTCATGTAGAAGAAACTTGGTTATGGCACAAAAGTAAATGGCATGTAAACTTTGATAATCTAGTTAAAATAAGAAAACATAGAAGAGTAAGATGTATTCCTAGTTTGAAGAAGCTTGCTATGGGTCTTTACAAGAATTGCCAAATTGGTAAGATGGGAAATACTAGTTTCATAAGAAAAAACTATTAGTTAGAAGAAGTCTTAGAAATGGTTCATTCAAAATTATGTGAATCTATTGGAATATAGAGTTATAGTGGAGAAAAGTTTTTCATTCTTTTTGTTGATGACTATTCTAGAACGAGGACTGTAATGTATCTAAAATAAAAATTAGAAACCTTTCAAAAATTCAAGTGGTATCTAAAAAAAGTAGAAAAAGAAACTAGAAAAAGGTTGAAATTCTTAAGATTAGATAGAGGTGGTGAATTCATCTCCAATGAATTCAATAATTTCTGCATTGAAAGAGGAATCAAAAGAAAAGTATCAGCTCCTAGTATACCATAGTAGAATGGTATAGCTGAAAGAAAAAATAAATCTATCATGGATTGTGCAAGAACCTTGATGATTGAAAAGAATGTTGTGCTCAAATTCTAGAAGGAAGTTATCAACACTACAATTCATACCTTAAACAAAGTACAATTGAAAAAAGACTCAAACAAAACTCCTTATCATCTATGGGTCTCTAGAAACCTAATGTAAGTTATTTGAAAGTGTTTGGTAGCAAATGTTATATCTTGAAAGAATCTGGAAAAGGAAAATTTGATGTAAAATGTGATGAAGGCATATTTCTAGGATACTCCTATAGAAGTAAAGCATAAAAATGTTTGAATTTGTCTACTCATAAAATTAAAGAAAGTGCACATGTTAGAATTGATGAGTTTGCAGAAAAGAATGAAGAAAGCAACAAGGACCTAGAGGATTATAGAAGATTCATTTAATATGAACCTAATACCCTGCCAAATCTATCTAAAAGAAAGGAAGCTTCATCTCCCGAGTTCCCAAATCTCTAATAGGTACCAAGTTAAAGATAGTGCAACCCAAGTTATAGTCTAAAGGATCCGAGTCACAGTTAGAGGCTACCGAGCTAGTTCAAACCAAGCCTGATGAACCCGAGGCATAGATAGAGGGACTTGAGCTTGAAAATTAAATTCATAATAAATATAGTGGAACTTATTCAAAGCCCAAAGAGCCTGTATTAGCAAGATATGTTAGAAGGCATCATGCACCTAATCAAATCATTAGAGACAAATCAGAAGGAACAATGACAAGAAGAAAATTAAAAGGTACATGTTTACTTGCTGAATTTGAACCTAGAAATGTTAAAGATGCTCTGGATAATGAAAGTTGGATTGAAGAAATGAATGAAGAGATAGTATAGATAGAAAAGAACAAAACTTGGACTCTTGTTCCTAGACCCAAGGATAAAAATGTAATTGGTACAAAGTGGGTATTCATAAATAAGTTGAATGAAGATGGAAAAGTTCCTAGAAACAATGCAAGACTGGTGTGCAAAGGTTATTCTCAAGAAGAAGGTATTGATTATGGTGAGACTTTTGTTCTTGTACCAAGACTAGAAGGTGCTAGAACTTTATTAGCATATGCAACACATAGAGGATTTAAAGTGTATCAAATAGATGTTAAATCTGCATTTTTGAATAGAATTCTAGATGAGGAAGTCTACATTGAACAACCAAAAGGTTTTGTAGATCCTAACAAAAGAGACATGGCTTACAAGTTACACAAAGCATTATATGGTCTGAAACAAGCTCCCAAAACTTGGCATGAAATACTTCATAATTACTTTGTATAGATTGGCTTTCAAAGGAAAAATGATAATAGTAGTCTATATATCATGGAAGGACCAAACAAGAAGATTGTGTTGGAAGAAATATTTGTTGATGATACTCTATTTATCAGAAATGATGACTTATGCAAAGTATTTTGAGAAGAAATGATTAAATAATTTGAGATGTCCATGTTTGGTGAGATAGAATTCTTTGTTGGATTGTAGATACAATAGAACAAAAATGGTATCTACATCACTCAATCTAAGTATATTGAGGAGATACTAAAAAAGTTTGGAATGGAAGATTCAAGACTAGTTGGAACCCCTATGTCTACTGGACATAAGATCTCCAAAAATGATGATTGCAAAGAAGTAGATTAGACCACATATAGATCAATGATTGGAAAATTGCAGTATAGTACATACAAGGCCTATTATTTCTTAAGCAATTGGAATACTGGCAAGATTCTTAGCAAATCCTAAGGAAAATCACATGATGGTAATAAAGAGAATCATGAGAAATTTGAAAGACACTAAAGACTATGGCTTATGGTATAAACTTGGAGGCAATTTGGACTTGAAATTATTTATTGATGTTGATTAGGTAGGAAATATTAATGATGAAAAAAGCACCAGTGGTGGAGCTTTCTTTCCTGGTAAAAGACTAGTGTCTTGGATAAGCAAGAAGCAAAATTGTACATCTCAATCCACAGTAGAGATAGAATATATGGCAATAGTAGTTAATTGTTACAACATTGTTTGCTTCAAACAATTTTTAGAAGGAATGAAGATAGAGATCAAGGATCTTATAGTCATATACTATGTTAACACCAATGCAATGAATATATCAAAGAATCTAGTGATGCATACTAAAACAAAGCATGCATTTATATAAAATATCACTTCTTTAAAGAGCTAGTATAAGAGAAAGAAGTCAGATTGGAATATGTTAATACAAAGGAATAGATTGAAAATATATTCACCAAGTCATTACCTAAGGATTCATTTCTATATCTAAGAGGTAAGCTAGGGGCCATTCCCCTATTTGAAGTTCATCAAATAAAGTCTAGTGATGCATCAACAAGAGCTAAGTTGAAGATCAATTAGTTGGTGCAGAATTGGCAAGGGCATATTGCAAATTAATTAGTACTTAAGGTACATTGGTACTAATAGAATTGATGTCTTTGGCATGTGTTGTCAAAGAGGGAGAAATTTATTGTCATATCTTTGAGAAATTTTTGGAACCAGAATAAAGTAAGGAACTAAAGAACTAAAAAACTAAAGAGGGAAAAAATTTCCAAAGTAAGAGAAGTTTTTTGTAAGAGGGAGAAAATTCTAAATGAACTTGGTAGTAGTAGTTGTGGATAGAGAAATAATTCAGTGAAAGGAAGAGCTCATACTAATAGAGGGAGTTCTTAAAGAACAAATCCAAAATTTTGTGGTGATATGAGATGTTGTGTTTCCATTAATGCCAAAGAGAGAGATTGTTGGATATAACTGATTAATTGTGTATTATCTTTGATGTTACACAAATGCCATATCATTATTAGTCAATATATGTTGAGCTCACTTGTGCAGTGAAGATAGTTTTCTGTGTCTATCGAGCATTCCTGTAATTGCCTTGTTTAGAAGGTAGTGTCTACCAAGCTCACTCGAGTGTCAAAGGAAAGTATGCAAAAGATGAGTGTTAACTGAGCTCACTTGGTTAATGAAGGAAAGTTGGATGGAACCAATACTAATTGAGCTTACTTGATTTCCAGAGGACTCTCACAAGTTTGCAATGTTAACCGAGCTTTTGTTGGTTAACAAAGGAAATCATTTCTAAGTTAGTTTCTACCAAGCTGAGTCGGCTAATAAAGGATTTTCTTATTTTGGCATATTAAGCTTAATTAATTTATCTATTGATTCTAGCCAACTAAGATGATGAATATTAATTATTCTACTTTCTATTTGAGTCAACTTAATAATATGAAGGATATAAGTATAAGGTCAAGTTGTGATTTCAAAGAGTGAGTGAATGTGAAAGTATAAAGATGTTATTGAAGATTTAATGATGAGAAGAGGAAGAAAATTTAAAGGATAAGCAAAATATCCTTGTGGAGTAGAAAAGCTATATTCAATTAGGAAGGATCAAGTGCACGCAAAAATAGAGATCTGTAATTAGGAATTCAGTTGCATTCAAATTAGGTCATCTCATTGTTACTCTCTAGCTATTGTAGTAGTGATCTAAATCTCCTAACAGAGTTGGCTTAATAACTATCTGCAAATCCTCTAACAAGGTGGCAATTCTATTGAATTATCTAAAGACCTCTAACAAGGCCACTCCTAACAGGGTGATTAAATCATCTAATAGGGTCACACCTAACAGTGTGTTTTGTAACCTTTAACAAGGTTGGATCCTAATAGGGCTCACTTCAGAAGAGTGAAAATATTAACTAGTTGCAATTGGTGGTTTTTCCCAAATTGGGTTTCCACATTAAATCATGGTGTCAAATGTGTTCATGCTATTTTCTTTTATGTGTTTACAACTAAGTTAAAGTAATGGTAATCAAAGTTAACATCTAAATTTTATATGTTAAGAATTTACTGAGTACTTATTGAGTTACAACATTCTATATGTGTTTACCAAGCTTTAGTACTATTTAATTTTTAGTTTATATTTTTGTACTAACATCTAAGGGATCTGAGATCTATTTTAGTAGTAATTGATTCCCCCCTCCCCTCTCAGCTACTCCTCTTCTATTTCCAATAGGTTGAAGCCATCAAGGTTAATACTACAATGAAGAAGGTCACCTTTGTCAATCAAGGAATGGGAGAGTATAATTTTGAAAATGACTTGTGCATTGGACAACTATAACTCTCTCCCTAATCCTTTGATAAACCTTCCCAAGTACCTCCCTCTACCAATAAGGACACTATGCATGTTAATAAAACAAACTTTGAACATTGGGGTTCTCTTAGTGATGAACACATGGAGTCTAATATCTAGGATTGGCTAAATTATGATGGCAAAGATTATTTTGTAGAATTCCCCAAAGATAAGTATGTCAAGGTTCCTCCATCATTGAGAAAATGGGATATCATGACATAGGACTTGGACCTAATGAAGATGGAATCAAAAAACCCCTTGAGGCTACTAGTTATCCTAAAGGATGAGGTTTGGGCTCCATTAAACCCAAGGTATCCTTTGCTAACAACTATTGTATGGTTGAACATGATTCTGAGACTAAAGAGGAGGAATTCTTTGAAGTATCTTTCCAATACATTAAATATGACCTAGATACCTATGTCCATGCCATCACCATAGACAACCTCTCATCCACTGACTTACCTCTCACTAACCCTAACATAATAAACTGGAACCTTCAAGACACACCACTAGCTCTTGATGTCTGTAACTTTGATGAAGTAGTGATGGATCTTTTTGGCCTCAAGAATCTCCAAGATTATGAGAACAAGATCCAATATAATGAGGAAGCTTACTTTGGTATCCAAGTCAACTCTCTTAGTTGCAAAAGTGAAAAAGAAAAAGAAATAAGAATCCTCTAGTAAAAACTCTTTTGGGGCACTCTTGGGTGAAGGAAAAGAGAAAATAAAGGATGCATCTTCTGGTGAAAACCTCCTAGAGGCACCAGAACAAGGAGAGGTTGACTTGTCATTCATAACCCTACCACCAGAAAAGTCATCTATATTGAATGAAGACACAATTCCAGTTAACTTTGGTACTATATATAATCCACAAATCACCTACATTGATGCTACCCTAAGTATGGAAGAACAAGAAGTGATGACTCAGTTCCTAGAGAAAGGAAAAATCAATTTCATGTGGACATGCAAAGACATTCCTAGCTTAGACATAGACTTAGTTGTACATCTAGCAGTAAATATTAAGATTATACCTGTTAAACAAAAGTTATGCAAGATACATCCTAAGGTAGCACTCTTGGTAAAAGTAGAACTACAAAAAATGTTAGAAGCAAAGTTCATCCAACCTATTGATTATCTTGAGTGGGTTTCCAACATTGTTCCTATAGGGAAAGCCTCTAGGGACATCTGCATATGTCTATATTTTTGAGACTTGAATCTTGCATGTCATAAGGATGATTTTACACTACCCAATATAGACATTATAGTGGATTTGACTATTGGACATGAAATTTTATCTTTAATGGATGGTTTCTCTGGTTATAATCAGATTAGAATTGCAAAAGAAGATAAACACAAAATGGAATTTACTACCCCTTGGGAACTTTCTATTATCAAGTCATACCTTTTGTCTTAAAAAATGCTAATGCCACCTATCAATGTGCATTGACCACAATCTTCCATGATCTTCTACATGTAATAATGGAAGACTATGTTGATGACATCCTAGAAAAATCCAAGATGTGTGATTTGCACAATGTTTTTTGTACCACCATATTTGAAAGGTTGGAGAAATACAAAGTTCACCTTAACCCTAAGAAGTGTATTTTTGGTGTCCAATTTGGAAAGTTGTTAGATTATATAGTGTCCAGAAGAGGAATTGAGGTAGACCCTACAAAAGTATTATGGAAATGCCTCCCCCTACTACATTGAAACAACTTTGCAAGTTTCAAGGGTAGTTAGAGTCCATTAGAATGTTCGTATCCAAATTAGAAAATAAAGTTCATCCACTCCAACACTTGCTTTGAAAAGACACCAATCTTCAATGGGATTGCCTATGTCACAAAGCATTTGAACAAGTCAAGGTATACCTAGCTAACCCACCAGTGCTAGTTCCTCCAATCGTAGGTTAGCCATTAATTCTTTACATTTTTGCTACTACAATTGCACTGGGTGCTCTTTTATCATAGCTAGATGAATGGCAATGAGAAATATATCTAATATCTAAGTCAACCACTAGTTGACTATGAGTTGAACTACACTGCTCTTAAGAAGAGCTTGCTTGACTATAGTTTTTTGTACATAGAAACTATGCTATTAGATGAATAATCATACTACACATTTCATTGCTAAGATAGATCCTCCCAAATATTTTCTATCAAAATCTTCCCTTACTAGCCATGCTACAAAATGGGTCTTAATTTTGAGTGAATTCAACATTGTCTATATAGACCACAAGGCCATAAAGGGACAAGTCATTGCCAACCAACTTGTAGAATCTCTTCTTTAAGGAGACCATCCTCTCATAGCATATTTTCTAGATGACACAATTATGACTATTACCCCTAGTACACAATGGACTTTCTATTTTAATGGCTCTTTCACATAGAAAGGATTGGGAGTAGGTATCTTGCTTGTTACACTTCAAGGAGACCTTATCCCTAAGTCTTGCAAAATTTCATTCCCTTGCACAAGTAAAATAGCTGAATATGAGGGACCAATAATAGGGTTATGTGAAGCTATCTCATGGAATATCAAGAACCTACTTGTCTTTGGGGACTTCCAATTGGTCATTATACAAGTTACAAAGGAATATCAAACAAAGGATGAAAATTTGTTACCATATTCCAAAAGATATCAAGGACAAATAAAAAAGTAGTGGATGCCATGGCTACCATATCCTCCATGATCGCCATGCTTGAATACAATCCCAAGTGTGAATTTATTGTTGAGAATCTTTTTCTTCCTTCTTATGAGCAATCTAAATTAGAGTTGGTATGCAAGATTTTTCATCCTAGGTCTCCATGGCACTATGATATTTTCACCTACCCTTCATCATAAAAAAATTTCCATAGTCCTTTTCACAAACCAAAGTAAAATCTTCATTCATCGCATTGCCTGCTACACTATCCTAGGTGACACACTTTTCTAAAAACACTTCAATGAAATTCTCCTCTAATGTCTCAATTCAGATGAAGCCAGAATGATCTTACAAAAGGTTCACCAAGGAGTATTTGGGGCCCATTCTAGTGGACTTATCTTAGAAAAAATATCCTCAGAACAGGTTATTATTGCCCCACTATGGAAGTTGATGCCTATCATTTTGTGAAATGTTGTGTTCCTTATTAGCAACATGGAGATTTGATACATGCTCTGCCCAAGACCTTCAACCTACCATCACACCATGGCCCTTTTCCCACTAGGATTTTGAACTTGTTGATCAAATATATAAAAATTCTATAAATGGCCACAAGTATATTATTGCCACCACTAAGTACTTCACAAGGTGGGTCGAGGCTATCCCTTTAACCTACACTACCAAAAAATAGATTTCAAATCACATCTTGAACTACATCATCTATTGTTTTAGAATCCCTCAAAATATCATGATTAATAATGGAACTCATTTCAAAAATTAGAAGGTCACCACATTGTGTTGGAAATTTGGAATCACCTAGTGTTTCTCCACCAAATACTTCCCCCAAGGAAATGGTCAAGCTAAAGCCACTAATAAAACCATTTTGAAAGTCCTCAAGAAAATTGTTGATGTCTCTAGCCATGATTGGCACCTCCAAATTTCCCCAACCCTTTTGGCCTATCACAGCTCCATTTGTACTCCCGTAGGAGCCATTCCATTTTCCCTTTTTTATGGCTCTAAGGTTGTATTACCCATTGAAATTGAGCTCCCTTCCCTCAAAATCTCTCTCAAGAATATGATGTCTAAAGAAGAATATTGAGTTGCTTGCTTGCAAGAGTTGTAACTCCTCAATAAGAGATACCTCATTGCCTTAAACCACCTTCAGATGTATCAACATCACCTTCAACTCCAATTTCAAAAGAAGGTTAAACCTCAAGAATTTGAGGTTGGTGACCTAGTGTTGTAGTATAACATGGGAAATCTCTAGAACTAAGAAAAGAAAGGAAATTTTTAAGCCAATTGGCTTGGTTTTTTTATCATCACAACCAAGAATGGTTCTAGGGCATATTAGATCAACATTTCAGAGGGAGATCTACTCTTTGAGCCTATAAATATTTAGCACCTCAAGCAGTTCTATGATTGATTTTTGCACTTCTTGTATAGTGTCACTAAGTTCCACAAAAATCCAAAAAAAATTAGATAATTCAAAAATCCAAAAACATTTGCAAAAAATTATAAAGAGAAGACTAAAAATAGAAAAGAGTTCCTAAAATAATTATTGTGGGGAAAATGTATCTCAAGTAACATGTGTAAAAACAAGATACCTTATCTATAATTCTCGTCCCACTTCACCATTTTTCCTCCATTTCATCCCATATTTTTATAGGAGTCTTATCTAGCTCACTCTTTTCAGGTATCCAATAAAAGATCTCTTGTATGTGAGGCATTTGTCCACTTTCATTTTTCACAACACCTCTTGTGTGTGAGGCCTCTATCCACTTTCATTTTTCACAAGACCTCTAGTCTTCTAGGCACCTTCCTATCAAGTGTTCACTCTACTCCCCATTATTCTAAGCTTTTTCCCACTGCAGTGAGTGTGATAGAACCTTAAAAAAATCACCATTGAGACTAAATGATTTTAGAAACTTGTTCTTTCCACAACTATTACCAATAAACCCTCAAGACAAAAACTTTGACAAGAAAAACCTCACAAGATGACTATTTCCTACAACATCACCACAAACTCCACTATCAAAATAACATTCATGGGAGGAACTGCGGATTGAATGACTACTTGGTCATGCAGTCTCTTCTTGTTGATTTCACCTTTGTATGTTAGTAGTTTCCTTCCCAATTGTGCCTCGATCTTCCATATCTTGGTATCATCTAAATGGCTCTAACTACACATTTCTTTTGCAATATGATCTATTTTTTATTCTTTACTACATCTATGCTAGCTTCTGAGTTATGACTATGCACTTCTCACTGGGGGCACCGGATTTGTACACTTTCTACCAAGATCCCTAAAATGAATTTGAGTGTGCCTAGATCTCTCTAGTACATATATGTTATTTTCTCCATCATGAAAATGAAAACTACATGCATTGTCCTAAAGTCTCTATTGTGTTGAGAGTCTAGTCCATGCAAAGGAACCTTGTCATATGTGCTACTATAGCATTTAATGCATAATTCCTTTTGCAAAATCAAACTAGGTTTCGTTCTCCCATATAAACACAATTGAATCCCTCGATATCATGTAGTTAGGTTTCATATTGTATAGAGATTAATTGTTCTCTATTTTAGACAAGTTTTCTATTTATCCCACACCCCTTCTATGCATAGCTACTTGATTCCTACAAGCTATAGTCTGACACAAGTCTATCCATTACATCTCATTCACATTGCATTTTTATGTCTCACTTTTACACATCTTGTTGGCATCATTTCATTTTGCATGCTTTCTCTCATTCATGATTAGTTGACTCAATATATTATTGAAAATTCCATTTAGGCTACATTCATTTTATATATTGCATTCATTGCATCTATATTATGCATCTCATTTTTTATTAATTCATTACATTAATCTATTAGGTATCATAATTACATTCACTACATTCCTAACATAAATATCATGATACATCCATTTCATCAACACAAATATATAGTGATCACATACATACAACACAACAAATACATACATCTCATACACCACCATCATATAGGACTTGCATCATACACATCTTAAACATCATACATACATCACCAAATGAACTACATCACATCACACACATCATGCATCAAAATGTTAGTAGCAATATCATAAAATCGTCCATCACATATATTACTCATAACCATCATGTGCATAAGCATCAATAAAACACCATCATACATACACATTTAGGATCATCGAATCATGTCATCATATACATCAAAAAAATGAGTGTCCATGTATAGTCCAAATATAAATAATAATATAGTACATCATGCATGATACATCATCAAAAAACTCACTATATTTGCACATATATGTCTATCACTATGTTAAAATTCATTTCTCTTAGGATTAACTACCTGGCTGTGAGGCCCCATCTCCTCCTATGCCACCTCCTCGTAGAGGCCTCACCTACCCAATTGAATACTCTAATATTTGATGGCCACCTATGGACCAAGTGTTGGATGCCTCCTAAAAGTTGGGATGTCACTACTTTTCTGGTACGTCATCATAATACAATGCCTAATAGTAGTCTGCCCATTGTAGAGCTTATACCTCATGGAAGCATGCAGACATGGTTTCCTGCATCACTTTCACCATAACCCTCTCCTACATCATCTACATGGAGACATCTCAATGTTTGTGATAGTCATCTACTTGCTGCTATAATGTCTCTCTATTAGACCAGAGGGTAGCTACATCCTATCAAAAACACATCTAACTCTGTAAGCTCCTCTACATTAGCATGCAAAATAAGATCATTGAACTCGCTAGTTTCTATCCTCGCTTTTAATCCCATGAGGGCCTCCTAAGCATTGTTGTCCCTCTCCCACTTTGACTATAGTTTAGCAATCTCTATATGCACATTAGAAGCCTTGGCCCTCTTTGTCATTGTCTCCCCCAATAGTCAGGAAACCTCTATCTAGGGACTATCTTGCTCTTGTTTGATCATATCAATGTCATCCTATTATCCTGGTAGTGGCCCTTGTGGTACTTGTGGCCCCGCTCCCTATACATGTGGACCCTACCATGTTCCCTACACTAGAGCTAGCACTATAGGTACCTTCTCTCCCCACTGAAAAATTCACCATCCCTATGGCCCCTCTAATTATGGTTCATATCCCCCTTCTCCCCCATCTTCCCCACTAGCACCATCCCTCTACTATGTGCATGCTCTACTAGTGGTGGTTCCCTTGGTACCATCAATCTCACCGGCTGATGAGCTTCTCACCACTATGTATATATAGGTGTTATCCCTACATCTCCCTGATCCTTCCCATGAAGCTCTCACCAATCTAATGGTGGTCCCTAATCCCCATAATCTACCCACCTCCTAGGAATCCACTGGATACATGAATCTATCAAGTACAACATCCTTGATGCATCCAAACTATTTTCTTACCCTTGAGGGAATGTAATGCATCACGATGTACATTATCCATCTGATCAACTAGTAGTTTGACTATACATACTACAGGTAGAGCTGATCCTCTGAATCATCCTCTCTACTTACAAGAAATATAGCCCCCCAACACTCATAGCCTACATATGGTGTCCAGTCAGACATGGTGATCTCATCCAAATAGTGTGGCCAAAATCCTATGGACTCAGTAGAGGTGTACTAGATGTGTGTCCTATATCGACATACGTATGACTCCCTGGGTTGTCGTGTCTCACATAAAGTAATAGGTCATGTCACACCTATGTGCTCCCATGACCATACCATCAATACTATCAATCTAGGGCCTATGTTCCTCTATGTCTTGTAGGCACACATATACAGGTCATAGTATAGATGGGCTTAGATAATATGCCCCCAGTAGAAAATTGATCTGTAATCTTGTAGTAGATTTTTAAGCACTCACACCCATCCAATCATAAATCCATGTCTATCATGATCTAATAGCATTCTCCATATCAATAATTCCAAGTAAAGGGCTAACCATAGCAATCCTTGGTCCAACACCTCTCTCCATGCAAGCCAAGTCCACTAAATAGGTAGTTGGCATCTTCATCACCCAAAATAGTCTTGCAGATAAGGATATGTACCCTCCAAAACATACTCTAGGTATCTCTTAGGAATCATGCCACATGTCTAAAAGTTTCACCATAGCCTCTCTTGTCAAAAAATGGAAGTTGGACATTAGCGTATGCCATCGCTCCACTAATGTCAATAGCTATGTTGAGTGTACCCTCAAGTCTAGCCACTTGTGGACATGCTCAAGCTCACAAATCCACACATGTCCCCATCCTACCTCAATCAATTTGTCACCTAAGGCCATCATCGCTAGATAATGCTCTCATGACTGAAACATCATGGTTAGCTCCTACAACATAGACATATAGTAGTCAACCCATCATTGTATCTAACCATATCTTTCTCTTATCCAATTCTAGGCCATCTTTCCCTATCCAACTTGGTGATCCTTGTTGTTTTTTTTGTTGATGATTCCACATCAGCAAAGATGCCAAACCATGTAGATGTGGATTCACAAAGATGAAAATACACATAGATGTTGATTAAGCATCTTTGGCAGCTTCAGAGATGTTGGTCATTTTGCTGACAACTACCATTTTGGCATCCCTGGTCTAGTTTTCCTCCCTAATCTATCATTTTAGAAATGAAAGGATGAGACCTTTTGTCATGGCATCGAGACAGATCCTATATTTTTTCATCCTTGAAGATAATGGTGTGAAGGATCGTCGTCTCCACCCTAACCCCCTTTTTCTCCCAGTTTCCCACTAAAAAGATGACTAATTTTAAGGTAGAAAGAAAAACTCAACAAGTCAAGATGGCCGACTTACTGGTGGTCCCATCTCGACCAGCCTCTGGTCCACTTGAACATGCTCCCCAAGTTGTAATCTCTCGATCAGGTCCACCCTTCACTCTAGTTTTTTTCTCTATAGGTATGCAAATGACTCTTCCAAGACCCCCTTGGAGGCTAATATAGGCCCCTTGGGATCCTTTTTTTTGCACCCATCCCCGTTCTTTTTCCATATGTAACCTTGTTTATCCTTGAGTCATGCAAAATGCCTATCAACACCTTTTTCCTTCAATTACTTTTCTTCTCAAGTCTTTTTTGCGAAAATTGAACAAAAATTTTCTTTTTTCTCTATTTTCATAAGGGGCACCCTTCTCCCCTTTTGCCATTACCACGTAACTCCTAGGACTCCTCTCTTCTATAGGGAAACCTATGTTTTCTTTTCTTTGATGCAATGTCATCCTGACATTACATCAAAGAGGGGAAAAATGTAGATGCTTAAAATCATCCCAAACACTATATTAATTTATTTAATATTTCCCTAGGTGCTATAGTTGATTATATATTAATTAATTATATATTTCATGTTCCTCTACTTATTTAATTAAATAGTTTCACTTCCCTAATGTATTTGAATTCAATTTAAATACTTCCCCTAATGTATTAAATTTATTTAATACAAAGTGCTCCATAAATCCACTTTTAAATAAATTCTAATTTATTTAATTCCCTCCACTTTATTAAATTCTCTAATCCTATAATTAAATAAAATCTTATTTGATTTAATCCTAATCCCACCTAAAAACCTAGTCTGACACCCATCACTCTCATCCTTCTAAGCCTGCCCACTTGTTAAATCCACTTTATTAATCCTAAGCTCCCTCATACACACCTTTTAGCCCCTAAGTGGTTGCTCACACATGTGTGAGAAACTCAATCCCTAGGAGCCCCTCTTTCATTAAATTCTCAAAAAAGGACTCTTAAATCCTTGTCCCCCACTCCTTTCCCCAAGGTTGCTCACATATGTGTGAGAAAATCTTGAGCCACTCAAATCATAAAAGTTCCTTTTGACTTTGGATGGCTTGTCCTTTAGCCCATGTATCTCCCTTGTGGCACCTATGTGGATGCCACATAGATGTCACCTCCTCAAGGTCCCCCTCAATCCTATAGATATAACTCTTGTCTCAAGAATTTCTCGTCTCCTCCATATGCATTGTTGTCATGTTAGTTTGTTCTTAGAGCTTTCTAGTGATTTTAGAGATTTTAATACTAACCCTTTACTAGTTGTTTACTTATTAGAGTTGCACTCTTAGACTTATTTCTTTTATGCATCTCCATTTCCTAGAATGATATTTAAGGCTTCTTCCATGGCCTCCTCTTGAAGAATTCCTCACTCATATAGAATAGATTCATTCATATTTTCATCATCATGGGATTCATCATAGTTGTGTTTGAAGATAACACATCCACATCTCTCAATTATTGAACACACCAACAAGATCTCATTTGGGTGCCCTTATTGAGCTACTCTAAGGTTGTGTGGGACTCTTATCATCAATTTCATTAGTATAGTGAGACTCAAGTTAGTTAGTAGTTCTTTTGATTTTAGTCTTTATATATGCACATGCTACTAATGTTTGCATGTTTATGCATGCTCCCAATAGATTACATTTTTCATGTATACAAATACCAAACTTGTCCTTTATTTACCTATTTATGCTAGTTTTTTCCACTTTCATCAACTTAACCAAACCCTAAACATATAATTATTTTTCAAAAATTCAAGTATTCTGCTTATATTCAACTACCATGAGATGTTATCTTACATTAAAAATTTCTTTACACAAATTTAATAACTAATTTACAATATTATGTTCCAAAGATCAACACATTTTGACATATCATGCACTTATTTGATAATCTTCTCCAGAAACTCAATCTAGATCATTGCGTGGACATATCATCGCTTCCACATTTACATCCATGTCACTAGATTAGAACTAACTCTCCCCAAGTCATTGCAACCTTATCAAATGTCATTGATTCTATTTAATTGATTATCACTCAAGAACTTATTCTTTATTAACCTATCTATTACTTTTCTAACCTCATTGATTCTATTTAATTGATTATCACTCAAGAACTTATTCTTTATTAACCTATCTATTACTTTTCTAACCTATGTCCTTCACAAAATTAGTTTTATGTTATAGCTTCACTAGTCAGTTGTCTAATTTGAAACTATTATACCTATCATCTATCCATTTTTAAAATTCATTACCTATTATGATAATAATTTTAAATTATAAAAATAGTAGTTTCACTATCTTGTAAACATGATACCACGATCAATCCACTTCATTCATCATGGATTTGATAAACCAATGAAATCATCTATTATCTATCACTAGCTATTCTAATAGATGTATTTTTACATCATTGGTCATCTTGCTTTTCTCGTCACTAGAAGAAATTAACATATGCATCTCAAGAGATAGCCCCAAATATATCATGAATATTATACACACTTGATCTGATGTAGGAGTATTTTCGGTACTTTGGCAATCTTGCATCAACCAAAAATATTTCTTTTATTTATTCATGTCTATCATTTGAGGAATGGCCTTTTTTTTTTTTTAATATTTCCATGCACTTGGCTCCTTAATTTAGACCTATTGTGGATCCCATACCTAAGCTCATAGAAACTAGTTCCATCATATGTGGGAGTTATCCTTCTCTTTGTTCAAGGTGTATTTGTTTGCTAGCAACTTGAGAAATGCATAGATTTGGCTTCAACAAGGTTTTGTACAACATCAAGTCTTTCTAGCAGCCTTGGGAATCTCTTTTGCGATGACGTGTGGATTAATCTTTGTCCCTATGCATGTTAATTTTCTAAATTTTAAGGTCACTAATTTCTCCTTTGGGACAAGACATATATTTTATAATAATTTTCCTGACATGCCAATTTGTGATCATTTTGGTTGTAGAGTTAGAGATCTAGGACTAGGAAAAGTAGAATGAAATTAGATAGAAGGAAAAATAAAAAAGTTTGGCTCCAAAAGATTAAGCCTCTAAGCTCACATATTGTAATTTTATTCATTATGGTTGCAACCAGGTAGGCCTTATGTGTAGCATGTTGAATGAAGATTGTCTCACCATATCTGCATTAATTCTCTATAATTTTTGTTGGGTTATCCTATATTGATTTTAAATTCTATGTGTAACTCTAGAAAGTGTGCCTTAGGAGTGGATTTTATCCCCTCCTTTCCTTACATCTGGTGATATTAGAGAAAAGGTTTCTTTTCTTGTAAAGTTTTGGGATTGTGGAGAACCCTGATTGGACTGGTTGTAGGGTGGTAGGTCTATTTTTAAACCTATAACTTGCACAAGGTTATGATTCTTGTAGAAAATATTGTCAAAATGGTTCAAGGTAGAGGAAATACAAACAATTCTATCATGAACATGTTGAAACAAATTTCATCTAGACTTGAAGTTGTTGAAATACCTTAGAGAAGAGGAGTACATCTTGAAAGAGATTTCAGCTAGACTTCAAGTTGTTGAAATGCCCTAGAGAAGAGGAGTAAATCTTGAAGATGATAGTGATGAAGAAGAGGTAGAAACACCTAATCCTAAAACTAAAGAAGAACAAGATGAGGAAAGACTCTTTAAGGCTTTAGCCAAAGAAAATTCTAGACCTATGTTTTTAATCTTTCTACCTATAGTGTAAGACTTGATACTAATGTTTTTTTGGATTGGATCTCTAAGACTGAGAAGTATTTTGATTATGAAAGTATTACCAATGATAAGAAGGTAAGGATAGAAGCTACAAAGTTGAAAGGATATGCATCGCTTTGGTGGGAACAATTTCAAACAAAGAGAAAAATGAGAGGGAAAAAAAAAATCAAAATTTGGACTAAGACAGTTTGAACAAGTTAAAAAAGAAATTCCTCCTTGGTGATTTTCAAGTTTATTTGTTGAGAAAAATGCAAAATTTGAGAGACAAAGACATAATTGTAAAAATTTATAATGAAGATATCTATAAGTTGGACATTAGATCTAGACATGTTAATGATAAGGTTGATAAGGTTGCTAGACACTTGAAAGGATTGAGGAATTTTATACAAGATGAAACCAATTTTGTAAAAATGGAAAGTGTTGAGGAAGCATGTTTGTATGCCTTGAAGGCTAAAGAAGAGTTGGGAAAGAAATAAGAGCATAGACAAAGAGAAATATGTGGGGGATTTTAGTGAAGTAGAGGAAGTTCTTATGGGGAAAGTAGTAGTTATGATAGCACATCTAATGAAAAAGGAAAATGTAAATGTAAAGAAGATAATGGGAGAAGAGGAAGAGGTAACTACACTAGATGTAATTGTATTGGTTACTCTGTGAATAAAAATATTGGGAAAGGAAAAGATAGATTTTGGTTTAAATGCATGTGTTTTAAATGTGGTGAAGAATGAAATAAAGCCTTGTGGAATGAGAAATTGGATGAATAACTTATTTTTAGGAAATGTGGATTTTTAAAGACCACATGTAATACTGAAGGAAAAAATTCTAAGGAGATTATCGACGATAGAAGTTTTGGTAATTTGGCATATGAAGAGTTGGTATCTAAGTTGAGGTTGCAAAGATTGAGATACCCTAACCCTTTTCATAGTCAATGAAGATAGTAGATGCATTGAGAAGAATAAGTTTGTTGACCAATATTAGAAATGAAGTTCTTATCTTTGAAGATTTGCAGAACTTGTATGAGACTAACTTTAATTTTTCATAACCTTGAAAAGTTTGTAAGAATTGTATGATAGATGAGCAAGATAATTAGGTTGATTCCTTAATTTGGGAAGATATGTTATTTAAGGTAATTTAGTTATGTATACTGAGAGAATCTATGTGAGATAATATCATTAAAGAGAAGCATAGTGGTGGACTTGTGGGACATTTTGGGATTGATGAGATAGTAAAGTTTATTTTAGAGAGACTTTTATGGCCATAGTTATACAATGATGTTTAGTGAATGGTAAGAATTTGTAGAATATGTCAACTAGCTAAAGGAAGTAGTTATAATGTTTGATTTTATACACCTTTTCTTGTTCCTTGTAGATCTTGGGAAGATATCCCTATAGATTTTGTTCTTGGACTACCTAAAACTTGAAGGGGTAATGATTCTACCTTTTAGTTGTTGAAATATTTTCTAAAATGGTACATTTCATACCTTGTAAGAAGACATCATATGTAGTACACATAGAAGATTTATTTTTCAGAGGGGTTATGAGATTACATGGATTGCATAAGACTGTTGTTTTGGACAAAGATACTAAGTTTACTATTTTTTTAGAGAACACTTTGGAAGAAGTTTAATACAAAGATTAAGTTGAATTATACATCTCATCTACATACTGATAGAAAAATTGAAGCTATGAACAAAATTTTGGGAAACCTTTTGAGATGATTGATTAGAGATAAACCTTCTAATTGGGAATTGATTTTGGCACAAGAAAAATTTTCATATAAAAACCTAGTAAATAAAATTTATAAGAAGACTCATTTTAATTTGTGAATGGCATGAGTCCTAGAGAACCTATTGAGTTAAGGAAACTAGATAATGAAGTAAAGAATAGTGTTGAAATAGAAGAATTTGTTGATTTTATGAAGAATTTGTATGAAGAAGTAAAGAATAATTTAAATGACAATAATCAAGGATATAATGACAAAGAAGATAAGAAAAAAATACAAGACTTTTAAGGTTTAAGGAGTAATGGTACATTTTAGGAAGAAAAAATTTCCAATTGGGACATATGTTAAGTTGAAGATGAAGAAGTTTGGGCCTTGTAAAATATTGAAGAAAGATAATAGGGGTAATCATTTTGAAATTTTATTTCCTAGGGATATGTATATTTTACCCATGTTCAATATTTTAGACATTTGAGTATTATGAATCTGATGAAGAGACATCTAATAAACCTAATTATCCTAAGAAGAAGATAGATGGAATTGATATAATTTTGGATACCAAAGTCAATAAAAGCACAACAGGAAAATACTACAAAGACTACCTTGTTCACTGGTAGAATAAACCTATTGAAGACAATTCTTGGATATCTCAATATGAGTTGGATCTTTATGATAATTCTCAAATCATTAGGGTTCTTGATGTGGACATCTGTTCTTATTTACCCCAGGTGTCTAACACAGGAGCATCTTGGGTACTTTGGCAATCTTCCATAAACCAAAATAATTTCTGTTATTTGTTCCTATATACTATTTGTGGAATGACATTTGTTGTTCATGTTTTCTCTTTCTACATAGTTGGCTCATTAAGGTATACCTATCATGGATCTTGTACCTAAGATTATAGAAACTAATTCCATCATATGTTAGAGTTATCCTTCTCTTTGTTTAAGGTGTTCTTATTTCTTGGTAGCTCAAGTAGCATGCAGGCTTGGTTTTGGTGAGGTTTTGTGTAGCATCAAGTATTTTTGTAGTCTTGGTATTCTCTTATAGGATCATGTCTGGACCTATCTTTTCCCCCACACATGTTAATTTTCTTAATTATAAGTTCATTGATTTCTATCTTAGGGTAGGACCAATATTTTGTAATAATATGCCTAATAAGCCAAGTTGTGGTCTTGATGGCTATATAGCTAGAGATCTAGGATTAAGAAAATTAAAATGAAGTTAGATAAAAGGAAAAATAACAAATTTTAGTTCTATAATCCTAATATTCTAAGCTCATAGATTGTAGTTTGATTGTATATGGATGCAACCAAGTAGGCCTTTAGCCTTGCATGTTGAATCAAGATTGTCTCACCATATCTACATTGATTCTCTATACTTTCTAGTGGTTTCTTCTATATTTCTTTGGCTAATGTATGTAACTCTAGAAAGGGTGACTTGGGAGTGGATTTTATCCCCTCCTACCTTGCATCATAATCCATACTCAATTCTCAATTCTCCATGTTTATACTTATAGTTGACATCAATGAAAATAGAACACAATAATTGATCGTCATGCAATCAAATCATCACTCTTATTATCATGATCAATGTTAATCCCTAATCCATGTTGTTTATTAGTTTAAAATACTTATTCATTCACAAGGTAGGATTATTCAATCATCACTATGACCAAGTCATTATATACAGGTCAAACGAAGGCATGAAGACTTGTAAACATTCTAAGACAAGTGACAAGCAGTAGTTACTGCCAACTGTGCTAATGGCCACTAAGTACTCACATGATTTCTAAGAAAGTTAGATATCACAATGGATGTTGTATTAGTTAGATTTCACTAGAATTTGACTATTATATAGACTAACTTATTCACTATATGTCAAACTAGTAAAGGCCAAGGAACAACATGAAGAGATAGTTTATGGCAAGCACCAGTATGTTGTAAGTGTTGAGTAACACAGTTGTACTTTTTTTTTGTAATGGCACTAAAATAAATGTTAACTATTTTTATCAAGGTGGAAGCATGTTTTGGAGATTGGGGAGTTAATCAAGGAGATGATTACACTTTTTTTCAGGTAAAAGCACAAACTTGTGTCACCCTTTTATAAAGGAAAAGGCTAACCAAAGTATATATGTTCACCTTCAATAACATAAAATTGGTACTACTATTTATAATTTTAAAATGAAGTAAACTAATGAAATGTGTATAAATGGATGACGTACAGGATTATATTTTTAAATAATTATTTGAAATAATACTTAATATATTTTCCTAATTATTGAAGATAATTTTTTAGTTGTTGGAAAACGTTGAAAATCAGGGGTCTAGTTCCCACCACAAAACTATATGGAAACAAACTTATTTTCCTTTGATCTTGGATTATATTATAGATAACATATATAGCTAGAATAGTAAAAAAATAAAAATAGGCTTTAGACCTATATTTTATCTTATATAACGATTCAAATTTCAACTCACCTGAAATTGACAGTTATCATCTCCCACCACATTTTTCAAAACAAATCTATTCTAACCAAAAGAAAAATTATACATTCTAGAAGAGGACTCTCTCATCTAGAACATCATATGATTTTTAATTTTTTTTATATGATTTAATAATTTTTTCTTTCTCAAAATTGACATCTTCTTGAGTTTTAAAATATGTACTTGCAGAATTTTTTAATAACAATATATTATATCTAATTAAAACACTATCAAATCTATATGAGAATATTCTTAACTTTGAGTTGTACTAATGGTGTTTATATGTTATTAAAAAAATATCATAAAAAATAGTAAGAGTTATTGAAACATTAGCTTTTTGAAATAATTTTATTTCTTTAGTAATTGGATACAAACTAGTATAAAACATGCATTTAATAGACATTTTCAATTGGAAAAGTGTTAGACCATATATAACTTAGCTAGAATGAATTTATCTAGATCATATGTTTGAAAAAAACTTATTTTTAGATAGAAATACTCAAATTCATTCATTTTGATTAGTCAACCTAAAAGGTGACACAACATTGTACTTTTACCCTTTTAGGATCATTAATCCCTAGGCAAGGGAGTTGATCAATCAAAAAACTGGAAGGTCTAAGCAGCATAAGGATTGATTCTAGATCATTGATATGGATCTAGAAGTTTCACCTAATAATCTATTTAAGGAGGGTCCATGACCTAATTCAAAGAGGTAAGAAGGTTTTTGTGTATGCTTTAAGTGTGAAGGATTAGATGAATGCAAGGGTGAAGTTGGATAAGATAGAGTGTAGAGACCAAGTAGAGTAGTGAAGTGCAAAGATAAAGATATATCATATTAGAGAGGATTATCAGTGAATAAACAAAAGAGATATTTTCTTAGCATATTAGTGTAAACTTAAGGATTAGATACTGATACATTTCAAAATGTGCAATCAAGGTTTAAATCTATTAACAAAGTGGTCCTAAAAGACTTTTGTAATTCTCGTAATAGAGTACTTACTTAGTTTTAAGGTTAAATCCTTTAATCAATGTAGAGTGTATAAGTCTTGTAAGCTCTTAGTGGGAAAAAATCTTCACAGGGTAGATCATCAAAAGTGATCAAACTTGAAGTCATAATAGGCAAAATTTATTGCTCTAGTAGTGAAGATTTATGGGTACCATCCCATCATAATTTTACCTTCATATTGGAGGGTTTATGTCTAACATAATCCTTGTGTTTATGTGTTATGAGTTACTTTACATGTTTGTGAGTTAGTCATGATATTAGATGCTAAATCTGATTATGCATTTTGGTGAATGTTTATTTAGTTTATGATATTGAAGAGATAAGGGTCTATTGTGAAGCTATCATATTTGATACATGTTTGAAGTGTTAAAGTTGTATACATCCTAATTCACCTCCCCCCTACTAGTATCTCACTTTCCATGTTAGATTTCCAAAAAAAAATATTAGACATTAGTTCTCTTATGATAATTTTAATCACTTAAGAGACAAGATCTTGAAGATGGAAGCCTATAAGTTGGTAAAGAATATTGAGAACAAAAAGCTTCATCTGTAGATTCCCCTGGAACAAGTCAAGGTTGCCAAAGAAGAACTGAGGAAGTTATTGGATCAAAGGAAGGAGTAGAACTATAGAAGAATGAAACATAATACAAGGAAGAGGGCATTGAGGACATATGGAATGATGCATGCCCTCCTCTAAAATTCAAGGTGTATCCAGAGATTGAATTGATAGGAGAGTTGTTGGGAACATTATCCATAATTCCTCCCCATGTGATCATGGTGCATGATGTAAGGTGATGCTACATGTTCAAAATTGGTTGATAGGAAATGTTGAGCTAAGGAATGCTTATGAAAAGCTATGAAAAATGGGGTACTGAAGGATGAAAACAAATTTGTGGTTGAGAAAGGGTTAAATCATGTCCTAGCATTCCCTAGAGTGTTTAAGGTTTAATGGATCAATATTTTTCTAAGCAAGATACATGACATGAAGTTATGGTTGGAGAACAAGGTAGTTAAGATCACAAAATACATTATACATTAGGTGACTAGTTACCCTACTTTAGACCAAGTGAAGATTATTCATTATTAGGTCTAAGATGTGATTCAAGACCTAATGAAGGAAAAGTGGAATGGATGAGGTATGTAAATTAATATGATTAAGGATCTAGTGATTGAGTTTATAGTTCATATGATTACATACAAGTTCTATCAATCAAGCTGACTCAATAGTGTGTCATGTGTAGTTGTTGATGTGGATTATAGACTAGTCAAAAATGACTAAAATTATGACTTGGTTGAGCTACAATTGATACAACTTATAGATAACCTTGGAGAGATAAGGAAGGCTAATAACACATCATGTAACTTTGGTTCTCTTACTATTTGTATATACTTCTATGTACAAAAAAATTGCCATAGTTGGAGATGTTCTTTGGAATAAGACTAGGCCTCTGACTGAGTAAACAAATGAGTATATTGAATAGATACGTGAAAATTTTGAGACTATTATGGATGGTAACTTTGAAAATTTCAAGAGGAAGATGAAGAATAGGTCGAGGATACTTAAGATGGTTGTTGATCACTACTATGATCACATATGTTTTCTAGTTGATATGAATTACACATATGTATGGGCAGTAAGACTGAGAGTGACATGGCTAAGGCCTATTCTCTATGAAGTGAGTGTAGATGAAGTATTAATTCATATTATAGTTTTTTTGGTAGAGTAAATTTATAAGAGTGTTCAGCCATTCAACACATATGAGACTACTGAGATAAAGATGATGATATAGAAAAAAGTCCCAAAGTTGGACAAAAAGAGGAAGAAGATGATACAAGACTTGGAAGGCAAGCTTGGAGAGACACCACTACAGATAATAGAAGACAAAGGAGAAGACCTTAGTAGTAAAGGTGATGAATAATAAGATGAAGGTAAATGAAAAAAAACTTGTTGTTGTTGAGCCCAAGGAAAATAAAGGAAAAAAGGTTTAGTAGTTGAGCCTAAAGTGAAAAAGAGATTAAAGAAAGTGGCAACACCACCCACTTCCACACAAGAAGAGTCACTAGGAAAGGATCCAAGGCTGAAAACCCTATAGCTACTAACCCTATAAGGAAAGGACTAGTGAATATTATAAAGCTAGTCAAGGGAAAGAGTCCTAAGAAGAGGACATAATAAGCTGAAGAGGTCGAGAAACAAAAACAAAAGAAGAAGCCTAGAAGAATGCTAGTTGTCAAACCAGATGATAATGATGATGAGGTTGAGAGGACTAAGTTAGATGACTTGATTCAATTTCAAATTGTACCAAGTAGAGCACCTCAAGACATTGCCAAGGTATGTAAAAATATAAGAATTTCAACAGGATTATCTAGTTTTAAGTGTATAAAGTATGAAACTTTAGAGAAAGTTTATAAAGAGAAAGTAGAATAGGTTGATGTAGATATGATGGTTAATTTAAAATATACAAAAATTGAGTTAGGTAAAGAGTTTCTAGTAGAATTATATAATAAAATTAGTGCAAAATGGAAATTGGCATTAACCACTGAAAGGAAAATGAGAGAAACTACGTTAGCCCAAGTTATGTCTGATTTAGGAAAACATCATATGGAAATAGCTATGAGAGATTATAAAAATAAATTTGTGCCAAAGACAAGGGCATACAAAATTTTGAGAAATAAAATTGAGGATGTTATATAGGAGAGTAAGTTAGTGTGGAAGAATTTTTTTGGAATAATTCTTGAAACTATAGAGGAAGAAGAAAAAGAAAATGAAAGAGTTGAGTTGGACAATATAGAATACATATATAGTGATGTTAAGAAATTAGTTGGAATAGTTCATAAGATTGAAGAAGTAAGTGTAAAATAGATAGAGATTGTCACTATTGAGGATAAAACCCTTGATACTACATTGCCCAATGTGACTATAGCTGAGCAAGATACATACAAGATGATGTCTACCAAGCTAGAAAGAGGAGCAAGCTCCCAAATATATCAAAGACATATTAATGGACACCAATCTAGTAATTATATAAATAAAGGAACATACAAATATTGGTGATCAGCAACCATCTCAATAGGTAACTATAAGTTTAATTGATACATCTAATATTACTATTGACACTTGAATGTGCAAGTGTTAGATGAGGTATAGGTTGTAGTTCTTGAGTAGTAAGGTAGGCGAACACAAGAAGAGAACAAGGAGTTATAAAGATAGAATCTACAAGTAGACTAATCTACTACAAATAATGAAATCCAAAATGTCTCAGGACCTCTAAATGAGGGAGATAAGGAGATAATATAACCAAGTTCCACTAGTGAACTTGTATAGGCCGAGGAATATAGGAAAATAGAGGAAGTAAGAGGTGTCAAGGGAACACAAGATATTTTTCAAAGACTAAGTCTAGAGCTACAAACTCAAAGTGTGTAATTGTCATTATTGAACTCTAGCACTCTAGACTCTAAAGGAAAGAGGATAAAGAAGAAGAAGAGTCAGTTACCTAAAAAATCAATGACATTGGATGAGGTTATTATAATTCCAAATTTGGAGACTAATAAATTAACTTATGAATAGGTGATAACCTTGCAAGATTATATCTCGGCAAAGAAGATGAGATAGGAAGAATTATGAAGGGAGCAATAGCAAAAACAAGTGTTGCATGAGATTGAGGACATTTTCATTAAAGCATTTGATGTGGAAAACCTTGATGAGAAAGCCCCTATTATTTCTTAGCTAGTTCAAATTGTGGGGAACATAAATGATATAGATGTTGACTCAAATGAGAAGTTGATGCAATGGAAAACCAAAAAAATTGAGAAGAAAGTTATAGAAAAAGTCTCTAGTGAAATTGCAATAAGGAAAGTTCATTTATCAAATCTTATTAATAATGTAGAAGAATTTATCAAGCATATTCATTCTTTGTAAAAAAAATTATCTGATGCTACATTATTTACAAAAGAAAATTAAGAGCTCATTGATACATAGCAAGAAGATTTGAAATCAATAGGACATTCTTTGAACATGGATGCAACTTAAAGTACAATGTATTTTAAAAGACTCATAATTTCCCAAGCTAGGTTATCCAAGCTAATCGCTAATGATGGAAGAATAAGGGCTAAGTTTATCTCTATTCAAAGAATGTTGATACCTCACCTAGAGGTTATAAAGTGAGAGCTTCAATCAACAAAGGAGGTAGTACAAAGAGATCCAAATCTCTCTACTGTTGATAGTTTGGTTGATGTAGCTTCTATGCTAGAAATCAAGATTCAAATTTCGGATTCTATAAATATAAATTGGGATTATTATTTAGCCAGATAGTATAGATTCATAAATCATTTTTGGACAAGTATGACATCACCAATATTCCACCCCAGTAGCCATGAGTGGCAAAAACAGGGCGGAATGGTGGACATGATCAGATAATGGTATAATGGACATGATCAGATAAGATGAATAAAGTACTAGATGAAGAAATTTTTTGCAGAGAGGAAAAAGAATTTTGAAATTTTGAAGTTCTTCATGTATATACCAAGTAGTAAAGTCAGTATATTAAGGTATGGATCATATTCTAAGGGGGTGTACTTGTATTTTAATTATGTATTGAACAGTATTGATCATGAAAAAGTGGTTTTTCCACTAATGTCAAAAGGGGAGATTCTTAATCCCTAAGTCATGTTATCTATTAGTGACAAACACTTAGTCATTTGCAAGGAAGGATCATTTGGTCATCACTACAACTGAGTCATCCTATACAGGCCTAGCAAAGGAATGAACACTTCTAAACATTCTAAGATAAGTGTTGAGTAGCAGTTACTGTAGTGCCTCTCCCATTTGACTTTTGTAAGTCATCCTGATGGATGCAACCTTGATGATATTTTCTTGTGATGGATCATGATTGTGACCCTGAGTTGTCTACATCATTGAGATGTTTGGATTTATGTTTCTTTATTAGTTGCATTGATTATGCTTTTGACTGATCTTTGAGATTATGATGTGATTTTTGGTTCACTGAGGTTTGTGCCAGTGGTTACCAGGATCGATGTGGTATCATGAGGTTGTTCTGTGATTACCCTGAGATGTGTGTAGAGATTGCACTATGTTCTTTTTACCATGCTACATTGGACTAGGTTCCTGTAGCAGTGGTTAGTCATGTTTATGACTGTGTTCACTTATATGTTTTAAATGCCTTTTTAATGCAGAGTAATCAATCATTATTAAATGCTTAAGTAATTAGAATGGATTGTTCATGTGAGATTATTTGGTTATGTGTTGCGGACATTTACCTTGTTATATTTCTAATTAGAGAGATATCTGTTCTCATGTTATGTTTACATTTGAGATGACCTGAGGGCCAAATGTTACTCTTTGATTTCAGTATCATAGATATTAGACTACTATGCTATTCAGTTAATCATATTGCATGATGATGCCATTTTGAGATGACAGTGTATTTTATGATGATATCTGGTTATCTAGTATTTGGACATACCTCTGATTTTGTTATGTGATGGATTTAATGCTATGGTTATTTACTTCATTCCTGCGTTGTTATGCATTATGCGAACGTGAGTGATGTAAATAGATTATTTTAATATAATTAAATAAATGGTTAAATTAGGTGATTTAATGCATTTATTTCTTCGGCTATGTTATTATATGCAATTGCACTTGATCGTGTTGTTTAGTGTGCAGGATTTATATCCCTGGCAGTGGCACATGGAGTTAGTGATTCAGCCGTTCATATTTTACCAATGTCACCCTTGTATGGTCGACGTATCCTTAATTAAATGTTTAATTTAAACCTTTCGGTGATTATTAAATCCGAACTCATTTGCATTATCTGATTAGACCAGTAAGCGTGTCTGTGCATTTAGAGTTTTGCTTTGTCGCAAAAGTTATTTAGGAGATTTATGTGTTTTTGGGTTTTCGGGCTTTTTAATTGATTTATTTTAATTTATGGCAGCTTTGTCATAGATGAATTCCTATTTATAGGAATAGCTTATTTTCGTTTGGGTCGATTCGGGGTTTAGCTGGATTGGCTGGTTATTTGCCCTAATCGATTATTCACCCGAAAAGTGAATAAGTATCCAAAGAGGAATTTAATTCCTCACTTCTCACTTTCAAATTGGAAAGTTGGAGAGTAAAACCCAAAATCCTCTTCATGAGGATTTACTGTTTTGTTCGTTGGGGGAGCTACGGGCGTGGGATCGTCGCGAGGTTGGGCTCGTTGGATCCAGCTCGGGGAAACCTTGGATTGCCGCAATTTTCAGCTACTTCTGCAAGATATTTAATTTATGGTTCAGATTCCCGTTTTGCCCTTTTGGCTATGAGGTAGGGCTTTCCTATTTTATTGTTTCTGCTCCGTTTCTGCTTCTTTTTTTTGGTAGCCGTTTGTTTGGAGGCTGAGAACTAGTGTTCCCCTCCATTTTTGTATGCTAGTTCTACCCGGTTGGGCGGGTATGAATATTTTCCTGTTTGTTGGGATGAGGGTTTGGGATTTTACGCCGTTATGCTGGCCGTTTTTGCATACGGTGTCCGATTCCATTTATTTTTGGATTTTTGGGGTTTTTGAACCCAAAGGCCAAATGGGTTTTAATTTTGAAGTTTTTCAATTTTTGAGTTTTTTACCTCGTTTTGCGTGCCACCCTATTTTCTAGAGTTTTCTTGGCACAATGTGGGTCGTGGACCTTGATGATCTGTTTGGATATCAGTCATACCACTTTTGCACTGTTATGTTGCATTGGGATGCATGTTGCATCCGTACTCCCGACGTTGTGCTCGGTTGAGTGATTTTATACTTGGTGTTATGGTTTCCTTTAGACCTTTGCTTTTGTTTCGTGAACGCTAGGATTCGTGTAGAATCCATACTCTCAGATTAAGGCCGATTGAGTGAGTTCATGATGTTTGGTCTTGTTACATCATTGGGATTCGTGTAGAATCCATACTCTCAGATTGAGGCCGGTTGAGTGATTTTATGATGTATGATTTTATTGGCTTTGGGATTCATGTAGAATCTGTCCTTCCCGTGTTGCTTTCGGTTGGATATTTTCTTTGCATTGTGTTCTCATTCCTGTCCTTGTGTTATGATCTTCGTGATGGTTGTGCGCCACACACGAGTACGTACGCGTACATTTGTTGGGTGACTTGCGAGGCCCGATCTTTCGTGGATTTGCCAGAAGTTATGATCATTGGGGTTGGGATGGGAGTATGCATGCCCATGGGCACTTGTCGTAGGATGAGCATGGATAGGGTAGGGTAGCATATGGAGGGGGCTTCTATCTCGCAGCCTGGTGACCTTAGTCCCATAGGGTTGGCAGAGGAAGTTTTAAATAAGTGATAATTAAAGAAAATGTGTGACTGATAATAAAACTTAAGATAATAAAATGTGTGTGCGGGGCCCTCCGTTGAGGAGTTGAAACACACGATCCGAGCTTGGGCTTGTCAATGCCAAGCGACTCTCCATGATGTCAGCCCCTGCTTAGTAGCCTTTTGAGTGTCTGACCAGGACCTGTACTCCTTGCATTGTCTTAGGTTCTTGGTTGCAGCCATCATACTTTCTGGCGTGAGTGTTAGCCATGGATGTTCTTTTGTGTGTTTTTTTGGTTGGATCATTATCTCCATCAGCACGATAGGTGTGGACCTATGGGTGCCACATGGTTGGGAGGCGTAGCTACCTTCACCACTATTAGGGATCGGTGTACAGAGACGATCTTTTTCCTAGTGCGATTGTTGCTGGATGTTTTCACTTAGTACTTCGAGTTCTGGAGTATGCTTTCTTGTGATTTATGCTTTCATTGGGATGCCTGTATATCATGTTTAGATGATGTTATTTTATTTGGCGCATTCCCTTATTATGATGTTTAGAATATGATTAGATGATGTGATTTGATTTAGCAGTATATCTGTTGCTTACTGTTGTTTAGCATGTGATAGGTGATGTTATCTACTGTAGGATTATCTTATGCTTTTCTACTAGCATGTTAGATTTTCTTATGTTGTTACTATGCATGTTTTTGTAGCGACATCCCTATTACAACAGTACCGACGATCTAGTCGGCGGCTTGGGATGTTACGTGCAGGGGATGGCTAGGACCCACGATGGTCTTATGATGCTATTGACGGTTGGGAGGAACCACGCATTTATTTGGTTGTTTAGTTCTGAAATGTATTTTGTTCATTGCGATGTTTATTTCAGTATGTGCTTTGCTTTTATGGTTTAGATGGATAGATGTTCTTCATTCTGTGTTGTTCTTGCACTCGAGTGTTCATTCCTCGAGCCTTTGTGGATCCGGTACTCCCTGGTGTGGAGGTTCTTTGCTCTATTTTGGTCCTTTTTGCTTCTGGGAGTGTTTTTGTGTTTCTATGGGCGACATTTGTTCAGCATGGTGCGACACTTTGAAAAGTATCACATGCCCATGCAAACTATTTCGTACGACACTGTAAAGTATCGCACAACTTCTTGAGAAATGTCGTACGACACTGGAAGAGTTTTGCACGCCTTCTTGAGAAATGTCGTACGATGCTGAAAAGTGTCGCATGCCTTCTTGAGAAATGTCATACGACACTAGAAGAGTGTCGCACGCCTTAAAGAGAAGTATCGCCCTCCCTTAGTAAAAAGTGTCGCACAGGTTTTGTGAAAAACCTGCACATGCCATCAGCGGGCACTTTTCTTCATGATCCGATCTTTTTGAGAGTGGTTTTGGATACCCTTTTGGGCGTTCTTCGAGCCTATGTTGTTGCATTTTGAATTCAGGAGGTTTCTTTTGAAATTCAGTTTTTGGGTTTCTGTTGTTGTCCTTCGGGGTTTAAAATATATCGTTTAAGAATAAGTTGATGTATATTTAATTCCTTATACTTAAGATATATTCTAATATATGCAAAAAATCATTTGAGATAGGTTTCAGACCTCTCAGAGATAAGTTATGGATTCTAGGAAATTTTAGGGCTTCAGAAATCCAGACTTAGCCAATTTTCAGGGCTTCAAGATTTCAGGCTTAGCCAAATTTTGGAATTCTGCATTTTACCCCAGCTTGGTGTTTTGTTGATGAGTGGTCATTTCTTATGCCCTCATCTTCTTGTTGTAATTGTTGGTTTTGTTTGTGTGTCTCAATTTGGTAGTGGTATATTTAAGTATAAGTTGACGTATATTTAATTCCTTATACTTAAGATATATTTTAATATATGCGACAAATCATTTGAGATAGGTTTCAGACCTCTCAGAGATAAGTTATGGATTCTAGAAAATTTCAGGGCTTCAAAAATCCAGACTTAGCCAATTTTCAGGGCTTCAAGATTTCAGGCTTAGCCAAATTTCGGGATTCTGCATTTTACCCCAGCTTGGTGTTTTGTTGATGAGTGGTCATTTCTTATGCCCTCATCTTGTTATTGTCGTTGTTGGTTTTGTTTGTGTTTGTTAGTTTGGTAGTGGCGTTTGGAGATTCATTGGTTGCCGAGATTGTGTTGAAGTCTTCCATTGCGATCGTTGTGATCCCTATATGATGTTGTCTTGTGCATTTATACTTGTAAAAAAAAAAAATATCTTGGCTTGATTTGAATCCTTGTTTCCAAGGATCTCCGGGCGGAGCATTACAGTTACTGTCAAGCATGCTAATGGTCATCAAGTACTCACATCATTACCAAGAAAATTAGAGATCACAATGGATATCAAATTAGTTAAAGTTTAGTGGAAGCTGAGTGTTATATAGACTAAGTTATTTAGAATATTCCAAGTTAGTGAAGGTTGAGGTACAACATGAAGAAATATTTTATGTCAACCACCGGTAGGTTGTAAGTGTCATGTAACACATTTTTATATTTTTGTTTTATGTTAACCATCAGGCCCTCTAGGTGTTTTAGGTCAACCTAGGACAAATTTCATGCTTATTCTCTCTCATGGCCTATTCAGAAGAGGGAGTGGTCAATAGATACCCTACATTTGAATATGTTTCCTTGACTCTTTGATAAATGTTACAACTTTTAACAAACTTCCTAACATTTTTCTATAGCTTAGGCAAAAAATTCAACCTTTTAGATAGTCCAATATATCATCAAGCCCAAAATGACCTCACAAACTACCATTATGCCTTTCCCTAATTATATATCACATGGGGAACCTTATATTATTCCTCACGGAGAACTTATGAACAAAACCTTTCCTCCCTTTGAATTATATCTCATTTGAAACAATAAACCAAACTAATTAGTATGAAAAAAACTTGATAATTGTCCACAAACCTTATAGATTTCACTAAGCTTTGTATCAACATTGTATAGATATTTTGATGCCACAAACCTCATGCTCTAAAAATGTATTAATTAAACTATAATGACCCTCTTACTAAGGTTTTCCATCACCCTTGGACCTTCTTATTCTTGATTATGAAGGTGTAGGCTTGTAGTTATTCTACCCATCTCATGTGTTTATATCTCGGTTGATCTTGGATATTTAGAAAACTTAGGGCATGGTTATGTGTATAAATAATGAATTCCTTTAGAATAAGATAATGCCTCCACTTATTTAATTTCTACACCATAAAATAAATGTCTAGATCATATGTAGAGTATCTCCTTTTAGTGTCAATTAGTTATTTTGAGAAAAAGTATACTAGGTTTCCTTCTTAGCTCAACATAGCCCCACTATCTTAATTTCTTGCATCATATTCCATAGTAAAAATTCTATTAAAATCAAAGAGAAAAATAATAGGAAATTGGGATACTCTTCTTTTAAATTTTTCAAAACCCCTATTGGCATCATTTGCCTATAAAAAAGTTCTTATATTTATTACCTCCCTTTATGGTGTCAACTATAAATACAAAAATATGATTGAAATTCTTGATGAGTTCCCTACAAAATATTTTCAAGCAATTTAATCTTTTGACTTCACCTACTATTTTTGGAGGGGGGAGTTCAAGATTGCTTCTACTTTAGAGAGATACATTTTGAGACTCCCCTTAGAGATCACGAAACCTAATTATAGATGTTATTCTTTTAGGAAGACACATTTTTTCATTTTTATCATTAGTTTCTCCTCATGAAGCATCCTCAATACCTAATCTATGTGCTTTAGGTGTTCCTCCTTTGTCTTGATAAACACCAAAATGTCATCAAGAAATATGACCACAAATTTACCAACAAAATCATGAAATACCACTTTCATCAAATACATAGATGTGTTAGGTGCATTTCTTAATCCAAAAGGCATAACCATCTATTCATAAATACCTTTATAGGTCCTGAAATAGTTTTTTCACACATTCCCCTTATATTTATTTGATGATAACTTGAGTTATGTCTATCTTTTAATTAAAGAATGTTACTCCTAGTTGATCTGTAAGGTCCTCAATCCAAAGCATGAGAATCATATACCTTATGGTGATTTTATTTATGGTTCTTAAGTTGGTACACAATTTTGACTTACCATCATTATTAGGGGATAATACTTTAGTTAATACACAAGAGATCAAACTCTTCCTTATTAAACCATTATCTATGACCTCCTACAATTATTTCGTTATTTCTTTATCTCAGAATAGTGCCATCTTGTAAGAAGGCTTATTTGATAAAGCTACACCTGGTATCAAGAAAATTTGATGACTTGTATTTTTAAGTGAGGATAAAAAAAGGTGTCTCTTCCATTATTATTCCCTTTTCTGTATCTAGCAACCCTTGCACTTCTTTAGGGATCTCCTCTTCCTTATTGCTCTATAGATTATAATTAATTTTTGGTTTAAAAATCATGGCATACCCTTGACCATCAATGTCTTTCATGAGGTCTAGAATTTCCTTTCCATTAAATATCATTATTATTGACCCTAATTGTTTACTAACTCCCTCTTTCAGAAATAGATTCATCCTAAACATCTTACCATTCTTTTTTATAAAGAAATAATTCCTCTTCCCATCATGTTGATCTTCTACATCATACTCTCATGGATGAACCAATAGAAAATGATATAAATCCATAGGATTAAATCAAACAAAATCTTATACTTGTAGTCTCCTATCTCAAATTCTACCCATACTTCTTCAGCAACTCAAACATCTTACCCTTTTCTCAATGAAAAAAAGTATGGAAATATTTTCAACTATATTTTTTTCTACCATTTCTACTAAAACTAAATTTTTAGTTGAACAAAAATCTATTATAACCTTTTATATGTTTCTAGAGATCCTATAAGTGGTCTTGAAAAGATTCTTCCTTTAAGGGGTTTCTTTCTTTTGGGGCACCTCCAACAACATCCTTCTCACTATTTAGATTTATCCCTCATGAGTGGGTTCCAAATTTATAATGGGAGGATTGACACTTTATAAATCCTCTTCAATGATTAATTAGTTCCCTCTCTCTCCTCTATGAGAGATTACAACTCTCTCAAGATAGTTACTCATTTGATGCCCTATTTAATTAGAATTAAAGTATCTTCTAGTGAAGACACAAGGACTTATCCCTCGTCCTCCTTTTCTACCCCTTCCATTTGGTTTTCTCCCTCTATATCCTCCATTAGAGCTCTAGTATCAACTTTTCTCTTGGCAGTTGAACTCTCCTTGGTGTCCCTGAAATTGAATTCTTCACCTAATTCTTCCTTTTCCTCTGAAATGTCTCCTCCCTCTACCTCTACTATATTTCTTACATTTCCTTCTCAACTTCTCTCCATCCCTAAGTGCTAACTAAAAATACTTTTTTTATAGTATCAGGAGTGATGATACTTATCTCATCTTGAATCTTATATTTTAACCCATTTAGAAATCTTGTCACTTTTATATTTTCTCCTTCCCAGTTCATGGATCTAATGCTTGATCTATGAAACTCTTCAATATAAGCATCAATATTAAGTTTTTTATGCTACAAATTATACATCTTCCTACATATTTTTACTTCACATTCTCATGGCATAAATTAGGCCTTTATCTTTTCTATCATGCTATCTTGGGATGATTTCATAATTCTTCCTTCTTTCACCCTTTCACTTTGGATGTAATTCTACCAAGTGAGTGTTACCCCTTTTATTTTTCACTTCGAAAGCTATTATTGTCTTGTATCTTTTTGTATTCAAAATAGTTATTCAATGCCCATATCCAGTCCAAAACATCTTTTGCATTTATTTTCCCATAAAAAATAGGGGTGCCACCTTAACCACCTAAAGATTACCTACACACTAAAGTTAAGGCTTCAACATGTGTTTTATGATGGGTACATGAATCTAGTTCTTACCTTGGGGTCTCATCCTATTTCTCCTTTTCTTCTTATTCTTTATCAAAAAAGCACTCACTCCACCTCTATTTCCCTTTTGTCTTCTTGATTTCCTCAAGTTTGACTTCAAACATCTAAGCCTCAAATATATTCTTTACAACCTCTTGGGTTACCCCCACCCTTCCTTTTGGAGGCACAATTTCATCATCTCTATTAATTTATTTTTATAGCATTCACCAAATATCACTTCCCCAAAATGATGAAGCTTGTCCTAATATCAATCTGATTCAAATTTCATAGGAAAACTAGGTTGTTTAGCACAACCCACAAAACTTCCTCTTTTTAAGAACTTGAGGGCTCTCAAATAATTACTACTCTATGGAAGAATATCATCTCAAAATTTAAAAAGAATCATACATCAGCAAAATTTTAGTTGGATACAACTTCTCACATCAAAGACTTATCTTGAAGCCATTATTCTCTTTAGGTACAACCCTAGGCACATGAGCCTAATACACACCCAAGTGTAGAGGATGGACTAGCCTTGTTATTACACCACTTCTTATCTCTAAGATCCATTGAAATGCTAAAAATCCAGCCTTTTTTCCACACAAAACCCTTGATGAAAATCATCTTATAGTGGCCTACATTGCTACTAGCTCTACTTTTGAGGTTTTCCCCTAAAACTTTTAAACCTCCCAAAAAAGTCACCAAAAACCCTATTTTTGGGTACCCTTTTCTCTTTTTTAATACATACCACAATTTGGTTTTGTGGTCTCACCATTAAGTGTCATAATGGTTCACTAATTACACACACCTAATTGGGGAATTAGGCCACTTAATAGAGCAACCCCTCAAGTTTTGATTGAAATCCATAATACATTGCTTGGAATAGTTATGTACATCTTCAAATACACTAGATCCAACTTTTAATGGTCAAGTCCATCTATCCACACTTTTGCAATTATATGGGCAAGCAATTATGGCTAGTCACATTTGGATTTGTGGTCTTTCAATGGATATAACTCTTCTATACCTTTACTTTCAAGTTTGATACATTCATCATTTTAAATTATATTGGTGTCCCTAACATTTTATTAATGACTACAATTTTTCATGGGTGCAAAGATTAGATATCGACAATTAAAGTTGAAACCCTAAGTAGGCAAGGGTTTTCAATCTGTTTGCACAAAATTGGGAATACCTCTTTTAATACTTAATGAAATAACTTCTAAGCAACACCCAAAAAGAATTAAATTATTAAACTATCCAAAAATATTTATTGGATAATTAGATAAATATATACATGGTCTTGTACAAAAGAAAAAATAATTGACAAGGAAATTTATTTTGTTTATTGCACCAAAATATTAAATCTTCAATAGAACTTTGTGGCTTGAACATAAAATGATCAAATAGAATCCAAAAAAATTCCCCTAGCCATAACTACCAAATTTAATACCAAAAATGATCTTTGGGATGCAAGTTTCTCCCTAAGTGAAAAAGTTGCACAATTATTGTTAATGTTGTCATGTAATATAGAGAACTTTTTGCATTATAGTTATAATGTTTAGAATAACTAAGATGGGGGTGAATTAGTTATCCAAGGTCCTAATGTACGAATTGAATAATTAAACACGTCAACTAATCCAAATCTAAGCATCCATTAGCTTGGCCTCAATAGCAATAACATCAACTAGCAGTCCACTATCCTAATAATAATAGACTTTCAAAATGTAAAACATAAATAGTAAATCATCAAAAATAATATCCACAAGAGTTGACACTAGGATTTAACGTGGAAACCCAATTTGAGAAAACCCACAAGTAACATGTCACAAAACTTTAACTCTTCTAATATGAGCTCTATTAGGAGATAACCATGTTAAAGGTTACAAAACACACTATTAAATGTGACCTTGTTAAAGGATTTAATCACCCTATTAAAAGTGGCTTTATTAGATGAAATATAACATTCCATTAGAATGCCACCTTGATTTAGAGGATTAATATATGAATTTTATGTCAACCTTATCTAAAGAATTTTAATGCTGATACAATGGTTAGAAAGTAATAGTAGGTTTTGATTTGACTAATATAACTCACTTGCAAATACATATCATAGTTCGACTCATATGTTGATACACTAACTGGCCTCCATTCTCATATCTATCTCTCACCTTCTTGGAAATCCTTCAAGAAATCACTCTTCACCTCTTTATAACACTTCAACATCCTACTCAAGTTCACCAATCAATAGCATCAACGACTGCTCCAACCTTACTAGGTCTTCATCAACTCTACTAACTTCAATCTTCTATTAGGTTAGCCCTTATGCCTCCTTAAATAGGAGATTATGATCCTTGTCCACATAAACACCATCGTAGATCTTAGAGTTTGGTTATATTCATCAAATCCTTTCCAACATTTTTTCTCCTCTTCTCTTCTAGAAACTTCTTCAAACTTCATTTAGAATTCTTTCATAAAAATACGCAAAAATAATTTATTTTGTGATGTGGAGCCTAATAAAACTTAGAGGTTTATTCAACACAATTTTCCCCTAGATTATTTCTATGGGGGTTTGGGGGAAATGTCCCCAAGATAGGGTCAAGGGGAAGCACCCCTTGAAGGGTCTTGGGGTAGCACCCTAGGTGTGCTCCCTATTGTAGTACATGGTGAGGTTGAGGAGCAATGGCCTCACAAAGGTTTTTGAGGGCAGCGCCCTTGAAGCCAAAAAATACTCTACTATTGTAAAAGGTGTTGGCTACTATTCTTCTATTGGATGACTTATTCTAGCCCTAATTTTATAAGTCAAAAAATATTATACAAAATGGCTTCAGATTAGAGATTTAATAATGTATGATGACGTTGTAGATTTTTGCATTGATTTTGAGTTGTAAGAGATTACAGATTGTAATCACTAAATCATAATAATATTGGACTTGATGTTGGTGGACATAGCCCAGGGATTAGGTGAACCACATTAAATCCTTGTGTCTTGTGTTCTTATCTGTGTTCTTAATTATTATCTGATATTAGTTATATTTGCATGTAACTATTATTTTTGTCTAAGGATAATCCTAACACGTGGTATCAGAGAAAGATTGCTGTCATTTATTGTTTAGCCCAGATTGTCATCATTTTTTTTTTTAGCTATCATATGCAAGAAGGTCTCACGGTTGATTGAGAGTGATCAAAAATAAGGGTAAGCTGGAGGTTGAGAATTTTAATGCATAGAACTTTCAGTTATGGAAAATACAAATGGATGACTATTTTTATCAAAAGGAGTTATGGAATCCATTGGAAGGAAAAGCCAAGAAATAGGAGACTATGATAGATCAGGACTAGAAGATTCTAGACAAAAAGGCACTTGGAAGTATTCAATTATTCTTGGCACCATCAGTGACTTTTTTTGGAAGGATTATTAGGAAACAATATACTAAGAGGGGGGGGTGGATCATAATCTTAAAATTTAACGAATAAAACTAAATTACTAAATTCACACCTAATTCATCTCATATCTTAGATCTAACATTTGAACTATAATGCTGAAATGAAAATCAAATACATCACATCCACAAAAGATTCAACACATAATAGAAATTATTTGGTTATCTAGAAACACTTCAATGTGAAGGTAAAACTAGGGTGGGGATGAAACCCACAAATCTTCACTATTGCAACAATAAAGTTAACCTGTTTGGGTTACAATATTTGATCATAATATATGATCTACCCTATGAGGGGTCTTCTCTATAAAAAGCTTCAAGACTATTAAGTCCTACCCTATTTAAGAATTTCACACTTACAATTAAGTAAGGACTCTTTTAGGAGGTTTACATAGATTTGTTAGAATCACTCAGTAAAGAGATTTAACCTATTTTAAAATTGATTCATTATTAGACCCTCCATTTTCTTTGAAAATTGATTTTAGATCTCCACTATACAATGTGTGATTTGATCTCTCAATCTGATATATATTTTCAATCCTTTACTGCTTGTCTTTCCTTGTCTAAACTAATTCCATACTTAGCCTTCCTAGTATTCTCTTTCCATGATCACTTATTCACTTATGCATTCTTGTCTTCTCATCACACACACACACACACACACACACACACACATTCCTATTGATTATAGGGTTAGAATCCTCCTTAAACAGATACTCTATGAGAGTTCTATATGTCAATTGATAGTTTACAATTCATTATCTTTTGTCATTTCTTTCTAATTTTCTAATTGATTGATCTACATTCCTTGGTATCATTACCTTATGTAATGATGCATAATATCCATCTTAACTATCTCTACAAACATTAAATATCATATTGAAGTCATCCAAAAAAATTTACATAGTTTTCTAGTGCAATTACAAAATCATATGAAAAAACTAAATTTCTCAGCATCTGAATGTGTTGGCACTCAGTCATCATTGATATTCATACTAAAATTTAACTTTTATATACATATGCTTCTCTATTTTCTCAGCAAAAAGTGTCTTTCCAATTTACTCAATCTTCACTAAAATAAATCAGCTTCCATATACATCAGGTCTAAACTGGGGTACTCAACTATCACTAACTTGTTTGGTATGTGATGCACAATAAACAAGTCCTTCGTTATGCTCATCCTTTACTAGATGACTTGGTCACAATGATGACCATTGATCCTTTCCTAGTAAATGATTAAGTGTTTGGAAACTAATAGACAACATAGGCTTAGAAATCAACAATCTCCCTCTTTGACATTAGTGGAAAAAACACTTTGTCATGCATAGTCATTTCGTTAAAAAATACCCCCCTAAGATTATAATTTGAATCTATAAAATCTAGATGTTGTAACATCTGATGTCTTTGAATTTTGCTTCTTTTATTTTATTTGTTCCAATAACTTATTCTTTCTATTTTCATCTCAATATGTTTCCCCCTATTCTTCTTATTTCTCCAATGTCCCCCTTATTTTTGTCACTGATGGCTTGGGGCTATTGGGCTTAGTTTGTGGTTATCGAAATTTTTTTTATGGCTTACCAGAATGTTTTCATAGCCTTTATTCCACTATTCCCTTATTTTCTCTAAAACTTGAAATTAAATTTCTAGTTTAGCAGCTAGATCAATTAGTCCTTCAATGTGTGTAAAATGTGTCTTTCTTCAAAATATCTTTTGCAATAGAAACTTATTTTTGAATAATTTCTAAATGGGGTGATAACTAGAATTAAATTAAGATCAACTTATTTCTTATCTTTGTGTCCCTAGCCATGAGCTCAACTAACCTTTGCTGACCAGTTGTCAACTTGTAATATGAGAGTGAGCTTGAACTTGTATTTTTTCCCTATGAAATAGCACTTACCTTCATGTCAGAATTTAATAAATCAATGGATCATTGATTCTCTAGTGTAAAAACCTCAACATCACACAACTTCATATAAAATGAATGAATGTTCTTCAAAATTATTTCTAATTATGTGAATAATTTGGAAAGTTCTTCTTGTCTATGTACAAGTTTGTGAGACACTTTTACCAAAACTTTATGTTCAAATCTTCTCTTAGACCACTACATTATTTTTTCATTAGTCTCTATCTCATATGTCTAAATTTTATCAACTATATACACTAGCTGATCCAAAATTTGATGTTGACCATCTAAGTCAGTTATTCCAAATGTATCAACAAAAATATCTCGAATGGTGTGTAGTACATATTTCCTCTTATGTTCTCTCCTTAGTTGTTCTTGCTTTTCCTTGTGGCTCAACAAGGTCTATAGTTCCTGCATCTACTCAAGTGTTAAATAGTTTGGGTGATACATGGATAATGTCGTTACCTCATCTAGACTGAGTGACTCATCATCCAATTCATCTGACTGATTAAAAACCTGAGATATGAGAGTTGTATCACTAGGTAGTGATAGTTGCAATTGTTTCCCCTTCTCTTTTGATCTCATTTCATGTTGTTTCCTCCGTTGAGTAGGTGTCACCTACTATTTAGGTGTACTAGTCATTGATTATGTAGGCTTTGTACTCAGAAACTATAAAAGAGCTAATAAAGTCTCTTGTTCCTTTGCTGTCACCTATTATGTAGTCATCCATGTTCCTTTATCCTCTTCTTTCTTCTCTCCTACTAGAGGATTAGGCATACAAGTTAATTGTGTAAACACAATTATAGCCTTTCCCTATTGCTTGACACTTGTATACTTTTGAACTATTGTAGTCTCTACTTTTTTAGTTTGTGCAATCTCAATATTAGGATAATCTACAAATTGTAACAAAACTGGATTTGTACAAGGTAGATTTTTCTCAGACATGAGATTGTTCATCTATTCTTCAGTTAGCACATTTTTGGTTCTATGGAGGTGTGACAGATATATCTTTGATAGTAAAAACCTCCTATTTTTCACATTGATGCACTAGTTTCTTGATCTCTTCAGTTAATTTTGTAGCTTCTTCCTTGTATGCATCCTCTAATTCAATTACATCTTTGCCTTCTCTAACTTCTACTACTATAGTAATCTCTCCAAATACTTCCTTCCACACTGGAATGTTGTCATGCTCAATTTCATGAACTTTATTCTTCAAAATTTTGTATTCTCTATTTCTTGGCATAAATTTCTTTACAACATCTTTAAGGGTTATAGACATATGTGTCTTCCCCAAATCTGGCATAGCTTGTGTCAATGTAGTCTCTCTTATTTTTTTCAGTGGAAAATGCCCTCTTCCATTAGGCATATATCCATTCATACAAACATGCCTGGTCTATAGTTATTAGAGGGAGTCTCTTTACAATTTACAATTTTCTTGGTTCATTTGACTCGGTCTTTTCATCATCCTCCTCCTCATGTGCAATGATTAGTTTTCTCCTTGGCCTCTCTTGTATATTCTTCTATGGCGAGTTGGTTGTTCTCTTCTTTGATGGACTTCCATTGACTTTCATAGCTAGGGTTTAAGTTGTCTTTGATCTTGTTATGATTTTCACTTTTTGCTTCTGAGGTGTGAGAACCTTATTACATCTCTACTAAGATCAATTTCAACTTCCTCTTCCTTAATCTTCTTTTCCTCAAGATTGTTTCTCTTCCTTTTCTTCTCATCCTTAGGCATGTTGGATTTCACATTCAATTCTATCATTATTGTTTCATATTTGCCAAATTTCTCAGCATTAGCATCAACATTCCCAATCAAAATTGTAGTCACAGTTGTTGTAATCTTATCTATATTAATTTTATAAGGAATAGGCCTTAACCATGCAATTCTTGGTATTATTGCATGTGTATGTATGAAATATGTGTCTACTACAAAACACATTTCATCATAATACCTATCAACGACTGACTTAGGTATTCTCATTTTGTTTCTCATTATATTTTTGAATTCCTCAAAATAGTTATCATTATGGCTTCAAAATTTTCTCCCAAATTGTTGATTAAATCATTTATCTACTCTATAGCAGGTTAGTTCCTATCCCATGCTACTATTCCAATCATAGGAAATGAATTTTGTACATGTTAAAATATAAAAACTAGCAAAGATATGAACTTATATGATGTATTCTTTTCTTTTCTCACAGCTTCAATTTTTTGTAATAATTATTGTAATTGCAACTCAACAAGGTCATAAGTATGATCCTTCTTAATAATTTTATATCCCAAATAAATTTTAATGCATGGCACATTGTTCTATCACATGAATTGTGAATTCAATTACAAGGTCTTCTATCCCATCAATTGACATTCCTCTACCATTCCACTTTGTTGTGGTCAATTTTTCAATTTCATTCTTTGTTGCACTTCTTATTCTTTTGGGTCAATCAAAGGTAGGTAAACCAATTACTTGGCATATTATGGCCTTGTTGATTTTTATTGGTCCACCTTCTAACCATATCTTCATGTTGTGGATGTGACTGAGAATGACTTTTTGTTGAATTACAAGTGGGAAGAGAGTAAACTTCAGGGGGTGGGGGGCGGGGGTAGTGAATCAGGAGTTTTAACTTGGACCCATAAAACTTTCACCATTCATACATCACATGCATTAATATACTAAAGTAACATGTAAAGCATATGCATCAATCATGTAAACATGTAATCAAACACACATATAACACCAGATATGATTACTTAGAAACCCTCCAAGTGAGAAGGTAAAACTGGGGTGGGGATGACACCCACAAATCTTCACTACTATAGAAATAAAGTGTATTCAATGAAGGTTAGAATGATTTGACCATGAATCATGATCTGCCCTATGAAAGGCCTACCCTGTCAAAGGCTTACAAAGATTGTTAGGTCCCACCTTGTTAGAGGATTTCAACGCCCTGTTAGAAGTGTGCCTAGTTAGTGGACTTCAACCTACAATTAAGTAAGCACCCTGTTAAAGTATTTCATATAGCCTGTTAGGACTACTATGTTAAGAGATTTAACTGAAATCACCTATTAAAATGTCTCAGCATAGATCCTATGGTTGGCACTTGCTTTCCTAATAACAGATCACCTCTACCCAATCTCTTATTGATCCTTCATGATCTAATGTATCAATGTTGTATCCTTTTCTATCCTTTGTTCTTCTCTAATTGATTCCGCAAATCACTCTTACTTCTAAGTCACCTTGACTTCTCTACAAACTATCTTGTTTTCTCTTCCAATTCAATCATTCACCCATCATACATTGTTAAAAAGTTTTAGGGCTTTGTTCTCCTTAAGAAGACTTTGGTGGCTTAGGTTTAGATATGAACCTATGGCTGAGATTCATCCGTTTTGCCACTTAAACCTTCCCATTTTATGACTGGCTACATGTAATTGCATAAGGAATCTATATATAGATTCATCCTTATCTCCAAAAGATCAAAATCTATCCCTAAGTTAGCTCAGAAATGGTTTACATAGTTTTTTGTGCCATTACAAACAAATATGTCCAAACTGTGTCACTTGATATATGAAGTCTTTGATGCTCATAATACACTATATTTCTACTTCTGACTTAGCACCTATATTACTCAACATCCATTGTTTACTTAGCACTTGAATCACTCGGCATGGTCTATCTACTTGGCACTAGATTGACTTAGTACATGAGTGACTCGACACTCATTGCAACTCAGCATGGTCTAATATTTACATGTTGTGCTTGGCATGTATTACTAGTTCAACATGAACTAAGTAAATGGCTTAAGTGTGTTGACACTCACTTATCAAAACCAATCTGAGATCAATAATATCCCCCTTTGACATGAGTGTCAAAAACACTTAAATATACATAATCAATCTTAGTCTTTTCAAACATAACATATCCATGACTTAGCTTATCTACAAAACTTCAAATTTTCAAAATTATGCAATAACCTATATACCTCAAAATTGATAACTCCCCCTAATTTAATGTGTCTATTTTGTATCCAAAATCTATGCTCCTTTCTAACTTCAATGCATTATGTCTGATACTCATTCATCAGATATGCTCTATCATAGCTGACATCTTTATCTATTTACTACTTTTCTCAAAAAAAAAAATGTGTCTCCAAAAATGTATATGTATATCACCCCAATGATATAACTTTACTAAAAGGCTCCCCCTTTGTTATTTATTCCTTTCTTTTATTCTCTACTCCCCCTTTGTTCATATGCCCCCATGGTTCCTTTGCTTCATCCCCCTTTCTATATTTCTCCCCTTTCTTTATTGCTCCCCCTTTTTGACATTTATGTCAAATGGGCTATACACGTATAGTGTGTTTTTCCAAAAAAGATTTATGGACTTCCATTATGATTTTGAGAGTTGAATCCTAGTTGTCACATGCAACATCCAATCACTTGATCTAGATAGCAAGCTTAGTAGCAAGGTGTAGTAGGCCATCTAAGGTAGAAAGATTGGGGTCTTTCTTCAGTAGAGTCTCAGCATAACCTAGTTCCTTGAGCAATATCTCCATATATGGGGTAAGGGATTCTTGTATACATGTCAATTTGGTTCTTATGCTAGCCTCTTCTTCTATTAACATAGCTAATTGACTTTGTGTTTGAAGCAATTTCTAAAAATGCTTCTCACTTTGAGTAGGGTTTTGAGGTAACCTTGTACCTGATATGTTGAGATTTCTCTCTAGGCTTAGAATATGATGTCTAGTCTCTTGCGTGAAGAGTGTAGGGTCACACAATTTGGTGTACAATAAGAATATATTCTCAAGTACCTTCTTCACATCCTCAACCTTTGTAGTCAATGCAACTTGAGTGAGTACTATATCACTAGATATCTTTTCATTTACCTTGCTCTGGAATTTCTTTTCAGACCATTCTAAGAGTTTAGCATTAGTATCAATGCCTTCATTTTTTACCTTTTCCATTATATCTAATAGTTGTTCTAGTAGTGGCTTGGTCTCTTCAGGAGTTGGTAGATTAAATTCATCCAGAAAGATGTCATTAATATCTTGAAATGCTTGCTTCTGCTTATGTTCTCTCCTAAGCATTTCTTGATTTTTTTCTTCTCTAAGGCTTGTTAGAAAATGCCTATTTGGTCTAATATCATTGTATCATAATCAAACTTAGGTATAACAATCTCTTCATCAAAATTGATATCTCTATAGTGAATTACCTTTTCAACTTTTGAAGAGCTAGAGCCTAGCACTAAGATTTGTAATTGTATAGCTTTTGTGCTTGACTTCTGAAGAGTTTGTGTAGGTGGAGTGCCAAATGTTGGTAGGGTTACTAGTACTTGTATGGTCTCTTGCTCCTTTACCTTAGGTGTCTGCTCACTTGCTTCACATTTTCTTGTGTCTATCACAATGACTTGAATAGCACCTTGTCCTTGTGCTTCAGGTACAAATGAATCCATCTCTCCTACTTCCTCTTGTTCAGTAGTAATGTCTTTTTCTTCTGTAGTCTACTTCTACTCAAGTATGTCAATTTTACCAAGTGTATCAACCTTAGGAGATGTATCTATTGTTATTTGAGTCAAAGATTATACTTGGGTAACTAAAGGGATGGTAGAAGGTGGATCTTGTGGATTCACCTTGTCCCTTGTGACATTAGTTACTAACTTTTGGAGCTCATCTATACTAACCAAAACTAGATTTTCACATAGTGGGGCTTGTAGTGTAGATTGGTCCAATATCTTCTTCAAGTCTTCTCCAGTTAGGGGATTGATGTTCTAAGTTGAAAGATCAGAGAGATCCTTAAAAATAATAGTTTTAGTAGACTTGACTATGTCATATGGGGGACTAGCACTTAGCACTTGTGTGTCCTGTACACTCTATTCATCTTGCTGCTATTCGATTGTTGCCTTGTTATCAGTTTTCTTTTTAGTTTCCTCCTCAACTGTATCATCTTTCTTATCATCATTTTCCTTGTCATCATCTTTTTCGTCTTCATCGTTATCATCATCTTTACCCTCAAAAGGGTCAGCTTCTCCTTATTTCACAATGGTCAACCCATAGATAAGTTTCCATATTTGGGTAGATTTCTTGACCACATCTTCAATATTATTTTGAAGAATGTTGAAGGCTTTGTATTTAGGTATAAACATAACTCCATTTTTCTTATTAGCCTAAGAAATCTACCTTTTTGTTAGTTCTGGCATTACTTAGGCTAAAGTGGTTTCCCTTATTTGTTTTTCCAAATTTAAACAATAATGCCATTTTTGCTCAACTAAGTCATATAGTTTCTTGGGTACTGAGTTGGAAAATTCTAATGGTATTGTCTTAAATTTTGACATCATTGCATATAGGGCTTCTTCCACTTTTTTTTCCTCCTCTTTGCCAAAATCTTCAAAATTTATATGTCTAAAACCAGATAAATCTACATTATTCTTGACATTTGCACACAAATTTTAAAGATCAGAGAGTGGTTTGTGACTTACCACTTTGAATTGGCTTATATCATCTGATTTAGTCCTTTCTTTATCTAAATTAGGCTATGCAACATATTTTTTTTTTTGTTTCTTTTGCACTTGGCCACCTTGCTCTATTTGCTTGGACTTCTCCTTGGCCTTCTATGTTGTGGCTCATGTGTTGGCTCTAGTGGTAGGTGTACTCAGCTTGGCTAGGCTTGGTTTAATAATTTTCTTTGCCTTAGCCACTAGTTGTGTCTTAGCCTTTCTCTTCTTTGTCTTAGCATGAGTAGGTACTTCCAAGGCTTCTTCTCCCTTGACACCTTCTATTTCCTCTTCTTCCTTATCCTCTCCCATGCCTTGAGTCAATGCAAGAGGTTCTTGTGCTTATTCTTGTTCTTCCTCTTCATCCTCTTCATCTTCTTCCTCTTCTTCCTCAATCACACCTTCTCCCAATTTGGCCTTTAGCTTCTTGACCAGCTTATCTTTCTTCTTGAGTGTGGAGGCAGTTTTCAACTCCATGGTAATCTTTGATTTTACCATTTCATAGTTGCCAAATATCTTTGCACTTTTTTCTACTTCCTCTGCTAGGAGTGATGTGATGATTGTTGAAGCTTCATCAACATTAATTTTATACCCAAGTGGCCTTAACCATCTAACCCTTGGTGTGGCAGCTTGCACAAAGATGTAATTAGCATCAACCAAAAATCATATATCATTATAATGTTTCTCAACCAATGAAATAGGTATCCTCATTCTTTCCTTCATTCATTTCTTTAAATCTTCAAAATAACTTGTCATCAATGATTCAATTTTTTCTCCCATCTGTTCAATGAATTCATTAATATGCATTGCTATTGACCTATTTGTTTTCCAACTTATAGTACCAAAAGAGGGAAGTGTATTCTACACATAAAAAGAATACGTAGACAAGAATTGAACCAAATATGCATTGAGCACTCTTGGTCTTCCTGATTGATCCAAGATTTTCCATCAATTGTTGTAGTTGAAGCTCAGCTAGATCATAAGTATGATCTTTCTTTACAATTTTGTAGCCAACATCCATAGCAATATAGTGTACACTATTCAATCTACTAGATTGATATAATTTATGAGAAATTACCCTTACAACAAAGTTTAATAATGGATCAACAATAATATCTATTGGCATGCCTCTTTTATTCCATTTTGCTCCAATGTTTTTCTCTATTACTTCCTTGGAATCACTCTCAGATTCTTGGGCCGATCTAGGGTTGGGTAGCCAATAACCCTATGAATTATTCTTTTGGTAATATTAATTAGTCCATCCTCCAACCATAAAGATCCATCATGTATTCAGCTCAACACAATTCTAATCCATTTAGAAAATACACTAGGAAAATCTAGGGCACGCATTAAACCCTTCTTCTCAATGATTTTATACCCTTCCTTTAGAACACCATTTTCACATAACCTATCATATGCTTCTTTGATTTCTAAGTCCCCAATGCTACCAATTTTATAATTATAACATCTCCTTACATCTTGCACCATTATTACATTTGGTAGGATCATGGATAAAGCACTAGAAGGATCTTGTTTGTAGGCTATGTCAAGAATAGCCTTAAATATAGGTTGTTTGACTTTTTTACTAACAATATTAACATTCAAAACCTCTTTCCCTTCTACATTTTTTGAGCTAGATGTCATTCTATCAAACTAGGGTTTATGCAAAGTAAAACTACGTAGCTCAGCTTATGATAAATACCTTGTTAAATCTGTATTTCGGTGTGAGATCTTCAATAAAACATTTGCAAATGTCTCAAACAAGTTTTTGAATTACCTTTCACTTTGCTTGCTCTTTCTTGAATTTGAAATGATGAATAATGAGCAAAAATCAATCATATATCCTTCGAAAACCTTGCATTTAATGCTTAGTGCTTGTACAATTGTAAGCTCGGCATCAACTCAATTTTAGAATCACTTGGCATCCTCTGATATTACCATCAATCAGAAACTACTACAAACTCGACATCAACTAGATAGTCTAGCAGCTTGACATCAATTAGCATTCCACTTGGCATATATAGAAAACATTTTATGCTACGCAACAACATGAAAAATTTAAAGATTTAACTTGAATTTTCAACAACATCTTGCATCTTTATTCATGATAATGTAGTCTTTTTAGTACTATCTCCTTTTTGGAAATGACATATGATATAACACTTGAATATTAGTCCCACATACCTCTTGCTTGTCTAGTTTGATGAGGTGTGATCACTTGACCCATTGGCTCAAGTGATCCCTTCTCCATTTGATGTGTTGCAAGCATAATTCTTTTTCCATGTCCTGTTTATCTCATCTCTGATGTGTTCAACATCTACCTTGCCTTTGCCATCATAAAATGCACAACTTGGTGCCTTTGACCTAGTTGGACAATGTTTTCCAATATGACTAGTCTTCAAACAACTAAAACATGTAGTTCAAATCAACCACCTTTTGTAATTGCCACTGAAGTATGTTCTAGTACAATTCTTAGGAATATGTCCATTTTCTTGGCAATAGTGATAGCTCTATCTTGTATTATAATCCTAATTATAAAAGTTTCCATAGCTTCTTACCTTTGCCAGGTTTTTTAATGACCACATGGATTTGGATCTGCATTTAAAGGCTTTATGTCCATACTTCTGACAGTTATAGCAATATCCTTCAAATCTTTGTTTTTGCATGGTCTTGGTTCTACATTCATGTCCCTGATGACCTTGTTTGTTGCACTTATGACAATGAGTAATGTTTTTAGGCTTGACATTCTAATTTGTATCCTTGCTCCTAAACACATTAGTAGTATGCCCTTTCTTACCATAGTTATGACAAGTAGGTTTGGAGTTCTTACCTTTGATGTTACTTTCTTTAGAAACTTTGGATGATTCTCCTTCTTTGGTGTTTGTGTAGCCTAGTCTTGATGTATCTTTACTGGATCTAGTGGATCTCAGTAATTGCTCAAAGTATTTGATGTCTTCATTTGGCTTGTTAAGACTTTTAGCAAATTCCTTTTCTCTTTTTAGGTCATTCTGCAACTTCAATGTAGTTATCTCAATGTCTTTGACATTCAATTCATGGTTGGCATTCATCATTTGACTTAGAGTATCCAATTGCATGTTGGAGATCTTAGTTAACTCTTTTGACTTCTCTTCCAATCTATTTGCCAAAATTATTTTGTCTTCTTCAATCATGTCTTTGTCTTCCATGGCTTTCTTCTTTTGTTCGATCACCTCACATAGAAGTATAGCTTTTGATTCTTGCTCTAGCTTGAGAGTTCTGATTTCCTCAGCTTGGATTTTGTTCTTTTTCATTAGATCTACAATTTTTGCATCAAATTCATTGGAGTTACGATCCGCAAATAGCTTGGTGGTGTATATCTCTTTGTATAGTGTGGCATTCTCTGCAATAGTAATCTCTTTCCTTCTCTTCAAGGACTTCTTTAGTTTTTCTTTTGCCTCATTCAGTTGATGTAGTATGAGATGTATTTCAATCTCCTATTTCTCAATAGTCTTTCCTAGCTTGTAGACTTCCATTTCAAGATCTTTCCTCTAAGCTACAGAGCTTCTTTTTCAGAGAACTTGGCTCTAATACTAATTGTTGGAATTACAAGTGGGAAGAGGGTAAACTTCTAGGGGGGTGAATCAGGAGTTTAAACTTGGACCCATAAAACTTTCACCATTCATACATCACATGCATTAATATACTAAAATAACATTTAAAGCATATGCATCAATCATGTAAATATTTAATCATACACACACATAGCATCAGATATGATTACCCAAAAACCCTCCAAGTGAGAAGGTAAAATTGGGGTGGGGATGACACCCACAAATCTTCACTACTACAGAAATAAAGTGTATCTAATGAAGGTTATAATGATTTGACCATGAATCATGATCTACCCTATGAAATATCTTCCCTATTAAAGGCTTACAAAGACTGTTAAGTCCTACCTTGTTAGAGAAATTCAACACCCTATTAGAAGTGTTCCTAGTTAGAGGACTTCAACTTACAATTAATTAAGCACCTTGTTAAAGGATTTCATACATCCTATTAGGACTACTCTAATAAGGCATTTAACTAAAATTACCTATTAAAATGTCTCAGCATAGATCCTGCAATTGGCACTTGCTTGCCTGATAACAAATCACCTCTACCCAATCTCTAATTGATCCTTCACAATCTAATGTATCAATGTTGTATCCTTCTCTATCCTCTATTCTTCTCTAATTGATTATGCAAATCACTCTTTCTTTTAAGCTACCTTGAATGGTCTAAAAACTATCTTGTTCACTCTTCCAAGTCAATCATTCACTCATCATACACTATTAAATATTGTTAGGGCTTCATCCTCCTTAAGAAGATTCTGGTAGCTTAGGGTTAGGTATGAATCCATGGCTGAGATTCATCCATTTTTTTACTTAAACCTTCCCATTTTTTGATTGGCTGCATGTAATTTCATAGGGAATCCACATATAGATTCATCCTTATCTCCAAAAGATCAAAATTTATCCTTAAGTCGGCTCAAAAATGGTTTACATAGTTGTTTGTACCATTACAAACAAATATGTCCAAACTATGTCACTCAGCATATGAGGTCTTTGATGCTTAACATACACTATATTTCTACTTCTAACTTGATACCTATATTACTCAACATCCATTATTTACTTGGCACTTGAATCACTTAGCATGGTCTATTTACTTAGCACTAGAGTGACTCAACACATGAGTGACTTAGCACTCATTGCAACTTGGCATGGTCTAATATTTACATGTTATGCTTAGCATGTATTACTAGTTTGGCATGAATTGAGTAAATGGCTTAAGTGTTTTGGCACTCACTTGTCAAAACCAATTTGAGATCAACACCTTTATCCATTCCACCTTGAAAACCTTAGAAAAACCTAAGGCACGGGTAATCCCTTTCTTAGCAACTATTGTGTTCTCATCTCTTAAGACTCTATTCTTGCATAGCTTGTCATTAGTTTCCCTTATTTCAAAATGTCAAATGTCTCCTACTTTGCATAGGTATCATGATCTTACATTCTAAATAGCTAAAACTCTAGTTGGAATTAATGATAGGGCACCAATATCATCTTCAATCTTCTTATCAATTACACTACCCCTAAAGTTTGGTGGAAGACACTAGTCATTCCTCAAAATTTTTGTTTTTCTATCCTTCATCATTTGTCTTGATGATTCCATATGATCTTAGGGTTTCAAAAAATAATCTCTTCTATGATATATTTTGAAAAAAATTTACTTGACACCAAAAATAACACTTACATATCTTTAAAAATTTGTCAATGTTCTATTGTGATTCACTTGCTTGATCGCTAAAGTCACATTAATTGCCTTTAAATCACTTGTAATCTTTGAAATCTCTTGGTGAATAAAAATGTGTTCTCAAATTTGATAAATACCTTCAAATTTCCATTCTAGGTTCGCAATAAATTTCCTCATAATTGGTTAGTGTATTAAAGCTAGCTCGATCTCCATACTTGCTTGGTCAAGGTTGCCTTAGTTAGCCAACACTAATTCATTTTAATACATCAAATCTCTTGATCACTTGGTCTATACTACAAAGCTCAATCAATATAGAATACACCACTAATGCTTGGTACTCTATGTAATAAATGATTCTTTCTCATTTTCCTTTCTATGGATCTATTCTTAATGCATCTTTTCTTATGCAAATATGAATATTTTACTACATCTATGTTAGGAACTGATGTAAAATATATCATTGGATATATAGTTCCTACATACCTTCTTTATTTAGTTAGATGAGGGGTGATCACCTGATCCATTAGATTGGGTGATCTCTGCTTCATTTTCTCCACTGCTTCTAGCTTTCACTATCTCTATCCATGTTTTCTTTCCTTCAACCTTGTGTTTTCCATTCCTAGGTGTTGGTGCTATGGTTCAAAATTTTTTACTAATATGTCAAACTTTGAGACAACTAAACATATTATTTCTCCATTTAGCAAATTTTTGTAATTTCCTCTTAAATGTGTCTTGATGCAATTCTTTAGGATGTGGCCATACTCTCCACAATAGTGACAACTACACAATGTATTGTAATCCAAAATGTAGGAAATTCCTTTTCTTGGTGCATGTGTTTATTTCAAGTGTCTAGTTGGACTTTATCTTGAATTTGCACTCATGAGATCTATGTCCATATTTCTGATAGTTATAGCAATGTCCTTTAAATGTAGTGAAGGAATCATTTTTCTTTATTCTGCATTCATGTGTTTGATGCTCTACCTTCTTGTATTTAGAATAATTATTAATAGACTTAGGTTTAGAATTTTTCATATTATTCTTGCTTCTACAAATGTTTGTTGTGTGTTCAAGTTTATTGCACTGATGACATGTAGGTTTTCCTTTTGCATTTATTTGTTCTCCACTCTTTTGATGATTCTCCTTCTTTAGTAGATGAAGAATACTTGGTGTATCCCAGTCCAGAGGTGTCTTTTGTTCTTGGTGGTCTCATCGATTCTTCAAAGTGTTTCACAACTTCACTTGGTTTGTTCATTCTTTTCATAAGTTCCTTTTCATGCCTTAACTCATTTCTCAGTTTCTTATTTTGTGACCTTAGGTTTGTGATCTCCAAGTCCTTTTTGTTTTCTTCTTGAGTAGCAAGTATCAATTGATTTATCATATCCAACTAATTATTTTGAATCTTCTATATTTCAAATGATCTCTCTTAAAGTTTGATTACCATCTATCTTTTGTCTTCTTTATCCATGACTTTGTCTTATTCATCTTTCTTATTTTATTCTATTTCTTCACAATGCACATTATAATATTGATTGAGTTTCTTATTCTATCTTGAGTTTTTTTTCCTCTTTTCTTAGAGCATTGTTGTTATCCAATAGTTATGTTATCGCTTCATTGTTACCACTAGTCTTTCTACTATCAAGTAGTCCCTCTGTGTCTACTTCCTTGTATAGAGTGTCATTTTTCTGTATTGCTATCTATTTCCTTTTTGTCAGTCATTTACTTAACTCTTCTATTTATCCTTGAATTTTTTGTAATATGATATGGATTTCAAACATCTGGTTCTTGATGATTTTTCCCAGCATGTATTCCTCCATCTCCATGATATGATTCTCTTAATTTTTTAGGCTTCTTTCAAGAGATCTAAGCTCTGATACCAATTGTTGGAAGGATTATTGGGAAACACAATACTAAGAGGGGGGTGAATCAAGATCTTAAAATTTAACTCATAAAGCCAAATTTTGAATTCACACCAAATTCATCTCATATATTAGATCTAAAATTAAAATTGTAATGCTAAAATGTAAATGAAATACATCACATCCATAAAATATTCAACACATAACACAAATGATTTGGTTACCCCAGAAGCACTTCAATGTGAAGGTAAAACTAGGGTGGGGATGAAACCCACAAATCTTCAATGTTTCAACAATAAAGTTAACCTATCAGGGTTATAATATTTGAACATAATATATGATCTACCCTGTGAGGGGTTTTCTCTATTAAAAGCTTCAAGACTTATCAGTCCTACCCTATTAAAGGATTTTTCACTTACAATTAAGGACTTTGTTACAAGGTTTACATAGACCTATTAGGATCACTCAATTAAGAAATTATCCTTGATTTAAAATTGATTTTGTACCTAACTCTTGATTTTATTTGCAAGTTGAGTTTGGATCTCCTCTACACAATGTCTAAATTGAGCTCTCAATCTGATATCTCCTTTCAGTCCTCCATTTCTTAACTTCCCTTGTCTGAACTGATTCTAGACTTAGCCTTCTTGATCTTCTCTTTCTTTGATCTCTTCTTCACTTACGTATTATTGTCTTCTCATCTCACACATACTCTCTTTCACTCAATCCCATTGATTATAGGGTTAGAATCCTCCTTAAATAGATGTTATATGAGAGTTCTAGATGTCAATCGATGGTTTATAATTCATTATCATTTTCTAGTTTCTTTCTAGATTTTTGATTGGCTGATTTGCATTCCTTGGGATCATTACCTTTTGTAATGATGTGTAATCTCCATCTTAATTGTCTTTACAAACATTAAATATCATATGGAAGACATCCAAAACATTTTACATAGTTTTTTGTACAATTACAAACTCATATGACAAAACTAAACTTCTCGACATCTAAATGTGCTAACACTCATTCATCATTGACATTCCTACTAGAATTCAACTTCTATATACATATGCTTCTTTGTTTGCTCATAAAAATTTGTGTTTCAAAATTTCTCAATCTTCACTTAAATAACTCAACTTCCTTATACACTTGATATCAACTTGGGTGCTCAACAATCACTAACTTGTTTGGCATGTGATACACAATAAATAAGTCCTTTTTTATGTTCTCCCTTTACTAGATGACTCATTCATAGTGATGATCAATCATCCTTACCTAGTAAATGAGTAAGTGTTTGGACATTAATAGAAAACATAGGTTTAGAGATCAACATACTTAACATTACAAAAGTGAAGATGATAAAAGGGTTAATGCAAACCCTATAAAATTTGTATGAAAAGCCCTTTACTTCAAAGAAGGTATTTCCAATGAAGCATTTATTTAATATGAAGATGGTAGAAGGTCGATCTATTGCAGATCATTTAAATGAGTTTAATATAGTTATTAGTCAATTGTCTTCTGTGAATATTAATTTTGACAAAGAAATCAAGGCTTTCTTTATTTTATGTTCTTTGCCAGAAAGTTACAATGGGTTGGTAATGACTATGAGTAATTATGGTTCTAGATCTAATACCCTAAAATTTGATAATTTGATTGGTATCATTATGAGTGAGGAAAGTTGCAGGAAAACCTTAGGGGGATCTACATTAGGAAGTTCTTTGAATGCACAAGGTAGAGGCAGAATGACTAAGAGAGGAAACAATTCTAGAAATCATGGGAAATCAAGAGGAAGATCAAAGGGAAAGAGGTCTCAATCTAGAAGACCAAGAGATTGTTGGTATTGTAGGAAATCAGGGCATAAGAAGAAATATTGCTAGACTCAAAAAAATAATGAAGGGGATAAACTACAAGGAGACAAGGAGGAAAATGTAGCAAGTAACAAATCTGAAGAGGATTCTTTACTTCTTTCTTTAGAAAGTGTTGATGGTTCTTGGGTTTTAGATTATGAGGCTTAATTTCTTGCTATACTCCATAAAGGTTATTTTATTGATTATGTCCAAGGGGATATTGGGCATGTTTATTTGGGGGATAATGAACCCTGTCAAATTGTTGGAAAGGGAAAAGTTAAGATTAAGATGCAAAATGGGAATCATTGGCTACTACGTGAGGTAATACATGTTCCAAGGATGAGTAGGAATTTAATTTCAATAGGGAAACTTAGTGATGAGGGTTTCATAGTTACTTTTAATGATAAAAATTGGAAGATTGCAAAAGGTTCCCTTATAGTAGTAAAAGGTGTGAAAGTAGGCACCTTATATCTTTGTATAGGTCATGTTGTTCCTTCTACTTTAATTATTTCAAAGAAAAATAAATGTTTTGGAACAATTGCTACAATTGAGCAGGAAGAACAAATAGTTGCTATAGATTCTAATACAACACTATGGCACAACAAAATTGGGCACATGAGTGAGAAGATATGAAATTAATTCATTTAAAGAAAGTTTTACCATGTTTCAAATGTGTTAATATGGATTTATATTAAAGTTGTGTGCATGAAAAACAAAAGAGAGTGAGTTTTATGAAGAGTGTGAAGGAAAAAAATTTAGAAATTAGAGCTTGTGCATACATATGGATGGGACCAACTCAGGTATCTTCCCTTGGTGGCTCTCATTATTATGTTACATTTATTGATGATGCATCTAGAAAAGTATGGTTTTATTTCATTAGATAGAAATTTTATGTATTTCAAACTTTTAAGAAATGGAAATTGGTGTAGGAGCACCTAGTCCAATGTTTAGTCTAAGTCTTCATTTTTTTTGGGATGGGCTTGTACTGACTCTAGCCAAGTTAGGATTGTGAGTAAGTTAGGATTTTTGTGTGTTTCTAAGTTTTGTTTTGTGTTTTGGAACAAAGGTCTAGGACCTTGAGAAGTGTGAAGAAGGTGTATCTTAAATCCACCTTTTTCATCTATGGTGTGACTTCACTCATTTGTATGGCTAACTACTCTTGGCATCTCATGTGGGAGTTAGGAAGTGCAAATATGTAAAAGATGTCAAGTTAGGAAACATTTGGAAAAGTTTTCAAGCAAGCACCATGGCCTCAAAATATGCATATTGGTGCCTTAGGGACAAAATCAAATTTTGATATCATTTTTGGCTAAACTTAGATAGGTCAAGAGGTTCCAACATGAAGGAAAGTAAATTTGGTCGTAAAGACCAAAAGTTGTCAAGTTTGTGCAACTTTTTGAAAAGTTGCTTGACAACTTTTTGGCAAAAACTTGCAAAGTGCAAGAATGAGGTTGGTGGTTATGCCAATCACCTGCAACCTCCTTAGAAACCTATTTAATCATCATTCCAACACATCCCAAGGGTTGGGAATTGTAATAGGCAAGCCTGAACATGTAAATAGACATTTTTCTAGATAGTTTGTTGTATTTGATGGAATTTAATGAAAAATGGATTGAATATAAAAATATAGTGTTGGATTTTCATTGCTCATGCTTGTACAATAATTTTCTCTTCAAGTTAATAGTTTGTAATTATTCATCTGATTAGGTTTTGAAAAACTTTTCAAACTATGTAGTGTGTTGTTCCAGTTTGACTTTTTCAACAATAATGGTTCTCCTATGAATTCATGTCATGAGTTGTTTATGGTTTCAAGGACATAGTAGTAGAGCCTATATACACAATTTATACTAGTTTTGGGTCCTTGGGAAGCATGGAAAGCACTTTTAAAGCGATGCCCTTGGCAAGTTGATTGTACTTGGCTAGGAAAATCACAGACTGGAATGAGAAGTTTGAGGGTTTGAATGTGTTTGATACTTCAACCCAATACATGTAGAATGAGGAGAGTTAACTAAGGTCAACTTCTACCAAGGGAAAAGAATCTATGGTGATTTTGGAAGGAGTAAAAACCATACCCTAGGTAGACCATCCAACATTATTTTGAAACCCTTAAAAGTAGGCTAAAAAGTTGCTATTGGGTGTATAGAAACTTCAGGGGTTTGAGACCAACAAAATTTGTACAATCTTCCAAAATTGTATTCGAATATCTATTTTTTGTGTCACCTCTTTTGGAGCCTTTGAGAGATCAAGTCCAAAAACTCAATTTGAAGGGTTAATTCTAGTAGCCCTATTTGGAGCAGTTTTGATCTGGGAGTAAGGAATTTGGTTTTAACTTGCAAGGTTGGTGCCTAGAAGGTCAAGAGAAGTCCAAGACCATTGATGAAGGTCAGTACACTACTTGGATGGGGGTTTTTGTTAGGAAGCTATAGAAGCAAGGTCAACATTAAGTTGTGAAGAAGTATTTGTGTAAGGATGGAATTTAAAAATGATGTAACTAGGTTGGAGAGTGATTAGAGGATATGTTGAAGGTCCTCTAAAGATTAGGGTATTAAGAGACCCTAATAGGCTAGTATCAAGCCTAAGTGAATCCTTAAAAAGTAGGATTTGGAAGTAGCATAACCAAGGTGTTACATCATAAATGCTTGGTTGAGAATGAGACTTGTAAAAAGCTAAAATGTCTTAGATCTAATAATAGTGGTGAGTATTGCAGAAAATAATTTGAAGATTATTTTTCTATTAATGGAATTCATAGATAGAAAACTATTCCAAGGACTCCATAGGAAAATGGAATGGTTGAAAACATGAATAGGATAATAATAGAGTGTGTAAGGAGTACAAGGTTGCAGGTTGGGCTGCCCTTAAATATGTGGGACCAAGCTATCAATACTATTATATATTTGATTAATAGAGGTCCTTCTACTCCTTTAGGTTGTGGTATTCTAGAAGAAGGATGTACTGGTAAGAAGGTGAGTTACTATTTTTTTGAAAACCTTCAGTTGTGAAGCATTTGCACATATAGATTCTAAAAATAGAACCGAGCTGGAAGCTAAGTCAAAGAAATGTGTATTTTGTGGATATGGCATTGATAAATTTGGTTATAGGCTTTGGGATTTTGAAAATCATAGAATTGTAAAAAGCAAGCATACCATATTCAATGAGAAAGTTTTGTATAAATATCTGTTGCAGCAACATGAGGAGAAAGAAAATGATTATCTAGTGTTGGATGATACTCAAAAGGAAGATGTTATAGTAATCCCTCATGCTCTGCAACAACTACAACAACAAATACCACACACCCTAGTGAATGTTAGACAATCAACAAGGCTAAGTAGACCTTTAGAAATGTTTTCTCCCACTTTGTACTATATTTTACTAACTAATGTTGGTGAACTTAAATGTTATGATGAAGCTATGAAGGAGGATATAAAGATTCAGTGGGAGTCTAGACTGAAAGAATATATGGACTCCTTGCTGAAAAATCAGACATGGGATTTACGCAAGTTACTTGTAGGTAAAATGGCTTTGCAGCATAAGTGGGTTTACAAGTTGAAAGAAGAGGATTGAGGTAAGAAACAATTTAAATCCTAGTTAGTGGTAAAAGGATTTGCGTAGGAAAAGGTTATAAATTTTGATAAGATATTTTCTCCTGTTGTTAAAATGACTTCTATTTGTACAGTTCTAAGTATTGTGGCTACTGAATATTTACATTTGGAGAAACTTGATGTTAAAATAGCCTTTCTTCATGGTGATTTGGATGAAGAAAATAGATATGGTACAACCACAGGGATTTGAGGTCAAAGGTAAGGAGAACTTAGTGTGATTGCACAAAAATTAATATGAATTCAAGCAAGCACATTAGTAATGGTATCTAAAATTTGACATTTTTATGCATGAGCATGGATAGAGTAGGTTCCATTTAAGATCATTGTTCTTATTTTAAGAGGTTGGATGATGTCAACTACATTATATTATGTTTATATATTGATGATATGCTTGTAGATGGGTCTAACATGGATCACATTAAGGGGTTAAAACAATGGTTAGCACATTCATTTTCTATGAAGGATTTGGGGCAGCAAAATGAATCCTTGGTATGAAGATTTTTTAAGATAGGAAAAATAGAAAATTGACTTTATCTTAGGTTGATTATATTGTGAGGATGTTGCAATGTTTCTCTATGGAGAATGTTAATGTTGTCAACAAACCTTTACCTAGTCATTTAAAAATGACTAAGGAGATGTGTCCTAAGAGATGAGAAGAGGATGACAAAATTTCCAAGGTACCCTATGCTTCAGCTATAGGAAGCTTGATGTATGTTATGGTATGTACTAGGCTAGATATTGTACATGTAGTAGGAGTTGTTAGAAGATATATGAGTCATCTAGGGCTTGATCATTGGAATGCAATTAAATACATTCTTAGATATTTGAGAGGAACATCAAGTAAGTGTTTACATTTTAGGGGCTCTACTATTGATTTACAGGGATATGCTGACTTAGATTTGGTAAGGAATATTGATACCAGGAAGAGTACTATAGGTTATGTATTTATTGTTGGTGGGAGAGTAGTGATTTAGATTTCTTGATTACAGAAGGCTAATGATTTATCCACTACAAAAGCAAAGTATATTGATTCTATAGAGGTAGCCAAGGAGATTATATGGCTTCAATTCTTCATGGATTAATTGGGACACCCCCAAAGGGATAATTACTTATTCATAGATGGTAAGAGTGTCATTCATCTTGCAAAGAATTCTACTCTACATTCAAAAAAAAAATACATATAGTTGCAATACCCTTTCATTCAGTTGGTTTTGAATGATGGAAAGTTAAAGATGGAGAAGATATATACAGATGGTAATCTAGTAGATATGTTTATGAAGGTAGTAAAAAGGGAGAAGTTGAACTCCTCTCGAATTTTGGTGTGTCTTATAGACTGAATAGAATAATAGAACAATAGAGTCCAGGTTAGTTTGGTATTCTAGTGGGAGTTATAGGTTTAGTGATGCTATGATTAGTCTCCAAGTGGGAGGTTATTGTTGTAGAGTCTAATTAGTCTCCAAGAGTGAGATTATTTTGATGTGGAGCTTAATCAGACTCAGAGGTTTATCCAATATGGTTTCCCCCTAGATTATTTCTATGGGGGTTTAAGGGTAGCATCCCTTGAAGGGTCCTGGGGCATCATCCTAGGTGCACTCCCTATCATAGTATAGGTTGGTATTCCAGGGAGATTCCCTTGTGATAGTTTTCAGGGGAAGCACTCCTGAAGCCAAAAATAAATATACTACTGTAAAAGGCATCAACTATTATTTTTCAATAGAATGACTTATTCTAGCACTAATTTTTTAAGCAGAAAAATCTTTTTAAAAATGTCTTAGGGTTAGGGATTTCATAATGTATGATGAGATTGCAGCTTCTTGTGGCAGTATTGAACTGTAAGGGATTGTGGATTATAATCACTAGATAATAATAATATTAGACTTTCTATTGGTGGGCATAGCCCATGGATTGGGTGAACCATGTCAAATACTTATGTCTTGTGTTCTCATCTATCCACTTTATTATTTTCTTATATGGGTTATATTTGCTTGCAACTATTGTTTATGTCTAAGGTTAATCCTAATAGTTTCCCTCTATTTAAATTCTCTAGGTCATCCATCCTTATCTTTAACATTCTTTATATATTCCAAGAAATCCTATGTCAACTAAAAATCATGATTTTCTCATAAACTATTAAATGATTTCCCTCAGCCAACATTGTATTCTAATGCTTAGTCATCGATGGCTTACTTGGTTGCTACTAAAATTTTTGTTTTACACATATATTGACACTTGGTTAATACTAATTCTCAATCAATACTACTTCTACTCGGAACATACTGGAACTTGATCAACACTAGGATCACTTGGCATATACTTCAAGTTCCTTAACCTTCCACTCTTTTGCCTAATCAAGCCTATGTATTTGGTCAATCGTTGATCTCTTCTTCAAGGCTTTAGTACAATTTTCTTGTTCACTTGTAGCATTATTTAAAGAATCATGTTATCTTGTCAAAGTCTAACTAATCAAGTGCCTATTATAATTCCTCTCATAGCTCAACCTTTCCTCGATCATCTTGTCCATCTTGTCAAATACTCTTCATCGATCATCTTGATATGACATTGAAATCAAATAGAAAACTATCTAACCAATAAGGTTTGACATAAATGACAACATAACAATTGTTCCATGTAGTTTCCAAAAATATCCATTTTGGCATTGATGGAAACACCTCTAGTTACCATGCAATCCAAAAAATATACTCCTTTGAGCATAGAGATTTCAAAAAATCTCTCTTCTAGTTTCATTTTGATTCTCATCTATGCATCTCACATAATATCATATACCCCCTCTTTTATATACATCTTCCTTCTATTAGCAGCACCACATATAAGTTCTTCTTTGCAACATCTCTTTCTAAATATTATTGCTCCCTCTTTCAAATATGACTTCTCTTCATTGTTCACTTGATATATGCTTCCTTTATGGTAGTTCAATCTCTCCCTTTTTGACAACAACTCCAAAGATACTTTATCTATCTCATACATCTTGATTATGTAGATATCCTTATGTTAGTATTGAATTCATCATTTTTCATCTATTCTCATGACTAATACAACATTCTATTCTTATTCCTTCACTACTTTAGGCAACTCCTAAGGTAGGATTATTTGCATCAACTTGTAAGATATTATAATCAATGCATTTGATTCAGAGCTTGATATTAGCTTAAGTAGATTTGTATAGGGAAATCACCCCTAATTTACCCTTGGGTAATATGTAGTGCCTGCACCTAGTTTGCATTTCTGTTATCTTTGTTGAACTCTTTTGGGCTAGTTTTATGTTGATGATTAGTAGCCTCATTTTGAGATTATTAGATATTGTTTCAGATTTAGTTGATCATATGATAAGATTTTTTGATACTCTATACTTCATGTATGCATGATGATTATTATAGTGCTTTCAGTTATTAACGATGATTAGTTAGATGGTTTATTATCATATGTGTTTTTTTATAGATACTTACCCCATACTTGCATGTGTATGGTGTGCGTGTTTGTTTTCTTTATGTATGGCATTTCTGATGTGGTTAAGGAAGGGAGTCATAGTCACTTGCTAGTTGAGATCTACATGATGCACCACTTCCTACCATTGCCTGTTTAGCTTAGAATATTGTGTTTGTACATGCATGGATTTTATGCAGGTTGCAGGTACTAGGTATCAACTTCCCTGAATTGCCAGGATGAGTGTACCTTATCGCATTATCTCAATGGTAAGAGAGGGGAGATAAATCCTTAAGTCCAAATTCAAAACCCTTAAGCCATTTGTCCTAATTGAAAATTATGACAAGTATTTGAGTCATGTACCCTCTGAATTCGTCGGATGACATTAATTTGTGATTATAACCCTTTAGTTTGATTTTGTATGTGTTTTGCTATGATGGGTTTTTGTATGTTGTTTTAGGAGTCCTTGGTGTACTTTCTATTAATTAAGTCTAATTAAAAGATTAAATTAATGATTTAATTTAATGAAAAATTATTATGATATTTTAATATTTAATTGTATTTAATTAATTTGGAGAATTAATTAAATAAAAAGAATTAAATTGAAGATAAAAGTTATAAGGATAATTTTAGAATGTGATCATATTTATTTAATTTAATAATAATATGTTTAGAGTTCATTTTTATAATAAATGCTAAATAATATTATTATTTAAGTTAATAAATATTTTATCATTAAGTTTCAAAAATAAATTTTAAAAAAGGTGAAAATATATTAATTTATTAAAGTTTTAAGATCCCATGATTCATGCATGAGTTTAAAATATATTTAATAAATATATTTTAATTACATAAAGTGTGCATGGGATTAAAGTTAATAAATTAATTAAAAGTGAAGTCGAGTGAAAATTAAATAAAGTTATTTAATAATTCAAATTAATGTGCATGAAAAAGATTAAAGAAATATTAAGAAAAGTTAATTTGAAGTTGAGTCTGGTGAGCATAGAGTTCTCCCGGGTGAATGCACAATTAGTGCCCCGATTTAAGGAGAGGACTCCTTAACACCAATGCAGGGTTCATTTTTGAGGGGGGATTTTTGGAGGATGAATTTGGATGTGAATTGGTGGAAGCAAATTTTGGAAAGGAATTTTTGGGGAAAGTTTTCAGAGAGAAGATTTTGGATAGAAGCGAATTCTCTCACAATCTACTGGTGGTTGCATATTAGCATCAGGTTCAAGTAGGGTCTTATGCTTTAATCACTAGACGAATGATGTAATTTGACATTCCTATCTACTTCGTGATTGTAAAAGAAAATTTTATTCTCAAAATTCATTGTATGGATCTTTCCACACTTCATTCTGAATCTTTGCTATTCGATTCTATCTATACATCTAGATTGGGAAACTATTTAGAAACCCTTGTCCTACAATTGTAAGGAATTAGTTTTAAATTGGGGAGAGTTTGAGATCTAGAAAGGAAAATTTTAATATAGAAATTTGTTTATATAAATTTTATATTGAAAGAGACAATATTATTTTAGAAAATTTAAATTTAGAAATTCGAATGGTTAATCGAACTTCTCCTATCAGACTTGGATTGCAAATACTTATTAAAAAAAAATTTATAATAAAAAAAAAAAGTATATTTATACTTTGAAAGAAATTGTTTTTAAAAAAAATTTAATAAACAAAATTATTTAAAAGAAAATTAAATATAAATAAAAATGTTATTACAACATTTTATATTTAAAAAATAATAATATTAAAAAAAAAATTGAAATGGGAGGCGGGGGTCACCAACTCCCCCACCCCCCTACTTACCTTCCTGTGGTGTGTTTAAAGTTGCACGACAGCTGTTGTTGCTTCTGTAGCAGCAGGTACTATCATACAATAGTACGTTGCTACTACTACAGCAACAACACTGCCACAGCAGCCACCCTTTGTAAGGGTCGACAGCTTTAAAGCCTGCATTGATTTATTTTTTATGGTGTTAAAAAAATTAATATTATTTTATTTAATAATAGTTTTGTTAATAGTTTTTGTTAATAGTTTTGTAATTATAAATATATTTATTAATATATATTTTAATTTAGATAATATTAATTAATGAATTTAAAATGTTAAATGATTATTAATTTTAATAATATTATTATTAATATTTATAATAAATGTTTAACAGATGATTTATAGGGATTAATATATTGTATTAATTTAATTAATTTAATAATTTTAATTAGATTGGAAGTTATGATATAAATTGTTGAACTCAATTTTAATTAATGATATTGAATTTTAATTAAATTGAAAATAAATTTAATTAAGTTTAATGAATGTGTAGAGTTATTTGGTGAATCTAGATTTATTTTATTGAATAATAATAATGACTTTAATGAATAATTGATAAATGTTTATATATAGATTTATTAACAATTACTTATTAATTTAATTAAATATTATTTAATTAAGTTAATTGATAATGAAGATAAAACTAATAGACTTATAAATTATTCTATCAATAAGAATTATTTTAATGAATTAAATTAAATAAACTACCCTTAGGTTAATTGAGAAAATTGATTATAACTAATCGGGGTAACTCTATAAATGAATGGGTTGACTTGTAGGATAATTGAGACACTTATAAATTTGAACACATACAATGAAGCCAAGACTGGAAACCTTACATTTAATTCAACTATATGCTTTCAAGTCAACCAACTTATGAGACTATGATGTTTTCTATGTGCTCTTTGTGTTTTGGGGTTTTGGGTTGTCCTAGTGTTGACCAGTTTAGGACGTTTACCGGAGGCTTCGGAGTTATGAGAATGTGATGATTATGATGTTTTAGTCTCGATCTTTATAAAACCCAACCATGGTAATGTGATGGTATGCTCTATGATATGCTCTATGTGATGTTTTCTATGTGATGGTAACTCATTGTAAGTTGTTTTAATAAGTGAAAACATTACACTAAATGGGGATTAAAATGAAGCTAATAAGATAATTGTATGTTCTCGCCCATGCCTTGAGTGCTAGTACAGACTAGGATAGGAGTAGAGAGAACACTTAGTTGTGACCTTGCATTCTATAGTATGCCTTGTCACTATGAGAGGATACTAGTGGCCACATGGGAATTAGTAGGGACCTTGGAGTCCTAAGCTAACTACCAGGGTAACTTCTATGTGATGCATGCGATGACACTTGCCTGCTTACATAGTAGGTTTCCTATGTGTCTTGTGTCCCTCTAGGATTTAGATGTTGATCTGTCTTAGAACCTTTGAGTTAGCATACTTTTAAGATTTCTTGGACTTAGAGAGTACTTGTGTTATGTGATTTGATATCCTATTTGGGACTTGAGACTATCTCCTCAGCGCGGTGGGAGTGGGCCATTTAGGTTCCACATAGTTGGGTGATAGTGCTTCTTACTCTTACCATTGAGATCTATCTGTAGTCATCGTGGCTAGAGCTTCTTGGGATGCTTGTTTATCATGATTGGTTGATGTTATTTTTTGATGCATTTCCTTATATTGATTAGCATGTAATAGGTTATGTTATCTGCTTTGTAGGATCATCTTATGCTTTATTCTTGCATGTTAGATTTCTTTATGTGTATGTTGTAGCATGTTAGATTTCTTTATGCATATGATGTAGCATGTTCTAGGAGTGACATCCCTATTACTATACTACCTATGATCTCTTTGGTGGCTTGGGATGTTAAGTGCAAGGGATGGCCAGGGCTCACAATGGTCTAATGATGCTATTGATGGTTGGGAGGAATTGTGCACTTAGTTAGTTGTGTTTTGTGATGGATGGTATATCTTCTATGATGGATGTTATATCTTTTATGATGGATGGATGTATCATGTATATTATGGTTTCATTTACTTTATTGCACTTGTATCATGGATCTGAAAAGGATGTATCTTTACTTATGTATATTCTTTTAAGCCTTTCATACCCTGTGACATGTACAGTGGATGATTGAGCATTCCAAATTAATTTTCCAAGGGACATTCAGAACAAATGTATAATATGGACTTTAGACTTTCTATTATTCTTTCATGTGGATGTGGTAGTTGTTAGACTTAGTGTTAATTAGATTTATATGTAATTCAATGTCATGGGATCTTTAAGAAATGTAACCTGTTATGTATGTTTTAGTTGATTGTATGTTATTGCTTCTGCTACCATGTGTTTGATGTGCATGCTATACTTTCTTACTTCAAAAAAAAAATGTTGGCAAACTTAGTAAAAATTTAGGTTAATTCTTTTGGATCCCTTGGTGGGGCATTACAGAATGCCTTATTAAATATATTAGCTATCTTCTCCTTAGTGTTCACATACTCTAATTTCACTTGTTTTTCTTGAACTAACTCTCTCAAGTAATGATACTTGATAGAAATATGTTTTGTCTTTGTGTGCATCATAAGATTATTTGATATTTTTATAGCACTAATGTTACCTCAATAGACAACAATTATATTAGTGATCTCTTCCTCCATCCCTTTAACCAGTTACTTGATCCACATGATTTTTGAACAATTCACTATTGCTGCCATATATTCAGCTTTATTTGTTGATTGAGAAATACAGTTATGCTTCTTACTTGTCCATGAAACTATTCTCTTTCCTAGAAACAAAGATCCTCCACTTGTACTCTTTTTGTCATATGGCTCTCCGTAGGACTTGTAAAAAATATTTCAATAATCCCAACTGCTAATGCAATATCAGGTCTATTGTAAACAACATATTGTAACTTTTGAATCATTGATTTATACAATGTCTAGTTCACATCAATAGAATCATCATTCTTAGATATCTTATATCATGTGGTCATGGGTGTACTAATTGGTCTTGAATCTTCCATTCCAATTTTTTTCAATATCTCCTTAATATATTTTTATTGAGTAAGGTAGATAGATACCTTACTTCATTTGATATACTTGTAAATCAAGAAAGAATTTGATCTCACCAAACATAAAAATTTCAAATTCCTTCTTCATCTCATCTCCAAGTAATTTGCATAATGCATATTTTCCTCCAAATATGATATCATCAAAAAAAGTTTCAGATAGCAATAAATCATTGTTACTACCAGTCTTCAGGTATAGATTATTGTTATAATTGGTTCTAACAAATCCAATGTTTACCAAATAATTATGTTGTCTTTCATGTCATTCTTTAGGAGCTTGTTTAAGGCCATATAGAGCCTTGTGCAATTTACATACCATGTTCTTCTTGATGGGGTCAACAAATCCTTCTAGTTTTTCAATGTAAATTTCTTCTTCTAATATTCCATTCAAAAATGTAGATTTGACATCCATTTGGGATACTTTGAATCCTTTTATAGGAAAAATATGAAAGTAGTGCTATAACCAAGGATAACTTTAAGAAATGCCCCTTTGGAAAAATATATAAAATCATGGCGAATCCAACATTATTTTAGGGGGAAAATAATAATTTGTATAGGCAATTTTTTTTCAAAATAGGAAAAACATAAATTTCATTAATGATTTTTTTCATCATATGAAAGTTTGGTAAATCCCTTGCAGATCTTTAATTATTTAAAAAATTGCAACCAAATGTACAAATACATAGAAACCATAATTTTTTATTATCTAAAATACAATAACCCTTTTTAATAATCGTTAGATGATCCTAAATCAATGATATAAATCCTATTTTGGGATAAAATGTCAAAGAACAAAGAGTTTTAGTGAAAGCTTCCATAATAATGACACTTGTCCACAACATAATCTATTTTGGGCCAAAGATTAGAAGGATAAAAAGTTCCTTGGAAAGTCTCTAGAATAGAGACACTTGTCAAGTATATGTACTTTACATATAACCTGACTTTAATTCTATCAAATTTCTATAAAATGTTGGCAAATCTTTCATTACTGAAAAAAATCAAAGCTAATAAACCATAGGTGCATAAGTACACATACCTAGAAACTATTATTCTATTATTATTATATGGAGCCTAATTAATTATTGGACTTGAAGGTTAAATGAGTCTAATTTAATATTATATAGTATAACGTATAAAACCCCTATTTTTATAACCATTGGATGATCCTTAATCAATGGCCCAAATCTCATTTTGGGAATTTTTTTGAAGTACACCAAGTTTTAGAGAAAGTTCCCAAAATAAAGACACATGTCTACAATAATATCTATTTTAGTACAAAGTGAGAAAGGATATAAAGTTCCAAGGAAAATCTCTAGAATAGAGATTTTTGTCATATATATGTACTTAAACTCTAACCTATCTTAAATTTATACCACATAATGGTGAATATGACTATCAATAAAGGAAAACCTTCGAAATTGTAGGTGAAAATATTTAATGTACCATGTGAAAAAACTAAATTCTATTGGCGAAGACATCACTAAAATTATAATAATTTTGTATCATTATTGGTGATTGGTTGAATCATAGGACCCAATTTTCATAAAGTGTGGACAATACAACCACCTCAAAAGTGTAATTTTTTTCGCCAAATTTGGGGTCCCTAGTGAATGAGATTCACCAATTGGTGAATATTCACCACTAAAGTTATCCCTGGTTATAACTCCTTCTAATCCTACCATTGGGGAAAATGTTTCCACATAATTAATTCCTTCTTCTTGTGTATATCATTTACATACTAGTCTAGCCTTGTTCCTTGTGACTTCACCTTTTTCATATAGCTTATTTCTCAATACCCATTTTATTCCAATAAAATTTTTGTCCTTAAACCTAGGTCCTAGTGTCTAGGTTTTGTTCTTCTCTATCTAGCCAATTTCTCTATTTATTACATGCATCTAATCCTCATTCTCCAAAGAATCTTTCACTAATTTGGGCTCAAATTCACAAAGTAAACATGTATCACTTCTGAGACTTTTCCTTGTCATAACTCCAAATTCTTTGTTACCAATAATTTTCTCAGGTGCATGGTTTCTTCTAACATACTTTGCTAGTATAGTTTTTTCTTCTTTCCTCTTGCATAGGTTCATCTTGAAAAATGATTTCAAATTCATTTTGACTCTCTAGTCAAGGTTTTGGATCAGCTTTTTTCTTGCTCGGCATTGTATTCTTGATTTTTGGCATCTACTACATGTTTCTCAACATCATTGTTTTTATTTCTTGGCACATCTTGTTTGTTACTTAGCAATCTTTTGTCATAACTCAGAAATCACATTTTATTGCTAATTTGTATGTTTGTTCTCTTGTTCAAGTAAGATGCAAGGAGAACCTTCATTCACATATATGAATGTTCTATAATCTTCAAGTTCTATTTTTCATTCAACTTAATTCTTTTTTCCATACTCACCAACTTTTACATTTACACTTTCCACAACTTTGTTAATGTTAGAATTCAAACACTTATAAGCTTTTCTCTTAGTGGAGTATCCTAGGAATATGCCCTCGTCACTTTTAGCATCAATTTTTCTATTTCTATTAACCTTTAGTATATAATATTTTCTTCCAAATACTTTAAAATACTTTACATTAGGTGCATATCCATACCACAACACAAAGGGGGTAACATTTTTACATTTCTTGACTTGCTATAGCTTCTCTCTAGTATTTTTGTGACATAATCTTCCCCATCATCAAGGTTCTAGCATAGTCCATGATTGATCTATTTCTTCTTTTAGCTATTCCATTTTGGGTAGGAGTCCTAGGTGCTAATATCTACCTTTTGATTCCTTTATCATTACAAAATACATTGAATTCATTAGATATAAATTATCAACCTCTATTAGATCTCAAGTACTTCATACTCTTACCTATTTCAATTTCAACTCTGACCAAATACCACTTAAATAACTAAAAAAGGATTAAATTTTTCTTTAAGAAACATCATCGTCATTATCCTAGAATAGTCATCAACAAATAGAATGAAATATTTATCTCCACAATATATTTTCACTCCAATAGGTCCACAAAGGTTAGTATGAACCAATTCCAATTATTATTAGATGAATATGTCTTGCTCTTGAACTAGACTTTGTCCATTTTCCCAATTGACATTGTTTACACATAACATGTTGGATTGTGTGTTGTCTTTGATGTTACACAAATGTCATATCAGTTGTTAGTTAGTGCTTACCAAGCTCATTTAGTTAGTAAGATAGTTTTCCTTGTCTATTGAGTATTCTTGATGTTTATTCTGTGAAGACAGTGTCTACCGAGCTCACTCGAGCATCGAAGGAAATTATGGCAAAAAGTAGTGTTAACTGAGTTCACATGGTTAACGAAAGAAAAGATGGATAGAGTCGGTGTTCACCAAGTTCATTCGGTTGCAAAAGGATTTTTGCAAGTTTGCAGTGTTGACCGAGCTTCTGTTGGTTAACACAGGAAATTGTCTCAGAACTAGGGTTTACCAAGCAGGGTCGGTTAATGAAGGATTTTGTTATCTTCACATATGAAGCTTAATTATTTTAAGTATTGTTTCTAGCTGACTATGATGATGAATATAGGTGATTGTAATTTTTATTGAGTTGACTTGACAATCTAGAAAGTATAAATAAAAAGTCAAGTTGAGATTTCTAGTGTGTGTGCAAGTGTGTTGATTGAATTGAAAAGGAAAGAGTGAGAGCGAACTTGAATGATAAGCAGGTATCCTTGTAGAGTAGAAAAAGTATTATTCGATCAAGAAGGATCAAGTATGAATCAGAACAGAGATCTTTAATCAGAAATTTAGTTGCATTGCAATTAGGTCATTTCATTGTTACTCTCTAACCATTGTAGCAGTGATCTAAAATCTCTTAACAGAGTTGGTTTAATAGCTAGTTGTAAATCCTTTAACAAGGTGAAAATTCCATTGAATTATTTTAAGACCTCTCATAGGGTCACTCTTAATAGGGTGATTAAATCCTCTAACAAGGTCACACCTAACAGTTTGTTTTGTAACATGCCAATAGTGGCATGTTGTGATGGTTAAGTTGTTGTGTTGTTATCATTGCCATCAAGGTTCAAATCTCATGGGGATGAGGTCCCCCATTTGTGGCCTCACTAGTTCATAGCTCCAAGTCAAAGCATTTACCCCTCTTTAAAAAAAAAAAAAAAAAAAACAGTGTGTTTTGTAACCTTTAACTGGGTTGGCTCCTAACAGGGCTCACTTCAAAAGAGTGAAAAATAGTAACTAGTTACATTAGTGGTTTTTCTCATATTGGGTTTCCATGTTAAATATGGTGTCTCATGTGTTCATGTTATTTCTCTTATGTTTGCAAGATTAATTACTGTTAATGTCTTAAGATCTAATAAAAGTAATTCACACTCTGCATTACCAAGTTACATCATTTTTAGTGTGTTTTCCACGTAACAACAACAATTAGTTTTCTCAGTGTAAATTTTATTGTTAACATCTAAGGGATTTGGGATTTATTTTAGTGGTAACTTATTCACCCACCCTCTCAATTACTCCTATATTTCCAACAATTGGTATCAGAGGTTTTGGTGCTTGTAGGAAAGGTTTCAAGAACCTAAGCTAAAGATCAGAATGTCTTACAATGCAAAGATTTCAAAGCTAAATAGAGACAACTTTTCAGCATGGCAGGGACTCATGAGACTTCATCTCACCACCATTAGTGATTCAAGCTTGAAATACCTTGATGAAGAATACAAAACTCCTATTGGTACATCATCTATTGGAGATCTTGCTGAGAAAAAGAGTCATAACATCATGATGATTGATATTGCATCTGCTCTCAGCTATGATAAATTTGATGAGATCAAAGACTGTGAAACTACTTTTGATATGCAGAACAAGCTAAAGGACATCTATGATTGTGATGAAAATGTAAGGAGAGCCAAAGCAGAAAGCCTTAGAGGACAGTTTGATCAGATAAGAATGAGAGAAGATGAGAATGTTTCCAAATATGTGAAAAGAATCAAAGCTAGTGTAAGTGCAATCAGAGCTTCTGGAGGAGAAATCAAGGAAGAAACTATTGTAAGTAAAGTTCTCAGAACATTGCTTCATATCTATGCAATTAGAGTATCTCATATTCAAGAAAAGAGGTGTGATCCAAATCACAAGTTAAGTTTGGATGCCTTAGTAGGAAGATTGAAAGCTTTTGAGCTAGACAACTTTGACAATTATGTTCCAGCTTCCAAAAATGTTGAGTTTTCATTTGAAACAAAACTTTCACTCAAAGAAAAATGCAAGAAAATAAAGGACATTTAGTTAGAAAGTGAAGAGGAAATAGAGGAAAGCTTAGATAATGATCTTGAAGTTGTTGAAGCTTTTCTTGCAAAGAAATATTCTAGAGGTAGAGAAAAATACAAAGGTAAAGTTCCCCTAATCTATTTTTCATGTGAAGAAATTGGTCATATTGTTACTAGCTGCTCAAACAAAGAAAGCAAGGATGAGAAGAAGAGTCACAATTACAAAGGCAAAAAGGATTTCAAAAATCACAAATCATACAAGGAAAAAGGTAAGAAGACTTGTTTTATGGCTAAAGATTCTGATAACAATGAAGATGAGATAGTATACATTGTTGTAATAGATAAATCTGATGAAGAAGAAGATAAGATGACACTTATCTCTCATGTTAGTAAAAAAGACATATGGATCATAGATAGTGGATGTTCACATCATATGACTAGAGATAAAACAAAATTTGAACACTTTGAACACTATGATGAAGGTAGTGTAAGGTTTGGAAACAATGAACTTTGTTGCATAAAAGGGAAAGGTCAAATCTTGTTAACCAAAGAACTTATGTGACAATGCCTATTGGGTTGAAGGACTAAAACATAATCTACTAAGTGTAGCATAGCTAATCAACATTGGATTCAAGGTAGAATTCATGCATGGCAAGGCAAGATTGTTGGATGACAAAGGGAATCTGATTGGATCAAGAAAACAAACAAGAGGTAACCTATTTTATCTTGATTTTGGTGATTGCTCATGTTTTATTGCTCAAATGGAAGAAAGTTGGTTATGGCACAAAAGACTTTGTCATGTAAACTTTGATAATATGGTCAAGATAAGAAAATTCAAAAAAGTAAGAGGTGTCCCTAGTTTGAAGAAACTAGATGTTGGTTTATGCAAAAATTATCAGATCGGCAAAATGGGAAAAACTAGTTTTAAGAGAAAAAACTATCAATCTGAAGATGTTGTGGAAATTGTGCATACTAACCTATGTGGACCCATTGGAATAGAAATTTATAGTGGAGAGAAACTCTTTATTCTTTTTTTTTTATGACTTTTCCAGAATGATGACTATTATGTATCTTAGAGAAAAGTTAGAAGAATTTAAGAAATTCAAATGGTATCTAGCAAGAGTAGAAAAAGAAACTAGAAAAAGATTGAAATGCTTAATATCAGACAGAGGTGGTGAATTCATCTCCAATGAATTCAATAACTTTTGCATTGAAAGAGAAATTAAAAGGCAAGTATCAGCCCCTGGTACTCCTAAGCAGAATGAAATAGCTAAAACAAGAAATAGATCCATCATGGATTGTGCAAGGACTCTAATGATTGAAAAGAATGTTGCTCTCAAATACTAGAAGGAAGCCATCAGCACTGCAGTTCATACTTTGAATCGAGTACAATTGAAGGACTCACATAAAACTCCCTATGAATTATGGTATAGCTAAAAACCCAATGTAAGTTACCTAAAAGTATTTGGAAGTAAATGTTATATCTTGAAAGAGTCTATAAAAGGAAAGTTTGACGTGAAAGGTGATGAAGGTATATTCTTAGGATATTCTTGCAAAAGTAAGGTGTATAGATGTTTGAATTTGTCTGCTCACAAAATCATAGAAAGTGCACATGTGAGAATTGATGAGATTGTGGAAAAGACTAAAGAAGAAAGCAAAAGGGAACTAGAAGACTACAGAAGATTTGTCTATTTCGAACTTGATACATTTTCACGCACATCTAACAATAAGGAGACTTCACCTCCTGAGTCTTCCATAGCTACCAAGTTGCAAGAAGTATAAACTGAGTCACAGGGATTCGAGTCACACTCTGAAGCTACTGAGCCAATGCCTATCAAGTCTAAATGACCCGAGCTAGAAGTTGAGATTCAAAATGAAGAAAGCACAGTTCATTCAAAAGGAAAAAAAATTGTATTGGCCAAGTATGTTAGAAGGCATCATGCACCTAATCAAATTATTGGAGATAAATCAAAAGGTGCAATGCCAAGAAGTAAGCTAAAAGGTACATGTTTACTTCCTGATTTTGAACTTAGAAGTGTTAAAGATGCATTGGAAAATGAAAGTTGGATTGAGGCTATGAATGAAAAAATAGAACAAATAGAGAAGAACAAAACTTGGACCCTTGTTCCTAGGCCTAAAGATAAAAATGTGATTGGAACAAAATGGGTATTCAGAAATAAGCTGAACAGAGATGGACAAGTATCAAGAAAAAAAGCTAGATTAGTATGCAAAGGTTATTCTCAAGAAGAAGGAATTGATTATGGTGAGACTTTTGCTCCTATTGCAAGATTAGAAGATGTTAGGACCCTACTTGCATATGCTTCTCACAAAGGGTTCAAAGTATATCAGATGGATGTTAAATCTACATTTCTCAATGGTATTCTTGATGAAGAAATCTACATTGAACAACCAAAAGGTTTTGTTGATCCAGACAAAATAGACATGGTCTACAAATTACACAAAGCACTGTATGGACTAAAACAAGCTCCTAGAGCATGGTATGAAAGGTTACATAACTACCTTATATAGGTTGGTTTTCAAAGAACTATTGATAATAGTAGTTTGTATATCAAGGAAGGACCAGATAACAAGATTGTATTGGTAGAGATATTTGTGGATGATACTCTATTTATAAGGAATGATGATCTATGCAAAAAAAATTTAGAACAAATGAAAAAAGAGTTTGAAATGTCCATGTTTGGTGAGATAAAAAAAATTGTTGGATTGCAAATATAGCAGAACAAGAATGGTATAATGTTAGAATCTGAAAAGATTAATAACCCATAAAACTAGTGCAAAGAGTAAATATCTAAACTATGAATGCAAATGATACAAAATCAAAATAGCATCATAGAGTTAGTCTCCAAGAGAGTAATGCAAATGTTGGAAGCAAAATAGCATTAAGAGGATGCAAAAACAAGAGATCCAAATACAAGCTAGGTAGCATGATTATATAGGCTAGGAAGAGGGAGGAGGTGGCAACACCAACCAATAAGGAGCAACCATCTATCAGACTAAAGATAGCAAAGTATCTTCCCAAGATAGCTAATTGATGCTCACATGTAGGAAGGTGACACCTCACAACCATTCACCTAATAAGACATGCTTTATTAACCTAAGAGAGATTATTAAAAGTGTAGGAAAAACCTAGCAAAATAGGAAAAATAAAAAACTACACTAACACCCCCCCATAAGCGAAGCTTAGGTGGATGTAGAAATGGGTCCCGGCAAGTCAAGCTTGATGAGGTACCCATGTACATAAAATTCCCCCAAAAGAGAGAGAAAAAAGACTCCCCAAAGAAAATTAGGACTCCAAGTGAGAGGAAGAGGCCCCCCCAAAAGATGAAGCATCCCACACCCCCAGCAAAGCTTGCAAATTTTGTCCGACAGATCCACTTACATCGAACAAGTTTTCTTCCCTTAGGAAAACGGACAACATCCCAAGTGTGGTTCCACATCAAGGAACTATACTCTTCTTGCATAGCTATATCCCACTTAGAAATACCAGAAGCCTCATGAAAGGATTGTGGATTTGAGGCAGTAGCAATGAAGATATGTAGAGCATCCTTGAATTGTGAACGAGTCTAGTTGGTGTCTGATGGATCCCCAACCCAATCACCTACAAACTGCAAGGTCTGTCTAGCCCAAAGTGGACCAGAAGATGGAGAATCTAGAGGAGAATCATCAACCTATAAATGATGACTAGGAGAGGAAGGAGATGAGTCCTCTGAATCACTCTCTGCATCAAAAGTGGAGGTAGAAGACTGCTCAAGTGAATCTGACCCATCAGAAGATCTATCATGTATTCCAAGTGACTCCAATGTCAAAGTAGAAGGAAACCCTGTGACCATGCTCTGTTGGTTAAGCTGATGCAAGTAGTGGAAGTTAAGATGGCCAAACCACGCATGCCATAATCTGCTCACATCATTAAAGTGAGTGAGTGAAACAATCAAAGGAGGATCAAGAACAAAGTGAGAAAACATATAGAGTCATGATTGATGATCTGCTCTCCAACTACAACTGTAGGATCATTGTGCAACTCACATATCTCCACTGAACTAGGAGTGAACTCAACCCACTTGCCTAAACCTGTGTGAGTGATCTGGTGTACCGATTGGAGATTAGTTGACAATGAGGGCACATAAGGAACATCATGGAATGTACCATCCCTCACATAAACAAACCCTCTCCCACACACCTCAACAAGAGTGTTATCACCCATCAAAATAGAAGGCATAGTACACGGCTCCAAGGACGCAAGTTCTTCCTTAGATGAAGCCATTTGGTGTGAAGCACCAGAATCAAGAACCCAAGTGGATGGTGAGGAAGCAACTGCAAAAAGGGCAGGTAGAGACAAACATAGCAAAAATTTGTTTGGCATGGTGAATTGAGTACCAAGTGAACCCTTAGTAGCATAGAAGGTAGAGACAAACACATAATATTCTGAACTTATCTTAGAGAGAATACTAAGAATCAGTTGTTCATCTTTCTTTTCAATTCCACATTGTTTTAACTGCAGCCTTAGTGATTTCAATTTGGTGAAGAAATCTTGGATTGTGTTGAAATTGCCTGGACTCAAACTTATTAATTCATTTTCCAACATATGACCCCTCATTGAATCTTGTGTGCCAAATAGTGTTTCTAGCTCTGATACCATGTTAGAATTTGATAAGATTAATAACCCAAAAAACTAGTGCAAAGAGTAAATATCTAAACTATGAATGCAAATGATACAAAATCAAAATAGCATCATAGAGTTAGTCTCCAAGAGAGTAATGCAAATGCTAGAAGCAAAATAGCATTAAGAGGGTGCAAAATTTGAAGGAGAAAGAACCTGGAGCAGAATTTGGATAAAAGACCTCTGCAACTAAATAACTCATAGAACCAGCTTTCCAACGATATCTGGCAAGCCCAGAAAAGAGTCTAAATGAGCAAGATATAGCTCCTGGAAGGAAAAATAGAATATCTGGTTTTGACTGCCAAAACAGGCAACTAGACTATAGCAAAAATCAAAAAAACTTATACCATCATCTCCATCTCAGAACCAGCTTTTTGACACATTTTTTGGATCGAAAAAATACGTCTGTATGCTCAAGTTATGAAAGAAAAACTGACAAGGCCTCCTCATGAAGAGCATATGCTAAAAGTGAAACTTGGGCACAATAATCAAGGAACCAAATAGCACCACTGCGATCTACTTGAAAAATTATGCACTTTCAAAAAAAGAATCACCTCGATATGAGGTCATATGAGAAAGTTATGATCCTCCGAAGTTTCCAAAACGAGAACTATGCATAGTCATAGCTAAGAATCTGCAATTTCTGAACAATTCATGCATGAAAATCAAAAAACAACTCCACTAGTGGATAGAACACAAAAAAATAGCCAAGTTCATAACAAGAATCATCAAAATCGGAGTCCATATGAGCAAGAACAAGACATTTGAAAACTGCATTCAAATCTGTGATTGCTAACGGAGAGGGGTATCACTGTAGCTTTGCATGCTTGATTATGCAAAATATACAGCTTGTATGCAAAATCTAAAAGATACCCAGATGGTTTTTTGAGGCTACAAACAAAACCCAGAAAGCATTTTTCTTTTTGATGTACAGAAGATGTTGCTGTAGTGTAAATTGGATGCCTTTAACAGTAAAAAACGGCTCCAAAAATCAAAAACCAACCCCAGCAACCCAAATATGACATGCAAATGCTGGATCAGCTTCCTAAGTCTATCAATGGCATGTTGAAACCTGCAATACTGATTGAAAACTCCAAATATGCAAGTTGGTTGTCAGATTTGAGATTGAAACCCCAAAGAAAAACTATTTTTGTCAAAACTTTTCTAATTCTCAGGATCATCCAAAGATGGAAGAGAAGAGCATACTTCATTTTTCAAAAAACTACAATAAAGTTGATTTGCCCCCCCAAATCTCTCAAATAAGGAAACTAAAATCTACTCTTGCACATAAAAAAGCTCTGATACTATGTTAGAATCTGAAAAGATTAATAACCCAGAAAACTAGTGCAAAGAGTAAATATCTAAACTATGAATGCAAATGATACAAAATCAAAATAGCATCATAGAGTTAGTCTCCAAGAGAGTAATGCAAATGCTGGAAGCAAAATAGCATTAAGAGGATGCAAAAACAAGAGATCCAAATACAAGCCATGTAGCATGCTTATATAGGCTAGGAAGAGGGAGGAGGTGGCAACACCAACCAATAAGGAGCAACCATCTATCAGACTAAAGATAGCAAAGTATCTTCCCAAGATAGCTAATTGATGCTCACATGTAGGAAGGTGACACCTTACAACCATTCACCTAATAAGAAATGCTTTATTAACCTAAGAAAAATTATTAAAAGTGTAGGAAAAACCTAGCAAAATAGGAAAAATAAAAAACTACACTAACATATCTACATTACTCAATCTAAGTATATCAAAGAGATACTCAAGAAGTTTGGAATGGAAGATTCAAAACCAATTGGAACCCCTATGTGTACTGGACTAAAGCTTATTGTTGTCACTTAGGTTTGCACCCTTGTCCAAAGCCTATGCATGAGGACAACCTAGTGAAACATGGAAACAACCTCCAAGCTGTGGGACTTGAACTGTGAGGTTGAGTCTTTGGAGAAGGTTGGCTTCCTCTTACTATCAGAATGCACCTAACTACTCTTGGAGAGGAAAAGGGAGAAGGAGGGCATGAAAGCAAATCTACCTAATCTAATCTAAAGAGGTGATGCACCAAAATAGAGTGTTCAAACCAATCTCTGCCCATATATGCACTTTTGAACCAGAATGAAACTAAGGATATACACATTCAGACTTGCTTTAATCTAATAATCACATGCATATCAGAAGACCAAGATGAATGACATAAGGAAAGAGAAATTCACTTATATTATCATTCATAGGCCAAGGAGATACAGTCATGCAGATCATAGATCTCTACAAAACACCAGTAAGAGGCAAAGAATTCTTGCACTTTTATACCAATGGCTAAAAGAGATAAGGCAGAAAAATCATGTAGTTCAGAGGCACAGGGGAATTTACACTAAGAATCTACAGAGTAGTAACAAAGAAAATAGAGAAAGGTCGACCTTACAAAATTCATAAAATTTTTCCTTTATAGCTCAGGCATAACTGGAGTGTCCTCCAACTGTACTTACTCCGCAACAACCTGCCATTAAGTCCTGTAGAGAACAATCATGGAGAAAATTTGATCTGAATATAGCTTTTTGGTACCATGAAATCTAATCTTTAACTAAAATAGGGCCTCAAAAAGATAGAGGTGATGCTATAACTATGCTTTGACCAAATAGATAGATTAGATTGGGGTGGTAGAGTATCTCTACATGCTTCACATTCACTTCTGGTGGTTGGAATCGATCATAAGATTGGATGCGTGTAAAACCTTGATTTCTTATCATTTTTGGTGCATGAATCAGCAGAGTCAGGGAGTCAGCCGAACACTATAAGTGAAATAGGCCATGTGGACCAATCAATTCATTTCTCTTTGCCACCCACAAGGTCTTCCCAAGGTTGACCAATCTTTCTTTACTAACTATGCCACCTTGCAACCCTGACCACAACAGTCACATTAACTGCCAGTGCATCTAACTATTACTGCCTACACTAGACCCACTAGGACACGTGTCACCAAGGTGCTATGTCGCTATGTGTATCCTCCAAGAAATTTTCCATTGCAAGATAGCACCCACCCTGGATTTAGACTGATCTAACAATCATGAAGACTCTCCATATTACTACACTACCTCCTTAAAACTTCTGGGCCCATGAAACACTTGGCAACCACTGGCACAACCTAGCATCCTCATCTTGGAGAGACCTGGTCCCACTGATCCACATGGAACAATGGCACTATGTCACTATGGGTAATATCCTCACAACTTTCTATAGCAAGATAGCACCTACTGTCAATTTCCTTAGATCTTCAGTGATCAACAAAATTGTACAACTACACACTGAGTTGGCTGAATGGACCAATGAAATATCACCACTGTACTATGACCCACCTGACAACTGCCACCGAGGATGAGCTGTAATATTACTTTGGAGAAGGGTGGGCCCATTACATCATCTGTGCCACGCGTCGTCGAGGCGCTATGTCGCTATGGATAATATCCTCGCAGCTTCCCATAGCAAGATAGTGCCCACCGTTGATTTTTTGAGATCTAGCGGCAAGCAAGATGGATCTGACCTATCAGTATACCAACCAATAGAAACTGGCCACGTGCCAACCTATCTGAAAAATCCTCATTTGCGGCCTACCAAGTGAAGTAGGACCCACATTCTACACTGTTATACTTTAGCCAATGAAAAAATTGACCAACTGCCAACGTGTCTGACAAATTTCATCACTGATATCTGATAGGGCATACTTGGGACCCACCTTCCTTTTGATGTCGCCGCAGTATCACTTTCCATCTGGGCACTATGTCACTAACAGTGAGGAACACAAATTTTCTGATAGCACCATAGTGCCCACTGTAGATCTAGCAAAATTCGACGCCGGAAAAACAACAAGGAAAGGGAGGACCCATCTGACACGTAGCCAAAAGGCGCTATGTTGCTATGGCAAAACAATGTGCAACTTCCCATAGTGAGATAGCGCCAACAACATTAGAATGCACAGGGAAGAAATATAATAAGGTTAACATAAGGTATTTTGTGCCCTTTTGAATATTTGAATATTTAAAACTTGTGAACGTTACTACATTGAATTCAAATGTGGTGATTCTGGCGTGAAGGCAAAAAATGACCAACACTTACCAAAGATGATGATTCCAAAGAGGTAGATCAGACCTTATACATATCAATGATTGGAAAATTATAGTAAGCAATTCACATAAGGCTTGATATTGCTTTAGCAATTAGGATATTGGTAAGATTCTCAACTAAACCCAAAGAAAATCATATGATAGCAATCAAAAGAATCTTGAGATATTTGAAAGGTACTAAAGACTATGGTTTATGGTACAAACTTGGAGGAACTTAGACCTCAAGGTATTCATTGATGTTGATTAAGTAGGAAATCTTGATGACAAAAAAAGCACAAGTGGTGGAGCATTCTTTCTTGGTAAAAGATTGGTATCTTGGACAAGCAAGAAGCAAAACTACACATCCCAATCCACAACAGAATTAAAGTATGTAGCAGCAGTAGTGAATTTTTCTAACATTGTTTGGTTTAAAGAATTTTTGGAAGGCATGAAGGTTGAGAACAAAGAACCATTTGTCATGTTTTGTGATAACACTAGTGCAATTAACATATCAAAGAACCTAGTGATGCATTCCAAAACTAAGCACATTGCTATAAAATATCATTTTGTCAGAGAATTGGTGCAGAACAAAGAAATTATATTGGAATATCTTCATACAAAATAATAGATTGTAGACATATTTAACAAGCCATTACCTAAGGATGCATTCTTCTATCTAAGAGGTAAGCTAGGGTTATTCCCCTATCTAAAGCTTACTAAATGAAGTTTTAGGGATGCATCAATAGGAACCAATTTGAAAATCAATCAGTTGATGTAGCATAGTCAAGAGATTATGCATATGAATTAGTACTCAAGGTACATTGATACTAATTTGGTATGTGTTGTCTTTGGCATGTTTTGTCAAAGAGGGAGAAGATTACTATGATATCTTTAAAATTTGTTTATATCTTTCTGAAAGAGAAGTATATTGTCATAAAATTTATGTAATTCCTTCATAGAGGGAGATTACTACATGAAAGAAGAAAGTTTTGTGAAAAATCTAAGAGGGAGAAACTTTCTATCAGAGAAAGTATTGTTCTCAAATTTCATTGTGCTATGACATGTTGTGTTACCATCAATGCCAAGGAGGGAGATTGTTGGATTGTGTGTTGTCTTTGATGTTACACAAATTTCATATCAGTTGTTACTTGTGCTTACTAAGATCACTTGGTTAGCAAGACAATTTTCCTTGTCTACTGAGCATTCTTAAATTTTATTCTATGAAGATAGTGTCTACCAAGCTCACTCGAGCGTCAAAGGAAATTATGGCAAAAAGTAGTGTTAACCGAGTTCACATGGTTAATGAAAGAAAAGATGGATAAAATTAGTGTTAACCGAGTTCATTCGATTGCTAAAGGATTTTTGCAAGTTCACAGTTTTAACTGAGCTTCTATTGGTTAACACAGAAAATCCTCTCAAAACCAGTGTTTATCGAGTAGGGTCAGCTAATGAAGGATTTTGTTATCTTCGCATATGAAGTTTAATTATTTTAAGTATTGTTTCTAGCTGACTATGATGATGAATATTGGTGATTTTAATTTGTATTGAGCTAACTTGACAATCTATAAAGTATAAATAAAAGGTCAAGTTGAGATTTCTAGTGTGTGTGTGTGTGTGTGTGTGTGTAAGTGTGTTGATTGAATTGAGAAGGAAAGAGTGAGAACAAACTTGAAGGATAAGCAGGTATCCTTGTGGAGTAGAAAAAGTATTATTCGATCAGGAAGGATCAAGTATGAATCAGAGCAGAGATCTATAATCAACAATTCAGTTGCATCACAATCAAGTCATTTCATTGTTACTCTCTAACCATTGTAACAGTGATCTAAAATCTCTTAATAGAGTTGGTTTAATAGCCAGTTGTAAATCCTCTAACAAGGTGACAGATCCATTAATTATTTTAAGACCTCTCACAAGGCCACTCCTAACAGGGTGATTAAATCCTCTAACAAGGTCACATGTAATAGTGTGTTTTGTAACCTTTAACTAGGTTGGCTCCTAACAGGGCTCACTTCAGAAGAGTAAAAAATAGTAACTAGTTACATTGGTGGCTTTTCCCATATTGGGTTTCCACATTAAATTTAGTGTCTCATTTGTTCATGTTATTTCTCTTATGCTTGCAAGAGTAATTATTGTTAATGTCTTAAGATCTAATAAAAGTAATTCACACTCTGCATTTACCGAGTTACAACATTTTTAGTTTGTTTACCAAGTAATAGCAACAATCAGTTTTCTTAGTGTAAATTTTATTGTTGACATCTAAGGGATCTGGGATTTATTTTAGTGGCAACTGATTCACCCCCCCTCTCAATTACTCCTATATTTCCAACATAACATTATCAAGTTTCTTTAGTTTTGGCAAAGCTCTTACTCTTTTGATCTTACTAATGCTTACCAAATTGTTAAAGTTCACATGACATAACCTATTATGTTATAACTATATATCTTCATATTGTGCAAACAAACATGTCTCGTCAAATAAATCTAGATAGAACAAGTTACCTTTGTTTGATCACCACTTCCAATCAATTCACCAGCAACATCAAATATCTTGGCCTACTTGTGATGGCATTCAACCTTCTATCCTAAATTTTTCAACCGTGAAACACTCAATGGGTTATAGTTAAGTCCTTCAACCCAATAAAAATTATTAGACTTGATCTTATTAGTTAATTGTATTGATCCTTTACCTTTCACAAGACATGGCTCATCAGTACCAAACTTAACACAACTACCCTTGTATGGTTCCATGGTTTTAAATTTACTTTTATCACTAGTCATGTGATGTGAACAACAACTATTAATTATCCATCTATAACCTTTACTCACATAAGAGATTAATGCAGTTTTCTCATCTTCATCACAATCATCTTTCATAGAAACATATAAAATTTCTCCATCATTACTTTTAGGTTCATTATCAGTTTCTTCTTCAACAATGTAAGAAAATTTTATACCTTTGTCTTTTTATTCATTGTTTCTCCTATTGCCTTGGTCATCTCTTCTTCCTTTCTACTTTTTTTCCCTTATTTCATTATTGTCCTCTATGTTGGGACATCTTACAGCAATATGACCAACTTTATTATAGGAAAAATAGATTAGAGTAAGTTTATCTTTGTATTTCCTCTACCTCTTAAAAGTTTTCTAGCCATTAGTACTTCAAGATCATCAAGTTCATCATCAGAAATATCACTGTCACTTTTCACACATTTTCCTTTTCCTTTCTTACTAAGAACTAATTATGACTTGAAAGTAGATTCAACAGTGGTAGGAGTGAAATTATCAAAATTTGACATTTCAAAAGTAGTAAGCCTACCAATCACACCTTCTAAATTTAGGTTATTACTAGGATTACATCTCAATTATTGTATTGAAAAATCCTAATAGCATAAATAGGAAGTAAAGTTATCAATACCTTGTTGATCACAATCTCATCATCAATCTTTACATTTTCTCCTCTTGTGGCATTAATAAACTCTTTGATTCTTCCACAATGTTGGACAATATTCTCACCTTCCATCATTCTAATTTCATCAAACTTACCTCTTAGGCTTTCTAGTTTTTCCCTCAAGACATTTGTGTCTCCTCCATAGATGGTTTGTAGTGTATCCCACATTTCCTTGGCATTTTTGCATTCTTTTATGTCATCAAACTTAGAGTAGTTCAGGGCTGATGCAATCTCCAACATAGCTTGGGTGTGCTCTTGCTTCCCTTTTAGTTGTTGAGCTATTAGAGGAAGATTTTTTATCTCCACATATGCATTATCTACAAAGTATATTCCACCATCTCTAATTCTTGTCAGATGTAGCCTCAAAAAACTTTTCCATGCATGGAAGTTCTCTTTGTTCAACCTTGGCACCTCTTTTCCATAGATCTTGATCTTTAGCTTCAAGTACCTTCAAAATTTTCTCTAAAAGCACCAAACCTTTGATACTAATTGTTAGAATGTTTAGAATAACTTAGGGGGGATGAATCAGTTATCCAAAGTCTAGCTATAGCAATTTAACAATTCAACACTTCAACTAAATCAAAGCACCCATTAGCTTGGCCTCAATAGAAGATTATCAATAACATCAAGTAGAAATTCATTATCCTAATAATAATAGACTTGCAAAATGTAAAATATTAATAGTAAATTTTCACAAATAACATCCACACAAGTTGACACTAGGATTTAACATGGAAACCCAATTTGAGAAAAACCAAAAGTAGCATGTCGATAATTTTTCACTCTTATGAAGTGAGCTCTATTAGGAGCCAAACCTATTAAAGGTTACAAAACACAATGTTAAATGTGACCTTGATAAAGAATTTAATCATCCTAAATTAAAATTTCCCTTATTAAATTACTTTAGAACATCCCATTAGAGTGTCACCTTGATTAAATGATTTATAGATGACTATTAGGTCAACCTTTTTTAAAGAATTTTAATACTAATATAATGCTTAGAAAGTAATTGTAGGTTTTGATCTGACTAATACAATTCACTTGCAAATAAAGATCATAGTTCAACTCACATGTTGATCTACTGATTGGCTTCCATTATCATCTTGGTCTTTGATCCACTTGGAAACACTTCAAGGAATCACTCTTCACCTCTTCATAACATTTCAACCTCCTGCTCAAGTTTTCCAATCAATAGCATCAACAATTTCTCCAACCTCACTAGGTCTTCATTATCTCTACTAACCTTAACCTTCTATTAGATTAGCCCTTATGCCTCCTTAAATAGGAAATTGTGATCTTTTTTTGCTTAAACACCACCATAGATCTTAGAGTTTGGTTAGATTCATCAAATCCTTTCAACATTTCATCTGTACTTTTCTCTTCTATAAAATTCTCTAAACTTCATGTATAATTCTTGCATAGAAACATTCAAACATGATTTCCCTTGATTTAAATGCTCCAGGTCATCCATCCTTGTCTTCAACATGCTTTACATATTTCAAGAAATTAGTTGTGTTGGATAGAAATCATGATTTCCTCATAAATTTTTAAATATTTTCCCTCGGCCAACACTATATTCTGATGCTTAGTCATCACCAGGTTACTCAATCACTACTAACATTTCTATTTAGCTAATATGTTGATGCTCAATCAATATTGATTCTTGGTTGACACTAATTCTATTCAGCACATATTGGCTCTCAGTCAACACTAGCATCACTTGGCATATACTTCAAGTCCTTTAATCTTTTGCTCTTTTTCTCAGTCAAGCCTATGTATTTGGTCAATATTTCATCACTTTTTCAAGGCTTTGATAAAATTTTCTTCTTCACTTGTAACATGATTTAAACAATCACTTTATCCTATCAAAGTCTAACTAATGAAGTGCCCATTGTAATTCATTTCATAACTCAACCTTTCCTCTAGGTGCTTTTGTTATGTCAATATTCTCAAATCCTCTTCATCAATCATCTTGATATGACACTCAAATTGGATAGAAAATTTTCTTACCAATAAAGTTTGACATCAATGATAACATAACAATTGTTTCAATTGTAGTTTCCAATATTTACATGACAACTTTTTATCAAAGAATTATTAGAAAACTATATACATTAACATATGGTCATTCATGACCTAAAACATCATTACACACCAATTCAAATCACTCCTAGACACCTACTAACCCTTTGACCAAATTTGACCAAGTTGGCCTATAAATAGGGTCTAATGGGTCCTAAACCATACAAGACATTATAAAATGACTCAATGTATTCTATAGGACCTTATTATATTCAAATGTAATCATGTATAATAATTATACTTCACAATCCTTCATATTTTCATTGATATTCTCTTTCACCATGGTAAATTAGATATGAAAAAGAATAGAGGTGGTGGTAACGGTCTTTTACTACCAAATATAGACATGAGGATTTAAGAAGAAAGTGTTATATAGGATAAATTAAAAGATCTTGTAGAAGGTAAAAGAGAGTTAAAGAGGAAGAAAAGTACAGACAAGGAAGATATTGGGATCAAGACTAATGATGAGATTGTTATCCTAAATCTTGTAAGATATTCACAAGTTCCTCTCATGGAAATTTTTCTTCTTACTAGGGGTGTCTAATTTAGAAAAATCCTAAGGTTATTGGAAAACTTACCTCACCCAAAAATATTTCCTTTTCAATTTTATCATGTCAGGCATTTTTGTGCTTATAGTGGTATTCCTTCACTTTGGCTCACTTTGCATTGTAGACCTTGGGGATTTTTTGACGTACCATGTTTTACTTATGGTTAGATTCACATGTTGATTGTATTCTTTCAAAAAAAAGATATCTTAAGGTTTCTTTTTTAAGTGTGTGAATTATTTATGTTCTAATAGTTTGTTGGTGTTTTCCAACACTAGTACATTTGTACCTATTTTTTGATGAGGGTTGGTCAATATTTTTAAGGACAATGGTCAAAAAATTGTGTCACTATAATTTTTTCAAAATTTCAACAAAATCTAGGGTTGTCTATATATTGACAAACCACCCAATCTAGAATGATCCCAATCTCTTTCATGAGGTAGCATCAAACCATTACTAGGAAATATCAAAAATATGATGATTAGGAGATTGGTATCGACAAGATTTCCATGTCATCGATGGTAGGCCTCATTAAAACATCTATGAAATGTCATTAGAATCCTATGAGATTCTGACCATATTATCATGTCATTGATGATCGTTGATAGATTGACTAATTGTCATCAAAACTTCAACAACAACCCTAGTTTTTTTTTTTTAATTCTTAAGAATCCTACTTGTTTGGTGTTTAAGGAGTTGAGTTTTGAGTAGTGGCATTATGGTGGGGAGTACTAACTCTCAAGAGAACTCTTTCTCTTCCTAAGACCTATTCTTTGATCTTACTAGGGTATTCCACTCTACCCTATTCAGAGATCACTTCTAGTATCCCCTTTCTCCTAATAGAACTAACCACCAACTTCAAACACTCAACTATGTTCCTCAATCGAACTATGCACTCATGGGCTCAACTTAGACACTATGCTTCCAAATTGATCTTGGGACTAGGAATAGGTGTCCTAGCTATCACATATTTAAATTAAATCCATGTTGATCCACTTGGATGGATTCTTCATTTGATTTTCTATCAAGTTCTTAATTTTCAATATTTAGGCCTTGTAGCCCTTTTATCCCAATTAGGCCTCCTAAAATAAGTGTTCTTGGAATAACTCTCAACTTCTCCAAACAAACCCCCAACCTATTTAGGGATTCTTTCTAAGGACTTCCTAGGCTTCAATATTTCCTTGGTTTTAGATCTCCAAGGTGTCTGTAAATAGGTATGTCACCAAACCCCTACCTTCTTGGGTTTTTTAAGGGCATGTGAATTATTTAAGTTCTTGGCTTCCATTAGGTGCTCTATTAAACTTCACTACTCCTCTCCTTGCAATCACTTATCAAGGACACATGTCCTTACTTACTCTAACCATTTAATGGAACAAAAAAATCAATCTTGCAAGCTTTCTTGCTACTATTCTATGCAAACTCATAGCCAAAATGCTTCTGCACTCACCTAGGCCTTGATGGAAAAAATAGATCCCCTACAAACAAGAACCTCAAAAAACATATTTACACTATTTATAGTGTCCCTTAATTGATTCCAAGTGGCCATTGAATTTCAACCATGGGAATTCAAATAGGGCTCATATTTACATAACTGGCATTATTCAAGACAACGAACTAGAGGAAATTAAAGATTATGCAAAATGACAAAGAACAATTCATAGATTTAGTCCTTACCTAGAATTACTCTCAAATGATGGAGAGATACTTTCTTTACCCTACAACCTCAATTTCTCATTTAGTTCTACTACTCAGTACCCTACAACTAAATATAATGAAATCATGATCAATTAGTGTTACAAAAGATGTTGAAAACTTTCAAGATATGTTAAAGTTTTGTTTCATTGGTGATTATGCTATATGCATATTAGGATCTATCGTGTTATAAAAATAACTTTAAGAAGACTAAGATCAGCATGTTACCAATATGGTTGCAAATAATAGAGATCAATTTTAGTGAATGAAGACATGACAAATTTCAACAAAGGAAACAAAATATTACTTTTAACAACATCAAAATGTAGAATGTAGATACAATGTAAATAGTGAAGAATCATTGTATGTATCCACTTAATCATCCATATGTATTTGGTTTCTCTCCCTCCAATCCAAAATAAGATTCAACCACTCTAAATCAAGAATGCATGTGCAATAGTGTTCCATGTGCATGGACAATAAGTGGAGCTGAAAAGACGCACCATGTTTACATTAATGACTTGTATCAAAAATATAAACATGAACTATGCTTTTCAGCTCCACCGGATGTCCTATGCATAACAATTGAGATTGTGCATTGAACTAGAGCCTCCTTTTGTATTGCTTGAAACCAAGAGATTTACACAGTTAACATCTAATACTATCTCCATTAATTTGGTCCACTCAAGCATAATATTTAAATTTTTATTTGAAACATAAATAGTAAAGGATATCAAACATATTAATTTCCATTTTTTCTTGAATATGTTCACTAATAGGATCGACTCACAAATAGAAAACAAACTTTTTGATGCATATGCAATGAAGAGTTTAAGTGTCGCTTCAATTACTGTAGATAGCTACAAAATAGAAATAGAAGACAAACAAATTATTATTATTAATTGCAAGATTCTCAACAAGGTATGTAAATTCATCATAGATTCTACTTACATTCAATTTGGAAGATTCAACAATGTATAAAGGTCCCTAAAACTAACTTCAATAAGAGATGAATCAATCCTCAACTACTTATCCCTACTATCCCATGACAATTGCTTTCTTTATGGGGGAGAATGGTGCAGGAGCACCCCAGTTTTGGCTTGCAAGACTCAATTTTGGGTCATAGATATGGAATAAGGGTTTCTCAATTAAGCGTCTCATCATCACCAACCTCAAAATTAAAACAATAGTTATTTAAGAGATCTTATTGGAAGAAACAAGTACCTTCCCATTAGAAGCTTCAATAATGACCCAACTATTGAGATACCGAAAAAAAACCCAACATATGTAAGAACGTAGTTGACCTAAGTTAGTCAAAGAGGAAAGACTAGATAGGATAAAGAGTGCATGGATGAAGTGAAAAAAAGGATTAAAAAAGGGATGTTAACATTCAAGAGTGTCTAATTAGCAATGGAGAAATAAAGAATTTTGTAAAAAAAAAATTGAGTATCATATGGTCAAACCAAAATAGATGAAACAAATTAATATGTCAAAGAATTTAATCTCACAGATGATCATTTGGAAAAAGCATTTATAGGAGCAAATATTAAATGATAAGCAATTGTTGATACCCAAAGAAAAGTGGAAAAATGACATGTATGTATTCTGCAATATGAAAGTGGTTAACACCAAACATCATGAAAGTCTCCAAATGTTGAAAGGATTCAAATAAGGATGTAGAAAATATAAAGGATCAATTTAAGTAGCATGGAATGATCTCAAGTATTTTGAGGATGACATTTCCCCTAATCTGTCCAACTATATTGTGGACTATGATTGTTATTGCAGAGTTTTATAAGTCACCATTATGATTGGGTCTCCTATTATTCTATGAAGTTTAATGAGATGAACCCTCACATTGGATGGAAATGGCTCTTAAGTTGTTTTGAGTCCTTCTGTAGAAAAGATATTATCATATTGTCTTGACCATGACAGTGACATTCATAGTAATATATTGATTCATTAAAGGTCAAATTTGTATGGTTGGGAACAAAACATTGTGATTGACCTTGAAGTGCATTGAGGTTATTTATTTGGTTTGAAGTGTGTGTTGGAAGATTTGGATCCTTTCATGTGTCACTTTTATGCTACATTCATAATATGAAATTCAAATCAAATTGTGAGAAGAAAGAACCTTTGGTTCCAACAAAGTTTGTGCATTCATCTATCATGTTTGAAAGGGTGCAAGGAGAAAATTTGAATCCATATTGAGATTTTTCAATTTGGTATAAGCTTTGAGCATTAGGTGGGTAGAGTAAAATTATCATGAACTACCTAATAGGCCTTATTGTTAATGTGATCGGTGAATGGGATAGGAGTTGATAGTTTGTTTGAAGGATCTAATTCCATTGAGTACTTCATGAGTGGAAGTGAAGTGAGTTTAAATGTTTGTGGGATTGAATATTCTGATTCCATTCATGAAGGGCATGGTGAAATAGAGATCCAAATATTCCTTTGGGTTTGTGTGATGGAAATGGTGAAGCTTCCATTGGGAGTTTATTCATAAAGCTTTTGTAATTAGCATATGAGTTTGATCCATATAATACTATTTAGAAGGTGTTATGATTATTTAGTGAAGGTTTGTTTGAGTGTCAATTTGGTAAGTCATTTGGGAAGAATTAATGGGACCATATATTGGTGTATATTTTTGATAGGTTTAGTTTGAGCTTCACTTGGTTTTGAGAATCCTTTCATATTCTCTACTTAACAAGGCCAACCATAGGAAGGTGCAAGCTCATTTGGTCCCTCCCAATTCCCCATTCACAACTAAGTAAATATTTCATTCATCCATTTAAGAAGTGCATCATTGAATCATTAGAATCTCATAACATTCATTAACAAGGATGCATAGTATCAAGTTCCTGTCGAATTTGAATTTGAATAGAGAGTTGTGTAGTTAAAGATTAGTATATGAGTGTTGAGATAGAAAACATTTTTTTAAGAAGGGTATATATCACATTGTTTTAAAAATAATTATTAGATAAATATGTTTTATGATTTGAGGACATATAATATTTGATGGTATTACTTTTGTTCTGTAATTGTTTACTGATAATTGAAAATCTCTCTTAAAAATTATTATATTGATATTTGATTTTAACAATTTAAATATTAATAATAGTTGACAATTTTTATTATAACAATTAATAATTATTATCAATATTTAAAATTGGAAACATAATTTTCTAGATTTATTAGATATAATTTTTTTAAGTAAAATTGAAACTAAATGATTTTTACTTCCAATTCTAGTTTTAATAGGAAATAATTTGGAAAATTGAGTTAACCCTATAATCCATGATTTCAATTTTTGAATTATTTAATTCCAATTTACAAAAAAAAGTTTATAGATGTGGTCAATATATTTACATAGAGAGTGCCTATCAATGCAAATTATTTTTTAAGCCTTAATTATTTGAGAGGATTAAACTAGTAATTTTTATTTCTACATTTTTCCTTTTTTCTCTTAAAAATAGTTGATGTTCATCAAAACCTCCAATATTGTCATTAGTCATTTGGAAAAATCTTTGAATTAGTTGATGGAGGAAATTAAAAAGTGAGTGTTGATAAGTGTACAAGTCCCAATGCTTATGTATCTTGCTAATATTCAGTTCAACAAGTGGCCAAAGAAACATGTTAAAAGATATATAAAGATATATTATGACTATATTTTCCAATATGCGTACTCAGTCTTCATTTTTCTTTAAGAATTGCAGAATAGAAAACATGGCAATGATGATGGTTTTTTCATGCTACTTTTGTAAGTTTTAGAGCACACCCCAATCATCCTATAGTGGAAGATATAATCAATAAAGTTAAATGTTTAAATTTATCAAATTCTATTACACAGTCGGGGAGATTTCTGAAATGCGATATTATTTAAATATTTCATCTAAATGCTCCAATAATGATAAGTTGGATAGTAATGAAAGTGTATATGATAAAATTACCAGATTCCAATTCCACAACCTACAAGAACTTATTGGATAGGCTAACCGACCAAAAAGAGATGTTCCATTTGAATCAAACAATCCCAAATTACTCTATTTAGACAGCTTCAAATCATCGAGTTGGTTTATTGTAGGTCTCTTCCCAATTTGAAGGTGCCTCATCCACACACATTTTAATGTAGTTTATTATTTCAAATGCCTTTTTCCTTAACATTAAATTTGGGGGAGCATCTTGCTCACTCAGCCTGCTCGTTGATCCATCCAATAGACCAAATGCATCACATCCTTGCAAAAACAAGAATTTCACCATTAAGAGCACAAACCCAACAAATTAAAAAATCAAAAAAAACTAAATCAGTTAAAAATCCAACCTAAACAACAATCTGGCAGCTTGAGTAATATCTTCCTCTAAATAAAACTTGATTCTTTTCTCAACAATGGATTTGAGTGTGAGGAAACTAGTCTCATAAAAAGCCCATGAGATTTCATTTTCCAGAGGAAGATCTACATTTAAAGATAGTACATTCTTTGTTCCAGTGGAAACAAGGGAAATAGAGAGACAGAGCATGAATTTTCTCCATTGGAAAGAAGAAAAAGAACTCAAGGAGTGTTTTTCTATGGGGAGTGAAGAATAGAGGAGGGGGTATTTAAGGGGAAAATATGAGAAAGTGGGACCAAAAAAGATATCGGATTGCTCAATTGCTACTTTACAACTTTTTAACATTTGTGAGGAAATCTTGATCCATAAGAAATCTGTTCAAGTCTAAAATTGTTCTAATTGGAATGTTTGTCTGATTTCCAATAAGTGAGTCACCCAAGGGCTTTGGAGTCTCCCTTATTGGTACCAAAAGATATCAAAAAAAAAAAAAATTGTTTTTATTGGCTTCCCTTGCAGTACTTGGTAACTGTAATCACAGTCTGTCTAAAATTGTAAATGTACCAAGAATGAAAAACACGTACACAAATTAAAAAACAAAATAAGAAGAAGATGAGGGAAAAACAAAGCATAACTTAAGGGAGACTAACTGCAAAAATGGAGGTAACAAAATACACAAAGCTTCACACACTTGCAGATGTTAGGAAGAGAGAATGCCCTATACCATGCATGCAGGGGATGAAACTACTCTATGCTTTACTGAAACTGAGTATGGATCTGCTCGTGCAACTAGATTGACTCAGTCAACCAATGAACCAACCTCACCAACTGCCCTACCATTCTATCTATAGGCAACTGGGTAGTATAAGCTAGAGTTCCCCCCTTTCAATCTGAACAAATCAATCTATACATAACATACCCACCCCACAATAATCAGCTTTGCCAATGAATAGTAGAAGTATATGAATGTTCTAGATTACTCTGGAATTCACAATCTAATGCCTAACACAGATTCAATGCAAACATTTTTTTTAAACTACATTAAATGTTTAACACTAGTCATTTTTCAACGTAGCAAATATCTTGGGTTTCAGTATGTATAGATTTATTGATTGATATTTGACAATATTAATACCTGTCACTATGCTATACATTTGTACAATACAATTTAGTAGAAATACTTGATTATTTGATCAACTAAAAGTTTTTAAAAATAGTTGAACACTAACTGTTCACTGGAGGTACAAATATTTATATAATGAAACATTATATTTGAATATGAATATATAATAATTCAAACATGTTATTGGTTGAATAAAAATACAGAATAAGCATCTCATGGATGTTATAGTATCTTGCCTGTCAGCAGGAACTAACATGACATATAATTAATTAATGTGTATAAACATTCATCAATAATTTGTGAATGCATCAATCATTATATTCACATAACATTCATTAACATGACATATAATTCATTAATACAAATAAAAATTCATCAATAATTCATTAACACATCAATCATTATAATCACATAACAATATTCAATAACATGACATAAAATTCATTAATAAGAAGCATTCTTAAAAAAATCATCAACACATTCATCATCAAACAAGGTTTTTAACATTCATTTCTTTTTTTTCCTTTTAAAAAGATAAAGACTAATAGGGACATTGTGACTATCTTGGGCATTCTCTTGTGGTTCTTGTGGTTTTGGTCTTATGGCATGAGGCTTCCTCTTCTTTTTTCAAGGACAAGGCCGATGCACCCCTACAATAAAAAATAAATGGGTTTAATTCTAAACATTTAAAAAAAATTTATAAGTATTTAATTAATCTAAAGAACATAGTAGGGATTTCTCTTTACTTGATAGTGTCACATCATCTACTATCATATTCTGTTCAGCCCCAACCTCAACATGCTCAACACTATTATCATGCTCAACTATGTCACCATGACATTTTACATACTCAAAAATTATCACATAAAGGTTACACCAATTGCAATTTAAGATGTTAAATTTTATTAATAATTACATAATTAATTTTCAATAGAAATTGAATATGTGCCTGTGTCATTGTGATGCCCATCAAGGCCTTCACCATGTGTAGGATTTGTGCCCTTGTCAACATGAGTAGGATCTGTGTTAGGAGTAGAATGTTGTAGTGAAATGTCATGCGCATTGTTATCATTGTTCAAAATTAATATCAAATAGATTATTTTTCATGAAGTTCTCACTTTAAATTATTATTCATTAGGCCTATTTACCTGTGTGTGAACCAATGCACCAGAATCTTCTACATCTCTTTGGCCACTAGAATCTGTGTGGTGGCAAGAAACCACTACTTTATACCCTTTCTTGAAGCCAATTTAAAGGAAATTTGTTTGTCCTCTTCTATGGACACTAGACTAAATTCAATGCCCTAGATTTTTTGTATAATATCATCAATATTGAATGTATTTCTTATTTGTAATTTTATATTTAAAAAATGATATGAAATATCATTTACTGCTACTTACAAGTCATGAGTGAATATTCACATATCCACCAGAACCAAGATGGTTTTGACCAACCTTCTCTTTCGTAGCTTGTGTATCCTTTGATGTGTCCTGCAACCTATATATGTAAACTTTCAAATATGTTAGATTATATAAATATAAAGATCACTAATTTGTGCATAATTACATTAATACTCCCACATAACTCATTTTTCTAGGTGGTGGGTTATTTCCTTTATCTCTTAGTCTTGTCTCTTGTGCATCTTCAATGATTTCATTCCACTCTAGCTCTGGAACCATAGGGGGGTGCTCATACTTTGGGTTGAGCTTTCGAGTCCTTCTATATTGGTCTCTCACAATCTTTAGATGTTTGCAATCTTTTTTAAGAATTTGGACGCTATTCAAAATATTTTGACCAAAGAGCTCCACTATAGATTTTATGAGCTGATCTTTTAATTCAGGACCTTGCTTATTCCACCTTTTAACAAAAAAAAAATGTGTTAGATAAAAAATTAGTTCAAGCTACATACCTTGAATATATTACAACAAATGGATGAACGGGAAAATGTAGCAATCAATTATATGAAGCTACATACCTTTTACATAATGTAGGCCCAAATATCTTCAATGTTAAATCATAAAAAGTTTCATAAAAAAGATTGTTTCCTACAAAATCATCACAGGATTATTAGTCAAAAATGAGCTATGAATAAGTAAACTACAATTACACTCTAAATAATTATAATTATAATTTTAAAGTGCCTGGAAGCTTAGACAATTTTAAGGGAATCATATATTTCTTGACCATCAACAATTATGCCTCCAATGATCCAGTAGAAGTAACATGAGCTTCTCTAGGAAAGGTTGGAAAATTATCACCAATACTAGTATTTGTTCTATCATCATGAGAAGGTGTACCTGTCACTACAAAAATTTAATCAATGTCATACTATGATCAAATGAACAAGAAAGTATAAATCATATCATATTTAACACATAAAAAAAATGTAGCATAACAAGGATTTACCAACTCTAGTTGCAATAGGTGTGGATGTTTGCATGCTCCTTCTTGTTGATCCTACAATTGGCAATCTTAGAGTGTTGGCTGACCTCATGGAAGGAGGTGTATGCACACCATTAGGACCCAAAAAATAATTTTATATATATATACAATGTATTGTCTTTTTAAAATATAAATTGTAAAAACATGAAAACGGTAATATAAAACTATCAATAATAATCATGAAGAAAATAATGTCCCTTTTGATGATTGAAAATTTAAATCACATACCTATAGGAGCTACACTGGTACCCTCATCAGGTGGACCAACTCAGTAAGGTCTCAAAAACTATTGTAACAACATATACATATTTTGTTCATGATCCATAAATTAGTATAAAACATAAAGCTTTATTGAACTATTGTCCTAGAAAAAGATTCATTGTTGCTTACTTCTAGACAACATACTCTCTGATACAATTAATTTCTTGTTGCCTCTTTCTCTTCGAATGGATTTGGATCCATCACAAGCACAACAATTTTTAGATTGATGTTTTTGAGGCTTTTTTTACACATGCTTTTAGGGTCTAGTATATGCAATGTCATCATCACATAATATTGTGGCCACCATATCAGCAACTAATTACTCTTGCATAATATGTTCCTTTCCCTTTCCCTAAGAATCAAATTGTGATAAAAGCATCAGTAAAACAATCAAAATAAGTCCAAAACCTTAACAAAAATAACATAATAATATGACATTTTGTAAAATTACAATTACACATTTTTTTATACAAAAGGTTTACCTGCATTGGAGAAGGGATGGGAGCAACATCCCTACCTCTTTCATTTGATGGATCGGCCATGTCACCCTATGACAAAGAATATATATAAAAACATCAACATAATGAAAGGAATAGTTGACTTAACAAAAAAACTTATTAATAAAATGGTATATTGTATATTAGAGTTCTAATTGGAAGTAATTAGTTTAAATATTACATATATAGTACTTACAAGTCCCATGATAGTAACTTTCTTTCTATCTATGTGATTCAAATTGTAATCTATTAGTAGCTCTTCCCTTGAACTTATTGATTTTATCACACATACAAAAACATGATTTCCCTCACATACCTCAAAAATCTAATTAGATCCTTATTAGTTGACCCAAGGTTTGTACTATTTATAAAACCTAGAATTTTCCCTATTTCTTTTGGCCTTCCATCAATGTACATATCAAGTCTTTTACTTTGGTCATTTTGTTTCTATTGTAGATAATTTGTTGATAGTGCATACCTACATATACCTTTTTTTATTGAACTATCTACATCCAATTATTGTAATTGTAACAAGGTCCTACATACTCCATCAATTCAACAACTTTGTTATAACTAACCTTTATGTCATCCATGGAAAATAGGCCCAAACCATGTTGCTCATCGATGCCTTGATGACCTTCACAAACATAAATTACATCATTACTAAACAAAAGACAATATCCAAATTTTAATTTCATACAAAAACCTACATCAGATGGAATGCCATTACCTCGATGATTCATTCTATTATATTCCAACTTCCATATGTGAGGTGTCATTAGCTTTGATGTTGTCTCTTCTTTCACATTAAAAAGATGTTTTTCATTAATTCGATACTTATGATTGTTGTGGAGAAAGTGTTTATTCTCATCAAACACCTACTTTCCTAAACTTTTTGAATGATGATATTTTATCTTTGGACCACAAATTGGGCATTCAGATTTTCCCTTTGTTTGAAGACCTACAAGATCATGTATGATTGGATGACATGTGTACTAGAAGATTCATATTTACAATTATCATATGTAACTTAAACATACAACAAAAATGTGTGAGCACTATTGCATACCAAAAATATGTGTTAACATTTTTACATACCACAAAAGTGTGTTAGTCCAGGGGCATCATGTATTGTCGATAAGAGAATTTCATGAACCAATTGGTCTAGAGATGTTTTACATAGTGACCCCATTCCATAACTCCAACAACTCATCAATCAAGAGCTCAATATATACATTCATATCTTTCACTTGGTACTTAGCTAGTTGAATGAACATAAACAAAATATAACTATTATGGCCATTTTGATATTGTATTTATAAATTAATTTAGATGACTATCAAATGGAAAAATACCTAGTACAATCATTGCCAACATTATGTGCTCCCGCTTTACAAACATCCCAGAAGGAATGTTATCATTAATAACAAAAATAGGCCAGACCTAGAAAACAAATCCCATCTCTCCAAAAGGATTGACATTGTCAATAGCCAATGAAAGCTTTAGATTATGAGGTTCTTCTTTATATACTAGTCACCTATCTTCTATTTCCTTAAATGTAAAACCATGTGCATTCATTCACTAATGGCATCTTGACTTTTATTGAGTGCATGGTAATCCATAAATTGTGCCAAATGAGTGCACCCAAATAATTGTTGCAAACATGGAAAAATGAGAATGTACCGAAGAACCTTGTAAGGCACCTTTTATTATTATTTGATCTAATCAATATCTACTAATGTGATAATCAAGGCATTGTGTTGCAAATTCATGTTATTTATGATATATAATATGATCATTGGGACATGCATGTATTGTTTGATACTCCATTCCAATATCTTTCATAATGGTCAATAATTCTTGGTAAGAGTGAGGTAGAATGTTTGATGGTGGTAAACACTCACCTATCAACCTATGGGAAAAAAATTGTTAATATAAACAACATTAATGGTACACTAACATAGAAGATAACAAAAATAACACTATACCTTAGCATATGTGAGGTTGCTACATTGGATATACCATTCATAACCTTGAAGTTTACCAGCAATAATACAGCAGAGAGAAGCATTGTCTAGGAGCCTTGGAATATGGGATCGTATGTCTTTTTAATTACAAGTATATCAAGATTCTCTTCATCATCATCACTAGATGCACTACTATCATCATCTTCATTAGTTGTGCTAGTAACATCTTCTTTAGTCCTATTCTCTAGCACATTATCAGTTGCACCAATACCAGCATCTTCAATTGTGTTATCTACCTCATGATCATCTTCTTCCATGGGAGCATTACCTTCTGCTTTGATATTCACACCTCTATGTTCCATCAGTTTGAAATCCACATTCACCAAAGGATGAAAATCCTTTCCCCCTTAAATGTGATCATGTTTCCTACAATGTCTCTGAGCTATTGTGATTAGAACTATTCAATTTTTTAAGCCCTTACATTTTTGGCAAGCATAATAACATTTCCCATCACCTTTTCTTTTGAACTGAGACCACAATCTAGCAATTTTCACCTTTTTTGGGGGGAGGGGTTCATATTGTTAGGCATGGACTTTCTTCACAAGAAAATATTTAAGCTATAAAATTATATCAAATATAAACATACAAGCATTAGTAGTATCTTGTATATAATCAAAAATAACTAAATAATTAAATATTACTATCTCTTCACTAAGGGTTAAAAATATATATTCATTTTTGAATTCTAATTAAATAAGGTTTGCTTTTTTATGGTGTATGATGGTCCACAATTCTAGATGAGTATTAGTGAAGTTAGTTTCATCTGTTTACAACAATGTACTACACTTATCATTTCAAAGATTGTATTATATCTTATCTTGAAGAAGGACTGTTTAGTATACAAGTCTATTGAATCTGTCCCTAAGGTTACACATGTATTAGCATAAAAGTCAAGTTAGGATCAATGAGATTCCTTGGTCTACAACCTAAAATTATGTAGCCAGTGTTCATTTAGTGAGAGCTATGGTTTTTACCACATTGAAAAATTTTCATTTAAAAATCTCATTATTCTTGTGTGTAGAATGTTATAGTTCCATTATGTACTTCTATACATATAATGAATGGTTAATAAATTTATAGATTTCAATATATGTTTATTTATTTCCCCAAAGCATCTATAGTTGTTCAAATATTGTTGTGCAGGGGAACCCCTCAAAGCTCTTAAAGCCAAAGACCTCTTAAAGGCTCCCAACATGGAAGAAGGCATGAAGACACCAATTAAAGTTAATTGGCATGTTTTTGAGCAAATAAGGGCATATTGTATGGTTAATAATGCAAGAATGATAAAATGTCCTAAGGGGCCTAATAGTACCACCTTGTCTTTACATTCCTTCTTGCATCTCTAGGACAAATCTTGGAGTATTTTAAACTAGAATAAAATGATCACATGATTTGTGCAAAACGGATTTACTAAGAAAGAAAGGAAGGAAGAATTGTAGTGTTGTAGAGGAAGAAAGAATTTCAATGTTGGAAAAGAAGAAAAGAACTAGGTCTTCTCTCTCGATTAGCATAAAGACATCTTAATGGTGAAGGATTCATTTGGGCTTCTAGCAATAGAATCTATACATGAATATATGGAAGGTTAGAGCATAGCGAGCTGTGAAAGTTCACCTTTCTTCCATGTAGAAGGGTTCATGAAAGTAAGGCGTAGAATTGCAATTTTGGAGAGGAAGAAAGGAACAAAGAGTAAATAGAAATCCATCAAATAAGGAAGGCTCAATGTAGATTAGAAAAGGTTTTCTTAGATTCATAGTGTATAACCTATAATGGATATCATTGAGCTTTCCTACTTTCTACAGTTTTGAGCCATCTAAATAAACCAATCACAATTTTCCTATTTTGGTGAATATAAAAAATGATCATAAAAATAATGTGAATTGAGGGAAATAAAACTACCATTCTTGAATAGTGTGAGAAGGTTTCTAAATGAAGTATTTGTGTTTAATCTATTTTTGCATCCATTTCCATAGTGACTCAAATAAAAATAATTTCTACTCTTTAATTATCAGAGTGCATAGTTGTATCTATAGTAAGAAAGACTTCAATAAATGGGTCTACTATTATTTTTAGTCAATGCATCAATATTTTTTTTTTTTTAAATATTAGACTAAACAAATGTTAGTTCGAAAAACATGTGCTAGTGTTAATTACATAACTATTTTTTGAAGTGAATTATACATAACATCTTTATATATTTATATATTGTGAATGATATAATTTGATATTCAATTTGTCACCTCCAAGCCATCAAAAATTTTGGCAACTTTTTCTAGATGAGTCCTAACACATTAACCATAGAAAAAATTTAAATGATTTAATAGATAAAATTGAGTCATTCTTCTATGTTTATGCCACTAGAGCTAGAGAAGAGTGAGCTAAAGGTGATTTGAGCATTTGTGCAAGAGATTTCAAAGTATCTTGAGAAAACCCTACTTCTATGATCCAAGAGGTATTTTATTCTTGAAAGATTTGTTCAAAGTTATTCATATAAATTATAAGATAGTTCATCAACACAAATTATTACAACTTATAAGATAGTTTTTGAGCATGAACATTTTACAATTTGTGAGATCCTAAGGAAACAACTAATTGAAAACATGAGGATAAAGCATGAAAAGTCAAAAGTCTTTAGATTTAGTTGTTTGATAATTCACTTGTTTTTCTATATAATTTATAGTGATTTATTTAAAATATTCAAAGGTTTTTAGACAAAGATGAAACAACGAGTAAGGATATCAAAGAACATTATTTAGAAGTATGTAGAAACCATGTGTTTTATGGTTGAGAGAGAGATAGAACTTGTATGGAGGTACTTGAACCAAGGGTTTAATGGATGTCTCCCATGAGTTATGAATTTGACCCTTGCATTGTTGTACAATATGTTGATGCAATTCTTGCATTAAAAAAATACCATAATGTAGAGAGATATGAAACATATGAGGAAAATGCAATTCATGTTGTCTCAAAAAGCAACTAAATGGTTTTGAGCCATAATAGTAGACACTATATCATTTGAATAGAAATCATTCAAAGCACATTGACATTTTGTCATACAGTTTGTGGTTGTCTTTCATGTTGGACCAAAATTGATATGTTGGCTTTAATGAATTGGGCATCATTAGTACAGAGTTGATTAAATCCCATTCAAATGTGTAAGCCTACGACCTCACTAGTATGTGGAACTCTACTGCATGTTTTACTCCTTTTATTAGATGGTGTTTCCTTACAAAAGGGTCAACCGTTGAGATTGCAATAAATCAATATCTTGGAGACAACCTTCCAAATTTGATGGCTAGTGGTAATACATAGGGAATTGATAGACCTATCAGTTGGCCTCAGATTAATGACCCATACTAGAGCTCATACAAGCACTAGATGCAGAGGGCCACATTGAACGCACTAGTTGATTGAGCTAGGGACATACCAATACCAAAATGATAAACTAGTGGGGGAAGAAATTTTTATTGACACAATCAATCAAAATTTACGTAGTTAAACTATTATAAAGTAATGTTTAAACTTCTACTTAATCCTAAATGAATGAATGGATGGAAAATTTTGGTGGGGGAAGAAGTTTTTATAACATAATCAATCAAAATTTAATGACTTTGAGTTTCCCTTCCATTCTAAAAAATAGTGTGGGTTGAATCTCTTACTTGTGCTTTCACTTGCCTAAAGACAACTCGCAAAAACCCTCCCACGTGTGCGCACTTCCAATCTGTCAGATTGAAATGAAATGTTTACTTTTAATTTTTTTATTTATATCCTAACTATCATCAAAATTTTGGTAATAAACTTAAGCATTTTCAAAATTTAGACAAAAACCTTAAGTGTTGTCAAAATTTCAATAAACAAACTTAAGTTTGGTCAAAATTTTGACCTTATCAGGATCATTTTTTTTTTAAATGAATTTGATAAGCCAAATTGGCTTTTCGTTGAAACCTTTGGTGAAAAATGGAGGCCTAATGTACTGGTGCAATATCACAGAGTAATTTCCCAATTGGTGAGAATTTATAGCTCATAATCTAACAATGATGCATGGAATGCTTCATTTCAATAGCTTGGCATTGAGATCCTCATGATTTGGATCCTCACATATATTTTGGTATTATGTTTTCTTGTTCTTTAAAATGTGATATATTTGGGTTGACTTGTTTCTTTTTGTACCTTCTTAAAATCAAAAACCACATCATCTAATACTTTTTATCTCCTATCTCTTACTCACTTCATGGGTCATGGATGGATTTGTGTTCAATTAGTTATTTCTCTCATTTTGTCCTAATTATTTAATTTTCATATGCACATTTTTTAAGACATTTATGCTACCCTTTTTTTGATCAACCATGGAATAGGGTTAACTACGTTGACCGATACCCCAAGGACTTTTGGTCATGGAGCCCATTTTTTCTTGGGTTCGCAAATTTAAAATTTGGGTAGCCTTATTTTCTTGTTTTGTTTTAATGCCTAATAACTAGTATAAAATGAAGACTAGGAACCTTATTTTCATATCCATAAGATATTTATTATCAATATAGAATTTACAAGACATTCACATGCATTCACACACTCTAGAAAGAAGACTTTCCTAAGGCATTTCAAGCATTCATCAAGCATTAAAGGCTGAAGGATCCTTTGTAAGGATTTCCTCTTCAAGACCTAGCATTTTATCGGTTGTCAGAGGACAAGATCTACATTGTTGCATTCACCTTCATATTCTTATTCTTTGGTGCACATTTACACCCATGCATACATGATTTGGCTTTGGTTGACTCATTGCAATTGTGGAAATTTCCTACATCCTTAATTGTAAATTCAACATCTTTAACATACAAGCATTACAAAATTCTTATTGTCAATGACTTCATCAAGAAAGGTAATTATTTAAGTTTGTCTTACTTATTTTCATTATTTACATTACATTATTTTTATAAGGGTGATTTCTCAATCTAGGGCTTAACCAAGGCAAGCCCTCCCCCAACAAACAACACCAATTTTTCTTACGTACATGATTGGGATATCTAAGTTGCAGCCACATATCTAGAAACTAGTCATTGAAAACTTTTCAAAGAGCCTAGGTCAATTTTTCCATGGTGCTCAAATATTCTGTCCATCATCCCATAATTAATTTGAACCCTTTTCCACCAAGTCTACATGTTCTTGGAGGTCTAAGAAAAATACATTTTTTTCTAGGTTTTCTATTGAGGTCATAGATCTAAAGTCAAAACTACGATCATAGTTTCTTATCCATACTTTTTAGAGAAAAAAGGGATATTCTCTTGCATATTTCAAGGCAATTCCTTCATCATTCATTTTTTTCTTATTATATACATAGTTTCATATCTTAATTGGGTTGATTGCATATATTTATCATCTAATTCTATCTTACTCTTGTCATTAAATTAATTTGTTCAATTTAAATTCACATTGCATATCTTACATCAATTTACATTGCATTGAAGAGGACTTTATTGTCTACTTCCTTGTCATGATTTGGGTTTAAAAATGGTAGCCCTTCATCTGTTTGAGTTTTTCTAATCTAACTTGGGTTATGTTGAGAGTTATGTTTGGAATCCTTCTTTCATTTGGATTTAATGCTTTATATGTGAAAGTGATTTTTTAATGAATTTTCCTCACATTGCTTACATTGTAAAATTTATTAACACTTATATTTTTAGCATAAATATTTTGACTAACTCAACACATCTCCTATTTGGCTTTGAAGTAATTGGATGTTTACTTTCTTTTGGTGAACCTAGCACATCAAATATTTTTGGCTTTGGAGTTAGATCCCTTGATCTCTCTTATTAGGTGTTTTTTCTCTCTTATTAAGTGTGTAAATTATTTTGGTGAAACCAATTTGTGCCCTTTTATTTTTATTTTTTACTTTTAGTTAAATTGACTCTTTTTGTATTCTCCTCTTTGCATGCTTTGCAGAGTTAGATTCAGTTATCTTGTGAAATTGGATCTCTCTAATTTTTATGCTCCATATTACATTAATATTTATGTGATTAGATATCATTATATTTTCATTTTTTAATCTCCCATTTTATGATATTTATCACATTAATTCCAAACTATAGCATTCTCATTAGGAGAAACTTCAGATTCATGAGTTGTTTTGATCATGATTCATCTTTCCTCCTTAAGAACCATGATGACATGAATATTTTTTCCTCAAAATATCAACCCTATCATGGATAATAACTCTTCTCATTATTCTTGTGATGAAGGTGAATACTCAAGAGTTCCTTCTTCCCATGTTGATAAGGTCTCTGATGAGTTTCATAAGTTGGAAAATCGGATTGTGCAAGAGAATCAAAATCCCAGTAGTGTTACCACTATTGAGGATATTAAGAAGCTCATTAAACATGATTTCAGTAACATTTCCATTTTACATGGTGTATCTCACCTTATTAATACTCATGCTAATCCTTTGACAAATTATCCTCAAGAGTTAGGATACATTCCTCTTTCAATAATCATTGAACCTTGCATCTCTATTTTGACCTCTATTCCTTGCATTCCACTTATGCACCACCTATTATGATGACTTCTACACAAGTCTCTAATCCTCTAAGTGTTGGTCTTCCTAATCCTACACTTCCATTAAGTGTTCCTTCTACTTCTATACCTTTTTCATTTCCTTCATAAACTGATGTTCCTTTCACATATTTCAATCCTCTGCCAACATCTTTTCCTATTCCCTTTTCTTTGTACAATAGATTTTCTAACACATCCAATGTGTATATTCCTTCTATTGCATCTTATTATCCCGCCATTAGTAGCTTATTTCAAACAATCATTGCTCTGCAATAAAAAGTGGCTCAATTTAATCAATCTAAACATAACATACATATCAATCTTCATGCAACTCTTTCTGATAATGTTATGTTTAATACATTCATTTCCATTCCTACTTTCAATCAATTTTATGTCAAGATAGGTATTTTGTGTATCTCTTCTATGCAAGTTATAGAGTCTCATATTCATAAATGCATTAAATTTCTTGATATGGATAAGTTTTCACTATTAATCATTACCTTTACAAACCCTCATGTCTACAAGATTTTGTTGAGATAGTATTCTATTGGAAAACTCTCCCTCAAAAACCACCTATGCATCTTGACCAACTTTATCAATCCTATCATTGGTACAAGATAGATAAGATTCTTGAGCTTAGACTTCCTAAGGTTTATCTTCCTACAACTATCTTACCTACCCCACATATTCCTCTACATAACATTCCTCAACCCTTATTTATTCCTCTTTGAAGCTTATGTATGTTGATCCTAGTTCTTCAAGTTTGTCTTTTAAAACTCGTACCATCTTAAAATGGAAGCACCACTTTTTAAGATTGTTTATCCCTCTTTAGTGTGATTTTGGTCTCTCTTTTCTTCCCCAATCTGCCTCACACTTCTAGATCATTTTTTTCATTTCAATGTGGTCCTTTAGGTGTGGCATTATCACCATTTTGGCCATAACTTCTAGTAGGTCCATTACATCCTGATTCTTTCTACATCTTCTCCAAGGCCTTCAAGACCTTCTTATGTGCCCTTGCTCAAGAATAGGTCATCTTGGTTGACCTATTTTGGAGTAGGTAGACCTATTTTTAAGTACATTGACCTATTCTGTGGAAGATCTTGAATTGGTCAACCTCTTCTTTGATGATTTTGGGTCATGGGGCCCAAAGTGCCTTAGAATTTCCAACTAATTTCTTTTTCTCTAGGGTTGGCATTCTTTGTTTTTCTGCCCAAAAACTAATACAAAATGAGGCTTGGGATCTTCATTTTTACATCCATCATTCCATTAGAAATCAAACATACATAAGGCATCAAGCAGATCTACAAGTAAGAAAGTACCCTCAAGCATTCAAGTTCAAGCACTTCCTTTTGCATCAAGCTTCTTCCTTTAAGGTGGTAGTGGAGTTTGGATTCTAGAGAGGAGATCCATTATTCCAAATTGGTAAAGTACTTATATCATTCATCATGAAATTGCATATACATTCCTATTCATGAATTTTTGGCTTCTTTGGTTTCCTTTTGGTTTCTTTCAGTCAAGGCTATTACATTTACATACACGATCACATATCAAATTCAAGTACATCTACAAAGGTACTTGTATCTTTCATTTTATATATTTGATCATACTAATTGTTAGCATTTACTTTATCATTACATTTACATTTCAATTTCAGTGTTGATTCTTCAATCTAGGGCTTGACCAAAGCAAGCCCTTATCCACCCAAAAGTAAAATCAAATTTACTATGTGTTGGAGCAATTTAACAAAATTGTGGTTGTAGATATGGAAAACACTTCCTAAGACATTTCATAAAAAGTTGGGTTGACCTATTTATAGGGTCCCTAGAATAAAACTCCATGGAATAACATCTAGACATTTTTCTTGTAGGTCAACCTATTCCTTGAGCCTTGGCAAGAAAAAGCATTTTTGGGTTTCTATTTTATTCAAGGATTTGCAAAAAAAATTCAAAATAAGCCTTAGATTTGCACTTTCTAAAGAAAAAATGGCATCTACCACAACACATTTCAAGGATAACGCTCTATCATTTAACTTTTTAGTTTAGATTTACTTTCATATATTATTTGGGCTAGTTGTATATATTTAGCATCAAGATCTACATTGTACATCTCACTTAGTCAATTAGTTCAATCTTGCATTCATATTTACACATCATCACAAATGGGAAAAAGAGAACTTTCTTGCATTGCATTCCTTTTCACTATTCAAATTCAATATTGGCATCCCTTCCTCTATTTGGGTCTTTCTAGTCTAGTTTGAATGCAAAAGGGGTTTTGCTTATAAATTTTCCTTCTCCTCACATGAATTTCAAAGCTTAAGTGTGAAAAGTGGAGTCATTTTCCCTATTAAGTGCTTCCATTTGTAACCTAAACATTTTAGTGAACTTGACACTACATCTCTTTTTTATTGGATTTAGATTTTTTACATTGGTTATTTATCTTGTTTTAGTGAACCCATGCACTTTCCTTCCTTTGTTTGATTTGAGAGTTAGATTTCTTATTGGTGTATCTAGATCTCTTTCTTATGTGAATTAGTGGTATTTAGATCTACTTTTTACATGTAGATTTTATTTCATATTGAAAATACCAAGAAATTACATCTATTTCATTCTTAGATTGCATTTATTTTATATAGTCATTACATTTCCTTTCAATGGGGTGGTTTATATATTTATTTTTAATATATCTTCATTATCTTCAAGACATTCCATTTAATGCATATAATGATGCTTCAATATGTTATTTCATTGAGGCTTGTCTTTTTAAAGATGATGTTGATCAAGATCTAGTGAGTTTTGATCAAGAAAGCCCTAGTTTCTTCATCAAAATTAATACCCATAGAAGATAACTGGCTAGTAACAGTATTAAACTCATTTAAATGATCCACAACAGATCCACCTTCTACCATTTTCATATTAAATAAACACTTCATGGAAAATACCTTATTTGAAGTGGAGGGCTTTTCATACAATGTTGCTAGTGTTTTCATCAACTCTTTCGTCGTCTTCACTTTTGTAATGTTAAATTTCACTGATGGTGCCAAGCATAATTGAATGCTTCCAAGTGCCTTCCTATCTAAAAGATCTCAGTCCTCATTTTTCATAGTTCCCTAATTCTTGGATTTTCCTTCCAACAGCTTCCATAAATCCTTTTGATAAAGATAGTCTTCCATTTGCATCTTCCATAACTGAAAATTCTACCCAATAAACTTGCCAACCATCAACTTACCCTCATCTACCATTGCTCCCACACAACCATGAGAATCCCACTCAACTATGAAACTTTCCTATAGAGGATAACTAAGAAATAACCTCACTTTGATACCACTTGTCAGGATTAACCTCAGAAAGAAATAGCAATTACATACAATTATAAACAATATCAAGAAATAATAAATCACACAAAGAAGAACACAAGACACCAAGACTTAACGTGGTTCACCCAATCCCTGGGCTACATCCACCAAACAACAAGTCCAATATTATTACAATCCAATGATTGCAACCTAATTACAATTCGTAATCCCTTATAGCTCAATACCACCACAAGAAGCAATTTTCGCATTATAACTTATGAAAAGATACCTAACCCTAAGCCCTTTTATACAAATATTTTTTCCACTTTAGGGTTACAAGATGTCAGCCCAAAATTATCAATAACATATTAGTGATAAAATAGGCCTCAATAAAATAGGGCCCAAAATTTTGTAACCCTAAAGAATTATGAAGTATGTATAGTACTTCCTTGATTAGTCACCACAAACTAAACAACAAAATGAACTTCCCTTCCTAAACCCCATAGTGAAAGTTCCTAAAAATTGGCATGAATAAGGGGCATAGGATGGAGTTAAAAGTTTTGCAAAAAAATTTTGTGCCACCCACTAGCTTGGAGTCCTTTGGAGGTCATTAAGTTAAGCATCTTCATGTGCTTAGCGAATAGACAATTAGAGAAAATGTTGCAAAGATCAATATGAGAGGTATTGATGCTTGGGACCTCAGAGGTGGAGATGTTTTGAAATTTCCTAAGTGTTGGTATCTTCATTTATGAATTGTGTTGTAGAGAAAAGAAAGTTCTAGAGTAAACTATGGTATTAGCCCTTATTAGGCCTAAACTAGGGCTTGCTAGTTTATGGGTAAGGAGGAAAAACCTAGATTCCATCTTATAAGATTTGTAAGGGTTCAATAAATCATGAAAGATTCCTTAAAAATATTGGTGGTTCCTTCAAAATATATGTGTGTTGTAGGAGAAAGATAGTGAAATAAGGCTACAAGAAAGAGCCCCAATTAGGTCTCCTAGTGCAAATTTGTTGTTTGAGCTTAGTAGAATGCTCAAAACCTATTGTTTGGTCTTGAAATATTATGAACAAATGGGAAAAAATGCAAAGGAGTGTAGGAAGGCTTGAGATCTTGGAGGGGCAAGGGAGCAAGGTGTAAGGTAAAGTTAGGATGCCTTTTGAGGTTTGTTGTATATCTAGAATGTAGAGGTGAGTTTGGAAGGTGAATGTGGAGGGATAGAAAGACTATTCACCACATCTCTAGCTAGTGGTAGATCCTAAGGGGCTTGGAGAAGTATTGGTAGGTATTAGGAGAAGCATAAGGAATTGTGATAGGATTTGGTATTTACACACACTACTTGCATCAGGTTGCACTAACTGAGACTCAAGTTGAACTACTAGTGAATTGCTAAGAGTACTTGGTTGCTGAATGAATTTAACCTTCTGAGGTAAGGTTTCAAGTTCTTCATAGTATAAAAATATTCTATAATCTTTAGGCTCTTTGTTTCTATGTTCTTCACTTCTTTCAACAAACTCATCATTTTTCACATGTTCACTTTATATAACTTTGTGAGTAGAAATATTTAGACACTTGTATGCCTTTATTTTATTGGAGTACCTTAGGAACATGAATTAATCACGCTTTGCATCAATCTTTCCTTTTCTTACATCTTTTAAGATATATCATTTTCTTCCAAATACTCTAAGATAACAAACATTAGGCTTATATCCATACCATAATTCATAGTGTGTTTTGTTTGTACCTTTCTTCAATTGAACTTTTTTAGTTTGTGAACTACTACGCTAGTTGCTTCTCTCTAGTATTTTGGTGCAACATTCTTTTCTAATAATAATGTTCTTGCACATTCCATGATGGATCTATTCCTTCTCTCTGCTATTTCATTATTTTATGGAGTTTTAGGTGCTAATACTTGTCTTTTGATTCCTCTTTCATTGCAGAAATCATTAAATTCATTTGAGATGAATTTACCTGCTCTATTTGATCTTGGGAATTTCATATTTTTCCCTATTTCTTTCTCAACTCTAGCCAAATACCATTTGAACTTTTGAAAAGCATTAGACATATCTTTTAAAAACATTACATTCATCATTCTAGAGTAATTATCAACAAATAAAATGAAATATACATTTCCATAGTAGCTTTCTACACTAATTGACCCACAAAGATTTGTGTGAACTAGTTCCAAAGCATCTTCAGAGTTATAGGACATACTTTTGAAACTTCTTTTATTCATTTTCCCAATTTGATAGTGTTTTCACATTCCTATCTTAGGTTTCTTGAGATAAGGTATGCCTATTACTCTATTATTCTTGCTTATGTTGATTAGATTATCAAAGTTAACATGACACATTCTTGTATGCCATAGCCAAATTTCTTCAATTTTAGCTAATAAACAAGAACTTTCATCAAGATCTAGATTAAAAAAATTACCTTTAGTTTGATTCCCAGTTCCAACCAGTTTTTCTTTTCCATCCAAAAGTTTGGCTTTCCCATTCATGAACTCAACTTTGTATCCTATATTGTTTAGTTGAGCTACACTGAGTAGATTATGTCTTAATACTTCAAACCAATAGGCATTCTCACATTTGATTTCATCATTTAATGAAATAATACCTTTTCCTTTTACATAACATGGTTCATTGTTCCCAAATCTAACACTTCCACCATCATAATGTTCTAAATGTTCATAATTCTTTTTAACACTAGTCATGTGATGAGAGAAACCTCTATATATGATCCATGTATAATTTTTGCTAATATGAGAGATAAGTGTCATCTTTTCATTTTCCTAATCATTGGATTCATCTTTAAAAACTATATAAACTACTTCATCTTCATCATCATCACTATCAAAATCTTTTACAATGTAACATGATTTCTTACCTTTCCTTTGAAGTCCTTGTAGCTTTTGAAGTATTTCTTGCCTTTGAATTTTTTGAACTTATTTTCTTCTTTATCTTCCTTGTTTGGACATTTAGTTGCAATGTGTCCAACTTCCTCACATGAGAAACAAATCAATAGAATCTTTCCTCTGAATTTTCCTTTTCCCTTTGATGCTCTTTTTGCTAGGAGAGCCTCAATAACTTCAAGGTCTTCATTTAAATCCTCTTAATCTTCATCGCCAACTTATTTTCCTTTTGAGTTCCCTCCTTTTCTACCAAGGGTTAGTTTATCTTTGAATGCATATTCAAGATTGTTAGTAGAAGGAGCATAATTGTCAAAGTTATCCAACTCAAAAGTAGTCAATCTTCTCATAAGAGCGTATAGGGTTAGATCATGTGTAGGATTGCATCTCATTTCTTGAATAGCTAAAACTCTGATTACATTAATAGGAAGAAGAGTGCTTAGTACCTTTCTAATTACTATTTCATCATCAATTTTACCTCCTGAAGCTCGGATTACACTAACACTTTCTTTGACCCTTTCACTGTACTGGGTGATGTTCTTACCTTATTTCATTTTCAATCAATCAAACTTTCCTCTCAAGTTTTTTACCTTAGCTATTTGCACATTTTTTTTCACCTCCAAAGACTTTCTTTCATTTTTCCCACATGTCAAATGCAATAGGACAATCCTTGACTTCATCAAATTTAGAATAGTTCAAAGAGGATGCAATATCAATCATCATAATATTATGTTCCTTTGCTTCTTTGATTTTCTCCACAAACATAGGCTTGGGTGGTGCCACATATTTTTTCTCCAAATAGAATACACCATCATCATTGATGCTTGATATATGAAGTTTCATCAATTCATGCCATGCCAAGAAGTTTTCTTTGTTAAGTTTGGGAATCTCTCTTTTGTAAGACACCCTAATCTTTGGCTTAGGTCTTAAAACCTTTCCCTGCAAGCACCAATTCTCTAATACCAATTGTTAGAAATGTAAGAGGAGTAACTAAGAGGGGAGGGGTGAATTAGTTACCACAAAAACAAATCCAAGTCCCTTGGATCTAAACACAAACTTTTACTCCTTAAGACAAATACTTGCACTACTTAATTAGAACTAAATATTCATTGTATTAGGTGATGTTCTCACCTTATTTCATTTTCAATCGATCAAACTTTCCTCTCAAGCTTTCTCCCTTAGCTATTTGCACATTTTTCTCAATTCCAAAGACTTTCTTTAGTTTTTCCCTCATGCCAAATGCATTAGGACAATCCTTGACTTCATCAAATTCAAAATATTTCAAAGAGGATGCAATATCAATCATCATAATATTATGCTCCTTTGCTTCTTTGATTTTCTCCATAGACATAGGCTTGGGTGGTGCCACATATTTGTTCTCTAGATAGAACATGACATCATCATTGATGCTTTATATATGAAGTTTCATCAATTCTTGCCATGCCAAGAAGTTTTCTTTGTTAAGTTTGGGAATCTCTCTTTTGTAAGACATCATGATCTTTGGCTTAGGTCTTAAAACCTTTTCCTGCAAGCACCAACACTCTAATACCAATTGTTGGAAATGTAAGAGGAGAAACTAAGAGGGGAGGGGTGAATCAATTACCACAAAAACAAATCCAAGTCCCCTAGATCTGAACACAGACTTTTACTCCTTAAGCTAAATACTTGCATTGCTCAGTTAGAACTGAATATTCATTGTAAATCAATTAACAAAGAAATCTTAAGATATTAATGTAAATTAAACTTTAGTAACTTAGTTGCATAAACATAAAGCATTAAGAAAATAAAATGAACACATGACACACCAAGATTTAACGTGGAAACCCAATTTGGGAAAAACCACCAATACAACTAGTTACAAATTTTCACTCTTTTGAAGTGAGCCCTATTAGGAGCCAACCCTGTTAAAGGTTACAAAACAAATGGTTAAATATGACCTTGTTAGAGGATTTGAATCACCCTATTAGGAGTGGCCTTATTAGAGGTCTTCATACAGTTCACTCAAGAAATGTCACCTTGTTAAAGGATTTTCAAAATGATTGTTAAGTCAACTTTGTTAAGATATTTCTTCACTGTTACAATTATTAGAGAGTAACAATGATTGACCTAATTTATGAAGCAAATGACTTTGTAGATTTAGATCATTATTCTAGTTTATCCACTTGATCCTTCTTGATCAGAATATTCTTTAATCATATATCATTCTTATTTTGCATCTTTCGTATTCTTCTCTACACCACAATTCAATCCACAACTTGACCTTCCATATATATGAAACCCAATGTCAAGTCATCTTGAATACCCTTTCAAACAAACATTTAACATCCACTAAGTCAACTTGAATCAACCATTTAGTAAAAAAAGGTATTCTATTGAAGGTTGGCTAACATTGAAATGAGTCACTTGATTAATATTGAAATCCTTTGGTAACTAAACTGGCTTGGTTAAGACTAACATCCTTCATTGACCAACCTAACTTGGTTTACACTGATTTTCTTCAAAGACCAACTAAACTTGGTTCCTTCTTAATTCATCTTGGCTAACACTAAAATCTTCTTTGTTGTGCAACTAAGCTCAGTTGACAGTAGCTATGCTCGATTAGAGTGTGACATTTGTGTAACATCAATGACAATACCTAATTGAATAACTATTTTCAGCACAAAGTAGGATAACTAGTAACTCAGCATATGATGGCCTTGTTGATCTTAATTGGTCCACCTTCCAACCATATTTTTATGTCATGTATACAACTCAACATAGTCTTTATCCATTTGACTTTGAAAACCTTCGGAAGGGCTACGACACAGGTTAACCCTTTCTTGGAAACAATCTTGTGCTCATCCTTCAACACTCCATTATCAAAAAAAATTATCATATGCTACATAAAACGTGTAGTCTCCAATTTCTCCCACTTTACACATATAACATGATCGTATATCATGAACCATCAATACCCTTGGTGGAATTGACAATATGGTGCCAAATTCATCACCATTCAATGCAATATTTGGATATTCTTTGAAATTTGGTGGAGGACATTGATCTTTCCTCACAATATGTGCATTGCTCTATTTCAGTATTTATTTCGCAAATATAGATGCAGATGGTGTCATCTCTAAACTAGGGTTCAAACAAATTTACTTCAATAACTTTGAAAACAACTTACTCAACATTGAAAACTTAACTTACTATGGTCGTTCAATTTTCCAACAACATGCTATGATTCACTTGCTATATTATTGAAATCACCTTTGAATCACTTGAGCTCTAAAAATCACTTGGTAAAATGAAAATGAATGTCAACATTTGATATATACCTTCAACAAATGTGTTTGTACTCAGGTAGGTGCACAACAAATGTCATGACCTTTACGAATTGTGTTCAGCCAATACCAATTCATTTAGCGAATACATTAGCTTGATTGATGTAAGTTCTTAGTCTATATTGCAATTCTCAGTCAATATAGACTATATTACTAATGTCTGACACTTGATAGTGAAACATACTCTATTGCCCAATACTTCTCTTAGATTTTTCCTAATGAATCTTGCTTCATGCTAATATGGACGTTTAACCATTTTTCTTCTTAGGAAGTCGTGTATGATATCACATTTTAGTATACAGTCCCTTATATACCTTCTTTGCTTAGTTGGATGTGGTGTGATCACCTAATCCATTGGATTGGGTGATCTTAGCTTTTCTTTCTCTCCTACTTCCAACTTCCACTATTTCTTTCCATGTTTTGTTCATCTCAACTTTTCCTTTTCCTTTATTTCGTTCACTATTTGGGGCTGGTGCTTGGGTCCTGCAGTTCTTACTAACATGTCCAACCTTAAGACAACTAAAAAAAACTAGGTTTTCATTCAACCATTTCTTATAGTTACCTCTAAAATGTGTCTTAATGCAATTCTCTAGAATGTGCTCATACTCTCCACAATAATGACAATTATACCATGTTTTGTAATACTAATTGTAAGAATTACTTTTCTTAGGTGCATGTGTTTACTTTTCAGATGTCCATTTAGATTTTGCCTTGGATATGCATTCATGAGCTCTATGTCCATATTTCTCATAGTTAAAACAATGCCCTTAAAATCTAGGTGTACTATGTGCATCACTTTTCTTTGATCTACATTCATGTGTTTGGTGTACTTGCTTCTTGCAATTAAAATAGTTACCAATAAACTTAGGTTTAGTGTTTTGCACACCATTCTTGCTTTTTCATATGTTAGTAGTGTCTCCAAGTTTCAAAAAATGATGATAGATAGGTTTGTCTTTAAAATTTTGCATTTCTTTGCTCACCATTATTTGATGATTCTCCTTCCTTAGTAGATGAAGAGTGCTTGGTCCGATGACCTTGGTGATCTCATCAATTCTTCAAAGTATTTGATAGCTTCACTTGGTTTGTTCATTCTTTCTAGAAGTTCTTTCTCAAATCTCAACTCATTCCTTAGTTGGTCACTTTATAATCTTAGATTTGTAATCTCCATGTCCTTGAATTGTTCAACTATTGATTTGCAAGTAATAAGTGGTTCATCATATCCAACTAATTTTTTGTAAGCTCCTACACATCAAATGATCTTTCCTCAAGCCTGGTAACAAATTGTCTTTTGTCTTCTTCAACCATGATTTTTTATTCTTCAAATTTCTTCTTTTTTTCAATCACTCCACATAGTCTTACTAATTGAATTTCTTGTTCTCTTTTGAGTTATTTGAGTTCTTTGTTTAGAATTTTATTCTTCTCTAGTAGGTCTACTATTGTTGCATCATTGTCATCAATATTTCTATTATTAAGTAATTCTCTAACATCAACTTCCTTTTATAGTGTGTCATTGTATTGAATGACCACGTCTTTCCTTTTCTTTAAGGATTTCCTTAACTCATCTTTTTCTTCTTCAAGTTGTCGCAATATGATATGGATTTCAATAATCTAATTCTCAATAAGTTTTCTCATTTTGTATTCCCCCATTTCAGGAATTTTTCTCTCAAGTTGTTAGACTTCATTCAAGAGAATTGAGCTCTGATACCAATTGTTGGAAATTTTAATGGGGAACAAGATATTGAAAGGGGGGGTGGGTGTGAATTAGGATCTATATAACTTTTTTATTGATAAACCAATTAACTCTATTCACACCTAATTCATCTCATATCTCAGATCTCATATCATATAAACATAAACTTGTAATCTATCTAAGCATAACATTCATGAAAATATCAACAAATAACACAATGATTTTGGTTACCCAAAAACACATCAAGATGAAGGTAAAACTGGGGTGGGGATGAAACCCACAAATCTTTATTACTACAACAAAAAAATTTGCATGTTAGGTCTACAATTTGATCATCTCTAATGATCTGCCCTGTGAGAGGTCTTCTCTATTAAAAACATTTAAGATTGTTAGGTCTTACCTTGTTAAAGGATTTTACACTTACAACTCTATTAGGATATTTGAAATAGGTTTGTTAGAAGCACTTTGTTAAGAGATTTTCCCTGACTCAATCTGTTAAAATTGATTCAAATTTTGTGTTGGAATTAACAAGTGGGAAGATTTACATCTGAGAGGGGGGGTGAATCAATGTAACTAACTTTAACCTTTTCAAATTTCTCTAACTGAAACTATTCACATGCATCTAATTCATCTAATAAACATGAAAGTAAAGATATGCATGAAAATAGACAACACACAAGTTTGGTAACCCAAAAACCCTCCAAAATGAGAAGGTAAAACTGGGGTGGGGATGACACCCACAAAATATCACTGTAGTAATGTGTAATTGTTGAAGGTTATTGTCATGCCCAGACTTACAGGGCAAAACACAACCAATTTTTTTTCTTTTCTTTTAAAAATACTTAGAAATCAACATTAATATGACAAATCCTATCTGAATGGACTTTACACTGAATATAGAATGGTTGCATTATAGAAGTTTGACATGCCTAGTCAAGTCTATTGACATACTTGCATCCACTAAATCAACTAAGCCAAGATGTCATTGGTAAATATAATTTAGGTCTAGATGAAAGGTGCATCCCAAAAAGTGGAAGGTTTATGAATGAGGTCTCTCACCAATACCCGTTCCCATTAGAGAACGAGGAGGTACATACTTATAGAATTCACAGTGTTAGAATATCATGTATATTGTGAGTATAACAACTTAATCTTGGACAATATATATAATATGTTGTACCCAGTATGAGTATCAAGTGGGGCTAAATATCATACTACTTAACAATAAGATACTTTCTATACAATTCCATTGGATGTCAGGCTTCACATTTATAGTTACATTTGATAATTATTCATGATGTATTGACTATCACATAAATATTATATATTCAATGATCACCCATTTTTATGCTAGTAATGGGCCTTCGAAAGTACCCTACATGAAATGAGTGTTGTTAAAATTATAGGAAGACTTAATTAGATAAGGTTTTCTATGCATATATATTAGATGCACGAATTATACATACAAATTATTTAATACAAGTAACCTATCATTAGACAAATACATGGTTTAACAATTATAGTAATACTAACATGCTATCTATCCCAATAACCACAAAATATCTCCCAAAGTTGCTTAACATCAACCATACCTAAGTTGAGTTTGTTACAATTTTTTTTTATTTTTTAAAGAGAACAATTAAATACGAATCTTGCATTTTGATAATCAAATACATTTATTATGTTAATGCTAACTATGCTTCTAATACTACCTAGTCAACCTCTAACCTGTAATTAATTTCTTAACCCATTTCAACTTCAAGTGATAACACAAAAGAAATACTCTTGTTGATTTAATTTAAAGCCTAATTTGTTTTTATTTTATTTTCTTTATTACTAACTCAAGTTTATTATTCTATAGAAATTACAATTTATACATCTCAATATTTAGTATTTCTACTATACTACTCTACCATTTTATTTTTTTCACTTATTGTCTTACCATACTCCTCTCCCTTCAAGTATAAAAATAAAATTAAAACAATGAAATAAAATAAACAACCAACATATCCTAACTACCCCTAGACATCTACTCCCATTTTTTTTCCTAGCAAGCAGCTCTAATTTCCTAAGACATGTCCCATCCAATGAATTTATTCTCTCCTAAGGCGCCAAAACTACCATGTGCCAGTTTACCTTACCTACCACTACTCCTTTCCAAGTTGGCTAGCTTGCTAAGGCATTTATTTTTATTTTATTTTTAAAGTATGGGTGTTGATGCGAAAATTCAAAACTCCTTGGCCCCTTTCCTAGGCGTTGACACTCCCACCCATGCATGATATGATGTTTTGTTTGAAGAAAAACAAGGGAACTTTATTTTGCTTTGCATTTTACCTTTTACCAAAAAGGTGAGCACCAATTTAGGAGGCTCTCTGACTTATGTCATATTTATGTACAACTCCCTTTTCTTGAGTCTCACATGTCTATGAAGTGGAGGAAGGATGGGGATGCCATGTCACATCCATATTTTATATTTATTCATTTAGTTTTGAGTTTGAGTGTCATGGTCAACTCGACTGGACAGTGTAGCAACTTTGATTTATCTTTTATTATTATTATTTTATTATAATTTGCTTCATCCTTCATTATGGCACCTAGGTAATATTTTTTTTTAGGATGGATTTTTTGTTTTGTTTTTGTTTTATAATTGTGATTAGTGGTCTTTCATACTTACAAGCCTACACTTAGGACATCCTATTGCATAGAGTTTATGATGCGAGTAGCTATATTTTTAGGTAGTTATTTACTTTAGTTGATGCTATTCATTAGATAGAAATGACTATTTAATTAGTGTCTTATACTAATGAACTTAGGTATATTCCTTCTATTTTTATATTGGTCTATAATAGGAAGAGTTCTAAATTTCTTGTTCTCATACAAATTCTAGAGAATAAAATGTGCACCTATAGCCAGTTATATTTTACATCTTATACATCCAATATCATCTATTTGGTTCTCATCTTCTATAGTCTAGGGTACTCATAATAAGTTATTACAATGATACTATAAGGGATTACTAGATATGTTATGATAGCCTATATTAATGAGCTTATTGATTCATTTGGAAAATATCTCCATACAAAAGCACAACTAGAAAACATGATAGAAGTCTTATATGAACAAAATGATTATTCTTATCTTGCAAATAATGAAATTTGGTAAACCTTACACTCAAGATCTAACATCAAATTCACATGCAAGAATCCATTTCAATGATGCATATACACTAATTATTCAAGAGAGTTGAATTTGATGATATTATTCCATAAAACCAATTCTCCTAATATGGCTATTCTTCCATAATAATTAAATTCAATCTTGCAATCTGCATAGAAGTAAAGGAGCTCAATATCTTTAAGAACCAAGATAACTTATCTTCCTACACACAATACATGCTTACTACAATAATTCTCACAATGCACAAAAGGTGGTGGAATCTTCTTAGGTATGACAACTCAATGGAAATGGCATTCACTAAGCATAGATGTTTCTCCAAATCTCCTAGTCAATGAGAAGCAATAACACTACTCTTGCAATACATTTAAATTCCCACAACAAGATGGAGTTTTCTTATAGCCTCAACTCGAATACAACAAGGAATGTCTCATGGAAAGACAACATGAGCTCCAAACTTTCAAGACCATCCAATAAGGACCTTCAAATGAGAGATAAAAATGATGAACCATGGAGGCTCACCTCCCAACCTAGGCCTCAAGGAGACCACCCCCCAAGCAAGGGAAACAAGAACCAAACATGTTACACACATACTTCACCAAACTTTGCATGAACACACAACATAAAACACAATCAACACCCTCCCATGGCTTGCACAATGATTCTCCATTGGAATCATAAAACGTTGGGTGAAGGTGGGCTCTTCAAAGAGGAGAAATTATAACAACATAAATAACATATTGCCAATGCATTTTCCTCTCAAGGCCACCATAACATAAACAACATATTGCCATTGCATTTGCCTCTTAAGGCCACCATAACATAAACAATATATTTCCATTGCATTTGCCTCTCAAGGCCACCATAACATAAACAACATATTGCCATTGCATTTGCCTCTCAAGGCCTTCAAAATAAATCATCTCCTCCTCCTTCACCCAAACATCCTTGTATCTCCCAAAACAACAAGATTCATGGCCTTAATGGAGCCCATACTCCATGATAATAATAAACCTTCATCATGAGCTAATTTTTCTCAACTATAATGTCAAGCCCAACTTATGCCCTTCACCCAAGGCTTCTCTTCCCTCCCTAGGGTGAGTGAAGCCTTCACACCCATAATAACAATCAACAAGAAATAACAACAAAAACAAATGAAGAACAAGCAAGAAAAACCAAGGAAAAACCTCCAAGAAACACAAGACACATTCACCTCTCCACAACACAATGACAAAGCTCATAACACAAGATTCACAATGTAATGCATACTCCATTGATAACTCTTCACACTTGCAGATTTTTTTAATCCATGCTAAAGAAAAGAAATAAAAGAACATGCTTGAGTCACCAAACTTGGTGCAAGCTAGGGTAAGGATAGTTGTAGTAGAGCTCCCTTAATCTCCCTCCAAAACTTAGTTGTCTCTAAAATTAGAGAGTGGGTGAACAACCCACTAACTTTTCATCCCTCCAACTAAAAAGACCCTCTACTACCCTTATTTAGTAAGGACACCAAGCCTCCCCATCTTACATTTTTGTTTCTCCAAAATAAGAAGGTTGACCAAGTGGGATGGTGAGGGTACTTTCTTGGGAAAACTTAAAATTTCGAATTGGTTCAAGATGGCTTTGTTTAAGGGGTTCCCTAAGCTAGGAAATCATTAAAATAATTGAATTTAGGCCCCTAATATGCTATACTACCATTTGGGTGACTTTTTAACAATAAAATAACACTTTAGGATCCCATTTAAGCCCCCTAAACTCCCTATCAAGTTTGAATTCGAAATTCAACATGATGGTGACCCATCCTAACACTCTCTCCCAAATGGGTGTACTAAAGCATTAATTGAAAGGAAGGAAAAGGACCAAGATTAAGTGACCTTGTGACCAACACTCAAAGTGACATGTCATCAACACATAGACAAATACAAGTGTCAAGTGACACATAAAAATATATTACACTTCCCTTGGCATGCCCTTAATGCATCTACATTATGATTAAGCATATCCACAAGCAAGCAACCATACAATTACAAAGAAAAATACTTTCACAACGAGGCTTTTGAATCTTCCAAAGATTTTCCTTGGTTAAACTGTGTTCACAAGGTTTGGAACTTCTTTCCCCCAATAATTTCCATGGTTCAAATTTCCTGCACACTCAACTTAATCATCAGTAGTCCAATGAAATATTAAAGAAATACATATCAATAAGTGTAGAATGACCCACATCACATAATTGTATTAACATATTCAATTAACTTCCATCTAATCATTTCCATAAAATATTCAAAACATTAAAATGTCAAGAATTATATAACACTACTCTTTCTAGTCATAACAAAACTACTGTTCTAAATACCATCACAATCTTTGTCTATCATGACAATGAAACACATAAGTACTAATTATAAAAACATGTAAAATAGATCTTAGTATATATGTCATAAGTGAAAATCACTATTGTGCAGACTTGTTCACTAGTACCTTTTCAAATCAACTGACCAAATAATATTTCTAACATTTTCCTTTTATCTCGTTACGAGGTGTGTGTGTTCCTAGGGTTGATTTCTCATGCCATTGAATGTTTCCAAACTAGGTCATCGTATTTTAAAACCAATCTTCGAGTGAAATCACTATGTTTGTTATCATATGATCTATATTCATTGCTATTCCTTATGAGAGTGAATGTTAATTCATCTCCCCTAATTGTCTAGTAAATCATACCTTAAATCTCATGATTAGGTTCTCAGCTTGAACATGTTGAGTCTCATTTTCACGTGATCCAGTATTATTAATCAATATTACTCTTATAATAACCCAATTCTACATTAGTCCCTAATAGGATCTCATAATTGTTATTAGTAATAGAATGTCATGCATAACCTAATTGACTCCTATTCAAACTCCTTTCATTAGATCCATTATAGGGTATTAGAGTGGGCCTTACAGTTACAATGTTTGACCACTTCTAATGGTCTGCCCTATGAAAGGCATGTCCTATTAAAGAATTTACACTCTGTCAAAAGTGACTTGGTTAAATGACTTCACTACCCTGCTAAAAGTAGGCCTAATTTAAAGGACTTTAGTACATTCACTTGGAATGCCACCCTGTTAAAGGATTTACAAATGGCTGCTAGGCCAACCTAAGTCCATAGGATTTCCATATATAATACAATTGCTAGGGAGCATTAGAAAACCTTTTGACTTGATAGCTTTGTAATCTTCAATTGTTGATTCCAGATCCTTGTTTTGCACTTGCTGATCTGATCCTTTCTTGATTTGATATGTCACTCTATAATATTCTGATACTTTGTTCTTCAACAACTGGATTCTCCAATGCTACTCTGTTCTTCACTAAGTCTTTTAAATTCTCCTCTGAATTTTGCTATAGTTCACCCATACACTTCTCTTTTGTTTTTATACAATGGGGTTTCATCCTCCTTTTAAGGATTTCAAAGACTTAGGGTTAGGTATGAATCTACAATCAATATTAGATCTCTATTTCTTGCTCAATTCATGCACTTTTCTTATTGGTTGCATGCCTTCTCCATTTTTCCTATTGGTTGCATGTTGATTACATAGGTAATACAAAAGATTTGTTCTTATCTTCAAGATCCTTCAAGATTCATCCCATGTCAGCTCCAAAAATGGTTTGCATCTAAGTTTGTGAAGGCACAAACTCATATCTAATTCTATGTTACTTGGCACATATTAGTTGTTGATGCTTAGCACATATAGAAAATTTGGCTTGCTTGGCTCCTATAGAAATACTGTTTCACTCAACATCTATAGTGACTCAACTCCTGTTGAATTTTCTAGCTTAGCATACACTATAGCTCAGCTTTTCTATTACACTCGACACCAATTGAAATTAGGTTAAGTGTGTTGAAACTCAATTGTCAAAACCAATTTGAGACTAACAATCTCCCCCTTTGACATGAGTGGCAAAAACACTTAACTGAACTCTATGCATCTGATCTCTATGAGTATACTACATATTCTATTTGGCATATGTACAAGACTTCCAAAACTTATTCAAAATTTTTGTATACCTCAAAATCTTGTAACTCCCCCTGAGCCAATGTGCCATTACCATTCCTGTAACCAAAATTGTTGTGCTAAATGTGTCTCATGCTAATACTAATACTCTTTGCTTTATCTGCATTAGTATACCTTGTTTTTGCTTGCAATTTTGCATCCTTTTGGCTTTATTACTTTCTCAAAAGTGTGAATATGAATATCTCCCCTTCTGGATATTCTTTATTGCTTCCATCAAAGAATGTATTATGCAACCATTCTCAAAACATTATATCTCCTCATTAGATAATGAATTATACTCCCCCATAAGTATATTCTCCCCCTTTTTATTAGATGCAATAGTGAATTGAATGTTCTTATTCTCCCCCTTTTTGACACTTATGTTAAAGGGTCCTAAGGATGAATAGAATATTTTGCCAAAAATGTTTTATTTACCTCCATAATCATCTTGAGAGAAGCATCCCAATTTTCTAAAGCCATCTCCAATGACTTGTGCTAGATGGCTATCTCTGCTACAAGATGAACAAGGCCTTCTAAAGTAGAAAGATTTGGGTCTTTCTTTAGTACACTTTCTGCATAGGCCTGCTCCTTATGAAGTACTTCTAGATGTGGAGTTATGGAGGATTGGATCTGCATCAATTTGGCCTTAATGTTGGCCTCTTCTGCTATCAACACAACTAACTCTTTTTGTGTGTGAAGCGTAGCTGCAAAATGCTTCTCACTCTGAGCTGGATCTTTTGGTAGTTGAGTGCTGGAAATCTTTACATTTTTCTCCAAGCTCAGTATTCTCTGGCTTGTCTCTTGTGTGAAGGAATCACACAACTTTGTGTATAGTGAGAATATATTCTCAAGTACTTTCTTCACTTTTTCAATTTTCTTTGCCAATTCCACTTGTGAAAGTGCTATTTCACTTGATATTTTCTCATTTACTTTCAGTTGAAACTTCTTTTCCGACCATCCAATAATTTGACATTAGTTTCTAGGTCCTCATTATATACCTAGTCCACAATGTTGGCCAATTGCTCCATGATGGGCTGAGTTTCATTAGGTACTTGCAAGTTGAATGCATCAAGAAATATGTCCTTGATCTCCACTAGTGCTTGCTTTTGCTTACTCATTTCTAGGTATATCTTGCCTCTTTCTCCTCTGTAGTTCCTCTTGCACTTTATTTATCTATTGTAGATTCATGGTTCTTGAGTCATAACTAGGTATGACTATTTCTTCATCAAGTGCAGGGTCTCCATAGTGAAGAACCCTTGCAACCTTGGTAGTGCTCGAGCCTGGTGCTGAGATTTGCAATGGTACTACATTAGTGCTTAGCTTCTTATTAGGAGTCCTTGAGGTAGGCAAGTTCACCAATGTTTGTATTGCCTCCTGTTCCTTAGGGGTTTTCTCCTCTTCTCTCTCCTCTTCTCTGCTGCCTTGATCAATGATGACAATTTGTGGAGGTGCACCTTGGGATTGTGTTGTAGGAACGTCTTGTTCTATTTGTTCCTTTGTTTTATCTTCGGTAGTTGTTGTCACCCGATTGCAAAATCAACCTTGGAAATTTTGTCTTATTCTTCTTGCCCTTTGGGTTGATCTATTGTAGTTGTGGGATGTTGTGTAGTTTGTTCTTGTATGCTATCCTTCTCCATGGTTATTTCTACTATAGCTTTCTATAACTCATCAACACTCACCAAAACTGAATTTGTGCAAAGTTGTGCTTGTAATGTTGATCAGTGAAGGATCTTTTTGAGATCCTCTGTAGTTAAAGGATTGATGTTCTGAGTTGAAGTGTCAGGAACATCCTTTACAATGACTGTAACTGTAGTTGTTGTATGTGGAGGACTTGGTGGTGGTAGTTGAGTGTCTTGGACACTTTGTTCAGTTTGTTGTTCCTCAGTTGTTGCCTCTTCACCATGAGTTTTCTCCATTGTCTCTATCTCTTTCTCTATTTCTTTCTCTGCTTCATCTTTTTCTTTCTCTCTTTCTTCCTCTTTCTCATTTTCTTCTTCTTCTTTTTCTTCATTCCTACCCTCAAATGGGTCTTCCTATCCTTCCTTCATAGTTATCAATCCATAGATTAATTTCCACATTTGTGTGGACTTTTCAACAACATCTTCTATTTGGTTTTGCAAAATTTTGAAGGCTCTGTATTTGGGTGCAAATTTGCTCCCATGCTTCTTGCTAGCCTTTTTTATTTGACATTTAGTAAGGTCAGACATTGCACGAGCCAATGTTGACTCCCTTATTTCTTTCTCCATATTGAGACAGTAATGCCATTTATTCTCCACTAATGAGCTTAGCTCCTTAGGCATCGAAGTGTCTAGTTCAAGTGGGGTAGTCTTGAACTTAACCATCATAGTGTAGATGGACTCTTCCACTATGTTTTGTTGTTCTTTTGACAACTTATTAAATTCAATGGTCTTTAGACTAGACAAATCTGCATTATCTCTAATATAATTGCAAATGCCTTCCAATTTAGAAGTGGTAGAATGGCTTACGAATCTAAATTGATCTTCATTAGACTTTGTCCTCTCCTCGTCTAATTTAGGGGGTGCAACATACCTTCTTCTCTTCTTCTGCTCAGCAAGCCCCTCTTGTTTTGTTGCCTTTTGTTTTTCCTGCACCTTTTCCCCTTGTGTTGTACCTAGTGTCAACCCTTGTGGTTGGCTTGGCTAGACTTTTCTTTGCAGGTTTCTTCTTCCCTTTAGGTTGTGCAACTGGTTGTTTCTAAGCTTTGCTCTTCTTTGTCTTAGCCTTTGGTGCTTCTTGCTCGACACTTTCTTCTTCATCTGCATCCTCCCCCATACCTTGGGTTAAGGCAAGTGGCCCTTGATCTTGCTCTTCTTCATCACCCTTGACATCTTCACCTTCATCTTCAGCTTCTTCTATAGTGCCTTCCCCAAATTTGGCTTTAAGCTTCTTAACAAGCTTGTCTTTCTTCTTCAAAGTGGAGGCAGTCTTCAAATTCATATCCACTTTGGATCTCACCATGTCATAAGTTTCAAAATGTGGTGCATCCTTGTCAATCTCCTTTGTAAGTAGTGCAATTATTTTTGTTGATGCTTGATTTATGTTAATCTCATTCCCAAGAGGTCTCAACCATCTCACTCTTGGTATGGCCGCTTGTATGTAAGTGTAGTAAATATCTACTAGAAAACATACATCATTAACATGTTTTTCTACCAAAGAAATTTGAGCCTCTACTTCATTGACTTCTTAAAGTCTTCAAAATAACTAGTCATCAATGTCTCAAAGTTAGCTCCCATCTGCTCTATGTATTCATTTACTTGAGCTATGATAGACCTATCATTTCTCCATGCAACTTTTCCAAATGAAGGAAATTCATTTTGAACATAAAAGAAAATGCATATCGAAATTGCACCAAATTTGCATTGTGCTCCTTTTGTTCTTCTAATTGCTGCTAGATTCTCATTGATTTGTTGTAGTTGCAGCTCTGCAAGATCATATGTATGATCCTTCTTTACTAGTTTGTATCCTACATCCACTACAATGCAGGGCACACTGTTGAGTATGTCGGACTGATAAAATTTGTGTGCAATGACCCTAGCAGCAAAATCAACTAGAGGGTCTTAGATAGTGTCAATTGTCATCCCTCTCTTATTCCATTTTGCACCCGTGTTCTTCTCAATTGCCTCCTTAGCATCACTCCTAAGAGTCTTTGGCTAATCTAGGGTTGGGTACCCTATCACTCTATGCACAATTCTCTTTGTTATCTTGATAGGACCATCCTCCAACCATAAACTACCATCATGCACTCGACTCAACACTAGTCTAATCCATTCTATCTTAAACACTGTGGGAAATTCTAGGGCACACATCAAACCCTTGGTTTTAACAATTTTATACTCATCCTTTAACACTCCATTTTCACACAATCTCTCATATGCCTCCCTCATCTCCATATCACCTATGGCTCCAATTTTTTAGTTATAACATTTCCTTACATCTTGAACCATTACAAGCTTTGGGGGTATGATGGAAAGGGCACCAACCAGATCATTCTTGTATGCAACCTTTGGGATTGGACAAAAATTGGGTTTCCTAGCCTCTTTGGATACTAATTGGACCTCAAATGATTTGTTCTCTTGAGCTTTCTTAGAGCTAGATGCCATTTTTCACAATCTAGGGTTTGTTCATAAAGAAAACATGAAATTGCATAGCTTGACACAGTCGTAAATACCTTGTAATCAATGGAATCATGCTAGAATGTTGTTGAAATCTTCATATACACTAGTTTCTTCACTTTGGATTTGCTCTACACTCTTTCTCTTCTTTGCTTTGCATTCTCGATGAAGAAAAATGAATGAAAATATGATAATATACCCTATTTCATCGCATTTAATGCTTAGTATGTTTACAACTGTCCACTCAGCTTCTGAAGGATTCTACGTTACTCAGCTTCCATTGTCTTTCCATCATTCGGCTTCCTCTACCAGCTTGGCTCCTACTGATCATTTGGCTCCTATACTCTTTGATAATCAACTCAACTTGTCCTAGATCTTTACTTAGCGTCTGAGGGCAAATCAGCAACACTTGTGAAATCTTAAACTTTTGACTTTGCATCTTTGTTCATGTTGATCTATTCTTTTCAGTACTTACTTGTTTAGGAACTGATGTATGATAAGGCTTAGTAAATCAATTCCTTATGCCTTCTCTTACTTAGTTTGATGAAGTGTGATCACTTGACCTATTAGGTGAAGTGATCTCTTCATTTGATGTGCTACACTCAACTTTCTTCTTCCATGTCTTGTTCATTTCTCCTTTGATGTGTTCAATATCTACCTTCTCTTTACCTTTGTCATTCTTTGAGTTGGGTGCCTTTGAGTTGGTTGGGCAATTCCTACTGATATGACTAGTCTTCAAGCAACTGAAACATGTGGTTTGACTCAGCCATCTGCTGTAGTTCCCTTTAAAATGTGTCCTTATGCAATTTTCAGGAATGTGTCCATATTTTTGATACTAATGATAGCTATAATTGATGTTATAGTCCCAATTGTAGTGATGATCATAGTTACCTTCTCTTGCTACTTGATTTGATGTCCACATAGGCTTTGATCTGCACTCAAAAGCTCTATGTCCATACTTTTTGTAATTGTAGTAGTGACCTTAAAATTTTAGTGTTTTGATAGTCCTAGTCTTGCAGTTATATGCTTGATGTCCTTGCTTTTTGCACTTATGACAATAACTTGCATTCTTAGGTTTGTCATGCTGATGGGTATTCTTGCTCTTGCATACATTAGAAGTATGTCCCTTTTTACCACAAAAATGACAAGTAGGTTTAGTGTTCTTACCTTTGTTACTCCTTTCTTCTACAGTCTTGGAGGACTCTCCTTGTTTAATGCTGATGTAACCTAGTCCTGAAGTATCATTACTAGCCCTTGGTGATTTTAGTAGTTGCTTAAAGTACTTGATGGCCTTATTTGATTTGTTGAAGCTTTTTGCAATCTCCTTCTCTCTTTTTAGGTCATTTTACAATTTTTCATTTTGCATCTTCAATGTAGATATCTCAATGTCCTTGACATTTAGTTCATGATGTGCATTCACCATTTGACTCAGGGTGTCTAGCTGCATGTTTGAAATTCTTGCTAGCTTAATTGATTTTTCTTCCAGTTCGTTGGCAAGGTTTCTCTTGTCTTCTTCTATCATAGACTTGTCTTCAATGGATCTTTTCTTATGTTCAGTCACTTCACAAAGCATCATGGCTTGTGATTCTTGTTCAAGCTTGAGTATTCTGATTTCTTCTGCTTGGGCTCTATTCTTTTCCATCAAGTCTGTTATTGTTGCATCAAACTCTTTGGAATCTCCATTTGAAAATAGATTTGAGGTGTCAATATCCTTGTACTATGTGTCATTCTCAGCTAGATGGCAATCTCTTTTCTTCTCTTTAAGGATTTTCTTAGTTCCTCTCTTGCTTCTTCCAATGCATGTAAAGCAAGTTGTATGTCAATTGCCTAATTCTCTATGATCTTCCCAAATTTGTAGACTTCCATTTCCATATCTTTTCTCCAAGCTGTAAGGCTCCTCCTTGTGAGAACTAGGCTCTAATGCCAATTGTTGGAATTAACAAGTGGGAAGATTTACATTTGAGAAGGGGGGGGGTGGGTGGTGAATTAGATGTAACTAACTTTAACCTTTTCAAATTTCTCTAACTGAAACCATTCACATGCATCTAATTCATCTAATAAACATGAAAGTAAAGACATGCATGAAAATAGACAACACACAAATTTGGTAACCCAAAAACCCTCCAAAATGAGAAGGTAAAACTAGGGTGGGGATGACACCCATAAAATATCATTGCAACAATGTATAATTGTTCAAGGTTACAATGTTTGACCACTTCTAATGGTCTGCCCTATGAAAGGCCTATCTTGTTAAAGACTTTACACTCTGTCAAAAGTGTCATGGTTAAAGGATTTCACTACCCTACTAAAAGTAGGCCCAATTTAGAGGACTTTAGTACATTCACTTGGAATGCCATCCTGTTAAAGGATTTACAAATGGCTGCTAGGCCAACCTAAGTCCATAGGATTTCCATATCTAATACAATTGCTAGAGAGTATTAGAAAACCTTTTGACCTGATAGCTTTGCAATCTTCAATTGCTGATTCTAGATCCTTGTTCTACACTTGTTGATCTAATCCTTGCTTGATTTGATATGTCACTCTGCAATATTTTGATACTCTGTTCTTCAACAAATGGATTCTCTAATGCTACTCTGTTCTTTACTAAGTCTTTTAAATTCCCCTCTAAATTTCGCTATAGTTCACCCATACACTTCTCTCTTGTTTTTATACAATGGGGTTTCGTCCTCCTTTTAAAGATTTCAAAGACTTAGGGTTAGGTATGAATCTATGATCAATATTAGATCTCCATTTCCTGCTCAATTCATGCACTTTTCTTATTGGTTGCATGCCTTCTCCATTTTTCCTATTGGCTGCATGTTGATTACATAGGTAATACAAAAGATTCGTTCTTATCTTTAAGATCCTTTGAGATTCATCTCATGTCAGCTCCAAAAATGGTTTACATCTGAGTTTATGAAGGCACAAACTCATATGTTGATTCTGTGTTACTCGACACATATAAGTTGTTGATGCTCGACACATATAGAAAAATTGGCTTGCTCAGCTCCTATAGAAATACTGTTTCACTCGGCATCTATAGTGACTAGGCTCCTATTGAATTTTTTGGCTCGGCATATACTGTAGCTTGGCTTCTGTATTACACTCAACACCAACTAAAATTTGGTTAAGTGTGTTGACACTCAATTGTCAAAACCAATATGAGACTAACAATTTTGATCCTTTGATTTTCTCTAAAAGCTTATTACAGATCTCCTCTCTTCAAAATCTCAATATGATATCTTTGTTTTGTCCTTCACTATTTAGGTTACTCTATCTGATCTCCTTTTAGACTTAGCCTTCCTTCGCTTCGCACTTAGCTTGTTAGCTCACTTATGCTTGCTTCCATTCCCTCTCTTCTCTCTTTGATCCTAGGGTTGGAACCCTTCTTAAATAGATAATCATCAAAAGTTCTAGATTAGGATCAACAATCCATATTTCATCCTTTTTGTCATTTTCCCTTCTAATTTTCTAATTGGTTAATCTGCTTTTCTTGTGACCAATGCCTTCTGAAAAAATGTGTAATCTCTTCCTTAAATATCTCTATAATCTTTAAATGTCATGTAGAAGTCGGCTAAAATAATTTGGATAAGTTTTTTGTGAAATTAGAAATTCATATGTCAAAACTGGTTTACTTGGCACTTGCATGTTCTGACATTCAGTCATAACTAACATTCATGCTCTCACTTGACTTCTATACACTTGACATATACTAACTTTCCAAATGCTAGGTCTCTTCTATGTTACTTAGCATGTATGTTGACTCCGTCTCTCTATTGGGATACACAATAACTTCTGACTTGCTCGGCTTATGATAAAATGTAGACAAGTCCTTTGTAGCTTGGCCTTCTCTAGATGGCTCAGTCCCATTGATGACCATCCAATGTTGCCTTGGAAATGACTTAGTGTTAGACGCTAATAGACAACTTTGGCTTAGAGATCAACAATCCATACCTCCAGATTTAGTTAAATAACTCTTTACTAGTTGAAATATATTTTCCATTGTCACACTCTCCTTGATTAATTTTAAAAAGTGTAATAAAGAACTCTTTGATGGGTAGTTTTTCATAACATGCCCTCTGCTCAAAATATAAAAAAGAAACATGTAACTGAACAACTTTTCCTTGTTGGTCTATTTTATTTATTTTCCAAAAGTAGTTTGAAAAGAACTTTTAACTTCAACAAACTTTTTCTTTTCTCATGAAAATAATATTCAATGCATTGTAAACATGTTGATATTGCTCCTTTATTTTTCATCTTATCCCTGATCTTTTAATTCCATCTATGATTTATTTTTCATAAACTTTACCAATATGATTTTGTATGGTGTCAAGATTTAACTATTACCTCTTTTCCTTGTTATGTTTCCAAATACAAATCTTACATTTGCATTCTATTGATTGGTTATATTTATTTGAATTCTCCACTAGTTTAATGAATACATACTTTGACACCTAATCACCTTTAAATTTACTTGACAAATTCACTCCTAACCCTTTTATTTATTTTTCCTTTTCCTCTTTCATGTTTCATCATCATCTAATGCATTCTCACCAAGTTGATTATATCATTTCGGCTACCTTGGGTATCTACTATAAAATCTTGTTCAAGTTCATCATCATATTTGAAATATCAAGCTCACTACCTTCTCCAATATTTGGTGTAGGTTGTGAATCTTGTACTTGTACTTGTGATGATGTGCCTTCTTGATTTCTACCATAAATATTGCCATCACTAACATACGAAGATAAGGTTCTATGTTCTTTTGGTCTTTCTTGGTCTTCTCTACATCCAAGACTCTTCCCCATCTTCTTGTTTGACATCTCAAATAAAACAAAGGCTACAAAAAATATATACTTTTTAAAGAAGCAATAATAGACTACATGACTCATTGGCCCTAAGATCTATAATCTTGATGTCTAAGGTATCTCAGGTGACCATTGATGAGTCCTCATTCAATAAGAATAAACTATTTAAAATAAATAAATAGGTATGAGTTCAAAATAATATTATAACACTTTAAAAAAAAAGCACTTTTCCTTTAGGTTGTTAGTGAGGCACCAACAATTACCAATACAAGTAATAGCAATGGTTGTTCTTGGTTTGAATTTTGAAACTTTGCCATTGATCTGAATTGAGAGCTTAGAATCGACCAGTTTGTGTAAACACAAATCTATATTATGATTGTATGCCAAGACCTATTTGACATATTTGATTAGGAAATTTAAATAGCATACAAGTATTTGGGGAATCTTGTTTCATTCTAACATGTCTTGTGTAATATTCTACACGATTATGGACTTTCAAATTATAATAGAATTGGCACAATTTAAGGTGAATTAAGACATACTTTTGCAAAATAATTGGATGAATAGGGTCTTCATGCAAATCGATCTTGTTATGGCTATTGGCAAATTATGGATGTTAATTAAGTCAACCTTATGAAATCATGGGCAAAAATGTTAAATATATAATTTGGAAAGTGTAGATTTTATTGGCAAAATATTTTTATAGATACAATTAGTTAAATAAAATGATAGGTGAGTAGGCATGCATTTGGCCATAAATTTATTAAGTCTAGAAAAAATGGCCACCCCATTTGGTACTACTTATTTACCAAATTTTAAATTGTAGACATGAAATATCTACCAAAGTTATCATTGAATATGTATCATAACCCTCTTAGAAAGCGATAATAAAATTAGTTACAAAGTATTTGGACCTAGGACATAAGATTAGGTCATAACATTAGCATATGACACCAATGTGGATAAGATAAGGCTTGCATGGGCTCAAAATGACCTAGAACAACAAACCTCAAGAAAGGGCCCAAAAAGTGTTTGAACTTGGAAAGAAATCACAATTTACAACCCTAAATTTTAATTACACTCCATTATTCATCCTCCTCCTCCAACTCTCTATTGCCCTGATGATGGATCACAATGTGCAATCCAAAATATTAACATTAACAAGTCTTAGATAATTGAACTTACAAATGTCATTCACTAATAAAAATCATAGTTAAGAATATTGGTTTTCCACAATCCATTAAGGTAGTCAATAATGTTTCTAGTATTGATTATGTGACATATTTTTAATCAATGTTTTAGATCACACTCTATGACCCATCATCAAGATAGCAGCAGTAGAAAGCTCATCAACTTTTTTTTTATCACACTCTATGACCCATCATCAAGATACCAGCAGTAGAAAGCTCATCAACTTTTTTTTTATTGATGAAATTTTATTGATTCTAATTTTTTAGTTAAAAATAAAAACTACTAGGTGTGAATGTATAATTAAATTTTAAAAAAATAAATAAAAACTTTTAAAAACTTTATAAGTAGGAGGCATTTTCCAAAACAAGATAAATTATGATATTATTATCAGGATTCAAGAATGTAGTTTTCAAGTCATCATCAACTCATGCTTCATGTGTAGTAGTTCATAAGAACCCATCTTTGATGAGAATGAGTTGTCCACTTAGCACTCATTGCATCTAGGTGATGCTCATAGAGATGAAACATTGGGTCTTCTAGGAGGTCACCCATCTCAATACTATTCCAACTAAAGTGTGCTTAACTATGAAGTTTCTCCAAGGTTTAGCCCATTCAGCTTGCTACCCCATTTGTAAAACCTTCAACACATGTTGTGCCATATGAACTATTCATTAGAGAGCCCCTTTAATTCATCATTGTAATAGGTGATGCTCAAATGATAGATGGGTTCTTGTAAACCACTACTCATAGAACATAAATTTATAAAATTTGATTAAAAAACTACACATTTAAATCTTGACAGCAATATTATAATTTAAAAAATTCAATTATTATTTTTTCATACAAAATTTTCAAAACAAAACTTACAAATATCTATAAACATAAAATAATTAACATTTTCAGACTTCCACAATCTATTTATAGAACAAATTATTTCTAAAGTCCAATGTATATTTTTTCAGATCACGCTACTGATCCTTGGATGAGTAAGGATCAGCAATATTATTGCCATGGCTTATATTATCCATTTCGCACCTATTGCTGGGCATAGGAAAGCATGTCGTCCTCATATCCAACGTACTTGGGATTATATAAGTGGTTGCGAGACTTACTTTTGTGGGAGGAGGCCGTTAGGGAGGGAAATTAAAATCATATGGAAATTGGAAGCGTAACTAGAAACTACCTATCTCTGTCCGCTCCACATTATCTGAAAAGGCTTTCATTGTGATCAAGGAATCTATATAAACTACTAGAAAAAAACCAAAAAAGTTGGTCTTTTACTGCGTAACAACGGAATCTTTTCTTCAATTGCTATTTGTCCTTATATAAACCAAGGCTTAATTCTGCTAAACATGGCCAGAAAGCATATTGGGTTCTCCAATTCATGGCTTTATTTCCTTCAACGACCAGTCCAGTGGGGTATTATAAATCACATCTCGGATGCCCAATAACTGAATTAATTTCTTCTCCTCTTATCAGTCTACTTCCTCATTCATACAAGAAGTTGCAGCCCCACCTCAACAGTTATCGGAATACAAAAGTGCAATTGAAAATGTCTTCATCAATTATAGCATCAGCTGGTAAGTTGGGTATTGAATTGGATAAGACATTTGTCCTCTTGTTGATTTTTCTCTTTACGTTGCGTTGAAGTTGTAATAATTTGCCTGATTTTTGTATCAGTTTGGAAACGTTGTATTAGGTTTGTGGCTGTGCTCTTTCTACGCTGATATGAATTTGAGATAGAAATTTGTTTTTAACTTCATATTATTTATAGTTTTCTCTCCCTAGGTTTTAGATCTATCTATGAACAAAAACTGAACAAAAAACTAGTTTAAACATGCCATGTAATGGTAAATACTGAAGGTTTTGGGGCGTTTGTTGGACGAACTGGCTCATTAGTTTTGTGTTCTAGAGCAATTGATGGACATGTAGAAGAGCAATGGGCTGTTCTTATGAATTTTCTCAAAAAAAGAATCCCAATTATAATCATTTGGACATGATTGTTACCTTAAATATCTAGGAAACAATGTTTATATTATACGCGGTCAAGTAAATAGATGCTAAACAGAGAATTCACTTTTAATGAAGATTCACCATGATTTTTGAATTTTAAAAATTGTGTGCCTCTTATAAATCCCTAGTTTATGTAGTTACAGTACGTGTTGGTAAAACAATGAATTTTTAAAAGACATCAATGCATTCATGGGATGGCTTTATGTTAATTTATTGATAAATTGTTAGGAAATGAGGTCAAGGGCTACATTACCTATTTCGTATTAACACATTTCTTTACTACCAAAAGAAATATTGAACGAAAACATGGTTTCCATCTTTTAGCTCGAGAAATCTCAGATGAGGTCATGGGTGGCCTTTCACATGGTTTATATTCACATTCCTAAGATTTGTAAAGATGAATCAAGTACAAATGTACTGCATAATCATTACAAATTTACAGCACAATATCAGTAAATATTGGCTAGAGCTAAGGGTACTCTTATTGTGGTAGTGGAATTTGAACCCGGGTCATGCTCTTATTGGTGTACTGATGCTCCATAAGCATTATGCTAGAACCCCCCTCCATCCCCACTTTCAAGACAATTGTAGAGTTCTGTTTTGTGTATCAGTAAATATTTTATGTTGGAGACTGATAGGATGTCTTTGAATTTACTTGAACAGCTGTCAATACAGACCAGTTCATATCAATGCATCTATGATAGGATGTCTTTAAATTTACTTGAACAGCTGCCAATACAGACCAGTTCATATCAATGCATCTATCTGTGGGTTTTAGATGGTAGTGGAATTTGAACCAATACAAATTTGCGGCACAATTTCAGCACATGTTGGTTTGAGTTACAGTAGCCTTATTGGGCTAGTGAAATTTGAACCCGAGTCATGGTCTTAGTGGTGTAGCGATGCTCCTTAAGCGTTATGCCAGAACCCTCTTCCATCTTCTTAAGACAATCATATTATTTTGTTCTGTGTATCTGTAAATATTTTTATTTTATATTGGTTAATGATATTCATTATAAATTTACAGCACAATATGAGCACATTTCGCCTTAAGTTATGGGCAGGCTTATTGTGGTTGTGCAATTTGAACCTGGATCATGCTCTTATTGGTGAATTGATGGTTCATAGCCATTATGTCAGAATCCTCCTCTATCCGTACCCTCAAGAAAATCAGAGTTTTCTTTTGTGTGTTTCTGTAAATAGTTTATATGATGTCTTTGATTTTGCTCTAACAACTGTCAACACAGACCAGTTCATATCGATGTATCTCTCTGTTGGTTTTGATGACATAAAATAGTGTGGCTATAATATATGTCTCAGGGCTGCTGTGGCAGTTTTCTATTTTGGGATAATGAAAGCCCATTGATGAATTATTACTGTTGCAGGTACAGAAGCTATTGAGGGAATAGGTGTTCATGATTTACGCTGTGTGAAAGAAAAGGATCTCCTGATTGTAGGACCTGGGGTTCTGGGCTGCTTAGTTGCAGAAAGTTGGATGAAGGTATTATAATCTGAATTATTAGAGGTGCAGTTGTTGTGATAATTGACTTGAGTTGAAAGACATTCAATTATTTAGTTCTTAGAAAGAATAAACCAGATTTATGTCTACTGATCATCAAAGTAGTTCAACGAAATATACAGCATTAGAAATTGCAACAGGTAATGTCGAATGCTGAAAGAAACTCAAACTAGTATAAAATAAATTATAATATCAAAATTAAAAGTGGTAACAAGTGAGTCTGTTGTAAACCAAAATGATAATAGTGTAAGAATTTGCCTTAGGGCAAAATCACTCAAGATCAAGGAACTCAAGCACAAGCACAGAATGGACCAAAGTATGATCAGAATAACAATATGATATTCAATTGATGTAATGTCATGTACATACACACTAGGAGTGCTTGAATATAAAGGCCTTTGGAATGCTTCTAGAATGTCTAGGAGTTAGCACACTGATAAGTCTTACAACAAGGCACATGCCCATTAGAAGTGGATTATCCTCCATTAAACGCAGGAGTTAGTGCAATGATGAGAGGATGAACCTACAAAGGTGTAGCACGTAAAATTATGTTGTAGACACCATGTGCTAAAATAAGAGTGCGAATAATTGTGTTGTCAACATGACAACTCAGTTAATTATGCAAACTCCAGTGTTGCAGACACCATGTGCTAAATTAGAGTTGCTTACTCTAGTGTTGTCAACATGACAACTCATAAGAGTACGCAAACTTCTAGGTGTCAAACTAATAAATTATAAAATAATGAATTGACCTAAGTAAACTTAAGTAAAGTGTAAATAGTGAATACTTATTTACACCAACACCCCCCCTTAAGTGCGACTTAGGGGAATGCACTCAAGCTTAGAAAAGCTAGGATGAAATTGCAAGATGGGTCCCGGCTACTAGGCCATGTTAGGTACCCATGTACAAAATGTAATGCAATCTCTCATAAAGTGGAGAAAGAGGGAAAACCTCATGGGAAAAACCCTCCCCCAAAAAGAGAGATAAAAAATCAAGATGCATGAATGGATGAGTAATCAAGACCCCCCCATTACAACATACATCAAGTATATACAATAGAGAAGTATGAGAAGAACACAATCCCAATAGAGGAAAAGGTCCCCCCCATAAGAGAGAAGAAGAAGAAGAAAGGAGACAACGTAGTCCCCCCCCCCCCAAATGTAGAATGCCGACCAGTGATAGCTGCTCCAATGTAGAAGCTGATCCATGACTGTTGAATAATGTTCCTCCCCTTTGGAAGAAACAATATCCTAGGTACAGATGAGATGCTTCCCCAATGTGTAGAAAGAATCCTGATGATGAATGGTGTCTCTGAAACCTACCCAACTGTCCCTGTGTCGATACTGACTGTCGCCCCTTCCAATACTACTGAAAAGAACAATGTTGGATCTAGCAAGGATGGATGTAGAACATATTCCAAAGAACCATGTGTCTCCTCAAATGATAAAGAGACCTCTTGCAATTGTTGTACATAAGGATCCACAATCATATCAACCTGGAAAGACTGATCATGAAGAGAATGGATAGCAGGAGGGTTAGAGTGAGCCCTCGCAACAACTGAAGAAGGATCTTCTTCATCAAAGAGAAGATGTATATCATCAATGAAGTCTCCCAAATCTGCTATCTATGACTCCACAAACAAACCTGAAATATCTATCATGTAGTCATCCCCTGATGTTGGTACTGGAAGACAAGGTGTACCCAACTGTACTAAATTGCATGGACCTATCACTGTAGCAATGTATGCATGTGGAGTGTGCTGATGCTATGACCTTGTGCTGTATCTGTCAATAGGATCCCACATATCTGAATCTGTTGAATCACTATCACTGTTGTCACTATTAGTTTCCACTGTGTATGAAGTACTAAGAGGATTAGAGGATAAGCTAGGTGAACTTTCCTCAAAGTGAACATTCCTCTCTATGAAGATCTCATGAGTCTCAGGATCCATAAGTCTATATGCCTTAACATTGTCTTCATATCCGATGAAAGTACAAGGCCTTGGTGGTGGTGCCTTGCATTCCCTGGAAGATATGTTTGCCCAAGCTGGACAACCAAAAACTCTGAAGTGTTTCACAATAGATTTTTTGCTGCACCATGCCTCAAAAGAAGTTTTTCCATCTAAGACATAATGAGGAGACCTATTAAGTATGTGATTGGCACTGCTTATAGCTTCAACTTCAAGTGATGGATCAAGAGACTTGGCTTGAATAATGCAACTTGCCATAGACTTAAGAGTTCTAATCCTCATTTCTGCAACACTTGTCTTTTGCAGACTGAATGCTATTGGATTCTGAAGATGAATACCCTCAAGTTCACAAAAGTCTCTAAGTCTTGAGTTCACATATCTACTTTCATTGTCCATACGAAGAACCTTGATGGCCTTCTTTGATTGCTTCTCAACATGACTCTTGAAGGCTAGAAACTTATCAAACACTTCATTCTTGTGATCAAGAAAGTAGACCCATGTGTAGCGTGAAAAGTCATCAATGAAATGAGGATGTAGCAACCCTGGCTAACTGATGTTACTGCAAAAGGACCTGCTAGAACTGTGTGAACCAACTCAAGAGCGATTGATGCTCTCCAAGACTTTCCTTTATCAATCTTCTCTTCTAGATGCATATCCATGGAACAAGTTGAACATTCACCTTTAGAAAAGTTGATTGTAGGTAGACCTTTGACCATATTGTTTGAGCAAAGTTGATGAAGATAGTGGAAGGCAAGATGTCCATACCGCTCATGCCATAATTTTCTTTGTGAATGAGATTGAGTCAACAAAGCATGTAGAGGAGACTTAGGCACAAAGTGGGAGAAGGAATAAAGCCTTTTATCATGATTGACTTTACCCATTGCAACCAATGAATCATCTTTAAGATTTCACACCATTACTGAATCTAGAAGGAACTCAACTTTATTGCCATCTCCATAGCGAGTGATTTGGTAGATAGAAAGGAGATTAGAGCTAAGGTTGGGAACATAGAGAACTTCTTTGAACTCTCCATTTTCCATCTCCACTTGTCCTTTCCCTTCAACTTCCATTTTTGTATCATCTCCTACAAAGATGTTAGGTACCTTAGATTGCTTCAATGAAGAAAAGTCTCCTTTTGACGAACCCATATGATATGAGGCACTTGAGTCAAGAATCCATTCCCTTGAAGAACTTGAACTTGCCATAAGTGCTTGCCCTTTTCCCTTTGAAGTGGGTGGAGTTGAATCCTTGGAAGCATTTTGCACATTGATTTTGTTCTTCCTAAGTAAGTTTTCCAACTCATCGATTCTCTTAGTCTTGCAATGATGCTCTGTAATGTCCCTTGGTTGACTTCTCAAAAAGCTAGGACAATTATCTAATTTAGTAGTTTTGTGTTACATGTCATTGTTATTGTTAGAGGCAATTTCCTATAGGATTTTAATGTTGGATTGTATGTGGAAGATAGATTGTCCCTGATTTACTATGACTTTATCAAACAATGATTCCCTTATTATTTAATAATAATGGTGCATATATCTTAGATGTAGATTATGATATTCTTCCTGTCAATGTTTGTAGTCTTGCTGTGATAATCCTTTCTCTATGCTTGGTATTCGATGATTTTAATTATTTAATTGCTCGTTCGAGCATATATATGTTGTCTCTTATTGGATGAATCAATGTAACTTGTTTATTATTCTCTAGTGTCTTTGCAGCGTTGCTTGTTCTCTGGCTCCTCCTTTCTATTCCCTCCGTCCTCTTAATTCAATGTCTCAAAGTGAAGAATTTGTATTTAGTTTAACTACTCTTCGATGCTTACTTTGTTGCAATATCCACTCTGACCAGCATGTATTTATTTGGTTATGTGTTTATTTGTATCCTTTGCTAACGCTTCAATGAGGAATTCACTCTTTACAGTGATTAGTATATTTGATAGTCTCAGACCAATTTGAATGATGTAACCTCTGTAGACATAAATGTTTGCTTTTGGAGTTTATGAATTGGTGCTCTTTAGTTCTCTATATTTGATGTTCTTATTAATACCTTATGACCACTGCCTTTGTATTTGAATGAGGTTGTTGCAATTTCAAGGGCAATGGATATCGATGTTGCTTATGATGACTGCGTTTCTTGTGATAGCTTATAACTTCCCTTTCAATGGTGACCGGCTCCTTTTGTCCTGTGGTGTGGTGCGATAGCTGAGAATTGATCAGTTGTTTCGATGGACTCCTCCTGAGACTTGAGTTTGACGACAAGTTTGACTCTAATTTATCCCCTGTTCAATATGGACTGATAACATATGTTGACGCTGAGTATGGGAAGTCTATTGGGAATTCTGAGCGTTGACAGTAGTAGTATTTGAAAAAAAATATTATTTATGCTTTGATCACTTGCTTCTGTGAATAGTAAACCTTTAGATATAATCCGCTTGTTGATGCTGTATAGGTATCCTTCAAACAGACTTGTCATCCCCTAAATACATTGTAAAGCATGAAGGGTCATGATCTTTAGACTTGGTTGCCATCATTTAAAATATTTTTATATGTATAAATAGTTTGTAATGTTTATGTTAGAGTATTTGCTAAGGTTTTGTCACTTAGAGACTTAGTTTATATTATTCATTCTATAATATTACTACATAACTTGTATATATAATCTATTTCATTTTTATTATATTTTTTATTATAATATAATTATAATTATATTATAATATAATTATATGAACTCTATTTTAAATATATCAATAATTTATTTCAATAGCCTTTAATTATTTGATCCTTTATTAGTTAAATTATATTTACAAAGTGGGGATATTTGTTTGATACCATTTATAATTATAAATTAGATTATAATTTATTCTATTGTTAGTTTATTTTATTATAAAAATTCATAAAATATGGGGGACATGACAGTCTGCCCTTCCTCAAATTGCTTGTCCTCAAGCAATATGATCCTTTAGTATATCTCCAATCTTGAAATGGAAGTTTCAACATTAGGTTAGAAGTGTAATATGTTGATAAATAAAAACATATCATTTTAAAAATGTCTCATCATCCTACTTAGATTTAAAAATTAATTCAAATAGAACTTATCTTTATATAGTGTAGCCCTCTCATGCTCGTCAATATGCATTTCTTAGTCAATTTTGAGTCCTGACGAGTAATCCTTATAATCTTTGATAGAGACCTTAGGCCTCAAAGGATATGCCTTTAGGATTACCCCTCTATAATATTTAGGTGAAACTTTATCTTATCCCAAGATCTCTATAATATTTTCTCTATAGTGGGGTGCCTTAGCAGTTCTCCCATAATCACAGTGTAGTGGGGTGCCCTGCTAGCTCCCTTTACTATCACTATGATAGGGTGCCCTCAGGGGTTCTCTCTCAACTATTCCTACAATAGGGTGCTCTAGCGGTTTTCCCTTGATTACAGAGCAATAGGGTGTCCTAACCACGGTTCTCCCTACATACCACTGCAATAGGGTGCCCTAGTTATTCTCCCTTAATTAATTTTGCAATAGGGTGCTCTAGTGGTTCTCCCTTAATTACAGAGCAATAGGGTGTCTATATTGCAATTCTCCCTACATAGTGCTGCAATAGGGTGCCCTAGCTATTCTCCCTTAATTGCCCTCTTAGGAAGGTGCTAACAATAGGGTGTCATTAGCAGTTCTCCCTTAATTGCCACTCTTTCCTTTTATTTAAATTAAATATTAAAGTTCTATTAATAATCATGAAAATATATACATATATGTATTGTTACATTTCCAGATCAGAGTATGACCAAAGTTGAAATTCCTCAAAGCTTTCATGATCCTCTCTTGATCACCGTTCGCTTTCTTGTTCTGAAACCTCTTCATTATTTATTTCTTGCTTTGCTTCTATTTTACGGAGTTGACTCTTCTTGTCACACTTGTGTCCAGGCTCCCAAGGGACTTTGCATCTGAAACATATGCCTTTCTTCAATTTATCCTCTTTTTTCTTTTGGGCTTCCTTACTTAGGCATTGGTGTCCTCTGCTCCATTTCGCTTTGCAAAAATAACATTCTTTCTCTCTGTGGTCTTTGTGTGAGTCTTCATTTCTATGTTCCGTCTTTGTCGAGAATTTTTTAGATCTTTCTTTTGATGAATTTCATTCTACCATTTTTTCCTTTCTAATGGCTTCTTCCAAGTTTTGTGGCTCATGTGGTTTAATAGATTGCTTGGTGGAGTCTTTTAATCCTTCTATAAATATATGAGTGAGTCTCTTTTGGGAAAGGTCTGGAACCATAACTCACAACTCTTGAAATTTGCGAGCATAGTCTTCCACTATTCCAGTTTGTTTGAGTTGAGTTAGTTATTGGAAATACCATTCAATATCCTTATCATCAAACCTATTCATGAGCTTTTGGGAGAATTCTTCAAAGGATTTTACATCTTTGTGTCCCAATGAGATACACCCATGGGTCCACCAATCATGTGCTGCTCCCTCTAGATGCACAATAGCGAATTGCAATGCATCTCCTTTTGTCATGGGATTTAAAATAAAAAATGTGTTTAATTTTTCTAACCATTGGCACGGCGTAATCTTTTTTGAACCATCAAAATGTGGAAGCTTAATTTTATTGATTTTATGTTTGAGTTCTTCATTTACAATCCTTCTAGATGTCTCCTTTTTTTATCATCACAAAATTCTCTGAAAGATATTACTTCTCTAATGTTAGGTGCTAGAGTTGTGTATGCCCTTGCAATTTCTTTAGTCCTAGTCATTGGTTGTTCTATTCCATCTTCTTCTCTCAGTAGTTCTGCTCTGCGTAAGAATGATGGTTGTGGTATTCCAGTTGTAGAAAACACATTATTATTTTCTGAGTGAGTGGAGCTAGTCTCTCTTGCGTGGTTGGGTTGACCTCTCAAATTGTTGATAGAATTTCCCATATCTTGTAATGCTTGGAGAAGTGCTTGATTCGATTTTTCCATTTGATTCAATATGGTTTGGTTGGTTTGGTTATTTTGCTCCATATAGGATCTCACCTCATTTGTTAAGTCATTCATTGTTGTTTTATTTGCCCTCCTCTCGTAAGTTTCCATAAGCCTTCACTCACAGAATGGCAGGATTATGCTCTGATACCATTGTGATGTCCCTTGGCTGACTTCTCAAAAAGCTAGGACAATTATCTAATTTAGTAATTTTGTATTACATGTCATTGTTATTGTTAGAGGCAATTTCCTATAGGATTTTAATGTTGGATTGTATGTGGAAGATAGATTGTCTCTGATTTACTACGACTTTATCAAATAATGATTCCCTTATTATTTAATAATAATGGTGCATATATCTTAGATGCGGATTATGATATTCTTCCTGTCAATGTTTGTAGTCTTGCTGTGATAATCCTTTCTCTATGCTTGGTATTCGATGATTTTAATTATTTAATTGCTCGTTCGAGAATATATATATTGTCTCTTAATGGATGAATCAATGTAACTTGTTTATTGTCCTCTAGTGTCTCTGCAGTTTTGCTTGTTCTTTGGCTTCTCCTTTCTATTCCCTCCGTCCTCTTAATTCAATGTCTCAAAGTGAAGAATTTGTATTTAGTTTAACTACTCTTCGATGCTTACTTTGTTGCAATATCCACTCTGACCAGCATGTATTTATTTGGTTATTTGTTTATTTGTATCCTTTGCTAAAGCTTCAATGAGGAATTCACTCTCTACAGTGATTAATATTTCTGATAATCTCAAACCAATTTGAATGATGTAACCTTTGTAGATGTAAATGTGTGCTTTTGGAGTTTATGAATTGATGCTCTTTAGTTCTCTGTATTTGATGTTCTTATTAATAGCTTATGGCCACTGCCTCTGTATTCAAATGAGGTTGTTGCAGTTTCAAGGGCAATGGAGATCGATGTTGCTTATGATGACTGCATTTCTTATGACGGCTTATAACTTCCCTTTCAACGGTGACTGGCTCCTTTTGTCCTGTGGTGTGGTGTGATAGCTGAGAATTGATTAGTTGTTTCGATGAACTCCTCCCGAGACTTGAGTTTGACGACAAGTTTGACTCTAATTTATCCCCTATTCAATATGGACTGATAACATATGCTGACGCGGAGTATGGGAAGTTTATTGGGAATTCTGAGCATTGACAGTAGTAGTATTTGAAAAAAATATATTATTTATGCTTTGATCGTTTGCTTTTGCGAATAGTAAACCTTCAGATATAATCCGCTTGTTGATGCCATCTAGATATCCTTCAAACAGACCCGTCATCCCCTAAATATATTGTAAAGCATGAAGGGTCACGATCTTTAGACTTGATTGCCATCATTTAAAATATTTTTATATGTATAAATAGTGTGTAATGTTTATGTTAGAATATTTGCTAAGGTTTTGTCACTTAGAGACTTAGTTTATATTATTCATTCTATAATATTAATATATAACTTGTATATATAATTTATTTCATTTTTATTATATTTATTATTATAATATAATTATATGAACTCTATTTTAAATATATCAATTATTTATTTCAATAGCCTTTAATTATTTGATCCTTTATTAGTTAAATTATATTTGCAAAGTGGGGATATCTGTTTGATACCATTTATAATTATAAATTAGATTATAATTTATTCTATTGTTAGTTTATTTTATTATAAAAATTTATAAAATATGGGGGACATGACATGCTCATCATGATTCGGTTTCTTGCAATATGCACAAAATAGTTTGTCCTTCTTATCATTGTTTCCCTTCTTGTTGGAAGAAGAATTGCCTTGCTATGAGGAGGAAGATTGTTGTGTCTCTGATTGTGATTTTTGCTTCCATTGCTTTTTCTTGCTGTTGGTAGAACTTTTGCTACTTTGATTTGATTGGTTCTTATTATGCTTTGGTCTTTGATGACTTGAGAATTCCCATATCTATCAACTTGGATTGTTCCAACATCAACAGTTCTGCAAATGCATCAAATGTAGGCTTAGTGAAGGCACTTCCCATGGTCAACCTGTGAGTGTTGTAACTCGAAACAAAAGATGCATACTCGGAAGGTAGCCTCTTCAAGATGTGATGAATCAATCTATCATCCTTCATGGGATTACCACAATCCTTAAGTAGTGCTCTCGATTCATTGGCTTTGCTGACATAGTCTTTAATTGTGTCAAAATTCTTAGGATCCAATAGAAGTAGATCATCCTCAATTTGGAATCCCTTTTCCTCATCCACCTTACCATACAACCCTTCAAGTTTATCCCAAGCACCCTTGGCTTCCTTAAAGCTAGAAATGTGGAAGAAGAGATTTCTATGAACACAACTCTTGATAATTCCTAAAGCCCAATTGTCTTTAATTTGCCAATCAACTAGTGCTGTAGCATCAGTGGGTTTGGTAATTGTACCATCAACATATAGATTTAAACTTTTTTCCATTAATCTACTCCATCCAATATCTTTTCATGTAGTGTAATTATGTGAAGTTAGAAGTGGAGTTTTAGGTGAACCTATGATGTTGAAAATTAAAAGAGAACAAAAGAGAGACACAAAAACACAAGAGACACCCCCCCCATTCACTCAATCAAAGAAACCCCTCCAAAAAAGATTCTTTTGGCACTTTATATGTAGTGCGTTTACAATAGGCCACTTGTCAAAATGTACAAAGTGGACTTCTGATTTTGTTGTTTACAATTGCCTTTTGAGGTTAAAATCTGGTATTAAGCACTGTAGCTCAGAAGTACAACAATTTTGAAGTGTAATCAAAGCATTACAATGCAAAAAATGACCTAATTTTGAAAGTGATATTTCTATCCACACAACCCTATAATTTGATTGTAGATCTAGAAAGTAGATGAAAAATTAAGCACTTTAAAAAAAAAAAAACTTGAAAATGTGTCTAGATGAGCCCGTACGGAGCACTTCAAGTTGCAAAATGAAGGATTGGATAGGTACAGTTGCCAAAAAACACAATTCCTGACAAATCTGTGCACTAAAACTAGAAAAGAATAGCACCACTGAAAAGTTCAAAAAATTAACCCCAAAGTCAAAAAAAATTGCACCTGATTTGGAGTCTGGATGACTGAGTTACGGCCTTCCAAAGTCGGACTGTCAAATCAAAAATGAATTTGGCGAGGGGTTTGATGAGCAACCTGCCAGGTTAAATTTGACGTCCATACGGCTGTCATAGTAGTTCAATTTTGCGTCCGGATGATGGTTAGATGACTGTCAAATTTAGGCCAGTGTTTTGACGATGTCAGCAAAAAAATCCTCCTTACTGATGTGGTAGATGACGTGTCGTATGGATTGTATAGACGGTACTCGTGGCAATGCTTGCATGGAGTTGCCGTACGTTGAGGTGGTGGTCCGTTTGGCAAGTTGATGTGTTGATGACGTGTTACAGGGTGTAGTGTGTCTTTGTTTGTGTGGGTAGGTTTGGTTGACGTCAGATTTGCGTAGAGGCGCTGAGGTGAGCCGCGTGGCGGCTTATGTGTCCGCCGGAGCTGGCGACAGCTGGCAAGATTAATGCTGTTGCCGGGGTACAGTGCCTGAGGATTGCTAGAATCTCACATCGAGAGGCCGGTGAAAATGCAACGGCGACCGATGGAAGTTTGTGGCAGCCCGAGCTCAAAATTCCGGCAGGACTTTAGTCCCACGTTTGCAAGGGTGTGGATGTAACAGCATTTAAAAGCACAATGCCGTGGTAGTTAGGATAGCTCAAGTGGTTGGATTATGAAGGCCGCCGGTGATCTCTGCTTGCTGGAACTTGCAGGCCGGTGCTGTTGTATGGCTGCCTGATTTGATTGCCGGTTGGTTGAGCCAATGTCGCTGTAAATTGGAATATTTCAGATTTCACAGAGAATATTCCTGAATCAACTGCAGGGGCTGGGATTTCACCAATTGGTTCTTGTAAAAAAATTTCTCTACAAGCCTAACAACCAAAAAAAAATTTCGAAAAATTGCAGACGAAAAATTGCAGAGAATAGTAGATATGAAAATAAATAAATAGATCTGAAAATGATCATACCAGATTTGCAAATCAGGCCTTTGGGTGTAGGTTTGCAAAAAAATCTTTGCCTCAAATTTGACTATTGCCTAGGGTAGGCAAATTTATAGTCAAATTTCATTGAATCGACATTCCAGATGCAATGGCAAGGTCCGCTTTGGCTCTAGATGCTCGCAATGACTGCGATACTTCGGATCTGAGTCGAGGTCCTCCAAGAGGTGAAGCAAGAAAATGGTCTCCAATGGCTATGTGAAGAGAAATTTCCTCAACTTTGATACCATGCAAGAATTTGCCTTAGGGCAAAATCACCCAAGATCAAGGAACTCAAGCACAAGCATAGAATGGACCAAAGTATGATCAAAATAACAATATGATATTCAATTGATGTAATGTTATGTACATACACACTAGGAGTGCCTGACTATAAAGGCCTCTAGAATGCTTCTAGAATGTCTAGGAGTTAGCACACTGATAAGTCTTATAACAAGGCACATGTCCACCAAAAGTGGATTATCCTCCATTAAGCATAGGAGTTAGTGTGATGATGAGATGATAAGCCTACAAAGGTGTAGCATATAAAATTATGTTGTAGACACCATGTGCTAACTGTGTTGTCAACATGACAACTCAGTAATTATGCAAACCCCAGTGTTGTAGACAGCATGTGTTAAATTAGAGTTGCTTACTCCAATGTTGTCAACATGACAACTCATAAGAGTACACAAACTCTTAGATGTCAAACTAATAAATAATAAAATAATGCATTGACCTAAGTAAACTTAAGTGTAAATAGTGAATACTTGTTTACACCAACAAATAGTACACAACAAAATTGGCTATGTAAATTTTATTATCCTTGGCAATGAAAACAATTGACAAAGCTAGAAAAAGTAGCTAGTTGAGCAAACAAGGTTTTGGTCTGCATTAAATTATCTTAGCAATTCAAGAAGTGGAGAAAGCAGAGATTGCATTATTTCGATTTTATATTCTGTCATCAAATGTTGTTAGAAAATTGGAAACACATCCTCAATTCCCAGATTCCCCAACACATTTATTTAATGCAATTAATTTGCTTCTAATTTTAATCTAAGAATAATAAAAATGCAAATAAGTTGACCTCATGATAAACAAACCCAAGACGATTAAGGTGAGTTGCTTGAGTAGCAATATTTTTTATTTATTTAATAATTTCATTTATATATAAATTTAATTTATTTATTATTTTATTTATCATTCGGCTCACTGACTGCATTAGAATCTGAGACATTACATGTTCAATAAGATCCTCCAAGACTAACACCCTAATTAGGGTTTTCACTTTTTGATTTAATTTTAAATTAACTTTGTCTCTCTAGGCGCCCAAAAGAAAACACTTTATTAAATAATTTAAAACCTTATAACTCCCTAGGGGCCAATAAAAGTTACTTTATTAAATATAAATAAGGTTGAGTTGAATATACAATTTAACTTTAATGCTTTAGAGTTATTTACAGTAATACATCAAAACACCATATGGTTCCAAAATATCATTAGCACTCCCAAAATAGTAACCTGTCCAGAACCAACTGAAACTATGAGTAGATAATTGATGCCAATACAAGCTTGTATTATTAATGGCAGTGTTCTCTTAGGACCAAGTGAATAAACCTAAAAATACCAAGAAAGGTTGGTGCCATGCAAGAACTTACTATAAATAGCAGTTTCTTTTAGGACCAAAGCAAACAAACCCAGAAAAATTGGTGCCATGCAAGAAGTTACTATAAATAGCAGTATTCTTTGGGGGTAAAAGAGAACAAACCTAGAGAAACCTAGAAAGATCAGTGCCATGGAAGCACTTATGGTAAGTAGCAGAGTTCTCTGTGGATGAAAGAGTAAAACCCCCAAAAAACCTACAAAGTTTGGTGCCATACAAGCACATACCATGAATAGCTGTGTTCTTGAGGGACCAAAGAGAACAAAGCACTTAATATAATTAGCAACTGTTGAAGACACCTGCTAAAACTGAGATTTGAGCTTACCAAGAATATAGGTAGACTCCTTGTGAAATGTGAAACCTCTGATAAACCCTTAAAACTAGCCAACACTACCAGAACACAAAGGATTAAAAATTGGGACATTACATTGTTTTAATGCAGAACCTGAAAAGACAAAATGAGGAATAAAAAGGGCTTCTTTTGGAGGGAAAAGAGAGGTGTGAAGGTGTCTATATAAGCAAGGCAAGGGACCAAAGGAAGGCATGTGGATTTTGAACTAATTACTTATAATGTTTGAGCCTTGTTTTCAATGACCAATCCAAGGAAAAAAGCTTTTGTGATTGAGGAAATTTCACTCAGAGATCACTCAGGCTGAAAGTTTGTTGGAATTCTAAGTTCGCAGATTACATTGTGGGTAGGTTTTTGATAGGATTTTTGTCTTGGATTCAAATAATAAATGTTTGTAAGGCCACTTGTACAGGACTAATTTTGAAATGATATTGAATTGACATATTCTAATAAAGATCATTTCTCGTGGGCCACTCGGCTACGGGTGATTTGTGTGAAGTGCTTAATCTATTTTATTATGTCTCAAACAGTGTATGCAGTCCTATTAATTATGATCTCTGCAGGTATAAAGAGATTTGAATTGCTGGTTATTAAATTGTGGCATCATCCTGAACTTTAGACATAGTTATTAGGCTTTTTACAGAAGCAGCCTCATGCAACTCATAACTTCTGAGATTTCTGTTTCACAATTCTTGTGAAGGCTGATTAGTAATCCTATTTAGATATTGAGTATTGTGGCATCTATATTGCCGGAGATAATTTATGATAATTTTAAGGTGTGTTGGGCAGATGTATCACTGCCATTTCCATTATTTGTATCGTCTCCTGTTATTGCTGTGGTCTATAGTGATATTGTGTGCATCACAGTATGAATATTGATAACTCATATTCCCTATTGTGATATTTTATATTCTGTTTCTATTCCATTTGTTGCAAATAATATTTTTGCAGAATTGTTAAGAGCACCATTCTAAAATACTCAGTATGGGTTAACATAAATAAGTGGGATTGGAATGCATACATAAAAATAAATTAATATTTATCCACCACGTTCCCACCTCACCCATTAAGGGATCTTCGTGATCAAAAGGTGATAGAGATTTAATTTGAATTTGATAAACAACTTCTGATATTTGTAGCACTTCCAAAAATACACCAAAAGCAATGTGATAGTGCTTACTACATCTGAAGTGCCCATTAGTTTCTGATTGGTGTGTTGGCATAACTGATGCAGATGCAAATCGTATTGAAGAATGTAGTGCAGGTTTGAAGCTCAATAGATCAGTTATTGTGTTGTCATTAATATCAACTTACCTAATATTGGTTGACAATTTTCTGAGAGCATTGTTCCATTATATGCAGAATTGAATTCAGTGTTTCGACAGTGTTGAAGATTGAACTGGAGTGTGTGATTCAAGTGGGAGACTCAAAGATGTCTCTAGATGTTGTGTGTTTGATCGCACAAGTAGTCATATGTCTGGACAGAGTTATGCTTGATTGAAGTATGTCAGTGTAACCAGAAGAACTGTCAGTGACAGATGATGAATGATTTGATTGGTCGATCAAATCTATGTGGATCCAGGAGTTGTTTAGTCTACATTGTCTTGACTATGCTATGTGATAGCTGTTGCAATTGCATGATGATTGGTGTACCAGAAGACATAGTTTCAATGGATTTAAGATCACTCTGAGAAGTTCATAAATCACTTAGAATAGTTTATGTTAGATCCTAATTGACATGTTGTGACTGACTCTAGTGAATCTTTTCGTGATCAAAGAGTTGTGGTGATGTGGTAGTATGATGTGCATTGATATTATGGTCTCGCAATTACATAGTGCAAGGCAAAAGAATCCCCAAAGGAAATGTCCTAGCCCCCAACAAACAATCACACAATGAAATATAAACAATAACACAAAGATTTAGATCCACACAATGCCAATTCTCATAATAAGATTTTCATCCAACATGTCCGGCTGTTTCCGGGTTATGACCAAATACATCAACAATTACAATAAAGTTCAGCAAGATCTCGCAAGATCCAAACCACTAGCTGGCCCAGATCTGCAACCTGGTAGAGAACTCCAGGAATAATCTAAATTCGTGCTTGCAAGCCACAAAGCAACCTTCTTGTTTCCCAAGCCACACTTAGCTACTAGCTCTGCTCAAACTTCGCTATCTTAGCTACTCCTCTTCTTCCACTTGAATTCCCTCAAAATTATGCCTACAACACTACCCAAGCCCTCCTTAAATACTTGCACGGCCATAGGTCAGCCTATTGTTGCTACATTTACTAAATACACCCACATTAAATATATCTTTTAAGCCACAAGTCAGCTTGCAACAAATATTTAATACTTAGGACAGGCCCCAAGTTTACAATACATAACTAACTCATAAGACCACATAAGAATATGTGCACTTAAAAATAGGTCCATGTGCCAACCATCCTTATCCAAGAGCTCACACACCAACTCCCTCGGATAGAAGCTCACAAACACAATCTCCAAAGTCAGCTAGTAAATCAAGAACACGTGATCAACAGTCACAAAGATAGCTCTTTCTCCAAGATGATAACTTCAAACTTTATGCACACTTAGGAAAAGGTTTCCCAATATGCCTCAAGCACATCCCCAACCACCGAAACCATAACTCCACAAATCTGAGCATGAAGCTCTTGCATACAGGATTGTTAACCTCCCTAGGATGCTCCTACATCAGACACCCTAGGTGAGAAGAAAAAATGTTCTTAATAACTGGAAGAACATTTGTCAGGGTTCAACAAATAAACCCCGACTGGTTCTTCACATACATGTCCTCCACCACATCAACTTGTACACTTTTGCCTTTATTTTGCTTTTGCAAATCCATTCCTGCAACAATCACCTTCACAACTATCTTTGGTGTACAACAGGTGTGCTTTCCACGCTGATCTCCAACCCTCTCAAAATCCTTCAACTCAACTCAGCTATCAATACTTAGGTTCCTCCTACCGAGTTCTTCATTTTGCAAAGGAATCAGGGAATGCTTCTAGCCACCTTTCTCAATAGTAATCACATTCTTGACAAAATTATGCAGAATCCTGCAATCATACTGCCAAGGTCTACTAAGTAATATGTGACAACTACTCATTTCCACAATATCACACAACACTTGATCCTTATATTGGCCAATTTGATAATCAACAAGACATTGCTCTCTCACTTCCAAAGCATGTTCATCTTGTAACCAGCCAATCCTATAAGGACAAGGATGTCTTATCCTCTTCAAACCAAGTTTCTGAACCATCTCTTTAGCAACTAGGTTATTAGTACTACCACCATCCACAATCACATTACAGATTTTACTTCCAAATTTGCAAGAAGTTTTGAAAAAATTCTTACTTTGACAAGGTTTGAATCACCAAATTCTCCCCATCCTACTCAGGTTCATTCACCAAGTCTTCAACCTCTTGCACCACAACAACTCTTCTATCATCAACCTTAGGACATTCAAATGATCTATGACCTTCTTCACCACATTTGTAGCAAGTGCCCTTAAATGCACCTTTGTCTGTCCTCTTCCCCTGTTCAATAGGTTTCGGTTCATCTTCAACAATTTGTTTGTTCTTCACCAAGTGATCTTGCTTCTCCTTCCCTCGAGGATTACCTTGATGTCTACTCTTCAACTTCTCTTCTTCTCTCAAAACTTACAAATAAGCATCCTCAACCGAAACAATATTCAACATACCAACCTCATCCTCAGTGTTGAATCTCAAACCATTAATATATCTAGCTACCTTCTCCTTAGACAGTTCTCTATGTCCAGAATGAATAGTCAACTTGTAAAACTCCTCTGTATAATATTTTACAATCATATCTTTCTGCTTCAGATTTTGCAACTTCTTAAACAACTCAAGTTCATAATCAACAGGAATGAACTTAGCCTTCAATTTACTCACCATCAATCTCCATCTAGTGATCTTTATTTCACCTTCCTCTTCTCTATCTCTGCAATTCCTTCCACCATAAAGCAACATGTCCTTTCAACTTAGTTTGTGCCAACCTCACTTTGAACAGATCTTTACTATCCTCTAAGTCAAAGTAGTCTTCCAATTCACCTATCCAATCAATTAGGTCTTCAGGATTCAATGTACCTGAAAAATTAGAAACCTCTGTCTTATGCTTCAACTTCAACTGAGATCTAGATCTATCAACATGACCAGTCCCATTTCCCATAGATCTCTCAACTCGATCAGTTCTACCTTCACCATTCGATCCAACAACCTCAAAGTCTTCAGCAGCTTCCTCATAACCATCTTCGGTACCCATATGCCGAGGTACACCACCTATAGCACTTATGATCTTAGCGATCATATCGCTCTTCATCAGCGCCATCTTAGATCTAAATTTTTTTTTAATCTTCTCTGAGATCCTCGCTTCCACAACATCACAGCCATCTTCAATCATCCTAGGGTCCAATTGTCTCGAAAGCATCTTCCAAGATCTTTGCAAACCTTCTACAACAAATCAACTAGATCCAACCTTCGCTCTGATACCACCCGACACAGTGCAAGGCAGGATAATCCCCAAAGGAAATGTCCTATCCCCCAAAAAACAACCACACAACGGAATATAAACAATAACACAAAGATTTAAATCCACACAATGCCAATTCTCATAATAAGATTTGCATCCAACATGCCCGGGTATAAGGCCTTCCGGGTTATGGCCAAATACATCAACAATTACAATAAAAGTTCAGCAAGATCTCGCAAGATCCAAACCACTAGCCAGCCCACATCCGCAACCTAGTAGAGAACTCCAAGAAGAATATAAACTTGCATTCGCAAGCCACCAAACAACCTTCTTGTTTCCCAGGGCACACTTAGCTACTAGCTCTTCTCAAACTTTGCTAATCTCAGCTACTCCTCTTCTTCCACTTGAATTCCCCCAAAATTATGTTTACAACACTACCCAAGCCCTCCTTAAATACTTACATTGCTACTGGTTGGCCTATTGCTGTTACATTTATTAAATACACCCACATTAAATATATCCTTCAAGCCACAAGTCAACTTGCAAGAGATGTTAAATACATGACATAAAATTAAATACCTAGGACATGCCCCAAGTTTAGAATGCATAACTAACTCCTAAGACCACATAAGAATACGTGCACTTAGACAAAGCTCCATGTGCCAACCAACTATCCAAATCCAAGATCGCATACACCAACTCTCTCAGATCGAAGCTCGCAAACACAATCTCCAAAGTATGCTAGTAAATCAGGAACACGCAACCAACAGTGACCAAGATGGCTCTAACTCCAAGACAATAACTCCAAACTCTATTCGCACTTAGGAAAAGGTTTCCCAATATGCCTCGAGCACATCCCCAACCTCGTAACCCATAACTCCTCAAATCCGAGCACAAAGCTCTTGCATATATGATTTTTGACTTCCCTAGGATACTCATGCATCATGCATCGATTGTGGTGATCAAATTTCTTGGAGTCATGCATGTATGTTGGAAAAAGTAAAAAGATTCGAGTGTTCTTGGTCAAAGCGTTGAGCGATTGAAATTGGTAGTTGAATGGAATTAAGAAATGATGGATTAGGGTTTGGTAATACATTTTGGTGGGTCATAGGTGAAATGCAAATGTAATAGGTTTTGATTAACGCGGTAGCTGCCCTAATAAGTGAAGAATTTATTTATATTGCAGTCTAATATATTTGCAAGGTTGTAGATTTTGAATACATGGTGTAGTCGAGCAGTGTGTTGATTGTCTGCAAGAAGTGAAATTTGTGCTTAACTTGATCTATAGAAGCAGAGAATAAGTGCTACTCTTATATCATCTCACTTGTTGAATCCTAACAGGTTCTCCAAGCTAAATCTCTTCCTTGGGTCACTCCTAATAGGGTGAGTAGGATCCTAACAGGTTTGAAGTTAAATCTCTTAACCTGGTGGCTCATTAATTTGAGTTTTAATCATTTCACAAGGTTACGCCTAACAGGGTAAAGCTCCTAACAGAGCTAGAGGCAAATTCCTTAACTGGGTGACTTTTAACAGGGTCTGCTCTTAATCAAACATTATTGTAAGCTCCTAACAGAGCTAGGCCTTTAACAGGGCATACTGCAAAAGAGCAAATATTTGTGGGTACTAATTCCCACCATGGATTTTCCCTCTGGGCAAGGGTTTTCACGTGAAAAATCTTGTTGTTCTTGTGTTGCATTTTGTATATGGTTTTGTGTTTCATTTCTTGTTACTTCACAAGTTAAAATTGGATGCATGTGTTTGAATGATTAGTGAATAGATCTGATTTGGGTTGAATAGTTAGTAAAAGTTTGAATCTAATAGATTATTGATTCATCCTCCATCTCAGTAATCTTGGACCTTATAATAATTACAATTGGTATTAGAGAGTTGGTCCACTAGGGGGTAATCTTAATAGCTTGAGGAAAAGATCCTATGATGATGAAAGAAGGCCCAAAGCTCTCAAAGGAAAACTACACCATATTGTGTGATTGGATGAAGCTCTATCCTAAAAGGATGGGGCCCGCAGTTTTGGAGTCATGTTGAAAATAAACATGTTGCACTTGCTAGGAATCTTGATGTAAATGACTTAAATGAGTGACAAGGGAACATGCAAGCTTTGTAAGCCATTGCAAGTACTTTATTTAATACTGAGTATAATGATATTCATGGACTTGAAATTGCTTATGGAGTTTGGGAAAAGCTTAAAGTAGTCTATAGTGGAGATAAGCACATGCAAAGAGCTAGGGTTGACGACTTGAAGGGAAACTATGATGACATGATAATGTTAGGAGAGAATGTTGCTTTGTATGGCTAGGGCATATAAGAAGTTGTAGTTTCTATTAAAAGTGTCTGTGGTACTATTGAAGAAGAAGATGTGGAAAGTAAAATGTCGAGAATCTTGCTACATGCTTATGCCATTAGAGTTTTTTTCTCTTCATGAGTTAAAAACTATTGAAAATCTCTCCATTGATGGACTAATTGGCGAGCTTGCTGTTTTTGAGTTAAGTAATCTTGACAATAGTACTCCTAAAATGGAAGCAACTTTTTAGGCCTCTTTGTAGGGCCTAATAATACAATGTTGCAATTAAAGATAGTTAGTTTGGAGATGGGTATTTGTTAGTGAGGGGATGCGTCGATTGGTCTTCCTAACCAACCGACCTATATTTAAGAACTTGGCAACATGAATGATGTACTTGTTTTGGTAATCAATAAAATATATGGTTTTCCCTCGCCAACCTTGGTACATATGGCAATTGCATTAAATGTTCTCTTGATTCCTGTACAATTGAATATATGTTCCTGTATGTTCTATTATTTTGGTTGATGTCCATTTTACATTTTGGCACCATTGCCAGGGAATGAACCTGGGTCACCCATGTGATAGGCGGGTATACTCACCACTATACTACAACTCTTTTTTTTGGGGGATAGATGTAGGGCCTAATAATACAATGTTGTAATTAGAGTTTAAACATAGTTAAGGGGATGGGTAGTTGTTAGCGAGGGGATGTATCAGTTGGTCTTCCTAACCAACCGTCCTCTATTTAAGAACTTGGGAATATGAATGATGTACTTGTTGTTTTGGTATTCAATAAAATATATGGTTTTCCCTCGCTAACCTTGGTACGTATGGTAATTGCATTCAATGTTCTCTTCATTCATGTACAACTGAATATATGTTCCTATATGTTCTGCTATTTTGGTTGACGCCCATTCTACGTTTTTGGCGCCTTTGCCTAAGTTCGATCTTGGAGGTCATATATTGGATAGAATGGAGTAATGGGTAGACCATTCCTTCTACGAATACAAGTAACAAACAGTGATGGTGAAGACAAGGAAATCACAAGGGAGGATCAGGTAACACGAGATTTGGTGGTAGCCTAGGAGGTCTCTGTCAACTAGTATGTGCAAAGGGAAGCTTGAGAGAGAGTAGTTCCAAAAAGCATGGTACATGAGGAACTTTCAGTATCACCAGCAGGGTACGACCTTCTTGGACAAATCCCTCGATTGTTGGCAAGAAACTTGGTATGCATTGAGGAAGAAAGAGCTGAAGCACAAAGCGAGTGAAGAAGGCAACAAGTGCTCTAACAATTCACTGAAAGAAGTACACAGGAGCGCAAGATAGAGAAAATCAAATGAGGACAAGAAGACAATAAAATAATTCATGCCCCTACTTCCAAACAAGGACCCAAGGCAGGTACAAGAAGGAGAAGGTGAGGGGGAAACTGCCTTATGAGGACTCCTACGGAATAGGGAGTAGGTACAAAAACATTGCCACTTAAGAGATCTGGTAAATCAATCCTAGGAGCCAAATCAAGAAGAAGAGAATCTAATTGAAAATACAATAAAGGGCATTGCCAATTTAGAAATCTTAGATGGTTAGGGAAGGAAAGAAGGGTGGATGAATCTAGAAAACCTCGCACGTAGGCAATACTGTTATAATAAGGAACAAAGCTCTAGTCAAGGAGAGGAGGAACTAGGAGGAGAAGGAGAAGCATCTGGAACCAACACCCAAGAAACCCTCCCGGCAGGAGGGAAGATAGTCTTGGCAGGAGTGAAAAGAGTCCCAGTAGGAGGAAAAAGGATGGCCACAAGAAAACAAAAATTCTCAAGGTTAATAGGAGATGGAATAGAAGACCCTACAAGGCATTGTAAAACATAACTATATGGTCGGCTAACATAGAAAATGACACAAATGAATTGCTAAAGGCATTCTTTGCCACTTTATGGGGAATAGCTATTAATTGGTACATAGACTTGGAGGCCGGGAAGATGGCTACATGGAGGAACCTACGTATTGCCTTTGAAGAGGAATTTCGGCTCTTATGGGGTGATGATGAGATTGTAGTGAAGATATACAACACAAGAAAAAAGTGAATCTGTAAGAGCATATATCAGGAGACTGAAGGAGTTGATAGGGAAATTAGATAACAAACTTGTGGATGGGCTAAAGAAAAGATGGTTTATTAAAGGGTTAACCCCGTCCCTACGAAGGAAAATCAAATTTGTCCCACCATCATCATTTGGTGAGGCATGTATGCAGGTGATGAATTTTAAGAGTGAAAGCAAGACTTCTAAAGGAAGGAGGATTAGGAGCGGAAGTGGGAGTTAGGAAGAACATGGGGGTGAATCTAAAACCATACAAGCATTACAGAAGGATAGGATGAGAATGATGAAGGAAATTATAAGAAGTAAGGATTAAAGGGAAGGAAAAGAACTATGGTGTACAGATTGTGAAAAGGAGGGACACACGAAAAACACTTGCCCCAAGAAGGCATTTTGTGACATATGTCAGGTAATGGGGTATTCCATCAAGCATTGTCCCTAAAATTTGAAAGCATGCAATGCCCAAGTATGTTTTACTCAAGGAGAACATTCCACACCTCTTTCTACTCCCCTATGTAACAATAACACAGAAGCATCAATTGGAGGGTATTGAAAGAATAGGAGGGGTAGCAACAATAATAGCAATAAAAAACAACAAGGAGCCACATACTATACAACTCCAGAGGATGATCCATTATACAATGCAGGAGATGTAACGAGTGGGGGCACTTTGCCCGTGATTGTCAGAATAGAGGACAAGGTGGGGTGATGCTCTGCAAATGGTGTGGGCTCGGAAATCACGAGGATGCGAACTACCCCAAATAGAAGAGTGTGAACCTGTTGGAGGTGGTAGAACCTAAAGAGGAAGTTTTAGCTATCACTTGGATGCAAGGCAAAGAACTCACATATTTGGATGCAAGTATGGAAAAGGAGTGGTTGGACGAAGCCAGAAAGGAGATCCAAGAGATGATGGATAAGGAAGGTAAGGTAAGTACACCTCAAAATTCCTCCACCAAGTCCATTATGGAAACTAACATCATGAAATAAGTCCTCAAGACCATGATACTAGTAAAGATTGGGGATTTGTGTGAGATCCTGTCGCAATTAAGGGTGGCTATAACACATGGAAACATAGCACATGGAAATATTACTAAGGAGGAACCATTGAAGGAGGAAGAAAAAATGGGTAAAAACAATAACTCCATATTCACCATAGGAATGGGAAGAACCCCGATGATGGTGGAGATGGAGATCATGGGGTGCAAGTTGACCAATACTATTGTAGATGGAGACTTGGGTGTGAATGTCCTCCCTGAAGAAACATTGCAGGCAAGTGCCACCTGAATTGTGCATCCATCGGATACCTTTGGTAATAGAAGCAAGATCAGTACGAAGGAGACCTAACCGAATGAATAAAAAACTGTGGCTAAGCCTTAGGAAGAGATTATGAAGATGCTTGAGGTAGGCATAATATTCAAGGTACAAACAAGCAAGTCGGTGTCGCTAATAGTTATATCCTTGAAGAAGGATGGAAATCAAATCTAGATTTGTGTGGACTTCAACTACCTAAATGCAATGACTATAAAAGACCCTTTCCTAATCCCCTTTATAGATAGTATCTTGGAGGGAGTGGCCGAACAGGAGATGTACTCCTGAATGGACGAGTTTTCAGGATACAATCAAATCAAAATTGTGGAGGAGGAAAAAATGAAAACCACCTTTGTAGTGGAAGATGGAGTATATGCTCACAACAGGATGCCATCTGGATTGTGTAATGAACTAGCCACATTTCAAAGAATTGTTCTTCACATGTTTGATGGGATGTCAGTAGGTAATTTCAAGGCCTTTCTGGATGACTGGTCTATTTACAGTGGAAAGGAGTAGTACTTGAAGGTTATAGGAGAATGCATGGAACAATGTAGAAGGGCAAAGCTAGCACTAAACCCAAAGATATGTTGGTTCATGGTTCCCTAGCGAAGATTCCTTGGGCATTTAGTGTGCAAGGCACACTTGAAGATGAACCCTAACAAGATCAAAGTCATTATTGACATGAAGGCTCCCATGGACATGACTGGTGTTAAATCATTTTTAGGACACATAGGGTATTATAGAAGGTTTATAAAGGGATTTGCCGAAGTATCTCTACCCTTCTAGAGCTTAACCAGAACAGGGGAGAAATTTGTATGGGAAGACGACCAAGAGGAGGTCTTCCAAGAATTGAAGAAGAGACTAGTGGGAGCTCCAATCCCCATATATCCTGATTGGAGCAAGGAAATTCACATCCATGTGGATGCATCTAACTATGCAATAGGCACCACTCTGGCACAAACAGGAAATGAGGGAATGGACCAACTGGTGTACTTTGCTAGCAGGTTACTTTCAAAAGTAGAACGAAATTATAGTACCATAGAGAGAGAAACTTTAGGTATGGTCTATGCGGTTCAAACGTTTTGACATTACTTACTAGCCACTCTTTTACATTTTTGTAGATCATCAAACTCTTATGTTTGTGGTTAATAAACCTATTATCCAAGGAAGAGTTAGTAGGTGGTTAATCCTTCTCCAAGAGTTTACCTTTAAATTCATAGTCCATCCAAAGAGAAGTTATGTGATTGCATATTAGCTATCCAAAATAAGTCAGGAGAATTTGTCAGGAATGGAGTAAACAAAGACTTTCCGAATGTCCACTTGTTTCAAATTGCCATACTTCCATAGTGTTACGAAGGCATTGGACAATACCTATCTACTGCCACCTTTCCTAGAGAGATGCCAATAGGTGAAAGAAGAAAGATTGTATTGAAAAGATGGACATTCCAGCTAATTAACAGGTTAATGTATAAAATGGGGTCCAATGAGGTGTTAAGGAGATGTGTGATGGAGGAAGAGATCCTAGGGTTCCTCAGGGAATCCCATGAAGGCATGGCAAGACCAGATGCTACAACCCAAAAGGTACTCTTTTTAGGACTCTGGTTGCCTATGCTTCATGCCGATGCCCGAGAATGGGTTCTTATACATGTCAAAGGGAAGGGAAACCTCTCAAACGGGACTTTATGCCACTCTTTCGCTCATAGCTACATGAATTATTTGAGTGTTGGGGTTTAGACTTTGTATCCCCCCTGCCTACCAACAATACTCATAGATGCAGATATATAGTAGTTGCAATGGAGTACCTTACTAAGTGGATGGAGGCAAGGGCGCTCCCAGACAACATGACAATAAGTATGGCCAAATTCCTTTACGAACAAATAGTGACTCCATTTGGCATACCCTTGTAGTTAACAAGTGATAGAGGAGTGCACTTTATCAACCAGGCAATCCATACAATGACAAGTGAGTACAAGATTTTCCATTATTTTTCTAGTCCGTACTACCCTAGGGCCAATGATCAAGTAGAAGCCACAAATAAAGTTTTGGTAACCATTTTGTATAAGACCTACGGGGTGGAAAAAGGAGATTGGGATGAAAGACTTCCAACAATCTTATGGGCCTACATAACTACTTACAAGGCCACTAATGGACAGACCCCTCTTTATTTAATGTATGGGCAGGAGGTGGTGATGCTAGTAGAATATATAGTTCCCAGTCTAAGAATAGTAGTTGAACATAGGCTAGGGGACATGTAAAGCTTAAGAGACTGACTAAGTGCCTTAATAAAATTGGATGAAAGGAAGACAATGGCTTAATGGGCTACAAAAGTGGCACAAGGGAGATGGAAATTTTGGCATGATAAATATTTGAAGAACATGAATTTTAAGGACTAGCTAGTACTCAAGTATGGTGGAAAATATGAAATAAAATTAGGTAAGTTCAAAATAAGATGGCTGGGACCATATTGGATAATGGAAGTAAAGGACAATGGAGCAATAAAGTTGTCTACCTTTGATAATAACCCTATAAGAAAAGAGGGGAGCCAAGTTCTATCCATTGTATGTGTATAAAAGAAGACATAGAAAAAGGAAGGAAATTAAAAGAAAAAGCTAAAGAAAATATAGTAAACCCTCACCTTGGCCCATTATATAAATCGGGCCTGAAGGAAAGGGAAACATTATACCAAGGGATATTTTCCGTACATTGAAGGATAAGAAGGCATAACATGGTGGTACCAAGCATCTATGTACGCGTGCGGAAGGCTGGGAAAGTCGCACAATGGAGGGGAGCATTCTCTATAGGAAGAATAGGTATCCATAGTGAAGTACGACGGGCAAGGAGGAAAGAGTACATACGATGATTTGGAAACTAGGAGGGAACCGTACAAGTATTAGGATTCGTACGGAGATTATCATTGCTATACAAGTACGATTTGCAGGAACCAAGAGGGTCAAACAAAGACAAGAGGAGGAAAGCCATATGATGGATGTATGAGTACGAAGGAGTCTATCGGCACAAGGTGAGAAAGCGGGTGTGCGAACAACACTCCCAAATTCACATGGAATTAAAAAAACTAGTTGCTGTACCAATTGGAATACAGTGGAGGAAGAACGATACAAGTACGACATTAGGAAGATCAAGACATATTCTAGACACATGGTAACTGATAGTTACAAGAGAAGTAATGATGAAAGGGTTAAAGGCACAAGCGCAGTTAACAATAATCGCAAGATGGTAAAGAGAAGTATTGGAAATTGAAGCAGAGGATTGGTAATCAATTCAAAGAAAAAGTCTTGCAGGTGAAGAAACACTAAAAATGGCCACCAAGAAGGACAAAGCGAAAAATGCAAAAGGGGTTACGACTGCCAAAATATCACATTCAAAAGTCTAGCAGGGAGTGAGTTTAGAATGTGGTTGGAGAATGCTAAGGATAGCCATGTACTCAAGGAGACATTATGAAAACTAGAGGTAGACAAAATAATTTTGCACCTATTTTTGACTTGAAGGAATTTGACCCAGTGTTACAAACCTTGGTTGTGGTATATGACAAGAAGGGACATAAGTCTGTAATTCAATATTTTCAGCAAACCCTCACTATCTCATATTCTCCCAAAGAGATAAATAAAGTATTTGGGGTTCCCAACAAAGGACACAATGCAACGAAAACAACAAAAGTGAGAGCAAAAGAAAAGGAGAAATGGCTTCGCCTGATGTGTAGGGATGAATGGAATAGTATTCTAAGTAAGAATAACAGCTGGGGGTTGAAAAAAATAGTCATCACCAGTCGAGGTACATTATAGACCTGGTAAAGAGAAAACTTATTGGGGCAAGCTGCATGTCTAATATTGCTATCTGGATGCTACTCATAGTAAATGGACAGAACATGGGAAGGGTTTACATTTGGGCTCAAGTTCTATTAGAAAGGTTGAGGGAATTTTTATAGTTAAAACATAAATCTTTCTACATGCCCCACCATGCCATTGCATTGTTCTTGGAAGCAGTTTGAACGCAGGTAGCCCCGAAGCATTGGAGGATGTTTGTTACAACAAGCAGAGTAGAACCCTATAGACCAGCCATGGCATATTGGTTTCATCTTGATATCCTTGGAAAGGGGGCTAGAGGGGGAGAGCCCAGGAAAAAGAAACTAAGGCAAATAGCAGTCCCTGACATTTCTATACAAACCATAAAGGGAGAAGATGGGAGCTTGAGTTCAGATGGAGAAGAAACCACTATGGGAGCATCATCTAAAGATGAATCAGAGAAAGAGGAAATTTGGTTGAGCCATCTCAAGGGAACACTTAGGGAGGTCACATTCTTACTGCTAGATGGAGGACCATTGACAAGGGCAGTCCTGAAATTGGCAGAAGTCCATGGTACAGAGAAGAGCCGGGAGGAAGGGATTTGTATGGTAGGAGAGGAAGAGAGTCATACGTTGGAGAAAGGTGTACAAATAGGAGGCCATATGGTTGCTCATTTTGAAGAACTTCGTACGAAGGATGGTAGCAGTATAGTAGAGATTGGTACGAAGATTACTGGCACGAAAGGGAATATAGAGGCTATATAAGGAACTTCTAATGAGAAGTTGGTTAGAGGAGAAGGGATGCAAGGAGATGGACAATGAATGACACAATGGGGTGCTAAATGCATTTCCATTCTAGCGAACTTTGTTCTCCATAATAGTTGCCCAACACTGAGATGATAGATCTTTGGGGCCACAAGAAAGCTTGACAAAGTGTTAGATTGGCAATGCTAGAAGGTATCGAGGTGGCTCAACCAATTGCCTTGTTGATTAAACCTATTGGCAAGAAGGTGGTATAGAGTGAGAAGTCCATAGAGAGAACGAGTACAAGTACGCCACCAGTAGCACAAGATGAAGATACACTCATGTTGGCAGAGGCAGATAATTTATTGGGAAAATTTGAGATGATACCACCCCCTTTACCAATTCCCCTAGAAATGGAGACAGATGAGGACTGTGTCAAAACTCACAAGGAGCCATTAGCACTAGGTGGAGTAGGGGTGGCAGTACCTTAATTTGGGGAAAATGTTGAAAGCTTCCTCAAAGAATTGTGGGACATGGAGCAAGCCACTAAGGAGATCATGAATAAGATTCAAGGATAGAACTTGGATGCCATTGTCTGGGCAGCAGAGTCGCTAGTGGCATTTATGAGGACAGACTACCATATTGATTGGAGTGTACTTATGCAGAGTGGAGTTGTGCATGAAGAGGCAACAAAGATATGGATGACTGAACCTATAGTCCCCTGGAGACTTGAGCATCCATCTCTCATGTAGTCCCTTGCAGGATGGAGGAAGCATTTTGAGGCACTTTCCTGGCATGGCAACATGAAAAAGACTTAGCAAGGCAATTGAAAGAAGAAAAGGAATTGGCAAGGCAAAAGGAGGCAGAATGACAAGTTGAGAAGGGGACATTTGGGAGCGAAATTGGCAGAAGTAGAAAAAGACAGAATGGATGCCTTGTGCCTACTTCAAGGAGTTCGAGCTAAGCACATGGTTGTTGAGTGAGAGTTAGAGCCTATTCGTCACCGAGACGAGGATCCAGCCCAAGGACCTCCTCCAACCGCACCTCTTGAAGTATAGTTTATTTTTTAGTTTTGCTGGGTAGTCGTCTTGAAGACGACTCTTTTTTTAACCGGGGATAGATGTAGAGCCTAATAATACAATGTTGTAATTAAAGATAGTTTGGGGATGGGTAGTTGTTAGCGAGGGGATGCGTCAGTTGGTCTTCCTTGCCAACCAACCTCTATTTAAGAACTTAGGAATATGAATGATGTACCTTTTGTTTTGGTAATCAATAAAATATATGATTTTCCCTCGTTAACTTTGGTACATATGTTAATTGCATTAAATGTTCTCTTAATTCCTATACAATTGAATATATGCTCTTGTATGTTCTGTTATTTTGGTTGATGTCCATTCTACACTCTTTGTCTTTGGCTCTAGGGAAGATGGATAAAGAGACAAGTCATTACTAGGAGCTTGAATTAATTTTTGATGATGAAAGAAGGAAAGATGAACTTGAAGCCCTACTTGCAAAGAGATTTCCAAGAAGTAATGGTAAGTACAAAGGCAAATTATCATTGAAGTGTTTTTCATGCAAGAAGATAGGACATATTGGTTCTAGGTTTCTATTGGTGAGTAAAAGGATAAGGTCAAAAGATTTAAAGAAAAAGGAAAGAAGCAATGCTATGTTGTAATGGATGGTGTAATAGATGAAGAATCAGAGGATGATGAAGAAGAGGAGGTGGTGTTTGTTGTAGTCAAGGGAGAGACCATAGGTGAGAAAGCATTAGTCTCACACTTAGAGCAATAATGATTGGGTCATTGATAGTAGATGCTCACATCACATAACCGGTGATAGAAGCCAATTCATTAAGGTTGAAGAATTTGATGGTGGTGTGGTCAGGTTTGGAAAGAACTCATTGTGTTTGGTAAAAGATAAAGGTTCTATTTCTTTGAATACAAAGAGTAATGCTGATAATGTTTATCTTGTACAAGGTTTAAAACATAACTTGCTCAGTGGTGGCCATTTGAATGATAAAGGATATCATCTAGAGTTCAAAGGAGATGTGTGTAGGATACTATGAAGCCTAGGAGATTTGATTGCTACTAGGAGATAGACAAGAGGTAACCAATTCCATCTGAATACTGCCCTTGACAATTGTAATATCCCTATCATAAAATAAATAAAATAAGATATTAAATTTTTGTGTGTGGGACCAATTGATTTGGTATATCTCGGGGTCCATTTTTATTTTAATTATTTTGTAGGTGTTTTGTGTGTCATGTGTTGACATTTTTGATGAGGTATATATGTTAGTTAGGTTAGATTGTTGTAGGTGAGCATCTAATTGTATTTTGTACTACAAATTCCATTAGGAGTTTAGCTTGTTACCATTTTGGAAGTAAAAGATCTTCCCTATTTGGATTATTGCAGTTTCAACAAGATTTTAGGCTTGTCCTTTTCTGCTAGTGGGTTACTTTGCTCAGATCTAGCGAATCTAAGTACCATGTTTCCAATACATTCATGTCGAACAATAATTGCATCTTTTTGTGAACAACAAATACACATTATTATTCAATAACATTTTTTTGTTCCGAAGCAAATCTTCTTGTAGTGTCAACTATGGTAGTCTATAAAATTGGATTTTAAGTTTAAACATTTCAGGTTCATTCTAAGAACACCATACATAGAAATCTTCCCTCTCCCATATAACACTTGCATCGCATGTGTCTACCCTTACTATATTGGTTCCATCATTTGACGGTACTTGTTTCGTACAGTTGTTCAGTTACCGTACAATGTTTTAACCACGTACAGTTGGAGCTTACTCTACATTGTACCTCCCTTTGCTATTTGAATTCAGATTGTCATTGCCCTCAACAACATCAACACACTCTCAAATGTGTGACCTCATTTCCCTCCTTGTATATTGTTGTACGACTATTAATTCATACTGTACGACCTCTAGTTCCCACTGTACGACCCAAACTGGACTTTGTATGCATGTGGGACATCATCTATAGACTGTATGACATCTTCTGACAAGGGTTTTTTGGTAACGCTAGTAATTTGGAATATTACATTGGTATCAGAGTCAGTGACCTTGCCAGCCTATGGACAATAAAATCAAGTTTATGCCTGAAAATGAAGGCAGTATCACTAAGTTGGTAGAATGGGAAATTTACAAGATCCCACTGCCAAACTTATGTCATTACTAAGAGAGCTCACTAGGAATTAGGTTTAGATTAATGACACTCAGCGACTCGTGGAGGAAACACTATGAAAATTGGCCAAAGGAAAAATATTTAGAGAATATAATGAACACAATGATGACTCGGTTAGAGGAAAGACAAATTCTCATCCTGAACGTTCTTTACCTTCCATGCCGACCTTCCCTCCACTCACAAAGGCACCTCACAAAGGACAAGAACCAACTTTTGAAGAAATACAATAATAGTTATGGGAAGATTGGAGGAATGCCAATATGGAAGGGGATTACTATGGATATATCTACAGGTATTATCCTGAATTAAGAATAGGTACTTAAGTGGTGGCATTTGTGGTTCCTTCAATGATGATTTCCTCCGTGGTTTTTGCCTCTGACCAAGGGATTCCATGTGAAAAATCTTTTTGTTACATTTTGTGGATGGTTTTATATGTTTCATTGCTTATTACTTCACAAGTTAAATTTGGATGTATGTCGTCGAGCGATTACTAAATAGATCTAATTTGGGTTGAATAGTCCATAAAACTTTGAATCTAATAGATTTACGAAGTGTTGGCAAGGGAGATGATTGTAGATATGATATGCTTTCTTGTGCTTATTTACATATGGATTCAAATGCCAATAGTATATGGAAATAATCTATGTTGTTTTTATCAATTATAAAAATGCCCATGAAAGCCTTTAATTCTTGTGGCAGTTAGATTGTACTTGGCTCTATTTCACATTGGTGATAATTGTGGGACTAGTGTGACTGTAAAGAATTGCATGCTTCAAAAGCTTTTCTGATGAGAAATGAGGCTACAGGGTGTACAGTAAATAAATGATATATATTTATCATTCCTTTTCTAACTAATAAATGGTGATAGGTGCTTATTTGTAAGTGGGCTCATGGCCTTGTAGTTATCACTGCCATGAATGAATTAAAAAAGTTGTTAGAATGATTGACTGCTATAGAAAGTTCTTAATTAATGTTTCAAATCCTAAGAAAAGTGAACATTAATTAAATTTCTCGCAGAAACTTTCAATATCTAATGCAAAAACATGATCGGGTTGTGTTTGGGTTTATACAACTTAGCTGAGATTGTCATACTAAAGTGGATTATAAGGCATTACGTGCTTTGTTTTGTGCAAAGTGGGTTCCTTTGCCTTGTAACTAATCAGCATACGTGAATAAAAATGCCATTAAAGTAAATGACTACTCATGAGGTTCTCATGAGCCAACTTAAAAATACACATGGATCAAACCCCCCTAAAAAGATTTTTCTATATGCCGAGATTTTTTTTTTTAAATTTAAATTTTATTTTCATCTGTGGAATGTCTTCACTCTGTACTTGTTTATAAATGCTGTTTTAGAAATGTTAAAAAATGATCTGCACATCCTTGTGCACTCCAGCCACACATGCACACCAAATGCAACTAATATGCATGTAATATTGTATCTGATTGGTGATAATTGACAGGAGTTTTTTTTAATTAGGAAATTCTAACATTCAATTACACTCTTATTCTCCATCAGAATTTATAAATTTTGTATAAACGATTGATAATTGTAAACCTGTTATAGTTCTAATAGTTTCACAACACAATTATTGTACTATGTTTTGTTCTTGTAGAACTCCAATATTTCTAGTTACACTGCTTTTTCGCAAAGTTATCTGATTACAACTTGAAGGTGTTGTCTGTTGTCCATTTTCTTTCCTCTATTCTGAATTATAGCTGTCTTGGAGGGTCTGACATGGCCTCAGGGCAGGAAAATCCATCTTGCAGAGTTGTTGGGCAAACAAGGTCAACTGATCACCACAAAGAGTTGCAAAATCTTGGCATCAAACCATGTTTGAAGGGTTCACAATCATCTGAGCGGTTTCCTTTTGTTATTTTTTGTGCTCCACCATCTGGAAGTGTTGATTACCCAGATGATGTCAGGTTTGAATATTGATACACCATACTGCTTTTTAACATGACTCTTCAATACTATCTAAAAACGTAATAAGTTGTCCATATGTTTGAAATTATATAATGATTCTCCCACTCACCGATGTATGAACATGTTTTTTAGATTGTAAAGAAGGTGCCATATTATGTTGTTTCTTGTATTGCACTATTTTATACAGAACTAGATCTTCATGATCAAAATATCAGACCTTTCTAGTGATAACAGGAGCCTTATCTTTATGAAACAAAAACCATAATACATGATGGCTATGGATGATATATTGTTTTGAACATTAAATATAATGTTATATCTGAAAACAAGACTGTGTTCATAAGTTTTCCCACTCCTTATGAAAGATCCCTAATGGATATCTTCTGCTAATCTGCTGTAAATTTATATTTTTAAATTTGTTTTCCCTGTTTATTAAAATTTTCTTGCAGAGCTAGACAAAAGTTGCAGAAGGGTTTGATTGTTTTGTATTTTTGATGATTTTCGATAAGTAATAACAGAAGTACAATAACATGAACCAGTTCTGAAAATGTATTCCAAATATATTTAAAACAAAGTCGCTTCAAGCAGATTTTTCTGAATATACGCCTAATGAGTAACCGAATGAAGATTTATAATCATATCCAGATGAATACAACCAAAGACAAAGCCAACCTGAAGGCGTGAATGAGAAATATGAGCCTAGAAAGAAGTTACGGCTAGATTCCAACTCTTCAAGTGCTGCACGTGGGAAAGAATATGGCTGCTAGGCGTGGCCGTATAGCTGCAAAGTGTCCACATGTGGATAAAATGTCCAAACCCCAGCTAAAACTTTGACTCCATACTGCGTTCCCCTAAAGAAACAATGCACAATCTCCAAGATGCTTTTGACTGCTAAGAATCCAAACCACTGTTTTGGGGGCTACGTCCCAAACAAGCAAAGCAAGAGGGTTTGGCGTCCCAAATGTTGAAAGCTCAATCAGAGCCCAAAACCCAAATCCAAAATGTAATATGTCAATAATACCTTCGAACTTTGTCTTCATCTCCTTATAACCCACCAAACTTAGCTCAAACCCTAAAAGTGTCTCCATGTGGCGTTGGGTTATGAAATAATATATTTCTCATTTTTAAAGTGGTCAAGTATCCAGAAAATGACCTTTTTCCCAATAGAAAGAAATCCGTTCACCGAAATGCTCTGAGTCAAAAGAGAAAAAATTAGAAAAGTTCAAGACCTTTCCAATGAGCTATTACACCAAGGGATAAGCAATCCAGATGAGGCCAAAAACCCTTTATTACTCCAAAATGGCTATAACTTAGCCTTATTTAATTATTAAATGCTAACTTAGGAAATATTAAAAATATAACCTAAATAGCCACAAAATGCCCAACTGACATCAGAAACCATAAAATCATCTTGTCACCTATCTGTGACTGAAGTCGGAAATCAAGGATCCACTGGCAGTCTCATCCCTAAAATCTAGGGATGCTCCTAAAATTTAGGAAACAAGCCCCATCCCTCTGAAACTGAACCCAAAGAGTAATCTCATGGAGACCTAACCCAGGGCAAGATCATACCTCCTAAAAAGTAGGAATTGCCTCCTAAAAACAAGGAATGTCTCCCAACTGATCAATAACTGCTAGAACATCAAGTCCCCAACACTGAATAACCATACTGGGTCTCTATCCAACCCTGTCAGCCTACAAGACCCCATAATAAGCTGACTCACATGTCTCTGCTAATCTGAGCTAAAAGAGGGGACATGACAGTCCTCGCCTCTCGGAGATGCTTGCCCACAAGAAATGAACAAACTCCTATTGCGCCACTCTAATATACACTCTTGGGTGTGTGAAATGAAGCAACACATCAAGGATCGCCCAATCAAATGCACTGCATAGGATAATACCAGGATCCCACATTGGATGAGAGTGTTCCCACAACCAAGGTGGTAACATACTGGAATCCTTGTAAGACAAGGTGTCAAACAAAACAACACCCTGATTCCAACACCCTTTGAACCAACACCCATCCATCAGGTATAAACATGGATAACTAGAAACCTCTATCATGCCATATCTCTCCGCAACCACTGTGATACCAGCACGGAAGTAATAATCGTCCAAAGCATCATGTTTGCTAATACCCACATCATCCTGTAACCATGATCCCGGATGAAGTCTTTGTGATATAGATGTGATAGCCCATGTCGGAAACTGCTTGACATAATGCTGGATCATTTGCTGGTCCCACTAACCAATCCTCCCAAACTGCTGAGTCAGGTACCTATAGTCAATAATTGTATCCTCTAAAGATGGGAGCGCACTATCACAACACAGATAGTATAAGTCTTGCTTCAATATCCCCACAGCCTTATGAAGAGCATGGAAACTCCACTATCTTGCTCATCAGTCATAAGAGCACTCCAACTGAGTGTAGATAACATCTGTTGAGTGACATCAAAGTGCTCAACCACTATGTCTACCCTCCTATCATCAACCCTGAGTTGTCTAATCAAGCGATGAGGAGTCTGAAAATGATAGTTCTCAGGCATGTGTACTACCTCTGAATCTGCGCTATGGTAGAATACTGTGTAGGAGTCATGCACATCGTTGTAAGGAGTATCCAGTATGCATTCACTAATGCATGTATCCTCATTTATAGTACTGCAACTTTGTACCTCTGAGACCACCTCCTCTGTCAATGATGAAATTGCTGTCACCACACTATGCTCACTCTCATCAGCTCCCCATGTGTCTACACATACAATTGAATCACGATCTCAGGATTCAGTATCACTATGAGTACACACTACTCTGATTTCTAGGGTATGGTCTAAGAAATCAGACTCATCATGACATGAAGTCTCATCACCCAATGCCTCTGAAATGCCTATGTCCGGATTACTCTCTTGTACAAAGTCACCAAAATAATCCTGACCTTTTGTATTACTTGTTCCATTCTTAAGTTGAATACCATCATCAACATCATTACCTCCATTTGAAATAAATGTTACCTCATGATTTGAACTGCTGTTGCAAATTTCAGAATAGGCCTCACACCTTGGTGTCACATTTTCAACATCTCTAATGGTTTGTCCCCTGATTGTAATCTCTTCCAATTTGTGACCAATGGCTTCTTTATTATCATTTAATATTTCTTTCTCTTTTTGCTGCTGAAAAGAGCTTGTAGATACCCAATTATCATCTACTTTAGGTACACCCATAAATTCTATAAAGGAAAGGAGGTTGCATATCTCCTTAGGAAGAGAACAATATTGATGGTAGCTGCTCATAATTGCAACATTGAATGTCTTGGCAAGAGGCATCTTACTTGTGCTTGTTAACGAAGATGAAACCTTAGAGCACCCATTTTTATTTCTAGCCATGGTAGGTTCCTGGTCTATTCTAAACCCTTGCCAAAATGAATTATCAAAACTTGCTAGCCAGTGCCCAAATGTCAAAATGAATTATCAAAACTTTTTATCCAATACCCAAATGCCAAAATGAATTATCAAAACTTTTTATCCAATACCCAAATGCCAAAACGAATTATCAAAACTTTTTAACCAGTACCCAGATGCTAAAATGAATTATCAAAACCTTTTAGCCAGTACCCAGATGCTGAAATGAATTGAGACTTTTGCTGAAATCTGTTGTGACAATTTCTCACAAACCTTACAAGCTGGTAGGATTTAAGCTCTGATACCATTGAAAGATCCTTGATGGATCTCTTCTGCTAATCTGCTGTAAATTTATATTTTTAAATTTGTTTTCCCTGTTTATTAAAATTTTCTTGCAGAGCTAGACAGAAGCTGCAGAAGGGTTTGATTGTTTTGTATTTTTGATGATTTTCAATAAGTAATAACAGAAGTACAATAACATGAACCAGTTCTGAAAATGTATTTCGAATATATTTAAAACAAAGTCGCTTCAAGCAGATTTTCCTGAATATACGCCTAATGAGTAACCGAATGAAGATTTATAATCATATCCAGATGAATACAACCAAGGACAAAGCCAACCTGAGGCGTGAATGAGAAATATGAGCCCAGAAAGAAGTTACGGCTAGATTCCAACTCTTCAAGTGCTGCACGTGGGAAAGAATATGGCTGCCAGGCATGGCTGTATAGCTGCAAAGTGTCCACACGTGGATAAAATGTCCAAACCCCAGCTAAAACTTTGACTCCATACTGCGTTCCCTTGAAGAAACAATGCACAATCTCCAAGATGCTTTTGACTGCTAAGAATCCAAACCACTGTTTTGGGGGCTACATCCCAAACAGGCAAAGCAAGAGGGTTTGGCATCCCAAATGCTGAAAGCTCAATCAGAGCCCAAAACCCAAATCCAAAATGTAATATGTCAATAATACCTTCGAACTTTGTCTTCATGTCCTTATAACCCACCAAACTTAGCTCAAACCCTAAAAGTGTCGTGGCTTTGGGTTATGAAATAATATATTTCTCATTTTTAAAGGGGTCAAGTATCCAGAAAATGACCTTTTTTCCAATAGAAAGAAATCCGTTCACCGAAATGCTTTGAGTCAAAAGAGAAAAATTTAGAAAAGTTCAAGACCTTTCCAATGAGCTATTACACCAAGGGATAAGCAATCCAGATGAGGCCAAAAGCTCTTTATTACTCCAAAATGGCTATAACTTAACCTTATTTAATTATTAAATGCTAACTTAGGAAATATTAAAAATATAACCCAAATAGCCACAAAATGCCCAACTGACATCAGAAACCATAAAATCATCTTGTCACTTATCTGTGACTGAAGTCGGAAATCAAGGATCCACTAGTAGTCTCATCCCTAAAATCTAGGGATGCTCCTAAAATTTAGGAAACAAGCCCTATCCCTCTGAAACTGAACCCAAAGAGTAATCTCATGGAGACCAAACCCTGGGCAAGATCATACCTCCTAAAAACCAGGAACTGCCTCCTAAAAACAAGGAACGTCTCCCAATTGATCAATAACTGCCAGAACATCAAGTCCCCAACACTGAATAACCATACTGGGTCTCTATCCAACCCTGTCAGCCTACAAGACCCCATAATAAGCTGATTCACATGTCTCTGCTAGACTGAGCTAAAAGAGGGGACATGATAGCTTACCTCAGGGTCAAAATCTTAATTTATGTATCTGAGGCTTTTTAGATTTTTCCTGATAGCATGCTTAGTTGTGTATATTATTAACCAGTATATTTTTCGTTCTACTTTTTTAAATTGAAAATAAATTGGTGCTAATTGTTGGTTTACTGCACATTATTTACAACTTGTTTTAAAATGACTCTTGAAGGGTATTTTGTGTATGGATCTGTAAGCTGCTAGATGTTAAGATTTCCTTCATTGATTTAATGGCATACCCAGAAAAGTTAGGGCTACTGGCCAAACTACTCTATTAGGTTACCTTTTAGACATTATTTAACATTCATTATGAGAATGACAACTATTGCACAATCTTTCACTTTTTAAGGATTTTAATTATAATATCATCCTAGCCATTAGGCACAATTAGAACATCTGAAAGAAGATCATAAAGAGATTGAGCATTCCAGACAACTTACTGAGGTGGTCTAAATAGAAAGCCATGTGGCCACTCTGCTGCTATCATTCATTTAGCCAATCAGATGTCTAGTCCCATTTACATAGAGCATGTGTTGCATCTGACTAATTTCAATGTAATATGATTGACATGTTGAGCTTCTTGACATGAGAACTGTCCTTGTAGACTACATGGTAATGGGTTGTATAAAAAATAGTTTATAACTTGGTGCAAATTATGACTTTAAGCATAGCTTGAATCAACTACTCATGCATTATTGGGTAAACATGATTTAGCACTTAGCAAATTATTTCATTTACTTTTAAATGTGCCTGTTTCATCTCTTCATGAGGCTTTTGGCATGCCCAGGATTAATTTAAAATGTGAATTAACTCATATTTATTCAACTAATTATTAGAAAAGTTACTAAAATCCTTAGATATGGAAACCTTTAAGTTAGATTTGAAATGTCTAAGTGCAAACTGGATTTTGCTTACCTTAGGAATATGTATGCTAATCAAAGATTCATCACCACATTCTTTTAGCTACCGATGTTTGGTCTAGCATGTTCTGCTAGGTGCTTAGCCTATAACTATACCTCAATTTGAGATGAAAGTATTCCAAATGTATCATAATGACTGGCAAGAAACTAAGCATTGATATCCTTAGTAATAAGTCTGCATGTGTATGGAAAAAATCTATCCAAGCTTATGTCAGCCAAATATGCCTCAACGAGTAAAATGTGAAAATACTTAGACCACTGTATATTTTTATTTCGAAGATAGGAAGAGTAAGGTTCAAGCACAATGTAGGCTTTTCGTAGAGAAGTTTAATAGTTGATTGATATGCATGGAAGCTTTTGCTAGAATATTTTTGTTCTGAAAGGTAATGAGTAGTTTTTTATTTCATAAAAACATAAATGACTTACCGGTTCAATGCAATGAATAATAATGATTAAAATCCTGGAATACATTTGCAGAGAAGCCGCATTGCAGTGGAATGGGGAAGGTTCATTCTTATTTACATCAAGTAGTGCTGTTTATGCATGCAATGATAATGGATTATGCTTTGAGGTAGTCATATTGTATTTTACTCATGTTCATTACTTAATTTTGATTCAAATTGAAATCTCTGCATGCAAGATCTCAACAGTTGAAATCAGTAATTTTATGGTGTTTCTACATTTTATTAGATTGTGTGATTATGGGATCTAATTGTGTTTTTTTTAATCAATCCTTGTTGACCTCACATTTCATACATAGCAGTTTCTTGGAAACCATCTCTCATGCCCATGAATGCTTGATCTCCACTCAACGAACATTTTTCGAGACTACATAGTTAAATCCCTAAGTTGTCTGTTTGGATTCGGGTTTGAAATTTGTTCTTTTTTTTTGTTGGTTCAGATTTGTTTTGGGTTTATCCATACAAGAATATATGTTTTTTTAAAAATATGTGTGTGTATATGTCTATATATATATGTATGTATTTATATGCACCAAAAAATAAGTTCATACACCACTATGCTAATATTAAAGTAACATAGCAAATACACCATCACTCACACGCGTGCGCACGCGCACACACATATTAACATTTTGGTCCAAATGACATAACAAAACACCAAAATACATCACCATCATATCAATGTTTCAAGTCGAAAACAATAATGTCAACATTAATAATCAGCCATCACTAATCAAATATCATCAAAAACCATCAAACAAATCATAATCATTGTGCTGTTGCAAATTAAAAGCAGAAAAAGTGCTACTAACATTAGTACTAGCAATGTCAACATTAGGAGCAGGCTTGACATGACTAGGCAGCTAATGATCATCATCATCAATAGCAAGTGCATCAAGGTGGGAAATTGAATCTTCCAACTCGGCACACTCTGGTGCAGTATCCTAATGCTTTTCCTCCCCTTTTAAGTAAGCATTATCGTTTTATGTTGCAAACCTCAACTTTGAATGCATATAGACCAAATCTTTTTCCTTCTTGAAATTTAGTCTATTGAGTTTTATTGAGTGCATGGAGTATGTGCTCTAGTTCCTCTTGGATGATGATGAACTAGCAACCTATCAAGAATTTAAAAATTACAATCTTAAGAGTTAAGAACTTATGATAAAATTTTGATGGCAATGGGTTTTAGGTGATAGTACATTTTTCCATGGTAGTACCACCATTTATGAGCATCAACATTGGTATTGTTCTCAAGAGCCTCAAGACCATAATCATCGGTGCTTGCGCAACTTATTAATTCAAGCCTCATTGTAGGTCATATGTGATTGGGATAGAGTCTATGCAGCACTGTTTGTACCTGTGAGTAACTTGAGGATCTCTGTTTGGGGCAACTTTGGTGATACTCTACTTGAGGACCGATTGACTATAGTATCTAAGGGTCAATGCAAGGCAAGGAGATGCAAAGGGTAATTCATTTTCTTTGTAATGTTCTCGTTATAAAATAAATCATTTATCAAACTATTGTAACGGGCCGATTGATTATTTCTGTATCTCGGATCCATTCTTTTTTTTGTTTTTGTAGTTTGTGTCGCCGTTGGCTATCTTTGTACACCCTCGAAAAGTTTTCCTTGACGGGTATTTAAGCACGGCTTAGAGGTAGTCTTTAGGTATGCAATTTGGATTATTCTCTCTGTATTGCGAATTCCTGTTGGGATTCCTTGTTGTTCGCCATTTCGGAAGTGAAAGATCTTCCCTATTTGGTCATCTCGGTTTCGGTGGGATTCAACCCTCACCCTATTCCATCGCCTGTAATACTTCACTCGGATTTGGCAAATCGGAGCATCATCTTTCGGCACATATATTTTCTTGAAGGAATTATGTGTATTTGAGTCTCTATTATCGCATTTGGCTTCCATAAAAATCTTTTTGTTTTTGTTCGAACAAGAGTATTGTCATTATGGGCTCAAATATCTGTCCTTACTACTTTCTTTCTCTCCCGAACTGCTTCTTCCTTGGCCGTACGACCTTCTCCCTCCACTCACATTCCCGCACATCCATCTTTTCTTCCATCCTTACTTTGTACGGCCTATCGTATGACCCTCATAACCTCATGTTGTACACCCTCCTTTTCACCACACCGTACAACAAGCTGCTTCACCATACGACCACTGTACGGCCTCAAAACTAAGTCATCATACTGCCACATAACATCCCCACTGTATGGCCTTTCTGGAGACATTGTAAGACCCTCCCTGTGCATTGTCCTAGCGTCGTACGGACATCTTAGATGCCTAAATATGTACTTCCCCTCCTCCACTATATAGATCCCTCCATTGGCAGTGTAAAAGTTTACCTTTGCCATACTTTCAGCCCTTCTGTACTTGGGAACATTACAGTGGTATCAGAGCGCTTTGGTCCTGCCAGCATGTGGACAGTGAATCAGAGTTTATAGCTGGAAGAGAAGGACACATTTTGTTGATCGAATGGCTGCCAAACTGGAATCGACAGCTGCTGAACTCATGGCACTACTGAGGGAACTTGCCAAAAATCAAGCACAAATCACTGATACTTAGCAACTCATGGAGGAGACTCTCAAGAAGTTGGCGAACAATAAAATATTTGGAGAACAAAATGGTCACAGTGCAGACTCGATGTCGGGTAATAGAACCCTCATCCAACACGCTCTCGGCCTTCCATGCCATCTTTTCCCCCACAGATCGAGGCACAACACAGAAGAAACAACCAACTTTTGAAGAGATGCAAGAACAATTGAGAGAAGACTAAAAGAATGCAAATCTTGAGGAAGATATATCCTACAAAGATTACGCGGATCTGAGAATGAGATATTCGGGAGGCAGAAACAGAGGATATTTTAACGATGATCTCAGAAGAAAGTTGAGTAAAGTAAATCTGTCTCCATTTGACAGATCCGGTTCCATATTTGCACAAGCATGGGTAATGAAGGCCGATACTTACTTCCAGCTGAATCCTATGCTAGAAGAAGAAGCAATCAAATTTGCCGCACTGCACTTGGAGGGAGTTGCGCATGAATGGTGGCATCACGACACCATCACATTAGGGCATGATCAAATAAATACTTATGCGGAATTCATGGAGAGATTGATAGAGTGATTTGATGGTAAAGATCCGAAACTCAATTTCAAAGATTTGGCACAACTAAGACAAACTGGATCGATCGATCAGTTCATTGCAGCATTTCAAAAACTCTTTGTTTTGGTCACGAACATTTCCGAAAGAAGATTGATAGTACTCTTCATGGACGGACTGACAAAACTTCTAAAAGGTTGGGTAAAGGGGTTCAATCCTGCCACCCTATCAGAAGCAATCAATAAAGCATAGAGTATGGCATCATCATCGGTGTCATCTTCTTGAAGTTACTCACATTCCAAACCGCTAGCATTTTTGAGGGACAAACCTCCATCGAGGAAGCCATCGTTGGACGAAGCTACCAGACAAGAACTCTGAAGGAAGAAATTGTGTTTCAACTGCAAGGGACCTTGGGAGCCTAGCCACAGATGCCTCAAAAAAGGGAAGATCCATTACATTGAGGTCGTGTCCGATGATGAGGACGAACAGGAAGAAATGTCGGCTGAAGACAACCAACCTCACAACGACACCAACTTGGCCAGTTTAAACCATACGGAGAGAATTGCAACTTTGGTATGACGTGAAGGAACTATTGCCCTAGTCGGTAGCTCGAGGTGCACAGTTTTTCATGTATAGGGAACCCTTCAAGGACAAAGGGTTATGGTGATGCTTGACAGCGGAGCCATTTTAAACTTCATTAACTCATCTCTGGTGAAGTGAAGAGGTCTACCTACGGAGACGCAAGTTGGCTTTCAGGTCAAGGTTGCCGAAGGGACTCTTCTACCCTACACACACCTTGTTCCTCAGCTAAGTATCACAATGGCGAATCACATGGTGACTGAAGAATTCTTCATAGTGGACCTTGATGACATGGAGGTTATTCTTGGCATATAGTGGATGGAGACACTTTGATGAATACACTCAGAGTTTCAAACGGATGGACTTCACTTTTGTTGTTGATGGAAAGAAGGTTGTCCTCCGCGGAATGGCAAATGGAGGTCTGAAGGAAGATTCTGCGCATCGGATGGAGGCATTTTTCGGCGTGATGACGTTGCGTGGGCGGTACACTATTTTATCTCGACGGAACCCATAAAAGGACAACAGACACCTCCACAAAATGATGAACTCCAGGATATTTTAAGTAAACATGATAAAGTTTTCATGGACATTCCTCCTGGCATACCACCTCATCGAGGGTCTGAACATACTATCTAGTTGGAAGTAGGAGCCAAGCTGGTCACAACCACACCGTATTGCCATCCCAAGAAATTCAAAGATGAGATCGAAAACACGATTCAGGAATAGCTAGAGAAAGGATGGATCCATCCTAGTTCTAGCCCTTTTGCGTCATCTGTGGTATTGGGTGAACCACGTTAAATCTTGGTGCCTTGTGTTCTTTTCTATGTGATCTATTATTTTTTGTTATTGGTTATAGTTGCATGTAATTGTTATTTTTGTTCGTGGTTTAATCCTAACAAGTGGTATCAGAGCCTAGTTGTTTTTCAATTATCCTTTGCAGGAAAGTTTCACGGTTGAGTGGGAGTCTCATAGTTGAGTGGGAGCAATGGCAAATGAGGGTAAGCTGAGGGTTGATAGCTTTAATGGGCAGAACTTCCAGTTATGGAAGATGCAAATGGAAGACTATCTGTATCAGAAGGATTTATGGAAGCCGTTGGAAGGCAAATCCAAGAATCAGGGATCTATGTCAAATGATGAATGAGATCTTTTCGACAGAAAGGCACTTGGAAGCATTCGATTATGCCTAGCACCATCGGTGGCATTTAATATTACAAAAGAAAAAAGATGACAAAAGAATTGATGAAAACCCTAGTGACATTGTATGAAAAGCACTCCACTTCAAACAAGTTATTTCTCATGAAGCGTTTATTTAATATGAAAATGGCAGAAGGTGGATCTGTTACAGATCATTTAAATGAGTTTGATACTATCAGTAGTCAGTTATCTTCTGTAGGTATCAATTTTGAAGAAGAAATTAGGGCTTTCTTGATTTTGTGTTCTTTGCCTGAAAGCTGGAATGGCTTGGTAATGGCCGTGAGTAATTCTGTTCCTGGATCTAGTACCCTAAAATATGATGTGATCGGTGTTATTTTGAGTGAGGAAACTCGTAGGAAAACCTCAGGTGGATCTACATCAGGAAGTGCTTTGAATGCACAAAGCAGGGGTAGAATGACTGAGAGAGGAAGTAATTCTAGAAATCGTGAGAAATCAACAGGAAAGTCAAAGGGGAGGAGGCCTCAATCGAGAGGACCAAACGATTGCTAGTACTGTGAGAAACGAGGGCACAAAAAGAAAGATTGCTGGAATCGAAAGAAAAATGAAGGAGATAAATCAGATGGAGACAAGGAGGCAAATGTGGTAAGTAACAAATCTAAAGAGGATGCTTTGCTTCTGTCTTTAGAAAGTGTTGATGATTCATGGGTCTTAGATTCTAGTGCTTCATTTCATGCTACACCTCATGGAGGTTATTTCATTGATTATGTCCAAGGGGATTTTGGACTTGTTTATTTGGGGGATAATGAACCCTGTCAGATTGTTTGAAAGGGAAAAATTAAGATTAACTTGCAGAATGGGAATCTTTGGCTACTACATGAGATAAGTCATGTTCCAAAATTGAGTAGGAATTTAATTTCAGTAGGGCAACTCGGTGATGAGGGTTGTGTAATTACCTTTAATGATAAAAATTGGAAGGTTTCAAAAGGTTACCTTGTAATAGCAAAGGTGTGAAAGTAGGCACCTTATATCTTTGTACAGGTCATATTGTTCCTTCTACTTTAATTATTTCAGAGAAAAATGGATATTCAGGAACAATTGCTACAGTTGAGTAGGGAGAACAAATAGCTGCTGTAGATTCTGATACAGTGCTGTGGCACAATAGACTTGGGCACATGAGTGAAAAAGGTATGAAAATACTTCATTCAAAAAAAGTTTTACGACGTCTGAAATGTGTTAATATGGATTTCTGTGAAAGTTGTATGGAAAACAAAAGGGAGTGAGTTTTGCAAAGATTGGGAAGGAAAATAAAAGGGAGAAATTAGAGCTTGTGCATACTAATGTATGGGGACCGGCTCAGGTATCTTCCCTTGGTGGCTCTCATCACTATATTACATTTATTGATGACACAATTAGAAAAGCATGGGTTTATTTTCTTAGACAGAAATATGATGTATTTCAAACTTTTAAGAAATGAAAATGCTTGGTTCAAAATGAGATTGTTAAAAAATTAAAATGTCTTAGATTTGATAATGGTGGTGAATATTGCAGTCATGAATTTGAAGATTATTGCTCCACTAATGGTATTTGTAGACAGAAAACTATTCCAAGGACTCCACAAGAAAATGGAGTGGCTGAACGCATGAACAGGACTATAATGGAACGTGCAAGGAGCATGAGGTTGTATGCTGGGTTGCCCTTACACATGTGGGCGGAGGCTATCAATACTGTTGTATATTTGATTAATAGAGGTCCCTCTACTCCTTTGGGTTGTGGTATACCAGAGGAGGCATGGACTGGTAAGAAGGTGAGTTATTCTTTTCTCAAAACCTTCGGTTGTGAAGCATTTGCTCACATAGATTCTGAAAATAGAACCAAGCTAGAAGCTAAGTCAAAGAAATGTGTATTTTTTGGATATGGCATTAATGAGTTTGGTTATAGGCTTTGAGATTTTGAAAATCATAAAATTGTAAGAAGCAAGGATGTCATATTCAATGAGAAAGTGTTGTACAAAAATCTGTTGCTGTAACATGAGAAGAAAGAAGATGATTATGTAGTGTTGGATGATACTCCAAAAGCTGATGTTCCAGCCATTCCTCATGATGTGCAACAACCGCAACAACAAATACCACACACACTAGTGAATGTTAGACGGTCAACAAGGCAAATTAGACCTCCACAAAGATTTTCTCCCTCTTTGTATTCTATTTTACTTACTGATGCTGGTGAACTTGAAAGTTATGATGAAGCTATGTAGGTGGATACTAACATTCAGTGGGAGTCTACAATGAAAGATGAAATAGACTCTTAGCTGAAGAATAAGACATGAGATTTGTGCAAGTTTCCTGTAGGTAAAAAGGCTTTACAGGTTAAAAGAAGAGGATGGAGGTAAGAAAATATTTAAAGCCAGGTTAGTTGTAAAAGGATTTGCACAGAAAAAGGGAGTTGATTTTGATGAGATATTTTCTCCTGTTGTTAAAATGACTTCTATCCATACTGTTTTAAGTCTAGTGGCTACTAAAGATTTGCATTTAGAGCAGCTGGATGTTAAAATAGCCTTCCTTCATGGTGATTTGGATGAAGAGATATATATAGTTCGGCCACAACGATTTCCGATCAAAGGTAAAGAGAACTTAGTGTGCAAATTGAAGAAAAGTTTATATGGCTTAAAGCAAGCACCTTGGCAATGGTATCTGAAATTTGACAGTTTTATGCATGAGCATAGTTATAGTAGGTGTCATTCAGATCATTGTGTCTACTTTAAGAGGTTGGATGATGATAGCTATATTATTTTATGTTTATATGTTGATGATATGCTTGTAGCTGGGTCTAACATGGATCACATTAAAGGGCTAAAAAGCCAATTAGCACATGCATTTTCTATGAAGGATTTGGGGGCAGCAAAACAAATCCTTGGTATGAAGGTTTGTAGAGATAGGAAAAATAAAACATTGATGCTATCTCAGGCTGATTATGTTGAGAAGGTGTTGCAACGTTTCTCTATGGAGAATGCTAAAGCTGTCAGCACACCTTTACTTGGTCATTTGAAATTGACTAAGGAGATGTGTCTGAAGACACAAGAAGAGGAGGATAAGATGTCCAAGGTACCCTATGCTTCAGCTGTGGGAAGCTTGATGTATGCTATGGTATGTACTAGGCTAGATATTGCACATGCAGTGGGAGTTGTTAGCAGGTATATGAGTCATCCAGGAATTGAGCATTGGAATGTTGTCAAATGGATTCTCAAATATTTGAGAGGAACATCCAATAAGTGTTTACACTTTGGGGGCTCTACTACTAATTTACAGGGCTATGTTGACTCAGATTTGGTAGGGGATATTGATACCAAGCATAGTACTACAGGTTACGTCTTTACTGTTGGTGGGGAAGCCGTGAGCTGGGTTTCTAGATTACAAAAGGTTAGTGCTTTATCCACTACAGAGGTAGAGTATTTAGCTACTACAAAGGCAGCCAAGGAGATGATATGGCTTCAGTTCTTCTTGCAAGAATTGGGACATCCTCAGAAGGATAATTATTTGTTCATAGGTAGTCAAAGTGCCATTCATCTTGCAAAGAATTCAGCTCTGCATTCAAAGACCAAACACATACAGTTGCGGTACCATTTCATTGGGTCAGTTAAAGTTGGAGAAGATACATACCAATGACAATCCAGCATATATGTTGACAAAGATAGTAACAAGGGAGAAGCTGAACTCCTCTTCGACTTCGGTTGGTCTTCTAGACTGAATATGAATAAAAGAACAGTAGAGTCCAGGGTGGCTTGATCCAGTGGAAGCCCCATGTGGTAGCGGTACTGCTATAGGATCAGTCTGCAAGTGGGAGATTGTTGTTTAGTGTGAAGCCTGATTAGTCCCCAAGTGGGAGATTGTTAAATTGTGGTGATTGATCAGGAAAGTACTGTACATAATTCATAAATTCTTTGGGGAAAATTCTTTGGGCCCTATTTTATCAGGATTTTTGGCCGACATGTAATTATTAATTATAACCCTAAAGCGGTTAAAATACTTGTATAAAAGGGCTTAGGGTTAGGGATTGTTTCATAAGGTGTGATGCGAAATTGGTTCTTGCGGCGGTATTTAGCTGTAAGGGATTACGGATTGTAATCAGCTTCTAATCACTGGATCATAAAAATATTGGACTTGCTGTTTGGTGGACGTAGCCCAGAGATTGGGTGAACCACATTAAATCTTGGTGCCTTGTGTTCTTTTCTGTGCGATCTATTATTTTCTATTATTGGTTATATTTGTATGTAATTGTTATTTCTGTCCGTGGTTTAATCCTAACACCCTTGGAGGATTATGATGTTATTTTGGGTATGCAATGGCTACAGGGTATCAGAAGGTATATTATTGATCACCACCACATGCAGTTAGAGTTTTTGTCTGGGGGGAAGAAGGTGATCTTGAGAGCAGCTTCAGACAGTGGACCTAAGGAGGTGACTTTTCGTAGGATGGAGTCTATTATTAGACATGATGATATGATTTGGGCTATACGCTTTGTAAAGTCCAAAATACCTACTCCTCAAGATGGCAAAACATTTCATGTTGATATCATGTCAGTAATGGACCGACATGGTAGAGTTTTTGGTGACATACCTCCTAGTGTACCTCTAGATAGAGGGTTTGAGCATGGGGAAGAAATGGAGGATGGAGCTAAACTAGTGATCACCACTCCATATCGTCATCCTAGGGCATACAAGGATGAGATTGAGAAGACCATTCATGAGTTGTTGGACATGGGCTTCATACGCCCCAACTCTAGCCCCTTTGCTTCTTCTGTGGTACTTGTCAAGAGGGACGGTACCTTGCAGATGTATACAGATTACAGAGCATTGAACAAAAAGACAATCAAGAACAGATATTCGATCCCATGCATTGATGAGTTGTTAGATGAGCTTCATGGGGCTATCTACTTCTCTAAGATTGATCTTCCTTCAGGTTATCATCAGACCTGTGTACGATCAGAGGATGTACACAAGACTGCTTTCTGCTGCCACTATGGACATTATGAGTTCTTGGTGATGCCTTTTGGCCTTACCAATGCACTGGCCACCTTCTAATCATGCATGAACCACATCTTGAACAAGCTGTTAAGGAAATCAGTAATGGTATTCTTTGATGATATTTTGATTTATAGCCATACTTGGGAGGACCATCTCAAACATGTGGAGGAGGTACTTAGCATCATGGAGAGTCGGTCTCTATTTGCTAAGTTATCTAAATGTGAGCTTGGACTTAGAGAGGTTTTATATTTGGGACATGTGATCAGTGCTGATGGAGTGAAGGTGCATGAGGAGAAAATTCAGGCGATTCGTGACTGGCCCTGCCCTCAAAACATTACCGAGTTGCGTGGATTCTTTGGTTTGTGTGCTTATTATAGGAGATTTGTGAGGGGTTTCTCTCAGTCGGAAGCACCATTGAAGGACCTCACAAAGAAAGGAGCTTTCAGATGGATAGAATAGGCACAGTGGGTCTTTGATAGGCTCAAGGAGGTTATGAGTACTTATCCAATTTTGACACTTCTCGATTTCTCACAGCCATTTGTGCTGGAGTGTTATGCTTCAGGCGTGGGCATAGGAGCGGTTTTGATGCAGAACAGGTACCCCATCGCCTATGAGAGTAGGAAGTTGCGGGATAATGAGAGGTTGTATTCCACATATGATAAGGAAATGTTGGCTATCATGCATGCATTAGCCAAGTTCAGACAGTATATTGTTGGCAGTAAATTCGTGGTAAGAACAGACCACAACAGTTTGAAATACTTCCTTGATCAAGTAGAACTCAATGATAGACAACAAAAATGGGTGAGCAAGATCCAGGCTTATGACTTTGACATTGAGTTCATTAAGGGAAAAAACAATACCGTTGCCGATGCACTTTCCAGGAAACCGTCAGTCGCCACCCTATGTTCATTAAGTGAGATTTCAACAGTTTGGAAGGCTCAACTTTTAATTGAGTACTCCAAAGATCAGCATGTTTGTGAGGTCATGGATGGATTAGTTTCAGATGATAGGTACAATGTAGTAGATGATGTTATCTATTACAAAGGCAGAGTCTTCCCTGTTCCATGTTCTCAATTGAAGGAACAGATTCTATAGGCCTACCATGATACTCCTTCAGCAGGGCACCTAGGGTATAGTAAGACTTATAGGGCAATGCGGGAGAGATTCTCTTGGAATGGTATCAAGGATGACATTCTACGTCATGTTCCGGAGTGAATGACTTGCCATGAGCATACTAACCCTGTTGGTTTATTGCAGCCCTTACCCATATCGGAACAAAAGTGGATAGGAATCTCCATGGATTTCATTACAGGTCTCCCTCGAGTACAAGGGAAAGACTGCATATATGTGGTAGTTGACAGGTTGACTAAATATGCCCACTTCTTTTCTATTGCAGTTGACTTCACAGCATCTCAGGTAGCAGAGTTATTTTTTAGAGAGGTGTTTAGGCTACATGGTCTTCCCAAGACCATAGTGAGTGACAGGGATAGTAGGTTCATGAGTTCTTCTTGGCAAGAAATTTTCTGGCTCACAGGTACGAAATTGACACCTAGTACCAGCTACCATCCACAAACAGATGGGCAGATCGAGATTGTTAATAAATTGGTTGAAGGGTATTTACACAGTTATGTGTTAGGGCAGCAAAGGACATGGGTGCATTGGTTGCACTTGGGTGAGTATTGTTATAATACTATGTACCATATGTCGATTGCTATGACTCCATTTAGAGCCTTGTACAGTTACAATGCTCTATCTTTTGTTGATTTGACGGTTAGTGACAACAGGGTTCCTTTGGCACAGGATTGGGTGCAGGAGAACCAAGATTGTGTATACTAATATGTTAGCAAGTAATACTAATCTATTAAAGGAACAAAGCATTAACTAACAAAGATTAATATAAACTTTAAGAGAGACTAAGAGGAAACAAAACTCAAATGAGAATGTGAGCCATTAAGGGGCTCTCTCAATGAGATTGTTCTCTTGATTTGGGGATGAGTCTATTTGATAGGATTTGGGATGTATGCTCAAGCTTCAAATTTGCTTCAATTGTGAGGATGGGTAATGGCAAATTGGTAGCTTTGTGAGCTCTCAATTTGACATTATAAGGGTATGGTTAAGGCTTTTGCTTATCAAACTAGCATTATAACTTTAGCTCAAAGGTTGTGATGAAATGGCTTGGGAGGGGATTCAATTTATAGGCTAAGGGCTTGAGGGATGGAGGGTTAAGATGCAAGGAGAGATGAAAGCTTAAGGAGGGCTAGGATGCACTCAAAGGGGAGCACATGGATTGTGCTTGTTTAGCACCAACCAGGGAGTGACACATGTCATAGGGTGAGTGGATGGAGGAAAGGGGAAGGACGAGTCAACAAAGGAGGCTCAAGGGATAATATCTTAATAAAGATCCTTCATAAATGGCTTGTAAGAGTCTTTATGGCCTTTGTAAGAGCATTCATGGCTAAGTGGTTGGGATATTTTGGAGGGAGTTGAGATTGTTGACTTTGCTTGGCTTAGGAAAGTCTTAAGCTTGCTTAGGGAATGTGACAAGGTTAGGGGGGGGATTAGAGGTGATTTAGGATTAGATTAGGCGTGTTAGAGATATGCAAGTGGATGGCATTCATGAGGGTGGGTGAGTTAGTGACTAAGTTTTAGTTAGTATGGGTGGATGGGGTGGATTAGGCTAAATGAAGGGTTAGGGATAGGTTAAGGGTTATTAGATTTGAGGGTTTTATTTATCAAATAGATTTATTTAATAAATGGGGATTTTGGAATTAGATAGAAGAATAGGATTTAATTGATAAATAATAGGTTATTTGATTTATCAATTAGGACTATAGATGATTAATTAAATTAATCAGCTAGGGGATGACAAAGGATTAAATAAACAAGAATTTAATTAATGATGCCTTTAGAGATAACTAAATAGGATTACCAAAGCGGTGTAATCAAATTTAGGTGTCTACAAAGACATTATGAGATCTCTCAAGGAGAATCTTCAGCAGACACAGAATCAACAAAAGGTCTATGCTGATCGACATAGGATTGAAAGGATATTTGATTATTAGTTTATGCTCAAGCCTTGTTTTTATGGACCATACAGGATTATTAGACATGTTGGAGAGGTTGTGTATGAGATTGAATTACCATCTCGCAGTAGGATTCATAATGTGTTCCACATGTCATGTCTGAAAAAGGTACCAGGACAACATATTATACCATCTTCACTTCTACTTCCATTGGATGAGGAAGATAAGCTGACATTGCTTCCTAAGGAGATCTTGGAAGAGAGGGAACGCTAGCTAAGAAGCAGGGTGATTCGAAAGTATCTGATTCGTTGGAGAGGTCTTCCTATAGAGGACGCCACTTGGGAGGTTGAGACTATTTTACAACATCCAGCTTTCTAGTTGCTTGTGGGCAAGCATCTCTAAGAGGGGAGGATTGTCATGCCCCCTCTTTAGCTCTGTCTAGCAGTGACATGAGAGTTAGCCTATTATGGGGTCTTGTAGGCTGGCAGTCATGTTTAGAGACTCAGTTAGGGTATATAGTGTTTGGATCTGGAGTTTCAGACAGTAGGAGGGCAGTTGAGAGCAGTTCCTTAATTGTAGGAGGAGTTTCCTATATTTTAGGAGGTGGAGATGGGTTATAGTCTTGAGTCTCTACGAGATCATTCTATGGTTTCAGTTTCGGGAGATTCGGAGATGTTCCTATTTTTTAGGAGTATCCTTATTTTTGAGGGATGAGACTATCAGTTATTTCAGATTATCTGGCATCAGTCACAGGAGGTGACAAGTTCAATTTCACTTTGAAGAGGTGTTTTGGCTATCAATTTGCTATTTGGGAAATATTTTAATATATTTAAATATTCTCTTAAGTTAGCATTTTAATAATTTAAATAAGGCTAAGTTTTTAGGCACTAGGGAGTAATAAGGAGTTTTCTGGCTCCATCTGGTGAGTTTTGTCATCATGTGATAGTCCGTTGGAAAGAGCTCGGCCTCTTTTATTTAATTATCATCTTCAGGGACCTGTTTGAGACTTCGAACTATTCTTATTGGTGAAATAATGATTTTTAGGCACTTTGGCGCCAATTATTAAAGAATATAACTTTATAGTATAAAGTTCTCAAGTATTACTTTTAGAAGATGATATAAGGCCAATGCAAGGAAAGGAAAAGTATCTTTGAACATTTTCGAAAACATAATTTGACATTTGGCTCTGATTTGAGCATACCCTCACTAGGACGTCAAACCCTAGGCTAAGAGTTGATTGAGTTGGGACATAACCTTCAACTAGATCAGATTTTCTGATTCTTGCACAGGGTTTCAACATTGGTGGAGTTCCTACAGCAGTTCATATCATTGGTGTGGGAAAATGAAGACTATCTTTGCAGCATTCTGCAGATTGCATCATTCTGGACGTTAATCATTGTGAGCAAATTTGTGCAGCAGTTCTATACCAGCTGGGCATTGGATTTTGTGAGCATAATTATTGAAGATTGTAGCGGTTAGCAACTTCTTATTTCAGACGTTGATTGTATTTGAGCTATCAAACTTTATTAATTTTGATATCAAACTTATTGGCACAAATAAAAGCATTTTCAGAATTTCATATGCTTGTATCAAGCTATTGTTATTGTTATCTGTTTGCTGCTGTTACTACCTTTACAATGTACCAAGTTATTTTGAAAATATCAAATAAAATCATTCCTTCTGCAACTTTCGTCTAGTTCTGCAAGATAATTAAAACACTTATAGGAGAACATAATTATTTAAATAAAATTTATAGCAGCAGCAAATTAAATATCCACTTGGGATATTTCAATGGTGGATTAAGTTTCTTAAATAGACTGTCAGTCGACTGGATGGTCCCGGCGGTGTCAGTCGACTAGATGATTGTCGTCAGTGTTTTGTATTTTGTAGCCGACGGGTAAATAGTTTGTAGCGGACATAATGTTTGTGGCCGACGGACTCCTCCGGGAAGGTTCGGCGGATAGTATTTATATCCCGTCTGGGATCATTGTAATTCATTATTGATCTTATTTTATCAAGCATAATGTAATGTTCTGGCATATGCAAATATAATTCTGCTATTTTGTTCCATTATCTGTATGTGTTGATTTCTTTACCAGTACGGTAAACATATGCCAGACATTACATTATGCTTCATAAGATGAATAATAGTAGAAGGTTTACAATGATCCCAGACGGGATATAAATACTATCCGCCGAACGTTCTCAGAGGAGTCCGTCGGCCACAAACATTATGTCTGTTACAAACTATTTACACGTTGGCTACAAAATATAAAACACCAACGACAATCATGCCGTCGGCTACAGAAACACTGTCGGGACCATCCAGTCGGCTGACACCATCCCCCCCAAAAAGAAAAGTCATCTCCAGACGACAATTACAAAATATCTGAAACAAATTAAAAAAAGAGTGATTACAACAAAAATCTGCTTCTGTTACATCACTTCCACATTCATCCAGTTAGATCTGTAGCCTCTGCTAACACAATACTGTCTCCTCAAGCTGACCTTGATAGCCACCTGTGCTGTTTTCTCTGCTTCCAACACTGTGTCCACTGAGCTAAGTGTCGCTGTACTACCTTCTGGATGACTCACTCTTGCCAGGCTCTCTATGCATCCACCAAGATAGCTTCTCGGCCAACACCTACTCGCAGTGCCTCTGGTACACAGACACTCCATGCTTGCAGCAGCTCCAAGTCTTCATCAACTGGTCAAACTCCCACAACCGATATCCGCAACGACTGGGGGTCTAGGGGGCAACGCCCCTGGTGGGGTCGAGGGGCAGCGCCCCTGCGGGGTCCTGATGATTGTCGTTGGTGTTTTGTATTTTGTAGCCGACGGGTAAATAGTTTGTGGCGGACATAATGTTTGTGGCCGACAGACTCCTCCGGGAAGGTTCGGTGGATAGTATTTATATCCCGTCTGGGATCATTGTAATTCATCATTGATCTTATCTTATCAAGCATAATGTAATGTTCTGGCATATGCAAATATAATTCTGCTATTTTGTTCCATTGTCTGTATGCGTTGATTTCTTTACCAGTACGGTAAACATATGCCAGACATTACATTATGCTTCATAAGATGAATAATAGTAGAAGGTTTATAATGATCCCAGACGGGATATAAATACTATCCGCCGAACCTTCTCGGAGGAGTCCGTCGGCCACAAACATTATGTCTGTTACAAACTATTTACACGTTGGCTACAAAATACAAAACACCAACGACAATCATGCCGTCGGCTACAGAAACACTGTCGGGACCATCTAGTCGGCTGACACCATCCCCCCCAAAAAGAAAAGTCGTCTCCAGACGACAATTACAAAATATCTAAAACAAATTAAAAAAAGAGTGACTACAACAAAAATCTGCTTCTGTCACATCACTTCCACATTCATCCAGTTAGATCTGTAGCCTCTGCTAACACAATACTGTCTCCTCAAGCTGACCTTGATAGCCACCTGTGCTGTTTTCTCTGCTTCCAATACTGGGTTCACTGAGCTAAGTGTCATTGTACTGCCTTCTGGATGACTCACTCCTCTCGGGCTCTCTATGCATCCATCAAGATAGCCTCTCGGCCAACACCTACTCGCAGTGCCGCTGGTACACAGACACTCCATGCTTGCAGCAGCTCCAAGTCTTTATCAATTGGTCAAACTCCCACAACTGATATCCGCAACGATTGGGGGTCTAGGGGGCAACGGCCTTGGCGGGGTCGAGGGGCAGCGCCCTCGTGGGGTCCTGGGGCAACGCCGCCAAGACCAAATTAGCACTCCGGAACCCACACCAAATTGCATGGAACACATAGTTTTTGCCATTTTCTGTCGATTCTACCCTCTTTCTGGCAACCACTGATGCTTCCCCTTCCCTTTGGCATTATCCGTCACTCATTCTGAACAACTTGAATCTGTCATCTTTTTTTTTTTTTTTTCTTTAATATAGTTGAGTTTCCTCCGCCCGTTACCCCACGGAAGAGGCCAACAAAATTATGCTGTAACCAAGCACACCTTTCCCACGGACCTCCAACCTCCGACAAGCAGATAACCACAGGAGGAATCTTGAATCCGACCTTCGCAAATGAGAAACTCAAGCAATTGCTTTGGCAGTGAAAATGATCAAACAATCTATTCCTTCGAATTTCCTCCCTGCAACTTGCATTAATCCATTTCATGCAATATTAGGACCTGCAGTGGAATTGAAACACCAGCCCGCGGATAGTGTAACGCCCGCACGGAAGAACATATAAAACTTGCAGTAGATATAATGGAGGAGAGTAGGAAAAAAGGGAGCATATCCCGTCTGGGATCATTGTAATTCATCATTGATCTTATCTTATCAAGCATAATGTAATGTCTGTCATATGCGAATATAATTCAGCTATTTTGTTCCATTGTCTGTATGCGTTGATTTCTTTACCAGTATGGTAAACATTTGGCGCCGTTGCCTTATGAACCTGGAAGGTGGGAGGAATGAAGATTAATGCCAAATCAGCTTAACAAGGATCAGAATAAGGTCAAGGGAAAAGATGGAATCCATACTGCGCAAGAGAATTTAATTCTGGCATAGCAAGCCGAACGCTAACGGAGATTTCAGAAGATTGCCAATGGAAATCGGAGCGTCGAAGAATTGTTGGAGGAGACTCGGTAGCGGGTGGAATTGGTGGAAGAAGCACGAGAGGAGTTTTTGAATTTGTGTTCGCCGAGAGAAGAGAATCCAGACGGAAGAGCATCGACTTGCACAACTCGGAGTGCCGATAGAGCAAGAGCGTGGAGTGAACTCTTCGTCCGGGATATGCTTCTGCAGGGGACAACTTCAGAACACCCTTCTTCACCAAGGTTCGCAATTGTTGAGTTTGACGGTGTGGGAGTGCAGTCCGCTGGTGTGGGAGAGCAATCTGTCGGTGTGGGAGTGTAGTCCGCCGGTGTGGGAGAGCAGTCCGCCGGTGTGGGAGTGCAGACCGCCGGTGTGTGAGTGCAAACCGCCGGTGTGGGAGACCAGTCCGCTGGTGTGGGAGTACAGATTGTCGGTGTGGGAGTGCAGACCGCCGGTGTGGGAGTGGAGCGCTAGTGTTGCAGGACCGAGCAACGCCTGTTTACAGAAACCGATTGTGATGGCAGGACTAAAAGAGAAACTGTCGAAGTTCAATAGTGATGGTACGGCCGATCCCATTCGACATTGCAAAACATGTGAAACGATCTGGAAGGCAAATGGGATAACTGATGAAGATGACTGGATGAGGCAATTTTCGACCACCCTACGAGGCGAAGCAATTGATTGGTTCACTGATACAGATCCACAAAAGCTAAACAGTTGGGATAACATTAAAAAGGAGTTTCTGGCAGAATTTAAACTGTTGCGGGATGATAATGAAATTGTAGCAGAGATCTTCAATACTAAGCAGGGGAAGAACGAAACCATTCGCGTTTACGCCAGGAAATTAAAAGATTTGATAAATAAAATGGAAAGTAAGCCAGTAGACAGACTTCAGAAAAGATGGTTCGTGGAAGGCCTATGTTCGAAGTTGCGAAAGAAAATGAAAATTGTGCCACCGTCGTCATATACGGAAGCTTATAACAGAGTATTGGACCTCGAAAGTGAGCTGAAGACAAAGAAGAAGATGAAGACTAGCTCATATGATTCAGATGACGACGAGCCTGCCGGAGGTGATAGCAGCGACGATGAAGGAAATAGTAAGAAGGTTCGTGCCCTACAGAAGGACATGATCTGCATGATGGAGTTTAAAAACATGCAGAAGGAGCCAAAAAGTAGTGAGCTGTGGTGCACGAAGTGCAAGACCGACGGTCATACTAAGGGATCCTGTCCAAAAAACCAATTTTGTGACATTTGTCAGATCATGGGCCATTCGACAAAAGAGTGCCCTTTTAACATGAAGATAAGAGGATCTCCGCAGGTGTTTCTTACACAGGAGGCTTCCCCGTCGGGCAGCAGCGGAAATACGAATAGTGCAGGTACCACATCCAGAGGATATAGGAATAATAGCAGAGGGCAAAATAACAACAATACAAATAATAACAATAATAATGGGAGCCGAAGTCGAACTCAATATGATGCAAACGGACGGCCGATCGTTCAATGCCGAGCATGTAATTTGTGGGGTCATTTTGCGCGGGATTGTACAACAGCAAACACACCAAAATTATTATGCAGATGGTGCGGACCCAACGATCACGAAGATTCCAAGTGTCCAAATTTTGGAGTAAACTTGATCACTGTCGGTAGGGATGTAGAGGAGGTTCTGCCAATTACACGGAGGCAAGCAGAGGAAAAGAGAAAATTGGGGGAAGCACAGGCGAAAATTGCAAAGGCATCGTCGGCGGGGACATCTCAGTTGAAAGACATCACCGGCACCTTGGCAAGGAACTTCGTAGAACAAAACATTGTACGACAGATCTTACAAATGAAGATACCGGTCAAGATAAGTGACCTCACAATGCCCCAGTTACGGACGGCCATTCTGAATCATACATCGTTTTCGAAAGCAACGGACATAGGAAGGGATAGTAGGGAAGTAACGACAATAGACCCAATGCTGCTAGCACTCACATCCGGACGGCATCCGGCGGTCATCGAGATGGGGATTTTGGGAAATGTTTTGACAGACACAATTGTCGACGGAGGGTCCGGCGTGAATGTGTTGCCGGAGGATACTTGGAAGAAGTTGGGAAAGCCGACGCTGTGACCACCTATATTTCAGTTGCTCAACACGGGATTAAACCGTTAGGAACCTTGAGGGCGCAACCGGTAACCATTGGTACGCAACAATTTTTATTGGATTTCGTAGTCATTCCATCGAAAAGAAGAGGATATGATGCTATTCTAAGACGGGATTGGTTGGTGCAAGCAAAAGTAAAACATGATTGGAAACAAAATACCCTATCAATGGAGCGCGGAGGCAAAAGATTCATAATTGACCTGCACACACAAATGGTAGGTGAGGAGGCAACATCGTCAGACTCAGAAGGTGAAGGCGACAGTGACGACGAAAGAAATGACGATGAAGGAAAGAGGAGAATGGAACCGAACGACAAAGGAGTATTGACACTAGAAGAAGGATCAAATGATGACGACTTAGACTCGGTGAATGGCCTTTACCATTGGCAGATAGAAGACTACGAATTGTTTCTGAGTTGTAGTATGCTAAGGGTCGATGAAGGTGAGAAAAAAGAGGAAAATGAGTGTCTGAAGGAATACAGAGCAGCGGAAGAAGGAAAGGCGGTTACGCCTGAAGCTGAGGGGAAGAACATACAGTCCAAACCCAGAAAAAAGAAAGACCCACCATTTGGTATACGGTGAACGGACCGCACAGGAGGAAAAGAACGCATCGCACCATAAAATTATGCGAAGGGTACCGATAGCAAGGAAATAAGCTAGATGCGTGACGACCGCAGGCACAGTGGGCGACGGAGGTAACATAGAACAAACATAAGGCGTGGCATGACAAACTCAGTAGGTTTCAGCAGGGGCAGTTGGTACTCAAGTACGACGGTCGGGATGAAATCAAACAGGAAAGGTTTAAGGCAAGATGGGTTGGACCATATCAGACTCGGGAGGTTGGCGACAATCGGGTGATAAAATTGGAGACATTGGACGAGAAAGAGGTGCCTCCGGTAGTCAATGGATTTAAATTGCAAATATATGGTGCTAGGAAGACTCCGTCGCTGTCACAGAATGGCTAGCTAACTTTGTCGTCATTGCAAAATGGCGATGCCTGGAGGCAAAATTGAGGTGCTGTCTTTCTATTTTATTTTATTTTTGTCAAATAAAAAAAAATAATAAATAAATTTTTTTAGCCCGCGGACAACTTGTTCGCGGATTGTGTCCTGCAGGGCAGGACACATGTCCGCGGGTAGGCTGTCTGCGGACTGTGTCCGGAGGCAGACTGTCTGTGGAGGGCAGCCCACGGGGTCCTTTTCCCGCGGTGTTGTATCCGCGGAGCCTTCAAAATTTTTTCCCCGCGGAAACCTTTTGGTAGATCGTCAACTATCGCTAGACTCATTCCTGCGGAGTTTGTTTTGCTAGTGAAGTGAGTCGGTCATCCAGCGACACCTTCTTCCTGAGGACGACGACAGGAGTACTCTCCGCGGGCTGTGTTATTGTTGCTCCTCCACGTATAAAACAGAACGCTTCGCAGATTTCATATTCAGGCGAAATTTTGAGGAAGTTATAGAACTTGCCGTGAGATCTTTGAGGAAGTGACGGCTACGAGCAAAGACAAGACAAACAGCACCCCGAATCCGCATTGGAAGATAAGCGTCTGATCGATCTTGGGATCATCCAGATCAATAGAGTTTTGCATTGCTTTGTTTCAATTCAGGATTTTAATGTTCTTATCAAAGTACGTTGATGAAGGCAACTCTCCTTGCACGGATTTCCGGTGTTCAAAGTACATGCATCGTATGCCTGAGCAGATTCGGCACCTGTAAATATAATTTATGTCCCACTTAAGTAATATTTTATGAAAATTAAATTGACATGTGCTTAAATTAATCACTTAAATGTGCAATAACATCCAAAAAGTGGACCTTTTTGATGCTATTGCATGTAAAACTCAATTTAAAAGTGCAAATCAGTTGAAAGTGGACCTTTTTGATGCTATTACATGTAAACTTAAAATGTGCAATGACATCAAAAAGTTGAGCTACATGTGTTATATTCATATGCACCAAAAAGGTGAGTTTTTTGCCTTGAGTTGCATATGCATGTAACTTAAATGTGTCTTTACACCAAAAAGGTGTGTTTTGCACCAAAGACATGTAATTGCACTTCTAAAACCCGTTTTTGGGCAAAAAACATGTTTTTAAAACGTGCGTATGCACCAAAAAGGTGCGTTTTTGTTTTGGGAGAGCCCATTACATGTTTTTAAAACATGTAATGGCTTTTAAAAAGTGTGATTTGCTTCATATGACATTTTTTAAACATGATATTACCTCCTAAAAGTGCGTTTTGCATTGAAACACATGCATTTGATCCTCAATAACCCATTTTTGAAAAAACTCCATGTGTATGCCCTCCAAGAACCCGTTTTTGCTTGGAATTTTCAAATCTCTCCATTTAATGGTATGAAATTTGTTCCATAAGGGGCGTTTTGCTTTTTCTAAGTGTTTCCAAGCATTAAACTTTGAGATCTCATGCAAAAAACATCTTTTTAGACTCCATTCAAGGGCACGTTTTGGTGAAAAATGCCTAAAATTTGTCATTTTTGCTCACATTTTTGCTTGGATAAGGGTCATTTTGGCACATACATTCATTTTTGATACACAAAAGGGCATGCTTTTGCATTCAAATGACAAGAACGACTTGCAAACATGCAGATTTGAAACATTTTTTTTCCAAAAACGTCCCATGATCATGCATTTGCTAAAAACGTTGGAAGTTTGAGGGATTCTAGGGCACATTTTTGGCATTCTGCATCAAAAATGCCTCATTTGCTACCCAGAATTTTTCAATATTGGAGCTTTTTCCTCCATTTTCGCGCATAATCATCATGTAATTGGACATTTTCCTTCTTGCTAATAAATTTGTGCTTATCTTGGTTATTTTATGCACATTCTAGCTTGATGATTTACAGTTGTTGATTTTGTTGTTATGGAAAGTGTATTTTTCCTTTAAAATGATGAAATGTTTCATTTTCATGTTTTTGGTTTTTTCCCAAACTCCAAATTCGAAATTGCATATTGAAGTGCTTTGCTTGTTGACACATTTGAGTCATTTTCCAAAGATACATTCTTCTTTTGAGGGTTGTTTTTTTGTTTTTGTGTGCTTGATTTCGGTTTTTCTCCATTTTGGAGAAGTTTCAAGTTCTTTTCGAAGAACTTGGTCATGTTTCACTTCACTCCACCTTCCATTTCATGGAAGAGCATCATCACATTCTATTTCCATCTTTCCATGCCACAACACTTCACATCTCATTCATCAAATGCGATTACACGTATTTCATCTCATTCATCATCCGACGTACATGTAATTTCATTTTCCATCTCCTTCCATTTTTGCTTTCATAATGTTTCATTCCATCTTCCATTTTCATCCAGTACATATGTATGATGTCTCTTTTTAAGATCATCTCATTGGGTCTACAAAGTATCTGATCCATTTTTGAACCTTTGTTGCTGATCAAGAATCAACCTTTATGGCGATTTCTTTTGATGATGTGTTTATGTTTTGGAATTTTTGTGTTGTAGCACAAGCACAAGAGATGCCCTCACCATCTAAATCTAAGGGCAAAATGAAATTTCAGTTTGATAAAGAGTTGGCTCATGCAACTCCATGTCAAATCACATCCATTCTTGACAACGCGTTGGACACGAAAATCGGACATGTGGACATGATTGGTTTTTTGCGAAGAATAGAAACTTGTGTTGGTCATGAGATGAAATGTATCAAGAGAAGTCATATTCACTTTGTATCTACATTTCCCATGGATGCCATGGAACGTGAGTTTGTTCTCGGATGCGCAAAGCATTTCAGTCCAAAGTCAAAGACGATCAAGGATGTTGATGGCAGAGTTGTTATTAGTCTTGATTCAGAAGTTATCGAGCAAATTTTCAAAGTGCCACATAATGCAGAGTGCATAGATCTGACCAAGGAATCATCTTTGGAAATATGAAATGAAAAGAAGGGAGATTATCAAAAATATGTGAATCAATACTGGTTGGATACCAAGAGGAACAACTTCTGGAGATGGCCAAAGATTGTTCACTGGTCTAATTTCAAACAAGAGTAGAAAGATCTTATCATTCTTCTCAGCAGGGCTTGTGGTCTTAAAGATTCCACCGATTTTGAACCATAGATGTATAAATTCATTTTTCAATCATGGAGAATAAAGAACATATCTTTTGGGGAGAGCTGATTAGCATTGCGCTTTGTCAATAGTTGCTCAATGTAGGGACTTTAGTGTCTTTTTACATGAATTCTTACATTGTATACATTGCTTCTGCCATGGGATCTTTCTCCGGACTCTCAACCAAAGGAGATCGTCTTCAGATTCCAGTTTGGGATTACTATGATCAAATCACTCTGGCTAATGGTAACTTCATTTCAAAAGAGTTCAAGATGCTTTCTTTGGGCATTTTTGGTGTCTGCTTGATAGATAGTTATCCATCAAAAGGGTATCTGATGAAGCTTGGGAAAAGCTAAATTAGTATGGTTGTATCTTTATCGAGTTTCCAATTTTACTTACTTGAGGGTTGGATACTTTAAAGGTAAGCTGTATACCTTACGTAGGTATGCTGCTGATAAGATCATTTTGATGGAATTAGCCAGGCAACGCATGGAAGTTCAGTCTAATCAACATGCTTTGCAAAGGCCTGGTTTTGTTATTTCTTCTGCCAAACCCTTGGTGATTGGTAATTATTTGATCAATTCTGTACATAAAGCAAAAAATATGGAAGTAGAATCGCAACTAATGACTTTGAAGAAATTTAAAGCCAGATTTGACTTTGATTATCGAGAAATGAATACCTTTGATTAGGTTATTACTGCCTTTTTCTCACCCTTATCTCCTTTACGGGGTGTAAAAAGGTCGTCTAGTTGTACTAGTTCTACTAGCAATTCCAGATCTGTGAGACCCCATAGCGGATTTTTGCGTCTTTCCATGAGTACTCAAAGACAATTCATGACTCCTCTTTATTCACAGTCTTATCCTTCTGTGACTGATTTCTTTTTACCTAGAAAAAACTCCTACTCCTTCATTGGCCTCTCTCTTCTTGCTTCTTGTGTTTTTTTTCCAGACACCATTTGGTGGTGTTGCTGTTGTCAGCTATTTGTCTGTAAGCTCTCAGTCCCATAGACCTTTTGTGGTCTTTTGTTGGACATTAATAATTTTATCTTATCTCAAATTGAGAGAGATTTCACACATGTTCATCATATTTAAGATGTTTGGATTGACTTGCTGACAGAACTAGATATAATGAAGATGGATTATTGGAGATTAACTTTGCAGCAAATCATTGATCTTAACATGCTTGAGATCCCATCAGATTTCCAAATTGAAGAGGACAATGTTTTTGATCCCAAATATCATCAGGTAGATTTTGATAAAAGGTGCCCTTTTCCCATTCAATGGCAACAAAAGGAAGGTACATCTATCCTGAATAGATTTCAATCCATTTTAGCAAACACCACCAAGTGGCTGAAAATTAAAAGCCTAAAAACGATTAATCCAAAATTGGGTTTGGATTGTAGGAGTTTTGACCCTCCTTGGAGGAAGTCACTGCTGTAAATTATAGGTAAAGATGTAGCATCTTCTTCTGATGTGAAGAGGTCTCTTAAATTCAAGTTGAAGGGTGGAAAGGGATCTAAATCATCTTAGATCCCTTAACCATTTCAAGAGTCAGAGGAGTCAGATGAGCAATCAAAAGAAGAATCAGAGGAAGAAGATGAGGAGGAAGAAGAAGTTATGATCATATGTCCTCCAAGACTTGCACAGACTCATGCACCATCCATGCATGTAGCACCTTTTTTGGATGAGATAGATGATTATGTGGATTCATTTTCTACTGTTTTCACACCTTCTATTCTAGTTTCAGAAGTCAACACGTTGGCCCTTCCTATTTCTTCATCCACTCCTCTCATTTTACCAAATGAACAATATGAACATTTGGGAAGTGTGTTTGCAGATTTTCCAACTCTTACAAAGGGTCAAGTTTCTCAACTTGATACATATCTGACAAGTTTTGAGTTATTCATGACAGAATCCTCTCTTCACGCACCTATGAATTCAGCTTTATAGATTGAATTTTGCTCAGTCACAATGGAGATACAATCAGGATCAATGCCAATGGTCTCCACTGTACTTGCTTCTACAGATGAAAGTTTCAGCTTGCCTGCATGGTTGAGCAGGATCACAATGAAGAGAAGAAAAGTGTTTGTACCTTTGGATAATCTCCTTGTAAAGAAAACTATGTCCAAATCTTTGAAAGATAAGATTGTTTCAAGGATCTTAGTTGATTCGGATAAAACCAAGTTTGTAGAAGTTGCTGAGCCACTGGTGGACAAACCTGTTGAAAAACTAACCCGTTCTGATTACAAGTTGACTAAGGTAGAAATCGGAAAGCAGTTGCATTCGAGTTGCTTGCAAGATGCTCAAGATGCGTTAGCTAATGTGTCAAAAAGAAATCATGAATTATGGGAAAAGAAGAATCAACTCAAACAGGAGGTTGCTTGCCTAAATGAAGTCATTTGGCAACAATCTTCTCAAAGTGTTGTTAGTGTGTCTCAGACATCCAAGGAAAGAAAGCTGATTGAAGCCGTTGAGTCTTGGATAGGAGAAGTCATTACTGAAGGGGTTCGAGCCATTACAAAATCATTTATAGTTCTTAAGCGTATCAAAGATATGAATGAAATGGAGCAAGACTTGATTTCCTCTTTGACTCAAGAAGCAGATGATTTGAAGGAGATTCTCAATGACTGGGATAGATTGCTAAATTTGATCTAGATGCCATGGTTTCATATGACATTCTTTCATCCTATGAAATGTTCTTTAGGTATCAGGGCTTATGGGTAATAAAGAAGAAACATTGAGAAAACTGGTTACAAAGTTGTAGACAGCTCTTGGAGATTGTCAAATGATAGAAACAGAGGTCACATGTGATTTAGATCAAATGGGATGTCAAATTCTTGACAAACATTGTAATCTAGTTGTAGTTGAAAGAGCAAGTTCAAAATATACAATTAGGATCAATGCTGATTTAGATTCTGAAGATTTTGGTTCCCACACAATGAACAAATTTTTCCTATGTAAATCTTTGACAAAACACTTGCTAGATTCTGAGGCGGAAAATTCTAAGGTTGTGCAATCAACATATGAAGATGCAGTAAAGATAGACACAATATCAAAGACAATGGAGATTTCTTCCTATAGTGTGTGATGTTATCATCAAGTTCAAGGCACTAAAGAACAATCTTTAAGATTGTTATTTTGTTTTTATTTCTATTTGTAGATCAAATAGGATGCATTGCATGAAATGATGTAATTACATGTAATTTGAGTTGCATGTAACTCAATAATAGCTCTTGTTAGTTAGACCGGGTCAAAGTTGGTTGAGTTGCTCCCACTTTTTACTCCATCTTTTTCTCAACTCTTGTGCCTATATAAAGGAGTGCCTCCTCATTGTAAAATCATCTTTTATTGTATGCAAGAGAGCTCTGGAGAATTTGTGCTAGTAGAACTTTGTTTGTGTAGCACTATTTTGATAGAAAAGTGAATAACAAAGGAGTAATTGAGACTTAACTTTGATTGAGTGAGATTGTTACTTGTGTGAATTAGAAGCTTTGTTTGTAATTTGCATATGTTATCTTTGATTCATGTAATCTTGTGTTTTGATAATTGAGTGTAAAAAGAGTTAAGAAGCAATTGGAGCCAGAGCTTTGACTAGGAGCAATTGTGGAGATATATAGTTAGAAGCTTTGTCTGTAGCTTATGTCTCTTTCTTGATTCACAAAATAGTTAAGATATGTTTACTTTTAGAAGTCTTTGTGCCCTATTAGTAAAGCTTATTCATATAGAAGTACAACATGACTTAGAGCCAAATTGATACACTTTCAGCTAACCTTTGAGTTAGTGTTGGTTTATCAATATCACCGTTTTTCAGCTTTCGATAGAAGTGTAGTTAGAGATTTCACCTTGCCCATTACTCGCTCCATGGGTAAGTGGATTCTTTTCTAAAAGTTAAGAGGAAAGAATATTGGTAACACCCTTTTACAAAATCTTTCAGCTTCTTGCTTACCTTGAGATCCAAGGAACGGTGAGAAGGGGGAGTCTTCCCTTCAAGGTAGGAGAGACTCTGTCTCACACACTGTGGTTGGTCATCCTATTTTGCGATTGGATTTTACCCAAAACTGTCAGTTGCAAAACATCCACCCAACATATGCAACATTCTTCAAAGTGTCAACTTTGTTCAGCATCACTCTACCATATGAAAAAATGGTATTTAATGTCAATATATGCTTTATCCTTGAATGAAAGGCTGGGTTCTTTGCCAAACATATGACACTTTGACTATCACAATGAACTGCAATGACTCTCGCCTCTAGCCCAAAAACTATGTTTTTGTATTGAACAAAGTGACTATTACCCATCACTTAGCCAACTAATTGCACCACTAAACATAGTGAAATTTGTTGGTGGATTCTTGGTATCTCTAACCCAGTCTAAATCCACAAATCCATGAAAATTGAATGTGTGTCCCTACTAGGACAACCACAATAGCATAAGGAACACTTAGAGGCACCTTACAAATACTTGGAGATCCTCTTCATTGTATTCCAATGTACTCTTTTCGAATTAGTCATATATTGGCTATGAATTCTTGCTACTTGGGCAAGGCCTGGTCTTATACAAACCATAACATACATTAAACTTCTAACTAAACATACATAAGGTACTCTACTTATATCCTCCATCCCACTAGGTGAAGTAGGATATTGATCAAGAAATAAGTTGGTCCCCATTGTCACAAGAACACACAATGACCTACAAATTGTTATGGGAAATTTTTTTTTGACATTGAGTTTACATATTTACTTTTCCATCACTACTGTTTTTTTTTTTCGCTCTATACCTTTTGATCTCTATTTACAAGGTGTACCTAGTTGCCCTTAATTCCATCTCAAATTGTTCAAAAAGATGAGAGCTCAAATAAAAAATTAATCCTTTTTCATTAATTGAAAACAACATATCAATAATATTAATATCAAATATGAGAATATGTTCACCATCCATCTTATAGTCGAGGTAATGATCTCATTTGAATCTTAGACTTCCCAAGCTTAAAATAAAAGAATCAAACTTTTGGTACCACATCCTAGTATATTACGTAAGATGATAATAAAGATTCCTTTCTCAATTAGTGTTTCATTTGTGTCTTATAAATCTTCCTCTAAATTCCTACGAAGGAATGTTGTCTTCACTTTTGTTTGTTTAACCTCAAGATTATATACTATATATGAAGATAGTAGAAATTGAGTTGACATCAACATTGTTATTACTGAGAAAATTTTACTATAATCTATTCCCTCAACTTGGAAATAACTTTTTGCAATCAATCTCACCTTGTACTTATCATCATTGCAGCAAACTTTACTTTCCTTTTGAACACCCATTTGCATTCAACATTCTTTTTCCCATCACGAATAAGTGTAAGGTCTAACAGTACCCATATCGTCATCCATGGCCATTTTCTAGGACTTAACATCATTCTTACCAATTGCCTCATTTACAATTCTACGATTAACATAGTTAGTAATCAAAGCAAATATACATCTTCAATAAGAGGTCGTATACCCATAGCTGGAAAACTTGGACTTAGAGACAACTTGCCAAGCCATGAACAAGTAATTCGGGAAAAATTTGGCCAATTTTTGAAAGAAACTTGGGAAAAAACTCAGAACTTAAAAAACAGCTTAAATTTAATTAGAAATGCATTTGTTTGGCAAAATTCAATGAGAAGATGCATCCAATGAGTTAATTATTGAGAACACAAGCTGAGTTTAGATATTTATAAACACAAAGTGGATACAAAATTGTATTCTCATTTGAATTGCTGATGGGTGGAAGCAAAATAGTAAATAATTTCTACAAAACTAGAAGTAAATACATCATTACCACTACATCTTCCTCTTCACAGCTCTACTAGCAAATAAGGGAGAGGAACTAGAGGGTCTAGTCCTAGAGATAGAAGCTTGCACTAGGTGTGGATGTGCCTCCTCGCTTGGTAACTTTGTTGATGTGTGTGGCTTTCTCTCCATCTTAGATGTATCTCTTGGCACTGGCCCTAAATCTGCTTGAATTGGCCTTCAATACTTCACAATCATCTAGCTAGGGCTTGGAAGCCCACTTTTTTTTGTCCTCTATTCACTCAAATGAATACAAACAAGAAATAAAAGCTAAATGTGTCGTTTTTTCATTTTAACGCTCCCAGTAAAATTCAAGACTTTTTTTTGGAAAAACTTGTAGAGTTTTTAGTTAAAACTTGCCGACTAATCAGAGAGTTTTTACTAAAAGCTTTGCAATTTTAGTCTGCAGTTTTTTTTTATTAACTCGCAGTCTCAACCAACTCGGCGGTTAATTGCCATTCGATGATTAATTGGCAACTTTTTCATCTACGAGTATACCTTTCTATTTGCTATGCTTGTTGAGTGGACCTTCTCAATGGCTAAGGAAAAGATTCTATCTCTTCTTTAGAACTCTAGGAATGCTCTAAGCTTTCTTTCTTCTTTAGGTCCTTTGTGCGCTTTTGATTCAACTTTTTTGTCTTCACAGTTAGTTGAACCGCATCTTTCTTTCCATCCCTCTTTTCATGCAATATTTTGGAAGAAGAGTTAACTTCTAAAAAGATAATACTTATGCTATGCAAAATTTTCTTAGCTATAGTGTTCCAATGATTGTATCCTTTTACAGAAACACCACAATCAATGGAGATACACTAGACAGATTTTCTTTCCGAATTTGATTGTTTCTCCCAAGGTACATGTGCATATGTCTCATAACCAAAGACTAGAAGATGTCTCAATGATGAATTTTTGTCCAACCACACCTCCATAGGTGTCTTTTTTACAAGAGTTGTTTACTAGGTTTCAAGTTGTGGTAACCACTTCTGTCCAAAACTTTTGTTTTAGACCGGCCCCACTAAGTGTGTTCCTTGCTTTTTCTGTCAATGTTCTATTCATTCTTTTTACAACTAATAAATTAGTTGAGATCAAATATTTGGAGAAGACAATATTGAGTGTGGAATGGTCAAATATATAGCAGAGGCCATTGGTGAATGCCTTGGTGGCTTTTCATCAAGGAGTTGTGTTGTCAAAAGTGATTGACACCATGAACTAGAAGAAAATTTGGAGTATGTTGTTCAAATGTTAGAGGAAGTCATTCTTGAAACTGGGTTGGAAAATGCGGTTCAAGCAGTATTTGATAGCGCAACAATTTTTTTGAGAGTTGGGTAGTTGATTGTAGAGAAGTTCCCACAAATATATTGGAGCTGATGTGCAGCTCATTGTTTGTATTTATTGCTTTATAACTTGGCTAAATGCCTATGGATACATGAAGCAGTTCATGAAGGGAGAGCAATTGCAAATTTCATAAGAAATCATCTCACATTGAACCTTCAAACGCTACACATCTATAGAGTTGTTGAGGCCTAATCGCACAAGGTTCATCTCATTTTAATTTTTTTTAAATGAGTGGTTGGAGAGAAAGTGGCTTTGAGATCTGTTGCTTGTTCCAGTGAGCGGGAATAATCAGCACTTTCTATGCTTTCTAACGGTCTATTATCTGTTCCAATGAGTGGGATAATTCACTTTTTTCTAGAGGTCCTAAGGGAAAGGACATGACAAAATCATTTTTAGTAGCAATTTTGGGAAAGTGGAGCAAAGGTTTTCAATATATGTGGACCGATCGCTGATGAACTTTGTATGGTTGATGATGGCATGCCTCGTCTAGTGTGTTTTATTACCGCATGGACAGTTGTGAGGAATGATTCTTAAAACACTAAATAAAATAGAAGCAGAGTACATGGAGGTATGAGAGACAATTGATTGTAGATGGAAAATGATGCACTCACCTTTCATGTGGTAGCTTGCTCTTTGGAGCTTAAGCTATTTCATGTTGATAAAGAAGGTGATTGTGAAATTATGGCTAGGTATTTAGAAGCTATTAACAAGTTTGAACTAGATCTATCAATTGCGGCTAATTAGAGACTGATGTTGTACATACAAGGGTGCAAAAGGAATATCAACAGGGAAATATGATTGTGGCACAGGCTGATATATTTATAGATGGTGGATGCCCTATGAAGCCCATACTCCTGAACTTTCGAATATTGAGTCAGGGAGAAAGTTCATCATCTTGTGAGACGAACTGAAGTTGCTTTGACCACATCCACTCCAAAACAGGAACAAGTTGTTGTCCAGAAAACTGGGAGATCTTGTCTTCTTTCACAGCAATTTAAAATTCTTCACAAACAAATCAGCAAATGACTCCAGATTTTTTTTCACAACAACAAACTGCTGAAGACTGTTGTGCCGGTTGTAGATAAACTTGAATTTTTGGATGATGAACTGAGCAGTAATGATGATGCTGCATCGTCTTAGCCAAGTGCTCTGACTTGGAGCTTTTTTAATGTTCTAGAATCAAAAGTCTTTTGTTTATACTTTTTTGACAAAAAAAACATCTTTTCCATGGTGACATCACATTTCTTAACTTTGACAACTTTATCATGTTTGATAATGTCATCATTTTATAATAATTTCTAATCTTTTTAGCAAGATTAACTATTTTGATAATTTTATGAATACATTATTTATATTTCAAAAAAAAATGTATTAGGGAAATTGAATGCCATTTTTTCTTTTTCAAATTTATTCCTCTTGCCCAACTTCTTAATTTTATTGTTGCTGAACATGAGCTTGAATTTGAACCTTGTGACTTAGCCAACAATTCAAGATTTTTTTTTCAAACTGAAGCTAATGTGGCTTAATCACTACCACACCCCACATTAGCTACGGTCATGTCTATCTTTCTCATATCAAAGCTCTAGTTACAATACAACTTATAAATCAATAAATTTAAGTTTGGGGCCAAGTCAATCATCACCTTGAAAAGATATTCAGCTTAATGCCTCCCATGTTAGAAGTTTTATAGATTAAAACTTAAAATTAAAATTTTCTGATATACATTTAGTACCCTATCCTTTTACAACTCTATGAGATTGAATGCCAAGGACAAAGGAAATGTAAGATTTGATCTCCATGTTATTCACTCAACATCAACCAATCACAGATTGCCTTTTACGCACCATCAGAGGTAATTTTAACCCAATTGGTTTCTAATTGTTATGATGCTAGTCCTACTATTGAGGACATGTTTCTTTGTTCTCCAATATTCATCTCAGTTTTTGTTTCCTCCTGGTTTAGGTGCTAATTTGAAACCAAATGTCTGAAGCATATAATGAGACTCGTCACAAGTCAAACGAGTTGCCTAGGTCAGTGAGTTGGGTAACCTCAGCCAGGTCAAAATGTCCCGTAACCCTAGCTTAGTGGGTCACTTGGGTGACTCGTCCGACTCTCCTAACCTGCAAGTTGAGCACGTGACTCGTGAGTCACAATGCATGCGACCTGGCTGCGGCTGGGCAAAACCGGTTGTCAAAAAAAAAAATTGCTTTGTTTTAAAAATTTTTAATGTTTCTTTTCCTCGTAACCCTCAAAGGGCTTTTATATCACTCTTATATGAGAAATAGAAAGAAAGAGAAATAGAGAGCCATTATTTTGGATCGAGTTGAAAGAAAGAGGAGAAAAACTTGCATTTGTGACATTGGAGCAGCTATATACTTGCATTTAGATCATCAAGGAGTTTATAGGAGCTCTTCTCAACACTTATCAACTCATTTGAAAGAGGTAAGAGTTGATTGTTTTGGATTTAGATGATTTTTTTCTCTATGTTTATGGGTTTTCGTTTACTTTAAATCTTCATAAAATACAATGCTTAATATCAATTTTTGGTTAAAATTGTCTTATTGCAGCAACTTTGACATTTTGAAAACATTTTTTCCCCTAATCATAATGGCTCCTCTAGCTAAAAAACCCAAGCTCACTAAAGTCAATCAAAAAGGAGTGTTGGAAGTACACCATAGACTTTACAGGTAGAGGTAGAAATCAAACAAAATGCTTATTTGTAAGCTCGTTGATAATGGGGGGATAAATAGATTGAAATACCATATTGCTGGCACACGTGGACATGATGCTGAGCCTTGTAAAGTTGCATCTGATGAGGCTAAATATTTTTGTTATGTCACCTTAGAAAAATATGAACAAGAAAAAGAATAAGAAAAAGCAATTAGAAGAGTTAGCTCAGATTGGTTCCACTTCCTGTCCACCCTCATCTGCATCTGTATCTAGTTTTACAACCCTAGGTTCAGTAGGTTGTGTTGGAGAAGGTGCTTCCCTTCCTCCCTATTGTCCTAGTGCTTCTGATAGTGCTACTACTACATCTATTCCTGCTAGTAGCGTTGCCCCTGATAGTAGTACTGGCATTATCTTTCTTCCTAGAGTCATAAAATCTAGGTTGGACAATAGACAACGAAGTTTTAAGAAACATGATTTGCAGCACAGAAGAAATATATTTGAGCTACTATTAGACCACGAGTTCCAAGATGTGAAAAAATAAATTCTTGAGAAGGTCAAGATAGTAAAATGGTGACAATAAAAATCATTCACGTACCAGACAGTTCCTTAGTTATGTGTATGATTTTATTCATGCCTTTTTGATCTTTTATGAGTAGGCGACCTGTTAAAAGTTTAGTGCAATTGAGGGCATGAAGTGCAATTTCTCTATACTTGATGAAGTACAATTTTCATTATGTCAAAAGCTGAGTCCTTCTACTTTACTGTAGTGAGCTACCTTCTGATTTTCAATCTGCTATTCATGGTATTCGATATATTTTGTTGATTGCTTTCCTTGCATGTTTTATGGATCTCTAATATCTGCTGACTGTACTTGTCTTATTTATTCTGAATTCTATTTAATGTTACATGAACGCAAGATGGAAAAGCTTAAATCTTTAGCATCTTCCTCTGCTATGTGACATTTGCAGGATTCCCCAACAGTTCCAATTGGGAGAAGTCCTCGCACAGATGTTCTTTTGAAAGCAGAGAATGAAGTGCTGAAAGTTGGCGGCAGTGTTGTACGACTGGCGGGGCTTTACATATCCTTCTATAGTAGCATAACACTCATTTTCATTTTGAAGTGTGAACATACTTCATCAGTTTTTCCTTTTTGATTTCTTTGACAGTGCTGCACAAATTTGACAGAGGTGCTCATCTGTATTGCCTGGAGAAGGGAACTATCGAAACACGTCCAGACCATATTCTTAATCTTATTCACTATGAGGTTTTGTTTTACCTTTCCAGGAACTCTACTCATTCAGTTGGATTTGAACAATATTGTTGTAGTTAATTTTATTTAAATCTTTTTTGGCAATTGAGCATGTTTAAGAACAACTTTTCTCCTCTTCCAACTGAATCTATAATCCATTTAGGATATCCAATTATTCAGTGCTATTATCCAAAGGACTTTGGGCATTTTGAATCTTTTATCAAATATAAGTTATTGTTAAATTAATCATGACAGCACTTTTCATTGTTTTGTGCAGATAGTAAATGAGATAGTCCACTTATTTCTACTTTTTTCTGATAATATTTTTAATTAGCTTACTCCTAATTCAGATTCAAACCTGAATATCATTTCTTCTCAAAACAAAGTGGCTTATCTTTTCATCCAAAAAATTCAATATTTAGCAAGTGTAAACAGAAGTTTTCCCTCAGCCCCTACAATGTTTCTATTCTTTTCAATCTGGAGCTTATCTGAACCTGCAAAACAAACATTGTGCGAGTTGGAATTGTTAGAATATAAGGCTGACCTTTTGTACCAAATTCATCACAGTGACTTAATACTGGTGTGTAATAATGTCAAATGTTACCTCTATTTAGAATCTTGGACAAGTGTCACGTTCATTTATTGTTGGTTAAATCTTTCAAACTATACTAAAGAGATGAACCTCTTTGTGATAGACATCCAACATTCTATAATATTATAGTGTTATTTTCTATATACATAGTTTGTGCTTATTGCTCATTTTATAAAATGACGTCAGACTCAAGGGTTAGGGGAACATTAGTTTGAATGAGACTGTAGATAATTGCTGCAGCTGAGAATTCCACTTTGAAAAGTTTTGTTGAATTTGGAAGGTTGCAATCATGTTGTAGGCAGGAAACACTGTTAAAGATGGCAGGACATAGACACAAAATTGTGGGCCAAAGTAGGACATCTTTAGAGGTTGCATGAGAGCTAGGGCTAAACACAAAAGTTTGCAGAGGTTTGTGGATTTGTGCCACGCCCCTGTCTAAGTAGTAGTGTAAACTTTGCATCAACTGACATGAACTTGTCTTATTAAGTTGACATCACAATTTTCTAATCTACAGAGAGGAGCAATTATCCTAAATAAGAGAGCACATTGATTACCATAAGAACAGTGAGGTAACAAGAAGCAGTGATTAATAGAAGCACCACTCTTATTATGAACAGCAACTAATTTATGCTAATAGTGATCAACTACTAGCAGCAATTAAGACAACTTAGAGAAGCAATTAGTTTGGCATCTGAAGAGGCATTGTTGAGAAAGGTTGTGACCGTCCCCTAAGGAAAAAACCTCCAAGGGTTGTCTTTCTTCAAGAGATATGGAGATATATAGGCAAGAAGACCATTATGGAGGAAGACAATCAAGTGACTCAATTCATTTTAGCATCAGTTCTCATAAAGAGCAGGGCAGTTCAAAGATATCAACAATCAGGACCATAGACTGATTGTGTCAGAAATTACTACCTACAACAAGCAATGACATTCTTGTTCAATCTTGGTATGCTTGAGATATATGCTTAGTGCATTCATGATGAAAATATTGTCTAGCATATAATTTTTATGGGTTTGATATAGTTAATAATGTGAATGCATATTCTAAAGCATTAATGTATGTATAACCCAGCAAACAATCATGCATAGGATAGACAAAAAGGGGAGTAGTACAAGATCACCATCTAAGTAGACTACCCATGATGGATGTCCAATGTGCCTGTCGCTTCAGGCCAAGGGGGTATAAGTCTGCTCATATTGCAATTTCTGAGCACCCTATTGCAACTTCCTTTCCAACCTCTTGTTGTTATGTGGAGCCTAATCAGACTCGGAGGTTAATTTTTCACCACTTTATTTTGCGTGGTATCCCCCCTAGATTATTCTACAGGGGTTTGGGGGCAGCGCCCCTTGCAGGGTCCTAGGACAGATCCCCGGGTGCGCTCCCTGTCGCAGTACATGGTGGAATTGAGGGGCAATGCCCCTGTGGGGGTTTTCAGGGGCAACACCCAAGAAAGCTCAACCGAATTCATTATTGTAAAAGGCGTCGGCTACTATTTTTCTATTGGTCGGTTTTTTCTAGCCCTGATGTGTAAGCGGAAAAAAAATTGTATAAAAAGGCTTAGAGTTAGGGATTTCATTATGTATGATGAGATTGTAGCTTCTTGTGGCAATATTGCGCTATAAGGGATTAGAGATTGTAATTAGGTTGTAATAACCGGATAATAAGAATATTGGATTCGCTATTGGTGGATGTAGCCCAGGGATTAGGTGAACCATGTTAAATCTTTGTATCTTGTGTTCTCTTCCGTGTGTTAATTTTTATTTCTGATATTGGTTAAATTTGCATGTAATTGTTATTTCTGTCTCGTTAACCCTAACACCTCTATGATGGTTGATTGTTGTAGAAATTACAGCCATAAGAGGATGATTAAGGAGACATGAATATGGAGGGAAGAGATGAGCATCCCACTAGGCAGACCATCCCATGATAGATATCTAATGTGCGTGCCACATGGAGCAAAGGAGGTATACAATTTGTTCATGGGGTTAGTATGAGGATTGCTTCGGACAATCCTATCATCCTTGATTCAAAATCTATTGTGATCGAGTAATAAAAATGAATTTAGATGTGATATGATGTATCTAATGACTATGATGATTATACATATTTGTACTTGTATCTGTGGTTACTAAACCTAACACACATAATTCAATACACATGCACTTTTGTATAATATGATTGTAGAACCTAAATTTCGATTTATCTTGTGAAGAGACATTTTAATTTGATAAATTTGTATCTTTGGCTATATTACATTTATTATAATGAAATTTTATGAATTTAGGGCAAGACTTTGGGCAATCCCTAAAAGGAGACATTAGAATTGGTATTAGAGGGTCATTCCTACCAGCTTGAGGTATGGAAGATAGTTGATGCAACTTAGCCAAAGGGTTGAAAGGGCTTTGGAAATAGTAAAGTAATTAATATTATTTTTATGGTCTATTAGATATTTAGTTTACTATTTAGTCTTTTAGGTAGTTTCTAATTTCTCAATTTGTTGTTTTAGTTTGTCTTCAAAATTCCTATTTCGGTCTCAGTTGTTTCTTTTTATAAGGAGACTGCGATTCCATTTGTAATTTTTCTATTATGAATAATGAAATTTCATAGCATGGTAGTAGAGCAGGTTTGGGTCTAACTCCCTCATGGAAAGCCTAGGGTTATGTGGGTTACATTTACTTGCATGTGCTTTTTTTGTGCAAAGCTTTTACTTGTTTTATCACATGATGAAGGTTGGCTGTTTTCTGAGGTATTTTTACCACGCAAAATCTAGTGTTTTGTCGTGTTAAGGTTACTCTGATGGGTTGTTTTGTTTTCCACAACTATGACTTTCTGTCATGTCCCCTTTTTAGCGCTGTCTAGTAGTGACATGAGAGTTAGCCTATTATGGAGTCTCGTAGGCTGGCAGTGGTGATCAGGGACTCAGTCAGGGTTTTCATCGTTCGGATTTGGTATTACAGGCAATAGTAGATCAGTTGAGAGTAGTTCCTTGATTTTAGGAGGCAGTTCCTTGATTGTAGGAGGAGATTCCTACCTTTTAGGAGGTGGTTACATTTTCAGAGTTCAAGTTCTATGGAGCCCTCTACATTTATGATTCTCTATCTTTTGTTGATCTGGTGATTAGTGACAACAGGGTTCCTTTGGCACAGGATTGGTTACAGGAGAACCAAGATATCATGAGATTTCTTAAAGAGAATCTTCAGCAGGCACAAAATTAGTAGAAAGTCTACACTGATCGACATAGGATTGAGAGGATATTTGAGGTGGGAGATATGGTGTACCTATGACTGGAGCCTTATCTATAGAGCACCCTTAAAAGGGGTGGAGCTAAGAAGCTCAAACCTTGTTTTTGTGGACCATACAGGATTAGCAGGCATGTTGGAGAGGTTGCGTATGAGATTGAGTTACTATCTGGTAGTAGGATTCATAATGTGTTCCACGTGTCATGTCTAAAAAAGGCACTGGGACAACATATTATACCATCTCCAGATCTTGGAAGAGAGGGAACACTAGCTGAGAAGCAGGGTGATTCGAGAGCATCTGATTCACTGGAGAGGTCTCCCTATAGAGGACGCCACTTTGGAGGGCGAGACTATTTTACAGCATCCAACTTTGCAGTTGCTTGTGGGCAAGCATCTCCTAGAGGGGAGGATTTGTCATATCCCCTTTTTAGCTCTGTCTAGCAGTGACATGAGAGTTAGCCTATTATGGAGTCTCGTAGGTTGGTAGTGGTGATCAGGGACTCAGTTAGGGTTTTCAGTGTGCATATTTGGTATTATAGGCAATAGTAGATCAGTTGAGAGCAGTTCCTTGATTTTAGGAGGCAGTTCCTTGATTGTAGGAGGAGATTCCTACCTTTTAGGAGGTGGTGATGTTTTCAGAGTTGAGATTCTATGAGATCACCCCTTGGTCTCAATTTCAGGAGATTTGGGTGTGTTCCCTATATTTTAGGAGTATCCCTAGATGTGAGGGTGTGATTGCCAGTTGGCCTAGGTTGTTTGACATCAGTCATAGGCAGGTGACAAACTCAGTTTCATGTTTTAGAGGTGTTTGGGTTGTTCCTTGGCTACTTGGGAAATATTTAATATATTTAAATATTCTCCTAAGTTAGCATTTTAATAATTTAAATAAGGCTAAGTGTTTAGCCATTTTGGAGTAATAAGAAGTTTTGTGGCTCCATTTGGATCGATTCGCCTATGTGTGATAGCTTGTTGGAAAGAGCTCAGTCTCTAGTATTTGATTATCACTTGTTGGGACTTATTTGATGCTTGGAGCTATTTGTCATTAATAAAGTAATGATTTCCTTCTATTTGGACGCCTTTATTGGGAAAATAATGTTATATTATAAAGTTCAAATGAAATCCACTTTAGGGTTCTTTTAGGGTTCGAATTGCCTTGGAGAGGGGATATAAGGAGAAGACAACCTAAAGATGAGTATCTTTTATCATTTTATCATCCTATTTTGGACGCCATTGCTCTAGAAGAGCATTCCTCACCTAGGATGCAAACCCTAGTGTTTTGAGAAAATTTGTTGGGACGTAGCCCTCAACAAGATTAGATTTGAAGGTTCCTATGCATACAGTTTGATCAAGGCAGTGGATTGGTTTCTAGTATTGCAGTTACACTTTGCAGGGAGTGGATTTTAAGGGAAGGTAGCCACTTTGGTTTAGCTTGGCATTTATTACAGCAGCTCACCTGGATCCCATTTTCTGCTGGCATCCATCTTGTTTGAAGCACATCTATATTGGTACTATTCTGGAATAAATCAAACTCTGCTGGTATGGTTTTAGAATCATTTCCGGATTAGTATGTATTGCTGCATATTATTTCTATCACTTCCATTTATCAGTTGTTATTTATTCATTATAATACCTATATTCTGAAAAATACAAAAGAAACAACATTCTTTTGCAACTTTTATCTAGTTCTATAAGATCAAAGAAAAATCTACAAGAAAATATAAATTATATAATTAAATATTATAGCAGCAGCAAAGAAAATATCCATTTGGGATATTTCAGTGGTATCAGGGCCTGATCTTGGTAGCCTACGGATTTGATTACAAATCTATGCATCCAAGAGCTGAGATACACAAATTTTATATGCACAGGAGAGCTCAACTTGAGCAAGGTTTTGGAATTGAACAGGGAGTACCTGCTAGCCTGTTGGGTTAGTTGTAGGTCAATACCATGGCTAGAATGAGAAATGGGTGCTCTAAGGTTTCATCTCCGTCAATAGGTACAAGTAAGAGGCCTCCTGCTAAGGCTTTCAATGATGCAATAATGAGCAGCTACCATCAGTATCGTTCTCTTCCTAAGGAGATACAAGACATGCTTGCATTCACACAATTTATGGGTATACTAGATGCTAAGGATGATTTGGTATCCAAAAGTTCATATCAATAGCAAGGAAGGAAAGAAGAATCAAAGGATATAAAAGAAAGTATTGGGAGAGAAGATAAGTTAACAAAGGAAACACGGACCAGCAATAACTAGCAAGAGGAATTACCAAATGAAGATCTTGAGGGGGTATCAAAAGAGGTTATTGAAGAGAGCCTTGCTCTTCAATGGCAGTCCACGTCCTTTGCTTACGGATTTACACATGCTCATAAGCTTATTTTGGAGAGCCAACTGAAGGTTGATGAAGAAAAGGTCATTGCAGCCTTGTCACATTTTAGCAATTCCCACAAGTTAGTAGAGAGCTACATTTGGAAGGTCCAACTTGAGGGAAGACATAAATGTAAAGAAGAGGCTTCATCAATCTCTGATTTGCATGTGCTTAAGACAGCCATGGAGGCAATGAAGAATAATTACTTAAACCTCCTTTCAGATAGAGATCATCTTCTTGACCTTGGTGTTATTTACTCTATTGCTTTGAGGGAGAAAGAAGAGGAGATTGATTAGCTTATTTCAGAACTTTTAAAGGTTAGAAACTTTGGAAAATTCTCAAGTAACTCTTCTCATGGCAGAAAATCAGATTGAAGAACTGAGTAAGGAGTTGAGTTTAATCCATGCTTTACCTACAAAATCAAAAAATCAGTGGGAGGAACATTGTGTGGAGCTGAGTCTACTACATTCTACTTTAGCTCAATCAAAAAACCTGCCTCTTGCAACGTTCCGTTCAGATAGATGACATATTCATGAGGTGAATAAGGAAGAGGAACCACTTGATGATACATTATCCACTGACACCAGTAGCTCCATTAATACTGAGGATATACAAGATGATTCCAAAGAAGGTATTGAGGAGGATTCCAAAATTCCAAGTTTGGATAACAGCAATTTTACTTCCCATTCTCATGAGTTTGCTGCCTATAGTCTTGAAGAAGCTGATGACATACATTCAGTCATTGTTGATAACCCCTTTTCCAAGATGAGTGCTGATTTGATTTTAGATAACCCACTCTTTGAATTGGATGATGAGGAGGCTCTTGATCTTGATGATACAAATGATATGAGGAGCTCAATCTTGGAGTATGATTGTGAAGTTGAGCATACACTTGGTGAGCCGGCCATTCAAGAGTTGTCCCTTATGGGCATAGATGAGACATATACTTCTGTTAAGAGGTGGCCTCATGGTTTCCTTCATGGGGTAGAAATAACCTTGCTGATTGGTGACTTTGTACTCTTCAATCCATTGAGGATTAGTCATTATTCTAGCGGGGATCTTATGACTCATCCGAGTTTTTCACTGTCTACATTAGGTTTTCAATAGTATGGGAGTGTTGGAAGGTGCCCCTATAGGTTAGCGATGGAGTGGGGAGTGTTTGTTGTTGATTGGAATTGGTTCGATAGTATGTTTGATATCACTTGTGTTGCTGGTCAGAGTTATGATAGTGAGATATGGTGGTCATTGTTGATAGTTTTTGAGCATGCAAGAAATTACTCATCCATAGTTATGGTGTCTTGCATACAGAAAGGGTTACTTGATAGCGATGGTGATAATATGAAGTTCTTCTACATCACACATTGTACGACATGTGTTTGGTTATGGGACCCATGTATTGATTCGCGAGATACATCACTTTACACGGACTTCAATACATTGCTTCATGGTTTGGAGTGTTTGGGCATTTTTGTTAGAATGGAACAGCTAGTTGTATATTTGAGAGATATGGAGGGTCGCATGCTGAGGTTGAGCATGTTATTTTGTCAGTTTCCTCGAATTGTGTTAGGTTCAAAGATTGTTAGTAGGGACCTCACGGAGAGGCATTGGCAATATGGGTTTGCACATCTATTCAAATAGGTGCAATATGAATATGTTGCATTTTTTTTTGACATTGGTTTGGAATCCAAGAATTGACATGTATAATACATTCCTCAAGTGGATTCATGGTGAGACGCTACACTTTCAAGATCTTGATGTTTATATTAGAGTAGCACAACAGAGGACATGGGTGTGTTGGTTGCACTTGGGTGAGTATTGTTATGATACTGCATATCATATGTCGATTGCTATGACTCCATTTAGAGCCCTCTACATTTATGATGGTCTATCTTTTGTTGATCTAGTGATTAGTGACAATGTAATGACCCTCTCTATAAAGGCCACAGAAACCCTCAAACTGAACTTAGGAATTTTGTCAAACACTTGGCGTGTAACAGTAACAATATTCAGAATATGGTAATTTCAGATTTGATACTTTCAGAATATAATCACAGAGTTACAATATATATAAAGCCATTGAACTATATTTCAATTACAATGCAATAAATTCTGAAATTATTTTATTACCAATTCTGGACTGATTATTACAATGACTGTATGACAGCAAATTTACCCAAAAATTGACATATATTTCAGAATGCAAGAACCTGGTTTGAAGAACTATGGAAGAACACCACTTTTTGCTGCAGATCGTTGATGAAGACCTCCAACCGCACCCCCAAACTGTCCTTAATTTGCTGCTGCTGCCCAAACTAGCAGGGCCGTACCAGGCCGTACCTGTACGGCTGCTGAAATAAAATAATATTAGGGTTTTGGGACCCCCAAATGCAAGGAAAATGGGCGCCTAGGGTTAGGTAGTAACTCTGTAAAACCATAAAAAATAACTCCAAGGGGTTGAGGAGATATGAGCAATTATGTGGTTCCGAACCCTGCTTTGCCAATTTTGAAAATGCACTTATTCTGTCTTCAAACTCTTGTCAAATGCTTCTCCAATGATAGGGCAAATCTGAAATCCTTATTCCAACCAAAAACAAACCCTAACAACGAATTCTCAATAAGCTCCAATGAGATGGCTGAATACCAACTCCAATTATGCAACAATTCAGGTGATATTTCACACCCTCAAAGTCGCCAATCCAAGGGAGTGATTCGTTCCCAAAGATCGAATAATTTGCAGATCCAAAGTCCACAAATGTCTTCACAATGAAGAAGTAGAAGAGTTCTCCAATCCAAGCATGTCCAAATGAGAGGCCCAGCCCTCTATTTATTCACTTTTTTAAGAAGTTGCTAGAACTTCTAGAAACATCCTTTATAAATCCTCATTATAATGCACTTTTTATAATAAAGTAATTTTATAAAATAAAAAGTGCAACTCAAATTAAAATTATAACATGTGGGCCCCAATATCACATAATGATAAAATATAACCTCTTAACACTTCTTCAAGAGCAAGATATGACTATCTGATCCGCAGAATTGACTCTCTTTCCACACCATTTGCCTACGAGAGTCTGTAATAGGCAAATCCATGATCAATGCCATGTCGAACTAAAGAGGGGACATTACAGTCCGCCCCTCCTGAAATTGCTTGGCCTCAAGCAATCTCAACGCCGGGTGCTGCAAAATAGCCTCCCCCTCCCAAGTAGCATCCTCAACAGGTAAATCTTTCCACTTAACCAAGTATTCTCTGATCACCCTTCTACGAAGCTGCTTTTCTCTGCTCTCCAGGATGGATTTTGGTACTAAAATCAATTTTCCCTCATCGTCTAAAGGAGGTAATACTGCAGAAGGCACCACATTCTGACCCAACGCCTTCTTGAGGCGTGACACATGAAACACATTGTGCACTCTGCTGTCTGCGGGAAGCTCCAACTCATAAGCCACTTCACCAACTCGCCTGATAATCCTGAATGGTCCATAATAGCGTGGCTTAAGTTTCTCTGCCCCACTCTTCTTAAGAGTAGATTGCCTGTATGGCTGCAACATGAGGTAAACCATATCATCTACCTCAAAACTACGCTCAGTTCTCTTCTGGTCTGCATACTGCTTCTGCTGGTTCTGAGCTCTTGCAATATTGTCTTTGAGGGTAGCAACTATATCCTTACTCTCCTGTAATAATTCACCTGCACTGGGTACCCGGCTGTCGCTCAACAACAAATCCAAGAAACTAGGTGCTTCATAACCGTAAAGTACCATGAAGGGTGTCATCTGTATAGTCATATGATATGTAGTATTGTAACAATACTCGCAGAGATATATCCATCTGACCCAAGCTCGCTGCTAAGCTGCCACATAATTCCTTAAATACCCTTCCACCCATTTGTTCACAATTTCTGTCTGACCATCGGTTTGTGGGTGATAGCTAGTGCTGGGTGTAAGCTCCGTGCCACATAACCGGAATACCTCCTGCCAAAAGTGACTCATGAAACGGCTATCCCTATCACTCACAATGTTCTGAGGCAAGCCGTGCAATCTGAAAACCTCCCGAAAGAAAACCTCTGCCACCTGAGCTGCTGAATGTGTAGTGGTGATAGGAAAGAAATGAGCATATTTCGTTAATCTATCTACCACCACATAAATACAATCTCGTCCTTGTACCTTGGGCAAACCTGTGATAAAGTCCATGGAGATGCATTCCCACTTCCTGTCGGGAATCGGAAGTGGCTGTAGGAGCCCCGCCGGATAGCTGTGTTCTTGTTTGTTTTGCTGGCAAACAAGACACTCTCGAACATACCGCAAAACATCAGCTTTCAGCCCTTTCCAAGTGAACCGCTCTCGAACTGACTTGTAAGTCTTGAAGTACCCGGGATGGCCTGCTGTCGGTGAGTCATGAAGTGCTCTCATAATCAGTTGCTTAACCTTCGATCCTGGGACTAGGTAAATCCTGTTTTTGTAAATGATCAAATCATCCACAAGTGTGTATCTGGTATCAATCACTGTTCCCTCTACTATATCGGAGGCCCATGTATCCCTGACATACTCTGCTATAATCAAGTGTCGCCAATCCTCTGATATCTGAACCATAAGAGTGAGGTGTGGCCTTCGAGATAGAGCATCTGCAACAACATTCTGAGTTCCCTTGACATATGAGATTTCAAAATCATATGCCTGCAACTTACTTACCCACTTTTGTTGGCGATCATTCAGGTCCTGCTGTCCCAAGAAATGCCTCAGACTGTTATGATCAGTTTTAATACAAAACTTGCTACCCACAAGATATTGTCTGAATTTGGCCAAAGCATGCATGATGGCCAACATCTCCTTATCATATATACTGAATGAACGCTCAGGGCCTCTGAGCTTCCTGCTCTCATAAGCTATGGGGTGCTTATTCTGCATAAGTACAGCACCTACTCCCTCTCCAGATGCATCACATTGAAGCTCAAATGGCTTCGTGAAATCAGGTAATGCTAGAACTGGGCACGTAGTCATTATCTCCTTAAATCTCATAAAACAGTCCTGTGCCTTCTGAGTCCACACAAATTCCCCTTTTTTCAGTAAATCTGTCATGGGAGCTGCATGTCGTGAGCAGCCACTGACAAACCTGCGATAAAAACCACATAAACCAAGGAACCCCCTTAACTGTGTAAGGTTCTCTGGTGGAGGCCAATCAACAATAGCGCGTATCTTTTCAGGATCCATCCGCACTCCCTCTGCACTAATGATGTGTCCTAAATATAACAGCTCGGTCATCCCTAAGTCACATTTGGACTCCTTTGCATACAAGGACTCCTTCTGTAAAATGCTCAACACCGTCTCCAAATGCTCTAGATGCTCCTGCCATGATCGGCTATAGATCAAAATGTCATCAAAAAACACTAGCACGAATTTCCTCAACTGATGGTGGAAAACTCTGTTCATAGTGGACTGGAAAGTGGCAGGTGCATTGGTCAGGCCGAAAGGCATGACTACAAACTCAAAGTGCCCACAATGACATCTGAAAGCAATTTTCTCAATATCCTGTTCACGGACTCTAATCTGGTGATATCCTGATCTCAAATCAATTTTCGTGAAATAACAGGCCCCATGCAATTCATCTATCAACTCATCAATGCGAGGAATAGGATACCTGTTCTTAATGGTTCTCTTATTTAATGCCCTGTAATCAATACACATCCGAAGCGTTCCATCCTTCTTTTTTACCAAAACAACAGAAGATGCAAAAGGTGACTTACTAGGTCGGATGTGCCCCATAGCTAGCAACTCCTCAATGGTCCTTTCGATCTCATCCTTGAGTCGCTTTGGATGTCGATATGGTGTGATCATGATAGGTTTAGCACCTTCCTCCAGTTCAATAATATGCTCAATACCTCTATCCGGTGGCCTGCCTGGTGGAATCTCATTGAATACCTTTTCGTACTTAATCCTCAACTTCTGAATATCAGGATGATATTCCGCCTTATGTTGCTCCTCCTGTGTAGGTATCAAAGTACAAACTGCTGCCCACTCTATATCATTATGCCTAGTTAATCTCTCCAGCCGCTTAAATGAGATAGTCCTGATGTCTCCATTACGGATAGCCTTTAGCACATGAATCCTACCATTCATTTCGAATTGTATCTCCATATCCTCTTATCTCAGGGTAACCACCTTCAATGAATGTAGCCACTGCATCCCAAGTACTATGTCCATGTCACCCATGTTGACCACATGATAATCCGCCTTAAACTCATAGTTGTTCAAGCGCAAAGGTAAGTCTCGTACCATCCTGTCACAACGAAGAGTGTATCCATCGGCTACCTTGACTCTTAGTCCTTCGAACTCCTCAGTAATGAGTCCACGCTTCTCTACAAATCGTGCATCAATGAAATTATGCGTGGCACCTGTGTCCAACAATGTAATAACCTTCTGTCCAGCCAAGACTCCCCGAAGTCTGAAAGATCCCTCTCTCTGGATACTAGACAGTCGTGCTTCCTGTAAATGTAGCTCTGTTTCCTGCCTTTGCCCTGCACTGTCTATCTCCTGCTCTCCCTCTGCTTCATCAGGATCCTCATCATGATGTTCTGAACCATCTGAATCTGAGCCTTCGTAATAAGCCCACATTGCCCGGTTGGCCTTCCCTTTTGGCCTCATAGGACAGTCATGGCCGTACTCATACGGGCCTTTGCAATAGAAGCATAGCTTCTTCCTACGCAAGTCATTAAGTGTCTCCTTGTCCAGCCTCTTACTTTCTTCCTTAGGTAGCTGTGCCTCTCTATGAAAGGGTTTCCTGTCCTTATCTTTTCCTGAAGGGAAACTCTTTGCCTGAAATTTATTTTTAGAAGCTGAAGAGGAATCCATGTCACGAGCTTTCTTAATGGCTTCCTGCAAAGTGGGAGGGTTGAGAGCTTTAATCCACCCTCTCAACGGATCAACTAACCCATCCATAAATAAAACCAATAGCCTTCGTTCAGATACATCTGTTACTAACACTGCAAGTTTTTGAAACTCTGAAATGTATGTTTCCAATGAGCCCCACTGTTTAAGCTGGGCTAATTCCTTGAAATGGAGTTCTGGATCTTTCTTATCAAAACGTTCAATCAGGCTCTCCGTAAACTCCACATATGAGGTAATGTGTGCATGACCCATAGTGATCATACCATGATGCCACCATTCGTGTGCTAACCCATCCAGGTGAATTGCTGCATACTTAATAGCTTCTTCCTCAGACATAGGATTCAATTGAAAGTATGTGTCAAGCTTTTGAACCCAAGCTCTTGCTGTAGACTTCCTCGAGCCATCATAATATGGTAACTGTAGTTTTCCTACTTTCTTTCGTAGCTCATAGTTCTGAGTCCTGTCTTGTCCACGGGCCATATGCTTCATCCGCACATCCATATACTCTCTAAAGGTGATTGCAGCTGTAAAATCTGGTCCTCCTGCTTCCCAATCTCTCCTCAGCTGATCCTGTATGTCAGTGATCTGGGGTTCTGGTATCAGCTGCTCTGGAGCTCTAGGAAGGAACGTAGGAATCATAGGCCTCGAACTTACTGTCCGAGCTTGCTGGGGGGCATGACCGAAATTGTTCCCAATTTGTTCGCCTCCATTTTGTCTCTCATCCTAATTATTCCCATTTTGATTGTGACCATTCTGATTATTTCCTCCACCTATGTTAGCGTTCAACCCCATTTGTCGAGCCATCATCTGCATCATAAGCTCCATTCTCTGATTCTGTTCTTGTGCTCTTTGTTCGGCTAATCGCTGTCCCTGTGCCAGGGTGTCAAATAACTGTAAAAATCTTTCCTCTTGCGGATCTGGACCGGCATTCCCGCCTCTATCCATATTGTAGTCGTAGTCTTGATCAAAAAATACCTCCCCTGTGTTTGTATAACTGGATTCTATGTCCACCTGGATAGATGAGCTAGATTGTTCGCTCTGCAGGTCAGAAATTCTATCTTGTCTTGCTTTGGTATTGCGGAAATTATAAGGCCTTTGTCGCATGCTCTGATTTTAGTGTTTTGACATTTCGTCAAACACTTTCCCTCCTATCTAGCTGTTCCAAATTCCCTATAAGACCTCCACAAGATGGCAGGACTTATAGCTCTGATACCACTGTGATGACCCTCTCTATAAAGGCCACAGAAACCCTCAAACTGAACTTAGGAATTTTGTCAAACACTTGGCGTGTAACAGTAACAATATTCAGAATATGGTAATTTCAGATTTGATACTTTCAGAATATAATCACAGAGTTACAATATATATAAAGCCATTGAACTATATTTCAATTACAATGCAATAAATTCTGAAATTATTTTATTACCAATTCTGGACTGATTATTACAATGACTGTATGACAGCAAATTTACCCAAAAATTGACATATATTTCAGAATGCAAGAACCTGGTTTGAAGAACTATGGAAGAACACCACTTTTTGCTGCAAATCGTTGATGAAGACCTCCAACCGCACCCCCAAACTGTCCTTAATTTGCTGCTGCTGCCCAAACTAGCAGGGCCGTACCAGGCCGTACCTGTACGGCTGCTGAAATAAAATAATATTAGGGTTTTGGGACCCCCAAATGCAAGGAAAATGGGCGCCTAGGGTTAGGTAGTAACCCTGTAAAACCATAAAAAATAACTCCAAGGGGTTGAGGAGATATGAGCAATTATGTGGTTCCGAACCCTGCTTTGCCAATTCTGAAAATGCACTTATTCTGTCTTCAAACTCTTGTCAAATGCTTCTCCAATGATAGGGCAAATCTGAAATCCTTATTCCAACCAAAAACAAACCCTAACAACGAATTCTCAATAAGCTCCAATGAGATGGCTGAATACCAACTCCAATTATGCAACAATTCAGGTGATATTTCACACCCTCAAAGTCGCCAATCCAAGGGAGTGATTCGTTCCCAAAGATCGAATAATTTGCAGATCCAAAGTCCACAAATGTCTTCACAATGAAGAAGTAGAAGAGTTCTCCAATCCAAGCATGTCCAAATGAGAGGCCCAGCCCTCTATTTATTCACTTTTCTAAGAAGTTGCTAGAACTTCTAGAAACATCCTTTATAAATCCTCATTATAATGCACTTTTTATAATAAAGTAATTTTATAAAATAAAAAGTGCAACTCAAATTAAAATTATAACATGTGGGCCCCAATATCACATAATGATAAAATATAACCTCTTAACACTTCTTCAAGAGCAAGATATGACTATTTGATCCGCAGAATTGACTCTCTTTCCACACCATTTGCCTACGAGAGTCTGTAATAGGCAAATCCATGATCAATGCCATGTCGAACTAAAGAGGGGACATTACAGACAACAGGGTTCTTTTGGCACAGGATTGGGTATAGGAGAAGCAAGACATCATGAGATTTCTTAAAGAGAATCTTCAGCAGGTACATAATCAGTAGAAGGTCTACGCTGATTGACACAGGATTGAGAGGATATTTGAGGTGGGAGATATGGTGTACCTACGACTATAGCCTTATCTACAGAGCACCCTTAAAAGGGGTGGAGCTAAGAAGCTCAAACCTTGTTTTTATGGACCATACAGGATTATTAGGCATGTTGGAGAGGTTGCGTATGAGATTGAGTTACCATCTAGTAGTAGGATTCATAATGTGTTTCACGTGTCGTGTTTGAAAAAGGCACTAGGACAACATATTATACCATCTCCATATCTTGGAAGAGAGGGAACACTAGTTGAGAAGCAGGGTGATTCGAGAGCATTTGATTCGCTGGAGAGGTCTCCCTATAGAGGACGTCACTTGGGAGGGCGAGACTATTTTATAGCATCCAGCTTTGTAGTTGCTTGTGGGTAAGCATCTCTGAGAGGGGAGGATTTGTCATGTCCCCTTTTTAGCTCTATCTAGCAGTAACATGAGAGTTAGCCAATTATGGAGTCTCGTAGGCTAGCAGTGGTGATCAGGGACTCAGTCAGGGTTTTTAGTGTGCGGATTTGGTATTACAGGCAATAGTAGATCAGTTGAGAGCAGTTCCTTGATTGTAGGAGGAGATTCCTACCTTTTAGGAGGTGGTGATGTTTTCAGAGTTGAGGTTCTATGAGATCACCCCCTGGTCTCAATTTCAGGAGATTTGGGTGTGTTCCTTATATTTTAGGAGTATCCCTAGATTTGAGGGTGTCACTGCCAGTTGGCCTAGGTTGTCCGGCATCAGTCACAAGCAGGTGACAAACTCAGTTTCATGTTTTAGAGGTGTTTGGGTTGTTCCTTGGCTATTTGGGAAATATTTTAATATATTTAAATATTCTCCTAAATTAGAATTTTAATAATTTAAATAAGGCTAAGTGTTTAGCCATTTTGGAGTAATAAGGAGTTTTCTGGCTCCATTTGGATCAATTTGCCTATGTGTGATAGCTCATTGGAAAGAGCTCAATCTTTAGTATTTGATTATCACTTGTAGGGACTTATTTGATGCTTGGAGCTATTTGTCATTAATAAAGTAATGATTTCCTTCTATTTGGACGCCTTTATTGGGAAAATAATGTTATATTATAAATTTCAAATGAAATCCACTTTAGGGTTCTTTTAGGGTTCAAATTGCCTTAGAGAGGAGATATAAGGAGAAGGCAACCTAAAGATGAGTATCTTTTATCATTTTATCATCCTATTTTGGACATCATTGTTCCGGAAGAGCATTCCTCACCTGGGATGCAAACCCTAGTGCTGAGAGCAGATTTGTTGGGATGTAGCCCTCAACAAGATCAGATTCGAAGGTTCCTATGCATACAGTTTGGTCAAGGCAGTGGATCGGTTTCTAGTATTGCAATTACACTTTGCAGGTAGTGGATTTTAATGGAAGGCGACCACTTTGGTTCAGCCTGGCGTTTATTACAGCAGCTCACCTGGATCCCATTTTCAGTTGGCATCCATCTTGTTTGAAGCTCATCTGTATTGGTCCTATTTTGGAATAAACTAGACTATGCTGGTATGGTTTTAGAATCATTTCTGGATTAGTATGTATTGCTGCATATTATTTCTATCACTTCTATTTATCAATTGTTGTTATTTATTCATTGTAATACCTATATTCTGAAAAATACAAAAGAAACAACATTCTTCTGCAACTTCTGTCTAGCTCTATAAGATCAAAGAAAAATCTACAGAAAAAAATAATTTATATAATTAAATATTATAGCAGCAGCAAAGCAAAAATCCATTTGGGATATTTCACTTTCTTTCTGCAATGTGAGGGTTTAGCATGATTTTGTCTTAAAGATCTCTTGGATTTTCTAAATTTTGTTCATTAAAAATTAGTAGGCAGATTTTAATAATATTTTCCCTTCAATTTTTTTTGTTAGGTTTTAATATTTTTGTTCTCAAAAAAATATTTTGTGTGCTCTCATTATTTTTTCTTTAAAAAATTCTAGGAGGGTATTATAATTTTAGTCCATAGAAAATTATTGTGCATTTTCCGCAATTTTTTTGCCTTAGAAATCATTTTGTAAAAGAGTTTTGCCTTTTTCTCTAAAAAGTGAAGTTTTTTATGCCGATCTATGCGTTGGATTTAATGCTAGCTACTCACTGATGTTTCAGTATTTGGTTTTGATTGTTTTTTCTCCTAAAAAATTGTGATTGGTTTTATTGATTTTTTTTTTTTCATTTTATCCTCAAATAGTTCTAGGTTGTATTTATTTTCCCAAAACAATTGTGACTAGTGTTGTTGTTTTCAAAGTTTTTCTATTTTTCCAAAAAAAAAGAAGTCATTGAAGGGTTTTGTCAAAATTTTCTACACAAATTGTGGTTTCTTGCAATTGTTTTGGGTCGCACTTAGAGTTGCTAGAGAAATGGTCTTCTCAAGGGTTTTTCAGTGTCTTAGTCTAGATGGTGGAAAACCTTTGTTACCCAACACTTGGTCTAAGGGATTGTGGCTATTTTGGTCAAATCCAGAAGTCCCACAAAACTAGGGAGGATCTCAGGAGTAGGCTCATGTCACAGAGTCTTCTGAAGATGAGGGCAACCTTCTATGCTTTTTCTATAGTTGGTATGATGACCATTAAGGGAGGGTTTAAAGATAGTAATGTAATGTTTTAAATGGTCATAGTTAGATTCTATTTTTTGTATTTAGTTAATGATTGTTTTACTTAGAAACATCATCTTGTACTTTTAGTTAAGGAGACTTCGTCTCCATTATTTCATATTAAACTATCAAGTTTCATAACATACTAAAATAATAATGTAATGTTCTAATGGTCATCTTTATCGAGTTTAGTTATATTAGTTAGTTTCTATTGTTTGTATTCAGTTAATGATTGATTCATTTAGAAACATCATCTTGTACTTTTCTATTTAAGAAGATTTTATCTGCATTGTTTGATATCAAACTATCAAGTTCCATCACATGGTATCAGAGAATAGATCATTTTGTTAAAGTATATGTGCAGATTGGATACTGCTTTTAATATTCTTTGCTGATAACAATATCAAAACAATGCAATATAAGTTGATATCGATCTGCTTTGATCTGAGTATCGATTTCAATCCAATGTATGCACTCATCATATCAGTCAATATGAAGGCACGATATCATAAGGATGTGTATATGAGTTAATAATGAGCCATGACAATGTATGTCTGCTATGTCTTTAGTTGGCACTGATTGATTTCTGTGTTTCATCGTGACTTGGATATCGGTCTTCATGTCACCCCTAGAGACATGTCTCGTTAAACTTACTCGATAATCCTATCTCTTATATTAAACCAGGGACCTTAATTTGATCGATAAGTATATTTGATAATCATAATTAACACGATACAAATTAAGGCACGATCTATTATTATTGCATCAAGCCCAATGAAACATATATGTATAATTAAATGTATAGATGCATGATTATTAATTATAGATCATGCATAATGCTAATCATATACTCAGATAAGAATACTGAATGGATAGAGATGAAATGCTCAGAATCAATATATTATTTAAGCATTTCCTTTCATCAGTTGGAGTAATCCGACTGAAGCTACACTTTTCTAACACTCCCTCTTAGCTAGGGAGGACAACTCCTCCCCATATTGAAAGCACAATAGATCCATTTATTGTGGGAAAGATATCACCTTATTGTGATATCAGAAGTTAAAAGTATATGAATATCAAGACTCCTAGTATTCATCATAAACTTGTGTGTGTTAAGGATATCACCTCACTGTGATATTAGGAGTTCTCTATCACTGCTATTATCTTCATCTTTATAAGGAGAATAATTGAAGAGAACATGAGAACTGACGACCTCTGAACAACCATTGAGTTTGATGGTATATGCTAACATGGAGAAACACATGGGACACCATCTTGGAGCCAAAACAATGACATGTTGAACAGTGCCAGAAAATAATAATAGCACATGAGCATGAAGGAGAGACATACGATGTGTAAAAACTGTAGCTTCTGTCAATTGAATCATTTGATAAATCAGAATATATATATATATATATATCATGTGTTACTTGTATTGGATGATTTAATTATCATCAGTTAAACCTTAAACTTCTGCCCTTTGTCTTATCGGGCTTCTTCCATAGTATGATTGTAACACATTAATAAACCACCGATGGACAAATTAACATAGTTAAAATGTTTTTAAATATTGCAAGTTCAAGTCCATGTAGGGACATGACCCTATGTGGTACTTGTACCACATAGACTCATGTCCCTCCGTGGACCTGACTCTTCGTGGCATTACATATACCAAGTGATATTTGTTGTGTTGAACATTATCATTATCGGCAATAACTAGTATTCACAGCAATATTACTTAGTTTAAATTTAGCATTTGATCTTCAGTAAATACTCTGCAGTATATTGCAATATCATCTGCATATTATAAATTGACATCAGTTTTGGATATCAGATAAATTTCAGAACAGTTACAGTACATAGCAGATAACAACATAGAAGTTTATATATATCAGAATCTCAATCAGGAAATCTTACATCAACTTTTGTTACTCTATCAGAGGTCCTGAACATTTACGTGGTCTCAAAGCCTAATTGATAGAGAAAAAAAGTTGGTTATCATCCAGGTTTTAGACCTACTTAAATAATCTCTTAATAGCAAGTATGGTGAACCATGTAAGGCTGGAGGATAGACTTGAAGGTGCCTCAAACTTTGCATCATGGAAGATTCAAATAATGTATTAGGATAATAGATAGTTTCTATTATCTCTATTCAGTATCTAATGATTATCTATTGTAATCTCCTGTAAATATTAGAAAGTTTCTAATATTTTGTTTCCTGCTTCTAGAATAGAATGTTTCTATTCTTTGTGATTGTTTCCTAAGGAAACATTGTTTAGTCTCTTGTATAAATTGATCTCTTGATCACTATTAATAACAAGCAAATATTTTCCAATTACTTCGTAATATGGTACTAGAGCCAATACTCTAAAAAACTTTGGAAATAATTATAATTTCGTGGTTGAAATTGTTACAAATGTAAATGGCGGAATACTTGAATGAATTAATCAGAGATCAAACTCATCTATATATACAAAGAGGAGAATCTAATAGAATAGAAGCATTCTATTCTAGACTACACCTACATATCAGAAACATTCTAATATATATAGAGATATAATAAGATACAATAGTGAGCATTAAAAAGAAATATGAAGGTTATTTTAATACCTCCCGTTAATGCTCAATCTATTTACTACAACAACAGATCCCCTGAATTTAAGAAACTTGTCAGGACCAAGGGGTTTTGTGAAAATATCTGCTAATTGCTCTGAGGTAGGGACATAGCGTAACTGAATAGATCCATCTTCTACTAATTGTTGGATGTAATGGCAATGAAGCTCTATGTGCTTGGTTCGTTCATGAAACATTGGGTTCTTGGCAAGTTTGAGTATGCCCTGATTGTCTGAAAACAAAGAAGTCGGGCCTGCTTGAGGAATATGCATATCTGCAAGCATCTGCCGGAGCCAAATTGCTTCACAAGCTGCCTTGACAACTCCTCTATATTCTGCTTCTATAGAGGAGAGTGCATGTGCCTGTTGCTTCTTATTGGTCCAAGTAACTGTTGCAGATCCGATACTAAACACATAGCCAGAAGTAGATTTCCTGTCATCAACTGAGCCGGCCCAATCGGAATCGGTGAATCCACTGAGCTGAGGAGTAGTACTCCTTGTGTAAAGAAGACCATAATTTGAAGTACCATGTACATAGCGTAACACACGTTTCGTTGCAATCCAATGATCAGTCTTGGGGTTTGTCATGAACCGTGAGATGTAGCTGACTGCAAAACTGAGATCAGGTCTAGTAGTAGTAAGGTAGATGAGACTACCTACTAGCTGCCCGAAGAGTGTTTCATCTATAGCAGGAGAAACAGATTGTGTGGACAATTTCAGACCAGTCTCCATAGGAGTGGAGGCAAATTTGCAATCCTGCATTCGAAACCTATCAAGCAAACTTCTGGCATACTTGGACTGAGACAAAAAAATTACTGTTGTTAGTCTGCCAAACCTCAATACCTAAACAATAATGAAGCAATCCGAGATCTCTCATATCAAAAGTTCTGCATAGATCCTGTTTGATTTTTGAAATCAAATGTTCTGAATTTCCAGTAATGATCAAATCATCCACATAGACAACAAGAAAAAGAATATCATTACCAGAGTGTTTAATATACAAATTACTGTTTGACGGACTACGCTGAAATCCTTGAGCAACCAAGTAATGATCAATCTTTATGTACCAAGCCCTAGGGGCCTGTTTAAGACCATAGAGGGCCTTCTGGAGTCTACATACTTTGTGTTCTGAACTGACAACCTTAAAACCTGGGGGCTGCGTCATGTAGACTTCTTCCTGTAATTCACCATTGAGAAAGGCGCTCTTCACATCCATTTGATGAACTTTCCAACCATACTGAGCTGCAATTGCAAGAAGAATGCAAATAGTGCTCATCTTGGCTGTCGGAGCAAATGTCTCCTCATAATCAATGCCTTCGCGCTGGGTGAATCCTCGAGCAACAAGTCTGGCTTTGTATTTGTCCAAGGTACCATCTGCATGGTACTTGACCTTATAGACCCATTTACAGCTAATGGGTTTCTTCCCAGGAGGGAGATCTGAAAGAACCCAGGTGTGGTTCTTTTGAAGACTTTGAAGCTCAGCATCCATTGCTTGTTCCCATTTTGGAATTCCTTTGGCCTCTGCATATATCTGGGGCTCAGGGATACTGTGGATGTTGGCCATTAAGAGCTATATTAACTATGTTGTGTTGAAGGCCCTTATTTCTGGAGGTTCTACCCTCAATGAGTTCATTAGGATGAAGATCACTAATCGTTTGAGCCCACCATTTTGGCTGAAGAGTCGAGGAGCCAATATCAGATGCTGTTGGAATAGCTGGATGAGAAGCAAGAGTAGGAGTTGTATTATCTGGAAGTGACTAAGGTGGTGTATCAGTAGCATCAGATGACTCATATAAAATAGAAGAACCCAAGTCAGAGATTGCTGAAGACTGAATCTCGGAATGTGGTGGGGAGTCAGAGAGCGGAAATGGTCCGAGTTCCTCATCAAACACAACATCACGACTGAAGATTAAACAATCAGTATTTACATCAATCGGTCTTTAGGCCTTATGTGTGTGACTGTATCCTGTAAACATAAGTTTCTGGCTTTTGGAATCCAACTTAGTGCGTTTGGCATCAGGAATCCATACATATGCCAGAGAGCCAAAAAAATTTAAATGGTTGATCCTAGGTTTGCGACCAGACTAGGCTTCCTCAGGAGTCTTATGTTTAATTGCAAGGGTGGGTGACCGGTTAAGAAGGTAGACAATTGTGGATACTACTTTTGCCCAATATTTTCTGGGAACATTTCTATGTTCTAGCATAGCCCTAGCCATTTCTGTGATGGTACGATTTCGACGCTCTACAACACCATTTTGCTGAGGGGTGTGAGGTGTGGTGAACTGACGTCTAATGCCATGAGTAGTACAAAAGGCAGAGAAAGAAGAAGAACAAAATTCCCCCCTATTATCGGTCCTAAGAGTACGGATGGAGGAACCAAACTCTTTTTCTACTAGAGCTTTAAACTGCTGAAATACAAGAAAGGCATCTGATTTTTGCTTAAGAAAATATACCCACATTTTGCGACTGAAATCATCCACAAAGAGTAAAAAATACTTTTTTCCAGTAATAGGAGTATTCATAGGACCACATACATCAGCATGGACCAGCTGGAGTACTTTGGATGCCCGCCATGATTCACCATTCTTAAATGGTGTCCTATGTTGCTTCCTTGCTTGGCAAGCTCTGCAAACACGATGGTTCTGGGTCTGAATATTAGGTAGGCCATGGACTAAATTATCCCGAGCAAGTTGTGCTAGATATTGAATGTTCAGATTACCGTATCGCTGATGCCAGAGACTGTTGAGAGCGGATGATTCGGTGATGAAGGCATGCTCAAGGGAATCACCTGAATCTACAAGCCTATAAATACCATGATCCTCAAGACCGAAAGCAAGGTTAGTGCGAGAAGCACGATCAATAATCGAACACTTATTTCCACTGAAAACGACATCCAACTGAGGAGAGTGCTTCATAATCCGACTAACAGACAGAAGATTATGTTTCATGCCAGGAACATAACATACATTGAGAAACATGAGTTTTCTTCCTCCAAACTGAATCTGAACATTGCCCTTGCCGACAATATTGTATTCTTCGCCGCCTCCAAGATTACTGAGTCAGAATAGGGAGTGAATTCAACAAACCAATTACGCCTATGAGTGAAATGTCGGGAGGCACCAGAATTGATGTACCGGGCAGAAGATTTCACATGATTTGCAGGTATGCTGGTCATAAAGGCATGGTAGATAGATTCTTTCTGCTCTAAGTGTTGGGCAGCATTGGCTTGCTGTTTAATTGAGTCTGACTTCTGATGCTGCTGATACAAATGCTTATAATATGTGAATATTTCAAATGGCACAAACTTCGAGGTGAAAAAATGAAAGACCCAGAAAAATTGGAGAAGTACCCAGAAAAGAGCTTGAAAAACCCAGAAATAAAATGTTGTCGGAATTCGGATCCGCTAGCTGAAAAATTGAGGCACAAAAAACGAGGTACCCACAAAAATTTGATGAAGACCCATTTGAGATTTCAAAAAACCCATCAAGAATATGTGATCAGAAATTTTTTCCGAAGTCAAAAAACTAGGGTTTTGAGCAGAATAACAGTTGGCGGTATAGGTCAAAAAGGCAGAAAAATGGTGTTTGCAGGTTAAAAAAAAAATAACAAAACCCAGCAGCAGAAATGTGAGCAGAATATCCAACAGGAATAGATAGACCCTTTTTCGAAAAAAAAACAAAAAAATCCCACTTTTTGAGATCTGGGTGTGAACAGATTTGAAAAAATGAGCTTCAGATTTGAAAAAACGACCTTCAGATTTGTGATTTATAGACTAAGCCATGGGTTTCCAAGAAAAAAAAATTGTAGAAAAAAAATCCACGATTTTCCAAGAACGCTAGTAGCTAAAGACACAATTTTTCAGTCGATTTGCACAGAGGTTTTAAACCCTAGCTCTGATACCATATTACAAATGTAAATGGCGGAATACTTGAATGAATTAATTAGAGATCAAACTGATCTATATATACAAAAAGGAGAGTCTAATAGAATAGAAACATTCTATTCTAGACTACACCTAAATATTAGAAACATTCTAATATTTATAGAGATATAATAAGATACAATAGTGAGCATTAAAAAGAAATATGAAGGTTATTTTAATAGAAATTATCTGCCTTTTATCTTCGAAATTATTTTCATGCATATTTTCATCAAAAACCTCTGGTTCGACTAGGGTTTTCTACCAAAGAATTGCGCCATATTGTCTGTAACTCCCGCAATTTTTTCTAGTCTGTAAAATTGTGCGCTTCTATTTGCGACTAACATGATTGAATCCTCTGAAAAATAAGGGTTATTCTCTATTGTTCACATGGAGGTCTGTTGGGTGCCATTTCTCTGCAAGTCACTCCTAGATTTTTTTGCCACTCGCATCCAAATCTCTTTGAAAAATTGTGTGTTTGTTTTGTGGTCTGTTTTTCCATTTTTTTTCAAGAAGTGGTCATTTATTGCCTATTTGGAGGCATCTAGGTTTTTTACAAACCTCTGTTGTTCATTCACACCCAAATTTTGCAATTTTGTTTGCAAATCCGTCATTTTTCTGTCTTTTTGAAGCTTTTTTGCAATTGGGATTGTTTTTGTTTGAAACCCTAAATTTATATACCAAATCAAAATCTTTTCGATAACCTTGGTGGATTTTTTGAGATCTCAATTGGGTTGTCGTCCTTTTTTTTGGGTGCCTTGATTTTCGAGCTAGCGGATCCAAAATCTGACAACATATTCCTTTTGGGTTTTTCGAGCTCTCTTCTGGGTACCTCTTCATTTTTTTGGGGTCTTCTATTTTTTGCCTTGAAGTATGTTCCTTCACAAATTTTCATGTTTTTGATTGAAAAACATGCTATGGCATCTCTGACTAATATTTTACTCGAGGGAAATCAAAAGTTCAATGGTCGAAATTATGGCACGTGGAAACAATGGATGCTAATCGCGACAGCGATAAGGTGGTTCTAGTTCACAACAGTCTTCTTAGCATAGGTCCTTTGCTTTAGTTTTAGAAGGCTTCAAGGAAAAGAACGTTCAAAACAACTATTGTTACAAGTATGGGCAGATGAAGGTTGAATGTTGGAAGTGCTTAGCTGCCCTATCCCATAGCAACAGTGTGGAGCACTTTAAGTAAACAAAATTTTCCTTACGCTTTTTGACATTTTCATGCTCTGGATAGATTAACCACTAAGGGAGGGTATTGCGATAATAGATAATTTCTATTATCTCTGTTTAGTATCTAATGGTTATTTATTGTAATCTCTTGTAAATTTTAGAAAGTTTCTAATATTTAGTTTCCTGTTTCTAGAATAGAATGTTTCTATTCTTTACAATTTTTTCCTAAGGAAACATCATTTAGTCTCTTGTATAAATTGATCTCTTGATCACTGTTGTTAACAAGCAAATATTTTCCAATTACTTTGTAATATAATGATCATCCTACGAGAACTTGAATTAGAAGAATGTGGAAGGAAATAAATTTATGCCTGAAAATGATCTAGATAAAACAATCAGGAAAAGACATAATAATAAGGCTATGAAGATTATTATAGTTTTTGTTAAAGATCACATACTTCTGTCTATATCAAATCTCAAAACTGCACATGAGATGTTCATGACTATCAAAAATACATTTGAAATCAATAATACTAGCAAATTGCTTACTTTTAAACAACAACTACTATACATCAAGATGAACAAAGGAGAGACCGTTACATCTTATTTCATAAGAATTACAGAATTAAAAGACCAACTTGCAACCATTGGTAATAAGTTAGATGACAAAGAATTATCTCTAATAGCCCTTAAAGGGTTACCCATGTCATCAGAATCCTTTATTCGTGGAATTAGCTCTAGAGCTGAACTGCCAAATTTTGACCAACTTAAGAATGATTGCACACAAGAGGAGTCCAGACTGATCACAAGAGGAATCAATCCAAATCAAAAGGGAGAAATTTAAGCCCTTAAAATTAACACAACTAATAAAGGAAAGAATGGTCAATTTAAACGGAAAAGAGGAAAAGGAAATCAAACACACAAGAAAGAGACGTGTCTAAAGTACAATGCTACAAATGTGACAAGTTTGGTCACACTCACAAATATTGCCCGAAAAGGAAGAAGATTCAAGATACCGTAGCTAAAGTAAAGGAAGAAAACTCACTATTCTTTTTGGCACTATCAAGTGAACTAAAAAATAATAAGAAAATGTGGATAATAGACAGTGCGGCCTCTCAACACATAATTGGATTCAAAGACAAATTTGAAACTTTTGAAGGTCACTCTACTGAAGAAGTAACAATAGGGGATAATTCCACCCATCCAGTAAAAGGAATTGGAACCCGTTCAATTCAACTAAAAACCAGAGTTACTCTACAGCCATGTAATAACCCCAATAGGTTATAACTTCTTCAAACACCAAAAATCTTTATACTTCAGTGGTTTGACATTTCGTCAAACACTTTGCAAGCAAGGGTCATCTAACTAATATAACTTTTTAGATTGCTGCAGTGGTTCTTGTTTGGATTTGCCTCAAAGAGAATGCTTACAAAAGACTCCAAATTGTCTAAACAATGACCTAACATAAATATGCAAGTAATTTTGGCAATAGTGAATGCATATATGAGTTCTAATTATGAAAATGATCACCTACAGCCAACTTGTATTTTAACAAACAGTTGGTATGCAAGCGAACTGGCTAATAAGAAATGGTATATTAACGCTCAAAGACAACTACTAATGACCAGCAATTGTATCTCCTTGATTGAGAATGAGTATCCAATACAATATTCATACTAAGTTAGCCAAGACTCTTGGCATTTACAAAGATATCAAAATATGATGATTGCTGGTAAAGTAATATGCACCTACAGCTGTCACTGAAAATTAATGCAACACTAAATATCTAACTTCAATACTCCCCTACAGCAGTACTCTAATCACATGCATGATTAAATACAACTAAAGCCATGGATTGCTGATACCATTGTGAGGAATGTAAAAATGAATGATATATCTATTAATGAATGATAGGTCTGATACGAAATGACAATTACAACAGCACTCTATAGTGAAAGGCAACTATGAAAATACACATCAGACCTGGCATATGAAGTCGCCTTAGAGAATAGATGTATTGCAATACCACTGAACAGAAAATAACCTCCTCAAATGCCCAAGTCGTGCCTCTCTAGCTGCCGCCCCTGATTGTAGATGGCTGTAATAATTTTCTTTGCTTTTTTGAATTTTCTTTTTCGGATTGCTTTTTTTTTGGATTGCTTTTCTGGACCTGCTTTTTCGGCCTGCTTTTTCGGTTTTTCTTTTTTGGCCTGCTTTTTTCGAACTGCTTTTTTGGCCTGCTTTTTCGAATTGCTTTTTCGGCCTGCTTTTTCGAATTGATTTTTCGGCCTGCTTTTTTTGTACTCAAATATTTTTTCTCAATGTAGCACAAATAGAAGACTGAAGTATCTTCCTCCCAGCTGCAATAATTCAAGTGATATTTCACACCCTCAAAATTGTATACCAATTGAGAGTTTTCGTTCTCAATGGCCAGTTGTGACTATTGCAGAAACCCTAGGCTCCACAATGCACATCAACAAACATCAACATCAACAACAACAAATCTGACATTATTTTATTTTATCTATTGTTGACTTTATAAAATATTTTATAATTCAAGTCACTTTATTAAATTAATTAAATATAAAGTTACCTTTTAATATTTATTTATTTGATAACTTTACAAATAATTAACTTAATACCACTTATTTATTTAATTAAAATAATTAATTAGTCATCCTCATAAAATATTCATTATTTTGGACAACCTAATTAATTAAATTAATTAAATCAAATTGCCTCCAAAATGGGGACATGACAAGCCAAAAGATGTGTTATTTGTACCTAACATCAAAAGGAATTTGGTTTCAATTTCAGGCCTAGTAGATCGAGTGTATTGTATCACATTTGAAGAAGATAAAGTTTTATCCTACCCCAAGAACTCCAAATTAAGAACGCAATCACCATTGGTTTCAGAGATAGAAGATTGTATAAGCTTTGTAACCCTTAAAACCTAGCTTTAAACCATGAAGTTTCAAACTCTTGTGAAATCTGGCATAGAAAACTTGGTCACCTTCATTTTCACGCTTTGCCATCTGTAGAAAAGATTGTAACAAGTCTACCTAGTCTAAAATCTGATTATATTGGAATATGCAAGGGATGTGCCTTAGGAAAAAATACCAAAGGATCTTTTCCAAAAAGTGAACAGTGCTCTAAAACAGCAGTTGAGCTTATTCACATTGACTTTGTGGTCCTATGTCAGTTCCTTCACTAGGAGGTTTCTTGTATTATGTAATTTTTATGGATGATTTCTCTTGGAAAATCTAGATTTACTTCCTAAAACTTAAGGAATCAAATGAAGTGTTATCAAAGTTCAAAGAGTTTAAAGCATTAGTCGAAAATCAAACTAGGAAGAAAATCAAAACACTAAGATTTGACAATGGAGGTGAATATATTTCTGAGAACTTTAAAGAATTTTGCACCTCTGTTGGGATTAAGAGGGAGTTTATAGTACCTTATAATCTTCAATAGAATGGAGTGGTGGAAAGGAAAAACATAACTATCATTGAATTTGCTAAAGCCATGATGCACGATCAAAACCTCCAACACATCATTTTGGGCTGAAGTCTCTAATACCGCAGTATACATTCAAAATAGATGACCTCATTCAATCTTAGAGAATATAACCTTTGAAGAAGCCTTTACAAGAAACAAACAAGATTTAAGTCACCAAAGAATCTTTGGATGTCTTGTATATATTCATAATCCAAAGGAAAAGAGAACCAAACTAGAATCCTTTGGGAAGAAAGGTATATTTGTAGGGTATAGTGAATCCTCCAAAGGTTACAGGGTGTACATTCTAGGACAAAGAACTATTGAAATCAGCAGAGTTGTAAAATTTGAAGAAGATACTGCTAAAAATCTCTCTAAAAACATTGAAGAATCAAGTGAGGAATCAACTATAGAATTAGATGAGAACCCCATAGTTGAGAATCAGAGGGAGAATGATTCAAAAGATCATGAACTCCCATCTTCAAATACGGAAAATGTTGAAAATCCTAACAATAAGAAACAACCACTATGGCAAGAAAGATGATTAAAGAAAACAATATAGAACCTAATGAAATATTTAGACAAAGAAAGAAAACTAGAAGTCATTCATGCTATGTTACTCTAGTATCCGAACTTATCAAATCTGAACCTTCGAGTGTTGAAGAGGCATTATCATGTCAACCTTGGAAAGATGTAATGATAGAAGAATATCAATCTATATATAAAAAATGATGTTTGGTATGTCGTGGCTAGACCTAAGGACAAATCAGTTGTCTCCTCCAAATGGTTATTCAAAATCAAACATGCACCAAATGGTAGTATTGAAAAATACAAAGCCAGATTCGTTGCTCAGGGATTTTATCAGAAGGCTGGAATTGATTATGAAGAGACATTTGCCGTAGTTTCTTGATACACCTTCATCAAAAGTTCAAAACCATCATTGCTATTGTAGCATCTAAAGGATGGAAGATACATCAAATGGACATTAAGATTGCCTTTCTAAATGGTGTTATCGATGAAGAAGTATATATAGACCAACTAGAAAGATTTGTCACTCACAAAAAAAATTCCTATGTGCAAATTGAAGAAGGCACTCTACAGCCTTAAACAAGCCCCCACAACATGGTACGCAAGGATAGACAATTATCTCACTAAATTAGGGTACTCCAAAAATGAAGGTGATCCTAATATATATTTCAAAGTATTAGATGGTACTATGATTATTATTTTTTTTTATGTTGATGACTTACTAATAATAGGGGAAGATCATCTTATAGCAAAATGCAAACAAAATCTTGCGGCTGAATTTAACATGAAAGATCTTTTATTGCTACACTATTTTTTGGGTTTAGAAGTATGGAAAAAGGAGAACTACATCCTTTTAAACCGAGGAAAACACATTGTTGACATCCTAACCAAATTTGGAATGATGGACTATATGTTGTTATCCACACCAATGGAATCGAATCTCCACAAACTTAAACCTGATGAAATTGAATCTGAACCTACAGATCCTACATACTACATATAGATAATTGGATCACTAATGTACTTGGTGAATACTCGTCCTGATATTTGTTATGCAACTAATACATTAAGTCAATTTATGTGCAAGCCTATGAAGGTTCACCTCATGGCTGCCAAGCACATCTTATGATACCTACGTGGGACTAATTGGACTTGGTCTAAAATATGATCGTGTTGAGATAGAACCTCAAGGGTACTCAAATTCTGACTGGACTAACAACTCCATCGATTGTAAAAGTACTATAGGATGTTGTTTTAATCTTGGTTCTGCAATGATATCTTGGTTCAACAAAAAGCACTCAACAATTGCCCTAAGCTCTGCTGAAGTAGAATATATAGCTGCCTCTATGGGAGCCAGAGAAGCAATATGTTGTAATGTCCTCGTTTTTTGCAAGTCCGTGCAGTAGATGGAGTTAGGTCATCATAGTGACCCTCGTGAGCTGACAGGGTGTTTTGGGGTTCTCAGTTGTGGACTTACTATTTTTAGTAAGTCTATTATTGGTAGTTGCTATTTTTTGCAATGCAGTGGGTGGCTTGGTAGTTGGTCGTCACCTGCTATAAATCAGGTTAATAATTGCATGAGCTCTTATTTATTCAATAATTATTTTGTTGCATTATTATAATTATATTAATATTATTATAATAATGACATTAAGAGATTTTTTTAAAAAGTATATTGGAAAGTTTCAAGTGTTGAGTTCTTTTGGGAAACTTCCACAATTTCTGAAGTGGAGTTTTTAGGAAGCTTTGGCCAATGAAAGATTATAAATGAAGCTCATTTCATTGGGAAGAGCACGCTTCAAAATATGTTTTTTTTTTTGCCTTCGTGGCTTTTTCCTGAGTTTGGAATTGTGTGCCCTTGCTGAAGTATAAGGGTTTTTGAGTTTCTAAAGATTGTTTGAGGTCACTGCTGATGTATAGTGATTTCATTGGTTAAATTTCTTATTTGTGATTTCCTCTGTCTAGGAGATTGGATTTATAATTCTGGGAATTGTTCGTGAATTGCCGCATATCATTGTTGAGGTATAACGATCTGCATTTCTCCTATTGTTCATATTGTGTCTTAGAGATTGGTGTGAGGTTATTCTCTGAATTTGTGTAGAGAATCAAATTGCTCTTTCATGTTGGTGACTCCAAGCTGGGAAACAAATTTGATGTTAGAAGACTGCCAAATTGCATTTGGAGGCAGTGTTTGACATAGCAATTGTTTCCGGCAGAGTTCTGAACCGAATTTATCAACCAAGGAGCTGGACAACATTAACATGGGATCTGCAATTTACTACCAGCTGCGTGGATGCTCCATTCTAGCCATGTGAGCAAATTGAAGGCTTGTGATCAGTTTACTGAAGCAATTCGGGGTGTGTGTTAGGATTGAATGGTTCGGCTCTGCATATGAATCATCTGCAATTTTCTTTGGAGGATTGTATGACACACTAGACAATATTGTGAGTCTCACTCAACTGCCTGCAGCACAATTGGGGAATCAAATTTGGCATGGGACTTCCTAACTGCTCACACCAGGTTCCTTTTCATTGGGGACAATTAGATTTATTTTTGTTTGCAACTTAGTTGGAATAAATGAATCATAAAAGATTCTGGAAATTAATGTAATCAGTTGTGTTCAATGCAAGTATATCATTAAGTTACAGTCTGATTATCTATGTTTTTCATTTTAAAGTTCTTGAAGTTGCTGATTTATATTTACAAGGGAAAAACAAATGCAATAATTAGTAAACTTTGAGAAAATTGAAAAAACAATAAGTTGTGCAAATTGGAAGCTGGTTCGGGTCTTTACATATGGTTAAGGAATTTGCTAGTTGGATTATTTGAGAAGCCTCTGAACCCTACAATTATGCATTGTAACAATCAAAGCTACATAAAGTTATCAGTAAATCGATTTTTTCACAACCGTTCAAAGCATATTGAAATTCCTTATCATTATGTCATAGATATGGTGGATAGAGATTCCCTCAAGCTAAAATACATCAACACTAATGAGCAAACTGTCGATATATTCACCAAGCCTCTCTCCAAAACTAAAATGGAACATTTTAGAGGTAAACTTGGGATGATTCAAATATGATTGTAACTCATGAGATTAAAATCTCAGCTATATTGTAAGATGTATATACATATGTTCATTTTCTTTCGATGTTAAAGAGTTACTATATTTCATGTGTGAAATATGTCATGAAAGGTGATGATCTTTCGTTGATGTATATATTTAAAGGATTGCTATTATAAGGTGAGGATCTTATCAATAGCTAAACCTATTATCATGACAGACTACATTAAGTTGCTGTCCAGGAGTGTCGGTAGTCATGATAACAAATGTGTCATGATCGGACTACATTAAGTTGTTGTCTTGGAGTGCCGGAAATCAGATAACTTATTCACTTGATAGAGATCCGAAGTCTGATGTCAGTGCACATATCGAGTGAATATTACTATTGTGAGATAACATTAGTGATTCAATTCTCCCTTGCTAAGAGGGAGTGTTAAAAACTGTAGCTTCTGTCAAATTGAATCACTTCATAAATCAGAATATATAACATTATATAAATCATGTGTTACTTGTATTGGATGATTTAATTATCATCAGTTAAACCTTAAACTTCTTCCTTTTGTCTTATCGGGCTTCTTCCACAGTATGATTGTAACCCATTAATAAGCCACTGATGGACAAATTAACATAGTCAAAATGTTTTTGAATATTCCAAGTTCAAGTCCACATAGGGACATGACCTGACGTGGTACTTGTACCACGTAGAGTCATGTCCCTCTGTGGACCTGACTTTTCGTGGCATTATATATACCAAGTGATATTTGTTGTGGTGAACATTATCATCATCGGCAATAACTAGTATTCACAGCAATATTACTCAGTCTAAATTTAGCATTTGATCTTCAGCAAATACTCTGTGGTATATTGCAATATTTTCTGCAGATTACAAATTGACATCAGTTTTAGATATCAGATAAAATTCAGAACAATTACAGTATATAGCAGATAACAACATAGAAGTTTATATATATCAGAATCTCAGTCAGGAAATCTTACATCAACTTATGTTACTCTATCAGAGATCCTGAATATTTACATGATGATATCCAGAACCAATGATAAATAGTACCATTCTGCAACTCGAGAACAAAACAAAGAGACAAGAATTATCACAGCCCATCTTCACAAAAATATTTCTGATAAAAAATTCACAGCAGATTGTCACCGGTAAATTATTTCTCATTGAACCAATGAATCATTAACACTTCTTTATATGCTGTAATCTAACCTAACTTTGATACTCTGTTAATGTTTTGCCCAGAAATAAAGATAAACAACAATAAAGAAAAATAGAATAAAAAATAGGGCCAATAAGACACAAGAATTTACCCTAGGAAAACCCTTCAGCTAGAAGGGAAAAACCCAGCCACACCAGACAAATATCACTTTTATCGATATAATAAATGTTGAAGTACAATGCTTTCTACTTGATACAACATATATAGAATTGAGAGACTTCATATCACAATTGAAGGTCTCTTCAATTTCCAAAAACAAGTCTTTTCATATTTCCAAATGCATACCTCTTCGCATGACACACGTCTCTTCATATAATATTATCTCAAATATTATCATAAATATCTTATCCAACTATTGACACACTATCAAGGTATTATATTTTTTAAAACATATAGCAAACTAAAAGATAAATATCTCTATCACAGCTACAGTCTTCAATAATATATACTGATAAAGCCAAAGTAGAACCTTCACAATTTTAAAATTTAACTTTGTAAGATATGTCGCATGCTATATACCTTACAATGGGATCTTCAATTGAGTATATTGTGAACTCATGTTGATCCCTTTCAATCACTGTTAGGGCTTCCACCTCTTTGTAACTCACTTTTTTGCAGGAGCATCCCCTTTGCCACACAAGCCAGCAATTTCCTTGATCACATCCTTTGTTAATATTAAATTTTTGAACCAGAAATATAAGATTGCATCAAATGAATTATCAAAATTCAAAACAACTGATACTACAAGAAGTTGTCCTGGGCAAAAACCTCCTCTTTGAGGGAAACGATCCAGCCCCTCAAAGATAATGTCATTATTCAGATTATAATTCAAATACACAAAATGTTCCTCTTTTTGATTGACGTCAACTTACAGTCAATCAACCAAAACAAATCTCAGAGATTCTAATTGAAATATATCATTGGTAAATATTGTAGACGACGGGTTGATGTCATCGGTAATTATTATGTAGCAAGCATGTAGTTGACGAGCCCTTCGGGGAGGTATATGTACACCGTCTGAAATGGACTTTGATCATCATTGTAATCATCATTGGAAGCACTATGTAATCTCTTCGGCATATATGCGAATAATAAAAGGAATACTGCTACGTTACATGTTCTTGTCTATTGTTTGTATGCATTAAATTATTTACCCATATGGTAAACATTTGGTGCCGTTGCTCTATGGACCTGGAATGAAGGCAGAGGAATGCAGACTAATGCCGAGTCAGCTGAACAAAAATAAGAATAAGCTAAAGGAAAAAGATGAAATACGCACATCACAAGGGAATTTAATTTTGGCACAACAGGCCAAGTGCAGACAGAGGTTTTAGCAGATTGCTGATAGACACCGAAGCACCGAGGAATTGTTGGAAGAGACTCAACAGCGGTTGGATTTGGTGGAAGAACCAAGGGAGGAATTTCTGAACCTTTATATGCCGAGGGAAGAGAATCCAGACAGAAGGGAATTAACTCGCACGGCTCGGAGTGCCGAGGGAGCATGAGCATGGAGTGAACTTTTCGTCTGAGATACACTTCCGGAATGGACAACTTTGCTTAACGAAGACCCTTCTTCACCAAAGAACGCAGCTGTTGGAAATAAGACAACTATCTGAAATAGCATCGGTGTTGGAGTATAGAGCACCGGTGTTGGAGTGCAGAGTGTTGGTGTCGGAGTACAGAGCGCCAGTGTCAGAGTGTAGAACAACACTGGTGTCGCAATATTGAACAATGCATGTACACAAAATCAAGTAATAATGGTAGAACCAAAGGAGAAGTTGCCAAAGTTTGATGGTGATGGAACGATCGATCAATTCAGACACTGTAAGACATGCGAACAATTTGGATGGCGAATGGCATAACCGACATAGATGAATGGGTTCGACAATTTCCAGTAACCCTAAGGGGTGTAGCAATCGATTGGTTTTCCGACGCCGATCCCCAAAAATTAACCACATGGGGAGGAGTTAAAAAGGAGTTTATCATCGAATTTCAATTGCTGTGAGATGACAATGAGATCGTAGGAGAAATCTACACCACAGCAAGGGAAAAATGAAACCGTTCGTGTATATGCCAGAAAGCTAAAAGAATTAATAAACAAAATGGAAAGTAAGCCGACAGATGGGCCGAAGAAGAGATGGTTCATTGAAGGACTATGCTCGAAGTTAAAGAGGAAAATGAAGATTGTGCCGTCGTCGTCATACACTGAAGCATACAATCGGGCGATGGACTTAGAGAGTGAACAGAAAATGAAAAAGAAGAAGAAAAGTAGCTCATCCGACTTAGATAACTTGTCTTCGGAAGAAGATAGCAGTGATGACGAAAAGGGCAGCAAGAAGGTTTGAGCTCTCCAAAAGGATATGATCAGAATGATGAAGGAATTTAAGAATATGCAAAAAGAGACGAAGGAAAACGAGCTATGGTGCACAGAATGCAAGACAAAAGGTCACTCGAAGGGATCCTGTCCGAAAAACCAGTTCTATGAGATCTGCCAAATTATGGGACATTCCACAAAAGAATGCTCCTTCAATATGAAAACAAGAGGGCATCAACAAGTGCTCTTGACACAGGCAGCTTCCACCTCAGGAGGGAACGAAAACACAAACATTGATGGTGCCACTTTGGGTGGGTACAAAAATAATATTAGAGGGCAAAACAATAGTACCAACAACAACACTAACAATAATAATGGGTCCGCAACCAAATTCAGTACGATGCGAATGGCCGCCCGATGGTTCAATGCCAAGCATGCAATTTGTGGGGCCACTTTGCACGGAACTGTACATTAACAAATGCACCAAAGTTGTTATGCAGATGGTGCGGTCCTGGAGATCATGAAGATGCCAAGTGCTCAAAATCAGGAGTGAATTTGATCAGCATCGGCGCCGACAAAGAAGTCGTCTTGGCAATCACCCGTAAACAAGAAAAATTGTACCTCAACCGGACGAATGAAAAGAAGAGATTGGAAGAAGCACGGGTGGAAATTGAGAAAGCAATGCAAGCAGAGAAATCACAATTGAAGGACACTATCAGTACCTCAACGAGGAACTGCGTCAAGAAAAAATAATAAGGCAGGTGATGTAAATGGAAGTCCTGATTGAATTAAGTGACCTTCTTAAAATACCCCAGTTACGGACGGCCATTTTGAATATGACACCGTTTTTTAAGGCAACGAAGGAAATAGGAAAGGATGGTAGTGAAACAACAACAACAGACCCAATGCTACTGGTGCTTATGACGAGAAGACATCCGACAGTAGTCGAGATGGGCATTTTGGGAACTATTCTGAGAGACACAATTGTGGACGGAGGGTCAGGCGTGAATGTGTTACCAGAAGATGTATGGAAAAAGTTAGGACAACCTACACTGTGGCCACCAACATTCAAGTTGCTCACGGCAAACCAGCATAGGATCAAACTGTTGGGAACCTTAATGGCGCAACCTGTAACTATTGGAACGTAACCATTTTTATTGGACTTTGTGGTCATCCCATTAAAAAGAAAAGGATATGACACTATTTTGGGACGAAATTGGTTAGTGCAAGCAAAAGTAAAACATGATTGGAAATGAAATACCCTATCAATGGAGCGTGGAGGGAGAAGATTCAATAAATGACCTGCACACACAAATGGTAGGTGAGGAGGCAGCATCGTTAGACTCAGAAGGTGAAGGCGAGAGTGACGATGAAGGAAAGAAGAGAATGGAACCAGACAAAGGAGTATTGAGATTAGAAGGAGGATCGAATGAGGACGACCTAGATTTGCTAAACAGCCTTTTCCATTGGCAGATGGAGGATTACGAAGTCTTTCCGAGCTATAATATGTTAAGGATCGACAAAAAGGAAGAGGAAAATGAATGTTCGAAGGAGTACAGAGAAGTCGAAGAAACAAAGACGATTACGACTGAAGCTAAAGGCAGCAAAAGGAAAGATTCCACCATCCGCTACACGGTAAACGGACTGCACGGAAAGAAAAGTTTACACCACACCATGAAATTAGTAGAAAGGTGCCGACAGCAAGCAAAACACATCGTACGGTTTGCATAGGAAACAAAGAGGAAGGGCATAATAAAAACTTCAGCAGTACAGAGTGAAGGTTCTAAAATCAAGAATATAGTTATTGACGGCAAGGAGTGACAGCTGACGAAATTCATGGTACCGAGTCTCAAGAACAAGCTTGGAGATATGGAAAGTCTGAGGGAGGGATGGTATAATTTAAATAAACTAGATGAGCGACGACTGTAGGCACAAGGGGCCACGAAAGTTACACAAAACAGACGAAAGATATGGCATGCGAAGCATTTGAAATTGAATAAGTTTCAACCGGGACAACTGGTGTTGAAGTATAGCAGATGGAACGAAATCAAACCAAGAAAGTTTAAAGTCAAATGGGTCGGACCATACCAAATACGGGAAGTAAGTGATAACGGAGCAATCAAGCTATGGACATTGCACGGGAAAGAAATACCAGAAGTAGTCAGCGGTTCAAAGTTAAAGATATACCATGCGAGAACGACTCCCTCGTTGATAAAGAATGATGAAGCTTGGAGGGAGATATAAAAAAAATTTAAAAAAAAAAGTTTGGAAAAAAAGGAAAAAGAAAAAGCTTGAAAAAAAATGAGAAAAAAAAAAGAGAAGAAATTTTTTGCGGACGTGGAAAGATACCACGGGGGTGTTCCGCAGACACCCCACCTCTGCAAAAGGTGTTGTGCGGCCGTATCTTTGCTTGCCTCCGCGTACTCCCTTTTTCTTTGCCAACGTCACTGTCTCTTTTGCGGACGTGACCACTCTTTTCCTCTGTAGGTAATTCCTATCTTCTGCAGGTTGCTACTTCTTGACCTCCATGGCTTCAACATTCTATAGGTAGTTTTACTCTACTGCGGCTAAGTATTACTTTTTCACGGGAAACTTTTTGGCTTTTCACCAAGCTTCTTCTGGCTGTGTTCGAATCTCAAGGAGGGAGGAAACCCTAGTGTGGTAGTGGATATTGCAGGAGTTGGGAAGGGGAGAGATATTCCATGGGGGAAGAGATGCGTGGCGAGAAATTGCAGATAGAGAGAAGAAGGGTGAGAAGAGGTTTTAAAAAAAAGAAAAAAAAGTCAACAAATCAAAACTGTTGACAATGGAAAATGTATGGCACCGGAGGGACAGACATAAATAGGTAGTGAAGAAAACATAAGCGGTTGCGAGAAAGAGTGTGGGATCGGAAGAAAATCACAAAAATGGTGTGTTCCATAGAGTTTTGTGTTCCGTCGACCCCGCTGGGGGTGATGCCCCTAGACCCCCAATCGATTCAGTTATTAGTCGTGGGAAGTGTGACCAGTTGATGAGACCTGGAGCTGCTGCAGGCATAGTGTGCTAGAGCTGGAGAGATCAACGGAGGAAACCTTTCGAGAGGGGTGATATGCTTTGAGGCACTTGGAGTAGGTGTTGGACGTGAGGCTGTCTTGGTGGACACATAGAGAGCTCGGGAGGAGCTGATCATCCAATTGAAGGCAATAGAGTGACACTTGGCTTAGTGTACCCAAGAGTTGGAAGCAGAGAAAGCGGCATGGGTGGCTATCAAGGTTAGCTTGACTAAGGAGACAGTATTGTGTTAGCAGAGGCTACAGATGCAACGTAGTTTGGAGACTAGTTTAGTGCAGGCACAGGACAAATGTGAAAGTGGTGTGATGGAAACAGATCTATCTTGTTGTAGTTAGTTAGTTAATGTATTTCGTTTTGTTAATCTATCTCGAATATTTTGTAATTGTCGTCCGGAGACAACTTTTTTCTTTTGGGGGGGATGATGGTGTCCATAAATATTGTAGCCGACGGGTTGATGTCATCGGTAATTATTATGTAGCCGACGAACCCTTTGGGTAGGTATATGTACACCGTTCGAAATGGACTTTGATCATCATTGTAATCATCATTGGAAGCACTATGTAATCTCTTCGGCATATATGCGAATCATAAAAGGAGTACTGTTGCGTTACATGTTCTTGTCTATTGTTTGTATGCATTAAACTATTTACCCATATGGTAAACAAAATAGACTGTAAACAAAATTCTGAGAATCATATACAAAAGTCTATCATTTGCTGATCCATGTACGTTATGCTACACAAAATAATATAAAATAGACATATACGCGATGAGACAAATATGATAGTCATGCTAATACACAATACAAGTAATGTTGACACACGATACTTCAAGTCTTAGAAAATGCCAAGAAAGGAGATTCTTCAGACAAAAACACGATGATTTCTTCCGCCCACACACTAGGAATAATCTTCGATGCTTTGAGAGGCAAAATGAGCATCATGCTAATATGAATCAACACACCAATGCTTAAGAGATGGCAGTTACAAAATGGTGTCACTGCCACAACAATAAATTAAATGAAGAGACATGGAAACCAATAGTTGAGAGTGAACCGTCACTGCATAATATCAAATGGCACTTGAAAACAATAAATGCTAGAGTAAGCTTCCAACAAGGCTGAGAGAGTATCGATGATGCAAAATCATCAATAGAAATGAACGTTGCTGCCAAGTCATGATAACTATACAACACAATAAAATCCAGTTGTGAATCAACCTTCGAGCTCAATAGAACAAAAAAAAGGTAGGTGCATCACACAACAATTTGAAAAAGTAAAAGAATGGAGGAGAGGATCAAAATGGGCTCTCATAAAGACAAAGACCACAACAGGATCAAAATGAAAAGTTATTATTGAATAGGCAATATTGGCAAGATCTATCTCACAGCTACAAAATTCAACAATTATGACACATGCTCTGTCCAAAAACAAAGTTTCTTCCTCAAACCTCTTCAACATGAATAGGATGAATTCTGTGTTGCCATACCACAGGATTCACCCCAAATATCAAGCCCGAGCTCCTTCACTTACCTCATGTTGTCCTTTAGCAAGACAAATTCCAAAATCTTTATGTGCACTAGATTGAACTCACTCAATTAAATGCCGTTATACCCCTTCTTTGAAGCGCCAACATGTGTACCATATTTAGGAGCCACGAGAACTCTGTAAAACTCTATTGTTCGAGTGCTCTGCAATTCAAACACAACTTCTCAAGCTATAGTGCCAATTGATTTGAAAAAATTTCCTTTTAAAACCATAAATGTTAATGATTACAATGCTCGCTTGAATTTCTATCGAAATTTGTGTACTTCACACCAACTTTCGTAAAACATCTTTTCATCATCAATGCATGAGCTTTTTTGTGCCGGCAACAAACTGATTGCAACTGGTACCACTTTCAGCAGGGGAGGTGTAGGTATTTGAATGAATTCATGCTCTCCCTGAGCCAAAGCATTGGTTTTAGTTGTTGGTAGAGCTAGTGTTGGGGTCTGGTACTACCAAGTCTTCCTTACTATCATTTTTCTTCCTCCAGTATTTCATTGATTTCCACATCATGAATATCCTTTTTGTTAGCAACCGATACATTCTTGGAGTTGCAAAATTTAGCATGGTGTTTGATCTGTCCACATATGAAACATTTCACATTCCTCTTCATTGATGGATACCTTGATCTGCATTGACTAGCCTTGTGCCAAAAATTATGACATACATAACAAACTCCATGAAAAACATTGACCACTGCTAGCGGATTCACATTTTGAGTTCTGCATTCTTTTGCTTTATTTCTCATTTTACAATCAACTGACTTATGACCAAAATTCTTGAATATGTAACAACCACCATTGAAAGGGAGACAATTCTGAGCATTGGATTGTCTTACCGAAGGCTTATTGAATGATGCATCTTGTTTTCGGACCTTGCTTGTCATTTCACCATCTGTATCATTGTCAGTTAGCTTTATTCACCCTTCTTATTCTGATTTGAACATTCACCAATACATTCTGAGAATACCTCTTCTTTGCAACTCTTCTGCTATATAAGCATCTGATCCAGGATAGTATTGTTTTCACATACTCTTGCTTTCAGTTTTGCCAATTCACATTCCAAATTTTCAGTTTTTTCAGAAACATTTTTCATCATTTCTATGATTTTTTCTTCAATTTGTTTCCATTCCTCCATAGCCAAATCCAATTCAGACAAGCTAATTAACCATCAATTAGGTTGTCTTTCACCTCAGCCTTTCTGTCAATAGTTTTCTTGGGACTTTCATCAATGTCTCTCATTTCCTTTGAATCTTCAAGTTCTGGATCAATATTTGCAACATTGTCTTTTGAGTTCTTTTATCTTCATAGTTCTTATTCCAGTTCTGCAACTCTTTCTTTAGATATAATATAATCCCGATCATAATTTGGTCTCATTAGAAGCATTGGGCCTTAACACAATTCAGGCCTTAAAATAGTCGCAACAATATGAGATTTTAATATGGATCAATTTGATATATTTGGATTATAATGATTATTCATTTTACTTTATATATATACATATATACATACATACAAGCACAATCATTATAATTTACAGCATAAATTAATCTGACAAATGCTATCTCATTGACACTCCCTCTTAGTGAGGGGCGCTTGATACATCCCAATCATCTCAAATGTTGATCTGATGTAAAATCATTTATATCATGTTCATCACTCTCATATTCTTGTTACATGAGCACTAACATCAACATAAAGATGCCTCTCAACAAGAATATTACACTAAATCATATCATAGAGGGATATGAGTTATCTGATTTGTGACACATTCTGGGACAAAACTAAGTGTAGTCTATCAGATAACGACCTTGATCTTAGAGGCAACAAAGTAGTCTCCTACATCACGGGTATCACGATCTCCAACATTCCGAGACACTAACTTAATGTAGTCCATTGTAATACGTTAATTATCATGGCCTCTGACACATTCGAGGACAACAATTTAATGTAGTATGTCATAATAATAGATCAAGAACTCAAGAACAACAATTTGAGTATCATGATTTTCGGCACGTCCCAAGACAACAACTTAATATAGTCTATCATGATTGAGACTCAATCTCAGGAATTACAATTACATTATAGTGATACCAAGTTTACCTCTAAAGTACTCCACTTTCAACTTTGCAAGAGGTTTGGTAAATATGTTGATAGTTTGTTCTTCAGTGCTGATATATACCAACTTGATGGCATTCCTATCTACCATATCTCTCATGTAGTTAGTGGTAAGGAATTTCCATATGCTTGGATCTGTTATGAAAAATTGGATTTATTGATAGTTTAATGCAGCTTTGATTATCATAGTGTATGATTGTGGGATTGAAGGACTTCCCAAATAGTCCAACCAATAACTTCCTTAACCATACTTCTTTTCGAGCTCTAGTAGAGGCGGTTATGTATTCATTTTTAGTGGAGCTCTGAGCAACTGTTGACTGTTTCTTGCTAAACCAAGATATCATAACAGATTCAAGGCTGAAACAACACCTTGTAGTGCTTTTACGATTGATGGAATTGCTGACCCCATCTGAATCTGAATACCTTTGAAGTTGAATTTCAACATTGTCAGATTTTAGACCAAGTCCAATGGTTCCACATAAGTATCTGAAAATGTGTTTGGCTGCTATAAGACGAATTGTCCTAAGTTCACACATGAATTGACTCAATGTATTTACTACATAACAAATATTACGGCGAGTATTCACTAAATACATTAGGGATCCAATTATCTGTCTGTAGTATGTGGGATGTGTAGGTTCATATTCAAATGCATCACTTTTAAGCTTATGAATATTTGTCTCCATCGGTGTGGATAATGGCTTACAGTCTATCATCCCAAATTTGGTCAAGATGGCAGTAGTACATTTTCTTTGATTTAGGAAAATGTAGTTCTCCTTTTTCCATACTTCTAGACCCAAAAAATAGTGCAGAAGACCTAGATCTTTCATATTAGATTCAGATGCAAGATCATGTTTGCATTTTATGATGGGATAATTTTCCCCTATTATCAATAAGTTATCAACATAGAGAACAAGTATTATCACATGACCATCTGATACTTTGAAGCATATATTACGATTTGCTTCATTTTGGGAGTATCCTAGTTTGGTAAGCTATAGTCAATCCTTTCATACCATGCCTTGGGGGCTTGTTTAAGGCAGTAGATAAGATAAGATAAGATAAGATAATGATATTAATGTCCAACAAAAGACCAAAAAGAGGTCTATGGGACTGAAAGATTACAACAAAGCAGGGTTGAAGCCAGCAGGAGCACACAAAGGTGTCCGAAGAAAAGCAACAACAACAAACAAATACAAGTAACAGAAAGCACTAGGAGGCTTTCTTGGGCAAGAAGAAATCAGTCACATAATGATACACATGTTGATGCGTAGAGGTACTACACTATTTTCGACCTGTCCCAGAAGAGTGTCATTGGTGCCTATAAGCAGAATGGGATTTGACGCATCTAGAAAGCTCACTAGGCTGAATAGAGCTAGAGGGCCTTTTCACACCACGCAAGGGGGATAAAGGTGTAAAAAGGCAGTAATGAGCTGAGTAGATGAGTGCTGGTGTGGAAGTAGAGTCTGAATCATGCTATCTCGGAGCATAGTGCCTTACGCAGATACAGTGCAAGGCATCTCTAATCATAATAGCGGAAGAAATCATAGAGAGAGAAGCACTCTCTGAACAAACAAAAGAACCTCCCTCTGATCTCATAATAAATAGGGCATCGAAAAAGAAAGTGAGCCACATCCTCCACCTCCCCTAAAGAACAAAACAAACAAGTCTACTCCTCCCTGTCAATATGATGATCCAACTGAGCCCGAAGACAGTGGGAACCAACTCTGAAAGAACCTAAAGAGATCTGTAGGGCATGAGACCAATGCCGTGAAAGATAGCTAGGCCGGGCAATAATCCCATCTGAGATCTCCAAAAAAGTGTGTCGCATAAAACGACATCCATGGGTGTAATCCACCAGGAGGGTTGACCTAGGTAGCAGTAATGTAACGTCTATAAATATCAAGACGAACATGCTCATTCAACTCCTGCCGAGAAGGGAGAAGATGAGCAAGGGCATCCAAAGAAAACTGAAAAGGGGGGAGACGATCAATATCAATCCCAATCGAATTGAGCAAAAAAGAGACTTGCGCATACCAACACCGCGCACGAGCACCAGACTTAGCAGCCGCCATGGAAACCGAAGAGCAATAAGCTAAATAGGAGTAATGATCACGGTCTCCAGCCATATAAGAAAACCCACGAAGGCGATGAAGAAACCAAACTAAGTCAAAAATGGCCGCAAGTCTGAAATGATGAGCCTCGAACTCAGCAAGAATGATACCATGAGGAGTAGATCTATGACATCTGATAATGCGCCGCAAGAACAAAGTTTGGACCCGCTCAATCGAGGCCCAATCAGAGCTAAGGAGAGAAGGACCCCAAACCACAGAACCATAAAGAATAATTGGTCAAACAAGAGCATCTAGGAGAGATAGCTTAGACGAGGTATCCTGAAAGTGATGTCTAAAGCACTGTTTCTCAAGCAAAGCAAGAGAACCCATGCCCTTATTAACTCTGGGCTAAATAGTAGGTCTCATGCTAAAACGCAGTCCGGAAAACATAACACCTAGATACAAATAGGATGAAGTAATCTCAATCTCCTGGGCCCAAAATGTGAAATGAAGATGAGAGGTCTTTAAAGAATTAAATACCATGATCCGAGTCTTACCCAAGTTAACCACCAGCTGTCTCTGATCACAAAATAAAGCCAATCTATCAAGAAGTCTCTGTAACTTGTTAGGAGAGGAAGCAAGGAGAACAATATCATCCGTAAAGAGAAGGATCGAGATCAGAACTTGATAAAGATAACAACCATCACCCGGGAGTGAAGACTCCAAGAGGAAGTCCTCCAGCTCATCAATATATAACCCAAATAAAGTAGGAGAGAGAGGACAACCCTGCTTAACCCCAATAGTACAATGGATCAGATCTGAGAAGCCAACAGGAGTCCAGAATCTTCCGACCACAGTCTCATATAATCTCATATAGCAATACGTAGCATCTCGGAAATAGCGATCTCCCTAAGTCTCTCAAATAGAGCCACTATAGGAACAGAATCAAAAGCTTTGCGAAAATCAATAAAGCAACTGTATACCTTCTTCGATCTGTGTCTGGCCTCCTCAATAATAGCCCGTAGCGTGAAGATGTGGTCCATAGTCTGATAATTCGTTCGAAAGCCTGCCTGTCCTCTAGCCCTACAACCAATCCTCTCGAGCTCCGCTAATAGCATAGTATTAAGAGCAGTAGCATACAGTTTGGCAAAAGTGTGCCCAATCATGATGGTTCTATAGTTCCTCGGATCAGAGACAGGCCCAGTCTTGTGAATGGGATGAATCAAGTGCCTAGACCAGGAAGCCAGAAACCCAGTGTGAATCACTCTATTAGAAAGAATAGAGAGATAGGGACCTAGAATTGAGGCACCGAACTTGAAAAGCTCAGCCTGAAAACCTTCCTCGTCAGCAGCTCTACTACATTTCAAGGATATGATAGCCTCATAAATGTGGGAAGGGGTGAAAAGGCAGACGCAAGGAGGCGAGGGGGGGTGAATGGAAGGCTGCCCAGGAATATCATAAAGAGCCCTGGTATGCGATGTAAGGGAGTGAAAGTCAAGGGTGGAAGGCAGAGTGGGATGATGGGGGAAAAGAGTACGCCAAAAGAGCTGGGGATTGCTAACCAGTGTGGAGCAAAGTGACTTACACTTTGAGGCAGTGAAGTTATGCTTCTTACTCTAAAGCAAGCGGAGATAAGACGAGCGAATATTGGCCAAGTCAGTGGAGTGAGCCTCAAAAGGAGAGCGCATAGCACGATGAAAGGATTTGTAGTCTGAATCAAACCACTGGTTCGTGGGCCAAGTATTATGACGCTTGCTGTGAAGGAGCAAGGGAGGGCGGTGAGGGATGGAAAGGGTGGCAGACTTACGAATAGCCGATGCGAGTAAGTCAAACATGGAGGTGGCCTCGAACAAGTAAGAGAACCCCGAAGAGCTGAGGAGTTTGGAAAGATGAGTGGAGAAGAGCTCACAGTCACCATCAATGAAATGGAAGCGAATGGGCAAGTGAGCAATAATAGAAGAATGATGTGGTGACATGAGTGAGGGCGCAGAAGAAAGGGAGAGGCTATAATGAATGTTGAGGAGAGTGATCCGCAAGAGGAAGGCGCAAGATGGTGAAATTGCGAAAACATGGGATGAAGGAGGGATAGGCAAGAACATAATCCACGACACTAGCACCACCACCATGAGGCCAACAAGTTAAGATCTCAGAACCAGGGAAGTATGAGAGGCCATTCAGATCACCAAACCAGAAGACTCACAAAACCGCAACAAATATCTACCATACACGAATAACGGCCCAAGAGCATCCTTAGAAAGTCTATGAAGCCCTAAAGAAGTAGGATCAATCTCGGTGGAGCACATGGGGTCAGAGCGACGATCATAAAGTGGAGTTTGTAATGCTTTGGTTCTCGCATTGAAATCCCCGAGAATAATAATGTCCTCTAAAGCAATAAATTGAGAGATAGTCTCGCAAAGATAAAAAAAAGGATCACCGTCATCGGTACCATGAATAGCATAGTGAGATACAGCCGGTGGAAAGTAGCAAGCAGTCAAGTAGATATCCCTCTGATGATAACACTTACGATCAATACGAACCCACATAAATCTGGCAAACAAATCTGAGTGTGCGATAGAAGTGCTATTGAAAATATCATCCTTAATCAAACAAGCCACACCCCCTGAACCCCGCACACCACCCGAAACACGAACCTCCTCCCTAAAAACGGATAACCACTGGAAACCTGTGACACCTGGTAGAGGACGCACAGGACTCTCGTGAGTCTCTGATATGACAAGAATATCGGCGAAACCCACAACATCAAGAAGAAGACCAGGTAAGGACCATAAAGATCCATTACCATTCTAGCAATTAACAAGAAGGGAGCAAGTGGGGGCCTCCCTCTTGTCCGACTGTTGGTGGGATTGTTATTTGGCCTTGGGGGCCTGCCTCTTTTCCCAACCACTTGGGGGAGAATCTCTAATAACAGCTCTTAGATTTCTGATAACAACCCATTTACCATCCTGCCTAGCTTTAACAACAATACCACGAGCATGTTTGAGCTCTGCAACCTGGGACTTCGTGAGATCTTCATCCAAGAAGATCTTCGAAGGAAGGGAAAACTACTTCCTCTTAGCATGGAGAGCCTGAAGTTTGTCTGCAAGTGAAAAGAATCTGATAAAAAGGACATCCCCATGTCCAAACCAACACCTATCCAACGTAATCTCGGTAAGACCAAGTTGATCACAGAGGAAAGAGCATTCCGCTGCAAGAGGATCATGGGTAGAGGGGAGTCCACAAACCCATAGATTGAGCTCACGGACCCGCCTCACACGCTCATCCTCAATCTTACCTTGCACCATTTTATCAATATTGGCCAGAGGTTGAGAAACTGTGTTACTACAAAGAGAGGCCCATGTCTTGACTTTCTGTTCCGTATTAGAAATAAGAGAGGAGTGTTTAGCTGCTATGATGGATTGTTGTTCTTTAATGGCATCAAGACCCTCCAATTGTGTGATGATAGAACTGATATTAGCTTGCAAACCCGCTGTCTCCTTAGAAAAGGTCTCTGAGAAACATTGAAACCGGGCCGTATTAGAGGTGGTGGCACCCTTAAGTTCGGAAATGGTAATACTAAGGGAGGAAATCTGTTCTCTCAACTGAACATTGTCGGATTCAAGTTTTGCAATTCTGTCACACAACCTCCTCTGGTAAGTGTTGATCTGCTGGCTCTGAGTTGAGTTTGATTCCATACAGGCTGCCATAACAGACAGGGAGCAGAATCACAACCAAAATAGCAGAGATCACCGTATGAGAGAAAAGTATTGCCTACCTATATAGCAGTAACCCCACAACAATTTGTCACATCCGTCAAGCATCCCAAGGACACCTAGACATCTTCAACAGCCTAGCCTGCCTTTAGCGAAAAAGAATTCTAAGCTCACTGCTCCTTGCTTGTAGCTAGTTATTTTCTCATGGCTTGGATATAATCTTCCTATGTATGATTGACAAGGGAGTTAAATAATGTGAATACTTGAAGACTGGTGAGGAGGTTAAAGGTGACATCTTATCTTATCTTGTCTTATCTTATGAGTTTTTTTTAGTTTACACAGGAGTTTTTGTCATGAATGACAAAACCTTCTAGTTGTTCTAGATATACTTCATCAATAAATGCTATTTAGAAAAGTGGTCTTTACGTCCATTTGATGTATCTTCCATCCTTTGGATGTTGTAATGGAAATAATGCTTTTTACAGAGGCATATCAAGCAACAAGAGAAAATGTCTCTTCATAGTCAATTCTAGCCTTTTGAGAAAAATGCCTAACAATGAATCTGGCTTTGTGTTTTCCAATGCTACCATTTGGTGCATGTTTGATTTTGAATAGCCATTTTGATGAGACAATTGATTTGTCCTTAGGTCTAGGTACGATGTCCTAGACATCATTTTTCAAGATAGATTGGTGCCCATAGTGGCATTTTCTTGTTGTTAGGATTTCAACATTTTCAGTATTAGATGATAAAGGTTCATAATCTTCCAAACATTTCTTCCTCTAAGTCTCTACTGTAGGATTTTCATCTAGTCCTATAGCAGGTTCATCGTTTGATTCTTTAATATTTTTAGAGAGTTTATATCCAGCATATTCAAATTTAACATCTCTGTTGATTTCAATAGTTCTTCATCATGGAATATAATCTCTGTAGCCTTTAGAGGATTCACTATAACCAACAAATATGCTTTTCTTCCCAAAGGGTTCTAGTTTGGACCTCTTTTCTTTAAGAACATGAATATACATAGGACAGCCAAAAAAATTCAAGTAACTTAAATGTTGTTTGTTTCCTATAAAGACTTCTTTAAGTGTTATATTTTCTAAAATGACCCTTGCTAATTAAATTATCATTAACAATAATATAACACTGGAGAAATTTGTCAAACACTTGGCAGGAAATCAAATTTGAGCCATTTAAAACAAAATACCAACTTAGTTCAAATATAGATTGAAATGTATATTTACATTCATGGCAGATTCATACAACAAGCAATGTGTAATCAAAAATAGTTTCTACAATTATTGATGTATGTAACTATAGACTTTCTAAAAAGAACATTGAAACCTGGATAACCCTGAATCGCCTACATTTGCTGGTGTTGGTAGTGGATATCAGATCCAAGCAATGCCTAGCTTCAGCGGCAAAATTAACAGTCGCATTTCATAATGCGTATGCTTGTCAATGGATATATCAAGACTGGAGTGGGCGGTCGAAATTCTGTAATGCGCAGTTTGCAACCCGATTATACTGTCGACTAGGATTAACTTGAAACTAGGGAATCCCTATCTGCAAACATGCCCTTAGATACCCGTCAATAACGACCCTGATTGTGGTAGGTAAGAACCTTGATGTGATTGCCGGCTTGAATAATTCAATCGCTAAGTCTTGGTCACAAATCGCGTGGCAAATCGATCCCAGTTTTGGCCCGTATTCCGCCTTTAATCTCTGCAAGGGAACAATACAGTCACCCGCAAATCTTTTAGTCCTGCGATACTATACTGGTCTTCAAACGATGACGAAAATACCATGAGGAAGGTCGCCCGGACCGGATGACTCAATTCTTGCTTGCTTGGAAATGAATCGCTGCTTATAATTACCTCAAAATTTAAACCCTCTGACCTGTGGCATGAATCGAATTCTTGTCTGTTACCAATTAATATTTTCCTCCCTAGCTTCCTTCTGAAATTTCTCTAATTCTGCAATAATTTGATGAACAACAATTGATTCTTCTTAGTCAATCAATAATGCAAGAGTCTCCAATTTGGCCTTAGGCCATAGATTTTTGCTCTGTTGAAGTGACTGCAATATCACTTCTTGATTGCAATAATTTGGATGATATTCCACATCCTCAAAATTGCTTACCCATGGAAGTTTTCGTTTCCAAGGATAATTTGAGAATTTGCAGACCGAATGACTACAAATTGCTCCAACTGAAATAGAAGTCGAATCCACAAACCGCTTGCCTCCAATGGGTGCCCCTTGCCCTCTATTTATTTACTTTTTGAGAAGTCGCTGGAAGCTTCCAGAACAACTTTTTATAATAACTTATTATAATGTATTTTATTATTAATTAAATAAATAACTTTATAAAGTTAAAGTACAATCTCAATTCGATATTAAAACAAGTAGGCCCTACTTACTGGATAATAACTTCCTGAGAGCAAGAATGTAATCATCTGTCAACAAAATGACTCTCTCTCCAAAAATCATTTGCCTACGAGAGTTAGTGATAGGCAAATCCCGATAGAAGTTATGTCGCTAGAAAGGGGACATGACAGTCTGCCCTTCCTGAAATTGCTTGTCCTCAAGCAATCTCAAAGCTGGGTGCTGCAAAATTGTTTCATTTTCCCAAGTGGCATCTTCAACTGGTAGATCTTTCCATTTTACCAAATATTCTCTGATTACCCTTCTGCGGAGCTGTTTTTCCCTACTTTCCAAAATGAATTCCGCCACTAAGATCAATTTCCCTTCATCCAAAGGAGGTAATACTGTAGAAGGTACCACATTCTGTCCCAACGCTTTTTTGAGGTGCGACACATGGAACACATTATACACTTTGCTATCTGCTGGAAGCTCAAGCTCATAAGCCAATTCCCCTATTCGTCTGGTGATCCTGAAAAGCCCATAATATCTAGGCTTAAGCTTTTCTGACCCACTTCTTTTAAGAGTAGATTGCCGAAATGGCTGAAGCATGAGGTAGACCATGTCACCAACTTCAAAGCTTCTCTCTGTCCTCTTTTGATCAGCATACTGCTTATATTGATTTTGTGCCCTGACTATGTTATCTCGGAGAGCATTAATAATGTCCTTACTCTCTTGAATCAAATCCCCGGCACGTGGTACCTGAACATCACCCATTAACAAGTCAATAAAACTCGGTGCATCATACCCATATAATGCTTGGAAAGGTGTCATCTGAATAGACATGTGAAAAGTGGTGTTATAGCAATATTCACACAAATAAATCCATCTTACCCATGCCTTCTGCTGATCAGCCACGTAATTTCTCAAGTAGCCTTCTACCCACTTGTTCACTATTTCCGTCTGTCCATCAGTCTGCGAGTGATAACTAGTACTGGGTGTGAGCTCAGTGCCACATAATCGAAACACCTCCTTCCAAAAATGACTCAAGAATCTACTATCCCTGTCACTGACAACACTGCGGGGTATCCCATGTAACCTGAAAACCTCTCTGAAGAAAACTTCAGCTACCTGTACTGCTGAATAAGTAGTGGTGATGGGAAAGAAGTGAGCATATTTCGTTAGTCTATCCACCACCACATAAATGCAATCGCGTCCCTGAGCCTTGGGCAACCCTGTAATGAAATCCATGGATATGCATTCCCACTTTTGATCTAGAATAGGAAGTGGCTGTAGGAGTCCTGCTGGGAAGGTGTGTTCTTGCTTATTCTGCTGAAAAATAGGACACTCACGGATATACTGCAATACATCCTTCTTGAGTCCTTTCCATGTAAACCGTTCTCGCACCCGTCTATATGTTTTAAAGTACCCGGGATGACCAGCTATGGGTGAATCATGAAGAGTCCACATAATAGACCGTTTCACCTTCGATCTTGGGACTAAAAAGATCCTGCTCTTGTAAATGATCAAGTCATCCACAAGTGAATACCTGGCATCAACAATTGTTCCATCAACTATCACAGATGCCCAAGAATCTCTAGCATATTCTGCAACAATCAAATGCTTCCAATCCTCAGAGATCTCAATCATCGCACTAAGATGTAGCCTACGTGACAAGGCGTCTGCTACAATATTCTGAGTGCCCTTAACGTATGATATATCAAAGTCGTATGCCTGCAGCTTACTCACCCATTTCTGCTGTCTATCATTGAGATCTCTCTGTCCAAGGAAATGTCTCAAACTGTTGTGGTCAGTTTTTATACAAAACTTACCTCCTATTAGATACTGCCTGAATTTAGCTAATGCGTGCATGATAGCTAACATCTCCTTATCGTAAATGCTGAATGATCTCTCTGGCCCACGGAGTTTCCTGCTCTGATATGCAATAGGGTGTTTGTCTTGCATCAAAACAGCCCCAATACCATCTCCTGAGGCATCACACTGAAGTTCAAATAGCTTCGAGAAATCGGGCAATGCTAGTACCGGGCATGACGTCATGATCTCCTTAAATCTGTCAAAACAAGCCTGTGCCTTTGCTGTCCAAACAAAAGCTCCCTTTTTGAGCAGATCTGTCATAGGAGCCGCATGTCGCGAATATCCGCAAACAAATCTGCGATAGAAGCCACATAAACCAAGGAATCCTCTCAACTGGGTCAGGTTCTCAGGAATAGGCCGCTCCACAATAGCACAAATCTTATCACGATCCATCCGTACTCCTTCTCTACTGATAATATGACCTAAGTATAATAACTCGGTCATACCTAAATCACATTTGGACTCTTTGGCATATAAAGACTCTACCTGCAAGGTCTTCAATACTGTCTCTAAATGCTCCATATGCTCACGCCATGTCCGACTGTATACCAAGATATCATCAAAGAAAACCAACACAAATTTCCTCAGCTGATGATGGAAGACCTTATTCATGGTGGACTGGAAAGTAGCTGGTGCATTGGTCAACCTGAATGGCATCACTACAAACTCAAAGTGTCCACAATGACATCTGAAGGCAGTCTTCTCTATGTCCTGTTCTCTGACTCTAATCTGGTGGTAACCGGATCTCAGGTCTATCTTACTAAAGTAGCATGCCCCATGTAGTTCATCTATCAACTCATCAATTCGTGGAATAGGATATCTATTCTTAATGGTCTTCTTATTCAGCATTCTGTAATCAATGCACATCCGAAGAGAACCATCTTTCTTTTTTACCAAAACTACTGAAGAAGCAAAAGGAGACTTACTAGATCTAATGTGTCCCATTGCGAGAAGCTCCTTGATGGTTTTTTCTATTTCATCTTTGAGCCTCTTTGGATGCCTGTATGGAGTAATCATAACTAGTTTAGCACCTTCTTCTAATTCGATGATGTGTTCAATCCCTCTATCGGGTGGTGTACCAAGTGGAATATCGCTGAATACCTTACTATACTTTTCCCTCAATATCTGGATGTCTGGTATTCTGTCTTTTGTTGTTCCTCCTTTGTGGGCATGAGAATACACATGGCTGCCCATTCAATATCATTATGCCTCACCTATCTTTCCAATCGCTTGAGAGAAATGGTTCGGATGTCACTATTCCTGATAGCTCTCAACACATGCTGCTTCCCATCTACCTCAAACTTGATCTCCATGTCCTTGAGGCGGAAAGTGACTTCACCCAATAAACGTAACCATGCCATACCCAAAACGATATCCAAGTCGCCCATATTGACCACATGGTAATCTGCTTTAAACTCATAATTATTCAGACGTAAAGGCATGTCTCTAACCATTCTATTACACTTAAGAGTGTATCCATCGGCAACTTGTACTCGGAGACCCTCAAACTCCTCTGTCTTAATTCCACGGCGCTCAACCAGACGTGCATCAATGAAGTTGTGTGTAGCACCCGTATCAACCAATGTGATCACCTTCTGTCCTGCTAGGACACCACGTAACCTAAAGGATCCCTCTTGCTAAATACTAGACAAACGCCCCTGCTGTAAATGTAACTCAATTTCTTCCTTTTGCTTTGAATTTCCTGTTTCTTCTTCAGGTTCTAATCTATTGTGGTCATCCTCATTTGCCGTACTGTCGGAATCTGACCCTTCGTAATATGCCCACATAATTCTATTGGCCTTTAGCTTAGGTCTCAAAGGACAATCATGGTCCTTGTCATATGGGCCTTTGCAATAAAAGCATAGTTTCTTTCTGCGCAAGTTGTTTAATGCTTTTGCATCCAGGGGTATAGTAGGTTTTCCTTTGGTATCAATACTCTTCCCTTTATTCTTTTCAAACTTCTTATTGTCTCTGAAAGAAGTAGTACTCCTGGCAGTGAACTTGCTAGAAGGTGCTGTAAGCTCCATACTCCGTGCTTTCCTCATAGCTTCTTGCAGTGTTGGTGGGTGAAATGCCTTAATCCACCCCTTGAGGGGTTCAGACAATCCCTCTGTAAATAATATAACCAATCGTCTCTCAGAGACGTCTTGTACCATAACTGACAACCTCTAGAATTCACTGATATAAATCTCCAAATTACCTGACTGTCTCAACTGTGCGAGGTCGCGGAAATAAATCTCTGGATCCTTCTTATCAAAACGCTCAACCAATCTATCCACAAAGTCTTGGTAGGATGTCACCTGATTGTGCTGCAAAGTAACCATCCCATGTGACCACCAATCATGAGCTGCGCCTTCCAAATGCAAGGTGGCGTACTTGATGGCATCTATCTCAGACATAGGCCTTAATGCTAGGAAGGTATCCAACTTATGAACCCAAGCCTGTGCTGTCATCTGACCACTACCATCGAAAGGTGGTAAAGTGAGTTTGCTAGCAGCTCGCTGCAACTCACTATCATGACCTCCTCTAGACCTCCTATTTTGAAGGCTGCTCCTCAAGTGCTCTCTCCTTTGGTTCAGATAGCGATCAAAGTTCAATAGTTCACGCACATGTGGGGGTAATGCCTGCCATTTTGCAGTAGCAGGGCTGAGATCATCCTGAAAATCATCCGGCAAATCGTCTTCTCCTATCTCTTGAGCCTCCTCCCTTAGAAAAGTAGGATGAGTAGGCCTATTTGCTGTCCATGATCTGCGCCTAGGAGCACCCTGTGAGCCTGCCACACTTCTATTATCATGATCAGGTGTACCTCTACCTTGTTCCTGAATCCTGGGCTGAACAACTCTCTCCATTATGGTAGTCAAAGCTTGTAGTGACTGAGCTATTTCTTGCTGTCCGGTAGTCATGATTCTGTAAAACTCTCTGGTTTCATCGTCATCAATTTTGGGAAATCTAAGTGACTGTCTTTCACCCATATCTCTGCCCTTAAGTATTGTTCTCCTGCGAATATAATATCTGGAATATGGTTGCATAAAAAATGTTCTACCCAACAGGATGGCAGGAATATTGCTCTGATACCACTGAAATGACCCTTGCTAATTAAATTATCATTAACACTGATATAACACTGGAGAAATTTGTCAAACACTTGGCAGGAAATCAAATTTGAGCCATTCAAAACAAAATACCAACTTAGTTCAAATACAGATTGAAATGTATATTTACATTCATGGCAGATTCATACAACAAGCAATGTGTAATAAAAAATAGATTCTACAATTATTGATGTATGTAACTATAGACTTTCTAAAAAGAACATTGAAACCTGGATAACCCTGAATCGCCTACATTTGCTGGTGTTGGTAGTGGATATCAGATCCAAGCAATGCCCAGCTTCAGCGGCAAAATTAACAGTCGCATTTCATAATGCGTATGCTTGTCAATGGATATATCAAGACTGGAGTGGGCGGTCGAAATTCTGTAATGCGCAGTTTGCAACCCGATTATACTGTCGACTGGGATTAACTTGAAACTAGGGAATCCCTATCCGCAAACATGCCCTTAGATACCCGTCGATAACGACCCTGATTGTGGTAGGTAAGAACCTTGGTGTGATTGCCGGCTTGAATAATTCAATCGCTAAGTCTTGGTCACAAATCGCGTGGCAAATCGATCCTAGTTCTGGCCCGTATTCCGCCTTTAATCTCTGCAAGGGAACAATACAGTTACCCGTAAATCTTTTAGTCCTACAATACTATACTAGTCTTCAAACGATGACGAAAATAACAGGAGGAAGGTTGCCCGGACCGGATGACTCAATTCTTGCTTGCTTGGAAATGAATCGCTGCTTATAATTACCTCAAAATTTAAACCCTCTGACCTGTGGCATGAATCGAATTCTTGTCTGTTACCAATTAATATTTTCCTCCCTAGCTTCCTTCCAAAATTTCTCTAATTCTGCAATAATTTGATGAACAGCAATTGATTCTTCTTAGTCAATCAATAATGCAAGAGTCTCCAATTTGGCCTTAGGCCACAGATTTCTGCTCTGTTGAAGTGACTGCAATATCACTTCCTGATTGCAATTATTCGGATGATATTCCACATCCTCAAAATTGCTTACCCATGGAAGTTTTCGTTTCCAAGGATAATTTGAGAATTTGCAGACCAAATGACTACAAATTGCTCCAACTGAAATAGAAGTCGAATCCACAAACCGCTTGCCTCCAATGGGTGCCCCCTGCCCTCTATTTATTTACTTTTTGAGAAGTCGCTGGAAGCTTCCAGAACAACTTTTTATAATAACTTATTATAATGTATTTTATTATTAATTAAATAAATAACTTTATAAAGTTAAAGTACAATCTCAATTCGATATTAAAACAAGTAGGCCCCACTTACTGGATAATAACTTCCTGAGAGCAAGAATGTAATCATCTGTCAACAGAATGACTCTCTCTCCAAAAATCATTTGCCTACGAGAGTCAGTGATAGGCAAATCCCCAATAGAAGTTATGTCGCTAGAAAGGGGACATCACATTTTCCAAAATTGAATGAGGACATCTATTTTGGATGTATACTACCGTATTTGAGGCTTTGAATGGGATGTGAAGATTTTGATCATGCATCATGGCTTTTATTGGCTTCAATAATGGCTCTTTTTATCCTTTTTGTCACCCCATTCTATTGTGGATTAGAAGGTACTGTATACTCCCTCTTAATCCCAACAGAAGTGCAAAATACTTTAAAGTTCTCATAAATATATTTACCCCCTTTGTTGTATCTTAGAGTCCTAATTTTCTTCTTGGTAATAATAATTGATTTGATTATTTAAGTTTTAGGAAAGAAATCCAAGTTTTTCTGGAGTAGTCATCAACATAAATCACATAATACAAAAATCCCCCTAATGAGGGTATTGACATTGGACCACACAAATGAGTGTAGATAAGTTCTAGTACAATTTCTGATTTATGTTCACTATGGGGAAAAGATCCTTTGGATTTCTTTCCTAAGTCACATCCTTTGTAGGTTCGAATATGTTTAGATTTTAGATTTGACAATCCTATCGATGTTTTTTCTATAGAGGGTAGGGCACAAAAATGGAGATGTCCTCAACTTCTCTGCCAAATTTCATTTGGTTTGGAAACTTCATGATTTAGTGCTTGGTTTTAAGCATTACAGAGTTTATATAGACTTCCATCTCTAAACTCTATAGAGATTGCATTCTTGATGTTGGAATTTTTAGGCCAAGATAGAACTATAGCTTCTTGAAAGGTGGCATGATATCCTTAGTCTGCTAGGCCAAAAATGGAGACCAAATTTCTTTTGATGTCAGGTGCAAATAGAACATCTTTGAGTTGCACAGTAACTCTAGTTTTTAATTTTATTGAGCAGGTCGCAATTCCTTTCACTGGGTAGGTGGAGTTATCCCCTATCATGACTTCTTCAGTTAAGTGTCCTTCAAAGGTTTCAAACTGATAACTGAATCCAATTATGTGATGAGATGCTCTGCTATCAATTATCCAAGTATTCTTTTTTGTGTTTAGCTCACTTGATAAGGCTGAGAAGAATAGTGAATTTTCAGCTTCCTTGACTTCAGCTATAGAGGCTTGGGGTTTCTTCCTTTTTGGGCAGCACTTGTGAGTGTGACCAAACTTATGACACTTGTAGCATTTTATTTTAGATAATTCTATGTTCTTGTAGGTTTGGTTATTCTTCCCTCTTTTCCATTTGAAATTTCTTTCTTTCCTTTATTATTTGTGTTTTCATGTAGGGCTTGAATTTCTCCCTTTTTATCTGGGCTGACCCCTCTTGTAATTAATCTTGATTCTTCCTTAGTGCAGTCATTCTTAAGCTGATCAAATCTGGGTAAGGTAGGACGTGCACTAATACCTTGAATAAAGGATTCCCAAGTAGTTGGTAACCCTTTAAGGGCTATTAAGGATAAGTCTAGATAATCTACATTATTTCCAATAGTTGAAAGTTGATCTTTTATTAAATTTCTCATAAAATAAGATGTAATTGTTTCTCCTTTATTCATCTTAATATGTAGAAGTTGTTGTTTCAAGGTAAGTAGTCTACTCATATTATTGATCTCATATGTATTTTGAATGGTCATGAACATACTATAAGCAGTCTCTAATTTTGATATATGTGGAAGGATATGATCCTTGACAACGTCAATAATGGTTTTCATGGCCTTATTGTTATGTCTTTTCCATATGGTTATCTCTGATCATTATCAGGCATCGATTTGTTTTCTTCTACATATGATTCAGATTCAAGTTCTCAAAGAATGATTATTATTCATATTCTCCATGATACAAAGTTTGATGCACCTTTGTGTCTATCCTCAAATTTGACACTGTTCACCATGATTTCTCTTTTGAATAAATTTAGTATAAGTCTATAGTTGAGTAATAATTTCAATCAATATTTATTTGCACTCTATCAGTTAGTCTCTGATACCATGTAAATGAATGAGTATCTCAGATAGAATATAAATATATTTGATGTTCTTTACTTTCAGACTTGATCAGAGAATGTTTCTATATATATATATAGAGAGAGAGAGAGAGAGAGAGAGAGAGAGAGAGAGAGAGAGAGAGAGTTTTCTGACCTGTGGTTTTAGATCAGTTATATTTCACAGTATTGCTCAATATAGATATTACATTAAACCTAGGATGTAATGTCCCCATTTTTAGTAGGTTCCTACAGTTGGCCAAGCCAATTCACCATAGCGACCCTCATGAGCTGATAAGGTGTTTTGGGGGTCTTGGTTATGGATTTACTATTTTTAGTAAGCCTATTTTTGGCAGTACAGTGGGTGGCTTGGCAGTTGGTCGTCACCTGCAGTTAATCAAGTTAAAAATTGCATGAGCTCTTATTTATTTATTATTAATTGAGTTGCATTATTATAATAATGTTTATATTATTATAATAACGACTTTAAGAGATATTTCTAAAAAGTAAGTTGAAAGGTTTTAGTGTTGAGTTCTTTTGGAAAACTTCCACGATTTCTGAAGTGGAGTTTTATGGAAACTTTTGCCAACTAAAGCTTATAAATGAGAGCTCATTTCATTGGGAAAGGCACGCTTGATTATATATTTAATTTTGTGCCTTTTTAGCTTTCTTCTGAGTTCTGAATTGTGAGCCCTTGCTGAAGTATAAGGATCTCTGAAGTTTCTGATGTTTGAAGTCATTGCTGATGTATGGTGGTTTGTTTCATTAGCTAAATCTCCGCTCTGTGTTTTCCTGTATTTGAGAGATTGTTCTGGTAATTTCATTGCAAATTGTGTTGTTGTAAACAATTTGCTGAGTCTCCTTACTGTATTCTTGTGGCTTGGAGAATCCATTACTGATAAATTCTAGAAGTGTGGAGTTTTACGTTTTTGCTGAGAGCCTGTATTAATGATCAAATTGGTTATTGGAAGTCTGCATAGTTATTACTACCAGCGGCCAGGATTGGAACTAAGGCAGATTATTCTGAATAGGTTGGATGTCTGCATCATTGTGCCCAGTTATTACTTTCAGCCCGTGCTTGAGGGGAAACAGTTGTTTAGAGGCTGTGCGGCATTTACTGAAGCCTGTGTTACCAATCAGCAGCTTATGCTAAGGGATTTGGGAAGGCACGTCTATGTTCTGACTCCCCTACTTGCCATTTTTACATGTGCATTTCCGTGAGCCACCCAAGGACATCTAGCATCTGTGGTCGGGTTTTGCATTGTGGGATCATAGTGAACAATAAGGAGCAGCTGAGTTTCACAGGTTTGGCACATTTAATTGCAATTCAGGTGCCATCTTTATATTATGTAATTCTGATTTGTGATTTCCAAAGTAACAAGCAAATATTAAGTGTTGAGGGAGTTTATCCGGTTATTATCTGATTTTAATATTATCATTTCAAGTTTCTTGAAGTAGTTGATTTTAATCTTTAAAAGAGAAAAGCAAATACATTGTTAAATTGTTAAAATTTGCAAGACAATAAGTTGTGCTCCAATATTCAAGCCGGTAGCCAGTGCGGTTCTCTACATAGGAAGGACTGATATCCTAGAGAATGTGTGATTATGCAGATGTGAATTGCAGAGGTAATTGCATGTTGTTATTGATACTTTTCCAGCTACTCCTCACACAGTATATGTATTATTTGAAGAGTCACCCCATGGAGGGGCATGACCTTGCGTGGCTTATGCCACATAGGGTCATGACCCTGCGTGGTCATTAGTTTGACTAAATGATATAATCCTTGATCATAATCGGGTCCCATTAGAAGCATCTGGCCTTAACACAATTCAGGCCTTAAAACACTTGCAACTATATGAGATTGTAATATGGATCAATTTGATATATTTGGATTATAATGTTTATTCATTTTATTTGGATATATATAATTTATATACAAACACAATCATTATAATTTACAGCCTAAATCAATCTGACAGATGCTATCTCATTAACCTGCCTCACTAAATATGCACATTCTATGGGAATATCTACTGACCATAGAGCTTGATAAGTTGCTAAGGTCTTCCAATGGACAAACAAAGATTGTAAACAAATGGCTGGAAGGATACTTAAGAGATGTCATAGGACAACAGAATGTGTGGATCGAGTGGTTACATCATGGAGAATATTGTTACAACACCACCTACCATATGTCAATAAGGGATGAGTCCCTTCAAGTTCTTATATGGATATGAAGCAAACCTCATTTGGAAGTTTGATCCTCCAAGAAATTTGTGTATAATGCGCCAAGGTCTTGTGCAGCAAAACATGGATATGAATAATCTCAAGGATAATCTACATCACACATAGAAAAAACAAAAGATATATGATGATTGGAATAAAATTGAAAGAGCATTTAAAGTTGGAGACTTGGTTTTCTTGTGATTACAACCATCCAAGTAGTTTTCATTGTCAATGGAGCCAAAAAAACTTAATCCTCGGTTTTATGGACCATAGAGGATATTGAGAAGGATAGGCAAGGTAGCCTATGAATTGAAATCACCAGAAAACAGCTGGAACCACAATGATTTCCATGTATTCCGACCCAAAAAGGTGCTAGGACTACATGTTACCCCATGTTTCAAATTACCTCTGCTTGACGATGAAGGCAAGCTAATCCTGGAACAAAAACCATTGTTGATGCATGAGAAAAACAGATTGAGGAACACATCAATTCTGGAGTACTTGGTTAAATGGAAAGGTCTACCCATTGAAGATGCCACTTGGAGGGACTTGAGATCTTCGACTGTCCAAATCTCAAATTGCTCGAGGACAAGCAACCTCAGGAAGGGCAGACTGTCATGTCCCTGCCTAGTAATAGTGTGAACTTTGCATCAACCAACAAAAAATTGCCTTATTCATATGTCAATCACAATTTTCTAATCTGTGGAAGGCAGTACTATCCTAAATAAAAGAGCAGAGAGCAGTGATTACCTTTAAGGGCAGCTAGGTAACAAGCATCAGCGATTAATTTAAAAACTAAATTAGATAGCGATTCAACTTATATAATTAGTGATGATTAACATAAAGGAAACAACACTTCTATTATGAACAACGATTAAGTTATGCTTACAGCAATCAATTACTAGCAGTGACTAAGACCACTTTAAGCAGCGATTGGTTTGGGTTATGAAGAGGCATTGTTAGGAGAGGTTGTGACCATTCCTCAAGAACAACAACTCCAAGGATTGTCTCTCTTCAAGCAACATTAAGATATAAAGGCAAGAAGACCATTATGGAGGAAGGTGATCAAGGAAATCAATTCAATTTAGCATTGGTCCTAATAAAGAGCAGAACATTTCAAAGATATTAACAAACAGGAAGATAGATCAATCACATCAGAAATGTCTACTTATTGTAGGCTTATCCACATGCACTCAATACTATCATTCTGATCTCCTTGTCTCTCCAGTCTCATGCTTTTGTGTGGCCATTCCATCACTGTGCGTGGGCCTCTGAGTGTATGTCATGAGTGCTGTCTGTTGCATTCCTTTCAGTTTCAGCATCAGGTTTTCAGCCTTGAGAATATGGAAGCTAAAAAATTTCACTAGCTAATTTTCTTAAGTCTTGAGCCTCCGAGAGTCATTTGTTGTTGAGTTGATACATAATAGATCAACGACAGCTCATCAAAATGATCCTTTTTATATTATTAGTAGATGTGCTATAAAGTTTACATTTTTATGGATTAAGGCTTCAAGTTATATTTAATGTTCAACATGTGAAACGTTAAATTGAATATAGTCTAACTATATGTTAATATGGTGTAGTTTAGATTTTAATTGTAGTTTTGAGTGTTGAAAAATTCATTAAGGTTTTATTTTAAATTTAAACTTCAAATATGAACTGAATGTCTATAAAGAATTTTTAAATATAAATATGAATCTTACATAAGGGGGTCTATTGGGGCCTTCTCTGATGACAAAAAATGCTGAACATAACTACAAGGAAATAATCTTGTGTAGGACACTCAAGAATTGATACTGAGTCACAAAAGCTATTGAAAAACTAGAAGAACTCCAAAACAAAAGGTGAAGAGCTACCTGTCGACAATTGTGCCTCATAAGCTGAAATTGCAGCTTGCTATTGAAACATATCGTATTTTCAGTCAAATCCAACTCCCCTTTCTCAACCGCATCTGCAACCAATACCTTAGGCTTACACCTTATGGGAAATTTGTGGATAGAGACTTAGTTTCCAGTAGCGATCGCCTTAATTGCCTTTTCCAAACTTGTTTTCTCCCTCATTTTGTTTTGTCCACTTTTGCATTTGACTTCAAGACTTGGATTCTTAAATAGTTAAATGTCTTTTGAGGAAAGATCAGTTTCTTTGTCCTTCAAAGGAGAAACATTGACATTGTTAGGAAGAATAGTGATCCAGGATTCTTCCCATGTGAACCAAAAAGTAGCCACAATTTCTTCCCATAAAGTTGGAATCTGGTTAGCCTATTTTATGAACACATTTTTACTGCAAATCTATCTGAGGAGGTTGCACCTTGGAAGAAAGACATTCAAATTTTAATCCTATTTCTCCTAAGCTTGTTGTACAGAGAACATATGAAAGACAATCCCTCATAGTTAATAAATTGAATTCATGAACTGTGATATGGGAATATTTATATAGAATGAAAAAGAGGCTTAGATGTATCTAACTAACATAGATCTTGGCAAAATGATTACGAGCTTCATCCAAATCCATGTTGAATATGACAGAATGACTGATTTCTCTAGCTAACTGTTTTAGGCTTAGCCATATTCAAACAGGATCCTTGTCGAGAACTTCATTCTCAGGGTTAGAAAATGGAGAACTAGGACCCAAGAAGACAGCCATGCCACCAAAAACCTTTGACTGTTGTCCAAACAAAGTTCAAATCATCTGAATTCTGAAACAAAACTAAGAGAAAGCTTCTGGAAAGCAAAAAAATTGAAGGATTTAAACAGTTTTTAAAGTTTACTCTACCCATCTATGAATTTCTGGAAGCCGAGATTTCCTACCCATGAGACAAGAGACAATATAATTGTTTTTTTCATGGTTAGAAAAACTCTCAAAAACTAATCTGAAAGAAATAGTTCTGGAGTCTACAGTATATGCAACAAAATTAACTGGAATATGCTCCAATAAAACTAGGGATTGGAACCTGCAAATTCTTTTTGAAGCTTGACCTTGCTGACTATCACTGTGGGAACCCACAAGCAAACTATTTTTGTTGAAATACATAATTTGAGAAGAATGTTCTTCAAGTGCATCTTAATTCAAACCAGCCTATAAGACTCGTCCAATTTCAATATTCCTGGTCTTTTTCCAATATTATTTCAAGGAATTGCAAATAACTGCATCTTTTAGTAGTATTGGTGAGAAATTCCCACAAAATATATTGTCTTCTAAGATGTATATTCATTCAAGATATCAATATGCAATAGCAGTATCTTATATCCTTCTTAGAGAGAGCATGTTATGGATATGTGATGATCATGATATTTCATTTTCACCATGTTGAAATGCAATAATAATACTTTCCCAAAGAGGACAATATAACAGATATATTATGATAATGTTATATAAGCATGTTTGCTACATATATTGAGGAAACCTATTATAGTCAAGCTGGTAATTGTTTCTTTTTATAGAATCTAATTAAAAAAAATTAAATCATTAATTATAGGCATCGGAGGACAAAGATTTCTGTGTCCATTTTATTTGGTATAACAATTTTATCCATCTATCATGTAATTCCTAGTAGGCCATATTTTTAATAGTTTCCATCAAGAGTAGAATGCATCTTCACTGTCTTTAACACCACCAAAGACAATTTTGTTGTGAATCTTAAAATACTCTAAACAGACATGATCTTAATTTTAATCTTGAATTTTACTTCTCAGTTTCATGGTATTATATAACCTAGTTGAGCATGCTGTGTCCAAAGCATTGTGCTTGTCAACTTGGGTGATGAAACATTGTTTAGATGGCTCCATAAGATCTTGATGGATTGGCAAAATTCTTTTGTGATATATCTTTATCTTTTAGATGAGTCCTGCAGGGGTATCTTGTCTTAATGAAGCTGTGAGTTTTTGTGAGCATTAAAGGTTTAAACCGATGGTTCTCTTTAGCTTTTATTAGTTTTCATACATTTTTAGCTTATAGGAATTAAGTTGTGAGCCTGGTAGACATCAAAATTTCCAACTGGTGGCTCCCTTTAGCTTTTTGTAGTCGTCCATTTTCTCTGTCACTAGTTAGTTATATAGCCTCTGGTCGTATATTCCATGTTGCTGTTAGTCATTAAGTTCTTAATGCTGCATTAACTTCTTGTTATTGTTTGTTACACAAAGTTCACTTAAAGCCTATTTCTATTTCATGATGCTAACACCTGTACAATCATGTCCAATTTACCTACTTTGACCAATTTCTAGTTGAACATTAAAGAATGTATTCATTAATGAAAGCCATGCCAAAGACGGTATTGATTAGTAAATAATATATGAAATATACAATTATCCTTATGCTATTACTCATTGAAGGTACATTCTGAATGGGTGCATTGATTTGACAGGATGCAGCATCCCTCTGCATATCTATATTGAAGGGAAAGTTTGAAAGGCAAGTCTTTATGGGTTGCGACAATCATCCTCTATCCAGGTACACCATTGAGAACAAATAAGGTTTAATATTTTAAAAAGGGGATGAAAAAATATATATTAGAGCAACATGGAGCTTTCTTGTGACATAATTGAAACTCTGTACTGTATGCTGGTTTGCACAATTGTAAATCTGCATTCTTTTGACAATTGTTTTAGGTATAGTACTATAACTGTCCAACTCTTGTTTCATTTTCATGTTCCTCAGCTATTTTATTATTAGAATACTGTATTATTTAGTTAATGTCCTTTTTCTTTGGTTCTAGCTATGTGGTTGAGATAATATTAATGCTATATCATAATATTATTTATCTTTCAGTAGGAAAAAAACTAGTAAATGCCAAAACAGAATATTTTAAAAGTTCTCCATTGTAGAACTCACTTGAACATAGGTGTAAGTCATGATTACCAAAATTGTGTTAAAAAAAGGTTATATTGTGTTCTAGAAATGTTATTGGAAAATGGTACTTGACAAACTTTGGGAAACTGAACAAAATCAATGAAATTACATAAATGAAAGTTATTTTGATTGATGTGTGGATGCTTATGTAATGTCCCCAAAATTTAGTGCTTATTTCAATTTTATTCAGCTCAGTGTCCCACTTTGTTTGTGGCGAACCTTTTAGAGATCATTCAGGACACTTTGATTCACACTTACTATCTTTAGTAAGTCACTTGGATGTTTTGCTCATACTTACAATTTATAGTAAGTTATTGAGGTGATCAGTTGCTATCATATCTATATTTGTAAAGTGGATGGAGTATTCCCATGAGTCCATATTGACAATTATCATGGGTTTAATGATTTAAGTTAAATTATTGAAGTTAAATCAGGTTTAACTATTAATAATATTCAATCAAGCTGATCTTCAATAGTATCCATTATATCTAATGACTTTATGATATGATGAATTAAAGGGGTTTAAAGAGTATTTAAGTTATTTTTATAAAGTGACTTTATAAAATTACAAGATAAAGTCATTTTAATAAATAAAGTTCTTCAGCTTGTTCAAGAAGTGACTTCATAAGGAGGAATTAAAAGCTAAGGATGATTTATCCCGCATTGAGCATGGAGGTTCACTTGGACTTTGAGGAATCCTTATAAATGAATCTTGTCTTCCTTCAAGAGCATGTTACGAGATTATTTCATTGAAGTTATTTCTCTTGTTGCTGAGATACAGTGACTGGATTATTCTAGGGATTTCCCCTTGGAACTAAGAAGGTTTGGACAAAAACCTACTTCTTCCATGATTAGTGAATTCATACAGACTGATGGAACTCTATTTTTTTTTATGCTTCCAATTGTACATATTTTCATTATGGACTAGTCATCAGACAACTAGTGTGGTGAAGTAAACAGACAGATGTTGAGAATCTTTTGGATGATGATGGGAGTGCCCCTTGTTGTTACAAACCATAATCTGCTGTTGCAAGAAAAGGTTTCCAAATTTTGATAGAACTTGCAGGGCCTTTTCTGAACGTTACAGTCATTTCAGCAACAGGGGAACTAGTTAGAAACAGGATATCTCCTGCATTGTTTTCCTTTAGGCTGTAATGGTATCTTTTCCAAGAATAAGGATTGTGACGAAAAGAATGGTACTCTGAAGCATTGGTTCTTGAAGTTTCAACAATGCATGATCTAGTGGGTTAACATCAGCAAAGGACTCCATTACCAGCAGTCAAGGTTTCAGTTTAGCAGTAATAGAGAGAAAGGAGGGCACTTTCCTTGTGGCATTTGGAAGTTATAACAGAGAATATTTAAATAGGGTTGAAGTATTAATCATCTTGCTGTCTGAAGAAAATGAACAGAGTTGTGGGATTATGCAAAGAAGTCAGAACCTAGGAAAATCGCCTTGTCAAGCAAAGAAGTCAGAACCTAGGAAAATCGCCTTGTCAAGCACAACATTTGATGACTGTGAAATTGATAGAAGACTGGCATCTGGTTTCTGTGGAGATCTCTATTGTGGTTTATGTTTTAATCAGAATATTGCAATTAAGGTCCTTAGGTCAAAACTTCTTAATGAAGCTCTTGAGCAGGAATGTATTTGGGAAATAATGACTTCACAGCATGTTAAACGCAAGAATGCTGTCAATTCATTGAGGCTTGCACAAAACACCTCATATATTTATAATCACAGAATATAGGTTTGGTGGGAGTTTTTATGATTATCTACACAGGCAAGAGGATACCCTGCAGTTGCTAACATGTGATGACTATGCAATGTCCGAAATTATGGTTTAGATTTTATGAGTTTGAAGACAACCATTTTAAAGCCTTCATAACCTTGGCACATAAAATCATGCTTGCATCTGGAATCTGATTATTCTAAAGTGAAAAAACTGGTGACAAACTGCAACTTCCTTTATTGGAGAAAAGAAAATGATGTCTACATGGTTTTCTATGGTGTATCCTCAAGAACAAAAAGCTCCATGGCTGCAATATTTAGTCAGTGCATTCTGTGATGGACTGAGTGTGCTTAAAGATGTTAATGTCGATGATATATCTGTTGATTCTTATGAAACTGAGATAGGAAGTTCTCTAACTAATGAAATTATAGAGCCTCTCTGCAGAGATATTGAAACTGATCTCTGTCTCCATGTACACTCAGCAAATATGAAAGGATCTGTGAATGTGAATCCTACAAAGACAGGTAATCGTGATTTATCATGCCATGGCTCCTCATAACTGGAAGACATTTTTTGAAATGAAACACCTTGCAGAACAGAAATGTGGGCTGCAGTTAGATGATATTCACCTACCTGGACAAACTTTGGAGCAGGGTGTTGACTTTCTTCACATAATGCATAATATTCATGTATTCATAGCTTCATACACTTACAATATGAACACACAGGTCTTTATAGAGAAAGTTTCGAATGCTCTGAATTGGAAAAATCTAAATACCATTAGTGTTAAACATGTTGCGAATTCTATTTGTACACATGGGACAGGAATTATAAGCACCACTGTGAATTTCGCATACCAGTTCCTTGCTAGAAAGTTCATCTCTTTCTCACAGTTTCTGTTGGATGACTGTATCAAATTGCTTTTGATTAAAGAATATCAGTTCTGCAAAGAAAATAAAGGGAAGGCAAACGAATATCCTTATGATCGAGCAGAAAAAATGACTAAGGAAATTAGGAAAATGGACTTGGGAGATGATGGCATAAGTTTTCTTCATCAATTTCGACATCTTATTTCTGAAATGGGTAATGCCCTTGGTTTTGTTTGAATGGTGCGGATGTGTGTGAGAAACCTGGAAGCTTATGTGAATGTGTTTTGGAAAAGGCTCTTGGATGAAACTTGCATTTTCATAGCATACTGAGATCCCTCGCATTCCTCATTTTGGCATTGCGTGTAGGATAAGTCACAGGCAGAAATAGCAATTGTGTGTTTTGTCGGGGCATCAAAGTTTCAGTATTATTATTATTATTTTTTTTGATGAATAGTCCTTTTCAATTAATAAAATTTACTAAGATTACAATTCACAAAAAAGGGGCGGGGGGATACAAGATCACCCCGTGAATGAGTTCACACGGCCGAAGCCCGAAAAAACATGGCCTCAGCTGGAAACTATTAACTATTCATCAAAAAAAAAAAAAAAAACTTTTAACAACCTCAGGCTGCCAAGGCAGTACCAGCAGAGGGAGGAGGATCATCTTTATCAGGAAATCCCCACGCATTAGTGGTATTGTGGGGCGGACTGGGAACAGTCCAGCCATCAGCAGCATTAGTAGGATTTGGGGTAGTCGCAGTCTCCGCATCCTTCTTGTCTGGCTGCGGAGGAGAAATTGCCAAGGCCAGCCGAGGAAACTTGCCAGAGTGCGCCCGTCCACAGGGAGGAGCCGGGGACCGGCCAGAAGCCCGCCTAGGGGGAGGAGCCGGGGACCAGCCAGAACCACCACGCGGTGGGGAAGCGGAGTGGCGCCTCCAACCGCCATGTCCACCTCTGGGAGAGCGGTGGCGAGGACCCTGGGAGCGTGGCGTGTGTGAATGGCGGCTAGAGGACTGGCGTCGGGAATGGCGACCGCGAGACGAAGAGGCATCGGTCGAGGCATCCGAAGGCACTCTGGCAATGGTGCATGGAGCATTGCCCCAATGATTTAACAATTCCTGTAAGTGGGCAACTTTCAGGGCAACTTTATTAGCTTGCACCTGTATCTGCATAATGACATTGTTACAAATGCATGCCTTAGTGTACATTGCAATGTTAACATCCAAAAAATTGTGAGTCAATAAAATTGCATTCCTATCTTTCCATAGAGAAAACAAAATTTCCATCCTAAAGGTATGCCAAATCTGGGAGAACTTTCGAGGAATTTTGGGGGAATCACCCAGCAGGATCATGTGCCATGAAAAGGTTTGGGCCTGAAAGGCTTGAAAAAATCATGAATCCAGTGCCAATAATTCTGAGCACGCTTGCGAAACCAAAAAATATGCAAAAAGGACTCAGGTTGGCCATAGAAGGGGCATCTGGGATCAGGAAACCCAATGTGCTTGAGCCGAGGCCCCAGGGGAAGACCTTGGAAGGCAAGGCACCAAGCAAAGTGGGCAATCTTAGGTTCTGTAATGGCACTCCAAATGGTGTCGAAATGTTTTCTCCATTGAGAAAGCGAAGATTGCAAATGCCACCGTTGATTAAGTGTGTCCACCATTGGAAGCTGGGGCGAAAGCCATCTGTACCCCATATTGGGCTTATAATTGGTAAATGGAGTGGCAGGATACCACTTCCAATCATATCACCAAGGACGAATAGACTGAATCCCCACTTTATGAAGTGCACAGGGATGGAAGACAACAAAAGGTCATAAGTTTGGCGATCGGAACGAACAAGGCGGTATTGAACTTGCATATCCTCCCATGACCTGAAATTCATGGTGACTCTTGAAAAAATATCCTTGGTAGTGCGGATGCCACGTTTAAAGAAACGTAGAGCACTGGCACCTTGAGTCTTGGCAAGAGGAGTACCTTGGACGACAAACAGGGGAGACCACCAAATGTTCTGTTGATTTAAGGATAGCCCATTGCGAAACTCATCACTAGCCCAACGAAGCCAAGGCTTAACAACTTCCCAGGCTTTCCAGATGCTCTTTATAACAAAAGAGCCCTGTATGACCACTGGTTCACGCATAGTGAGAAGGGTCTGAAAACCAATCCCCTTCCACGCCGGTTTGTTAACAGGGAAGCCAAAAGAAATGCAATGCCTTACAAGTATCTTCTAGGCTTCATCTCCAGAAATAGCTCTGATAATCCATTTAGCACAGAGGGCAAGGCCCTGCTTCCGAGTGGAAAGTAGGCCGAGACCCCCAGATTCCCTTGGGAGACAATAGAAATCCCAAGCAACTCTGTGAAAACTATGATGGTCAGAACCAGAGGCCCAAAGAAAATCTCTGAGCAAACGTTCTAGTTTGAGATAGGAAGCTTTGGAGGGAGCCCAACAGGAAGAATTGTACACATGGGTGGCAGCCAGAATCTTAGAACAAATCTGGAATTTACCAGCAAGAGAAAGCGGCTTAGTGATCCAATAATCAAGTCTTTTACTAATCTTTATAAGCACAACATTCCAAAGTTCCACAGGGGAAGCCTGGAAAGCAAAGGAAATGCCAAGAAAGCTGAAGATTTCTCCATGAGTAACCCATTTCCATTGGAACTCGCTGAGCCAAGGTGGAGCTGGCAAGAAAGACTGGCGGTAATAGAGTGTTTTATGCCATTGAATGGCAGAGCCAGAGGCTTGACAAAAAGTGTCCAGACAATTTAAAGCATTTTTTATGTTTTCTTCATCTTCAAGAAGAGTAAGAAAAGAATCATCAGCAAAATGACCATTGACTCATTGGGAGGAAGAATCAGGCAAGGAAATGCCACGGACCAGTCTTGAAGACACAGAGTGAGCAAGTAAATAACCAAAACCTTCAGTAGCAAGGACATAAAGCGCTCGAGCTAGCGGACAACCTTGCCTGATGGAGTGAAAAAGTCCAAAAGCTTCAGATTGCGAATTATTGATGGTGATGCAAGCATTAGCATCACCAAAGAGCATCTCAACAGACTGAAGGAAATTGGGACCAAAACCCAGAGCCTGAAGCATAGCCAAAATGAAAGGCCATTCAATGCGATCATAGGCTTTAGCAAAATCTATCTTTAAAAAGATAGCCTGCTGCTTGGACTTACGGGCCCATTCCATACCTTCCCAGACAACAATGATGTTGTCAAGAGTATATCTGAATTTGATGAAGCCAGTTTGTTCAGGCCGCACAATTAAAGAAAGCATATGGCGGATTTTGAGAGAGAGCGCCTTGGCAATGATCTTATAAGACACATTCAGGAGGGTGATGGGCCTCCAGTTGCATATGTCCTCAGGATCACTAGCTTTAGGTATGAATTTAATATTGCCTTTATTTATGATTGCTCCTAAGCTTTTAGAATGATATGTTTCAAGATAGATTTTGTGCAGATCAGGACCAATTTGCTCCCAAAGATGTTTGTAAAATTCACAGGGAAATCCATCACAGCCAGGGGATTTGTCATCCACCATGGAGTAAACTACCTCTTTTAGATCTTGGAGGGAAAGAAGTTGCTCATAGAAAGCGCGTTGCTCAACTGCGAGGCGGTTTGGAGTAGCAGCGATACACTTTCTGAGAGCCTCCTCCTGAGCAACCGAATTGCCCTGCGAAGCAAAGACGTTCTCATAGTGAAGAACAAATGCTTGTAGGATGTCGGGCAGACTGGAAAGAACATCAGTTCCCTGTTTTATCTTTTTAATCCCAACATTGGTATGACAGGCTCGAAGAGCCTGGAAGAACTCCTTCGAGGCTTTGTCGCCAACCTCCAACCAGTGGAGACGGGCTTTGATTTGGGCCCCTCGGGCAGCATAGTTATCAGCAATTTGCTTATCATGGCGAAGCTTGGCAAGCTGAATTTGTAAATCCACATCAAAGGGGTTGAATGTGAGAGCTTCAGAGGCTTTTTTGAGGGCAAGGGTGTTGGCTTCATAAGACCGTTTTATGAAGATTGCCAGCTGACGCCTGTAGATGCGCAAAAATCAAGCCGTTCTAGTAATGGCGTCATTCCACCATTGAATCCAACCTTGATGGGAATGCGGATGTGGCTCCAAATTCCAGACACGTTAGATGTGGGAGATGGTGGAAGCATGCAACAGCATAGACGTGTTGAGGAAGAATTGAGACTTGACTACTTTGGGGACAGCTGTTTGCCAAGAAATGCCAAAATAAATGGGATAGTGGTCTGACAACGTCACATCTGTCAGGTAAATGATGATCTTCAGAAAAGGAGAAAAAAGATTGTGCCGAGATCATAGCACGATCAAGACGTTTCAATATGCGGTCAGGACCTGCTCGAAAATTGGACCAAGTGTGCCAGGCCCCACTATCATGGCGGCGGTTTGTATTGGGATCAAAAAGGCCCAATTTATGACACATGTAAAACTAGGCTTCTCTTTCCCCAGCTGTCCAACGGAAAGGCAGAATGCCATCTTTGTCAGAGGCCACTTCAACCATATTGAAGTCCCCACACAGGACCCAAGTAGCTGGCGGCAAGTTGTCAGCAAGCCAAACCCACATTTGTGCCCTTTCCACAGCATTATTGGAGGCATAAACATTAATGACCCCAAAAGAATGATCATTAATGGAAAGCAAAAGCCAAATAATACGGTGTGTAGGGTCAGAATCGTGCGAGATAATAGCAGAATGAAGGTGAGGTGACAGGAGAGTAACTACACCACCTCGGCCAGCTTCATGCTGAGAAGAAAACATAACGCTATCCTGCCAAATGATGTGGCATGCAGCAGAAAGCATGAAACCAGAAATCTTAACTTCTTGCAGGCAAAGAAAATCTAAATTCTGTAATAACCCTCCTCGAATCTACCCTCAAAAAAATGCTGATGAAAGCTCAAGGAATTTCATCAAACAATTCACATGCAAGGGACGTATGACTGATATAGTATTTCAGCTAGCTTCAAATGACTTTTTCTTCAACTTGCATCAATGAGAATCTTGTGCTAGAAGACTACAATGGACTACACAATGACCTAACATGAGTGTGCTACTAATTTTGACAATATTCAGTGCATATATATGATCTAAGCATGAGAAATGAACACCTACAGCCAACTGACATTTTTACAAACAGTTGGTATGCAAACTAACTAGCTGATAAATAATGATATTAAATTGCTTAAATGACATCAGTAACTATTATCTTCTTAATTGCAATGAAAATTACAATGCTCATGGAATATGGCCAAGACTTTGGCATTTACATGGATTACAAAATGATAATGCTGGTATAATGCACACTTACAGCTGAAAGCTTATAACACCCTAAAAAACAATACTAACAAAAGAACCTGGTTGTAGATGGCTGTAATAATTTCCTTCAATGTTGCCTCTTCTGCTTGCTTTTTACGAACTACTTTTTCGGCCTGCTTTTTCGATTCCGCTTTTTTGGACTGCTTTTTTGTATCTGCTTTTTCGGATTGCTACTATGTTGAATCTCAAGACCATATCTTTCAATGGTGTCAAGATTTCCAGCTTGAAGGGATTTCGTTCTTCAAATTATTGAGACATAATCTCCAGAAAATTCCCCAATTTCTTTGATATTTCCAAGCCTGCATAAAAGAAGCTCTTCTATTTCTTTTATAGTGTTCTCACAAGAGCTCCATCCTTCGTTTTCTCAATGTGGGATAAAACATAACTCCCTTTATGTAACTTATGTCTCCAATGTGTTATAAATTAAAGGGGACTCTTTTAATTTAAATATTTTCCACAAACTATAGTCTATGCATTAATAAAGTTAAATATTTAAATTTAACTTTATAAAATAGCTTTATCAATGCATAACAAATCTTATCAATGATAAACAAGTCTTTTTGTCGATTTTAAACAATTACCATCGACATATCGTTGCCACTGGATATCTGCCCATGCCCAAGATGACTTACTATAAATAGTAAGTATGCCCAAAGTTGCCTCAAAACCCCTCAGAAAGACCTGCAACTGAAACTATCTAGGCCAAATGGCCTCTAAGTCCCTTTAATGTCCTGGTTAGCCTACGGGACCGTGGGGAAATAGGCTAACGACAACATCATGCTATGAATGCTAAAAAAGGGGACATTACAGTCCGCCCTTCCCAAAATTGCTTGTTCCCAAGCAATGGTCGAACAACAACCCAATCAATACACCTGGATCCCAAATGTAGTCATGAACTATATTGCTGTCAGTCAACATAGGCTCCTACAACAACCTTTGAAAATTAACCAAGAGGAATCCATAATCAAATTGGCGGATACAACTCACCCAAACTCCAAAGTCAGAAACCCATGAGAAACAAGCTCTCGAAATATCAGAACCCAACTAGAGTAGATAACCCAAACTGCCAACATAGTAAATACCATCAACACATCCCACTAGCCTATGTGGAATGTACAATACAATTCTGCAACAACGATGAATACTCCCGCATGAAACTGCACCAAATACAGAGAATCCACACACTGCACACCTACTGCAATTATCACAACTCTGTAGATCACCGGTCACTGTCTCATAACCATAACACCCATGCACTGCTGATGGTGAATAGTCATTACATGGCAGATAGCAAAAACAAGAGCCCAGACCAAACTTGTTTGCCATCAACTCCTCAACAGATGGATCAAAAGAAAACCGATGAACATATCCTATAGTATAATGCCGGTAAAAAGAACCAATCTCAATCAAAGACTCATCTTGTAGACGTGATACAACCAACTGTGACTGATCATTAGCTAAGTCAGAGGATGATATAGCCAAGAGTGCAGAATCAACAACATCACTAGTCTCTGTGCCCTCCAAGTCAAACATATCACAATGCTCAGCTGCAGCACCCAACTCAGTTGAACCTGCCTCTAGTGGAAACGGACCAAATATGTCAATACTAGTGTCGTGGATAGATATATCTTCATCTCCACTACCTCTATCAACCTCGACCATGGACATTTGCGGATCACCAGACACCACAGTCCCTGATTGTACAGAATCTGGTAAAGATTGAAGTCGCTCTAACTCCATGGTCACCTTAGCCAAATGAAACTGTGACTCCTCGAAAGCCAACTGTGTACTCTCAAGAATCTCAGAAGTCACCTCGAGCTGCTGAGTAAGCTCACTCACCTCATCTTCCTTGGCCAATAATGCATCGTATACTGTACTCCCCCACTCCATAAGATAATCTCTGTCGGCTACCAACTGCATATAATTTTGTCTTAGAATTCAGATAGCCTCCCATAAAGAGTGGATTTCTGTCAAGGAAAGATAATTTCCTCCTTGTTCATCACTAGTAGGAGAACTACATCCATAAACTGCTAACAACTGATGAGCAGCATCAAAATGCTCGCAAGCGATAGAAATGTCTCGCTCGCCAACTCTCAGCTGACTAGACATATGATTGTGCCGACTGGTCGAACTCCTATACTCTATCCGTAGTACACTGTCCAAAGGAGTAACCTCGGAATATCTATCATCTGTAATACTCAGATCCTGGGACTCTTCTGTAAACTCTGTCATATCTGAGAGATCATCAACCCATTCCACCAAGAATGGTTGACTGGATATATGAACAATGCCCAACACAGGTGTGTAAAAACTAATTCCAGCATCAAACAAGTTGTTGGCATGGATGAGAACTACACCTTGCAAACTACTAATCAAGTCCATGATGGTGCAACAGATACTACTACCAAGGAATGATAGATATCTTTGGTCAAAACGATCCCAAGTACTAAGATAAGGATCCCAACATCTAATCCGTGAACGGAAACTAGCTGGCAATTCAAGTAAACTTCTCACTTGAGTAATGTGAACAATACCAACTGACTTCACGCACCTGTCTACAATCTCTGAATCCGGAGTGTGAATGCTAGACATACTCATATCATCATCATGTGACCTGACTATAAAAGAAAACTGAGTCCTTGCTATACGCGCTAACTCCCGAACTAAACTCACCTCAAGACAAAGCTCATCCACATGTCTCTCAGAATCCTGGAGAGCCAACCGAGTACACACCAAGGAATTTCGAGTATCCTCCAGCTCATGAAAAAGTCGGTCAACCTCCTTCTCCTCCTTCACTGCATCTTCCTTGATCTGTTGTAAGTCGTCACAAGAAGAACCTGTTGTGACTCCTTTCTGTCTCTCCTGCAGTTGAATCATCCAAATGTGATTCTCAATCAATCCATGTATCCTATCATGATGAGATAAAGCCGTGATAATATTCTTGTCCCTTGTCTTTAGCTGGCTTGCCAAACCAAGTAAGGAGCTACTAGCCTCTATCTCATGTGAAGAAGCATCCAACTGTGCCTGATACTCATTTTCTGCAAAGTCCTAAATGCTCACTTTCTGATCAACTGTACTATCCTCAAACATGACGGTATCCTCAACTGCTGTAACTTCATCCAGCCCAACTGTACTGGAATCACTATCTGTGTCAATTGCACAATCCAGTGTGCCTATGATATCACCTTCTGGCTCAACCTGCACGTCTGTAAACCCTTCTACCTGTGAAGATGATGCAAATAAACCATTACTTGAAGATGTGCTAATGTCTCTCTGTATTGAATCAGCATGTCTGTTAAACTCCTCATACAAGTTTTTGCTTGTCATAGGGAAGGTACGATCCTTAGGCCTATCAAAACGTTCAATCAGTCTCTCCTTAAACTCCACATAGGAGGTAATGTGTGCATGACCCATAGTGACCATACCATGATGCCACCACTCGTGTGCTAACCCATCCAGGTGAATTGCTGCATACTTAATAGCTTCTTCCTCAGGCATAGGGTTCATTTGAAAATATGTGTCAAGCTTTTGAACCCAAGCTCTTGTTGTAGACTTCCCCGAGCCATCATAATATGGTAACTGAAGTTTCCCTACTTTCTTTCGTAGCTCATAGCTCTGGTTCCTGTCATGTCCACTTGGCATATGCTTCATCCGCACATCTATATACTCCCTAAAGGTGATTGCAGCAATAAAATTTGGACCTCCAGCTTCCCAATCTCTCCTTAGCTGGTCTTGTATATCAGTGATCTGGGGCTCTGGTACGGGCTGCTCTGGAGCTCTAGGAGGAAATATGGGAATCATGGGCCGCGAACTCACTGTCGTAGTTTGCTGGGGTGCATGACCAAAATTGTTCCCAACTTGTTCGCCTCCATTATGTGCCCCATCCTGATTATTACCATTCTGATTATTTCCTCCACCCACATTAGCATTCAACCCCATTTGACAAGCCATCATCTGCATCATAAGCTCAAATCTCTGACTCTGTTCTTGTGCTCTTTGCTCTGTTGATCGCTGTCCCTGTGCTAAGGTGTTTAATAATTGTAAGAATCTTTCCTTTCCTTGATCTGGACCGACATTCATTTTGTCAAACATTTTTCTCTCTATTTGGCTATTCCAAATTTCCTATAAGACCTCCACAGGATGGCAGGACTTATAGCTCTGATACCACTGTAATAACTCCAATAGGTTATAACTTCTTCAAACACCAAAAATCTTTATACTTCAGTTGTTTGACATTTCGTCAAACACTTTGCAAGCAAGCTCTGATACCACTGTAATAACCCTCCTCGAATCTGCCCTCAAAAAAATGCTGATGAAAGCTCAAGGAATTTCATCAAACAATTCACATGCAAGGGACGTATGACTGATATAGTATTTCAGCTAGCTTCAAATGACTTTTTCTTCAACTTGCATCAATGAGAATCTTGTGCTAGAAGACTAAAATGGACTACACAATGACCTAACATGAGTGTGCTACTAATTTTGACAATATTCAGTGCATATATATGATCTAAGCATGAGAAATGAACACTTACAGCCAACTGGCATTTTTACGAACAGTTGGTATGCAAACTAATTAGCTGATAAATAATGATATTAAATTGCTTAAATGACACCAGCAACTATTATCTTCTTAAATGCAATGAAAATTACAATGCTCATGAAATATGGCCAAGACTTTGGCATTTACATGGATTACAAAATGATAATGCTGGTATAATGCACACTTACAGCTGAAAGCTTATAACACCCTAAAAAATAATACCAACAAAGAACGTGGTTGTAGATGGTTGTAATAATTTCCTTCAATGTTGCCTCTTCTGCTTGCTTTTTTCGAACTACTTTTTCGGCTTGCTTTTTCGGTTCCGCTTTTTCAAACTGCTTTTTCGTATCTGCTTTTTCGGATTGCTACTATGTTGAATCTCAAGACCATATCTTTCAATGGCGTCAAAATTTCCAACTTGAAGGGATTTCGTCTTTCAAACTATTGAGACATAATCTCCAGAAAATTTCCCAATTTCTTTGATATTTCCAAGCCTGCATAAAAGAAGCTCTTCCATTTCTTTTATAGTGTTCTCACAAGAGCTCCATCCTTCATTTTCTCAATGTGGGATAAAACATAACTCCTTTTATGTAACTTATGTCTCCAATGTGTTATAAAATAAAGGGGACTCTTTTAATTTAAATATTTCCCACAAACTATAGTCTATGCATTAATAAAGTTAAATATTTAAATTTAACTTTATAAAATAGCTTTATCAATGCATAACAAATTTTATCAATGATAAACAAGTCTTCTTGTTGATTTTAAACAATTACCATCGACATATCGTTGCCACTGGATGTCTGCCCATGCCCAAAATGACTTACTATAAATAGTAAGTATGCCCAAAGTTGCCTCAAAAGCCCTCAGAAAGACCTGCAACTGAAACTATCTAGGCCAAATGGCCTCTAAGTCCCTTTAATGTCCTGGTTAGCCTACGGGATTGTGGGGAAATAGGCTAACAACAACATCATGCTATGAATGCTAAAAAAGGGGACATTACAAATTCCCAAGTCTATGACGGGTATCCTGGACATTGAACTTTCTGAAGAGGTCTGTAAGACCTCGAACATTCCATGAGAGGAAGTTCATGAGAACTCTTCCATATCATCCTCATCCTCCAGAGAGGAGTAGCTATTCTGCAAAAAGGTAGAAACCGGGTGGAAGTCAGACGGGAAATCCTCTAGACTTACAGCTTGCCATTTTACCCTTGATATCTTCGCACGTCCAGGAGGACTGCGAGAACGCCTTGTTACTAGTGCTACTATGGAAGAGACTGCAAGGGTAGTACGAGCCTTAGCCAAGGACGAGGCCTTGGCGGCCGCCTTGATCCCCTGCGAACCAATAGGGTTTGAAACCTCCGAAACCGGAACAAGTGCAATGGAAGCCACTGGCATCTCCACGCTAGCAGGTGTTGACACTTATGTGGAAGCAGGAGGAATCGCGGTAACCGCCGCATAAGATGGCTTAGGGGCCAAGGGATTCAAGGCAGGCTTGCCCTTGTGCCCAACAGTAACCCATTCTTCTTTTTTTCCTTCGGCATGTTTGACAGGTGCCGCTTTAGGCTGGGGTTTGACTCTAGGCGTAACCAAATGGCAATCCCTGAGCTTGTGTTCCGCAGACTGGCACCTATAACAGGTGTAAGGTAGGTTCAAGTAAAGCACCTTTTGTGAGAAGGTTTGAGCTCCAATCTGGATTTCTACAGAATCCTTGAGATCTTTGGAAAGATCAACTTCAATGCAAACACGTCGCTGAGGGCGAGCATTAAAAAATTTCTCAGGCTCCTTGGTAACAACTCTGCCAAGAGCTTGGGAAATAGACTCAATAAAAGGCCAGCAGGGCAAGGGTAGACCTGGGAATTCAACCCATACAGGAACCCTAAGCTTTTTATCATCCGAGACAGTGAAGTCTCGGGACCATTTTTGAAAAACAAGCAGAGAGGAATGCATAGACCAAGGGCCATTGGTAAAAACCGCATCTGCTTGTGACGGGTTAGCAAAGTGAAATAAAAAGAAACCTTTGGTAAGGTTTTGCACAGCGTCAATGCGGACTCCATGAGGTGTCCAGCATTTGTTGACCCATTCTCTAAGCATAGCTTCAGGAGGAGTCCTACCAACAAAATACCCTATCAAGGTATGTTGTTCTAACCAGTCACATGCAGCATCAAATTCTTGCAAAGGAAGGATAATATTAGGATTACCTCGTGGAAAACCTTCGGGACAAACTTGCGCGGGCATTTGTTCGGTGGCGGCGCCATGGTAGTCCGAAGCAGCAGCGTGAATACCAGAAACAACTGGTTCACCGCTGGCCGGAGCCATTATATCCTAACCTAAAGCTCCCGCAGTAAATGCGGTATGACAAGTGCCGACAGAAGGGGAGTGCAGGTGAAGGGCCGTATGCAAAAAAAATTGAAAGTTCGCATGTAGCAAGAAAACCCTACCAGAGCTCCTATTGTCCTTATCGGATCCAGTAGTTTATTTTCATTAACAAAACATGAGACAATCCAACTTTTTGATGGTTATCCAATCGAAATTATATTTCTGTTTTTTGTTAGGTTATGCTTAAGTATTATGAAGTGGTGTGTTGTTTTAGCAGGCACCTTTTCATCTTCTATAGGTACAAGGCGTACGAAATGGCTTGGATACAATACACACAATGCATGTTATGTTCTCTGCAATATTTTTTTGAAGTATTCATATTATCAAATTTCTTCAAAAGGAAATTGTTGAAATATTGAGCAAAGCAATTGGAGACTGAAGATTGTTGAGCGTAAAAGTTGTCTGTGATTGAGTTGTATTGAATAGAGCATCATCAAATTTGAATTTCTTCAGTACAAGCTATCCAACAATAAAATTAGTAAGAATTTTATGTGTTTTAGAGTTAGTAGGTGTATAACTTGTCCTTTATGATTTTGATGATTATTTGTTTATAATTTAATATTCTGATAAGTATATTGAATTGTTTGTTGCTTTTCAGATTTGATAAATACAAATATTGCAAGATATAAGCTTTCCTTTATTTGTATTTGTTGTGTCCACATAAAGGTTAAATCATGGCAAACTAGTCTGAATATGCAAAGGTGTAATAATTCGTGGCATCATAATAATTAAGTTATTAACAAATATAATATCATCAATTTCATTAAGTTGTATATAAGAAATATACGTTTGATTCTATTATCCATTAAAATTTGGCACTGATCATTAATCTGTTCATGATTTTCAACCCATATGCTGGCAATTCTTTAACTTTTTCTTTTGAAGAGATTGAATCTTATTTGTAATAGTAATTTGTTTTTTCTTTCAGCAACACACAAATCTTAATAAAGTAATCAAAGTTTGAAGATAAATAGTTATTAATCACAATCCATAAAGTTTCCTTGACACTTGCCAGTTGAGGAGTTTGTTTTTATGTTATAATCCGCTATAAATCTTGGATCTGAGTTTTGTCATCCAGGAGTTGGGTAAACAGGCCTTGGTCTAGTGGAATCAAAAGCGCAGAGGATTTGAATCAATCTTGTCAAGTTGGCCAAAATCAGTTAGATACCCAGCATCGAGTAGGCAAGGCTCATAGGTTTCTAACTAGGGATTTTGAAAACCAACAGATTGGCGACTCTGCTGGGGAAGTCGCAAGTAAGATTTTCTTACTCCAAGATCAGTCTAGTGTTTCATTTAAGCACAAGCCTTGCGGTGAGTTCTCTGATTTTGTTTCTTTTAAGTATTCACTACAAGCGTAAACATATTAGTAAGCTTTCTTTTAGTATTTCCATTTGCTGTTGTACAATTTTTAGATTCTAATATTGAAGTTTCTTATCAGCATTTGAGTAAAATTTACAAGTTTTTTCTTGAGATTTCTAGTTGTGTTCAAAAGTCTTAAGTTTTGGCTTAATCTAAGTTGTCTACACTTCACTTGAAAGCAACTAAGACAAAAAATTCTTTTGTTATTTTCAGCAAATTGTTCTCAAGTTATTGGCATTAGCTGGATAAAGAACCTAGATTTTCTTTTCTTTCTTAAGAGAAAGTGGCGATTCTATCTTGTTTGGATATTATATTCTGAGCATCAATTGTTTTCTTTTGAAGTGTATGTGGGGTAGAAGATCAGTAAATCCCCGACCTAAAAGACTTGCACAACTAACTTTTGAGAAAAGCCGAGAAATAAGAAAGGTAAAAATCAAAAGGCAAAAATGTTTTACAAAGGACATAGACACTTTCAAGAAAGGACCAACATACAACCCGAAATATGTGAGTCAAGTCATAACAGTCCTGAAAAGGATGAGGAAAATTGTAATCCATTTTTTCACATCCCTAGGGTTGATGAAGAGCCAGAATGCAAGATAACTCGTATTGAGGATGATGAAGAACAAGAGCAAATAATGCAATGGGATATGATAATAAAGAAGAGGGCTGAAACTACGAACGGTAATAGTGCAATTTTGGCTAAGACATTAAAAATGCAGCCGGATGATATCCTTGCAAAAATAGGAATATCAAAAGATCTTATTACTTCACCACCTAGAAAAGCTTGTAATGAAGAAAAGTCTGATAGATGGAGGGGAGAAAGGTCTGATCAAAATACACCGCCAAAGTACAACCTGTCTCATAGAAAGAATCTGGAGGCACAATTTGCTACTAGTCATGACAATCCATTATATGAGAACAAAAGAGATAGAAATCAAAATAATAATTTTAACAAACATAACAATCAACGGACATGGAGCAATGGGCATCATAACAGAGGAATTCAGCAAAATGATGGAAACATTGGACAACCCTATGGGCTATATCAGAATAATAATAATCAAAACATCCAGGGACATATGATGCAAAATCAGGGCATTAGAAATCAAGTAATAAGTCAGCCTATGGCAATTGAAAGATATAGACAACTTGATTTCAACAGAAGTAGAGGGTATCCGAATCCTATATCTAATGACTTAAGAAATGCTATCCCAAAATTTTCAGGAAGTGGAACAGAATCAGCTGAAAGACATAATTAATCTAAAGAATGTGATTGAAGATTTTGAGGAAGACCATGAAGATGTATTCATAAAACTTTTTGTTCAATCATTAACCAAGGATGCTATAGAATGGTATAGAAGTTTGCTGGATGGATCCATTTTTGGATAGTGTGATTTTGCTGATCAATTTATTGAGCAATTTGGTGATCACAATGATACATCCTTTGCATCACATGAATTAACAAGCATTAAAAAGAACTCAAATGAATCAGTATTAAAATTCAACAAAAGATTTAACAAAGTTCTCAACAGGATTCCAAGGGAAACTAGGCTGGTGGATTCACTTTTAATTGATTTCTACTTAAGTGCTTTTGATAGTAAAATGCTTTATGAAATAAAATCTCAAAGACTTTCTTCACTGCCACAAGCCTTCAAAATTGCCATGACAATTGAGAATGATAGGAAAGCAGTCGGAAGAATCAACAAGAGGGATGATCCAAAATTATACAATCCTAAAAACCCTAAGAGTGATGAACTAAAAGAAATAATGGATATGTTAAAGGAAATAAAGGTCAAAACAAATAGAAATGAAAGACCACCCTTTCATAGAAATGAAAGGGTAAGACTCCAAGATATGCCCTACAATACGAATTGGAAAGACCTAAACCAGATAGACCAAGTTATGCCAAGGACACCCCCGATCCTTTAAAGAAGGTCAATATTGTTGATGATGGCCCATGGTGTGATGTTTGTAGGTTGCCTCATGATTCTAAACATTGTATTGTTGCACAAATTGTTTTTGAGGAAAAAAATCAGGAAAATGAAGAGAAACCTATAGTCAACACTATATCATTAGAACCATTATGGGGAAGAGATGAAGATGACTCTACGGATGAAGACCAAAATGCTGATTGTTATTATAGGGGCTTTAATCAGCAATGGTGCGTTCAACAGGTGTTTTCAGATGAGGAGGATATACTTACTTTTTGCAGATTAACAACAGAAGAAAGAAGAGCTTATACTATTGCAGCAGTAGAACATGCTAAACACACTTACCAAAGAAGAAATAAGGACGGTAATACTGATCAGGGTAGTCCCACTGGTATATTCGCAAAAAATCAGCAGCAAGTAGAAGCATCTAAAAAGCCTGATAATCAAGCTCAAGCCAAGCAAAAAGAAGGTAATCAATCCTATAGGCTGACCAAGCAACCAATCATTCATACTAATGGTAAACAAATATTTGATTGTCATAGTTTTATGAGTCATGCTTTATCTCAGTTAAAAATCACTATGGCTCTAATGGAAATGATGAAACTTTTTGATTATAGGGATGAGACTGTGAAGATATTATCTAGTGTGCAAGATATTAGTAATAAGGATGATGTGAGAAATAACGAAGAGCCACCTATTGTATATCTAGGAACAACATTGAATAAAAAGTCAAATCAATTAGACCCATTTTATCTAACATTGTTAATAAATAATAAATTGGTAAAAAATTGTATGATTGACTCTGGCACAACAGTTAATATCATGTCTGCCGATGTGATGAAAGAAATAGGTCTCAAAGTTGATACTCCTTTTGGTAAATGCTATACTATGGATAATAGATCTGTACCTGTAGTTGGAATTATTAAAAATGTTGAATTTTGTTTTCCATCATTTCCACATATATCATATAGAACTGACATTACAGTAGTCGAGATATTAGCGAGTTATGGCATGTTGTTATCTAGATAGTGGTTGAATTTGGTTGGTGGTCATGTGCAATTGGATTTGTCTTATGCTACTATACCCATAGGGGGCAAGGAAATCAGAATCGAGAGGGAACCCCAGTCATACTATTTGGTTGAGGGTTATATTCCGGATCTTAAAGTGAACTTTTGTCATTCTGACATAGATAATTTTCACGTAAGCATAACTAAACCTACCTCTAAGACTATTGATCCAATTTCAATTTATGCAAAAGAAGATTGTAATGACATTTGGCAAATGTTCTTTGACAGTGCTTGTAGTAAGGAAGGAAATGGGGCCGGCATTATATTTATTTCGCCATTAGGTAAAATTTTTAAATTTTCTTTCTTACTAAATTTTGAATGTACTAATAACATTGCTGAATATGAGGCATTAATTATTAGTCTTAATATCACAAAGGCTTATGGGATCAAACTCCTTACTGTCTTAGGGGATTCAGATATAATTGTTTCACAAATTAGGCATAGGTTTTCAACTAGGAACCCAAGGCTAAAGCAATATCGGAATTATGTATGGGATTTGCTAGAATTCTTTGATGCCTTTTCAATTAAATGGATTCATAGGTCAATCAATTACCTAGCTGATATAATGGCTAACATGGCTATTAGGCGAATAGATATCCCATTCGATGAGGTTATTTAGGTTGAAATGAAAAACAGACCTCCGATACCAGACAATGTGCAAAACTAGCAAGTTTTTGAAGATGATAAAGATATTATTAGATTTTTAACTTGCCAGGAGGATTGTGAAAATCAATTCATTGATTGGAATGGGTGCGTAGAAGAAAAAGATGGTAAGAAAACATTATTTGGAAAGGAAATAGTGCAATTAAAAACGAATAAAATACCTAATGGTTTAGTGGTCTTAGAGCGAATCTTTGATGAAAGGGAGAGAAACAACAAATCCACTAAGATCCAAAATGATATTGAGGAAATAAATTTAGGAAGTGAAAGTTCTCCTAAGAAAGTTTATATAGGAAAGAAATTATCATCCAAGATAAGGGCTGACTTAATTGCTCTGTTAAGAAAATATAGACATGTCATTGCTTGGAGTTATAATGAACTTAAAGCATATAGGGAAGACTTGTTTCAACATGAAATACCTCTAAAACTTGATGCAAAACCATTTAGACAGAGACAACATCCAATAAATCCAACCTTGGCTCCAAAAATGAAAGATGAACTCATTAAGTTAAGAGATGCCGAAATAATTAAACCTATTAGGCACTCTACATGGGTTTTGAATTTAGTCCCAGTAAGAAAGAAGAATGGTGATATACGATTATGTATAGACTTCAGAAATTTGAATATATCTTCTCTTAAGGATAATTATGCATTACCTAATATGGAAATTTTATTGCAAAAGGTAACTGGTAATGAATATTATCTATGATGGACGGATTCTCAAGTTATAATCAAGTTAAAGTTAAGGAGTCCGAATAGTATAAGGCTACTTTCACGACACCCTGGGGGTACTTATGTCTATGCTAGGATGCCTTTTGGGCTAGCAAATGCAGGAGCTACCTTTCAAAGGGCAATGGATGTTGCTTTCGATGGATTAATTGATTTAATCATGGTTGCTTACCAAGATGACCTTACCGCTTATTTTAAGAAAGCAGAAGATCATTGTAAACATTTAGAGAAGATTTTCATAAGAGCCCTTGAATTTGGAATTTCTTTAAACCCTAAAAAATGTCAGTTTGGGGTCACTAAAGGAAAACTTTTAGGCCATATTGTCTCTAAGGAAGGGGTAAGAATTGATCCAGAGAGTGTAGTAGCTATCGACAATATTCAAATACCTAAAACAACTAAGAGAATCCAATCGTTCTTTGGACAAATCAACTTTGTGAGAAGATTTGTTTCTAATTTTGCTGAGATCATTAAACCTATTGCTAAGATGCTTAAGAAGGGAGCAAAGATTGCTTGGGATGATGAGGCTGTAGGAGCATTCGTTAAGATAAAGCAAGCTATAAAAGAGGCTCCGGTTCTGAAATCTCCTAACTTTAAGAAGCTGTTCCAATTATTTTCATTTGCTTCTTGCCATACTATAGCCGCAGTTATGTTGCAAAAGAACGATGAGGGGCATGAACAACCAATTGCATTCTTTAGCAAGAGTTTACAAGCGGCTGAACTAAATTATGACATAAATGAAAAATAGCCTTATGCTCTTGTTAAGGTGGTTAAATCCTTTCGACCTTATTTAGTCGGAGCCGAGGTCATTGCTTATGTTCCGAATGCTGCCATTAAGGATATATTTAGACAGTCTGAAACTATTGGGAGATGATGTCGTTGGATAAATCAAATCCAAGAATTTAATATAGACATTCAGATCACAAAATTAGTTAGACAGGGATTGGCTAAACTTATGGCTGAATCAAACATGGAATCTGTTCAAGTTAACTAGATTGATGATGATCATACTAAGGTTAGTATTGAGAGATGCCCTTGGTACACAAATATAGTTTATTATTTGCAGCATACTAAATATAGAGATGAATTGAATGAAAATAAAAAAAGAACTATTAAACTTCAAGCTGAAAAATATGTTTTAATTCAGGGAGATTTATATTGAAAAAATCAGGATGGAATTTTATTATTTTGTCTAGATGTTGCCCAATCAGCAATCATTCTCAAAGAGATGCATAAAGGAGTTTGTGGTGGTCATTTCTCAACCAGGACTACAGCACATAAAATACTATGAGCAGGTTACTACTAGCCTCAACTTTTTAAAGATTGTCATGCCTATGTTCGAAAGTGCAAAGCTTGTCAGAAATTCTCCGGTAAGTCAAAATATGATGTTGCACTCCCCTTAAGGACATTACAAGCAAAGGAACCTTTCCAAATGTGGGGAATTGATTTTATAGGAGAGATTAGTGATAAGTCAAGTGGTGGGCATAGCTAGATTTTAGTGGCCACCGATTACTTTACCAAATGGGTAGAAGCTGTACCCACTTGGCAATCAACAAGTAAACTGGTTATTAAGTTCCTTATTGAAAACATCTTAACTAGATTCGGAGTTCCTCAAAAGATCGTAGCAGACAATGGTATGTGTTTTAGATCTAATGAGCTTGCTGAATTTTGTAGGAAATATGGCATTGTAGTTTCATACTCATCTCCATATCATCCCCAAGGCAATGGACAGGCGGAGTCTACCAACAAAAACATCTTGAAGATTATCAGAAGAATGTTAGACAACAAGCACACTTGGGATTCGAAGCCGAATCTAGCATTGTGGGCAGACAGAATCACAGTAAAGAAGTCAACAAGTTTCTCTCCTTTCAACTTAGTTTATGGGAAAGAAGCAAAGCTTCCTTTGAATAATTTATTGCCTGTTTACAAATTTGTTACTGAGGAACAATTAGAAGATATCAATTTCATGGAGAATAGGTTGAATGCATTAATCGAGCTGGATGAAATAAGAAGGTTGGCACAGGAGCAAATATAAATAAGCAGCAACAAGTTAAATTTCTTCACGATAAGAAATCTTCAAAACGATCTTTTAAGGTAGGTGACTAGGTCTTGAAATGGAATGCTAAGGATCAGGACAAAAGAAAGCATGGTAAGTTTGAGGCTTTATGGCTCGGACCATTTATAATCTCTAAAAAGGCTGGAGAGCAATCTTATTTTTTGCAGGATACAGATGGTCACATGTAGGATTTTCTAGTCCATGGATAGTACCTCAAGCCATTCTTTCAATAAGCATGAACAGGGGAGTACTATTTCCTTTTCTTTGTATTTTTATTTGATCTTATTATTGATGTCTATATATGTATTATTCCATGAACTGATTGCTCCTAATCTTTTGGTAGGTTTGCTCCTCCAGAGATAACTAAGATCTCGCTATACCCACTAAGAGCATATGTCCCTAGAAAGAGCCACTGATGGAACTGTATTTTTTTTTATGCTTCCAATTGTACATATTTTCATTATGGACTAGTCATCAGACAACTAGTGTGCTGAAGTAAACAGACAGATGTTGAGAATCTTTTGAATGATGATGAGAGTGCTCCTTGTTGTTACAAACCATAATCTGCTGTTGCAAGAAAAGGTTTCCAAATTTTGATAGAACTTGCAGGGCCTTTTCTGAATGTTACAGTCATTTCAGCAACAGGGGAACTAGTTAGAAACAAGATATCTCCTGCATTGTTTTCCTTTAGGCTGTAATGGTTTCTTTTCCAAGAATAAGAATTGTGACGAAAAGAATGGTACTCTGAAGCATTGGTTCTTGAAGTTTCAACAATGCATAATCCAGTGGGTTAACATCAGCAAAGGACTCCATTACCAGCAGTCAAGGTTTCAGTTTAGCAATAATAGAGAGAAAGGAGGGCACTTTCCTTGTGACATTTGGAAGTCATAACAGAGAATATTTAAATAGGGTTGAAGTATTAATCATCTTGCTGTCTGAAGAAAATGAACAGAGTTGTGGGATTATGCAAAGAAGTCAGAACCTAGGAAAATCGCCTTGTCAAGCACACCATTTGATGACTGTGAAATTGGTAGAAGACTGGCATCTGGTTTCTGTGGAGATCTCTATTGTGGTTTATGTTTTAATCAGAATATTTCAATTAAGATTCTTAGGTCAAAATGTCTTAATGAAGCTCTTGAGTAGGAATGTATTTGGGAAATAATGACTTTACAGCATGTTAAATGCAAGAATGCTATCAATTCATTGAGGCTTGCACAAAACACCTCATATATGTATAATCAGTGATCACAGAATATAGGTTTGGTGGGAGTTTTTATGATTATCTACACAGGCAAGAGGATACCCTGCAGTTGCTAACATGTGATGACTATGCAATGTCCGAAATTATGGTTTAGATTTTATGAGTTTGAAGACAACCATTTTAAAGCCTTCATAACCTCGGCACATAAAATCATGCTTGCATCTGGAATCTGATTATTCTAAAGTGAAAAAACTGGTGACAAACTGCAACTTCCTTTATTGGAGAAAAGAAAATGATGTCTACATGGTTTTCTATGGTGTATCCTCAAGAACAAAAAGCTCCATGGCTGCAATATTTAGTCAGTGCATTCTTTGATGGAGTGAGCATGCTTAAAGATGTTAGTGTCGATGATATATCTGTTGATTCTTACGAAATTGAGATAGAAAGTTCTCTAACTAATGAAATTATAGAGCCTCTTTGCAGAGATATTGAAACTGATCTCCGTCTCCATGTACACTTAGCAAATATGAAAGGATCTGTGAATGTGAATCCTACAAAGAAAGGTATTTGTGATTTATCGTGCCATGGCTCCTCATAATTGGAAGACATATTTCGAAATGAAACACCTTGCAGAAGAGAAATATGGGCTGCAGTTAGATGATAGTCACCTACCTGGACAAACTTTGGAGCAGGGTGTTGACTTTCTTGACATAATGCATAATATTCATGTATCCATAGCTTCATACACTTACAATATGAACACACAAGTCTTTATAGAGAAAGTTTCGAATGCTCTAAATCGGAAAAATCTAAATACCATTAGTGTTAAACATGTTGGGAACTCTATTTGTACACATGGGACAGGAATTATAAGCACCACTGTGAATTTCACATACCAGTTCATTGCTAGAAAGTTCGTCTCTTTCTCACAGTTTCTGTTGGATGACCGTATCAAATCACTTTTGATTAAAGAATATCAGTTCTGGAAAGAAAATAAAGGGAAGGCAAATGAATATCCTTATGATTGAGCAGAAAAAATGACTTAGGAAATTAGGAAAATGGACTTGGGAGATGACGGCATAAGTTTTCTTTATCAATTTTGACATCTTATTTTTGAAATGGATAATGCCCTTGGTTTTGTTCAAATGGTGTAGACGCGCGTGAGAAACTTGGAAGCTTATGTGAATGTTTTTTTGAAAAGGCTCTTGGACGAAACTTGCATTTTCATAGCATACTGAGATCCCTTGCATTCCTCATTTTGACATCGTGTTGAAGATAAGTCACAGGCAGAAATAGAAATTGTGTGTTTTGTCGAGGCATCAAAGTTTCAGTAGTTTATTTTCATTAACAAAACATGAGACAATCCAACTTTTCGGTGGTTATACAATCGAAATTATATTTCAGTTTTTTGTTAAGTTATGCTTAAGTGTTATGAAAGGGTGTGTTGTTTTAGTAGGCACCTTTTGATCTTCTATAAGTACAAGGCATAGGAAATGGCTTGGATACAATGCACACAGCCCATGTTATGAAGTTCTCTGCAATATTTTTCAGAAGTATTGATATTATCAAATTTCTTCAGAAGGATATTGTTGAAATATTGAACAAAGCAATTGGAGACTGAAGATTATTGAGCGTAAAACACTAAAGTTGTCTGTGATTGAGTTGTATTGAATAGAGCATCAACGAATTTGAATGTCTCAGTACAAGCTATCCAACAATAAAATCAGTAAGAATTTTGTGTGTTCTAGAGTTGGTGTATAACTTGTCCTTTATGATTTTGATGATTATTTGTTTATAATTTAATATTTTGATAAGTATGTTGAATTGTTCGTTGCTTTTCAGATTTGATAAATACGAATATTGCAGGATATAATCTTTCCTTTATTTGTATCTGTTGTGTCCACATAAAGGTTAAATCATGGCAGACTAGTCTGAATATGCAAAGGTGTAATAATTCATGGCATCGTAATAATTAAGTTATTAACAAATATAATATCATCAATATCATTAAGTTGTATATAAGAAATATACGTTTGACTCTATTACCCATTAAAATTTGGCACTGATCATTAATCTGTTCATGATTTTCAACCCATATGCTGGCAATTCTTTAACTTTTTCTTTTGAAGAGATTGAATCTTATTCGTAATAGTAACTCATTTTAACTTTTTCTTTCAGCAACACAAATCTTAATAAAGTAATCAAAGTTTGAAGATAAATAGTTATTAATCACAATCCAGAAAGTTTCCTTGACACTTGCCTGTTGAGGAGTCTTTTTTTATGTTATAATCGGTTATAATCGGCTATAAATCATCTTGGATCCAAGTTTTGTCATCTAGGATTTGGGTAAACAGGCCTTCGTCCAGTGGAACCAAAAGCGCAGAGGATTTGAATCAATCCTATCAAGTTGGCCAAAATTAGTTAGATACCCAGCATCGAGCAGGCAAGGCTTGTAGGTTTCTAACCAGCGATTTTGATAACCAACACAGAGATCAACTCAGTGTTTAATGGTGAAGTTCTGAATTTTTATGCGAGCAGTTCGGAGTTTTTTAGTTCAGGGAGATCTCTATTCAAGCCAAGAAGAAATTGCAGGTTATAGACTTCAGGTGGCATCCTCAATGACAAATCTGGAAGTGAAACACATGTCTGAAAGTTCACACGTCCAGCTTTAAGGTCCCCTTGAGATCATTTTCAGCAGTATATGATAATGTAATAGGTCTGGACATTGATTGGGCAAACTAAAATGACCTGGAGTAATTCATAAGCTAGTGGATGGATCTACCATAATGGAATGTTTAGAGTTCTAAATTAGTCACAGGTTTCACGAAGGTAGATGTTGGGTCTACAGCAGCTTGGGCACTGGTTTTTAAGTCCTATGGTCATCAAATAACTCACAGGAGCACCTGGACTGCACTTGGGAAAATCTTGAGCATACATCTCCATTGATTGAGCATGGATTGGGTCTGCATTTTCATATTGATTGTCTGATATATTCACGTGCAGCAGTAGTTTGTTTTTCATTTCACCTTTCAGCTTCATAAATGTAGATTGAATATATTGGAAAGAGGATCTGGTGTTTATGTTTGAGAGGTTAGTGGTATTTGAACCTTTCTATATCTATTTATTTCTCTTAATTTCTTACTGAGAAAGACTGGACTCCTGTCAAGTGTTTGATGAAATTGCCATAAGAAATAATCAAGTCCTATTTGTAGTTGCTGTCTTAATGTCTGTTAATGTATCTTGTGAAAAGGAGATGGCATACCAGGCTAGGTTATGAGGTGTTTAAATTGTTGGCACTTAAATCTTATAATCCCTGAGATGTAATGTAGAATCTACGTCATTTGTTGTAACTCTTTTTCTGACAAACCCTTGGTGATAACAAAATCAAGACAATTTATTACTGGAGTTTGTGTCTGAGTCAGTATTTACATTGTAGGTATGGGATATACTCCTCTACACAGGCCAATTCCATTAAGTATGTTAGGCCAATCTTTGTTTTAACTTGTCCTAGGCTTACCCTGGTGATATAATTGTGTTAATGGCGGCTAATGCAAGCCTAATTGCATTGGTAAGGTCTTGATGTAAGATGAAAATATTTTTGCCGGTTGCAGATTTATTTATATTTATGACTGCTTATCTATTGTCACGTGTCTCTCACAGATTCCTATTGGTTAAATACTCCAATGCAAATATTAGTATGCTTCTTTTGCACACATGGATGCAGCTTGACTATTGATCTTAGGTCCAGCTCAACAAAACCATAGGTTTCTGCCATAAAATCAAATGCAATAGCATAGTGCTTGGGACCAGTGTATTCCAAATTGTTGGTGGCTTGAATTGCAGTGGTTAGGGCTGTGTTTGCACTGTTTGGGCATGCCTCAAGCCAATCATGTGGACTTTAAAAGCTGGGGTTTGCTTGTTTTTTCTGGCCAAGTCGGAAGTTTGTGACTGTGGATACATTTTTGTGGTCCTTGGCAGCATGGTCAAGCTTGTTACTCATCTGTATGGAATTCAGAGGCACAAGGAAGAGATATTTTAACCTCTGAAGGTCTGTGTGCAATGTGAAGCATGACATAATTTGGAATGTAGCTCATTTTTTTACCATTTTTTCCTTGTAGGCGTTTGTTACTTTACATGAGCAAGGAATGCATGCCATATTTTTGTAGGACTACAGGTAGAGATCTATTGAATTGCATTGGCAACGACATTCTTGCCCTGGCATCATATACCAGAGCATCATCTAAGGCTGTTTACTTTGCAAAAGCATGTGTAATTCTTTTGCATAAAGATGTGTGCCACTTGTGACAGGTATTGTTACTGATGTAAAGTCACTTACTGCCTGTTCTCCATGCTCATCTGGCTGAGATTAAGCTGTTATTTATATATGTGTGTGTCACTGTGATGTCTTGGGATTTCAGGGGCCTTGGCTCGGAAAAGACTGCAACTAATTTGGTAAAGGTGCCCTCTGCTCTGTATATTGGTTTTAGGGTTTCAAGCATTGTATAGTCCTAGATTTGCAGCACTGTAAAGAACCCAACCGGTTCTAACTTCAATTCTAGTGGTTTGACATTTTGTCAAACATTTATCATGCAAGCTTGTATATCATTGTAACGAGCCCTGCTGACTCACTCTGAAACTATCCTGAAGAAGTCTCTTTTTTTATTTTCAAGTTTCATAATTTTTTTGAGTTTTGCAATATGTAATTTTTGGTGCTTTTTCAAACATAAGAGAAATGACAAACTTGAAATGCACAACATACTATAACAATTTAACTCCAACTTATTTTCTATAATGCACTAGCAAATTTTTATAATAGAAAATGTAATATGCAGTTATCAATTGTATAAAGAACTTGACAAGAAAGATGATCAAACTTGAGTGCTGAAAATTATCAACATCAATCAATGCAGCCTTGATTTTCAGTTGTAGTAAACCAAGTGCTCCTGCAGTAGATGATAATATCCACCCAGTAAATGGTAAATGCTGCCAGCAAACCAGGCACAACATATAGACTTGGAACACAAGTCCAAGGTATGAAATTGCAGTTATGTAATTCAGATCCCTGCCATTGTAAGGCTCTTCAAAACAGTGTTACACCAGTACGGAGGTACTTCGGGATGGTGGGATGCCGGGGCGAGTTTTCAGGATGCAGGGAAAATGGGCCTCATTTTCGGGATGGCGAGCTAGGGGATGGTGGCAAGGGGAGGATGGGCCAGAGAGGGTTTATACATAGTATACATATAGAACTTGAAATGTTAGTTATGAAATGATGTTTCAGTAGTTCACTAGAACATATCAAATTAAAATACTTGAACATAGCAACATTGCAACATGAATTAGAACCATTGACATTCAACATAGTAACGTATTACATACCCAATAGTAACATTCAAAAATCAAAATTCAAATAGAAACTTCAAGTACACATCCCAGTGGCGGCATGGTTGCAGAATGGTGGAGGTGGGGGTGTTTGGGTACTCAAGTACTTGGTGCGGGGACGTCTCGGGGATAGTACTTAAAGGTTTGGGAGAGGGGTGGGAGTCTCTGGGTTACATTGCTTCAAAATGACACTGAACTCATGGTATGTTTGCAGAGAAATGCCCACGCTGAATTAAAACCCTTCTACCTCTAATGCAACAATAGATATGATTGTATGATATACATCAACACCATTGAATTTCCAAAAAGAATGCAGATCAAATACTTAGTAGATAAAACACAATTCACTTGGTGGTCCATAGATTCAAAGTGCTGAAATGGTGAAGAGTTCACAATTCTCCAACAATGTTGAAACCCTTCTTTCGAAGTCCACAATAAAATAACACAAGCAATAGAATGATTTTCAATCCTTGCAAGACATTATATTTATAATATTTCAATGCAAAGGCTTCTTCTTCACACTCAATTCCAAGTGTCCTCATGAGCATAGTTTTCACTTAAATGCCTTTTGCTTTATATGTACGTACAGATTTGAATAATATGATTTGTTAATTCCCTTTGGCTTCAAAAATGACATGTTTATCGATATTATGATATTTTGACACATAAGTTCATTGTTTCCTGAGTCCAAAATTTAAAATTCTTCAACCAGGCTCCAACGAGCTATGACACTAAGGTGACCAATATACAATACCAGCAAAAATAACAACCTCAACATATTTAATTAAAAAAAATCATAATTCACACAATCTGCAAAAATGACTGAAGAAGCATTAGAATCGAAATCTAATAGCACATGAGTGATCCTAGTGAAGAAAGGCGATGAATGAACTTGACAAGGTGACTTATTAAAAATTGATGCTCCCTCCAAGATTCAGAGCCCAAACCAAAAGCCAAAAATAAAAACTAAGAGCATTATTCAACTCTTTTAACTCATCTAAGCTCACCAAAACCATCTTTTGACTTACTATATATAGTAAGTCCCTCAAAAAAAAGTTAAAACTTACCATTGGCCATTGGAGAGCCTAATAACTTAGCAACAAGGTCCTCTAAACACCAATATCAGCCTACAAGGACCCAATGGTAGGCTCAATCCATAAAATCTGCTGCAATTTCAAACTGGGAACATTACAGTCTGCCCTCCCTAAGATTGCTTGTCCCCAAGCATTCTCAGAGAAAAATTAAACATCACAATCCACTCAGATCCCAAGGGTAAAACTCTATAATATCCCTGTTGTGCACAATCGACTCCTGTAGCATCAACACCCAAATAAATGACATCAATAACAAAATCATCTGGAAACTAACCATAGGCACCAATGGAGTAGATAACTCATGAGAACTCAACCCAACTCGAGTGTCAACTGTTTGAACACCTAAGTCCCAATATAACAGACACTAACATCCAACTGCATTGTAGAGATAGTAACAACCATAATAGCAATCAGTTAACTTCCTTTTCATAAGGGAACTTTCTATTCTGATTGAATTTTCTTCAAATCTCAACCATTCATTCAATTTGATATCAACCGTTGATCAAATTCCAGGATTCTATATAAGAAACCTTCAACCTCTCATTTCAAGGAATGCACATGAATGGTATCGAATTAATGCCAATTTGATTATTCAATTATCTTGCATTCTAATTGGTTCTTGTTTTTATATTCTCATCATTTAGCTTAAAATGCATTCATCTAATTCTTACTTTCAATTGTTCTTAGATTAGTTTCACTTCCATTTAGATTAGATTGCATTTACATCGCTTTCAAAATCCTTCGTACTAGTTGGTCTCGTTGTTGACCTCTCAATTCTAAGAGTGAATAACAAAATCTTGTCTAGTTAGAAGGCAACAGATCGCTTTGTTGGATCATACCAAATGGACAATCCCATGATCATTTTGGTATGTTTCTAGCATGTAAAGATCATGTTAAAGTGTGTGTGGATTTAGAGGCCCATAATTAGCACATACATTTTTGGTGCCCACCATGGGGCAAAAAAGTCAATTTTCTGGCCTCAGACTTTTGATCATTTTTCGATATTTTGATATTTTGACATTTCTGTCCGTAGGATTCAGCGAATTCTCATGTGATAAGATCAATTTTCGTGCGAAGAAATGAAATCTACACCTATAGTTTTGTACTTTGTCACGTGAAAAAGTGTATTCTTGCGCAATTTCTCACGCAGTACATAGCATATTCTCACACGGGATCATGCAGAAGCTCATGCGAAACTCAGCACTAGTAAAAACAAATTGCAAATTTTAAATTCTATTTTTCATAATAATGATTGATCTGACACTTGTTTCTGAAGCATTTGTTTTTTATTTCTGATTTTTGAAACAGCCTAATAGTGTTGTGCAAATCGTTTGTCAAAGATACCTTATCATGACCATAAAAACAATACTAATGGTTTGATTGCAAGACATTCAGTCAAAGATTCGCTTGTAAAAGAATGTATTCAAACCCACTCAAATAGTGTGTCTGTTTTAATGCTTTCTTACACACATAGTTTAATGGGGCTTGTGAACTTCGTAGGGCTCTAGACAAAGGAATAGGGGAAAATGCTCTTTGCTACTTGGAAGTGATGCCCAAGAGTAAATCAGAAAGCTAGACGTACCCGAGGGAGGCAAGAAAGTTAGCAGTTCTCCCAAACAAGCTTTTTATGAAAATATGATGACTTCCTTTTAGGAAAATCAAAATCTTGGAAAAAGACATGTTGGGATTGATAAACTAACTTGGTGATGAACATGTTCTGTGTGTTTGGGTAGGGTGACGAGGTAGAGGAGTATGGTCTTTTCCCTTTGGGCAAAACAAAAACTTTGCCCCTTGAATCCGAGCTATTGTCCAAGTCAACCTTTAGAGGGCCTGTCGGAGTGATCCAACCTCTGGGAACGACCCAAGTTAGCACACATCTTTCGCCAGTGATTCCAACTTACTATAATAAAGAAGCTTTGTAGAGAAAAAGACTCGAAAGTCATGTTAAATTCTTCTTCTTCATTTTGATATCGCATATCAAGAAGAGGCTTTGTCTGTTGCACTAGGTGGCGCCAACCCCAGGCTTGCTAGTCAAGTGTGTGCACTTACAAATGTTGGTGTGGGCTGTTGGCCTCAACTTTGTTCATGAAGCCACCGGGGATTAATGTGAACAGAAGCGAAGTAAAAACTTTTAGATAGTTGCTACCCGGTTCACCTTCGAAAGGGGGCATAATCTTTGTGCTAGGAGGGGGGAGAATCTCTCCTGTAGATCCTCACCATAGGCATGTACCTAGATGCTGGAAGGTGGTATATGCCCTTGACCCCTACCACAAGGGTGCTTATTGAGCGTATATGTTATTGAGTCCTCCAAATACACCAAAAACATGTGCGCCCTCTAGTGGGGTGACACACCTGTATGAGGTGAATGCATGCACATAAGTCATGAGACAGATTTTGCTTCCTCTATCATTTTTGGTTATAGGGATAAAAAAGTGTCTTTTTCAACTCTACAAACTATCCAAATCATCCAAACAACAAAAGGTCAAGACTCCCCTATCCTTCCGAGTTGCTTTGTCCCCAGTCTGATTGTTTACGACTACTGCTTGCATACCTTGTCTGAAAAATAATTGTCCATGTACAAACTAACATGATGTCCAAAATCTGAAAACGACGTCCATATCTACCTGAAACTTACAAATATTGTTAGTCCTCTGTTCAGAAACTACCAAAATCATCAGACATTTCTTCAAGTATAGTCCAAACCTGTCAATTTTGTCCTTTTCTCACCTTCAGTTCTGCAAAACATTGTGCGAGAAAACGCCTTTACAATTGTCCTTTTACGTTTCCTCGCACGGTTCTTTGTATTTTCTCGCATGAGAAGCTGAGAATCCTCGCTCGAAAGTTTACCAAAACAATAAAACTTTGAGTTAAAACTTGTCTCTGCTCTTAGTTTGTCCATTCCTTGCACGACAATGTCCAAATTCTTGCACGAGAAACCAATCTTAAAATTGCTGTTCCGAATTCTTGCCTGATTCATTGTACTTCCTCTCGCGGCTTTGTATGAATCTTCTCACGAGCTTTGTTCCTAAATCTGTTAAAATTGCTTCACCACATGTGTTTCCTCACCTGGTTTTCTGTATTTCCTCTCTTGGAAGTCATTTCCTCGCGTAGTCTATCCAAAAACAGTGAGCTATTTTGAGCTTTGTCATCAAAACTCGATCCAAATCTGATCTGTGTCTAAAAACATTTTGACATTCCTCTATCTGTAAAAGCATCAAACTCTAATTTCTTGCTTAGTTGATCACTTGTGATTTGCACACGAACTAGTCTCCTTACTTGGTCGTCCTATTTTGTTCTCTTGTGTTCATTATACCTTGTGTACTGATAGTCACAACTCTTGGTTGTTCTAGCCATTTCTCAAACTATTCATACCTAGATATACAACACACTCACTCACTTTGAGACAACATTCTAGTGTGATCCTTGTTCAAACTTTGTTTTAAGTTCCTATCTATGACTATTGACACAAGGAGTGGAAACTTGTTTGCTGCCTATAGACCATGACGAGGTAGAGCTAGATGTAGAAATCATGGCAGGGGTCACTCCTAAGTTTACATACAGTTTGAATTCAGTAAAGGGTCCTCACGATCTCTTTCACCTGTTAGTCCACCTAGTGCTAAAAGAATATTTTCCATAAACTGCCAGCAAACTAGGAACCCATTATATCAAGAACATTTGGATATTGACAGAACACATACGTCTTTGAACAAAACAACTAAATTCTTGCTCAAAACACCTTTCAATTGACACATCCTGAAACCTTCGACACTCCTAAAATAGTTGATCAAGATCAAGAAACAGGAGACCATAGTAGGAGACAATATCACCAAGACTACCAAAGAAATGAAACACTGAAAGAATCGTACGACTACATGAATGAGTATTGGGATGCTGAAGAGATATCCCTAGAAGACATAGAGAAATGTCATAAGGATAAAAACTTTTAGAAACTGATGGAGATCCTACTCAATGATGAGAAAGAGAAATATTTTCTCAAGCTAGCTCAAAAAGGAGCAAAACTACTTCAACATTTTAATGTTGAAACAATTGTCACACAAGAAGAAGAAACTAAAACATCCAAATTACAAAAACAACTGCAGGCCATGCAAGAACAATTGGCTCAAATGATGCGTGACAAGGATAAACCAACAAAAACATACACTTTAGACACCATCTGTCCATTTCCCTTTGACAAGGGTTTGGATATGCCTCCTTTTCCAAGAGGAGTTGAGTTACCCAAATACGAAAAATACTTCGAAACATCTGATCCCCAAGATCATTTGAGGGAATTCGGTGCTTTGCCTATGGAATTCATGCACAATCAAACATATCTTATTCATTTATCCCCATGGAATCTAGGTGGTCAAGTGATGGAATGGTTTTCAAGGCTACTGGTATTAAAATGTTTGACAAGATTGCTAATATGTTTATTCAGCAATACTCACAATATACAACATCCAGTGAACATACACGATTTGTGTAATCTCAAACAAAAGATTGGAGAACCTTTCCTCATGTTTCTTCAAAGATGGCAATAATTGTATAGCAAATATTCTAAAAAAACTCTTGAGATAGAAAAACTCGACATCTTCATGGATAATCTTTTTCCCGATTTTGGGTATAAAATACAACTTCAATGTCCATGCACCTTTGAAGATATGATTACACAAGATATTTGAATAGAGGAGTTTATGGTCAAAAAGGGTGAAATAACCCTTCAAAGGACATTAAGCAAGGATCTATCTCTAGTAAGGATAAATCCAAGTATGTAAACAAGAATCGAGAGGTAGTACAAGATGGAGTAGTTGATAACATTACTCCCAAACATTCTAAAAAGGCCTTCAATCTCATAGACAATATCAATGTGTCTAAAACTGCCGACAAATCTACTCTCGATAACAAGACATTTGGGAACAAAACAAAGAATTTATCTTGGGTTACATGACCAAAAAGAAAGTACACACCTCTTGGTGAACCTCTAGATGGGTCTATAAAACCTTACTTCATAATTGGATCATTACTCCATTGGATAATACTCGTCCTTATGATCCACAATGTAATGTCCCCTTTTTTAGCATTCATAGCATGATGTTGTCGTTAGCCTATTTCCCCACAGTCCCATAGGCTAACCAGGACATTAAAGGGACTTAGAGGCCATTTGGCCTAGATAGTTTCAGTTGCAGGTCTTTCTGAGGGCTTTTGAGGCAACTTTGGGCATACTTACTATTTATAGTAAGTCATCTTGGGCATGGGCGGACATACAGTGGCAACGATATGTCGATGGTAATTGTTTAAAATCGACAAGAAGACTTGTTTATCACTGATAAGATTTGTTGTGCATTGATAAAGCTATTTTATAAAGTTAAATTTAAATATTTAACTTTATTAATGCATAGAATATAGTTTGTGGGAAATATTTAAATTAAAAGAGTCCCCTTTATTTTATAACACATTGGAGACATAAGTTACATAAAGGGAGTTATGTTTTATCCCACATTGAGAAAACGAAGGATGGAGCTCTTGTGAGAACACTATAAAAGAAATGGAAGAGCTTCTTTTATGCAGGCTTGGAAATATCAAAGAAATTGGGGAATTTTTTGGAGATTATGTCTCAATAGTTTGAAGGACGAAATCCCTTCAAGTTGGAAATCTTGATGCCATTAAAAGATATGGTCTTGAGATTCAACATAGTAGCAATCCAAAAAAGCAGATACGAAAAATCAGTCCGAAAAAGCGGAGCCAAAAAAGCAGGCCGAAAAAGTAGTTCGAAAAAAGCAAGCAGAAGGGGCAGCATTGAAAGAAATTATTACAGCCATCTACAACCAGGTTCTTTTGTTAGTATTGTTTTTTAGGGTGTTATAAGCTTTCAGCTGTAAGTGTGCATTATACCAGCATTATCATTTTGTAATCCATGTAAATGCCAAAGTCTTGGCCATATTTCATGAGCATTGTAATTTTCATTGCAATTAAGAAGATAATAGTTGCTGGTGTCATTTAAGCAATTTAATATCATTATTTATCAGTTAGTTAGTTTGCATACCAACTGTTCGTAAAAATGCCAGTTGGCTGTAAGTGTTCATTTCTCATGCTTAGATCATATATATGCACTGAATATTGTCAAAATTAGTAGCACACTCATGTTAGGTCATTGTGTAGTCCATTGTAGTCTTCTAGCACAAGATTCTCATTGATGCAAGTTGAAGAAAAAGTAATTTGAAGCTAGCTGAAATACTATATCAGTCATATGTCCCTTGCATGTGAATTGTTTGATGAAATTCCTTGAGCTTTCATCAACATTTTTTTGAGGGCAGATTCGAGGAGGGTTATTACAGTGGTATCAGAGCTTGCTTGCAAAGTGTTTGACGAAATGTCAAACAATTGAAGTATAAAGATTTTTGGTGTTTGAAGAAGTTATAACCTATTGGGGTTATTACACACAACCATGACCCACATGGTGGAATGAGAATACATTTTGTGAATACCATCAAAACAAGGATCACAAAACAAGCAATTGTATCAACCTATGTCCTAAAGTTCAAGACTTACTTGTTGATGGTGAAATCATTGTGGATGGACATAATAAGAATTTGGACCTCAAAGCTTTTAAGGAGCCATTTCAACACCATGAGAAAGGAGAAAACTCTAAACAGAAAACCAATAACAAGGTTAATTATAAATACACTAATGATGATGATGTCATCAACATGATTGAACCCATGGACTTTGAACATTGTGATGTTATCATGATTAAAGGAAAATATGACAATACTAAACCGAAAATGCCACTTGTCTTAAGAGGTGCTACATCTCTTACAACTGATAAAGAACAGTCATAATCTTGTGCCAAAGCTGGTATAGGTTCTTGTCCCGAGATGGTACTTAAAGGCCCTGCGCCTTCTGCTCCTGAGGTAGATCAACATAAAGACAAACCTATTGCTGGTCCATCTAGCAAAGGTACGAAAATTGCAACATCCCCCATGATTACCAACTATAGTATCCTTGACCAATTGCAACGGACGAATGCTCAAATAAAAATCTTTGAATCACTTATAATCTTGCCTGCTCATAGGCAGATTCTTGATAAAGCCCTCAATGAGGCAACGTACCTCAAGATCTTGATCTTGACAGGTTTCAATCAATGGTGGGTCATTTGACCTCACCTCACTATTTGTCCTTTTTTGAAGAGGACAATAATTCATTGAGTCATCCTCATAACTAACCGTTGCACATTGAAGTTATGATACATCAAAAACATGTCTGTTGCATGCTCATTGACAATGGAGCTGGTCTAAACATCTGATCTTCTACTTTCCTCAAACAATTGGATTATTTTAAAGAGTCTATTGATCCTCGTCGCAAAATAACCATCAAGGCATATTACGAAGTCAAGCGTAAATCCCTAGGTCTTATTGTGTTGCGACTTCAAGTTGGTCCAGTAGAAAGAGATGTGACTTGTCAAGTCCTTGACATTCCGTTAGCATGCAATATCATATTAGGGAGACTATGGATACATGAAATGCGAGTTGTGCCTTCAACATACCATCAATGCGTCAAGTTTATTATTAATCCAATAATGCCACCTTGCAAATACGTATTTATAAACTTAACCAAGACGATAATATAATATTAAATAATATTAATAAATAAACTTTTCATCCTTTCTTTTTCCTTTCAATTTTTCCCTCTTTTCATATTCTTCTTTTTCAAACCGAATGAACATGAATCGATTATGAATCTTGTAACAGTAGGAAGCCGTAAAGTCTTTTCCAAAGCTTTATATATGTTGGCCTTGTCATATTTGGAGATATACAAAGATAGTCAGCTTCTTCTACGTTTTGCAATTTCTTATTTCCCTGCTCTGATTACGGTATCCTTAGCACCTAAGTTTATATGATTTTGCATGCCATAATCTACTGATTTCTGTGGAGTACTGAAGGAGTTGTCCGAGTCCAAGTTAAAGCCAATTCGACTGCATAGTAGTGAGTCACGTAAGGATGCAACTTGTATTTCCTTATTTTATTCTTACAAAACTAGTTAGGCTGAGTCGGCTTTGAGTACTGCTCCATGTTTATTTATTATTTCCAGTCAATAATAAAACAAGCCGACTTTCTCATGTTCTGATGTATACATAAATCATTTATAAGTCTATGATTACATCCACATAATACTGCTTTAAAAGTATAACCTTAGCTGGATATAATTGTTATTCAAGCAATAATTCAAAACAGTCTAATGTCTTGAAGGAACATAATATACCCATGATTGCCAGTCTTATGAATAATCTTTGAGGATTTTCATTTGAATATTATTTCTTTTCATCTTGAAAATATGTTATAATAACTGATAAACAGCAATGAGAGCATCAAGGTTATCACCCGGCTAATGCCAAAATGAGGTGATGAAGATGCAAGATATTCAAATAAAGACAAATGTTTAGACACCAAAGAGTCACCGACCTGAAGGCCTGATAATGGTGAGGAGTTGTAGATGAACCTGTAAAAAGAAATACATGAATGAGATCAGTAACCACTATATACATAAATAAATCTAAAGAAAATAGCTCATGCAAATTTTCACTTTCGAAATTAGTTGTCAAGCTGAGTGGTGGAGATCGGGTTATAAACCTACATCTTGAAATCCTTGGCCAGGGTGATAAAAAACATACTCGCCACAACAAATTGATCGTGTTGTTGTCTTGATGCTTCAGTTATTTTTCCGAATAACTGTTGGGACCTCAACCCACCTGATTACTCCAATGGCTGGATCAATGAACGTCTCATGCCCGACCTCGGGGTAGGGAGGCCCGTTCTATTAATTTAGAACTTGTGGGGATAAGTAAAAAGGTCCGCAGTTGGGAGGTTAAGCCTATGATAATGCTTCTTCTCTTACCAAAGTTAGAGCTTAGACAACCAATTAGAAAGTCTCTCGACTAAAAACAGTATGTTCTATCTAACCTGTACGTTTAGTAATTTTCTTTTCAAGTTGTAAGTTTCATTTATTGAAAAATTTAGATATTATCTGAAAATGTAGTTAGTTGTTCAAGAGCATATTTAACTGTATTTTTCATTTCAGTAATCTGTAAATAATTTAGATTTATTTTCAACTGATTATAATAGTTATTAGTTAATAATAAACTTGTTTCAATAGAAAAGCAATGTAGACTTAATTTCAGTTTTTAAACCATTTTTTAATTCATTGTCAAGTGAATATGAATTTATAAATCAATTAATTTAAGGATGAAATTAGTTAGTAGAAAAACCAGCTGTTACAACACTCTAAATTTGGTGAGAATTCTGAAGTGAAATCGAAAAAGCATTCTGAGTAGGTATATTTATTATATATGTTCCATTCAAATGTCTAGATAGTTGTCAACGTCCAAATTGACCATTATTAGAGGAGAGTAAAGATGGGCACAAAACTTTCCAATTTGTTTGTATTCCTGACAATATGCACTTTTGGAGGGTCTGAATAATATAAACAAGGCCCATTCTTGATGCAACTTGCAATCGAAAAAGGTATTCTACACAATTATGATAACTGCCCTCTCCAAAACGAAGCATAAGATCACACAAACCTGAGGCAGGAAGAATGAAGAATCATGGAAGCAAAGTTTAAATATGGTATTGAAATGTGAAACATCCTTTCCAATATCATTTTCAGATTGAAAATAAAAAATTGTCTGTTCTTTCTCCATGTATTATCAATATTTATACTTTCTTTCTAAATCATTTGAAGACCCCTATAGTATGACCATTCTCAATATTATCATGACGACAAAGATGCTTTTCAAATATGGATTGGATTTTATTATGCAACCCGACCAATTATTACCACTGTAGTAAAAGCTCTCCCTTTGCCTGGTTTTTGGGATTCTAAATTTTTCCAAAATTTAGAGTTTCATCAAGATGAACATATTTACCAAGATGAAGTGATTGACGACATTCAAAATTTGATGGAGACCCCAAAGCAATCATTAATCGATGGTCAAGTTATTAGCAAGGGGGATGCCTGTGATTTTCTTCGATGGTACAGTGTAGTGATCATAGCTAAGGAAATGTTTGAGAGCTTCACCAAGGAATCCACTCGATGGAAGAAGATTGTTGACAACATCAAGCAAGGATATCCAACGTAGTTGCATCCTCATTATTACAGAGATTAGTGGTAGAAGAAATGACAATTGATAATCTAAAAGTCAAGTTAGAGGAATTGTTTTGACTAAATGTCTATGAAAGAGATGACTTTGAGAACTTCTCCATCTTCTCGAATACAATGCACACTACTCAGGACTTGCTACCATATTGGGAGGAAAGCTTGGGAAAAGCAAAAAGAGCAATTGTAGTTCTAGAATTCAAGCAAGAATCTGCACCAAGTATCAATACAGAGGAGTTGGAAACAATGTTGGATCGATGTTATGCCTTCAAGCGAGGGAATCAAGGATAGATGCATTTAATGCATAGTGGGTATTCTTAGTGGTCACTTATTGCACCCCACTTCATAAACTAGTAAGCATAGTGAGCATTTATTACCCACCACAGTAGTGGATTCCTTGTTGCATTAATGTAGATTTCTTTCCTTTGCCCTAACCCTAATAAGGGCTGATGTGGCATGATCTTGACCATTGGTTATTGTAACCATCCGAGCCGCTTGTTGTAATTGAGGACCTATATAAAGGCCTCATTTCTCATTTGTAAGGGGGATTTTTATGAGATTGTTGCTATGAGCTACTGAGATAATAAAGTTTTCATTAAAGCTTGATGAATACTAGATGTGTCCTAGTGCTTTCTTGTTCTCTTAAATTCCCTCTATTAGATTAAGTTTAGCCTAGTTAATATGTGGTGATTACAATGAAGAATATGATGGTGTATTGATGAATTCTTTTGGTTCATACTTTTGACGTTTTAGTGATTCTAACTCATTGTGCAAAGTTAGCTTGAACCCCTTTCATGCATAGATTTAACTTCTATCATTCGTATACATTGTTCTTTATGATGGTCTATGTGGTGGTATGAAAATCTTTGGCATAACGCTTGAAGATTGCACCAGTTCATGCGTAGTTGTAGTATAACTTGGCGAAGCGGAGCTCGTTAATTTGAGGAATTTGTTCACTAGAGTACCATTTATTGTCATCACTACCCTTAGGAATAGAATAGAATTCTTGAACCTTATCCTATCTAAATTCCTTCATATTTTGTGAGAACTCCAAAAGTACTTCATTGCAAAACCTGACTATAGCTCCCACTTCGAGTATGGCTTGAAATGAATCTGAATAAACACATAAGGCCCCTTGTGATCATCAGCAAATCACATCAACCACCAATCTTATCCATAGTCAAGACCTAGCATTAAAGGAACCTTGAAGTCATTGTATGATCTTCTAACTATCTTAGCATGCATGAGACTTTATTCAAGAGAGTATAAGATATTTCAGTATTTTGTTCTACTGTTTGGTGAGTCATAAAACACACATCAACAGCAGGAAACAACTCTAAAACCATTGTAAAGAACCCAACTGGTTCGATATTTTGTTCTATTGTTTGGTGGGTCATAAAACACACATCAACAACAGGAAACAACTCTAAAACCATTGTAAAGAACCCAACTGGTTCTAACTTTAATTCTAGTGATTTGACATTCTATCAAATACTTATCATGCAAGCTCTAATACCACTGTAATGAGCCCTGTTAGCTCAATCTAAAACTATGCTAAAGAAGTCTCTTTTTTGTTTTCAAGTTTCATATTTTTTTGAGTTTTGCAATATGTAATTTTTGGAGCTTTTTCAAACATAAGAGAAATGACAAACTTGAAATGCACAAGAAACTATAACAATTCGATGCCAACTTGTTTTTTATAATTTACTTGCGAAGTTTTACAATGGAAAATGTAATATGCAGCTCTCAATTGTATAAAGAACTTGGCAAGAAAGATGATCAAACTTGAGTGCCTAAAACTGTTCACATCAATCAATGCAGCCTTGAATTGTAGCTATAGTAAACCAAATGCTACCGCAGCAAATGATAATGTGCATCCAGTAATGGTAAACGCTACCAGCAAACCAGATGCAACATATAGACTTGGAACGCAAGTCCAAGGTATGAAATTGCAGCTATGTAATGCAAATCATTGCCATTGTAAATCTCTTCAAAATGACACCAAACTCGTGGTATATTTGCAGAGAAATGTGTTAAGAAATTAACCTGGTAATCCACAGGTCTTTGGGTACAAATCGTACCTTACTCTCATAACTATATATTCCATTGCAAATGGCATTTTATAATTATTTATACTAGTTCTAAGGGTGCCGGCGATCTGGGTATAATAGTCTTTAGTTTTGTGCCTTAACTAACTTTAGTTAAGATCAAACTAAAAACTGTTAGTTAGACGCCGACTTAGGGTAAAATAATTATTAGTTAAATGCTGAGGGTTATGTCCCTTAATGGACATACCCTCCGAAATGGATATATAAGTGGGCTGTGAAGACAGTATGGGGACACACAAAAAACATACAGTTTGATCTCCAAGTCTGCATAGGCTCACGAGTTTTATCTACAACTTTCAGTACTCCAGTTCGTACTTGTACCAGGATCTAAAATAATTCCATCAGCATATTAAACCTAAATATCAGTGTTATTGCTGAAGGTTATTCTTGTGCCTATCTAGTCTTTACATTTAAAGTCTGATCTATCCTCAGAATCTGCAGAACATTACATGGTATCAGAGCCTTGTTATAAGATTTAGGGCTCTGCAGATTGTCAATTATTAGACTTGTTTATATCCAGTAGTTTTCCTTAATTTCCAATGGCATATACAATTAGGCCTGAGGATAGATTTGATGGAAAGGAACATTTTGAAGCATGGAAATTCAGAATCTTGATGATTCTTAAAGAAAATAATGTTAGACAGTTTGTTGATGGAGCATCCAAACAGCCACCTATTGAACCTCACAAATCCATATGATCCAATGGAAACAGGAAAGCCATTCAAATCATTTTGGATGGAGTTAAGAATGACATCGTACCTATGCTTACAAAACACCTAACTGCCTACGATATGATGAATGCATTACGAAATGCATTTAAGTAAATAATGCAACGAGAGTCCTTGCACTAAAGAGACAACTAAATCAAAATCAAATAAAGAAAGGAGAATCAATAAACTCCTATTTTCTAAGAGTTGCCGGTATTAGAGATGAATTGGCAAGCATAGGAACCATCATAAATGACACCGAATTAATGCTCATGGCCTTAGATGGACTGCCAAAATCATGGGAAACATTTGCTCAAGGAATAAGTGCTAGAGATCAGCTTCCAGATTTTAACAGACTTAAGAATGATTGTCTTCTGGAAGAATCAAGAAAACTAAAGAAAGGAGGAAAACCTAAAATGGAAGATGAAGAACTTCACATTCTTAATGCCAACTCTTATAAAGGTAAGAAAAAGCATTTCAAGAAAAATAAAGGAAATCAAAAGAATGGAAAGTCCAAGAAAGACCTATCAAAAATAAAATGTTTCAAATGTGAAAAATTTGGACACGTTAGATCTAATTGTCCAGAAAAATCCAAACAACAAGCAAATTGCACAAATATTAGAGAAGAAAAAACTTATGATCCGGAGAATCATGTTTTGTATTCCTTCTTATTAAATGAAATCTCAAATAAGGCATGGGTAATAGATAATGGATCCTCCAAGCATATAACGGGATACAAAGAAACTCTAGATATCTTGTCCGAGAAAGTCAATGGTGAAGTTACTATTGGTGATAACTCAGCGCATTACTCTCCTTCTGAAAGATGTAATATATGTACCAGGGATAAAAAGGAACCTTATATCAATTACAGCGTTAGAAGATGATGGACAAAATGTTGCATTCATGGAAGGCAAAGTACTAACTTGGGCTACGAATTCTTCCATCAAGAAAGCCAAAGTAATTGGTCAAAGAAAGGGATATATGTATGAACTAAATATAGAACCCATTCAAGCCCTTGTTCACAAAGCAGAGGATTCAAGTGAAATATGGCACAGAAGGTTAGGGCACCTAAACTTTAAAACCCTATCTACCATGGAGAAGATGGTTACCGGATTACCAAAATTAAAACAAGATCACCCTAGTATTTGCAAAGGGTGTGCCCCAGGTAAAAGTACTAGAAAACCTTTTTATGATAGTACTAGAAAAAAAAATAATGTACTAGAATTAATTCATTCAGATTTATGTGGACCCATGTTCGTTCCCTCCCTTGGAGGATTCTAGTATTATGTCTTGTTCGTAGATGACTTCTCTAGGAAAACATGGATTTATTTTTTAAAATACAAAGAATCAGAAGAAATCTTACAAAGATTTAAGGAATTCAAAGCATTAACTGAAAATTTTTCAGGACATAAAATTAAAACCCTTAGAACATATAATGGAGGAGAATATACCTTAGATTTGTTTAAATTTTTTTGTAAAAAATCAAGGATCAAGAGGGAGTATATTGTTCCTTATAACCTTGAACAAAATGGGGTAGTGGAAAGGAAAAACAAGACAATTATAAAAGCTGCTAGGGCTATGATTTTTGACCAAAATCTAGAATACTATCTATGAGCAGAAGCCTCTTGTACTGTTGTATACATCCAAAACAGAAGCCCTCATTCCTATCTTAAAGATAAGACTCCTCAAGAAGTATTTACTAAAACAAAACCTAATATAAGTCATCTTAGAATCTTTGGATGTCATGTATACATACATGTGCCAAAAGAAAAGAGAACCAAATTGGAACCTTCTGAAAAGAAGGGTATCTTTGTAGGGTATAGTGAAACTTCTAAAGCATATAGAATCTTCATACTTGGACAAAAAACTATTGAATTGAGTAGGGATGTAGTCTTTGAGGAAGATCTTGTATTTAAAAAGGCAATAAATTCTCATGAACCCTCTCCTTTATCAAATTTTGAGAGCATAAGTGAGTCTGAATCCCAGAAGGAGAACTTACAAGAGGTCAAAGATGAAGTAAACCTTGAAGAGAGCTCAAAGAAAAGGCCACTTTGGGCTATAAAAACAGTTGAAGCAGCTCAAGATTTTGCTGCACCTTCAGGATCAGTCAGAGAAAGTAAAAGACCTAAAAGATTCTTTGGTTATATAGAAAATATGATTGATTTATACAAAACAGAGCCAACCAATCCTTCTGATGCTATTAAACATCCCACAATATCAATCAATTATGAAAAATGATGTTTGGGAAATAGTTCCAAGGCCAAAAGGAAAATCCATTGTTTCTTTAAAATGGTTATTCAAAATAAAGCATGCGCTAATGGAAGTATTGAGAAATATAAAGCCGGATTTGTAGCCAGAGGTTTTTCTCAGAAAGAAGGAATTGATTATAAAGAAACCTTTGCTCCTGTCGCCAGATATACTACCATTAGAGTTGTCTTAGCAATTGCCGCTTCTAAGGGATGGAAGGTACATCAAATGGATGTAAAGATAGCATTTCTCAATGGGAAGATTTCTGAAGAAGTCTATATAGAGCAGCCAGAAGGATTTGAAACACATGATCCAAATGCCTTTGTTTGCCAACTCAAGAAAGCTCTTTACGGGTTTAAACAAGCTCCCAGGGCTTGGTATGAAAGGATTGATAAATATCTCACTAGCTTAGGATTCTCTAAGAATGAAGCCGATCCAAACTTGTATTATAAAAGAGATAAAGATGGTATGGTAATATTGATATTGTATGTTGATGATTTATTAATCACAGGTGATGATCATCTTATAGATCAGTGCAAGAAAGCTCTTATCAGAGAATTCGAGATCAAAGACTTGGGTCTTCTCCATTACTTCCTAGGATTGGAAGTGCAATAGAATGCTGATAGTATCATATTGAATCAAAGGAAGTACACTTCAGATATCTTGAAGAAATTCGGAATGTGGAACTGCAAGACCATGTCTTCTCCAATGGAGACCAATTTGCATAAACTTAAAGAAGCAGCTGCAGAATCACCTCCAATAGATTCTACTCTCTACAGGCAGATAATTGGGTCTTTGATGTACCTAGTAAATACAAGATCTGATATTTGCTATGTGGTCCATGCTTTAAGTCAGTTTATGTGTGAACCTAAGGAGATTCACCTAGTTGCTGTTAAACACATTAAGGTACTCTTAATTATGGACTCAAATATGAGAGAGTTGCTCTAGATTTGCATGGATTCACCGATTCAGATTGGGGTGGAAGTGTTAAAGACAAAAAAAGTACTTAAAGATGCTGTTTCAGTTTAGGATCAGCTATGATTTCATGGATATGCAGAAAGCAGACTTCAGTAGCTCAAAGCCCCACAAAAGCCAAATACATTGTTGCAGCAATGGCCTCTCGAGAAGCAGTATGGTTGAGAAAGTTGCTTGTGGGATTAGTTGGGCAAGCCATGAATTCTACAATCATTCATTGTGATAATTAGAGTTCCATCAAGCTCTCAGTGAATCCAGTTTTTCATGATAGATCCAAGCATATTGAAATTCCTTACCATTATGTAAGAGATATGGTAGACAAGAATTCTGTGAAATTGGAATACATTTGTACTGCAGATCAGACAGCAGATATACTCACCAAACCTCTATCTAGAGTAAAGATAGAACATTTCAGAAAGAGACTTGGTATGGTTGAGTTGTAATTCATTTTTGTACTATTTGATTATTAATAAAATGATAAAATGATAAATTTTATTTTGTCAGGCTATTGACTGTTATGGGCTCCACCATATGTAATCATTATTTAAGAGGTGACGATCTTTGAAATAATTAATACTTGTACAATAGGCATTATGAGAGGTGACGATCTCTTAGATAATGTCCTAACAGTAGATTTTACTGTAAGATCCAGGTGAATTTTAGATCGTCTTGTGATATTGATTTGTTCATGGGTCACAAATTGGATAAAGAAAGAATTCTAGAAATTCTTCAAGTTTATCCTGTATTCTGGTAGATCTTAAATTCAAGATCTAGTTGTGATTTAGAAGTACCAGCTTCTATGAGTCAGAACATGTATTTTATCACTAGTAGCAGTGATTTGTCATATCACAGGTTTAGTAATATGACTTTGTAGTATATGTTTTATAATACTGTGTATTGAGAAGAGATAGATAGATATAGAGTATTAATTCTTGGTTAACATCTGTATTGATGTTGCTAGATATAATATCTCTCTATAGGATTATCAGGTTAAGAGGGAATGTTAAGAAATTAACCTGGTAATCCACAGGTCTTTGGGTACAGATCGTACCTTACTCTCATAACTAAATATTCCAATGCAAATGGCATTTTATAATTATTTATACTAGTTCTAAGGGTGCCGGCGATTTGGGTATAATAGTCTTTAGTTTTGTGCCTTAACTAACTTTAGTTAAGATCAGAGTAACAACTGTTAGTTAGACGCCGACTTAGGGTAAAATAATTATTAGTTAAATGCTGAGGGTTATGTCCCTTAATGGACATACCCTCTGAAATGGATATATTATGGGCTGTGAAGACAGTATGGGGACACACAGCAAACATACAGTTTGATCTCCAAGTCTGCATAGGCTCACAAGTTTTATTTGCAACTTTCAGTACTCCAGTTCGTACTTGTACCAGGATCTAAAATAATTCCATCAGCATATTAAACCTGAATATCAGTTTTATTGCTGAAGGTTATTCTTGTGCCTATCTAGTCTTTACATTTGAAGTCTGATCTATCCTCAGAAGCTGCAGAACATTACAAAATGCCCATGCTAAATTAAAACTCTCCAACGCAACAATAGATATGATTGAATGATATACATCAGCACTACTCAATTCACAAAAAGAATGCAGATCAAATAATCAGTAGATAAAACACAATTCACCTAGTGTTTCACAGATTCAAAGTTCTAAAATGGTGAAGAATTTGCAATCCTCCAACAATGTTGAAACTTGTGTTCCAAAGTGCACAATAAAACAACATAAGCAATAGAACAATTTGATCCTTACAAGGTATTATATTTATAATATCTCAATGCAAAGGCTTCTTCTTCACAATCAACACCAAGAATCTTCATGAGCATAATTTTCACTTAAATGCCTTTTGCTTTATACTTAGGCACATAGTTGAATAATATAATTTATTAACTCCCTTTGGCTCCAAAAATGACATTTTCATCAATATTATGATATTCTGACACACAAGGTCATTGTTTCATGTGCCCAAGATTTAAAACTCTTCAACCCAATTCTAATGAACTATGACACTAAGGTGACCAATATACAATACCAACAAAAATAGCAACCTCAACATATTTAATAAAAACATAATCATAATGCACCCGTCTTGTGAAAATGACAGAAGAAGTATTTGAATCAAAATCTGACAGCACATGAGTGATCCTAATGAAGAAAGGTGATGAATGAACCCAACGAGATGACTTACTAAAAATAGACACTCCCTCTAAGATTCTTTGAGCCCAAACCGGAGACCAAAAGCAAAAACTAAGAGCATCATTCAACTCATCTAATTCATTTGAGCTCATTAGAACCATCCGAAGTCTCAACATAGAGGCAAAACTCACCATTGACTACCGGAGAGCCTAATAACTCCAGAAGAAGGTCCTCTAAACACCAGTATCAGCCTAGAAGGACCCAATGATAGACTAGATCCATCAAATCTGCCGCAACATAAAATTGGGGACATATCAAAGCACTTGAAGCATATGTTTTCTGTAATTATTGATGGGAATAATAAATGAATGAAATACTCTTTTTATTGCATTGTCTCAATGGATTCTTTGTTATTATGAACACGTGGTGTTCTTCTTGTCACATTTTCTGACATCAGTGTTAGGACAAGTTAGTTGATTATCATAGAGATCATTAAATCTTTAATAAGCCTTTCTTAAAGACTCTTTCTTTTATAACATGGAGAAACTACTTATAACATGGAGAACCATCTGAAGTCTCAACATAGAGGCAAAACTCACCATTGACTACCGGAGAGCCTAATAACTCCAGAAGAAGGTCCTCTAAACACCAGTATCAGCCTAGAAGGACCCAATGATAGACTAGATCCATCAAATCTGCCGCAACATAAAATTGGGGACATATCAAAGCACTTGAAGCATATGTTTTCTGTAATTATTGATGGGAATAATAAATGAATGAAATACTCTTTTTATTGCATTGTCTCAATGGATTCTTTGTTTTTATGAACACGTGGTGTTCTTCTTGTCACATTTTCTGACATCAGTGTTAGGACAAGTTAGTTGATTATCATAGAGATCATTAAATCTTTAATAAGCCTTTCTTAAAGACTCTTTCTTTTATAACATGGAGAAACTACTTGTTTATTAATAGATTTTGAAGAATATTTGATCTTTGCTTTTGTGATCTTTATTTCCCACATGCATTTTTTTCTTGGTTTTGAATTCAGCTCTATTGCCCATTGGACTAAGGCATCAATTTAGTTCCCAGCTCCTACATCACAGCAATTTTTCAAATTCATAAAAGAATATCTCAACATTAGTTTTAGGTAGTCGTTCTTTGTAATTTATATATCTCATTTCTCTAGCAATAATATCTCCTAGAATTCCTCAAGCATCATCCCAAGTGAGATAAGCAATATTGCATCCAGACATTCATGTGTGAAGTTGAATGATGAGGTTGAATGTCATCAGGGGTTTGAGAATGATATATCAATAGAGGTTTGAAGAATCTTTAGTGATAAATCAGCATGTAGGTGCTTAGTGACAACAGAATTGGAGTTTCTTATGCATGGGGTATGGTTTTCCTTAAAGCTTATTTCTTATCATTTGTCTTAAATGTTCTCGAAACACACCTCAGGGAATACTGGCGGGCCTAACAGAACCTCAAGGAGTTATTGTCTGTCCTTATTACTTGGCCCATTGGTGTTCCTGCCTATTCATAAGCTATAAGCTACTCTCTGGCACTTAGGAGCTTATCTCTAGGGAGTTGGGATCGGAGATTTTGGGAGCCAACTCCTACTGTCATTCTATTGTTTCTTCTTGCTGGGCAGCTATGAATTTAGTTCCTCTTATGATGCATGATAGTTACTGATCAAACCTAAAAGGATATTTGTGTTCATGCGGAAATTGTTACTGTTTAAGTTTTCAATAATGGGAAGATACAAAATGCCTCTGGCAATAGGCTGACAGTTTGATTACGATAAACCAATATTTGTTTGAAATTATCTGTTTTTTAATACTGCTGCTACTGGCATAGTTGAAGATTATATCTTCCATCTAGCTTGTGACTTAAGTGCCCTTTCTCTTGTGGTGACCCTGTAACCTTCATATGACAGTGGACAACTTTTGTTTTTCTTCTGGGAAATTTCAAATTGTTTTTCTTATTTTGGAATGCCTCCAAACCAGATAACACCAGCGTACATACAACTGGCAAACATGCCTCAAATTACTGGAAAAACGCTTAAGATCACAAATGTCTTTCCTGTATATTATGTATATCAATCTTTGGTTTGTTCTAGGTAAAAGCAATTCAAGTATTTCTCAAGAATCCAGCAGTGACCCACAATTTTCTTGAATCTTTTGTATGTCAATCTATGTTGAGATGCTGATGTTCAGAAATACCTACCATTGATTCAAGGGAATGCAAAGGAATATGTAAACTTGAATATTGCTGATTTCTAATGGTTGTGAGGATGCTGAGGATAAGGAAAGTCAATAACACAGAGTACTTGAGTTGTTTTCAAAAAAAATTGAGTAATCATGCCTCTCCTTCTATCAGTTGCCATCAATTTAGTCATTGAAACTTGTCACTGCTGAATTTTTGAGGAGAAATATATTTTATAACTTCTGCTTAATGTTTTGAATATCATAGTTCAATATTTTTCCTTCAGTTTGAGTGCCTCTTGATAAGGTTTTCCAGATTGAATTAGTTGTAATGAAATCCTCAATATATCACGTTAAACATTTGCCATTTTTAAGCCAATGTACATATTTATATTTTAGACAATCAAATTAAATATAATTCAGAGCATTTCCCAGTACATGGTTTTCATTGAGGATGCAAACTTGAGAAGCCATGATGGACTGTTCTTCTTGCCATATATACTGTAAAACCTTCAAAGCTTTACCAACATTTACTCTCTCTCTCTCTCTCTCACACACACACACACACACACACTCACTCACTCAATTAATATGATTTAATTTTGGAACGACTGATTATTTGCTTTATTAATATACATATAGTGTTTAGTTTTCCACCAAGTATTTTTTACTTTCTTTTGTAATGCATATAGATCATAGGTTTAGTATGACTTAGACAGTTGATTGACAAGTAAATTGTACCATTTGACGCAGGAAGGACTTAATGGATTATGTAAACAAAAGTGACAAGTTTGAAAAGAAATTTCAGGGTTTCACAGGTGATGATCCTCAGGATAAATTAATATGTTTGTGTGCCTCTTTTATTTATTTTCTCTAGTTTCTTTAAGAAATGAAATGTTAAAACCAATCAAGGTCTATTTTGGTATTGTTGTGACCCTTTTACACCATCAACCAGTTGCAAATGGGGACCCCCTCTTTTTGCTGGTAGTTGTTAGGTTTTGGCAGTTGAGGTGACAATTAAGAGCTCAAAAGGTTAAGAAATGGTCAAGGGATTAAGTTGTCGGGTTGCGAATGAACATTGGAGTGCCCAGATTAAAGTTCCCCTAGGATAGGTTACAGTGGATTCAAATAAAATTCCTAACTGCTTTAATATTTTGGGTACTCAAATAGTCTAAAATACATTATAAAGTCATATTTTATACATAAGTGCTTTAAAATCCTTATAAAAATTGATTTTCCATACTTAAAATGCAGAAAAACTTTATGAAAATCAAAATCTTCACATAAAATGCACAAAATCCAGATGGAAATAGAATTTCCCTCCAAAATTGTACCGTCTCAATGAAATAATTTTTCCCCTCCAAAAATGGTCAAGTACTGATGGATAAAGAATTTCCCCTTGAAAGATCATGAAAATCTGGACTGAAAGAATTTCCTGTCTTGAGGAGATATTTGTGATGAAAAAACTAAGTGTTGGAGCAATTTGTCTAGATGGGGCTCGATTTCCTTCTTCTAGATATCAAGAACAAGGAGTAAGTGAAAGAGTCCAAACGCAGATTGATTTTTCCCTAGACTCTATGGGAATTGCTTTGTCCAGAAGGTATGGATTTTCTCCTTTGTCTCAATGAAGATGATTTTTCTACTATCCAACACTCTTAACAATTTGAGCTCCAAAATTGGGAAAATCTCAATGGAAGAAGAATTTCCCTTTGTCTAGATGAACATATTTCCTCAAAGTTCAGATGAGGGCCATTTTCTCCTTTGAGTTCCATTTTTCATTTTTGTCAAGTGAAAATGTCAAGTATTGCGATTATATTAGTCCCTATGCCTGTTGATTCTCCCCTCTATGGACAAGGAAGATTATTTAAACGGGAACAAGGCAAATTCGAAGGATCATGGAGTTCATAAGTTGGTCAATTTTCCCCTTGGTGAAATAAAATGAAATTATAAAGGGGAAGTAAATAAATAACCTCATACACAAGTTTCAAGGTGGTATTCCTTTTAATTCCACATTGGTTGTGTGGGTGAATTTTCTATGTAAATCCTCTTTAAGAGAGTTTCCAACAGTGTTGGAATGTGTAATTTCCCCTCAAATGAAATGTAAAAGATTAGAGAGGATTCTAGAAATCCCTGGATTACCGAATTGGGTTAGGTAAAGTTTTAGAAGTCATTTATGTGGAGATAATTGTAGAAAAGTTTATTTGTTCTATGTCGGTTAATTTAGATGCTTCCAGAAATAATCCAAGACCTCTATAAATAGAGGCATCTTGTAATGTTATTGATATGGACAAAATGTAATTGATATGAGCAATGTAATTGATATGGGAAAGTTAATGAAATATATTAGTGCCACAACACTTTGAGTATTTTTCCATTTTAGTTGATTTTGTCCATCCACCTTTTACAAGGTGTATTAGAGTTGTCGTGGGTTTCTACAAATGCTATCAGAGCCAGGTTAAGAAAATCCTGTCACCATTTGTGATAGATGAATCAAACCCAGATTAATTGGGAGAATCTTGTCACCTATTTTGACAGAAGTAGCTAATCAAGGGATAGCTGAAGAAGGAAGGAATTTGTTTGTCATCATTTGTGACAGCAAAGAGATTTTTTTTATTTTGCAAAGCAAGGTTATTTGGAGAACCCTATCACCATTTGTGACAGATGAAGCTATCAAAGGGTAGTTGAAAGAAGACATGAATTTGATTAAGGTTATTAGGGAATCCTGTCACCAACATTTTTGACAAATGAGGCAAAATTATCAGTGAATCCTGTGAAAAGAGGAAATCATTGGCAGCCAATTGCTGACAAAATGTTTGTAGAAATTAAAAGCCGCAGCTTTGGAAGACACTATTCATGCATTAACGGATATGAAGATTATTGAAAAATAGCATTTTGGCATCAAGCAAAAGAAAGGATTTGGATTTGTATGCAACAACGTTTAAGGTTGAAATTAGGAGGGAGTGTTGGAATGTGTGATTTCCCCTCAAATGAAATGTAAAAGATAATAGAGGATTCTAGAAATTCCTGGATTACCGAATTCGGTTAGGTAAAGTTCTAGAAGTCATTTATGTGTAGATAGTTGTAGAAAAGTTTATTTGTTCTATGTCGGTTAATTTAGATGTTTCCAGAAATAATCTAAGACCTCTATAAATAGAGGCATCTTGTAACGTTATTCATATGGACAAAATGTAATTGATATGGGAAAGTTAATGAAATATATTAGTGCCGCAACACTTTGAGTATTTTTCCATTTTAGTTTATTTTGTCCATCCACCTTTTACAAGGTGTATTAGAGTTGTCATGGGTTTCTACAAACGGTAATAAGAAAATACAAAGCAAAGAGGGGGTTTTCTCTGAGAGTCAAAGGCTGGTCAAAAAAAGAAGCAAGAGCTGATAAAGAAATTGTCCAAGGAAAGAGAGCTGACATTTGAACCCAGCAAGGAGGAAAAACATTAGATGTAAACAAGGAAACCAGATTGCAAGAGTGCTGAAAGTAAAATCAGTATTTCCCAAACTTGCATGGATACAGATACGGATACAAATACAGATATGGTATTGGGTATGGATACGACCATTTTTTAAGACCCCCAATTTGGATAGGGCTGGACACGACATTAATAAATAATATATATACATATATTTAAGACAGTTTTCTAAGTTATTATAGGAGATTTTCATTACATCAAAAGCAATATTGACACATATATGCTACATAAATATTTATAAGTTAATTTAACACTTAACAATTTGTGAACATAGTAGAGTTGCATTAGAAGATAACCCAAAAAACAGGTTGCTGAAATAGAAAACCATTTTATTTGTCTTTCTCATTTGGTGCAGGAGTAGAGTTGCATTAGAAGATAACCCAAAAAACAGGTTGCTGAAATAGAAAATCATTTTATTTGTCTTTCTCATTTGGTGCAGGTTTTGTTTATACTATTTTTTTTTAAAATTTGCTTTAATAAAGTTTTTTTAAAAATTAAATTTGGGAATATTTACGTCAAATCTTTAAATAAATCAAATCCCATGGTATTTGGCACGGTGGGAAAATCAAGTTTTTTTGGGCAGACATGGGTACAATATTCGACATGTATCTGGGCAGCATCGGATATGTTTCCAAATCGGATACGGGGATACCTGCGCCCAAGGAGGGACATAAGAATTTCCGGCAACTCTGGTATTTCCTTTGTTCCAAAGAAAGAATCCAAAAGGTGAGTTGGTGAGAAATACAAGTGTTTTTGGACTAAGTCTTAAATATTTCCGCTAGGGGTTGATTTTCACTTTTTTTTAAAGAAAGTTTTGCACCCACCAAGTTACATCAGAATTGATTGCAGGTTATTTGAAGGGTGGAAAAAAGGTTCCAAGACCAAATCCAAGCAACCAAGGGTCTGGAAATGCATTAATTCTCTGGCTTCATTTTGAAAATTTTCCAAAGGGGATGATTTTCTTCAAAAAATTAGAGAAAATTCCCAAGTTGTTCAATCAGACTAGAATTCATTGCTGGGTGTTAAGGGATTAATATTGTACTAATTCAATGATTTTAGAGAGAAAATCATCAAGGAAAGGTGTGTTTTAGACCATAAATTTAGAAAATCGGAATTCTGTCTCACCACAAAAGGAGTTGTTTCATGATTAATCTATAAGATGCCTTCATACTCATATTAAAAGTGATGGACTATGGTCAAAGTGTGTTTATCATGAAGATTGGATGGGTTTATGACATTTTCAGACTTGTTATAAGCTGTCCTCAGAAAATCAGAGTTAATGCTTCAATTTTAAAATCTGATTTTTACATTTTGAATTCTAAGTTAGTTATCTAGGGCAGTTTTAATGATTTATAAGTCTGATTGTACCATTGTCCTGAGACTTAGTTTTCTGACTTTGTTATCAGATTTTTGTAGTGTAAGACATGGGACTCGTCTCCCCCCATAAGCCCCCACGCACTTGGGTCAGGGATGTCCCCGCATTAGGGACTTGGTGTTCCCAAGTCCCTGCCACTGCCACCATCTCGCCATTGAGGGTTTCTACGAGAAAAAGTTTCCCTTGTAGTGCTTGTGATAGAAAGGGGGTTTACGAGCTATCGTTAAGACCACAGTACTCAAACACACCACATATGCATATTTATGAATGTAGGTACATGATTTTGTACTTGTTTTGATATCATGCTACTCATTATAATCATCTTTATGATATTTTTGAGATTCTTTTTGCAATTTTGCTAAGTTCAAGTTTTGGGTATTATAATTTAATAGTTCTTATACTATTATACATCATCTCATAACTAGAATTTCAAGTACTACATGTTAAGTATATTACAACCCCCCCATTGTCGTTCCCCCACTGTCCCTCCATCATCCCCAAATTGAAGCCCTTTTTTCCTGTCCAAGAAACCCATCTTGGCCCAACATCCCCTAGTGCTCATGTTACACTAGATTTTTTTAATGCTCCAGACCACCGAATTGCCCTTCAGATGAGTCCGTACAAATGAGAGACAGTGTATGATGTACGACATAGACTGTAGGGAGAGAATTGCTATGATACCGTACAGGTGTGGAGTTGTAACGTAGGCCCGTACAATCTGAGTGAAGACACAGGAAGTTTGTACGGGGGCCAATGAAGGTTGTACGATTGCCCAAGAGGCTGTACAGATACCAAGATGATTGAAGAATATAACCCAAGTCCGTATGGTCGATAGGATTTACCTGCCTCACGGTATGGAATAGAAGAGATAGCCATACGGTTTCTATAAAGCCCGTACGAATATTATAAGGAGTCGTACGGTAGGAAGATAACAATAGCCATATGGTGGGTGAAGGTGTTCGGTGATAGGTAGTACGGGAGAAATATTGATGTTGTACGGTGATGTTTCAAAGGCCGTTTGGATGGATGGGAGGATGAGGGAAGGTAGTACGGAGGGATGGATGGGAGCAACATGAAAACACAATGTTGTACGAACATAGAATACATAATATTATCAAATCAATGACAATCATTGTAGATTTCAAACACCGAACAATGCCCGAACAAGTATGAAGAATATTTACCAGTTGATAAGTATTTTGCAAATAATGAAAGCACTCCAATTTGCCGGATACAAACCAGTTGAACACTGATAGAATAGGGTGAGGGTTGATTCCCACCAAAACCGTGCAAGCCAAATAGGGAAGGTCTTTGACTTCCGAAATGGTGAACAATGCCGAACTACAACAGGAATCCGCAGTACAGAGAGATGTAATCCAAAAGGATTCCTACAAACTACCTACGAACCGTGCTTAAATACCCATCGGGAAAAGCTTTCCGAGGGTGTACAAAGTTAGCTGATGACGACACAAACTACGAAAACAAAAATAAAAATGGGTCCGAGATAAAATAAATCAATCGGCCCATTACAAAGATTAAATAATTATTTAATTTAAAATGGGGACATTACAATTTTTGTGAAACATAACGGCTTCAAAGAGTTTGATTTTCTTTATAAGACTAAGAAAATTTGGGGCTAATTCGTTCACTATTGCATTGTCCTTACTTCCTTAGTTCCAAGTTTCATTTTCAGCCATGGCTATAAATTTTCTAAGTCTTCGAATTGAAATTGATGATAAAATTAAAGATTAGAAAAGTCTGCAATTAATCCCTTTATTCAATCCATTACATGATGCTAACTTCGAGCTTTGCAGTAGGAATCAAATCTGGATCAAAAGCAGGAGTAGTTGCAAGAAATTGTACATAAGGTGGAAGACAAGTTCAATCTCAAGGCAGATGGTAATAAAGGACTAAGCTAAAGAGATCAAGTTCAAAGTTGGAAAGCACTTCAAGATAATGTAGGGACACAAATGAGGAAAGAAGGATTAAACAATGCAATTACAACATGGGAAATTCCTCGACAAGGCAAAAGGAACTTGATAGTTTCAAGAAGGGGAGTTAGAGGATTTAAGATCAAGCCTTCATGAAGTAGGATGTGGATAGGTCTTGATTTAAAAACAAGGAGTCCATTGACAAGTTCAAGTTCAAATTTAAGGACATTCATGTCCCTATGTAAGGAAACTTCCCACTTGGTTAACTGCTTGAAGAATAAGGACTATCTTATAGGGAAATAAACTTGTCCCTATTCACATTAATTTCCACAAGGATCAAAACACGATTCAATCCAAGGACAAAGAAAGGGCATTTTATATAGGGACTTCAGGTTGCCCCATCCAAATTGATTTTCCATTGGTTGGGAAAGGTATGCAAAACAAGGACATTTTGTAGGGACTTCATTTTATCCTTGTCCCTATTAGTTCTCCACCAAGAGGATGAGCAAGAATAAAAGAAAGGATTGGATAATGAGTGTGAAATCAATCAATAAATTTGACAAGCAAATTTTGCACTATAGATGAGTACCTAGAAGATGGAAGAATGATTATGCAATAGAAAAGGGAGATTCCCTTTCAAGGGGAAGGAAAGGTTTGAGACATCAAGAAGGCTACCTACGAGATTCAAAGGACATGAGAGCAGGGTCAAATTCAAAAGATGGGATTCAAATCAAGGGAAAATCAAAGGGGCCCAAGCATGGTGAGAAGATCAAAACTAAGGAGCAACATGTCTACAAATGAAGAAGGATTATCATTGTCAAGAGTTCAATGACATAAAGATTTGTTTGTTCATGATTAATAGGGGAAACCCATCACTTCAAGAAAATTGACAACAATTTCAAGGGTAAGTTTAATGAGAGAATTTCCTAAGGAAAGAGGATGAAGAAGAAAAAATGAAACAAGGATCAAAGATGGGAAAGTAGAGGTGGCGTCTAGTCATAATTCAACCAATCAGAGAGCTCTAAGTTGACATCTACAAGATCATCCAATCAGAATCATTCACAAATGGACATGTTGAACATATTATTTTCTCATTGGCTCATCATCAAGAGTTATATGGAATGTAATTTTCTCATTAGCCCATAGGTTGGTGTCTCATTATCATTGGCTATGTACTTAATGGTTGTAGTAACCCTAATTAGGGTTTTCTATGGGTTAATCTAGGCCATCTTGGATGTTTGTTTATTTAGGGGTCCTGTATAAGCCCCACTTCTATAATTTGTAATATAGGGAGACTTGTTGAAATTGTTGCTAGGATACTACCGAATTGTTCTTAATTCATTGTTAATCTTCATGGTGAATTGTTTGTATCATTTTGGAGTATTGCATGGTTTTTACATTTCCTCACTTAGATTAGGATTTTAACTCATGTCAAATATGAATAGTAGTTGAATGGAAGATATTGTTGAACGATGATCTATGGCAGAGCTAGTGTCCATGCCTTTTGGTACTTGTTGATTGTAAGTAACAATCCAAGATTAGTCTAGGCCTAAGTTGCAAGTGTTTAACTTCTATTGGAAATGTTCATTTAGATTGCATCTTCTTAAGGTATTTGAATGTGTATCAGCAATGTGAAAACCATTCTTGCATCCTTAGAAGATAGCACCCTCCTAGGCCTGATTGACACGGATAAGCAAGGATTGGTTAGAGGCTCACCCCATTGTCATCATTGTCTTACGTTCTTAGAGTTAGAAAAAAATTCAAAACCCTTTCTCCTTTCAATTTGTTTGGTTGAAAGTGAGTTGGAGTGGGTGATATCCATTGAATGAACATCGTAACTCCCTTTCGATAATCGACATATCACATAATTATAGTTGAGTGAAATTCCACAATAAGAAGGAACCTTGAGGTTGCCTCATTTGATCACACAATTCATATGCATTGTTTAGCATATGAGCATCCTTATTTTGGAGAGAATTGGAGATTTGATGTTTCATCTTAGAATACTAAGTATTTGATTTTGTATGTTGTAGTGGCATAAAACTCACATCAACAAGTATACCTTCATTTATTGAACAAAATCGAACTGTACTTTTGTAAGTAGATTGGAAAGGCCTAGTTTACTCCTGATGAAAAAGAAAGGGGTTATCATTGGTGCGGTTTCTTGGTCATCCCTAAAACATCACTTTTACAATGTATACCTTAAATATTCTGATAGAGAAAAATCTGAATATCTATAAAGATAATGTTATATCTCAAAACAACTACCCAATAGAGGGCGATGAAAGAGTACATAAGAATACGAGATGATATGAATCTTATTTGAGATTTATTAACATTTGAAAGATTGGAAAGGCCTGGTTTACTCGTGATGAAAAAGAAAGGGGTTATCATCAGTGTGGCTTCTTGGTCATCCCTGAAACATCACTTTTACAACATATACCTTAAATTTTTTGATAGAGAAAAATTTGAATAATATCTATAAAGAAAATGTTACATCACAAAACAACTACCCAATAGAAGGTGATGAAAGAGTACATAAGAATACAAGATGATATGAATCTTAATTGAGATTTATTCACATTTGAAAGATTGTATAGAAGTAGACAAATTGTAAAATTTTTTACATAATCATGTAACATGGAAAGTTTTCTGCAATTTGATATAGGTCCTACTACAATGATATAGTCAACAAGCAATTTAAATATCTTGATTTTGCAATGTAGAATCTAAGGCCTCTCAAAATGGCTTTGTTTAAAGAACAAGGTTTTCTAGTGCATTGAGGAGTAAAGTGAAATTCTAACCTATAGGAAATAAGTATTTTTCTCATAGTGTTGACTATTTTACATAGACTGCTTAAGAAAGGGTGGCTACATATAGTTTTCTACCCTTTATGTGCAAACACAAACAATCACTTCAATTGACGTTGCTTTGAACTCCATGTCTTAAAAAATGTCTATAAATAGTGTGACCAATACAGTAACATTTTCAATCAGCATGATTTGACTTAAAACAACTTATAAAATGTTTATTTTGAAAGGAAGCCAAGATAACAGAACAATTTCCTACACTAATCTTGAGAGGATGGCAATGCAAAAAATTTCAAATCTTCACAACAGTTACAAAAACTTGATAGAAATAAACATAAATAACATATATGCTGGACAACACACTGATTTATGCATGGAAAATCCTTTTGTGAGAAAAAATCCGCACTTCAATAGCCTCCTAATATTTTATTAAAAAATCGACTACATATTACAATATACATGCAGAACACACTCCTCACATGATACATTCTATAATTATACCTGATGAAGATACATCTCACAACCTTGTTCTCAAACTTTTTTTTCTTCTCCGTTTCCCACTCCTTCAGTACATGTACATATGTCTTGCAACCAAAAACTCTTAAGATGTCTGAATGAAGGGTTTTGTCTCAACCATGTCTCCATAGGCATTTCACCATTTTATTAACACAATCTAACGTAGGAGACCTATTAAACAAGGAGCAAGTAGTTGGAACAACTTCAGCCCAAAATGTTTAGCCTTCACTCTTTCTGCAGCTTTTTTCTACCGTGGAAAATAAAGAATTGTCTTGTCTATGAATGCCACAATCCTTACAAAATCTATCAAAATCATTAAAGCAAAATTGACTACCAATATTGTTTCTTAGCATTTTATTTTCTTTTGACTCTACAACTCAACCATTCCTTTAAATTCTTTAAATTGACTGAAAAATCTAGATTGACAGAATGTCTACAAGGCCAAACATCAGAATGAATAATATCTAACACACCATAGGGTTTATGACTACTTCAGTAAAATTGAACATGATCTTATTTTCCGTAAATGTAATGCTCACAAAGATCAAAATCAAGATTTTGTGCATTGAATTTTGAACACTAAGCTCAAGTATGCTATTGCATTTTTCTAGCTTTTGAATTAATTGAACTCAATATTGATGTTGACATGTGATTATACATCAAATGGAGAAAAACATTACCATCAAGTTCTCACCATGTACTGTTTAGCCTTCATACTTAGTCAAAAGAAAGTGTTAGCTATAAGCAGGCTCACTATGTTTGCATAGAAGAGGACAAAGTATCTACCTATTAGGGAGATCATGTACATTATTAGCAAATGTACATACATATGCCCTAGGAGATAGTCTTGAATATGATGTTGTTCAACAATAATCTTGTTTGATTACGTACCAAGATCCCATTACACACTATCCACTCCAATTTCAATCCTTCCGTTTTATGTATAAGTTGAATGATTGATTAGAAAGAAAATTAATGCTCCCAATTAACTACTTTTGCGATGCATCAAGAGAGTAATAATTTATCAATGTAATAATCTACCGATAAATAATTTTGTATTCTTGAGGTTGAAATTAATGTGTCCCGTTTTAGTGTTTATTGTAGGATTCTTATTTAAGAAATTTTTTATTTTTAATTGGCAAGATAAGAGCTATATGCAAATTCCTGAGTTTTCAGATTATTGTTTTTTTGTAAGTCTTGCTAACTAAACATATCTTGCTACTAGGTCCATTTGGTTATAAGTTGATTGAATTGGTAATTTAAAGAGGTCCCTGAAATCTCCAATGCCATTTGTTCAAAATTACTTAGTATTATTAACCATTTGTCCTTTCTCTCATAACTAACCGATGCATGTGGTGACTTTTAGGTGTTGATGGTCCCCTAGGGAAACGAATGGATAACACAAATACACGTATCAAAACTGGTTGGGAACCAAAGTATCCAAGCTTTGTCCAATTTCTTGGCATATCAGAGTAGATATAATCTTTTGACATATCAATTTGTTCATTCATACACAAAATTTCTTTAAGTGAACACTCATTATGGGAATGCAGTATGGAAGCATGTTTGACATCCAATTGAGATTTTTCATTTCATTAATTAATTTATTATCACATCTAGCTATACATGGAATAATTTAAATTTAGATTTGGATAAATTTAATTGTGATCTAGGGGATCACTTCCTCTATACAAAATGGAGAGAATATGCATCGACCCTATCATTAAGGGGTGCAATGATTTTTTTATTTTAAAACTTCACTCTTTCTATTTGGGGAATTATTACTATCTATTGCACCCTGCTGCTTATCAGGAAATACAAAAAGATTTCTACCATACTCATCATTTGTGTAATATATTTGAAACTTTCCAATAGTATATAAGAAAGACTGAGGTGTACACTGTATACAAACCTGTAATCCTAGTAGGAGAGCTTGCACATTTTCTTCATTGTTAGTTCCATCCACCACTTTATTTAGAGCTGCACAAAGCGTTGAGTCTGCTTCACTCTGAATTATGCACCCTGCATTAGAGAGGCTTAAGTTGCATCTAGAATCTCTTCGCTGACTTTGCAGAGGTGGAGACCAACATATTGCTATCTTGGGTAGACTTAATTTCACTACAGTAATAAATCCGGAGATCTATATATGGATCCTTAAGTACAAGAGTGTCATTCTTTAACAAGAGTAGTGTGACTATCAATTTTATGCTTCTGAATTTGATTGTGTGATTGTTTTCGCATCAACGTTTCAGATCACACTCTGTTATCCATCATTGGGGAAGAAGAGAAAAAGAGCATCATGAGAAAGTAAAACAATCATGCAATCAAATCCAGAAGTGTAAAATTGATAGTTTCATATGGATTGTGGAAATCTTCTTGTTCTTATTAAGAATAGTGTGACAAATGCTTACCTATTTATGGAATTTGTATGATTAGCTTATAAAGAGCTTTAAGTGAAGATTGTTACTTTATCACAAATAAATCTCGCATTTTGTCGGGCCTATGACTTGTAAAAAACAAAGACACAACCACACTGATAAGCATAAAATAAAAGTGCCTGTTAACTAAACATTTTATCTTCCTTCTTAACAGAGATAAGTTCCTCATCGAAAGATTTGAATAAAATGCATAGTGGTAAGAGTCTAGAAGAGATGGAAACTTGATTGCACAGCTTTTATGAAAAAGATTGTATTTATGTTTTCTTTTAGATTTGATCAATCAAAGGATCCGTGCGCTCCTTTTCTTTAATAATGAGGGAAAGGATTTTCTATTCTTATACTTCCTACAAGATGGGAGGAGCCAATGCATCAATGGAAGGATTCTTCACAAAATTAAGACAATTAGATACCTCTTCAATTGGGCTTTTCGGGGACAATTTCACCATTAAACCTAAAAGCTTTGGCAGCCTCTTTTAGTGGGCCTTTTGCAATTTAATTTTTTTTGCTTAGCAATTTTCTACCAAAAACTTTGTCAATGGATTTCCTCATTTTGTTCTTCCGTGGACTTAAATCAAACAAATAAGTACCAAACTATTTCTACACCTAAAAGCTAACCTTTCTTAATAAGATATCTGCTTTGCTTGAAGACACAAAGGATAAGTTGTACGAGTAAGCCCAAAAATTTCAAAAGAAACAAAATAAAAACTTAGCCAAAACATTAACATTTTTGAGGTAGGTTGCTAGAAATGCAATTTCATTTGTTTCTACAAAAGAAATAGATCATGAAACAGAAGGTGCTCAACTTTCCTCAAAATTACCAGCCCTATCTACAGATAAAAAATCTGCACTAGATACCATTGTTACTAGCTCTTAAATTAGTTCATGCACTCAAATTTGGTTTGACATTCTTCTTAATGCTGATGCATGGCACCATACAGACTATATTCATGGTAACAAGGAAAATATCTATCAGTTCTTCATCCGTCTTTAATTAGAACTCTGTCTCGGGTTTGTGATGGATAATTGTAAAAACTACCAATTTTAAGTGAAGAAATTATGTGCATGGTTACCTTGTAAAAAATAACAGCTGAAGGTATGGTACGTACAGTTGACTTATAAATTATAAGTGAAGATCTTGATGTAAGGAGAATGTACAAATGAGAAGATTATTTCACTAATGAGATTAAAGTTAACAAGATTAGAAATTTAGGATTTCGACAAATATTTTTTGAATATTGAACAGTGCAAGGTATATAAATCACACTAAGATTAGTAAATGTTACACTTGAAAACTTGGGAAATTGCATGCTTCAGAAATTTCGTTTTAGTACAAAATTAAATCATGTAGCACTTTATATCATTATAAGAGCAGCGGATTTTACAAAACTAACAAATATAATAATTCAGTTTGTCATACAATAATTTCAAACTATAAAGAAAAATTAGTAGTAATGGGTGTGAATTGTGATGTCTTTGCAAAGTACAAGAATAACATCGATTAAAAAATTTGCAGAGTTTTTATCCAAAAGCATTCTACAATTACAACTAATGGACTCTGAAAAACTAGTTCCTGCTAAGATTAATGGATGTGATATTTTTGCAAATCTCAGACTATTAAATTAGTTTCCTTCCCGTCCCCATGAGATCTATTTAATTATCTTCATTGTTCTTCTAATAAATATATAATTATGTTCTCATTAGTCTTTCTGTGTTCTAAATGTGTCTATATAATGTAAACAATTCACATTGTTGTCCTTGATGAAACATTTGTGAAGTGGACATATGTGTGAGTCATTATTATTTGAGCTAGTACTTCTATGCCTGGCTTTCCAGCAACGGGTGGTCTATGATCATAATATAATTGAGTCTTTTGCTTTGTCTAATTTGCTAGAAAGCTTCTTAGTTACATGTAGAACTTGTCATATTATGAGGAGGTGCTGATAGATTTCTGCATGCTGGCGGCATGGGTAAAATGAAATAAAAACTAAAACGAAATTTGGAAATGGTTCAACCCAAATGCATATGAGCAAAATTTCACTATAATTACTTATTGAGAATGTGAAAACTGAGAATCACTGTCACCCATTGTTTTGGGAGTACTAATACTGAACGGCAATAAGTGAGTTTGTGCAAACTAGGATAAAAGCCAAATCAACGAATTTATGAAAACTAATGCCAAACCTAAGTTTTCTAGTATAAATCTATACATTCAAGCATCAATCGTAAAGTTTTTGGCGATTGATTTGACACTCCCGACACAAATTTCTCTATTAGCTATGATTATTGGTGTAAGTGCCTATAAAAGATTGAGGATATTATAGTAATTCTTAGCTGGATATTAAAGTAGTATTTTTTCTTTCTATCACTTCCTCTAGTATAGGTCAATCGAGAATTGCAATCTAAATAACATAGATCCAATGTATCCAGAGAATTGCAATCTAAATAACATAGATCCAATGCATCCAATCGAGAATTGCAATCTAAATAACATAAATCTAATGTATCCTTGAGAGAAATTTTTAGCTTCACTAAATGCTAAGTAATAGTATTTCTCAAGTAAATTTAAATATCAAACTTGGTGCAAATCTAGCTCTCACATCTCTCCCAAACACTCCTTTAGCTTAGTTCAAGTATAAATTTTTATAAATCTTTGAGTTGCATTGTGCATGAGTTTTGTTTATAATTTTCACAATTTGAAGACCATCCAAAGGATCTCATAACAATCTATATTAATTTATAATCTTTTACATTAGACATTTGTGATGCTCACAATCAATATAGTTCCCTATCTTTGATCTTAGAACTAGAGCTACGTTGTTTTTATTATTTTCATAACATAAAGATCGTCCAAACAATCTCCATTTTTTTGGGTCATCTCTCATAAATTATATAAGAAATGGGTATAGAACCTCAAAAAGAGATTAATAATTCACAATTACCAATTATAAAGTAGAAATATATTCATCCCTAGATTATTGACGATAGCTTTGATAGCACTCTCTACCTCCTTTGAGCTAGTAAATAAGAGCTTGTGGTTGGAGTTTTGTTAAGCTTTGGTTCATGCATGAACTCAGCGTCTGTTTGGCAGCGGGAATATGAGTGGAATAGGCATATGTAAATTCTTAAGAATAGGCATATGTAAATTCTTAAAATTTCAAATTACCTGTTCGGGTGCACCAAATTGGAATTGTGAATAGGAATAACTACTCCAATTTTGGCCCAAAAATGAGCATTTGCAATTCCACCAAAATAGGTGGAATTGGAATACGTATTCCTACTTAGTTTTATTTATTTTAGAAAACATAAAATTTTGGGTCTGTGAATTCCCCATCAAATTTTGACTGAACCAAACAAGAATAGGAATATGTATTCTTATTTTCTATTCTAGAATGCTTATTCCTATTCCCATATTCTTATTCCCGCAGCCAAATGAACCCATAGTCTATCAGAGATTTTTACGAAGAAATCTCAAAGTGTCATTGTTTGAAGTCATTTGTATACTATAGAAGCCTATGAAAATGTTATGAAAAGATTGAAACTGTGAAGTATGAAAAGGGAATCATCTAAAGATCTAGTTTTCCCCAATTTTTATGCCCCATTCTGTTAAGTTTGTAGCTTCAGTCAGATTGATTTGATCATGAGATACATGGTTAATGGTAAATCATCATCATCATCATCATCATCATATATATATATATATATATATATATATATATATATATATATATAGTGTGTGTGTGTGTGTGTATCTTATTAATATATTATTATTATTATCTAAATGATGATTAACCATAGAGACATGTCTCCTCTCATATTTATAAGTATTCAAATCTGCATTTGGAGCACACCGATAACAATGGCATTATTATTACATATGCAAAAAAAGATCTTTAAAACTCAACATGATATTAGAGCCTATTTGTAAATGTAAGGAAGCAACTTGTTTTACATGAAGACATTGACTAGTAGATATAACACCTACAATAGTGGTATTTGGGAAAAGTCATTTCCAACGTTAAAGAAGCTATAGTGATTTAGATTACGACTGGAGAATAAGCATATCCTATGTACACTCTCCTTATAAATGAACATAATTATATCTTACGATTCTCACAATTCACACATATAGTATTGATCATGGGATGCGCTTACATTATTTATACTTGTGACACTTGATTATGACTAAGACACAAAAAAAGGGAAGAGATGGAGTTTCGATTGAAAAATAAATCCATGGATGAACTTAGTGTTGATTGGTGGTTGGACAAACTTGGTTTGATTGAGTGTAAAAGACAATTTTTTGAGTGAAGGAAGCAAATGAAAATCACTCTTAGAAAGAAATCGATTTATCAAGTAGTTGAATATCTATGTCAAAGAAGATTTCCATGTGTATTAAATGACAAGAATGAACGACAAGGAAGTATAATGGGCATTGAGTAAATATGGTGGACTAGAGAAAAATAGTTCCATTGACCATAGTTTTTTTTTTTTGCTTTGCAACTTTTTCATATTCCCTATTTTTTCTCGCTCTCTCGGTGTTTGAATTTTGATGGGCTGAAGTGGCTCCCCAGAGACAGGCCAAATTCATAGGGATTTTCCCGAATCTGCAACTTGTTATGACTTTGAATGGGAGTACCCAGGGAGTAGTGGATCCCAAGCGGCCTTTAGGTGGGGACCCTGTGGAGTCTATTGTGTTGCCTGCAGATTATCAAGAGAGAGCCATAAAGCCTCTTGTGACCCAAGAATGGAAGGACGTGGTCCTAGGAGAGAAATCGACCCAAGTCCCCTTGGAAGCCCCCAAGGTGATAGTGGTGAGGAGGGGCTGGAGATTGTTGGTTGGGACAACTTGGTTGATAATGTGTTGGCCAACCTAAAGTTGTGCCTTTCGGCCATCAGTTGAGATGGTTAGGAAGTGAGTAAGCCAGAAGTGGGTGAAAGGAAGTGTCATTGTTTTGGCAATGTCTAGGGGGCTCTTTTTCTTCAACTTTATAGTAGCAAAAGATATGATGATGATTTTGGCTAGGTCATGGTACTATGGTAAGCACAGCTTGATAGTGGCTAAATGACACACTACTTTGGACCTGGCGAAAGAGTTGAATAGGCTGGCACCTATCTAGGTCAGACTCCCAGGTCTCCCCCTAGAGTTTTGGGATGAAAGGATCCTTAAGTCGATTGGGAACTCATTTGGACACTTTGTTGTAGATGTGGTAACCCTTCAGAAGTCTCGGCTAGTTTTCACGAGGTTTAGTGTGAATGTAGCGATTGGTGCTACACTACTTGAATCCATCGTGTTGAGCTCTAAGTGGGGAAAGAAGGTTCAATCTATTGTTTATGAAAATGTGGGACTTTTCTGCTAGAATTGTTCAATGTTTGGGTATCTATTTGTTGACTATAAAAGGAATAATAAGTCCTCCGGGAAGGGAGAAGAGAACATGATAGAAAAAGACATAGAGGACTCTATGAAGGAGGGGAGGAAAAAGTTGTTGGGAAGGTGATTAAGGAAGCAGTTACTTTGGAGGTTCCAGTTAAGGGAAACGAGGAGGTGAACATGTTGCCTTTTGATGAGGATAATCTAAGGGCGATGGAGCTAGTCGTGCCCTTAGAGAAGATCCTGAGGGAGGAGGAAAAGGTTGTTGGGAAGGTGATTAAGGAAGCAATTACTTTGGAGGTTCCATTTAAGGGAAACGAGGAGGTGAACATGTTGCCTTTTGATGAGGATAATCTAAGGGCGATGGAGCCAGTCATGCTCTTAGAGAAGATCTTGGAGTTAGGAGATTCTTCAAGAGTGGTGGAAGAAGGTGAGACTCTAGACATTGATGAGGGTGATCCTTTCCCCTTTCTACAAGGAATTCGAGATCTCCTAAAAACTCCCATGAGGAATATGGTGATTGAGGAGCTATGTAGTGGATTGGAGGTAAAATGTAAAGAAATTTTGGAAGTTAAGGGGAATGATTTGGAGGATAAAGAGGTGGTTAGTGTGCTTAGCTGGAGTGATGACTACCCCCTAGATACCAAGTTATTGGAAAAATCCACTACCTCTACTTCCCTTCTAGGGGAAGAGGAGGGAAAATGACAAACTCTGAGAAGACAGGCCAGAGTTTCAAAGAAGGAAGGAGATGAAGTTGGATGCGGGGAAGGCAGGTAAGCAAAATAGAAGGACAAAGCAAATGGCAAGGGAGGTAGCTAGTGGAAGGCAACCTACCTTGGAGTCTATGGCCAAGGGTAGAAAATAATTATTCTATCATGGAATATGAGGGGGTTGAACAACCCCCAGAAGTAGTTTGCACTCAAGCAACAACTGTTTAAAACAAGGATAGATATCCTTTTGATTCAAGAAGTTAAAACGATCATGGTTAACTTGGATAGTATTGTGGGTAATATTTGGCTAAGGGCTAAATATTGTTATAGTGAAGTGGGGGGAGCGTCTGGAGGTGTGGCCACCTTTTGGAACCCTAGTGTTGTTAAAGGGAATTTCATCCATAGCTCTAAATACTATCTCATCACAAAGCACAAGAAAAATGAGGAGACCTAGAATGTAATTAATATGTATGCCCCAAATTCGAGGCAAGAAAGATGTCAGCTCTAGGAGGAGTTATCTAGTTTCTTGTCCCAGTCCAAGAACTCTTTCTGCATGGGACATTTTAATTCCTCATTATACCCCTCTGAGAAGGCTGGAGGAGCGATGGATTTTATTGAAAGTATGAAGGATTTGGCTAAGTTCATAAACATAAATGACTTGATGGATTTGGAGATGAAAGGTGTCAAGTTTACTTGGTCGAATAATAGGAAGGGGGTTGACCTCATTCAAGTCAAATTGGATAGACTCCTTATCTTGGCGGGCTAGAATGGGCTGACTTCTTCCACTCTCATGGGACTACCCAGGATGGTTTCGAATCATACCCCCATCATTTTTAATTGGAAAGAGGAGACTTGGGGGGGGCCAAGAGCTTTAAGATATGAAATTATGTGGCAGTCTCATCTAGACTTTAGAACTTGTGTGGAGGAGTGGTGGAGTATAACTATTGAGGGAATTACAATGTTTAGGCTCTTAGCTAAATTGGACAATGTGAGAAGGAATGTTCAACCTTGGCAAAAGAGATACTTTGGCGATATTTTTAAGACCATGAAGGAGGTGGAAGAGAAACTGGAGGAACTCCAAAAGGCGATGGGGGAGGGTTGGGCTTCTGAAGACATGATCCTTGAAGAGGAAAATAGTAGGAAGGTGTGGAAGGATATAATGAACAGAGAGGAAATATTCTAGAAACAAAGATCAAGAATACTATGGTTGAAGATGGGAGATAGAAATATGATGTTCTTTCACATATCAACCTCTAACCATAAAAGGAGGAACATTATTGATTCAATCGTGAATGATCATAATATAACATTAACAAAAATGGAGGAGATAGGTAGTTGGGCTAGTAGTTACTTCAAAAATTCTTATAAGGAGGACCATAGGGCCTTCAATAAGGAGGATAGACAATGGTTGATTGACTCCATGCCTAATGTGATCTTGGCAGAGGAGAATGAGGAGCTTACACAACTGGTCACTAAGGAGGAAATGCACAAAGTTGTCTTCTCCATGAAAGCCTACAAGTCACTAGGCTTAGATGGTTTCCCCCTAGCCTTCTTCCAACACTTTTTGGATGTTATAAAGGTTGGTTTAGTTAGAGTTGCCCCTGAATTCTTTAGGACTGGGAAGTTACTAAAGAGGATTGATAAAACTTACATAGTTCTGGTCCCAAAAATTAAGGACCCAAGGGCTCTTTCTGAATTTAGACCTATCAGCTTGTGTAACACTATCTAGAAGATATTCTCTAAGATAATGGTGAACTGCCTAAAGTCGCTCCTCCACAAATTCATAGGGAAAACTCAGAATGGATTTGTCTCAGACCGACACTTGATGCTGCTATCACTACTCATGAGGTGTTACACTCGATGGACAAGAGTGGTAATCTAGGTATGGCTTTAAAGTTAGGCATTTCCAAAGCTTATGATAGAATTTGTTGGACTTTCCTATATGAAGTCATGGAGAGAATTGGTTTTAGTCATGGAGTTATTAATATCATTAGATCAATGGTTGAGATTGTCAACTACTCGGTAATGGTGAATGGTATGCCCTAGGGAAATTTCAATGGGGAAAGGGGCCTAAGACGGGGCGGCCCTATTTCTCCTTATCTGTTTATCATGGTTTCTGAAGTTCTAGGAAGAGCATTCATGAGAAAGGTGGATGGATGAGAGATCAAAAGAATTAAACTTGCTAACTCCCTCCTGACGGAGGTCATACAATAGTTTTTGGATGATACCTCCCTTAGTGGGGACTCTTTGGTGTCGGAAGCTAGAGCCTAGAAACATGTTCTGGAGATCTATCTTGTTAATACAGGCCAGAGGACAAACTTGGATAAAAGAAAGGTGTTCTTCTTCAACACTGAGTCAAATATCTAGAGAAGGGTGCTAAATATTCTTGGTTGCAATACTACCTCCCTTCCAGATACATATTTGGGGCTCCCATTGACTATTAAAGAGGTCAGTAATCACTTTTCGAATATCATTCTAGAAAAAGATGCAAAAGAAGTTCATTGGGTGGAAAGGAAAAACTTTAGTAGTCTAGGCAAGCTCCAACTATTGACTTCTTCACTTTAGGGTATCCTAGTTTACTTCTTCTCCCTGTTCAAAGTCTCTTAAGCAATGACTAAGAAACTGAAGAATATCCAAAGAAACTTCCTTCAGGCTGAGTTTGGTGAGTTGGGATACTATGTGTAGACCAAAAAATAAAGGTGGTTTAGGTATAAGAAAGATTATTGACTTAAATGATGCTCTCCTTACTAATATTGGTTGGAAATTGTTGAAGGATGAAGCCAATTGGTGTAAGATACTCAAAGCTAAGTACTTGGGAAACTTGAATTATATTCACTGTATCTAGAGAAAATGACCTTCCTGTGGGGTCTAGGATATGGGTTAACATTTTAAAAAATTGAAGTCTACTAAGGAGTGAGGTGGTTGGTGGGTGAGGGTAGCTTAGTTAATTTCTAGGAGAATACTTGATTAATAGGTAAACCTTTGGTAAGAATGAAGTTTGGTATCCTTAGAGAGCATCTCTAGCTACAGGCAGGAAGTAAGGTGATCCATTTTCATTGGGCCGGGTACGAGGTGGAAGAAGTTACAATTGCACCAAGGTTATGTTGATGGAGGTAGTCTTGTGGAGGAACTAGAGGAGCTCTTCAAAGGTTATAGAATTTTGGGGGTGGCTAGGGATGACACATTTGGAAGGGAACCTTGTTCAAGGATTTTTCTGTAGGTTCTTCTTATAGGATGATTTTTGAGAAATATTTGGAGCCTAATTGTTGGAGGAAAATCTAGTTCAGTCATCTAATTTGGAAGTACCTATGCATGGGAAGATTCTAACCATAGATAACCTAAGGAAAAGGGGATTCCAATTACCAAACAGATGCTATCTATGTAAAGGTGAGGAAGAAAGTATTCCCCATCTGTTCTTGGAATGTAGCTTCATCATTAACATCTAGGGCAGGTTGTTTTAGAAGCTGGAGATGGTTTGGGTTTTCCATAAGGGGGTGGATTAATTCTATGTGAATTGGCAATGCTCGTTCCTCTACCCACTCCTTATCCAAATGTGGAAGGTGATCCTCCCCATGTCTGTTGAGGCATTTGGAAGGAGAGAAACAATAAGGTCTTCATAAATGAAGAAAGAAGTGAGGAGGTTAAGTTGATCTTCAAGCTAATTGTGGAGAACATGTAGAATTGCAAGTGGTGAAAATCGTTTGTTCCTTCCACTATGACGAAACAAAGGATTGCTAGATGGCGAAATCTTGAACAAGGTTTCATGGAGGTTGATAATTCCAAACAACTTGCAAGAGTAAGGATGAGATGGTGCCCCCCTAAGGAGAGTTGGGTTAAACTTAACTTTGATGGAGCGATGAGAAGGGAGGGTTCAATAGGAGGGGACATGGTTAGAGATTGTAATGGTAGAATTTTGTTGGCCTATGCTGGTAATCTAGGGAAATTCTTGAATAATGTGGTAGAGGCTATGGCCCTCTTTTAGGGCTTCAAAGTGGTTATAGGTGTGGGATGGGAGAATGTGGAGATTGAAGGAGACTTGAAGATTGTTATTGAAATAGTGAAAGGCAACATGAAAGATTGTTGGGCAATCAAAAGGGTGATAGAAGAAATTTGGCATTTATTAACTATCCTGAAAAGGTATGATTTGCAACATATTTATTGGGAGGGCAACACAATGGGTGACACGATGATGACGTTGGGTTTGAGAGTGCATGGATTACGTTGCTGGAGAGAAATTGGAGTGTTACCAAATTTGGTAGGACTTTTAGTGAATAAAGATAATATCCCATGATTGGGTCTACTTGGAAACATTTTATGGCTTTAAGTGACAACTCAGTGTTGAGTTGACTAATGGGGCCATTTCACTATGGACAGATGGCAAGGAAGGAAGGAAAGGGTACTTTCAATAATAAATTTGCATGGTTCATAGGGGAAACCAAATCAAAGTACAATTTGAGTGTTCTTTATAATTTTCTTTATCATTACTTTGCACTAGATGTCGAGTGATAATTCAAATTTAAAATGGCTTTGACATCTTGGAAATGATGAAAAAGAGTGGTATTGGGATAAAGGTAGTTGGCATGTGATAACAAATCAAAGAAGTGACACAAGTCTTCATGACAATAAAGGCCTTTATAAGTACTTAATGCAACTTATTTTTTTGCATAAATGTGACTATTTTTAAAATTTTCCTTTGGTCAAGAGATTTGAAAGGGGCGAGAATTGTGGTGAAGATTGCTATAATGGAGGAGATTTGTTGCGTATTGAGCCTTCGGTGACAGAGGACAGTGCCTATAAACCCCTAACCTGGTATATGCTTAAGGAAGGTGGATTGGTTCCATTCATGGAGGCATTGAATGGGTTTGATGAGAGTTGTTCCCAACAATTTGTGAATTACTGGGATGAACAAAAGGTGATAGTTAATGGTATTATGTTTCAAGTGTCTAAGGAAATTATTTCTTTGCAATGAAAAGGAGAAAATGGCAGAAGGTGACTAGGGTTGTGGACGAAGCTAGCCTAAATCACTTTTCCTAGGAGGGCGAAGAACCCATTCACCATTGTGGAGGGTTTCTATGTGAAAATCTCCCAAAGCCATGGAATGAAGTTTGTTTGGTGTTGATGAAATATTTGACTCTAGAAGGGAGGTATGGTGTTTGCTACTGCTACCATTTTCCCCTCTTAAATCATTTCTACCATTGTGATTATATTTCTATTCCTTTCTTCCTGTCATATGAATTAGTTGATAATGTTTCTAATGTTAAGGAAAAGATGAAAAAAAAGGGTTAATTATACTATTTTTCACTAGGGGTTGATGTTTTATCGTTACCAATTCCATCTGGCTTTGTTACCCCCTAGAATTGTAGAGGTAGATATCCTGGCTTTGCATAAGCCCCGCTCCACCACATCCTCCTAAGAATTACTAGCCCTAGAGCCCCTACCCCTCAACCTTCACATAGTGGGTCCCTTTAGGAGAGGAAGATTTCCCCCTTAGTAATAAAGAAAAGCTAGAGAAAGGGAAGGAGAAGGAGCTAGAGGACTCGGATGATGAAGTTATAGGTGGGAGGCGAAGGTCTGGTAGAATTACAAAATAGAATGCAAAAAGGAGGATGAGGTGCAATGCCTCATAGGAGGAGGGTTCAGATTTTAAAGAGATAGCTCATCCCAAATAGAGAGTGAAACAAAAGAAACTGAACTATGGTTTGGGGAATTAGGAGGAGAAGGAGATGGAAAGTTTGGACTCTTCTATGTTTGGCTTGGGTGAGGTTAAAGGTGGCAAAGAGATGACCCATGTCTCTGCATTTATTTCCATGGGTAAAGTGGACCTTATGCGACACCAGTTCCCTAAAACTGTGGAAAGAGCCCCTTCCCCTACAACGGTGTCTTCTTTGGCTAGGGTGATACCTAAAGAAAGGATTATTGCCAACCCCCCCAATTTTGCAGGATAATAGCATGGACATGGTAGAGGCTAATACGGGTGGTAAGTTGGAGGTTTCCGAGGAGACCCATAATTGGAGGTTAAAGATCTGAGAGAGAGGATGCAAGCTTTGGATGAAAAGGTCAAACTTTTGTCTAAGTTCACCATTAAGGTGACACACATGACGACCACTACATTGCACCTACTGAAGGATAACTAGGAGGAGGACTTGACCCACAAGGACTCTAGAATGTTGTTTGACTTCCTAGTAGAAGACTGGGCCAACATCCTCCTTAAAGGGAAGGATGAGAAAAAACCCAATTAGGGCTTGCTACTCTATGTTTTCATGTTTAATGGTTTGTTGGTTTTTGGACTTAGTCATTTTGAAGGCTATTATGCCGCTATTTAAAAACTCTTTCACTTATGGTATTGTTCCATGAAATCTTAGTAAGATGCATGTAAACTCTATTATTATGCTCCTTTGTATGTTTTGATAAGTAGTTGCAGGGGGTAATTTTGTTTTGTTGGTAATCTATTGGTTGTTAACCAATTTGTCTTTTGTATGGGCCAACCCCTTTGTTTTGGTTGTTTTCTTATTCAAAAACATTGGAAAGGTATATATTATAGAGAAAACTATATTACTCCAAAAATACAACATCAACAAAGAGAATGGTTATTATCAATTAATTCCAGAAGAAAACAAATAGTCCAAAGTTCTTAGTGGTGGTAGACCTTATGAATTTGTAGATCCATTAATATCAGCGTGCGTATTCATTAGCCATCACTTAGAGGCAAGCACCACCAAACAATAAAGAAAAAAGCAGACAGTTACATTTCCAGCATCGCACAAAGGAGAGAATCTAGCAGTTAAAGAATAGAAGGAAATCTTTTGAAATCAATAGAAATTAGTTTTAAATTCCTAAGAGCTTGAATGGAAATATACAATTTATGAAATTTAATAAGCTAAGTTGTGAAAAAGTTAGCAAATCCAAGACCATGGTGACATCAAAAATCGATAAGGACTGCAAATTGCATATGTTCTTGATTGAGTTCAATCAAAACTTCTTGATGATCAGATTTAATGGAATCCTATGGTGGACATTATAAGCTCAACTAGTTCATGTGTTTAAGGCTCGCACTCATATATGAAAAAGATGATACTATGAACAAATCGAAATATTGAATATCTCTATTGTTTTAGCAACAATTTCTAACGCTATAAGGAACTACTGATTACTCTCACAATGTGAAACAAGCATGGGGCATGGATAATTTATAGCTTGAACCATCCCACACGTGTGGTTGGCATCTGGAATTAATAAAATCTTTGTGGACAGAGCATGGAATTCTGGCTAACTTTCTTGTCTGATGCACATCTAGCATTATTTGGTGACGTTTGAACTAGTCATATGCTCTGTTGGTTCAAGAAATTGATTCAATCATTGCTTCATGTACCTATACACTAGAGGCATCAAATGGAGTGATATTGAAGAGTTTCTTCTTGTGTAATGATAGCCTTTTGATTTGACACGACAATCTTTCAATGAAGTGCCCATCTTTTTTTATAGCGGTTGAGTTTAATCTTGTATGACATTCAAAGAGTATGGGATGTGTGGTCTTGCCCGTTTGGTTGCTAGAATAGGAATAGAAATTTGGAATACATTTTCTATTTTTTGTTTGGTTCGTCAATTGGAATAGGGAATAGGAATACATATTCCCATTTTGCCTCTAAAATGAGCTTATACCCATTCAAAAAAATAGTTGTTCTTGGAATAGCCATTCCTATTCGCAATATTGGATTCCTATTCTCTATTCCTATGCTTGCAACTTTATGGGCCCTATAAGTGATGTGGGAGAGTCTAATGATTTAAGGAATATTGGAGTTACAAGATGCAGGCATACGATGATTTGGTATCTGATGGCAATGAGATTACGTTGTCATATTTAGAGAATATTTTATAATGAAATGTTACAGGTTGAGAATATTATTAATTGTCTCTTAAGAGTTGGTAATTGTGAGGAATGGGAGTAATATTTTTTTATACTTTTGCTAAACATTATAAGGATCTATATTGGTATTTCTTATTAACCTAAAGCTTGGGAGCTTTATTTTTAATTGGTGAAGTCAACAAGGGTACTTATATTCATTCATAACGATAATTTTGAAGGAATCTGTGTTTTTTGTAAGGATTTGTTGAACGAGCGATATTTTCTAAAGAAGTGAATCAATTTGGTGAAGCATGAGAAATTGAGAGTTTGTTGCGACCTTGAAAAAAATCACCGCAACAACAAATTGTCACATCATGAATGAAATTGATGTTAGATTAGCTCACAGGAATGTAACCACATGGAATTGGTGTTAGTCAAATTTTGATGAGCCTTGATCAAGCTAAGAGTTAAAGTTAACAATAGCAAATTGCCCAGGTTTTGTATAAAAATGGTGACACTAGGACTGCACTTTATGTTGAAAATTCAAAACACATTGACTCACTCTTTGTCTACCCCCATCTCAAATGCAATTGGAGGAACAAGTATCAGGTGAAGTTATTCCATTGAAATTACACTCCACACATAAGCCTTTGATGTGACCATGAAGGATTAGAAATGGGGTTCTTTATCAAATATAATGAAGAAGATATTATCAACTACAAGCTTGTAAATATGAGATTTTGGTCATCATTTTATACACTTGAAATCATTGAAGTTGATATTGATCCTAGTGTACATAGAGGAACTTGATTAAAAAGATGTAAGAGATGAAGCATCAAGGATTAAAAAAAATAGTCAAGACAATAGGGATCTCCCAATGAAAGGGAGTAGACTAAGAAGGGATTTATATTCTAAAATCAAATGATAAGAAATACATCTTCCATGATTGGGACCATGCATGCTTCCATGTTAGAAGAAGAAACTAGAGGATCAGCTTCAGTTAACTTCCAAGGATTTTAATCATATGAATTCAGAGGAAGTGGACCATATTGAGATGGTCTCTCTTGTGAATAGTTTTCTTTCGAAGTTGAGGATATAAGAGTGGGAATTTTACATTGTGGGGGGAGGGGGGATAATAGTCTATGTTCCATTTCCACTTGAACCATCTTTAGAAAGAAGATGTTCCCTTCTCAAATGTCTATAGACCCTTATGTGTAGATAAGTATTACTATCTTTTACATTTATCTACTCATTATAGTCTCTCTCCTATTTGTAATCCTACTATAAGAGTTAGTTGCCTTGATCTTTTCCTTTATGTCTGAAGATGTTTTTGCAGGAAAATAAGGTTGGTAGTTTACACTTGCTACCAAATATTGTGCAAACTCAATCTTCTGATAGTAGCTCCAAAGAAGTTGTGATCTAGAATTCATTAGTCATCTAGTGATTAGGTTGGATAAAGCAACAAAGGAGCTCAAGATATTGATACTCAAAGGGAGTCTAAAAATACGTGTGTGTGACTTTGATGGACCTACCCCTGGGTATATCATGAGAAAATAACACCTTATCACCAGAAAGTTGGAGGATCGATGTCAAATTTAGAGGGAGTCTGACAGGCATCCTTGGGCGAAGAGAGCCTCTAAGGGAGTAACTACAAGACCTGACTTCCTAGGATCATTGTTCAAAGGGAGAATTTTGAGGTGCAATCGTTTGTGAATGATATCTTCTCTATGAGAGAGAATTTGAGGTGAAAGCCTTTGTTCCACCCTCTAATGTGGTTCATGGTGATTACTATTTTGCATATGTGGATTATATCATGAAAGGTGACAATCTTTATGTGTGTGTGTGTGTGTAGATAGATAGATGGATGGATGGATGGAAGGTAGTTATTGTAAGGTGACGATCTTATCAATAGTTTGACTTGTTGTCATGACAGACTTCATTAATTGTTGTCCCATAGTGCCGGAAGTTATGATAACGAACATATCATGATCATACTTCATTAAGTTGTTGTCCAAAGTGCCTAAGATCATGATACTTATCATAATAAAGACCATGACATTATGCTTTCTTGTTATCTGATAGACTACATTAAGTTGTTTTCCTGAAGTGCTAGAAATCAAATAACACATATAACATATTCTTTTAGTAGGCATCAAGGATTTGATGCCAATGCACATACCAAAAGAATTTAAGTATGATTGGTATTTTTTTGTTGAATCATACTTCAGATTATATTAAATGATAACATCTAAAGTGATGGATATATGTTGATATCCTTAATATGTCATTCTAAAAATATCATACTAAGATGATATCTCTTCATATACTTGAGAGCATAATGTGTTCTATAACAATCCTCCCTGGCTAAGAGGGAGTGTTAAGTTTGTAGCTTAAGTCAAATTGATCTAATCACGAGACATGTCTCATCCTCTCATATTTATAAGTATTCAAATATGTATTTAGAACACACCAATAACAATGACAATATTATTACATTTGTAGAAAATGATCTTTAAAACTCAACACATTCGAATACGAGACTATCTCAAGACAAATCATATCAACACCACCTAGTAAGAGGGATGATAATGCAAGATTTTTGCTCTAGATGTTTCTATTCCTTTGTTAGTTAGAATTAGGGAGGGCGTAAATAAGATTAAATGTAAATGACTATTTAAGGTAAGAGATGATCTAATCAACCAAATGTAGATGTAGCAGATAAAAGTAATTTTATATCAACCTAGAATCACAATAGGAGAAACAAAGACTCAATTATGAATTTTTGATTGTTAGAACCCTGAAAACACCTATAACTGATAATCTTTGTAAGGAATAGAACATCTGAAATCTTATGTATTTAGGTTTTTCGTTGGGACAAATTGTTGAGTGATTGTCTCAGGGTTGAGATGACATAAAGGTTTCAACAATTGATTTTGGGTCTTTTGCATTGCATATGTGAATTGTGTGTATGGGTGGCTATACAGGGGTTTTCCTTGGCCAAGACCTCATTTTGGTGATTCCCACTTTCACAAATAGTGAATATATTAGAGATAATGTATACAGTGCTTGTCAATCTAGAGTATGTCTAAATTACTATGAGCTGAAGTCCATAAATGCAATGTTGGGATTTACCCTAGTATGATAGAGAAAACCCTATATGATAATGCAATAAATGTGTAACTAAAAGCATGTAACAAAAATATGTGTGAAGCATAAACATTCAAATCAAAGGATAAGAAGAAACCATATACCCAATCCTAGTAAAAAGAGTACAATTTAATCATTAGTCGATGATCTCACAATCATCATCATATTCCTTTTATATCTCCATGTTGATGCTAAAAATGTTAAATGTTTAGAATGGTTGAATGCTTGATAGAAGATTGATGTAGTCTTGATTTACAAGTCCTCACTTCATGAGACGTCTTCAAATAGAGGCTCTAACTTTGCAATTGCTTTCATCTTATCAAATTGAAGTGTAAAGCTTGCTTTTTATACTAAATTGGGAGATAGAATTGAGAGAGCCAATTGTGAATCCTAATCATCTATTAAATCATTTAGATATGGTCTAAATTAAAGCTTGGGCTCAAAACTCAAGGCACAAAATATTTAAAATGTCTTGTTCCACCCATTTTTGGACTAAATTAGGACTATAGGTCTTGTGAAATGCAAGGATGTAGGATTCGAACAGACAACTTATTTTGAGTTTGGGACAAAACACCAAGGCCAAAAATAGTAACATGGGGCCTAGAAGATGAAACAAATTATTAGATTGGAGGAAAAATAAAGCACACTTAAAAATGAGGTGTTGCCTCGATGTTAAAAAATATTGAAGGGATAGAGGACTCATTGAATTTAGGTGTTTATTAAGTGTAATTGTGAAATTTAACTATGCAAGCTATAAGAAAAACATGCTAAAGTAGGTATTAAGCAACCATGAAATTGTACACTACTTAGGTACTTACAATTTATGATTGTACAAAAACACTAATGGCTAAACACAAGTTAATATGTAGAATCTTATAAAAGATAATATTAGATAAATTTGTATTCTTAGAGTATTTTGCAATTACTCAAGAGTACTCTTGCGGTACAAAGAACAAGCTTGTGCTTGTCCTCATATTACATTGCAAGAATAATGAGAAACTTCATGCTAATTACAGTGTACTTTTAAGTTGAGGCAGTTCCACCAATCCAAGTTATTAAAAATTATCATTTTTTCTTTAGCCTCACAACTCACCCAAATTGTCAGTAATCAACCATTTTGTATAAAATATTATGCAATTTCTACTTTGGGATCCTTTCTTAGTAGATTGTGTTGATAAAATTCAATGAATGTCTATTGATATGAAAGTTGAGGAGTTGTTTTTTCTTTCATAACGAGAGCCTATATAGTTATTATTATATATAAAATTGAATCAATAAAGTAATCAAGTTAAGATATTAATAGAATGACAAATTGTATTTTAAAATGGGGTTGTTTGCACCTTTGTAATTGAGGTTGAAGAAGGAATTATCTAAGGGTGAATGATATAGACTCTATGTTTGGTTATTATTGTTAACAAATAGTGTTGCACATCTTTGGATTTCATAATGAATTGGATCTTGTAGAGAGTAGTTATATTGTTTGAGGAGAATAAGCTAAGTTAGAGATTTCATAATACATTCAATAAACTAGTATTAAAATGCTTTTATGATTCTAGTTTTTTGTAGTCTACAAATATACTAAAGTCTTAAGATTAAGTACTTTGACTTCCTATGAAGCATAAACTTTTTCCAAAGGAAATCTCAAATAAAATGTATTCCTAGAGTGTTTAGGATAAACAAATGCTCTGGTAGAGCTTGAGTCCCTGCCTTCAAGGGTTAGAATGTGGAAAAGTACAAAATATAATGTTATATAACATTATATTAATAGTAAAAAGAGAAGACATATATTTAAGAATTTGATTTTTGTTTGGAGAAATAATTTTATGCAAACGAAAATAAAACACTATATACTTTTAAGTGGAGGTTTTTTTATTGTAAAAAATAATAATAAGAATTAAAAAAAAATATCTCACTTTATTTATTTTTTAAATTACAAACATTCAAAAATTGACACAATTAATAAGATAAAAGAAGATAATTCCCCAGTGTACTTCTAGATCTTATATGAGAGTTTAGGGTATAACTTAGCCTCTCAAGGATGTTTGGAAAACTTGAAGAAATTACAATTGAAAGCAATATTTATAAATATTGAAATTTAAATATCTACTTGTACTATAAATAGTGTGAAAAGTTTAAAATTGTATATTTCATTAAATCCATTGTTGGATAGTCCCTATTCCATTTTATATTATTTCTCTAACTATTGATAAATTTGTCTTTTAAAGTAGTGGAATAGATGAAAATGCAATTATTTTAAATATTTTTTTCCATTTATGTAATAACATGTAGGAAATTATTATGTGGATTAATTTAAAAGCACTCACTTCTAACTTCTATATAGTAATATTAGTTGATAGGTGCACCTTTTATATAACTATATCCAAATAATTGTTTTTATTGATGTATAAGAAACATTTTGTGTAACCCTATAACTCAATGATTAAATTCTCAAATTTTTTACTACCAAAATAATATATTATTATTATTTTATGGATACATAAGGCACATTTTATATCACCCTTGTCCCCTTCCCATTAACAGAGCTCACAAATACTTGGCAATATACATTCAATTTCCTTATGTAGAAAACGTTGGTTGTCACCGACAAAAAACTCCTCTGTGGATTACAGAAACCATGTTTACAATAATTGCATGTTTTTGACATTTGGGATCGATTACGATTCTTGGAGGGAAAGCTCTCCTCCACCGAATAAAACAACACAAATGCATCATATTCCTACATATTAAAATGCTCAAGATTAATTTGCACCACAAGCTTTTAAACTTTCTTGGATTCATTAAATTTTCAAAGTCCTTAAATGAAACATTTACAAATAGTTGAATCCAAAAATTTGCGATTTCATCCATTATTTGTACCTCATCAAAACAATCAAAACAATAATAGAAAACAAGTTATTTAATGACAACCATGATGCTTGAGTAATTACTGGACATCTCCTCAATTGTGGTTTTCATAATGTGTTCTGCCTTGTACTATATTGCAGATCTAAAGACTTATTGCAAGGCATTTTTGCGTGATTGAAGATCTTGGAAACTACGACAATTTCCAACTATGAGATATATATATACCACAGCTATTTACCTTCGGCCTCTTCGTATAATGAACCAATATGTTGCTAGGCAAAGATATTTTAAAACTATTGTCTCCATTGGTAGAAGCTTCCTAAAAATTGCCTTTGGTATTACAAGAAGCTTCGAGATAAAGTTGTAAAATTTTATCTTATATTTTTTTCACTTGAAAAATGACAAAAACCCCTGGCTAAATTAGCAATAGCCAATAGAAAAAAAGGAATTAACATTATTAAAATATTTATAAAAAAAAATTGTGCTAAACTTTACAATTTCATTAAAGGTTTTGTAAAAAAATAATTAAAGTGAGCAATCAGGAACATTAGTTCCCTACCTATATATAGGTAGGGACTAATAAGGTGTCCATCTTCTTTATGAAATAGTGATTCAAGTAATGACATATTTTTATTGGAGTTGTAATTTTGATAGTTCTAAAATGGCTGATTTTATTTAGGAATTATAGATTGTAAAATCCTTATTGAGTATATGAGTGACATTAATTAAAAAAATATTGTAGCAGTCATATCACCACCAATTCCTTGCAAGAAATCCATATGGTGGAAATACCAAGAGTTCTTGATTTATTGTTTGCATGAATCCAAATTGAAAAGCATTTAATGTATATCCAATAAATATAAATGTTGCATCTACGATGCATCCTAATAATTGAAAGATCATCATTACATGAAACACAACTAAAATATGAAGATGATCGGTGAAAAATCCAACCAAAATACTTGGACATGAAACTAACCCTTTTTTTTAGAAGCTTTTGGATAATATGTAAATAAAAACTTTGTTAACCCAAAACCAATTGATACCACAATGTCTCAATTCCCAAATTTTATAACAATGCAAATTTTTTGGTGACGTTTAATGTTGGAAGATGCATGATTTTTTTAATTTTGAAAGTTGGGTTAGAAATATTGTCTCTATAAGTGTATTTAGTGTAGTTTATTAACGCTTGCACAATCTCTAGTATTATTCAATGTATTAAACCAGGTTCCTAAAAAGTACACACTAATATAGGAATTATAGGAAACCACTTTCACCAAAAGAGTGTAAAGGAGATAATTCAATGCCATGTTAAATTTCAATTACATCAATGAGCTAGGTTATGAAAATAAAAATAAAGAAGAGTTTTAAGTACAAAGTAGAATCTAAAAAGTAAATAAAAACTAGACACAAAAATAATAAAGAAATTGGAATATGCCTCAATAAGTCCATTGACTAGGACACTTATGTGATACATAATCATCCATTCATGTGCAAGGTTCAAAATTGATGCAAAACTTGATGATTTCTCTAGAATCTATATCAATCTACACAATAGAAAATTCAATAATATAATTCAACTGTCTATGCTAGAAGCTAGAAATCACTTTTAAGTACCAATTTCAAACAATATATTGAATACAAAAAAAAAAATGGAAGGTATATAATAACTTTATTTGTATATTAGCCCAAATATTTGTGAGATGAGATGGAGAGAAAGGGGGTGACCACATAAGAGCTTTAGGTAAATCCTTGGTATTTCAATCTCCACAAATGATTGATGAATTAAGGAGAAATAGAAAGCATATTCTTAAATGGAATGTGTGTTTAAGTATTAAAAATAGAATGGTAAGAAAGTAAATAAATCTATAATGTTAATGCCTTTTCTATGTGGAGAAACAACCTAGTATGTTTGATAGAAGAAAAGGATGTTATACCTCAAAATTTCTAAATAAAAAAATCTATCAAATAATTGAACAATATAGAAGATGAAATGGAAGATCTTCATGATAAAAATAAATATTCTCATGAGGCCAAGAAGATTCTTTTGGTTTCTTTAGAGAGTTCAAGCTTGTATAAGGAATGAGAATAATCATCGGAGATGGGAGCTCTAGTAGCCATTCATAATGACAAAGTGATTGTTCAACTTCTTAAAACTATGCAGTTGAAGGTTACATAAGAATTATTGGAAGCTATAAGGACATTGGAAAGATAGAATTTGGATGTTGCATGAATATATTGTATTAGATATCGATGTGTTGTGCTAGCATCCCATAGCAACACAATAAAAACTTACAAGATGTAAACAAACATAAAATACATATTAAATTATATCTTTAGGTTTATATTCATCAAAAATAAAATACGACATATAAATGGAATAAGGATGATAAAATGCATAAATTTAACACATTACACTATATATGCACGGGGAAATGCTTTCTAGTAAAGAAATACCACAAAGAATCCTTCAATTATCAAATTATTATAGAATTGTTGTAACTACTATAGATAGAACCTATAAATATTACTTCTCAATTGCACATGGCCAATAATTCCTCTTGTCCAAATTTTTTTAATTCACTATTAATCTCTAAATTATAGGCTAATCTCAAGGAAAGGGGACCTCCTTAAATATAGAAAGGGTGGAAATATACATTAGAGGTATTAGTTACATCTATTCACAAAATATATAGGAAAAAATGGTAACAATAAAATGGGGTTGAGCACACAAAAACACAACACTAGCTTTAATAGTGCATGCATGGCTAAAGCTAGTTGAAAATGATCTTATAATTTGCTATGGGAAGAGAGAACCAAAGCAGTCTTTGCATAATGTGACAATTGTAAAGTATATAATTTTTTATATTATATTTTCTTGCCACTTTAGTGGACTCATAGCACTAGGTAATAAGCTATGGTTTTTAAAGCATATAAATAAAATGTTGAAATTAACATCATAAAAAGGTTATACTAATGATGATACATTATAAACACAATTAAGGAGAACATACCCCTACATTAAGCATCTACAAAACCATTTATTAAACAAGAAAAACCTACAACACAAAGATATTTTTGAAACCATAAAAATCACAAAATTAAACTTGTCCAAAAAGCATAAAACTTTCAAAAGAAATTGTATTAAAACATAACAAACATATATGTGTATCTACACACATGCATATAAATACACACACACACACATACACATATACATACATATATTTATACACATAGATACATGCATACATATGTATTTATGTATGTATGTATATATACATGTATATGTATATACATATACATGTATATATGCATACATACATAAATACATATATATGTATACATGCATTTACACACACACATACATACATACATACATACATACATACATACATACATACATACATACATATATATATATATATATATATATATATATATATATATATATATATATATATATATATATATATATACATGTGTATATGTATATGTATGTATATATGTATGTTTATATATATACATGTATATATGTATGTATATGTATGTATATGTATGTATGTATATGTATGTATATGTATGTATGTATATGTATATATGTATATATTTGTGTATATGTATGTATGTATGTATGCATACACACACACACACACACACACAAACAAACATGCATACATACATATGAGAGACATAATAAATAAGATTTATCCCTACTTTAATGCTAACTTCTGCAATGTTTTGGAGCATAGAACAATTGATTGTAGACTTATATCAAGGGTAACTAACTTTGTGATAAACATGTCAGATCCTTACTTTTATAGAAACTTGTACAATTTAGTTGGTCATAAAATAATTGATTGCAGAGTTATATCAACGAGAACTAGCCTTGTTAGTAGATTTTTAAAAAAAAATTAAGATATTTGAATGTGATCTATTATAATTATAAAAATATCAGTCATATTGCTGGACATTATAAACAAAGTTTTTCATAATTGAGAAGGAATGAAAATAAGCATCACAATGCTTTTGGAAGATTCAAGAGAGAGACCAAAAAAAGGAAGTGTGAAAGAAGAAGAAAAGAAAGAAGTTTTAAAAATCTATAATCATTCAAATTGATTTTTATGCTAAAAGGAAGAATCTATTAGTAATCAACAACAATTGCTCAAATCACATGACTAGTGATAAGAGTAAGTTTATTTAACTTATTCATTAGAATGGTGGTTTAATCAATGCTAGAGTTAAGTCATCAATAAATATTTTTGGTAAAGGTATGAAGCATAAATGGCATATTAGAAACACATAATATTTGGTATGTGGAAGGGTTAACACATAGTTTTCTAGGTGTTAATCAAATGGGTGATGATGGATATGTATTGTAACTTTTAATGTTCAAGGGTGTGAAATTAGAAGAATTGGATCAAGAAGACTAGTTTTTTGAAGGGAAGATTAAATAGAGTATTGTCTATAATCTTTAAGAACTAAAAGAAAAGTTAATTTTAGGGACAAGTTGATGAGTTAGCTTTGGCATAGATGATAAGGATATATTAATTTTGATAATATTGCAAAGATACGTTTTCTAAAATCTATGAGATGCATACTTAAAGATTACAAAGTCCATAAACACTACTTCTAAAGAATATAAACAAGAAAAGAAAATGAGTTTCAATTTTAAATCTAAATAATAATGAACTTCAAGACCTTTATAATTAATTCATATAAACTTGCAGTCCAACCAAATCTAAGGGTTTAAAGAATGAAAGATATTAATATTATTAATGGATTTTCAAGAATGACATGGGTATTATTTTTCAAAAAAAACTGTGGAAGATTCAAAATTGTCAAGGCTATGGTTAAGAAGGAAAGTGGTCTAAAACTCAATTATCTTAGCTTAAATAGATGTTTTGTATTTAACTCCAATGATTTTGATGAATATTTTGAAAAGCATGGTATGAAAAGGCATTGTTGTGCAACTAGAACACCACAACCAAATGATTTAGTAGAGAGGAAAATTTAAATAGTCAAAGAGATGGAAAGTATTGTATGTAATGAGGCCAAGATATTTGATATGTTTTGGATTGAATTTGTGCATACAATAGCATATCTCCTCCCAACAGAACTCCTCGCTAGCTCATCTATACAATTTTAGGGGATTCAAAAATACATGGAAAGGGAAGGTGGATGCACTAGTGGAACATTGTAGCTATAGATAAATCTAAACAATAATGGGGACAACAAAACTATAGTGTATGAGGTGACCTCTACCTTATTAATTATTAGTCCCTGTCGTAAGGTAGGAGACTAAAATTTTCATGTGACTTTCTTCTAATTAATCTATCTTAAAAAAATGTGCATAAAAAAATTAACCTATGATTTTGATTGTCTCATTATATTAGTTGATTTTGTATGATATTATTTCTATTTTCCTATTGAATGAAGATAATTTCCCTGGTAGTCTTCTCTTTTATAATTCAACAAATTTCAAATGCATGTGCTTTACAAATGACACAGAAAATAGTTCAAATGCATGTGCTTTACAAATGGCATTGAGAAAATGGTTCATGTGCATGCATGCTTCCACATTTTGCATAAGATGGTGATTTTGAACAAGATCAAGCCTCCTTAACCAATGTCTTCCTTGAATTTCCGTTGACACACGTATCCTTACTTTCCTGCCCTTGCTTGTTCACTCAAAATAGGTGTTGCTAATGGAGGTCTCTTTATTGTCAGAACTTTTATTTAACATTGCACAAAATTCCATTTCTTTTTTCTTGCTACTCATCAGGTACATCTTTCTGACGTCTTTGGCTGTCATTTTATCTTCTTTGGTTTGTTCTTAATCTGCATCAATGTGTTAGATTTCGACACCAGTAGCGGAATCTCTACTCTAGGTTCTGCATATTCCATGTCCCTAAAGTACGGATTTTTTTTTTCAGACCTCTTTTTCTTGTTTTATTATCAAAGTCTGTAAATAAATAATGGTTCCACGACATACCATTTTCTCTTTATCTTGTAATTTATTTGGCAATGTCATTTCTGAAAATTAAAACATATAAACCTTGGCTTGATTGTGAATTATCAAAGGAAAACCAACACTACAACCCTCCTCATTATTGGGAGCTTTGGACTTTGGCAGACTATGGAAGATGACAAAAGCGCAGTAGCTTATCTGCAAAGCGAAAGCTTCTTTGAGAGGGTGGAGCTCAGACGAGCTTTGTGTTGCTTGGTTTTTCATTTCTACTGCTATAATACATATACATTTATGAATTTTTCAGTATACCCATCTAAATTCCTTCTGCAATTATTATGGGTTGGATCATTGGCAATGAGTAGCAATTTCTATACTTCTTTTCATAGTATTATTCTGTCCTTGCAAACTCATGAACTTCCTTTTGTTTTTGCTCATACAAACTAAGAATAGGGTTGTCCGGGGCTTTGATGATCACCAATATCTATTTCTAAATTTGTCGTGATAACTTCAAGTTTCCATCTTAATAGTTCCTGCCAACTAAGGCGGGACTAACGTTTTTGACTCTCTATTCTGAATTAATATATGCCTTGATTTCTCTGTAGATATCTGAGAATTGCCTATACATTAAGGTGGGAAGATAATCAACTATTAATCTCATATTTTTATTTCAATTCCCCATTTTTCCCATTGGCTATTTCTTATTTTCCTGGTGATCTTTATTATTTTCTTCATAGGAAATTGGGACAAAATTCATCTATGAATTTGTGGCAATTGATGGAAACTATGGCACGCCATGATAAGTGGTGGAAGCTCTATGCATTAAAAGAGCAGTAGTTGTCACTTGACTCTGTTGTGGGTTTCACCAGTTGGAAACTCAACGTCTCTGCGTACATGTAGCATGATAATGTGTCATTTGCACATTTTTGATGTGAGTGTTTTATACACATGAGGATACAATTAAAAACCATTCTAGCTACAACTACTCTTCCCCCTGTAGAAGACGTCTGCAAAAGACAGAGAGCATGTGAGTTGATTGACAGTATGAACTCTAGCTCATTCTTCGTCCTCTAGTATTTCTTGTTTGCATTTAGGAATTGAGTGCTCTGGACATTCTTAAATGGATTTTTGATGTACCACATTCCTCATACTCATCTTGTCATTGATATGATTGACTACAGCCATTTCTGGGATTGAATGCCATCTATCTAGTCGCTTACTCATCTCATGAATCAAGCTTTTATTCCGTCAACAATAAGCTGCCATGTAATTGCTACTCAAATACGATAATGCCTGAAAAAATGGGATATTTATGTGAGTGGTACCAGAGATGTCTTTTTTCTGCTAACAAACAATTTCAATTAAATGATTTTCTTTAAAACACATGTCAACTATGTGATCACATATTGCACATCATAAGCTAAAATAGTCTTTTTTATTAAAATGATAGATAAACTTGGTTTCTTAGTTGCTTCTTTTTGTTTTATTTGTTTATTTGTGGCAATTATTGTTGGTCTCTATCACTATCTGTTCAGATAACATTCTCATATTAAGGGCTACGCAAAATCCAACACTACAATAATGTATAGACCATTGATATCCTATTTTATATTTAGATTAAAATAATATATTCATATTAAATACTAGGGCTTTCTGTTGTTTACTTTTAAGTTCTACCAAATCTTTCTTTGTGTGTACTCTTTCTACATGATCATTGAAGTGGAAGTAACAAAGCCATCTATATAAATATATTAAATTTGTCTTAGCTGCTGTTGGGGTCTAGATATCTTAGAATAAATAGTTACCCATGGAAGCTCATTTCTTCTTGCCTTTTTAGTTTAGGCTCTATGATGCTTTAGGAATTGATGGTTCTTTTTTGTGTATGGGGCATTTATTTTCTTAAGTCCCATACAAATAAAAAGATTTTTAAAAAAGCAATCCATTTTTTGGATTTCCCTATCTCATAAAAATGTCTTTAACCAGGGTAAATGCCAGTCCTTACATTTTCTATGTTTCCATATTTTTTAGATTTAAAATTTTTTTTTTTTTGTTTTTGATCTTTTTGAAAAAAAAAATTTTGCAGCAAGATGTGAGAGGGCATGTTGTGAAGAGGATTGAAACAAGTGTAGGCTTCTTTATAAATCTATGCCCTACTCATTTTTTGAGATGTGATGACATCCAAACCTCTGCATACCTACTATTTTGAAATCCATCAATAAGTGTTATAGGCATTCAAAAGTATACTTTAGCTAAATCAAGAGTAGTATACTTCAGCAGCATAATTAGGAACCATAATTGTATCTTGGCACTCTTTGAATTCTTTGTCTTTTCCATACCATATTAAGCTACAAGTAATGTAAATTTTCCCAATTTTTCCATAATTATTTTCATGTAAGTGTCATCTATTTCTTGTTTTGAAAAAATTTAGGAAATTATTATGTGATTTTTTTGAAAAAGTGTGAGGCCTTCAACTGCTCCATGAAGGCCAACTTGTAGTTAGATATGGGGCTTTCTATATCTACGATCAATGAAGAACATGAGGGTTCGTCAATATTTGGGGACATAAGATTCCAATATAATAGGTCATCTCATGCTTCTATAAAATGTTTTCTTTATCTTCAACATAAGATTATAAGATATCAAAACATTTCTTTGGGTTTTTGTTTTCAATTTTTTTTGGTGATGTGGGCACAAAATGGGCATAAAATTGTTTGACATCAAGAAATTTAATCAAGTCAAAAATTGCGGTGCCCATTGCTTGTTGAGATTTACTTATCTTGCATCTCTTAAACATGAAAAAATGTATGCAAAAGAAAATCTTACATTAGATTTCTTCCTATCTTAAATTAGTTCAAAAAGGGTTTTGTTTATATGATATTAGGTTGTTGGTAATTTTTACAATTTTCACTGCCCCAGGCAAGAAATTTTGTTATGCAAAAATGAGAGAACTAATGTACCTCAACAATGAGCTTGGATCTTTTTAATCAAGGAAATTTTGAATTGCCAAATATTCTAAGGAAAAAACACTAGTTATGTCCTACCAATTGTGGTATAATCCAGCGGTTATTTCACATTTCTTTCATTCTTTTAGATCAAAGACATTAATCCCATCAGCTTAACCTCAAGCAATAGGTGTTAGATTAGGTGAAAAACTAATCTCCCAAGAACACTTGCATGCATAAACCTGTCACATGGATGAAGCAAAGAACAGAGGCAAGGAAAAATCAAGGAGGCCAAAAAGCCAGATCCATCTTATGGACATGCAAAGAGCAATATCTCATATAATCCAATAAGTGAATGTTTTAAAATACAAAGAGGTGAATCCTTATAAAGGAATCACGAAACCCAAAAAGGGAAACTAAAGCCTAAAAAAGCTAGGGTTGCACAATATAATTAATAGAATATTAATTATATGCACCTACAAGATAGCTTAAGAAAACTAGAGTAATAGGCAACTTAATTAATTAAATCAAAGTGATTTAATTAATAAGTTAGAATAAATAATTACTCTAACACCCCCCCCTTAAGTGAAGCTTGGGAGGAAGCTAACCTAGCATAGCTATGAAAGAGAATTGGGTCCCAACAACAAGGCCAGATCAGGTACCCAATCACAACAAAATCTCTATAAAGAGGAGAAATAGAGAAAACCACATGGAAAAAACCCTACTCCAAAAAGAGATAGCAAAGAATGTTCCAGAAGAAGGAACAAAGAGATCAGAAGAGAATCATTGAAGCATGAAGAACCGCAAAACTCTGTCAAAATGCTGATCTGTAAAACCTCCATGGAAATAGAAGGCACGAACCATCAACTAAAGGAACCTCCATGGAAATAGAAGGCACAAACCATCAACCAAAGAAGCATAGAACAACAATATAACCTCCCCTTAAGGCAGGTGAGGTGACAGGCAGCTGAAAAGATGGGCCAAAAATCTCCTACAACACAAGAGCCAAACACATTGAGAGTGAGTTACAAACACAAATAAAGGCACGTGTCATCGACACTGCATGAGGAATTAGAGAAAGAGGGCCTATAAGCAGCAAACAACTATCCCCCCCATGGCACTTTATATAATAGTGTGAGTACAACGAATCACAATGATGAAAAGGATCCCGAAACACAAGAGTGGCACTTTATCTCAGTGTGTTGCATAAAAATTCTTACAATGAATATCAACAATTATCAGAAAAGACATAAGGCTGAAACAACAGAAGGTAGAGCGCAAAACGAAGCAACTGAAGCAACAAAATCGATCTCCGGACTTGAAACAAACAAGATATCCACCAGAATGCTAAAACACAAAAGACTGAATAGGATGTGCTTGGAACAAAATTTGGAACAACAACCAACATCATTGGAAAGAGCACAGAAAGAGCTTTCCAACGATATAAAGAAGTCCAAAATTGGAGATCGGAAGCTCAAGATACGCCTCTCGGAGTGCAAAATAGAACATCCATCTTTGACTGCCATAATAGGCAACCAAACTAAATCAAAACTCAAAAACACCTATACTAGCATCTCCGTCTCAGAACCAGCTTTCCGACGCTTCTTTCGGATCAGAAAAATACCTCCGTATGCAAAAGTTATGGCCAAAAAACCACATGTAGGTCCAAAACCAAATAGAAGGAGAGTGCAGGCAAGGATGATGACACACCGCTGACGTCAGCATTTGACGGGAATAAATTTGACAGCCCATCAGCCGTCGCAGCAAAAAAATCCAATTACCGAAAAAAGATGTCAGCCAGTTGGAAAGTGACGTCACCGCCAGTAAAAGACGTCAGTGCCGGGAAAGTGACGTGCTCGCCGAAAAAAGCCAGATCCATCTTATGGACATGCAAAGAGAAATATCTCATATAATCCAATAAGTGAATGTTTTAAAATACAAAGAGGTGAATCCTTATAAAGGAATCACGAAACCCAAAAAGGGAAACTAAAGCCTAAAAAAGTTAGGGTTGCACAATATAATTAATAGAATATTAATTATATGCACCTACAAGATAGCTTAAGAAAACTAGAGTAATAGGCAACTTAATTAATTAAATCAAAGTGATTTAATTAATAAGTTAGAACAAATAATTACTCTAACAATAGGATTAAAGGTCTAGTTTGTGGACATTTGAAAAAATTAAATATTTGTCATAGTGATGGAAAGTGTTAGCTTGGGTTTCAATGTCAATAAATTTATTAATATAATTTTTATTGTTTGCAAAGGACATTATAAACAGTAAGATCAAGGACTATCTTATTCCTTGTAAGAAGAATTTATTAATATATTTTTTATTGTTCGCAAAGGACATTATAAATAGTAAGATCAAGGACTATCCTATTCCCTATAAGAAGAATTTAGTAGTTCTATTCTTGCCTTTTCCATGGACAAGGTATGGATTCAAAGAATTTCTCAAGGAATACCAAACAAGGGTTGTGCTATTTCAAGTTCTGAAGATGATTCATGGGATCAATTTTAATATTTTAAAAATTACAATATTTAAAATTTATTTATAATAAATATAATTTGAAATTGTAAAAATTGTGAACATGATTTTTTTTTTTACTAAGCTAAACTTTTCTTTATTCGTTATCTGTATCAAACTTCTTTACAATACCATTCTATTTAGGCAGGGATTGAAGCCCGTTTAGAGCTCTTGTTCATTATAGGAACTAATCAGCTCATAACTTAGGATTAGATTCTAGATCCTATATATAACATGTCTACCCTTAGAATAATAGGGAATGAAGCCCCCTTGTAGGGTAGACATATCTACTTATCTCAAGGCCTCCCATGCATCCCATTCGTGCCCCACCTATCTCATTCTCCATAAATTTCCTAACATCACTTTTCTTGAGCCTTCAGTAATTCTAGATGATTATCCCTTAGCAAGTTGGTTTCCACTAAACCATCTAGCCTTAGAACAATATAGACCCTTACCTCTTCATCCTTATCAATCCCCACCCCAATATATAGCCTCCTAAGTTCCCACCCTCGCTTATAACCTACCAAGTTCTCACCTTGACATTCATTTCATTAGGTTCACGAGTATTGATGATTGAGTATGTAAATGGCTATAAAAAAGGCTAAAGAATGATGTAGAAAGTGTTAATCTAAATATTGACAAAATTGGGTGAAATGATATACAAAGGAACCTAAATTAGAACTCATTGGTGAAGAAAAATCTAAAAATATTGTTCAAAATAAGTTTTAAAGTGATGATGAAGACAAAATGTTGAAAAAACTCCAAAGCATGTGCAAAATAATCATGTTGAGTTGTAGATTATAAGACATAAAGATGGTGGAATGCAAACAAAAGGAGTTGTAAATAAAAATAAGTTAATTTTCTTATCATCTAAATTTGAACTTAAGACCTACATTAAAGTCAATAAGGATGAAAAATTGGACAAAGGAACTGAAGAAGAATTATGGTAAATCAAGAAAAATAAAATAAGGGAGTTAGTTCCTAGACCTAAATATAAGAATGTGATTGGTACTAAATGGATGTTTAATAAAAAACTTAGGGTCTATTTGGCTGCAGGAATATAAAAATAGGGATAGGAATACTTATTCTCGAATAGAAAATGGGGTTATGTATTCCTATTCTTGTTTGGTTCACCCAAAATTTGATGCGGAATTCACAAATTCAAAAATTTATGTTTTCTAAAATAATTTATTTTTGGAATAGGAATACCTATTCCTATTCCACCTATTTAGGTGGAATAGAAAATGCTCATTTTTGGGCCAAAATTGGAATATGTGTTCCAATTTTATTCCTATTCCAATTACGATTTGGTGTATCCAAACAGAGAATTCAAAATATTAAGAATATACATATGTCTATTCCACTTGTATTCCCATTGCCAAATGGGCCCTTAATGAAGATGGAAATTTTGCAAGAGAAAGTTAAGACTTGTTTTTGAAGGTTGTGCACAAGTTGAAAGCATAAATTTTGAAGAAACATTCAATCTTGTAGCTAGATTTGAATCCATTTGAATGTTCTTTGAATGTTCTTAGCATTCCAAGTTTAGAAGAACTTGAAAGTTTGTCAAATGAATGTAAAATCAACATTTTTGAACAAAATATTTGAGGAGGAAGTGCACATAGAACAACTAGAAGGTTTTCAATCACTACATAAAGAAGGATATGTTTGTGGATTGAACAAAACATATATGGACAAAATTAGGCACCAATAACGTAGTATTCTAGGCTAGATTGATAGTTTCAATTTAGTAAGAATATGGCTTAGTATTCTAGGCTATATTGATAGTTTCAATAGTAAGGATTTAGTAGAGGTAGTGTGAGTAGTAATTTATGTTTCAAATCAAAACGTGAGAATATGTTTGTAAAAGTTACCTATGTTGATGATATTGGTTTTTGTGGCAATGATGATAACATAAGAAAATACTTTTCTACTCAAATGCAAATAGAGTTTGAAATGTCCATGATTAGAAATATTTCATTCTTTCTTAGGTTATAAGTTTTATAGTTAGATAAAGGCATATTTATATATTAGAGAAAGTATGAAAAAGAAGTCTCAAATAAAAGATTGTATTCGAGAGCACACCAATGGTAACTAGTTTATAATTGAGTAAGTATGATTAATCACTTGGTACAAATTAGACAATATAGAAGTCAATGATGGGGAATTTTTTGTATCTTATTGCACCATGAGTAGATATCATACAAGAAATATGTAAGTTTGCTAGATTTCAATTTTTACTATAAAAAGAATCTTAAAACATCATAAAGAAATTGTGGATTATGGTTCATGGTATCTCAAGACTAATGAATTCACATCTACAACCTATACAAATGTTGATTAGGCAGGATGTATAGATGATAAATGCAATATTAGTGATAGGGTATTTTTCAAGAGAAAAATTACTTTTTTGGGTTAAGAAAAATTGGGAATTTGTATCTTTATCCACTATTGAATCCATATATGTTGCAATTATTCTATGTTATACAAAATTGTTATGGATTAACTAAATGCTCAATGATATCAAGGTGAATTATGAAAAATTTTAATATTAACTCTTTGTAACAATACTAGTATCACTAGTATATCTAAAAATATAGTTCTACACTGCCAAACAACAAATATTTCTATAACCTATTAATTTTTGAAAAAAACAATTGTTGATTGTTGTCACTTAGGTTTGCACCCTTGTCCAAGGCCTATGCGCAAGGACAACCTAGTGAAACATGGAAACAACCTCCAAGCTGTGGGACTTGAACTGTGAGGTTGATTCTCTAGAGAAGGCCAGCTTCCTCTTACTATCAGGGCGCACCTATCTACTCTTGGAGAGGAAAAGAGAGAAGGAGAGCACGAAAGCAAATCTACCTAGTCTAATCTAAGGAGGTGATGCACCAAAATAGAGTGTTTAGACTCATTTCTGCCCATATATGCACTACAAAACCAAGATAACATTCAAAAGACATACACACCCAGACTTATGTCAATCAAAAACCACATACAGATCAGGAAACCAAACTGAATAACACAAGGAAAAAGATTTCACTTATATATTATCCAATAGGCCGAAAATAGATACAGCATGCCAGCCACAGATCTCAACAATACACCAATGAGAGGCAAGATGGATGCACATATGCATTGATGGCTAAAGGAGATGATATATAATGTTATACAGCTCAGAGACAAAGGGAATTTTACACTGCAGACCTACGAGAAGTAGCAGAGAAATCAGAAAAAGAGAGCCCCCTAAGAAAAGATCACAAAAATGTCTTTATAGTTCAGGCATAACTGAGGATTTTTTTACATTACATTTACTTCTCAATTACTGGCATTAACTTCTCACCTTGAAAATCCAATCAGAGATCTGGTGGTTTGAGTACCAAAAAATCTGATATTCCTCTGAGAAAGAGCCTAGAGAAGACAGAACGGCGCCAGAAAACATCCCCTGACATAGTAGATATATCTGTAATGGTGGTAGAATGTCCTTGCACCTTGCATTCACTTTTGAGTCGGTGGCATTGATCTCAAGATTGAAATCTCATGGCAAAAAACCTGATTCATTGTTTCTGGCTCATGAATCTGTGAGGTCAAAGCAAATCAAACAATTCCTTATGCACCAACTGGGCCATGCGGGCCAATCACCTCTTTTCGTTCTGCCACCTGGGAAGTCCTCCATGGTTGACCTTCCTTTATTGAACTAACTGTGCCACCCTTGAACTGTTATCATTAACTGTGGTGATTACAAACCTGACCGCGACATTAACTGCCAGCTGCTAACCGTCAACCCTGGTCTGCTAGCGAGACACGTGTCAGCAAGATGCTATGTCGCTATGGTAAAGATCACACAAATTCACCATAGCGAGACAACGCCTTCTATTGATCTACCTTGATTTGACAATCGTGACGACTCATCATGCTCTGCGTTGTCCCTACCTCAGGCCCATCATATCTAGTGCCACCTCAGCAACCGCACCACACCCAAATGACACTTGACAATACCTGACAGACGTACCTTGGTGCAACTTGGCCCCGCTAACACGTGGTGAAAGGGCGCCATGTTGCGAACATAAATCTCGCACAACCTATTCATAGCGCGATGGCACCTGCCGTTGATCTTTGCAGATCTGACCATGGAGATCTTAACCTTTGACTGCACTAGCCGCGTTGAAGATCTGGTCCCATGCGCTGACTGTATTTTGACCTGGCATACATGGTTGTTCCCTATTGTACTAATGAAGTGCCACCTCGGCCTGACAAGGCACCAACCTGGAGGGTCCATACTACCTTGACCCTACTCAGGGACACATGGCGCTTAGGCGCTATGTCGCTATGGGAAAATCGAGGCCAACTTCCCATAGTGCCATGGCGCCCAACGATGACATGTCTTCTAATCTACATGTGTCTTCCAATGATTCACCACCATGGCACCAGACTCCACCAACTGGGCAGATGAGGTACAAAATGGGACCCAACCACTTGCCTGAAGCTCTTGCCATTGATCTTTTTCGTTGCCGTGAACCTTGCCGCCGACACTGGTACTCACTGTAGAAACAACCTCCGATCGGCCGAGCGCTATGTCGCTATCGGTAAACTCGTGGGTTTTCTAATGGCGACATGGTGCCTTGCCGCCTTTGAACTTTTTGGCCCACCAAAACTGACTGTCCACTGTAAAACTTTCCCGGTGACGAAACTTGCCCACCGTGAAACCCTTTTCGTCAGGCACTATGTCATTATGAAGATTTTCTGGCCAACACACGATAGGGACATAGTGCCCACAGTGCCGTGGAACATTTTTGACCTGCCAAAACATGTTGCCCGACCCATTGGACCCATCGGACATGTGTCATTAGGGCTCCATGTCGCGAAGATAAATCTTGCACAACTTCACCATAGCGAGACAACACCAACCATAGATCTGCCTTAGATCTAATGATGGAGAACCTACGGGCCATAGAGCCATGTTATAAGGCTTGGCATTAAAATAGTATTATCTTTGGGAATTAGCCATTGGACGAGCTGAATGTTTGAAATTTGAATCTTTGGCAGGTGAACAAATGATAACATTGACCATGAAGTAAACCTAGAATATTTTTTAACTAAGGATTGACTAAACAAGGAGACTTTTGAGACTCTTCATAAGAATCTCAAGATTTGTGCTTCTCGTCTTTTGTTCATTTCAAGGGAAATCTTATTCTTAGGGGTAGTTTGGTATTGTTTTTGTCTTCAATATTTCAATGGTGTAACTTCTTATTTTTTTTCCCAATCTCACTGATATCAAAGGGGAGAAATAGGAAGGTGTTTCATGTGTTTTATGATTTTTGTGTTTTTATATTTTTATCTTTTTTCTATTAAGGATTAATGAAGTATGGTGGAACTGATTAACAATGTTATACGTAGGTTAAGATTTTGTGGACAACTAATTTACTCATCCCCTTTCCCTCCCTCTTAGTTGTCTTTCATATTCAACAATTAGTATCAGAGTTGTGGTTCCTTGGAAAAGAGCCTAACCTCTTAAAGAGATTATTGTGGCACACAAACTAATACTACCTACTTTTTGTGGCATAACTATGGCTCTTGGAAAGTACAAATGTAAGTATACTTGATGTCTCTAAGTGAAATGACTTGGGAAATTATGGAAGCATAGTATTTAAAACCATTATCTATATTGAACACTCCAAATGAGATCGAGGCATATGAAGATAATGAAAGGGAAAGTTGTGCAATTATAAACACTCTAAATATATATGTATTGAGTAGGGTTTTATATTTAGAATTTGACTTGATTTTTGGAAAAAATTAAAAGGTACACATGAAGAAAATAATATCTCAAGAAAAGATAAGATTAAATATCTTAAAGCTAAATATGAAGGATTTCCTATGGAAGAAGAAGATACTATAATAAAACACATGCAAAAGATTAAGGATGGTGTAATGAAATCATGTGTCTTGGTGACACACTACAAGATAATGATGTGGTGCCTAAATACTAGGATCTTTTACTATAGCATATAGTTACAAGATCTTTGTTATTGAGTAAAATCATATCCAAAATTAGCATTATATAGAATAGATGTACAACACATTTCTCTCTTTCAAGATAAGAAATTTTAGCACTACTAATGTAAGAAGAAAAACAACCTTTAAGTTGCAAAACCAACAAAGGAGGAAAGGTAAGATGATGACATATTAAATTAGATAAAGGAAAACTTTGAGAGAAGAATAAAGAAAGATACAAGAAATCACAAAGGTAAGTTATCCTTTAAATGCTTTTACTATGGAAATACTGGTCACTTCTAGATCTATTGATGGAATGGAAAAAAAAATTAAAATTAAAATAAAGGAAAGTTCAAAAAAAAAGTTTTCCTTGTTAGAGAAGATGCATGTATTTATTATAATGAGTCTAATTGAGGAATACATGTTAAATATTTAGAATAACTAAGAGGGGTGGTGAATTAGTTATCCTTGAGTCCAGATGTACCAATTCAACTTTTACTAACTTCAAACAACTTTTAAAAACTCATAGAACTACTCGGTATATATAGAAACTCATCAACAACATAATTATATATTCATTCATCACTTAACACTCTATTCAATATATGTCAACTATTAGTAAATAGCATGCATCAAAAATATATGACACCAGTACTTAATGTCAAAACCCAATTTGAGAAAAACCACCAAGTAACATGCTACCACTTTTCACTCTTCTGAGGTGAGCTTGGTTAAGAGACAACCCTTTAAAGGTCACAAAACACACTATCAGATGTGACCCTATTAAAGGATTTCATTACCTTGTAAGGAGTGGCATGGTTAGAGGACTTTGGATTATTCCATTAGAATATCACCTTGATTAAAAGATTTACAAAATGACTCTTAGGTCAACCTTGATTAAAGGATTTTGACTTCCATAATGGTTAGAAAGTAATAACTAGGTTTAATATGTTTAGATACAACTCACTTTGCAAATTCATACCTCCATTCAACTCATTTGTTGGTTCATTGATTGGACTACATTATCATCTCCTTCTATGATCTTCTTGGAAACCTTTCAAGCAATCACACTTCACCTATCTTTTCACTTTTTCCTTTTTTACTCCATTCTTCATAGGTTCTCTACAAAAATCACCAATCAACAATGAACCAAGCATAGAAAATATCTCTTATGCCTCCTTAAATAGGTAGTTTTGATATTTTTCCTCTTAAGCATCACTATAGATCTTAGGGTTTGATTAGATTCAATGAATATATCCATCCTTTTGTCCTTCTACTCCTTTATTGATACTTCTAGAAACTTCTCCTTAAATCCTTTCCTTTGATTGCATAACAAACTCAATTCATGAATTAAATAATCTAGCTCATCAATCCTTATCATTCACACATTTTGACTAATCTGAAAATTCAAGTATGTCAACCTCAAATGTGATTCTTTCGCAAACTATAATTTTGGTGACACTTGGTCATCACTATATAGCTCAATCACTATTTTTCTATCTCACTCAACTTTCACTGGCTCACTCAGTCTTCACTACACTTAGTCGCTACTACATCTTATTCATCATCTTACTCCTAGCCATAACTAACACTTGACTAATATTATTTACTTGAGTATCTTTAAGTTCCTTAATCTTCTACTGCATTAGCCTTCACCGATCGACCACAGTTCACTAGGTCTTACTTGTGTTTTGCTCAGCTCTTCTATTATTCATACACTAATTAAACAATACATCATGTTGTCAAAGCCTACTTGATCAAATGCCCATTGTAATTCCAACATACTTGCTCCTCATTACTCAACAACATCATTGGTTCATCTAGTTATCTCTGTTTTCAAATCTTCTTCATCAATCAATTGATATGGCACTCTATACTATTAGTAGATATCTCTCCAATTCAGGTTCAACATTAATGAAAATATAACAATTATTCTAATTGTAGTTTTCAACAATCTCTCTCTTTGGAATTGATGGCAACACTTCTAGTTACCATGCAAATGCAAAAGACTTCACTTGATTTATCATTAATAGCTCCCTCTATGATTTGATATAGATCATCATTAATATCTTTAGTTTCATTTTGATTCTCATCTTGCACTCACTCACACTTCGCCCTCTATGATACCAATAGTATATTCTTCAATGTTGACATCAATTATAATACCAAGTTTGTTGGTTGCCTCTGTCATATGTCATCTTGTGATTCAACTTCTCCCTTTGTTATCTAAAGATATTGAATGGTAGCTTCATGCATCTTCTCCCTCTTTGAAAAAAATTCCAAAGACATCATCCATTTGCATACATAACATCCTCTCTATGTCACTATCTAACTGATAATGCAATATCACTTTCAGCTCTCATGTTTGACTTGACTCCTTGTAGTCTCATCCGCTCCATGCTTTAGTCCATATTTTCACAATCTTTATGTAGCTCCTAAAGTGTGACTTCCTACATCAATATGTAAGATATTTTGATCATAAAATTTGATGCAAAGTTGCATCTCTTCTTAGCTTTCTTTAGATGGGAAATGACTCCTGAATCTTTTCTTCCAATGATTTGACCAGGTATGGTTCCTCCATACATACTTTTTGAAGATAGGTTTAGGTCTTCTTTCCACTTCATGAATTCCACATGGTTTTGTTTGCTCATCCTCTTTATGTATCTTTGGTTGCAACTTGACATGGACTGTCTGGTGTTCAGTTTTCTCTCTCTAATGTTTGTCTTCTTTGGTCTGTAACTTGGCTCCTACAACCCAATGCTTGCTAGCTCGCTAATACTTAGTAGAGCTTTTTTGTTGAACCTTGATAGTGCTTGGTTATTGATGCTCATAAGTCCTTTTCTATAGATTAGGTAAAGTTCTAGGTTCCCCTTCCTAAATGTAGACAAAGTTTTTATAATCTTTAGATTCTTTCTTGCATTCCTCTTCATTCTTTTCTACAAATTCATCAACTCTAACATTTGCACTTTCCACAGTTTTGTTAGTGTTATAATTCAAACACTTGTATGTCTTTCTTTTAGTGGATTATCCTAGGAATATATTGTGATGTGGATCCTAATTAGACTTGGAGGTTAATTTCTCTTACTTTATTTGGCATGATTTCCCCCTAGATTATAGCTATAGGGGTTTGGGGGAAATGCCTCCAGGATAGGGTCAAGGGGAAGTGCCCCTTGTGGGGTCCTAGAGTAGATCCCCAAGTGCGCAGTGCCTTGTCATAGTATAGGGTGGTGTTGAGGGAAACACCCTTGTAGGGTTTTTAGGGGAAGCTCCCTTGAAGCCAAAAATGAATTGACTATTTTAATGACATCAACCATTATTTTTTTATTGGCTGACTTATTCTAGCCCTAATTTTGTAAGCGAGAAAAAGCTTGTATTAAATGGCTTAGAGTTAGGTATTTCATAATGTGTGATGATATTGTAGCTTCTTGTAGTGGTATTGAGCTATAAGGGATTGTGTATTGTAATCACTAGATAAAAATGATATTGGAATTGATGTTGGTGAACATAGTCTAGGGATTGGGTGAACCATGTTAAATCTTTATTTCTTATGTTCTCTTATGTGTGCTCTATTATTTTATGATATTGGTTATATTTGCATATGCTTAATCCTAATAGAATATACCTTCACCACTCTTTGCATCAAGTTTTTTTTTCCTTGCATCTTCAATATGTAACATTTTCTCCCAAAAAAATTGAAATAGTTGACATTGGGTGCATATCCATACCAAAATTCAATAGGTTTTTTTATTTGTACCTTTCTTAACTTGAACTCATTCAAAGTATAGATTGTAGTACTTACAGCTTCTCTCCAGTACTTGTGTGAAACATTATTCTTCATTGTCAATGTCCTTGCATAGTCCATGTTTGATCTATTCCTTCTTTAAATTATCTCATGCTATGGTGGAGTCCTTGGTGCACTCATTTGTCTCTTGATTCCTTTGTCATTGCATAATATATTGATCTCATCTGATATGAATTCATCTCCTCTATCCGATCTCAAGAACTTTAGACTCTTTCTTGTTTCTTTTTCAACTCTAGCCAAATGCTACTTAAACATTTGGAATGCATCAAATTTTTTCTTAAGAAACATCACGGTCATCATTCTAAAGAAATCATCAAAAAATAGAATGAAATATTTGTCACCATAATATGTTTGCACTCCAACATGACCACATAAATTAGTATGAACGAACTCCAAAATATCATTAGAACAATAAGTCTTTCTCTTGAATCTAGACTTTGTCATTTCTCATTTAACATTTTTTGCACATCACCTTATTAGGTTTTCTCAATCTCAGTAATCCTCTTACTCTTTTCGTCTTACTAGTTCTTACCAAAATATCAAAGTTAACATGACATAGTCTCTTACATTGTAGCTAAACATCTTCAAATTATGAAAATAGGAAAGTATCTTCATATAGGTCTAGATAGAGCAAGTTATCTCTTGTTTGATCACCACTTCCAATTAGTTTGCCAATAGCATCATAAATCTTTACCTTTCTATTTTGGAATTCAAGTCGATAGCCTAAACTGTTCAACTATGCCACACTCAACAAGTTATATTTTAAACCATCAAGACAAAATGCATTGTCACATATAATCTTATCATTCAATATAATTGATCATTTACCTTTCACATAACATGGTGTATCATTTCCAAACTTAACACTACTTCCATTATAATATTATATCTTTCCAAACTTATTGTTTCACCATCCTTATGACGTCAACAACCACTATCAATTATATATCTATCATTCTTGTTCACATGTGAAATCAATTTAGTTTTCTCATCTTTTCCATATTCATCTTTCATTGCAACATAAAAAAATTCTTCATCATTTATCTTCTTCAGTGATGTAACAATATTTCTTACCTTTGTAGTCTTTGTTATCCTAGTTGTCAATGTTGTCTTTTCTTCCTCATTATTTTTTTATCCTTCCTTCCTTCCCTATCATCTTTGTCAAGACATCTTGCAACAATGTGACCATCTTGGTTACATGTCAAACAAATAATAAGGAGTTTACCTTTGTATTTTCCTTTTTTTTTTGGTAGCCTTCTTGCTAGTAATGCATCAAGATCATCATTTGATTTAGTATCACTATCCACATGATTGATCTTCTTCTTTCTCTTAGATCTATCAAGGATTAGTCAAGACTTGAGAGAACATTCAACACTAGATGGTGAATGGTTATCAAAATTTGATAATTCAAATGCAGTGAGTCTACCAATTAGACTCTCCAAGGTCAAACCATTACTAGGTGTATATCTCAGTTCTTGTCTCAGTTCTTGAGTTACAAAATCTCTAATTACATAGATAGGAAGTAAATTCCTCAATAACTTACTACATTCTCATCATATATTATTCCTCCAATTCCTATGATAGCTTTTAAAACCTCCTTGATTCAGCCATAATACTGTACAATAGTTTCTCCTTCATTTTCATGTCATCAAATTTTCCTCTCAAACATTCAACTTGAGATCTCATCACATTTTTGTCTCCATGGATTTGTGCTAACTTGCCCCACATTTTCTTTGCAGTAGTGCATTCCTTCACATCATCAAATTCAACATAACTCAAGGAAGGTGTTAGATCTATCATCATTTGATTTTGCTCCTACTTCTTTGTCATTTGTTCAATAGTCATGGGTCTAGGAACTTCAATGTATTCATTTTTAGTATAATACAATGCAGAATCTCCAACTTTGGATAGATGCAATTTCATCATTCATTTCCATGTTGGAAATTTCTCAATGTTCAACTTGGGTACCTCTCTCTTGTACATCTTGACCTTTAGCTGAATTCGTTCAAAATTTCCTTACAAGAACCAATTCTCTGATACCAATTGTTTGAATATTCACAATAATTGAGAGGGGTGAATTAGTTATCCTTACATCTATATGTACCAATTCAACTTTTACTAACTTCAAACAGTTTAGATATTCTCATAAAACCACTTGGTCCATATAGCAACTCATCAACAACTCAATATATTCATCCATCACTTAACTCTTTATTCAGTATATGTCGACTAACATTAAATAAACAATAGTAAATAGTATACATCACACATATATGACACCAAGAATTAATGTGGAAACCTAATTTGGGAAAAACCACCAAGTAACATGCTACCACTTTTCACTCTTTTGAAGTGAGCTTGATTAAGATCCAACCCTATTAAAGGTTACAAAAAAAATTGTTAGGTGTGACCCTGTTAAAGGATTTAATCACCCTATTAGGAGTGGCTTGGTTAGAGGACTTTGGATCATTCCATTTGATGTCACCTTGATTAAAGAGTTTTGACTACCGCAATGGCTAGAGAGTAAAAACTAGGTTTGATCTATTTAGATACAACTCACTTAGAAAATTTGGATCTCCATTAGGAACATTTGTTGCTTTATTGACTGGACTTCATTATCATCTTGTTCTCTAATCTTCTTGGAAACCCTTCAAGTAGTCACACTTCATCAATCTTTACACTTTTCCTCTACTACTATGTTCTTCACTAAAATCACCAATCAAAAATGAACCAACATTAGAAAATATCTCTTATGTCTCCTTAAATAGGTAGCTTTGATCTTTTTCTTCTTAAAAATCATTGTATATCTTAGGTTTTGATTAGATTTAATGAATCTATCCACAATTTTGTCCTTCTACTCCTTTCTTGACACTTCTAGAAACTTCTCCTTAAATCCTTTCATTTGATCATGTAACAACTCAATTCATGCATTAAATAAGCCAACTCATCAATCCTTATCATCAATGCATTTGACTAATCTAAAAGTTTAACTATGTCAACCTCAAATGTGATACTTTCATAAATTATAATTTTGGTGACACTCACTCATAACTGTGTAACTTAGTCACTATTGTTTTGTCTCACTTGACTTTCACTGTCTCACTTGATCTTCACTACCCATGGTTGCTACTATATTTTCTTCATCATCTTTCTCGGTCATAACTAACACTCAACTAATATTATTTACTCAACTATCTTTAACTTCCTTAATCTTTTTCTTCATTAGCCTTCATTGACCAACCATAGTTCACTAGATCTTGTATTTTTCTTAACTTTTCTATTCTTTGTAAATTAATTAAACAATGCATCATATTTTCAAAGACTAACTAATCAAGTTCCCATTGTAATTCCAACATACATTCTCCTTGTTACTCAACAACTTCATTAGTTCATCTAGGTATCTCTCTTTTCAAATCCTCTTTACCAATAAAATGATATAACTATATATTAGTAAATGTCTCTCTAGTAGGTTTGACATCGATGAGAACATAATAATTATTCCAATTGTAGTTTCCAACAATATGACTAATGTGTATTTCTGGTAATAAAAGAATATACTTCTATTGATAAACATGTGAGTGCTCTAAAAATAAACAAAAGGTACATACTCTAAGAACTATTTTTCATGTAAAAAGGAATGAATATGAATAATTCTCATTTTTGGATATTATAATCATATGTCTAGTGATAAAAGTAAGATTGTCAAACTTGAAAAGAATGATGTAGGATATCTTACTTTTGGAAGTGATCAAGGAGGTAGAATTAGATATGTTTATTTTTATGAAAAATATTATGCTTACAATGTTTACTATTTAAAGGCTAAATTATAATCTTTTGAGTGTTGAAAAAATGTGTGAAAATGGATATAACCTTTTATTTTAGGAAGATGGTTGTGAAATAAGAAATAAATCCAAAACTATGACTATTGTTTGAAATAAGACTAGAGGATAGATGTATCAATTGAATATTGTGAGTGGATATTGTGTATTATCTCAAAATAATAAGAGACAACCATTGCACCAAAGGATGTGTCATTTCAACTTTGACAATATGGTTAGGATCAGTCTATATCATGCAATAAGATGTTTTCCAAAGATCATAAGACCTACCAAAACTATCTACAAAGAATTTCGAATTTGAAAATAAACAAGGTCAACTTTTAAGACAAAAGAAGAATACACTATTAGACTATTGGACCCAATTCTTGCTAACCTATACAAATCTACATGAATAAAAATTCTACAAGAAGAAAGGTATTTTTGTCTTTTAATTAATGATTATTATAGAGTGTCATGGTTTACTTTCTTGAGATAAAAATATAAAGCAATATAAAAGCTCAAGATATTCAAAGATATTATTGAGGATGAAGCAGATGAAAGGATCAAGTGTTTGATATCAGATATAGGAGGAGAGTTCACTTTAGATGATTTTGACACTTTCTATGAGAATCATGTAATTAGGAGACATGTTTCTACACTTAGAACACCTAAATAGGATGAAGTAGCCGAATAATATAGGAAGTGTCAAGAACTATGAGCAAGGAAGAAAATCTAGTGTAACTCTTGAAAGAAGCAATAATGATTGTAGTATACACTCTGAATAGAGTCCAAATCAAGAAAAACCTTAGGAAGAGATCATTTGAGATATGGTATGGAAGAATCCATTATGTTAAAAATTTATAATTTATGGATGAAAATGTTGTTAGAAATAGATAATATTGAGAGGAGGGGTGAATCAGTATTCTACAAACTTTTGCCCACAACTGAATATTGTTGATTACTTTATAACTTGCATATGAAAGTAAACCAACAATATTGAACAGTAAATATAACCATACACATAGAGAACTCATAACACCATTTTTTTTTACTAGGGAAACCTTGGCCAAGGAAAACCTCGGTGGGGATGATACCCACAAGATGATTCACTAAACAAAAGGATCCTGTTAAGGATATTAACCTTGTTAGGAGTCTATGAAGTACATATAGTGTCTCAAGTCCTTGTTAGAGGACTAGGCCCTGTTAGAAGCCTCAATCCTATTATGAATTGCTACAACCTTGTTAGGATTTTGTAGATAAAATAAAATATATGCAAGAAGAGCCCACTACCCTAACATGCAATTATACAATAAAGTTCTTCACAAGAATAGATATACATGTAATACTTTCTCACTGCTATAATTTGCACTTGCTGTGACCATACATTAGATTTGACATCACATAAGGCTCATATATCTTTTGAGTTGTTTGTACAATAGTTTAGATGTCATATCTCATCACATCAACTCCACATTCTTTGCACAAGATAAGATCTCTTCTTATACATTGAAAATTTATAATTCTCTTGTCAGTCGACCCTTGTGTCTTCACATGCTTGATATAACATAAAATAGCTTATAGATTAATATTCACAAAGTTGGCTCATCATGACTTAGTAATTATTTTTTTACCAAAATAATTCCTTAAGTCGTACAACTCAATTCTCTGTTATGCTCTATTTTGCTCTATCAAATACATGTTGATATTTAAACTATAACTTGTGTTGTACTATTCATACACATATGTGCACTAGCATATGTCATCATGAACTTGTCATAGAGATATCCTCAACTACACATAAACTAATTTGAAGTTTGTCATCTATACACATCATATGTCTCTATGTTGCTACTAACTATCTAACACTTAGACAATTTTCTAACTATAATGCATACATAATGTTGAATATATGTTTCCATAAATGACAACACTCAAGATGCCTTACTGATCATATTGCCAACAAATGTTGTGCTAGAAGAGATGAAAAGAATCTAGGAAATTTTGATACTAGAGCAGTTGAGGGAACATTTCTTGGTTATTCTACAAGTGTAAACATTATACATATGATAACAAAAAGCTGTGAAGAATAGTTGAGAGTATGAATGTGAAGGTTGATAAAGAAACTCCAAAGAATATAAAAATTGAGATTTGATATGAATCAAATGAATCAAGAAAAAAATACAAAGAGAAAAATTTTGCAAAAAATGAAGACAAAATGATGAGGAATCTTCTCTAGTAACTACTCCTAAAACTCCTAGATGTATAGAAGAATCATGCATAAAATTAGATAATTGGAGACAAGAACATAAGATTAACAAAAAGAAGTGAATTTTTTGAGCAAGTCAACTTATGTTTGATCTCAAAAGTTGAACCAAGGATTGGGAAAGAAGCCTATAGTAATCAAAATTGGATGACGTATATGAAGCAAGAGTTGGATTTGATTGAGTAGAATTATACTTAGGGATTACCTAAGATCAATTGATAAGAATTTAATTATAAAAATGGTCATTTGAGAATAAACTGGATTAATATGGTAACATTGTGAGGAACAAAGCAATATTAGTATGCAAATGATAGACACAAGTAGAAGGCATTGATTTAGAGGATACTTATGCTCATATGGAAAGAACAAAAGCTATCTAAATATTTTAGTATTATGTAGAGCATAAGGACCTCATGGCATATCAAATGGATGTAAAATTAGAAATTACTAAATGGGGAATCAGGAAGAAGTGTATGCATAGAACAACTCAAAGAATTTAGTCTTTTTGGTGACTTACACATTGTTTAAAAATTGAAGAAGATGGTAAATTGGTTGAAGAAATATCTCAGAGCTTAGTATGTAAGCCTTAATAGTTATACACTAAAGAAAGGATTTCATAAAGTTAGCGATGATAGTAATATCTACTTTAAAGTTGATGATATAATTAAATCCTATGAGGGATGTTGGCCCACTACCAATAATAATCTTTGGAGGTAATGATGATGTATGTAGGAAATTTGCCAAGGAAATATAAAAATAATAAAATATGTCCATGATTGGAAAAATTAATTTCCCTTTGGGATTACAAGTTAACTAGAGAAGCGATAGTATATTCATTTTACAATCAAACTATATACAAGAAATGTTCTCAAAAAATTTGGAATGGAAAATGTGAACATATGTGCACCCATGGTTGTTACTGTTTAATTTAATTCAAGATGAAAAATAACCTAAGGTTGGTAAAAATAAGTCCAAATCAATGATTGGAAGGCTATTGCAATGCATATTTTTTTGTCTTATTGCTCAATTTCAACAAGATAATAGAGATCCTCATCTCGTCAATGTACCCCAATAAATCAAATTTTACTTTTGTGGATTATAAAAATGTTGATTGAGTCAAATGTGTTGATAACAAAAAAAGTACTAGTGATGTGCTAGTGGTGATGCTTTCTTTCTTGGACCTAGATTAGTTGCTTACTCAAGTAAGAAACAAAATTATGTGTTTATGTCTACTGATAAAGGTGAATATATTATTTTTGTGTTATGTTGTAGTCAAATTTTGTGGATGAAACAAACATTCAAGGAAATTGGGGGGTATGTGCAGGATCATGGTGTACCAAACTATGGCCTTAAGTGGCAATGAAAAACCAGCAAATCAGGGTTATGTCAACTTGACGCATAATTTTAAAGTGGTTCTGGACTTTATATCAAAAAGTTGTAAGAAAATAATCTGTAGGAAATTGAATCTAGTTTCTAAACTACAAGGCCTTATCTAGAGGAAAAATTATTTGATTGGTCAAAATTTTGGATTTTAATGCAGTACTACAAAAATTTCAGGGCAAAAATAAAAAGTAGGTGTATGTCTGACCACCTTAATCATAATCAAATGATAATATTTTAAAATATAATTTTAGATATAAAAAGTAGACTCATGCCTAGATGTGACACATATTTTTGGCAATTTTTATTCCAAATAAATAATTAATTATAAATTTTCTACTATACTATTTTCAGAATTAAAAAACTCTTGTGTCTGACCACCTTAACTAGTTCAAAAAAAAATCAAAATTAAGTTTTTCTCTTTTTTTTCTTATACTAGTAAAAGCATAGAATGTGACGTATCTTTTGGATTTCACAAATCTTATATGGTTTGAAAGTTATAGCTATTTTTCAACCAGTATGTCAATCAGCACTTTGTAGCTAACTCCATTAGAAAATAAGTAATAATTACTTACTAAATTCGTAATTTGACAAAACTTACATTTATAAAAAGCTAAGAACATTCTTATGAAACCCTTTTCATTACATCAAATTTTGGTTAAAAAAAAGTCGTCAGCTACATGCTTGAAGTAAAAAACACATAAGAACATGCCAAAAACACATTTTCGGGATGTTTTAAAGATGACCATATAAGGTTGGTATTGAAAGATATAGTAGGAATTATAAAGGTATTAATTGTTTTCATTTAGTATCAGGATGGGTAAGAAAAAAGTGGGAATAGATTTTGAAATTCTTTGAGGCATTTCAGAACTACATATTTTTCAGATCGCCACTTTTTGGCACACCATGATCCTACACATACCCTGGGATCATGTTTCATTAACCTATTTGTGTTTTTCATGACAATACTAGTACTATTAATATTTCAAAGATCCTAGCACTATATTGAAGTACAAAACACAGTTCAATCTGTTATCACTTTTCAAGGGAAAAGGATTTGGAAAATAAGGTGAAAATTCACCTTTTACTCATAGAGGGACAAATTGTTGGCATATTTACCAAGTCATTACCTAGGGATACTTTTAAGTATTTTTAAGACCAATCAAGAGTGATTATTGCTCCTTATTAGAACTAAATTCGTAAGGATGTTCATTAGTCTAGTGAGCTTCATGCATATCTTTCATTCTAGACTAATGATGGTGACTACCTCTTGGGGGGGGGGGGCTATGTACTATTTTTACCTAATTTGTATACCCCAAGGGGCACTATTGAGAAGAATGGATAGAATGGTCACATATTTGGTCTTGTCCACTAATGTCAAAGGGGGATATGTTTTGGATAGTTTTTGATGTAAAACTATGGTTTTTAATTTATTTCATTCATGTACTTCGATCACTGATAAGGTGGGAGATTGTAGGAGATTTCAGTAGAGAAAATAAGGGATTGGTATGAGTGTAAGTATGGTTTCTATTGATGTTAACTCATTGTTGTCTCCAATGACTATTGATGATGGTTTTTCTATAATTAGTAGTATATTGTTTGCATACTCTACATATTGAGAATTTTGAGATTCCACTTTGGTATGGTTTTGTAGCATCTTTGAAGATATCTACTTTAGGTTTTCCAAGTTTGGAACAAGCTAACATGATCTTGGTGTTTGCCTATGTTTAATTTTGTGTGACTATGATTTTTCTGTGAAATGAATGCTCCACATTTTAACACATGACTATTTTTGATGTTATGCTTCTAAAGATTGTAGTAGATATGTCCATAACTTAATGAATTTTTAATGACATGAGTAATTTGGTTTCAAATAGAATTGGTTTTCAAGTTTGTTAGTGTTTCTATTCTAGATCTAGCCAACCTCAGATATCTACACTTCATTATTTTATCTCAATTATTGAAAGATGGAATGAAATGTGTAATATTATGGATTTTCATTGGTCTCCAAGTGGGAGATTTTTTTTTGAGCCAGAGGTTAGTTTTTCCCCACTTTTGTTAGTATGGTTCCCCATTAGACTTGTCTATGGGGGTTTAGGAGTAGCTCACTCAAGATTGGATCAAGGGTAAGTGCCCCTTGTGAGGTCCTTAGAATGATACATGGAATTTTCAAGAGGCAACACTCCATAAATCCAAAAATGAAAATATTATTGTAAAGTGTATCAAGAGTTAATTTTCTATTGGATGACATATCTACCCTAATTTTGTAACCAACATAAGTCATGTACAAAATGACTTAAGGTTAGGGATTTGCATATGATAATTTAGTAGCTTATTGTAGTGTTATTGAGTAATAAGGTATTGAATATTATGTTTAGGTTGAGTAATTGGATAATAGTACGAGGCTCTCTATGTGGTGGATGCATCCTAAGATTGGAGAACTGCATTAAATCTTTGTATCTTTTCTATTTCTATTTGATTTGTTTATTTACATTATTGGTTATATTTTCTTTTAATTGTTATATTTTTTCCTTCTTGTCCTAATAATATGTGATAATATCATTGGTCCTAAATATAGAATGGTGTGGTTGACTTCTCATTCCTTCCCTCCATGAGAATGTTTAGTGTTGACCTTTTTAAATTTATATTTGGTTAGTTACCTAGCCAACTTTGGTAGACTTTGCAAGTTATGAATTGATCTAAGTGGAGGATAAATCTTCATGGATTATGTGGGGTTAATTGAATGTAACACAAAATTCATGTGTACCTATGTGAAACCTTTACAAAGGAGATCTATGGAAGGAAATGTGTATGGCTAATTGATTGAGTTATTGAGAAGAGGTGTTTGAGGACAATATAGATATTCACTTGCTAGTTACTAAAGGAAATGAAATGAAGGTATCTACAAATTAGCTTGTTGAGTTATATAAGTGGTATATCTATTCTATTTTTTTTTTTAAAATCAAGAAGTGAGCCTTGTTTTGTTATGTAGTGAGTGAGTCCTTTGGTAATGATCCCCTGATAGCGAGTCTTTCTTAGTAAAATAAACCTTAATTGGTGTCACATTAACTACTATTCATGTATTTGAGAATAACCTTCCTTTTGGTTTTTTCTTTGATAAATTTTCCATGTAAATATATCTTTATGTGTTCTATTATTGTTTTGATTTCATGTTTTTATCTTGTTACAATTAAGGATTAAAGTAAGTTTGGTGGAAATGATTAAAAGTGATATAAATGTTAAGTTTTTGTAGCCAATTCATTGAACCCCTAGTTTTCTTGCATATACAACATGATGAAATGTGTAGCCTAGTATAAGAAACATGAAACATTTAGACATATTTGAGAAATTTCAAATGAAACTTAGTTTTTCTTATGTTGTAGACTTGATAGAAATTTGAATTATTCAACTATGATCATAAATTGGTTAAGTAATAATATGATAAATTTCATATAGTATCTATATCAGGTTGATAGAAATATTTAATAATAGTTACTTGTAGAATTGATAGTAGCAACACAATAGTGATTTGATGAAGGAAGTGTCATTCTTATTTATCAAATATTCATCTTTGTTTACACAACCCATGCACGGGAACATTTTTCAAATTGTGTCTTTAATGAGCATGAAATATCATCAAGAACTAAAACAGACAAGAGCTTCGAGATGCAACTTGAGTACCTAAATTTTGCCAATAATTAAAATATTTAATTGTGAAGTAGTACATAGTTGTTTTGTGATAGATCTTCTTCAATGACACCTAAATTATTGCTCTTTTAATTTGTAAATATAGAATAGGTTCAAATTATGTTGATAACTACTGATATATTGATATATAATACACTTTGAAATATATCATAATATTATAGTCTTAAATAGTTTTAATTTTTTTAAAAAATGAGATCATTGAATCCTAAGAAGAGTATGTTGATTAAGAGTGAAGTGGGCCCAAATAATATGTAATTAAGAAAATCTAAAGGATCATAAGTTGAAGTAATAAAAATTATCATTAAACTTGTAGAATTAAAACACCGAGAAGATAAAAATATAGAAGAAAGGGAATTTTGCAAAAGTTTCATAAAAAAATGTATATATTTTTAGAATATATGTGGAAAAATATATATATATTTTTAGAGGTGTACAAGGGGGGAAATGAATCCACTACCCTATACACAAATGAAGGGTGAAAACCAAGATTTTCCTCTTAATGTAGGCTTGATTCACACAAGAAGTGTCAATTCATAACCTAATGCAAAAGGAAAGAATAACTTCAAATTACTTCTACCTCACCCCAAAAGAAAGGGTTTTATGAAGATATATATAAAACATAGATTTGAATGTAAAGAAATAGAAATGAGTAGTGAAATGAAGAAGGAAATAAAATTCACCTTGTGAAATATAAATCTATAAATTAAATATCAAATGATCTTTGAAATTACCAATTCTCATATTTTGGTCCTGAAATAACAAGATCTAAAAAACCTAGAAATTATTCGACTCTTTGATAGGGTCGACCTAAAGAAGTAGTTTGAACATTAGGAAGCAGGGTTGATTTGATAGGGATGTAGTGTGTCTCTGCTAAATAGTCTCTAATCCCAAAAAAACTTTTAGGTCTTCATAGTTTCACCAAAAGAGTATCTAAATCTATGCTCCATTGCATCTTCCAAAATATACAACCTAGAATAAACAAGGTTTACTGAGATAAAAAATAAAGAATGCTAGCAAGTAGTAGAAATAGATGTAACATGAAATAATGTAAATATATGAATATACTCTTGAATTTAGAATGTTATCAAGTATGTAGATGTAATAACCTTGAATCAACTTCAAAAACTCTAGGAAAGAAAACCAAATTAAATCAAACCTCCATGAATGAATGTTCTTGAAATTTTCCTTATGAATGAATGGAAGGGTGAATATAGAAGATGCAATAAATGATCTTGAATGTATGAAGGGATATCTTGAATTTTGAATTATCTCTCTTTAACATCAATTCCAAAGACAATTAATGTATTTAGCGAAGACACTTAGCTCTCTTAGCTTCAATCTCTTCATACATCTGAGTTATGCAGATTTTACATGTCTGGCTAATTTTTTTCATCTATTTATGCTATACTTGACTACCTACCTTAGACATTTCCCAAAGTAGAGTTGCATTGCATCAATGTGTAAGATATTTTGCTTAGCACATTTTATGCAATGCACCTTACCTCCTTAAGTAGCTTTATTTTGGGGAATGACCCCTAATTTACCTCTAAGATATTCATGAGCATCTTTAGGTAAGAGCATTGTGAATATGTTAATAATGTGTTCTTTGGTGTTCACATATTCTAACTTCACTTCTTTGTCTTGAACTAGTTCCCTCAAGTAATGATACTTGATAACAATGGGCTTTGTCTTAGTGTGCATCACTAGATTCTTTGAAATGTTAATAGCACTTGTGTTATCATAATAGATAATTACTAGATTTGTAATTTCTTCTTTCATACCTTTCAATAATTGTTTTATCTACATAATGTTTGAATAGTTCATTATAGCTGCCAAATACTCAACTTTAGCTATTGATTGGGAAATATAATTATTCTTCTTTCTTGTCCATGACACCAATATCTTTCCTAGAAAGAATGCACCTCCACTAGTGCTTTTTCTATCATCAATATTTCCTACCAAATCCAAGTCAATGAAAACCTTTAGTTCAAATTTATTAGTTCCCTTGTAATACAATCCATAGTCTTTTGTACCTTTCAAATATCTCATTATCCTTTTCATTTCCATAATGTGATTCTAGCAACTATCCCAACTGCTAATGCAATATCTAGTCTATTATGAACAACATATTGCAATTTTCCAATCATGGATCTACATGGGGCCTAGTTCACATTAGTATAATTATCATTCTTAGATAGCTTATGTACTATAGACATAAGTATACTCACTAGCCTTGAATCCTCCATACCAAAAAAATTTAGTATCTCCTTGATGTATTTGAATTAAGTAATGAAAATACCAAAATTCATTTAACATACTTGTAATCCAACAAAAAAATTGATTTCACCAAACATAGAAATTTCAAATTCCTTCTTCATTTCATCAGCAAATGATTTCATAATGCTTCTCTTCCTCGAAATATAATGTCATCAAAAAAATATTTTAGATAAGAGTACTACATTTTTCTTACCATTCTTCAAATATAGATTATTGTTATCATTTGTCCTTTCAAAACCAATCTTCACCAAATAGTTATGTAATCTTTCATACCATGCTCTTGGGGCTTGCTTCAAGCCATAAAGGGCTTTGTTCAATTTACATACCATTTTCTTCTTGTTTGAATCTACAAATCATTTAGGTTGTTCAATGTATACTTCTTGCTCAAGTATACCATTTAAAAATGTAGATTTAACATCCATATGATATACCTTGAAATTCTTATAGGCTAAATATGAAAGCAGAGTTATGACTCCTTCAAGTCTTGCCATAAGAGAAAATAATTCTCCATAATCAACTCCTTCTTCTTGAGCATAACCCTTGCATACCATTCTTGCCTTATTTCTTGCTACTTCTCCATTCTCATTGAGTTTTGTTCCTAAAAATCCACTTTGTCCCAATTACATTTTTTTCTTTAGGTCTTGGCACTAAATTCCATGTATTGTTCTTCTCAATCTAGTTAATTTCCTTGTTCATTGCCTAAATCAAATCTTCATTGTCTAAAGCATCCTTTACTATTTTGGGCTCAAATTCACAAAGTAAGCATGAGTCATGATTGAAACTTTTTCTTGTCATAACACTTCATTCAGCATCACTAATGATTTGTTTAGGTTTATGATGTCTTCTCACATATTTTGCTAGCCCAAGCAGTTTCCTTCTTTTTTCTTTTGTAGGTTCATCTAGGAAAATAATCTTAGGTTCATTTTATATTTCTTGTTCATGTTTTGGTTCATGTTTTTATGCTCATCATTAGCTATCTAATGGTCAGCATTGCTTGTCTATGACTCAAATTCTTCAGTATGTTTCTTGGTACTCACTCTTTATTGCTTGACAATTTCTATTTGTGCTTCATCATTTCTTGTCTTCTGAGAGGCAATTTGATTCTCTTGATAATTAGGAGTGTTGGGAGCATCATCATCCACATAGATGAATGTACTATAGTCTTCAGGTTCTTCTTTGCATGCAGTGTCACTTGCAAACTCATCAATTTTCACATTTGTACTTTCCACAATTTTGCTAGTATTATAATTTAAACACTTATAAGATTTTCTCTTGGTGGAATATCTTAAGAATATACCTTCATCACTTTTTTCATTAAGTTTTATGTTCCTATTATCTTTAAGTATATAGTGTCTACTTCCAAAGATTTTGAAACATTTCATAGTAGGAACATATCCATACCATAGTTCAAAAGGTGTAGCATTTGTACCTTTCTTGACTCATACTCTATGTAGGGTATAGACAATAGTACTAATAGCTTCTCTTCAATATTTCTTTGATACACTCTTCTTCATCATCAGTGTTCTTGCATAGTCCATTATTGATCTATTTCTCCTTTCAACTATCCCATTCTAAGGAGGGGTCCTTGGTGCTGACATCTATCTTTTTATTCCTTTGTCATTGTAGAATGTATTGAACTCATTTGAGATGAATTCACCACCTATGTCAGATCTTAAGAATTTCAAACTCTTCAATATTTGTTTTTCAACTCTAGCTAAATACCACTTGAATAACTGAAAAGCATCATATTTAGCTTTAAGAAACATCATAGTTATCATCCTAGAGTAGTCATCAAAAAATAGAATGAAATAATTATCTTCATAGTAGCTTTGAACATCAATGGGTCCACATAGGTTAGTATGAACCAATTCCAACATATTACTAGCAGAGTATGTTTTTCTCTTGAAACTAGACTTAGTCATTTTTCCCAATTGGCACTATTTACACATAGCATTGTCAGGATTTTTTAGTTTTGGTAATCCTCTTACTTTCTTCATCTTACTAATATTCACCAAATTGTCAAAATTTTCATGGCATAATCTCTTATCCCATAACCAAAAATCTTCTTGTTGTACAAACAAACATGTCTCATTTGATAGATCTAGATAGAACAAGTCACCTCTAGTCTGATCACCACTTCCAATCAAATTACTATCAACATCATGTATCTTGGCCTTCCTATTGTGAAATTCAACTCTATAACCTAATTTTTTCAGTTGTGAAACACTCAGTATATGATAGTTAAATCCTTTAACCCAAAAAACATTGTCACATGTTATCTTCTCAGTCAGTTGAATGGTTCCTTTACCTTTCACAACACATGGAATATCATTACCAAATTTAACACATCCACCTTTGTATGGGCCAATATCTTCAAATTTATCTTTATCACTAGTCATATGATTTGAATATCCACTATCAACTATTCATTTGTCACTTTTGTTTACATATGAAATTAATGTAGTTTTCTCATCTTTATTAGAATCTTCTTTTAGGAGCTTCCTTTGAAAGCTTCTCTGGAATCCATCTGTTAGGTCTTTACCTAATCCTCACCTTGAATGTAATGATCCAACTCACCAATCTTATCTTCAACATAGTTTACATCTCCCAAGAAATCATGTGAGTCAGTTGGGAATCATGATTGCCTCAAATTCATTCTTAACATTGTTACTCAACAATCACTAAATTTTGACACTTGATCATCACTTAACACTTGGTTGCTATAAAACTTCTAGTTTAGAATCAAATAGCTTTCTCAATCGATACTAAATCTTGATCAACATTGAATTTTCTTGACACTAATAGTAGCTCAGATGACACTAGCATCACTCAGCATTCCTTTACCATTTAATCTATTGCTTGAGTTGGCTTAACTTTCTTGCTATGAACAATTACTTTGTCTCGTCAAAGTCTAATTAATAAAATATCTATTGTGCTTCCTTTTCATAACTCAACCTTTCCTCTAGGTGTATTTGTTATGAGAAACATCTCAAATCATCTTCACCAATAAAAATAGATATGACATTTAGATTAGGTAGAAATATGTCCTATCAATAGATTTGACATCAACAACAAAAAAGTAATTGTTCCAATTGTTAAGTTTCCAACTATATATATATAGGGTTATTGAGGGAACATTATAAGAAGTGATCCACTGTCTCATTAAAGTATTGATAAAGGATCTTTAGAGAATAGGGTAGACCAGTTACAATTAGTGACTAGTATAGAACCTCATAATTATATATCATAAAAATCACAGTTTCCCTTTCAACAATCAAAAAGACATTCAAATCTAGGGTAAATTCATTAGTCATAGATGCCTATGATGAAATAAGAGGGATTAAAATTTATAAAGCAAATAATATCCCATATGATTGGAATATAATTAGATAATGAGTATCTAACTAGGAAATATGCATGGAAGAATAGATAGTCAATGGTATAAATGAAGATTCAGACTTAATGTCTATCCAACATATGTTAGAAACTACTGATGATCATTATATACAAATAACATGCTAACAAATCATAAGTATCAACCCAAGGAATAATATTAAATCAACTATTTTGGGTATTTACTAAAAGGTGAAGACACAAAAGAGTTTTCTTATGCTTATTATTGATATAATCATTGAATTCGAGAAAAGGGAGATGATTCATCACCTAGAACATATGGTCAGTATTTTTGCCACATATAAACTAGTAATTATGGGTCTCATAGGAATTCAAACCATTTCTAACGTAGTTGAGGAGTTTTACAAAAAATCCAAACTGATCCAAATTAGCACAAGGCACTATTAAAGACCACAATTGTATTAACCCAATCGGCCTTTAAGCTTTCACACACTTGGAAAAATATAAAATTAAATATTTCCTCATAGGGTTAACATCTAGGATTTCATCCCTAATTAGTTAAATTATTATTTTTTAAACAAAATCATTCTTTAACCCATAATTGCCCAATTACTAATATGTTATGTTCTACTCTGTACACTACCTTTACTAGGGTTTATGCCATAACTCCTTCTATACTATCTGGGCTGACTTGTGCACTTACATATGCCATCCATACATTATTTACTATTTGTACCTAACCATGCACATGCCAATAATAAATTTTTCATTTGTACACATCAATATTCTCTCTACTGTGTTGGATAACTATCTGATACTTAGACAAATTTCCACATCTAGTTATGGAAACTTTATTTATACATAGTGTCTTCTTCATCTAGGATATATGTTATGATAAATGAAAAATCCATAATTACAATAAATTATCTTAGTTATCCATATTTCCAACAACCTCCTGCTTTGGCATTGATGGCAGCATATGGGAAAATTGGCTAAATCCCAAAATATTGATCAAAACTTTTACAAAATTGGCCTTTGAAAAAACTTACAAAACTTCAAAATTTGTGGATCATTACATTCATAACCATCTCTCCATATATCTCCTATTACAATAATTTTGATAAGTACTACTCCCTCTTAGTATACTATTGTTACTCCCTCTTACATTATACTTTATACAATTTTTTAATACTTCTCCCCCTTTGACATCAATGGAAAATTTGTCAAAAAATATATACATGTCAAAATTGTATAACTTTTATATTCCCTCATTAATTTCTTGATAATTTCCTCCAATTATCTGTAGGCCCTTTTCTTATTTCTAAGATAAGGTTCAAGATTCTTCATCAAAATAGCCATATGTTCATCACTGTCTACTTGACATAGTTTTCTTATTTGGTTTTTTATGATGTTTCTCTTCCTTTTGTTTATTAGCCTCTCATAGAGGTCTTTTTGGATTTCATTCTTAACATCTTCAAATTTCTTATTTGACAAAATTATATGCCCAATAATAACATTTTCTAACTCTAATTTGTCAATCCCTATATATAAATGATAATACTTATTTAATTGAACAAATTGCCTTCATTTATAATGGCATTGTTTACCTTTTTAGTTTTAGGCTTCCATGCCTTTCTCCCTGAGGGCACAACTTCATGTTGGAATTAAAGATAGTGTAACTGAGAGGGGGGGGTGAATCAGTTACTAACAAAAATTAATCTCAACAGATCCCTTAGATTTCTTAAAGATCTAGTTACTACTTGTACTCAGTAAGCAAATGCTGTAACTTGGTAAATTAAACTATTACTTTATTTTCAAGTATTCAAGCATGTAACTAAAAATAAAGTGAACACAAGAGACACTAGATTTAACCTAGAAACTCAATATGGGAAAACCCACCAAGTAACTAGTCACCAATTTTTTTACTCTTCTGAAGTGAGCCTTGTTAGGAGCCAACCCTGTTAAAGGTTACAATACACACTATTAGGTGTGACCCTGTTAGAGGATTTAATCACCTTGTTAGATGTGGCATTGCTAGAGGTCTTTAGAACAATTCAACTAAACTGTCACCTTGTTAGAGGATTTAGAAAATGGCTGTTAAACCAACTCTGTTAAGAGATTTGAAATCACTGCTACAATGGTTAGAAAGAAACCATGAAATGACCTGAACAAGATGCAACTGAATTTGCTAGTTACAGGTCTCTGTTTAGCATCACTAGATCCTCCTTGATCAAATATGGATTTTCTGCTCGTCAATGATCTCTAATCATCCTTCAAATTTGCTTCCACAATAATAAGTCTTCATATCACATTAATTCCACATTCTTTCACTTCATACATTTTTGAATTTCGCAACTTGACTTCTTACTTATACCATTTAGATTGTCAAGTTAGCCCATTTACGTGTTACATTTGCCAATAAACTGTACATCAGTTGGCTATAGATATTACTCTGAACAAATAAACATTATCTCATAAGACAATGAAATCCTTTACTGGCTGACCCTGCTCGATAAATACCACTTCTGGAAATTTCTTGAGTTAACCATCTTGACTCGGTTAACATTTCAATATTCTTAAAATCCTTTAGCTACCGAGTTTGCTCAGTAAGAACTGAATCCCTTGGTAAGAACTACTTCTTCCAAATTACCTTTGATGACCGAGTGAGCTCAGTAAGAACTACTTTTTCCAAATTACCTTTGATGACCGAGTGAACTTGGTCAGAACAATTTCTATCACATTTTCTTTGATTACCGAGTGAGCTCAGTAAGAACTAAATTTCTTTGATTACCTTGAAAGCTTGGTAAACATTGTCCTTTGTCTAGATGACCTTTTGAACTCGATAGACACTATCCTTTACCTCATTGACCTTTTGAGCTCGGTAGATGCTATCGTTTGCCTTGCTAACTTTCTGAGCTCGGTAGACACCATCCGATGACTGATATGATATTTGTGTGACATCAAAGACAACACACAATTGAACAATTGTATCCAACAATCTCCCTCTTTGGCATTGATGAAAACACAACATGTCATAGCAGGATGAAATTTGAAAACAAGTCTTTTAATGATAGAATACAAAACTCCCTCTTTCATAATAATCTCTCCCTCTTAAACAAATTTTTATTATTTGCAAATTTCAAAAAGATATATTCCCACTCTTTGAAAACACATGCCCAAGACAACTCAAAAAAAATGAATAGTATTATACCTGATGTACTGATTCATATGCAATGTCTTCATTGGTTTACTGCATCAACTAATAGATCTTCAATTCTATTCCTGTTGATGCATCACTAAAACTATATTTTTGTGAGCTTCAGATAGGGGAATGACCCCTAACTTACCTCTTAGATACAAGAATGCATCTTTAGGTAAAGGCTTTGTGAATATCTCAACAATTTTTTCCTTTTTATGCACATATTCCAATCTTATTTCCTTTTCTTGCACCAATTCTCTAACAAAGTGATATTTTATGGCAATATGCTTGGTTTTTGAATGCATCAGTAGATTCTTGGAGATGTTAATTACACTTGTGTTATCACAAAACATAACAACTGATTCTATGATTTCTTGTTTCATACCTTTCAATAATTGTTTAAACTACACAATGTTTGAGCAATTTACTACTGCTGCAACATATTTAGCCTCTGCCGTGGATTGAGATGTACAATTTTGCTTTTTTCTTGTTCAAGAAATCAACCTTTTTTTGAGAAAGAAATCTCCTCCACTTGTGCTCTTTCTGTCATCAATATTTCTTGCCCAATCTGCATCAGTAAACACCTTTAAATCTAGTTTTCCTCCAAGTTTATACCATAATCCATAATCTTCAGTTCTTTTAAGTATCTCATGATCCTTTTGATTGCAATCATGTGATTTTCTTTTGGTTTTGTTGAGAATCCTTCTACAATGGCAATGTCTAGTCTTGTGTGCACTACATATTGCAACTTTTCAATCATAGATCTATACAATATCTGATCCACTTCCTTTAATTTATCATCCTTGGTGAGTTTTAATCTAGTACACATAGGAGTCCCAACTGGTTTGCAATCTTCCATACCAAACTTTTTTAGTATCTCCTTGATGTATTTAGATTGAGTGATGTAAATGCCATTCTTATTATGTTGAATTTGAAGACCAACAAAGAATTTGATTTCACCAAACATTGACATTTCAAATTCTGTGTTCATTTGTTTTGAAAATTCTTTGCAAAGATCATCATTTCTTGTCAACAAAGTATCATCTACAAATATTTTTGCCAAAACAATCTTATTATCTGGTCCTTCCTCTATGTACAAACTGTTGTTGTCATTAGTTCTTTGAAAACCAATCTGAATAAGATAGTTATGCAATCTTTCATACCATGCTCTAGGGGCTTGTTTCAGACCATATAATGCTTTATGCAATTTGCAGACCATTTCATTCTTGTCTAGATCAACAAAACCTTCAAGATGCTCAATGTAAACCTCTTCCTCCAATATGCTATTGAGAAATGTTGACTTGACATCCATTTGATAAACTTTGTATCCTTTAAATGCAACATATGCAAGTAAGGTTTTGACATCTTCCAATCTTGCAACAAGAGCAAACATTTTTCCATAGTTGAAACCTTCTTCTTGAGAGTATCCCTTGCATACTAATCTATCTTTGTTCCTTGATACCTTACCATCTTCATTTAGTTTGTTTCTAAATATCCACTTTGTTCCAATCACATTCTTGTCTTTGGGTCTAGGTACAAGATTCCATGTTTTGTTTTTCTCTATCTATTTTATTTCTTTATTCATAGCTTTAATCCAACTTTCATTGTCTAGTGCATCTTTGACATTTCTAGGTTCAAAATCAGTAAGTAAACAAGTTCCTTTCAACTTACTTCTTTCCATTGTTCCTTTTGATTTATCACCAATGATCTGATCTGATGCATGATACTTTTTGACATACTTGGATAACACGGGCTCCTTTCCTTTTGAATGAATTGCATTGTTATCCTTCTGTGTCTCAACTTCTAGTTCTGATTCTGGTTGCTCGGGTTCAATAGATGCTAACTTGATAGCTTCTGTTTGCAACTCGAGTTCTTGCAGCTCGGGAGGCATTAGCTTGATTTGAACTTCTTGTGACTTGGTAACTGAAAACTCTAGAGTTGAGGATTCCTAAATAATAGGTATACTTGGCATTGTATTAGGTTCAATGCAAACAAATCTTCTGTAGTCTTCAAGTTCCTTTTTGCTTTCTTCTTCTATTCTTTCTGCAAACTCATCAACTTTCACATGTGCACTTTCTATAACTATGTGAGTAGATAAGTTCAAACATATATATGCTTTGCTTTTGCAAGAGTATCCCAAAAATATTCCTTCATCACTTTTTTCATCAAATTTACCTTTTCTAGATTCTTTAAAAATGTAACATTTTCTTTCAAATACTTTTAGATAACTTACATTGGGTTTGTAGCCATACCACAACTTATAGGGTGATTTGAATGAGTCCTTTTTTAGTTGTACTTGGTTCAAGGTATGAACTATAGTGCTGATAGCTTCCTTCCAGTATTTGATAGCGATGCCTTTCTCAATGATTAAGGTTCTTGTACAATCCATTATAGATCGATTTGTTCTTTCTTCTATACCATTTTGTTCTAGATTTCTAGGTGCTAAAACCTATCTTTTGATTCCCCTTTCAATGCAAAAGTTATTGAACTCATGTGAAATGAATTCACCAACTTTGTCAGACCTTAAGCATTTTAGTCTTTTTCTTGTTTCCTTTTCTACTCTGGCCAAATACCATTTGAACTTTTCAAATGCTTCTAATTTCTCTCTATGGTACATGACAGTCATCATTCTTGAATAATCATCAACAAATAGAATGAAGAATTTTTCACTAGTGTAACTTTCAATGCCAATAGGTCCACATAAATTAGTATGCACAATTTCTAGAACTTCTTCAGTTTGATAGTTCTTTCTTTTAAAACTAGTCTTTCCTATTTTACCAATTTGACAATTCTTACATAGACCAACCTCAGGTTTGTTTATGTCAGGAATAGCTCTTACTTCCCTGAATTTACTAATTTTTACTAAATTGTCAAAGTTTACATGACACAACCTCCTATGCCATAACCAACTTTCTTCAATTTGAGCAATGAAACATGAACATTCACCAAGTTAAAGATAAAATAAGTTACCTTTTGTTTGAGTGCCTAATCCAATTAGCTTTCCTTTGCCATCCAACAATCTTGCTTTTTCATACATAAATTCTACTTTGAATCCATTATTGAGTAGTTGTGCCACACTTAAAAAATTATGCTTTAGTCCTTCTACCCAATATGCATTATCACACACAAGTTCTTTGTTTAGTGAGATTCTTCCTTTTCCTTTTATACAACAAGGTTCATTGTTACCAAATCTTACACTGCCACCATTCATAGTCTTCAAAATATTCAAACTTAGTTTTATCACCAGTCATGTGATGAGAACATCCACGTATCATTTCTGCTCATATGAGAGATTAGTGCCATTTTCTCATCATTATTAGATTTATCTTTTACAATAATGTAGACAATTTCATCATCTTCTTCATCATCAGAATCATTAAAATCTTTTGCCATAAAACATGTTTTCTTACCTTTATTCTTGAATGATTTGAAGTCCTTCTTGCCATTGTACTTGTGACCTTTCTTCTCATCTTTGTTTTTCTTATTTGGGCACCTAGCAACAATATGCCCAATTTATTCACAAGAGAAACAGATTAGAGGAACCTTACCTTTGTATTTCCCTCTACCTCTTGAATATTTTCTTGCTAGTAGAGCTTCAACCACTTCAAGATCACTGTCTAAACTTTCTTGTGATTCTTCATCACTATCTGATTGTGGATCCTTCATCTTTTCCCCTTTTTCTTTGAGTGAAAGCTTGGCTTCAAATGCTAATTCAATGTTCTTGGCAGCTCGAACATAATTGTCATAGTTGTCTAGCTCAAATGCAGTCAATCTTCCAACTATGGCCTCTAAATTTATTTTATGATTTGCCTCACATCTCCTTTCTTGAATTGCAAAGACTCTAATTGCATAAATAGGAAGTAGAGTTCTAAGAACTTTACTTATAACTGTCTCCTCACTGATATATCCTCTAGATGATTTGATTACACTAACACATGCTTTAACTCTTTCAACATACTTTGCAATGTTTTCATCCTCTCTCATCCTCATTTGATCAAATTGCCCTCTCAAACTTTCTACTTTGGCTCTTCTCACATTATCATCTCCTCCATAGATTTCTTTCAGCTTGTTCCACATTTCAAAGGAAGTTTTGCAATCGTTGATGTCATCAAATTCTTCATAACTCAGAGTAGATGCTATATCTATCATCATGTTATTGTGAGTCTTCTTTTCAGCAATACCATTGACAAATAATGTACCAAAAGGTTCTTCATATTTTTCATCAAGGTACTTCAGCCCTATATCACTAATAGAAGCCAGATGAAGCCTCAGCAATCCTTGCCATGCCGAGAAGTTGTCCTTGTTAAGTCTTGGAATTTTCCTTTTGTAAGACATCCTGATCTTTAACTTAGATCCTTGAAATATTTTCCTATAAGCACCAATTTCTTTGGTACCAATTTTTGGAATTAAAGATAGAGTAATTGAGAGTGCTGGGGGGGGGGGGGGGGTGAATCAGTTCCTAATAAATATTAATCTCAATAGATCCCTTAGATGTATTAAAGATCTAGTTACTGCTTTTACTTAGTAAGAAAATGTTGTAACTCAGTAAATTAAACTATTACTTTCTTTTCAAGTATTCAAGCATGTAACTAAAAATAAAGTGAACACAAGAGACACCAGATTTAACGTGGAAACCCAATATGGGAAAAACAACCAAGTAACTAGTCACCAATTTTTCACTCTTCTAAAGTGAGCCCTATTAGGAGCCAACCCTATTAAAGGTTACAATACACACTATTAGGTGTGACCTTGTTAGAGGATTTAATCACCCTTTTAGGAGTGGCCTTGCTAGAGGTCTTTAGAACAATTCAACAAAACTATCACCTTGTTAGAGGATTTACAAAATGTCTATTAAAGCAACTCTATTAAGAGATTTGAAATCACTACTACAATGGTTAGAAAGAAACCATGAATCGACCTGAACAAGATGCAACTGAATTTTTTGGTTATAGGTCTTTGTTTAGCATCATTAGATCCTCCTTGAACAAATATGGATCTACTACTCCTCAATGATCTTTTTTCATCTTTCAAATTTGCTTCCACAACAATTAGTCTTTATATCACATTAATTTCACATTCTTTCACTTCATACATTTTTGAATTTAACAACTTGACTTCTTAGTTATACCATTCAGATTGTCAAGTCGACCCATTTACATGTTACATTTACCAATAAACCATACATCAGTCAGCTGCAGATATTACTCTAAACAAATAAACATTATCTCATAAGACAATGAAATCCTTTACTAGCTGACCTTGCTCGATAAATACTGCTTTTGGAAATTTCTTGAGTTAACCATTTTGACTCAGTTAACATTGCAATATTCTTAAAATCCTTTGGCTGCTGAGTTTTCTCGGTAAGAATTGCTTCTTCCAAATTACCTTTGATGATCAAGTGAGCTCAGTAAGAACTTCTTTTTCCAAATTACCTTTGATGACCGAGTGAACTCAGTAAGAACTATTTCTATCACATTTTCTTCAATTATTGAGTGAGCTCGGTAAGAACTAATTTTTTTTTATTACCTCGAAAGCTTAGTAAACATTGTCCTTTGTCTAGTTGACCTTCTGAGCTTGGTAGACACTATCCTTTGCCTCGCTAGCCTTCTAAGCTTGGTAGAAACTATCCTTTACCTTGCTAACCTTCTAAGCTTGGTAGACACTATCCTTTGCCTTGCTGACATTCTGAGCTCAGTAGACACTATCTGATGACTGATATGATATTTGTGTGACATCAAAGACAACACACAATTGAAAAATTGTATCCAACACTTCAATTTGCTTCTCTATTGTTTTTGGAGGCTCTACTTGACCTCACATATTGTTACTAGGCAAGCTAGGCATTAATGTATTTTGTCTCTTCCCTGATCCTACACCCATAGCTTTCATTCTCAATTCTGCCAGTCTAACTGACTTTCTCTTTGCCTGTATAGTTTCTACTTTCTTTTCTTTTGATTCCTTGGTAAGTGGGATAGATGGTGTGATGAGTGCGTACTATTGGGATATTGCATAGGGAGAAATTGGTGTTGCAATATGCATCCACTATTACACTTTTTGATTGTCCTACAAATGCCAAGGGTGGAATGTATATCATCCCTTGTTTTCCAATTTGTCTCTTTCCAGTGATTTTCTTCCTCACTACTTTTTCTTCCTTAGTTATCATTCCATCTTGTTTCATAGTCTTTTTCATGACTAATTCTACTTTCTACTTGGTTGTCTTTTCCAACTGAGCTTAGCTAGCTGATTGAATCGGCTCTTCATAGATTCCCAACCTCTCAAACTCATCATCCTTGTCTTCTTCAAGGATGCTCTTAATATATACTTCTATTTCTTCTATTGTAATATCATAGCCCAAGGGTTCAATATGCAACATCCTAGGCTCTACTCCCTCAATGCATGTGAAATTAGTATCTACCATAAAATAGATGTCTTCTTTGAACTTTTATGTCATAGAGGGTGGGATTCTAAATATTTCCCTCATCTTTGTTTGATATATCTTCACAATCAAATTGACCTTCTTAATAAGGTGTCTATTGTAAACTATTGAAATATTTTTCATATTGCTCCTACCATTGCTCATTATGGTTGATGCTTGCATGAATGGAAATCTCTTGATCAGATGGAAGAACATATAAGTGGTCAAGGATTGGAATCTTAACTTGCTGCTCTTGACTTTCTTGACCTTTCAAGGTTCTCTATCAACTATGCTCTTAGGATATTACACAAATTGACTTTCTATTTGTCAATACAAATTTTGTAAGGTACTTGTATAAAGCTAGCTCAAATATCATCCTCTCTTGAGTTGTAGTACATCCTTACTACTATGATCGTGCTCAGGAATCTGACATCATCTTGTTTAATCTTACTAATCACAATACCTATACCATTGTATATAGACTTGGTATTGTTAAGTACTAACTTCGTGATATTATTTTAATTTACTAGAATAGTACCTTTATTGCATAGTCCAGTCACCTCATGAATAAGATTGGTTGAGATTTCAATCACATTATCCCCTAACCAAAACTTGAAATCATGAATTCTGCTTAATATCACCTTATTCCACTCTTCATTATCAATTTTATAGTAAAACAACAACTTTACTAGGTCATTATCCTTCAAGTATTCTTATCCTTGTTGATAACTCATGTCTTTGTTGTAGATATGGTTAAATTCCTTAGCGATATGTTCTCCTAAATTTTAAAATTTGTTTCTTAAGTAACTCCTTACATCTTCTAGGTGAATGACATTATCAAGTGTTTTTTACAACATGGTGCTAGTGTCATCAATTACTTGTTTCACAAGATAAAGTATTGCTTCATCTTCTACATTGTGTATCAAAGACATGTCCATTTTCATATTGAAACTTGTAACTCAATTAACTATTCAAACTCTTTTGTAGAGAGAAATACCTTGATTCAATCATGTAGCTAGGGCTTCTTTCTAGTTATCACTTGAAAACAATTTAGTTCTCCTTTAACTCCTTATCTCTTCACTCTTAATTGCTTCTTAATTGTTCATGTGGTTGAATGATACATACAATCTTGCTTGCATAGCTTATATATCACCAAAATGAGCTTTGCATTAATTACACAACTACTCAATCCATAAAAAGTCATTTCTATTCACCAGTAAAAAAAATAATTCTTTTATATAACTTTAGGTGATATCCAAATGACATGCGCTCTTAACTAGAGCTTCCTATTGACATGTTCTACCTTTTATTAACCTCGCAACTCTTAACTCGATCTCTAACCTTAGCTATATCTTTTTAATACTTGATCTTTAGTAGAAAGGTGTTTAATTCAAATAGGATGAATCACATACAATATCTTACTTCAATATTTTATTAGGTGCATTAAAATACTTCTCTTCTAATACTAAATGTGAACTTGATGGATCTTTTTCTTTGAAATACCTCTTTGAATTCTTCCATGTGTTTTCTCAATTCATCTTTTTGATTATTTTTGTTGCTATCATTCCTTCTAAAATTTAGATTCCTATAGATGTTCCTCATGTCCATTCTATAAAACCTTTCTATAGGACCAAAATTGTTGCATAACTGACATACTAGTGTGTTTTTTCTCTGATTCGACCCATTCTAATTAACTGGTACTCTACAATTTATGGAAATGTTTCCAAAGTTGTTACATTTGTAACATACAATGTTACACCTTGTTCCATTAGATCTTTCTCCTTCATTATATATGCTAGATACATCCTTTTGCTGGATCTCCTTTACTCATTACCTCTAGGTTTAGTATCTGTAAACATTCTACTATTGTTATTATTACTATCAAATTTAGGTTTCGTATATTTCACTACTTTATGACCAAAACTATGAAAATTATAACAATAAATATTTTTAATAGGTTTGAATGTGATATAGGCTCCCCTTAATACCATAAACTCATAATAGAAACATAGAAACAATAGAAAATGCGAGAAAAAAAATGGACTTCTTATTTGCACCACAAATGAAAAATTATATAATTCATAAGTACAATATGCTAACCCACATGGGTGCCTTGAGTACATTAATTTGCAAGAAAAGCTAAGAGCTATCATCTAGAGTTTTCCTAGACAATGTTTAGGCCTTTCTTAAATAGGAAATTATATGCTGCCCAAAAATGTTCTAGACATTGGAACTTAATACCTAGGGCTGACAGACCTACATATAGAGTTGGCCAAACATCTTTGGCAATTATTTTAGATATTTCGGGTAGCCCAAATTTGAAAGGCCATAACTCATGAATTGTTCCTCTGATTGGCTATTATAACCACTTTTTGGAAATTCCAACTCCTAATCTACAGGCATGGAACTATGCTAGCACCCTTCCCTCAAGTTTTTGGACCTCATCTGGGCACTCTAAGGCCTCAAATTGTGAGCCTAAAGATTTTTCTGCAAATTTTTCCACCAAAAATCTATAATAACTTGTCTGATACTAATTCTTGAGAAATGAGATTTTTATGGTAGGCTTACAACTCTAAAATGAACCTTCTTGTAGAAAATGAGAACATTATGAGCTTATATGACAAAGTTACTAAAAATAGCAAGTTCCCATAAATAGTAACCACACTGTCTACTAGTCCTTATTAAAATAGAAAAGACTGAAAATAAAATATTTTTGGGTGATGCAAGATTGCCTTTACACCTAGGATGCTCCTACATCAAAATGACCCACATGTATAGGCTCTCTTCATATGACCAAAGCCATTGCATATAAAATATCTACCTTTTAATTCATACCTTACCTCTTTAGGTGATTCAATTTTCTTAATCTTCTTAGATTCATCCTTTTTCACAGATTGACTTGCTTGGTCAACTTCTTTTAGTGCATCTATAGATTGAATAGTTTCAATCTTATCTAGATCATTCTTCATAGGTCCAAGGGTCTCTATAATTGGATATGGTTCCTTTCTTGCTTTAGATTCCTTTTCTTATTTTTCTCCTTTGAAATATCCATGACCATTCTTATCATAGGAAGGTCTTTGATAATATATAGTTTCTCATCAATTTTCTCAATATCAGAATATAACTTTTCTAATTGTTGATTAAACTAAGTCACTCTTCTTTTACAATAGTATTGTACCTCTCAAGTTATGCATGCTCTATCTTAATAGATTCAAGTTCAGATGTCACTTTTTTATGATGGGATCTTAGATCTATATTTTCATATTCTGGATCCAATTCAACCTTGCTATCATATTTCTTCAAACTTAGCTCTAGTTCGACAATCTTCAATTCATGTTTCAAAATATCATTTTCTTTCTTCAATTTTGATACCTCATAACTATCTTTTGTGTACTTTTTGGGTTCCTTTCTAGATTTGAGATGATCAATCTTGTCTTTTAATTCCCCAATTTAGTCTTTTGCGTCTTTGTACCTTTCCTTCACATTATCTCTTTCTTTAATAAGAAGATCAATCTTCTCAATGGCTTCTTCAAGACTTCTCTTTAATTGTTTCATATCCATAGGGATCTTACTCAATTTGTTAAACCTCTTTAGAGTAACTGAGCTTTGATACCAATTGCTAGAAATAGGTTACTGAGATGGCCGACGAGGGGGAGGGTGTGAATCAATATTTTACGAACTTTAGCCCAAAACTAGATATTGTTAATTATTGTATAACATGAATAAGAAAGTAAACTAACAATGTTGAATAGTAATAATAACCATACACAAGAGAACTCATAACACAATATTTTGTTAACTAGGGATAACCCTGGTGGGGATGGTGCCCACAAAATGATCCACTAAAAAAAAGATCATGTTAAGGATGTTGACCCTATTAGGAGTCTGTTACATACATATAGTTTCTTAGTCCTTGTTTGATTACTAGGCTTTGTTAAAAGACTCAACCCTATTAGGATTTGTTACATACAATTACAAAATTTATGTAAGATGAGCTCAATGCCCAAATATGCAATTAGACAATGCAATTCTTTAAACAAAAGAGATAGATACAAAAAACTCTTTACAATGTTGATATCTTTAATATCCAATCTTTCCTTTACTACACTTCACATACCTCTGACCATACTTCAGAATTCACATAATATATTTTTCATAAGAATTTTCATATTACTTACACATTCACACATTACTTTACATATAAAAAACTTTCCTTTATACCTTTGCTTTTTACAAAATCTATCTAGTTGGCCTTCAATTTTTCACACACTTGGCAAAATGAAAAATTAACTATTTCCTTCTTAGGCTTAACATCAAGAATGTCATCCCTAATTTATTGCATTTTTTTTCCTAAAAAATTAATTATTTAACCTATTATTACCCAATTATTGATATGCTCTATTTTTCTCTACACATTGCCTTTATTGGTATTTATGCCATAACTCCTTCTATACTATCTATACTAACTTGTGCACTTACATACATCATCCTCACATTTTGTACTATTTGTACCTAACCATGCATGTTCTAGTAATAAGTTTGTCATTCGTACACATCAAAATTGTCTCTGCTTTACTAGATACCTATCTGATAACTATATGGTACTCAAGAAGAAAGTGGGGATTAGCAGAGAGATTTGGATGTTGAACACACTAAAAGAACCTAGCTGGAAGTGCAAATTTGTAACATACCTAATAAGCTTAAAGAGTATTAACAAGAGCTTCATCACCTTATAAAGGAAAGTGGTCAATGGAATAGGTCACTTCTAGTCTTTATGTTGCAGTGGCCAGTCTAGGTAAAAAGACTAATGAAGAGATAATGTCTCTTGGTAATGCTGGAGTGAGGAGTCCTAGTGGGTCTAGTAAGAGAACTAGGAAAAGCACAAGGAAAAAGGTTGCCAAAGCTCTTTAGGCTCCTATTCTTTCTCCAAAAGACATCATCTAGAGTAGTACAAAAGTAGGTAAAGAGGTGGTGAACATTATCAAGGAGCTATTGTAGGTGCTGGCTATGGATTGCATGCACTAGTTGCTAGTTTGGGTAGTTTTTTTTCTAGTTTTTTATTTTTTCTTTCCAGTATGTTTAAAACTCTAGGTTCCAAGTCCTTGTAAAACTTGGTCATTTTTTATGGTTTAAACTTTTGGTTTCAGGTCCCTTTAAAACCTAGTTTGGATTTTTTTAAAATTTAGGTTTCATGTACTTGTAAAACTTGGTGGTGCTTTAATACTTATCTTTAGTTTTTTGTAAAGGGTTTCAGGTCCCTTCAAAACTTTCTTTTACCATAATCTAAAACTATGTGCTACTTAGAAAAGTTTCTATGTCTAATTGTGGAAACTTCATCAATACATAGTGCCTTCTTCACATAAGATATGTGTTTCTATAAATGACAACTCCATCATTATACTAATTTATCTTACTTAGCCACATTTTTCATAAGTATTTTTGTGTCAACCTTTGTATTTCAACATCTTTTTCATCTAGTCTTGTATTCATGTATCTTTTATCATCATATTTCATTCTCTTTTCATCCTTAACTTACCTCTTTTATTCTAGGATTTCACACATTCTCATCGATTGAGATTCTTCATATTTCTTCATTAATTTACCCATTTTGTTAGGGTATTTTTCTTTTCCATCATATCTAAAATAGTAGCTTTAGATTCATCATATTTACTACCCTTTGACATTTCTTCAAAATTTTCTTCCTAATATTGGATATCATTTAGTTGATGTGATTATTCCTTCCTTTTTCTTAATTATTTTTTCAAATTTTCTTTCATTTCACTAATTTGGTCTAGATAAATCATTAGTTCTAATATCTAATTCTCAAATAACTTATTAATTATATACCTTTCCTTCTCTTTGGATATTTTCTCTTAAGTAGTTAAACTTCTTAAGTAGAGTACTAGCTTTGATACCAATTGTCATGAAGTTTGATGAAAGGTAAGGTGCCAAGTGGAAGGAGCTGGCAGTGGGTGGGTTGAATTAGTACCTTCTAAAAAATTTAACCCTTAATAACCTTTTACCCTCTTGATTACTAATTTTAGTCTGCATGCATAATCATAACAACATTTATTGAATCAATTGTAAACAAAATTAGTAGCAATAATAGGAAATTTATAACATAGATACATCGACACATTTGACACTATAATTTGGTCTCATAGAAACCCTTGGTTAGGGGAAAATAATATTATGGGAATGGTGCTAACAAATCCTTCACTACTACATCATAAAGGGTGCTCAGTTCGAACATACAAAACTTTCACTTCTAATGATTTACCCTATTAGGAGTAATACAATAGGACCTACTAAAATCCACCTTGTTAAAAGATTTCACAACACTCTTCAAGTGTGTACTCAGTTAGGAGATTTATAATATAAGGCTTGTTAAGGGCTACCCTACTTAAGGTATTTTGAGAAATACAATAAAAATAATTTACTACTATAAAAGTGCATCTACCTCATGCATATTTAGATCATTTCTACTCTATATTGATTCATCACCTTCATGTGATTTATTTCACATAATTTATCCTCTATCTTTGCTTGGTAGCTCTACTCTACTATAACTTTGCAATATCCTCAAACTATCATCTTCTTAACAAATTCAAATATGATCTTGATCTATCCTTATAAATAAATCTTGAATCTTCCTCAATATGTAAGCTAATTAGGATTTGGACCCTACTGCAATTCTTAGAAAATAGATTAATTATCATTATTCATCCTTATTGTCAAGAACATTAATATTTTATTTCATTGGCTTACACTTTATCTTGGGATCCATACAATCATGTGTCACTCCCAATACATCTTACCTAACCATCTCCTTGATCTTCATAAACTATTTCCTATATTGATAGGACTCAAATACATAGAATTTAGTGCATTTACAAACTCTAATATACATCCTATGTAGCTTGGTAAATACTAACTAAAATACTCGATAAAAAAAAAAAAATCCCTTGAGTAATATACTTTCTTGGTTATAACACTTCCTTAGTTATCATACAATTGTTAGTGATCTTTATGCTCAATTAACATATATTTCTTGGTTAAATACTTCACTCAGTAACTATCTTGTTTAGTAGCTCTATAAGATTCACTAACCTAGCTGACTTGTACTTACCAACCTTACATTTTGTACTAATGACAATATTTAAATTGAATTTAGGATTAATGGCTTTCTCCCAACTTGAACACTTTAATCGCAAAGTGTGTTGTAGTAGCATGAAGACTTACAAAGTATTATGTAATAAGGGTCATGTTGTTAGAAATGAAAGTCCACCAAGATAACTAAGAAGGGGGGGGTCAATAATCTATGTTCTCAAAATAACTGTAAATAACTTATCAAATCTGAAATATGTAATTAAAGATGAAACAACCATAGAAAGATAACCATGCACAATAGCACTAGATATATTAACTAGGGAAACCCTTGAGTAGAGGGTCAAAAATCCCATTGGTAATGATTCCCACAAGATGATGTACCAATATAAAAGTTCCTTGTAAAAGGATAGACTCTATTAGGATCCAATGAAATATGTGTTAGAAATGATAGAGTTTCTCTTGTACCAAAATATCGATCTGCCAATGCCCGATACAACCGATAGTCTTATACAACCATAGGAGGTACTTAAGCCATGTTGCAAATCTTGCAAGGGATGATGGCCCCCTACCAACAATCCCCCTCCTAGCATCACTCATTGTGGCTTGTAGGATTTGAACCTATGACCAAGCTTTGATACAAATTATTAAAATATATAGTCCACCAATATAATTCGGAGGGGGGTGAATCAATTATCCAACTAATATCACAATTATTAACCTTATTAAACTTTAACCATATGAGCAATATAATCAGAAACCACAACAAGATACTCATGCACAATAACACTAGATATGTTAACTGGGGAAACCCTTGATTAGAAGGAAAACCCAGGAGGGCATGGTACCCATAAGATGATGTACTAATATAAATATTCCTTGTCAGAGGATGGACCTAGTTAGGAGTCTATAACAACATTCACTATATATCAGTCCCTATTAAGAGACTTTGAATCTTTGTTAGGAGATTCCAACCTTGTTAGGAGTTGTGTCAACCCTGTTAGAATTTGTGGAAGAAAGATGGATCCACTATCCAAATAGCTTTAGGACAAGACTAATGAACTCATTGTCCAAATGATCTATGTATTATTTCTTGCAGAATAATATAAATGAATAGTACTTCCTTCCTCTTTCTTTGTCCTATCAATTATACCTCTGATCCTTTTGATCTTCTAACCAGATCACAAATCTTGCATCCAATAATCCCTTGAATCACTTACTCACATTCATCAAACACTCTTCTCCTTTTTGCACTTCACATTCAATATAATGATTACTTCTACCAGATTAAAAACAAGGAAAACATCTTTTTATATCCTATCTTCAAAATAATTAATTCATAATTACAATATCATTTTCAGCTCACAATCTATATAACTTCTCACATGTGTGATGTTAGGACTTGTGCATTCTCTGACATCATCATCAGACTATCTTATGTCACTAGCTGACCACACATCTCCAAATTATAACTTTGTTAGAAGATATAATACAAACATTAGAAATTGCTTCTTAAGTACTCTGTCTCTGTAAATTAGGCATATCTTCTATACATCTTTGACTCAGGTACTATGCATTGAACCTTAACATCAGGACACTATATCAAACATTTCTATGAACATGCATCACCAAATAATGAAAAAATTGTTCGCACAACTAAGATCTATATCTTATGCTCTGTCAATCTTTATAGCTTACTACTATGTTGACATCAATGATAAACACAGTCATGAATGCAACATATCAATACTCTCTAATGCTTAGGATACTCCCCCAAAGGAATACCATCAGCACTCATTCTAACAATCTCCCCCTTTGGTATTGATGGCAACATAGATGAGAAGCATCTAAGTTCCAAGAATACCAAATAATAGTCTATTGTTGATGTTGCACTCACCTTTTCAAATCCTCTTCATCAATAAAATATGAAATCCTCTAGAGAACTTCTCAATTTTGCATCTTCTTTAGGATTGGCAACAATTGTTTACATTAAACAACTTACCATTCATCATAATTCTTCATGTTGCATATCTCCCCCATAGAGATATTCCTCCTTCTTTATTACATGGATCTTTCTAAATATCCCTAACAAAGTAGAGATTTCTGTGCACTCTTCTTCCCATACACACTTAGGAGATGTTATGCTTTTCATGAACTCTTCTCCCCCATTGAAATCAATGACAAAGACCTCATAATGTCAATTTATAGCTCCAAGTTTTCAACTAGCTCAAATGTCAAAAGAAATTATTCAAGACCAAATACCAATAGCCCTCAAAGATTTAGCTCATAACAGATACTCCCCCATATAGAAAGCATCAAAATTCAGTCTAGTCTAAAAATAGTACTTTGTACCACTAGACTAATGCAATCTCTTTATCATCTACTCAGAAGTAGGTAGGGGCATAACCCCAAGCATCCCTCTCAAGTACTCAAATATATCTATAGGTAAGGGCTTTGTAAAGACATTTGCAATTTGATCTTTAGTACACACATATTCTAATCTAATATATTTTTATGTTTCCTTCTCTCTCAAGACATGATACTTAATAGATATATGTTTAGTTTTAGAATGCAACACATGATTCTTAGACATACTTACTATACTTTTGTTATCATAGTATATGATAATAGGTTTTGTAAACTCAATCCTAATATCCTTCAGCATTTGTTTCATCCATATAACTTAATTACAATTATTTTTTGTTGCTACATACTCTGCCTCAATTGTACTCTATGAAATACAATCTTTTTTTTTGCTTAGTCAAAAAACCAATCTTCCTCCCATAAAAAATGCTCCACCACTGGTGTTATTTCTATCATCCATACTACCTATCTAATCTGCATCAGTATATGCATATAGAGTGAAATCACTTAATATGTCATATCATATTCCATAATCAGATGTTCCTTTCAAATATTTGAATATCCTCTTTACTGCTACATAATGATACTCCTTAGGATCAACTTGAAATCTAGCTACAATCCCAACTATGTTTTCTATATCTAGTATGGTGTGAATCAGATACTGCAAACCTCCAATCATGGATTTGTACTTGTTCTGCTCAACTATAGATGTCTCATCTTTACTAGATAACTTGTGACTAGTTATCATTGGTGTACCAAATCTCTTCAACAAATATTTCAATTAATTAGCTTGTGAAATAAGGTGGATAACTGAACCCACTATTCAAATACCCTCAAACAATCTTCAATTAACATATTCAAGTTCTTGCACTGACTAAAAAATAACATATTTGCCAATATAGCTCCTTTGTAGCTCATAATACATCCTCAACATCAACCTCCACTTTCATCAAACATAATTCACATCCAAAGCTCACATAAATAATAACCACCTGCATAGGATACCATGAACACTTTACGACAAGGAAACATTATTTCCTTTATATTAAGTCCTTAAAATGTACTAAGTAAAACTTGAGACTTTTTTAGTTTAAAATAAATAATATAGGACCTCATTAAGATGTTATAATACATGTTGCATTAAAAATAACACTTCCCAATAATATTTTACCAATAGTCATCTTCTTGGGAACAACACACTAAATAGTCTTCACAAATCCTCAAAGAATGGACGTCTAATTCTACCTTGTTAATAATAGCATCTTGAACATGTCTTCAACATTAATTAAATTCCATTAAATGGTCCTTGGCCTCACCAAAAGGACACAATGCAATTACAAGATAGTGTGAATGAAAAAACTTGATGTAGGAGCACCCTGGGTGTAAGGGCAACCTTGCATCACCAAATTTTTTTTTTTTTTCTAGTTTTCCTTTTTTTGTATTTTTAGTAAGGGTTATTCATGTATAGAGGTGTTATTTGTGGGAGCTTGCTAGTTTTAGTAATTTGGTATTATGTGATCAAATTATTCTAATCTTGTCTATAGAGGTTTTATCTTTGACATATCAGCCTGATGGATGAATTTCATTATCATATCATATATATTGGTGTAGTTATTGCATATATTTGGTCTAAGTTTTGGCTATCCAAAATTCAAGTCTAGTGATGAAGGCCTAAATGGTTTTGAAAAAAGATGAAATCCTTGCTAGTAGATGCTTGCACAATCAATAGTTGTAGATTTCTAGCCGAGGATTTTGGAATAGGATTTTAATAGCCGATTGGGTTAATAGTTTGCTAGTTATGGTCTCTAGAAGTTGTCCCATCCAAAAATGTAATTTATAAATTGTCTTGAGTCAATATTATGTAATAAAATGTAATGAATTATATAATATAAGGCTAGTTGGTCTCAAGGGTTAGGACTTAATGTCTAGAACCTTCTTGGGTAGTTAAAATTGTCTATATAAGGAAGGCTCATAGGTTGTCTAGGACACTTTTGGGTGATAGTCACAACTTTTTCTTGCAAGTTGTTTTAAGGAAGTTTTCCACATGGTTTTTTATATTGTAATTCTATAATTCTACATTTGCAGTGATAATAAGAAGCCTATATTGCGTTCTCTCTATTTGTGTTGTTCTTAGTTTCTCTTATTTTTTGTGGTATTAAGGGGATGCCCCTTCATCAAGTGATATTAGAGAAGAATTTCTTGAGTGTGTAAATAGATCACTGACTAGGAAGTAGTTTACACCAAGACCATATTTTGGGTGAAGTGTGTGGATAGATCACCAATTTTGAAGTAGTTTGCACTAGGGTTTTAGCATAAGTATGAAATTGCCTCCACAAAGAGAGCATGGTGGAAGATTCATAGGTGTTACACTTGAGGGTTTTAGGTCCCTCTAGAGAAAGATGCAAGTGTTGGAAGAACAAATGCATAGAGGAATAAATCTTGTTATAAGAGATGAAAGTGAGGATGAAGGAGAATAAGAAGAAAATATTGAAGAAGAGGTTGTTTTGAACCCAAAAGAAGAGAGGCTATTTAGGACCATTTCCAAGATTAGAAAATGATCTAAGTTTGAGGTTCCCACAATTTTTGGAAATCTTAACCCAGAGGAGTTGATCGATATATTGGATCAATGAATTCAAGAAATACTTTGAGTATGAAGATATTGAGGATCTTAATAGGGTAAAATTTGTGAAGGCCAAAATGAAGGCTCACACAAAAGATCTAATGGCAGGAGATTCAATTAGAGTAAAATAGAAGAAGAAAAGTTAAAATCACCATATGGGATAGGATGATAGCTAAAATAAAGTGACAATTCATTACAAATGGATTATGACCTTGATCTACTGAAGAATATGTAAGGGTTGAAGCAAGCAGGAAGATTTTTTCAGGGGTAAATCAAAAATTTATATTGAGTTCTCATTAGAGCCATCCATGCAAAAGATAACAAGGATAAAGTTGTTCATTACCTTAATGGGCTAAGGCCAAGTATTCAAGATAAAATGAGATGAGTCAAAATAAATAGTATTGAAGAGGCATATCAATTTTCGCTAAGAGATGAGGAAAAGTTGAACAAGAAATTTGATAACAAAAATAGTGGAAGAGATCATAGTGGAAGATCTAGCAGACAGTCTTATGGAGGCCAAAATAATGATCAAAATAAAAAGGATGAGGGCAGGAGTAGCAATTAGAACCAAAGGGGAAATAATTCCAATTGTTTCCATGATTAGAATAATAGTGATCAAAGAGGAAAAGGACAAGGTTTTGGAAGATGAGGATCCAATGGAAAATATTTTCATTATGGAGAAGAAGGTCATTAAGCATTTGAGTGTTCCCAATTCCAAGGAAGGACATATAGAAGAAATAAAGGCCAAGCTAGAGTAGCACATACTAATGAAGATGCCAAATCATCACATTATAAAGATACTAAAAGAGAAGTCCTCGTTAATAGAAAAGTCTTGTTGAGTGGTGAGAATGAACTTGACCAAAGGACAAGTTTGTTTCACACAAGGTGAAAATGTGAAGATACGTGTTGTGATTTGATCATTTTTGGTTGAAGTACTAATAATTTGGTAACAAAAAATATGGTCACAAATATGAATCTCAAGAGGCCAAAATACTCATGCCTATATTGTATTTCCTCAGTTCAAGATGATCACAAGCTCATGGTCAATGAGAAGTGCCTAGTGAAGTTCAAGATTAAAAGATGTTAGGATGATGTGTTATCTAGTATCATACCTATGGACATATCTCATATGTTTTTAGGTAGGTTGTGGAAGTTTGACAAGCATGTTTTATATGATGGGCGTGAAAATAACTATACTTTGATAAATAATGGAGTGAAACATAAGTTGAAGCTATTGAAGAAGAAAGAAGAAAAGGTATGCAATGCTACTAGAACATGTTGTTTTTATGGAAAGAAGTTTCTCAAGGATATGAAGCATGAGAATATGTGTTTTTTTGTAAGTCCAAAAGAAGGTAAGGAAGAAGTAGAGGAGGTACCTGCAAAAGTTACACATTTATTGGAAGAATTTTTAGATATTGTGTTAGATAATGTACCTGATGGATTACCCCCACTGTTGAAGATTAATCACTAGATGGACTTGACTCAAGGAGATAGTTTTTCAAATAAGGCAACACAAAGAATCACACCAGTATACAGTGAAGAGTTAAATAGACAAGTGCATGAGTTATTGGAGGAGTTGATTCGAGAGAGTCTAAGTCCACACAATGTACTAGCAATATTGGTGCCTAAGAAAAATGGAGAATGGGGGATGTCTATAGATTCTTGAGCTATCAACAAGATCATAATCAAGTACAAATTTCTATTACTATGGATGGGTGATATTATGGACTTTTTGAGTGGAGTTGTCTATTCCACAAAGATAGATCTAAAGAATGTGTACCATTAGATTCACACCAGAGAAGATGATGAGTGTAAGACTATCTTCAAGACAAGGGAAAGATTGTACGAGTGGTTAGTGATGTCTTTTGGGCTAACCACTTCATCGAGAACTTTCATGAGGCTCATGATTGAGGTAATCAAGGAGTTTCTAGGTAATTTTGGCATTATTTTCCTACATGATATTTTGATATTTAGCAAGACATTGGAGGAGCATTTGATGCACATTAATAGGTGTTTGAAAAGTTGAGGGAGGAAAAGTTGCTGATAAATTTGAAGAAGTGCAGTTTTGTGAAGGATTTGGTGTACTTGGAATTAATAGTATCTATAGAAGGCCTAAAAATGGATCTTGAAAAAGTGAAGGCTATCCTTGAAAGATCTACTTTAAGGAGTGCAATAGAGGTAAGATATTTTTATGGATGGCTAGTTTTAATGCAAAGTGTATCATAGTTTTTAGCAGTATTTGTGGACCTTTGAATTAAAAAATGAGAGGAGATATGAAATAATTTAAGTGGATTGTAGGAGGAGATAAGAATTTTAATCTGGTGAAATAGAGAGTTATAGAGAAGCACGTATTAGCACTTCCAGATTTTAATAAGGTGTTTCAAGTAGATTGTGATGCTAGTGATACTTCAATAGGAGGTGTTTTAAGCCAAGAAAGTAGACATGTTGCTTATTTTGGAAAGAAATTAAATTATGTCAAAAGAAAGTATTTTATTTATGATTAGGAATTTCATGCTATAGTTCAAGCATTGAAGAAATGGAGATGATATCTTCTTCCTAAGGAGTTTGTTTTGTATATTGATCACCAAGTTTTGTAATATTTGAATAGCCAAGGAAAATTAAAATAAAGGAATTTTAAGTGGGTTGACTTTTTGAAGAGTTATACATTTTTTTGAAACAAAAGAGTGGGAATTCTAATAGAGTTGTAGATGCTCTTAGTAGAATACAACTTTTACTAAAAGAAATGCACATTGAGGTGGTTTGGTTTAGGAACTCTAAAATTTATACCCTATGGATCTTGCTTTTGGTGAGGCATGGAAGCTTGTACAAAGCATGTTACATTTGAGAGGACAAACTAACCTTGGATTTCATAGTCCAAGATGGTATGTTATTCAAGGGAAGCTAGTTGTGCATCCCAAAATTTCTATGTGATCAAATCTCATCAAAGAGAAGCATAGTGGAGGATTGACTAGACACTTTGGTAGAGATAAAACCATTCCTTTGGTTGTTGAGAATTATTACTGGTCACAGTTGCAACAAGATGTGAAGAATTTTATGTAGTGTTGTAGATTATGTCAGATGATGAAAGGATTAAAGAAAAATATGGGGTTATATCAACCATTACCTAAGAAGCCATGGGAAGATGTCAGCATGGATTTAATTCATTGTTTACCAAGTACACAATGAGGGAATGATTCAATATTTGTGGTGGTTGACATATTTTCAAAAAGGGCTCATTCTGTAGGATTTGAGCAAAAGTGCACAAAACATCCATGAAGCCCAAGAAAACCTGCATGTAGAAAACCTATCACGGAGAAGAAAAAGACAAGAAGAGGCAAGGGTTTGATCTGAAAAACTCAGACGAAGAAAATATTATTCAACGGATCTTCATAATAAAAAATATAAAGAGATCAATCCTTATAAAGGAGATCAAAACTCAAAAAGGGTAACCTAAAGCCTAAAAAAGCTAGGGTTGCACAATATAATGCACCTACAAGATAGCTTAAGCAAACTAGAGTAATAGGTAACTTAATTAATTAAATCAAAGTGATTTAATTAATAAGTGAAAACAAATAATTACTCTAACACCCCCCCCTTAAGTGAAGCTCAGGAGGTAAACTAACCTAGCACAACTATGAAAGTAGAATTGGGTCTTGACAACAAGGCCTGATTGGGTACCCAATCACAACAAAATCTCTATAAAGAGGAGAAATAGAGAAAACCACATGGGAAAAGCCCTACTCCAAAAAGAGATAGCAAAGAATGTTCCAGAAGAAGGAACAAGAGAGGTCAGAAGAGAATCACTGGAGCATGAAGAATCGCAAAACTTTGTCAAAATGTTGATCTGTAGAACCTCCATGGAAATAGAAGGCATGAACCAAGTGTGTCTATATCATAGATGATCCATCTCACCGAAATGCATAGGTAGCCAACCATTGCAATCGCTTAGTATGTAGGATTAGGTACTAAATACATAGCTCACACCAATGAACCATCAACCAAAGAAGCATAAAACAATAATATAACCCCCCCTTAATGCAAGTGAGGTGACAGGCAGCTGAAAAGGTGGGCCAAAAAATCTCCTACAACATAGGAACCAGACACATCGAGAGTGAGGTACAGACACCAATAAAGGCACATGTCATCGACACTGCATGAGGCAAAAGAGAAAGAGGGCCTATAAGCAGAAAACAACTATCCCCCCCATGCCACTTTATAAAATAGTGCGAGTACAACAAATCACAATGATGAAAAGGATCCCGAAATGCAAGAGTGGCACTTTATCTCACTATGTTGCATAAAGATGCTTACAATGAATATAAAAAATGATCAAAAAAAATATAAGACCAAAAAAACAGAATGTAGAGCCCAAAACAAAGCATCTGAAGCAACAAAATCGATCCTTGAACCTGAAACAAATAGGATATCCACTAGAATGCTAAAATGAAAAAGACTGAATAGAATGTGCCTAGAATAGAATCTGGAACAACAACTAGCATCATTGGAAAGAGCATATAAAGAGCTTTCCAATGATATAAAGAAGTCCAAAATCGGAGATCAAATGCTCAAGATACGCCTCCTGGAGTGCAAAATAGAACATCCAACTTTGACTGCCAAAACAAGCAACCAAACTTCATAAAAACCCAAAAAAACCTATACCAAAATCTTTGTCTTAGAACTAGCTTTTTGACTCATTTTTTAGATCAAAAAAATATGTATGTATGCTCAAGTTACGGAGAAAAAACCACCAGGGCAGTGGTGGCCGCCAGTGGAGCCGCTGCGGGCCGCCGGTGGACCGCCAGCGGTAACCACTAGCGGTGGCCGGCAATGGTAACCGCTAGCAGCTCTGTTGTGGTTAATTAATTTCCGTGGTGAAAAAAATGCCGTAGTGTAATTTTTTTGCAATTTTTTAAACAATTCCGCATCTCAGATTGTGTGCAGAGGCCGTACGACCCTGTACAACAAAAAAAAATTTACCTCTCAGATCAACGTTGTCTAAATTGGACAAATTTTATATCAAAATGAGGGTTTTGATGCCTTCTGAATCCATCCGTGAGGTCTGTTTGGCCTCAAACTACTCTAAAAATTAGTGACCCCCCTATTTTCTCAGAAAAAGCCTAAAAAAATACCAGATCCTATCTGCCAAACCGTTGTTCTCCCTTTTCCTTGAAACACCAAACAAGCTACAGTAGATCTAGGTCTGATACCATGTAGGATTTGAGAAGAAGCGCACAAAAAATCCACAAAGCCCAAGAAAAATTGCATGCAAAAAACTTGTCACGGAGAAGAAAAAGAAAAGAAGAGGCAAGGGTTTGATCTGAAAAACTCAGACGAAGAAAATATAATTCAACGGATCTTCATAATAAAAAACACAAAGAGATCAATCCTTATAAAGGAGATTCAAATCCGAAAAGGGTAACCTAAAGCCTAAAAAAGCTAGGGTTGCACAATATAATTAATAAAATATTCATTATATCCACCTACAAGATAGCTTAAGCAAACTAGAGTAATAGGAAAATTAATTAATTAAATCAAAGTGATTTAATTAATAAGTGCGAACAAATAATTATTATAACACATTTTGTAACCTACAAGAAGACCATTGATGTTGTTCATGTGGCATAGTTATTTTTTAGAGAAGTGGTGAGACTACATGGTCTTCCAAAGAGTACTAATTTTGATCAAGATACCAATTTTCTTGGATATTTCTAGCATGCCTTGTGGAAGAAATTGAAGATAGTTCATCACATCATCCACAAATTGATGGACATGTTGATCTTAGATTGGTTTTCACAATGAGTGTCAACACACTTAATTTATTTACTTAGTTCATGTTGAACTAGTAGTACATGCTGAGCACAACATGTAAATATTAGACCATGCTGAGTCATAGTGAGTGTTGAGCCACTAATCTGCCGAGTCACTCAAGTGCCAAGTAGATAGGCCATGTTGAGTGACTCAAGAGCCCAATAAATAGTGGATGCTAAGCAATGTAGGTGTCGAGTCACAACAAAGAGATAAGTGCATGCTGAGCATCAGAGACTTTAGATGTCAAGTGACATAGTTTTGACATATTTTTTTGTAATGGAACAAAAAACTATGTAAACCATTTTTTAGCAAACTTAAAGGTAAATTATGATATTTTGGAGATAAGAACGAATCTCTAGTTGGATTCCCTATGCAATTACATGTAGCCAATAAAAAAATGGGAAGGATTAAGTAACAAAATGGATGAATCTTAGCTATAGATTCATACCTAACCCTAAGAAACCAAAGTCTTCTTAAGGAAGATGGAAAACCCTAAACTATCTATTGAGTGTGTAAGAAATTGAAGAAGCGAAGAGGATAGTTTGCATGAGAAAATAGACCATTTATGGTGACTTAGAAGTTATAAAGAGAGAGAGAATTATAGAATTGGTTAGAGCAGAATAGAGGATAGAGAAAAGGATACAACATTGAGACATCAGATCAAGAAGGATTAAGAAGATATTGTATAGAAGTGATATGTTATTAGGCAGTCAAGTGCCAACTGCAAGATCTATGTTAAGAAATTCTAATGGGTGATTTTAGTCAAATCTCTTAACAAAGTAGTCTTAATAGGTTGTATGAATTCTTTAATAGGGTGCTTACTTAGTTGTAAGTTAAAGTCCTCTAACAAGGCACACTTCTAACAGGGTGTTAAAATCCTCTAATAAGGTAAGACCTAACAGTCTTTGTAAGCCTTTAATAGGGCAAACCTTTCATAGGGTAGATCATGTTTCATGGTCAAAACATTATAACCTTCATTGCATACACTTTATTATTGTAGTAGTGAATATTTGTGTCTGCCATCCCCACCCCAGATTTACCTTCTCACTTGGATGGTTTTTTGGTAATCATATCTGGTATTATGTGTGTGAATTCTTACATGTTTGCATGATTTAGATATATATGCTTTATATGTTCTTTTAGTTTACTCATTGAATGCATGAGATAGATATGTGGTGAAAGTTTTATGGGTCCAAGTTTAAACTACTAATTCAACCCCCCTAGAATTTTACCTTTCCTATTGTAATTCTAACAATTGGTATCAGAGCTTTGTTCTCTATAAGAAAAGCTTTAAATCTTTGAGGAAAGATCTTGAAATAAAATTCTACAAGTTGGGAAATACCATTGAGAACTAGAAGATTGAAATACATCTCATACTACATCAATTGAATCAAGCAAGAGACGACCTCAAGAATTCCTTGAAGAGAAGGAAAAAAATTGCCATTGTAGAGAATGACACACAATACAAAGAGATTGATACTACTAAGCTATTTGCAAATGGAGACTCAAATGAATTTGATGCAGCAGTTGCAAATCTAATGGAAAGGAATAGAGTCTAAGCTAAGGAAATAAAAAATCTCAAATTAAAGCAAGAATCACAAGCCATACTACTATGTGAAGTACTGGTTAAACAAAAGAAGAAAGCCATGGAAGACAAAGCCATGATTGAACTAGAAGACAAAAGAATTCTAGCCAATAGACTAGAGGAGAAATCAATAGAGATAACCAAGATTTACAATATGTAATTCGATACTCTAAGTCAAATGATGAATGCCAACTATGAGTTAAATGTCAAGGACATTGAGATAACTACATTGAAGTTGCAAAATGAACAATTGTAGAATGACCTAAAGAGAGAAAAGGAATTTGCTAAAATTTTCAACAAGCCAAATGAAGCCATCAAATACTTTGAGAAATTATTGAGATCCCCTAGATCCAATAATGATACACAAGCACTAAAGAAGGAGAGTCATCCAAAAGTGTAGAAGAAAGGATAAAAAAAGGTAAGAACCCCAAACCTACTTGTCATAATTGTAGTAAAAAAGGGCATACTACTAATGTGTGTAGGAGCAAGATTGCGAACTAGAATGTCAAGCCTAAGAACATGGTTCACTACCATAAGTGCAACAAACAAGGTCATTAGGCACATGAATGTAGAACTAGGACCATGCATACAAAAAGATTTGCAGGTTATTGCTACAACTCTTAGAAGTATGGACATAGAGCTTTTGAATGTAGATCCAAACCTATGTGGTCATCAAACAAGAAAATAAAGGTAAGGAACAATGGAAACTCTTATAACTAGGATTATAATACAAGATATAGTTGTCATTATTGTCAAGAATATGGACACGTTCTAGAGAATTGTATTAGGAAACACTTCAAAGGTAATTACCAAAGGTGGTTGAGTCAAACCACATGTTTCAGAAGACTAGTCACATCGGTAGGTATTTTCCAACAAAGTCAAAGGCACCAAGTTGTGAATTTGATAAAGGTAAAGACAAGGCAGACGTTGAACACATCAGAGATGAGATGAATAAGACATTGAAAAAGAAAGTTGATTGAAACACATCAAATGAAGAAGGGATCACTTCACCCAGTGGGTCAAGTGATCACACCTCATCAAAATAGGAAATCAAGAGGTATGTGGGATGTTATTTAAAGGTTATATCATACATCAGTTCCAAAGGAGATAGTACTAAGAAGATTACATTAGCATGAATAAAGATGCAAAATGTTGATAGGAATTCAAGATAAATCTTTAATTTTTTTATGTTGTTCCTGAGCATGAAATATTTCCTATGTGTACCGAGTGAAATGCTAGAAGAGGTTGAGCTAGCAATCTGCCTAGTTGATGCCAAGTGATGGAAATGTCATTCAATGCTGAGTGACCCTAAAATTGGTTGATGCTGAGCTTATAGCTATGTAAGAACTTATCATTTATTGTAGGGTTTTAAAAGGGTATTGGATCGATTTTAGCTCATTTTTCATCATTTCAAATTCAAGTAAGATCAAGTCGAGTAGAAGGTGATCTAAAAATCTGTTCAAAGTATTCATAGAAGATTCTAGCAGTGATCTCACGTCAAGGTATTTATCAAGATTCGAGTAAGGCAATTTAACTTTCATAAACCCTAGTTTCACCCAATGACATCTAGTTTGTAGAATGTTGAAGGGAAGGAAGTTTTAGATGTTTAATTAGTGAGCAATGAAGTCAAGCGACCCATTTTCAAAGCTATTATTGGCATTGCTTACAAGCAAGACCCTTCTGGCGCATTGTCGATGATTTTATTGAATATAATAATGGTGAAGATGTAAGAAAATGCTACAACTATGAGATAGGAAGAATTGTGGATATGGAAATTAGGGAAGCGTGCAAAAAATTTATGAAAATAATTTTTTGAAAGAAGAGTTCAAAATCACTGAGAGAAAGAGATTAACATGAGCCCTAGATTTTCCAAATGTGTTTAAGACAGAATGGATTAAAATAGTGCTTATTCAAATCCATGATGGTTCCTTATGGCTGGAGAGTGGACCTATTATAATTACTAAGAGAATAATCCTTAGGGTTATTGGCTACCCAACCCTAGATTGGCCTAAGACACTAAGAAGTGATTCAAAGGAAGTGATTGAGAACAATATTGGAGTTGTCTAGAATGAGAGAGGCATGACAATAGACACAATCACTGATCCACTAATAAACTTTAGTATAAGGGTTATATCACACAAGTTCGTTCAATCCAGTAGATTGAATAGTGTATCCTATATAGCTATGGATGTTGGATACAAGATTGTCAAGAAAGATCATACATATGATCTAGTAAAGCTACAATTGCAACAATTGATGGAGAACCTTGGAGCAATCAAAAAAACAAAGAGTACACAATGAAAATTTGGTTCTATATTGATTTGTATATTCTTTTTTGTACAAAACACATTCCCCTCATTTGGTACTATGGGATGGAAAACCAATAGATTAGTTGCAATACAAATTTGTGAGTACATTGAGCAACTAGGAGAGAATTTTGAATCCTTAATGACTAGTTACTTTGAAGATTTCAAAAATTTAATGAAGGAGAGACTAAGAATACCAGTATCTTTAGTTGAAAAAAATTATAATGATGTATTTTTTCTTGTGGATGTTTATTATACATTTTTACAAGCTACCACATCAAGGGTAAGATGGTTGAGATCCTTAGGCTATGAGATAAATGTGGATGAAGCCTCAACAACTATAATAGCTCTACTTGAAAAAGAGGTAGACAAAACTACAAAAGTTTTTGGAAACTATGAGATGGTAAAGTCCAAGATTACCATGGAATTAAAGACTAACTCTACGATGAAGAAAAAGGAAAGATAGTGAAGAAACTAAAAGCCAAATCTGAAGAGGGTGCCAAGGTTGAAGAGGATGAAGAGGAAGAAGGAACTCAAACACAAGTACCTCTAACTTTAACACAAGGCATAGGAGAAGATAAAGAAGAGGAGGAAACTGAAGGTGTCAAGGGAGAAGAAACTAAGGAAGCACCTACTCCTGCTGTGCAAAAGAAGAGGAAGGCCAAGGCACAACCTATGGTAAGGACTAAGAAAATTGTCAAACTAAGTCAACTAAATCCCACTCCACCTACAACAAGAGCTAGCACACGTGTTTAAAAAAAAGGACAAGGAGAAGACAAAAAAAATAGAACAAGGAAGTCAAGAGAAAAAGAGACTCAAAAGGAAGTATCTTGCACAAATAGATTCTAAAGAGGAGAAAATATAGTCAGATGACAACAACCAATTTAAGGTGGTAAGTCACAACCCTCATTCAAATCTTGAAAAATTATGTGAAAATGTTAAGAATAATGTAGATATATCAGGATTCAGTCATGTTGATTTTGATAAATTGGGTAAAGAGGAGAAAAACTAAGTGGAAGAGGCCCTATATGCCATGATGGAAAAATTCAAGACAATACCACTAGAATTTTCCAACTCTGTACCTAAGAGTCTATATGACATAGTTGAGAAAAAATGGCATTACTATCTAAATCTAGAAAGACAAATAGGGAGACCACAATAGCCCAAGTGATACCTAAATTAATAAAGGCACAAATTGTTAAGGTTATAAATAAGTATGTAGTTAGGTTCACACCTAAATACATAGCCTTTAGCATTTTACAAAATAATAATGAGGATGTTGTCAAGAAGTCAACACAAATACGAAAACTCATTTATGGGTTAACCACAATAAAGAAAGGAGAACTTGAACCTTCTGAGGTCAAAGATGATGTTGAGGAAGATAATGAAAAAAAAAAAACTATTAGAGGAGGAATAGAAATGAAAGAAGATGACAAGGCAATAGTTGAGCCTGAGTAGCAACAAGAATAGAGCGTGCATGACACACAATTGCCGAGTGTTAATCTTCCACATGACATAACTAAAATAATAACTATCAAGGATGTTTATAATCTATCAACTCAAAAAATTAATCCTCTTACTAAAGAAGATTTGAAGAAGATATTAGATCAATCTACATTATAGGCCAAGCTTTGTGGCAATCCTATTTTGGTAATTATAGATGAACTACAAAAGTTAGTGACTGATGTTGCAAAGGAAAAGTTGAATCCACAAGAACCACCTTGTATCATCCCTTCAGACACTAATGTACAACCTTTGGTCCAAATTCTAGAAGCTACATCTACCAAGGTTGATACAATTTCCAAGATTGATAATGTTGAAGAGAAGACAGTAGCATAAAAAGCTAACACTGCAGGATAGTAGGAAATAGGTCAAATAGACTTATCTGCACCTACAAGATAAGGACAAAAGTGCAAGTCAAATCATAGTGGTAGAATAGGGCAAGCCTGAAGAGAGTGAGCTAACACCTAAGGTGAAGGAACAAGTTGCCATTCAAGCTCTGGTAGCTTTACCAATACCTAACACTCCTTCCATACAAACTCTTCAGAAGCTGAGCATAGAAGCTATTCCATTGCAAATCTCAGTGCCAAGCCAAAGCTCATCAAAGGTTGAAAAGGTAATTCACTATGGAGATATAAGCTTTGATGAAGAAATTTTTATACCCAAATATGATTATGACACCATGACATTAGAAAAAATAGGCATATTATAATAGGCCCTAGAAAAGAAAAAGCATCAAGAAATGCTTAGGAGAGAACATACGAAAAAGTAGGCACTATAAGACATTAAGGACATCTTTCTAGATGCATTTAGTTTGCCAACTCCTAAAGAGACCAAGACACTAATGGAACAACTAACAGATATAGTGGAAAAGGTTAGTAATGAAGACCTTGATACTAATGCCAAATTATTAGAAGTGTTAGAATAGAAGTTCCAAAACAAGGTGAATGAGAAAATATCTAGTGAGATAGCACTAACACAAGTTGCATTGACAACTAAGGTTGAGGATGTGAAGAAAGTACTTACCAACATATTCTCATTGTACACTAAATTGTGCAATCCATCACTCTTCACCCAAGAGACCAAAAGTCACATTGTGAATCTAGAAATCCAAATTTCTGCATTAGGTGCAAGACTACTAATGAATCCAACTCAGAGTGAGAAGCATTTTAGGACATTGCTTCAAACAAAAACTTAGTTAGCTATATTAAAAGTAGATGAGGCTACAATAAGATCCAAACTAACTAGCATACAAGTAACCCTCCCCCCACATATAGAAATATTGCACAAGGAGCTAGGCTATGTTGAAACCCTACTGAAGAAAGATCCCAATCTTTCTACTTTAGATGGTCTAGTCCACGTTGTTTCCAAGCTTGCCATCCAAATCAAGTCATTTGATGTTGTATGTGAAAACTAGGATGCAACCCTCAAGATAATATTGGATCCATAAATCCTTTTTGGGAAAACACACGATAACTGTATAGCCCATTTGACATAAGTGTCAAAAAGGGGAAGAATAAGAGCAAGGGGGGGATACATCATTGGGGGAGATATATATTTTGGGGAGATGTTAGCTAAGGAAGAGAAATTATACAAGAAGTATCAGATGAAAGAGTATAAGAATCATAGTGCATTGAATTCAAAGTGTATCAGTAGAGATACATTTACTTAGAAGGAACATAGAATTTTGGTTACAGAATAGACATATCAACTCAAGGGGAGTTATCAAATTTTGAGGTATAGAAGTTATTGCAAATTTTTGAGATTTTGAAGTTTTGTATATAAGCTGAGTCATGGATATGTTATGCTCAAGAGATCAAGGATATTGATCTATATTCAAGCATTTTTGACACTCATGTCAAAGGGGGAGATTGTTGATCTCAGATTGGTTTTGACAAGTGAGTGTCAACACACTTAAGTTATTTACTTAGTTCATGTCAAACTAGTAGTACATGTCGAGCACAACATGTAAATATTAGATCATGTTAAGTCACAATAAGCGTTGAGCCACTCATGTGTTGAGTCACTTAAGCACCAAGTAGATAGACCATGTCGAGTGATTTAGGAGCCTAGTAAATAGTGGATGTCGAGAAATGTAGGTGTTGAGTCACAGTAGAGAGATTAGTGCATGCCAAGCATCAGATACTTCAAATGCTGAGTGACATAGTTTTGAAATTTTTTTTGTAATGGCACAAACAACTATGTAAACCATTTTTGAGCTAACTTAAAGGTAAATTATGATATTTTGGAGATAAGAATGAATTTCTAGTTGGATTCCCTATGCAATTACATGCAACCAATCAAAAAATGGGAAGGATTAAGTGACAAAATGGATAAATCTTAGCTATAGATTCTGTAATGTCCCCATTTTAGCAGTTGACCAAGTGTGTGTGCGTTAGCTTTTCTCTACATGGTCCCGAGGGCTAACGAAGGGTTTAATGGGATCCTGGAGTGTTTTGGCTTAGTAATTTCCAGTTTGGGCCAAAACGAAGTTGATTTACTCAGTTTTAGGCATACTTACTATTTTTAGTAAGTCGGCAGGACATAGTGCAGGTCAATTTTGGTGATTGGATTCGATACTCCTTGGTGAGAGCTTTTCGATGAGCTATCACTTGCATTATTCGGAGTCCAATTGCTAATACATTTTAATGCCTGAAGTTTTATTAAAGTAACGTCTAATTTAATTGTAAAATATTAAAGTGTTACTTTAATATTTATTTTATGGTGATGTGTACCCAAGGGAGACATAAGGGGTATTTTAATATATGTTTTATATATTACACATCTTTTATCCCACATTTCCCATATGAGTTGAGTGGACCCTTGGAAATAGAATAAAAGGAAGCATCTGTGGTTTCATTAAATAGGTGGAATATGAGAAGAAATTGGTGTGTGAGTTGCAGCTCCGTTCTTGGCATTTGAGGACATTTATCCTCTCTTGTAACATTTTAGACGTCATTCCCTTGGGGTTTGGCCTTTGGAATTCTTTGTTATTAGCTTCATTATCAGGCAGTTTAGTTGCATTTTCGGCTATAGGAAGATTTGGTATTTTGCTCATATCTTCTTCACTACTTGTCCGACGCTTATGCTGCTTTGAGGGAATGGTATTACGAAGGTAGTGGACTGATTGAAGGACAAAGTATTGTAGCAGCAAGTTTGAAAGCATGGGCTGGAGTATTATGTCAATACTGCTGAAGTAATTAGTGAGTTGTTAAATCTGCCATGTATTTGGTTTTATGAATTCTGAAAATAACATTTTATTAGCAGCAGTTCATTTCCACTTTGCATATTATTGTAGTTTCTTTCTTGTTTATGTTGTATGATACCAATTCCATGCACAAAACACAACAAACAAATAAACATTTGATTTCCGGAGTTATAAGGGGTTTAAAACATTAAACAGAGAAATAAGAGGTTGCATGCAAACTGTTTGACAAAATTCCTTTCAGCAAATTGGTTTAGTTTTTTGGGACATCCAAGGGTACCCATTACAATGGTATCAGAGCTATAAGTCCTGCCATCCTGTGGAGGTCTTATAGGGAATTTGGAACAGTCGAATAGAGGGAAAAAGTGTTTGACGAAATGTCAAAACATTAAAATCAGAAATAAATAAAAAACACAGGCTAAGCATTTATGTTTGAGCATGTGACATGGGTCTTATAATTTTCGCGATACCAGAGCAAGACAAAATAGGATTTTAGACTTGCAAAGCAAACAGTCTAGTACATCCGTGCAAGAGGACATTGAATCCAACCATATAGACACAAAGGAGATATTCTATGATCAGGACAATAATATGGGTGATCGAGATGACAGGAATACAAGATTAGGCGGAGGTGGAAATGCTGGTCCAGATCAGGGGGAGGTACTGTTCAGATAGTTACTAGATACATTAGAGCAGGGGCAATGTATGCAGCAGGAGCAAAATAGGCGAATGGACATGATGTTGTAGCTCATGGCTAGACAGATGGGTGTCAATATTAATCTAGGTGATGCCAACAACAGAAACAATAACAACGAGGGAAAAAATAACAATGGGGGAAATAATAACCATGGAGGCCAAGGCAACAACAATGGTCCTGAGAATAACATTAATGATAATAATGGACACGGCAACAATGGGAATGAGGCTGATAACTTTAGACACGTTGCACGCTCATCATGGACTGCGAGCTCGAGACCTCTTCTACCCACTTTCCCACCCAGAGATCCGGTTCAACCAGTAAATGAACCATAGATTACTGAGTTATAGGATCAGTTCAGGAGGGACTGGGAGGCTAGTGGACCGGAGTTTTAGGCGGATATTTCCCTTAGAGATTATATGGACTTGAGGATGAGACACATGCCTAAAGCAGGAGGGAGGAATAAAAACTTTGAGTCGAGGAAGAAAGTTGGAAAACTTTCTTTACCTTATTATGATTCTTCAGGGAAGATGACTGCACGAGCTTGGGTGCAGAAGGTAGATACATACTTGCAGCTAAATCCTATGCCTGAGGACGAGGCTATCAAGTATGCGACTATGCACTTGGATGGCATTGCACATGCATGGTGGCATTATGGCATGGTGACTTTGGGGCATAATCAGATTACATCCTGTGAGGAATTCACCGAAACATTGATTGAGAGATTTGACACTAAGGATCCCGAGTTACATTTCAAGGAGCTAGCACAGTTAAAACAGTTAGGTTCTGTGGATGCTTACATTGCCGAGTTTCAACACTTTTTTGTACTTGTTACTGATATCTCTCCTAGGAGATTGGTGGTGTTATTTTGTGATGGTCTTGCTGATCCATTATGAGGTTGGGTGAAGGGACGTGATCCACTCACCTTAGCTGAAGCAACTAAAAAGGCATGAGATTTAGCCCCTTCGATATACAAAGGAAAAAACCATTCAACAGATTCTTCTTACCACAAGGACAAAGACAAAAAACCATTTCAGAAAGATTATAGCAAACCCAAAGAAGGATCAAAGGGACTAGACAATGAAACCTTGAATGAACTTCAAAAGAAGAAGCTGTGCTTCCATTGTAGAGAGCCTTGGGACTTATCTCATAAATGTTCTCTCAAGGCTAAGGCAAATCAAATGGAGTATTTTTCAGCAGAAGAGTCAGAGTTAGAAGGGGAGGATCAGCACTCTGATTCAGATAAGGGTAACACTATAGAGGAGAGCAACATTCCTAAGGATGATAGATCGTTGGCATGCTTGACAGGGGCCCAAAAGGAAATCACATTTAAGATCAAGGGTACCATCCAGGGGCAGAAAGTGATATCTCTTATTGACACTGGGGCTACACATAACTTCATAGATGCACAATTGGTAGCCAGGAGAGGGTTACAGACAGAGGAGCATGATGGGTTTAGAGTCATGGTGGCTAACGGTGATAAATTATTATGCACTCAAAAGATATCTAATCTTCACATTAGGTTTGGAGATGGCTATGAGTTGGAGGACGAGTTCTATGTTGTGGACATGGGAGATTATGATGTCATCCTCGGCATGACATGGATGGCTTCACTAGTTGAGTTCACACTCAACCTAGCAAAATTGCAGATGAGATTCTAGCATGAGGGCAGAACTGTGGTACTTAGAGGACTTTCAGATGGAGGTTGCAGAGTAGTGTCCTTGAGGATAATGCAGAGACTTTTTTGTCATGATGACATAGAGTGGGCGGCAGAGTGCTACATTATGCCAACTTCACCAGAGCCACAAGAAAAGAGTCATCTACCAGATATCCAGAAGATACTTGATAGACATGCTAAAGTATTTAGCGATATTCCTCATGGGGTTCCTCTTGACAGAGGGATGGAACATGTTATTGAGCTCGAGGAGGGAGCCAAACTAGTTATGATTACTCCCTATCGTCATCCTAAGAAAGACAAGGATGAGATAGAGAAGGCTATTAAGGATTTGTTGGAGATGGGGCATATCAGGCCCAGTAAGAGCCCCTTTGCTTCAGCAGTAGTATTGGTGAAGAAGAAGGATGGGATGATGCACATGTGCATCGATTACAGGGCACTGAATAAGAAAACAATTAAAAATAGGTATCCCATTCCTAGGATTGATGAGCTGATTGATGAGTTGCATGGGGCATGCTTCTTCACCAAAATTGATTTGTGATCTGGATACCATCAGATTAGGATGAGAGCAAAGGACATTGAAAAAATAGCCTTCCGATGTCACTATGGCCACTTTGATTTCATGGTTATGCCATTTGGTCTAACCAATGCACCTGCTATATTTCAAAGTTGTATGAACCAGGTATTCAGGAAGCAGTTGAGGAGATTTGTCTTGATCTTATTTGATGACATCTTGGTCTTTAGTAAGACTTGGGAGGAGCACTTACATCATCTAGAGGAGGTGTTATCTATTCTAGAGAGAGAGTCATTGTATGCCAAGGAATCTAAATGTGAGTTTGGCATGACTGAGCTCCTTTACCTTGGGCATATCATTAGTGCAGATGGCGTTCGGGTTGATCCCGAAAAGATTAGAGCTATTGTAGAGTGGCCTACTCCCACAAACCTTACATAGCTTAAGGGATTCTTTGGTTTATGTGGTTTTTATAGGAGGTTTGTTAAGGGATTCTCACAGATTGCTACACCCTTGACAGATCTTACCAAGAAAGGAGCCTTCGTGTGGATAGGGGAAGCACATAGGTGTTTTGAGCATTTCAAGCAAGTAATGTCTTCATGTCCAGTTTTAGCTCTACTGGATTTCACGAAGCCTTTTGAGCTTCATTGTGATGCATCAGGTGATGGGATTGGAGCAGTATTGATGTAGGAGAAGCATCCCATTGCATTCGAGAGTAGGAAGCTCTGGGGAGTTGAGAAAAGTTATTCTATCTATGACCGGGAGATGTTGGCCATAATGCATGCATTGGCCAAATTTCGATCATATTTGGTAGGTGGACGTTTTGTGATCAAGACTAATCACAACAGTATTAAATACTTCATGAGCCAGCGTGATCTTAATGACCGGCAACAAAAATGGGTGACTAAATTGCAAGCTTATGACTTTGACATAGAGTTTTTCGAAGGTAAGAAAAATGTGGTGGCTGATGCCTTATCTTGGAGACCTCACTTATGTGCTCTGGTAGAGATTTCAAGAGATTGGAGAGATCAAATTATAGCAGAGTATGTCAGAGATGCTTGGGCTTCTGGATTGATTTCAGGTACCATACAGGATGATCGCTATGAGGTGATAGATGGATTGATCAGAGTTCAGGACAGGGTTTATTTGATTTTGTCATCACATTTGAGAGAGGCGATATTGAAGGCATTTCATGATGCACCCACAGCTAGACATCCGAGGGTCTTCAAGACCTATAGGCAGATCTGAGAGTGGTTTTCATGGAAAGGGCTCAAGGATGATGTTTAGAGGTATGTCAGGGAGTGTGTGGTTTGTCAACAGAATAAGGGAGAGCACACATTTCCTATAGGTTTATTATAGCCCTTGCCCATTCTTGATAGGAAATGGGAAAGTATTTCGATGGACTTCATCACTAGTTTACCACGAGTGCGGGGAAGGGATTGCATCTATGTGGTGGTGGACCACTTGACAAAGTTTGCTCACTTCTTTGCTATTCTGTCCACTTACACAGTAGCACAGGTGGCAAATCTTTTCTTTAGAGAGATATTCAGGTTACATGGGCTGCCCAGATTCATTGTCAGTGACCAGGATAGTAAGTTTATGAGTGTTTTTTGGAAAGAGTTGTTTAGGTTGTGTGGTACAGATCTTACACCTAGCACTAGTTATCATCCACAAACAGATGGGCAAACAGAGATTGTGAATAAATGGGCGGAAGGATATTTGAGGAACTATGTAACTACATAACAAAAGGCTTGGATCAGATGGTTGCATATGGGAGAGTATTGTTATAACACGACTTATCATATGTCCATCAAGATGACTCCTTTCATGGCACTCTATGGTTATGAAGCACCTAGCTTCATGGATTTTTTTTTCGGGGACAATAGAGTGCCCAAAGCCAAAAACTTATTGCAGGATAGTTAGGACATCTTGAAAGTTCTCAAAGAGAATATACAACAGGCCCAGAATCAATAGAAATTGTATGCTGATCAGCACCGAATAGAGCATAGCTTCGAGGTAGGGGATATGGTTTACTTGAGGCTACAACCATATAGACAGTCATCGCTCAAGAAGAGTGGAGCTAAAAAGTTGAAACCTAGATTTTATGGTCCCTACAGGGTGATTCGCAAAGTGGGCAAAGTCACCTATGAGCTTGAGCTTCCAGAGGGCAATCGAGTGCACAATGTGTTTCATGTGTCTAGGCTTAAGAAAGCCATTGGTTAGAGTGTAGTGCCTTCTACAGATTTACCCCCTTTGGATGAGGAGGGGAAGCTTGTGTTAGTAACTGAGGCTATTCTAGACACCAGAGAGAGGAAGCTTAGAAACAGGATAGTGAAGGAGTATTTGGTCAGATGGAAAGACCTGCCGGAGGAAGATTCTACATGGGAGAGTGAGCAGGTTATTCAGCAGGCTGGACTGAGATTGCTTGAGGACAAGCAATTTCAAGGGGGGTGGACTGTAATGTCCCCATTTTAGCAGTTGACCAAGTGTGTGTGCGTTAGCCTTGTTCTACATGGTCTCGAGGGCTAACGAAGGGTTTAATGGGATCTTGGAGTGTTTTGGCTTAGTCATTTCCAGTTTGGGCCAAAATGAAGTTGATTTACTCAGTTTTAGGCATACTTACTATTTTTAGTAAGTTGGCAGGACACAGTGCAGGTCAATTTTGGTGATTGGATTTGATACTCCTCGGTGAGAGCTTTCCGATGAGCTATCACTCGCATTATTCGGAGTTCGATTGCTAATACATTTTAATGCTTGAAGTTTTATTAAAGTAACGTCTAATTTAATTGTAAAATATTAAAGTGTTACTTTAATATTTATTTTATGGTGATGTGTACCCAAGGGAGACATAAAGGGTATTTTAATATATGTTTTATATATTACACATCTTTTATCCTGCATTGCCCATATGAGTTGAGTGGACCCTTGGAAATAGAATAAAAGGAAGCATCTGTGGCTTCATTAGACAGGTGGAATATGAGAAGAAATTGGTGTGTGAGTTGCAGCTCCGTTCTTAGCATTTGAGGATGTTTATCCTCTCTTGTAACTTTCTAGACGTCATTCCCTTGGGGTTTGGCCTTTGGAATTCTTTGTTATTGGCTTCATTATCAGGCAGTTTAGTTGCATTTCTGGCTATAGGCAGATTTGGTATTTTGCTCATATCTTCTTTACTACTTGTCCGACGCTTATGCCGCTTTGAGGGAATGGTATTATGAAGGTAGTGGACTGATTGAAGGAAAAAGTATTGTAGCAGCAAGTTTGAAAGCATGGGATGGAGTATTATGTCAATACTGCTGAAGTAATTAGTGAGTTGTTAAATCTGCCATGTATTTGGTTTTATGAATTCTGAAAATAACATTTTATTAGCAGCAGTTCATTTCCAGTTTGCATATTATTGTAGTTTCTTTCTTGTTTATGTTGTATGATACCAATTCCATGCACAAAACACAACAAACAAATAAACATTTGATTTCCGGAGTTATAAGGGGTTTAAAACATTAAACGGAGAAATAAGAGGTTGCATGCAAACTGTTTGACAAAATTCCTTTCAGCAAATTGGTTTAGTTTTTTGGGACATCCAGGGGTGCCCATTACAGATTCATACCTAATCTTCTTAAGGAAGATGGAAAACCCTAAACTATCTATCAAGTGTGTAAGGAATTTAAGGAGCAAAGATCATATTTTGTATGAGAAAACAGAGCATTCATGGTGACTTAGAAGCTATGAAGAGAGAGTGAATTGCAAAATTAGTTAGAGCGGAATAGAAGATAGAGAAAAGGATACAACTTTGAGACATCAGATCAAGAAGGATCAAGAAGACATTATATAGAGGTGATCTATTATTAGGAAATCAAGTGCCAACAATAGGATCTATATTGAGACATTCTAATAGGTGATTTTAGTCAAATTGCTTAATAAAGAAGTCTTAACAAGTTGTATGAAATCCTTTAATAGGGTGCTTACTTAGTTGTAAGTTAAAGTCCTCTAACAAGGCACACTTCTAATAGGGTGTTAAAATCCTCTAACAAGATGAGACCTAACAGTCTTTGTAAGCCTTTAATAGGGTAAACCTTTCATAGGGTAGATCATGTCTCATGGTCAAAATATTGTAGCCTTCATTGGATAAACTTTATTGTTGCAATAGTGAAGATTTTTGGGTGTCATCTCTAAGAAAATATATAACAATTACATTTTTCAAGGGTTCCATAACATTGAATCACATATATAAGTCAAATAAAAAGTGTACGTTTAATAATTAAACAAGCCCATGTCATAGGAATAACCTCATGTGAAAAATATCACAAAAGAATATACAACTACATAAGGTGCATATCCATCTAGTGCACATGTTACAAGATATGAAATACTAAAATAGTATACATCATGATAAGATACATCATCCCGTATGATCTCAACAACTAAAGTACAAAATATCAGAGTATGAACAAATAACATAATCATTAGGTAGAAATAATGGAAAATCTACAACAAGGGTACATCCAACATTGATGTTCAATTTCCAGATCTCAATAGAAAAAGAAATCAATAGCACCAAACCTTGTAGAACCTAAGTGACCCCACTTACACCATGTTGAGGAGATAATTTCAAGTCCCAAATAGATAGCAATCCATAAGTTATAACAAGAATATATGTCTCAACATCCTAAAACCATTCTATCGGAAAGATATTACGTACACAATGGAACATATAATTCTAGAGGCAACAAGACATGAATATGAAACCTTTAATATGCATATGGGAAACTATCATCACATGATCCAACTCTAAGGTTACCCTTTTGGTATCTCAAGATCTCGACCCCCTAGTGACTCTATGCAACCTCAAGATCCTTTCTTACAAACATGGTATACTGATGAGACAAGGATGCAACCAAGAACCCTCTCTACCCTCATCCTCGCCTATACTAGTGCTTGAGGAATGAGAGAGGTATCAAAATAACTCTTTTTAATTTTAATGAGAATGTTATCACTTATTAATACAACTTACAATGAGTTACTGAGGCAACCTCTTTAGGATTCTAGCCCCATTCCAAGCCACTTCCCAACATACACATAGATAACCTACCCTAAGTCTAAAGAAAATAATCTCATAAAATCACAATAATCACATCCATTATATACAAGAAACCAAAATCATAAATAGACCATACATCAAAAGCCTCAAAAGTTGAATCAAAAAATCTCAACACATGAACTTACATAGAAATACTAGATCTCATCATAGAATGCATGAGCTTAGAACATTGGTTGAGAGAAAAATTATTGTGAATACAACATCAAATAAAATCCATCATAAAAGTAAACTAATTCCCAAGCCCCTAGTAAACATTTCTATTTGGCAAAACTATGAGGTCTCCCCAAAACTCATCACAAGATAAAATATAACAACTCAATAAATAATAAAGCATATTTATTTTACAGCCATGTAGTTTCAATAAAACTACATAAAGTTTGATTTGAGTAAAGTTCAAGTTTTCAATCTAAAAGTTTCCCTAATTGGTAGCTGTCCAAAGTATATTTGATCAAAATATTAATTCATCATTATAGTCTAAGAATCCTTATTTTCCAAATAACTATTTATACATTTCAAAGTATAATAATAATTTATGAGTTTCCTCTCAAATAGTAATATTATCTTATATGGAAAATTAGTTGATTCAAGCATTACATAAAATCCACATTTAATTATATTTTAAAAGAAGAACTATGTATAATAACATTAAATTTTCCTCTGGTAAACATTCCTATTTAGCAAACCTACAAGGTTTTCCCCAAACTCATCACAAGATAAAATTAAACATCTCAATAGAAAATAAAATAAGTTTATCTTAAACCATGTAGTTTCAATATAATTTCATAAAATTTGATTTGAGTAAAGTTCAAGTTTTCATTTCAAATTTTCTTCAATTGGATGTAGTGCCTACCCTCGTTCACATCTTTTCTGGACATTGATGCTATTATTATCAGACTTTGATGGACTAGTTTTATGTTGATGGTTTAGTGGTATTGTTTTGACACTATCAGATATTATGATATGGATTCAGTTGATATATGATGAGATCATTTAGACTTTACATTTCATGTATGTATGATGATCATTACATTGTTTTCAGTTATTAATGATGATTAGTTAGATGGTATATTATCTCATGTGTTTTATTATGGATACTTACCCCATACTTGCATGTGTATGGTGTGCATGTTTTCATATTGTATGGTGTTTCTTATGTGGTTAAGGAAGGGAGTCGTAGTCACCTGCTTAGTTGGGATCTACACGATGCACCACTTCCTGCCATTTTTTGTTTAGCTTAGCATTATATATATTGTATGTACATGCATGGTTTTTTTCTGTAGGTTGCAGGTATCGGGTATCAACTTCCCTGAATTGCTAGGATGAGCGTACCCTATTATACTATCTCAATGATAAGAGAAGGGAGATAAATTCTCAAGTCCAAATCCCAAACCTTTAAGCCAATTGTCCTAGTGAGGTAGGACAAGTATCTGGATATTTTACCCACCGAATGTGTCAGATGACATAATTCATGATTTTTAACCCTTTAGACTGATTTTGTATGATTTATTCTATGATGGGCTTTTATATTTTATCTTGGAGGTCTATGGTGAATTTTCTATTAATTAAGTCTTAATAAATGAATTTAATTAATAAATTAATTATTTGAGAAGATTAATAAAATATCATGATCTTTGATATTTTGAGTATAATTAATTAAATGACAATTAATTGAGGAAAAATGAATTAAATAAAAGAAAATTAGAAATTAAAAATTAATAATAATTATAAAATAATAATAAAGTAATAAATAAATAATAATAATAAAAGTTACAAAAATAAAAATAAAATTTATAACTATTAAGATAGAAATTATATAAAAAGTGGATTGGAGTTATAAGCTTTCATGGGAGTTAATGCACTTCTCTATTTCTCATGTGTCAACAACACAGGGGTTTGTGCATCAATTAAGCACATGGTGTCTACAACCCTAAGGCTCATCTTGAAGGTTGGAAAAGATCCATGCTTAGTTGGTGACACCTTCCAGCTATTTCTAGAAGCATTTTAGATGTTTCCTGAAAGCTCTTTATATTTAGGCATCCCTAGAAGCTTAGACATAGCGTTTGGAGTGCAATTGGAGCATTGGAGGATTCGAGAATTCTGAAGAAGGGAGCTTTCTCTGCGAGTTTTCTGAGGAAGAGCGAATTAGCATCAGAATTCGGGTAGATTCTTGTGATTTTTTTACTTATGCTATTTTTGCATCTTGCATTCCCTGTCTTCTTCGTGTCTTCCATATGTCTTCTGAGGAATTTCATATTTTTATTGTATGCATTCTCAATATGGGAAATTGAATTTATGTGGAAATCTTTATATGCATAGATCTGAAAGAAAATGGGGCTAGGGTTTAAATTCATAGCCAAACCCATTAGATTATTTATTGGATAAATTTGAAGATCAAAGATTTAAAGGAAAATTCTGAAAATTAGAATTTCTAAGTAAACTATGTATATTCTTGAATCTGCATACACATATACGTATATATCATTATATACATATATATGTATGTGCTATGATGGTGATAAACTTTGCATGTGTATATATATATATACACACATATATATATACATATATATATACCCATATATACATACATACATATGTATATATATACATATATATTTATTTATATAATAATTGAATGTCAAATCGCGATAGACTTTCATGTTAATAGTATTTCATATCGCATGGGAACATTTTTATAAAAAATGTTATTGAAAATCGTGTTAACAAAAATATATATGATGTTGGGCGGGTATTATATACCCCACCCACTGCCAGCCTACGAGACTGCAGTGTACCTGCGGTGCTGATGTATTGGGCCATGAGATTTTAAAATCGCATTGCGATTTGAGTTTGGTTTTAAATTATATAAAGTTTTATTTGCAATGTTATTTCATATGAGATTTGGATATGAATCTCGATTTTGTTGCAATATCATTAATTATTAAATGTTATTATATATATATATAATTATGTATGTATATATATATGTATATAAGTATATATGTATATATAATTAATTATAAATGAATATTATAAAGTTCTAAATTAATGGATCACTCTTTTAATGATTTAAAATATTGATATTGAGCTTTTCAATTATGAAGAGATATTAATAATTAATTTAATTAAACTCAGTTTAATTTAGATTAGTTATTAGAATATATAATCGAAGTTTTGATTCATTGAGAGTGTCAATTTTCAAACAATGTTATATAAACAAAATATTATTAGATCAATTAGAAAATTAAGTCTAATAGTTTTGGGGAGAAACTTTTATCTATCAAACAAATACATGGGTTAGGAAAAACGTGAAATTTCTCCACTTATTATAATTTGGAAAAACGTAAACTGAGACTTTTAAATTCAATTTGAAAACTTAGCAAAACCAAAACATGTGTTTACATTGTGTATTCTTTATGCTATTGTTTTGGGTTTTGGGTTGACTAGTATAGGACGTCTACTAGAGGCTTGGGGGTTATGTGATTGTAGTGACATGATGATGTTTTAATTTTGATCTTTATAAACCCAACCATGGTTATGTGATGGAATGCTCTATGTATTGGTTGTGATTACTGATTGTTATAGTTGAGATTCTTATGTATGAGACACTTGACTTAACCATTATTTTGGTCATCAATCAGTTATCCTTGATTATTTTCTAGTCACCATGATGGGACTGAAATGTGGATTTATTTTGATGATGTCATGATGTGACATGTTTGACTCAACCATTTTTGGAGTCTTCGATCAGTATGATTGATATATATATATATATATATTTTGGTTATTGAGAACCATTGGATATTTGATTATCAGTGATACTTCAGTTGCCAATAGAGAGTTGTTGTGTTCATGATTTTCTATGGATGTTGCTCATGGAGATTTGATACTTTTATGCATATTTGATGATTTTATTATGGATTATCTTTTGTGATTTTGAGATTTAAGAGTCCATGAGCATTAGGGTAGGATATCTACATGTAGTGATGGGAAGTGGCTTGCAATGGGGGCCGGGGCCCTAAGAGGCTGCCAGGGTAACTCATTGTAAGTTGGATTAATAAGTGATAACATTCACACCTAATACTAACAGAATGAACCTAAAAAGATAAGTGTTTTGTTCTCGCCCATGCCTTGAGCGCTTGTACAGGCTAGGATGGGAGTAGTGAGACACATGGTTGCGACCTTGCATTCCATAGTATGCTTCGTCAGTATGAGAGGATACTAGTGGCTGCATGAAATCAGTATGGACCTGTGGAGTTTAGCTAACTGACAGGGTAACTTGTATGTGATAATTGCGATGCCACTTTCTCACTTGCATAGTAGGTTCCTACATGTCATTGTGTGCCTCTGGGATTAGATGTCAGTTTTTTGATTGGAACCTTTGAGTTAGTATACTTTTAGGATTCCTGAACTTATAGAGATGTGTGCTATGTGATTTTGATAGCCTATTTGGGACTTGAGATTATCTCCTCAGCATGGTGGGAGTGGACCACTTTGGTACCACGCGGTCGGGTGGTAGTGTATTTTCCACTCTTATCATTTTGAGATTCATTGAGACATCATGACTGATGCATCCTTCATGATGGTGGATATGTATCCTTTTTCATTGATGATTAGCATATGTTAGATGATGTTATCTTATGCTTTTATTTGCATGTTAGATTACTTTCTACATATGATGTTGTATTTATTAGGAGTGACATTACTACTATGTAATACCGATGATCTCTTCGATGATTTGGAATGTTACGCACGAAGGGATGGCTAGGATCCACGATGGTCTAATGATGCTATTAACAGTTGGGAGGAACCATGCATTTAGTTTATTATGTTTGATCTTTATGATGAATGTATATGTTCTCTATGATGTTGTATCAGTGATTATCTCTACTTTGATGTATCATGGATTAGAATAGGATGATGTACCTTATTCTACATATGTATATTCTTTGTGCCTATCATACCCTGTGACATGTATAGTGGATGATTGTGCATTTTGGAATGTAATTCAGAAAGGACATTTGTATATTGGATGTATCATTATTATTTCATTTGGATGTTGTACTAGATGGATTCATGTATGTAATTCAACGTTAAGGGATCTTAAAGAATGTAATTTGTTATTTATGTTATGTTTACTTTCAGATGGACAATGCTATTGCTTTCGTTAATGTGAATAAGTTATATGTGATGTTTACTTCTATGGAAAAAAAATGCTACTAAACTTAGTGAAATTCTAGGTTAATTCTTTTGGATCCCTTGGCGGGGCATTACAGTAGCCATCCAAAGTCTAGTTGATCAAAATAATAGTTCATCATTATAGTCTAAGAATCCTTATTTTCCAAATAACTATGTATATACATGTGAGAGTGTAATAATAATTTATTAGTTTACCCCCAAATGATAATTTTATCTTATATAGAAAATTTACTTGATTCAAGAATTACAAAAAATCATCTTTAATAATATTTAAAGAAGATCTAGTTATAACAACATTAAATAATCACATTTTAAAAACATATTGAATTCAATTTAATTAAAAATAAATTTTATACCTTTCAATTATAACTAAAAATTTAATCACATTAGTGTTAAATAATATTATATACACCACCCTTGAATAATATATAAAAAACATTTAATAATATACACATTTCTTCATTTTTAAAAGAAAATAAATAATAATTAAAAAATTTAAATAAAATAAATTGTCTAACCCCAAAAGTGGGGAGGCTTGTAAGGGTAACTGCGTATGCTACCTATAGTAGCCGTATGTGCTACTATAGCAACACACACTTCCTATAGTAAGTCATGCATGTTATTGCAACACTGCGCGCTGCCTATAGTAGTTGTGCATGTTGTTTCATGGTGCTACAATGAGAAGGGGGAAAGGAGCCTGAGGAGGTACTACCCCCCTGCCCCACTAAAACCCCCTCCTATAGGTATGATTACCAATATATATATATATATATTCAAACTAGGAACAATCAAATTTTTTTCAATGGGGGTTTTCAAAACCTACCAAATTTATGATAGTAAAATCAATATAATTTTCACAGATCAAACATTTCATGCATATTGTTGCAACACTACACGCTGCCTATAGTAGTTGGGCATGTTGTTTCACAGTGCTACCATGAGAAGGGGGAAAGGAGGATGAGGAGGTACTATACCACCCCCCACCCCACCCCCGCCCCCCCGCCCCCCCGCCACTCCATCCTCCCTCCCCTACCCCCAAAAATTATTTTTATAAATAAAACCCCCTCCTATAGGTATGATTACCACTATATATATCATCTTTTTCTATTGGGGTCTCAATCTTCAGTTTTCAAACCAAGAACAATCAGAGTTTTTTCAATGGGGGTTTTCAAAACCTACCAAATTTATGATAGTAAAATCAATATAATTTTCATAGATCAAACATTTCTTGCAAGCACAAAGAATACATAAGTTTTTGAGAGATTTTTTAAAATGGACTTCTTCAAAACCCTACCTCAATCTAATGCTAACAATTTGGTAATTCCACATGCTTATAAAAAGCTCACCATCAAGTGACCATAAAGAAATTCCCACCTCTTAAATTTGAAGTTGCTCCTACAAACCCATATGTGGATAAATGAGCTAAAATTCCTTATTAAAGGCCTCCAACCCTAATTAGGGTTTTTCTTTTCCCAATGGCTTCTTACTTTATTAATTTTCTTTTTATTTTAGTTTAATTAAACATTTCATGCATACTTAGTGCCTTTTAATGAAATAATATTTTATTTTATAGTTTTCACTTGTTTTAATTTAGCAATGTGCTTTTAGAGAATTCATATTATTATTGTTTGAATTCCAATAATTCTTGTTATTTAAAAAACAACTTCTAAATTTATTATAATATCAAATTAAATAATTACAATTATGCCAAGCTAACTTTAGCAATCTTAATTACTTTTAATTCCAAGAGTAGTCTCTTAATTTTAATGCTTTTATTTCATTAGTTCTCAAATAGTTAAATATTATATCATAATGTTTCTCCTTCCTAAAATTTTCCATTAATTAATTAATTAAATTAATTTTCTTGGTTGTGAAAATACACATGAAGCCACAAAGTAGACCACATATTCAAAAGAAAATTGACAACTTGGTACAACATAAAAATCAAAGTAAAGGCTCATGTATTTGAATTCATGTCACCTTGATGAATTCATAAGGGTAGAGTATATAGATACTTTTCCTTTAACATAGCACAAAATAGGCTCGGGGTTAGGAATTGGACTTTCAAACTATCTCTCCTCTTTTAGCATTGAGATATTGTGATATGGCATTCTTGTCCTGGCAATTAAGGGAAGTCAATGCCTAGTACCTACAACTTGCATAAAATTTGAGCATGTACATATGCATATACATTTCTAAACTAAATAGGAAATGGTGGGGAGTGGTACATCGTGTAGATCCCAACTTGTAGGTGACTATGACTCTCTCCCTTAACCACATGAGATATGTCAATCAAAAATAAAAATAGACATGTACACCATACACATGCAAGTAGGGGGTACGCCATCATAATCCTAATAGTAATCATTATATAAAAGTATTTAAACATCATTATATGAATAAACATGAACTAAAATAACACATGAAATATCTCAAGTATGAAGTAGCTCATCAAATGCATAACCAAATCATGAAGATAGTATCAACTAATCAGGTAACCAAGTACCACTAATTTTAAAAAAAACATGAAAATGTGCCTAAAAATATTTGGTAATATAACTGAAAGAAAAATGGGGTAGGCACTAAATCCTCCCCACTCCCCCAAAATTAGGCTTACTCTTGAAAGTCTATAACCAAGAACAAAACTCAAGAACTCAATGGGTAGGTCTTGTTGGACTCTTCCCCATTGTAAGAGGATAAGACCCTACTATAAATATCTTCTAAGATCTACCCACATCTCCAACTATGGGCTTTGAAACTATAGGTTTCTTATTCTATAAATGTGGTTCCTATTGGGGATAGTTGGGTGAATTATGTTCACATTGTCTACATGCAAAATAATATCCATAAAATTTCTTGACACTCAAGGCATTCTAGACTATTGAAAGATACTCCCCTCACAAAGAATGAGTACTTTGTGTTGGCTGGCTATATTGATTGCGCTTATTTCACTAAAACTTTTGAGAGTCCCTCAATTTGAACCACCACCATTGCTCTCTTCTAGGGGGATAAGATCCTCCTTTTTACTACTTGTAGTTTCTTGTTACTTCATGCTCCTAGATTTTGTGTGCCCCTAGACCTTGATGGTGTTTGTGCACTAGAAGGTGCCTCAAAAAAACCACCATGTTCCAAAGTGATATTATGCTTCACAAGTATAGCCTATTGAACCACATCGTTAAAGGTGTTAGGCTGAAATACCTTCACACTCCTAATGATATGGTTGTTTAGTACTCGAATAAAGTGTTGTACTATTAGTGGTGAACTATTACTGATACCTACATATGTCACAAGATCAAAGAAATTATGATTGTACTCCACCATAGTCATGGTATACTAGCTCAGGTTGTGAAACTTATCTACCATTTGTTGGTGCCACTACACTGGTCAAAAGTGATCATAAAATTTTTCAAGGAAAAAATCCCATATAATAGTCTTTATATCCACTTTGAGTTTCTTTTCCTCTATTTCCCACCAGATGGCTACAAAATATCGAAGTGGGTAATGCTATAAATTTCTTTGAAATTAGAGTCAAAGCTTGTATCAAAAAACATCTATCGAAAGCAATCAACCAAATCTTTGTGTCCTAACCAATACCTTCTCCTATAAAAGGGTTAAATTTTAGCCCATATTAGGTCCTTTATTTGGGTAGCCTTGATAGACCCTCACCTATCATCATAATGATCCCTTCTAGGGATCTTGGATATATGCCTCTAATCATTCCCAAAATCATGTGATATCTTCTGACTTACTCACTTCTGATGAGGTAGACACTCAAAGATAGTCTATAACAAGTGCTTACATTTGGGCTCCTCTGAGTCAACATGATGCTCTCCATTTTTCTCCTCCATGGTTTGCTCCTAAAATAGACTCCCTCTAAGGGTCTCATGAGAATTGGGATGTCTACCTCTCCCACAATCCCTACCATGTCTTGAGATACAACCTCAATAAAAAAAATTCTCACTCACCATCCTCCTATAACAACCAAGCAAGAAAAATGACATACTACAATGAAAAAATGTATGACATCATCAAGAAAAATCATGGACATTATTTTTGAAAACAAGGATTATAAGATCTCCTAGTTTTACAATTTTTTCTATGTTTTGTTTAGATGAGTTTGTTGTTTGAGTTGTTTCTAATTGTTCTCAAGTTTTACAGTTGTTTATGTTGTTGGTTCAAATTTGGGTTGCAAGTTATCTACTTTTCATCTGATAGGTGTGCAATATCCCTAGAGTTCCTAGTGTAGGAATTTAGGCTTTGATACTAGATGTAATGCCCTACTAGTGAACCTAAGAGAAATAAATCTATAATGATGCTAAGTTTGCTAAACAAGTTTTTTGAAATATTAAAACATATAAGAGATAATAAGATGGAATCAATAACTCAAATAAACATCACCTACATACATAAGAAAATAAATAATAATTACATTTCTCAAGGGTTCCATAACATTGAATCACATATATAATTTTTATAAAGTATAAGTTTAATAATTAAATAGTCTCATGTCATAGGAATAACTCCATATGCAAAATCTCACAAAAGAATATACAAGTACATAAGGTGCATACTCATCTACTACACATGTTACAAGATATGAAATGCTAAAAGAATATAAATCATGATAAGATACATCATCCCATATGATCTCAACAATTGAAGTACAAAATATTAGACTATGAATAAATAGCATAATCATTAGGTAGAAAGAATGGAAAATTAGCAACAAGGGTACATCCAACATTAGTGTCCAATCATTAGATCTCAATAGAAAAAAATCAATAAAACCAAACCTCGTAGAACCTAAGTGACCCCACTTTCACCATGTTGAGGAGATAATTTCAAGTCCCAAATGGATAGTAATCCATAACTCACAACAAGAATATAAGTATCAAGATCCTAAAACCATTCTATCTCAAGAGTACCACATACACAAGGTAACATATAATTCTAGAGTCAACAAGACATACATATGAAACCTTTAATATGCATATGGGAAAGTGTCATCAAATAATCCAACTCTAAGGTTACCCTTCTAGTCTCTCAAGACTTCAACCCCCTAGTGACTCTATCTAGCATCAATTTCCTTTTTTACACACATGGTATATTGATGTGACAAGGATGCAACCAAGAACCCTCTCTAACCCCATTTTATCATGTACTAGTGCTAAAGGAATGAGAGATGGTATCATAATAACTCTTTTTAATTCATTTTAATCCCATTTATGACAATGTTATCACTTATTAATACAAGTTACAATGAGTTACCTAGGAAACCTCTTTAGGCTTCAACCCCCATTGCAAGCCACTTCCCAACATACACATAGATAATCTACCCTAAGTCCAAAGAAAATAATCTCATAAAATCAAAATAGTCACATCCATTATATACAAGCAACTAAAAACCATAAATAGATCATAGATCACAAGCCTCAAAAGTTGAATCAACAAATCAAAACATAGGAACTTACATAGAAATATTGGACCTCATCATAGAATGGATGAGTTTAGAACATTGGTTAAGAGAGAAATTATTATGACTAGAACATCACATAAAATCTATCATAAAGTTAAAATACTTCCCAAGCCCCTAGTAAACATTCCTATTTGGCCAAACAATTAGGTTTCCCCAAAACTCATCACAAGATAAAACATAAAACTCAATAAATAACAAAACAAGTGTAGTTTACAGCCATGTAGTTTCAATAAAACTTTACAAAGTTTGATTTGAGTAAAGTTCAAGTTTTCATTTGCAAAGTCTCGCCAATTGGTAGTTGTCCAAAGTCTAGTTGATCAAAATATCGATTCATCATTATAGTCTAAGAATACTTTTTTCTAAATAACTATGTATAAATTTCAGAGTGTAATAATAATTTATGAGTTCACTCTCAAATGGTAATATTATCTTATATGAAAAATTTACTTGATTGAAGCATTACATAAAATCCATCTTTAATTATATTTTTAAAACAAGATATATGTATAATAACATTAAATAATCATATTTTAAAAACATATTTAATTTAATTTAATAAAAACTAAATTTAATAGCTTTAAATTATAATTAAAAATTTAATTGAACTAAATATCATTAAATAATATTAAATATAGCTCCTTTAAATTATATATATATATAATATACACATTTCTTTTCATAAAAAAAAAACTTTAAAAAAAAATTGTTTAACCTTGAAAGTGAGGAGGCTACAAGGGTAGACACATGCATTGCTAACAGTTGTATGTGCTTCTTGTAAGGCAAGATGCTGCCTTGAGAAAGGGGGAAGGAAGTTGGGGAGGTTGTGCTCCCCGCTACCCCTCTCCCCCTTTAAATTATAATTTTTTTAATGAATAAACCTCCCTCCTATAGCTACGAATTACAACTATAATTTTTTTTTGAAAAATAGTTCTTTTCTATTAATAAATAATATACTAAGATTACAATTCACAAAAAAGGACCAGGGGATACAAGATCACCTTGCAAATAAGTTCACATGGCCGCAGCTAGAATCAAACACTATTCATCAAAAAAAACATATAAAGCAACCTCCAGGTGGCCAAAGTAGTGCTAACCGAGGGTGGTGGTTCATCACAATCATGAAAGCCTCAATAATCTTTGGGATTGGGGGGTGGGCTAGCAATAGTCTAGCCATCATCAATAGAAACAACAAGAGGATCAGTGGCAACCTCCACATCTTTTTTCTTTGTTTGTGGAGGAGAAATTGCCAAATCTAAGTGAGGCCATTTCCTAGAAAGTGCCCATCAAGCACCAGGAAGAGGAGTCAGGTCCTAGCTAGAGCCACCATGGGGCAGGGAAGGTAAGCAACACCTCCATCCACCATCGCCACCATTGAGAGAGCAATGCTTGGAAGCTTAGGAGCGCAGGGTGTGTGAGTGGTGACCTGACGAATGGCACCATTGATGGTGACCATGAGGCATCAATGTATTAGCCAAGGCATCTAGAGGAACTCTAGCAATAGTGTAGGAGGCATTGCCCCAATGATTTAGCAGCTCCTACAGGTGAGCCACCTCCAGGGAAAATTTGTTTGCTTGTACCTGAATTTTCATAATTACATTATTACAAATGCATGACTTAGTGTACATGACAATATTAATATTCAAAAAATTGTGTGTGAAAAGAACAACATTCCTATGTTTCCACAGAGTAAACAAAATTTTGATATGGAGGTATGCCAAATCTGGGTGAATTTTCAAGGGATTCTAGGGGAATCCCCTAGAATAACCATGTGCCAAGAAAAGGATTTAGTCTTGAATGGGTTGAAAAAAACATGAATCCAGTGCCAATAATTTTTGGTACGCCTACAAAACCAAAAGATATGCATAAAAGACTCTAGTTGCCCACAAAAAGGGCATTTGGGATTAGGAACCCCAATATGCTTGAGCTAAGGCCCCAGGAGAAGACATTGGAAGGAAAGAAACCAAGCAAAATGGGAAATCTCGGGTACTATAATAGTACTCCAAATGCTATCAAAGCATTTTCTCCATTGAGAAAGAGAAGATTGCAAATGCCATCTCTGATTGAGAAAATCCACCATCGAAAGATGGGGTGAAAGCCATCTATATCCTAGACTTGGCTTCTAATTGGAAAAGGAGTGGCAAGAAACCACTTCCAATCATGCCACCAAGGTTGAATAGACTAAATAACCACTTTATGAATTAAGTGAACTAGAATTGAAGAGAGCAATAGGTCAAACATTTTCTGATCTAAACGGATAAGGCAATACTAGACTTGCATGTCTTCCCAGGATCTAAAACTTATGGTAACCCTTGAGAAGAGATCCTTGGGATTTCTAATGCCTCATTTGAAAAAATACAGAGCACTAGCACCTTGAGTCTTGGAGTACCTTGAATGGAAAATAGGGGAGACCACCAAATGTTCTACTGATTCAAGGAGAGGCCATTAGGGAACTCATCACTAGCCCATTGAAGCTAAGGCTTGACTACTTCCCAGGGCTTCCATATTCTCTTGATAAGAAATAAACCTTGTATGGTCATTGGGTTACATATGATGAGCAATGTGTGGAAACCAATCCCTTTCCAAGCAAGCCTATTGATGGGAAAACAGAAAGATATGCAATGTTGAACCAAAATCTTCTAGGCTTCATCTCTAGTGATGGCATGAATAATCCATTTAGCATAAAGAGAAAAGCCTTGTTTCTATGTGGAAAGAAGGCCAAGGCCACTAGAATCTTTTGAGAGACAACAAAAATCCTAGGCAACTCTGTGAAAGCCATGATGATCAAAACCAGAAGCCTAGAGAAAATCCCTAAGCAATCTTTCCACTTTCTAGTAGGAGGATTTGGAGGGATCCCAACAAGAAGAATAGTAGACATGAGTAGCCGCAAGAACCTTTGAGAAAATTTGGAATTTTCCAGCAAGGGAGAATAGTTTCATAAGCCAATAATAAAGCTTCTTGGTGATCTTGGGAAGCATAGCATTCCAAAGCTCAATAGGTGAAGCCTGGAAAGCAAAAAGAATGCGAAGAAAGTGGAAAATATCCCCGTGAGTAACCCATTTCCATTCAAATTGGCTAAGCCAAGGTGGAGCTGGCAAGAATGACTATCAAAAGTAGAGCATTTTATGCCATTGAATAGTAGATCCAGAGGCTTGACAGAAAGTGTCTAGGAAACTTAAGGCATTGTTGATGTTTTCTTCATCCTCTAAAAGAGTGAGAAAGAAATCATCCACAAAGTGACCATTAACTAACTAGGAAGATGATTTGGGCAAAGAAATGCCATGAACCAACCCAGAAGACATAGAATGAGTTAGTAAATAGTCAAATACTTCAATAACAAGGACATAAAGCACTGGTGCTAAGGGGCAACCTTTCCTGATTGAATGAAAAAGGCCAAAAGCCTCAGATTGCAACTTGTTGATGGTAATGCAAGCATTAGCATCACCAAAGAGCATCTCCACAGACTGCAAAAAGTTGGGACCAAAACCTAGAGCCTAGAGCATAGCCAAGATAAAGGGCCATTCGATGCGATCATAGGCTTTAGCAAAATCAATCTTTAGAAAAATAGCCTTCTGATTGGACTTGTGAGCCCACTCCATTCCTTCCCAGATAGCAATAATGTTGTCGAGAATATATCTAGACTTAATAAAGCTTGTTTGCTTAGGGCATACAATTAAAGGCAATAGGTGCTGGATTTTGAGAGAAATTTCCTTGGCAATAATCTTATAAGACACATTCAGAAGGGTAATAGGTCTCCAATTGTAGACATCCCCTAGATCACTAGATTTAGGTATGAATTTGATATTTCTTTTATTTATAATGGCTCCTAAGCTTTTAGTATGATAGGCTTCAAGATAAAATTTGTGTATATTAGGACCTAGATGCTCCTAGAGGTGTTTGTAAAATTCACAGGGAAACCCATCACAACCAGGGGATTTATCATCAACCATGGAGTAGATCACCTCCTTAAGGTCTCAAAGGGAAAGAAGTTGCTCATTGAAAGCATGTTGCTCAACTGCTAAGCTATTTGGAGTAATAAAGATACACTTTCTAAGAGCTTCCTCTTGAACAACCAAATTTCCCTATGAAGCAAAAAAATTCTCATAGTGATGAACAAATGCTTGTAGGATGTCAAGAAGAATAGAAAGAACAAAAATTCCTTGTTTTATTTTTTTATCCCAACATTGGTATGATGGGCTCAAAGAGCGTGGAAGAACTCCTTCAAACCTTAACCTCCAACTAGTGGAGATGGGCTTTGATTTGGGCTCCTCAAGTGGCATAGTTATCAGAAACTTGTTTGTCATGGTGAAGGTTGGCAAGCTAAATTTTCAAATCCACATCAAATTGATTAAGGGTGAGAGTCTCAGAGGCTTTTTTGAGCGCAAGAGTGTTGGCTTCATAAAACCACTTTATGAAAACTACCAACTGATGGCCATAGATGCCAAAAAATGAGCAGTTGTGGTAATGGCATCATTCCACCATTAAATCCATCCCTTATAAGAATATATATATGGATCTAAATTCCAAACACGTAGGATATGTGTGATGGTGGAAGCATGCATCAACACAAAAGAGTTGAGGAAGAACTATGACTTGACAACTTTCGGGACAGCTAGTTGCCATGAAATGACAAAATAAATGGGATAATGGTTAGATAACATCACATATGGAAAGGGAATGATAGGTAAATAATGATCCTTAGAAAAAGGAAAAAAAGATTGTGCAGTAATCATGGCATGATCAAGGCATTTTAAAATGCGGTCAGACCCAGCTCAAAAGTTGGACCAGGTGTGCCAAACCCCACTATCCTAGCAACAATTGATATTGGGATTATAAAGGTCCAATTTATTACACATGTAGTACTAGGCTTCCCTTTCCCCAACTATCCAACAAAAGGGCAGAATGCCATCTTTGTTAGAGGCCACTTCAACCATATTGAAGTCACCACACATGACCCAAGTAGTTAGAGGCAAGTTGTCATCCAGCCAGCCCCACATCTATGATCTTTCTACAACATCATTAGAAGCATAAACATTAATGAATCCAAAAGAATGATTGTTGATGGAAAGAAAGAGCCAAATAATTCTATGTGTGGGGTCAGAACCGTGCAAAATAATAGCAAAATGAAGATGAGGTGACAAGAGAGTAACTACACCACCTCTCCCAACTTTGTGTTGAGAGGAAAACATAATGCCATCCTGTCAAATGAAATAGCATGTGGAAGAGAGAATCAAACCAAAAATATTAACTTCTTGTAGACAGAGAAAATATAAATTACCAAGTCTATCATGGGTGTCCTAGACATAATACTTTCTAGAGAGGTCTGTAAGACCTCGAACATTCTATGATAAAAAATTCATGAAAATTCTTAGATATCATCCTCATCCTCAAAAGAGGAGTATCTATTCTACAAGAAGGTAGAAACCTGGTTTAAGTCAGAAGGAAAATCTTCTAAACTTATAGCCTTTCATTTCACCTCTGGTATCTCTGCATGTCTAGGAGGACTGCAAGAATGCCATGTCACTTGTGGCACTATGGAAGAAGTAGCAAGAGGGGTACATATCATAGCCAAGGTAGAAGCCCTGGCAGTCACCTTAATCCCCTATGAACTAGTAGGGTTTGAATCCTGTGAGACACTTGGAATAGGTTATGCGGAAACCACTTGTGTCCCTCCACAGGTTGGAACTGGCACTCTTGTTGGGATATGAGGAATCGCGGTGACCATTGCATAGGATTTTTTAGGGGCCAAGTGATTCAAGGTAACCTTGCCCTTGTGCCCAATAGTAACCCATTCTTCTATTTTCCCTTTAGCTAGCTTGGTAGGAGCTTCTTTAGGTGTGGACATAACCCTAGGCATAGCCAAAGGACAATCCCTGATCTTGTGTTCTACGGACTGGCACCTATAACAGGTGTTGGGGAGGTTCAAATAGAGAACCTTCTGAGAGAAGGTTTAAGCCCCAATTTGGATTTCCATAGAATCCTTAAGATCTTTGGAAAGATCAACTTTAACACAAATGCATCTCTGTGGGTGAGCATTAAAAAATTTCTCAAGCTCCTTTGTGACAACTTTGCCAAGGGTTTTGGAAATGGACTAATAAAAGGCAAACATGGCAAGGGTAAACCTAAGAACTCGACCCACATAGATACCCTAAGCTTTTTCTCATCAAAGACTATGAAGTCTCATGACCAATTTTTAAAAACAAGTAGAGACGAATGCATAAACCAAGGGTTGTTATTAAAGACTACGTTTGCTTATGATGGGTTAGTGAAGTGAAATAAAAAAAAAACCTTTTGTAAGGTTTTGCACAACATCAAGGTGGAATCCATGAGGAGTCTAGCTCTTATTAACCCATTCAAAAAGCATAGCATCAGGAGGAGTCCTACCCATAAAATACCCAATCAGGGTATGTTATTCTAACCAATCACATGTAGCATCAAATTCTTGTAAAGGAAGGATAATATTAGGATTACCTCATGAAAAACCTTTGAGATGAACTTGTGAGGGCATTTTTTCTATGGAGGTGTCATGGCAATCTGAAGTAGTAGCATGAACATGAGTATCAACTGGGTCACCGCTGATTAGGGCCATTATAACCTACCCTAAAAGCTCCCACAGTAAGTGTAGAGTGATAAGTGGAGACAACAAAAATGAAGCTTAGACAGAGAGCCATATGCAAGAAAACTGAAAGTTTGCATGAAACCCTAGCAGAGCAAAAAAGCTCAAGTTCTAGTGGCCATCATTTTACAACTATAATTTTTAATTAATGTGTGTGTGTGTGTGTTTATGTGTGTGTGTGTGTGTGTGTGTGTGTGTGTGTCTTTTTAAAGAATATTTTTTATTACAACTCTGATAGGGGAACTAATTTTAATCAATAAAATTTTGTGTAAGTTAGATCTAGTTATATATCAGATCAAAATCCTGGTTATGAAATTATTTTCTAATCTCAACTTTTTCTATTAGGGTCTTAAGATCTCTAGTTTCCCAAATGTTAAAACCAAAACAATGAATTTTTTTTTCAATGAGGGTTTTTGATTCATCTATTAGATTTATAGTAATAAAATCAAAGTAATTTTTCATTTATCAACCAAAATAAAATTTCTATTTCTTGTAGACATGAAGATGACATAAGTTATTGAGAGAGTTTATAAAATGGATTTCTTCAAAATCCTACCTCAATTTGGTGATTCCTTGTGATCACAAAATGTCCAACTTCAATTGCCCACAAAGAAATATATATGTCAAATCTCAAGTTTCTCCTTCAAATCTGTATGTGAAGAAATGAGCTTTGATCCCTTTAGGGTTTCTATTTTCCAACCCTAAAGGCCTACAATCCTAGTTAGGGTTTCTATTCTCCAATTGGCCTCTCATTTTATTAATTTTCTTCTATTTAATTTTAATTAAATATTTCATTCACACTTAGTACCTTCTTACAAAATAATATTTTATTTTATAGTTTCCACTTATTTTAATTTAACAAGGTGCTTTTAGAGAATAATATTATTATTTAAATTTCAAATAATATTTAATTCTCATTATTAAAAATTAACTTTTAAATTTATAATAACATCAAATTAAATAGTTACACTTATGCCTGTAGACACCTAAAATCCCTTAGAAAATAAAGCATTTTTATTTTCTGAAAAGTCCCTGATGACATAATCATTAATTAATTAATTAATTAATTTTTGTGCCATTAAATCCCTTTATCTTAATTAAAAACATTTAATTAAGAAATTCCTCCCAAAAATGTTTAAATCTTATTTAAACATTATTTCCTTATTTATTAATTATTTAATTAATAAATTGACCAAAAATCTCAAAATAAATAATTTATTTATTTTTTGCCCAAAACTTGGCCAATTTCCTTAAGACCACTAACCTCTTCCAAAATCTTCTAATCCTTCTTTAATTTTGATTAAAGGCTAATCCCATCATTTCCTACCCCTAATCCCAACTCAAAATATTTAATTAAGATTAAATATTAATCCTCATATTTATTAAAAATGTTTTAATGAATACCTCCTCAACCCAAACCTTTAAGATAAATAAACTTTATTTATCCTCATCCTAGGAAGTTTTAGACTCTTCTAGAAGGTCTTCATCCTCATCCTAAGCCTATCTCTAATCCTCCATTTAGGCTAATCCACCCCATCCACCCATCTAACCAAGCTTAGCCACTAACTCACCCACCCTCATTAAATGCCATCCACTTGCCCATCTCTAAAATCCATAATCTAATCCTAAACCATCTCTAATCCTACAATTAATCATTTGCACAATCCTAAACAAGCTTAAGACTTTCCTAAGCCAAGCCAAAGTCTTCCCTCAAAATATCCCAACCACCAAGCCATAAATGCTCTTACAAAGCCATAAAAGACTCTTACAAACCCATTCATTGCTCTTACAAGCCATTATGAAGGGTATTTATGAAGATATTATCCCTTGAGTCTCCTTTTTCTTACTCATCCTCGCCCTTTCCTCCATCCTTTCACCATGTGACATGTGTCACTCTCTAATTGACTGTAAGGAAGCACAATCCATGTGCTCTCCTCTCATGCAATCTGAGCCCTCCATGAGCTTTTCCCCATCCTTGCATCTTAGCCCTCAAACCCCCAAGCCCTTAGCCTATAAATTGAATCCCCTCCCAAGCCATTTCAACACAATCTAGAAAGTAAAGCCATAATGCCATTTTGAGAAGCTATTTTTACATCAAATCCATTCACCAAAATCTATCAAAAATCTTCCATTGAAGCCCATTTGAGCATTTGAGAATACATACATAATCAAACCATCTTAGCTATTAGACACACCTCTACATCAGGTGATCATCCTCATTGAGAGAGCCTATCCATGGCTTATATTCTCATTTGAGGAATTCACGTTGTCTCTCATGAAGTTATGTTAAATTAGTATGCAAATGCTTTTGATTGTTTTAATTTAGTGTTTCTAACATACTAAAGTAGCATATACATTTTGGCACGCCTGGTGGGACCCCGCATGGGTCATCTTCATTAGCTTTTTTAGTCAAGTTTTTTATTTCATTTTCTGATTTTGGCTAATTTTTCTTGTTTTTGTGATTGGTAGGATTGTATAAATTGGTTTTGTAGGTCCACATGAGCATGAAGAAGACAAAAGAACTCATAGTCTATCTCATAGTGTTTGCAGATTTTTCAAGCTTATAGGTGGACGGAGCACTTGGAATTCTTCTTCCTCTTCTTGTCTATATTCTTCTTCTATTCCATCTTCTTCTTCTTCTTCTTCTTGAGGGATCTTGGCCTTTTTTTTTAAGGAAGCAAAATCATACACACTTTTTTTTAAGTGCTTAAAATGAATCCCCAAATCATACTTAAATCCATTAAAAACTAAAAATTTGCAAAAAAAATTTAAAAAAAATCTTTTAACAAGTGAAACTAAACCAATCCAATCATTTGCATCCTTGCAACATCAAGGTTTTAGATGCATTCATGAAAAGTTAGGAACACTTCATTTTTTGGAATTTAAAAAGAACTTCAAGTTTCCATTTCAAAAGGTTCAAAATCAACACTAAGTGCATACTAAAATCTAAATCAAACTCAAAGCATCAATCAAGGATTAAATGAACCTCATTTGCAAATATTTTAAAGTTCTTTTAAAAATCTCGTGAAAACTAAGAGTCCTAAATGGTTGCCAAAATTGTCCTAAAAGCTTTGTTATTTGTTCCAAGCAAATGTCTTGTTGCAAAATCTTGAATGTTTCTTAGATTTTTCATGCATCAAAACAATCTAGGAATATCATTTTTGGGCTTAAAACATGCAAACTAGAACACATGATCTTGAATGAAAACCAAAGTCCAAAGAGTCATTTTCACTTTTGAGTCCAAAACAATCTTGAATGATCTAAGGTTAAAACAAAGCACTTCAGAGTTCTTAAAACAACATGCAAAATCTCAATCTTGAATGCTCAAAGGAAAAAAATTGAATGTTTAATCACTTGTCTTTGAATGCATCTTGCTAAAATCACTCTTGAGTGCCATGGATTAAAATCAAGTTTTTATTTTTTATTTTTTATGAATGCATGATTAAAACAACAAATCCAATCTTGAATGCCATAAATCAAATAATCATCTTTTGGGGCATAAAAATAATCCACATTTTAGAAACTTTCTAAGTTATAAAAACAAATAAAGACACTTTGAGTGAATTTGTTGTTGGACTCACCCTCTTTAATCACCCATCATTCTAGCCATTGGTTGCAATATCAATGCCATATATGGGGATGGGTCTACCTAAGAAGGTGTTAAGTGCTCCACAAAAATCAAATTCCACTCACTTGAGTTTTTATTGGTTTTTCTAAGATAGAAAATTTCTTGAATGCACATTAGTCTCGCTAACACTTCATTTGGGCGTAAAAATTGAACAAATCTTGATGTGGATGCCTTGGAGCACGTGCTTGAAATTGAGCTTTACACACATCTTTGTTTTGGGCTTAAAACAAACTCATACTCAATCTTGAATGCCTTAAAGAAAATCAATCGATACTTGACGTGCAAGGTCTCTGGGCATGCGAGTTTACTTTTTGTTGACCCTAACTCTCCTTTGTGTATTCATTCTTTGATCACTTCTCTTTTGTTGGCACATTTCAAATTGGAATTGAACCTTTGCATCTTAATCATGTGTGTTTTCAAAAATTCTAGATCAGAAAACTTAAGCGTTAGTTGGAAAAGAATTATGTCTTTTAGCCCAAGATCATCCAAGTCTTCTCTCCCCTTGTCATCTTTTGAGGCCATCTTGGGTGCATAAGATTAGGATCCAAAATCTTGTTTAAGTTTTAGGAGACTTGCTTGGGGATTTCATCACCTCGAGAGATGACCTCAACTCCAGTGTTCTGGCAAAGTATAAAGATTGGGAGGTGAATCCGAAGACACCTCTCTTGGGATCAAAATTCTGTCACTCAAGCTAAGCCTCAAGGAACTTTATACCTTTGAGAAGTGAAAGAGGAGAAGTGGGTTACCACTCCTCTTGGCTATGTGACATCTTTTTGGTTTCATCTACGGATTTGGGCCTCACTTACCTTGCTTATATCAAGGACTCCCTAGGTAAACCAAATTTTATCCTTGTAGAAAACTTCCTAGGATGTTGGTGTGTTTGACGTGCTTGCTCCAAAATTTTTTCTGCTTGTTTGTTCATAGCTTTTGAATGAATGTTTGCCAACTTTGGTCAAAATCCAAGAAAAGTAGAAATCTCCTAGCTCAAGGCATACTTAGCATGGTTACTGCCTCATCAAAAAATCATCCAAGCTCCCTTGCCGCAACCGAATCTATCTAGTTCTTTGCTTTAGAACAATCCCAAATCCAAATTCCATCCAAATCATCCCCCTAGCCAGCTAGCAACCCAATCTAAAATCACCCAAGCCTTTAAGGAATTGTTGTTACTTTGCTAGAGTTTTCTATCCAATCAATCTATCCAAATCCCTCAATCTCCCCAAGGTTATCCCTTTGAAAAATCTTTGTCTAGGATAATCTAGCCTTGTCACTTGTCATCCCTCATCACCTTAAGCTAAAGGTTGGGATCCACAAGTGGTCAATCTTGTGTCATGCCCATAGGATCATTTGTCTATCCTCAAGTTGACACCAAAAGCCACCAATCCTGCACATAGGAAAGCAAAACTCTCACTTTTTGACAACATACCCTTGAAGTCTTCCATCCACAAGAAAGCCAAAAATCTCTAGCCAATCCTCCTCAGGTCTGTCATGCAGCTTTGACTCTCCCTAGGAAATCTTTCATCAGCCAATCCAAAATCTGTGCTTAATCCAAATCCAACCATGAGCTTCCATTTTCATCCATATGCAAGACCCCATCCCCATCCAACTCATTATCAAAACATGAAATCAAAACCCTATCATGATGAGTTTGGTTGCATTGTCCTTTCTCCCAGTACATCCTATTCCAATGATGATGAAAATTTTGTTGACTATGACGGGTATCTTGAGAGCCTTAGATGCCTTCCACCGACCATCCCCCACAATCCAAGCATTCCTCCAAACTATCTAGTCATGCCATCTCATATCCTAGCTTCTCCTCAATCACCCAATCAACCAAGCTTCCAATCTTCCACCCCCATCACACTAGCTATTCCTGTCAATCCAACACCTCCACCTCTGACACATGAGTCTCCCAAGAATCTCCTAGAGGAAATACAAGAAAAGCTACCTCCAACAGTCGATAAGCCATGTCATCTAATCCAACCATGTGAATTAGTTAGTGATGAAGCTTCCCCATCTATAATATCACCTCCATCTCCCATAGCTATCATCCCCATACCATCCATCAAATTGCTTAAAATCCATCCACTTCTCGCAAGCATCAAAATCCCACCACCTGTCAAATCCCTCCAAATCCTATCGACATCACCTCCAAGCATTTCCCAAATCTTTCGTAATGACCCTTATGCATCCATCTTCTACTCACCCATCTCCACTATCGAATCTCCCATCTATCCATCCACTACCTTTGAAGAATCCATTCCTTCACCTTCTATCACACCATCCACTCCAATCCAATCCTATCAAGATCCTACCCAAAAGCATGTTGACATCTCCCAAAGCATAAACAAAGATATCATTGTACCATGTCTTCCATCCATAGTGCAGTCACCATCCCCTCTATCTCTAAAACCTCAAGCCATACCTCCTCTACTGTAGGATATCTTTTCATCCCATCAGCTAAATCAAGATCCTATCCTACCATCTCCACCACTCCATGCTTCCATCTTACCACCTATCCAAGCTATTCCACCATCTATAATCTACCCTCTTGGTTCACTTACATTCATCCATGGTGGCCCCCTCTCAGCAGAAGAATTAAGAACAGTATCTCCCCGTTGCAATACATCTAATAAAGCACTTCTACCATTTTTTGCAAGAAAAAAGTTTCCTCAGCTCATTCAAATGCTCAATCGATGGCATTATCAAGGTCAAGGTTTAGGACCACAAGAGCAAGGAATCAAAATGCCTATTATTACACAAAAGAATCTAGGATTTCATGGTATTGGATATGTATCCAAAGGCTCACCATCTAAAAGTGTTGGTACATGCCATCCCCAAACCAAGCCTATCTCTAGGCCCACCATGCTAGCCTCCCATCACTCCTTCAAGAAATCTTATGTCATCCCCTCTCCACCATCTTTGCAACCCAAAACAACCTACCATATCCCCCTTCATCTGCTAAATCCATTTTGGGTCCCTATGTCCCAAAATCTACCATCATCCATCCTCCTATCAGCCATCATAAAAATCCTATTCCATCCATTCCTACGCAAGATCAACAAAGGCACATATTAGGGCACATCATCCATCATCATCCCCCTACATGCTCTTCCATATCCTCTCCATGTCACAAAGCTTCTCCTAACCATCTTCCCAAAGCTTACCGTAGCAATGTGAATGCCAATTTCAAAATGCATAAAGCTAAAAATCCACATCCTAGGCAATCATATGTCTATTCTAAAAGACATACTCCAAAAAGGCAAAATCCAATCAAATAATGTAAAATAATGCAAAAGCCTATGAAAGAAAATCCAAAACCGTGTGGATCCCAAAGAAAAAAGTTGAAACCCAATGCATAATGGCATCCACCATTGCTAATCCCCCATCTAGTGACTCATGTCCCCCATCTCCTAACTCCATCTTGGGTGCCTATATCCCCAAGTGTGCTTCCAAAAATCCTCCATCAAGCCCGCATCTACCATCTATCCCCATATGCTATTTTCACACCTGTCCCAACATGTGCCAATGTTGATCCTGCAAGCATCCCCATCTCATGCTCCTTTCCAACCTTTTCATCCCTCCGGTGTACCAACAGCTAGCAACAAAATTGAACATTCCAACAGCCAGTGAAAAATCCCAAAAAGAAAAATATAGCTGAAGAAAGCCAAAATCATTCCAGCTAAGTCCAAATTCAAAAAGTCAAAAAAATAAAATAAAAAGAAAGCATCCACTGGTGAAAACTTGGCAATTCAAGCACCTTGGACAAGTACCATGATGAAAACTTGGCAAACAAGCATCATGCGTAATCCAGCCATCCCCAGCTTAGCCTATCATCCTCATGCTTTTGGTCACATCTTGCCTTCCAGCTCCATCTTCCAATTTATCCACCTATATTTCATCCTCTAGCTTTTATCTATCACTATCTACTTATCTTCTGCAACCTCACCCCATCATCCCAGCTATCATCCATCTCCCTAGCACATTTAGCTTTTCCATCCTAGCTTCAATCCTATCACATCCATCGTAAGACCTCCTTCTAAATGTCATCTTCTAACTGGGGGCAATATATTCCTTGGAGATCTTTTCTTGTCCATCCTCCCTTATCATTAGTATCTTGCTCTAGGCTATCCTCATGCATATCCAATGTCATCCTCTCATTAGCCATTCACTCTAGCACCATCTATCAGCTCAACTACCACCAACCTTAGCATTGTCCCCATCCTTGGTCGCACATCTATCATCATCATTGGATGCATCCTGCCAAATCCATATCTTCTGCTATCACCTCGTTCTTAGCTTCTACATCTTGCACCAACTTGAGCCATCCCACTATCTTATCATCTAGACCTCTTGTACAACTTGTAAATAATCTTGTATCCAACGCTTGTATCATACCTTGTATCGTAGCTTGTATATCCAATCTTGTCCAAAACAACTTGTACATTTGTACTATATCTTGGTCCATCAGCTTGTACATCCTCTTTAGCTTAGTACCATTGTATCTATCTAGCTTTCATGTCAATTCTTCCTTGATTAGCATCTTGCACACATTGCACAAATCTTGGTTAGCTATTCCAATGCATCCTTTAGCTAGATCTCCTGTCACCAAAGTGTTCTCCTTCTTAGTTCATCTTTCCAAGCACATCACTAATCCAAATCCACTAGCTTAGGTTCTCTCTGATAGATCCTTGTAGGATATAGCTTTTCTCATGTTTGATCTTGGTCCGTTCGTACCTCGTCCTATAGTCCATCTCATTGGCAAACAGTTCTCTTTTGGATTTTTGCTTTCTTTTGATTTGGAATCTTCCCTTTTGGGTCTTGAATTATCTTTTCCAACAATCTTTTTGTTCCCTCCCCAAGGTTGCCACGATCTTCCAAATCATGGTATGCTACGAATGGGGTAATCTAAGCGTAAGGTTTTGATCAGGTCTTTCATTTATTTTTCTTTTCTTCTTGTGGGTTACCCATTGTTGGTTCCACGCTGTTTCCTCGGGGTTTCATGTATGCTACTAGGGTAATTCTTACATGTTTTTTTGAGTCAGTCCATCAGTCCTCTAGACAGTTGGTGAAAAGGCCTTGATGTTCTTAGTACCCTTCGCAATTAACCAACAGTCTTATAGCAAATCTAGTGCTCAACTACATGGTGGTACTTCTCTTTGAAGTATCCTCCCGCTCAAAAGGCTTCAATGGATTCCCTTCATCTCCATTATCCCCCATCCATATCCAACATCTGCTTCTCCTACCCCAGCTTATGCATCAGTATCTCTTTGAATCACTCTTCACTTTTAGCTTTAGGGATCCACAATCCTAGTCTTAGGGATCCACCAATCTAATCAATCCACCAAGCCTCATCTTTCGAGATCCACAATCCTAGTCCTAGGGATCTCTGAAACCCATCTTTCGCCAATCTGAATCTTTGAAATCCTATTCCATTAGATTTTATAATCCCTTCATCCTTCTCCCTATCCTTGATTCCTTTTTATAGTGCTCCACTCCTTCATCCTCCACCTTCCCTAAAGTCTTAAGCTAGCTTCCTCTTGTGCCTCTGATTCTCCCTTTATCATTCTCCCGTAGTGAGAGTTTGAGCTAATTTAGCCCCTTCTCTTTGCCAATCTAAGTCTCCTTACTCATCCCGAATTCTTTTATTTTTCAAGAAATCATCGAGCCTCACTTTCTCTCCCTGTCGCCTTCTTGAGGGGGCATTTCGCAGTTCATTCTCTCCTATTCTGCTCTAGCCTTGGGCATCTTATTTTCTTATCTTTGATGCCATGCCACTTGTGGTAGCACATCAAAGAGGGGAAAAATGTAGACACCTAAAATCCCTTAGAAAATAAAGTATTTTTATTTTTTCAAAAGTCCCTGATGACATCATCATTAATTAATTGATTATTTATTTAATTAATTAATTTATTTTTGTGCCATTAAATCCCTTTATCTTAATTAAAAATATTTAATTAAGAAATCCCTCCCAAAAATGTTTGAATCTTATTTAAACATTATTTCCTTATTTATTAATTATTTAATTAATAAATTGACCAAAAATTCCAAAATAAATTATTTATTTATTTTTTGCCCAAAACTTGGCCAATTTCCTTAAGACCACCTACCTCTTCCAAAATCTTCTAATCCTTCTTTAATTTTGATTAAAGGCTAATCCCATCATTTTTTACCCCTAATCCAAACTCAAAATATTTAATTAAGATTAAATATTAATCCTCATATTTATTAATAATGTTTTAATGAATATCTCTTCAACTCAAACCTTTAAGATAAATAAACTTTATTTATCCTCATCCTAGGAAGTTCTAGACTCTTCTAGAAGGTCTTCATCCTCATCCTAAGCCTATCTCTAATCTTCCATTTAGGCTAATCCACCCCATCCACCCATACTAACTGAGCTTAGCCACTAACTCACCCACCCTCATTAAATGCCATCCACTTTCCCATCTCTAACATCCCTAATCTAATCCTAAACCATCTCTAATCCTACCCTTAATCATTTGCACTATCCTAAACAAGCTTAAGACTTTCCTAAGCCAAGCCAAAGTCTTAACTCAAAATATCCCAATCACCAAGCCATAAATGCTCTTACAAAGCCATAAAAGACTCTTACAAACCCATTCATTGCTCTTACAAGCCATTATGAAGGGTCTTTATGAAGATATTATCCCTTGAGCCTCCTTTTCTTACTCATCCTTGCCCTTTCCTCCATCTTTTCATCCTGTGACATGTGTCACTCCCTGATTGGCTGTAAGGAAGCACAGTCCATATGCTCTCCTCTCATGCAATCTGAGCCCTCCATGAGCTTTTCCCCATTCTTTCATCTTAGCCCTCAAACCCCCAAGCCCATAGCCTATAAATTGATTCCCCTCCCAAGCCATTTCAACACAATCTAGAAAGTAAAGCCATAATGCCATTTTGAGAAGCCATTTTTACATCAAATCCATTCACCAAAATCTGTCAAAAATCCTCCATTGAAGCCCATTTGAGCATTTGAGCATACATACATAATCAAGCCATCTTAGCTATTAGACACACCTCTACATCAAGTGATCATCCTCATTGAGAGAGCCTATCCATGGCTCATATTCTCATTTGAGGACTTCACTTTGTCTCTCATGAAGTTATGTTAAATTAGTATGCAAATGCTTTTGATTGTTTTAATTTAGTGTTTCTAACATACTAAAGTAGCATATACAATGCCAAGTTAACTTTAGCAATTTTAATTACTTTTAATTCAAAAATATACTTTTAATTAAGTCTTTTAAATTTAAGGCTTTATTTCATTCATTCTCAATTAATTAAATATTATATCATAATGTTTGTCCTCCCTAAAATTTTCTATCAAATTATTTTTAAATTAATTTTCTTGGTTGTCCAAATACACATAAAGCCACAAAGTAGACTACATATTTAAAAGAGACTTGAGAACTTGGTAAAGCATAAAAAATAAAATTTAAGACTTAAGTAATCTAATTCACATCACCTTGGTAAATCCAGAAGGGTAGAGTATATAGATACTTTTCCTTTACCATAGGACAAAATAGGCTTGGGCTTGGGATTTGGACTTAAAAACTATCTTTCCTCTTTTATCATTGAGATATTGTGATAGGGATCACTCATCCTAGTAATTTAGAGCTTGATACTTGTAACTTACATATAAACCAAACATCTACATATGCATATATATTTATAAACTAAATAGACAATGGAGGGAAGTGGTACATTGTGTAGATCCTAACCTATAGGGGACTATGACTCTCTCCCTCAAACACATCAAATATGTTAATCAGAAATAAAAATATACATGTACACCATACACATGCAAGTATGTGGTATGTATCCATAATTTATATAAAACATCATCATAATCCTAACTGTAATCATTACATAAAAGAATTTAAACACCATCACATGAATAACCATGAACTACAATAACACATCCAATATCTCAAGTACGAAGTAGTTCAACAAATATATAGTCAAATCATGTAGAAAGTATCAACCAATTAGGTAACCAAGTACCACTAATCAAACCTCTCTTTTACCCAATTTTTTTCTATTATCTAGATAGTTTATCAACTAGTTATATAAGAAAAATGTTAATGTATCGATATCACTACCTTATTATATTGTTGATCATGTTTAGAGTAAATATTTAATATTTATAGAAGAAGAGACTAAGATCCAAAAATAATATGTAACAAGAGATGAAATAATAACAAGGAGTATTATGCCAAAATTGAAGATCAAACTAAGCTATTAGTTCCAACAATTATTATTTCTTTTGATATTATTGTTACTCTAGCTATCTCCATAGAAAGAATCATCCACTTGATAACCAATGGATTTCTCCCTACTAGTTTTACTTTCATGGTCATGAATGGTCCTATATTGAGGTTGTTTAGTTTTTGTATTCCTATCTTGCTCCACTTGTTATGGTGGCTAGTTGGTATTGTAATTAACTGTATCTTTATCCTATTCTTCAAGCACAAAATTGGACATCTAGATGTATTTATGGAATAACATCATGTTACTCTCTTTGATAAACTCAAAGGACCTCTCTCTTGGAACTTTAATGATGGTTGTGACCTATGACATGATATATGATTGGGTGAGTTTTAAGAAAAACCCAATAAGATCCTACTTCCTTCCTTGAAAAGGTTCCTCATTCCTTTACTTCAAAATGAACCATAAAATTTCATTAGTAAGAGAAAACCACAAAGCATTAAGTTTCAAATCAAAGATCTCTAAAAAACCAGCCGGGATCTCATGCCAAGATAAAATAAGATTTTTTTTAAATATTAAGGAGTTACCAAAGAAAAGAGCCCAAATTTTACAAGAAAAGCTACTCTCACAAAATAAATTCTCAAAAGACTCCTTGCAATGACACATGGAGAAAAAGATAGATTGTTTACCATTGGGAGAAAGAAACAACCCAACAACAAGCTTCTTAAGAATAAGTAACCACCTAAAGCACACCTTTTTAGGTTCAAAATGAGAACACCAAATTAACTAAAATAAAATTTCCATCTAGAACATGACCACCTACAACCCCAAACCTAGTTGATTTTGTAAAAAAAAATCCAACTTAAAAGTCAGAAACTTATAAATATGTTTTCTAGTGAAATCACCAAGAGGTTTTCCATATGCCCAATGCACCTACTACGAAAATTGATTAGTATTAATGCTTTTACAAATTGATAAATTACCAACAATCGTATTAATTATAAAATATAAATTTTCTTTTAAGAATTTGAGATATTAAATTTATTCCTTATTTCTTCCCAAGAACCCATTCAATTGTCCATCATAATATCTTGCAACAGAGATATTCCCTTTTTGTACCATAGTTTAGAAGAGTAACATTGAGTTAAAGCCAAGGGATTATTGTTGAGGTAAACACCCTACGCAATAGATCTATTTTTAATATCTCTCAATCCAATACCCCCTAATTCTTTAGGATAAAAGCACCATTCCAACTTCACACTATGTCTACTGTGATTCTCTAAGCTATCATACCACAAATATTTCTTTAAAATATTTCTATATTGTTATTTTGATTTTGAAAAATAACCATGCAAATGCATAGTAAATAATATGGTAAGAGAGAACCTTTTGGATAACTTGTGCTCTCCCTAAAACATATAGCGTGTGGCTCTTCCACTTCAAATGCTTATTATAAATTTTGTTATAGATCTAAGTCCACACGTCTTTCAAAGAGGATTCAAAATGGAATTCCATGATATCTTTCAATGTTTTGAGGACCAATCCACATCCACTCTTGTTCTCTGGTCCAAACAAGAGGGATGTCTTCCCACCCAATGATGAAAGATTTTGTAGGAGAAACCTTGGCTTTAGATTATTTGAAAAATAAATGCAATATATTAAGTACATTTCCAAAATTATCCTAAGAGAGTTCCACAAAAAGAGAGGTATCATTTTTAAATTTCTCAAGGATCAAATGATTATTATTGCCTAAAAACATACCCTTGACTAGGAGCACTAAATCATTAACATTAAGAATATATGTCAATGTATTTGCAACAAGAACGAAAAAAGGAGCTAAAGATAACCCTTGTTTGGGTGATAGACACAATACTCTTGAGTATTTAGGATACCTTCAACTCTCCTTTCCAAAATCTTGGCAATGATTTTTTTAAGACAAATTTAATAGAGTAATTGGTCTCAAATTTTTAACTTGAAATCTATCCCCCCTTTTGCAAGAAACTTAATGATACCCCTATTAATGTATCACCAAGGGATATATACTCAAAAGATTCCTCATAGACTAGGGGCAATTCCTTTGAAACCCACTTCTTATTTTTCTTATAAAAGTCAAGATGGATTCTATCAACCCTAGAGACCTACCATTGGCTAATGAGTTGATAGTATTTTCAATCACTTTGGTGTCAATAGGTTGACTCAAGATTCTAGATTTATCTCTTAACACTTTCTTGGGAATTAGTTTAACACATTTGTTAACAGCTACATTATTATTAGGTCCATGCTTTGAGCTAAAAAGGTGTTTGTAGAACTTATAGAAAGCTTCTAGGACCTCATTGTTTTTGGTGGTAAGACCATTCTCAACAGGGATCCCCTTAATATTTTCTCTATTGTGTTTAGCTCTAATCAGATTGAAGAAATATTTAGTACATCTAGGTGAATGAACAAAGTTGGGTCACAATTTCGTGGAAGTCAAATATGTAGAATGAGATCTCTTAGAAACGGGTACTCAATTTTAAAAAATGGGCACCCATTTAAAAAAAAATCAGGTACCCATTTTTTATTTTAAAAAAGTGGGTAATCATTTCTCAAAAAATTAAAAATTGGATTTTTTTTAGAAATGGGTACCCATTTTATAAAAGTAAAAAATAGGTACCTATTTTTAAAAAATTGGGTACCCAATTTTTAAAAGTAAAAAACAGGTACCCATTTCTAAAAAAATAATTTTTTTTAGTTTTAAGGGGATTTTACATGCCACTTTTAGTTTTTCAAAATGTGTACCCATTTTTTGAATTTCAAATAATGGATGCCTGTTTCTTATAACATGAGGCGGGATTTTTTTTTCTTGCCTCAAATTTTTGTTTGGGACAAGCTTGGTGAGACAAAGCCTATGCCTTAGCCTCTCAAGATTTGGCTAAGGCATTGAACTGACAAATTCATGCCTTGCCATAATTTTTAGAGGGTCTTCCGAATCAATTTTTTTTATGAAACAAAAATCTATTAGAGCTCTCACTATCCTAATTTTAGAAATATAAATTTTATAGTGTTATGATTTTATTTACTATTTTTGTATTATTTTTTAATCAAAGGTGGTACCTAAATGTAAAATAGCAATGTTCACTAAAACTTTAATAACTTTTTTATTTTATGATTTTTCTTAAATTTATTTTTATTTCATTAATCTACATTCAATTCTTTTGAAGTTGGAAAAGAATTTGAAAGAAGTGAAATTTTGATCAAATTATGGTGTCCATACACGGGCATGGTATGGTCTTGAAATAGGCATTTTGAAAAAGTGGTTTTTAAAGATACATACCAAAGAAAATCTATCATATGGGTATAAAAGTAAATTACATATTCAAAAAGAAGATCCTAGGCACTACAATTTTTATTTCTGAAGTTTTTTAATATTTAATCTCTAAATGGCTCAATTTTTGGCATCAATTGACAAAATATTTCAAAAATAGGAAAAACACTTGCACCGACCCAACTTCTTGCACTGACCCATCTATCCCCTTCTTTGAGCCAATTAGCTTTAGCTCTAGCCCACTAAGCTTGGATTTTGTAATTTTTAACTCTCCTTAGTTGCATCTTTGTATCAACTAGCTCCTTCTCTAGGTATATATCCCTTATTTTGTCCATCAAGTGTTTCTCAATTTCATTAAGTTTCTTTGGTATAGATTCTCATCCTTATATCTTTGGCTTCCTTGCATATAATAGTTTGAAAAATATTCCTCCATTTATCAACCATAAGACCCTAATTATCTTGGTACATGTATTGATGTTATATGACCTAGTAAAAATTGAGGCCATTCATATGATGCTCACATAATCATCATCTTGTAGCAGTGAAGTATTAAGCTTGAAAGAGTTTTTTTTCCATTCAAGACTTCATTAATAAAAGTTTCAAAGTTGTTAATGTGGACATATATAGGGGAGTGATCAGATGTACTTTCTGGGGAAACCATAATAGGGGGTTTACCAAATTGATGCTTGATCTCAAAGGAGAACGGATGCAAGTAGATTCTATCAAGTCTATGAAAAATTATTTTATTGTTGGTCTGATATTTACCCTATATATACCAAATATACTCAAAATCCTTTTGTTCTTATCTAGAGGATCTTTCACTTTAAACATTATTTTGAAACTGGACCAAAAATAAAGCTTTTTTTCTTTTCCATTCATGTCTAGAACCACCCACTTTGTCCTAAAAACCCAATTAGAGTCAAGCAAGTTTTATTTGACCAATCCCAAAAAACTTATCTTTCTGTCTAATCATTAGATGCATAGAAATTGAAAATTTACCATTATCATTAAAAATTTCCCATAATGTTCTATGACATGGGGAGGTATTATGAGAAATTCTCTTTTCCAACCACTTGGGACCAATAAACATAGCTACCCCACCTTTCTCTCTTTGGTGGCTAGAGAATAAATACTTTTCCTTATCCCAAAGGAACTTGAGGGTCTTAAAAGCATAATACCAAATATTATGATTCTCTATGGAAGATAATCTCATTTTTGTGAATCTTATTGCACCAATTCCTCACAATATATTTTCTCTTAGAAATTTCAATCCCTCTAACTTTCCAACTATGTATGTGCAAATTCATGCTTAAATTGTAGAGGTGTTGGAGTTCTAAACAAGAATAATCTATTAAAAAAGTTGGGGTTTCATTTCTCTCATTCTTGTTGTTCCTTTCACCAACCTTTGCACTATTACTCATTCAATAAGTTTTCCTTTTCTTTTTCTTACCAATGACTTCAATAAATCCATCTTCATTTTGCACATGAGGTTTGGAGGAAAAAATAATTTATTTAATCAATAATGACTCTATATGTGAGGTAATAGGAGGACTAGAACAATCCTTACTCTATTGCAAAGAAGGTTGACTCAATACCAAACCCATATAGCTATTGGGATTAAGTTTTTTTAAAGCCAATATTCCCTTTTGAAGTAGTCTAAAAAACTTCATTCTCTTATTCATATAAAAAACTATCTAACCCACTACCTCCCCTTTAACTACTAGTTCCTCCTTGAGGATATAGAAGCTTGAATTTCTTGTTAGCCCCAGCCTCATGCCTACCTCCTTGGTTTAATACCCCTCATCGCCTCCCCTCTGTTCCTCTTATGGTTGTCCCAATACCCCAACCACCTATCCAAAATCCCCACCCCACCCTAGTCTAGATAGGAATTCTTTCTTACAAGATGAAGTGGAGTGGAAGAAGTTATGGACTGAGCTAGAGAAGCAGAAAAACAACATGATCAAGTGGGAGTCCCATTTCAAAAAATAGGATGTGTTGTTGTCTATGCCCAACATAGAGGAGAAAAAATATTGATGATTTATCCTCTTTCTATATCTTTATTTTCATTTTTGTTGTGTTATTTTACTATGCTTTAACTATCAAGCCCTATGTGGCTGGCTTTGGAACAATATCATTTTTTTAATGGTTGTAATTATGGACCTTCCTGATACCATGTTTAGTTTAATTGTTAGTGTAAAGTGGATGGTTTTCCTTTTCTCTATCTACACATGACCTCTTTTGATAGTAAGTTTGTGGTTCACTGCTATGTTTTTGATATTATCTATGGGTTTATAGTTTGTTAACTATGGGTCTGTGAGATGTATGTTTGCTATTAGTGACTATGTCACTAAGTATGTTTTCTCTAAGCCAGTCACCTACATTTTGACTTCTTCTAATATGAAAAAAAAAACTATCAGACCCATCACTTGTTTTTCCTTAGAAATTTATGCAACATCTTCCCAAATCTTTGTTGACATTCAAACTATATTTATTAATATGATTGTTACTGTCTGGCTTGGCCATACTATCTTGGGAAGAGGTATTTTTCTGGGTTGGGGTATTCAAATCTTTGTCAATATTTTTTGACAACAAATAATCCTTATGATTATGGCCATTTTTTTTGTAGTGGAAGGAAGCTCCTACAATGCCAAGCTTATAAAATTCCAACAATAAATTTCTTCATCAATCTTAAATGATATTTATTCTGGAAAGACTATGTCAAAATTGAGTGAAATTAGGGCATATTCATTAAGATGTGGTAAATTAATCATTGATTCTTCAATTAATAGAATTGAACCTAAGAGTTTCAACATTGAAGGGGTAAAAGATAATTTTTTTGGCTGAATATCTTGCAATTCAACCCAAAATGGAGAAGAATTGGAATGAACTTGATCTAGATTGCTGTTAGAGGACTAAGGGAATTCCCTAAAAATCATTTTCCCTACATTTCACAACCCTTTTTAAAAAACTTTATCTTGAATAGTATAATTTTTTAGAAACATAACAAACATTCCTTTATGAATCATTTTACTAAACGAACAATTATTCCAAGTTTTTCCCCTACACATTGTTAATCCAGTCATCCAACAAATTTCTAGTAGACAAGAATTTCATATCCATACAAAAAAATAAAATTACATTGTTTTTAAATATAATTTTCTCATTTCTGACAACTTTTACCATGTCATCATTTGACTCTAGATTAAGGCTCTTTAGAGAGCATAATGAGACCTTATCTTTGTTGCCTCCCCTTCTGACCTAATATCCATTATCAATTGCACTTCGTTGATCTCCATTGGCATCAAATCCCTCTTCATCTTTCTCCACCAAAGAGAAAGTTCCATTGAATCTCATAGTTTATTCTAGCAAAAAAGTGACAAAATATGCAACTAAGACACTGTAGGAAGGTTTCTCAGAGGTAATAGATTTACTACCATCCTACACATTTAAATCCTCTCCTCTATTTTTTTCCCTCCTCTCCATCATTTATTTTATCTACTACCATAAATCAACCAAGACTAAGGCCAAGATTAGTTGCAAACCAAATTGCAACTATTAATGAATATTTAAAGATGCGTGCACACACACACACACACACACACACACACACACACACACACACACACACACACACACACACACGTGATCCCTTAACTAGGCTATCACAAAGAAAGAAAAATATGGCCACTACACAGAATAACAATCGAAAAAATAGAAAGAAGCTTGCACATGTCAAATAGTAAAGTAAAAATAGGACACTTGGAATCCTACACATACCAAAACTAGATAGTACAATCATAGAATGTAACCTACATATAGGGTATGATAGTAGACAAGTATGGGTGATAACAACACACCCAACTTGTAGACTAAATCATTTTCAAGAAATCTAAAATATTGTCTCTTTTACCCAAATTTGAAACAACTACCTATATATTAATGAAAAAGGGTGTTTATTTTTTTGTTGGGATATAATCCAATTTTTATTTTCTTCCACCAAATCTATGTCTATGGAAAGAGCATTCCAAATAACTCATATTGATTCGATACTCGTGTGCTTCCTATTTGTTAATATTCAATGTAAGCACCATGATTCCTCCTTAAGAAGAAGAATCTTCTCTACTTGTCTTAGTTTCCTTTTTTATTTGGTATTGGTTTCCATTTATACTTTAACTAAATGCTTAACATTGGTTTTCTTTGCCCTTTTACTTTTTTTTTTTGTCTTTGACATAAATTGCAATATGATTCTCTCTTCACATATTTCCTTAGCCCCCCTCATAATAACACTCCTCATATAAATTTGGATTATCTTCCACATCATTTTCTATGATGAGATCCTTGAGCCTCTTCCTTAGGATTTTGTATGACTCATGTCTCCTTCCATGACTTCTAACACTTGATAATTCTTTTCTATTGGGTATAACTCCTCCCTTTCCTGATATTCTTCTTCATTATTAGAATTATATTTTTTCATAATTTTCCCTAGTTTTTTTTGTCCCCCTTCATCTTTGTTCTCTTGAAATTCTATAATTCCCATTAAATTTAAAACATCCATGTATTTAATCTTCTCTTTGTTAGTTTGGCCCATAAGGGGCAATGACCCTCTTTCATTTGGTCAAAATGGATTTTTCATTCTCCTATAATGTTTTTCTCTTGAATATTTCTCTTTGGAAGCTCTCCAATGAATAGTCTTAAATTTTATTTTTCTCAACCTTTTTTATTATCAAACCCTTTATTTTCTTCCTTGCAAAATTATATTATGGTCCAAAATTGTTGATACAATTTTGACTTAGACTTTGACAAAAGTTTTAGCTTGTCCTATTCTTAAATATTTTTCCTCTATACACCTTTCTTGTGAGTAATTTGGTCTCTTGTGGGAAGAGACAATTGGAGATAAAATTGAGATAAATTTTAACATCTATGTGAAAGCGTATTGTCTCTAAGTTTTTTTTGTTCATTTCAATAAAGCTCCCTAAGCTCTTCCCAATTTATACAATAATTCATCTTCACAATATTCTATGGGTAAATTATATATAACAAAAATTAAGACAAAATAGCATCCACCTCTTTTATCCATGAATGAAAAAATTGAGTTCCATTTTTTTATAACCATCCATTAGATAAGGTACATGCTTTAGCAGTCTCCACCTGCCCATTAATATGGGAGTTTCACAAGGAAAGTCTCTTTGGTGGGACCTCTCCTTTTTATTCCTAAGGTTTTCTTACTCTACTATCTATAGGATGGAGCATTAATTCCACTAGATCTCTTGTTCCCAAAGGAGATTGGATTGCATTGTTCTTGTCAAAAGTGTCCATACCCTTGGTTTGGTTGTATCTTTTGTTTTCCTAGGAAATCAAACTATGAAATCCTTGTGTTTGTTGTGTTGGATCTCCAATTGTTAAAATCATTTGTAAGGAGAATTCCCTACCCCTACATCTATGTCAAACTAGATTCTTAGTTAGTTTGGGCATTTTGGTCATTCTTGTCCCTCCCTTTTCTTTATTTCAGATTTGATCTTTGTCTCTGTGGTAGTTGATAATATCACTATTTAGTTGATTTTATCATTGTTCTAGGAGGGGGAATTCCTTATTTGCTTGCTTAGCCCGCCATCATAATCTAACTCTCATTGGTGATTGACATTCCCTAACTCCAAGATGGATTATATTCACATTTGTTAGGCTCCTTTGATACTTTCTCCTTTGTGGAATGTCTACAAATCTATGATTGCTATTTTGTTGTTTGTACTACACTTTTTCACTCCCCTCTTTTAAGTATACTTAGTTCTATTGTTCTAAATAAATTAGTAAATTATTAATTGATGTTAATTATTTTGAATATGTTAATTGATTATAAATAAATAAAATATAGGCAAGAGCCTACATTATAATGTAAATTGTGAGTCTCTAATTAAGGAGGTTTCAGGTTTAACATATAATAATAATAAGTAATCTAAACAAATAACAATAAATATATTATAAAAATAATCTCTAAGCTTTGACCCATTACCTATAAAAAAAATCAATAGATAAAATATATTTAAAATACACTTTAACCTGATTTAATATGAAATTTATAAAGATATAAAAATATTAAAAAAGCAGCTCTTGAATAAGACAATAAGAAACAAATTAACTTTAACTTATAATAATGTGTTTATTATAATATTTTTACTATGATAATTATTTAATAATTCAGCTCCTGTGTTTCACAAAGAAAGTCGTGTTCCAACAATATATTAAAGCATACATAGATAATATTAAAATACATTGAAAAATTACCTTCAATAATCTACGAACACATCCCTTCAACCTCCTATAAATTAGCCAAAACCAATTGCTTGGTTACTACAGCAACGAGACCATCATCAGTTCGAAATCTTTAGTCTTAATAACGTTTTTGTAAAGCTGTTATATATCACTAAACTATATTCTCACAACATGTTTTCTTTAAAACCGTTCCAGTGATAATTGCATTAAGGGGAAGGCCAGTATTATAATTTTCTCTGTTGGGGTAAATGAATTAGCGACCATCATCCATGTTTTGTAATAATATCAAAGACCATCGGATTTATCTATTATTTTTCCTATGATTATCATATATTCTTTTCAATCATTTCTATATTGTATTTTTATGTAGATCTCTGAAAATCCCAAGCAATATTTTTAGGTGGCAATAAAATCTAGTAATGAAGAATAAGTCAATGCCATATAAGTCTCTGAACCCTAATTACTGGTCTGTGAAAGAAATATATGAGCACTACTCTTCTAATTCTCATCCAGGCCAGGAATATCCTCTCCAAACAATAGCTTTTCTAAATGCAATGAAAGACAGACCAGATGGGCCTCCAAATAAAGATATATCAGAACTAAATTATGCGTCAGAAAAAGTAATGAGTTTGATCAGTTGCAGGTAGTAATATATTTCATGCTTAGCCGATTCAAGTTATCCGTGTGATTTTTTGTAATGGCTGAAAACCACAACAATTGCCAGATATGCAAACAATTTCGAAGATGCGGAAAAACAAAAAAACTTGAAAAGTCAAAAGTCGATTCACATAAATATACAATATCTATTTAAGATAGAAAAATCAATACATATCGACAAATAGTCAAAAATAACTAGAAAGACAATCATTATTACAAATCATCTTTCTTTCTAATATACTCCATCATACAAAAAGTTGACCACATATCGATACCATATACAAAACAAGGTATAAATGCTCGAAAATGAATCATATGAACATAACATCTTTTGCCAAAACTATGTCGACCTGCACGTCAAACATGAATGTATCTTCATTTCATCATATGATATAAAGCATATATATATAATATGAATCACATAAAATAACATGCCATCGAACCTTAGTGTCCATCTGCATGAAATCTCATCTCCGAGCCATTGGAACAATGTCCATCCGCTATCATGAGACAGAAGAGTGGTCCAGGCGCTTTAACCGTCCAACCATGGAGTGGTTAACTCCCTGAAGTTCTTCAGTTAAGGAGAACTACTTGATCCTGGCATGAGAAGGTTAGCAATTCAGCACAATTGGATCAGAAGGATCTCGTGGAGATTTTGTGCCTAATCTACTTACACATATGTCTAGTAGAAACATACACAAGGATGTGGAAGAGGGAAAATAATGTAAAAAAAATAACCAAATGCATTTCAATCATATGCATAAGAGTTTTACTGAGCTTGGCCAAGCATCATGAACCAATTTAGTGTAAAGGACTGGTAGGCAATATAAAAGGAACACTATCACAAGTTTCCAATAATTACCCTCCTCTTTGATTCCACATTCAGCACCCCACCCAGCAAAACACAATTTATCGCTTAAGAACAAAATTCACTCAATAAAGTAACATTAATGTATAATATTTTTCTTTTAAAAAAAGAAACAAGCTCCACCTTCACATGGGTTAATTTAAGAATCTTAAGTATTGCTCTTTAAAAAATTTTATAAAGGAAACATTAACCACTTATAACTCAGCCATAAAAACTTCACACCATAATATTGTTAATGGTCAACCTCAGATACTCACAATCAAGCTTAATTTCACTTATCAAAATAGCTGGGCCATTTCTAGTTAAGTCAAAACAGAGGTTTGGTTTATTTTGAGGTAAATCTAAGACATCATGCAACTTATCTAAAGTTTTGTTTTTTTTTTGGGATGAAATCTGAATTTTCTCACTTCCCAATTTCCTTTATCTTATTACTGTGATACAGGCTAATTTCATTTTATATACATAATTCAACTATTGTTGAAGTTAGTGATATCAATTTTGTAGTGGACTCTAGTTTTCATTTGATTTAATGTTTATTTATTTATTTAAGAATTACCATTTCCGACACTTGAGAATACTACACTTATAACACCTATTTGAGAGAAAGAATAGACAATGGCAGAATATACATGCTGGATCAATACAGAGCCAGTTTAAAATATAGATTTTTTTTTAATAATCAATGGCTGAATATACACACTGGTTCAATCACCATCTAGTTTAAAGTACAAATTTTTAACAATCAAAGGCTGAATATGCACGCTTGTTCAATCACACAGCCAGTTTAAAGTACAAATTTTTAATAATCAAAGATTGAAAATGCACGCTGATTCAATCACACAGCCAATTTAAGTTACAGATTTTTAACAACTTCTTTTAGACATGAATATTAAAGTAATATAAAACAAAACATTTCTCTATCAACAAGATGAAATAACAATTTATTATGAACTTTATCTATCAAACATAAATGAATTTCATTTATCATGCAAATGGGAACCTGGTGATCTGTTGTCGGTACTTCTGTTGAGGTAGATGAATCTCCTATCTGCTTGGCAAACAACAGGTCTCCTAAATCACTCTCCCTCTCCTTGCTTTCAAATCAGTAGCCAAATTTTGATTTCCTTCTCTCCTTTTACCAAACCCCAAGTGGTCTCCTTCCAATTCAGCCGGCTATATCCTCTGATGATCTACGGATATTAGAAGGAAACCCCTCCTGCTTCTCTATCCTCTTTTTAATAGTTCTCTCTTCCTCTCCCACGCTAACTATCGTCATCACTAATTACTGAAATTGCTACTAGTCACTTAAGTTTTTATTTCCACAAATTTTGGATTTTGATCTCCACTTGGCTAATATTAGTTTAATTACTCGCAGTTTTGTTCATTTCACTCACGTTCATGTTTATCAAATTATAAAACTTATTAATTACTACTTTAGTTTCCAACTAACTTCTACGTTTTCAAATTGAAGATGTAATTCCTTATTTTAAAAAGAAAGCTTCAAAAAACAAATTAGATCATGTATTTAAAAAAAATAAAAATAAAATAATAATCTAACTTATTACATTTCAAAACAAAATAAACAAAAGCTACTAATTTCATTCATTAGTCTTTCTCTATATATATAAAATTAAAACGTTTTAATCCATCTTGATAAAATACAAATCAATAAAATGATTTATATTCAAATAAAAATAACTTAGTGTGTGTGTGCAACTACACCATTCAAATTCCGAACCAACCCTGCCAAGGAGCTAAACTCGTCTACCTCAACCACCTTTCCACCTTTAGTATCTGCACACTCACAAACTCGACATAAACCAATGCGTCAGAAATATCATCATCATAATTAATAAATAATATCTTAAATACAAGTTCTTTTTTTAAAAAAAAGCATTCATCATCAGATATAAACATATACATGAAATCACAATTTTAACTATCATGTCGATATCTCATAAGCTCAACATATAACGACTTATCAAAATCACAAAATAATTAACATTACCATCTAATAACATATACGATAAAATTTATAATCAAAGTCTATAAAGTATTTGACTCAAGTCGAGTCATATAGTCTTAGTCAAAAGGTCAATCACACAATTAAGTTTATCTAAAAAGCATGTTGAAATTTGAGTCATGACATCCCTCCCCACTAGGAAGAGACATTGACCCGATGTCCATAATATCTAATGTTCAACATAACATAAAAGAACTACAATAGCAACACAAGTACTAATCTAAGTAAAAAGATGTGGAAAGGACTGATGCATAACATCAGCATCCTCCCACGTAGCACTGTCAATAGAGAACTGGTCCCATTGGACCTTATACTACAAGATGTCTCTATCATGCACTCAGATAGTGCGCTCATCCATGAGGCGGGTAGATAACACCTGCACCACCCCTAGATCTTGAACCTGCAAGGCACGCCAATCAAGAATATGAGAAGCATCAGGATGATAAGGCTTCAACAAAGAAACATGAAAAACATTATGGATACGACCCAGAGCTGGTGGTAGAGCAAGTCGACAAGCCACAGGACTTATGACTTCCAAAACATCAAAAGGTCCAACATATCTCAGCGCAAGCTTAGAAGACTTGCCAAAAGAGATTGAACTCTTATGTGGATGCACACGTAGTAAAATCTTGTCCCCAACTTGAAATTGTCTAAAAGTACGTTTCCTATCTGCATAGCTCTTTTACCTGCCTACGGCTTCCTTCAGGCGAGCTCGAATCATAACCATTTGTTCTTCCATCTCCCTGAGCATCTCAGTACCAATCACAATTCGATCCTCCACTCTATCCCAACTAATAGGTGTATGACATTTATGCCCATAAAGTGCCTCAAAAGGAGCCATTCCCAAAGATGCATGATAAGAATTATTATATGCAAACTCAACCAAAGGTAGGTATTCTTCCCACTTATACTGATGATCCATGAAATACATATGAAGTAAATCTTCTACAACCTGATTCACCCTCTCAATCTGACCATCAGTCTGTGGATGACAAGTAGTGCTAAAATTTAACTGAGTTCCCAATGAAGCATTCAATGTCATCCAAACCTTGACGTCATTCTCGTGTCCCTATCAGAGATGATAGTCTCATGTACACCATGTAGCCTGAATACCTCTTGCACAAACTTCTTGGCCAATGCCAATGATCCATCCTTCAAACTCCCTGGTATAAAATGTGCAACCTTGGTCAACTTATCGACCACAACTAATATAACATCATGCCTCTGCCTAGTCATAGGAAAACCTTGTATAAAATCCATAGAAATCACTTGTCATTTGTACTCTGGTATATCATGAGGATACAACAATCCAGCTAGATGAATATGCTCAGCCTTAACTCACTGGCATTTTAAACACTGGGCAACAAAAGCGGTCACATCACGCTTTAATCCTGGCCAAAAATAAAGTGGCCTCATATCTACAACCATCTTAGTCACTCATGGGTGACTCGAATAAGGAGTATTATGCATTTCCTCCATCACAATTTTCCTCAACCCTGCATGGTTGGGAATATACATATGACCCTGATATCTCAGAAGACCCTCTATGTCAAAACTGTATCCATCAAAATAGTGATCAGATGGATCTATGTGCAATGTGGCTTTAACCATCTCATAATGATCATCACCTGTGAGGTTTTCAATAACATGCTCTTTCAGTCATGTTCTAGTAGTAGATATAGCAAGTATATGTCTTCTTCTGCTCAGAGCATCAACCACCCTATTCTCCTTACCTTTAATGTACTCAATATCGAAATCATACTCGCTGAGGAATTCGAGCCAACATCTTTGTTTGCCATTCAAATTCAGTTGAGTAAAGATGTATCTCAAACCCATGTGATCTATTTTTAGCTTGAATGGTTTACCAATAAGGTAATGCCTCCACATCTGTAATGCATGAACAATGGTAGCCAACCCAAGATCATGAGGTGCATAATTAACCTCATGTTGCTTTAGCTTACGAGACTCATAAGCTACAACTCTACCTTCTTGCAACAAAACTCCACCTAAACCATCACCTGAAGCATCGGTTATCACAGTGAAATGCCCGTTGTGATTGGAAATCACAAGAATAGGAGCAAAGGTGAGCTTCTGTTTCAACAACTAAAAAGCTCTATCACACTCTTCAGTCCATATATATCTCTTCCCTTTTCGTTGTAGTGAGGTAATAAGTGCTGCAATTTTCAAAAACCCCTCTACGAATTTTTGATAATAGCTTGCCAAACCCATGAAGCTCTGAATTTCACTCACATTTTGAGGAATCGGCTATTCAAGAATAGACTTAATCTTGGAAGGATCCACTGAAACTCCATCAGCAGTGATGATGTGCCCAAGGTAGTGAATTTGTTTCTGATAAAATGTGCACTTGGTAAGCTTGGCATATAGCTTCCTATCATGAAGGCATTGCAAGACAATACGTAGGTGCTCCTCATGCTCTTCCATGGATTTTGAATAAATAAGAATGTCATCAATGAAGATTTCAACAAACTTATCCAGACAATCTCGGAACACACTATTCATTAGATTCATGAATGTTGCAGGTGCATTTGTAAGGCCAAAAGGAAAAACTACAAACTCATAGTGCCCATACTGTGTTTTGAATGCTGTCTTAGCTATGTCTTCATCCTTATCCGAAGTTGATGATACCCAGATCGTAGATCTATCTTTGAAAATACCTTAGCTCCCTTCATTTGATCAAAAAGTTCATCTATTTGTGGCAATGGATATCTGTTCTTTATGGTAACCTTGTTTAACATCTTGTAATCAATGCATAGGTTCAAGGTTCCATCCTTTTTCTTTACAAAAATCACTGGTGCTCCCCATGGTGACATGCTTGGATGTATAAATCCTTTGTCCAACAACTATTGCAATTGAACCTTGAGCTCATACATCACAATAGTGGTCATCCTATAAGGTGCCTTAGATTGTGGCTCAGCTCCTAGATTAATATCAATGGAGAAATCAAACTCTCTCTCTTAGGTGGTAACTCGGGTAATTCTTCATGAAAGACATCTTGAAACTCCTGCAATATTGGGTAATCCTCTATGGAAAGTATAGGATCTTCAAGATCTTTCACATGTGCAACAAAAAGCTGACAACCCTTCCTCTTAGCCTTTTTCAACTGCATAGCTGAGATATGCCTAAGCACTATTGGCCTCTTAATCCCATTCACTATTACTGGATTTCCAAAGTCATCCAGGCATTCAACTAGCTTATCTTTACAATTTACTATAGCCTTATGCTCGGTAAGCCAATTTATACCAAGTATGACATTATATGACCCAAGCAGAGCTACATATAGATTTACTTGCATGTGAAAGGTTGGAAGTTCTAACTCACTGTAGGATAGACATTGCTCTACTTGACGCTCTGTCCAATTTCCATACTCAACTAACTAGGGGTTTTCCATGTAACCAGCTCTACTTGGAAGTTTAGCTACTACACTAGGATCTACAAAAAACTCTGTAGCACCAGTATCAATCAAAATGGAAACTTCACAACCATAAAGCTTACCAGTTAATTGCAAAGGAGCTGCCTAAAATTCTGCCTGCCTATGGTCCACAGCTGCATGAATCTGGTGTTGAACCTTTGGTCCATTCCTAAGCACACTCCGCTGAGGGCATCTAGCTACATAGTGATTACCTCCACATACAAAGCAACCATCATGAGGTCCTGTTGTTGTTGATTTATCATTTCTATTCCAATTCTTGTTATAGTTACCATTGTTATTCCTATTGTTGTTACCTCCTCTATCCCTGTTCTGACCTTAGAAATTCCTGTTATTGCGCTTCTGAGAATCTTCTTGTCCTTTTCCTTTCATGTTATTCATCTACTGTCAACCACCCTACTGCTTACTATTATCCTAAAATTTTCTCTTGAAAGATCGATTGTTGTAGGCTTTTACTGGAGCTGTATCTTTCAATCGTTGTTCCTATTTCAGTGCCTTTCTCAATGCATAGTCCATAGATTTTAGCTCATGCATCTCCACCTCATTATAGATTTCAGGGTGCAACCCCATGATGAACTTGTGAGTCCTAAAAAATTCATCATTCTAGTACTGAGGAACGTATTTAACTAGATGGAAAAATTGTTCATGATACCGTGTGATCGACATGACTCCCTGAATCAACTTATTGAAATTTGATGCCTTCTTATCATAAAATAGCTAAGGTAACCATCACTTATAGAAACACTGCAAGAAGTCTTCCCATGATATCTGACCATGTTGTAGCTTCTTCTCTGCCATGACATTGTCCCACCATGTTGCCGCTTCACCAACCAACTGAAAAGTAGCCCATACTGCTCTAGACTTCCTGGTGAAATTACAAACATGAAAATATTTTTCCATGGTGGCTATCCAAGCTTCTGCTTCTTCACCTGTAGTCTTACCATTAAAGGTAGGAGGTGTGACCTTCTTGAGGTCCTTGTTGAGATCTTCTTCTATTTGGACTCTATCATGAACTAGTCCAACCATTCTATGGTCAACTTCTTCCTTCTTTTGATCTTCAATCCTTCGATCTTCCTCCCGTTTCCTCTGAGCCTCAAGCATTTGGTCCTCCTCTTTCTTTTTCTATGATTCTTCCTACTGACACAAGGTTTCTTTGTGCTCATCCTCCTCAGCCTATCGTCCTCTTATGGCATTTTCCATGTCATCCTTGTGTTGTCCTTGCTGAGTAAGGAGTGCCAAAATTTGGTCAAGCCTTTGGTTTCTAGGCTCATCCTGAGGACCACTGTTGTCACCACCCCTATTTCCTCTACGAGAATACATGATGAAAGGTCACTCTTGTACCAAGAGTAAACTACGTAACATTAGCATCAGTAAGGCCTTAGGTCCTAGTGTTTAACCTGGCTCTGATACTACATGTAATGGCTAAAAACCACAACAATTGCCAAATATGAAAACAATTCCCAAGATGTGGAAAAACAAAAAAATTTGAAAAGTCAAAAGTTGATTTATTCACATAAATATACAATATCCATTTAAGATAGAAAAATCAATACATATCGACAAATAGTCAAGAATAACTAGAAGGACAATCATTATTATAAATCATCTTTCTTTCTAATACACTTGATCATACAAAAAGTTGACCACATATCGATAACATATACAAAACAAGGTATAAGTTCTGTAAAATGAATCATATTAACATAACATCTTTTGCCAAAACTATGTCGACTTGCACGTCAAACATGAATGTATCTTCATTTCATCATATGATATAAAGCATATATATATATATATATATATATATATATATATATATATATATATATATATCACATCAAATAAGATGCCATCGAACCTTAGTGTCCATCTACATGAAATCTCATTTCTGAGCCATTAGAACAATGTCAATCCGCTTTCATGAGACGGAAGAGTGGTCCAGGCGCTTTAACCACCCAACCATGGAGTGATTAACTCTTTGAGGTTCTCCAGTTAAGGAGAACTACCCGAACCTGGCACGAGAAGGTTAGCAACTCAGTACAATTGGATTGAAAGGATTTGGTGCAGCCTTTGTGCCTAATCTACTTACACATATGTCTAGTAGAAACATACACAAGGATGTGGAAGAGGAAAAATAATGTAAAAAAAAAACCAAATGCATTTCAATCATATGCATAAGAGTTTTACCGAGCTTGGCCAAGCATCATGAACCAGTTTAGTGTAAAGGACTGGTAGGTAATATAAAAGGAACACTAGCACAAGTTTCCAATAATTACCCTCCTCTTTGATTCCACATTCAGCACCCCTCCCGGCAAAACACAATTTATCACTTAAGAACAAAATTCACTCAATAAAGTAACATTAACGTATAAGATTTTTCTTTTAAAAAAAGAAACAAGCTCCACCTTCACATGGGTTGAATTTAAGAATCTTAAGTATTGCTCTTTAAAATTTTTAATAAAGGAAACATTAACCACTTACAACTCAGCCATAAAAACTTCACACCCTAATATTGTTAATGGTCAACCTCAGATACTCACAATCAAGCTTAATTTCACTTATCAAAATAGCTGGGCCATTTCTAGTTAAGTCAAAATAGATGTTTGTTTTATTTTGAGGTAAATCTAAGAAATCATGCAACTTATCTAAAGTTTTTTTTTTTTTTTTTTTTTTTTTTTGGATGAAATCTGAATTTTCTCACTTCCCAATTTCCTTTATCTTATTAATGTGATAGAGGCTAATTTCATTTATATACATAATTCACCTATTGTTGAAGTTAGTGATATCAATTTTGTAGTGGACTCTAGTTTTCATTTGATTTAATGTTTATTTATTTATTTAAGAATTACCATTTCCGACACCTAGCATACTACACTTGTAACACCTATTTGAGAGAAAGAATAGACATTGGCAGAATATATGCGCTGGATCAACACACAGCCAGTTTAAAATATAGATTTTTAAAAAAATAATCAATGGCTGAATATACACACTGGTTCAATCACCATCTAGTTTAAAATACAGAATTTTAACAATCAAAGGCTGAATATGCACTCTGGTTCAATCACACAGCCAGTTTAAAGTACAGATTTTTAACAATCAAAGGCTGAATATGAACGCTGGTTCAATCACACAGCCAGTTTAAAGTATGAATTTTTAATAATCAAAGATTGAAAATGCACGCTAATTCAATCACACAGCCAATTTAAATTACAGATTTTTAACAACTTCTTTTAGACAGAAAATTAAAGTAATATAAAACAAAACATTTCTCTATCAACAAGATGAAATAACAATTTATTATGAACTTTATCTATCAAACATAAATGAATTTCATTTATCATGCAAATGGGAACATGGTGATCTGTTGTCGATACTTCTGTTGAGGGTAGACGAATCTCCTATCTGCTTGGCAAATAGCAGGTCTCCTAAATCACTCTCCCTCTCATTGCTTTCAAATCAGTAGCCAACTTTTGATTTCCTTCTCTCCTTTTACCAAACCCCAAGCCATCTCCTTCCAGTTCAGCCGGCTATATCCTCTGATGATCTATAGATATTAGAAGGAAACCCCCCCTGCTTCTCTATCCTCTTTTTAATAGTTCTCTCTTCCTCTCCCATGCTAACTATCATCATCGCTAATTACTGAAATTACTACTAGTCACTTAAAGTTTTTATTAGGGTGGGGGCCCTAGCTTGGTTGGCTAAATCTTCCCTGTTGCAGGGGGTTGGTCATGGGTTCTAGTCTCCTCCGTCCTCGTGGTACTGGTTTACCAGGTGCACTTTTTTTAAAAGAATACTTAAAATTTTTATTTTTACAAATTTTGGATTTTGATTTCCACTTGGCTAATATTAGTTTAATTACTCGCAGTTCTGTTCATTTTACTCACGTTCATGTTTATCAAATTATAAAACTTATTAATTACTACTTAAGTTTCCAACTAACTTCTACGTTTTCAAATTGAAGATGTAATTACTTATTAAAAAAAGAAAGCTTAAAAAAAAATTAGAGCATGTATATATATATTTTAAAATAATAATAATAATCTAACTTATTATATTTCAAAACAAAATAAACAAAAGCTACTAATTTCATTCATTAGTCTCTCTCTCTCTCTATATATATATATAATTAAAACATTTTAATCCATCTTGATAAAATACAAATCAAGAAAATGATTTATATTCAAATAAAAATAACTTAGTGTGTGTGCAAGTACACCATTTAAATTCTAAACCAACCCTGCCAAGGAGCTAAACTTGTCTACCTCAACCACCCTTTTGCCTTCAGTATCTGCACACTCACAAACTTGACATAAACCAATGCGTCAGAAATATCATCATCATAATTAATAAATAATATCTTAAATACGAGTTTCTTTTTTTTAAAGCATTCATCATCAGATATAAACATATACATGAAATCACAATTTTAACTGTCATGTCGATATCTCATAAGCTCAACATATAACGATTTATCAAAATCAAAAAATAATTAACATTACCTTCTAATAACATATACGATAAAAATTCTAATCAAAGTCTATAAAGTATTCGACTCAAGTCGAGTCATACAGTCTTAGTCAAAAGGTCAATCACACAATTAAGTCCGTATAAAAAGCATGTTGAAAGTTGAGTCATGACAGTTTTAGCTTTTCTTCTCTTATCTTAAGAAAAGTAATGGGTGTTCCTTTAGATAAATTGATTTTTAAGAGGCCAAGTTTACAAACAATGCTTATTTCTATGCTAATTAATGACAGTTTGTTTTCATAGACAGAATAGCGAGGCCATGAATCATAGGGCTGGTATATTACCATCCTTATATGTTAAAAATTGAATCAATCGTGCTCTTAGAATATCAAACTTCTAAGATCTCCCATTCTTGAGAAAGCGATGACACTATATTAACTAATTAGTATATCTAGTTTTCTAATTTCTTCTTTTTAGGTCACTATATATAGACCCGACATGGAAATGAAGCAATTTATTGTATTGAAATGATATTTGTGCAGATAAAATTGGAAAAGAGGATATTGTCCATTATCAGATAAGGAAGATAGGAAATCAGCCAAGGTCTATCAGGGATCATCTGAGAATAGCAAGGAGCAGGAAACCAGAGCCAGCTAGGAAACCAAAAAGAAGGTAAATAGTTACATTGTATTCCATCTTCTTCTTTGTATTTCCTTCTAACAATAATTTCTTTTTACCACAGAGGTAGAAAGGAGAAAATGTGTCAGAAATGTCTGGCCATAAAGACTCATTAGAATAGTTTAATTCTCAATTTTGACAATGAGGAATATCAAATAGTCATCGATATCTTGGTTTAGAACACATACATTATTGTACTTAATTTAAGACTTGATGTTGTCTCCCAGACAAAAAACTTAAGACGGCTTGAATTATAGCAACTTATGAGCTTTAAGGTTTTTAAATTTATTTTACATGGAGAATCAACAATCCCTTGGATAGATTCTTTAATCTTTCTGAACATCAAAGATTTGATTTCTAACTTCACTTATGCGCTTCTGAAAAGATGAAAAAGATAAATGCACAATGAATAGGTTTAGTAAAGTTTCTTGGTGCTTCTCAGTAGCACAATGTGTGGGGTAATAGAATTGTAAATCAGAAATCAAGAAGAATATTTTTCATCCTTGTATTCACATAAGACTGTATAGGTACATATATAACTATGTGCCATATGCATACAGCTACAAGAAAGGAAAGAATCAATTTAGGAAAGAATCAGTTTAGGAAAGAATCAAGTTTAGGAAAGAATCAATCGAATATTAGAAACAATCCAATATTGCAACACTCCCCCTCAAGTTGGTGCATAGATATCCCACATGCCCAACTTGCCCAAAAACTTCGAGAACACTCAACTTGAAATTGCTTTGGCAAAAATATTGGACAGCTAATCCTTTGATCGAATCTTAGGTAGCTCCACAATCTTCTCATCCAACTTCTCCTTAAAAAAGAATATGTGTACCTCCACATTCTTTGTATGATCATGTGGAATTAGATTATGAGCAATATCACATGTTGCTTTATTGTCACAATATAGTTGAATTGGCCACCTAGGCAGACAGCCCAAATCTCTCAGGAGAAGCCTTAGCCACAATGCTTCACATACTCCAAGTTCCATACCTCTAAATTCTACCTTTGCACTTGATCGTGCAACAACATTCTTTTTTTTTCTTCTCCATGTAATGAGGTTACCTCCTACAAAGGTAAAATAACCTAAAGTAGAATTTCTATCATCTACTACTCTAACCTAGCCAACATTAGTATATGCATCCACACTTTGATAATCTTCATTTTTAGTGAATAAAATTCCTTTTCCAAGAGAAAACTTTAGATACCTCAAAATGAGTATAATTGCATTCATATGTTGTTCTCTAGGATTATGCATAAACTGGCTAACAACACTTAATGCATAGGCAAGGTTTGGCCTTGTTTGTACTAAGTACATCAATCTTCCTATGAGTCTCTGCTATCTTCATTTATCAATTAGTACCTGATTAGACTCAATACATAACTTCAATCCTTCTTCAACTGGTGTATCAACGGGTTGACATGCTGACATACTAGTTTCCCTTAACAAATCTAAGGCATACTTTCTTTGAGATAGAAAGATCCCTTTATCAAATCGAGACACTTCAATCCCAAGGAAATATTTCAAGCGACCAAGGTATTTCATTTCAAATTCTCTAAACAAGTAATCTTGTAGAGCCCTCCTTTCTTCAAGATCATTTCCTATAACTATCATGTCATCCACATACACAATAAGTGCATTGATCTTACCTTTGATTCTTTATGAATAAATTGTGGTATGAATTGCTATGACGGTAACCAAAGGATTTCCTTGACTTTGTGAATCTTTTGAACCATGCCCTCAGAGATTGTTTCAACCCATGTAGTGACTTCTTTAATCTGTACACTTTTAGACTATGTATTTCTGGTATCATGCAACTAAGTGGGAGTTCTATGTAGACTTCTTCAAACAACTCTCCATGTAGAAAGGCATTCTTAACATCAAACTATTGTAATGACCAACCCAAGTTCATAGCTAGAGACAACTAGACTCATACTGTATTGATTTTAGCTATAGGTGCAAATGTCTTCGTATAATTGATCCCATAGGTTTGGGTGTACCCTTTTGCCACTGATCTCACTTTAAAGTGTTCAGTTGTACCATCTGCTTTGTACTTAACAATATAAACCCACTGACATCCAATTGGTTTCTTTCCTAGTGGATGGTCAACAAGTTCCTAGGTATTATTTTCTTGTAATGATTTCATCTCCTCATTCATAGCAGCTTTCCACCTTGGATCAGCTAAGGCTTCTTGCACATTGTTAGGAATATATATAGTAGATAATTGATTTTAAAATGATTGATTTGATTATGATAAACAATGGTTAGACGCATAATGATTCATACGATATTTAACTTTACTAGAAAGTTTTGGTTCATATGTGGATTTAGGGATACCTTTGGTGAGATGCTGAGGTAGCTATTTTCTAGAAGGTTTAGGAACATCCTTGGTAAGTGATTGGTGTGGTGTGAGGGACTCAAATGGAGGTAGACCCATAGTTTTAGTTTTTGAGTGTTCATAACTACTTTGATCCAAAGTTTCACCTACTTCTTGATTAATAGGTTCAGAGAGTTCCCATTCTTTAGAGATATCGAAGTTACCCACATCTTCAGAGATGTCCAAGCTACCTACACCTTTAGAGATGTGAGCATCATAGTCTAGAGTCTGAATTTCCTTTTGGTACTCCCCCTGAAGTTTAGGGTCAGAGGAAAAATACATCGAGTCTTTATGAAAAACTACATCCAATGTAATAACACATTCGTTGGGTTGGAGGATGATAGCATTGGTACCCTTTTTGATAAGTAGCATATCCTAGAAAGACACATCGTAGTGCTTGAGGAGATAAATTATTGTGTTGATGCCTATGGGGGTGTACGAAAGCTACACAACCAAAGACGTGAGGAGGTAAATTTGGGATAGCTAGAGTAACAACTGCCTCAGTGAGAGCCTAGGATGGTGTCTAGAAATCAATAGTGTTGGAGGGTACCTGGTTGATTAGATATTCTATAGAGGTAAGTGCTTTGCCCCAATAAGATAATGGCATATGGGCTTCTATTAGAGAAGCACAGAAAACCTCCAAAAAGTGATGAGTTTTCCTTTTGGCTACCCCATTCTTCTGAGGTGTATTGGAATAAGTAGTTTGATGAATATTTTAATGTGCTTCTAGATACTGGTGAAATTCAGAACTCAAATATTTGCCTCCATTTTCATTATGAAGAACTTGAACTTGTGCATTGTATTGAGTACAAATCATGTTATAATTTTTGAAATAAAAAGTTCACATCACTTTTATAATTCATTAAGCATACCCAAGTCATCCTAGGACAATCATCAATAAAAGTAACAAACCAACATGATCCACCCAAGGTAGTGACTTTGGACGGACCCCAAACATCAAAATGTATGATCATAAATGGAACTAGACTTTTATTCAAAGTTAATGGAAAAAAAACATGATGGCTTTTTGTAAGTTCACAAACTTCAACCTAGAAGTTAGGAACATCAAATTTTGCAAATAAACTAGGAAATAATGTCTTCAAGTTACCAAAGGAAGCATGTCCTAGATGTCGATGCCATAACTAGATTTCAGATTTCTGCTTGTCCCTTTCAGAGTCATCCATCACTAGAGCTTGATGCAGCATGTCTAAACTCTTTGATACCAAGTCCAAGTAATACAACTTCCCTTGCCTAAAACCACAACCAATAGTTTACCTCATTTGGATGTCCTTAAACACGCAAAAATTAGGCCAAAAAATTACAACACAAAGTAAAGTAGTGGTGATTTGGGAAATTGACAACAAATTGTAATCCAAAGGTGGAACTACTAAAAACAAATCTAGATTCAAAGTATCAATGAGAGGTAAGGATCCTTCTCCAATAATTGGGGCCAGAGAACCACTGGCAGTGGAAACACATTTTTGTGAAGATGGTTTGAGGGATGAGACTTGTCTAGAATCAAACATCATATGATCCATAACACTAGAATCAATTATCCATGCACTATTAGAAACACGTATAGACATATTGAAAAACTTACCACCATTACCTGCTGCTACTACTAATGCTGAGATCTATCCAGCAACGTTATCCTCTATCTTTGTTTCAACAAATGTTGCACTAGTGGTCTTCTATGAATCGTGGCTATGATCCCACCATTCTAGATATCCAACAAGTTCAAAGTAGTGATTTTTGATATGACTAGTTTGATTGCAATGGGTGCATTTGTAGGTGGATTTATCAACACCATTAGTTATCTTAGGCAGGTTTTGAGGAGGCCCATTGTGATTAGATCAGTTTCGAGTCACCATGGCTAAAGCTTTAGTCTTTTCTAGTTCTCCTATCATTGTTGTGCATTGAATAGATTCATAGTGGACCAATGCATAACATGCTTCTAATTTGGGAATAGGATCCTTTCTCAAAATTTTACCATGAACTTGTTCAAAGTCACTATCTAATCTAGCAAGAAAAATATGCACCTTTTTTTGCTAAACTGATTTTTAGTAAGATTCAACATTGTTCTCACTTTCCATGATCACTTTATCATGATCATCCAGCTCACCAAAAATCTCAGTTTATTCTCCATAATACACATAGAGTGTTATGCCATTCTTTTTGGTAGAGAAAACCCTCTAATTCAAGACAAATACCTACAATTCATTTGCTCCATCATAAAAATCCTTAGAAAGAGTTTTCTAAATATCTCAAGCAGTCGGTAAGTGAATGTATTGCTTCATAATTTTTGGGGACATAGATATCAACAACCATCTTTTGACCTTTTGATTGTCTGCATGCCATTTCTCATATCCATCATCCTTCTCAGTAGGTGGTTGTGAGTTATCATGAATGAAAGAGAGTTTCTCCTTCTCATCAATATGCATCTCCATGATTTGAGACCACAAATCATAGCTTGTTTCACCGAGTGTAATCCCTACATTGAACGATGAACCTTCACAATGAATAATAATGGGAGCAAATTTTCTCTCAAATACTTTCGAAACTAAATCAGCCATGGTTCAATGAAGGGATACAGATGATTCAAGCTTCAAAACTCTGATACCAACTTGAAAATTAGAAATCAAGAAGAATATTTTTCATTCTTGTATTCACATAAAATTGTACAGGTACATATATAGCGCACAACTAAAAAAAAAGAAAGAATCAATTTAGGAAAGAATCAGTTTAGGAAATAATCAAGTTTAGGAAATAATCAAATCCAATATTAGAGACAATCCAATATTGCAACAAATAGCACCTTTGAAATAGAGTAATAAGTTGAGAATGTGCCTTGGTATTTTTTTCAATCAATACTATTGGGTTTAAATTTTTAGCGATCACATACCTTAGATCCTTATGGTTAGTTTTAAAAAATTTAAATGAACAAGAAAAATATTCTATAATATTAGATGACAAAAATAATTCCAAAGTAATAGTATAGAAGAGAAATCAATATTAATCAAACCTAATCCTTTCAAAGCCATTTATAACAATCTTATTTTAGAATTGATTGTAGAAAATGCAGAAATATAACTCATTCCATGTTGCAAAAGCATAGTGATAAATGATATTGCATAACTTGTTTCTAAAACTACAAGTTTTATGAAATATATTTAAATTGTGAACCTTTGGGTTAGAAGATACTATAATCCATTCAATTAACGTAAATGACTCATCAATCATTCTTACATTATCCTTTGGGAAAGGGGACTACAGATATAGACATACAACAAAAATTGGTCCTGAAAATAAACTTTGCGTCTCCTACCATGAGGTAAAGTAGATTTCAAAGAATAGAGAAAAGTAAGACAATTCAATCCAATAATGTATTGTGAATTAAAGACAATAAATTGGAAAAATTTAAGGTCCAAAAGATGAAGGTACATAAAAAGAAATCTTCAAGAGGTGTTTTTTAGGATTAATTTTTGTATTTTGTAATGGGCACCTTAGAAATGCCCAAATACTAAACCAATTGCTGAAATAGATTTTTTAATTCAAATTGAAGATCAAACTGATGTTGAAATTATATTAATTCTCAAAATGATGAAATCAAGTACAAGCAATGCATTCCAAAGGCTAAACCCCAAGGGAATGACATCTAGAATGTTACAAGAGAGGATGAACATCCCCTATTGCCAAGAAAGATATGTGATTCACACATTCAAGCTCTTATTAAATTTCCTTAACAAAAATATGATGCTCAACAATGAGACTTTCACCCCTATTTATCCTTTTCCTTCACCCTTCTAGAAGGAACTAAAACATTAATTAATCACAAGTGCTAGAAGCTCCGCCCTTCCAATAATTAATGAACTCTCTAGAAACTCCTCCCTTGCAATACAATAATTAAATGTGCTTCTAGAAAATTAAATTACTAGAGGCTTCCACCTTTCTAATAATTAATACACACTCTAGAAGCTTGTCCCTTGTAATACAATAATTAATTAAATTAATTAAATATAAAGTCACCTTTTAATTTAATTTATTTAATGACTTTATAAGAAATTAATTTAATTTTCTCTTATGCTCCACTTAGGCTTTGGAGAGCATGAAGGCTAAAAGATGGGTTCATTACAGTCTTCCCTCCTTGAAATTGCTTGTCCTCAAGCAATCTCAGTCTTATTTTCTGTAGTACTTGCTCACTCTCCCAAGTAGCATCTTCCTGTGGAAGATATCTCCATTTCACCAAATATTCTTTAATCAAATTGCTTTGTAGAGTCCTTTCCCTAGTATCCAGAATAGCCTCAAAAATTAATACAAGCTTTCCCTCCTCATCTAATGGTGGCAGTTCTGCTAAAGGAACAACTCTCTCACCTATGGCTTTCTTAAGCCTTGACACATGAAACACATTATGTACCCGACTACCCTCTGGAAGCTCAATCTCATAAGCAACCTCGCCCACCTTGCGAATCACTATGTAGGGGCCATAAAATCTCGGCTTCAACTTCTCTGCTCCACTTTTCTTGAGTGATGACTATCTATATAGTTGTAGCCTCAGGTAAACCATATCCCCAACCTCAAAATTGCACTCTATCCGATACTGGTCCACATACAATTTCTACTGATTTTGGGCTTGCTGTATATTCTTCTTGAGCACCCTCAAAATATCTTGACTATCTTACAAGAAGTGTTTTTTTTTGGGCACTCTACTATCTCCCAAAACTAGATCCATGAAACTAGGTGCTTCATAACCATACAGTGCCATGAATGGAGTCATCTTGATGGACATATGATAAGTGGTGTTATAATAGTACTCTCCCATAAGTAGCCATTTGACCCAAGCCTTTTGTTGTACAGTCACATATTTCCTCAGATATCCTTCCACCCATTTATTCACAATCTTTGTTTGCCCATCTGTTTGTGGATGATAACTAGTGCTAGGTGTAAGATTTGTACCACAAAACCTAAATAGTTCCTACCAAAAAGTACTCATGAATTTACTATCTCGATCACTGATAATGAAACTAGGTAGCCCATGTAACCTGAATATCTCTCTGAAGAAAAGATCGGCCACCTATGCTACTATGTAAGTGGATGGAATAGCAAAGAAGCGAGCAAACTTCATCAGCCGGTCAACTATCACATAGATGCAATCTTTCCCTTGTAGTCATGGTAACACGATGATGAAGTCCATAGAAATACTTTCCCATTTCCTATCTAGAATGGGCAAAGGCTATAATAGCCCTGCAAGATATGTGTGCTCTCCCTTATTTTGCTGGCAAATTGCACACTCCTTGACATGCTTCTAAACATCATTCTTGAGCCCTTTCCATGTAAACCACTCATGGATATGCTTGTAGGTCTTAAAGACCCCTAGATGTCCAGTTGGAGGTGCATCGTGAAATGCCTTCAATATTACTTCCCTAAACTATGATGAAGGAATCAAATATATGCTACCATAAAACTTTATCAATCCATCCATCACCATGTAATGATCATCATGTATGGTGCCTACAATTACTCTAGAAGCCCAAGTGTACCTCACATACCCTTCTATGATCTTATTTCTCCAATCTCCTGCAATCTTAGCTAGAGCATAAATATGAGGTCTCTTGGATAAAGCATCTGGAACCACATTCTTCTTACCTTTGAAAAAATCAATGTCAAAGTCATAGGCCTATAACTTCATAATCCACTTTTGTTGTCTATCATTCAAATCACGTTGGGTCATGAAGTATTTGATGCTATCGTGATTGGTTTTGATAACAAACTTTCCCCCAACTAGGTAGGATCGAAACTTAGCCAATGCATGCATTATAGCCAACATCTCCCGATCATAGATGGAATAGCTCCTCTCCACTCCATAGATCTTCCTACTCTCAAAAAAAATGGGATGCTTCTCCTACATCAAGACCAACCCCCCCCCCCCCAAATCCCATCTCCTGACACATCATAATGAAGCTCAAATGGCTTTGTGAAATCTGGTAGAGCTAGTACTAAACATGATGACATCACCTTCTTGAAATGATAAAAGCTTCTCTGAGCTACCTTTGTCCATGTGAAGGCCCCTTTTCTAGTAAGGTTTGTCAAGGGTACAAAAATTTGTGAAAATCTTTTTAAAAATCTCCTATAAAATCTGCAGAGACCAAGGAATCCCTTAAGTTGTGTAAGATTCGTAAGAGTAGGCCAATTAACAATAGCCCTAATATTTTCAAGATCTACCTAAACCCCATTTGTGCTGATGATATGCCCAAGGTATAGTAGCTCAGTCATCCCAAACTTGCATTTAGATTCCTTGGCATATAGTGACTCTTTCTCCAAAGTGGACAACACCATCCAAGATGTTGTAAATACTCCTCCCAAGTCTTACTAAAGACTAAATGTCATCAAAGAAAATCAAGATAAATCTCCTAAGCTACTCTCTGAATACCTGATTCATGCAACTTTGAAATGTAGCAAGGGCATTGGTTAGCCCAAATGGCATAACCAAAAACTCAAAGTGGCCATAGTCACACTGAAAAGTTATGTTCTCAATGTCCTCCTCCCTCATCCTAATTTGATGATACCCTAATTGTAGATCAATCTTTGTAAAAAAGCATGCACCATGTAACTCATCAATCAACTCATCTATTTGTGGGAGGGGATATTTTTTCTTAATGATCTTCTTGTTTAATGCCTTGTAATCGATGCACATGTGCATCATCCCATCCTTCTTCTTTATCAACACTACTACTGAAACAAAGGGGTTTTTACTAGGCCTGATATGCCCTATTTCAAACAACTCCTTAATTGCCTTCTCTATCTCATCCTTATTTTTCTTAAGGTAATGATAGGGAGTACCAATGACTAGTTTGGCTCCCTCCTCGAGCTTAATAACATACTCTATCCCGCTATCAGGTGGAACCCCATGTGGAATTTTTCCAAATACCTTAGTGTGCCTATCAAGTATCTCTTGGATATTTGGTGGGTGACTCTTCACCTATGGCTCTTGTGAAGTTGGCATAGTGAAACATTCTGCTACCCACTCTATGTTATTATGCCAAAAAATTCTTTGCATTCTCCTCAGGGAACTCTGCAACTCCCATATGAAAGTCCTCTAAGTACAACAGTTCTTCCCTCATGCTAAAACTTCATCTCCAATTTGGCTAGGTTAAGTGTGAACTCTACTAGCGAGGCCATCGATACCATGCCAAGGATGACATCATAGTCTCCGATGTCTACCAGATAGAACTCATCTTCCAACTCATAGCCATCTCAAAACCTAATGTGAAGATTAGATATCTTTTGAGTGCATAATAGTTTGTCACCATTAGCTACCATAACTCTAAATCTAACATGCTCCTCAGTCTATAGATCTCTCTTGGCTACCAATTGTGCATCTATAAAATTATGTGTAGCCCCAGTGTCAATGAGTGAGATCACTTTCTACCCTTGAATAGTGCCTTTGACCTTAAATGTGATTTCCTTTTGAGCCCTCATTAATCGTGCTAATGACTTCTCATCCTAAGGAATGTTGCTCTCCTTTGTAGTGCTATTCTCATTTGAATTAGAGTGTTGATCCTCCCTCTCTGATTATGATTCTTCTACTGAGAAATATTCCATTTGATTTTCCTTAGCCTTAAGAGGACACTTATTAGATAAATCCCAAGGCTCTTTGCAATGAAAACATAACTTCTTCTTTCTTAAATCATTCAATGTGTCATTATCCAACTTATCTCTTTTGGGTTGAGCATCCTTGTGAAAAGGTTTTTTGTTCTTCTCCTTTTCCTTTTTCATATAAGAATCCTTGTGCTAAAATCTGCTCCTAAATGAAGAAGGTGCTAAGTCACGAGCCTTTTTAGTGGCCTCCTGCAACGTAGTTGGGTCATGCCCCTTGACCCAACCTCGCAAGGGTTCAGAGAGTCCATCCATAAACAACACAACTAACCTCCTCTCTGAAATATCTATGACCAACACAACTAACCTCTAAAACTCACTGATATACATCTCAATTGATCCCCACTGCTTAAGTTGTGCTAACTCCTTAAACTATAATTTGGGATCCTTGGTATTGAATCTCTCTATGAGCTTCTTAGTGAACTCCTCGTAAGATGTGATCTAATTATGTCCCAAGGTTACCATGCCATGGTGCTAGTACTCATGTGCTGGTCCATCCAAGTGAATAGCTGCATACTTTATAGCCTCCTCTTCAGGCATAGGATTCAACTGCATGTATGTATCCATCTTCTGTACCCAAGCTCTTGCAGTCATCTTCCCTGAAGCATCATAATAAGGTAAAGAAAGTTTCCCAACTTTCTTTCTTAGCTCAAGGTTTTGACTTCGTCCTCCTAATCTAGGCATGTGTCTCATCCTCAAGTCCAACTAATCTCTAAGAGAAATATCCACCTGAAACTCTGGTCCACTAGCCTCCCAATCCCTCCTAAACTGATCTTGTAACTCCACAATCTGTGATTCATTAATTGGCTAAATCGGATCTCTGGGTGGGAAGGTGGGTAGAAGAAGTCTCAAGATGGTTGTTTGAGCTAGGTGTGCAACATGTCTAAAGTTATCTGCCTCAATTCCATTGTTGTCATGCCCATTGTTACCATTAATGTTGTCTCGGCCTCCATTATCATTGCCCCTATTATTGTTGTTTCCATTGTTGGCATCACCTAGATTAATATTGATGCCCATCTATCTAGCCATTAGGTGCAACATCATATCCAAGGCTGAAATTATATTAATTCTAAAAATGTTGCAATCAAGTACAAAGAGATGTATTCCAAAAGACCAAACCCTAAGGGAATGACATCTAGAATGTTACAAGAGAGGATGAACGTCCTCTAATGCCAATAAAGATATGTGATTCACACATCCAAGTTGTTATCAATGCAAGGTATAATCATCCGATACAATAATCCCATGCTAAACAATGAGACTCTCACCCCTATTTATCCTATTCCTTCACCCTTCTAGAAAGAACTAAAACATTAATTAATTGCAAGAGCTAGAAGCTTCTCCTTCCAATAATTAATGCATACCCCAAAAATTCCTCCTTGGCAATAATTAATTAAATCACGAGAGGCTTCTGTCCTTCCAATAATTAATACATATCCTAAAAGCTACTCCCTTGTAATTAATAATTAAATTAATTAAATACAAAGTCACCTTTAAATTGAATGACTTTATAAGAAATTAATTTAATTTTTTCTTATCCTCCACTTAGACTTTGGAGAACGTGAGAGCTAAAAATGGGATCATTACAAATTCGCCCTCCTTGAAATTGCTTGTCCTCAAGCAATTTGGCAATACAATGAACTCCAACCTCCACCCGGATCCCAATTGAAGTAGTATGTGACATCCTTGTGGACATTAAACCAACTACAAATCAACATCATTAGGACCAACCACATGTCGTGCAACCTAGCACCCAATACTTGTGTTGATGGTGAAGAAGTCAGAATGTCACCAAAAGGTAACTCCATATAAGATCTATGGAATCTCTTCTTCCCAACTGCTGCAACAGAAAATTGAATCTTTGTAGATGGTGAAAACTCATAATCATCAACATGTGTGGCTTCATTAGAAAATACATCAACCACTGCATTTATACCATTAAACTCCTCATTGGATGGTTCAACTGACACAAAAGTGGCTACTGATATGGTAGTATCCTCATGTTCTCCTAATCCCACTATAACTGTAGAACCATCTCCCAAAAAAGCTTCATATGTGGTCTCTTGACTTTGCGCACATGTTTCTACTGATTTCACTAAAACATCCATATCACCAACATCATAACTGGCTGGCTCTATATGTGTCTCGATCCCACTTGAGGAATCAACTACCTTCTGCTCTGGAGCAACATACAAATCATCAACGTTGATGCCCATCTGTCTAGCCATAAGCTGCAACATCATATCCATTCGCCTATTATGCTCCTGTTGCATCTGCTGCCCCTCCTCTAATGAACTAAGTAACATAAGCATTGCATTTTCTTGATTTGGACTGGTATACATTTTGTCAAACTCTTTTCCCTTTATCTCGCTATTCCAAATTCTCTAAAAGAGCTCCACAGGATGGCAGGACTTATAGCTCTGATACCACTGTAATGGGCACCTACTGGTTATAACTTCGTGAAACACTTTGCAAGCAAGCTCTGATACCACTGTAATGGGCACCCAAGAATGCCCAAAAGCTGAACCAAGGCTGAAATTATATTAATTCTAAAAATGTTGCAATCAAGTACAAAGAGATGTATTCCAAAGACCAAACCCTAAGGGAATGACGTCTAGAATGTTACAAGAGAGGATGAACGTCCTCTAATGCCAAGACAGATATGTGATTCACACATCCAAGTTGTTATCAATGCAAGGTATAATCATCCGATACAATAATCCCATGCTAAACAATGAGACTCTCACCCCTATTTATCCTATTCCTTCACCTTTCTAGAAAGAACTAAAACATTAATTAATTGCAAGAGCTAGAAGCTTCTCCTTCCAATAATTAATGCATACCCCAAAAATTCCTCCTTGGCAATAATTAATTAAATCACGAGAGGCTTCCGTCCTTCCAATAATTAATACATACCCTAAAAGCTACTCCCTTGTAATTAATAATTAAATTAATTAAATACAAAGTCACCTTTAAATTGAATGACTTTATAAGAAATTAATTTAATTTTTTCTTATCCTCCACTTAGACTTTGGAGAATGTGAGAGCTAAAAATGGGATCATTACAGAAGGTGGGTAGAAGAAGTCTCAAGATGGTTGTTTGAGCTAGGTGTGCAACATGTCTAAAGTTATCTACCTCATTTCCATTGTTGTCATGTCCATTGTTACCATTAATGTTGTCTTGGCCTCCATTATCATTGCTCCTATTATTGTTGTTTCCATTGTTGGCATCACCTAGATTAATATTGATGCCCATCTATCTAGCCATTAGGTGCAACATCATATCCATTCACCTATTCTACTGCTATTGCATTCGTTGCCCCTCCTCTAATGTACCCAATATCTTGAATATTACATTTTCTTGATCTAGACCAGTATTCCTATCATTTCGGTCACCCATACTATTGTCTTATTCAAAGAATGTCTCCTCCATGTCTGTATGACTGGATTGTATGTCCCTTTGCATGGATGAACTACCTTGTTCGTTCTACAAGTCTAAATTCCTACTTTGTCTTGCTTTTGTATTGCAAAAATTATAAAGCCCTTGTCACATGCTCAAACATAGATGTTGATGATCTCCACAGGATGACAGGACTTATAGCTCTGATATCACTGTAATGGGCACCCTAGAAATGCCCAAAAATTGAACCAATTGCTGAAATAGATTTTTTAATGCAAATTGAAGATGGAACTAATGCTAAAATTATATTAATTCTCAAAATGATGAAATCAAGTACAAGCAATGTATTCCAAAAGCCAAACCCCCAGGGAATGACATCTAGAATGTTACAAGAGAGGATGAACACCCCCTATTTCCAAGAAAGATATGTGATTCACACATCCAAGCTCTTATCAAATGTCCTTCACAAAAATATGATGCTCAACAATGAGACTTTCACCCCTATTTATCCTTTTCCTTCACCCTTCTAGAAGGAACTAAAACATTAATTAATTGCAAGTGCTAGAACCTTCCCCCTTCCAATAATTAATGCACTCTCTAGAAACTCCTCCCTTGCAATACAATAATTAAATGTGCTTCTAGAAAATTAAATTACTAGAGGCTTCCACCTTTTCAATAATTAATACACACTCTAGAAGCTTCTCCCTTGTAATAAAATAATTAATTAAATTAATTAAATATAAAGTCACATTTTAATTTAATTTATCTAATGACTTTATAAGAAATTAATTTAATTCTCTCTTATGCTCCACTTAGACTTTGGAGAAAATGAAGGCTAAAAGATGGGGTCATTACATAGTTTCTAAAGGAAATCATACTTCTAAAAATCCATTCAATATATAAAACAAATGAAATGTTAAAAAATTAACCTTTAGAGAGAAGTAAGACATAGAATCACTTTGAATGAAAGAGTTTGATTTTAAGAATACAGGCTAAACAAAATAAAAGTTAGAGATTGAATTATAGATAAAGGTTATCAATTAAATGAGTACTATGAATTAAAATTACCAAAGTGACAATTCATTATTGAAAAATATAATATTGACACACAGCTAATAAACAAAAAAGTGCAAGCGAAAAAATGTACTTTCTAGAATATAATATCATATATTTTTAATAATATAAATATATATTATTTTATAATATTATGATAAAATGAAATCTATTTAATTTATCTTAATATAGTAAGATATAAATATATAAATATGGATTAGAAACTCGATTTTATTAATAAATCATTATCTATATTTAAAATAGAATAACTAAATCGTAGAAATATACATGTTTCTATATATATATATATATATATATATATATATATATATATATATATATATATATATATATATATATATATATATATATATATATATATATATATATATATATATATATATATATTACTTCACAACATTTTTAATTAGAATGTCTAACTTAGATATTTAATTGAGATTTATCCATATATATAGTAATTTAAAAATTAATTAATAAAATTGATAAAGCATTTAAATTTGTTAAAATATAAAAGAATAGTTCTTAAGAAAGAATTTTTATTCTATCATTTAAAATGACATTACTATTACTATTTATCTTTTTGTAGAAAATTAAGAATGAAAAGACATAATCATTTTCTTACACCAAAGTTTCAAAGTAAAAAGAATAACTACATATCAACAAGTGCCACATAGTGGCTTAGTACTTTCCTTTAATAGTATTAGTTTTAATTTTGATATAAATTTAGTTGTAATTTTATTATATATTTATTATATGTATCAGATATATTAATGTATACTTTCATAATTTTATATATTTTATATATAATTGATTTTGTACAATCATGTAGTTATAGCAAATTGTTCAAATTAAGAAGCATCAATTTTTGTAACCAACAAATTAATTCACATAAACTTCACACATTATAATACATAAGAAATAAGTTGAATACTAATTTTAATACTTTGACAATACATTATTAAATATAATAATTGAAACAATACTTTTTGTGTACTATGCTACATAATTTGAAAAAAAAAGTATTCAATTTTGTTTTATAATATATTACTTTTGAAATTTTATAATATAATATTAAAATTTAAATAATGATAATTGAAAGAACTATTTATTAAATATTAGTAGTGGATGAATGAAATAAATACAATATAAAATTTAACAATGGTATTAAAATTTTTAATATATTAAAATATTATAAATCTTTCAAACCAAAGTTGAAGAATTGGAGGGAATAACACTCACCTAAGAGCTGTAATAAATAATTAAAGTAAATGATTAAAATATTTTTAAAAAAATTATTCCAATTTATTTCTTTATAATCAAACAAACTATTTATAATAGTTCTAGAAAATAAGAAATATAAATAATTTATTATATTATTATAATATATATTTTTCTATTCTAAAATTTATATATAATAATTGAAGTGTTCAAAAATCACTTTGAACAAAATAGGTAACAAATGTGCTAAAAATTAGGAATAAGAGAAACAATACAAATATTTTGATAAAATAATACTTCTAGTAAACTCACAAATCCCCATATAAGAATCTAATCCATTCATCCAATTAAAAGTTAGAAAATTAATATATATAAATTGTAAGGTTAAAAAATTAGCATGTATTTCTTCATAAACATAATATTTATAGAAAAATATGGAATGAAATGAATTTGTATTGGTAGGATAGAGGTAATTTAATAACAAGTTAATGTGAGCAATCCAGAAAATGACACAATAGTACCTAGCCTACCAACAAGTACTAACAAGTGCCACATAGTGGCTTAGTACTTGCCTTGTATTAGTTTTAATTTTGATTTAAATTTAGTTGTAATTTTATTATATATTATTATATGTATGAAATATATTAATGTGTACTTTCATAATTTTTAATAATCATATTCAATGTTTTTCAAATATATTTTATATATAATTCATTTTGTACACTCATGTAGTTGTGGGCAAATTGTTCAAATTAAATAAACATCAAATTTTGTAACCAACACATTAATTCACATAAGATTCACACATTATAATACATATGAAATTAGTTGAATAATAATTTTATACTTTGACAATATATAATTAAATATAATAATTGAAAGAATACTTTTTGTTTACTATGCTACAAATTTGAAAAAATATGTACATTCAATTTTGTTTTATAATATTTTATTTTTAAAAATTCTATAATATAATACTAAAATTTAAATAATAAAAATTGAAAGAACTATTTAATAAATATTAATAGTGGATGAGCGAAATAAATATAATATAAAACATTTGACAATGGTATTAAATTTTTTTAATATAATAAATCATTCAAATAGAAGTTATATTAGTAGTGGATAAATGAAATAAATATAATATAAAACATTTAACAATAGTATTAATTTTTTTAATATAATAAATCATTCAAACAAAAGTTCAAAAATTGAAGGGAATAACACTCACCTAACAGTTGTAATAAATAATTAAAGTAAATATTTAAAATATTTTTAAAAAAATTATTTCAATTTATTTCTTTATAATTAAAAAATTTATTTATAATAGTTCTAGAAAATTAGAAATACCAAATTATTGATTATATTATTATAATATATAGTTTTCTATTGTAAAATCCATATGCAATAATTGAAGTGTTCAAAAAATACTTTAAAGAAAATAGATAACAAATGTGCTAAACATTAGGGATAAGAGAAAAAATATAAATATTCTATAAAAAAATACTTCTCACAAACTCACAAATCAGCATATAAGACTCCAATCCATTCATCCAATTAAAAGCTAGAAATTTAATATATATAAATTGTAAAGTTAAAAATTGACATTTATTTCTTCATAAACATAATATTTATATAAAAATATGGAATGCATTGATTTTTTATTGGTAGAATAGAGGTCATTTAATAACAAGTTAACATGAGTAATCCAAAAAATGACACAATAGTACTTAGCCTACCGCAAGTACTAATAACTAATATACATATATTTTAATTAGAAATCTTATAAAGCTTGAATAGTTTTTAGTTAGAAATCTTACATAAAAATATTTTAAAATTTATTGTTATATAAGAGAAAGATGATAATAAATTAGAAATATGAATACAATTTTGAAAGAAAAGAAATATTTTTTATCTTTATTAATTGGAAATTAAAAATTGCATACTACTTTCAAATATTTAAATGATAATTTAGAAATCACTTTTAATAAAAAAATATATTAAAATTATATATTATTAATTTTACTAAATTTTTTTTTAATAAAATTTCAAGTGCACAATGTGATGCTTAACCACTTCTTGATATAGTAAAATAATTCAAAAAACTTGAAAATGCTACAATAATGCACTTAATGAGTTCTAGTGCAACATATATAATATTATGGTAAGGGCATATTCATATTGTAAATAATACAATGATATGCTTTGAAGTTAATTACAAGCATGGCTCCCAATTGATAACAATCAAAACCTAAAATAACAAAAACTTGTTAAATACCAAACATAATGAATGTCAATAATGAAACTGGAAAACCTAAAATCATTTTGACACAACTCATGAACAAAATCTTCCTACACCAATTATTATAATAGTAACCTACATAGCATCTTGCATAAGAGTAGAGGAAAATACATTCTACTAGATATATAATTATTCACGCCCTATTTTTTTCAAGAAAAAATAATATTTTTATATAGATGTAGAAGAACATACCTTTGAAGATTTTCAACAAAAGTAGAGATACTATTAAATATAGAGTGAAGAATACAAGAAATACCTATGAAGATTTTAAATAGAAAATGAGATTTTATTTTATTTTTTAAAATAAAAATGAGATTTTATAGATGTAGTAAGAATGTAGGTATATTTTGTATTTTGACATTCTCCTTTAAGTTCCTCTAATTTTTTTGATTGATGAAAAAAAAAACTTTACAAAAAACAGATAATAAAAATTCTTTAACAAAAAAAAATGATACATAATAAGATAAAAGAACTAAAGCTCTCTAGTTCATGCATCTTCAACACTTGTATTGTACATTTTGAAATGTTGACAGAAGACACTAAAAGAATTGTACTACCCAAGAATGTTAAAACAAAAATGGGAGAATATAGTAACTTGCTAGAATAATAGGTTATTATTTTCCATTGCTAGGAAAAAGTTATCACCGAAGAGGGGTTGACAATTTTTTGGTAAATAAACTAATCTAGGAGCAAAGCTTCCACATATAAGCCTATCAACTTAATTAATATTTTTAATAAATTAAAAATTAAGTTTTAAAACTATAATTTAATAAGTATTGATATACAATTAAGAGTAAATTTCTATCTTAAAAAAAATATGAACAATTAATATTTAATCATCCTTCTTTTAATTTAATCTAAAACTCAATATAAAATTATTTATCTTTATAAATATTTTTTATAATATAAAAGTGTATATGAAGAAAATAATATTTTTGATTAAGGGTTTCAAAATGTTCTTTTAATAGGGGACCTGGAACCCTAAAAGTCATTACAAATTAAAAGTTAGAGTTTAAACATAAAGATTAGTGCTAGAACAACAACTAACAGCCCTAATCAACTAGCAAAAATAAAGAAGCACCTGGAAGATAGAGACCAAAACCATATTACTAACTATGTAAATAAGCAACAAGAAGCCTTAAAAATTATAGATCAGAAGATAAACCAACATTAAGTTGGCTCCAACACCATGTCTTCCTTTTCTTTGATCATTTTAGGAATAAATTTTATATCATCCTTAATTTGTTCCTGTGTCTTCACCTTTAGCTTCCTGGTAGAAGACTAAGTTCTTTTCTTACCCAAAGTCTTTTTCATTCTATTTGCCTCATCCAAGTACAAGACTATAATGTTATCAGCTTACATATCCATATTATCTACAATTTTGTTCATATTTTCTACTTAAACCTCGACCAATTTCTAGATATTGTTGATCAGTGTGAAAGTATCTTTCCAAAATTTCAATTCTATTCACCAGCCCATGGAACGTTTCTTCCACATTACCACTAGCATTATCATTCCATTTCTTCCCACTCAATTTATTCTCAATTTCCTCTATCTTAGCATTTAGGGCTCTATAATTAATGTTTTTTTAAAAATGTAGTTGAGAGTCCACTACTCCATTCTAAAAGTATATATTGAAATCACCTTTGCAGTTTGAAGCACTCCAAGTAGGGGATGGACATCAATGCATTTTAGGTTTTCCTCTGACAACTTGACATGGACCTCTTTATAATCACAATGTCCTAATATGGAATTACCCATCTCTATTTTCCTCAATCTTCTCCTTGGATTATTTAGAGGCCGCATTGAGAGGGGAACTCTCAATCTCAATAAAGACACCATGAGTAAAATTATCATCAAAGGATTTGTAACATGGGGCCTCTATTGGAATCTACAATTGGAATAATTATTATGTTGTCATTGATGTCAAACCTTATTGGTGAGATAGATGCTACTTGAATAGAGTTCCATATCAAGATGATTGATAAAGAAGATTTGAGAAGAAGAGATAATATGAAGACCTCATGGAAAGGTTGAGTTATGTGGAACTATATTGGGCACTTGATCAGTTGGACCTTGGTTAAAGATAATATATTGTTTAATCATTACACTAAGTAAATGTTGTCACTTAGGTTTGCACCCTTGTCCAAGGCCTATGCGCGAGGACAACCTAGTGAAACATGGAAACAACCTCCAAGCTGTGGGACTTGAACTGCGAGGTTGAGTCTCTAGAGAAGGTGGCTTCCTCTTACTATCAGGGCACACCTAACTACTCTTGGAAGGAAAAGGGGAAGAAGGAGATGCATAAAACAACTCTACCCTACCTAAACTATGGAGGTGATGCACCAAAATAGAGTATTCAGACCCATTTTTGCCCATATATGCACTACTGAACCAGAACGAAACTAAGGATATACACATACAGACTTGTTTCGATCTAATAACCACATGCAGATCAGGAAACCAAACTGAATAACACAAGGAAAGAGGAATCTCACTTATATATTATCCAATAGGGAAAAATAGATACAATATGCAGGCTACAGATCTCAACAATACAAGGATGCACATACACATTAATGACTGAAGGAGATAAAATAGAAAATCATACAGTTCAGAGGCACAGGGAATTTTACACTGAGAATTGTAGAGCAATATCAAAGAACAACAGAGAAGGGTCCCTCCTTAGAAATGTACAAAATTTTCCTTTATAGTTCAGGCATAACTAAGGAAATTGGCTTTGCATTAATTGCTCAACTACTGCCATCAAGCTCCCATACAAAAATATCCGATCAAAGATCACACTCAAGCATGGTTCTAAGGTACAAAATCAAGTATTCAACTGAAGAAATGCCTCGAGTAGATAGAAGCGGCGCCAATGAATGATCCTAACACAGTAGATAGATCTGCACAGTGATGGAAGGTCCTTTTGTACCCTGTATTCATTCTGAGTTGGTGGCAATTGATTGCGAAATCGAATCCATGGTGAAGACTCCTAATTTTATCATTTCTGGTTCATGAAATAGCGAATCAAACAAGTCAACTCAACTCTATACGCCAGCTGGGCCACGTGGGCCAATCATCTCTCTTTATTCTGCCACCTGGGGAGTCCTCCCGCAGTTGACCACCTTCATTGAACTAATAGCGCCACCCTTCGAATATTAACGCTAACTGTGACGGTTACACTAACTTCCAGCTGACTGTCGATCCTGACCGAGCTAGTGAGAAATGTGTCATCAGGGCACTATGTCACCAACGTATACATCGTGTAACTTCTTCATAGTGCGATGGCACCTACCATCGATCATCTTGACCTAACGGCCACGAAAGATCTGTCCCTCTTTACTACGCTGGCTGCATGGAAATATGGCCCCACCAGGACATGTGGCGCTAGGGCGCTATATCGCCAATGTTATCTCCTGAGCAGTTCCTCATAGCGCGATGGCGCCCACCATAGATTTGTCTCAATCTGACGATCAGAATCACGTCACACTCTGCACATCATTTCCTCTGAAAATTGCTGGGCTCGTGAAATGTTGTGCTCTGACACGTACACTTGGCACCTCCCTGTTGGCCATTTGAAGCGCCGACCTGGCAGATCCAAGACTTGACCCCACAGAGTGGCCACGTGTCGACTAGGCGCCATGTCGCTATGAGAAAATTAATGTCAAATTCCCATAGCACCATAGCGCCCAAATGATGACATGTCCTCTGATTTGCACGTGGCTCCCTTTGATTCGCCACCATGGCACCAGGCTTTCTGACTGTGTAGATGAGGTACAAATGGGACCCAACTGTCTGATCGCTCCTGCCATCGATCTGATCTTTCATTTGGGCGCCATGTCACCAACAGAAAACTCGTGGGTTTTTCATTGGCGACATGGCGCCTTACCACTTTTTGAGACTTTCGGCTGTTAGAACATGCTCGCCTGCCATTGTGAACAATTTTTTGTCCATCGTGAAACTTTTTTGACCCGTAAAAAATTGGGACGTTTTTTCTGAATGTGGACCCACCAACACAATGTGTCATCAAGGCGCTATGTCACCATTGTAAATCTTGTGCAACTTCCCCATAGCGCGATGGTGCCATCCGTTGATCTATCTCGATCCGACAATAGAGAACTTGCAGGCCGCAAAACATATGTTATAAGGTTAGAAACTTGGTATTTAATATTCCCATGGGTATTAAAATATTACTAATTAGGGAGGTGACCGTTGGGTGGGATAACATTTGAATTTTGAAATTTGGTGGGGAAAAGAAAATGTGGTAACATTCTGGCAACTCACAGGGGATGCAAGCCTGCTATGCATTAGACCAGTGCCTGCAAAAAATCCATTGGGCTATGGAGTCAAAAAATATGAACTTGAGAACTGTAAAACCCTAACCTATCTGTGAGGAGATCAAAACATTGAAAACCCTAGCTCTGCAACTACAACTGGAAATAAAAAACAAAACTTCCTCTGCAACCTGAGACACCTTAAAAATTGGTACCTCATAGGGAGATGACCGTGCTCGCGCACTTCTTGAAAAGAAAGAAATAATAGAAAAGAAACTAAACTACTTATGTACATGGATCCATAAATTTTCAGAAATAGGGCTTCAGTTAGATCCCATTGATTGGAATGGGAAAAATCTCTCCATTTGGCCTGCTCAACTGAAATGCATTAGCCTGTTTGCAACTGGCAATTAGATAGGGGCCACTCCATAGTGGGTCAAACTTGGAATGTCTTCCTAGTTTTGCTCTGTCAGAATCCCACTTTAGAACTAAATCTCCTTCTCTGAAGGTCCTAACCCTAGTTTTCTTATCAAAACTCCTTTTCATCTGCTGCTGATGTATCTCTAGGGTTTGCATAGCCTTATTTCTCTTTTCTTCTAGTTCAATCAACTCTGCCATTCTTACTGACATGGCATTATCTTCAATCAATTCCAGCTGATGAGCCAACTCCAAGGATGGGAATTCCAATGAAATTGGGAGTCTGGCCTCCCTACCATATACCAGCACAAAAGGTGAATTTCCAATAGATCTCTTGGGTGTTATCCTATCAGCCCATAGAGCAGTTCTTAATTTCTTATGCCAGACCCTCTGATTGTCTTCTATTGTCCTCTTCATGATTTTGATCAGATTCTTGTTGGAAGACTCAGCCAAACCATTACCCTAGGGATAGTAATTTGATGATGTGATCAGGTAGATATTGTGATTCATTGCCCATGCACAAATTTGGGTTCCAACAAAAGACTTGGCATTGTCTGAAATGATAGTAGAAGGAGCACCAAATCTAGATACAATTCCATCAAGGAATTCAACAACTGATGGTTTTGTGGCATCCTTCAAGTCAATTGCCTCTGTCCATTTAGTGAAATAATCAGTAGCAACCAAAATCCATTTATGACCTGCACTAGATGGAGGATTAATGGGGCCTATAAAATCCAACCCCCACTGGGTAAAGGGCTGATCCACCTGAATAGGACAAAGGGGGAGACATGCAAGCCTCTGTTTTCCTGAAAAGAAAGCACACTTCACACATTTTCTCACATATCCATAACAATTATGGAACAGAGATAGCCAATAATAACCAGCCCTCATGATCTTCATGGCAGTTGTTCTTGCAAAGAAATGGCCACCATCAGGGCCATCATGAAGTTCCTTAATCATCCTTTCAGCCTGATCCTTTTCAATGCATCTCAATAGGATCCCATTAAAATCCCTCCTAAATAGGATACCATCAATTACAACATAGGGAATGGACTATAGTCTATATTGTCTCATTTTGGTTCTGTTCAATCCCTGAGGGTATCCATTCCCTAATAAGAAACTCTTCATATCATTTATCCAATTCCTTGGACCATTAACGTTTCTTACCTCCTGTTGCTCTATTATTACCATAGCAACCTCTTCATCTGAATCCTGACCTGATAACATTTCTTTGCATAATCCTCTCCCTCTTACCAGCTTGGTAATCTGAATATCAACATCATACTCCATTACCTTAGTGATCCATCCAGCTCTCTTTTCACTGATATCCTTGTTTAGTAGGAAGTCTTTTACACTAGCATGTGGCACCAACAAATGGATCCTATTATGGGATAATAGGTGTTTGAATTTCTTCAAGGCTCTGATGACTGCAAGGGCCTGCTTCTCAACAAAGATGCACTTATCCTCATATTCCTTGAGACCTTCACTAAAGAAAGCTATGGGATGCTTCTCATCCTTGTCATTTGTTTGAGTCAAGACAGTAGAGATACTTGACTCACCACCTAGAGTGTAGAGGATGAAATCTTTCTCAAAATTTGGATTCATGAGAGTAGGGGCTGAGGCTATGGCTACCTTGATTTCTTCAAAACTCTCCTTCCCTTCCTTGGTCCATGAGAAGACCATACCTTTCTTAAGCATAGTTGTAAAAGGTTTTACCATGGTAGCAAGATTAGGAATAAACCTTCTTACAAAATTTATCCTACCAAAGAAACTTTGCAACCCCTTCTTGTGTTTAGGAAGAGGAAGGGCAAGTATTGCCTTTGTTCTTTTTGGATCAATGGTCAACCCATCCTTAGATACAATGTGTCCCAATAATTTTCCTTGGCTTGTAGCAAAGGCACACTTGGCTGGGTTAAGGGAAACCCCAAACTCTCTACATGTTAGAAATACCTGTCTTAGATTATCAAAATGATCTTCTACATTTTTTGAATATACAGTTATATCATCAAGGTATACTAAGAAAAACTTGTCAATTAATTTTTTAAAGGTCATCTCCATTGCCTTTTGAAATGTGGCACCTGCATTTGTTAGTCCAAATGGCATCTTGCAATAAGCATAGGTTCCCCATTTAGTAGTAAATGTTGTCTTATATCTATCAGATTCTTTAACCAACACTTGGTTATATCCAGAAAATCCATCAAGAAAAGAGAAACTCCTTGACCCACTGACCTTGGATAGAATTTGCTCCATGGAAGGGAGAGGATGGTGATCTTTAAGAGAAGCCTGATTGAGGTCTCTAAAGTCCACACATAGTCTGATTTCTCCATTTTTCTTCCTTACAGGGACAAGGTTAGCTACCCATGATGAGTGTTTGATAGGAAATATTATATTAGCCTCAATCAACTTGGATAGCTCTTTTCTCATTAGAGGCTCAATCTTAGGATTCACTGGCCTCTATTTTTGCCTTACTGGTTTGGCCTTATCAATTAAATCTATGGTATGCTGAAAAAAAACTAGGGTCAAACCCTTTTAAATCATCATATGTACAAGCAAATACATCATTAAATTCTTGACATAGATGGATGAAGTTTTCTTGCTCAATTTCAGAACATACCTTCCGCATATTCAGAAATTTTCCATCAGCAATTGTAACTGGGGCATAATCATCCTTTTTAGTAGCTAGATTCATTCCTTTGCCTCTTGTTTGATCATCAAGATTAAAGACACTCTCCAAGGTAATGAGACCCTTGGGCAACTTGTTAGAACTGAGATGAATGATCTGATCACCATACTAATCTTGCAGTCTTGACTGGTTTCTATCTGAGAATTCTGCCTCATTCTGCAAGAAACTCACAATTTTCTCATCAGAATCAAACACCTACCAATGAGTGTTGTTACCAGGGATGGCAGGCCTCACTACCACCCTTATTTGTTGCTTCTTCTCTTCCTCAAGATTCCTCGATACATCATAAGACGCACCCACTACTGCAAGTCTATCAGCATGTTTATTTTCTTTCCTAGGAATGCTCTAAATATTAAATGCATTGAAGCCCTCAAGAAAATCCCAGACTCTGTGTTTGTAAGACTTGAGTAGGCCATTTTTGGTGATATTCTAGTTTCTCACTTGATTAACTACCAACTCACTATCCCCATATACTCTCAAGGTTTGAATTCCTCTCATTTGGGCAAGTAAGAGACCTTGAATCAAAGATTCATACTCGGCCACATTATTAGTGCAACTGAATTGGAGTCTAAAGGAGAAGTAGTATCTTATTTGTGCAGGAGAGATCAGCATAACACCAGCCCTTGATCCATTTCTATTCCTTGAGCCATCAAAGTACATACTCCATATTCCATTTATATCATCATTAGCCCCAATTAAATCAGGAACTTGAGCATATTTCTCTATTATGCAATATGTACTAATACCTGTGTCAAGAGTCTCTGACATAGACTCAAACTGATACGTACTTGCCCATTCATCTAAGAAGAAATTAGGAATCTCTGCTATGGAAGTGGTAGGCTCATTTACTATGTCATTTTCATCCATCTCTAGAATAGGGCAATTCATGTTGATGGGATTGGGGTTATAAGATTCAGTGTGATGAAGAGCTTGAGGTTCTGCTCTAATTGAGGCATTGGCTCCATATCTGGTCTCAAATGACATATATGACCAATCAGCAGATATGAATCCACCAATTTGAGCAGTGAAGTCTCTTGAAAGACAGATAGCAAAATAGGGCTTGACTTTAGCAACAGATATGTCCTGAATCACAGTGCAACTAGGGCATGCACGTAGGGACATCTCCACATTCTTAAGGATACCTACAGTTTTAAAAGTACTACCATCTAATTGTAACACATCCCTAACAATGGGCTCATATTTCATTCCTAAAGCATCAGCAACACACCTAGGCATTACTGAGCTACTAGCCCCTGAATCTATCATGCAATTGTGGACTAATTAGCCCCCTATAATTAGAGAAACATAGAATGGAGGAGGTCTAACCTTTTTACTTGTCTCCACGTCTCCTGTTGGTTGTACTAGACTTGTGGCACTCTCCATGGTAGATGGCTGATCCTTGGGTTCAATCTTCTCTAATTCTTGTTGCAGCATCCTCTTCTGCATTGGTATGGTAGCAACAACATCCCACATAGAAATATTCACATTGGTCTTCTTCATTTTCTCTACCACACTGAAAGGTGTATTAGGGACTTTGGTAGAAACTTTGGGAGCTGCACTTATAAGAGGTTGAGATGGAGCAACATAAGGATCACCTGCATCTTTCTTTCTAGAATGTTGCTTTTGTTGTTGTGAAGTACTTGTTTGTTCATTTGCTGCATGTGCATGAGGTGCAACACTTGAAGTTGAGGCCTGCTTAGGAGAAGGAGGGGCAACATGTTCTACAGCTCTCTTCTTACTTCTTGTGTTATGAGCAACGGAATCCTAGTTTACATTAGAATGCTCCCCAATCTGATGATTCATGAAAGAGAAATCATAATGTCCTTGAATATATGAGGCCTCCTTGGGATGATCTTCCTTGTATGGTTGCTTTGCTGCAGGTTCTTGGTCAGTCAGGGCCAAATAAGATTCTGCCTTCTAGCACATGCAATAGGTATAAGAATAGTTGCAGGAAGGACAACAATCTTGATCTTGGGCCAAGTTATTTTGAGGGACTATAGCTCTGTTCTAATTTGAGCTTGAAGCAGAAGCATGACTATTTTGCCTACCCTAATCAAGAGAGCTATTCCACTAATTAGGAGACCTACCACCATTTGGAGCTTGATATTGCAATTGGGGAGGCTTGCCACCTTGAGCTTGCTACCTTTCTAAGGCCACCACCTTGTTACTCATTTTTTGTATTATAGAAAAACTATCCTCTAATATCTTCCGTTGGTCCTTCAACTCATTCCCCTTCTCTTGCAATTTTTTATCTAGGGTCTTCTCTCTTTTATCTATATTCAACACTAGACCTTGGAGCATCTCTTTGAGTTCATCTATCCCATTTGAGGATGTGGAAGCTTGGGGAATTGGAGTAAGGGCTTGTGATGTAGAAGTTGTAGGAAGAGGGGCTATTGCTAGTCGGTGGTTGGGAACATTAGGAAAGAAAGGCATAGGGGGCCTTGGAGCCAACTTTCCTCCTTGTATCAGGATGTTCTCAGCTTTTATGGCTATCTCATAAGCATTAGGCAAGGTATCTCCTCCCATAGTTTGGATTGTAGTGGCAATATCACTATTAAAAGCTCTAAGGTAACGCAAGAAGGCATTACCAGGGGTAGGTTTCACTATAGTGGGTATTCTATCCCATGTCTTTTGAAATTTATAATGAAAATCAGTCATACATTCATGGGGGGCTCTTTTTATTGTAGTCAACTGCTCTAAAAGTGACAAATGGTCACTCTTATCCTCAAAATGTTTGCATAATCTTGCTCCTAGTCCATCCCAATCAGTTATAGAACCATGAGCTAAGCCTCTATACCACTGTAATGCTTTTCCTTTTAAAGATGAGGCTAGAAGTCTGACAGCAACATCATCCTCTGTAATACCATGAATATTACAGACATTTTCTACCTCTTGGATGTGCTCTAAAGGGGAGATGGAAGTTTCACCAGTAAAATCAGGTATACTTTTTAGTGCAGATACTGCTATATCATGTCTTTGGGCTAACAATAGAGGACTTTCACCATTAAAGGTGGCAAAAGCATGAACTCTTGGCTGTGCCATGTAAACAAGTGTTCTATTGATGAGTGTTGATGGCAATCTAGGCTGAGTTCGAGAAACAGGAGGAGTAGAGATAGATCTTACAGGTATATTAATTGTTATTACACCCCTAACTGGTGATAATGAAGTTCTAGTCCTCCTTCTAGGATTTGAAAGAGAGAGCTTTTGATATTGAAATTTACCTCTAGAAGACGCCCTTGTTTCAGCTTTGCGCATGACTTTCTGCAACTTTGGCCTGGAACCAAATTTGTTGATGTTCAGAGTCACCAAGTACTTTGAAGGATCAGCCTTTTAAAGGCTTGAATACTGAAGCCAACACTACCTCTTCAACATTAATCTCTGAAACTCTTTCTTCTTGACACCAGTAGACTTTAAATTTTGTTTGAAAAAGTGTCCCACCGGGCGTGCCAAAAATTTTTGTCACTTAGGTTTGCACCCTTGTCCAAGGCCTATGCGCAAGGACAACCTAGTGAAACATGGAAACAACCTCTAAGCTGTGGGACTTGAACTGCGAGGTTGAGTCTTCGAAGAAGGCCGACTTCCTCTTACTATCAGGGCGCACCTAACTAATCTCAGAAGGAAAACGAGAAGAAGGAGATGCAAAAAACAACTCTACCCTACCTAAACTACGGAGGTGATGCACCAAAATAGAGTATTCAGACCCATTTTTGCCCATATATGCACTACTAAACTAGAACAAAACTAACGATATACACATATAGACTTCTTTTGATCTAATAACCACATGCAAATCAGGAAACCAAACTGAATAACACAAGGAAAGAGGAATCTCACTTATATATTATCCAATAGGCAAAAATAGATACAGTATGCAGGCTACAGATCTCAACAATACACCAATGAGAGGCAAGAAGGATGCACATTCACATTAACGGCTGAAGGAGATAAAACAGAAAATCATACGGTTCAGAGGCACAGAGAATTTTACACTAAGAATTGTAGAGCAATATCAAAGAACAATAGAGAAGGGTCCCTCCTTAGAAATGTAAAAAATTTGCCTTTATAGTTTAGGCATAACTGAGGAAATTGGCTTTGCATTAACTGCTCAACTACTGCCATCAAGCTCCCATACAAAAATATTCGACCAAAGATCACACTTGAGCATGGTTCTAAGGTACAAAATCAGGTATTCGACTAAAGAAATGCCTCGAGTAGACAAAAGCGGTGCCAATGAATGATCCTAACACAGTAGATAGATTTGCACAGTGATGGAAGGTCCTTCTGTACCCTATATTCATTCTGAGTTGGTGGAAATTGATTGCAAAATCAAATCCATGGCAAAAACTCCTAATTTTATCATTTCTGGTTCATGAAATAGCGAATCAAACAATTCAACTCAACTCTATACGCCAGCTGGGCCACGTGGGCCAATCATCTCTCTTTATTCTGCCACTTGGGGAGTCCTCCCACGATTGACCACCTTCATTGAACTAACAACACCACCCTTTGAATATTAACGCTAACTATGATGGTTATACTAACTTCCAGCTAACCGTCAATCCTGATCAGGCCAGTGAGACACGTGTCATCAGGGCGCTATGTCGCCAACGTATACATCGTGCAGCTTCTTCATAGCGCGATGGAGCCTGCCATCGATCATCTTGATCTGACGGCCATAAAAGATCTGTCCCTCTTTACTGTGCTGGCTGCATGGAAATATGGCCCCACTAGGACACCTGGCGCTAGGGCGCTATGTCGCCAATGTTATCTCCCGAGCAGTTCCTCATAGCGCGATGGCGCCTACCATAGATCTGTCTCAATCTGATGATCAGAATCACGTCACACTGCACATCATTTCCTCTGAAAACCGCTAGGCCCATGAAATGCTATGCTCTGACACATACACTTGGCACCTCCCTGTTGGCCATTTGAAGCGCCAACCTTGCAGATCCAAGACTTGACCCCATGAAGTGGCCACGTGTCGACTAGGTGCCATGTCTCTATGAGAAAATTGAGGTCAAATTCCCATAGCGACATAGTTCCCAACTGATGACATGTCCTCTAATTTTCATGTGGCTCCCTCTGATTCACCACCATGGCGTCGAGCTTTCTGACTATGCAGATGAGGTACAAATGGGACCCAACTGTCTGATCGCTCCTGCCGTCGATCTGATCTTCCATTTGGACGCTATGTCACCAATGGAAAACTTGTCAGTTTTTCGTTGGCAACATGGCACCTTACCACTTTTTGAGACTTTCGACTGTTAGAACATGCTCGCCCGCTGCCGTGAACACTTTTTGGTCCATCGTGAAACTTTTTCGACCCACTGAACACTGGCACGTATTCGCTGAATGTGGACCAACCAATGCAACGTGTCGTCAAGGCACTATGTCGCCATCATAAATATCGTGCAGCTTCCCCATAGTGCGATGGCACCATCCGTTGATCTGTCTCGATCCGACGACAAAGAACTTGCGAGCCACAAAACATATGTTATAAGGTTCGAAACTTGGTATTTAATATTCCCATGGGTATTAAAATATTACTAATTGGGGAGGTGAATGTTGGGCGGGGTAACATTTTAATTTTGAAATTTGGTGGGGCAAACAAAATGTGGTAATAGTAAAGAATATATTTTAGTTGAAGCCTAGTTGGGATGATCAATGAAGAACCAAATGCATAGGCTAAAATAAGCAATAATGTAGAAGACTAAGGAATTTATAGTTGAACTTGAGTTGTGCTAGTGTCAAATAAGTGCATAATAGAAGATGAGAAAATATACTGTTGACTTAGCACTAATAAGATTGAGTACTAGTACTATTAGAAAAGTCAAACTAAGTGAGAATAGTATAAGCTAAGAAAGATTGTTAGTATTGACCAATTTATCTAGTGTTGACAGAGGCTAAGGAACATAATATTGATTGAGTGTCAACATTTGTTATTTTGTGGAGGAATTGGGATTTCTAGCTAGTATACTTAAAATTTTGGATCGGTCAAAGCATGTAAAGGATAAGAATTGATGAGATGGAGAATTTGATGTCTGAGAAACCATGTTTGATCATTTCTAGGTATGGATTGAAAGAGTAATATTGAGAAACATCTAGAAGGTGAAGGAAGAAAATAAAAGATGGAATTTGACCTAAGCCTAAGATTAGTGATGATGTTTAAGTGATAAAATATCAAAGCTACCTATTTAAGGAGGCATAAGGATTAACCTAAAAATGGTTAGTAGTTACAATTTTTTGTTGATTGGAAAACTGAAGAAGGTTGTAAAGAAGGAGATAACAATCAATTAAAATCCTATAATCAAGTTTGAGATAACAATCATTTTTTAAATCCTTTAATTAAGGTGAGATTCTAATGGAATGTTCTCAAGTCATCTAACAAGGTGATTAAATCCTTTAATAGGGTCATAGCTAACAATATGTATTGTAACCTTTAACAAGGCTAGCTCCTAATAGATCTCACTTCATCAGAGTGAAAACTTTGCAACATGTTACTTGAGCTTTTTTCTGAAATTTGGTTTTCATGTTAAATCCTACTATTATACTTGTGTCAATGATGTTTGAGTTGTTTTACTATTTAATACTTTACATTCTACAAGTAGGTTACTATTGGGACAATGGACTGCAAGTTTATGTTACTAATTAGACACTATAGAGACCAAGCTATTTAAAGATAAGATCTAAGTTGTTTCATGTATTCAAAAGTATATTTTTTATATTTGGACCTGAGGATAACTGATTCACCCCCATACTACCCCCGCACCTCAGTTATTCTAAATCATTCTAACAGCCTCTTTATAATAGTTATCTTTTTCATCCCTTGTCTCCACATTTTAGTTTTTCTCATCTTCTTAAAAAATTTCCAAATGTTTGCGCCCATCTCCTTTTCTTCCTAGAATCCAACCTTCATCTCCTCATAATGGATTGAAATGGGATAAAGACAGGTGCTTGGTGGCCAAATTTTTTTATCCACTAGTCAACCCACCAAATCAATCACTCTCTTATTTCTCCTCTATTTCAAAACTATTAGTTTCTCTTGAGAGACTTTATTTGAAATTGGCTCCATTTCCTTATAGCTTACCATGGAGAAAACAAGGTTACTAGTGTACCTTACAAAAGGGACAAAAATTACATATTAGTAATTTGCATAACATTTTGTAACTCATGCAATATAATATTGCCGAACAAAAATTCATAAATTGTACTTCTCCATTTAGATTTCTTCAACATATATCTATCTATCTATCTATCTATCTATATACATACATACATAAATATATATATATATATATGGACACACACACACACACACACACACACACACACACATTGCAACACCTTGTTTGAGAACCCAAGAGAAACTAGCAATGTTATAGTATTTTAGTGAACATTTTCAAAAACATTTATACACCAGAAGATAACAATGTGGAAGCAACATACACATACACATCAAGTACACATAAGAAATTACAAATATAGTTTTCATTCCTCAAGGGTTCCTTCATGTTGAGTCACAATAAGAGAGTTTTATTAATTAATTTTAATCTTAAATACAATGTCCATAGCCATGATGAAAACATGAATATAATATGATAAGAAGATACATAAGTACAATTGGTACAATATAACACATCTAACTAACCACATCCACCACACATGTCATGGGGTATGTAATAATAAATACAAATACATCAAAATACAATACATCATCCTATAGGATCTCAACATATGAAATATGCCAATACAATAATGTAACCTATGTGTCAGGTTCCCACTCCCACCATGTGGGGAAGATAATATATGATCCACATACAAATAATCAAACTAAAAAATCAACAATACAAATCCTAGGTAAGGATCGTAAAGGCTCTCTACATCAAGTGGTACTATTCATATGAAAAGGTGATCCTAGAGGAAACCCAAAAAAAATATAAATATGAATATAAATAGGAAACCTAAGATGCATATGGGGAAGTGTCATCACATGAGTCAACTTGAAGGTTTCCCTTGTAATCTCTCTAGACTTCGCCCCCTAAGTGACTCCATGCGGAAATACTAATCCTTTCATACACATAAGGAAACTAACTATGCAAGGTCATAATCAAGCATCTTCTACCACTCCCACCATAGCCTATATTAGCTCTCAATACATGGGCAAGGAAGACTTAATCTTTTTAATTCATTTTGAAAACCCCCATTTAATGTGTAGTGTTATCACTTAATTAAGTTACTTATAATGAGTTACCCTGGTAACTATTTAGGGCTCCAACCACCATTGCAATCTACTTCCCCACTATCTGCCTAGATAACATACCCTAATGCTCAATTCAAAATGATCTAAAAATACCAAGAATATTTAGATAAACCATAATCATGAAAGTAGCCAAAGTAAAATAATGGAGAAAAAAAAGAAACATCACATCCATACAAGGATTTATTATCCATCTTAATATAACATCTCAAAGAATCATCCATCCCATAATGGATATCCTATAATCATAGTAATAATCCATAAAGTCTCATAATTGTGAGAATGATGAAAAGTTAATATCAATAACAACCATCTACAATATAAGATAATATAAATTAGAATACAAGGTGACTAGACATATTAGACTTAACAAAGTAATGGTTGTCACCTCTTTTGGTTAAAAGACATAATGATCAAATAAAGAAGGATTACTCACACTTGCACTCCAAACCATAAATGGATTAAATGAGACATAAAAATGGATATATCATTTCACATAAAAATAGAAATGCATAGCCTCTAGTGAATAATGCTAATTGGCTAATGACATAACCCCCATTTAACATCATAAAAGAAAATACAACAAAGCCATACACTAAGAAATCACAATAATAATACAAATTTAGTTTTGCAATTAAATTAACTTATATTCTAAAGTTTGATTTGACTATAAGATTTTATGTTAAAAAAATGAATGAATGTTATGGTATAAGTGTAAATAGATTTTTCATTTATATTAAATTACCATAATTAATCAATATTATAGTAATATTATTTCATATAATTTATTGAATAATTTAATATTCAATTCAAAATTTAATATTAATTTCTTATCAATTTTAACTATTTCATATTATCATGCTATTCTCAATTTAAATGATTTTAGATTATAAATAGCATAGTTAATAATATATAAATTATATTAAATATTAACACCAATACCATTCTTAGAGTAATACTTTAACTTATATATAAGTCAAATATAAATATTTAATTTCTATTAAACTCCTAGTTCAATTATAAAAAGATCAACTTAAATTATAACTATATATATATATATATATATATATATATATATATATATATATACAGCCAAAGCCTTTGTATTATATTATAAATAGTAACTAACTGAGTACTGATAGGAAAGAACAGAGAAAGAAAATCTCTAGTCTAGCCCGGGACCAAAGTCCTATATTATTTAGATTTAAAAGAGGCATTCCCCAGTAAGTATGAAGCTCTATTCATCAAAATTTATGGTGTTGTAACCATTCATTACAAAGAAATTTCATTAATAAGGATAACGAAAAGCTACAAGGGCAAGACTATGTCCAAGTATTCTTCAAGTCCAGCCATGAGAATACTAGATCAGATATCTGCATCACAAAAAGCTACTAACTTCCCACATGGGGTTAGTGATTAAATCACAAGAAAGGAAAAAGAGGAGGAATCAATATAAAGAACTACCTATTAACCTCTTCACATCAAAGTTTTTGGTAAATGACTCTTATTTCTATTTAGCTAAATTTTACTCATTCTACATAGTTCAGATTTAAAGCATAAGTGTATACACACAAATTCCATTTGGTGTTAATCCTTAATGGACTATGTAATAATAACCAAGTTTCTGATTTGTACCAAGACTTAATAGGGGAACAATATTCCAGTCCTCTAACTTCCCAGATCTTTGTTTAACTTTTGGAATGAGTTAATAATTTAGGCCTTAGTTATGCTTTAACTGAAGAAGTCATCTAATAAGATTAATCATACTTAGTGTTAATCATTAATGGGCCGTATATCAATAGCTATGTTTCTAATTTTTATCAAGATTTAACAAGGGAACAATGTTCCAATCCCTAAACTTCCTAGATCTTTGTTTAACCTTTGGGATGAGTTAGTAATTTGGGCCTTTGTTATGCTTTTAGTGAAGAAGTCATCCACTTGAATTCTTCAGGATGCTAGTTTAATGTTTGCTTTCCATAATGTGTTTGATAAGTTTTTATTTAGGCTTGTGAGAAGGGAAGTTGATCGCACAAATTACAATATATCATTATGACCCCTACTCACAAATCCTTATTAATATAGATTTCTTTAAGAAAATTGGCAAGAAAGAGAAAACCATGTACTTGGCCTTTAATGCTATTTGATTTAAACAACCCCATTGTGCTTTAAAATAGTTATTTTTATAATAATAAGCCATATATACATTAAACAATTCACATAATTTATGCTAAAAATAATTTGGCATATACCTAAAAAGCCATAAAATAGTTCCAACCATGCTAAATTACAAAAGTCGTGCCTAAATAGCAGATGGCATCGTAAAGGGTGTAAGGTTATGATTAAAGCCATCTCACATGCTAGTTGATGATTATAAATGATGCTTAAAGTTTAAAGTTGATATTAATGATAAGTTCGTGTAGATTGAGAGGTAGTAAAAAGGAACGCTTAGTTTAGGATAAGCTACTAATAATTATTTATTAATGATAGATCAATATCTTATCTAAAAGCTATGCTTTAAACATAGGTCTATATGTTAAACTTTCTTGATTTGTATTAATTATTTTATAAGTATAGTTTTAGTCTATCATTCCTTGACGTGTCATCTAATACTTTTAATTAATCATGGGTTAGTTCAACAATTTTTAACCAAGAAATCCCTAAATGTTAGAGAAATGCAAGGTCTCAGAACCATCAGAACCTTTATTAACAAGATCATCTACTAAGGTATTTCATTCCCTAAATGTGTGGTTAATCATGACTCTATCTAGTTTCAAAATAAGGTCCAAGCCTAGGTTAAGAGAGATGCTCAACTTCCAATTGGGGGTAGATTTATTACATAGGGCATTGGTAACAATTAGAGAGTCTCCTTCAATGGCAACGTTTTTGAAATTGAGTTAGGAATAGAGCCATAAGCCTTCTATTGTGGCTTTAAATTCTACAACATCATTTTTGGTTGGCTCAATTTTCTTTGATCTTTCTATTAATGTTCTTCTTGAACTATTCCTAATGTAGCATTCAATTCTTGTAGGGCCAAGATTGCCTCTGGAAGCCCTATCAAAACTAAGTTTTACCCATCCATCCTCTAGGGGGTCTAGACACAAGTTTTCCTTAAATTTTGACTAGAATCCCCACCTTTTTCCATTAAAGGGAGGGATCTTAAGTCCTATCCACCTATTTCTCATAGATCCATCCCATGATGTCATATTTTCATTTGTTTGATTTAATTTTCTAGTCAAAGTTTCAATTACTAAAGTTTCTATTTTAGAGAAAACTGTATCAGTCGATATCTCCTAATTCTTAAAGATGTGTCTATTTCTATCTTTCCATATTTCCAAAATTATGATTGAATGTGAGATTATCCATAGTACTTTGAAAATATTGTTGTATTTGTATTTAGGCCATGATAATAAGTGTTTTAAAATGGTATCATGTGAAACCATAGATAAGTTCATTTTTTTATAAAACCATGTCCATATGGTATGGGAGAAATTGCAATGTAAGAGGAGATGGTTAGGGTCTTCTTTGGCCATCCTACATAGTGGACATCTAGATGGTCTTACATAACCCATCCTTTTGAATTTATCAGTAGTGAGAATTCTATTTTGTATTCCTAACCATGAAAAGGTTCCTACTCTAGGGAGACATAACAAATTCTACCATAGATCTATCGGTAAAAGTTTCAAGGTGTTTGATTTATGATTGGATAAGTACTTATATCCATCTTTAGCCTTATATTCTCCTATATGAGATCCAGTCCATACAAGTTTATCCTTAGGTGATGAAAGGTTAAAGGACCTCATTGATACAGATGCTTTTAACATGGAGAGTACTTCTTTTGGAATGTCATATATGCCCAAGTTTTTCCATTTCCATCCTTTTATTGTGGATAAATCTACTTCCCAATACTCTGCTAAGGAGGTTCCAATTTCTTGTGATAGAATAGTCCTTTCCTGAGTTAGTCTCTCAATTTTTCATAGGGGTGGGAATCCTTCCTAGGAGTCTATCCAAAATTTGACCTACTTACCATTTGCTACTTTCCATGTTACTTTGTTGAAAATAATATCATGACATTTCAACATAAAATTCTAGATTGTAGAGCCTTCGGGGAGAGATTTAGTTCTAAGAAAACTTAGGGGATCAAAGGAATTCAAACATTTATCTGAGAGAGACCTAACCCATGAAAGTTCAAGATTATGGATCATTCTCCAAATCAGATTTGCTCTGAAAGCAAGAACTCAAAGTTTAATATTTCAAATACCAAAACCACCTTCCTCCTTATCTTGTAAAATTTTTTTCCAAGCCATGAAGTTGAATTTCATTAATTTCATTTTATTATCAGCTCCTTACCAGAAGAAATCCTTCAGGGATTTGTTCAGTGAATTTTCTATACAGGTAGGCAGATTCTGAAGTGACAATTGATAGATAGGTATGTTAGATAGTATTGATTTTAGCATAGTAGTTCTTCCTACTAGAGAGCCATTTTCCTTTCCATGATTGAGTCTTTTTAAAAAAAAATTCCTAATAGGGGCTCCCATAATTTAGCTTGGTTAGACGAATCATTTAATTGGAAACCTAGATATTTGCAGGGAAGGGAGCTCGTTGATATATTAAAGATGAAGCTAATCCTCTTTTGAGTTACTACCTCTGTATTAAAAATGAAAATTTCAGATTTTTCTCTATTGATTTCTTGTCTAGATACCTTTGTATATTTTATTAATGTAGAATTAATCATGTCAGCTTGTTTTTCACTTCCTTCACCATAGAGAAAGGTATCATCAACAAATTGTTGATGGGTTTTTGGTTTGCTGCTATTGGAAATCTTGAGCCCATTTAAGGATGATTCCATCTTCTTTTGCTTAAGGGACCTGCCAAGGGCTTCAGAGTGTAAAATGAAAAGAAAGTGTGATATAGGTTCTCCTTGTCTAGTACCTCTAGATGGGGAGAAGAAGCTTTCTAGGGTGACACTAATGAGAATCAAGAATTTTGGTGTAGAAATAAATTCAAAAATTAAGTTAATTCAAGCTTTTGTGAACCCAAAGTCTAGCAAGAATTTGCATAAAAATCTCTAGTTAACTTTATCATAAGCCTTACTTATGTCCAATTTGATAAGCATTCCTGGTTTTTTACATAATTTTAGTGAATGAATTGTTTCTTGGGCAATGATCATACCATCATAAATAGGTCTTCCTTGAAAAAATCCAAAATTTTCCTCACTTATGAGCATAGGGAGGAATGTTTGAAGTCTTGATGCTAAAGTTTTGGGTAAGAGTTTGTAGAGTGTATTACATAGGGAAATAAGCCTAAAGTCACTCAAGTCCATACAGTGATCTAATTTCGAAATGAGTTCAAGGAAGGTATGGTTGATTTCTTGAAGTATTCTTCTAGAATTCCTCATACTTTCCATAGCCTTTGTAATCTCCTCCCCCATTAAATGCCAACATTTAAAAAGAAAGAAAGTTGGAAAGCCATCCAGTCCTGGGGCTTTGTCTAGATTCATATTAAAGAGGACCTTAGTTACTTCATCTTTAGAGAGTTTATTCATTAGAAATTGGTTTTCCTTATCATTAGTAATCTTGGGAATGATTTTCATAAAATTTGATTTGTCTTTATAAGATGACTCTTCAATTAAATAATTTTGAAAGTAATTCAAGGTCTCTCTTGATATTTCCTCTCTATCTTCTAAGATATGATATTCTTTTGAATGGATTTTGGTTATACTATTGATTGATCTTTTGACCTTGGTGCAATTATGGAAAAATTTTCTATTCTTATCCCCTTCTCTAAGCCAAACTTCCCTTGATTTTTGTCTCAATATATTTCTTCTTTTGCCAAAATATCTTCTAGTTTTAGCCTTAAGTTTTTTTCTTGGGTATATATTTTTTATTCATGCCATTGTTCATTATTTCTAGGTTGATGTTTTTAAAAATTTCTTTACTATCTCATTTTAGCTCAAAGATGTTTCCAAAATGATGTTTGTTCCTTTGTGCTAAGTTAATTTTAATCATTTTAAGTTTTTGGACTACTCTAAACATCCTAAATCCCTCTACTTTAGTATTGTTTCACCAAAGTTCTAATAGGTTCAAAAGATTTTCATCTTTGAACCACATTTGTTCCACTCTAAAAGGGTTCATTTTAGGTGTAGCTTCATTTTCCACTATTAGTAAAATAGGGAAGTGGTCTAAGCTAAAATAAGGAATGGTTTCTGATGTGATTTTCGAGATATTTGTTGTAAGCTGGCCATTATACAAGAATCTATCAAGTTTCTCTACTACTTGGTTGCATCCTTGTCTTCTATTTTTTCATGCAAATTTATTATCTTTAGATGAGACTTCAACTAATGTATTGGTTTGTATCCATTGATTGAGGTCAGATATTGCTTGTGGTAGTTTACCCAACCCTCCTAATTTCTCTTTTAAGAATGTAATAGCATTGAAGTCCCCTCTTAGAAAGTTGAAGGTACTATCTTGCTGAATATGTCGACCAATGTCAGCCCATACCAATTTTTTTTGTAGAATTAGTTGTAGGGCCATCGATGTTAATAAGTTTAAACATTAAAGAAATATTCAAAGAAACTATTTTAAAACTTAACCAATTCTTTTCATTCCTTAAGGTATCCAATTGGTAAGATTTAGGGTTCTAGATGATAGCTAGCCCTCCAGAGGATCCTTCTAAACGTACTCCAATTACTTTCCTACAACCCAATTTTTCTCTAAACTTTTCTAATTCTAAGTTACTTAATTTAGTTTCTTGGATTAATGAAAAATCATGTCTATATTTATTAATACAATTTTTTAGAATTTGTTGCTTGCTAGAGGCATTAAGGCCTCTAACATTCCAAGATAGAATTTTCATACCTCTTTTGGAAGGCTCTTCCCCTTCGCAACATCGAAAATGTTAGTAAGCTTTATTTTTCCTTTTGTTGTTGTACTCCTATTTCGAAGCTCCTTGTGGGATTTTATTCCTCTCTTCTTATGGATCTTTGTAACATTTGGACTGTTAAGAGTTGGCTCTAATTGTTCTATTCCTCCAGTGTCTGATTCTAGATTGAAAGCTTCAACATCTCTTCTGAGGTCTTCAAAGGTATAGTTCTTACCCCCCAATTCTAGGAGTTTTTGAATCAAAATTGCTTTGTGTTATTCCATTCCTTCATCATTTATTTTCTCGTAGAATGCTTCATTAATTTCTTCTATTAGTTAGTCTATGTATTCCATCTTATGTTTAACTTCTTCTGAGATCTCATCTTCTTGTGGAAAGATTTCTCTTGCTACCATCATCAACTCCTTTTCCTCTAGAATATTATTGTTGTCCTTTGTAATTCTATCCTTTATTGTCCTCTTCTCTGGTGTTTGCCAAAATTTTCTGAGTTTTTAACCTTCTTTTGTTCGGGTTACCTTATCCTTATTATCCTCTATCATTGCTTGTTCTCTATTTAGACTATCTCTTAGTGACCCCTTTACATTATTTTCTGGATCTGCTGTAAAAAAAAGTGTTGCATTCTCAATTTCTTCAATAGTGGTTACTAATTGCTTAATCTTATTCTGAGTAATTATTATATTAGCTTTCTGATCCTGTTTGCATGAGGTAGCTAGTTGGACTTTTCTCTTTCGATTCTTCTTCTTTTTATGATTTTTATCTAATGCCTACCTTTCCTGGTTGTGTCCACTTTACTCTTTTCTTGAGTTTTTTGCTGAGCTATTACTATTTGGTCAATAGTATCACTAATTCTTAGTGTAATTGCTTCATTAAGAGATTTAATGCTTGATACATTCTCTATAATTGTTGAGATCTCTTCATTTCTTTCCATATTTCTTTCCTTTGAGAGTGAGGTTTGTTGATCTAGGCCTTTTAAGAATTTTATACCTTCATTATATATTTTTTGGGCCACTTGGTTGAAATCTGTTATATGTTTGATTTCTGACCATTTCCTTATATTTTCATGGTAACATTGTAGAATTACTAGTTCAGTTACTTGACCTTCCTCTAGTACTTTCTTAATGATAGAAGAATTTAGGAATTTTCTAGTTTCTTCCTCTGGAACTTCTTCAAACCATCTATGGGATGGTTTTTGTGCTATAGTCCTTGTTCCTGGATATTGTTTCTCGAATTCAGTATCCACATTAACTTCTTCAAAGTTAGAAGTATTAATTGCTGTAATATGTCTATCTTTAATAAGCATTATGTTGTTAATTATTCCTTTGTACATTGAATAATTAACTCTATAAATAGATTTCTTAGAAATAACTTTGACTACCCTTTGATAGTACAGATTTGGTTTGTTAGTTTTGTCATTATGAGGTTCATATCCCAATAGTCCTCTTAGAGCTTCACCAATTTGAATAAATAATTTTATGTCAATGAGCTCTATAGGAATATTATCTAATGTAATCCACACTAGTAAATTTAGGGAAGTTGCCAATTCCTCATTATAATTTGGAAACCATTTTAAAAAATTTAAACTATGTCCATTAAAAAAACAAAGAGGATTTTCTAATAAAGATTTTCTATATTTATCTTCCTTGCTTTCTAGGTAAGTTAAGTCATCAGAGTGAAAGGTCATACTTACCTGTTCGTTGAAGAGGGTTTTAAGCTTTCAAGCTTATCCAATTGGGCCACTTTTGGTTCAGTCTAGATGACATAAATCCCCTTTTTTCCATAGTCAAACTAGAGTTTCTCGCTTACCTCATTGCTGAAGATTACCGTGGGTGTTTCGGTTTCTTCCTTTTGATTGCCTTGATTTGTAGTTGACATATCCAATTTTTGTTTGGGCAAATTGCCAAATTGAAAAATGGGTTTTGATGATGGAGTAAATTTTGATTGGAGTGTTAAAGAGGATTTTTTGGTATTTGATATAATTGAAATATTGTTATCTCTTGAGATGAAGGGGGGTTTAGGGTAGGGAGTGGAGCTAAATCTCTAAGTTTTTGGATTGTATCTTTGTTGGTTTTGTGCCTTTTTGGGAGAAGCTCTAATATCCTTTTTGAGCTTTGTATACCATTGGTTATGGCCTATTGGTACTTGGTTTACTTCTGAGATTATGTTAGGCTGTATAATCTTATTAGCCCTAGCTTTTACAAGTTGTCCTACCCTTTCTAGGTCGCTGTCAATAGAGTCTCATTTTTTGCATATTGAGTTTTGCTGAAGAATATCCTTTGTTTGTTGGTTAATTCTACTGCTTCTGATCTTTCCAAGGTTTTGATCACAGATATAGTTTCGTATTTATGATATTATTCTTGTTTATGACTTGCTACCATTCCTCTCCTTCCTTGTTGGGTATTGTCCTAATTTTTGCTACTCTGGATAATTCGTTTTGTCTGGCTCTGTGTGCTGTGATTGTAGCCTTAAAATTATTTTGTGTTCTTTCTGCTTTCTTTTCCTTAGCTAATGCATCAAATCTGTTGCTCACGAGTAAAGAAGGGGGTCTATATTGATAATTGAGGTGTGGTTTAGGGTTAAATCTTTCAAAAGATTTATTCACTAGTTTTTTTTATGAGATGTTTGCATTTTTTTTTGTTTATTAATCGCCGAGCCTTCTTTTTTCACATTTTTCGCTTTGATCACCATTTTCTCTAAACATTTTTTTTTCTCACAAGCATGCTTTAAAGGAGTTAGCATAAATCCAAGCTACTATAGCCCTTTTAGATTCGATACCTGGATGACCAAGACCGATCCAATCCGCCCTTTAATAATTACAGGCCGCATAAATATCCTCAGTGGACTTCAATACTATATGAAATCATGCTTGGGTGATTTCTATTTCTCTATCTACAAAGTCACACTTCCATGGATAGTGAAAGCAGAGAAGGTTGTCGCCTGATCTGGCTTTATATTTTTGTCATTTAATTTGCATACATAGTTCGTTCATGCCCAATTAAAACAATTTCTCAGCTATAACGTTTCCTTCTGGCGAATGCGTGGGAAGAAAGTTGTTTATCTGCCAATGAATCTCACTTCGTATGGCTTTTTTGAAATTTTTGACACAAAATTGCATGTGTTCTTAATAAGAAATAACTTCTCTTCAATTGGGAAGTCACTGTCTTCTAGGAAAAGCAGTTCGTTTCTTAAGAGGAGGCCACTTTGTACTTTTTGTAAAATAAATAAATAGTAAAACTCTGCTTGAGAGGAAGTCGCTCTGCACTTTTTACTAATGAAATAGATCTCTGCTCTCTTCTTTTTCTTCACACAACCATTTTAACTCACAGGCTCAATTAATTGATTTGAAGTAATTCCAAAATTACAGGGAATTGTTATGAATGAAGAAATTATATATATTTGTCACTCATATTATATCCATTAACAATAAATAGATGATTATATATATATATAAACTTTTACTTGCATTAATAAATATATATTTACTTAAATACAACTAGCAGTCAAACTAGACTTAAGAAATAATAATAACATCCCCTTTACAAATGAATGAATAATATTTATTTAGTTTATAAAATTAAATAAATAAATAATTATTTCAAAAAGAAATTATTTTATAAAAATTTTTTTTTTTTTTTTTGAATTTATAAAATTAATAATAATAATTTTTAACAAAATTCAAAAATTAATAGATATATATTTTAAAAACTAAAGATAAGTTTACATGCATTATTTTTTCATTTTATGCATATTTTCTCATGTCTATTTACTCTTACACATGCAAGATTAGTATATCAATATTACTAATATGTAGTTTTTTTTTCCTATTAGATATAAGAGTTTCAGAACAAAAAGAGCAACCAAAGTACCACCACAAAAATCAACAAGGAGGCCAAGCCTCACTAAGGAAGAACAGATTCTGCTGTACAACATAACAAAAAGAGGAGAAAGACTAGCTGACTAAGAACATCATAGTAATTGACCACCCAGGCAGTCCAACCTAAGGGACCCTCCATCCAAATGACGCATTTACGTTCTTGAATCTGCATCAGTCTGAATAAATCATCCTTTCTAGCATTCACTTTCTTATGAATTTCTCTATTTAGCCCAATGCAAGCTTGCTCAAAAGCTTGCAGATCATCCAAGGTTCTATGCCATTGGTATCCATGCTTAAAAGCAGCATGCCCATCATGAAGGAACTGTCTCATCTTCTCTCGCTCGATCAGCATAGTAGCTTGCACCTGCAAAGAAATTTTAAAATAAGTGAGCTTTCAAAAAAATTTAGTAAGGTCCCTTGGCTTACCTTGGTATCTTTCCTCATTCCTACATTTCCAGATCTACCAGAGAATGTTAGATGACAATATATTCCAAAATAAATTGGTATCTTTAGGAAGACCATTAATATGACCAATGATAATATCAAGAATATTAACATCAATAGGATAAACAATGCCAAACATTCTCCATATTTCTTTAGCAAAAGTACAATCTAAAAGAATGTCTACCAATTTCAGGAACTCTGCATAAATTACAAAAATCAGAATTAGATAAATCTCTCTTAATAGGTAGCTTGTCCAACATGACTAACCATCTGAAGCATCTAATTTTAGGCTCAATAGAATTCTTCCACAAGATATCAAAGTATTTTTTCCAAACATCAGCATCATAAGAAGAGTACCGAACAACATTAACATGATCAATAATATTAGTATTACAATCTAGGATTCTGTATATATTCTTGGCCTTAAGCAGATTCGTGACAACTCCACTAGGCCATTTACACTTTAGGTGCCTTTGAGAATCAACATGGCATATAGTGGGAAGACCATTAATAGCTTGCACAATCATGTTATAAGTTCTTTTATGAGAATCAGGGATATCATATTTATTTTTAAGCTCATCCCAAGGAGTGATTTGGTTCTGCTCAAAGAGATCTATGAACTGTTTAATACCTTTCTTAGCCCGCAATCTGGTAGAACACCCTTGGGTAAGGGCCAAAGGTTTACCATTTAGGTGAAGATTCCACCAAATTGATCTTTCACCATGGAGTTGATCATTACAATGAAAATCTTTGTTAGTGATGAATTTTCTAACATGGTCCCAAGCCTTCCAAATAGATCTAAAAACTATGGAACCTTAGACCATGACAGGAAAGTTACCAATAATGAGGTCGCAAAAGGGGAGATTAGTCCAAGATTTGGCTTTCTTAGGCACACCCCTTTCAATGTTATTTCTAACTAACACTTTCCAAGGACAATCACCCTCCATGGATTGAAAAATCCATTTGGCAGATAGGGCAATACCCTGAATTCTTAAGTCCTTCAACCCAAGTCCCCCAAGGGCCTTGTCAGTGTGGCACCAAGCCCACCTAACAGAATGAATTTTATTATTACCCTTTCCATCAGACCAAAGAAATTGTTTGATGGACTTCTGAATTTCAGCAATCTGATAATTGTTAAAAAACCATGCAAAGGAATAGTAAATGGTGTAGGAGGACAACATCTTCTAGAAAACTTGAATTTTGCTTGCCAGAGATAATGCCCTATTATGCCATTTGTTAAGTTTCTTATCAATCTTCTCTTTAACCCATGACCACATGTCCTTGAGGGCAGGATCCACTAAGAAAGGGATACCAAGATATCTAGTGATCTTATTGGGGCCTCCTCAAAGAAAATTGTATTGAGGAAACCAATCTAGGGGCTGCACATCCTACCCCAAACAAACTGATTTGGCTTGAGATATTTTAGCCCCAGATATAGAACAAAAGAAACTAAGTTTATATTGCAAAGCCTTAAAATTTCTTTCTGAAACCTCAAAGAACAACGTGGTATCATCCACAAACTAGCAATTGATGAGCTCTTCATCATTAGGCAAATAGATACCTCTGACATCAGGAGATAAAGAATTATCTCTGAGAATATAGAAGAGAGCCTCCAAAGCAATCACAAAAAGAGATGGTGCCAGAGGGCACCCTTGTCTAATGGATCTCCCTAGAGAAAAAGGAGCAGAAAGAACACCGTTAACTTCAACTTGAGCACAAGCATCACTAAGAAGCACCTGCATAGTATTACAAAAGGAGGGAGGGAAACCGAAGGCCTCTAACACCATAAGAATAAACCTCCATTCAACCCTATCATAAGCCTTTTCAAAATCCAAAAGAAGCATGGCCGAGTTTTGGTGTATTTATTCATTTTAACATGCATAAATATATATTTATTCCTTTACATGAATAAATACATTGATCTACATGCACATCTTTATACATATATTTTTAAAATATAAATTCTCTTCATAATAAGTATATTCTATTTTATTTATAAAATATGTAAATATAATTACCATATAATTTTTTTATCAAATTTTATTTTATCTTTTTTTCTCTTAATATTAGATTTAACTTATAACTTTCATGATAATACCTAATTTATTTTTGACTTTCAATTTGTTTTAATTTTATAAATTATTTGCAAAGGCATTTAATTAAACTCTAAATTGAATGAATATTCTTATTTTCTATTTATTTGCATGATAGTTTTCTCAAGAACAACCTAGGGTTTTGATAAGATTTTTTCCCTATAATATTATTTACTAATTAAAAAAAATGATTTCTATATTTAGATCTTGATATAATTTTCTACACAAGAATGGTAAATTTTCTTTCTTCTAATTTCTCAAAAGAAACTATAACCCAAAAGTAATTTCTCTTTTAAATTTTACAAATAAAACTATTCATAGACACGGAGAAAAAAAAAATATTTTTTTAAAAAAAATATTTGCAAGATTCTCAAGCCCTGCCTCAAATTGGCCAATAAAATTTTCAAGATAGCACAAGCCCAAAAATATGTAATCCAAAATCCTCATAAGCTTTTAAAGAAATTCTCTAACTTTTTCCTCCCTAATTCCTCTCCCAAAACTCATCCCTCAATTTCTCAAGTTGCTACTACAAACATTTGTGTTGATAAATAAATAAATAATTCTCTTTTGTAGGCCTCCCACCCAAGTTGGATTTTTGTGTTTATAAAACTCTCTCAGTTAATTAATTAGAACTTTCCCCAGTGTTTTTTTCTAAAATGTTAATTTATTTTATAATTTTCACTTGTTTCAATTTAGCAAGATGCTTTTATAGAAATAATACTATTATTTTTTTAAATAATATTAAAATCTCATTATTTTAAAGACAACTTCTAAATTATGCCAGTGCTACCAGTCAAGTTAAAAAGTTTACCCGGCGTACTGCAGTTTATAGGGGGGCCGTGCCACCCGATTCCTGCAGTCTAATAAAAAAAAAAAAAAAAAGACAACTTCTAAATTAATAAATATTAAATTATATAATTATAATCATGCAAAATTTAAATTAACTCCAAGATTATCATTTTAATTAAATCTTTTAATTTTAACTCTTTAATATTTTTAATTCTCTTTATATTTATATTTATATTTTATATTTTCTAAATTAGAACTTTTAAATCAAATATTATATATTTAATTAATTTAGAAATTAATTAAATATACAAGATTTGATTTAAAAGGTCTAATTTAGAAAATATAAAATATAAATGTAAATATAAAGATAATTAAAAATATACTTAATTAAAATGATAATCTTGGAGTTAATTTAAATTTGGCATGATTATGATTATATAATTTAATATTTATTAATTTAGAAGTTTTCTTTTAAATAATGAGATTTTAATATTATTAAAAATTATAGAAATAATACTATTATTATTTTTAATAATATTAAAATCTCATTATTTAAAAGACAACTTCTAAATTAATAAATATTAAATTATATAATCATAATCATGCCAAATTTAAATTAACTCCAAGATTATCATTTTAATTAAGTCTTTTAATTTTAACTCTTTAATATTTTTAATTCTCTTTATATTTATATTTATATTTTTTATTTTTTAAATTAGACCTTTTAAATCAAATTCTCTTTATATTTATATTTATATTTTATATTTTTAAAATTAGACCTTTTAAATCAAATCTTATATATTTAATTAATTTCCAAATTAATTAAATGTTATCATACTTTAATATTTCTTTTTAATTAATATTAATATCATATGATTAACTCAAACATCATAATTAAATCATTTATCAAGAAAATCACATAGTCAAACCACATCGAAGCAATATAAGAAAAACTGACCAAGGTCAAAATCAATCAACACACACAAATAAAAAAAATTCATGGGTTTGAAAAGGGTAGTCAATCAAATAAATATTCTCCTTCTTAGGACAGGTAATTAGGTTTTGGTTGGGATTGGACCTAGACATTATCTCCCCATTCTTACCATTGAGTTATTGAGACAACACACACTCATCCTAGCAATCTAGGGAAGTCAATGCCTGGTATTTGTGATCTACATAAAAGATGAGCATGTACATGTACACATATATCTAATCTAACATGAAATGGCAAGGAGTGGTACATTATGCAGATCTTCACTTGTAGGTGACTGCGACTCCCTCCCTCAAGCACATCAGGCACATAAAATAGAAATATAAAATAGATACACATACCATACACATGCAAGTATGAGGTGAGTATAATTAATGAAGCATGACTATACATATTATCAAATCCTAACATATGTAACTCATCGTTATGAAGATATGGTAAATATCATTAAAAGACACATCATATGATATCATTATGAAAGTAGTTACATTCACTAATTAAAACCAAATAAAGCATCATATTTGCAAGTAAGTAACCATTGTTATGTGATATAATCATAAATTATCTAACACTTTGTTTATACAGTCAACGGTACCTTCAAGAAAACCCTAGCAACAAGAAAGATCATCTTTGGTTACATTTTTCATTTGATAAAATTCACTTCATCTCTTCAATCAAATCCAAACTTCCCCTCTTCTCAACATCCTCCTTCTTCACCTTATGCTCTTCTTTACTCTAAAACTCCTCAATTTGACCTTCAAGGGCTTTGCATTTGATATTCAACATTTTAAGGAAATGAAATATCTATATCTTTCTAGTTTGAGAATGTAAAGGGAGACATCTTTAGCAATTTTTAATACACCATGAGGACGGTCAACCACCAAGTCATTAATATCTTCCTCCATAAGCTAGACATTGAGCTCATCCTCATCAACCACTTTCTACATAGGTATCCTAGCCTTTCTTTTATATTTTTCCTTCCATAAAACTAAATAATTTTTTTTAATAGGTGTCTTTCTTTGACCTTGGCCCTCAACCTCCTTATCTTCATCATTTATTGGGAACATAATTAAATCATGCTCAATAGATTCATCATACTCTACTAGCCTAATGAATTATATGAGACTTTTGTCTTCTACTTTCTCCAATAGCTTGGTTTATCTTTTCTTTATTAACATTAAGACTTCTAAACTTATTATGGATAAAACAAGGGGAAAGAGGGAAAACAAGGTCATTTTTTCCCCTAAACAACCTTTCAACCAACTTATAACTTTTGGTTTCTTTCAAATTCTCCATTTACATTACCGCTTCCCCTTCCCCTTAGACAATTATTTTTCTTTTTCATACTCACTTTCTTCTTCCAATTTTGAAGCAATCTCCATATAGTTTACCTTATCCATTTTCCTTTAGGAATAACTTGGGGAATCCATTTCTAATTCACTTAAAATCCTTTTTCCTTTGCCCAATTTTCCCCCAAAACCTTCCATCTTACCACAATGTTATGATATCTTCCTTGGAACTAGGCCATGGGTGAATTCCTTCATATAGATATTAATCATTCTCATTAGGTCCTTGTGTAAGATGGGTTTTCTAGGTTTGGACCTTACAGAGTTGATATTATGTGATAGGGAGAAAAGAAGGTAGAATAGAAAACAAACCCTTTTTTTGTATCTAAAATGGTTAAGTAGCACAAAGGTATGTATGTGCCCTATCATATCTCCCATCGAGTGAAACATACTCCATAATAACAGTCAGAATAAGCTTCCAAAGCAATTCAATAAAAGACAAAAAATAAATACCACCCTCTACTTTCACTAGTTTTCCATCTTTTTCTTTCAAAAATATCTTAACCATCATCTTTGATTACAGAAGATCACTGAAAAATTACTTACCTTGAGCATTGAGAACTATAATTTCTTCCAATATCATGACATTAATCTACAATTTTCTCCCACCCAAGTTAACCTCTCCATTATTCCAACCTTTGAGGAACATGTCAATAACCTTTTTCTTTTTCATTTTAATTTTCTCCATGTAGGGAACTAATCCCCCTTCCTCTAATTTTTTCCAAACTTTCTTCTCCTTCATCCATTTATTGCAGACGTTAGATTCCCTTCTTCTCAATTTCCCTCCCATTTTTACTAGTTGTAGAGATGAGCTCACTAAAATTTTCTTAGGATGATAAACTTATACAAGAAGAAAAAAAATGAAATAACCCATAAAATGTGTGGAGCTTTTATTTCCATTCTATTACAACTCATACACTTACCAAAATAAATAAATTTAATTTCCTAGAGCATTTCTATTCTATAAAGAAATAATTGAAATGACCCCATTTTTACTTGTTGTCTTATCATGATTAATAAGAGCCTTAATTTCATAATTTATCTTATCCCCTTGATTCCAAGACATGATGAATCCTTTTATCACCACCATGTTTGCAAGTGAGTCAATAAACATGTTCACTTCTCTATATAAGTGAGATATATACTTTGTCAAACTTAATTATTACACTTTTGGATTTCTTAATAAAAATATTAATCAACCATGAAGGATCCAAAGAATTAGATAGAAAATTTAATATATTATGCTAATATCCTTCTTTCCAAATTCTCATTTCTTAGAGACCACTAACCAACTTTAACCTTTGAAGAAGACCCATGGCTTTAGCTAGATGATTGGTTTGCATGCCAAGAAGGACCACCATCACTTTTAAATATTTTCCCTCACCATCCCTAAGAATAGCTCCACATCTAGATAGACCTAGATTTCCCTTGGTAGCTTTGTCAAAATTAAATTTGATCTATCCCAACATGGAACAATCTCACCTAACATTTTGCCTTTTACTTTTGATCACTAAATCTAAGCCATTCATTCTACTTGTGTTTCCACTAGAACCAAAGTCCAGTTTTTCCTTGAATATACTATTATAAATTTCAATGATACTTTACTTAATACAATGAGAAAATAATGTATATGGGTGAGGTAAGTCCCTAAAAACCTTGTTGTTCCTTTCATTCCATAGGTTCCAAATTACATGAGGAAAAACTGGCATCCAAAAACTTTTTTCAATATTACCTTTCAACTCTTTCAACATTAGCATAATGTCCCTAATATTCTTTGGCATTGTCCAATATTCATTCCATTTTTCTAACATCTTTATCCACGTATTCCAAGAATATTGGTAAGAAATAAAATTATAGTTCACAAATTCAACATGGGCTTCACATAAAAAACACCTGTTAGGTTAAAAAAAACCTCTTTTTCTAATATTATTTAAAGTCGTGATCCTTCCTTGCAATGTCAATGAATAGTAAATATTGATTTTTGGAATGAGATATAAATTTTGTATGGCCATAATTCTAACAATTTATAATTTTTAAGTTTTTGAATACTTAGCCAATTTTTCACTAAGTATTTCCATCAATTCCAAAGGTGGAGATTGTTAGAAAGTTTACTAAGGTATGTAGTGGTATGTTGGCATTCATGGAAATAATATTCATGGTTGAATTTTATTGTGTACAATATATTGTTTTGATATGAAAAAGTGAAGAAATTGTGTAAGTGTGATTGATGAAAATAAGGTACAATCAGATTATTTTCATCAAAGAGCTTCATTGGAAGAAGATACAAGGTTCTAATTATGGAATATGATAGAATGGTGAGAATACATAGTGTCTCTATGTTCACCTATGTTATTTTGATAGTTGTTTTATGTTTTATATGAATAATCAATTGATAGTTTGTTATCATAGAAACAGGGCACACATGACATAATGGTTATTTTGGAAATGGTAAGAAAACTAAGAAAAAAATGCCTTTTGTCAAGTGAAATAAAATCAGTATAATATTTAGGGCCTTAATATTATAGTAAAACTTTTTTATGTCATGGGTTAAAATGGAATAAATTATACTCCCTACTCGTCACTTCATTCCCCATTCATAGTCATCTAATAAATGAGGAGTAATAGGCCTTCAAAAATTGGAAAGTTTTGTCCTTTTGGATTCTTAAATCCATATCCTACCTTGGGATCCTAACATGTATTCTCCCTAATGAAGAGTAATTAATGTAATCATTAAATGAAAACTCTTTATAAATCATAAATGCATAGCCATTTGCTTGGATAGGCACTAACTCAACCTTGCTACTCATTTGTCATAAGTTAAAAATCCCCATCATAATGATTAATATTTATTGTTTTGCACCTATGATAAGGCTATTGTTAGAAGATTGAACTCCCTTTCCCAAACCTACTAATTAATAACACCATGCCCACACTTCAACATTTTTCAGAAACATTATTACCTTCACAATATACATGTTGGATAGTGATGGCAAAAATTCTATTACGTAAGATCTAAGAATCTCTAATTATCATTGTGATATTCCAACTAATCCTTCTTACCTCTTTAATGACTTCAATAACAAGAAGAGAATCATCCTTGATCACCAATTTTGAAATTCCCAAATAAATAGTTGTCTCCAAATCCCAAAGTAGACCCATAGCCTCCACCTCATTTCTTGAGATCTTACCATAGCTACCTACAAATTCCCCTACATAATTTCCTTGTCCATGATGGAGGACAAGCCCCACCAATCCAATACTATTTCTTCAAGATCCATCAAAAATAGTTTCCACCAATTTTAGGGGTAGAGTAGGGGGGGTTGGTGACTTCCATTTTGTACCCTTCCTCAAAAGAGCTTTAGGATTATCCATATTGTCAATTAAATGAGATATATTACAATACTTCACCAAAATATTAACAAGCTAAAAAGGAGGGAAGGGGGGTTGTCACTTCTAGGTAAGAGTGCATTCCCTTAGAAGGGAAATAGTTTTATGACTTACCACCTCAAGGTGGGGTAGGGTATTTCTCTTTTAAGATGAGATTGTTATACTCTTTTCATATATTCCAACAGATATAGGGGGATATATTTTCGTAATATTTTAATGAGGAGGTTTTCAGATGGGAACTTCTAATCTAAAATGAACTACTAGATGTCACTGTCAAAGACCAAATAAATCCCCATCCAATTAAATAAGCTTGACCATACACCAGAAGTATAAGACCAATGAATTAAAAGGTGAGGTATAGTTTCTTCCTTATGGTTCCATAGCACACAATGGTTGATAAGTTTGAAGCCATGCCTTTGGAGGTTATCAATTGTAAGGATATAGTTATAAATAACTAACCACTAGAGGAAACTAATCTTAGGAAGGTAGTGAGAGTTCCAAATAAAATTGTAGCTCTCAAAGGAATTCCCCAAGCCAATAATATTGTAATAGGATGACCACACACTAAAGTCACCCCAAATGTTTTGATCCCAAATCATCCTATCCTTGTAAGGGATGGAAGAAATAGAAATTTCTTTAATAACTCCCCACAACTCATCCTTTATACCCAACTATCAACTACATCAAGATTATCGAGATTCAAGGCTTTTCATCTATCATTCTCAATATAATTAGAAACCTTGATACCATAATTAGCCGTACTATGTTCCTTCAAAGAGAAAAAAATTGGTGAAACTTAGAGGAGCATTACCAATTCACATGTCTTCCCAAACCTCACATTATTCCCATTGCCAATTCCCCATCTCACCCTTTCTCTTAGGAAATTTTGATATTTAATAATGTTGACCACTTTTTTGATCTTGGTGGGAGGTTAACATTATACAATAATAGAATAAAGGCCATCCCCAATAATTTTTTGTCCCTCATTATTCTACACCATCCAATTGAGTTCTAATATAGTCTCCATCTAAAATTATTAATATTTAATATCCTATTAATATCCCCTAATCTCCTTAATTTCAAACCTCCTATGGATGTTGGCTTGTAGATTCTTTTCCAACTAACAAGACACATTTTTTTGTTTTCCTCAGTCCTTGAATTTAAAAATTCCTCTAAATTTTCTCTAAGATACCATTGAACCATTTTGACATCTTGAACAAGGATAACAATAAATTGGAATTCCTTAGATAGAAGGGGCGATAACTTGATGTTTCCTAGCATTCTTGAGCACTATTCCCTTCCACCCCACCAACTTCTACATTCTTTCAGAAATTAGATTTCATACTTGATAGGAGACTTCCTTCAGAGTAAGGGGGAAGCCAAGATAAGTGTTGGGGAGAAAACCAACTTGACAGTTAAGTTCCCTAGTAAGATGATGTTGGAGATTAACCTTAGCATTAAAGAAATAAAGCTTACTCTTTTGATAATCAATATGTTATTCAAAGAGCTTAGCATACTGATTCAAAAATTTTGTCTAGGATTTATCTTCTTTGTTAGATAGTTAACTATATATAAAATTTTCATCAATTTTTTTTTGTAATACCTCCATTGGTAGTGACATAGCAGTTTTAATTCCTGTGATCTTTCCTTGCTGAGCCATAGAAATGAGATTCCAACCCGAAATCTCATCCACAATAATAAATAAATATGGTGACAATAAGTCCCCTTGTCATAAACCCCTTTTAGATTTGAAGAAATCACTTGGGGATTGGTTAACATTAAGACAAAGAATTGAATCAAGCTGATGGTTTCTTGAATTAAAGTAATGACATGCTCCACAAAACCCAAAATTTGCTAGAATTTTCAACAAAAAATCCCTCCTAATTTTATCATATTCTTTTTAGATGTCAATATTCATCTCTATACCTTGATCTCACTCTTCTTCATGGAATCTAAGACCTCATGAGAGGTTATAGCTACATCAAAAATCTATTGTTCTGGTACAAAACTATTCTTAAGTTAGGTTGATAACTTTATCTAGAAGAGGTTTTATGCGACTCAACAAAATTTTGGATAGAATCTTGTAGACTATATTGCATAGACTAATATGCCTGAATTCCTTCAACCTAGTTGGCTCCCCATTTCAGGAACTAGAACAATATAAGTCAGATTAAACTTTTTTAGATTCTACCAGTCCTAATAAAATCACATGCCACATGTATGAGGTCATACTTGATAGTATCCCATAATTATTAGAAGAAGGTTGGGGTGAAGCCATCAATCCCCAAGGCTTTATTTTCTTCCATGGTGAAAATAACTTCCTTGACTTTCTCTTAAACAAATTTTCTATTCAAATAATGATTCATTCTATCATGTATCACTTGGTTGATAACACCAAGTAGGGGTTCTTCTATAATTTGATTCACCTAAAAAGGAGGGGTGCTATATATCTTGTAAATGTATCTAGTATGCAAAGTCCCAATATGCTCCTCATTAGTAAGATTTACATTGTTGACATCAAAATGTTTCATAACTATATTCCTCTTCATATGACTAGAGTCTTGCCTATAGAAGAACATCATTTTCCTATCACCTTTAGTTAGCCATTGAACACAATATCTTTTCTTCCAAAAACCTTCTTCTCTTCCTACAATTAAATTCCATCTCCCCTTCCATTCTCCTTCCTCCTCATGTATAGTGATAGATAGATCCCCCTTAGTCATACCCTCCTAGATCTTTTCTTATTTCTCTTTAGTTTCCTTCTTGTGCTTAAAAAATATCTCCAAAGGATGACATTTTCCATCCCACAACCTCCCTTATAATATTCTCTAGCTTCCTAGCTATGCCAAACATAGTTGTACCTTGGAACCTGATGCTCCACAATTGGTTATTATATTCTTTATATTGTGGTTATGTGTGCTAAATCATCTCATATTTGAAGGGTTTCTTCCTATTTGGCTCTTGGTTAGTCTAGTTGAATAAGAGCATAGAGTGATATGAAATAGTCCTGTAAAAAATATTTAAGGATGTAAAAAGGGTGATATCATTATCCATTGAGAAAAGCACTATGTCAAGTGTGACCTTTATGAGGTTTTGACCAAGATGATTATTAGGCCTAGTAAAAGGGAGTCCCTACAAGCCAATACCAATCGGGTTATTTTTGGCCTCAAGAACCCATCTAGATCATGCATACTCTTTGAATATTACTCTATGCCTCTTAGTTTCTTTGAGGGGTACATAGTAGTATAAAAATACCTCATGCATATTTTTTTGGCTATGTTATAGTTATAAATACATAAGAAGAAAGCCTTCTTCCAAACCTATAATCTCCCCCTAAGTATTAGGATCATAAAATTTGAAAATAATGCAATCACATACCTTCTTAGAAAAAGTCACTATCGAAAAGTTAGGGTGGATATGGATCTCCTCCCAATTGAGATTCTAAGGATTCCACATAGTCACAATCCCTCCTAAGGAACCCACCACTTTTCTATATGCGTACTTATCACCATGCCACATATATATAAAGGTTCATTCTATTGTCAAAGTTCACTATCAAGGTGACCCATGTAGTGACTACTACCCTGCATTTGTTGAAGGACAACCAGGATGAGGATCCAAATCAAGAGGACTCCAAGTTGTTGTTTTGGTTCCTTGCAAAAGATAGGGTGAATATCCTCCTGAAAGGGAAAGCTGATAGAAATCCTAATTAGTGCATTTCTCCTTTCTAGTTATGTATTTTAGACTTGGTTAGTTTTAAAGAAATTTTATCTTTGTTTAGAAACACTTTACTTTTAAGTAGTGTGGTTATAAGTTATCCTAGTAGGACACCTAGTAGATTTTATGTTCTTTGTATGTTGTTTTTGGTGTGTTAAGCTATGTTAGTGGGTGATCTTTTGTGTGGATGGTAATCTGTTGGTAGTCTTCTAGCTTGCAAATAATATGCTATAATTTGTTAACTTTAATGAATTGATTGCACCTAATCTACATGCTAAAAAACCCCATGCATATCTACAAATTAGACTCAAGATAATTATTAATGTTATTGATCTTCAATGAAAACAATGTAAGTGTTTGTTTTATAGTGAGACTACCAAAAATGTCCAAAGTACAAAACAAAACGAATATCAAGAACCAAACTGAAAATGAAAAAAATCAAAAGAAATACAAAATCACAAATATACTATGTTCCTAGTTCTAAAAGTGAACACTAATTGTTCTTCCTGGGAATCTAGGTCCTACTAGTATTGGAGGAGTGACTCATTGTGGTTCTTAACATTCAATTTCTTTTATAGGCACATAAGGTTGTCATACTTTCAATCTTATGAGATGCTGGCCATTTTACATCTTGTGGAACAATGTTGTTTGAGGGGATGCCATAGGATTATATGTGAGTCTAACTCTCAAGTGGTGGTGAACCTACTTACTTTGCAGGCCTTGCTGATGTTAGTTGGCCTCTGGCTTCAGTTGTTAGTTAGACTCTTCTCTTTTTTTAGAGCTCAAAAATTTGTTTGTTTTGCTTACATCCCTCAGAGTGGAATGGAGTTGGGGATTGCTTGGCCAAATGGACTTCTGATCATGTGCAAGATTGAAATGTTATGGATAGGAGACAATTACCCTCAAATTATCTCAAATTGATGACCTTGTTAATGGGATAGAGCTCTTTGTTGAGCTCTCCCTTTTATATCTATTCTTGTCTTAATAATTTTTTCACACCTTACAGATAACTAATTGAAAATACATAATGAAAACACAGATTCACCATATTAATGGAAAACCAATATAACATTCACCTTGTATATGATACAAGAAATCATATATTCAAAGTTGAGAAAGATTAAAGAATCCGTGAAACGGACTTTTGATTCAGCATGTAATATAAATTAAAAGAAACATTGGCTCATAGGTCGCTATAAATCAAACCTTTATCAGTTCAGACTGATTTTGAATCACATTTGTATCAAATCCTTGTCCAGCACGCATAACTTAGTCTTATATTAAAATATAGTAATAGATCAGCTCTAAACAGAGAGTTTGCTGAACACTATTTATTCCTAATTAATTAATTTGAGAATAGCATTATTTTAAACGAATCCTCACAGATCGATTGGCCCTATTGTGGGTTTCTCCTTAAGCGTTCTGCATTGCTTCTTCTGCTTTTCAGATCACCAGAAATTGCTGTTTGAGGAAAGGGAAAAGAAATATATGAATATGGAATGAAATGTGATAAAATAAATACCTGATTTGTGTCAGCCAAGGTGAATCTTCTTCCTTGGTCCTTGCTATTCTAAGATGGTCCCTAACCGATTTGGGCTCTTCGGGTATTTTCCTTACTCGATAATGCGCGGACTGGCTAACATTCCCAGCTTCTCCATTGTTCTCTGCACAAATATTATTTCAATCTAATAAGTATTGTCGGTGCTTATATATGGTGATCTCTAAAAAAGTATGTAGAACAACAATCCTCTTTGATACATTAAAAGAGCACTGAGTTAAGCGGAGAAAAACCTTGACTGACACTATAGTAGCCCGACCAGATAGAAAAGGAGTATAATATACCTGCGTTGTGATTTTTAACCTCACTTTCCTTGCTGTTAAAACAAACGGCAATCGATTAATAACAAATAAATCATTGCAACTATTTAATAGGCGTCCCAGAGAAACCCTAATTCAGTGAAGGAGTATCCTTACAAGAGTAGCGGAACACAAAAATTACTCAAATAATATATGAGTAAGCATTATCCGAAAATAATTGTCCTGAAAAGACGCTAAATTTGTAAAGCAATACCCTTTACTCATATAACCCTAATTTTGAAAAGAAGCAAAGCATGGCATATACTTCTACCTGGTACTCTCTACACTAATTACTCCTGGGTTATCCAGATCTGCGATGGAAGCCATTTCAAACTGGTTGCAATATTCTTCACCTTGTGAAATCTCATTTATCTCTTCCTCGGACCAGATATTAAGGTCCACATGAGATCTGGAGGGCTTTGCTTTTTTTCTCATGGTTAGATTTTACTCCCAGCTTCAAAGATTGCTTTGGCTTTTTCTTATACCTGCAAAAAAATCTAACTTCAACAAATCAGCTCTCTCATAAGAATGATTAAATAGTTTATGGGATCTAATAAGGGTGATCAGAGATCAAACAGTTGGTCAAATTTAGGATTATAAGGATTATTTTTTAAATGCGTCATTAAGGATCGATTTCCCTCTCCCGAAATACTATCATTGTAGCGGTTGATTTTAGGTTCGCAACTCCCACCTGGATTTATCACACTCAACAAATACATTCAATTTTAAGTGGGAAATCGTCATCTTAGTGAGAAACTATTCTAACTAGTGTTCGAGGTGTTGTGGGTCTCAACTATGTGTCCGAAGAAATTTGATATTTGCTTCGACATTTCTAAACTTATAGATCTCTGAACTTTCACCTTCAAGGGAAGACTCAGATTTACAGAACCAAATTCGAGTTATATGATGTGAGATGCGTGAGGTTCTATCGGACAGAATTCTATATTATAAAATGTAGGCAAAATAAACAAAGTAATACCTTGTATTTATGATTTGGTTGACTCCGCCATTCTTTTTTCCTCAGAGGTCTTGAGACAGCGATCTCTTGCAGACTGTTATCTTAGTACGAGCAAAAGAAACACACTAATGGATTACAAGCTAAGGGTAACGAGCTTGTTTTATAATTATCATTGAATGAATCAAAGGTTTGGATTAAGAGGTTAAAAGATGAATGGCCATGATTAAAGGCTAGGTGAGATCCAATAAATTTTTATCATTGAATGAATCAAAGGTTTGGATTAAGAGGTTAAAAGATGAATGGCCATGATTAAAGGCTAGGTGAGATCCAATAAAATTTTATCATTGAATGAATCAAAGGTTTGGATTAAGAGGTTAAAAGATGAATGGCCATGATTAAAGGCTAGGTGAGATCCAATAAAATTAAGTGGTTGAATCTAAATTTCTAGAGATTGAGGCATCATGTGAAGACACTGATGGATTATAAGCTTCTTTTATAATAACCATTAAATGAATCAAGGGGTGAAAAGATGAATTGCCATGATTAGAGGTTAGAGGCTAGGTGAGATCCAATAACATTAAAAGGTTAAATAGAATAATGAGATGAGATTGAGTGAGAGGTGAGTGTTAGATAGATTCGATGACTATAGATAAGGGTGCTAATATACGTGGCCTTGTCCACTTTGCCTAAAAAGACATATATTTAAGTTCAATGAAGAGTAAAATATAAATGAAAAGATATATGACACTTTTTATCTTTAATAAAGAGGGTAATAGATTAATTATAAAAATGTAAACATTTAATTTATTAATGAAATTCTAAGGAAGGAAATAAATAATTATTTAATTCTTGAAAGAAGAGAATAGTGAATTAATTAAATCAATGGAGGAAGTAATGATATAGTAATCAAGTAAGTGGTGATATTTCTTTCACTTAGAATAATTTTAGGTGATTATATTTTATTCATGTTTGAGATAATGTACTAGGTGTGGTATCCTCCTTCGGGATATTATTGAGAAGATATAAATTTGTGCAATATCTTGATAGGGAAAAATGAGATAATCTATAATTAGTAGAAAATATGGTTAATGTAGAAAGGAAATTACATGAGAATATGGCAATTAGGGTTATAAGTAAGGTTAAAATAGGGTTAAGGTTACAAAATACCATGGTGGGTTTATAAGGACATCTACATCACATTATTATAAGACCTTTATTATTAGTCCTTCTCATTTGCATTCTTCATTTCTAGAGAGTGTTGTATACTAAAGCAAGAGAGAACATGGTCATGAGGATTGTGATAATCTAGTAAGTATCTACCTCTTGTGTCTACAAATCTTGATTGATGCTTCATGAACATGGTAGGACATACATTTCACCATGAATAAAGTGAGAGATTCTTTGTGTATAAAACTAGAAGTTATGTAGTAGATGCTCATGTTTTCAATTTAAGAATCTTGTTATGCATATGTATAATACTACACATTTCATTAAAATGTGAATATTATAGGAAACTGTGTATCCAATGTGTGACATGGATCTAGGTACCAAAAGATGAGAGGTTATCTATAGAGAGGTGGTCAAACACTGACAGACATTCCTATTGGTCTTGGATAGTATTATTTGGGGACTCATATATCCTAAGAGATGAGTGTTCTAGTCATGTTAGTCCTCAATAGACCAAGGGTGCACATTAGACAATATGGTATTTAAATGAGAATTGATCTACAAAGGGAAACTTCTTATTATTGTAACTATCTCGAGTGAAGAGAGCCTCTCTACAAGAATGAATATGATACATATTTGAACATAGAAGCATTTTATAGTCTTGAGACATGTATGTCAAATATTCAAAAGTGTAGGAAAGTTGTACATTCACATGCATTGTGTTATTCTATCCAAATTCAAATTGGGTTAGATATAGCATTTTTGGCATCAAATTCATTGAATAGATTAAAATATTTGGGCATATTATTTAGATTAAAACTTGGACTAGAATGATGATCATGGTGAGATTATTTATTATTTTCTATCTTGCTACTTTACAAGTTTAATCCTATATGTATTAAGCATGATAAAATATGCACCTTAGGGTTCAAGATAGTTTTCTTGGACAACATAAGAGGTACATATAACATCCCCTTTTCCCCAACCTTAGGTAACAACAATCATATCATTGAAGATAGTTACTTTCATATTTATGAGCATGAGAAGGTAGTTATGACAATTATTTTAATTGTTAATATTAGTTTAACTAAAAGATCTTAACTAACAATTGAAGGAGTATCTAATCAACCACATGATGAATGTGACTTCCATTGTAACTAGTTATTACTCAATGGTAAGAGAGACCTTTTCTACTAATAAAAAAATGTACCTATCATAATCACATGAAGATATTTATACACCTACTTTACATATTTTAATGAAAGAGAAATAGTGGCTATTAACAAATAACTGATAAGAAGATAATTTATGAGAAGATATTAACCATCTAACATATATTCAACTTGAAATTGTAGTTCTCATAAGTTAAAATACTCATTATGTATGTACATCACATCTCTGTCTTGTGAAGGACTTGATATTTGGTGGCAAGGAGAAGCATTGTTAGGGGTTTAACCTCTAAAAGGGTTCAATTTTTTAATAAATAATTGTCCCTACTCTAACTAATTAGTTATAAAACAATTATTCACTAAAAAATTCCATGTGGATGAACAATTGTCCAAGCTACCAAAACTAACACTTCCTATTAGTGAGGAATTGATCTGTATGACAACTAACTTATCTCTGAAGAAGATAATTTTTGCCTTCCCCAATGCCTTAGTTAGAATCTCTATTGCCTACTACTCTGTAGGTATGTATTGTAACTGAACAACTCTTTATTGTACACAATCTCTTATGAAGTGATATATGATATCTATATGTTTTGACCAATCCTAAAATATTGAATTCTTAGACAACTTGATGCAACATTGATTATAGTAGTGTATCACAGTAGTCTCAACCTTCTAACCAAATAAGGCTGCTAACAACTTTTGAATCCATATAGCTTCACATGTCTCCATGCTATCTGCTATGTATTCTACTTCTACTGAACTTAGAAACAAAGACTTCTACTTCTTGATGAACCAAGATACAACTCCTAATCCCAAACTGAAACACCACCCTAAAGTGCTCCTTTTGTCTTTTGTATTGCCTGCCCAATTTGTGTTGGTATAGCCTAACACTCTGATAACTTCACCTCGAACATATATGATGCCATACTCAACTATAGCACACAACTAACACAACACATGGTTGGCTGATGTCCAATGCATTATCTTTAGTTCAACCATGAACTTACTAAGAGAGTTCACTACAAATGCAGTATCTGGCCTAGAGTCTACCTAATACAAAGGAAAACCAATAAAATACCTATATAAAGTGGTATCTACATCCTTTTCTCCTAATTTATCGACCTTCCTCTAGTTCATGATCATGGGTGTAGACATGGATTTGCAATCGTCAATCAAGAATCTCTTCAATATTTTAATACAATATTTCCCTTGATCAAAAAAATCTCTCCATCTATCTTCCACACCACCTTTCCTAGAAAGTAGTGCATAGAACCCAAATTCTTCATCTCAAACTCTTCTACAAGATCCCTCTTTCAATCTTCTATGAGCCCTAATGAAGTTGTAAGAAATAGGTCATCCACACAGAGAATAAGAATGAGAACCTCACCTCCAACCACCAAGTAATAGAAAATTAGCATCCACTTCACTCTTCACAAAGCCCATTTCCTACAAGGATATATCAATGTGCTCATACCATGCTCTAGGAGCCTGCTTGAGTCTATACAACACTTTCTTCGATTTGCACATGTGGGTCTCTTTGTCATGTTCTAAAAAGTCTTAAGGTTTCTCTATGTATACCTCCTCCTTCAATTCACCATTAAGGAGTGATGTCTTGACATCCACTTGATGGATTTTCCATCCCATCTATGCTGCAAATGAGATCAAATCTCATATAGAAGAATACCTAGCCATTGGAGAAAATGTCTCCTTGCACTCTATTCCCTTCTTCCAAGATAGCCACTTTTCTATGAACCTTTCCTTGTATTTATTGATGCTACTATCTACACTGTGCTTTATCTTATAGATCTAGTGTGATCCAACTGCTAGTCTATTTTTTGGTCTAGGCACTACCTCCCACACATCATTCTATATAACTGAGTTATACTCCTCAACCATAGTTGTTGGAAATGTAAATTTACCACTTAAATGAATCACCATACATCCTTCTCATAACTTAACATGTAAACTAAATAAGAAATTATGCATTACATCAAAAGCATAATGTAAAATAACACACAACACAAGATTTTGGTTACCCAGAAACCCTCCAAATAGAAGGTAAAACTGGGGTGGGGATGAGACCCACAAATCTTCACTACTACAGTTGTAAAGTTTGGCCAATTATGGCTACAAAGTTTTGATCATAAGCTATGATCTATGCTGTGAAAGGTTTTCCCTATTAAAGGCTTACAAGATTGTTAGTTCTCACCTTGACTAAAGGATTTCAAACTCACAATTAAGTAAGAAATCAATTAAGATATTTACAAAAGTCTAGTAGGAGTAAATTTTTAAGAGATTTACTTTGTAGTACGTATCAAAATGATTCTACACCTAATCCTTCGATTATCACCTTGCTATTTGATGTCATCTCTCCTCTTTACTTATTTCCACTTTATCCTTCTAATCACATCTATCTTCTCTAACCTTTTAGTATTTATGTTTATTCTCCTCAAACTAGTTTTTCATTGCATATCTCTATCTTAACCATCTTCTCCACCATGAATTCACTCTATCCTCTTAGTATTCATCTCCTTCACATATGGTACTCCTCTTTGTACTTGGATACTTCCCCTTAGGGTTTACCTCCTTAAATAGGCACTTATAGGGATGCACTAGGTCATAATAGATAGTTGTGGTTGATCCTTATTGCCACCTAATGCTTCCCTTAATCTAATTGAATGCATGCACATTATATTAGGATGCATAATATGAATGGATCCTTATTTTTAAATATCAAAAATTCATGTTCATGTCAGAAAAAAAGAGTTTACAATAGAAGTTGATGCCATAAAAAACACCTATGTCAAAGACTAGTAATTTGACATTAGTAGAATCTAATGCTCAACCTTCAATGTGCTCTTTATAATGATATTTGGCTTCTCAATAACTTGACACTCACTCAACTCGGCACCTAAGTCACTTGACATATACTATTTAGTTGAAACCTTCTATTTTCTCCACACTTGAGTTACTTGGTACACAATGACTACTAAACACAAACTAGTGCTTGGCACTAATTATTATATTACTTGACATATATTGTTTGGAGGCTGATACTTGTCATATACTATGCACTCAGCTTGCATTTCTCTTTACAAGATAATGACTATGTTTTTTGTCACTACCTTGTCAAAACCACAATGAGATTAATAATACCCCCCTTTGAAATGAGTGGTAAAAACATTTTTTCATGGAATATACACTCTTATTCTATGCATAAGTCAAACAATGTATCATCTTTACTCATCTTCAATACAAAATTTCAAAATCTTCAAAATTTACAAAAATATTGTCATTACCTTAACATGTTACTCCCTGTGAGTAAATACTTCATTTCATTTCTATAACTCTTTCTGAGTAGATATCTTCCTTCACTAAATTTCTCCAAAATCTTCAATATCCCACTTTTTTGACACTTATGTCATTTGGGTGGTATACTTATAGTGTGTTATTCCAAAAATAGCTTATGCGGGTCCATTATGATTCCTAATGTGGAATCCTAATTATAAATGGATGCATCTAAAGATTAAATCTATATTTCAAAACTTTGAACCATATCTAGTAGACCTTCTTATCTAGAAAGATGAAAATCTTTCTTAATCAATGTTTCGATATAGGCTAGTTCCTTCTACAAAACTTCCATGTTAAGGGTTAGTATGGACTATATACTAATTAGAGTTGATCTTATATCAACATCCTTTTCTTTTAATTTGGAAAGCCTACTCTATGTATTAATTAAACCTCTAAAAATGAGCTTGACTATTGTCAGGAGATTGTTGGAATGTAGTACCTACTAATTTTAAATCTCCTTGTAGCTGGTCAATTGTCCATTGAGTCTCTTTAGTAAAGATATCAACATCACAAAATTTCCTATATAGAGAAATTTTTTTTCCAAATCTTTCCTTACACTCTCCATCTTGGTTGATAAATCAACTTGTCTTAGTGCAATGGTACTAGATATCTTTCCATAAACTTTCCACGAAATTTTGTCTCGGACCATTCTAATAACTTAACATTTATCTCTAAGTCCTCATCCTTATCTTATCAACTATATGTACAAGTTTCTCTATAATAGGATTATTGGAAATTGAATTTGAAATATCAAAATAATCTACAAAAATAGCTCTAATGTCATGTAGAAACTATCTTTTCTTGTGCTCCTTTCTTAGAATTTCTTGTCTCTTCTTCCTTTATAGATATTCTTAAAGAACTATCATTTCTTTAAGTTTGATTGTTTTTAGATCAAACTTGGGTAAAAAAATCAACTCATCTAAACTCACATCCTCAAATGGTGTAGTTTCAATGCTTGATGATGTGTTGGTACTTGGCCTTGATATCTACAATGGAGTCTCTTGTGTACTTGACCTCTAAAGAGTCTAGCTACTGGGAATAGGTGTAGAGATGGGTAAACTGACTAGTATCTATATAGAAACTTGTCCCACTATCTTAGTAGTCATTTGATTCTCTTCCTTTTAATCATCCTTCTTTCTTTCTTCATTGGTTTTTAGTAAGGTGGATGGAGGACTAGCTTCCTTACTCTTTGCTTCTTTATTTCTGTCCTTGTCAATGATTACAAGTGCAGGTAAAACTAAGATCTGTAGACTAGGTAATTATGTAAATGGTGTTTCTGCCTCTTTGCCTTTCATCTCAATGACTATTGTAGGCATTGGAAATGGTACATTTGTAGGTTCATATTTCTTCCCTAGGTTTATAACTTGATCTATTACCAGCTCTTGTAATTCCTTCTCCTTTATTTCTACAACCATGGGTGCCACTATATATATATATATATATATATATATCTTTCTATTGTTCCTCAATGAATTCAATCTCAATGTTTTGAGATTCATCAATCCTCACCAATATGGGGTTAGAGCATGGCATAACTATATTTGTGGACTCTAGATGTAGTTTCTTTATGTCCTCCTCACTTAGTGGATTAGCATTTTGTGTAGAATTATCATGAATATCTTCAATGCTTATAGAGTCTTTTTGACTCTCTTTCTCTGCATGTAGGGGACTAGTGCTTGACACATTGACATCCTATACATCTTATGCATCTTCCTCAAATGTGTCACCCTTATCTTCTATTGCATCTTCTAGCTTGTTTCATCTTTCTCTTGTTCACCTTTCTCTTCCACAACTATTGTGATCAACCCATAGATATATTTCTAAAGTAGCTTACTTTGGGTTACAACCTCTTCAACATTATTCTTCAAAATATTAAATGCTCGATACTTGGGAGAAAATCTCTCTTTGAATTTTTCCACTGCCTTTGATATCATTCTTTTATCGAGTTTAGGCATAACTGTGTCTAAAGTAGCATCTCTAATTTTTTTCAGTTCCCAAACCGAACTTCCACTTTTTCTTAACTCTCTCATATAGACTTTTAGGAATGGATTTAGCAATCTCTAATGGAGTGGTCTTAAATGTGGCCATCATATAATAAATAGCATCTTCAATATTATTTTTCTCTTCACTTCTTTATTTATCAAAATCAATATATTAAAAGCTTGATAAATCTACATTGGTCTTTATATTTTCACATAAGTTATCAATTTCAGATAAGGAGTTGTGGCTTACCACTTTGAATTGACTTAAGTCATTAGATTCTATATTCATCTCATCTAAGTCACCTAGTAGTTTGTACTTTCTTCTCAGCTTCTTAGTAGGTTTTCTCAACTCTTCTATGATAGTCTCTATTTTTCCTTTGGCCTTTGTCTCTTTGGCTTGTGTAGTGGCAGCCCTTGTGCTTGACCTTGTGAAAGGTGTAGCTGGCTTCTTTTCAATTTTCTTTGGTTTCTCTACTAGCTTCTATTGTGTTTTCCTTTTCTTTCAAGTTTCTTTAGTTTTCTTCTCAGCATCCTCTTCATTATCCTCGTTGTGCTCACCTAATCCTTGAGTTAGTTTCAATGGTGCTTGGCCCTCTTCTTCTTCTTCTTCTTCTTCTTCTTCTTCACCTTCACCAAACTTTTCTTTTAGCTTCTTCACCATCTTACATTCTTCTTTAATATGACTGTAGAGGTTTTTAAGTTTATGGTGATCCTTGATTTTGCTTCGTCATAATTTCTAAAGGATGTGGTATCCTTATTAATTTCTCTTGCTAATAGTGCATTAATAACTATTGAGGCTTCATCGACATTAATCTCATATGGTAAAGGTCTTAACTATCTTACCCTTGGAATTGCTTCCTATACACATGTGTAGTCAGCATCAACTAGGAAATGGACATCATTATAATGTCATTCCAATAATGACATAGGAATCCTTAACCTCTTCTTCGTAGACTTGTTAAAGTCTTCAAAATAGCTGGTCATTACTGATTCAAAATTATCACCTAATTTTTCAATGAACTCTCATATTTCTTGAGCAAAAAATTTGTTTTTCTTCCATGCAACCTTTCCAAATATAGGAAATGTATTTTTCACATAATATAATTTGCAAATGATAAGTGAACAAAATTTACATAAGGCACTCTTTCTTTCCTAATATCTTCTACATTTTTTGATAGTTACATAAGATATATCATAGCTAAGTCGTAGCTATGATCTCTCTTCACAATTTTGAAACCTACGTCAACTACCATACAAGATACACTATTTAGTTAGCTTGACTGGAAGAACTTGTGCTCTATCACACACACTACAAACATTGTAACTAGATTTGTGATGGTATTAATTGACATTCCATATTTCTTCCACACAGTTACAATATTCTTTTTAATAATCTATTTTGCATCACTCCTCAATGTCTTTGGTTGCATACCCTATCACTCTATGAATTATCCTCTTAGATATTCTGATTGGTCCATCTTCCAACTATAGTTTATTATCTTGAATTCAGCTCAACACAATCAAGTTATCTATTCAGTCCTAAAAACTTGGGGAAAATGTAGGGCACACATTAACCCTTTTTGTTCTATTATTTTGTTTTCTTCCCTTAATGCTCCATTCTCACAAAACTTCTAATAAATGTCCCTTATTTCCATACAATCAACCTTTCCTACCTTTTAGGTATAACAAAATCATACATCCTTGATCATTAATACCTTTGGTGGTATCATTGATAACACACCAGATGGATCTCCTTTGTATGTGATCTTGAGGATGGCATAGAATGGGGGTTGTCTAACACCATTACTTCTCAATTGAGCATTGAAAGATTCTTTTCCTTCATTCCTTGTTGGAGTTAAAGAAATCATTTCCATTTTAGTTCACCAAGGTTTGCAAAACATGAAAAAATGTAACTCGACACAAGTTAAATACCTTTCAAATATGTTGAATATTGTGAAGTTGCAGTAGCATCTTGCTAGCAATTGTTGGAATCCTTTTCACAAATAATCTTTGTGCTCTTTAAACTTTTGTTAAATGAAAATGACTCAAAAGATTGAGTACATAGTCTTGGAAACCTTACAATTAATTATTATTGTATATATTCTTGTTCACTTAGTCACTATAGGGTTTTCTAGTATGCTCAGCTAACATAGCAAGCTTGGCTATCACTATCATAGTATCATTACTTGGAAGTAACTACACAACTTTCAATGCTCAACAACAACAAAGAGAGAAAAAGAATGATAGATTTTATCTTTCTTCTAATCACATAATTGCATCTTAATACATATTGATAGATCCTTTTCATTACTTATATACTTTGGAATTGTTGCAAAATATATCATTTAAGATGTCAATTCTACACATACCTTTAATTTCCTAGTTGGGGGTGATGTGATCACTTGATCCATTTCATATAGTGACCTCATCTAGATTTGATATGTTGCAATGTACTTTCTTTCTCCAAGTCTTTCTCATCTAGTTCCTTACCTTGTCAACATCTACCTTTTCTTTGTCTTTGCTGAATTTATTACTTGGTGCTGGTGACCAAGTTGGGTAGTTTATGGTTATGTGACCTTTCTTCAGACAACTAAAGCATCCAATCTCATTTAACCATCTATTGTAATTACCTTTCAAGTGTGTCCTAATGCCATTTTCAAGGATATGACCATATTCTTAGCAATAGTGACAATTGTACTTTGTGTTGTAATCCCAATTATGTACCTTTGTTTATTTGTTTGATGTCCACTTGGGCTTAGATCTACATTCATATGCCTTGTGCCCATACTTATGATAATTGTAATAATAACCTTCAAATCTGTGAGCATTGGTGGTCTTGGTCTTGCATTCATGTGCCTAATGTCCTTACTTCTTGTAGTTATGACAATGCCCCTTCAATTTCTACTTAGGGTTTTGATTTCCAGTGCTCCCGTAGATATTTTTTGTGTGATCCAATTTTCCACAATGATGACAAGTGGACTTGATCTTCTTTCCTTTTTTTTTCTTTGGTCACCATTCCTAGATGATTCTCCTTTCTCAGTAGTAGAATAACCTAAACCAGTAGTGTTATTTTTTGACCTTGGTGCTTCCATTAGTTTTTCAAAATATTTTATGGCTTCACTCGGCTTGTTAAGGTTCCCTTTCTTTCTTCAATTCATTCTATAGTATCTTATTTCATGATTTAAAAGTTGTAATATCAATGTCTTTCCTATTCAATTCTTGATTATGAATCACCAGTTGATTCATCTGAATAGTTGACAACCTCTACACATTTGATGACTTGTCCTCAAGTATATTAGCAAGTAGTATTTTGTCTTCTTCAATCATGAATCTATCTTCTTCATATTTCTTTTTCAGTTCAGTTGTTTCACACACTAATATCGATTAAGTTTCTTGTTCTATAGTCAAATTCCCGACTTCTTCATTTAGGGCTCCATTCTATTCCATCAGATCTGTGATTGTTGCATCAAAATTTTCTAATTTCCTATCCTCAAATAATCTAGTAGTGTCTTTTTCTTGATAATGAGTGTCATTCTATTGAATGGCCAATTCCTTTCTTCACTTCAATGAATTTTGCAATTCATCGCTTGCCTCCTTGAGTTGATGTAGGGCAAGCTTTATTTCAATCTTTTGGTTCTTAATAGTAATTCCTAATTTGTAAACTTCTATCTTCAACATCTTACCTCCAAAGCTATCAAATTTTCCTTTCTAGAGAACAAAGCTTTGAAACTAATTGTTGGAAATGTAAATGGGAAAGTAAGTTCTAAGAGGGGGGTTGGGGTGAATCAACACTTAAAATTTTTACCACTAAAATAATTCACCATACATTCATCTCATAACTTAGCATGTAAACTAAAATAAGTAACCATGTATTACATCCAAAGTGAAATATAAATCAACACATAACACATAAGATTTTGGTTACCCAAAAACCCTCCAAAGAGAAGGTAAAACTGGGGTGTGGATGACACCCACAAATCTTCACTACTACAATTGTAAACTATGGCCAATTATGGCTACAAAGTTTTGATCATAAGATATGATCTATCCTATTAAAGGTCTACCTTGTTAAAGGGTTACAAGACTATTAGGTTTCACCTTGAGTAAAAGATTTCAAGTTCATGGTTAAGTAAGAACTTTGTTAGGAGATTTATAAAAGTTTGTTAAGACTACTCTACTAAGAGATTTACCTAGTATCAGGTCTGTCAAAATGATTTAGCACCTAATCCTTTGGTTAGAACATTTTTGGTTGATGTCAGATCTCTTCTTTATTGATTATCTCTTGATCTTTCTAATTAGATCTATCTTTTCTAACCTTTCCCTACTTATCTTTGTTTTGCTCAAATTGATTCAACATTGCATATCTCTATCTTAATCATCTTCTCCACCATGAATACAAAGGTATTTTTTGGTGGCTAATATTCACAAACTGGCTAATTAAATTTTTTTTACCATGTAATTTGGATAATAATTTAATATTTGATACAACATAAATTGCCATATCTAATAAAATTTAGTTCTAGAATATTTAAAATCACTCAATAATTTATTTTATTGAAAAATTCAAACTAAAATTTTTGCCACAATATTTGATACATGATTAGATTTGAATCACCTAAATATTATATATTATTGGAGAAATTAAATTGAACTGACCAATAATTATTATAATTAATAGTTACTTTAAGGATATATCACCAATATTTAGTTTTCACTATTGATTTAAAGTATACGTAATGATCCTCATAATATTCCACAAGGTAAAAACATGTTCAATTTTGATTTTTAATAGTCCATGGTGATTAATGATCTTCCTATTATTATTGAGATTCATCAATTTTTTATATAGAAAAATAATGATTCAAAAATAATAGCCAATATTAATCATATTTAGAATAAAAAATTGAGAGATTTGCCAATAGAAATAATTTTGATTTTTTAAAATAATGAAAGGTTCGCCAATATTTCATATCTTGTTTTGGAGGTGCCTTTCTTAAAGTTTATCCTAATGAATGCCCTCTCTACTCTTAGCATTCATCTCCTTCATGCGTGGTACTCTTTTTTCTACTTGGATACTTTCCCTTAGGGTTTACCTCTTTAAATAGGCACTTGAGAATATGGGCTATGTCATAATCAATGACTATGGTTGATGCTTATTGTCACCTAATGCTTCCCTTAATCTAATTAGATGCATGCATTGCATAAGGATGTGTAATATGAATGGATCCTTATCTATAAATATCAAAAAGTCCTATTCATGTTGCCCAAAAAAGGTTTACATATAAGTTTGTGCCATGAAAAAATCTATATTCAAAGACTGGTAACTCAACATCAATAGACTTTGATGCTCAACCTTCACTGTGATCTTTATGTTGATACTCAATTTTTGAATAACTCAACACTCACTCTACTCAACACCTAAATCACACGGCATATACTATTTACTCGACACATTCTGTTTGCTAGGCACATGAGTGACTTGGCACACACTGATTGCTCAACTTATACTAGTGTTTGGAACTAACCATAATATTACTTGACATGTATTTTTTGGAGGCTTATGCTAGGCATAAACTATGTATTCGGCTTGAACTACTTTTGGCTTGATAATGACTAAGTGTTTTCTCACTAACTTGTAAAAACCAAAATGAGATTAACACATAGAAACCTATCATAGCTGATGTCATGTAGCCTCATGACAAATGGAAGGTTTACTATCTACAAGGTGACTAGCTAATGCCACATAGTCATTGAACTTGGTTGGTTGTCTCCACTCTCTAGAACTCCTGCTAGGAACTCCCACAAACTCCTAAGTATCCCTTTGTATCTCTTGAACCTCATGGTTCCTACTTCCAAGTTTAGAAAATGAAATATCAACCTCTAAGTCCTCTAGATGCATTTTCTGTTATACCTCTTGCTCCATACTCTGTGAATCTTCACCAGCTAAGTCTATGCATGTACTGGTAACTGTACTTGAGCTTTTCTACCCTTGACTAGGCCTTGGAGCTTCTTCTATCTTCTTACTCTAATCATCTATTGGAAAATCTCCACAACTTATAAATGCCTTTTCCTACATAAAATTGACATCACATGAAACAATAATTCTTCTGGCCTCAAGGATGAAAATCCTATATGCCTTTAAGGTTTAACTATACCCAAAAAAGTACCCTCTCTCTATATTCAGATCTAACTTGGTACATGTATCACTTGGAATATGAAAATATGCCAAACTCCCAAATATCTTGTAGTGACCAATATCTGGGTTCTTTCCTTTGAAAGCTTCCTCTGGTGTCATATTTCCTAACACCTTGTGTGGAACCTTATTCTAATTATTGACTATTGTACTACATGAATTTTCACATAAATAATAGGGAATGTCCTAGTCATGTAGCATAGCCCTTTCCACCTGCAATATAGAACTCAAAAACTCCATCCTATTGTGGATTGTAAGGAAGAATCCACTCTCTCTTGATTCCTTCTCTAGTACATAAATCTTGGAAGTTATTTCCTTTGTAGTCACCTCCATTATCTAACTATAGAACCTTTATCTTCATTCCTCTTCAGTTCTCTAGAAGAGCCATGAACTCTTGGAATCGACTGAAAACCTCATTCTTGGTTGTAAATATGTATATCCAAGTCTTTATTGAGAAATCATCGTTAATAGTAACAGTACTCATATCCTCTGAGAGACTTTTTTGACATCATTACACATACATCTGAATGTAGTAGATCAAGAACACCCTTAGATTTGGTGTCACTCAGAAAAGATGCTTTTGTAAACTTCCCCAACATGCATCCCTTATATACAACATCATGCTCTGTGCTCACCTCAAGAACACATGTCACCATCTCATAAGGAAATTTGAGTGCTTCATGATGAATATGACCCATCCTCCTATGTGATAGCTCTCCAAGATATCTAGGATTACTATTTCTCATGAGTGCCTCAGGAATATCAAACTGCAACCTATAAAGGTGACCACTCCTAACTCCAATAGTTATGGGTGATTTCCAGTCCTTATGCTTAATCAACATGTGTCCCTCTAAACAATATATTATACCCCATATCCTAAGGAATAGATATAGAAATAAAATGCATACTAAATACTAGAACATTAAACATACTATGAAGTGGAATTATCTTTCCATTCTCCCTCTGAAACTGAACACCCCCTTTCCCAACTAGGTTGAGTTTGGAAAGGTTTCTCATAGAAATCTGGATATTGGTGTTCTCCTCCTTATAATTGATGAATTACTCTCTAACTCATATCATATGAAATGTCACCCCACTATCTATATACCAAACACACTATGAGGTTGAGCTAACAATACAAGCTATGAGTGCAAACTCATCTTCCATTCTACTAGAGAGTTTTTTTGCACTTGCTGAAGTTGTCACCTACTTCTTTTCTGAGAAATCAATGAAGTAGTGACCACACTTGTGATAATCAAAGCACTTGATCTTAGAAAGGTCCTTCTTCTTGTTCTCACTTTGTAAATTTGATCCATTGTTAGACTCCATCTTTGCTTTCCCTTTCCCCACCAAGGAAACATTTCCCTGTTCCACCTCACTTTTTTGACTCTAGTTGGCCCCATTGACAAGACATAGTCTAAAATCCTCTTAAGCCAATTAAGTCTATAGTTGATCCCAACTTGATAAGGTATGTCAACCACTAGAAACATGAACAAAGACACCCTATTCCTTAGTAAACACATTTAGGGCTATTCTCACTAGCTCCTCATCACTAGGGCTATCTCCAACAACTATTAACTCGTCCTTGACATGTCTAAGCCCTTTGAGGTAACTTGTGATGGCTTCTCCCTGGTTCATATGGGTATTCTTCAACTTCTATCTGAGAATCATCTTCCTATTGGTGGTAGCATTTTAGTACAAATTTAGAATTGCACCACACATCTCCTTCGCTATATCTAGCTCTGAGATATGTGGAACAATATGATACTTGATACAATCAAGGATTATCCTCTTCACCTTGGTGTCTTCCTTCTTGTATGTTGGAAGTTGTGTTGCATCTATAGGTACAACTACAATAGTGGTAGCATAACCCTTGATACCATTCTCTTACAATAATAAAGAAAGTTTGGTATTCCAAACACCAAAATTTGAGTCACCATCCAATCTATCATGATCTCTCATACTAGCTAATGAATCCACCTCAAAAGATTAAAGAAATAATAAATCTAAAGAGATCAACCTAGGTTTTGTAAACCTTTAATTTTTTTCCTAGGGAAAAAATTCTCTACCCTCAATACTACTCTCATACCATGTGAAAATTCCTATTGTACTCACTAATTATTAATCTCTTATTTGAAATGATTTTTAAATTTCCAAAAATTAATTCATGACTAATATAAAAAAATAAAACAACTACAACTTTACTTATAAAAAATATGGAAAAAAATAGACAACACAATGAAACAATATTTATAAACAAATTTTCCTTGGAAAAACCCTTAAGGGAAAACCAGTTCTATAGATGAGGAATTATATTAACTTCAACAAATCAAGAGATACAAATTCTCTTGCCTCTCACTGGTAGAACTCTGACAACGTCCCAATTTCTAACAGTACAAATTCATTTCCTAACACTACTAATACTTCTATAACTTATGTTCTTCAAATACCCCCTGGACCCCTTTTATACTACTATTTGAAAACTAATGCTGAGATTGATACATAATTGATGGTCAAGATTAAAACAAGTTAACAACCCTAAACAAGTTAGTTTCTAGTTGCTTCTAAAAGGAGTCAATTATTTAATAAATAATTGTACCAACTCTAACTAATTAGTTAGCAAAACAATTATTTACTTAAAAATTCCATGTGGATGAACAACTGTCCAAGCTATCAAAACTAACAAGCCTTGTCAAGGTACTACTTATTGGAAGAGTCTTGTTGGATATAGAGTTTAAATTTTCATTGTTGACCAGTAGTCATTGGAGCACAATTCACTCTAGAGATAAGTTTCTCCTAGCCTCATTTTAAAACTCCATGGCTCAACACCTCACAAGTGTATTAGGAATGCTTGGAAGCTTGTTTCAAGTAAGCTATCTTGTTATGATCAAACTTTTAGCTACAGTTCATGTCTTTCCACTTCTTTAATATGGCGGAACAACTCAATCCAATATAATGGTATCCCTTTGGAAATGATTCCTAGGTTCAAAGCTAATTGCTTCTTCAAGAAAGGCATTCAGGTATTTAGTTATATTTGGGATTCTACAAACTTTACATAGAAAGTGTGGCCTCATCTCAAATAATTTTTAAATCTAAGCTATAGAGACAAGGTGATTGTAACACTCCAAAAACTAGTTCCCCCTAATCTCTTTATCTTTATTTCTTCCAGCAATGACTAAAATATTTTTAAGAAACACTAGAAGTGGCTTCATGGTAGAAGTATTATATGCGTCCCTCTCAAAAGTTTTGTACAAGGAGATTTCTCAATACTATTTGAAATTATAAACCAAGTCGATGTCATTAGAATAAGTGCAGTCTTCAAATTTGGAAAATCAAGCCCCTCCCATAGTAAAGATGAATCCTTAATTTACTATTTTTGGCTTTTCTATTGTGTCAGATTGTTATGGGATGCCCTTAAAACTTCCATACATGTGTTGTTCAAATTCACATGGTCAATGAAATATTCTCTTTTTGGATCCCCTACCCATACTATTATATCTTTATAGAAATAAAAATAATATGCTCTAATTTGTTAACTTTATTGAGTTGATTGCACCTAATAGACATTCTAAAAAAAATCCATGCCCAGCAACAAATTAGACTCAAGAAATTATTAATTCTATTGATCTTCAATGGAAAATATGTAAGTAGTTTTTTATAATGAGATTACCAAACATATTTTAGTATAAAATAAAAAGATTTCGACAATCAAAAATTAAAAAAATTAAATGAAATAGAAAAGCACAAATACTATTCAAAATACAAATATAGTATGTTCCTTATTCTATTTAAATATATATATATTCAGCTAAAGATAATTCACACGTGTCACATATTATGTTTTTTTCACTGTTCAACTGATAAACAGGTAATTACCCTTACCATCTGCAATAGCCTTGATTCTCCGGGGCTGTTGGTCAATGGCTGCACGGACGACATAGGCGGTATGAACGGATGAGTGAATTGTAAGGGGTATTAACTCTTCTATCTGCAGTTCTAAAAGTCAATACTGATGGTTCTTCTTGGGCGAATCCATGTCCTGCTGACATTGGAGGAGATGTTCAATTTCTTTTCTAAATGCATAAGAGTTGTCATACTAACAATCTTATGAAGATTCCGGCCATTTTATATGCTGTGGAAGTGTTTTGTTTAAGGGGATGCTATAGGATTATATGTGAGTCTGACTCTCAAGTGGTGGTGAACATGCTTATTTCACAGGTACTTGCAGAAGTTAGTTGGCTTGGGCTTTAGTTGTTAGTCAGACTCTTCTCTGTTTTAGAACTCTGAATTTTTTTGTTAGCAAAATTGGAATGTTATTGATAGGGAGCAATTATCCTCCTATTATCTCAAATTAATGACCTTATTAATCAGGATAGAGCTCTCTACTGAACTCTTCCTTTTTTATCTATTCTTATCTTAATAATTTTTTTTTAACCCTCACAAACAACTAATTGAAAACACACAATGAAAACACCGATTCACCATATTAATGAAAGACCAATACATTCACCTTATATGTGGTATTAGAAATCATATATTCGAAGTTCAAAAAGATTAAAGAATCCTTGAAACGGACTTTTGATACAGCATGCAATATAAATTAAAAGAACCATTGGCTCATAGGTCGCTATAAATCAAATCTTTATCAGTTCAAAATGGTTTTGGATCACATTTGTATCAAATCCTTGTCTAGCACACATAGCTTAGTCTTGTGTTAAAATATAGTAATAGGTCAGCTCTAAACAGAGAGTTTGCTGAATAATATTAAATCCCAATTAAACAATTTGAGAATAGCATTATTTTAAACGAATCCTGATAGATCGATGCCCCTATTGTGGTTTTGTCCTTAAGCGATCTGCATTGCTTCTTCTGCTTTTCAGATCGACAGAAATTGCTGTTTGAGGAAAGGGAAAAGAAATATATGAATATGGAATGAAATGTGATAAAATAAATACCTGATTTGTGTCAGCCAAGGTGAATCTTCTTCCTTGGTCCTTGCTATTCTAAGATGGTCCCTAACCGATTTGGGCTCTTCGGGTATCTTCCTTACTCGATAATGCGCGGGCTGGTTAACATTCCCAGCTTCTCCATTTTTCTCTGCACAAATATGTATGGTCACCAAAAAAGAAGTACGAAGAATACCAATTCTCTTTGATACATTAAGAGCACTGAGTTAAGCGGAGAAAAACCTTTTCTGACAGTATAGTAGCCCGACCAGATAGAAAAGGATTATAATATACCTGCGTTGTGATTTTTAACCTCACTTTCCTTGCTGTTAAAACAAACGGCAATCAATTAATAACAAATAAATCATTGCAATTATTTAATAGGCGTCCCAAAGAAACCTTAATTAAGTGAAGGAGTATCCTTACAAGAGTAGCGGAACACAAAAATTACTCAAATAATATATGAATAAGCATTATCCGAAAATAATTGTCCTGAAAAGACGTTGAATCTGTAAAGCAATACCCTTTACTCATTTAACCCTAATTTTGAAAAGAAGCAAAGCATGGCATATACTTGTACCTGGTAGTCGCTACACTAATCACTCCTGGGTTATCCAGATCTGCGATGGAAGCCATTTCAAACTGGTTGCAATGTTCTTCACCTTGTGAAATCTGATTTATCTCTTCCTCGGACCAGATATTAAGATCTGGAGGGTTTTGCTTTTTTCCTCATGGTTAGATTTTTACTACCAGCTTCAAAGATTGCTTTGGCTTTTTCATTTCACCATTAAGGAATGATGTCTTCACATCCATTTGATGGACTTTCCATCCCATCTATGCTGCAAATAAGATCACAACTCATATAAAAGTATATCTAGCCATTGGAGCAAATGTCTTCTTGTAGTCTTTTCCCTTCTTCTAAGAAAAACCCATTTCCACGAACCTTGCCTTGCATTTATTGATGCTACTATCTGCACCATGCTTTATCTCATAGATCAAGTGTGATCTAAACACTGGTCATTTGTTGGTCTAGACACTACCTCCCACACATCATTCTGCATATTTGAGTTATACTCAACCATTATTGTTGGAAATGTAAATAGGAAAGTAAGTTCTAAGAGGAGGGGGGTGAGGGGTGAATCAGTATTTAAAACTTATACCTCTAAAATGAATCACCATACATCCATCTCATAATTTAACATGTAAACTAAATTAAGTAATGATGCATCACATGTAAAGCATAATGTAAATCAACATATAGCACATAAGATTTTCATTACCCAGAAACCCTTCAAAGAGAAGTTAAAACTTGGGTGGGGATGACATCCACAAATCTTCACTCCTATAGTTGTAAAGTGTGGCCAATTATGACTACAAAGTTTTGATCCTAAGCTATGATCTACACTGCGAAAGGTTTGCCCTATTAAAGGCTTACACAACTATTAGGTCTCACCTTGACTAAAAGATTTCAAATTCACAATTAAGTAAGAAGTCTGTTAGGATATTTACAAAATTCTATTAAGACTACTCTATTAAGAGATTTACTCTGTATCACCTTTCAAAATGATTCAACACCTGATCCTTTAGTTAGCACCTTGCTGCTTGATTTCAGATATCCTCTCTACTGATTATCTCTTGTTCCTTCTAAATAGATCTATCTTCTCTAACCTTTAATTGCTTACCTTAATTCCACTCAAACTAATTTTGCATTGCATATCTTTATCTTAACCATCTTCTCCACCATGCATGCCCTCCATACTCTTAGCATTCATCTCCTTTAGATATGGTGCTCCTGTTTGTACTTGGATAGTTCCCCTTAGGGCTTACTTCCTTAAATAGGCACTTTTAGAGGTAGGCTAGTTCATAATTGATGGTTGTGGTTGACCCTTATTGCAACCTAATACTTTACTTAATATGATTGGATGCATGCACTACATAAGGATGCACAATATGATTGGATCCTTATCTCTAAATATCAAAAATTCATGTTCATGTCAGTCAAAAAGAGTTTACATAGAATTTTGTGCCATAACAAACATCTATGTCAAAGATTGGTAACTTAGCATCAATAGAATCTAATGCTTGACCTTTACTATGCTCTTCAAGCTGATACCTGACTTCTTGATAACTTGACACTCACTCAACTCAGCCTAAATCACTCGACATAGATTGCTTATCCAAAACCTTCTGTTTTCTTAACACTTGAGTGAGTCGGTACATAATGATTGCTCAACACATACTAGTGCTGGACACTATCATATTACTTGGTATGTATTGTCTAGAGGCTTATGCTCCGCATATACTATGCACTTGGCTTGCACTACTTTTGCAAGATAATTACTAAGTGCTTTGTCATGACCTTGTCAAAACCAAAATGAGATTAATAATCTCCCCCTTTGACATGAGTGGCAAAAACACATTTTCATGGCATATGTAGTCTTATTCTATGCATAAGTCAGACAATGTATAATCTTTGCTCAGCTTCAATACAAAATTTCAAAATCTTCAAAATTTTGAAAAATGTTGTCATTACCTTAATATGTTATTCCCCATGAGTAAATACTTCATTATTTTTCTATACCTCTTTCTGAGTAGATATCTTCCTTGGAAAAATTTCTCCAAAATTTATAAAATCTTCTAAATCTTCAATATCCCCCTTTTTGACACTTATGTCATTTGGGTCGTACACTTATAGTGTGTTTGTCCAAAAATGGCTTATGCAATTTCATTTTGATTCCCAATGTGGAATCTCAATTATCACTAGCTGCAACTAAATATTGAATTTGTAAATCAATATTTTTCACCATATCTACTAGACTTTCTTGAGTCGACAAATGATAATCTTTGTTAATCCATGTTTTGGCATACACTAGTTCCTTCTACCAAACTTGCATGTGAGGGGTTAGCATGGATTGTATACTGATCAAAGTTGATCTTATATTAGCATCCTTTTCTTTCAACTTGGCAAGCCTACTCTATGTATTCAATAACCTCTAAAAATGAGCTTGACTATTCTCAAGAGATTGTCACAATATAGTACCTATTAATTGTAAATCTCCTTGCAACTGGTTAATTGATTTTTCAGTCTCTTTAGTAAAGATATGAATACCACATAATTTCTTATATATCTAGAAAAATGTTGTCCAAAACTTTCTTTACACTCCATCTTAGTTGACAAATCAACTTGTCTTAGTGTAATGGCACTAGATATCATTTCAATAACCTTAGTGTGAAATTTCTTCTCAGGCCATTCCAATAACTTAATATTTGTCTCTAAGTTCTTATCCTTATCTTATCAACTATATGTACAAATTTCCCTACAATAGGTTTATTGGAAATTGAATTTGAAATATCAAAAGCATCTACAAAAATATCTCTAATGTCATGTAGAACCTATCTTTTCTTGTGCTCCCTCCTTAGAATTTCTTGTTTTTTCTCCCTCTATAGGGCCTCTTGAAGAACACTCATTTTTTCTAGTGTGATTTTTGTTAGATCAAACTTGAATAAAATAATCACCTTATCTAAACTCACATCCTCAAATGATGTAGTTTCATCACTTGGTGATATGCTAGTACATGGCCTTGACATCTAAAATAGAGTCTCTTGTGTACTCGGCCTCTAAAGAGCCCAACTACTAGGAATAGGTGTAGAGCTTGGTAAAGTGACTAGTGTCTATATAGATACCTATTCCTCTATCTCAGTAGTCATCTTATCCTCTTCCTTTTGATATTCATTGGTTTTCAGTAAGGTGGATGTAGGACTATCTTCCTTACTCTTTGCTTCTTCATTTCCATCCTTGTCAATGATTACAAGTTCAAGTAAACCTAAGTTCTATAGACTAGGTAGTTATGTAACTAGTGTTTTTGCCTCTTTGTCTTTCATCTCAATGACTATTGTAGGTATTTCATATGGTGCATTTTTAGGCTCCTCTTTCTTCTCCAGGTTTACACCTTGATCTTTTATCAACTCTCGTCACTTGTGTTTCCTTCTCCTTTATTTCTACAACCATTGATGGAACTATAGATGTATCTTTCTATTGTTCCTCAGTGGATGCAATCTCATCCTTTTGAGATTTATCAATCCTCACCAATATGAGGTTAGAGCATGGCATGACTATATTAGTGGATTCCAGATACAATTTCTTTATGTCATTCTCAATTAGTGGATTAAAATTCTGTATAGAGTTATTAGGAATATCTTCAATGGTTATAGAGTCCTTTTGACTCTCTTTTTCTGCATGTGGGGGACTGGTGCTTGACACATTGACATCCTACACATCTTCCTCAAGTGTGTCACCCTGATCTTCTACTGTATCTTTCTTGGTTGTTTCATCTTTCTCTTGTTCACCTTTCTCTTCTACAACTATTGTGGTTAACCCATTGATATATTTTCAAAGTAGCTTAATTTAGGTTAAAATCTATTCAACATTATTCTTCAAAATATTAAATGGTCAGTACTTGGAGAAAATATCCCCTTTTTTTTTCCACTACCTTTGATATCATTGTCTTATCAAGTTCAGACATAATTGTGGCTAAAGTAGCCTCTCAATTTTATTTTTTCAATTCCCAAACTAAACTTGCACTTTTGCTCAACTCTCTCATATAGACATTCCACATTTGTTCCACATGGCTCCAATGTTCTTCCCAATAATATCTTTTATAGCACTCCTCAATATCTTTGGTTGAGCTAGGGTTGGATACCCTGTGATTCTATGAATGATACACTTATATATTCTAATTGGTCCACCTTCTAACCATATCTGATTGGAATAAATGTGGCTCAATACATTATTTATTCATTCTATTTTCAAGATTTATGAGAAATGTAAGTTTCTTATTAGCCCTTTTCACTTTGATGATTTTGTTCTCTTCTTTCAAAATGTTGTTCTTGCACAATTTCTAATAAGTTTCTCTAATTTCTATATTTCCAACATCACCTACCTTATAGGTATAACAAGATCCTACATCTTGGATTATTAAAACCTTTGGTGGTATCATCAATAGTGCACAAGATGGATTTCCTTTATATGTGATCTTGGGAATGGCATAGAATGGAGGTTGTCTCACATCATTGATAATCAATTGGACATTAAAATATTCATTCCCCTTTTTCCTAGGTTTTGTTGAAGAACTTGTTGGCATCTTGAATCTCTAGGTTTGTAAAACATGAAATAGTGTAACTTGGAACAAGTTAAATACCTTTCAAATTTGTTGTATGATGTCAAGTTGCAGTAGAATCTCGTTTACAAACACTTGAATCACCTTTTGTAAATTTCCTTCAGGCTCTTCAAACTCTGGTAAGTGCAAATGACTCAAAATATTGAGTATAGAGCCTTCAAAACCTTGCATTTAATGCTCAGTGCATATACAACTATTCACTCAGTCACTATATGATTTTCTAGTATGCTCAACTATCATAGCTAGCTCATCTATCACTACCATACCTTCATTACTTGGTAGTAACTACAAAACTTTCAATGCTCAACAAAAAAAAATAAAGTAACAAAATGATATATTTTCTCTTTGTTCTAATCACTTAAATGCATCTCAATATATGATGAAAAATCTTTTTCATTTCTTGAATCATTGGAATTGATACAAATTATATCATTTTCGATGTCAGTTCCACACATATCTTTGATTGCCTAGTTGAGGGTGATGTGATAACCTGGTCCATTCGATGAAGTGACCTCATGTTGGCTTGATGTGCTACAATCTTATTTCTTTTTCCATGTTTTTTTCATCTGCATCTTTACCTTCTCAACATCTATCTTATCTTTTCCTTTGCTGAATTCATTGCTTGATGTAGGTGACCGAGTTGGACAATTTTTGCTCACATGATTGGTCTTAAGACAACTAAAGAATACAACTTCATTGAACCATCTATTGTAATTACCTTTGAAATGTTTTGTAATGCAATTTATAGTGAAATGACCATACTCACCATAATAATGACAATTTTACCTTGTATTGTAATCCCATTCATAAGTGTTCCCATGATGATATACCTTTGTTTGATTGTTTGATGTCCAATTGGGTTTAGATCTATATTCATATCCCTTGTGTCCATACTTCTAATAGTTGTAATAGTATCCTTCAAATATCTAAGTGTTGATGGTCTTGGTTCTACATTGATGTGGGTAATGTCCTTACTTCTTTTAGTTATGATAGTGTCCCTTGAATTTCTACTTAGGGTTTTGACTTCCAGTGTTGCTCCTACAGACATTTGCCATGTGACCCAATTTTTCACAATGATGAAAAGTGGGGTTGTTGATCCTTTTATTATATTTCCTTTTTTTTAAAATTCTAGATGATTCTCCTTTCTTAGTGATGAAATATCCCAATCCAACAGTGTCATTATTTGAACTTGATGCTTCCATCAGTTTTTAAAAGTACTTTATGGCTTCACAAGGTTTGTTAAAATTTTCCTTTTATGTCTTGAAAGGGTATTATATCTTTCCAAATTTGTAATCTCAATGCCTTTCCTATTTAGTTCTTGATTTGCAATCATCAATTTATTCATTGGAAGTAATTAAATTCTTGAGAGCTTTTGCACATCTAGTGATTAGCTAGTAGTCTTTTTTTTCTTTAATAGCGACTCTATCTTATTCAACTTTACTTTTCAATTCAATTGTCTCACATAACACTACAAACTGGGTTTATTGTGCCCTCTTCAGATTCCTAACTTCTTTATTTAGAGAACTATTATTTTCCATCATATCTACAATAGCTGCATGAAATTTATTTGAGTTTTTGTCCTCAAACAATCCAGAACTGTCTTCTTTTTACAAGTAGGTATTCAATGACTTCAAGGTCTTCATCTGAATCATCTTCTTCTTCACTATCAACCTATTTTCTTTTTGAGTTTCCTTCTTTTCTACTAAGAGTTAGTTTGTCTTTGAATGCAAATTAAAAGTTGCTAGAAGTAGGAGCATAGTTATCAAATTGATGCAACTCAAATGCAGTTAATCTTCCCACAAGTGCATCCAAGGTTATATTATTGTTAGGATTGCATCTCATATCTCGAATTTCTAAAACTCTAGATAAAGAGTTCTTAGTACGTTTCTGACAATTGTTTCACTAGTTATATCTCCTCATGTAGCTTTGATTGCACTTACACTTGTTTTGATTCTTTCATTGTATTGGAAAATTTTCTCACCTTCTTTCATTTTTATTTGATCAAAACACCCTCTCAATATTTTTTCCTTAGATCTTTGCACATTTTTATCACCTCCATAGACTCTCTACATTTTTTTCCCACATTTCAAGTGTAGTAGGAAAATCTTTAACCTCATCAAATTCAAAATATTTGAGAGAAGAAGCTATATCAATCATCATTATATTGTGGTCCTTTCCTCTTTCATCTTCTCCATAGTCATAGGTTTAGGTGGTGACACATATTTTCTTTCCAAGTAGAACATAGAAATATCAGTAATACTTGATAGTTGCAGCTTCATCAATGTTTTCCCATACTGAAAAGTTGTCTTTGTTAAGTTTGGGAATCTCCCTTTTGTATGACATCCTGATCATTAGCTTAGGTCCTTGAAACCTTTCTTGAAATCACCAATTGTATTGATACCAATTATTTGAAATAAAGAGTGTAATTGAATGGCAAGGAGTGAATTAGTTACCACAAAAATAATTCCTTGTCCCTAGATGTCAATTGAAACTTTTCACTGGTAATGCTATACTACCCAATCCTATTAAAGATAAGATATAACTGTCACTCAGTTAACAAATAAATCTTGTGAATATTAATATGTCTCAACCTTTAGTATCTTAGTTTCAAAAACATAAAGAATAAGAAAATAACATAAATAGAGATGATGCCAAGAATTAACGTGGAAACCCAATTTTGGGAGAACCACCATACAACTAGTCACAACATTTTTCACTCTTCTAAAGTGAGTCCTATTAGTACCCAATCCTATTAAAGGTTACAAAACATACTATAAATTATGACCTTATTAGAGGATTTAGAATACCCTATTAGGAGTGGTCTGGTTATTCCACATTCTACTTGTTCATTTTATCCTCACAACTTGACCTTTCTTATATACTATAAGATTTTTCAAGTCATCTTGAATAGTCTTTCAAATAATAATTAAACATAAAAATAGTCAACCTCAATGAATTTACTATTAGAGAATTCTATTTTGTTGGCACTCGGTCAACTAAGATTGAACACTCAATTAATACTATGAGTCCTTTGATGCCCAACCACTCAGTTAACACTACAAGTAGGATATCCTTCATTATCCAACTGCTTGGTTAATACTAAAATGTCTTTATTACCCAATTGCTTGTTCAATACTGAAATATGAAAGGTTGCTACTAAAAACTCTTTATTTCTTAGTTAATACTGAAATTTGTGTAACATAAGTGATAACATACAATTGAAGAATTGTTTCCAACATAAATTTCATTGGGGCTTAGCCAAGAGTGAAAAGATTCTACTTCCAAGAGAGGTGTCCTTAGATTCACCATCCACTATTTATACTCATCTAAAAGACATGAGTTGAAGTCATCCCTTGAGGTGATGAAATCCCCAAGTAGGTCTCCTTCAAAAAGAAGAACAAGACCACTTATTTCTTATGCACTCAAGATCATTTGAAAGGAATGAGAGAAGAGAATACGTAAGTGACCCTAGGGTTTAAATGATACTTTTTCATTCCAAATTGATGCTTAAAGTGTTCTATCTATATTTTGTGATCAGCATGCAAGGTTTTTCAAAACTTGACAACTTTGTCAACATAAGAAATTGCAGGTCAAAATAGTAAATTGATCATTGGTCAACATAGTAAATTGATATGGATAAGAGTGAGTTACCTTAATTCATTCAAGAGTGAGTGTATTCATTTTAAACAAAAATTACAAATGTTTATAACTTTATTTTTTCCTTAATTAGTCAAGATTTGATGGAAGTGTTTAAAAACTAAATTGAAATATTTCATCACATTCTTCTTTGATATTTAGGCATTCAAGAGTATGTTTTTTAATCTAAGAATTCACTCTAACAATTTTTTTGTCAATTTCTTTAAGGCATTCAAGATTGAATTTTGATTTTTTAGCTTCAAGAAATTCAAGAGTGTGTTTGCTTTATCAAGTTAATTGCAACATTAATTCCAAGTCAAGTATTTATGTATTCAAATTCATTCCTAAAAATAATATTTCTTTCAAGGAAAACCTACAAGACACATTATTAATTAATTCTAGAATGCTCCAATCTACAATGGTGTAAAAAAAATAAACTTGACTAGTATTACCAAAGCTTCAAAATGAAAGTTTCACTATTTCCAAGAGAAGTTACAATCAATAGTCCACTAAAATGATGTTTGAGGCAATGTGTTAATTTCCTAAAATTTGAGAACTTTTTTGTAAAATCTCTCAAGAAAGAGAATCTTTATTTTAACTCCCATGAAGTTGGAACCACTCTAAAATATCTTGGAATGTATATACATAAAATATAACTTAAATTATCACTTATACTTAACTGTTATATTTTATGTATAGTACTAATAGTGAAATTAGTCTATAAGGACCAAAAATGTTATAAGAAAGAAAAAAGATCAAATAATATCTCTAACACATCAAAAATGACAAAATGTAGAGATGCCAAAATGTGGAGATGATAGTTTACCAATCAGAGATGCTAAGATGCAGATATGGTAGTTTAGTAGGTGGAGATGATAGTTTACAAAGTGAAGATGCCAAAACATAGAGATATTAGTTTAGTAGGTATAGATGATAGTTTAAAGAGTAGAGATGATAGTTTAAAGTGTAGATTATCATTTAGAAATCTCAAATGCCAAAATGCATAGATGAGACTTCATAAATGCAGACAACACTATGTGTAAGTGCATATAAGAATCCACACAAGTTTCTATAAAGTTCCAAAATCTAACAATTTTTAGGAGTGACAAAGGGACACTGGTCTTGCTAGGCATGCCAAACTATATACGTGAAAAACCTAATTTGGTGGAAGTATGCCTAAATAAGAAACCATTAGTAGCATGAAGATATAAAATATCTAAACTAACAAACTTAAGTTTTAATATTCTTATAAAAAAAAAATAAAAGAGTCTCATGTAACCTCATAGTAGCTCAACAAGGGCACCCAAATGAACATTGTTGGTGAGCTAAAGATTAAGGGATGTGGACGTGCTCTCCCCAATATCAACTATTGAATCTCAAGATTGATAAAATAATGTACAAAGTATATGAAACAAGAATAAATGAGTGAGGAATACTTCAAGAAATGGCTATGGAAGCAACCATTCTTGAAAGTATTCAAGCATAATAGAAATAGATGAAAAAAAGAAAACTAATCATGCAAAGCTACTATGAGAATGCAAAATAAAATAAAATAATTCTAACAACTACCAAAGGGTTGGCTCTAAGAATAAATCTTTACAAGCTCTAAACCAAAATAACATGATAACAATGTAATGAAGGGAAATGAAAAATGCTTGAGACAAGGGCTCTATTTATATGCTTGAGGGAAACATTAAGGAGGGGGCATCTATGCAGAATCCACATTGGTTCCACAAGGGAGGCACATGGTCTAAAGTACAAGCCATGCAAAAGTCAAAAAAATCTTTATGGTTTGAGTGGCTCAAGGTGAGTTCATATATGTTTGAGTAGCCTTGGGGAAAGGAGTCGGGGACAAAGGTGTAAGAGTAACTTTCAGAGAAGTTAATGGAAAGGGGGCTCCTTGGGATTGAGTTATTCATACATGTGTGAGCAACCACTTAGGGATTACAAATGGATTAAAAGGTTACCTAGCATAAATATGTGGGGTTAACTAGTGGTAGGCTTAGAAGGAAGAGAGTGATAGGTGGTAGGCTAGGCTTTAGGATTAAATTAAATATGATTTAGTTTAACCATGGGGTTTAGAGAATTTAATAAAGTGGAGAGAATTTAATTAAATAGAATTTATTTAAAAGGGCATTTATGAAGCACTATGCATTAAATAAATTTTATACATTAGAAGGATGCATTCAAATATAATTTAAATACGTTAGGAAAATGAACCCATTTAATTAAATAAGTAGGAGAATATGGAAAGTATAATTATTTAATAAATAATAAATGATAGTTTCATGGGAAAGATTACATAAACTAATGCAATATTTGGGAGAATTTTAAGTGTCTACAATATCCCTAAAAGCATGTGATTACTTCTTCCTTTTTTGAGATTGGACATCTTCATCATTTATGATTATATCTTCTTGGAAATCAAATTCATGCTCACCTAAGAAACTGAGCTAGGTCTTTATGCCCTCATGTAATCATTTCAAGGTGATGAAATACTATGAGATCTATGAAGAAAGTTTTCTTATTAGCCTTTGTAGGAAAATTAGTATCCTAGAGTACATACTAATTTTCCTCATGACCTCAAGAAATCTAACTCTCAATGGGACACATCTTGGTAATATAAAAGATCTCCCTAAGAAACCATAAATTTTAATAATATTTGTATGAGGATAGAAGTAAACATCTCCCCATTCATGATATAACTATTGTGCACTCAGTCGCTATAGGGTTTTTTAGTATGCTCGACTAACATAGCGAGCTCAGCTATCACTACCATACCTTCATTACTCGGCAGTAACTAAAAAAATTTGAATGCTCAACATCAACAAAGAAAGTAACAAAATGATAGATTTTATGTTTCTTCTACTCAAATAATTTCATTACATGCTAATAGATCCTTTTCATTACTTAAATACTTTGGAATTGATGCAAAATATATCATTTAAGATGTTAGTTCCATACATACCTTTGATTACCTAGTTGGGGATGATGTGATCACCCAATCCATTGGATAAAGTGACCTCATCTAGACTTGATGTGCTGCAATGTTATTTGTTTCTCCAAGTCTTCCTCATCTGGTTCCTTACCTTCTTAGCATCTACCTTTTCTTTTCCTTTGCTAAATTCATTGCTCAATGCTAGTGACCGAGTTGGGTAGTTTTTGCTTACAATCTTAAGACAACTAGAGCATACAATCTCATTTAACCATCCATTTTAATTACCTTGTGTTGTAATCCCAAGCATAAGAATTTCCATTATGGTGTATCTTTATGTGCTTGTTTGATATGCACTTGGGCTTGGATCTAAATTCATATGCCTTGTGTCCATACTTTTGAAAGTTGTAACAATAACCTTCAAATCTCTAAGTATTGGTGGCCTTGGTCCTACATTCATGTGTGTGATGTCCTTGCTTCTTGCGGTTATGACAATGTCCCTTGAATTTTTGCTTTGGGTTTTTATTTTTAGTGCTACTATAGGTATTTTTTGTGTGACCCAAATTTTAAAAATGATGACAAGTGGACTTGATGTACTTTCATGTTTTGTTCATTTATTCATCATTCCTAGATGATTCTCCTTTCTTAGTAGCAAAATAGCCCAAACCAGTAGTGTTATTGTTTGATCTTGGTGTTTCCATTAGTTTCTCAAAATACTTCATGGCTTCACTTGGCTTGTTAAGATTTTCCTTTTCTATCTTCAATTCATTCTACAATATCTTATTTTGTGATTTCAAAGTTGTAATCTCAATGTATTTCCTATTCAATTCTTGATTAGAAATCATCAGTTGATTCATCAGATCCAATTGAATGGTTGACAATCTCTATACGTCTGATGACTTCTCTTCAAGTCTATTAGCCTGTAGTCATTTTTCTTCTTCAATCATGACTCTACCTTCTTCAACTTTCTTTCTCAGTTCAGTTGTTTCACAGAACAATATGAATTGAACTTTTTGTTCTATCTTTAGACTCATGACATCTACATTTAGGGATCCATTCTTTTCCATCAAATCTTTTATTGTTGCATTAAACTCTTCTAAGTTCCTATCATAAAATAATCTAGTATTATCTTCTTCTTGATAATGAGTTTCATTCTGTTGAATGGCCAATGCATTTCTTCACTTCGATGAATGTAGGGCAAGCTATATTTTAATCTTTGGGTTCTTAATAGTTTTTTCCAATTTGTAAACTTCCATCTCCAATATCTTAGCTCCAAAGTTGTCAAACTTTCCTTTTTAGAGAAATCAAATTTGAAAGCAATTGTTGGAAATTAACACGTAAAACTTAAAACTTTTACCACTAAAATAATTCACCATACAACTATCTTGTAACTCAACATGTAAGCTAAAATAAGTAACCATGCATCACATCCAAAGTGAAATATAAATCAACACATAACACATAAGATTATAGTTACCTAAAAAACCTCTAAAGAGAAAGTAAAAATGGGGTGCGAATGAAACCCAAAAATCTTCACTACTGTAGTTATAAATTATGGCAAATTATGGCTACAATTTTTTGGTCATAAGCTATGATCTACCTTATGAAAGGTATGCCTTGTTAAAGGCTTACATGACTGTTAGACCTATCTCACCTTTACTAAAAGATTTCAAACTCATAATTAAGTCAGAACTATGTTAGCACATTTATAAAAGTCTATTAGGACTACTATGTTAAGAGATTTACTTTGTATCACTTATCAAAATGATTCAACACTTGATCCTTTAGTTAGCTCAATGTTACTTGATGCCAGATCTCTTATTTACTAATTATGTCTTGATCCTTCTAATCAGATCTATCTTCTCTAACCTTTCGCTACTTATCTTTGTTCTACTCAAACTAGTTTTGCATTGTATATCTCTATCTTAACCATCTTCTCACCATGAATTCCTTCTATAATCTTAGCATTCATTTCCTTCATGGATGGTACTCCTCTTCATACTTAGATACTTCCCCTTAGGGTTCATTAAATAGGCACTTGTGAATATGGGCTAGGTCATAACAATGACTATGATTCATCCTTAGTGTAGCATAATGCTTCCCTTAATCTGATTGTATGCATGTATTGCATAGGGATGCATAATATGCCTAGATCCTTATCTCTAAATATCAAAAATTCATGTTCATCTTAGCCAAAAAAGGTTTACATAGAAGTTTGTGCCATAACAAACATCTATGTCAAAGATTAGTAACTTGACATAGACTCTGATGCTCAACCTTCACTATGCTCTTTATGCTGATAATTGCTCACTTTGCTCAACAGCTAAATCACATGGCATATAATATTTACTCAACACATTTTTTTTGCTCAATGCTTGAGTGGCTCGGCACACATTGACTTCTCAAATTGTACTAGTGCCTAGTACTAACTATTATATTACTTGACATGTATTGTCTAGAGGCTTATGCTTGGCATATAGTATGCATTTAGCTTGCACTGCTTGTTAAGATTTAACCTCAAATAGAAATAAAAATTACATAAAAATATAAACAATATCAAGAAATAAAAAATCACATAGAAGAGAACAAAAGAAACCAAAATTTAACATGGTTCACCCAAACCTTGGGCTACCTCTACCAAATAGAAAGTCCAATATTATTATGATCCAGTGATTACAAATTGATTACAATCCATAATCCCTTATAACTCAATACTACCTCAAGAAGCAATTTTTTCATCACACCTAATGAAAAATCCCTAACCGTAAGCCGTTTTACTAAAGTATCTTTTATTCTTTAGGGTTATAGTTAATTACAATATGTCAACACAAAATTACCAATAAAATATTCACGATAAAATGGGCCTCAATAAAATAGGGCCCAATTTTTTTTTTGGGCCAATGCCTCAAACCCCAAAAAATTATGAGGTATGTATAGTACTTACCTAATTAGTTACCAAAAACTAACAATCTCTCACTTGGGGATTGATTAGGATCCACCCTAGACAACAATCTCCCACTAGGAGACTAATCCTGTAGCAATATTGCTACCACATGGGGATCCTACTAGATCAAACCACACTAGGTTTTGCTATTATTTTATTCTATTCAGTCTAGAAGACCAATGAAAGCTAAAGGGGGGTTCAACTTATCCCTTATCATCTATATGTATCTTGTCCATCATCCAAAATTGATGGAATGAAATGGTATCAAAATTGTATGTGTTTTTTCTTTGAATGTAGAACAGAGTTCTTCGCAAGATGAATGGCACTCTGGCTATCTATAAACAAATAATTATCCATCTGAGGGTGTCCCAATTCTTTCAAAAAGAACTAGAGCCATATCATCTCCTTGGATACCTCTATAGAAGCAACATACTCTAACTTTCTAGTGGATAAAGCGTTCACCTTTTACAGTCTAAATTATTGTTGCCCCACCAGTAGTAAAGACATAACTTGTAGTACTCTGCCTAGTATATATATCACATGCCAAATCTAAGTCAACATATCCCTGTAAATCAGTAGTAGAGCCCCCGAAATGTAGACACTTATTGGATGTTCCTCTCAAATATTTGAGAATCCATTTGACTGCATTTGAATGCTCAAGCCTTGGATGACTCATATACCTATTAACAACTCCCATTGCATGTGCAATATTTGGCCTTGTACATACCATAGCATACATCAAGCTTCCTATAGGTGAAAAATAAGGTACCTTAGACATCGTGTCCTCCTCTTCTTGTTTCTTGGTACATATCTCCTTAATCAACTTTAAATGACAAGGTAAAGGTGTGTTGATAGCTTTAGCATTCTCCATAGAGAAATGTTGCAACACCTTTGCAATATAATCAACTTGAGATAATGTTAATTTCTTGTTCTTCCTATCTCTGCAAATCTTCATACCAAGGATTTGTTTTCCTATCCCTAAATCTTTCATAGCCAATGCATGTGCTAACTAGCATTTTAGACCCTTAATTTGATCCATGTTAGACCTAGCTAAAAGCATATCATCAACATATAAACATAAAATAATGTAGTTGTCATTATCCAACTTCTTAAAATCAACACAATGATCTAAATAACACCTACTATAGCCATGCTCATGCATAAAATTTCAAAATTTCAAATATCACTGCCAAGGTGCTTGCTCCAAGCCATATAAACTTTTATTCAATCTGCACACTAAGTTATCCTTACCCTTGACCTCAAATCCCTCTAGCTATTCCATATATATCTCTCCATCCAAATCACCATGAGGGAAGTCTATTTTAACATCAAGCTACCCCAAATGTAAATCCTCAATAGCCACAATACTTAAAATAGTGTGAATAGAAGTCATTTTTACAATAGGAGAGAATATCTCATCAAAATCAATGCCCCTTTTCTAAGAAAGTCCTTTTAAAACTAATCTACCTTTAAATTTTTTTTTACCTCCATCCTCTTCTTTCGACCTATAAACCCATTCATTCTATAAAGCTCATTTACCTATAGCAAACTTGCATGAATCCCAAGTCTCATTTTTTAGCAAGGATTCCATTTTGTCTACCATTGCAGACTCCCATTGAATCTTAGTATCCACTTGTGAAGCTTCATCACAACACTTTGGTTCACTAGTATTGGTAAGTAAAATAGAATACAAAGAGGGAGAAAATATTCTTGGAGGTCTACTTAGCCTTGTTGATCATCTAACATTCATTGGTGTGTGTGGTATATTTGTTGTTTTAATTGTTGCACATCATGAGAAATTGCTAGAATATCATCTTTTGAAGTATCATCCAACACTACATAATCATCTTCTTTCTTCTTATGTTGCTACAACAGATCTTTGTACAATACTTTCTCATTGAATATGACATCCTTGTTTCTTACAATTTTATGATTTTCAAAATCCCAAAGCCTATAACCAAATTCATCAATTCCATATCCAACAAATACACATTTCTTTGACTTAGCTTCTAGCTTGGTTAGAATCTATATGACAAAATACTTCACAACCAAAGGTTTTGAGAAAATAAAAACTCATATTATTACCAATCCATGATTCCTCCAGAATACCACAACCCAAAAGAGTAGATGGACCTCTATTAATCAAATATACAACAATATTGATAGCCTCTTCCCACATGTTTAAGGAAAACCCACCATGTAACCTTATGCTCCATGTAGGCTCCATTATTCTCCTATTCATGTGTTCAAGCACTTCATTTTCCTGCGGAGTCCTTGGAATAGTTTTCTATCTAGAAATACCATTAGTGGAGCAATAATCTTCAAATTCATGGTTGCAATACTCACCACCATTATCATATCTAAGACATTTTAATTTCTTTCTAGTCTTATTTTAAACCAAGCATTTCCATTTCTTAAAATTTTGAAATACATTAGATTTCTATCTAAGAAAATAAACCCATACTTTTCTAGTTGCATCATTAATAAATATAACATAATAATGAGAGCCACCAATGGAAGATACCTAAGCTAGTCCCCATACATATCTATGCACAAGCTCTAGTTTTTTACTTTTATTTTTCTTCCCAATCTACACAAAACTCGCTCTCTTTTGTTTTCCATACACACAAATTTCATAGAAATCTATATTAACACATTTCAGACCCTATAAAACTTTCTTTGAATGAAGTAATTTCATACCTTTCTCACTCATGTGCCCAAGTTTCTTGTGTCATAGAGTTGTATTAGAATATATAGAAGCTGTTTGTTCTCCCTACTCAATTGTAGCAACTATTCCTAAACATTCATTTTCTCTAAAAAAATCAAAGTATAAGGAATAATATGACCTGTACAAAGATATGATATGCCTACTTTCACACCCTTTTCTACTATAAGGGAACCTTTTGAAACCTTCTAATTTTTATCATTAAAAGTAAGGGTATGTGCAGGATCATGGTGTGCCAAAAAGTGGCAATCTGAAAAATATGTAGTTCTGAAATGCCTCAAAGTATTTCAAAATCTATTTCCACTTTTTTCCCACCCATCCTGATACTAAATGAAAACAATTAATACCTTTATAATTCCTACTATATCTTTCAATACCAACCTTATATGGTCATCTTTAAAACATCCCAAAAATGTGTTTTTGGCATGTTCTTATGCGTTTTTTACTTCAAGCATGTAGCTGACGACTTCTTTTTAACCAAAATTTGATGTAATGAAAAGGGTTTCTTAAGAATGTTATTAGCTTTTCATAAATTTAAGTTTTGTCAACTTACAAGTTTAGTAAGTAATTATTACTTATTTTCTAATGGAGTTAGCTACAAAGTGTTGATTGACATACTGGTTGAAAAATAGCTATAACTTTCAAATCGTATAAGATTTGTGAAATCCAAAAGATGCATCACATTCTATGCTTTGACTAGTATAAGAAAAAAAAAAATTAATTTTGATTTTTTTTGAACTAGTTAAGGTGGTCAGACACGGGAGTTTTTTAATTCTAAAAATAGTATAGTAGAAAATTCATAATTAATTATTTATTTGGAATAAAAATTGCCAAAAATATGAGTCACATTCAAGCATGAGTCTACTTTTTATATCTAAAATTATATTAAAAAATATTAACATTTGATTATGATTAAGGTGGTCAAACATACACCTACTTTTTATTTTTTCCTTGAAATTTTTGTAGTATTGCATTAAAATCCAAACTTTTGACTAATCAAATAATTTTTTCTCCAGATAAGGCTTTGTAGTTTACAAACTAGATTCAATTTCTTACAGATTATTTTCTTACAACTTTTTGATATAAAGTCCAGAGCCACTTTAAAATTATGTGTCAAGTTGACATAACCCTGATTTGCTGGTTTTTCACTACCACTTAAGGCCATAGTTTGGTACACCATGACCCTGCACATACCCGTAACTACAAAACCCTCATTGCAAAGTGTCCCTACTGAAATTAAAAAGTATACTCAGCCTTGGAACATGTCTTACCTCATGTAGTAGCCAATGTTTCTAGTTTTGCAACTTAATCTTCACTTTTCCCTTTCAAACAATCTAATAGCATTCATTATCTCCCAAATAAACAAGTCCAAAATCCCCTTGGACATAATCAATGAAATAACCTCTATGAGGTGTAGCATGAAATGAAGAACTAGAATCTAAAACTCATTAATCATCAATACTTTCTAGAGACAGAAGAAAAATGTTCTCTTATATTTGTTACTTACCACATTTGCCTCCTTGTTCCCTTCTAGTTTATCTCCATTTTTTTTTTGAGTCTAGTAATCTTTCTTCTTATGCTCTAGTTTTCCACAATACTAGCAATGATTTGGTCCTCTTCATTGAGACCTCCTACCCTTTGATTTTCCTTTTAATTTCCCATAATCTTTGGAATTATTTCCTCTCTCAGTCGTTCAGCCTCTACTTTGTGTGTTCAAAGCACTTCCTACGTAGATCCACATGAGGCTTTCCTGTAAGTTTCCTCCCTCAAAATAACACTGATCACATCATCATATTGTAGGGTATTAGATCTAGAGATAGAATTACTCACAACCATTACCAAGCCATTCCAACTTTTAGGCAAAGAACACAAAATCAAGAGAGCCCTAATTTTTTTATCAAAATTAATACCCACATAAGATAACTAACTAGTAATAGTATTAAACTCATTTAAATGATCTACAATAGATCCACCTTCTACCATTTTCATATTAAATAAACACTTCATGAGAAATACCTTATTTGAAGTGGAGGGCTTTTCATATAATGCCGCTAAGTTTTCATCAACTCTTCCATTTTCTTCACTTATGTAATGTTAAATGTCACTAATGGTGCTGAGCATAATCAAATGTTCCCAAATGTCTTTCTATCTAAAAGATCCTAGTCCTCATTTGTCATAGCTCTCTAGTTCTTTATTTTTCCTTCCAACAGTTTCCATAAATCCTTGTGATAAAGATAGTGTTCCATTTACATCTTCCATAACTAAAAGTTCTGCCCATTAAACTCATCAACTTTTAGCATATACTCATTTCCCATCACTCCCACTCAACCTTGAGACTCATACTTAGCCATGAGACTTTCCTTCAGAGGATAATTGAAAAATTGACCTTGCTCTGATACCACTTGTTAGGATTTAACCTCAGATAGAAATAACAATCACATGAGAATGTAAACAATATCAGGAAATAACAAATCAAATAGAAGATAACACAATTTAATGTGGTTCACCCAAACCCTGGGCTACCTCCACCAAACAAAAAATCCAATATTATTACAATCTAGTGATTAAAACCAAATTACAATCTATAATCCCTTACAACTCAATACTTCCATAAGAAGGAATTTTTGCATCACACCTTATGAAAAATCCCTAACCCTAATCCCTTTTATACAAGTGTCTATGCCAATTTAGGGTTATAGTTGTTGGGTAGTCGTTATGCATGAGGTTAATGGTAGGAATCCATTGGGCAATTCCTCTCTTGAAAAGCTGATCCTTTTGGGATCAACTCCAAGGTTCAGTATTTGTCTTGCGATGTACTAAAATTGTCTCAGTTGAAGATAAATGTGATTGTCCATGAGGAGGCCTTTGTTGGTTCTACTATGATCTCGAAATGAAGTAAATCTATTTTTTTATCTCAAAATAACACACAAAAGAACAATATTTTTTGTGTTTTTTGATTTTTCAATGAATGCAACTAAAATGAGTTCCTATTCTAACAAGGGGTTAGCAAAGAAAATAATAAAACTGAAAGCAAATAACATGAAATTGAAATAATGTGAAATTGAAATCCTAAACGAACATAAGCTATAGAAAACAACACGCTGTGAGTTAAACTTTCAAAGAAATTAGTAGGAAACAAAAATAGGATCACTGCCTCCTATAATCCATTGATGCAATCATCGGTGAGAAACTTTAAAAATTCTATGATATTTCACCTTTCATCAAATCACAAGGCCACAAAAAGTGTGCTCATGTGAGACAAAAGGCTATGTAGACACAATTTGATGATCTCTTCTCAAAGCTTGTTATGTTAGTGGAATTTGTAAATCTATAGCAAACACCAGAACTAAAAGATTGCACAACCAGAAACAACACAATAAAACTTTCACCAGAACTAAAAGATTACACAACCAGAAACAACACAATAAACCTTTGGCTCGATCACAATCTCATGAACAAAATTCACAAAAATATGAAACATTCAAGAAAGAATCACTACACTCCAAATGCGAGCACCAAAAGGATAATTTTATTGCATAATAATAGTGGCCCTTGTTACATTTTAAAATAGGGTAATTATAGGAAATTGTCTCCTTAAATTGTGTTGAGAGTGAGAGATATCTTCATGCAATAAAATGCTATTAAAACATTAAAAAATGAATATATATAGACTAACAATTAATCTAGTCTTAGAGGGACTCCATCCATATTTTATTCATTAATTATATGCATGAGACCTTTACATGTCAAAAATAGAGAAAGCATGAGAGAGAAAGTGAGCCCTTCAGTTGAAGTAACAGCATTTTGAGGTGACAAAAATAGAAGCTAGTCCTTCACTAGGCATGTGTCACAGTTAAATTGCCATCAGAATGTGTTTTTGAAGCATGGAGAGCACTATTTTTGGAACTAACAATTAATTGATGGTGCACCTATGAATTGTGGAGCTACAGAGCTATGGAGCTGCAAAGCTGTAGACCTCGACAAGGTCAATATCTCAAAATTTTACTAAGTGTCAAAATTGAAATTCTGGCATATGGGTTTTGTTATTCTTCATCCCAAAGCTATTTTTGGATGTTTTCCCTTGAATTTCTCTACCATCTTAATTATATTGGCAGCATCTAGAAGATATAAAGCCTCATACTTGTCCTTGACCTTCTATCTATATTTGTCCACCTCAATTTGAGTCTCTACAAAATCTCTGAGTTTGGTGTCCAACTCTAACGGGGCTTCTTATGTCCTAAAGGCTTGTTAGATGTCCTCATCATTGACAACCTCCACAAAAATCTTCCTAAAATTTTTCACTACTATCTCTACAAGTAACAACCTCTCTCATTCTTCATCTTCAAAAATATCCAACCATGCATCACTATAGTGTCTCTCTACTTCCAAAATTTGCTCTTAGGCTTGGTCCTTGTGCCAATGGATCTCCTCATGTAATGTCTCCATTAATTTATTTCTATTTGCTATTTTCTCTATCCAATTATCAATCACGTCTAATTCTACCTTAGTATATGCATCAATCAAAACCAGATATCTTTGGCCCTTTATGGCTTGTAGAGTTTGCAAATCTCTACTCTGAGCATGTACCTCATCCGTGATACTGAAGTCTTGCTTCAAAATTGCTACAATCTTATTCACATTCTCCTATGTAGCATGCAGTAACTTCAAATTTCCTGTGATGATTGTAACACCTTTCTCCTCAAAAATTTGTCATCATTCTTGACAAGCTCTAAAAAATGGGTCTAATTGTACACCTCCCCCTTCTCTAAGTATAGTGTTCAAAGTATGCTCAGGGTGTTCAGGATCAAGAGGACCAACAACTTCGGCTAGATATCCCTTTAGGATCTCAACTTGCCTTCAAAGTGCATGAAATTCAATCTCCTCTTGTAGCATGTACTTGAGGACCTCTTTGACTCCCAGTCATCATTTTTTAGCCTAAATCCCATGTAGGTCTTCCCAACATAACATCTTTCAATTCATAATCTTTAAGGCTGAGGCCTTCTACATCTATGCCTTCAGGAGGGAGAGCCACTTTTGCAAATAAATCCTAGTTCTGTATGGTGGTGACAAATGCCAATGGTGTTGCCTCATGTGATGGAGACTCAGGTTTGTTCAAGATATCTATAATGTCACAAATTTCTTCCTCTAAAGCACATAATTGAGGTTTAGTACTCCTCATTATTTCCTTTTGAATCCATCTAAGGATGTGTCCTATTGAGGACCTGGCTCTTGATGACAAAGGGGTATGTTTTGCAACTTCCTTCCCTTTGACACTCATGTTGGGTGTTGTATCTTATTGGGAGGGCTCTCCTTTTGTAGCCTTAGTCTCCATAGACCCTATAGCTTAAACCTCAATGTCATGAGAAAGTGGTTAAGAATATTCCACCATTTGTCCTTCTAACATTTCATCGGTCACCATTTTTTCTGGTCTCTCCTCTGATAATGACTCCTTATGAATTTTTTCTTCCTTGGAACTTTGAGGTGGAGGAGTCACCAAGCCTTGTTCTACCACTATAACTCATTGTGGAGATGGAGGAGTAAGATCAGGACCCTGTGTATCTAGCGGCATCTGTGTCCAGTCTTCTTGTTGAGGTTCACCTATAGGGGTGTCCTTGATCTTATCTACAAGCATGAAATCAAAATTTGACATTGAGAAAACACTATCACTTTCTTCACTCTGCTCGTCTACCCACTACTATACTTCATCTCCAAGGAAGAGAGCTCTAATGGTTCTACTTGAATGGATGGAGGGGTACCCATGGCACTTTTTCTCCTTTGCAATTCTGTGGCTCTAGCTAGCCAAGTTCTTCACTATAGGGATACTTGTTCTTCTTCCTCCTCTTCATCTCCCTCCAGAACACTTTTAGGAATAGATGGATTGGGCACTAATCTTCTACCCATCCTTTTCCTTTTCTTCATTTGAATCTTAATCCTCTTCTTTTGTTTCTTGGAGGTAGAATGAGAAGCTAGCTCTTCTTACATAGGAGGAATGGAAATGTGCATAATCTTTGCCTCTTTCAATTGAGTAGACATAGCGGGAGGCAACTGCGATTCATCCTAGACTTGGGTAGCTCCAGTATATTTAGACCTTGGTGGACTCCATTCCTATTTCCCTATTTCTTTTGTTCTTTCCCTTACTTTTAGGAGGGTGATAATATCCAACTAGGCGATCAAGTTAATACACTATTTTTGGCTTGATAGGAGACTAAGTTGCAAAGGTAGGAATTGTTATTTTCTTTCCTCTACCCCTTTCTGGGTGAGCATGTACATGGAAGATTACATTATTAGGAAGTGGATCAAGTGGAAAAGTTTTCTTGATCTAGTCCTTCATCATTCAAATAACATGTCTTGCTCGATTATTAATATCATCCCCTTCTTCCCTGTCAACCTCTACATTCATAATAGGCCTTTCACCAATTTTATCAGCATTGAACATGGGGTCTAGTAACTCCTTAGAATCCTATTACTTTATCTCCTCTAGGATAATCAATTGGAGAGCCTTTTATGCTAGATACAAAGTCATCCTAAAATAGTCCCTAATGTAGACATCGTAATCATTTGTGGCATTCATCCAATGATCTTCAATAGCATCCTTCTAACGGAAGTCTCTTCTTGCCAGACTCTCCACTTTTCTGACATTGTAAAAATATAGTCAAGGAGAGTTGTATTCTTCAAGGGGATAGTTCTCCCATTCTCACTCAAAGGTTAAAATATCCTATTTCCACTTCACCTGATATGGCCCAATGACCAATGGCCATGCTTAGCAAGGTCTTCATTATCTCTTTATCTTTTCATAGGCTAACTCAATTTTTTAGGATATCTCCAATAGTACCAATTTGTCACTTGGGTATCTTGGGAGCTTCTTAGGATTGATGGATGCACTAGTTACCCAAAGATATGTGAACATCTTGAACTGTATAAAGTAGGCTCCGAGAGCTATGAATTTTTCTTTGGCTTCACCAGATAACCTCTTCCCATAGTCTCCCTTAATGAATCAAATAATCGCAAAGATGAGAACATCATTCAAAATTTTATATTCTTTTCTTTGTCCTAAGAATTTTTTCTTCACTAGCTATGGGTAGACTATATAGGGGCAAGCATTGGGGTCCTGCATACTACCTCTCCTATTGAAACCAGGATAATTTGTTGCCCTTGCTACAAGTAGGTACACCATGTAAGAAGTCATTTCATGTAAAAATTATTCTTTTCCTTCACCATCCTCAACTATTCACAAAATTTTTCACTTAGTGTGGTGGCCTAGTCTAGTGGTATCTTTACCTATATAATGGTCTCAATGAAGTTGACCATGAAGGTACTGAGGTGACCTACTACAGGTAAGCCCATGATTTTGCTTAGGAGAATAATAGAGTATCCAATGTCTTCCTTCATGTATCCCTGAGTCATATCCACTTTTCTGGTTATCCTTCCCCAAGGAGGCTTCTCAATGAGGTACAAGGATTGTATTATGTCAATGGCCTCTTGCTAATGCTCCCTGTACCACCTTTCAGCCATTTCATAGGAAAGTCAGATGAACTAGTCCGCTCTAGGGAGATGAAAGACCCTATCAATGTTGTTGTGTCATGGATCCAACACCACTTCTCTGGTGACACTCTTGACTACTCTTTCATCAGGAAAAAAATGCTATGATAGGGCCATGATTAATTCAGTTGATTGTACAGACACTAGATGTGATGCTACATTCACCAGTCCTAAACAGATCAGAGTAGACATCATGGTTGATCTCTCTATTGGCCTATTGCAAATCCTTAGTAATTCTCCTATATTTGTGTGTCTAAGGTTGGTATCTCTGATCACTTCAAAATCATCATGGAATCTTGACTTTAAAGGTACGCCTTGGAATTTGAAGTCTACAAGTTTGGGTATTATTCCAGACATGGATGCCATTTGATTACCTGCACATGGCAAGAAAGAACATTATTAGTCCAAAGATAATGTGAAAGAAAATGAATTAAAATGAGCATTAAAAAAGTTCCCCTTGGGTATTTTATTTACTTTTTATTTTTTTATTTTTTTTTACATTTTTTTAAATTTTGTATTTTTTTAATTTTTTTTTTTATTATATATTTTTTTAAAAAGTATTTCAACATAATTAAAACCAAAAAGTGAGGGGTACGCGCATCACATGCACCAACGCATGGTGCGGCTAGGGTTTTTGAATGACAAAAATGGTGCACGGTGCATGAAGTGGTGCATAGTGCTAAAGTGGCTAGAGCAGTGCAAGGAATGGATGTGGCACCCGGTGCCAAGTCATCACAACATGTAAGAGGTAGCGCTTGGTGCTGAGTTGGAATGACATGCAAGAGGCAACGCCTAGCACCCGAGTTGGCATGGTGCACAAGAGGTAGCACCTGGTACCTAATTCAGTGCAACACACAAGAGATAGTGCCCAACGCTCGAGCTTGTTGGCACAACGCAAGAGGAAGGAAGGTTTGTTTAAGTGTTTACCTCCAATTCACCAAAAAACCTTGCAAATGAAAGAGTGGGTGAAAAGAAATGGAGGGAAGGGTAAGGGTTTTATAACCCCCCCTCACATTGGCCCAGGTGCGTGGTGCGCCTCACACCTATGCCGATGCGCAGTGTGCCTCGCACCTGCATTGATGTGTGATGTGCACTCCACCCACACGTGCAAATGCACGTGATGGATTTTTTTTTTATTTTTCCATTTTTTTGTGTAATTTTTATGACTCTAGAACTCTAACTCAAATACATTTTTCTTCTCCTGACTCTCAAACTGTGAGTCTAGGAGTCAAAAAAGTAGGGGGTCCCCATTCCTAGTGAGGAATGGGGTATTTGTTATGGACACCATAATAATAGTTAATTACAATATGTCAGTCCAAAATTACTAATAAAATATTCACAATAAAATAGGCCCCAAATTTTTTTTTCAGATCGATGCCTCAAACCCCAAAGAATTATGAATTATGTATAGTACTTCCTTGATCAATCAATACAAACTAACACTGCTCTTTGCTCGATAATAACTAAGTGTTTTGTCACTACCTTGTCAAAATCAAAATGGGATTAACACATAGCAACATGTCATAGCTGATGTCATGTAGCATCTTGATAGCTAGAAGGTTTACTATCGACCAATTAACTAACTAATGCCACATAGTCATTGAACTTGATTGGTTGTCTCCACTCTCTAGTACTCCTTCTAGGAGCTCACATAAACTCTTAAGTATCCTTTTGTGTCTCTTGAACCTCATGGTTCCTAATTCCAAGTGTAGAAAATGAAATATCAACCTCTAAGTCTTCTAGATGCATTTTCTATTATTCCTATTGCTCTATGCTCTATGAATCTTCACCATCTGAGTCTATGCTTGTACTGGTAATTGTACTTAAGCTTTGTTGCCCTTGACTAGGCCTTGGAGCTTCTACTAGCTTCTCACTCTAATCATTTACTAGAAAATATCTAGACCTTATAAATGTCTTTCCTACATAAACTTGACATCACATGTGATAATAATTATTCTAGTCCCAGGGATAAAAAATCCTATATGCCTTTGAGGTTTCACTATACATAAAAATATACCCTCTCTCTGCATTTGGATCTAACTTGGTATGTGTATCACTTGAAATCTTGAAATATATCAAACTCCTAAATATTCTATAGTGGCCAATATCAAGCTTCTTTCTTGTGAAAGTATATTTCCTAGTTCCTTGTGTAGAACCCTATTCTAAATGTAGATAGTTGTAATACACAAATTTTCTCATAAATAATAGGGTATGTCTTTGTCATGTAGCATAGCCCGTGCCACCTCCGATATAGAATGATTCTTCCTCTCAACAACTCCATCCTATTGTGGATTGTAAGGAACAATCCACTCTCTCTTAATTCCTTCTCTAGTAAATAAATCTTGGAAGTTATTTCCTTTGTAATCACTTCCATCATCTGACCGTAGAACCTTTATCTTCCTTCTTGTCAAGTTCTCCACAAGATCCTTGAACTCTTGGAATCAATTAAAAACCTCATCCTTGGTCATCAATAAGTATATCTAGGTCTTCCTAGAGAAATCATCATTAAAAGTAACATAGTACTTATATCCTCTGAGAGAATTTGAAGATATTGTTACACATACATCTAAGTGTATTAGATCAAGAACACCCTAAGATTTGGTGTCACTCCTTGGAAAAGATGCTTTCACAAAATTCTCCAACATACACCCCTTACATACATCATTATGCTCTATGATCAGCTCGAGAACACCTATGACCATATCAAGAAGTAATTTGAGTGCTCCATGATGAATAATGCCCATTCTCCTTTGTCATAGCTCTCTAAGATCTCAAAATAAAAATAATATCAACAATAAAAAGTTAAAAAGATCAAAATAAATACAAAAGCACAAATACTATTCAAAATAAAAATATACTATGTTCCTTATTCTATTTAAATATATAAATTTAGCTAAAGATAATTCACAAATGTCACATATTATGTTTTTTTCACAATTCAACTGATAGAAAGGTAATTACCATTACCATCTGCAATAACCTTGATTCCTCATGGTTTTTGGTTAATGGTTGCATGGTCTTCTTAGATGGCATAGGTGGTATGAAGGGCCAAGTGAATTGTAAGGGATATTGGACTCCTCCTCCACCTGTAGTTCTAAAAGTCAACACTGATGGGAACCTAGGTCCTGCTGACATTGGAGGAGATGTTCAATTTCTTTTCTAAATGCATAAGGGTTGTCATACTAACAATCTTATGCATATGTGTTTTGGAAAAATTTTGTTTGAGAGGATGCCATAGGATTATATGTGGGTCTGACTTTCAAGTGATGGTGAGCTTGCTTACTTTATAGGCACTTGTAGATGTTAGTTTTTTTTGGCTTTAGTTGTTAGTCAAACTCTTCTCCTTTTTAGAACTCATGAATTTTTTTGTTAGCAAGATACCACAACTGACACAACTAAAATACCTAAACCTAATAATCTAGAAACATCTAATGTCAAAAAATTAATCCTAAGTAGAAATTATAATTTTTAACATGTTCCCCTAATTTCTACTATCTACATCATTAATATTTGTAATTCCCAATGCTTCCCTCAAATTGTTCTTGTGCTAAATTCTTGGTGAAGATATCTGCAAAGATTTTTTTATTCTTCTCCCTATTTTCATCAAGGTTTTTCTTTTGATTAGAATTTAAAGTAGATTCATCTATAGGTTCAACATAACCATTTAAGATTATATTTGGTAACTTATAGGAATCAAATATAACCTTCATTCTAAAAGCCAAATCAACATAATTATTTCCCAAAAAATTGAAATTGAAGGCTAAAAACTTGTTGAAGCCATGTTTGATAGAAACTCATACAAAAACGCACACAGGTATACAAAACCCTAAATAGGGAAACAAGAAACTTATAGATCTCACAAAAAAATGGTTTTTATGACTTTTAGTCCCCTTTCTTTATTGCAATCCTCCTTATGCACAATCCTTGAAAATCCTCTTTTTGACAAGGCTCTAGTACCAATTTGATGGATGGGAAGAGGCACAATAAAATAAAAAAACTGAACACAATGTGCTTTAGCACAATAAAAATATATTATATTCCATTCATTTGCATCTCAAATGAATACATAGTTCCTTTTTATAGGCAAGTGTACTATATTCTAGATAAATTTAGCATTACTTGATAAGACAAAATATCTACACACTTCTAAAAAATACTACAACTGACACAACCATTATTATTTCTAGGGTGAACCCACAATAATGGGTTCCACTTTAGTGGGATGAACAAAAATGAAAAAAATTGCAAAATGAGAAATTGAGTTTACCATATGTTCGCGCGAACTTTTATTTTAATCATGTTCACGCGAACATATTTTGTATGTTCGTGTGAACATATGTGATATATATGTTCGCGCAAACATGATATGTATGTTCGCGCGAACATACATTCATGCGAAAATGGTAAACATGTTCGCACGAACATGCAAAATCACAAAAAATTTAACCTTTTTTTCTTTTTTCTTTTTTTTGCTTTTTTGACTACCATAATTGCAGGAGAATAATCTCCTACTATAAAATAAAAAATTTCAAAATGTGCTACTCGGAGCAAGCTTTCCAATGACTATAATTTTGTTACATAATTTAATCATTAAGACTTTCAAATATGAGTTTAACTCATTATAGGTTCATTACCGATTGAACATCAACCGACTTTGACACCTCGAGAAAAATAGTAAATTAGGTCAAATTTTTTTTGAAAAATATGGAGGCACTGGCTTATTGAGATACCTTTCTAGTCAAAAAAAAAAATGGTTTATGATAAATTGACTTCAAATTATCTGTGTCAAACGGAACGTATGTCTGAATTACAGTTCATGTCACTTCAAAACTTCATAAACTATACAATATTCATCAAAAATAAATCAAACCAAATGCAGACACTGGATATTGATGTTACAAATCTAACGCCAAAAGAATTACTCCATTATCATTTCTAGGAAAAAAGTTATGTGTGTCAAACGGACTGTCACTTTTTAAAATATTGAATTTTATTATGTACCACTTTTTGGAGGAGATAAAAAAAATTGACATAAATAAATTTTTTTTTTAGATTAAAAAATATGGTTACAAAGTAGGAACAAAGTACTCAAAATCACTAGTTTATGTCATCTTGAAATTATTTATAATTTTGGAGATATAGTCACTTGAACGTGACGTTTGTTGCAAAAATATTGATTTCAGTGTCAAAATTGGTCAAAAAGTGGAACCCATTATTGTGGGATCACCCTCTAACATCTTCTACTTTTTACATCAATAGAAATTGTTGATTGAAGAAAGAAAAAAGAAATACATGAATATGGAATGAAATGCGATAAAATAAATACCCGATTTGTATCATCCAAGGCAAATCTTCTTCCTTGGTCATCTTTGTTATTCTAAGATGGTTCCTAACTGATTTGGTCTCTTTAGGTATCTTCCTTACTCGATAATGTGCAGGCTAGTTAACATTCCTAGCTTCAACATTTTTCTCTGCACAAATATTATTTCAATCTAATAAGTATTTTCAGTGGATATTTATGACAACCTAAAAAGAAGTATTTAGAACACCAATTCTCTTTGATACTATAATGTCCTCATCTTTTTAACAACTCAGTTGAGTTCTTAGCCTTTACATTCTCCAAAGGCTAAGTGAAGAAATAAGGAGAAGTTGATTAAATTAATTTCTTATAAAGTCATTTAAAAAATTAAAATTAAAAGGTGACTTTATATTTAATTAATTTGATTTTCTCGAAGCACAATTAATTATTATATTCCAAGGGAGAATCTACTAGAGAGTGCATTTTATAGAAATACAACTAATTACCATATTGGAAAGGGGAAAGCTTCTAGAGAATGCAATTAAATAATATTTTATTTCCTTCTAGAAGGTTGAAGGAAAAGAATAAATAGAGGTGAGAGCTTAATTGTTAATCATCTGATTATCGTGAATTGCATTTGCTAAGAACTTGAGAGAATAAACTAAGGTTTCTAATTTTAGTTAGCCATTGGAGAACATCAACTCTTCAATGTTGCAACCATTTGACTTGGTGAGATATCCACTAAATTTGGTATTCAGGAGAGCTTCAATTCAGCAGTTCTATTTGTGCTTAAGTTGGAGAATACATTTATTATTGGCTACTATAGTACACAAGAAGGACATTGTGCTATAGTACTTATGCTTGATTCATCTCCATTATTGGGCATCACTATTAGCAAGTTCCTCTTTCAACTATTAGTAATTAGCATTGTAAATTTTTTAGGTCATATAATTCTGTTGTGATAATTTAGAATCAGATTTTGGCATTACTATAGTAATTACTATAAGCCATTTGTCTTGGTAAACTCATAGCAACATTGTACATGAGAGTGAATTCAATAAACGAGATACATGTTGCATACCATTTGTTTGATGAAATGTCCATCTAATAGCATATATGATCAGCATAATAGTTGTATGTCAATTGTTTGTCAAAATGTCAACTAGTTGTAGGTATGCATTCCATATGTAGTTTTAATTTATATGCATTGAAGATATCAAAAGAAATGCACATTCATATTAGTTCATTGTAAGAGGAATTGTAATATCATTTGTGAACATTCTAAATTTATTAGCATTGAAAGGTAGCAATACAAGTGTTTGACAATATTCCTTGAGCTAAAATTAGTCAGTTTAGGCAAGGGATTTTACATTGGTATCAGAGCCTAGTTCTTACTATCCTGAGGGTTTAGCAATCAAAAACCATCAGAGGTTGTCTATTACAAAGTTTTCATTATTAGACAAGCTTTGTTTGATAGGGAACAAGCTTTTATTAGGCAGCCAGAACCATGGGTTAAAGGCAAGAGCATAGCCCACTAAGAGACAATAGGAATGAGGATCAGGAAACAAGGGAATTTTTCAGAGCAATAGTTACAGGAAAAGAGGGAATTTCTTAGGCTTTGCAAGCACTCACCAACATGGTTGAGTTCATGAACCCACAAGACAGATAGAATTTGAAACAAGGGGATAACAGGAGTGTAGTGGGATCACCTAGAACTCTTTCTAGAACTATAGATAAGCCCACACATCCTACTTTTGTTAAAGAGGAACTAGTATAGGAACTAACAGAGGAAGTTCAGGATGAGACATCTTTAGATATCCTAATGGCTACAAATAATGAATGGGAATTATTGGCACCACAGATTTAGGAGAGGATGACCTTTAAATGCTTTGTAAATCAGAGGAGAGAACATCACAGGTCACTCAGATAGGATAAGAGGCCTAGGGGGTCAAAATAGTAACCTAAAGAGAGCTATAGGAAAGCTTATGATGCTTACATTTGATGGGAGAGGTAAGATGATTGCTCAATCTTGGATAAATAGGTTGAAAAATTCTTGGCAATGAAGCCAATGATAGAGACTGGAGCTATCAAATATGCCACTTTGCATTTGGAGGGAGTAGCACATGATTGCTAGTACCATGGTATGGTAACACTTCAACATAATTGGGTGACAGAGTACCCAGACTTCATGGATAGGTTGGTTTAAATATTTGAAAAGAAAGACCTAGAGGTTTACTCCTAGGAATTAGTATAGGTGAAACAAATAGGAAAATTAGAAAATTTCATTGGTGAATTTTAGTAGTTGGTAGTCATGGTGCCAAACATTTAGAGCATAGATTGATATTTAATTTCATTGAGGGCCTACCTAAACCATTGAGAGGTTGGATAAAGGAATTTGATCCCATTTCTTTATAGGAAGCTATGAAAAAGACAAGAAGTAAAGAACATGTAGTCCCAACAAACAAATTTCAGTCTAAAGGAGTTAGTAAGGATAACAAACCATTTTCTAAAAACCAAAGAGGACTGATTTTAAAAATGATTCTAAAGATAAAACTCCACCACCTTTTGAAAGGAAAACATTAAATGATTTGAGGAATAAAAAATTATGTGGACATACTATGAGGAATCTAAATCAGATAATTCAAACCAGCAGTCTAATATAGAGGAAATATATGGTGAAACAAAGGAAGACAAAAGGCTAAAAACTTGTCTAAAATGGAGTCCATGAATAGGCAAGGAGATGAGAAACTTAGGGAATCTTTTCTCAATAGTATTAAGTAGGAAGGATCATTTCAAATGAGAGGAGTACTTGCTGGAAAATGAGTTATAACTTTAGTTGATACCGGTGTCACTCATAATTTCATTGATGCTAGGTTGGATGAGATGCATGCGATACAAATAGAGTAGTTTGGGGGAATTATATTGAGGGTAGCTAATGGCTATGTCCTCAATTATGATCATAAGATCACTGACTTCCTTTGGAAGTTAATAATTATGCATTTAAGGAAAATTTCTATGTTGTGCCTATGGGAGATACATATATAGTCCTTGGGATGAGTTGGTTGCATGATATTGGTGAGGTCACTCTTAATCTCAAGGAGATGAAGATAAGGTTTAAAGTGAATGGGAAGACATATATTCTTAAGGAAATTAGGGATAGTGATTTTAGAATGGTCTCCTTCTGGAGGGTGGCTAGAATGATTAGTCATGTTAAAGCAATCACAAGAGGGATAATAGAAGACTAAATATCCTCCTAATATTTAAGAGCATAGAGTTAAACACTCTAAGGTGTTTAGTGGTATTCCACCAAGCAGACCACTAGACAATGGTATTGGGAACATTATTGAGGAGGGGGCTCAGCCCATCATCATTACACCTTATAGGCATCCAAAGAGGTTGAAGGATGAAATTGAAAAAATCATAAAGGAGTTACTTGTATGGGCCACATTAGACCAAGTAAGTCTCCTTTCACTTTTTAGTGGTCTTGGTGAAGAAGAAGGATGCAACATTGATGATGTGCACTGATAATTACAGGGTGCTTAATAGGAAGACAATTAAAAATAGGTACCTCATTCCTAGGATTGATGAGTTAGTAGATGAGCTTCATGGAGCTTTCTTTTTTTCAAAGATAGATTTGAGATCAAGTTATCACCAGATTAGATTTAGAGAGTATGACATTGAGAAGACAACCTTTAGATGTCATTGTGACCATTTTGAGTTTATAGTTATGCCATTTGGGCTAACTAACCCACCTGCTAATTTCTAGGCAAAAATGAATAGGGTTTTCTATCATTCGTTGAGGAAATTTGTACTCATCTTCTTCAATGATATCTTGGTGTATAGTAGATCTTGGAAGGAGCACTTTTTTCACCTTGATATGGTGTTGGATATATTGGGTAAAGATTCCTTATATGCAAAGGAGTCAAAATGTAATTTGGGTATGATAAAGTTGTTGTATTTGGCTCACATCATTAGTGGAAAAGGCATACAGATGGATCTTGAATAAGTAGGTAGGTAGGTTAGGTAGTGTCCCACTTGCCAGTAGAATAAGAAGGAACACTCCTATCTAGCCAATTTACTTCAACCACTTCTATTTCCTAATAGGAAGTGGAAGTGTTTATCTATGTACTTTATCATAGGATTGGCTAGAGCCCAAGGAAGGGACTTCATGTATGTGGTTGTGGATCACCTTAAAAATCTTGCACACTTCTTTCTAATCACTTCTACATAAGTGGAAAAGTTTTTCTTCAAGGAGATATTTATATTAGATAGCTTATTTCAAATCATTTTAAGTGACAGAGATGGTAGGTTTATGAGTCACTTTTGGTAGGAGCTATTCAGTGTTAGGATTAAACCATAGATAGAAATAAAAATTACATACATAGAATTAAACCCCAAATAATTTATGAAGTATGTAGAGTACTTTTCTGATTAGTCACCACAAACTAACAATCTTCCATTTGGGTACTGGTTAGATTCCACACTAGACAATAATCTCCCACTTGGAGACTGATCCTATAGCCATACCGCTACATTGGATGCTACTGTTCTTTTGTTCATATTTAGTCAGGAAGACCAACAAAAGCTGAAGAGGAAGTTAGCTTCTCCCTTGTCACTACCTTTGTAAACATATCTACTAGATTGTCATCTATATGTATCTTGTCCAACTTTAACTATCCATCATCCAAAATAGATTGAATGAAATGGTACCACAACTGAATGTGTTTTCTCTTTGAATGCAAAGCTAAATTCTTTGCAAGATGAATGGTACTCTGACTATCTATAAAAAAATAAAATTATACTTCTAAGGGTGCCCTAATTCTTCCAACAAGAATTGAAGCCATATCATCTCCTTGGCCGCCTCTATAGCAGCAACATACTCTACCTCTATAGTGGATAAAACATTAACCTTATGTAACCTAGAAACCCAGCTCATAGCTACCCCACCAATAGTAAAGACATAACCTATAGTACTCCACCTAGTATCAATATCCCCTACTAAATCTAATTAAACATAGCCCTATAAATCACTTGTAGAGCCCCCAAAGTGTAAACACTTATTAGATTTTCCTCTCAAACATCTAAGAATCCATTTGACTACATTCCAATGCTCAATTCTTAGATGACTCATATACCTACTAACAACTCCCACTACATGTGCAATATCTGGCCTTATACATACCATAACATATATCAAGCTTCCTACAATTGAAGCATAGGGTACCTTGGACATCTTATGCTCCTCTTCTTGTGTCTTAGGACACATCTCCTTAGTCAACTATAAATGACTAGGTAAAGGTGTGTTGAGAGATTAAGCATTCTCCATAGGGAAAAGTTGCAACACCTTCTCAACATAATCATCCTAAGATAGTATCAATTTTATGTTCTTCCTATCTTTGCAAATCTTCATACCAAGCGTATTTTTTTCTGCCCCCAAATCCTTCATAGAAAATACATGTGCTAACTAGCATTTTAGCCCCTTAATATGATCCATATTAGACCTAACTACAAGCATATCATCAACATATAAACATAAAATAATGTAGCTATCATCATTCAACCTCTTAAAATAAACACAATATTCTAAATGACATCTATTGTATCCATGGTCATGCATAAAACTATCAAATTTTAGATACCATTGTTGAGGTGCTTGCTTCAAGCCATATAAACTTTTCTTCAATTTGCACACTAAGTTCTCGTTACCTTTGAACTCAAATCCTAGAGGTTGAGCCATATATATATTTTCATCCAAATCACCATGAAGGAAGGTTATTTTAACATCAAGGTACTCTAGATGAAATTTTTTAGTAGCCACAATACTTAAAACAATACAGATAGAAGTGATTTTAACAATAGGAGAAAATATCTCATCAAAATCAATGCCCTTTTCTTGTGAAAATCCTTTTACAACTAACCTAGCTTTAAATATTTTCTAACCTCGATCCTCTTATTTTAACCTATAAACCCACTTATTCTGTAAAGCTCTTTTACCTACATGCAACTTGCATAAATCCTATGTCTTATTCTTTAGCAAAGAGTCCATTTCATCTTTCATTGTAGACTCCCACTATATGTTAGTATCCACCTGTACAACTTCATCATAAAGTTCAAGTTTACTAGCATTAGTAAGTAAAATTGAATACAAAGAGGGAGAAAATCTTTTTGGAGGTCTAATTTTCCTTGTTGACCATCTAACATTCACTGGTGTGTGTGGTATTTGTTGTTGCAGCTGTTGTACATCATGAGGAATGGTTGGAACACCATCTTTTGGAGTATCATCTAGTACTACATAACCATCTTCTTTATTCTCATGTTGTTACAATAGATCTTTATACAACACTTTCTCATTGAATATGACATCCTCGCTTCTTACAATTTTATGATTTTCAAAATCGCAAAGCCTATAACAAAATTCATTAATGCCATATCCAAAAAATACACATTTTGTTGACTTAGCTTCTAGCTTGGTTCTATTTTTAGAATCTATGTGAGAAAATGCTTCACAACCAAAGGTTTGAGAAAAGAATAACTCACCTTCTTACAAGTCCATGCTTCCTCTAGAATACCACAACCAAAAGGAGTAGAGTAACCTATATTAATCAAATATAAAATAGTATTGATAGCCTCTAACCACATTATAAGGGAAACCTAGCATGTAACCTTGTGCTCCTTGCGCACTCCATTATAGTCCTATTCATGTGTCCAACCACTCCATTTTCTTGTAGAGTCATTGGAATAATTTTCTATCTATGAATACCATTAGTGGAGTAATAATATTCAAATTCATGACTACAATACTAACCACCATAATTAGATCTGAGATATTTTAATTTCTTATTAGTCACATTTTCAACCAAGCATTTCCATTTCTTAAAAGTTTGAAATATATCATATTTTTGTCTAAGGAAATAAACTCATACTCTTCTACTTGTATCATCAATGAATGTAACATAATAATGAAAGCCACCAAGGGAAGATACTTGAGCCAGTCCAAATATATTAGTATGCACAATCTCTAATTTCTCCTTTTTATTTTCCTTCCAAGTCTTCACAAAATTCACTCTCTTTTGTTTTCTATACACACAACTTTCATAGAAATCCATATTAACACATTTTAGACTTGATAAAACATTCTTTGAGTGAAGTACTTTCATATATTTCTTACTCATGTGCCAAATTCTATTGTGTCACAATGCTATATTAGAATTTATAGTAGTTATTTGTTCTCCTTGCTCAATTGCAGTAACTATTCCTGAACATTCATTTTTTTCTAAAACAATTAAAGTAGAAGGAACAATATGACTTGTACAAAGATATAAGGTGCCTACTTTCACACCTTTTGCTACAACAAGGGAACCTTTTGAAACCTTCCATTTTTTATCATTAAAAGTAACTACACAACCCTCATCACTGAGCTTCCCTACTAAAATTAAATTTCCACTCAACCTTGGAACATGTGTAACATCATTTAGTGGCCAATGATTCCCATTCCACAACTTAATCTTAACTTTTCCCTTTCCAACAGTCTGACAGGGCTCATTATACCCCAAATAAACAAGCCCAAAATCCCCTTAGACATAACCAATGAAATAACCTCTATGAGGTGTAGCATGAAATGAAGCACCAAAATCTAAAATCCATGAATCATCAACACTTTCTAAAGATAGAAGCAAAGCATCCTCTTTGGATTTGTTACCTACCACATTTGCCTCCTTGTCTCCATCTGGTTTATCTTCTTCATCTTTCTTTCGAGTCCAACAATATTTCATTTTTTGCCCTAATTTTTCATAGTACTAGCAATCATTTAGTCCTTTTGATTGAGGCTTCCTCACCTTTAACTTTTCTCATGATTTCAAGAATTACTTCCTCTCTCAATCGTTTTGCCTCTGCTTTGTGTTTTCAAAGCACTTCCTAATGTAGATCCACCTAAGGTTTTCCTATGAGTTTTCTCACTCAAAAAAACACTGATCACATCATCATATTTTAGGGTACTAAATCTATGAATAGAATTACTCACATCCATTACCAAGCTATACTAGCTTTTAGGAAAAGAACAAAAAATCAAGAGAGCCCTAATTTCTTTATCAAAATTGATACCCACAGAAGATAACTGACTAGTAATAGTATTAAACTCATTTAAATGATCTGAGATAGATCCACATTCTACCATTTTCATATTAAATAAATGCTTCATGAGAAATACCTTGTTTGAAGTGGAAGGCATTTCATACAGTTTCACTAGGGTTTGGATCAACTCTTTTGTCATCTTTTCTTTTGTATATTAAATGTCACTAATGGTTCCAGACATAATCAAATGCTTCCAAATTACTTTTTGTCTAAAAGATCCTAGTCATCATTTTACATAGATCCTTGATTCTTGGTTTTGCCTTCCAATGGCTTCCATAAATCCTTATCATAAAGATAGTCTTCCATTTGCATCTTCCATAAAAGAAAGTTTTGCCTATTAAACATGACAACCCTTAGCTTACCCTCATCTGCCATCACTCGCACTCAATCATGAGACTCCCACTCAACTATGAGACTTTCTTACGAAGGATAATTAAAAAAAAACCTCACTCTAATACCACTTGTTAGGATTAAACCATAGATAGAAATAATAATTACATGAAAATATAACCAATATTAGAAAATAATAGATCACATAGAAAAGAACATAAGACACCAAGATTTAACATGGTTCACCCAATCCCTTGGCTATGTCCACCAAACAACAAGTCTGATATTATTACAATCCAGTAATTACTACCTAATTACAATTTGTAATCCCTTACAGCTCAATACCTCCACAAGAACCAATTTTTGAATCACCACTATAAAATAATCCCTAACCCTAAGCTATTTTATACAAGTATTTTTATGTCACTTTAGGGTTACAACATGTCAGCCATACGTTGGCCATATGTTGGCTGCAACATTAGTCATGACGTAAAAAAATTATGAACTATGTACAATACTTTCTTGATCAATCACCACAAACTAACATTCAGGTTGTGTGCGATAGAGCTTACTTTGAGTACTTGCTACCACCCTAAGACAGATGGTTAGATAGAGATAGTGAATAAATGGGTGGATGAGTATCTCAGAAATTATATATCAAGGCAACAAAAGGCATGGGTAAAGTGGATTTATCTTTGTGAGTATTGCTACAATACCACTTATCACATGTCTATTCAGATGTCACCATTTATGGCCCTGTATGGGTATGAGACACCCAATTTTATGGATTTTCTTTTGAGTGACAATAGAGTGCCTAGTGTAGGTGATTTGTTATAGGAGAGTAAGAAAATTGTTAAGAATCTCAAGGATAATATAACCAAGGCACATAATTAGCAGAAGTAGTATGCAGACTAGAAGAGGACCAAGCAAACTTTTGAGGTTAGAGATATAATGTATCTTATGTTGCAACGTTACCATAAATCCACTCTTAAGAAGAATGATGTTGAGAAAATTAAGCCACAATACTATGGTCCATTCAAGATTATTAAGAAAGTGGGAGAGGTGGCTTATGAGTTATATTTTTTAGCAGAGAACAGGGTGCACAACATTTTTCATGTGTCACAGCTCAAGAAGGCACTAGGACATCATATTGTTCCTTGTATAGTGGTTCCACCCTTGGATGGTGAGGGAAAATTAGTATTCGTGCCAGACACTATCATTGATTTCAGGGAAAGGAAATTGAGGCAACAAATGATAAGGAAGTATTTGGTGAAATGGAAGGACCTACTAGTAGATGATGTGACATGGGAGAATGATGAGATTTTGTAGCATACAAACTTGAAGTTGCTTGAGGACAAGTAATTTCAGGGATGGAAAACTATAATGTCCTCATCTGTTTAGCAACTCAATGGAGTTCTTAGCCTTTACATTCTCCAAAGGCTAAGTGAAGAAATAAGGAGAAATTGATTAAATTAATTTCTTATAAAGTCATTAAAAGAATAAAATTAAAAGGTGACTTTATTTTTAATTAATTTAATTTTCTAGAAGCACAATTAATTATTGTATTGCAAGGTAGAAGCTTCTAGAGAGTGCATTTTCTAGAAATACAACTAATTATTGTATTGGAAAGGGGCAGGCTTCTAGAGAATGAAATTAAATAATATGTTATTACCTTCTACAAGGGTAAAGAAAAAGAATAAACAGAGGTGAGACCTTCATTGTTAATCATCTGATTATTGTGAATTGTATTTGATAAGAAATTGGGAGAAGAGACTAAGGTTTCTAATTTTAGTCAACCATTAGAGAACGTCAAGTCTTCCGTGTTGCAACCATTTGACTTAGTGAAATATCCACTAAATTTTGTATTTAGGAGAGCTTCAATTCAAGAGTTCTAGTTATGCTTAAATTGGAGAATATATTTATTGTTGGTTGCTATAGTATGCATCTCCATTCTTTGGAATCACTATTATTAGTTTTTTTTTGCATCTATTAGTAGTTAACATTGCAATTTTTTTAGGGCATATGATTTTATTGTGATAATTTAGAGTCAGATTTTGGCATTACCATAGTCATTATTATAAGCCATTTGTTTTGGAAAACTCATAGCAACATTGTACATGAGAATGAATGCAATAAAGGAGAGACATTTTGCATACCATTTGTTTGACAAAATGTCCATCTAATAGCATATATGATCAGAATAATAGTTATATGTCAATTGTTTATCAAAATGTCTATTGGTTGTAGGTATGGATTCGATATGTAGTTTCCATGTATATGCATTGAAAATATCAACAGAATTACACTTTCATATTAGCTCATTATAAGAGGCATTATAATATCATTTGTGAACATTCTGAATTTATTAGCATTGAAAGGAAACAATATAAGTGTTTGACAATATTCGTTGAGCTAAAATTAGTCAGTTTGGCCAAGGGATATTACAAATTCATTAAGAGCACTGAGTTAAGCAGAGAAAAACCTTTATTGATAGTATAGTAGCCTGACTAGAGAGAGAAGGAGTATAATATACCTATATTGTGATTTTTGACCTCACATTCCTAACTGTTAAAAGAAACTGCAATCAATTAATAACAAATAAATCATAGTATTTATTTAACAGTTGTCCCATAGAAACCCTAAATTAGTAAAGGAGTATCCTTACAAGAGTAGTGGAACACAAAAATAACTCAAATAATATATGAGAAAGCACTATATCAGATAAGAATTGTACTGATAAAACATTAAATTTGTAAAGAAACACCCTTTACTCATATAACCCTAATTTTGAAAAGAAGCAAAGAAAGGCATATACTTGTACCTAGTACTCACTACATTTTAATTACATCATTCCATACTTGGACACCATTGTAGTATAAAGTGACAAAATTTAGATTTTTTATTTTTCTCCTTAATATTCTTCTGCACCAAATAGCAGTTTAAATGGGACATTGAGATCATGGCATGTGGAGTACTTTATTGCCAAAGCAAGGTTCAATAAATTCTTGGAATGGTACATTTGATTCACCATGTATCATTTAATCTCTCCTGCATAGTCATTCTTAAATTATATGAATCATTGATCCCTACACAATAAACACACATAATTGAACAAATTTATCTCTTGTATTGTTTGGCATCTACAAGGACTTTTTTAGTTTGTTGGCAATTGTTTTGGCTTTTGTTTGTTTTCCTGGATTCAATCTTTGCATGGCAAAAATTTATATGGCATCAGTTGTGGATCTTTCTCTCATGGACAAGGATCATAATGGGTCCTCTTCAAGCATGCATGCACAACGCAAAAATATATTTTAGATGAGTGCTAGCTCTAATATGAAGAAGGTCAATGGGTGTCTTCCAATAACCCAAGATCATCCAATTGTGGTCATTTCTCCTAATTTGGCGGAAGATGTCTCATATTTGAACACACATGCTCTAATTTGTAAGTTTCTTGGTATTTGTATTCCTTTGTCCACTCTTGAGGCTTGGATCTAATGTTCCTAATAGATTGAAGGAGATATGGACATTATGCTTGTGGAAAATAGCTATTTTATGGTTATATTCTTGAATATTGTAGATCACAATAGAGTTTTTGAAGGTGCCCGTATTTTTATAATCAAGTTGGATTATTTATTAAACCATGGTATCTAGGTTTTTATTCAGTTGAAGAGATGCCTTCTTGAGTTCTTGTTTGGGTTCATCTACCTCACCTCCCCCTAGAGTTTTGGCAAGAAGACATTTTACATAAAATTGCTAGTCTCTTGGGAAAGCCTATGGTAGTTTCTACACAAACCCTTGACAAAAAGGTGATTTATTTTGCTTGAATTTGTGTTGAGATAGATCTAAGTAATCCCTTAATAGATTTGATGGAAATTTATTTGGGATCTTCATCATTTATTCAACAGTTAGATTATGAATCTCCACCTTTTTTATATCAGTTTTGTCATGAGTATGGCCATCTCCCATGACATGTCCCTAAAGTTCATAAGGAATCTCATTCCCTCTCTTCAAAACCTCCTCCTCTAGGTAAAGAGGACAAAGGGAAAGCTCCCTTGATGGTTGAACCATAGGGAAAGGACAAGGAAGGATTTGTACCTGTTGAAACTAAGGTTACAAAACAAGGACAAAAGAGGCTATTCAGGGATATATAGATAGATGGAATTTTTAATAGGTTTAAGGTGTTTGAGAATTTAGATTTGGAAGAAGGGGCCCTACCTGTGGTAACTTCTAATAGTGTTGGGGTCAGTATGGAGGTTGTACCAACTCTTGAACTAGAACTAGTTCAACCTATTTAGGGACAAGAAGTGGCTTAGGTCACTTTAAATAATTCCATAGAGGATGACATTATTTTGGTAGATTTAGCTAAAGAAGTTTTAGTTTCATGTCAAATAAGGGTTCATCTCATAGATTGTGAGTGTAACAATGACTCCTTAAGAAAAGTCTTGCTGATAGCTCCTCAAAAGCGTAGAAGACAAACCTTGAAAAGATAAAAATGATTGGAGATTTGTTGGTGGAATATGGGTTTGTTAAACCTCTTGATGCTCACTTTTCTCAAACCCTTCAATGATCATTCTCTCTTAGAATGTGAAGGGTTTGAATAGCATTTGTCATCAAAAAGCTATTCATGTTTTGATTGCAATTCATTCTTTGGATGTCTTTTGTGTTCAAGAGACTAAGGTTTCTATTGAGGATATGCATCAACCTGCTCCACACATTTTTTATGCTGGCCATTGTCAAAGTATTTTTTTACAAGGGAATTTTGGAGGTTTGGCTCTGTTCTAGGACCCTTGAAAGATTTTTCGCCTTTGGTGGATTTCTAGTCATTACTCAATCTCTATGATGGCTATTGCTTTCCACTTTGGTGAGACTATTCTTGTGACAATTTTTTATTCTCCTATTGACATTCGTGGGAAGATTCATCTCTGGGATCACATTAGGTATGTGCAAGGTATTTTTAGTGGCTAATATTCACAAATTGGGTAATTTTAGAATTTTTTGCCTAGTAATTTGGACAATAATTTAATATTTTATACAACCTAAATCGCCATATTTTTACAAAATTTAGTTCTAAAATATTTAAAATTGCTCAATAATTTATTTTATTGAAAAATTTAAACTCAAATATTCGCCACAATATTTGATACATTATTAGATTTGAATCACCTAATTATTATATATTATTGGAGAAATTAAATTAAATTGACCAATAATTATCATAATTAATAGTTACTGTAAGGATATATCACCAATATTTAGTTCTCGCTATTGATTTAAAGTAAATTTAATGATGCTCATAATATTCCACAAGGTAAGAAAATATTCAATTTTGATTTGTAATATTGTATGGTGATTGATGAACTTCCTATTATTATTGAGATTCATCAATATTTAATACAGAAAAATTACGATTCAAAAATAATCACCAATATTAATCATATTTAGAATAAAAAATTGAGAGATTCGTCAATAGAATTTATTATTATTTTTAAATAATAAAAGGTTCACCAATATTTTATATCTTATTTTGGAGGTGACTTTCTTAAAGTTTACCCTGGGTGTGTGCATTCTTGTGCTCCATATTTTTCTTGGATTTTAGGAGGCGATTTTAATTCTATTTTAAGTCTTGAGGAGAAAAGAGGAGGTTGGCCTAGGCTTGGCCTTTTCATGCATAGGTGAATTTTCATTATGTTATCAACGTTAAGCTCTCAAATGGGGTTTTCACTTGGGACAATAGATAGAGTGGTCAACAAGCTAATTCATAATATTTGGATAGGTTTCTTGTTTCATGTTATTGGGTTTGTGGTGGCCTAATTACAAGTTTTGAAATTCTTGATTGGAGAGGTTCTAATCATTGGCTCATTAAGTTCTCTTCTTCTCCTTTTGCACTCCCTAAGAACCCTTCTTTTAGATTCTAGCTTATATGGCTCCAAGACTTGTCCCTTTATGATTTGATGACTAAGTAGTGGAGAGAGGTTGGCCCAAATTATGGAATGGCTATATTTGTCTTTGAGTAGAAACTTAAATATGTCAAATATCATCTTAAGAGATGGAATACATCTTGCTTTGGGAACCTTCAATGTAGAAAGACGAATATTCTAGATCATCTTGCAGTGATTATTCGCCAAGTTAGGGACTCTAGGCTTATAGAGGCTCTTGGTAGGGCTAAATCCCAGGCTATGTGCGATGTGGAAGAATGGGAACTTTGGGAAGAGATTTACTAGAAACAAAAAGCTCACATTGATTGGTTGTAGAAAGTGGATAGAAATACTATTTTTTTTTCATCATTATATTCAGGCTCATCATAATAAAGGTTATATTACTTCTTTTGTTACTACTAAAGGACTTAAGATTTCCTCTCAATTTTCTATGACCAAGCAAGCCTTTCAATTGTATTCTAATCTTTTTACTAAGGATTCTCAACCTATCGCTGAGGAGAACTTAATTCTTTTATGCATTCCTTCTCTTATCACTAATGATATGAATGGTTCTCTTCTTTCTCCAATTTTGATATCTAAACTTGAAGAGGTTGTGTTTCAAATGAATATAGGTAAAGCTCAAGGCCTAGATGGCTTCCTTGTGGAATTATTTTAGGAATTTTGGGAAATTATCAATATGGATCTCTTGGAGGTGGTTAAGGAATCCCTTCAGAATAAGAAAATGCTTTGTGCTTTGAATTGTACTTTACTAACTCTTATCCCTAAGAAAGAAGGTGCTGAAAATCTTGACTCCTTTCATCCCATTTCTCTTTTTAAATTTTTGTACAAAATTATCACCAAATTGATTGCTAATAGACTCAAGACATGCCTTCTAGTTGTGATTTTAGAGGAATAATGCGATTTTCTGGCTAGTAAGAAAATTCTTGATGGAATTGTTATTTCTTCTAAAGTTACTCATTCTATGCATACATCAAAAGAGTGAGGTATATTCATTAAGTTGGATATGGCTAAGGCTTAGGACAGAGTCAAATGGAGTTTTCTCCAAAAGATCCTCTTGGCCTTTGGTTTTTATCAACAATGGGTGAATTGGATTATGGGTTGTGTTAGTTTAGCTTCCTTTTCTGTTCTTGTGAATGGTGTTCCTTCAGAGCCCTTTAGTGCCTCTAGAGGACTTCGCCAAGGGGATCCTATTTCAGCTTATCTCTTTATAATTCTAGTTAAGGGTTTGGTTTCTTTCTTAAGCTTCATGCTCACCAGGGTTCGATTCATGGGTGGAAATGGGGTGTTACCTTGCCTCTTATTTGGCATCTTCAGTTTGTGAATGATACTTAATTTATGGGACATACCCATCTTTAGGAAGCTACCTCTTTTAGGCATGCTTTAGATGCATCTTGCAGCTTTAGGACAAAAAGTTAATGAGAAAAAATCCTTCATTTTTTCCTTCAATACTCCCCAGAATATTTAGAGGCATATTGCTGCTATTTTGAAGTTTAAAATTGGGTCTCTTCCCTTTTTTTATTTGGGTATTCCTCGTATTGTTGGTAGACATCCTAGATCTTCTTGGCAAGTTTTTCTTGATAAACTATGGAAAAAGGTTAATCATTCAACTCATCGATAGCTATCAACTACTACTCACCTAACTCTATTAAAATTGATTATTCAAGCTCTTCCTATTTACATTTGTTTTTTTCACGAATTTGATGCTCTATCCCATGAATTCCTTTGGAATGGGAACCTTTCAAATTCTAAATGGAGTCTAGTTAAATGGGAAACAATGTTTAAACCTCAAAAGGAAGGTGACATTGGCTTAAAATCAACTATTTTAAATGGTCAAGTTCTTGCTATGAAATTTTATTGGCATCAGTGTACTAACCAACATCAACTTTGGGCTCATATTCTCAACCATAAGTATTTTCCAGATGTGGTTGAAGTTCACCACTTTCCTCTAGAAGGGAGAAGATATATGATTTGGAATATGCTAAAGTTTAGAGCTTAGTTGGTTAAGGATGGTCTCTTTTGGTTTTGTCATTTGGGATCACAAGCTATATTTTGGCTTGACTCTTGGGATGTGCACCCTCCTATTCTTACCACTCATATTCAACTATGTTCCCTCTATCAAAAATTTTGTGTTATTGGTTGGAATATAGTTTATTTTTATAAGATAGGGTGTGTTAGAGGTTTGGCTCCTTCCATTGGTTGGAAACACCCTTCTAAATGGCCTCCACAAGGATCTAAGGAGGATAGGAAGGAGTTGTTTTAGATTTTGTAGTCTTGTGAGTGTACTAGTTTGGTGGGTAATGATGTTCTTACTTGGGATAGTGAAGATTTGTTTGGAAAATTTTCAATGTCTGTAGGATATGTTGAGCTTCTTTAGCAAACATTGGGGGACATTCAGACACCTTGGAGGAAGCAAGTTTGGTACTAGTTTTCTTGGCCCAAATGTAATTTTTTTATGTAGTTGGTGGTCCATAGTTAATGTCTTATGTGGGATAAATTATGCAAGTGTAGCTTCCAAGGACCCTCAATGTGTGTTCTATGTTAGACTAGTGAAGAAAATATCTCTCATCTCTCTTTGGACAATGTTCTTCTGGTAGACATATTTGGCACTCTTGGTGGAATGTGTGGAACCAATCTTGTTGGCATGTTTCCTCACTAGTAGAATTCTTTGCTCATTGGGATAAGACTTCTCTCAAGACTTCATTTCTTTGAGTTTCCTAGACTCTTGGACCCTCTATTATTTGATATATCTAGTTGGAAAGGAACTGTTGTATATTTAAGGATGATTTTTTAGAGGTTCCTCACTTATGGGAATATTCTCCATTCTTTGGAGGAAACTTGTTTTGCAAAATGTGACACTTTTGAGGCCATGGAACTAGGGTAGGATATTTTAAATAATCATCTAAATATTCCCCCCTCACATGGAAAACTACTAATAAAGATTTTTAGACATCCCTTGCAAAAGATAAATAGGGTGGGGAAATGGAGTGCCCCTCTGTAGGGTATTCTTAAAATCAATACGGATGGGTCTTCTAAGGGAAATCCAAGCCTTGCTGGCATTGAAGGTGTTGGTAGAGATAGTAAGGGGGATGTCATGTTTGTATTTTCTATTTATAAAGATCATCATACTAACAAATTGATGGAGGCCATAGCTCTTTTGTATGTTATGAAGAATGCTTTTGACCTTGGTTGGAGAAGGCTTATCTATCAATCTGATTCAGACGTGTTGATTCATCTTTTGAATCAACAACATTCTGAAGTTTTTAGTTGGAAGTTAGCTTTGATTACAGACTAGATTCATAATTTGTGTACGTCCTTGGAGTCTATTACTTTCACTCATATTCCCAAGGAATGGAATAGTGTTGCTGATTGTTTGGCAAAGTGGGCTTCTGACCATATGTGTAATTGGAACATTGTTGATAAGACTCAACTTTTGATGGGCTTGTCCCATCAACTTGATCACTTGGTTGATCTTGATAGTGTTGTTTGAGGCCCTTTCTCTATTTGTTCTTGTTTCTTTTTCAGCTTGAATAAATTTTCACCCCTCCTTTATTTCTACCTAGTACTTGCTACACCAATCACTCATGGGTTATCCAGATCTATGATGGAAGCCATTTCAAACTGGTTGCAATGTTCTTCACCTTGTAAAATCTAATTTATCTCTTCGTCAAACCACATATTAAGGTGCACGTGAGATCTGGAGGGTTTTGATTTTTTTCTCATGATTAGCTTTTACTCCAAGCTTCAAGGATTGCTTTGTCTTTTTCTTATAACTACAAAAAAGACTCATAGAAACAAATCAGCTCTCTCATAAGAATGATTCAATAGTTTATGGGATCTAATAAGGGTAATCAAAAATTAACCAGATGATCAAATTTCGGATTATAAGGATTGATTTCTTAAATGCGTCATTAAAGATTGATTTTAGGTTTGCATCTCTTACCTAGATTTATCACACTCAACATTTATACATTCAATTTGATGGGGGTAATGCTCCTCTTAGTGAAAAACTATTCTAACTTAGTGTCCAAAGAAATTTGATATTTGTTTTGACATTTCTATCTTATAAATCTCTAAACTTTCAAGTTCAAGGAAAAGCTTAGATTTACATAACCTAATTTGAGTTATATAATGTGAGATGCATGAGGTTGGTGCAGGAGCACCCACATAAAATATTTTGGACATGATTTTTGCATGAAGAATTTATCTTGATTTTTTCTTTACAATCAGATCTTTCCTTGTGATTTGTATAGATCATTGTGGGTTCATTCTTCCCCATTCTATATTGATCTAGAGTATTCTATAAGCTATTCTTCCTATTTTGTAATAATCTAGAATTTTTTTGTAGATTGTCTTAGCAAGTATAAATAGAGTTTTAGGTTTAGGTTTAGGTTTAGGGCAAGTTTTTGGGATATGAAATTATGGGGAGAAGAAATCTGTAGGAGAGAAAATGTATATACTATTCATTTGATGAATTAATTAAGAAGAATTTTATTATATATAACTCTTGTTGGTGCTGGTTCCTTTTGATATTGCTTTTGTTGAATTTATCTCTGCATCATTTTTGGTATGAAAGCTTGGGAAAGCTCTTGAGGAGATTTTATGTCTGGATCAGAGTCATAAGCTGAAACATCAAACATGGTCACCAATGCTAAACTGGCAAAGAAGATGCAAGAACATAAGAAAATCAATAAGTTGTTATTAGATGAATTTGAGAAGATGAAGGACCAGATGGAAAATACAACAAAGATTTCCTCAGAGCAAGAGGAAGAAGGGGAAGAAGAGGATACTCTTGCATAGGAGGTGGTTAACTTACCTACAGACTAGAGATACTTTATAGAAGCCCTTGAAAGAGTTGGCAAGAAGGATGCCAAAGGTGACCTACACATCTTCTTAGGAAAGATAGATGTTGATGCTATTGTGGATTGGATAGAGGCCTTGAACAACCATTTTGAATGTGAAAATATAGCAGAGAAGGACAAGGTAAAAATTGCCAAGTCAAAGTTGAAGGGACTAGCCCTCACTTGGTGGAATTTCACTCAAGGAGAAAGGGTCAAAGAATGTAAGAACATGATAACTTCATGGGAAAGGATTTGTGCTAAGGTGAGAGAAACATACTTACATGAGGATTATGAAATCCAACTTCATCAAAGGAGACAAAGTTTAAGACAAAAGGAGCTAGATGTCACAACCTATACTAAAGAATTCCAAAAATTAAGCTTGAGAGCAAAGCAAAGTTAATGTGAAAGTGTAAAAGTTGCTAGATATCTCAATGGACTGAGGTTGAACATTCAAGAAGAACTTGATTTATTGTGTCCTAATATAGTACACAAGTGCTATCAACTAGCTTTGAAGGTGGAAGGTAAATTGAAAAGAAGGAAAGGAAAAAATGGAAAAGGAAGAGGAAGAAATCAAAGGGGAAGACGAAATTTCCAAGGAAGAGGAAAAAACCATGAAGATCATAAGGAGATAAAGCAAGAAACTAGTCAAAGTGAAGGAAATTTCAGAGGTAACTTCAAAGGTAGAAGAGGCAATTGAAGAGGTGGATTTGATGGTAGAAGGGAAAGTCGAATTATTTGTTTCAATTGCAATAAGAAGGGACATTATGCATCTAGGTGTTTGGATAGAGAAAGTTCAAGTTCAGAAGGTAAAAGAAGAACACATTTGGTACAAGACGATGAATACCAAGAGAAGGAGATGGATGACTTAGATAGTGTACCTAAAAGAGGAGAAATTTTAATGATGAAAATAAAACTTTTGAAAGTTCCTACTACAATGGAACAACCACAAAGGAAAACTATCTTTAGGATTGCTTGCAAATCTAGAGGTAAGGTATGTAAAGTCATTATTGACTCGGGATTTACTAAGAATTTAGTTTCTCTTGAGATGGTTTAGAAGTTAAAACTTAGGAGGATACCTCATCCTTTTCCTTATAAGGTTTCATTGCTAACTAAGGGCCAACAAACTCTTGTAAATGAGCAAGCATGGGTTGATTTTTAGATTGGAAAGTATACTGATAGAATTTCAAGTGTGATATAGTTGATATGGATGCATGCCACCTATTATTTGGTAGGCCCTAGTAGTATGATTTTCAGACACAACATGATGGAAAACACAATATATACACATCAAGAAGGATGAAAAAGTGATTAGATTGATTCCATTTGCTGATCATGAAGAAGTGGAAGAAAATAAAGAGAGGGAAGCCAAAATTATGATGGTTGATAAAAAAGAATTCTTATAGGACATGAAGGATGAACCTGAACTTTTTTTTCTTTTGCTTCCTAACCCACAACCACAAGAACCCATTGGAAATGATAGAAAGGAGGTTGAAACAAAGAAGAAAATTCCTAATGAAGTGAAAGGACTTTTGGATAAGTATGAAGGTTTGATTTCAAAAAGTACACCAAAGTCTTTACCACCTATACAAGACATTAGTCATTGTATTGATTTCATTCCTAGAGCTACTTTACCCAATAAGGATGCATAAAAGATGACACCTCAACAAAATGAGGAGATTGCTAGACAAGTAAAGGATTTACTCGATTCTAGCTCGATTACGAAAAGCTTAAGCCCACATGCTATACCTACTATTATGGGACCCAAGAAGGAAGGAACCTGGAGGTTGTGTATTGATTCTAGAGCCATTAATAAGATTACAATCAAATATAGGTTTCTAATGCCAAGAATTGAAGATTTGCTTGATTGTTTGGGAGGTGCAAAGTATTTCTCCAAGATTGACTTAAAAAGTGGGTGCCATCAAATAACGATAAGAGCAAGAGATGAATGGAAGAAAAAATTCAAAACCAACGATGGATTATATGAATGGAAGGTAATGCCATTTGGACTCTCTAATGTTCCTAGTACCTTCATGAGACTTATGAATGAAATACTCAAAGACTTCAATGGTAAGTTCATCATAGTATATTTAGATGACATATTAATTTTCAGCAAGACAAAGGAAGAACACCTAGAGTACATTGACATGGTTTTGAGAAGACTTCATGAGGAGAAATTGGTAATAAATTTGGAAAAGTGTTTGTTCATGCAAGAGGAGCTGACATATCTTGGTTTTGTTATCTCCCAAGGTCACTTGGAGATGGATAAAGATAAAGTAAGTGCTATACTATCCTGTCCATCCCCAAGAATAGTTGGAGATGTTAGAAGCTTTCATGGTGTTGCTACATTTTATAAGAAACTCATAAGAAATTTTAGTCATATATGTGCTCCTATGTTAGAAACTATTAAAGGAGGAAGGCAGTGTAATTTTGCATAGAGTCAATCAGCAAATGAAGCTTTTGAATTGCTTAAGAAAAGGCTAGTGAGCAGCCAATTCTTTCTTTACCTAATTTTAACAAAATTTTCCAAGTAGAATGTGATGCTAGCAAGGTTGCTTATAGGGGAAGTTCTTAGTCAAGAAGAAAAACTAGTGGCTTTCTCAAGTGAAAAACTCAATGAAGCCAAGCAGAAATACTCTTCATATGACCTAGAAATGTATGCATTGGTTCAAGCTCTTAAAAGGTGGAGACAATACTTGTTGCCAAAGGAGTTTATTGTGTATACCGATAAAAAAGCCCTTAGTTTTCTGAATAGCCAAGACAAATTAAGTCACAGGCACATGAAATGGGTGGAGTATTTATACGCCTATACCTTCACCATCAAGCATAAGAAGGACATATCAAACAAGGTTGCTAATGCTCTTTAGTAGAAGGAATTTGACTATCTCCTAGATATAGCTAGAAAGTGTGTGAATTGAAGCACTTAAGGACATGTATCATGTAGTAGATCCAAATTTTGGTGATATCTACAAGGTATGTATGGAGTTTAGTGAAAGATACCATGCTGATTTTCCTAAGTTTTTGATACAAGATAAACCTCTTTTCAAAGGAGGACAACTATATGTACCCAGGTGCTCTATGAGTACAAACATTATCTAAGAGAAGCATAGTGGAACAATAGGTGGACATTTTGGTTTGGATAAGACCTTAGAATTGGTTAGAAGGTCCTACTATTGGACTAAACTTTAGATTGATGTTAGAAATTTTGTGGAAACATGTATGATTTATCAATGGGCTGAAGGAAGGACTACAAATGCAGGGCTTTATCAACCTTTGCCAATACCATCTAGACCCTGGGAAAGCATAGTGATGGATTTTGTAATGGGGCTACCATGGACACAAAAGGGGCATGATAGTGTATTTTTTGTAGTAGATAGGTTTAGCAAAATGGCTGACTTCTTACCATGTAAGTCAACCTATGATGCCTCTCATATATCAAATCTCTTTTTCAAGGAATTCATAAGGATTCACGAGCTACCTCTCAACATAGTTTTAGATAGGGATGTGAAGTTTGTAGGACACTTTTGGAGAACTTTATGGAGGAAACTTGGAACCAATTTATCATTCTCATCAGCCTACCACCCTCAAACTGATGGCCAAACAGAGGTAGTTAATAGAACATTAGGAAATTTGCTAAGAACTCTCATAAGACAACATGTAGCAAAATGGGATGTAATCCTACCCCAAGGTAAATTTGTACATAATGATTCCATCAATAGAAGTACAAGAAATTCACCATTTCAAGTGGTGTATGGAATTCATCCTAGAGGGATTTTTGAGTTAAGAGACATGAGTTCACAACAATAAGTTAGTGCCCAAGGAGAAGAATTTTCTATAGCCATAAAATAAATCCATGATGAAGTTAAAGCACAAATCCAACAAACGTCTGATAAGTATAAAAAGCATGGAGATCATAAATGGGGACACTTAGAACTTGAAGTGGGAGATTTAGTATGGGCAAATCTCAAGAAAGAGAGGCTACCAAAAGGTAAATCTACCAAGCTTATGTTGAGAATACTAGGTCCTTGTCAAATATTGAAGAAGTTTGGAACCAATGCTTATGAGATTTGATTGCCACCTGATATTGGTCCATTTCTCCCATCTTCACCATAGTAGACCTCACACCATTCACAGCACCCCCTAAAGAAATTGATATATGACAGATTGCTTGTATAGAAGACATTCAACATCTACTATTTAAGAAGACACCATAGCTAGAAAGGATACTTGATACCAAAGTCATAAAGCACACAAGAGTAAAGGAGACCAAGCAGTATTTGGTAAAAGTCAAAGGTTATTTGGATGTAGATGCTATGTGGATGACCAAACAAGATATCAAGATGCTTGAGATAAAATTTCCTATGGAGTATGGTGCAGGAGTACCCACATAAAATATTTTGGACATAATTTTTGCATGAGCAATTTATCCTAATTTTTTCCTTACAATAGATCTTTTCTTGGGATTTGTACAGATCATTGTGGGGTCATTCTCCCCCATTCTATATTGACCTAGAGTATTTTGTAAGCTATTCTTCCTTTTTTGTAGTAATCTAGAATTTTCCATAGATCGTCTTAGCAAGTATAAATAGAGTTTTAGGTTTAGGTTTAGGTTTAGGGAAATTTTTTGGGATATAAAATTATGGGGAGAAGAAATCTATAGGATGAATTAATTAAAAAGAATTTTATTATATAAGAATCTTTTTGGTGCTAGTTCCTTTTGATATTGCTTCCATTGAATTTATCTCTACATTAGAGGTTCTATCGGATAGAATTTTATATTATAAAATGTAAACAAAATAAACAAAGTAATACCTTGTGTTTATAATTTGGTTACCTCTGCTATTCTTTTTTCCTTAGAGATCTTGAGAAAGCAATCTATTATCTTAGTACAAGCAAAAGATTGAACTATGCAAACATAGTAAGGGATTACAAGATAATGCTAACAAACTTGTTTTATAGTAATCATTAAATGAATCAAGGGTTTGGATTAAGAGGTTAAAAGATGAATGTCATGATTAGAGGCTAGGTGGGATCTAATAACATTAAATTGATAAATCAAAATCTCTAGAGATCCCAACCTTATGCATAGGCACTAATGGATTATAACCTAAAGGTAACAAGATTCTTGTATAAGAATCATTAAATGAATCAAGGGTTTGGATTAAGAGGTTAAAAGATGAATGGCCATGATTAGAGGCTAGGTGGGATTCAATAATATTAAGAGATTAAATAGAATGAAAAGATGAGATTGATGAGAGGTGAGTGTGATTGAGTGGGAGGTGAATTGACTTTTTGTAACTATGCTAATCTATGTGGCCTTCACAACTTTGCCTAAAAAGACATATATTTAAGTTCAATCAACATAGAGAAGAGTAAAATGTAAACAAAGAGATATATTACACTTGTCATAAACTTAAAAATTTAGAGTTTAATCCTTAAATAAAGAGGTTAATGAATTAATTTAAGAAAGATAAATATTTAATTAATTAATAGGGAAAAGGGAAAGCTTAGAGTAATTAAGTAAATAAATAATTATTTAATTATTGAACGAAACTAATAATGAATTAATTAAGTTAATGGAGGAAGTAATGATACACCAATCACATAAGTGGTGATATTTCTTTCACTTAAAATAATTTTAGGTCATTATATTTTAGTCATGTTTGAGATGATGTACTAGGTGTGGTATCCTCCCTAGGGAGATTATTGAGATAAAAATTTGTGCAATATCTTGATAGGGAAAAATGACATGTAGATGATTATTAGAAAATATGGTTAATGTAGAAAGGAAATTAGATGAGAATAGGGAAATTAGGATTATAAATAAGGTTATAAAGGGCTTAGGGTTATGAGATACCATGGTGGGTTTAAAAGGACATCTACATCACATTACTCTAAGACCCTCATTATTAGTCCTTCTCATTTGCATTCTTCATTTCTAGATAGTGTTGCATACCAAAGCAAGAGGGAACATGGTCATGAGGATTGTGATAATCTAGTAAGTATTACCTCTTGTCTCTACAAGACATGATTGACACTTCATGAACATGGTAGGGCATAGATTTCATGATAAATAAAGTGAGAGATTCATTGTATATAAAGCTAGAAGTTATTTCATAGACACTCATGTTATCAATTTAAGAGTCTTGTTATGCATATGTATAATACTACATATTTCATCAAAATGTGAATATGATAGGAAACTCTGTATCCAATGTTTGACATGGATCTACATATCAAAAGATGAGAGATTATCTAGAGAGAGATGGTTACACACTATCTAATATTCTTATTTATCTTGGATAGTATTATTCAGGGACTCATATAGCCTATGAGATAAGTGTTCTAGTCATGTTAGTCATCAATAGACAAAGGGTGTAAATTAAACAAAATGATTATAGAAGAGAATTGATCTACAAAGAGAAACTTCTTATTTTCCTAACTATCTCAGGATCTAAAATAGATTTTGTACTTAAGAAAAGAGAGCCTATATACAAGAATGAATATGATACATATTTGAGCATAGAAGAATTTTATAGTCTTGAGACATGTATGTAAAATATTCAAAGGTTTATTAAAGTTGTACGTTCACATGTATTATTTTATTTCATCCAAAATCAAATTGGGCTACCTATAGTATATTTGGTATCAAATTCATTAAATAGAATAAAATGTTTCAAAATTTATTTAGACTACAACTTGGACTAGGATTATGGTCATGGTGAGATTATTTATTATTTTTTAACTTGCTACTTTACTAGTTTAAACCTATATGTATTAAGAGAGATTTATCAAATTGTGTTCCATGGTGGTTGTAATGTCCCCATCTTTTAAGCATTTTAGAGGAGTTCTTAGCCTTTACATTCTTCAAAGGCTAAGTGGAGAAATAAGGAGAAATTGATTAAATTAATTTCTTATAAAGTCATTAAATAAATTAAAATTAAAAGGTGAAATTATATTTAATTAATTTAATTTTTTAGAAGCATAATTAATTATTGTATTGCAAGGGAGCAACTTCTAGAGAGAGCATTTTCTAGAAATACAACTAATTATTGTATTGGAAAGGGGGAAGCTTCTAGACAATGCAATTAAATAATATTTTATTTCAATCTAGAAGGGTGAAGGAAAAGGATAAATAGAGGTGAGAGCTTCATTGTTAATCATCCAATCATTGTGAATTGCATTTCATATAAAGTTGGGAGAAGAAACTAAGGTTTTTGATTTCAGTCAGCCATTGGAGAATGTCAACTCTTTAGTGTTGCAACCATTTGAGGTGGTGAAATATCCATTGAATTTGGTATTTAGGAGAGCTTCAATTCAGGAGTTCTATTTGTGCTTAAATTGGAACATACATTTATTATTGGCTGCTATAGTATGCAAGAACAATGCCACACTATAGTACATATGCTTGATTCATTTCCATTCTTGGGCATCGCTATTATTAGATTCCTCTTGCAACTATTAGTACTTAGCATTGTAATTTTTAGGTATATGATTTTGCTATGTTAATTTAGAATCAGATTTTTTTTTAACTATAGTTATTATTGTAAGCCCATTTGTCTTGGCAAATAGTCAAAGTTGACTTATTTTTTCCGAACTTTATTTTCTCCTTAGTGTGTGATGTTTAAGGGTGTCAATCAAAACTTAATGTGAAGGCTATTTGGTTGTGGGAAAAATTGGGTAGGAGAAATAAAATTTTGAATAATGGCCCTTGGTTAGTCGATGGAGTGGGTTTCTAGTTTCAAGGTTGAAAGCCAAACTTTGTCTCATAGCAAAATTGTAAATGAGAATGAATTCAATAAAGCAGATACATATTTCACACCATTTTTTTGACAAAATGTCCATCTAATAGCACATATGATCGCATAATAGTTGTATGTCAATTGTTTGTCAAAATGTCAGTTGGCTATAGGTATGCATTCCATATCTAGTTTCCATGTATATGCATTAAAAATATCAAAAAAACTTCACTTTCATATTAGTTCATTGTAAGAGGCACTGTAATATCATTTACAAATATTCGAAATTTTTTAGCATTGAAAGCGACAATACAAGTGTTTGAGAATATTCCTTGAGATAAAATTAGTTAGTTTATGCAAGGCAAATTACATTGGTGTAATGTCCCTTGTGTATGGCCTTTAGCATTTGAGACAATTAATTTCTCTTAAAACAATATCCAATCTCATATACATTTAATTGGAAACAAATAGACTTTTATAAGATTCCCAAGGACAATTTATTGGTCTTATTAATAAGATCTTTAAATTAAAATCCATAACATTCACCAACTCAAGGTTAAAGATTCATGTTATTGTTCAAGACAACTCCATGAAGTAACCAACAACTCTCCTTCTAAATTCTATGAGATGTTTTTAGAATGATGATGCACCCTATAAATGATTCTCTGGGCCATGTTGATTGCCTATTTAATTTCTTATGAAATGGAAATATACTATTGGGTGGATGATCCCTATTTTGGAGTGGTGTCTAATATATTTTCATCCATGAACAAAGGGAATTATTTTAGGTATGATGAGCCCCTCTAATTTATATAATGACTCCTTCTCTTACTTTTTCTCCCTCCCTTTATTTATAGAGGAAACAATCACTCATTACCAAATACCTACTGATCTCCAATAAATATGTAACTCTGTTGGTTGGTTGTGATATGTTGAGTACCAATACTTATTGTGATGCCTTCTTTATCTCTCCTCATGTTAATACAATATCTTTAGGATCATGTGTCTATGACTTATGAAAGTCTGTGTCTCCACTAATACAAATAGAGATGGTTCTTGCAGATTGTATAGTGGTGTGACTATGAACCTCAAAGGCTTACTGCGTATGTAATTTATACTTTAGACTATTGGTCTGATATGATTGGTGGTAGTATGTGCCTGAGATGCTAAATAGTCCTTCTCGCTCCACTAACAATCGCTATTAATATTGTGGATGTCGTGTTCCTTCCTATCTTAGCTAGATTGACCAGCAACTTGTTGGTGTTTGAAAATGTTGGAGGGTTTTCAATTATCCCCATGAGAATATGAGACATCTAGGGGCAACTAACTCCCATTATCGACATATCATTTTAGACATAGGGCCAACTATAAGGCATGACCCTTCTTCTACTTTAGGCTCTACTAAACTTAGGCAGGTAGACCTCAGATTCAAATGATGTTGTACCAGTGCAAAAACATATCCTTGAATCTATTAAAGTAGATAAAACCCTTATATCTCCTAGTAACTCATGAAATGACATAGATCTATAATAGCTAAATGCAAATGTAGAATATTCACAAGCTGAGTGTGGGTTAAACATTTAGGTCCTTCAACATAAAATGTAAAGAATGTTTGATTAAAGATGTTAAATTCAACAAAACCCTCAGATATGCAATAGTAAGACTTAATGATCCTGTAGTTGATCAGTGCCTTAACCATTCAAATGCATACATATGGATATTTGATACTTATACATATATTTAGATATTCAATCTATCTACTTAACTTGTAAATAGACATCTGTGCTCAATCTAGACCTCATTCTTACATGATATCCCCATCCATAAACTTGCAACCCTGTTATTTCCCTGAATCATTTACATAACTACTTGAGTTACAGGCAACACTGAAATAAAATACAGCCTTAAGGGACTGCAACTATGATCTAGGCTCTATGTTCAAAGACCATAAAACATTGAAACTCACTGATAAAGGGAGACAAGAATCAAAATGAAACTAATGAAACTCTGCTATTCTTTGTATTAATTTCCTTGAAACAATACAACCATATGCATGAAATGAAAGCATGAAAAACACCTAAAAGATCTAAACTATCTATATTAACCATCCTACTTCTGTTCATACAAGAGAAATTTGATGAAGAATGTGGTCACAATCATGGGAATGCATCAAGAACTGAATCCAAAACCTTGGTATCTCAATAGTGACTAGTTTTTCTCCAAAGACTAGAACCCCTACAATGAGAAAGAAAGGGAAAGATATAGACAAGAAAGAATTCCCAGATTGAATCCACAATCGACATCTGCCTACTTGAAATTCCCTCTTCTGCAACTGAAAAGACTCTCTCTAACCTCTCTCTTCCATCTAATCTGATTTGATTTCATCATTGCTTTGTAACTGATTTGCAAATATCCTTTTCTGAATGATGAAAACTTGTTTGCCAAAATATCTGATTTGCTCACTGAAATGATAGTGAAATCTCAATTTTTACTGAATGAATCTGAACAAATTTTGACCCAAACTTAGTTTTTACTGCCTTTTACTAATACTCAGGTCATTTCTATGTTAAAAAATAGTTTTGAACTTTCATTACCTGAATACAGTTGCAATTTAGGTACCTGACACAAATCTTGCTATAGCTTTAACCAATGGCATTCTGTGCAAAAATCAACCCCAGAATCAAAAAATTTAGATTCTCACGATTTTGGCGATATATGATAAAGCATATCTAGCCTCTTAGAAATGCCTGAAATCTTCGTTTGAATAATAGTCCCCTCTGGTAGAAAACCAGATTTGTAACTCTTTGATTTTAAATTTTTGAAATGTCCTAAGGTCGAAACTATATAAAAATAACCTTTCTAATTTTAAAAGATCAAAGAGCTTGAAGATGAATAATATAATTTTTTATTATTTTCATATTTCATTTCTCTTCAACCCTTCAGAATTTGAGGTCAATTGGGTTTGACCAAGTACCACGTGGCGCTCTATGATTGGTTGACATGTGCCTCATTTCCACATCACCAACTATTTTGGGCGTACTGACATGCCACATGTCACAATTATGCATTCCTGCAATATTTAACTCCCTTGCATCTCTATTTTGTGGGCATGCACCCACCGTCAGATCATGACATGTGTCACGATTTGGTCAATCCTCGCCTGAACTACTCTGTAATGCCACTTCACACATGTGGGGCCCACCGCCACATGGCAACAATCTACATTCTCGCATTGTCTAACTAGTGTGCAACTTAATATTGCAAGCTTGCGCCATCCACATGATGTGGACACATGGCACAATTGAGTGCCCACCTCCACATCAGCACGCATGTCATTTTGATTAAATTATGCTAATTTTGCCTACTCACGTCATCCCATCCAACTGACCATGGGCCCACGCACATCATGGCTTCCAAAAGACGCACTTTTTGAAGACAATCTCTTTTGTGAGTGCTCGTGTATTTAAAAGCATCAAAACCCACCAAATTCGTGAATGTGGGATAAAAGCTTTAAAAAAAAAAAACTCTTAGATTCTTCTACTTTCTTTCTTACAAGAATCTATTCTTTCTCATGAATTGAGGCTACTATGTTTATGCTGGGCGGCTAACGTGGAAGTCTTGGCCGACTACTCTGCTGCTGGTTCTTCCTTTTATTTTCCAACGTGGGCTTCAATCTTCATGCCACCTCTTGCCTATGCTAAGAGTGTTGTCTCTATTCCTATCAGTGGCTTCTCTATTTTTTCTGCTTGCTCCCCTGCATTTTCTCCATGGGTTTACAACTTATTTCCATGCTATCGCTTGTCTTTGGCATGCGTTGACTGTCTTTTATGCTGGAGCTTTTCTTTCTTACATAGCCAGTCTCTCCTTTTTGCCTACGGATAGTTCTGAGCATGAGATGATTTTCCTTTCTTCTTGCCACGTTTCTCCCTTACATGAGCTCCTTCCAATGGTATCTTTGTTCTTTGCTGCTGCTAACTGCATATGTTCTTGCCACTGCTAATTGCCTTCTTTTTGATGGATGCCTTCCCTCATTTTTTTGTGTTGACTGCCTCTACTCTTTCCCCCTCTGCAGACCTGCATAGTTGTTCAAGCTTTGGGATAGTCTTCTTTGATGTAGCTATGGATTTTGGCTTGCTACATGGGCTATTTTGCTCTTCCAAAGACTTCTTGTGTCATGCTTTGGTAACCTTAGAGAATCATAGGTATGTTTGGATTCTAAAGAAGCTTGATTTGTCTTGGTTTTGAGGGGAACGTCACATGGCTTGCCTTGAAGATGAGGGATGTCACCAACATGTGTCTTGAATGAGACTTGTTTGGTACCCAAGTAAACTGGACTGTCCAAATATGGACCATTAGAGGTTGATGTCTTGCTCTCATGCATATCCATTCCACCTATTTGCTTCACATTTTTATTTAATAAACCTCTCCAAATTTTCACTATCTTAATTCAAATATTGATTTAAACTTTCTTCTAGATCCATTCCTTCCGTCTTCCAAGAGCTTTTCTACCACTAGATTCTTTTACAATATCTAGTGTGATCTTTTCCTTTAATTCTAAAGTTAATAATCCAATTGAAGGCTGAAGTTTTGATTCTTAAATGATGATTAGTGCATAACCACTCTATCTTTAAAGATCATCATCATTATCAATTTTCCCCTTAGAATATCATAAAACATCATAATGTTCTTGTCAATCTGATGTAATTTAGTCGGACCCCAAAGTGAGTCCGGCTATTTTTTCTTTCATTTCTAGACAACTAAACTGCAAAAATGATCCATTAACCATCTGGCATTGATTCTGAGTAACTCTAACCACTGATATGACATTAGAACTAATTTTATCATTAATCAACAAACTGTGAATTTCATGTTAGGAGGTTTGTTAATTGGCCTTAAAAACTGACCCAAACACCTGACAGAGCTCTAAAAATTGGGACACTGATTCTTTGTTCCGCACACTTCTACCTCGTTGAATCTTATCTCATGAAGAATTCCCAGTCAAAAGATATTCATCATCAAAGTTGACCTTTTAGAACTTCCTGCAAGCAAACATGTCAGAAAACACTAAATTAGGTTCGGAATCAACTTTAAAAATTGGGCAAATGGACACTTGGGAGAATGAAAACTAGGGCATTGGTTCTCTCTCATGAGGACATTATAAATCTAGGATTTGGGCTCATGAAAAATAACTGGGCACAAATGGAAATCAGTCAAAGAGGGCTACTCAGAATTACTGATTGGAAAAAATGCCTGAAAAGCAATTTTTTGCAAATGGAATGGACCTGGAAAAGTGTGCAGATGGATTCGTCAAGATTTGCAAATTGACACACTTAAAGCATTTTCAGAAGACAACACAGTGGTACAATCCATTTGATCTCACCAATCATGGATTAGGAGTTATAATGTCATGAACAACGGTTCCAAAAAATTTGCAAATACTGACACCAATAAAAAGATAGAAATTGCGTTTGAAAATTGATCAAACGAATTCATCATAAGTTGAAACTTGAAACATAACAAGTCTTTGACATCTACAACATAACGCAAAAGGAAATTTAGCATTTTGTTCAACTGGTCAAAAGTTACAGCACATCAAACAAGGCTTCCTAAAATTAGGTGCAAAGTGCAAAAGTATGAAAACAATAACTGACCAACTTTGAGGGATTCAAAACCTAGTCAAACAAATTTGAAACAACTTGAGAACTGAAACATAGGCTCTCATGCATGGATACTAGACATTTTCAAAGTGGCAAGTCATGACACAATTCTAAGTGCGAGATATTAAGGTGCAAACACGGCCTCCTGTCGTTGTTTGACACTTGGGATAAAATTGCAGATCTAAAATAGCTCAAAAAAAGACTTTGCCAAATGACTTGGAATGATGCTTCAACTTCATGGAACACTTAGACGCATTGGATGGAGGCTGTTAGAAATATTAAACACCTCATGGGGCTCAGACTGACAGCTGGGTACAATCTCATTTAAAAGCATTTATAGGACCAAATTTTCTCAATGGTGTTCAAAGTTGACCATGCAATTTTTAGCGCCAACACAACTTACTTATCTACTCTCTATGTGAATGGTGATTTGGAGTGTGCCTTATCGTTTGCTTATAAACACTATAATGTCCCTTGGTACAGAATTCTATGATTCCCTGGCTAGGTGTCTTTGCATCTGTTGTATGCCCTCTCCCCATCTCCCTATCTTCAATTCTTCCCTTCCTTGTGCATTTTTGAAGTTGATAGATGGTAGATATATGGTCCAAATATCTGTGGACGTCTCCTTCGCGATATCATTCAATCGTTCTTCTTATCTCTCATTGTGGTTTAAAGAAATAATATTCCCAAAACTATTGCTCAAATTCCTTCCTCCCTGATTTTCCATTTTTCCCTTCCTTATTTATAATGTTTCTTATATTTTGTGTGTACTGAGACACGACCCTTCATTTTTCTGTTTAGATACGACTATTGCAAATTATGACATTATTTAATTATATTTAAATATATTAGATTTATATTATTTTCTTTATTATACATGATAGATTATTATTTCCTATTTATCATTTGATATATATGTCATTTGATGTATATGTAAATGCTAAAGTACATCAATATATATATATATATATATAAAGAATATTCTATTGACCGTTGATATTTATTTATTATTGATTGAATCGTAATATATTATATTCTATTAAAATCTCTATTATACTTTATTTAATTATTATTTAAATACTTTTAAAGCTTGGATTATATATTATATTATTATCATTTATATTTATATGTGATGTAGTAGTATAATATATTTTTATTTATCAATTGAAATTTTTAAAAGTTCTATTTTATTATTATCTATATGATTCAATATATATTTGTTTATTGATATATAATTTTATATCAAAATATTTTATATATATATATATATATATATATATATATATATATATATATATATATATATATATATATATATATATATATATATAAAATTATTTTAAATGACTTATTATTATTATCATTAAATCATATTTGAAAATAAGGACATTAGTTCATCCTTCCCAAGATTGCTTGTCCTCAAGCAATGTGACCTTTTGATGCAAATGTGTCTTCGATATTCAATCCAACAACCCTGGAAAGATAATTTCAATTGAGGATTAGAAATGCAATAAATTGTTGAAAACTGAAGATAATATTCAATTTTAAGAGTAACTTATCTTTATTTATTGTGGCACTTGTGATTCTCCTTTTGCTAGGTGTTGCTTCCCTTCTAGATAAGTAAATCTTTGAAGATGTAGAGTCTTTGTCTTATTTCCTTTCTAAAATATTCATGAGAATGTCCTCTTAACTTTAACCCTCACTGAGAACCCCCTCAATCCAAGCTTGGTTGAGTGTCATTAATATTCACACTTTCTGTAAATGTTTGTGATGCTTGATACTCCTTAAGAATGTCCTTACTTTTTGATACTCATTAGGAATGTCCTTGATTCTTGGCCCTCACTAAGAAACATTTATTAGGATGTATAAAAATGTAGTGCCTGCCCTAGTTTGCATTTTGCTATTGTTGTCGAACTCTTTCTCGATGAATTTTCTATTAATTAAGCCTAATTAAAAGATTTAATTAATGGTTTAATTTAATAAAAAATTAATATGATATTTTAATATTTAATTTAATTTAATTAATTGGAAAATTAATTAAATAAAAGAATTAATTTGGTGATAAAAGTTATAAGTTTAGATTTGGAATGTGATAATATTAATTGAATTTAATAATAATATATTTAGAGTTCATTTTTAATTAAATGTTAAATAATAATATTGTTTAAGTTAATATATATTTTATCAATTAAGTTCCGAAAATAAATTTAAAAGCAGGAAAGAAATTAAGTTATTAAAATTTCATGACCACATGATAAGTGCATGAGATTTAGAATTAATAAATTATATTAAAAAGAATAAAGAAATTCAATTAAATAAATTAATGTGCATTATTTTAATATTTATTCACATAGGAGTATGCGAGCTCTTGGGAGTTGTCATGTTGACAACACAAGAGTTTGCACTCTAATTATGCACATGTTGTCTACACTTAGGAGTTAGCACATTATTTGAGCACATGGTGTCTACAATATTCTAGACACCTCATCATGTTTATCTTCTTATTGTGGAAGTTATGTGCTTAGTTGTCATGCGTATCTCCTAGTTCATTCTAGACACATTATGCATTAGTTTTATATGATTTATTAACTAATCTAATGTAATTTAATTTAATTAAGATTAGTTAATAGTAGAAGAAGTGTAATTAATTATTAGTCAATTTAAGTAAATAGATTTTTAAATGAGGGAAAATTAAAAGAGATATTAGTAAGTGTTTAGTAGAATTAAATAATTGAATTATTAATGAGATTGATTTTACTTAAAATCAATGAAGATTATTTTAAATAAATGTTTGTCCTTGAAGTGTTTTAAGGAAATTGTAAACTAATTATTTGAAAGTTGATAAGTATTATTTTTATGATTTGAATAATGGGAGATGCTCTTGAAATTAAGGGAGTTTCATTTAATTATTAGTAACATTGATTATAGTAAATAATCCAACGATTTTATTAAAAGTCAATGGGAATTAGTTTAATGATTTAAATAAGTAAATAATTATCTTTTGACTATTTTAGAAAATTGTTTTAAAATAATGGAGGGATAATTCTATGTTTTATTCGAAAAAAAAAAATGGGTTGACTTGGAGATTAAATGAAGAATCTTATATAGTTGAAGTATACTTGAAATAAAAATTGAAACCTCATATTTGGCTTAACCGTGTGATTGCAAAAACAAACTGGAACATGTATTTGCATCTTGTTTCTATATGTGTTGTATTTTGTTCTTTATGCATATATGTGTTTTGGGGTTTTGGGGTTTGTCCTAGCTTTGAGTAGTCTTAGGTTTTTACTAGAGGCATGGGGGTTATGTGTTTGCAATGTCATGTTGATGTTGATCTTGATATTTTTAAAACCCAACCATGGTAATGTGATGGTATGCTCTATGAGAAGTTTGAATTTACTAATTGTTATTGCTTTCCAGTCTTCTTGTGTGAAGTTGAGGTGTATGTATTTGAGATACTTGACTTAACCATTTCTGAGTCATCGATCAATTATAGTTGAGTTACTTTTGAGTCGCCTTGATAGGATTGAAGTGTTTGTTTTGATCTTGATGATGTCATGTTGTGAAATGTTTTGACTTGACCATTTTGGAGTCTTCGATCAGTATTACTTTGAGATACTTTTCGATTGCTCGTCAAGAACCAATAGATATTTGTGATTTATCATTGATGCCTTCAGTTGCTTATACAGAACTATTGTAATTATTATGATTATCATTGGATGCTTTTTAGTTGCTCGTGGAGAACTGATGTGGTTATTATGATTATCTTTTGATGCTTTTTAGTCACTTGTTCAGGATTGAGGTGATTTAATGTGATTATGGATTTGTGCTTTTATTGAGCCTAGGGTAGGTTATCTACTTGTAGTGTTGGAAAGTGGCTTGCAATGGGGGTTGGGGCCCTAACTGGCTACTAGGGTGACTCATTGTAAGTTATTTAATAAGTGAAAATATTACACTAAATGGGGATTAAAATGAACCTAATAAGACAATTGTATGTTCTCGCCCATGCCTCCAGTGCTAGTACAGACTAGGATGGGAGTAGAGAGAATGCTTGGTCACGACCTTGCATTCTATAGTATGCCTTGCCAGTACGAGAGGATACTAGTGGCTGCATAGGGATCACTAGGGGGTTGGAGTCTATTCAGAGACTACTAGGGTAACTCTAGTGTGATCCGTGTGATGATACTTTCCCGCTTACATAGTAGGTTTCCTACATGTCTTTGTTGTGCCTCTGAGAACTAGATGTCAGTCTGTCTTGGAACTTTTGAGTTAGTGTACTTTTAGAATTTTTAGATTTAAAAAAGTATTTGTGTTATGTGATTAGATATCCTATTTGAGACTTGAGACTATCTTCTCTAGTGCTATCTTTGTTGGCATTTACCTTCATTATGTTCTTGGATTATTATAATGGATGTTATATCTTAGGATGGATGTTATATCTTATGAAGGATATAATTACTGACATGTTTCTTTATATTGATGATTAGCATGTGATAGATGATTGTCATGTCCCCAATTTTCTGGTGACAGTTCGATTTAATTAATTTAATTAATGGTTGTCCAAGGATGACTAATTAGTTATTTTAATTAAATAAATAATTATTAAATAAGTAACTTTATATTTAATAAAGTGACTTGGAGTATTTAATAAAGTCACTTAAGAGATAAGATCAAAAAAGTTCTAGAAGTCTCTGGAGAGGATGGAGGGAAAAGAATAAATAGGCACCCCGGGGCTCCATTCGAATCAGGCAGTTGATTATCTCTCTTTGTGTTTCAGATTGTGATTCAATCACGGGTGCATTGTGGAACCTAGGGTTTCTACAATTGTCACAGTTGGCCATTGAGAACGATAACTCTCAATTGGTACGCAATTTTGAGGGTGTGAAATATCATCCGAATTATTGCAGATTGGAGGTGACATTCAGTCATTTCATCAGGGGCAGAATCGGGTGGTCTAAGGCCGAATTTTGGAGAATCATTCTGAGAATTGAGATTTGAAGATTAAGCGATTTACAAAATTGGAGTATTATTTTACGGATCAGTTGGAAAAAAGGAGCAAGGCGACTTCTTCGTAGAGAGTTGCAGTGTGAGCAGATCGGGAGTAGAAGAACGAGTTCCAAGCCAGCTTTCTAGCCAGCATTTCCGTACGCTGTTAAGGCCGAAGTCTAGGCCAAAGGCAATGGCAAAGATCATGTTATATGATACACAGCGATAAATGGTAGCATCAAAATATCTATGGGGTTGGTTCATTGAGTCACAACAGGACCACGGAGCAATTCAGAAGGAAACGGGCAGAAGAAACATCTTTCAATACAAGCGACTTCCTTCAGCATCTGTAAACAGCACTGGCAATTGCGTGGAGTTTGGAGAGATCACTAAATAATCGCAGAGTACAAGGACACAGGTTTGAAACAGGTTGCAATTAATATTGAAGCGATTCCCTCTGAACAAACAAGAACGAATCTGATCTCCATTCGATCCATTCTGGACCAGTTCCAATCCCGTATTGAGGCTACGAATTATGAGCCTTGGAGGTCGGCGGTTTTCAGAATAGAACCATTATTCTGTTCCCAAAGAAAATAGTCAATTGCGACCCAAAGGAAGTTTCAAAGGAATGAGTGTTGGTTCCAAAAGGTTAAGGAAGCTGGAAGCTGAAGAGAAACGGCGGCAAGACCAGGCATTTGAGGTAGCATTCTTCTGGGAGTTCTGGCCAGATAATGTATGAATATTTCTTAAAATATTTTATGAAAGTGTGTGGAGATTAAGCTTCGGTGGGCAGAGGTAGTTGTGCTTTCTAATTCATTGTCTTGTTAAGAAGTGCCATGATTATATCTACCTGGTCAATACAATTCAGTACATGTTTTAAATCACTGCTATCCATTAATTAGATTGTCTGGTAAGGGATTAAGTATAAGGGTTTCACCATTCGATAGACTAAAAAGGGGGTACAAACCATAGAGCTACAGCATCAATTAGGCAGATTTGGGTATAAAATCTACAACTTTGGTTGCCAACTGTTTGAGAACAATGTCAAACCTTTGAAGTTTTAGTATTTTTGGTGTTGGAGTAAGCAATAACCTGTCAGGGTTATTTCAGTGGTATCAGAGCTTGTTTGCCAACTATTTGACAAATTGCCACAGTTCAGTATTAGTTTTTAGTGACCTTTATAGCTAGGGTCATTTCATCTAATTGTTTGACGAAATGCCAGACCTTTGAAGTTTCATGTTTTTGGTGCTTAAAGAGTCAATAATCCTGTCGGGGATATCTCAGTGGTATCAGAGCGGTTTCCTTGCCATCCTGTGGGGTGAGAACCAAATTACATGAGTGATCAGCACTCTACTTCAACCAAGATGGACAGGTACAGCACAAAGTCTCCAAGGACACAATCTCGGACAAGTAATAGACGCAGTATTCAGAGTCAGAATTGTGGAAAGGAGGACTATTCAGGTATTCAGGATGAGCTCAGAAAGATCAAACATAACATGTCTGAACTGTTGGTTAAACAGCACCGTATGCTTGATAGGTTGTCCGTCCCAGCTAAGGTGAGTAAATCAACTGGATTTCATTTTGGCGAATCTTCTCACGAAGCGTTGACAGATACAATGAGAGATGTTACGAAGAACCTTAATGAGGAGTTCGAGAAACAAGTGTGCAACCAGTCAGAGGCTTCAGTTCGGTCACAGGAAGAAGCGGTGAAGGACATTACTCTGATGGATAGTAACTGTCAACCTGACACTCAAGTTGAGACAGTTGAATACGAGCTTTCCAAGGGTGATGTCTCAGATACTCAAGGTAGTTTGGTTTCGACAAGCAACGATTACAGTAAGGTGAGTTCAGATGATGATGATGTCATTGTGCATGATGATGAGATACCTAGTGGAAATGAGCAGACATCGAGCATTCATGATATTGCTGACAGAGAGTACCAGGTTCAGTTAGAAGCTTCGTCACATGAGGATGAGAATGGCAGTACTTCACATGATTTTTCCAGCCAGCTGAAGGTAAGCAAAGATAGTATTGTGGCTTCTTTATCTCATCATGACAGGATGCGGGAGATGTTACAAGAGCACATCCAGATGATCCAGTTACAAGGAAGACATAAGGGAGTTCAGGCAAATTCTTCTTGTTGTGACTTACATGCAATTGGTGAAGGAATGGGAAAGACGAAGTTGAGCTATTTACATCTTCTATCAGACCGTGACTATCTTCTTAGCCTTACCAAAGATTATTCAGATGCCTTGAGGAGGAAGGAGGAGGAAGTTGTCAAGCTTTCTTGCGAGCTTGAGGACACTCGAGCAGTTTTGGCATTACAGGACTGGGAGAAACAAGGGCAAGAGCACAACATGGAGCTAAGCTTAAGATCATCTTGCACTCAGTTTTTGACAGAAGAGGGATCATATATGGTAGCTGATAACGTTACGAGTTCATCTTGCATTCACATTAAAGACACAAGGACAATGGCAGACAGGTATGTGAAGTTAATTGGTGTTAGTCACATTACTCAGGTAAGTAGTTTGCTTGAGTTACCAGCTGTTCCTTGTTTACGGATATGGACTCAAGAATGTTTTAGCAACGTCTGGGATTCAATTGACTAGAGAGCACTTTATGGTAGCCATGATTTTTTGAGTACTATCATGGATTTGATTAGCAAAATATACGGTGTTATCTTTCCTTGTGCCAGCAGAACATCCGATGTTGGTATTAGTTTTTATACACCGTTGTTGGGTTTAGTTCATATTTCCAGTCGACCATCCTTGCTAAAAGGTGTTGAAGATTTTTCATATTCGCCAGTGTTTACGGATGAGTCCCAGGATCATTTTGACCTTGATGACATCCAGGAGGATGAAGTGGATAGTTTTGAAGATTCAGTTTCCTTGACAGATTCTTTGGGTACAGAAGAGCTTGACAGCAAAACTACAGGTTTTGACACTCTGGATGTTGATATGAGTTTTGAAGTTGATTCGAAAAATATAGGTGGTAATAATCCAGAGACCAGTATTTTTGAAGACATTCCTCCAGACAATGTGTCAGAGGGAGTTTATAGAAGACAGTCTAGCCAGAGCCATCATGTGGTTAGCCAGTTGAAAGTTAGTGAGCGAGACATTGCTATCGCTTGTGAGCATTTTGATACTGCTCGTCATTTGTTGGCCATTACTGGTTGGGGTACTTCTATGACAGATGAATCAAGCGGTGGTTACTTTTCTTTGGCAGAGATTCATGCCTTGCGTGAAGCTGTTCGGATTTTGAAGCAGGATTATTTACGATTGGTAGCCGACCGTGATCACTTGGTTGAGTGGGGAAGTACAACATATGAGGCACTTTTGGATCGTGAAGAGGAGGTGAGTGAACTTTCCCAGGAGCTCATAGCGACTACTGAGGCATTAGAGGACACACAGCGAGATCTACAGAAGTCACAGTTTCAGTTGAAGGAGGTGACCGTGGAGTTGGACCATTTGCGGTCAAAACCAGCCCCAGACCCAGTTCATTTGACTACTGAGGTAGATGACGGTAAGTACACTCCTACAGTTGCTTTTGAGGAGCTTATTGTTGAGACTGACACACATGTTCGGGGTTTGGAGGAAGTTGGTCTTAATGAGTTTGGGATACCGGTAGAGTCAAGTTTTCAGATTGATTCTTCTCAGATAGTTGATAGTGTGGTACAGTTGAATATGCCACCCTTACAGGAGGACCAGTTGTGGTGTAAAGGGGAGTATGTTAATGTTTCCTCATATAATTTTTACTGCACTGAACCGTTCATGGAGTATTTGCTGGATAGTGCATGTGTTCATTTGGACTCGCATGAAGTGACAGAAGGTGTTCTCATCCATGATACTAGTGTTATTTGCAGATTGGTTGAGAAGATTATAGGGGTCCTTTCTACTATGCTACCTCACAAGGATCTCAAGGAAGTGTTTGTTGAGCAGAATGCATGGGATCCTATCCGACCTACAGTCACTCGGAGTCAAAAATTGGAGCCATCTGTTGATTCCCAGTTCAGTGATGATGAGCCAGCAGCAGAGTTTGGAGGTTCTTACTGACATTATACGGTAGGGTACGCTCATCATTTCTCTTTTGACACAAAGGTAGAAGATTTTATTTCACGCAGATGTAGATTGGCTCCAGTTTCTTATCATCCATTAGGGAATAGATTGGCACCATCTTTTGACGATAAAACTGGTAGTAGCAAGTTACTCGGCTTGCCGCATCGACTCGCCCGGAGTAGCTTTTCAGAGATTAGATTTGCTGGCAGTAATTCAGGTACCTATAGCTGTTGTCATATCTACAGTGCAGTTGGGTGCAAGTGTCATTCTGACGGGGGCTTGAGTTTTGATAGAGTTGATGTTTCAGTTGGCTTGAGTTTCGCAGAATGTTTTCTTCTACCGACATCTACAGTTGGTTTTCAGATGACTTCATTAGAAGTGTCAGTTGTTTGGATGTTGAATACAGTTTCTCAGCTACTGGTATTGATGATTTCTTCATGGGAGTATGATGCGGATTGGGATGATACACAGATTTACATTTGGGATCCAGGAAGACTGATTGGTTCATGGTTCAGCCATTGCTTGGGGACAAGCAATTTCAGGAAGGGCGGACTGTCATGTCCCCAATTTTCTGGTGACAGTTCGATTTAATTAATTTAATTAATGGTTGTCCAAGGATGACTAATTAGTTATTTTAATTAAATAAATAATTATTAAATAAGTAACTTTATATTTAATAAAGTGACTTGGAGTATTTAATAAAGTCACTTAAGAGATAAGATCAAAAAAGTTCTAGAAGTCTCTGGAGAGGATGGAGGGAAAAGAATAAATAGGCACCCCGGGGCTCCATTCGAATCAGGTAGTTGATTATCTCTCTTTGTGTTTCAGACTGTGATTCAATCACAGGTGCATTGTGGAACCTAGGGTTTCTACAATTGTCACAGTTGGCCATTGAGAATGATAACTCTCAATTGGTACGCAATTTTGAGGGTGTGAAATATCATCCAAATTATTGCAGATTGGAGGTGACATTCAGTCATTTCATCAGGGGCAGAATCGGGTGGTCTAAGGCCGAATTTTGGAGAATCATTCTGAGAATTGAGATTTGAAGATTAAGCGATTTACAAAATTGGAGTATTATTTTACGGATCAGTTGGCAAAAAGGAGCAAGGCGACTTCTTCATAGAAAGTTGCAGTGTGAGCAGATCGGGAGTAGAAGAATGAGTTCCAAGCCAACTTTCTAGCCAGCATTTCCGTACGATGTTAAGGCCGAAGTCTGGGCCAAAGGCAATGGCAAAGATCATGTTATAGGATACATAGCGATAAATGGTAGCATCGGAATATCTATGGGGTTGGTTCATTGAGTCACAACAGGACCACGGAGCAATTCAGAAGGAAACGGGCAGAAGAAACATCTTTCAATACAAGCGACTTCCTTCAGCATCCGTAAACAGCACTGGCAATTGCGTGGAGTTTGGAGAGATCACTAAATAATCGCAGAGTACAAGGACACGGGTTTGAAATAGGTTGCAATTAATATTGAAGCGATTCCCTCTGAACAAACAAGAATGAATCTGATCTCCATTCGATCCAGTCTGGACCAGTTCCAATCCCGTATTGAGGCTACGAATTATGAGCCTTGGAGGTCGGCAGTTTTCAGAATAGAACCATTATTCTGTTCCTAAAGAAAACAGTCAATTGCGACCCAAAGGAAGTTTCAAAGGAATGAGTGTTGGTTCCAAAAGGTTAAGGAAGCTGGAAGCTGAAGAGAAACGGCGGCAAGACCAGGCATTTGAGGTAGCATTCTTCTGGGAGTTCTGGCCAGATAATGTATGAATATTTCTTAAAATATTTTATGAAAGTGTGTGGAGATTAAGCTTCGATGGGCAGAGGTAGTTGTGCTTTCTAATTCATTGTCTTGTTAAGAAGTGCCATGATTATATCTACCTGGTCAATACAATTCAGTACATGTTTTAAATCACTGCTATCCATTAATTAGATTGTCTGGTAAGGGATTAAGTATAAGGGTTTCACCATTCGATAGACTAAAAAGGGGGTACGAACCATAGAGCTACGGCATCAATTAGGAAGATTTGGGTATAAAATCTACAACTTTGGTTGCCAACTGTTTGAGAACAATGTCAAACCTTTGAAGTTTTAGTATTTTTGGTGTTGGAGTAAGCAATAACCTGTCAAGGTTATTTCAGTGGTATCAGAGCCTATTTGCCAACTATTTGACAAATTGCCACAGTTCAGTATTGGTTTTTAGTGACCTTTATAGCTAGGGTCATTTCATCTAATTGTTTGACGAAATGCCAGACCTTTGAAGTTTCATGTTTTTGGTGCTTAAAGATTCAATAATCCTGTCGGGGATATCTCAATGATGTTATCTACTTTGTAGGATCATCTTATGCTTTATTCTTGCATGTTAGATTTCTTTATGCATATGTTGTAGCATGTTAGATTTCTTTCTCCATATGGTGTAGTATGTTTTAGGAGTGACATCCCTATTTACTATAATACTGATGATCTCTTCGGTGGCTTGGGATGTTATGTGTGGGGGATGGCTAGGGCCTATGATGGTCTAATGATGCTATTGATGGTTGGGAGGAACCACTCACTTAGATTAGTTGTGTTTTATGATAGATGGATGTATCATGTATGTTATTGGTTTCATTTATTTTGTTGCACTTGTATCATAGATTTGATGAGGATGATGTATCTTTATCTTTACATATGTTTAATCTTTTAAGCTTTTCATACCTTATGACATGTACAATGGATGATTGAGCATTCTGAATAGGCATTCTGAAAAAATGTATAATCTAGACATTGGACTCTTTAATTATTCTTTCATTTGGCTGTGGTAGTTATTAGACATAGTATTAGTTAGATTAGATGTGACTCAACATCTTGGGATCCTTAAGGAATGTAATGGGTATGTGTAGGATCATGGTGTACCAAACTATAGCCTTAAGTTGCAGTGAAAAATCAGCAAATCAGGTTTATGTCAACTTGACACATAATTTTGAAGTGGTTATGAAATTTATATCAAAAATTTTTAAGAAAAGAATCTGTAAGAAATTGGATGTAGTTTCTAAACTACCAGGCCTTATTAGGAGAAAAAAATAATTAATTGGTGAAAAGTTTGAATTTTAATGCAGTACTAAGAAAATTTCAGGGCAAAAATAAAAAGTAGGTGTATGTCTGACCACCTTAATCAAAATCAAATCATAATATTTTTTTAATATAATTATAGATATGAAAAGTAGACTCATGCGCGGATGTGACGCATATTTTTTGATATTTTTATTCCAATTAAATAATTAACTATGAATTTTCTACCAAAACTTTTTTGAAAAAAAAAAAGTCCCGTGTTTGACCACCCTAACTAATAGAAAATTTTACCAAATTTAATTTAATTTTTTTTCTTATACTAGCCAAAGTATATAATGTGACCCAACTTTTATATTTAAAAAATGTTATACCATTTGAAAGTTATAGCTATTTTTTAATCAGTATGTCAATCAGCACTTTACAATTATCTTCATTGATAATTAACTAATAAATACTTATTGAACTCAGAATTTGACAAAAATTATATTTATGAAATCTAGAGATCGATATTAAAAAAATCCTTTTCATTTTATTCAATTTCGATCAAAATAACATTGTTAGACGGCTACCCGAATTTTGAGTATCACGAAAACCCTCTTCAAACATGTCTTTTGGGTTGACCGAGTAGGCTTGATATTTACCAAGCCTAATTGGATATCCAATTTTAAATCGGATATTCGATCATAAATCAAATATCCGATTCAAAATCAGATATATATATATATAGTAACAAAATGTAAAGATATAAGATATAATCTAACAATATATACTAATATATTAGGTTAACCTTATTACAATCTATAAATATAATTTATATTATTATTATTATTTTTACTAAATATAATAACAATATTTTCATTAAATATAATATGTATTATATTAAATATAAATATATAATATGTATTATATATATTATTATATTAATATGTATGTTATTTATATATATATATAATACCATAATATTTTTATTAAATATAATAAAGTAATACATATATATGTTATTAATCTATATATAATAACGTAATATTTTTATTAAATATAATAATGTAATATATATATATATAATTATATTAATATGTATGTTATTAATTGATATGTATATTATTAATATACATGAGTCAAAGGGGTTGATAGTTCAACCATTGACTCCTTTTGACGCATTAAACGATGACATATGTCCTTAGGGGTCCTAAGAGCCCTAGGGACATATTACAATGGTTAATATGAGTCAAAGGGGGTCATAAGGTGACCTATTATTCCTTTTGATCAATTAAATGACGATATATGTCCCTATGGGTCCTAGGACCCCAAGGGACATATTTGAATCTTCATATGGGTCAAAGAGGGTCATAGGGTGACCTATGACCCCCTTTGACCCATTAAACGATGACATATGTCTCTAGGCGTCCTAGGACCCCTAGGAACATATTCGAATGGGTAATATGGGTCAAAGGGGGTCATAGGGTGACCTATGACTCGCTTTGACCAATTAAATGACAACATATATCTCTAGGGGTCCTAGAACCCCTAAGGACATATTCGAATAGGTAATATGGGTCAAAGGGGGTCATAGGGTGACTTATGACCCTTTTTGACCCATTAAACGACAACATATGTCGGTAGAGGTCCTCGAACCCCTAGGAACATATTCAAATGGGTCATATGGGTCAAAGGGGGTTTTGACCCATATGAACAATCCAAATATGTCGCTAGGGGTCCTAGGACCCTTAGGGACATATTCGAATCGTTCATATGGGTCAGGGGAGTCATAGGTGACCTATCACCCCCTTTGACCCATTAAATGATGACATATGTCTGTAAGCATCCTACCACCCCTAGGGACATATTAGAATTGTTTATATGGGTCAAACGGGGTCATAGGGTGACCTATGACCCCCTTTGACCCATTAAACGATGACATATGTCTCTAGGGGTCCTATAACCCCTAGGGAAATATTTGAATCGTTCATATTGGTCAAAGGGGGTCATAAGGTGACCTATGAAACCCTTTGACCCATTAAATGATGACATATGTCCTTAGGGGTCCTAAGACCCCTAGGGACATATTTGAATTGTTCATATGGGTCAAAGGGGGTCATAGGGTGACCTATGACCCCTTTTGATCCATTAAAAGATGACATATGTCCCTAGGGGTCCTAGGACCACTAGGGACATATTCGAATTGTTCATATGGGTCAAAGGGGGTCATAGGTCAACCATTGACCCCCTTTGGCACAATAAACGATGACATATGTTATTAGGGGTCTTAAGAGCCCTAGGGACATATTATAATGGTTAATATGGGTCAAAGGGGGTCATAAGGTGACCTATGACCCATTTTGATCGATTAAATGACGATATATGTCCCTACGGGTCCTAGGACCCCGAGGGACATATTTGAATCATTAATATGGGTCAAAGGAGGTCATAGGGTGACCTATGACCCCCTTTGATCCATTAAATGATGACATATGTCTCTAGGGGTCCTAGGACCCCTAGGGACATATTCGAATGGGTAATATGGGTAATATAGGATCCCTAAGGACATATGTTGTTGTTTAATGGGTCAAAGGACGTCATAGGTCACCCTATGACCCCCTTTGACCCACTAAATGATGACATACCCCTTTGACTAATCTGAACGATTCAAATATGTCTATTCAAATCGTTCATATGGGTCAAAGGGGGTCATAGGGTGACCTATGATGCCCTTTGACCCATTAAACAACGACATATATACTTAGGGGTCATGGGACCCCTAAGGACATATTTGAATTGTTCATATGGGTCAAAGGGGGTCATTGGGTGCCCTATGACCCCCTTTGACCCATTAAACAATGACATATGTCCCTAAGGGTCCTAGGGACATATTCGAATGGGCCATATGGGTCAAAGGGGGTCATAAGTCACCCTATAACCCCCTTTGACCCATTAAATGATGACATATGTTCTTAAGAGTCTTAAGACCCCTATGGGCATATTTAAATCATTCATATGGGTGAAAGGGGATCATAGGGTACCTTATGACACCCTTTGACCCATTAAATGATGACATATGTCTCTAGGGGTCTTAGGACTCATAAGGACATATTTGAATCATTCATATGGTTCAAAGAGGGTCATAGGGTGACCTATGACCCTCTTTGACCCATTAAACGGTGACATATGTCCTTAGGGGTTCTAGGACACCTAAGGACATATTCGAATGGGTAATATGGGTCAAAAGGGGTCATAGGGTAACCTATGACCCCCTTTGACCCATTAAACAATGACATATGTCTCTAGGGGTCCTAGAACCCCTAGGGATATATTCGAATTGTTCATATGGGTGAAAGGGGGTCATAGGGTGACCTATGACCCCCTTTGACCCATTAAACAAAGACATAAGTCTCTAAGGGTCCTATAATCCGTTGGGACATATTCAAATCATTCATATGGGTCAAAAGCGGTCATAGGGTGACCTATAACCCCCTTTGACCCATTATACGACAACATATGTCTCTAGGGGTCTTAGAACCCCTAGGGACATATTTGAATTGTTCATATGGGTCAAAGGGAGTCATAGGGTGACTTATGACCCCTTTTGACCCATTAAACGATGACATATGTCTCTAAGGGTCCTATAACCCCTAGGGACATATTCAAATTGTTCATATGGGTCAAAGGAGGTCATAGGCTGACCTATGACAGCCTTTGTCCCATTAAAAGACGATATATGTCCCTAGGGGTCTTAGGATGCCTAGAGACATATTTGAATCGTTCATATGGGTCAAAGGGGGTCATAGGTCATCCTATGACCCCTTTTGACCTATTAAACGATGACATATGTCTCTAGACGTCCTATAACCCCTAGGGACATATTCGAATTGTTCATATAGGTCAAATGGGGTCATAGGGTGACCTGTGACACTCTTTGACCCATTAAAAGACAACATATGTCACTAGGGGTCCTCAAACTCCTAAGAACATATTCAAATGGATTATATGGGTCAAAGTGGGTCATAAGGTGACCTATGACCCCCTTTGACCCATTAAACAATGACATATGTCGCCAGGGGTCCTAAAACCCCTAGGGACATATTTGAATTGTTCATATGGGTCAAAAGGGGTCATAGGGTGACCTATGACCTCCTTTGACCCATTAAATGATGACATATATCTCTACGGATCCTATAACCCCTAAGGAGATATTTGAATCGTTCATATGGGTCAAAAAGAGTCATAGGGTGCCTTATGACACCCTTTGACCCATTAAATGATGACATATGTCGCTAGGGGTATTCGGACCCCTAAGAACATATTTGAATGGGTCATATTGGTCAAAGGGGGTCATAGGGTGACCTATGAACCCTTTTGACGCATTAAACAATGACATATGTCGCTAGAGGTCCTTAGACCTCAAAGAACATATTTGAATAGGTCATATGGGTCAAAGGGTGTCATAGGGTGACCTATGACCCCGTTTGAACTATTAAATGATGACATTTGTTGCTAGAGGTCCTCGAACCCTTAAGAACATATTCGAATGGGTAATATGGGTCAAAGGGGGTCATAGGGTGACCTATGACTCTATTTGACCCATTAAATGACTACATATGTCTCTAGGGGTCCTAAAACCCCTAGGGACATATTCGAATGGGTAATATGGGTCAAAGGGGGTCATAGGGTGACCTATGACCCGCTTTGACCCATTAAACAACAACATATGTCGCTAGGGGTCTTCGGACCCCTACGAACATATTGGAATGAGTCATATGGGTCAAAGGGGGTCATAGAGTGAACTATGACCCCCTTTGACCCATAAAATGATGACATATGTTCTTAATGGTTCTAAGACCCCTAGAGACATATTTGAATGGGTAATATGGGTCAAAGGGGGTCATAGGGTGACCTGACTCTCTTTGACCCATTAAACGATGACATATGTTGCTAGGGGTCCTCAGACCTCTAGGAACATGTTCAAATGGGTCATATGGGTCAAAGGCGGTCATAGGGTGACTTATGACTCTCTTTGACCAATTAAACAATGACATATGTCACTAGAAGTCCTTGGACCCCTGAGAACATATTTGAATGGGTAATATGGGTCAAAGGGGGTCATAGGGTGACCTATGACTCTATTTGACCCATTAAACAATAACATATGTTGCTAGGGGTCCTAGAACCCCTAGGGACATATTCGAATGGGTAATATGGGTCAAAGGGGGTCATAGGGTGACCTATGACACTCTTTGACCTATTAAACGACGACATATGACACTAGGGGTCTTTGGGCCCCTAGGAACATATTCGAATGGGTCATATGGGTCAAAGGGGGTCATAGGGTGAACTATGACCCCATTTGACCCATTAAATGATGACATATGTCCCTAGGGGTTCCAAGACCCCTAGAGACATATTTGAATGGGTAATATGGATCAAAGGGGGTCATAGGGTGACCTGACTCTCTTTGAACCATTAAACGATGACATATGTCGATAGGGGTCCTCGAACCCCTAGGAACATATTCGAATGGGTCATATGGGTCAAAGGGGGTCATAAGGTGACATATGACCCCGTTGACTCATTAAATGAAGACATATGTCTCTAGGGGTTCTATAACCCCTAGGGCCATATTCAAATCGTTCATATGGGTCAAAGGGGGTCATATGATGACCTATGACCCCTTTTGACCCATTAAACGATGACATACCTCTTTGACTCATCTGAATGATTCGAATGTCCCTAGCAGTCCTAAGACCCCTAGAAAAATATTTGAATCATTCATATGGGTCAAAGGGGGTCATAGGGTGACCTATGACACCCTTTGACCCATTAAACGAGGACATATGCCCTTAGGGGTCCTGGGACACCTAAGGACATATTCGAATCGTTCATATGGGTCAAAAGGGGTCATTGGGTGCCCTATGACCCCCTTTGACCAATTAAATGACGACATATGTCCCTAAGGGTCCTAGGGACATATTCGAATGGGGCATATGAGTCAAAAGGGGTCATAGGTCACCCTATGACCCCCTTTGACCTATTAAACGATGACATATGTCCTTAGGGGTCCTAAGACCCCGAGGGACATATTTGAATCGTTCATATGGGTCAAAGGGGATCATAGGGTGATCTATGACCCCCTTTGACCCATTAAACTATGCCATATGTCTCTAGGGGTCCTAGAACCCTTAGGGACATATTCGAATTGTTCATATGGGTCAACGGGGGTCATAGGGTGACCTGTGACCCTCTTTGACCCATTAAACAACAACATATGTCGCTAGGGGTCCTTGGACCCTTAGGAACATATTCAAATGGGTCATATGGATCAAATGATGTGATTGGGTGAACTATGACCCCTTTTGACTCATTAAATGATGACATATGTCGTTAGAGGTGCTTGGACCCCTAGGAACATATTCAAATGGGTAATATGGGTCAAAGGGGTTCATAGGGTTACCTATGACTCTATTTGACCCATTAAACAAAAACATATGTCTCTAGGGGTCCTAGAACCCCTAGGAACATTTTTGAATGTGTAATATGGGTCAAAGGGGGTAATAGGGTGACCTATGACCCTCTTTGACTCATTAAATGAATACATATGTCGCTAGGGGTCCACGGACCCCTAATAACATATTCGAATGGGTCATATGGGTCAAAGGGGGTCATAAGATGAACTATGACCCCCTTTGACCCATTAAACAATGACATATGTCCCTAGGGGTTCTAAGACCCCTAGAGACATATTTGAATGGGTAATATGGGTCAAAGTGGGTCATAGGGTGACTTGACTCTCTTGGACCCATTAAACGATGACATATGTCGCTAGGGGTCCTCGAACCCCTAGGAACATATTCGAATATGTCATATGGGTCAAAGGGGGTCATAGGGTGACCTATGACCCCCTTTGACCCACTAAATGATGACATATGTTGCTAGAGGTCCTCGGACCCCTAGGAACATATTCGAATCATTCATATGGGTCAAAGGGGGTCATAGGTCACCCTTTGACCCATTAAATGATGACACATCCCTTTGACCCATCTAAAAAATTCGAATATGTCCCTAGGGGTCCTAAGACCCCTAGAAAAATATTTGAATCGTTCATATGGGTCAAATAGGGTCATAGGGTGACCTATGACCCCTTTTGAACCATTAAACGACAACATATGTCTCTAGGGGTCCTATAACCCTTAGGGACATATTCAAATCATTCATATGGGTCAAAGGGGGTCATAGGGTGACCTATGACACCCTTTGACCCATTAAATGATGACATATGTCCCTAGGGGTCCTACGACCCCTAAAGACATATTCGAATCATTCATATGGGTCAAATGGGGTCATAGGGTGACCTATGACCCCCTTTGACCCATTAAATGATGACATACGTCGCTAGAGGTCCTCAGACCCCTAGTAACATATTTGAGTGGGTCATATGGGTCAAAGGGGGTCATAGGGTGACCTATGACCCCCTTTGACCCATTAAACGATGACATATGTCTCTAGGGGTCCTAGAACCCCTAGGGACATATTCGAATGGGTCATATGAGTCAAAGGGGGTCATAGGTCACCTTTGACCCTTTAAATGACAATATATGTCTCTAGGGGTCCTAGAACCCCTAGGGACATATTTGAATTATTCATTTGGGTCAAAGAGGGTTAGAAGGTGAGTTGTGACCCTCTTTGACCCATTAATTGACAACATATGTCGCTAAGGGTCCTTAGACCCTTAGGAACATATTCGAATGAGTCATATGGGTCATAGGGGGTCATAGGGTGACCTGTGACCCCTTTTGACCCATTAAACGATGACATATGTCTCTAGGGGTCCTATAACCCCTATGGAAAAATTCAAATCGTTCATATGGGTCAAAGAGAGTGATAGGGTGACCTATGACACCCTTTGACCCATTAAACGATGACATATGTCACTAGGGGTTCTCAGACCCCTAAGAACATATTCGAATGGGTCATATGGGTCAAAGGGGGTCAAAGGGTGACCTATGACCCCGTTTGACCCATTAAACAATGACATATGTCTTTAGGGGTCCTATAACCCCTAAGGACATATTCAAATTGTTCATATAGGTCAAAGGGGGTCGTAGGGTGACCTATGACACTCTTTTACCCATTAAACGACGACATATGTCTTTAAGGGTCGTAGGACCCCTAAACACATATTCGAATCGTTCATATGGGTCAAAGGGGGTCATAGGGTGCCCTATGACCCCCTTTGACCCATTAAATGATGACATATGTCCCTAAGGGTCCTAGGGACATATTGGAATGGGCCATATGAGTCAAAGGGGGTCATAGGGTGACCTACGACCCTCTTTGACCCATTAAATGACGACATATGTTCCTAGGGGTCCTAAGACCTCTACGGACATAGTCAAATCATTCGTATGTATATGGGTTAAAAAATGAAAGGATATATATATATATAGTATTTATACTATTTTATGATAATATAAATACACATTAAATATTAATATTATCATATTTATAGTAATAATAATAATACTATTATAGCTATAATAATAATATATATATTAATACTATATTGTAGCATAATAATAATAATAATATAAATAAACACTAAATATTTACACTATTATATCTATAGTAAAAATATTAATACTATTATGGGTATAATAATATTGATACTTTAGCTATATTAATACTATATATTAATATTACTATATATTTATACTATTATATATTAATACTATTGATACTTTATATTAATACTATTATATATTAATACTACTATACTATTAGCTTAGTAATAAACCAAAGTCAAAAAATTATAGCAAGTTTTGATTTTGATAATATTAATATAATTATGGGAAAAGAGGGAAATTATAGCAAGTTTTCCCTCCAAAAATTCACTTTACAATATCGGATATCCGATTTAGGATCGGATATCTGATTTTACGAGCACCAATTTTCAATAATTTTCTATCCCTGGAGACCTGACAACATCACTTTTCCACTTTTTTTTCACGGGTTTGAAAAAAGTTGCATTTTGGGGCCCAACTAATCAATTTTTTTTTGAAAATATAACCTTAGGTGTTTGAATTTTTCATCTGAACGGGGAGCAGCAGTCGTCGAAAGGATAAACGCAAAAGGAAGATATCCAATGAAGACATTGCAACATATAGAGAAAGGGACAAAATGGAACACCGAAGAAAAAGACAAGGTATGCTAAATATCAATCAAGTTGACGATGAATTAATCGAAGGTGAAATCATAGAATCAGATAATGAATATGTACAGTTAGGGAATGAAAATGTACCTATTGAAAATGATAATGCTGAAATTAAAAATTTGGTGAATGAAAATCTTGAAGAAGAAATGCCACCAAGTCATAATCCAAATTGCATAATTGACCATGTCGAAGATGACAATGCACATGAACCTAATGCACAAGAACCTTACATATCTCCTAATTATAATTGGCATGAAGGTTCTAAAACACCAAAATGGATAATTGAAATTGATGAAATGATTATTGCTAGTTTGGAAGGAAAAAAATGAGAAAGAACGATTCGGTTATGGTCTTCAAGACTATATCAGATGTTTTTCGACAACAAGATAGTGGTAGAGCAATGTCAGCTTTTCATGCACTTATTAAAGATGCAAAAGATGAGAGCTATGCTTTCCAAATTGAATATTTGTGTCAATAAAAAGTTGAAAAGAAATGCCATTATCGTGAAGAATCTTTTCAGTGCTCTCAGTATCATTGGGAAAAATAGTAGAGAGAAGGATAATAGAGCTGCTCGAAGGGTCATTACAACCTCTTTGGTAAGTCATCATTTGAGAAAGGGTAGATATATGAGACAAACTTGTATTGATTTGAATCTAAATCACACTACTTTGAGAAGAGCACTTAGTCGACGAGAGAAAATTGATGATCCTCTTCAAAATGAAACATGGGCATTTGGTGGAAGACTTCCACGTTTTGATAAGAAGCTATCCGACGATGTGAAGGAAGAAATTACACAATTTTGGCACTCTAACTCACGAGTATCACCCAATGCTAAAGATGTCTTAAAGTTGAGAATTAGCATCAGAGATCGCACGCCACATCCTAAACACCATTTAGAAGTAAGTCAAACTATGTTGTTCAAACAATTTAGAGAGAGTTGAATCCAAGTCTTCATATATCACAAAGGGATTTTGAATCTTTGAAGCCATTTTATTGTGTGCCACTCAAAATTTGAAATACATGTTGTTGCAAATATCATGTTGAGTTTTCTATGCACCATGAACTATTACGCTCCATCTGTTCTACTTTGCATAGTAAAGAAATGTTGGAGGATTGTGGGGCTAGTGGGCTTCAAAAATCATCAAGAGACTTGCTAGATCAACTCTTATGTCATAGAGTTGATGGTTGTTCCTTTTATAAAAATGCTTGCTTAAATGAGAAGTGTTCAGAATGTGGTGGCTTATCCAAGTTTGTCACATGTTTCCATGAGGGGTGCGAAAAAGATCTTGGAAAGACAATACTAAAAAAAAAGGTATATGAAACGGTCAAATACACATTGAAGAGTGGGAGTGAGAGCTCTAGATGTGAATTGGTTGGAAAAGATATTAGTGTGGCTAATTTTATTTTAGATTTTCAAGGAAAATATTTTTTACAAGTATGCAAGACATAGTCACAGGTCTTAGTGGTTGGATCAACAATTTAGAAAGCGTAAGGAGACTTTTTTCATTGGCACTATTATATCAGTTGTTGATTTTGTTGAGAACTACACATTGCAACCTCAAAATGAGACACAATCTTAGTATTACAACTCTATTCAGATTGCAATTTTTGTTCACATAAGATATAGACATGCCCCTGATAGTGCGGAAGATAATCGAAAGATTATTAGAGAGTATCATTTTTATATGAGTGATGATAGATCTCACTCTCACGAGTTTGTGCAACATTGTTTTGAGAATTTTTTTGATTTCTTACATGAGCATGCAATTGCTATGGTTAGACATATCATTTGGTCAGATAACTGTACAGGTCAATTCAAGAATGCTCGCATGTTTTATTGTTTGTGCAAGATGCACGTAGAGAGAGGGATGCCTCATATTTGGAGTTTTTTTGATTCCGGCCATGGAAAAGGGGAGCATGATGGAGTAGGGGCATGTGTGAAGAGAGCTCTAGTTAAGGAGCAACTGAAGATTTCAACAACAGAGCTTCTTGATGCTCGTAGCATTGTTGATTGGTGTAGTTTAGCATTATCACAGGGGGGGACTCTTAATTCAGTGGTATGCAGGTTCTTTTGGTTGGTTGAGGAAGGGTTCATAGGTGATAGATCAGATTGTGCTACAGTGAGAGACTCATAAAAAATGCATTCATTTTAGAGCTCTAATTCTAGTACATGGACCATTTGGACATGACAACTAGCTTGTTTTTGTTGTACTTGTTTTCAGTGTGATTGGGATCACTGTGAGTCAAGTGAGTGGGTGGACACATGGGCTCCACATTATCTTACTCCATTTTCTATCATACCCTCTATAAAAAATGATGACATGGAAAGTTCACTTGAGCATAACCATCTATCAGATCTACTTCATCTAGGACATGTCTTTGCATTGGTTGCACCACAGGGGAATGATGAGAAATCTGATTATTGGTTAGCATGTTGTGTAAGAGGCAAACAAAAACTTGCACAACCAATCACAGATGATGATGGATTCACGTATCCTACTGGTTCAGTGGTTGTTGCTAGAACATGCCTACAGACATACATGCTTAGATGGAATGAAATTCCTGCATTCGAAGACTATTAGAAGCACAAAGTAATTCTCATATATTCGCATCTTATTATAGCAAAAAATGTAAAGTTATTGAAGCATCAAGGAAGACCAAAAGTAAAAGAACTTTTTACTATTGCTAATGCTGATCATGAAGCCTTGTTGGAGACCCTAAAATAGAGAGAGGACCCTATTGGAATACTCAACTAGGTATATATACTTCTTATGTTATTTTCTTCATAATGATTTAATGAATTGATGATTATCTTGTTTAATACAATAAGTTACTAATTTTTGTATGATATTGGAATGTAGGTACATCATGAAGAGTTGGAGGGGGGTGGTATTGGGGAGAATTTCTAAAATTTATGATGTATTATGATGTAAAATGTGTAGTTTTTTGTATATGGTTTTTGTATTTTGGTAGGTTCTTTGTAAGGAATTATAAGAGGAAGATATTGAACAAGTTCTTCCAAATCATATTTGCATGTGATAAAAGGCTATAAGGACAATTTTAAAGAGCATTTATAACTATATGAAAGATAATTGCATGCGGATATCTTATTACAAATTTGGTTTTTTCCTTATTTGACATAAAGCTGACATTATGATTATTAAAACTATTTTTATCAAACTAATCAAATAAGAAAAATTTAGAAAGTACAAATGAACAATTAGAATACTTGATTTCTTACATTTTGCAACCAATCATAGCATTTTAAAGCATAAAGAGTCATAATATTGTATAATGTTTTGAAAGACTTTCATATTGAAAAGTTGTATGAAGCACATTTGGGATAAGCCATGAAATCCATGAAAGAAGATAGCATGTAGGATAAGCAATTAAAGCCAATAAGCAAGATAACACATGCATAATGAAATGATATGAAGTTGGATATGAAGGCTATGAGTGGATGAGTCATTAGAGGTATCAACAATCCCATCATAAATGAGATCTTGGATTTTATGTTTCAACACTATGGAATCTTTAGTTTTATGAAATTTTCTTCCATGGAGATTAATTTAAGAATGCCCCATGTGTATGTAAAGGTCTTAAGGGAGATTAATTTAAGAATGCAATATTCTCCTCTAACCTTTTCTCAAGTTTAGAATTGATTTCTATCATGTGCTTAGAGAGATGAAGGTAAGAAAGATTATTTGTCTCTTCTAGCTCTTTGTATTGAACATAAAGAAAGAGAGATGACAAGTGAACAAATTTAAGTGTAGTCAATAGATCAAGGAAACCATTTAGTGAAAGAAATTCTTAGTATGCATATCATAGACCATGAAGTTAGAAAATACCAATAGCTCTAAGACCAAAGAGCCATTTTAAGCATGTTCAAGCACTAGAGACATAGAAAATAAAAGTCAATTTATGAAACTCCCCTTAGCAAAAAATGCAAACAAATATTTGCATTTGACATTTTGACTTGGTTGAAAAAGTTTGACAATAATTGATAATATTGCAAGCTTGATGTTCAAAAGAAATATTTTTTCCAAGAAAGATAGTGACACATGGAGTAGTCTTCAAACAATCAAGCAAGGCACAAAGCAACCTTTCATGATACAAGTCAAAGGGGTCAACCTTTCTTGACAACTTTTCAAAATCTAACTCCTAATGACTACAAGTTAGTGCCATTAGCTTCGAGTGGGTGGGTTAACCCTAGTGACACCCTTTTTCTGGCCATGGAGACCCTTTATCATATGTGGCCACCCCATACTGAGGAGTCCCCAAGGTACTCTAAGTGCATTTTAAGGTCAATCTTTTGAGGGTCATAACTCGGAGCTCATGAGGGCTATCAATAAACTATAATTGCTACAAGATGCTGATGTTGAGGCCTAAAATAACCTATCTCATTTTTGAGAGATCACATTCTGTTTGGATTCGGCATAGTGATGTCGCTCGATGCCACAACTCACAGTGTGCCTGAGTTCATAGGTGCACCATAGCGTAACTTTGAAATTGCTGATCTTGGCATTGAATCATCAGTGCCATTAGCTTTGGATGGGCAGATGAACCCTAGTCACACCCTTGTTCTAGCCACAGAGACCATCCATCATTTGCGTCCAAGTCGTACCGAGGAGTCACCAAGGTGCTCTAAGTGAATTTTGAGGTTGATCTTTCGAGGGTCATAACTCAGAGCTCATGAGGGCTATCGATGAACTATCAAATGCTATAGGATGGTGATACTGAGGCCTAAAATAAACTATCTCATTTTTGAGAGATCACATTCTGTTTGGATTCGGCACAGTGATCTTGCTCGATGCCAAAACTCACAGTGTGCCTCAGTTCATAGTTGCACCACAAGGTAACTTTGAAACTGCTGATCTTGGCATCAAATCGTCAGTTCCATTAGCTCCGGATGGGCGGGTGAACCTTAGTCACACCCTTGTTTTGGCCATGGAGACCATCCATCATTTGTGGTCACCCCGTACCGAGGAGTCTCCAAGTTTCTCTAAGTGCATTTGGAGGTCGATCTTTCGAGGGTCATAACTCAGAGCTTGTGAGGGCTATCGATGAACTATCAAATGCTACAAGACGGTGATGCTGAGGCCTAAAATAACCTATCTCATTTTTGAGAGATCACATTCTGTTTAGATTTAGCACAACGATCTCACTTGATGCCAAAGCTCGCAGTATGCCTCAGTTCATAGGTGCACCATAGTGTAACTTTGAAACCGCTGATCTTGGCATCGAATCGTCAGTGCCATTAGCTCTGGATGGGCGGGTGAAACCTAGTCACACCCTTGTTTTTTCTAAGAAGACCATCCATCATTTGCGGCCACCCTGTACCAAGGAGTCTCCAAGGTGCTCTAAGTGCATTTGGAGGTCGATCTTTCGAGGGTCATAACTCAGAGCTCGTGAGGGCTATCGATGAACTGTAAAATGTTACAGGACGACGATACTAAGGTCTAAAATAACCTATCTCATTTTTGAGAGATCACATTCCGTTTGGATTCATCATAGCGATCTCGCTCGATGCCAAAACTCGCAGTGTGCCTCAGTTCATAGGTGCACCACAGTATAACTTTGAAACCACTGACCTTGTCATTGAATCGTTAGTGCCATTAGCTCCGAATGGGTGGGTGAACCTTAATCACATCCTTGTTTTGGCCACGAAGACCATCCATCATTTGCGGCCACCCCGTACTGAGGAGTCTCCAAGGTGCTCTAAGTGCATTTTGAGGTCGATATTTTGAGGGTCATAACTCAGAGCTCGTGAGGGCTATCGATGAACTGTTAAATGCTACAAGATGGTGATTTTGAGGTCTAAAATAACCTATCTCATTTTCAAGAGATCACATTCTATTTGGATTCAGCACAGCGATCTCGCTCGATGCCAAAACTCGCAGTGTGCCTTAGTTCATAGGTGCACCACAACGTAACTTTGAAACCGCTGATCTTGGCATCGAATCGTCAATGCCATTAGCTCTGGATGGGTGGGTGAACCCTAGTCACACCCTTGTTTTGGCCATAAAGACCATACATCATTTGCGGCCACCCCGTACCGAGGAGTCTCGAAGGTGCTCTAAGTGCATTTTGAGGTTGATCTTTTGAGGGTCATAACTCAGAGCTTGTGAGGGCTATTAATGAACTATCAAATGCTATAGGATGGTGATTCTGAGGCCTAAAATAACCTATCTCATTTTTGAGAGATCACATTTCGTTTGGATTCAACACAGTGATCTCGCTCGATGCCAAAACTCGCAGTGTGCCTCAGTTCATAGGTACACCATAGCATAACTTTGAAACCGCTGATCTTGGCATCAAATTGTCAGTGCCATTATCTCTGGATGAGCGGGTGAACCCTAGTCACACCCTTGTTCTAGCCACAAAGACCATCCATCATTTGTGGCCACCCCGTACCGAGGATTCTCCAAGGTGCTCTAAGTGCATTTTGAGGTCGATCTTTCGAGGGTCATAACTCAGAGCTCATGAGGGCTATTGATGAATTGTCAAATGCTACAGGATGGTGATACTGAGGCCTAAAATAAACTATCTCATTTTTGAGAGATCACATTCTGTTTGGATTCAGCACAACGATCTCCCTCGATGCCAAAACTCGCTGTGTGCCTCAGTTCATAGGTGCACAACAACGTAACTTTGAAACCGTTGATCTTGGCATCGAATCATCGGTGCCATTAGCTTCGGATGGGCAAGTGAACCCTAGTCACACCCTTGTTATAGCCATGAAGACCATCCATCATTTGCGGCCACCCCGTACCGAGGAGTCTTCAAGATGCTCTAAGTACATTTTGAGGTCGATCCTTTGAGGGTCATAACTCAGAGCTCGTGAGGGCTATTGACGAACTGTTAGAGGAGACAAGTTTGTAAGGATGGAGTGGCTTAGTGTTTTTGCTAAAATAAGTTAGTGGGAAGGCTTTATTAGATCCAAACTACTGGGGTGTTTGCCCACTCTCTAATTTTAGAGACACGTAGGTTTTGGAGGGAGATTAGGGGAGCTCTACTACAACTATCCTTACCCTAGCTTGGACCAAGGTTGGTATCTCAAACTTGCTTCTTTTCTATTTCTTTCTTTTAGCATGGTTATGCAAATATGCAAGTGTGGAGTTTATCAATGGAGTATGCATTGCATTGCATTGTGGAGTAGCATTCATGTGAGTGCTTGAATGGTGTTCATTCCATGTAGATTAGTGGGACACCATTGTGCATCTTGTTTTATTGTGTGGAGTATTGAGAGTATGAGGTTTGGATTTCATCTATTTCCTTGTTGTATTATGGGTGTTGATATTGTGTTGTGAGAATGTGATGTGCTCTTGAAAATTTCTTGTTTTATTTCTACTTGGTTTTGTTTTCTTGTTTTGTGCTTGAGTATTGTTATGGGCATGGGACTTACACTCACCCTTGTGGGAAGGGAAGAGAAGTCCAGGGTGAAGAGCTTAAGTTGGGTTCGAAAAATGTATTGAGAAACTTGGAGTATGGGCTCCATTGTATGCCATAACATTTCATATCTTGCTGGGGGTGATAAGGAAAGTATGGTGTAGAAAGGAAGTTTGAGGAGTTAAAGCTGATGGTAGTGGGTTTGGAGGAGGAAATGTGGAGGCTCTGAGAGGGCATTAAATGGTTCATTTATGATAGCCCTGAGAGGGCATGAAATTTGGTGAATTATGATAGCCCCGAGAGGGCATGAAAATTGTTTTTTGCAAATATGGTTTGGTATGGCAAGTCTCCATTTTAGAACACACCTTCACCCTATGTTTATGGTTCCATCTGTGAAGCCATTGTGAAATAGTCTTGGGGGGAAATTGTTCAAGTTTGAAATGTAATGTTTATGCATTGAAAGATTGTATCTGTATCCCAGTTTGAGCCTTGTTCCCTAGCGCAGGGGTGGTCTCTTTGAGGCCCATGGTTGGGTGGAAAGCACCCATGGTCCTTGTTATTTTGTTGTGTTGCATATGCAGATTTGTGTCCAAGGGAGCAATGGAAATGGCTTGGAATGATCATCTTGCAGATTGATGTTGGATGAGAAAACTTGACATTGTGCCCTCATTTGTGAAGGAGGATTCACCAGCTTGTTCATGTTCTCAACGATCATGTTGGACAATGTTCATGCTACTCATTGTCCATATCTTTCAATGTCCATGTTCCTTATGATTTTGAAAAGTCCCTTATGTTGCCCCATTGTGATGGAAGGAGATTGTATCATTGTTACCTAATGTACGTATAGAAGAAATAATTGATAAGGTTGTATATGCATGTTTCATTTGGAGTTTATATTGTTATGAAAGCATTGGTATGAGTCACAGATTTTCTTTGACGTCATTGTTATCATTTGAAAATGTGAAAGAAAGTTTTCTCCTTGTGGTATTGTAAATGACTAGTTGATAATAACAATCCATAGATGTTATGTGATACCATTGATTGTATAAATTTAAAACTTAGTAGATTGCTTACAATCTTGTTGCGCACTCAATAATTTGGAAGGAAATTTTTATGTTCATATCACATGCATGGATAACATTGATTTTAATTACCAAGCTTAATGCAATTCTAAGCAAGGAAATCATCAAATTAATTTTATGATATAACAAAATGAAGTTTGTTGTAAGAGAAGACATAATAAAATCTATGAGATCCATTGCTGTAGGCATGCATTTTTCGCTCTAGAAAATGTATGGTAAAGGCAAATAAATCCCTTCCTTAATACAGAGCAATAAAATATTAAAAAATATTCCCAGATTCTAGACTGCTATCCAATAAAAATAAAAATAATAATAGCATATAGAGACTAATGAGTGTCTTAGACTAACATATTTTCTAAGTGACAGAATGGTACACATTAAAATCTTGTGACCTCTAAGTCACATCCAAAACTCAAATAATAAATTAGTAATTAAATAAATAAAGGAATATTAGTGTGCATGTTAGAGAATATGAAAAATTTAAATATTTAACTCAAAAATAAAATAAAATCCAAGATTGATTGGATGTACATATAATAGGGTTTTAATTATATGAAGTAAGTTGTCGGGATGATGGGATTGGAGAATCAAGGATAAGGATGGATGGTGGATTAAAATAATAACTCAAATCTAGTTTTATCTAGTCAATAAAGCAAATTGATACATTGATACATACATGTCAGAACGACAAGGTATGTGTTGAGATAATGGGTGTTGCACACATTGCATAATATTGTTATTTTATTATTTTATTTTATTATGTAATGTTGTGCCTAGATGGACGTGCAACATGTAAAGATTCCCATGGAATATTCTTGATGAGTTGTATTGTAACATTGTGAAAATATTTCATGTAATTATTTAATATTGGGGAAAAGAATTAAATGCCCAATATTAAATGTGGGGTCAGTGGGTTAGGTAGCACATGGTTTTAGCACATGGTTTATGTAATACCACTTGGTGGTTTTGTGGGACTTGCTACTATATAAGCAGCCATAAGGGTAGTTGTTGTAAGAGAAAAGAGAGAGATAGAGTGGGAGTGAAAAAGGCAAGAGTCGAGCGGGACAAGGCTTGACAGGTTAGCCAAGGGAGCATTTGTGAAGGTTTAAAGCATGGCATGGGATGTGTGGATTCATGCTTGTTCACATAGTTTGCTCAGTTGTGGCTATAGCCATGAAGGCTTCCATGGTTGTATGGCAATGGTATTTTTGCTGAATAATACATGGTGATGGATTCTTTTGGAGGCTGGGTTTTTTCCCTCAATGAGGGTTTCCCAGGGTATATCTTGTGTCACAATTTTGTGGGTATGTTGTCTATTCTCTTGCATGTGGATTCTAATTTCATATTTATTTAAAATCTATTATGGGTTATGTGGAAACGGTTATATTCTTTATTGCCAAGTTTCCTTACAAGTGGTATTAGAGCTATGGTTTTATTATTGTAACCCTAGATTGAATCCATGGGAATGCATGAGAGAATAAAAGAAAGGGCAAGATATATGAATGATTTATTGCAGATCTGAGGGTTTTGGATTTGCTGTTATGATGGGATGTTAAAATATTTGGGCATGTGACATTGTTGGACAAAAGAGTTTTTCAGATGTTTCATTTAAAATGAGGGTTTTGGAGGGTAGCTTGCAAAAATGACCTCCTAGGTAAAAACAGACCTCACCATTGGATCCGGGTCGACATTTTCATAAATTTTGATATATAATATGCCCTAGTTTGGCCATGTTCAGAGGAAATGAAAGAGTTTTTTAGTTTCAGCCCATGATGGCCGTCAAATTTAATCCCGTCGGAATTTTCGTCATAGAAAAAATAAAAAATGAAAAATCGTACTGAAAATGGTAAAAAGACTGTCTTAGTAAACCGGCCATAACTTTCTCTCAAAATATCGAATTTCAGAGTTCTTATAGGTGTTGGAAAGCTAATTCAGAGCACTACAAGACGGTGTAGGTTTGGTTCTATGATTTTAAAATTTTGTTAGGTTTTGAGAGCCCTAAAGTCAGATGTTGTTTATTTTGAGTACGGATTAGGGCATAACTTGGGCATACAGAGTCGGATTTTGGACTTCGAGTAGTCAACAGAAAGCTCTTGGAGAGCTCTACACATTGGTTTAGATTTGGTGCAAGATTTACATGATTTATTTATTGATATATTGATCCGAATAGTTTATAGGTATATTTTGACTATGGTAACATTGTGAGTTTATGGCATTGGAGATTTAAGATTTGATGTCATTGTATACTCAGTTCATATTTTAAATTAGTCTCATGATGATATGGTTATCAGTGTTTGATTTGGATATGCATGATGACTTGTTGGGTCTACAAGTTGTGTAGTGTTGTAAGCGGTCTATACTTACAGGTTGCATTTATATCTTGGTTATGGGTTGTCTTTGCCCATTGATCTTTCATTATTGATGCATATTCAAATTGGTGGCTTGGATTTGGGTTGTCTATGCCCTAAGTCATATGATTTACTATTTTTTTCATATAGAAGGGATGAGATGTTGTTACCAGGTATAGTCATGGCGAAGGATTGTGGTTGACTATTTTATGTTGACAGGTTGGACACTATTGAGAGCTAGATGCTTGGTTCATGGATGTGATCATGGTGTCATGGATTTTGGCACAACATGATTGGATATAGAGGTACATCCTTGATGTTCATTAGCTTGGATTTTCTGATTCAGTTATGGTGGTATATCTTCTTGATTGAGGATCATAGTTATTTAGTTTCTTTTGAGGAGCTCATGATGTGCACTTTGAGTTCTTTGATAGTTTGATGCCTTGGTTGATTCTCATGGTTAGAAGATGGTTTTTCATCATTATGTCATGGATAGCTTGGATACACAGTTTAGTGGGAGCTTGTGATAGTGCAGGATTAGTTCCTGGTTTGGTTTATATCTTCTTGGTTTGGAGAGGATGGATTTTATGATGCCATAGGTGACTTGGTACCACGGTTGAGTGGGAGTTGTTGGCATTGATATATTTATTGAGTGTTTGCAGATGTTGGAGGTTTGTCTTAGATCGTGTTGCTGTAGTAGCGTCTTTGACATTTGCATAGTGCACTTGTTATCTTCATGGTGTTTGAAGATGGTTAGATCTTGAGGACTCATAGAGTTCTTGGTTATCTTCATGGTGTGTGGAGATGGTTCTTCCTGATATGTGGAGATGGTTTTCTTCATGGTGTGTGGAGATGGTTGCATCTTGAGGACTCACAGGGTTCTTGGTAAAGGTGTGGTTTATGCTTTTATTTGGCATGTTATCCTTGGTGTGAGGATGGTTTCATTATTATGTCATGGTATACTCTTGATACGCGTTTAGAGTTGTGACATGTTATGATGTGTTCATGTGGAGCATGTTATCTCTTTAGTTGAGATGGTAAGATCATGTTGTCATGTTTATGTTCCTGAGGCCATGGTTGGAACTTTGACATTGATCTTGGTTTAGTTTCTTGGTATTGAGTACACTGATCATAAGCTGGATACTTCATGATATTGCTATGTTGCATTTGGAGTTGGCATGGATTGATTGGTTACAGGTGCTCATGGATACTTAGAGACGGTGGTGATGCTGATTTCTCTTGGATTAGAGAAGTATTTGTTGGGATGGTTGATGGTTTCAGCAGGAAGTCCAAGGGGCAATCACTTGATATGGACTTGAGAGGAGATTGTTCTTAGATGAGTCTTGGTTGGAGACTTGGGTATCTTGATGAGTATTCTCATTCCCCAGTCTTGGTCTACTCGGCGGTTTGCTACTTGAGAGGTATAGCCCATTGTTTCTCTCAGTTGCATTATATTTATGCTTGTCTTTCATGGATATGGATCTTGAGCTATGGTACATGAGTTAGTTCTGGAGGGTTCATTTGAGAGATGGTTTAGCATTGGTTATCTCCATCTGCATATGTTATTATGCTGGTTGAGTTTTGGAGATGGTTTTATATTGGGCATATTCCTTGGATTAGGAATGGTTATTCCTTGGTTTAGGAATGGTTTATTGAGTTTGATCTTCTTGTGAGAGGCTTACATCCATGATTAGTTATATGGTATGGTTTGGGTGTTGTTGAGGCTTTTTGTTGGGGTTTTATGGAGGAGATCATACTTGCACAGTTTACATCTAGAGGTGTGTGTAGAAGGACATGATACAGGTTATGATTTGCATGGTTTCTCTGGTCTTGGTTATCTTCCTGGATGTTTAGTTTTTTCCTACATTGGATTTGAGATTGGTTAGAGATTGTGATAACTGGTTTGTGCTCATGTATGTCATGTGAGAGATGGCATGGTTATTTCTTTATCTCTTTCCTCTGTTGGTTGTGGTGAATTTGGGAAACTATTGGAGACTTGTTATGAGAGTTGTTCTTGCAAGATATCAGTTTATGTATTGTGGATGTCCTTGATACTACATGGATTCACTTCTTTGAGATGTGTTGAGTGGATTGGTTATAGATTTGATATTATCTTTTGCAGTGGGAGCTTCTTGGTAGATATATGGCAGGTATTGCTCTTGAAGCTTATGATTGCAGGTTATAGATTGGATATGTCGGTGATATGAGATTCACTTGTTATACCTTTGAGGTATGGATAGTTGGATGGCTTTGGCACTTACTGTGGGTGCTATTTCAGCTATGGATATTTTGACAACTATGGATACATGTGATTACCTTTGGATCAGGTTTTTGTGCTTGGAATTTCAGTTGGTACAGGATTTTATGATCTTCTAATGCGACAGGTTGGGTGGTTTTCTCTTTGGATGGCTTCTATGTATGTCCAATGGGAGTTGCATAATAGGAGGTGAGATCATTCATGTTCGAGATGCTGGATACTTTGATTTTTGTTGCGGGTACCAGGATGGAGCACTTGGTGTACTTTGATCCATGATGGTGGATGTGCTAGGAGGGATTGTTCCCTTGTTCATTTATGTGGCTACAGATTGACCCTATGCAATGTATACAACAAGTGGGAGATTGTTGAGATAATGGGTGTTGCACACATTGCATAATATTGTTATTTTATTATTTTATTTTATTATGTAATGTTGTGCCTAGATGGACGTGCAACATGTAAAGATTCCCATGGAATATTCTTGATGAGTTGTATTGTAACATTGTGAAAATATTTCATGTAATTATTTAATATTGGGGAAAAGAATTAAATGCCCAATATTAAATGTGGGGTCAGTGGGTTAGGTAGCACATGGTTTTAGCACATGGTTTATGTAATACCACTTGGTGGTTTTGTGGGACTTGCTACTATATAAGCAGCCATAAGGGTAGTTGTTGTAAGAGAAAAGAGAGAGATAGAGTGGGAGTGAAAAAGGCAAGAGTCGAGCGGGACAAGGCTTGACAGGTTAGCCAAGGGAGCATTTGTGAAGGTTGAAAGCATGGCATGGGATGTGTGGATTCATGCTTGTTCACATAGTTTGCTCAGTTGTGGCTATAGCCATGAAGGCTTCCATGGTTGTATGGAAGTGGTATTTTTGCTGAATAATATATGGTGATGGATTCTTTTGGAGGCTGGGTTTTTTTCCCTCAATGAGGGTTTCCCAGGGTATATCTTGTGTCACAATTTTGTGGGTATGTTGTCTATTCTCTTGCATGTGGATTTTAATTTCATATTTATTTCAAATCTATTATGGGTTATGTGGAAACGGTTATATTCTTTATTGCCAAGTTTCCTTACAGTATGTTATATACAAACCTTATTTATATGCTTGCACCTAATCCTTGTATAAACAATTCATCTAATAAATTTAAATTGACAGACTCAATACGATGGTGTAGTAGGATGTGTTTGAATACAGATTGTGAATTATTATTAAGTACTTTGAATTGGCCCTTAGACTTACTAAGAGTTCCTCATTTTATGTGCTTACTAATTTGTACTATGAAATTACTTTGAATCTTAACATGCTTTGATAATAATAATATTGATAGTGAGAAAGTGAGCTTATGGTGAACAGTTAGATGTAATTTAATGTAAAAAGTAAATGTAATAGTATAGTAATTATAGTAATTAAAATAGTAAATGTAAAAGCATGGCAATGTAGCTAGATTAGTTAGTAGTTGATGAGCTAGATAGTTAGTAATTGTCTTTTGTTAGAGTGAGTTTAATTTATGTAATGAAATAGTAATTTTTGTGTTTAGAAAATTGTAGTGAGTGCTAGTTTGGTGAGGAAGCAATGTTGATAGATAATGAGGATATAGTAATATAGTAATTGTCACATTAATATATATTTTAATGACTAATGAATGTGTGTACATTGGTAATGAGGATAATAAGTAATTCTAATCCCCTTCCCTTACATGCTAGAATCATGACCTAGTCCATATGATACAACCAACAGACCCTAATAGAATATTAGTATCAGAGGCTTGTTAGGATATGAATTACCTAACTAATTTATGAGTGTTGTATCTTGAACTTGCTTGTTTAACTCGTGACGCTAACTTGAACTAGACTGTCATCCAATCTATTTGAAAACCACTTGTGACTAAAATGTTAACACCTTCACACTATTCACACGAGTCTTGAACTTCTATTCAATGATAACCTTATTTTACAATATGTAATTTCTTATGCGACTTCATAAGCTACAAAAAAAATAAAAAATTGTTGTGTTTTTACTAGTAAAATTTAGGGCATGACACAGGATCCACGATAAATTGAACAATACTATATACTAAATTAATATGTATATCATTGTGCACATAAATGACAAAAATATATATCAAAATACATGTATCCATAGACAAAATTTTACAAAAATATATATCAAAGATCATGTATCCATAGACAAAGTACTCAAATATATATACATAGATCCATATACAAAATGTGTATAATATCAATGTTTATGTATACAATGTGGCATATGCCATCTCAAAATATCTCATGATGCATCCTACGAAAACTATACTATCCTAGGGTGTTGGTGGATGATCAAAATGCAGCCTCTTCGCTGCACTAGGTGGATCAGATGCCTCCTACATAAACAAAAAAGGAAAACCCAAAGTTAGACTACTAAATTTATATGATTCTAAGTATCTAACATTGAATTACTCAAATGCATATGATCTTTTCCATATTGGAGATTAATACTAGTATCAAAATTTCATAATAAATACCTCTCTTGTCGACCTCTTGCACTGGTCAGGAGTCCTCTCGTATGCCCTCGACAATGTTGGTACCTCTCTGATTGTGGGTTGTATATGCTCAAATACCTTTGTCAGATAAATCTACAATTTAAACTATAACATTATAATTCATAGCATGCTAAATTTATAACATATTTAATCATGAATTCAAACTACAACTTACTATTGTAGGCTCCTCCTCAGGAGTGAGTGGCCGCATCATCAAATCTGCATAACTGTCCCATCGAACCTCATGTGCACTAGGAGTCTCCTATGAGATACAAAGTAGTAGTTGTTAATATCACAAAAACTAGTTTTGAATTTATTTATGAAGATAAGTGATACAAGAGCATCCCATGCTCCTCAGGGGAACATTGAAGATCCAAGGCATTACAGAGGTCATGGAACATCTCTTGAAGTCAATTGGGCAATCCTTGCACCAATTATGGCTCATGGAAGCATACAAAGTTATAATGTTGGACTCATATGTGGAAGAAAGTTGTAATTGGGCATGAGATAGGATTTTAGGATTTCATATGGTAGATGAGTCATTTGATAGGTTCATGTAGGTTGTCATGATCATATCTTGTCATTAGACAAGTCAAAACGTTCTAGAATTAAGTTTTGGGGTTTGAACAAGCAGGCCCTTGTTTTTAAGCCATATTAAGGAGGGTTTTGAAGTTTGGGTGTTTAGGAGTGTGACCAAGACCTATAATCTTGAAAATCCTTAGTGTGCTAGTCCCTTTGTTGAAGCCTTGGTGTGTCTAATTCCTCCTTGTGAGTCTCAAAGTTGAAAGGTGCATAAGTGGTGTCCAGAGATTTCTTGGTGAGGAAAGAAAGAGAATCAGTGAGTTGGCCCTTGGGAAGGAAGAAAACTTGTTGTGAAAATGCCTCCTAAAAATCAAATGGCTAGAGAACGTTAAGAACTGAGAGAAGAGTTGGCAAAAGAGAAAAGAGAGAGGAGAGAACTTGAAGTATCTAGAGTGAGGGAAGAAAGATAATTGGGAAGAGAGAAGCTGAAGCTTATTGCAAGGATAGAATCCTTAGAAAAGGAAAGGCAAGAACCTAGAGGAGAAGAGGTTAGAGAAAGAAATCATGGAGAGAACCATGAAGAAGAAGAGGTTGGTAATGCAAGGCAAGAGCATGAGACAATAGATGATCCTGAAGAATGGAGATTTATGAGAATCATTAAGGCAGTACAAGGTAATGGTGGGAAGAACCATATTGATTTTTTAATATACCGGGGTAAAATGGATAGTGAAGAAGTGCTAGGGTGGATAGAGGCCCTTGAGAACTACTTTAATCTTGAAGACATAGAGGCAAATAAGAAGGTAAAAGTAGCAACAGAAAGACTGAGAGGAAAAACACTCACTTGGTGGACTAGTGTACAGAATGAAAGAGAGGAAAGGTGGTGTAGGGAACCTAACCTATGTGGTAGGGGGGAACAAGTATCTATGTTGTCGGACACCTTGCCACTCCATGAAAGTGAGGATTCAAGTATATTAAGAAGTTGGAATAAAGGTTTGGTCCATATTTTACAAGTTGGTCTATGTTTCGTAATAAAGGCACATGTAAGGCCCACAAACATTTTGGTGTGGTTATAAACCAAGTGGCTCCATGGGACCAAAAGGCCTTAGAATAGGGTATTTAGAGTCTAAACAGTATTAGCAAAAAGTGGTTGTTTGTTTGTTTTATGGTTGGGAACACCTATATGGTTGTTCCAATGGTCATGTAGACCTTTATATATGTCATATGTGATCTCAGTTGAAAGGGGGAGATCAGAGTGTACGGTGGTTTGGAGAAAAAACAATAAAAACTTCAATTTTTTGGAAATTTACTTAGTTGCATTTAATAAATCCATATGACCAATTTTGAGTCAATGGAATAGTTTAGAAAGTTAGGGAATGCATAAAAACTATAGTTTGAAATTTGAATTTAAAATTCAAACGGTCATATTAGTTTTGGAGGGAAAGTAGTAATTTGGTATTTGTTTGATTAAATAAACCTTTGTAACCAACTTGGTTGGTTGGACAGGTACATATAAGCCTATTTAAGTTGTAATGAACATATGCAAGACATGAATCATTATTTGTACAAAAAAAATCATAGAAATTGTATAGAAAAACAATCATACTTTCCTTTGCATCAATTAAAAAATAAATAAATAAATGATACTTATACATACAATGGGGCTCTCTATGTGAATGAAAATCCCTAATGATCTAGGACACTGAATCTGTATAGGCTTATCGCTAGTAGCCACACCCTATATACAATAAATAATGTAATTAAATGAGATTACCACAAACATTTTACAAGAATGGATCAATATTTAATCAATTAGAAAACATCTAATTACCTTTCCTTTGTCAATGCATGCTGGCTCACCCCCTGCACTTTGTCCCCTCGGGGTAGGTGGTATCTGCAAGATAAAAGAAAGATTTGCAACCATATATGCTACAATATCAAATAGAAAAAAGAAATGCGAACACAACATAATGTACCGTAGATGTCTCAAGGCCAAATGAAATGGTCGAGAGTGTAGCATCATCTATCTGTCTGAGCTCCTCCTTGGTCATCAATTAAACATGAATGAAGATCACATACATGTAAAAGTCAATGTGGCTTAAAAATTAAAAATACTCTATTATAAAAATTAACTTTAAATCACATATGTCATAACAAAAAAATGTATACACGTACCGACACCGAAGGAGTCCATGCCTCTACATTCCACTTCTCTCTCGCATCAGGGTCTGTAGCCTCTGCACGTGTGTTTGGTGTATCCTCATCTAATACAAAATGATACTCAGGAAGATCACCTATGGGACCCAGGCAAATATTCTTGCATGTAATGCAAGTGTGAGGCACACAAACATGTGATGAGCTAGCCGATGATGAACTGTCACCAACATCATCAACACGAGGAGGCAAGTCTGACCTAGCCTGAGATATCATTAAGCTACTCAGCCTATGAATGACTCTGATGGTCTGAGAGCTAGCCTCTACCGTAATATCTAGATGCTGCACTCGAGGAGGGGGGGAGATACCAGGGGGGGCACAAAAGTGCCAAGTTTCTTCCACTGGGAAGAGGGTCTATCCTGAGGAGATCCTAGTCCTAAGCCCATGTTGGGCTTCATGCTCCAATAGTTCACTTTAAGTTTCAACACAAATTTTGCATATAATTTTCTAAGGAAATAAAATGGTATATCTAAATTTCCATGTGGAGGGATATCAAAGACCATCCACCAACGGTCCCAAAAATTTGCACGTATGGCATCATTTGTGCACCATTTAATCGATAGTTTGGTTTTTTTTGGGTCAGTTGGTATACCCGTTTTTGGGTTAGCAAAAAGGCTTGCCAAATCGTCTTTGGTTATGTTGAGGGCCGCGACCTCATCATAATCCAAACCATCATCAAACATCTGGTGCATTTCATCATGCCAACAAAGAGCAGCATTTTGTTGGTTTGTAAGGGTTTCAATGTTATCCAGTATGGTGTTTAATGTGGATAACATAGGAGCCAGTGCAGGTACATTATTGTATGTTCTATGCAAACCTCTCAACTCAGTGAGATTTTCATTTATTAAATCCTCGATTCGAGGAGGTTTTTGAGGAGTTAGAGGATCATTTGATGGATGGTTTTGTGGGGATACTAGATCATTTGGTGGTGGGTTGCGAGGAATATTATTCCCCGCCTCAGTGTCATCATTTTGATTAGCCATTCCTATTGAATTGCAAAACGTAATATATATTAAATTTTTAAAAAAAATTAAACCATTTTTGTCAAAAAAATCCTAGATTCAACTATAACAAACAAAATCATGTTAAAATCTATTAAATTTAGGTTAAAAATGAGTCGACAGGGGGAAAAATCATACCTGATATCTGATATCCGATTTGGTATCTGATATCCGACTTGCGATGGCAATACTAGCCCAAATTTGCGTAAAATAAGGGCCCGCGGGTCTGTGATTTTATTTAATCCAATGCATAGGTATCGGATATCCGATACAATATCGATTATCCGATACAATATCGGATATCCGATATAACATTGGATATCTGATATGACATTACCATATATATAATATAACATATAATATATAAAATTTATTATATTTTATATATTTTTATATTATATTTTATATGTATTATATTAATTTACTATATATTATAATATAAAATATTATTATTATATTATATTATTATAATATAATATGTTATAATAATATTATTATTATAGTATAATATTATATGATTATAATATAATAATAATAATATTATTATATTATAGTATAATAATTATAATAATAATAATATTAAATAATAATAATATTATTATAATATAATAGTATGATATATTATTTAATATTACTATTATTATTTAATATGATATATTATTTAGTATACTAATAATATTATTATTATTTAATATAATAATAATATTATATTAAATAATAATATCATATTAAATAATAATAATATCATTAAGTGAATATTAATATTAAATAATAATAATAATATTAAATAATATATCATACTATTATATGATTTTAATTATTAGTCGAATATTTGATTTAAAATCGGATATCCAATATGATATCGGATATCCGATAAGGCTCGGGTTAACTTTCCAGGTTTGGTTCCTGGATAGGTAAAAAAAAGTCAGAGCGGATTTTGAAGCGCTTTTAGGCATCTTCAAACTCTTTTTTTTTCACATCGCCACTTTTTGGCACACCATGATCCTGCACATACCCTAATCTATTATGTATGGTTATGTATGTATATTATTGCTTCCGCTACTATGTGATTGATATGAATGGTTTATCTTTCATGATATTAAAAAAAAAAATTTGTTTGGCAAACTTAGTAAAAATTTAGGTTAATTCTTTTGGATCCCTTGGCGGGGCATTACAAAAAACATCAACATGCACTATATATATATATATATATATATAGTGTATGAAGACAATGTAGAAAAGAAGTATGCACATTGATGCATGAAGACACGATGCAGACATGAAGTATACACATTGATGCATGAAGACATGATGCAGACACAAAGCACAAAGCATACACATGTTAGACCTGCATCACATGTTAGTGCCTCAAAAACCATGATAAGAATATATTATTCAATCTTGTAAGTCATTAATAACATAAGATCCTGATTCCCAATTTAAACCGTTCTTAAGGAGAGGTCATGATCAAATGCTTAGCTCCTAGGGGAGTGCTTCCTGGGGCTCTAATTAATAGAACAACTCTCCACTAAGCATCATCTTCTCATGATGCTTCTCTTTAAGACCTTATGGATAATTAATCTTGATATATCCATCCTTCCTAGGAGAGAGTTCTTCCTCATTCTAGGTCTTATGGATACCCACTCTAGATGTATCCATCCTTACATATGCATATGATTTTCCTTAATATTATGTACTGTCCTTCAAAGAATATTTGATTCCCTACCTTACTTCCTTGAGAATATTCATATATAGAATATCTTGTGAAGTCATTCAAAGAGGTTTTCTCTCTGCCTTAATTCCATACTAGGAATTATAACATTCAATTTGAAATGTCCTTTCTTTAGTCTTTATTTCCAATTTGATTCCAATTAGGAGTCTTTTACTTAGTTACTCATAACCAAGTCTTGATCAGATCTAATATTTTCTATTGCCTATTCCTTGCTTGATTCACAATAGATGATATATCATTGTCACTTATTTGGGTCTAATAATGTTTGTCTTACTAGATTTGAAATAAAATGTCTTCACTATCTGATTTCATCAGTTTTCTTTCTCTCTACCTATGTTATTTTCTAACTTGGACCAATGACTTGTCTCTCCATCCAATTTATGCACTTCTATTGTACAAAGTCTGAACACTTTATGTTTGAGTTATCGTCATTTTTTATTTTTTCTGCATTATGAAAAATATTTTGTATAATGATGTTAACCCTTCAAGATGGCAGGATCATGCTCTGATACCACTGTAATGTCCCTTGCGTATGGCCTTTAGTATCTGGGACAATTAATTTCTCTTAAAACAATCTCCAATCTGATATACATTTAATTGGAAACAAATAGACTTTTATAATATTCCCAAGGATAATTTATTGGTCTTATTAATAAGATCTTTAAGTTACAATCCATAACATTCACCAACTCAAGGTTACAGATTCATCTTATTCTTCAAGACAACTCCATGAAGTAACTAGTAGCTCTCCTTCTAAATTTTCTGAGATGCTTTTAGAATGATGATGTACCTTATAGATGATTCTCTGGGCCATATTGATTGCCTATTTAATTTCTTATGAAATGGAAATATACTATTGGGTGGATGATCCCTATTTTGGAGTGGTGTCTAATATATTTTTGTCCATGAACAAAGGGAATTATTTTAGGTATGATCAGCCCCTCTAATTTATATAATGATTCCTTCTCTTACTCTGTTCGGCTCCCTTTATTTATAGAGGAAACAATCACTCATTACCAAATACCTATTGATCTCCAACAAATATGTAACTCTGTTGGTTGGCTGTGATATGTTGAGTACCAATGCTTATTGTGATGCCTTCTTTATCTCTCCTCATGTTAATTCAATATCTTTAGGATCATGTGTCTATGACTTATGAAAGTTTGTGTCTCCACTAATACAAGTAGAGATGGTTCTTGCAGATCGGATAGTCGTGTGACTGTGAACCTCAAAGGCTTACTGCGTATGTAATTCAGACTTTAGACTATTGATCTGATATGACTGGTGGTATTATGTGCTTGAGATGCTAAATAGTCCTTCTCGCTCCACTAACAATTGCTATCAATATTGTGGATGTCGTGTTCCTTCCTGTCTTAGCCAGACTGACCAGCAACGTACTTCTCTGCTCTCTATGTGAATGGTGATTTGGAGTGTGCCTTATCATTTGTGTATAAACACTGTAATGTCCCTTGGTACGGGATTCCATGATTCCCTGGCTAGGTGTCGTTGCATCTGTTGTATGCCCTTCTCCCCGTCTCCCTGTCTTCAATTCTTCCCTTTCGTGTGAATTTCTGAAGTTGATAGACGACAGATATATGGTCCAAAAATTTGTGGACGTCTCCTCTGTGATATCGTTCAATCGTTCTTCTTATCTCTCATTGTGGTTTAAAGAAATAATATTCCCAAAACCACTCTTCGAATTCCTTCCTCCCTAATTTCCCATTTTTCCCTTCCTTATTTATAATGTTTCTTATATTCTGTGTATTGAGACATGACCCTTCATTGTTCTGTTTAGATACGACTATTGCAAATTATGACAATATTTAATTATATTTAAATATATTAGATTTATATTATTTTCCTTATTATACATGATAGATTATTATTTCCCATTTATCATTTGATATAAATGTAAATGCTAAAGTATTCATTGTTCTGTTTAGATACGACTATTGCAGATTATGACAATATTTAATTATATTAGATTTATATTATTTTCCTTAATATACATGATAGATTATTATTTCCCATTTATCATTTGATATAAATGTAAATACTAAAGTGTATATATATATATATAGAATATTCTATTGATCATTGATATTTATTTATTATTGATTGCATCATAATATATTCTATTCTATTAAAATCTCTATTATACTTTATTTATTTATTTAATTATTATTTAAATAATTTTAAAGCTTGGATTATATATTATATTATTATCATTTATATTTATATGTGATGTACTAGTATAATATGTTTTTATTTATCAATTGAAATTTTTAAAAGCTTGACTTTATTATTATCTATATGATTCAATATATATTTGTTTATTGATATATAATTTTATATCAAAATATTATATATATATATATAAATTATTATTCTTTTAAATGACTTATTATTATTATCATTATATCATATTTGAAAATGAGGACACTACAATTGGTATCAGAGAAAAATCCTTCCATCTTGAGGGTTTAGCAATCACAAGCCACCTTGGGTTGGTTCTTGCATATTTTTCACTATAAGGCGAGCTTTATTTGATAAGAAACAAGATTTTGATAGGCAGCGACACACCATGAGTGATAGGAAAGAGTGTAGCCCACCAAGATACAATAGGAATGAGGATAAAGAAACAATGAAATTTTTCAAAGTAATGGTTACAAGACAAGAGCAAATGGCTCAGGGTTTGTAGACACTCACCACCATGGTTGAGCACATGAACTTACAAGACAAACATAATCAGGAACAAGGGGATAATAGGAGTGCAGTGGGATCACCTAGAACTCATAGAACTCTTTCCAAAATAGTAAATAGGCCTCCATGTCCTACCTTTTTTAGAGAAGAACTAATACAGGAACCAATAGAGGAAGTTGGGGATGAGACATTTGTAGATATACTTATGGCTACAAATGATGAATGGAAATTATTAGCACCATAAATTTAGGAGAGGATGACTTTGAATTCTTTTTAAATTAGAAGAGAGAACACTATAAGTCACTCAAATAGGATATGAGGCCTAGGGGTCAAAATAGTGAGCTGAAGAGGGCTGCAAGTGGTAAAATGACATTTCAAGCTTGGATTCATAAGCTTGACACATTCTTGGCATTGAGGCCAATGATAGAGATGGAAGCTACCAAATACACCACTTTGCATTTGGAGGGAGTAGCACATGATTAGTGGTTCCATGAAATGGTAACACTTTACCATAATCAGGTGATAGAGTACCAAGACTTTGTGGATAGGTAAGTTGAATGATTTGACAAGAAAGATCCAAAGGTTTACTTTTGAGAATTAGCACAACTAAAATAAACAGGAAACTTGGAGTATTTTGTTGGTGAATTTCAATGGTTGGTAGTCATGGTGCCAAACATCTTAGAGTGTAGATTGATAGTTCTTTTCATTAAGAGCCTATTCAAACCACTGAGAGGTTGGATAAAGGCATTTGATCCTATTTCTTTATAGGAAGCTATGAAAAATGAAAGAAGTATGGAACATGCAGTCCCAACAAACAAATTTCAGTCCAAAGGAGCATCTTCTAGTAAGGATAACAAACCATTTTATAAAAAACTAGACACAATTGATTTAAAAAAGATTCTAAAGATAAAACTCTAGTAACTTTTTATAGGGAAACATTAAATGATTTGAGGAATAAAAAATTATGTTTCCACTGTAAGGGACCCTATGATGCAAACCATGACTATCCTCTTAGACCAATGGGCAAAGCTAACAAAATTATGTGGGCATACTATGACGAATTAGAATAAGATAAGTCAGACCAATAGTCTGATATAGAGAAAATAGATTGTGAAAGAAGGAAGACAAGGATGGAAGCTTGTTTAAAATGGAGTCACCACATGGGGAAGGATATAGACAACTTAGGGAAGCTCGTCTCACTAGTATTAAGCAGAAAGGATCATTTCGAATGAGAGGAGTACTTGCTCGACATCAAGTTATTAACTTTGGTTGATATCGGTGCCACTCATAATTTCATTGATACTAGGTTGGTGGAGAAGTATGACATACAAACAAAGGATTTTGGGGGAATTAGAGTGAGGGTAGCTAATGGCTATGTCCTCAATTGTGATTGAAAGATCACTAGACTCCCTTTGGAAATTAATAATTATGCCTTTAAGGTAGATTTCTATGTTGTGCCTATGGGAGATATAGATATAGTACTTGTCTACACAATATTGGTGAGTTCACTCTTAATCACAAGGAGATGGAGATTAGGTTTAAAGTGAATACGAAGACATAGATTCTTAAGGAAATTAGGGATAGTGATTTCAGAATGGTCTCTTTCTAAAAAATGGCTAGGTTGATTCAACATGATCGTGTAGAGTGGGTAGCAGAGTGCATATTAATGCCATCATAGGTGGGACAATAGAAGACTAAATATCCTCCTGATATTCAAGAGTTTAGAGTTAAACACTCTAAGGTGTTCAATGACATTCCACCAAGAAGACCACTAGATAGGGGTATTGAGCACATCATTGAGTTAGAGGAGGGGGCTAAGCCCTTCATGATTACACCTTAGAGGTATCCAAAGAGGTTGAAGAATGAAATTGGAAAAACCATAAAGGAGCTACTTGTTATGGGGCACATTAGACCATGTAAGTCTCCTTTCACTTCTTTAGTGGTGTTGGTGAAGAAGAAGGATGAGACATTTAGAATGTCCATTGATTACAGGGTGCTTAATATGAAGACAATTAAAAATATGTACCCCATTCCTAGGATCAATGATTTGATAGATGAGCTTCATGGAGCTTTCTTCTCAAAAATAGATTTGAGATTAGGTTATTACTAGATTAGTGTTAGAGAGTAGGACATCAAGAAGACAAGCTTTAGATGTCATTGTCGCCATTTTGAGTTTTTAGTTATGCCATTTGGGCTAACTAATGCACCTGCTACTTTTCAGGCAATAATCAATAGGGTTATCTATCCTCAGTTGTGGAAATTTGTACTTGTCTTCTTCAATGATATCTTGGAGTACAATAAATCTTGGGAGGAGCACTTGGTTCACCCTAACACAGTCTTGGGTATATTGGTCAGAGAGTCCTTGTATGCAAAGGAGTCAAAATGTGATTTGGGTATGACAATATTATTGTATTTGGGTCACATCATTAGTGGACCAGGAATACACATGGATCCTAAAAAGATTCATGCCATTGTGGAGTGGCTTTCACTAGTAAACCTTACATAGTTGAGGGGCTTTCTGGGATTATGTGGTTTCTATAGGAGGGTTGTGGATGGATATTCCAAACATGCAATACCCTTGATAGATTTGATGACAAGGGGAGCTTTCTTGTTGAGTCTTGGGGCATAGGAGTGTTTTGAGAAATTTAAGGAGTTGATGACTTCCTCTCTAGTGTTGATTTTGGAAAATCTTTTAAGCTACACTGAGTTTCTTTTGGAGAGGGCATCAGAGTGGTGATTATGGAAGAGAAGCACACTATTGCTTATGAGAGTAGGGAATTAAGAGGGCTAGAGTAGAGATTCAACATATATGATAAGGATATGTTAGTCATTATGTATGCTTTGGCTAAATTTAGGAAATATTTGGTAGGTAGAAAATATTGTATCAAAACCAACCATAATAGCCTAAAACACTTTTTGGGGAAGCTGGATCTCAATGATAGGTAGCAGAATTGGGTAAGCAAGTTACAGTCCTATGACTTTGATATTACATATTTTAAGGGGACACAAAATGTAGTTGTTGATGCTTTATTATGTACGTCCCATTTGAGCTTATTCATAGATATATCAGAGGATAGGAGACACTTGATCCTTTCAAAGTATGCAAAGGATGCATGGATAGCTAGATTCATAGATGGAACTATTCAAGACAAAAAATACAACCTTCTGAATGAGCTCAAAATTTACAAAGGGAAAATATTTTTGGTTCTAGGCTCAAAATGAGTAGGATGGTTCTAAAAACTTTTCATGATTCACCTATGGTAGGACATCCTAGTTTCTACAAGACATACCAACAGATTAGAGAGTGCTTCACTTAGAAAGGGCTCAAAGTAGAGGTTCTTTAGTATGTTAGTGAGTGTCCCACCTGCCAGTAGAATTAGCAAGAACACTCCTATCTAGCTGGTTTACTTCATCTCCTTCTAATTCTTGATAGGAAGTGGGAGTGTTTATCAATGGACTTCATCACAAGACTGCATAGAGCCCAAGCCAGGGACTACATGTATGTGGTTGTGGATCACATTACAAAGTTTACACACTTCTTTTTTATCACTACTACATACACTACTATACAAGGGGTAGAGTTATTCTTTAAGTAGATATTCAGTTTGCATGGCTTACCTCAGAGCATTTTGAGTGATAGAGACAATAGGTTTATGAGTCAGTTTTGGCAAGAGCTATTTAGGTTGTGTGTGACAGAGCTCACTCTGAGTACTATCTACCACCCTCAAACAAATGGTCAAACAAAGATAATTAAGAAATGGGTCAAGGGATATCTCAAAAATTATATAGCAGGTCAACAGAAGGCATGAGTAAGGTGCATTTATCTCTATGATTATTTCTAAAATACCACTTATCACATGTCTATTCAAATGTCACCCTTGATGGTCTTGTATGGGTATGAGGTACCCAATTTTATGGATCTACTTTCGAGTGGTAGTTGAGTGCCAGTGCAGGTGATTTGTTATAGGAGAGTTAGGACATTGTTAAGACTCTCAAGGATAATATAACAAAGGCACAAAATCAGCAGAAGTAGTATGAAGACCAAAAGAGGATTGAGTAGACTATTGAGGTTGGAGATATGGTGTGTCTTATGTTGCAGCCTTACCACCAATCCACTCTCAAGAATAGTGGTGCCGAGAAACTTAAGCCAAGATACTATGATCCATTTAGGATTATTAGGAAAGTGGGAGAGATTTCTAATGAGTTAGATTTGCTAGCAAAGAGCAAGGTGCATAATTTTTTTCATGTGTCATGCCTCATGAAGGCACTAGGACATCATATTGTTCCTTCTATAGTGCTCCCACCCTTGGATGATGAGGGAAAATTGGGATTGGTTCTAAATGCTATCATTGATATCAGGGAAAGGAAATTAAGGTGACATACTATAAGGGAGTATTTGATGAAATAGAAGGACCTGCCAGCACAAGATGCGACGTCGAAGAATGAGGAAATTTTGTAGCATGCAGACTTGAAGTTTCTTGAGGACAAGCAATTTGAGGGAGGGTGGACTATAATTTCCACATCTTTTTAGCATTTTAGTGAAGTTCTTAGCCTTTGCATTCTCCAAAGGCTAAGTGGAAAAATAAGGAGAAATTGATTAAATTAATTTCTTATAAAGTCATTAAATAAATTAAAATTAAAAGGTGACTTTATATTTACTTTATTTTTTTTTATAGAAGCATAGTTAATTATTGTATTGCAAGGGAGAAGCTTCTAGAGAGTGCATTTTCTAGAAATACAACTAATTATTCTATTGGAAAGGGCAAGCTTTTAGAGAATGCAATTAAATAATATTTTATTTCCTTCTAGAAGAGTGAAGGAAAATAATAAATAGAGGTGAGAGCTTCATTTTTAATCATCTAATTATTGTGAATTGAATTTGTTATAAAGTTGGGAAAAGAAACTAAGGTTTATGATTTCAATCAACCATTGGAGAACATCAACTCTTTAGTGATGCAACCATTTGAGGTACTGAAATATCCACTGAATTTGGTATTTAGGGGAGCTTCAATTCAAGAGTTCTATTTGTGCTTAAATTGGAGCATACATTTATTATTGGCTACTATAGTACACAAAAATAATGCCATGCTATAGTACTTGTGTTTGATTCATTTCCATCCTTGGGCATCACTATTATCAAGTTCCTCTTGCAACTATTAATAGTTAGCATAGTAATTTTTAACAATATGATTTTGCTGTGTTAATTCAAAATTAGATTTTGGCATAACTGTAGTCATTACTGTAAGCCCATTTGTCTTGGAAAACTCATAGCAACATTGTAGATGAGAATGAATTCAATAAAGGAGATACATGTTGCATACCATTTGTTTGATGAAATCTGCATCTAATAGCATATATGATCAGCATAATAGTTGTGTCATGCCCAAAATATGAGGGAAAAAGCACAATTTTAAATTTTTTTTGTTATAATAATAAGGTTCACTAGGGTTTAAGAGTTGATTTGAAAGAATAGCTTAACTACGTTCATCTTAAGTTTATAATCATGAGAAGGAATACATCGATAAAGTTAAATTCTCCTTATTAAATTGGTATCAACATTGGGTTCGTTATTACATTAAGATTTCAACGATATATTGAAATTATTTGAACAATAAAAAATAAATTGGTCTTCAATTTAACTACACAAAAAAAATTACATTATCCTATTAGTCAAACATAACTTGTTATGTTTACTAACATAATGATTAACTTTCTTAACAACTAAACAAAATTTAAATTTAACCAAATTTTTACTAAACATTAATTAAGAGTGTAGCATTTATCGATTAGCAAAAAGAATATCACTAACTACACTTTACTAATCTAATCGTATTACTTAAAATTTAAAAAAAAAAACATTAAAATTACTATCAAGATAAACTTAATTAAATTTAAAACTTTAACTAAATTAATAAATCAAAACTAACTAATATTAATTTGTGATTAAAATATACATATTAAAATTCTAACAATTTTAAAACTATGTTTTTAAACACCCAACTTAAATTACTTAAAACATAACTTAATTTATTTAACATCAAAATCAAAGTACTAACATCTAGATACCTAACTATCTTATCAAACACTAAACCAACCCACTAATCAATCTTTAAAAAAAAAAAAAAAAAAACTAAATATAATCTATAACTAATATTCCAACTTACATAAATTTTAAAACTAACCTAAAAACTAATCCACCAAAACATGCATTACCTACTAAACTAATACCAAACTTAAAAACTAAACTAACCTTCTAACAATCTAACCCCAACCACATCTCATGTGCATCCCAAGGACTGGGGTGCACTACCCAAGCGCTGACTGGGCACACTATGAATAGGCGTGCCCCACATAATGATGTGTAGGTTCTTACCAAGGTGGCGACCAAGGGATAAAAAGGGCAGGTTCATATGCAAATCAATGCAGTCTCCACAAAAACTTAGTAAACTCTAGCACATCCTCTCATGTGATTTACTATAGCAACAATGATAGGGGGAAGTACAGGGTGATGTCACCCATAATTGCATTGAATTTGTTTAAAGATCAAGTCCACCCTTGTTTCCAAACTGACGCCTATGAAAAGGGTGACAATGTATTAATTTTTTTAAAAAGGTTTCCACACCCAACTCTCCCCATCACATCCTAGGTGTTGCGCTTCCCTAGTCAATTTGACTTGGAAGGGATGTTATGTCAAACATGCCAGTCCATAGCAATATGCCTAGGATGGAGAAGTAATTAAGGTTAAAAGTTTTCTAGGTAAGTATAGGAAAGGAGTGAGGAGTTAAGTGTTAAAGTTAAGTAGGTAGACAAGTTAGGATATTTAGATTATTAAAAAGTATATATATATATATATATATATATTTGAATTTAAGTTTAAATTATAGAATCAATAGAATATTCTTTGTTATCAAATAAGAACAAATAATTTGCTTGCCATACAAACTCCAGAGAGTTTTTGCTCTCTTGGGGCAATTTTTTTTCTAAGTGTTGGAATTGCTAATGATGAAATTTTCCAAACGGGATATATGTATATATATATATATATATATATATATATATATATATATATATATATATATATATATATATATATATATATATATATATATATATATACTATTGAATTGTGCTAAAACATAGTTAAGCCAAGAAATTCAATAATTTCTATCAACAACATTGCAAGATTGATATATATATATATATATATATATATATATATATATATAATTTTTTTTTCTCTATTACTACAAAATTGAATCAACATTCCATACAACATAATATCATTTATTTACTTATTTGATAATTTGTCTTAACATATTTGCACTTGAAAATTTTAAAAATTGAACATCATCATTCTAACTTATCTTGATATTCATTCCTATAACTGAAAGGAAATTACAAAAACCTCATGAGAACGATATCACTTAAGCTTTATTTTATTGACAACCTGATTCAAAGGCTCCACCAAGAAAGAACCAGGAAGAAAACCCGGCATTGTTGCCATAACAACAAAGGTTTTTAAATACAATTTACACATGATTTCAATCCCAAAATTTCAACAATTAAATTAAATTTTCTTCATGACTCTTAACAAGGGATCCATATCATTTTCTGCAATACATTGTTGAGATCATAGAAGGAACGAAATTTGACTAGGTGACAATAGACATAAACAAGAGACAAAATCAGACATTCATATTCATACTAGGTTTTCACAATAGCATTCAACATTGAATCAAAACTAGGGAAAGATGGATTTTTCCAATAGGAGATGTTAGACACAACACCAAAATAGGTGCCCAATCGGGGCTATAACTCAAGAACTTATGTTCTTCCATTCTTACATGTCAAAACTCATATGTGGTTTGTGCTGACAGGTAGGGGCCTATAACACCCTCCCTCTTCTCATCCTAAGGGGAGACTCTACACTGTTGGAGTCCAACTGAATGCCTTTCCCCAAATTGGCCACTTTTGCCCTATCCAAGGGTGAGTAATGCCAAAACACCCATACAAGAAAACTTCAAAATTCAAACAAAACATGAAAGAAAAACATTCAAGGAAACATGGTTTCAGTCCTTCCCAAGCATATCCAACATACATACAAGCATACCAATAAACAACACAATAACATAAGTATGAATTAAGCATGAAACAACATGAGCAACATGAACAAAAGAGATGAAGAACTCCTACGTTCACAAGAGGTTATGGTAAAATGAATAATTTGAGAAGAGCTTTTCCTTCCTTTCCTTCAATCTTCCAAGAATTCACTCTAAAAGTAGAGATTGTGTAATAACCAAAACTACTCAAGAAAAACTCTAAATAAGATCCAAACTCAACCACCAAAAAGGGCAATAAATTCCCCCACTTTCCTAAAACTCTAGAGGTTTCTAACTCAACCAAATCTAAGGTTAACCTCTACGTGGAGTTTAGTTTATTCAATCTATGTTAACAACTTTCAATTTTCGCACTAAGGCAAAAATAGACTTTTTGAGTGACCATAAAAGTCAAAAAAAGGGGCTAAGGGGCTGAAAAATGCCCCCAACCCATACCCATACCCCTTGGGTATTAAGATTTCATGATTATTAAGCCTTAGCGATTAATATGAGACCAAACAAATGCTAAGAATTTTTAGGACTATCTAACAACTCCAAAATGCAGATTAAGCACTAATTTGGATTAGGGGTAACTAAAATTGATTAAAAATAAATTAGCAAAAAGGTCACTAACTTAGTCTAACTTAGTTTAGATAGGTTACACAATTAATGCTAACTAGCATGCTGAAATGCATAAACAATTTGTGAGTGTCAAGTAACACTATAAAAATACTACTATGAAACATTAACATTTACTAAATTACAAAAAGATACATTCATACATCTCAGAATACAATAAAGATATGAACAACAAGGTTTCCATGAATGGCACATAGGGATCAGTTCTGTTCCTCCATCAGGTTTCTCGGATAAAATATCCTGCACACTCATTGCACACATCAGTAGCCCCATAAAATCACATGCACATATGTATATATGTATCAAGGAATCACATAAATTAAATCATACATCTTTCAATCAATCAAGGTTTCTCTCTTCCTACTGATATTCTTAATCATTAAAATTTCATAAGCAAAGTGTTAATTTTTGCATTCACTTACTTAAATACACATGTTCATAAAGTGTTAAATGACGAAACCAAATATCTGAAAGTAAACATCACACAACATGAAATAATATAATATGTTCAAGGCATCTACTAGTGTCTCGACATATCGAGTCATGAGTATCAAAATGATAATGTATCTCTATGCTACGATGGGTTGGGGTGAGGCCTCACAAGTTGTATGTCAATTGTTTGTCAAAATGTCAGTTGGCTGTAGGTATGCATTCCATATCTAGTTTCCATGTATATGCATTGAAAATATCAAAAGAACTCTACTTGCATATTAGTTCATTGTGAGAGGCATTGTAATATCATTTACAAACATTCTAAATTTCTTAGCATTGAAAGGAAACAATATAGGTGTTTGACAATATTCTTTGAGCTAAAATCATTTAGTTTGGGCAAGGGATATTAGAACAATTTAGTTCAATAAAATGTGCACCTTACGATTCAAAATATTTTCTTTGGATAACATAAGAGGTACATATAACATCCCATTTTTCCTAGCCTTAGATAACAACTAGTAGTAGTTATTTTGCATGATCTTTAGAAATAGGTTAACCATTAATATTCATTTAATTGAAACATCCTAACTAATAATTTAACAATTATCCAATCAAACACATGATGAATGTAACTTCCATTGTAACCAATTGATACTTAATGGTAAGAGAGACCCTTTTTGCTAATTAAAAAGTGTACCTTTTATAATCACAAGAAGATATTCTCAAAACTACTTTAAATATTTTGATGAAAGAGAAACAACAGCTATAACCAAATAACTAAAAGAAGATCATTTATGAAAAGACATTAACCATTTAACATATATTCAACTTGAAATTGTAATTTTCATATTGTAAAATACTCATTATGTATGTAGATCATATCTCTATCTAGATGACTACTACTTTACATATTTTGATGAAAGAGAAACAATAGCAATAACCAAATAACTAAAAAGAAGATAATTTATGAAAAGACATTAACCATCTAACATATATTCAACTTGAAATTGTAATTTTCATATTGTAAAATACTCATTATGTATGTAGATCATATCTCTATCTTGTGAAAGCTTTGGTGAAGAGGAGAAGCATTGTCAGGGGCTTAACCTCCTAATCACAAACCCTAAATTATCCTTGTAGAATCTCAATTGAGAAAGGCCATCCTAATCTAAGATTAGGTTTGGGATGCCACTTACCTACCACTGGGCATCGTAGTGATAGAGTATAATAACACAACCATCTTGACTTAGTTAATTAGATATGATTGATGTTACTTGTCAATATTTACTTTTTGATGCAGGAATAATTAAATTCTAACCCTTCATCCTAATCATGTTGGTCCTTGGGTGAAATTCCTAGGTGGTTTAATAATTGAAAATTTGTTATTGAGTAATAAACGCTTCCATCTCATTATACCCAAATCTTTCCTATGAATTACAAATGGAAATTATAATTCTTTCTAGATTGTTTCCAATATCAAAAGGTGTTTCACTCATCTCAAAAGCATACTAGAAAGTTTATTTCCAAGGTGTTTCACAAGGTAACTCCTCTCCTAATATCACTTTGAATGTCAAGGAATTTGATAGTACATGCACTTGGCTAGAACAACAAAACCTGATTGGGTATTTTTTGGGTCACACTACTTTTGAAAGCATGTTGCAAGAATGGGTTTCCAAGGTCTAAACACCTCAATGTGTCTACCTTGAAGGCATTCAAAGCCTTACCAAAGGATTTTTTCTTTTTTGCTTTGGAAATCCATGCCAAGATGAGTATGTGTTTGTTCAAGGCCCTTGGTTTGTCATCTCCTCTCTTCTAGTTTTTTAGCATTCGTCTCACAATTTTGTGGTCTCTAATGCATGCAAACTTAATGTTCCCATTATGGGTAGAGTTCCATGGGCTTCTTATACCACATTGGTCTTTCCTACTATCCATTGCACAAACTATCAAAAAGGTTGTTTTCCTCGAGATGAACAAGTCTTTCAATGCCCATCCCCAATGTACGATTTGTGTTGAGGTTGACTTATCAAGAGACCTTTAAAAATTAGTAGAAGTTTAGATAGGTGGAACCACCTTCACTCAAAAGGTGCTTTACCTAGACCTCTTGATTATCTTTTATTAGTATCAATCTATGGAATATAAGATTAAGGATTGTCCACTTCTAGAATGCAATTGTCGACTAGTCCAGGAAGCCAAAATGAATCTGTCCGCAAAAGAAGATGAATGGAATACTATTGTGTAAAAAGGTAGAGGCTCCATTGTGGCCAAGGAAGATTCTTTGCCTTAGGATAATTGTCATACTAGCTCAAGTCTGGTGCTATCATAACCTTTAGTAAACTTTCTCTTGTCTCTTCCTATTTCAAACCATGGTGCTTAGGGGATAGTTGTGTTCAAACCTCCAAATCTCAGCCTTCATGGGTTCCAGTGCTGCAAGAAAATTTGATGATTTCATCATATTCCCCCCCTAATTCTTGCAACTTTGAAGGACATAATGAGGTATTTGATAATGGGGAGAAGATATAGTGGGTCTTCTCTCTTGGATACCCCTTGTTTGAAGCCTCCACAATTTTTCATAACAACTTCTCCTCTCTTGGGGATGAGGAAGACATGAAAGTTGTGTTACTATGAATTGTCTCTCATGGAATGTGTAGGGGATAATAGGCCTCCCTAGAAAATATTATGTTCATGATAGCAAGCATCAGCTTGGTCATCTTGATATTTTGTGTCTTTAAGAAGTTAAAGTGTCTTATTTTCTCTCCAGCATGAGGCTAGATGAGGTGGTGTTGTCACTTTTCTCTCTCATCATTTTCTCTCAATAGTTATTTTGCATGGCTTTGACACCATGTAGAGGATTATTTGGATTTTGATGTCTTTTCATAATCATTGCTTTGGTATTGTTAACATCTATGCCCCCAATGATGTTGTTGAGTGTTCACACCTATGACATTGGTTGGAGGATTAATTTCCACCTTCTTCTTGGGATTTTTGTGGAGATTTTAATATGGTTGAGCTAGCTACTAATAAGGAAGGCCTTCTTCCTTTTTGATGGGTAGTTGGCAAAAGAGAACTTGGTTCTACATGTGAAACAAGCTAGGCCTTTTTTGATCCCAATGCTAACCATCATAGATCTAGTGGGGTTGGGTATAATTGCTCCAACTTTTGAGTTGGGTCTAACAGAGTGTGAAAGAGATTGGATAGGTCTATGCTTTCAGATGATTATTTTTTTATTTTTTCACATGAGAATGCATTACTTGTCATGTCTTTTCTAGATGCGACCTTGTTAGATAATTACCCCATCGTCTTTTCTATCACCTAGCACACAGCTTAGCCTTGTCCTTACGAAACTCAATTTTTTGTCAATACTTACTTTCTGTCCCATTTGTCCACGATTTCCCACATTCTTCAAGTTTGGAATCTTTAACCTATGCCCCACACCCTTGTTGGGTGGATTTAATGGTGGAATGATTCCATCCTCCATGCTGTGTGATTTCTTCACATTTACTAGAGATAGTTGGCTATGTTTTGCAGAGGATCTTATGATGCCATAACTAAAGATCCACATAGGCCCTTAGAATCTCTTTCCATGAATCTATTTGATATGGATTTACTAGTCCAACTTGTTAATCTCCAACACCAGAAACAATTTGAAGACAACTATGCCGCTATGGGAGGTTAGATCAAATCTTGTCTCCTTTGACTATAGGTTGGCAATCAAGATTCTAAGAAATTTTTCAATGTTGTTTTAGCTTTCCATTCTATAGTGGGAATCAAGCACATGAGGGAAGACCAATGAGTTCTTTCTCATCTATGTAGCATCCTTCAAGATTTTTTGCATCATTATGAGAAATTCTTCACTACATAGGGACGCTCTACTGTACTTGACTAGGCGTTACAAGCCTCCCTTGCATCTACTCCCGATAGGCTAGCTCCAGACCAATACACCTTCTATGAGAAGAAGCTCACACTTGTGGACCTAAAGGAGGTTATGATCTCCATGGATGATGATAAAGCCCCTAGATATGATGGCTTCTTGTGTGAATTTTATAAAGCTCAATGGGAGGACATTGGTACTGATCTATATCAGGTCTATCAAGAAGCATACAATTCTCATTTCCTAGGCAACATTATTAATAAGGGTGATATCAAATTCAAACCTAAATCTGGTGATCCTAAAAGCATATGCAATTTTAGGCCCATCACTATGTTGAATGTAACTTACAAGATTATTGCCAATGCTCTCTCCCTTAAAAGTTGGCATCTGCTCCCATAGATTGTTCATCCTAAACAAACTAGTTTCATTAAATCCAGATATTTTTTGGGTAATATTATTTCTATTTGGGAAGGTATGGAGTGGGCTCATTAATCCAAACATCAAACCTTGTTTCTTAAGATTGATTTTTCCAAAGCCTATGATTGGATTGAATGGCCTTTTATTTTGGCCATGCTTCAAGTCTTTCGGTTTGGTCGAGCCTTTTTGTAATTAGTTCAAATTATTTTTAGTGATGCATCTACTTATATTACTATAAATGGTTGGAATTTTGAAGAATTTACGCTCTATAGATCTATCCATCCATGTTGTCCTTTAGCACCTTCTCTTTATGTTTTGGCAATTGAAGGGTTTAGCTATCTTCTTTCTGATCCTTTCTCTTAGGGTCTTGTGCATGGCATAACACTCCCAGATTCTAATTTGTAGCATGTGAATGACCATTTTGTAGATGACTTCTTTCTCACCCTTTTTGATGGTGAAGGCAATATTTCCAACACTTTACATTGCTTTGATACTTTATGCCTTTCCTCTACATCTTCTATTTAATGATAAAGACCCTTTTCTATACACAATCTTTCTTGCTAGGCCCTTGATGGTTGTAGTGCTACCAGTGAAAATGGTTTCAACATGGATAGATCTTTCAATTTTTAGGCAATCCTTTTGCTTTTCAAGCTTCCCTATAGAGCTGTAGAATGTTGTCCTAGTGTAGATTGAGAAGAAGATAGACTATTGGATCACCAAACTCCTCCCCATTGTAACAAAATTTCACATTTCTTCTAAAGCATTGGCATCTACGCATGTCTATTATTCCTTGTTTTGATCCCCTTGAAAAGCTTCATACCTCAACTTGAATGCCTCTTAAGGGATTTCCATTGGGCCTCTGATGATGTGCATCGTGGCTTTCATAGAGTTGCCTAGGACTCTTTTTGTCTACCCAAAGACATTGCTGGTCTTCGACTACTTTCCACTCTATACTAAGAGGGTCATTTGGGCTATCACTACTGATGAGGTCTATAAAATCTTATTGCAACACTACATTTCTTCGAGCTTTCTAGTTAACTGGTCATCCTAGAAGGTGATTGGCTTTCAAACCCTTCTCATTATCACTAAACTAGTGAAAATTTAGGGCACTTTTGTTTCTAAAAGCATTTGGAAATCCTAGGAAGCCATCAAGCCTCGGCTTAACTAGACAGGCAATAGGTTCAAAGATGGGCTCTCTATGAACCATCAAAATTTGTGGTGGTCTCTTTTATTTGTTGTTCAAGATGTTCCACTGGCTAAAATTCAATGAGCCTTCACTAATGTAGTACAAGGCAAGAGAATCCCTAAAAGATATGTCCTAGCCCCTAGGAAATAACCATACAATGGAAACAATATGACAATGCAATAATAATACAAGTTCTAAAATCAAACCACAACTCTTTATTCATAAAATAATTGATTACATGCAATATGCCCAGTTGTAAGGCCTTCTAGGTTAGGGCCAAATACAAACAACAACTCAAATATCCATTCAAAAAGATCCCACAAGATCCAACTTAGAACCCCAATCCCAACCTCAATCTTAGGTAGTCCAGATCCACAATTAGATAAGGACACCAAGAAGAATCCATAGTTGTACCCTCAAGTCCACCATGCAATCCACTAGTTCTCAAGCTAGAGCTACTAGCTCTTCAAAATTTGCATCTAGCCTTCACCCTCTTCTACAAGTTGGATGATAATTCCTCCTCTTTCCTAAAGAATCTAAAAGACCCCCTACTTATACCCAAATAAGCCACAAGTTGGCCCAATTCACTAGAAACTAAATTAAATCCCTCACATTAAATATACATTGAGCCACAAGTTCGCCTAGTTCACTAGAAACTAAATTAAATCCCTCACATTAAATATATGTTGAGCCACAAGTTGAGTACAACACAAATTAAATGCCTCTAGATAAATTAAATGCCAAGGTCAGCTCACAAAAAACTTAGCACCAAGAGGAACCAAGACCAAGCTGAAAGTCAAAAAGACTAAGCCAAGCATCAGCAAAACCATAAGAAATGTCAAGCTCCTAAAGCATACTAAGCTCCTAGAGCATATTGAGCTCTTAGACCATGCCAAGATCAAAGACCATGCCAAGCTCCAAGTGTGTGTCAAGCTCCTAGTACATGCCAAGCACCAAAAACTATGCCAAGCTCCCAAGCATAAACTATGCTCAATAACGACCAAGAACCACTTCTTTGATGAGCAAGTCCACAACTACAAACAAAAATCTCTTGAACATGAATGATTGCAAGAAAGACTAGGATGCTCCTACATCAGACACCTTAGGTTCAAAAAGATGTTCCTAGCACAATAAGAAGAACATCTTCTAGGATTCAACACATAAATCTCAAATTGATTCTTTACATACATATCCTTTAAGTCTCCAACTTGTACACTCTTCTTCTTCTTCTTCTTCTTCTTCTTCTTCTTCTTCTTCACATCCATCCAAGGTGTGTCACAATATTTCTTTCCATACTAGTCTCCAACCTTCTCAAAATTTGCCAACTTAGCTTGGCTACCAATACTCCAATTTCTCCTACCGAGCTCTTCATTCTTCAAAGGAATTAAGGAAAACTTCCTACCACCCTTCTCAATAATAAACACATTCTTGAAAAAATCATGCACAACCCTATAATCATACTGCCAAAATTTACCAAGTAACACATGACAACTATTTATGTCCACAATATTACACAACACTTGATCCTTATACTAGCCAATCTAGAATAAACAAGGCATTTATCCCTCACTTGCTAAGCATGCTCACCTTACAACTAGCCAATATTATAAGGATAATGATGTCTCACTCTTCTCAAACTAAGTTTCTGAACCATCTCTGCATCAAAAAGGTTATCGATACTTCCACCATCCACAATCACCTTGAAGAGTTTACCACTAGACTTATAATGAGTCCTAAACAAACTAGTTCTCTAATAAGAATCCAATGTCCTCTAACCAACCAATACTTGCCAAGCCAACAAACTCTCTCCTTGCTCAGGTTGACTATCTTGGATTGCAACCTCATTTACAAAAACAACTTTCCTACCATGAGCACATTCAAAATATCTATGTCCATCTTCACCACATCTAAAACAATTACCACTAAACCCACCTCCACCTATCCTTCTCTTCTGATGAAAATTTTTTGGTTCACCTTCAACACTTAGTTTAGCTATTGTTGAGTAGTCCTTCTCCTTCCCTCTAGCATTACCTTGAGTTTTCCTCTTCAACTTAGCTTCTACTTTTAGAAAATACTGATAAGCATCCTCACCTGAAGAAATATCTAGCATACTAACTTCATCTTGAATATTGAATCCCAACCAATTAATGTACCAAGCTACCTTTGTTAGTTTGTGGTGACTGATATGGAAAGTACTATACATACTTCATAAATTTTATTAGGATTTTGGGAAAACATGTAATTATTAAATATAACCCTAATGTGGTAAAAATATTTGTATGAAGGGCTTAGGGTTAGGGATTACTTTAGTGTTGTGATGAGAAAATTGGTTCTTGCAGTGATATTGAGTTATAAGAGATTACGGATTGTAATTAGGTTGTAATGACTGGATTGTAATAATATCAGACTTAATATTTGGTGGATGTAGCCCAGAGATTGGGTGAACCACATTAAATCTTGTTGTCTTGCATTCTTTTCTATGTGATCTATTATTTTGTGATATTGTTTATATTTGCATGCAATTGTTATTTCTGTCCATTGTTTAATCCTAACAAGTGGTATTAGAGTGAGGTTTTTTTTTAGTTATCCTCTGTAAGAAATTCTCACGGTTGAGTAGGAGTCTCATGGTTGAGTGTGAGCAATGGTAGATGAGAGTAAGTTGAGGGTTGATAGGTTTAATGGGCAGAACTTTTATTTATGGAAGATGCAAATGGAAGACTATATTTATCAGAAGGATTTATGGAAGCCATTGGAAGGTAAAACCAAGAATTAGGGATCTATGTTAAATGACAACTAGGATATTTTGAACAGAAAGACACTTGGAAGCATTCGATTATCCCTAGCACTATTGGCAGAATTTAATATTACAAAAGTGAAGATGACAAAAGAGTTGATGCAAACCCTATCAAAACTGTATGAAATGCCTTATACTTCAAACAAGGTATTTCTCATGAAGCATTTATTTAATATGAAAATGATAGAAGGTGGATTCATTGTGGATCATTTAAATGAGTTTAACACTATTACTAGTCAATTATCTTGTGTGGGTATCAATTTTGATGAAGAAATTAGGGCTCTCTTGATGTTGTGTTCTTTGCTTGAAAGTTGGAATGGTTGTGAGTAATTATGTTCCTAGATCTAGTACCCTAAAATATGATAATGTGATCAGTATTATTTTGAGTGAAAAAATTCGTAGAAAATCCTCATGTGGATCTACATCAAGAAGTGCTTTGAATGCACAAAATAAAGGTAGAACAACTAAGAGAAGAAGTAATTCTAAAAATCATGGGAAGTTAAGAGGAAAGTCAAAGGGGAGGAGGTCTCAATCGAAAGGACCAAACGACTACTAGCACTGTGTGTAATTAGGACATAAAAAGAAAGATTGTTGGACTCGAAAGAAAAATGAAGGAGATAAACCAGATGGACATAAGAAGGAAAATGTGGTAAGTAACAAATCCAAAGAGGATGCTTTGCTTCTATGTTTAGAAAGTGTTGATGATTCATGGATTTTAGATTCTAATGCTTCATTTCATGCTACACCTCATAGAGGTTATTTCATTGATTATGTCAAAGAGGATTTTAGAATTGTTTATTTTGGGGATAATGAAACTTGTCAATTTTTTGAAAAGGGAAAATTTAAGATTAAGTTGCAGAATGAGAATCAGTGGCTACTACATGAGGTAAGACATGTTCCAAAGCCAAGTGAGAATTTAATTTTAGCAAGGCAACTTAGTGATGTGGGTTGTGTAGTTACTTTTAATGATAAAAATTGCAAGGTTTCAAAATGTTTCCTTGTTGTAGAAAAAGATGTGAAAATAGGCACCTTATATCTTTGTAAAAGTCATACTGTTCCTTCTACTTTAATTGTTTCAGAGAAAAAATGAATGTTCTACAATAGTTGCTATAGTTGAGTAGGGAGAACAAATAGTTGCTATAAATTTTGATAAAGTACTTCATTCAAAGTAAGTTTTACCAAGTTTGAAATGTGTTAATATGGTTTTCTATGAAAGTTGTGTGTATAAAAAATAAAAGAGAGTGAGTTTTGTGAAGACTAGGAAGCAAAATAAAAAGGAGAAATTAGAGCTTGTGCATGCCAATGTATGGGTACTAGCTCAAGTGTATTATCTTAGTTTCTCTCATTATTATGTTACATTCATTGATGATGTAACTAGAAAAGTATGGGTTTATTTCCTTAGACATAAATTTGATGTATTTCAAACTTTTAAGAAATGGAAATGCTAGGATGAAAATGAGACTGGTAAGAAATTAAAATATCTTAGATCTAATAATAATGGTGAGTATTGTAGTCATGAATTTGAAGATTATTTCTCTACTAATTGTATTCATAGACAAAAAACTATTCCAAGAACTCCATAGGAAAATGGAGTGGCTGAACACATGAAGAGGACTATGATGGAGCATGCAAGGAGCATGAGGTTGCATGCTGGGTTGCCCTTACACGTGTGGGAATAGGCTATCAATACTACTGTATATTTGGTTACTAGAGGTCCCTCTACTCTTTTGGGTTATGGTATTCTAGAGAAAGCATGGATTGGTAAGAAGGTGAGTTATTCTTTTCTCATAACCTTTAGTTGTGAAGCATATGCTCACATAGATTTTTAAAATAGAACCAAGCTAGAAGCTAAGTCAAATAAATATGTTATTTTTGGATATGGTATTACTAAATTTGGTTATAGGCTTTGGGATTCTAAAAATTATAAAATTATAAGAAACCGGGATGTCATATTCAATGAGAAAGTGTTGTACAAAGATCTATTACAGCAACATGAGAAGACACAAGATGATTATGTAATGTTGGATGATACTCCAAAAGATGATGTTCCAGCCATTCCTCATGATGTGCAACAATCACAACAAAAAAATACCGCACACACCAGTGAATGTTAAATAGTTAACAAGGCTAATTAGACCTCTAAAAAGATTTCCTCCCTCTTTGTATTCTATTTTATTAATAGATTTTGGTTAACCTGAATGTTATGATGAAGTTATGCAGGTGGATACTAAGATTCAATGAGAGTCTACAATGAAAGAAGAAATGAACTCTTTTCTGAAAAATAAGACTTGGAATTTATGAAAATTGCCTGTAGGTAAATGGGTTTTATAGAATAAGTGGGTTTATAGGGTAAATGAAGATAATGAAGGTAAGAAAATATTTACAGCTAGATTAGTTATAAAAGAATTTGCATAGAAAAATGACATTGATTTTGATGAGATATTTTCTCATGTCATTAAGATGACCTCTATCCATATTATTTTAAGTATTGTGGCTACTGAAGACTTGCATTTGGAGTAGCTTGATGTTAAAACAACCTTCCTTCATGGTGATTTGGATGAAGAGATATATATGGCTTAGCCACAAGGATTTAAGGTCAAAGGTAAGGAGAACTTAGTGTAAAAATTAAAGAAAAGTTTATATGAGTTTAAGCAAGCACCTCAACAATGGTATCTAAAATTTGATAGTTTTATGCAAGAGAATGGATATAGTAGGTGTCATTCAAATCATTGTGTTTACTTTAAGAGGTTGGATGATGATAGCTACATTATTTTATGTTTATATGTTGATGATATGCTTGTAGCTAGGTCTAACATGGATCAAATTAAGAGGCTAAAACACTAGTTAGCACATGCATTTTCTATGAAGGATTTGGGGGTAGCAAAAAAAATCCTTGGTATAAATATTTGCATAGATAGAAAGAATAGGAAATTAATGATATCTCAAGCTGATAATGTTGAGAAGGTGTTGCAACATTTTTTTATGGAGAATGCTAAAATTGTTAGCACACTTTTACCTAGTAATTTGAAGTTGACCAAGGAGATGTGTTCTAAAACACATCTATGGTTTAGCTATTAAAGGTACCCTATGCTTTAGCTATAGGAAGCTTGATGTATGCTATGGTATGTACAAGGCCAAATATTGGACATGTAGTTGGATTTGTTAGTTGGTATATGAGTCATCCTAGAATTGAGCATTGGAATGCAGTCAAATGGATTCTCTAATATTTGAGAACATCTAGTAATTGTTTACACTTTGGGGGCTCTATTACTAACTTATAGGGGTATGTTAACTCAGATTTGGCAAGGGATATTAATACTAGATGGAGTACTACAGCTTATGTATTTACTATTGGTGGGGCAACTATGAGCTGGGTTTTTTAGTTATAGAAGGTTAATGCTTTATGGCTATAGAGGTAGCCAAGGAGATGATATGGCTTGAGTTCTTCTTGGATGAATTGGGACACCCTTAGAAGGATAATTATTTGTTTATAGATAGCTAGAGTTCCATTCATCTTGTGAAGAATTCTTCTCTACATTTAAAGATATAACACATACAGTTGTGGTACCATTTAATTCAGTCAATTTTGGATGATGGATAGTTAAAGATGGATAAGATACTAGATGACAATCCAATAGATATGGTTACCAAGGTAGTCACACAAGAGAAGCTAAAGAGGAATTCAACTTTAGTTGGTCTTCTAGACTAAATAGGGATAATAAAATAGCAAAGTCCAAGGTGGTTTGATCCAGTGGGAGCCCCATGTAGCAGCAATTTTACTATAGGATTAGTCTCCAAGTGGGAGATTATTGTCTAGTGTGGAGTCTGATCAGTCCCTAAGCGGGAGATTGTTAGTTTGTGGTGACTGATCAGGAAAATATTTTTTGATCCCTATTTTATTGGGATTTTTGGTTAACATGTAATTATTAAATATAACCCTAAAGTAGTAAAAATACTTGTATAAAAGGGCTTAGGGTTAGAGATTGTTTCAATGTTGTGATGCAAAAATTGGTTCTTATAGTGATATTGAGCTATAAGTGATTATGGATTGTAATCAGGTTGTAATCACTGGATCATAATAATATCAGACTTGTTGTTTGGTGTACATAGTCGAGGGATTGGGTGAGCCATGTTACATATTGGTGTCTTGTGTTCTTTTCTATGTGATCTATTATTTTATCTTATTATTTATATTTGCATGTAATTTTTATTTCTATCCGTGGTTTAATACTAACAACCTTCTTCTTTGACAATTCTCTATGCCCAAACCAAATTGTCAACTTGTAGAATGCCTCGGTATAATCTTTCATAGTCATATCTTTCTGCTTCAAATTTTGCAACCTCTTAAACAAATCAAGTTCATAATTAGAAGGAATGAACTTAGCCTTCAATTTAATCCCCATCAGTCTCCATCTAGTAATCTTCATTTCACCTTCCCCTTTTCTATCTCTTTGTAGTTCTTTCCACCAAAGAGTAGCATGTCCCTTCAGCTTAGTTTTTTCCAATCTTACTTTGAGTGGATCCTCGATATTCTCAAGCTCAAAGTAGTCTTCCAATTCACCAATCCAATGAATCAAGGTTTTAGGACTCAAAGTACCTAAGAAATTAGAAACCTCCATCTTATGCTTCAGCTTCAACTAAGGTCTAGGCCTAGCAAATTGACCAGCTCTAGTTCTAATAGGTCTATCCACATGATCAATGATGTCCTCACCACTAGATCCAACAACTTCAAAGTCTTTAGCAACTTCCTCATAGCCATCTTCAGTACCTACATGCCTAGGTGCACCACTTAAAGCACTCACAATTTCAGCAATCATATCACTCTTCATCAAGGCAATCTCAAATATAAATTCTTCTCTACTATTCTCTAAGATCCTTTCCTCCATAGCATTGAACTAAAATTCTCAATTTCCTAAGTGTACAATCTATTTGGACGCATCTTCCAAAATATTTGAAACCCTCTGTAGTAAATCACCTTCAATCATATCTTGGTACAAATTGCCTCAAATTCAGCAATCTCTCTATGCACTCAAAAAAACCTTCATTATGATACCACTTGATGCAATGCAAGGTGGGAGAATTCCCAAAGTAGATGTCCTAGCCCCTAGAAAATAACCACATAGCTGAAACAATATAAAAATGCAATAATAATGCAAGATTTGAAATCAAATCACAACTCTTTATTTATAAAATAACTGATCACATGCAATTTTACTGGTTGTAAGGCCTTTTGGGTTAGGGAAAAATACAAATAGAAACTACCATATTAGTTCATCAAGATCCCATAGATCCAACATACAATCCAAATCTCAATCTCAATCATAGCTAGTCCAAATCCACAACTAGATAATAACACCTACAAAAATCCACACTTGTACCCTCAGGTCCACCAAGTAGTCCTCTAGCTCTCAAGTTGTAGCTACTAGCTCTTAATTTTTTTTATCTAGCCTTCACCCTCTTCTCCAAGCTAGATGATCATTCTTATTTATGCCTAAATACTCTACAAGACCACCTACTTATACCCAACTAAGCCACAAGTCAGCCCAGTTCACCACAAACTAAATTAGATCCCTCACATTAAATATATGTTAAGCCACAATTCAGATACAACACAAATCAAATACCCCTACATAAATTAAATGTCAAGGTTGGCTTATGGACAACTTGACGCCAACATGAACCAAGACCAAGACAAAAGTCACAAAGACTAAGAAGAGCATCAAAAAAAAAAAAAGCAATATCAAGCTCCCAGAACATGTCGAGCTCTTAGACCATGTTGAGCTCCAAGACCATGTTGAGGTCCTAATGCATGTCAAGCACCACATAGTATGTCGAGCTCTTACGAATAAACTATGCTCAATAATGACCAATCACCACTTCTTTGGCGACCAAGTCCACAACTACAAACTAAAATCCCTCCAACATGCAAGATTGCAATATAGCCTAGACTAGTTCTCTAATAAAATGATATCTATTATCTATATGTTTGCTCCTCTTGTAAAAAATTGAATTCTTCGACAATGCTATGGCTGAGTTGTTGTCACAATAGATCTTTGTTGCATCTTCTTGTTCATGTTTCAACTATTTCAACACTCTTCACATCCATACAACTTGACATGATGCCCCTATTGGTGCTACATACTTTGCTTCAGTAGATGAAAGTGTGACTATTGGTTGCTTCTTTAAAGTCCATGACACTATACTGATGCCAAAATACAAAATATAAATGAATGTACTTCTATCATCAATACCATCATCACAATAATATTAGTATAATCTATGAGCTTGAAATCATTTGAAGTTGAATATTGAACACCGTAATTTCTTGTTCCACTCACATACCTTAAAATTCTTTTCCTTGCTTTCTAGTGGATTCTTTTGGAGTCTCCATGAACCTTGAAATAAAACTTACACAAAACATTATGTCTAGCCTTGTGGCTATTAAATACATAAGGTTTCCAACAAGTCTTTTATACAAAGTTGGATTTGCATTATATCCTTTTTCATCTTTACTTAATTTCAAACCTATGACAATTGGTGTTGGTATTAATTTGAAATTCATCATATTGAACCTTTTCAAAATATCACTAGCATACCTTTCTTGATAAATGAACATTCCATTTTCATTTCGATTGACTTCAATGCCTAAGAAGTATTTCATGAGTCCCAAATCAGTCACTTCAAATTCTTTTTCATAGTTTCTTTAAATATGTCAATTGATAAGTCACTCGTTAATATCAAATCATCAACATATAAACATACAATTAGAATTTGACATTTTTCATCCATCTTTATGTACAATGTAGGCTCACTATTACACTTGTCAAAATCATTCTATAAGAGATATGAATCAGTTGTACTATACCAAGCTCTTGGGGCTTGGTTGAGACCATACAATGCCTTTTTCAATTTTTAGACTTTATCTTCTTGACCCAAAATCTCATATTTGAGGTGGCTCTTCCACATATACTTCTTCCTCAACATAACCATTTAAGAATGCTAATTTTTCATCCATTTGATAAACAAGCCACTTTTTTTGAGCTTCTATGGAAAGTTTCATTCTTATGGTGTCTAATTGGGCTATGGGAGCAAATGTCTCATTGTAATCAATTCTATGTTGTTGTGAATAACCTTTAGCAACCAGCCTTGCCTTCTATATTTGCACATCACTATTTTAATTCAACTTAGTTTTGTAAACCAACTTTACTCCTATAACATATTTTCCTTTTGGAAGACTCACTAACTCCCATGTTTGATTCTTTTCAATTGTATCAATTTCTTCATCCATTGCATTTCCCCATTTTTCATCTTTAATTGCATCTTCAAAATGAATTGGGTCATCTAATTGTGATTATAAAGCATAAAGAGAGATTGAATAAACATTATTCTCACCTTCATTTTTCTCGCAAATGTCTCTAATACTTCTATTTTTTTTTCTCCTCATGATTACCAATGTAGGATTTGACATGTCACTTGATGTAGAATCGGTCAAATGTGGACTTGATGGACAAGAACCTTGATGGCCACTTGTAGATGGTGTTTGTTGTCTACTTGTGGGGGTGATTGATTGTATACATAATTTTGATCTTATATTTGATGACGGTGTCACTTGTAAACCACTATGTTGAGCTTGAATGGGTGTGAAAGGAGTTACATTAGAAGGAGTATTTGCTAGTATTAAAACTTCATTTTCCTCTTGTGGTATGCTTGTTGTTATGTTGACTATTTCATCTACACTTCCATCCCATGCTTCTTCTTCTATGGACTATACATCTCTACTGATTATGACCTTCTTGCTGATTGGATTGTATAATTTGTATGCTTTTAATTCATCAATGCTCCCTTGTTATCCAATTTCCTTCTTAATTCTTCTATCACATGTGCATATGCCACACATCCAAAAACTCTTATATGAGAAACACTATTTGTTCTTCCAATCCATGCTTCTTTTAGAATCACATTCATGACACTTTTTGTTGGACATCTATTTATTATGTAAGTTGCACATGAAATAGCTTTAGCCCAATATTCATTTGACAAATGCTTTTCTTTTAACATGCTTGTAGCCATTTCTATGATTGTTCTATTTTTTCTTTCAGCTACCCTAGTTTGTTGAGGTGTGTATCTAGTTGTGAATTGCTTGTGAATTCCATGATCTTTGCAAAATCTTAGAAAATTATTTGAGATGTATTCACCACCTCTATATGTTATCAATAGTTTGATGTAATGATCACTCTATTTTACAGCAAGAGCTTTGAATTGACAAAAAATATTCAAATACCTCACTCTTATGCTTTAGAAAATAAACCCACATTTTTCTTGAGTAGTCATCTATGAATGTCAAAAAATAAAATCTTCCACCAATTGAAGGCATTTTCATTGGCCCACACAAATCTAAATTAAAATTTTATAAATGTTTTTCTCCCCTCATTGACTTATTTGCTGGAAATGATTCTTTATGTTGCTTTCCCAAGATGCACCCTTCACATACTCTTTTCAGTTTTTCTATTAAAGGCAATCCTTCCACCATGTTTTTCCTATGAAGTATATTTAGGCCTCCAAAGTTTAAATGCAAAAACCTTAGATGCCAAAACTAATTTTTATCTTTTATTTCTACTTGAAATACAATTTTAATGACAACAACAAGTTCTCTTTTACCCTCTTGTACATTCACTATGGTGTATGCTTGAGTAAAATCCACATTCAAATCTAGATTAATCTTTAAGGAAAACATTTTATTGTTTGTCATTCGAATCTTGCCAATGAGCTGATTGGTTGGAAATTTATCTAAAATTTTGCACTCTCCATTTTTGAAAGATACTCTAAACACCTTTTAAACAAGCTGGCCAATACTCATCAAATTATGCTTTAAATCGAGAAAAAAATAAACATCAAAAATATATTTCTTCTCTTCTTTCTTAGTTAAAATTTTGATCTCCCCTTTTCCTTTGACTGCCACCTTATCATTATTCCCTAAAGTGACATCAATTTTTACATTTTTAAATTCCCTGTCATGTGGTTGCTATAGCCTGAGTGTAAAAACCATACATCTTTCTCATTTTCTTGTGCTACACTATAAGCCAAAAAAATTGTATTTTGTTCTAATTTTTGGTTTAGATTTTCTTTTGAAAAATTTGTATTTTGCTTGTTAAATTCAAATTGCTTCTTCCTACATTCATTTGAATAATTCCCATACCTTTTGCAATAATGACATTGGATTTGAGACATGTCATAACTTTTGCCTTGAGGTTGATTTTGAGTTTTATTGTGACTTGAGTATTGGCTGCTATCTCTTCCACTTGAGCTTGATGAGCTGCTTCTTCCACCTCTATATGAATTTTTTCCTCTACCTCTAAAATTTGTTCTTCCTCTTCCATGGTTTATTGATGCTTGTGTTTTGAATGCATGCTCCAATGATGAACTTGTTGACTTACTAAGCCTATGCTCATGAGAAATAAGAGAGGCATTAAGCTCATCAACTAAAAATTGTGAGAGATTCTTTGTCTCCTCTATGGCCACAACTATGGATTCAAATCTGGTAGGTAAACTCCTCAAAATCTTTTCAACAATTCTTCTATCTTCTAGTGTCTCACCATGAGATCTAATTTGATTGAATATACCCATCACTTGTATGAAGAAAGAGTCTATTGAGTCTGATTCCTTCATGAAAATAGTTTCAAAATCCCTTCTTAGCATTTGTAGTTTTGTTTTTTTCACTTTTGTCATTTTTTGGCATGTTTTTTGGAGGATATCCCATGCTTTCTTGGACTTAGTTGCTGCTAGAATCCTTGGAAAAATACTCTCACATACTACTTGAAAAATGTAGAATAGAGCTTTTGAATCCTTCTTCCTATTATCTCTCAATGTATCCTTCTTTGCTTGAGTTAGAGCATTGTATGTTGCTAGTTCTGGGTAACCATTCTCCACTAGGTCCCAAATATCTTGTGAAAAAAATAGTGCCTTCATTGTTATGGACCAATAATCATAATTTTTCCCATTGAACTATGGGATTTGAAGATTTTTTAAAACTTTTTGCTTGCTGTTGACTCACTTGATTAAATACCTTTGCTGGAACTTTTAGCTATTGCTAAATCTTTCCTTCAAACACTCTTTTTGAGAAACCTTAGGTTCTGATACCACTTATTAGCAGAGGTAGAGAAAATAAGAGAAAATAGAACATTCATAGAGAAAAAAAAATTAGTCTTCTATTATATATATTTGTATATATCAAAATATAACATACAAAAAATATCCAATATGAGAGAGAGTTTTGTTTTGTTGTAGAAAATAACAAAGCATTACCAAATTAAAATAATTGTCCTAGATATACATCGAATGTGCCCAGAAAAAGGGGAACCTAAAAAATATTAAATACAAGGAAATGCTGATTGAACAACTAGAAAAAAAATTTATGGCAAGGATATGCAATTAAAATTAAATCAAAATATATCTCTTTCAATGACCAAAGGAAACTGACAGGCCGACAGGTTGAAAGAAATGACTTGGCATGTGAGAGTGAGTTGGAGAAAAATTACAGAGGAAAGACTAGTTGGGGATTAATTCCAACATCTTGTTACAAGCTAGATTTTCCATTGCACACCACCAGACTTATAGAACACATGGGAGGTGGTTAAGTCATGTCATGAATCCCGAAGGGGAAGGCTAGCAGCTAGTCTAACAATTCCCCCCTTAATGTTACCCAAGGGGATTCGAATGTCTGACCAAGCTCTGATACCACTTGTTACAAGCTAGAGTTGTCATTGTACCCTGATACAACCACTAGTCTTATAGAACACACAGAAGGTGGTTAAGCCATGTCATGAATTTAACCATACTCTTGTATAGTGTTGGATCCACTCTCTTGCTCAACTTTAGACCTATAGCTGTATGTGTGGGGATGACTTACTATTCTGCATTTTGAATCTCTCCAAGATCTACCCTACATATTTTTCTTGAGAGATGAAAAAGCCATTATGCATTTTTTTTACTTTTATTCCTTGAAAGTACTTCAGGAGACCAAGGTCTATCATCTCAAATTTATTTTTCATGACCTCTTTGAATTCACCAATTAGAGCCTTGTCATTACCGATAAAAATCAAATTATCTACATACAAGACAACAATCAATACATTTCCATTTTCTACCTTGATGTAGAGAGTAGGTTCACCATTTCTTTTGCTAAAGTCATTGGTCATCAACTATGAGTCAATCCTATTGTACCATGCCCTTGGACCTTGCTTGAGCCCATAAAGAGCTCTCTTCAATCTATATACTTTGTGTTCTTCACTTGCAACTTCATAACTGGGTGGTTGATCTACATAGACTTCCTCCTTCAATACACCATTTAAGAAAGTAGACTTCACATCCATTTGAAATACCTTCCATTTTTGTTGAGCTATAATTGCTATGATAGCATGCACGATTTCCATTCTTGCAATCGAGGCATATGTCTCATTATAATCTTTGCCATACTACTGTTTGTAGCCTTTGACTACTAGCCTTACCTTCTACCTATCAATCTTGCCTTCAACATTGCATTTGATCTTGTAGACCCATTTCACTCCAATCACTTGCTTCTTGGGAGGAAAATCAGTTAGCTCCCATGTCTCATTCCTTTCTATAGGATCCATCTCCTCATCCATGGCCTTACACCATTTTTTCTTCTTAATAGCTTCTTCAAAATATATTGGATCAGTATGAGAAAATAATGCAAAATTAACACTCATCATAATCTTCATACCTTCCATTTTGGTATATCTCCCTAAGACTCTTGGTCTTTCTTGGTAATATGGAGGAGAGTGTGGGATCCGAATCTTCATTGCTACTACTTTGCTGACTAGCTCGGTCTTCACTATTACTTGGCACTGACACTCGATCATGCCTAGAGGAGCTCTGCAATGATCAAGGTTGCTTGCCTTTTTTTTCTATCTATTCCTTCTTCTTGCTATTCATCAACATCTTCTTCATTCATAATTGACACTTTACTTGAGGTGCTTGATGATTCATCAATTGGTCCATACTATTACTGATTTTTAAAAAATTCCACATCTCTTGAGAGAATCATCTTGTTGTTCAATGGGTCATACAATTTGTATGCCTTTGATTATGAGTTGTACCCTGTGAAGATGCACTTCACACCTTTTTCATCCAATTTCTACCTTTTCTCTTTAGGCACATGTGCATATGCAATGCATCCAAACACCTTTAGGTGTTCAACTGTCCATCTTCCTCTGGAATTCTATCACGAATTGCCTTTGTAGGACTCTTATTAATTAGGTAAACTGTTTTTGCCACAACCTCTCCCCAAAATTTAGTTGGGAGACCTTTCTCTTTCATCATGCTCCTTGCCATTTCAACAATGGTCCTATTCTTTCTTTCAGCCACTCCATTCTGCTGTGGTGTATAGATAGCTGTGAGGTCTTTGCTTATGCCATGTCTTTTGCAAAAAATTACAAAAAAAATGGAGGTACACTCCCCCTCCTCTATCTGATCTTAGGACCTTGATATAGTGTCCACATTCTCTTTCAACCTAGGCTTTGAAATCAAAAAACTTATCAAATACTTCAGATTTAGATTTTAAAAAATAAACCCATGTCCTATGACTGAAATCATCAATAAATGTCATGAAATAAGTACTCCCCTCAATGGAAGTAACTTGCATAGGACCAACTAGGTCAGTACGCACTAACTCTAATGGATAGTTAGCCCTCCTAGAATTTCTAGAATTAAAGGGAAGCCTATGTTGCTTACCTAGAATACAAGCCTCACGCTTGTCACATGAGTCTCCTATTCGTGGCAAACTTTCTACCATTCTTTTATTTAACAACAAATTTAAACTAGCATAGCCAAGATGACCATACCTGAGGTGCCATAACCATGAAGGGTCTTCAATCACACTCCTTAGAGCTGATTGTGTGGGAGGCGTAGCACCAACTTGAGATGAGAAACATGTCTCTATCCTCAAGGGAAACATTATGTTCTTTGTCATTTGAACTGCTGCAAGTAAGTATTTGCTCCCATCCTTTTCATGAATGACACACCTATCATTCTCCATCAACACTTTGTATCCATTTTAAATGAGGTGACTAATGCTCATCAGATTGTGCTTCATACCAAGGGCAAAATACACATTTTGTATTACCTTCTTCTCACCTTGCTTGGTGTAGACCATAATAGATCCTTTGCTCAATACTGGTAGGGTTCCATTGCTACCCCTTTTAATCTCAGATTTGAAACTCTTATAATGAATGAAAATAAAGTTTCATTACCACTCATGTGGTTGCTACATCTACTGTTGAGGTACCAATATTCAGGGCTTCCTTCTTCACCAACATTACACATGATGAAGGCAATGGCATTGTTTCCACTTCTCATATTCACATAAGCCACATTTGCTTGTCCTGACTAATCATTTTTCTTCTTCCAGCATTCACTTGTATAATGCCTATATTTATGATAGTAGTAGAATTCCACATTACTCCTATTTGAGTTGTAATTTTTCTTACCTCCTCTTGAAGTATTTTGTGAGCTACTTGCTCCATCTACTCTTCTTGAGCTTTCTGTTGCAACATTTCTTTGTCCTTCATTACCTTGGCCTCTAACTCTAAAGTTTCTGCCTGAGCCATTTCTTCCTCTCCCCCTTCCTCTTGGATTTGACTAAGCCTTGAATGGTTTCTCTTGGGAAGACAAAAATGCAAATCTGTTGATCCTATGCTTATGGTTTTGAAGAGCACCCATCAACTCATCTATTGTCAAAATAGTGAGATTTTTTGCCTCTTCTATGGTCATGACCAAATTGTCATATTTATGAGGTAAACTCCTCAATATCTTTTCTACTATTATCTCCTCTTGATAGTCTTCTCCATTTGATTTCAGTTGATTAATCACATTGGAAGTCCTTGAACTAAAATTTGCAATTGATTCATTTTCCTTCATCTGAAAGTTCTCAAACTCCTTCCTTATGTTCTATAGCTTTACTATACGAACTTTATTAGTCCCCTTGAAGTTAGTCTCAAGGATATCCCATGCTTCCTTTGCATAATTTGCTCCTGCAATCTTGGAAAATACTATCTCTGTCATTGCTGCCTCAATAAGACTTAATGCCTTTGCATCTTTTCTCCTTGACTCTTTCAACTGAGTCTTTTGTGCATTTGTGAGAGCAGCATACTGAGTTGGGTCTGTCGCATCATTGAACCCATTTATCAAAAACTCACACAAATCATTTGCAACCATTATGGTTTTCATCTTCTTTGCCCATGTATCATAATTTTGTCCATTGAAGGGTGGTGGTTGCTGCCATACTTTTCCTGCATCTCCTGCCATGTCAAATATCTCAAAAAAATTGCCCTAACTCACTTTGTATGTGGACCCTCAAAGCTCTAATACCATGAAAGAAATATATTACCAACCCTAAAAAATCAATTTCACAACCTTAAATAATGCTCAGCAAAAACTATTGCTAAGTGCTAGTTTTGCTCGGCACCTTAAGGAGCCGAGTGAGCTTGCCAAATGAAGAACAACTTGGCACCAATGGGCACCTAGTGAGCTCAATAGTGTGGATGCCGAGTGAGCTCGATAGCCACTGGAGGGTGGATCTCGGTAGAAGAAGGTACCAAGTGAACTCAGTAGCTACTATAGAGTGGAGCTCGGTAGAAGAAGGTACCAAGTGAACTCGATAGCCACTATAGGGTGGAGCTCGGTAGAAGAAGATACTGAGTGAACTTGGTAGCCACTGCAAAGTTAAAAACTTTAACAAGACTTGACCGAGTGAAGATTTATAACGTGAATATTTTCATCATTAAAATCAGAGAGCAAAAGTATGAAGCTTTTAAATAAACTTTTCAAATGCAATGAATAGAAGTAGAACAATGGATTCAAGTATGCTTGCTTGCTTTCTATTCAACTTTGATTAAATCATTACAAAATTTGGGAGCATTCGGCTTCAACCAAAAAAACCCTAAAATAACCGTAAAACTTCAAACTTGTAAAATTTCAAACTGCAAAAACTTTAAACTTCCAGCTCTAATGGTTGCATACAACGGTGCCTGGAGCATCGAATCAAACAATAAACTATGAACTTATAGAATGACACAAAGGAGCACGTGCAACTGCAGTCACGTAACAAGCTTCTTTCTATCTCTGCAATGACTGGATCTACTCATCGCTTTCTTTCTACTTTGCTCTTTTCTGCAACTTCTCTCTGATCTGCTGAACTTCAACTAATCGAATGAATGTGAGAAATTCTTTTTGTCTTCTACCACAAAAAATTTCCCCCTCTTTTCCGAATTTGAAAACTCACCTACCTATATTAAATCTTTTAAAAGTTGTGCAGGTCATCAAAAGTGATAGGTGGGCATTTCGCTCTAGGGACAAACCAGCTACGCATTAAATATTTCAACACGAAGTTAGCCATACAAATCCACATATACAAGTATAGAGACAAATTTAAACACATGATAAAAACAATATATGGAAGAGTGGCAGAGATTGAAGTCCGATAAAATCATTAATAACAAGAAAATAAATTATTATACCATGGAATCCTTAAATGATGCTGTCACGAGTTGAACCGGAATCGTGGCTCAAGCTTGGCTCAGAGATATGTGCATGGGCAGTGGTCCAAACGTAATATGAGACAATGATGTATCACCACTCTCCAAATTGAGAGAAGAAATACGATTCTAAACAAAGAAAAATACAAATGCTAATACACGACTGCAATCGGGTTTCACGCCTGTCAAGAAAAGATTAAATTGATCGATGCATGATGGGGAGCAGGTTAAGGTACCGACGACGGGTTAGATCGTGGATATCCGAAGAATTAAAAACCAAAAACCTCCCTTATTTTGTGAGCCATATAAGACCAAGAGTTTAGACATGCCAATGCAAATAAATTTAATCATAGTATCTAGAGATAAGCAGTACCATAAGTAGTTAAATATGTAAAGGGCAGATAAAAAATAATTCACCATTAAGGTAGCAATCACATATATAAAAATGGCTTCATCCTGAAGATGGACATTGATTGTCCAGCTAATGAGCCGGACACACTTAGTGTAACTGATCGATATGAATACACATTGGCTTTGGATTTAATATAGTTATGAAAAATAGAGGATTCATGACATGATGTAGTATGAAGCGATGGAACTGGAGACCCGAAATGGGAGGAGTAAGAATGAATTCCTATGGAGAGAAGTGAGCGTATAGTGTAAAGGCTCACTGAATGCATTGTCAATTAGGCAAGAAGATTTAGGTTGCAAGGCGTTACAACGTCATCCGGTTCAAAAATTTAAAATGTCATCTCGCAAATAATGAAACACGATGGGAGAAGAAAGAAATATATAAACCCGCCCGATGAATTACTTCTAATAAATAATAATAATGGTTCATCCTTCTAAATTTTTAATGTGTAGACACCATGGTATATATGCATCATTGTGTCCATGTATTAAGACATGCTTAATAGACCAAGAGGCTTCACAATTATCTCAATAAGTCAACAACCTGTCCTTACTTTAATCAATGCTTAGTATTTTCCTTTATTCTTAAATGCTATATATTAACTGGTTATTTCATGGTTGTCCCTTAGTATACCCTTTCTTTCCTAGCCCCTTTCCCTTAGCCATGGTGGTAAAGACGTGTACCCATTGGCTCAATGGTAAGTGTTGTCCTTGTGCCTAATTCCTTTTGTGGCAATGCTTCCCCCCTTTCACAATGCAATTACAAGAAATAATTCTCCACAACAATATCATATTCCTCAAATCATAATTTCTATAACTAGTTATATTTCATAAAGCATCATAATGAGTAACTACCATTTCACTTCCTATGAATGAATAACCAACTTTCCAAGATTTTAAGATAACAATATAATAACATCGCAATGATTAACTAACTTGTCATCTTAACTTGCAATCATAACTTTTAACCATCTTACCATTGCACATGATCATTACCAGTTTTCACTGTCAACTGACTTCACATGAAACCTTAACAACTATACAAGAAATTTTAAATTAGCCAATTTAAATCGGGATGTAACAATACATTATTGGGATCCTTCTACACATAATAATATAATCACATTAAAATTTAGAGCATTTATGTTTATTTCTTGAAATGTGTGTTAAATAGTTTTATGAATGTCAGTTGTAGAACAATCAAAATAAACTACTTTAAGGGATGGTAAAACCTTTTATGAGAAGAATTACATCCTCTTCACTATGAGAAAAAACTTGAGGTTGGGAGACCTTCAAATTTATTCACTAAGGGTAGAAAAACATGTAAAATCCTAGGATGTTATAATTGATAAAGAAAAATTGACTATAGAAACTAAAAGTGATGGTCTCTAAGACAATCTAGTAGTTATATTTTTTCTCTCTCTATTCATTACGTTCACATCTAGATCAACAATGACAAAGAAGTACACACACATCTTCTATATATGAAACAAAAATAAGGCATTTCACTACATCTAGAGAAGTAATTGATCAAAGAAGAACTATTCTAATAAAATGAAACATACAATGTTAGGTGATTGTATATATTTTCTAGTGTCTAGTTGTTAAAGCTTGGAGATTTATATAACTTTGAATTTTTCTCTCATCACTCAATCATACTCCCAACCTTCATTAAAATTATACAAATCTAAATTTTCCACATTTAAAATATCACTATTATTTTACGAAGGGTTTTAGACACTATAAAATAATAGTAATAAAATAAGAATCAAAGATAAATTTGATAATCAATACTTATAATTAGTTTGAATAATTATGGCACATGTACCTCTATTAGTAAAAATATATATCAATATGAACAAGTGGTTGATATAGAGGTCTTGAGGTCAAGAGAAAAAATCAATTTATTGGGACCAAATGCCTTAAGTCTTCAAACTAGTGCTAGGTTCCTTCATGTCACTACCTTTAAGGGCATCAACATTGACTCAATGACCCACTTGTGTTTTCCAATACTCGAGATAATTATACTATGTATAAATACACTTGATTCAATGGGTTCCCAAATCACAAGCTTGTGCATTAATATTAAAACCCACCATTCACCATCAAAAGGCCATTAGCTCTTTGTTAGGCCTCTAGAGCTATTTATTTTCTTTCATTCAAAATTTCCCCCAAAAATTGACAATGTAAAGATGGATTCAAATACCCATTTTTCTTTGCTGCAAGATATCTCAAACTCAAGTATAGGTATTTTGGTCGAACTCTACTAATCTTGATCGTGACACTATTTTTAGGCTGAAAATAACCTATTTTGGAAAAGAAACTACACATAAATCATTACCAAACATTGTCAAACTCTAGAAAGTATCTCAAATAGGTTGTAAAACTAAGGATTTGCTAGTTTATTTAGTAATTCATCCTCTACAGGTCTCCAATTTATCAAATTCTCATTATATTGGCCAAAATCTACGAGTTTTATAGTTCGTCAACAAAAACTCTCATCTTAACATGGTAATTTTTCTTCTCATCTTTCATTCAACATGTATAAATATAATCCAATATAAATTGGTCCTTCATTGAGGCTAAACCTCTACTACTATATTGTTGGCACAGATCTTCTTAGTTTTCCATAGTCATTCTCATCTTCTCACAACAAACTTTGGTAGTTTCTGAATCCCTTTACATGTCATGTTAGTAACATCATATTAGTCTTCTACTTTATTAATAATATTTGATGTAGAATTATCCATTATGAAATTGAACCCCTTTGACCTCTACTTCCTTGCACCTCTATTACATACTCTCTGTTGGCATGACCTTTCATGTGGTCCATGGCAGTTTTGTAGTCTCTATATTGTTAGCTCCCCTCCTTGGTTGATACAAGTTTTTGAATTACTATTATGTAGAAATAGCCTTTCAGGAATTATTCTAGTGTAGTCACTAAGTCTAGATCCTTGGACCCTTACCGTTCTTCCCCCATCAAGAAAACACTTGTGTGTCCTTAGTCTCTAGTAGCTTCTTGGGTAAATGATGTCTACTTTATGGATAATGTTTCTGAAGGGAAATATATTCCTTCATCCCTCAAGAAATATTTTTTGATGTGGTGCTAGATAATAACATAACTATTTCAGATGATATCATGGAGGAAATAGTGAATTATTTATACCTCATTTTGGTTGGTAGGTTCCTTCTTTTTGAACTCTTTATTGAGAAGCTTAATAAATAGGCAGCCTCTTCTCAAGGTTTAAAGGGAAGTGTGAAGATTAATCATTTGATTAATAGAATATTATCATTTTCCTTCTATAAGAAAGATGACCAATTTTTTTACCTATTTAATGGAACTTAATCCATGGGGTCCAACTCAAGGAACACTCTTATTGTTTGCAAATTAAACCCTAGCCTATATCCAACATAGTTATCTTCCCTTGTATTTCTTGAATAAAAAGGCTCTCAAAGGTATAGACGAATCATTTAGTACTCTTATATCAGTTGGAAATGTCACTCAAGAAAAATCTCCCCTTCTACTTTCTAGAATCTATATCATGTTAGTGCATGAATAAGATTCTTTCAACATTTGTAACACTAGACTAAAATTTTAGGTCCTATATTAAACCTTTGGAATATGAGAAAGAAGAAATTTTATTTATCCATTATAGGATATGTGGCCATGTGATTATTTAATACTATTTAAAACAAAAAAAATTGGACACTCCTCCAAATGGGACTGTGTATGTAACTCCTTCTAAATCATCATTGCAACTAGCAGTTAAACCCCTCCAAGGATAGGATGTTCCATCACTCTAGATGGTTATCCATTCCAATGAGTTTCTTCTACCTTCTAATTAGGATGTTGTGGGTTTATTTGTTACCCCCTCACATCAAACTATTCTTGATGACACAATGCAATCAACTCTCCCTTCTTCCTTTTGTGTGGAGGACTTAGGTTCTCTTGTGTACAAGGTAGCTCTATGGAAGGTATCCCATTTTTTAGTTGTGTTATCCCAAAATTTTAGAAGAAACTACTTATGGTTATTGAATGTTTCTATTGTTCCTAGGGCCTCTCAAATTCTTGACCCATAAATGAAATTTTCAAGGATTTTGAGTGGATGGTTGTTGACAAAAAAAACAAGAAGAGAAAGGTAGATGTGGGAAAGGATAATGGGATTGAAAAATTATCATGATAAATTTTAGGGCATAAGGTAGTGGATTAGAAAATGGGCTCTTCTAGGTCTATAACCTTAAGGGGAGGTTTAAAAAGCTATCATGTGATTTGAGATGAAGTTCCTATTGATCTATTCAAAGGAGTTATTTTGAATTTTGAATAGGTTTCTATTAATACCTTGATAATTATAATCCTTTTTTGAATATCATTAGGCTTGGTAGCCATCTTAAGTGCACTTTTCAAGAACTAAAAGTGGATATCCTTCTTATTCAACAAATAAAAATGCAGAAAGAAGAGTTTGATAAGGTTATGAAAATTATTTGGCCTTATGCTTCATGGGTATTTATGGATTCTCAGGGGGAATCTGGTGGGTTAGATACCATATAGAAAGTAAAAAAGCTTTCGAGTACTCTTTCTCACTCTTCTTCTAATTCTTTTATTCTTTTATGTCATGATCTATTTATAGGTTGGTCATGGAATAAAGTGAATGTGTATGCCTCTAAAAATAGAGGGAAAATGAAATATATCTTATATTCCCGCACTAATCATATGGAGAAAATGAATAATATTAAGTAGATGGTGGTGTGGGACTTTTAACTCTCATTTGCACATGTTTGAGAAAGTAGGAAGAGACAAGGATTTTTCAGATAACATGTCAAATCTTATTGAGTTTTTTTAAATATGGATTTTATTGACTTGAACCCAATAGAGGATTATTTGTCCTAGAAAAATTGGAGATATGAATAGGGTCTTATCAAATCAAGGCTTTATAGATTCATTCTATGCCCTAACTAGAGCAATACAAATAACTTTCACCTAGAAGTTAAATAGAAAACATGATATGATAACAATGCTCTTCTTATAGAATTGAAAGATAAAAGGTTGTTGGCTTGTTTAGATTTGAATATACATGACTTCTATCACCTAGCTCTAGGATCTTTATGTTTCTTAAATGAACATTGTAGCTATGACCTTTCCTATGATTAACTTAAGCTCTAAACCATGGGGTGTTAAGGATAAGCTTAAAACATAGAACAAAATTTCTTTTACTAATATTTTGGAAAATATGAAAGCCATGGAAGATAATTTGGTTGACAAACAACACAAATAAGAAACTAACTATGAGGATAGGGGCCTTATCATGGAAGAATATTACCTAAATTATTAATGGCTAAATCATTTGACACAAGAAGATATTTTTTGGAAATAATAATCAAGGAGGAAATAATTAAAAGGAGGAGAAAAAAAACCAAGTTCTTCTACCAAACCACAAGAAAACATGTTAGCATGAATGAAATCATATGCCTAACCCTTCCTAATGGTAAGAATGTTAGGGATGAGGAATATATAAACTTCAAAGCCTTAAACTACTTCCTAAATAGGGGTAAGTAGGATCTTAATGCGGATGACCCAAATAAGCTTCTAGGAAGTGCTCCTTTAGTGGTCTAAGATGTTGATAACTCTACCGTTGTTGATAGGGTTTGAAAAGAGTGAGTTGAAATAGTGGCCCTCTCTTTTTAAGACTTGAATTCACCAAGCCTAAAGATTTCCCTCCCTTTTAAAAAGAATACTAAGACATACTTTGAAGTGATATTTTCAAGGCTATTTGGCACTTCTTAAGAACCAGGTCTACGAAAGATAAGATTAACCAAAACTACATAACTTTGTTATTCCTAAGAAGGAGGACCCTACTAATATTATTTTTTTCTTCACTATATGTCTTTTTAGCATTGTGTAAAAACCTATAGCTAAGGTTATGGTTTATAGGATTAATGCCATTCTAGAAAAATTGGTTTCTATAAATCAAAAGGGATTCATTAGAGGAAGAAATATTTTGGATGAACTTATTAACTATAATGAGATAATTCATTTTATAGATTCTAATAAAAAGAAAAAAAAATGCCCTTAAGTTAGATATATTAAAACCTAATAATTGAGTAAAATGGGCCTTCCTGGATCAGGTTGTGACTAGATTCAATTTTAAAGGACAGTCCCACAAAATAATTATGAGTTGTGTTACCATGACTAAATATAATGTTCCTATTAATAGAGACACTTTGAGATTATTCTCTATGGATAGAGTGAGTTAAGATAAGGAGATATTTCAAAAGTTTAATTGGGAAGCTAAGATACTTAGAGGGGGCGGGGGGTGAATCAAGATCTATAAAACTTTTATCCTTCAAAACAACTTTACTGCATTCACCATATTAACCATCTCATACCTAGTTTATTCATAACATAAATTTTAAATCAAATGTTGTAATAAGTATATCTAATTATCAATCACATTAGTGAAATGTAAGAACAAAACAAAAGAGCTTTTATTACCTAGAAACCCTCTCAGGTGAAGGTAAATCTAGGGTGTGCATAACACCTAGAAATCTTCACTACTATAGTAACAAAGTTAACTTGTTAGAGCTGCAATTATGATCACTTTTGATGATCTTCCCTATGAGGGGTATATCTTACTAAATACTTCTAAGGCTATTAGGTCTTACCTTGTTAAAGGATTTTACACTTACAATAATGTAAGGAATCAATTAGGAGATTCGGAAAGGTCTATTAAAACCACTATGTTAAGATATTTTCCCTAATTTAATTTGTTAAAAATGACTCATTACTTGATCTTTTGATCTATACTTATAATTTCCAATTATGGATATCCTCCTTCTAATCTCTACTATGATATCCAATATAATATAGGTTTTCTTAGTCCTTGACTGCTTCATTAGATCACAAAACTCTATTCTTCACAATTTTTGCATGCAACATCCAAAAGTTAATTTCTCCACACAATACTTTTTGTTCACACACTTCACAATCTCTTCTATAATAGCTCACCATTATATGAAAATAGGGTTTGGATCTTCTTATTTAAAGACTTCTATAGAGTCTTCTAGATGCTTTCATTTTTGTCACTTCATTTGATTGGTTATTTTTTCATTATGGGTATCGGTGATCCACGTCATAACATGTAACAACCTCTATAACTAAGTCTACAATCATTAAATATCATGTTCATGTCAGCTTGAAATGGTTTACCTTAAAGTTTATATCATTTTTGACTTTTATGTTTTCTCTATGTCACTTGGCACTCACTGTTCCTAATGCACGATCATAACTATTCTTCGTGCTATTGCTCGACTTTATCTATACTCAGCTATTTTTGTATAACTTGACATCTATGTAATTGTTTTCTTAGCATTCACTCTAATTTTATTGTATCAAAATTACTTAGTGACTAAAGACTTTCTCAGCTCCTATAGAGCTTAGCATATACATGATTATTTACAACTATTTACATGAGTCACCCTATATAGAGTATCTCGGTCATAGTGATGAGTGATTGACTTTACCTTATATATGACTAAGTTTTTGACACTAATATACAACAAGACTTAGAGATACCAACAAGATCACGTGTCTAAATATCTCTTAACTATGGTGGTAGGGTTCCTTACAAAAACTCTAAGAAAGCTAAGTCTTCATTATAAATCCCCTTATGCCCATCATTTTATAAGTATGAGATATTTTCTAGAGCAACTCAAATTGTGATATATTGCTATCTAGATTTAACTATGTAGTTTTTGAGTCAAATTCATTGACCCATGTTTCATGAATAGTGATTCAAAAATGAATCCATATTACATGATTATAAATAGAATGCTCATAAAACATTGGATCTATGTGATGCTCACATAGGTGAAAGTTACTAAAACCTCCTAGGAGATCACTCATCCGAGTACTACTCTAGCTCAAGTGTTCTTAACTCCAAAGTTCCCTCCATGGTTAAAACCAATCTTCCTCCAACCCCATTTACAAAACCTTCACCATGTTTTGTGCCTTGTGACACATTCATTATTAATCTCCTTAAGCTCATCAATTGATAAGTAGGAGAAATTTTCTACAAGTCAAATTGTGATATTGCTATTAGGATTTGCTTGTGTAGTTTTTGAGTCAAAATCATTGACCCATGTTTCATAGGTAACTATTCACACACACATATATATTTCATGAGAATAAATGGAATATATATCACTCGTTTTGTCTAGGTAATGGTGATAGATATGAAGAAATGTCACTTCCCAGGAGGTCACCCATATTTGTACTACTTTAGCTTGAGTGTGCTTAACTATGGAGTTCCCTCAATGGTAAAACCCACTCTTCTTTCTACCCCATTTTCAAAATATTAAACAAGTTTTGTTCCTTATAAACCATTCATTATAAATCCCTTTAAGCTCTACAATTAATAACTAGTAGATGGATAAAAGCACAAACCTATGTCACCCTTTTACAAAGGAAAAGGCTAACAAAAGTATAACTGTTTACCTTCAACGACATAAATCTTGTATTATTATTTAGAATTTGAGAATGAAGTAAACTAATGAAATGTGTAGAAATTGATGAAGTTTGGGATTATAATTTTTAATAATTATTTAGAAAACCAAGTGATATAATTTACTATTTTTTAAAGACAACTTTTTAATTGTCAAAAAATGCTGGAAATTATCGGTCTAGTTACCACCACAAAACTACATGGAAATAAACTTATTTCCCTTTGATATTAGGTTATTTTATAGATAAAATATGTAGCTAGAACAATTAAAAATAAAAATTGGCTTTAGACCTATATTTTCTCTTTTATAACAACTCAAATTTCAACTTATTCAAATCAGTAGTTTTCACCTCCCACCACAATTTTCAAAATAAATCCATTCCAACCAAAATAAAAATTATATATTCTAGAAGAGGATTTTCCCCTCTAGAAGGTCATAGAATTTTTAAATTCTTTTGATTTGATATAATATTTTTTCTTTCTCAAAATCTACATCTTGTAGAGTATTAAAATATGTACTTGTAGATTTTTTTAATTATAATATACTATATCTAATTAAAACACTATGGAATCTATAATAGAATATTATTGACTTTGAGCTCTATAAAATGGTGTTTATATGTTATTAAAAAAATATCATAAAAAATAGTAAGTGTTATTGAAAAGTAAATTTTCTGAAATAATTGTATTTCTTTAGTAATTGGATACTAACTACTATAAAACATGCATTTAATAGACATTTTCAATTGGAAAAGTGTAAGACCATATATAACTTAGCTAGAATAAATTTATCAATATCATATGTTTGAGAAAAATTGAGTTTTAGATAAAAATACTGAAATTCAGTCATTTTGATAAGTCGGCCTAAAAGGTGACACAACTTTGTACTTTCACTCAGATATTTTCTAGAGAAAGTCAAATTGTGCTATTGATATCGTGATTTAACTGTGTAGTTTTTGAGTAAAACTCATTGACCAATGTTTCACGAGTAGTGATTCACATAAAAATTAATCTTTCATCAGAATAAATGGAGCACTTGTCACTCATTGGATCAAGATGATTCTCATAGAGGTGAAGCACAAGGACTTCCCCCAAGGTCACCCATTCAAGTTTTACTCTAGCTTGAGCACACTTAACTATGAAATTCCCTCCATGGTTAAACCCACTCTTCTTGCAAGCCCATTTGAAAACCCTTCACCAAGTGTTGTGCTTTATGAACCATTCATTAGAAAGACCCTTTAGCTCATTAATTTATAAGTAGGAGATATTTTCCACAAAAACAAAAATTGTGATAGTGCTCTCACGATTTAACTATGTAGTTTTTGAGTCAAACTCATGTACCCATGTATCATGAGTAGTGATTCAAAAATGAATCTATCTCAAGTAAGAATAAATGGAATACTTATTACTCATTGCATATAAGTGATGCTTATAGAGCTGAAGTGCTAGGATTCCTTAGTGGTTATTCACCTCAGTACTACCGCAACTCAAGCATGCTTCACCACCAAGTTCTCTCCATGGTTAAACCTACTATTCTTGAAACCCTATTTGCAAAACCTTGACCAATTTTTGTTCCTTATTACCCATTCATAAGAAATCCTATTAATCTGATCAATTGATAAGTACGAGATATTTTCCATAGCAAGTCAAATTGTGATATTGATATCAAGATTTAACCATGTAGTTTTAGAGTCAAAATCATTGACCCATTATTCATAAGAAGTGATTGACACAAAAATACATATTTCATGAGAATAAATTGAGAAATTTAATAATTCATTGGATATAGGTGATGCTCATAGAGGTGAAGAACTGAGACTTCATAGGAGGTCACCCATCCCTGTACTCCTTAAGCTCAAACATGCTTAACTATAGAGGTCCCTCCATGGTTAAAACCACTCTTATTGCTACCTTATTTTTAAAGCCTTCAACAAGTGTTTTTACTTATTAAAGATTCATTTGGAATCCCATTAATCTCATAAATTTCTATGTAGGAGATATTTTCTAGAGCAAATCAAATTGAAATATTTCTATAAGGATTTAAATACATATTTTTTGAGTTAAACTCATTGACCCATGTTTCACGAGTAGTGATTCACAAATTAATCCATATTACATGATAATAAAGGGAACACTTAGCACTCATTGGATATAGGTGATGCTGACAAAGATGAGGTATCGAGACTTCTCAGGAGATCACTCATCTTAGTACTACTCTAGCTCAAGTGTACTTAACTATGAAGTTCCCTCCATGGTTAAACCCACTCTACTTAAAAACCCATTTGAAAAAAATTCACCAATTTATTTCCTTATTAAATGTTCATTATATATCCCCATAATCTCAATAATTAATAAGTAGGAGATAGCTTCTACAAGAAGTCGAATTGTGATATTGTTATCGGGATTTGACTATGTAGTTTTTTAGTCAAACTCATTGAACCATGTTAAAGAAGTAGTGATTGATATAAAAATCCATATTTCATGAGAATAAATGGAACACTTACTACTCATTAGATCTAGGTGATGCTCATAGAGTTAAAGCAATGAGACTTCCTAAGGGGTCACCCATCCTTGTACTACTTTAGCTTGAGTACGATTAACTATGGAGTTCCCTCCACTGTTAAAGCCACTCTACTTATAATCCATTTTCAACACCTTAAACAAGTTTTGTTCCCTATGAAACATTCATTATAAATCCCCTTAAACTCATCAATTGATAATTAAGAGATATTTCTATGGCAAGTCAAATTGTAATATTTCTATCAAGATTTAAGTTTGTAGTTTTTGGGTCAAACTCATTGACCCATATTTCATGAGTAGTAATTCACACAAAAATCAATATTTCATGAGAATAAATGGAACATTTATCACTCATTGGATCTAGGTGATGCTCTTAGAGGTGAAGAATCAAGACTTTTTAGGAGGTCACCATCCAAGTTCTATTCCAACTCGAGCATGCCTAACTACAAAATCCAATCCATGGTTAAACTCGCTCTTCTTGTAACCCAATTTGATAAAATTTCATCAAGTTTTTTTCCTTATGAACCATTAATTATATATCCCTTAAAGCTCATCAATTGATAAGAAGGATATATTTTCCATAACAAGCCAAATTGTGATATTTCTATCATGATTTAACTATGCATTTTTTGAGTCAAAATCATTAACACATGTTTCATGTGTATTGATTCATACATAAACCAATTTTACATGAGAATAAATAGAATAATTATTACTCATTGGATCTAGGTGATTCTCACAGAGGTGAAGTGTCATGACTTCCTAAGAGGTCACTCATCTTACTGCCACTTCAGTTGGATTTTCTCTTTATGGTTAAACCCACTCTACTCATATCCCCATTTGAAAATCCTTCACCAATTTATTTTCCTTATGAACCATTTATTACAAAGCCTCTTAATCTTATCAATTTCTAAGTAGGAGATACTTTTAATAGTAATTCAAATTGTTATATTGGCATTAGGATTTAACTATGTAGGTTTTGGGTCAAACTCGTTGACCCATGTTTCATAAGTAATGATTCACATATGAATCGATGTTTCATGAGGATAAATAAAACACTTATCACTAGTTGGATCTAGGTGATACTCATAGAGGTGAACCATCAAGACTTCCCAAGAGGTCACCCATCCTTGTACTCCTTTAACTTGAGCACACTTAACTACATAGCTCCCTCAATAATTAAATCCACTCTTCTTTATAACTCATTTGAAAATCCTTAATAAAGTGTTGCACCTTCAAGTTTTATTTCTTCGACAATATTCTTTTGATTTTTTGACATCATCCAATATCCTAAACCCATTAATAGAAAATGTCTCTTCAACTTCTCTTTCTAGCTGTCATAGTTAACTCAATCAAATTTAGGAATTTCTTTTCTTAAATGACCTTCCATTGATCTCCTTAAGTTGCTAATATTTTCCTTCAATGACATGATGCTCTAATACCAATTTTTATAAAGTACACCAATATAATTAAGGGACAGGGGTGTGAATCAATTATCCAACCAATACAATAGTTATCAACCTTATTAATCCTTAACTATATGAATAATATAACTAGAAACCATAAGAAGATACACATACATAATAACACTAGACATGTTAACCAGGGAAACCCTTGGTCAAAGGGAAAACCTTAGATCGGATAGTACCCACAAAATGATATACTAATATAGAAGTTCCTTGTAAGAGGATGGACCTTATCCAACCCTATTAGAAGTTGTGCCAACCCTGTTAGGAATTTAAAAAGGAAAAAGGACCCACTACCCAAACAGCTTCAAGGAAAGACTACCAGACACACTATCCATTTGAACAATGTATTATTCCTTTTAGGATAATAGAATGTATAATAACTTGAACTCCTTCTCTATCTTCTTGACTAGACCAAACCTCTTCTAATCTCAATACCACATCACCAACTTCACATCCAATAATCCTTTGGATCACTTACATGTATACACCAAATAGTTTTCATGTCACATAATCACTTGCTCATTTCCATATTCTCAGTCAAGTAAAATAACCTTCCTTTCTATAAAGCCCTAAAAATAATTCCTTAATTCGACCTTGAGGCTTTCTCAATTATTCATAATAGGACCTCACTACGATAAATAATAATTTTATAACTACACAACATTTTCATCTCAAAATTTTCTCAAATATTCGACACGTGTGATATCCAACCTCATGCACTCACTAAAATCAGCATCAAGTTGTCTTCTTTCACTATCTAACATTGCATACCTAGATTATATCTTTATTTGGAGATATAATCAAATGACTAGAAACTTCTTGAACTAGATACTTTTCTTTACCAAATCTCACATAATTCTAACTAGTCTTCTTCTTTCCCTATGAGTGCTTAATCTCATGACCAAGACATATTGTAGAACACATCCTTAACCTTACATAGCCTCAATTGTGAAACAAAAACCATATTGTCTTGATATCTTCCTATTAATCTCATAGTCTTCATAAAAACAATACTAGGTTAACATCAATGACAAACATAGTCATGAATTAAACATATAAATCATGCTAACAATCTCCCATATACTCTAGAGATGTTTAGGATAGTCCCCCAAGGGAATAAGATGAGAATTCTTGCTAACAAATAAGTGGTAAACCACCCTTCTAAGGTTGAATAATGCATAACATAAAGGAAAACCATTATAAAGGGGTGAGGGAGAGAAGTGTAATTGTACCCATTATGATACTTAATTCTAGCTAGTAGTTTAGTACCTTCAAAATACTTGTAGTTGTTTGTTTTTTAATCTACTATCCCTTTCCTCTCCACCTCTTCCCCTTTGCATCTCAAGCACATTTCCTTTCCAATCAGTTGGGAAGTCATCAGGAATTTAACACTACCCATGGTAACGTTCCCATTTTTACAAGAGATTTCTAAACTTATCAAAAAGTATGGAGTTGTAACCTTTCAACACTACTATGTAACTACACAACCCTACCTTCACAATGTAGTTCCATATTTCCTCATTCTGCAATAAATCCTTGTATCTTCTTTTGTTGACCCATTTTCAAGGACTCTCATACTCTCAATGTCTCTTTGTATTTTAATTCTCCTTCTCAAACTTCCTAAAACTAGGAATTAATACTTAATGATAGCAGAGATCCAAAGAGAAAAATCAAAAGTGTCACAAAATTTAACTTTTTGATCACTTTTAAAAAGAAAGTACTTTCCACAAAAGTTACCACCATAATCAAAAAAGCCTCAACATAAAAAATGGCAACTTTTAGACCTTTGATATGATAGGGGTCATTATGACACATTAAGCCACATTCCCCGATTCCATAAATAGGGTTTTTACTTTTGATGATTCATCAAGACCTCCTTAGCTTTAGAAATGATAACAATTTCATGTGTCATAGTCTGCCTTATTATAGCATTTTTTCACAAAAGTTTTGTGATTGAAACGAAAAAGGTATCTATGCTAAATTTAGCCTTAAATTTTTTTAAAAAATTGGTTGTAAGAAAAAAATAATTCTCACCAACTTTCTCACTCAACACTTTATACAAACTTTTAACTAAATTCTACTTCCTTAAGAAGTTGTGAAATTGACTGATAACACCAATTTGTTTTCCTCCTTAACTTTGTTACTTATGGAAAAAGAGTACTTCTTTCCATTCACTCTATTTCTAGAATTGAATGTGTCTTTGATTATTTAAAATTATAGTTTTTAATGCCTCGGGACATTCAATATTAGGATCATGTCTCAAATTTTAAAAAAGAAGCCCCCAATTAGCCATAAAATTAACAGCTTTATTTCCTTCTCTTATTGTATGTCTTTTCTTAAAACATTTTTGAAGTAATGGATATGTATTTTATAGTCATCTATAGGACTCCAAATGTACCATGGGAACATAGCTTTATTAAGAAGGATATTAGCTATAAGCTTTGATTCTCCTTCCAATTTTATATTTTCAGCTCCACAATCCTACAAGGGTTTAAATCCATACCACATAGAAACTCGCTTAGAAATATTGTTAGAGTTAACTCCAATGTTCTTAGTATGTCCCATGAAAATAAGACCATTGCTATAAATTGATCAAGCTTTGTGTGACATTCAAATTTTGTTTGATTTTGATATATATTAGTCCAGGATAGAACATCCCTTTAGGGATGTGGGAAATATTGATGCTCTCCCTCATAATTCTCTTAGTAATACAAAAATTAGGAAGGATTTCCTTTTTTCTCTTCTCTAAAGATTTTTTTGTTTCTTTCCATCAATTTATCCTAGGAAATAGGGGGAATAAGAATCCATAGGTTGTTTTTTATTAGATAAATAGGTTTTACAGGGATCTTGAAACCCAATAGTTAAAACATATAAGGCTGATAATAAGCATGAAAGCCCAACCAAAAAAGTATAAGTTCAGAGGCTGAAAATAAGCATAAAGCCCAGCCAAAAAGTAAAGTTTTGAGAAAAGACCAGGAAAAAAGACAAGTATTACGACGGCCTAAAGACAAAACAAAAGCCAAAAGACATAGAAAAACAAGGTGGATTTTAGAATTCATAGGTTGTTAAGGACAAGGTGGATTTTAGAAAATTTTCCATATTGTGATATAAGAAGATTGATTGATCTGGAAATCACTATATTAATCCTTGTTTCCTACAATAGAAGGTTTCATAGATCTATAGTAAAGGAATAATGATTAAAAAAATAGCTGATAGTTTCTATGTCATTCTCACATACAATACACTTGTTAGCAAAGATAAAACCTCTTTTGTTGAGATCATCTAATGTTAATATTTTCTCATGAAAAACTACCCACTAGAAGTAATTAATTTTAGGGGGAAGGTTAGAGATACAAACCTATTTCTAAGAATTATAATCTTCTCCCACCAGCTCCATTATAGCATAAGAAGACTTGACTGAGAAGATACCATTGATTTTATGTTTCTAGGTCCATTTTTCTTCCTTCATAATGTTGAATAGAGAAGGGTCCAGAAACTAACCTTTAAGATTTAGCACTTTCTCTCTTCTAATGGCTAAACTTATTCTTGCTTCATTTTTTATCAACTAGAGGCTTTCTAGATCAATCCATTTAGCCTTTCCATTCCTCCAAATAAGGTATTTTTCCACTATGATACCTATAGTAGATAAGCACCAATTCCTTAAGTCCTAGTTAATAGTCATCTCTTGGAATGGGACATCACTAGCTAGGATTCATTCCAAAATAAAGTATTTCTTCAATTCCCAATCATTTTCTTGCCTCTTTTCTTAACAATAACTATAATTTTCATAAAGTTCTTCCATAGAGAAGAATTCCCATTAGTAGATTTTATCGATACAATGAGCTATGTGGGGCATTATCCAAATATTTATCTTTGATAATATTTGTTCAATCTTTAGAACCTTCCAGCAACATCCAAACTAGCATATCAAGGCTTTATTCATCTTCTTGAAACTTCAAACTCCTAGTCATCCATCCTCCTTAGGTTTAAAAACTTGATTCCAATTAACAAGGGACATTTTCCTTTTATCTTTTGTTCTATACTAAAAGAATCTTTTTTGGATCCTCTCAACAGTTTTAGCCATCTTAGCCAACATAAGGAGAATGTCATAAAGTAAACTAAAATCTAAGTAGAAAAAGTCTCCAATCTAGACTTATAATTTTTCCTTTCCATCCTTCTAATTTTCTTTGGAATTTATCCAAAATTTTATTCCAATAAGATTAGCATGGTTTAACCTAGGACATGTTATGTTGTTATTTTGCATGAAACATAACAAAAGGCATCCTTTCAAATTTATCTCTTGAAAAGCTAATCTAGGATCAACTCCAAGGTTCCAAATAATCATGTGACCTACTAAACTATTTTTAATTGAAGATAAATGTGTATGTTCACAAGGAGGTTTTTGGTGGATCAAACCAGTTTTGGATAAGATGTTTGATATGCTTGTTGTTTTAAAAAGTAACTACAAAAGAGATATATTTTTGGTATTTTTTGTTTTATGACAATTTATCAATGCAACTATATGAATTCATATTTTAACAAAGTGTTAGAAAAGAAAATAATAAGATAGGGTAACGAGAGATTAAATAAAATATTTTCAAAGGGAAATTCCAAATGGACATAAACCACAATATTAATATGTTTGTCAATTAAATCATTGAAAAGATTAGATAGGAAACTAATGAAAATAGGAACAACACTTCCTCTATTCTAATGATGAAATCATCAATAGGAACTCAATAATAACTAAAAGATGTTTTACTTCTCATCAAATTTCAAGGCCATGAAAACAATGCTCATGTGAGACAAGAAGCTATGCAGGAACAATAGGTGATCTTTCCCCCAACTTGGTATGGTAGCAAACAATTTTTAACTTGAGGCAAACTCTAGAACTAAAAGATCACACAATCATAATAACACAATAAAGCTATTGGCACCATTATTATTCACAAAAATAACACACTCTAAAGAGAATAACTATGCTCAGAATGAAAGCACCAATAGTATATATTATTGCATCAAAATAATGGCCTCAAATACATATTGCATCCCTGCATTTATAAGAAATCAACTCCTCTTTTTTGTATTGAGAGTAAGAGCTCTTAGAATGCAAGCATATGCTAGAAACTAATAAAACAAATATAATTATATACAAATGGACTCTCTAAATGGTTCTAAGTAGGTCTCCGCCCTTGTTTATATAATTTAATGAATGCATAAACCTTTACATGACTTAAATGATAAAAGAAGAAGATAAGAAGAAGGAAGATTTATGATGATCTAAGAGTCTCTGGAAGCTCTAAATATGGAAGCTTGGCCTTGTCTAGGCATTTTTCTGAGTTGAACTATAGTCAAAATGCATTTTCAATGCATGAAATGCTCTAAAATAACAATTGGAAGTTGACTATTGTTGCACTACTTCTTCTTCAAAAATTGCCAGTGCACCTCTATGAATAGTACAAATTTGCACCTACGAACCTTGGTGAGAAGTTCCAAAAATGTAAAATTCTCTCAAGTGTCAAAACTTTATTTCCAAGATCTGGGTTTTCTTCCCCTTTATACCAAAATGATGTCTAGATGTTTACTCTTGAATTTATCTATTATCTCCATCATTTGAGAAGCTTTTGGTAAATCTAAAGCTCCATATTTATCTTTTATTAATTGTCAATAGTTACTAACTTTGATTTGGGTTGGCACAAAATCCTCAAGTTTAGTGTCCAATTCCAACAATACCTCTTTAGTCTTAAATGCTTGCTTGATATCTTCATTTGATGAAGCATCTTTGAAGGTTCTTTGGAATTTTTAACTACTGATTGCATTGTATTGAGATTAGTCTTTGACTCATCTTCAAATATCTCAAGGCAAGTAGTGTTATAGTACCTTTCTAGTTCCAAAATATTTTCTTGAGTGTGATCTCTTAATCTCTGAATATCTTCATGTAGTCCTTCCATGAATTTATTGCCACTAGATATCTTCTCACCAATCATCAATCTTATCAAGCTCCTTAGCTATATATACTTCCATGAGTGTATGATACCTTTGGCCTTTTATTGAAGTCAAGGATTATATGCCTTTATCCTAGGTATGTTCCTTATCCATTAATCCAAAATCTTGGTTCACTATGGATACCAACTTATTTAAACTTGACTAGATATGGTGTATCAGGTTCAAGTTCCATTGTATTATTTGAACACCTTTCTCCTCAAAATTTTCATGCCATTGTTGACATGCTCCAAAAAATAAATCTAGTTCTACACTTCCATTCTCTTTTCTCTCTAATATATAGCAAGAACAATCTTTGGATTGTCCAGGTTGATTGGGCACACAACTCTATGTAAATAACGTCTGAAAATCTTATTTTGTTTCCATAGAAGTAATAACTTATATTCATCTTGGTCCATGTGTCTAAACACCTCCTTCATGCCTGTAGTGATCATTAGTTTTATTGTATCTACCATGGACCTTCCCAACATAACCTTCTTGATCTAGTAATACTTAGGAGTCAATTCTTCAATGTTACTGTGCTCAGGAGGAATAACTATGTGTGCAAGAAAGTCCTAATCTTGGTTCTTCACAATCAAGACCAGTGGTCATGCATCTCCTATAGGTGGCTTAGGCTTTTTGATGGATTTCACTAGTTCTAGCATTCCCTCCTCAATAGTTAAATCTAGCTACCTCTTTTGTCAAACCATGGCCTCCCTCTTTAGCCAAGTCAGTGTAGTGCCTATTAGATACATATACTTGACAAAAGAGTGGGTTTGCATTGCATGCCCCTTTCTTGTATTAGTCCTCTCTATAGTCTTTTCTCTTTGAGAAAGGTGACCAGTTGGAGTCTTGGTATCTATTTGGGCTAAGGTCCTAGCCTTTGTATCATGAGGAGCTTTTAGAGGTTCTTTAGATATTTTCCCTTCTAATATTTCATTAGCTTGTAGTTGCTAGGAACATATTTCCTCTATTTCTTGTTCTTTTATATCTATAGTGGGAAAAAGCGAAGTTACTAAGCTTTTGTCCAAGAATGCCAAGTCTTGAGATACACTCTTTGGAGTACCTCTTATCTTTTTTCCCACCATCTTAGTACCTACTAGCATGAAATCAAAATCAAAGAGATTGAAGACATTTTTTTCTTGACCCTCCATGTCATTTATCCACTATTATTGCTCATCCTTTGATGTAGAAATATGAAAAGGTTATTTTGGAATAGATGGAGGCATGACAGTTGAGCTTCTTCTCTTTTCCTCTTGTATGACCCGAGCAGAGCAAGTCCTTTGACTCAAGAGAGCATATTCAATTTTCTCCCCTTCTTCTTCTTTAGCTTCAACCTCTGGGATTATTTCAAGGACTTTAGGGGCTGGAATAGTTTTATTCTTTAACATCTTCCATCTTGTTCATGTCACTTGTAACTCAATCCTCTCTCTTTTGGGAGCTGAGGGGGAGGCTTCTTCCTTTGTATATGTAGGTGACACCCTTTTTCTTCTTCTTCTTCTTCTTCTTCTTCTTCTTGTTGCACCTATTCCTACTATGGAGGCACTTAATCGGACTCTTGATCGTGGACTTGAGTTGTTGACTTGGCTTAGGGCTCCACTTGTTCAAGATTAACTTGCTATGGTTGAGGCTCTTCAGCCCAATCCATTTTCCTTTTACCCTTTTCTAGGGATCTCTTCCATTTTCCTCCCCTATCAGCTTCAAAATACTCAACCTCCTGCTCTTGTTGATGGCCCATTTTTGTCCTCCCTAGGGATTGATCCAGGAAGGTTGGTACTATAACTTTTGCACCTTTTCCCTTAATAGAGCATGATGTGGCTTGAAGGGGAATAACATGAGGAACTGGATCAAGTCTAAAAGGTTTCTTGATCCATTTCTTCATTAACTCGACTATATGATGGGCTCTATGATTGATATCTTTGTTTTCATGCCTTCCAATCTATGCATTCATTATAGGCATGTCATAGATTCTGTCCCTATTATGCAATCTATCTAGGACATCTTCTATGTCTTTATTCATAGCCTTTAGTGGGATTTTGACCTTGAGCACTTTCTCTACTGGATATAGAGTCATCCTACAATAATCCCTTATTTAGATATCATAGTAATCAAGTTACTACATCCAGTGATCTTCTAAAGCATCTTTATGTACAAATTGCTTCCTTCCTAAATGTTGGACCATCCCTATGTTGTCAAAGTAAGGGCAAGGGGAGTTGTACTCTCCTAGGGAATATTGATCCCATTCTAAATCAAAGATCATGATGTCTTTCTTTTTCTAGACCTTGAATGCACCAATTATGATTGGTCACAGTCGTATCTTTTCATGCTATTTCCTTACTTTGTCATTTGTAGATGTGACGGTCTAGAAATCTCTAGCAAAATGAGCCTATCCAATGGATATCTTGGGAGCTTCTTTGGGTTCTCTAATGTAATGGATATACCCTTAGGTAGGCAAATGTTTTAAATTTGATGTAGTACATGCCAATCTTAGTGATCTTGGTCATTGATTCTACTAACATCCTTTTAGCATAATCACCCTCTATGAATTAGATGATTACAAAAATGAAACTATTATTCACCACCCTATACACTATGCTTTTCTCTAAAAAAATAATCTTTACCAGTTGGGGGTACACTATAGAGGGCCAAACATTAGCATCTTACATGCTTTCCTTCTTGAAAAGTCTTGAGTAGTCTATTGTTTTAGTTGCTAGTAAGTACACCAAAAATGATGTCATGTAGAATTTAGAGTTGGCCTTGACAACTACCAAGTCATGATCTAGGTTATCACTTAGAATTGTGGCACAGTCAATCAATATGTTTTCCATCCTAATGATTTCTATAAAATGGATAGTCTGGGTTTGAACATCTCCTTCTACTAATAGTCCCATGACCTTTCTCAAAAGAACAATGGTGTATCCAATGTCATCTTTCATATATCCTTGGGTCATGTCTACTTTGTTGACTCTATTGCCCACTAGTGTTCTATCAATCAAGAAATATGATTGAATTATCTCTCAAGATTCTTTCTCATTTTCTTGATACCATCTCTCTACTCCTTCATAAGAAATCTATAAGCATTGATAAACTTTGGAAAGGTCTATGATTATCTCCCCTATGAAACTCTTGACAACCTCCTCTTCTGTCATGTAGTTCTTTGCAAGAGCCATTATGAGTTCTAAAGATTGCATGGATGTGGGATGTGATGCTACATTGAATAAACCTAATCTAATGATAGGTGACAACATGATAGATCATTCTTTTGGTTTGCTACAGATGGTGACAAATGTGTTCCAGTCACTGTGGCCAAGCTTGGTATCTCTGATCTTAGTACATTGAATGAGATTTTCTAGGTGTACCTTGGTATTTAAAAATAATATGTTTTGGAGCTATCTCTTCTATCATTGAGCAGGATGATGATGCCATTTTATTTGCACAAGAGAAGAGATATTAATTTAGAAAGCTAAAATAAAACCCTAACAGATAAATCCTAGCACAAATGCACTCAAAACAGATAGAAACTAGTCAATTCCCACCAAAAGCTCTATTATGTAACTTAGTGAACCTCACACACCCTTACAAGTGCACTAAATGGGCTTTAATTAGTCATTTGAGCTTAGTTACACACTTGTGCACTTAGGTGAGGTTCAAAGATGCACAATTGAGCACATGTGTTATGCAAGTGCATCTGGGGGAATTTGGCTATGTCTCTTAATGCTTTTTTATTAATGTACAAGGGTGTGCACCTACAAACCTTGATGGGTTTCACATTTGCACATCCCTAGTATGCATCAAATGTTTTAAAAGAAAAAGGTGTGCGCATTCACACCTTAAGGAGGTGCACATGCGCACACCTTTTGACTTAGGTTGCATTAGTTTAGTTTACTTTATTTTTGAGAAGGTGAACACATGTGTAATTTAAGGAGGTGTACATGTGCACACCTTTGTGGTGATTAAGTCTTAGGTCTTTAAGGTCTTAAGAGTTAGGTTTGAAGTCTTATGGGTGAAAAAAGATACACATGTGTGCAACTTGAGGAGGTGTGCATGTGTTCACCTTCTTGTATTTCGTTGACCTTGTGTTTGTGTGATTATAGGTGTAGCTGATTACTAAGGAAGGGCACATCTAGAGGTGTGAGGGTGTAGAAGTTAAGTGATCATAGAGAAGAATGAAGATTTGGAGGGTGTTCCAGGGTTTATATAGACCTTGGGTCTTGGGTGTGCACCTCTATAGGTGTACACACTCTAGAGTTGCACACATGTGAAAGTGAACATGTGCACATCTTTAGAGGGAGATGAGTATACACTTGTGCACCTCTATAAGGTGTGCATGTGCACTAGTGCACTAGTGCATAATTTTTCAGTAAAAGCATTAAAACTTGTATTTTCCCACCAAATCTAACACTCCGAACTTCCCTAGTCAAAGATTGAAGCTTGACCTTGACTCTTGGGGAAGTCCAAAAATGACCCAAGTCCCAAATTAAGGGCCTAGGAGACAAAAAATTACTAGGGGGTCCCCATTTTTAAGAGAAATGGGACATGCATTGTGAGACCAAAACAGGACAATGGGAGACCAAGGTAGGTATCCAACATAAAAGAAATAGTACATCCTAAAAGTCTTGAGATTCTTAACTAGACCTCATTGGTAGTGGAGAAGAAGAATAGTTTACTTTTATTCAAGTTAATATTCTATCCCAAGATATAAACTTAGTCATTGAGTAGGGTTTTCCAACTTGAAGCTTGTGATAGCATTGCTTATCTAAAGAGCGTTGTGTCTTCCACAAACCATTGATGAGTAGCTTGATGGAGTAGAGAGACCACTTTAATACTAGAGATAGCATGGGTTTTATAAATTCTAGTAAATTTCCTTCCCAAAACTTTAGCAACCAATATAAAAAGATAAGGAGACAGGGGATTTCCTTGCCTCAAAACTTTTACCATAGAGAAGAATCTCATAGGCTTACCATTGATTAGGACAACATATTTGGTAGTGGTCGCAAACTCATCATCATTTTATGGAGCTTCCTTTGAACCCAAATCTAGTAAGAACCTTATTAAGGAATGCCGACTTGACTCTGTCATAAGATTTGGAGATATCTATTTTATGTACCATTGTAGCCCTCTTGTTAGCATTCATAGAGTGAACTAGTTCATGATTAGTTATAACAAAATCCATAATATTCTTGTTTTGCACAAATCCTTTTTTTTTTTTTCAAGAATATTTTATCTAGAAAAGGTTCATTCTGCTCACCATGACTTTAACAATAATCTTATAAGTAGTGTTACAAAGGCTTATTAGTTTAAAGTCACTCATGAAAGAAGGATCTCTAGTTTTAGGAATGACGATTATATAAGTGTGGTTGGTTAAATCATCCATAAAACCCATTATAAAGAGGTGGGAAAGATCCTTGAAAATATCTTGCCCAAAAACTTCCCAATACTCTTGAAAGAAAGTAGGAGAAAACCCATCCAAAGATGGGGACTTGAAATCATGAAAATAAAATGCAACATCTCTAACTTCTTCTCTTCTAACTCTAGAAGTCAGAAAAGAAAATTCTACTTCTAACAAAAAAAGGGGGATACACTCGAGGAGGTCATTTGATTCATCCACATCATTATCTATAGTTACATTATGAGTTAAAAAGTTTAAAAATTCAATATTGATATCTTGCTCTTCTTTTACCTCCACTCCATTAGCACATGTTAGAAATCTAATATAGTTTCTACTTCTATGTTTTGTAGTAGTTTGGTGGAAAAACCTAGTGTTTTTATCCACCCCTTTTAGCCATTGAATAGAACACTTTTGTTTCCATAAATTCACCTCTTCGATGGAACAAGAGATCCATTGGTCTCTAAGGGACAATCCCTTCATGCATAGGATAGGATTAGAATAGTTATTTTCTAGTAGCCCTTGGACCTCTACTAGCTTGTTCTCTAATGACCTTTTATGATCAAATATATTTTTGAATGAGAACTTATTCCACTTTCTTACTTTTTCCCTAACTACTATCAATTTTATCTCAATGTTGATAATAGGGGAAGATTTAGTAGGCCTATTCCACCAAGATTGTACTTGATCTCTTAGGCCATGATTATAAATCCACATATTTTCAATTATAAATGGGACAACCAGCCTTTTTGCAAGAGCTTAGCTTGCAACATAAAATAATTCATACTAGTCTAGTTAGAAGAAAGAGATTCCCTATCAAATCTAATCTAGATAAGATTGGATCCTTGACTTCCAATGGTCCAAGTAAAATTATCCCCCCTTAGCTCTATATCAATGAGGCTAGAGTCTATAAAAAATTCCCCTATGTCTGCCATACTTCCTGGGAAGTCTTTAGTGCCTCCCACTTTCAAAGAAGGGTGAAGAGGGGAGTTGAAATCATCCATAATCATCAATTTAGAATTTATTTTATTAATAAGACTAACTAGGTTGTTCCAAAGAAGTTCCCTTTCTCATTGGCTATTTGAGGCATAAACAATAACTAAATTCCAAGAGTTACCACAGACAAAGTCTTGGAAATTAGAAATAATAAAGTTACTGGATGAGTTTATGAGAGTACCTAAGATCTTACTCACATTCCAAATGATCGTTAGACCTCCTAAAGCCCTGTGAGAGTCCTGGGAATACCAAAAAGCATTAGGTCACACAAATTTCACTTCATTTTCCATATTCTTTGTTCATTTTAGTTTTATGAATTACGATAATATATGCTTTGAGATCCTAAAAAGAACTCTTCAACATATGTTGTTTCAAGTGACTATTGAACCCTATAAGATTCCAAGAAAGTATTATAACCATTATAAGATTTGATATAGGAACAAAAAATTATTTCATGAATTCACCCCAATCTTTGTTCATCCCAATGGGATGTCTATTGAAAATAGAATTGACAAGGCTACCCATAAATTGTCCTTTGAATTGTTGGTCATTTAACTTGCACAATGGCACATCATTTATAAGTTTTTCAACATCAATTTTATACTTTATTTTATATTTCTTATCCACCTTAGTCCACATTCTCTCCTCAATAAAGATATTTTCCAATACTATGTTAGCATCCCCAAGATTAGAAAGGATATTAGATCTTGAAGGTCCATTGAATCTCCAAGTGTACATGGGATTCCAAATGTGAGACAAGGGGCTCCACTAATTCCTTGGAATCCACCACATAACTTGGGGGTGACAAAGGACAAGACAGGGCAATATGGAAAAAATGATTATACTTCCCACAAATAGGCATCTACCTTTTCAAAAACCAACAATTTAATATAGGACCCTAGCTTAGAGTCTATGGTAACCAATGTAGCAAGATTATTATTCACTGGGATGCTGACACAAATTCTAGCAAAAGAAAGTAATTTTTTTGGTAACTTTGTTAACCAAAAAAAGAAATCCAAAGACTTCTGCTATACCTCTGAAAACCTTAGTATTCTAGAACTCTAGAGGTGGCCCTAGCAATATTACCCACATTAGCGTAGAGGCTCACATGTCAACAACTAGGTCCAACTTAGGTTTCCTTTTGCAAATATTAAGAATATTATTCTTGCTTGACCATATACACCAAAGCCTATTATTAATGATAGAAATCAAATGCTCCTTAACTTTAAAGGAAAAAATAAACAATCCATTCAGGAGAGTAATAATCTTAATGCTTCTCTTAAGAGATAATGCTAAGTTTATCATTTCTTTAGATGATCAATTGATAGCCTAAAGATGATGAAATGACACACCAAGGATAGTTCGAGATGAGATACTAAGTCATCAATAATATCATCTGAAACTAGGATATTTCTACCTTTAACTATGCAGGAGGTGAAGGACTTGGGAGGAGAAGAGCCCCTTGCAGAAGTACCTACCACCTTATGAACAAAGGAGCAATTGCCTGATTGACTAATTGAAGATGGTCCTATCTTATTTGACATAACCAATGTCGAGGGAGTACCAAGATCCTACAAGGGATTAGAATTCCCAACATAGAGAAATAGGGAACCAGAGAAACCCCTATTCCAAACCAAGAGTGGTATAAGAGAGGCACTAAAATGAAGATGTGGAAAAGTAAGGACAAAACTAGGACCATAGAAAAGGCCCAAGAGTAGGGGGATTGAAGGGCAGGGAGGGCTTGTCTACTTCCTATTTGGATTATATCTTCATTTGATATTGTTTAGGCATAAGGAAAATCAATTTTTTTTGGAATGTTTCATTTGTGTTGTGTATTGAATAGATTTTTGAAAGTAAGGTTTGCTTTGGACACTACCAAAGATTATCCTAAAAACCTAAATTATATTTTTATCATATTTTCTAGGTTGGTCTAAGATACTAAGTTGAATTTCACATGGCATGGGCTAAATAAAATCATTGTATCTTATATATCACATCCTAAAGAATCTTTTATGTACCTTCATCTTCTGAAGAAAAATGGATTACATGGATCTTGATTTTTTTTCAAATTTATTGTGTTTAATGCACAATAGATTATTGGATTGAATTGTTTTCCTTTACTCTACTCTTGAAATCTACTTTACCCGTGACAAGAGATGAAAGGTCTATTTTCATGACCAATCTATGCTATATGTCTCTATCTATAGTCCCCTTTTCCTAGATTAGAATGTAAGATTGATTGTTATTTTGTCCAAGTTAGTTGGATGTCATCTAACTTTAAAGATTTGCAATTTAAACATATTTCAAAAAAACTTGTAGCATTGGAAGTATCTTATGTAATATCATTTATCACTATGCTTTGGCAACATGGAATGAGTTCTATTTCTCCATTTTCTATAATCAATTATAAAATAAGATTGTTATAAATGACTTTTGAAAATAATATCCAAATGAGATCTAAAGGTTTGTGTTGGATTAATAATAGTTTCTTTTTTATACTATTGATTTAGAAAAAAATTATAGTTTTCTAATATTATATTATGGAATTTTTTTCTTGTTCGTTTGGATTTTTTGAAATTCAAACTGTTATATTTTCTCCTAGAATGAAAATAAAATCTATAAAAATTAGTCCACTAGGGATCAACTTTTGGTGACCGTAAGGATCTAACATCAAAGAAGGCATTAGGCTTAGATGGTGCCTTAGATTTGACGTAATGAACACCCCTTACTCTTTGGCTCTTAACCAAAGAATTTTAAATGTTGACTAATGCTCTCGTATCGAGTAGCTGCACAGATTTTTTGGAAGACCTCACTAAAAAACAATTATAAAAATATATTCCTTTGATAATTAATTTTATGTTCACTTCTTTCCATCTTCAACATTTTCCCTAAAAGTACAAAACATGTATCACTCTTATCACTTATCATTGCACACAAAAAAACCTGCGACAGATCGATTGTAAATCTTTTATTTGCATATCCCACTACCCCATGTGATCGCTAAAAATTTAAACCTCAACAGTATTGATTGCATCCCCACAATTAACATTTCTATCCTGATTGAAAATAACACCAAGCCACATTCTCAACTTCTTACTCTGTTTCAGAGGCGCCAGTACCCCACAGAAGATGCTGCTGAGAAGCACCAAGAAACTTGACTAAACCTATTCCTTGTGCATTGATCTTTTACATCTTTTCAGAAGCGCATAAGTGAAGTTAGAAATCAAATCTTTGATGTTCAGATAGATTAAAAAATCTATCCAAAGGATTGTTGATTCTCCATGTAAAATAAATTTAAAAACCTTTAAGCTCATAAGTTACTATAAAACAGTTTATCGTCCAGCAGACAACATCAAGACTTAAATTAAGTACAATAATACATGTGTTCTAAACCACGATATCGATGAATATTTGATATTCCTCATTGCCAAATTCGAGAATTAAACTGTTCTAATGAGTCTTTATGGCCGGACATTTCTGACTCATTTGTTCCTTTCTTTCTCCTGCCTCTACAGTAAAAAGAAATAATTGTTAGAGGGAAACACAAAGAAGAAGATGGAATAAAATGTAAGTGTTTACCTTCTTTTTGGTTGCCTAGCTGGCTCTGGTTTCCTTTTCCTTGCTATTCTCAGATGATCCCTGATAGATATAGGCTGGTCTCCTATCTTCCTTATCCGATAATGGAAAGTATCCTCTTTTCCAATTTTATCTGCACAAATATCATTTCAATACAATAAATTGTTTCATTTCCATGTCGGGTCTATATATAGTGACCTAAAAAGGAAGATTAAGAAAACCAAATATACTAGTGTGGTAATACAGCGTCATCGCTTTCTCAAGAGTGGGAGATATTAGAAGTTTGATAATCTTAGAGCACCGTTGATTCATTTTTTTAACATAAAAGGATGGTAATATACCAGCGTCGTGATTCATAGCCTCACTATTCTCTCTGTAAAAACAAACTGTCATTAATTAGCACAGAAATAAGCATTGTTTGGAACAAATGTCCTCATAAAAAATCGATTTATCTAAGGAAGAGCCATTACTTTTGTTAAGATAAGAGATGAAAACTAAAAATGGCACGGATAAGTTGATAGGCTGAGCATGAAATATATTTCTACCTGCAACTGATCAAACCCATTACTTTTTCTGAGGCATTTAGTTCTGATATATCTGTATTTGGAGGCCCATCTGGTCTTTCTTTCATTGTATTTAGAAAAGCTGTTGTTTGGAGAGTATATTCCTGGCCTGGATGAGAATTAGAAGAGTAGTGCTCATATATCTCTTTCACAGACCAGTAATTAGGGTCCAGAGACTTATATGGCATTGACTTATTCTTCATTACTAGTTTTTATTACCAGATTAAAATATTGGTTGGGTTTTTCAAAGATCTACATAAAAATACAATATATGAATGATTAAAAAGAATATATGATATGATGATAAGAATAATCATATATAAATCCGTTGGTTTTTGAGATTATTACAAAACATGGATGATGGTCGCTAATTCATTTACCCCAACAGAGAGAATTGTAATAGTGCCCTTTAAGAATTCCCCGCAGATACCACCAATATTGACCTTCCCCTTAATGAAATTATCACTGGAACAGTTTTAAAGGAGGCTTGTAGTGAGAATAAAGCTTAGTGATATATGACAGCTTTACAAAGAAATTTTGAATCCTTGCTTAAGCGTCGGAGATATTTAACCTTGGGAACCACGTTATTAAGACTAAATATTCCGAGCTGATGATTGTCTCGTTGCTGTAGTAACCAAGCAATCGGTTTTGGCTATTTTATAGGAGGCTGAAGGGATGTGTTCGTAGATTACCAAAGGTAATTTTTGAATGTATTTTAATATTGTCTATGTATGCGTTAATATAATAGCATTCATAGATTTGGAGACATTTCGCAAAGGAGAAAATATCAAAGGTGCCTAACAAATGTGAATATGATCTATTTGGGAGCTAGGGAATGTCAATCAACAATGAGAGTTAGATGAGGATGGTGGGCTAAGGAAGCAAATAAAGAATTTCCCTTCTTAGAATAGTGATATTATCAACTACCATAGACACAAAGATCAAATTTGAAATAAAGAAAAGGGAGGGATAAGATTGACAGAAATGCCCAAACTAACCAAGAATCTAGTTTCACTTCCCTTCTTAGAATAGTGATATTATCAACTACCATAGAGACAAAGATCAAATTTGAAATAAAGAAAAGGGAGGGATAAGATTGACAGAAATGCCCAAACTAACCAAGAATCTAGTTTCACACAGATGTGAGGGTGGGGAATTCACCCTACAAATGATTTAATTGGAGATCCAACACAAGAAACACAAGGATTTCACAGTTTAATTTCTTAGGAAAATAAAAGATAGAACCAAACCAAGGGTATGGATACTTTTGGCAAGAACAATGCAATTCAATCTCCTTTGGGAACAAGAGATCTAGTAAAATTAATGGTCCATCCAAAAGATAGTAGAATAAGAAAAGCTTGAAAATGAAAATGTGAGGTCCCACCAAAGAGACTTTCCTTGTGAATCCCATATTAATGGGTAGGTGGAGAGTGTTGAAGCATGTACCTTATCTAATGGATGGTTATAGAAAAATGTCCCTTAAATTTTTATTTCATGGATAAAAGAGGTGGATGCTATTTTGGCGTAAGTTTTGTTATATAATTTACCCATATAATATTCGAAAGATGAATTGTTGTATAAATTGGGATGAATTTGGGGAGCTGTATTGAAATGAACAAAATAATTGAGAGACAATATGCTTTCACATAGATGTTAAAGTTTATCTCAATTTTATCTCCATGTCTCTTGCCACAAGAGACCAAATTACACACAAGAAAAGTGTATAGAGGCAAAAGATTTAAAAAGAGGACAAGCTAGAAGTTTTCCCTAGAGTCTAAGTCAAAACTATATCTACAATTTTGGACCATAATAGAATTTAACAAGAGAATCAAAGGTTTGATAATAAAGAAGATCAAGAAAAACAAAATAAAAGAGTATTCATTAGAGAACTTCCAAACACAAAGATTCAAGAGAAAAACATTGTAGGAGAATGAGAAATCCCTTTTGACCAAATGAAAGATGACCATCACCCCTTATGGGCCAAACTAACAAAGAGGAGATTAAAGAGATAGATAATAAATTTAATGGGCATCATAGAATTTCAAGAAAAAAAAGATGAAGGGAGAAGAACAAAAACTAGCGAAAATTGTGAAAAATATACTTGTAATAATGAAGAAAAATATTAGGAAAGGGGGGATTTATGCCCAATAGAAAAGAATTATCAAGTGCTAGAAGTTGAGGAAGGAGACATGACTCATACCAAATCCTAAGGAAGAGGTTCAAGGATCTCATCATAGAAGAGGATGGGGAAGCTAATCTAATTTTAAATGGGGAGTGTTATTACAAGGGGGGTGGGGAAATATTTGAAGAGAACCATAATGCAATTTGAGTCAAAGACAGGAAAAAAAATGGAAGGGTAAAGAAAACCAATATTGAACATTTAGTTAAAATATGAATAGAAACCAATGCCAAATAAAAAAGGAAAAGTGGAGAATATTCTCCTTCTTAAGGAGAAATCATGGTGCTCGCATGGAATGTTAACATGTAGAGTGCAACCAAGAAGTAATTGACCAAGCCAAAGTTTACATTGTTATATTACATAGAAAATGTAGAACACAAAGGAAAACAAAAAAAGATTTAAAAACCAAAAGAAACAAATGTTGCTTTATAGGAGACATAAGTATTTAGTTGATATGGGTTATTTTGAATGCTCTTACTGTAGATGTAGATATGGTGGAAGAAAATCAGAATTGGATGATATCCCAACAAAATAATAAACATCCTTTTTAATTAATATATAATGGAGATTACGTCAGAAAGGGAGGAAATAAAGATAAGTTCTCATTACTCTCTCTAAAGATCCTCAATCTGGAGTCAAATGATCAAATGGTAAAAGTGATAAAAAATGAGAAAGTTATATTGAAAAATGTTGCATTTTTCTTTGTTTGTATATAGATATGAAATTCTTTCCTGCTAGAAAGTTTTTGGATGACTCGATTAGCAATGTGGAGATGAAAAAACTTGGAATAATTGTTAGTTTTATTAAAATGATTCAAAAAGGAATTTTTTTTATCTTTCTAAAAAATCATGCTATGCAAGATAAAGTCTTTAAAAAAAGGTTGTGAAATGTAGGGAAAATACTTTTTAGGGAATTCCCTCGGTCCCTTAATAGCAAGCCAAATCAAGTTCATTCCGATTATTCTCCATTTTGGTTTGAATTGCAAGATATTCAACCACAATTTTGATATTTTCTCCCTTTAATGTTGAAACCCTTAGATTCAGTTCTCTAAATCAAAGAATCGATGATTAATTAACCACATCTTAATGCATATGCCCTACTTTCACTCAATCTCGACATAGTTTTTCCTTAAGAAATATTAGTTAAAATTGATGAATAAATGTATTGTTGGAAATTTTATAAGCTTGGAAATGTAGGATCTTTCTTCCACTACAAAAAAAAATGGTCACAATTGCAAGGATTATTTGTTGTTAAAAAGTATTAACAAATATTTGAATACTCTAGCCCAAAAAACTACCTCTGCCCAAGATAATAAGGAAAACCTTGATAGTAACAATCATATTAATAAAGATAGCTTGTATTTAAACAAAGATATGCATGAAGATGTTTCTTAAATTTCTAAGGAAAAAACTGGTAATGGGTTGAACAGTTTTATTTTTTATATTAAAGGTAGTCAAAATTTGGGTGATTGGCTCAAAAAAGACATATTTAGTGACAAAATTACTATCATCCAACACACATTTCATAGACTCATAGTCAGCATACTATAAACCCATAGATAATATAAAAAAACATAGAAGTGAACCATGATCTTACTATAAAAATAGGTCCTGTAGATAGAGAAAAGGAAAACCATCCACTCTAAACTAACTAAACTAAACATGGTATTAGGAAGGTCCATAATGTCAATCATTAAATCTGAGATTTTTCTAGAGATAGCCACACAAGGCTTGAGAGTTAAAGAATAGGAAAATAAAAATAAAAAATAAAAAATAAAAAATAAAGATATAGAAAGAGGATAAATCCCCAATCTTGTTTCTCCTCCATGTTGGGCTTAAACAAGAACACATCCATCCAACTGTTGGCCAAGAAGTGGTACATCTTCCCCAAATAATGATCATATTTATAGGGCCCCTTCTGATTCTCCTATTGTAGGAGATGGATGCTAGTAGAAGAAACATGCATGACCTTGACTTCCAAAGAAGCCAATTTCATGAAATGGAATTCCCACTTGATTATTTTGTTTTGTTTCTTCTCTAGCTTGACCCATACCTTCTTCTGCTCCACTTCAACTTGCAAGAAAATATTCCTATCTATACTAGGGTAGGGGTGGGGATTTTGGGTAGGGGGTTGGGGTGGGGGGACAACCATGGGAGGGGTAGGTGGGAGGAAACAAGGGGGGATAAACTAGTGAGGCAAGTAGGAGATTGGGGCTAACATGGGATTTAAGCTTCTATTTCCTCAAGGGGGAGGTAGCAATTAAAGGGGAGGTAGAAAGTCAAAAAAAAAAAATTTGTAAAGAAAAGAATGAAGTTTTTCCTACTACTTAAAAAGGGAATGCTATTTCTTCCAACATATTTTGTTCTTGACCACAATAGATTCATTTTAATATAGAAAAAAATAATGGAGATAATGCCTTGAAACTCAATGTGCAAGAATTGGCTTTGAAGAAACTTAATCTCAATAGTAATGTGGGTTTGGTACTGAGTCAACCTTCTTTGGGATAGAGTGACGATTATCCTAGTCCCCCTATTACCTCATATATAGAGTGATTGTTGAATACATAAGTTATTTGTTCCCCCAAACCTCATGTGATGAGGATGGATTTGTTGAAGTCACTAGTAAGAAAAAAAGAAAGCAAAACTTATGAAATGATTTGACAATTTTTTCTTGTTCATAACTCCAACACCTAAATTTGGACATACATAGTTGGAATGTTAGAGGGCTTAAAGTACTTGAAAGAAAATATATTATGAGGAATTGGTGCAATAAGATTCTCAAAGAGGATATTATCCACCTTCAACAATCAAAGTATCAGGGTATGATGCTTTTAACACCGTCAAGTTCCTTTGGGATAAGGTAAAATGTTTATTCTTTGGCTAGCAAAGAGGGAAAGATGGGGTAGCTATATTTATTGTTCCCAAGTGGTTGGAAAAATTTGTTTCTTGTAATTCCTCCCTAAGTTATAGAGTCTTATGGGAAATTTTTAATGATAATGGTAAACTTATGGGTATTTACAATATCTATGCACCTAATCATTAGAGAGAAAGAGATTTATTTTTTCGGATTGGTCTATTGAAAAATTGTTTGAGTGTAATTGGTTTTTAAGACAAAGTGGGTGGCTCTAGAAAGATGGAAAATAAATTAATTTTATTTTGGGTCAAATTTCAAAAGAAGGTTTAAAGAGAAAGATCCTCTAGACAAGAACAAAAAGTATTTTTAGGATATTTGGTATACATTGTGTAAAAATAAGGCCAACAATAACAAATTTATCATAGACTTGATAGAATCTATTTGAATCCTTTCTCCTTTGAGAACAAGCATCAGTTTGGTAAACCCCCTATTATGGTTTACCCAACAAGTACATCTGAACATTCCTCTATATATTTATAAATCAACAAATTTGAAACTTCTATAATGAATGTTAGAAATGTTTTAGAATAACTAAGAGCAAGGGTGAATCAGTTATTTAAGGTCCAAATCTCCAATTAAAACATTTCACCAACTAAAGTAGCCCTATTAAACTGCTCATTCATCCAAGCTTAAACATTCCTATTCAACAAGTTACTATAAATCAACATGCAAGAATAACACATGAAAAGATCAACACATAACACATTGATTTACATGGAAACCCAATTTGGGAAAAACCACCAGTAACATGTTACTCAATTCTCACTCTTCTGAAGTGATGCCCTATGAAAGGCCTACCCTATTAAAGGCTACATCGCACTATTAAATGTGACCTTGTTAGAGAATTTATTCACCCTATTAGAAGTGGGCCTGGTTAGAGGACTTTAGAACATTTGGAATGCCACCCTATTAAAAGATTTACAAATGACTATTAAAACAACCTAAGTCCATAGGATTTTACCCTAACTAATACAATTGCTAGAGAGTAACAATAAGGGGTTTTGACCTGATTAGAATTCACTACTTATCTTGTAGATCTTAGATCACTATTCAACTCATAACACTTTGCCTGGCTTTCAATCTCTTCAGCTCTGACAACTTGTCCTTGTCTCAAGCTTTGTATCCTTGAGTCTTCATGCTCAATGCACTAGTGAAATCATCTCTCTTTGACCACTTATTGAAGCAGAGTGTCTATGCTCTATACTTCCTTCTCCTAGATGCTTTCTCCTTGACACCCATCAACCACTTTACAATTTTGGCACACCAACAACACGTGCTTCTTGGTCTGTGACTCCTTAAATAGAAGTTTATAATTTCTTTTCATGCTTGATTCTTCCCTCCTTTAATTTACGCTCATAATGGATTAGGTAGGATTCATTGAATCTAACCCATATTTTGTTTCCTCTAGAAACATCACGAAGAATCCTTTTGAATTTTCTCAAAAATGGTTTACATAGAATTTTGTGCCACCAAATCATCATCCTTATCTTCCAACTAGTTCACAAAATTCTAGGTAACAACTCTATTAGCTCAAATTTCGCAAATCTTTGACTTTTAAAATAATGCAGCAGCTCGACACTATTGAAATTTCGGTGCTAATCACACATTGTGTTACTTGGCATCAACTAAATTTTATTGATTCTTGGCACCTACTGTGCATTTACTTGGTATCCACTAAGCTTTCTATTTTCTTGGCTCCTTCTATATCACTTAGCACTTGAACTTCACTTGGCACCTGAAGTTCACTTGGCACACACTAGATTTGGCATTTGCTCGGCTCCTATTGAAAATTTTCTCATCTTGAACTAGCTTGCTCGACACTCACTAATGAACTTAGTTAAGTTTTGCAATCAACCTTGTTACAAATTATTCGTCCAAAGTTTCTAACTATGGCCAAAATTTGTATCTTCCAGTATAATATCAATACATCATTTAACCATTGTCTTAACTGATCCTTGTACTTCATTACAAAATCATAACTCAACCTTTCCCTTAGGTGCTCTTGTTACATCTTGTTGATTAAATCCTCTTCATCAATCAACTAAGTGATGGTACTTGGATCTTATAAGTAATTTTCATTCCTATAAATAGAAATTTTGACATCAATGACAAAACAATGATTGAAAACATTCTTTATCAATCAACTTCCTTCTTTGTAACAATCTCCCTCTTTGATCTTCAACAATTGATCTTTTCAATCATATTCCCTACAATCTCCCTCTTCAGGATTGATGGCTAACCAAACTGATCCACCATCATACCAAACTATTCAACCATGTTCTCAAAATGCTAACTAGGTTAGAATAGTTAGTCAAATGCCAAAAAGAAAATGTGTTACTATCAGTTTTCACTTCTCCCTTTGTGATTTGTATCTTGATTACTTTACTTCTACTTCTCCCTCTTAGCTACTATATCCTTTTTCTTCTTCTTACATTCTCTCCCTCTATATGCATTGCTCATCTTCTGCTATTAATCAGTATTGCTCACTTCTCCCTCTACTTCTTTGTTCCTTTGTCCAACTAAATGTTGTTGATATCTCTCGCTCTTTTTCTGTTGATCAATTTTTGCATATCTTTCCATCTTTCTCTAGATTTGACAATCTCCCTCTTTGACAATAATGCCAAAGACATATTATCTCAGCATCTTATCATGCAAGTTTAGCATTTGTAGGTTTCTTGAATTTCTCACTTTGTCGCCTTTGTTGGAATATTCAAATAGGAATAATACTAATGAGAGGGGGGGGGGGGGGGGGGTGAATCAGAAGTATCACACTTTAACCAATAAAACTTTTAGGTGGAAGTAAATTGCATGCATGTAAATACATCAAGTAAACATGAAACTAAGACATGCATCGACATCACATAACACTGGAATTTGGTAACCCAGAAACCCTTCAGGAATAAGAAGGTAAAACTAGGGTGGGAATGATACCCACAAAAATTACTGCAGCAATATTGTTCAACCACTTATGATGGTTTGCCCTGTTAAAGGCCTACGCTGTTAAAGGCTTTACACTATGTCAATAGTGACCTGGTTAGAGGATTTACAAACACTTTACATAAAGTGTCACCCTATTAAAGGATTTAATCACCTATTTAAAGGATCTACGAAATTGCTGTTAAGCTAACCTATCACCATAGGATTTTCATTCTAATACAATTGCTAAAAAGTATTAGGTACAATGAACCTAATAGATTACAATCCTTGATTGCTGAATACAGGCACTTGTTCTGCTTTCTCTGATCTTGATCCTTTGTGATCTGATAACCCTTGTTCTAAAAGTAGATTTCCTTATACACCCTTGTATATTTGCTCATATATTTTTCAATGAAATTTCATCTTCCTTATAAAGACATTTAGGATTTAGGGTTAGGTATGGATCTACGATCCATATTCAATCTCTATTTGCCGCTCTTTTTTTGCACTTCTTCCATTGGTTGCATGCCTTCATCATTTTTCTTATTGGTTGCATGTAGATTGCATAGGAAAGATAAAAGATTTGTTCTTATCTCTAGATCATTTTAGATTTATCTTATGTCAGCTACAAAAATGGTTTACATCATAGTTTGTGCAATTACAAACTCTTATGTTGATATTCTAAGTTACTCGACTCCTGAAGCATTACTGATGCTCAACACATGCTATTTCCTAGATAACTTGACAGCTAAACAAAACTGTATCACTCAGCACCTTGTGTTACTTGGTACTTTGAATAACTTAGCACTTGATATTACTCAGCACCTACTCTTTGCTCGACATCATCTATGACTCGGCACTTGAACATCACTCGACACTTTATTCTACTTAGTACTTTATTTTGCTCGGCACTTAAAGTCATTCGGCACTTGAACTTTACTCGGCATCTGAAAACTATTCGGCACAAGCAGATCACTCGGCACCTGAAGTCTTTCCTAACTCAGCTCATGTTGTGGCTTGGCATTCATGGTGTACTCGACTCTAATATAGAAAGTAGGTAAGTGTATTGGCACTCAAGTGTCAAAAACCATTATGAAGTTAACAATCTCCCCCTTTGACATGAGTGACAAAAACACTTAAGTGACCTTATGAGTACATTTATTAATCTGTTCAGTACATATAGAGTTTAAAGAAAACTTGATCAAAATTTGTAACTTACAATATATACCTCAAAAATTTTGTAACTCCCCCTAAGTTGATTGTGCCATTATCTGTATATCATGCTCCTACTTTTATCCTTTCTCCCCTATTAATTCATCTTCATAATATCTGTATCTCCCCCTATTATATCTCTTTTTCTTCTCCCCATTTTTGACACTTATGTCAAAGAATGTTTAAGGGTTAAGACCATATTTAGCCAAAATGTGTTGTTTACCTCCATAATCATCCTAAGATTTGCATCCCAATTGTTTAAAGCAATTTCTAGTGACTTATGTTGGATGTCAGTCTCTGTAGCAAGATGAATAAGTCCATCTAATGTAGAAAGATTAGGGTCTTTCTTGAGAACAGTTTTAGCATAGATTTTCTCTTTATGGAGTATTTCTAAATGTGGGGTAATGGAGGACTGGAGCTGTATCAATTTTGCCTTGATATTGGCCTTTTTTGCTATTAACAAAGCTATTTCCTTTTGAGTGTGAAGTGTTTGGGTAAAATGCTTCTCACTCTGAGCTGGATCTTTAGGTAGCTACATGCTAGAAATATTTAAATTTCTTTCCAAGCTCATTGTCTTTTGGCTAGTCTCCTATGTGAAGTATGAAAAGTCACACAACTTTTTGTACAATGAGAATATATTCTCAAGTACCTTTTTCACTTTGTCAATTAGCTTTTCCAATTCAACTTGGGAAAGTGCAATTTGACTTGATATTTGGTCATTTACTTTTCCCTAGAATTTTCTTTCAGACCATTCCATAAGTTTTGCATTTGTCTCTTGGTATTCATTTGTCACCTGGTCAACAATATCTGTCAATTGCTCTGTAATATGCTTTGACTCATCTGGTGATTGCAAACTAAAGGCATCCATAAAGATGTCCCTAATCTCATGTAGTGTTTGCTTTTGTTTATACTCCTTCTTGAGTATCTGTTATCATTTTCTCCTATTCAGTGCTTCCTACACCTCATTTATTTGATCAATGGTTATAGTTTTTGAGTCATAGCCTAGTATGACTATTTCCTCATCTAATAATGGGTCTCCATAGTGAAGTACCCTTGGAAATTTTGTAGTACTAGATGTTGGTATAGATATTTGCAATGGCTGATGTGAAGGAGTTCCCGAGGTAGGAAAATTTATCAATGTTTGTATTGCCGCCTACTCTTTAGGGTTTTCCACTTTTTCCTCCTCTTGATGTCTTCTATCTTGATCAATTATGGTAATCTTAGGAAGTGCACCTTGTATTTGTGTTGTAGGATAAGATGTAATAGTCTATCCTATTTGTTTTGTTTGTCCTGTTTGTTGTGTTCCTTTTTCTACAGCAACACTCAGCTTCTGTATTGTAGTATCAACTATGCCTATTGAGATAACTGTTGGCATTTGAAGTTGACTACTAGTAGCTGTAGAGATGGTAGAAGGTGGTTCTTGTGGATTCACCTTATCTCTAACTGTGCTTTCTACTAGTTTTTGCAATTCATCCATACTGACCAATACTGGATCTGCACATAATAATGTTTGTTGTGTAGATTGGTCAAGGATTCTTTTGAGATCTTCTATAGTTAATGGATTGATATTTTGACCAGAAGTGTTAGGAACATCAATAATAGTTACAGTTTTTGCAGGTGTGATGGATACTTGAGGAGGGATAGAGGGTGGCAATTGTGTGTCTTGCACACTCTGATCTGGTTGTTGCTCTTGCTCAACTGTTGCCATTATATCTTGTTTTTGTGTCTCTTTCTCCTCTCCATCTTTCTTTTCTTCTTCCTTCTTCTCTTCTTCTATCTTCTTCTCTTCTTCTACTTTCTTTTCTTCTTCTCCCTTTTCTACTGATGTCTTCTCTTCTCTCCTTTTTCTCCTCTCTTCTAGTGGAGCAGCAACTTCTTATTGTATTCTTCTTCAAGAAAATCTTCAATCTTCTTGTACAAGTTCTTCCATGATTTCATTGTTCTTTGAACAATTTCTTCCATCTTGTTTTGGAGGATGAAGAGTGCCCTGTATCTAGGTGTAAACCTATTATTATGCCTTTTGATTGCTTTCTTTACTTGTTCCTTAGTCAAATCTGGCAATACGCTTGCTAGGGTTGACTCCCTCAGCTCTTTCTCCATTTTCAAACAAAAATGCCACCTGTCTTCTACAATTTTAGATAGTTCTTTTGGCAATTGTCCATCTAGTTCAAGTGGAGTGTACTTGAACTGTGCCATCATTCCATAGACAGTTTCTTCTATCCTATTTTGTTCTTCTTTGGTAAACTTATTGAAATCAACTTTATCTAAGTTGCCTAAATCACCATTTCCAATCTTTTTACATAAAATATCAACTGAAGAATGGCTTACCTTTTTAGATTGATCTTCTTCATTAGTATCAGGTTGAGCCACATATCTTCTTCTTTTCCTCAGCTCTTCCTATGTTTCCTTGCTTTGTTTCTTCTTTGTAACTTCCTTTTTAGCCTTTTGGTTGGAGGCCCTTGTTGCAGCTCATGTTGTAGGTTTTTGAGGTGATGGCATGGCAGATTTCTTTGGTTTTTGCTAAGCTGGAGGCTATTCTGTTGCCTTTCTTTTCTTTGATTCGGCTTCATTTGGTGCTTCCTTGGCTTCTTTGTCTTCTGCACCTTCCTCCTTATCTTCACCCAGTCCTTGAGTTAATTCCATTTGGCCTTGTTCTTGCTCATCTTCATCATCACTATCATCTTCTTCTTCTCCTGCTTCAACCTCAATATCTTCACCAAATTTATTCTTAACCTTCTTTAAAAATTTATCTTTCTTCTTTAATGTGGAAGCAATCTTTAATTCCATGTTTATTTTTTACCTTACTACATCATAAGTGCCAAAATGTGGAGCACTTTTATCTATTTCTTCTGCCAATAATGAAATTATTGCTGCAGATGCCTCATCAACATTGATTTCATATCCAAATGGCCTTAGCCATCTCAGTCTTGGAATTTTTGGTTGGATGTATGTGAAATCAATATCAACCAAGAAACATATATCATTAACATGTTCTTCTACTAAAGTAACTAGTATTCTCATCCTTTGTTTCATGGATTTCTTGAAATCTTTCAAATAGCTTGTCATCAGTGTATCCAAATTTTTCCCATTTGTTCTATATATTTATTGATTTGGGAAATGATTGTTCTATCATTCCTCCATGTCACTTTTCCAAAAGAGGGAAACTCATTTTGAACATAGAAGAATATATAAACTAGAATTGCTCCAAATTTGCATTCAGTTCCCTTTGTCCTTCTTATGACAGCTAGGTTTTCATTAATCTATTGTAGTTGCAGTTCTGCAAGATCATAAGTATGATCCTTTTTCACCAATTTGTAGCCTACATCTACTGTAATACATGGTACACTATTGAGTCTACTAGATTGGTAGAACTTATGGGCGATGACTCTAATAGAAAATTCAACTAGAGGATCTTGTATGGTGTGAATTGTCATTCCTCTCTTATTCCACTAAGTACCAGTGTTCTTTTCAATAACCTCCTTAGATTCACTCCTCAAGGTTTTGAATCGATCTAGGGTTGGGCACCCTATTACTCTATGTATTATTTCTTTGGTTAATTTGATGGAAATATATTCTAACAATAGACTACCTCCATGAATTCTACTCAACACAAGTCTAACCCATTCTATCTTGAATACAGTGGGAAAGCTCAAAACTCAGGTCAAACCCTTTTTCTCAACAATTTTGAATTCATCTATTAAGACTCCATCTACACAAAATTTCTCATAGGCTTTCCTTATTTCCATATCTCCTAGGGCACCTATCTTACAATTGTAGCATTTTCTGATGTCTTGAACCATTACGACTTTTGGGGGTATTTGGGAGAGAGCTTCGGTTGGGTCATTTTTGTATGCTACTTCAGGTATGGGACGAAAATTAGGTTGCTTGACCTCATTGGACACTAACTGAACTTCAAATGTCTCTTTTTCCTTGGTTTTCTTGGAACTTGACACCATTTATGCAAACTAGGGTTTCCTTTCTACAAAATATAAAATTGCATAGCTCGGCACAAATGAAAAATACCTCAAGATCGATGAAAACATGTTGGGAGAGGTTGCAATCTATTTGAAATGCTAGATTCTTTGCTATGAAATTGCTCTGCTCTTTTTCTCTTATTTGCTTCATGATCGCGATGAGTAAAACTGATTAAAATCGCCATGATATATCCTATTTTTATTGCATTAAATGCTCAATTGCCAACTCGACTTCTGAAAATTTTTTTGACCTAACTCGGCATCAGTTCTCAACTCAGTCATTGTTAGGAGCTTGACATTTGTTGGAGCTTAACTCGGCATCAAAAATAGCTTGGCAACATCATTTAGATTTTGTCTTGACATCTTGTCTTATGCAGATTTATACTTTGCATAGCTTCTTTGTCTTGGACTGATGTGTGATATAGCTTTGTATATCAATCTCGTATACTTCTCATGCTTAGTTTGATGAAGTGTGATCACTTGACCCATTGGGTGAAGTGATCCCTCCACTTGATGTGGTGCACTCATCTTTCTTTTTCCAAGTTTTATTCATTTGCCCTCTTATATTTTCAACATCAATCTTTTCTTTGCCCTTATTTTTTTCAGTCTTGGGTGCCTTTGATCTTGTAGGATAGTTTCTACTAGTATGACCAATTTTCAGACAACTAAAACATGTGGTTTGGTTCAACCATCTCTTGTAGTTCCCTTTGAAATGTGTTCTTTTGTAGTTCTGGGGCATATGTTCATATTCTTGATAATAATGACAACTATACCCAGTGTTGTAATCCCAATGAAAATGACTTCCATTCCCTTTTGATTCATTTGGTTGATTTGATGTCCACATAGGTTTTGATCTGCATTTAGATGCCCTATGTCCATACTTTTTACAATTATAACAATGTCCATCAAATCTCTAAGTCCTTGTGACATTAGATCTGCAATCTTGTGTCATATGTCCTTGCATGTTGCACTTGTGATAGAAGTTCTTACTTTTAGGTGTGTTTGATTGATTGAATCTTCTACTCCTACAAACATTAGTTGTATGCCCCTTCTTATTATAGTAATGACAAGTGGATTTTGAATCCTTACCTTTGTCACTTCTTTATTCAACACTCTTTGATGATTCTCCAACTTTAGTGCTATTGTATCCAAGTCCTAGTGTATCATGGGCAGATCTTGGGAATTTCATCAATTGTTCAAAATACTTGATGGCTTCACTTGACTTATTGAGATTCTCTGCTACCTCTTTTTCTCTGTTCAATTCATTCTGTATTTGTTCATTCTGCATCTTCAAAGTAGAGATCTCAATATCTTTCACATTGAGTTCATGATGAAGGTTCATCATTTGGGCAAGTGTATCCATCTGCATGTTTGAGATCCTTGTCAATTCAGTACATTTTTCTTCAAGTTTGTTTGCAAGATTTTTTTTGTCATTTTCCATCATGACTTTATCCTCAACTGCTCTTTTCTTTTGTTCACTAATTTCGCATATCATTATGGCCTGTGATTCATGTTCCATCTTGAAAGATCTTATCTCCTCTGCTTGAACTTTGGTTTTCTCCATCAGTTCTGCTATTGCTGCATCAAATTCTTTAGTGTCTCCATTGGTAAACACTTGTGTGGTATCAACATCCTTGTAGTGTATATCATTTGTAGCTATGGCTATCTCCTTTCTTCTCTTTAAATATTTTCTTAATTCCACTCTTGCTTCTTCTACTTTTTGTAGAGCGAGATGCATATCAATCACCTAGTTTTCAACTATCTTTCCAAGTTTGAAGACTACCATCTTTAGATCTTTATCTCCAAGCTATCAAACTTTTCCTTGTGAGAACCTGGTTGCTCTAATACCAATTGTTGGAATATTCAAATAGGAATAATACTTATGAGAGGGGGGGGGGGAGGGGGGTGAACCAGAAGTATCACACTTTAACCAATAAAACTTTTAGGTGGAAGTAAATTGCATGCATGTAAATACATCAAGTAAACATGAAACTAAGACATGCATCAACAAAACATAACACTAGAATTTGGTAACATAGAAACCCTCCAGGAATAAGAAGGTAAAACTTGGGTGGGGATGATACCCACAAAAATTACTGCAACAATATTGTTCAACCACTTCTAATGGTCTACCCTATTAAAGGCTTTAAACTGTGTCAATAGTAACTTGGTTAGAGGATTTACAAACACTTTACATGAAGTGTCACCCTGTTAAAGGATTTAATCACCTATTTAAAAGATCTACGAAATAGCTATTAAGCTAACCTATCACCATAGGATTTTCATTCTAATTTAATTGCTAGAAAGTATTAGGTACAATGAACCTGATAGATTACAATCCTTGATTGCTAAATGTAGGCACTTGTTCTGCTTTCTCTGATCTTGATCCTTTGTGATCTGATAACCCTTGTTCTAAAAGTAGATTTCCTTATACACCCTTGTATATCCGCTTGTATATTATTCAATGAAATTTCATCTTCCTGATAAAGACATTTGAGGATTTAGGGTTAGGTATGGATCTACGATCCATATTCAATCTCTATTTTTTGCTCTTTGTTTGCACTTCTTCCATTGGTTGCATGCCTTCATCATTTTTTTTATTGGCTGCATGTAGATTGCATAGGAAAGATAAAAGGTTCATTCTTACCTCTAGATCATTTGAGATTTATCTTATGTTGGCTACAAAAATGGTTTACATCATAGTTTGTGCAATTACATACTCTTATGTTGATATTCTAAGTTACTCGACTCCTAAAGCATTACTGATGCTCAACACATGATATTTCCTGGATAACTCGGCACCTAAACAAAACTATATCACTCGGCACCTTGTGTTACTCGGAATTTTGAATAACTCGACACTTGATATTACTTGGCACCTACTCTTTTCTTGGCATCATCTATGACTCGGTACTTGAACATCACTCGACACTTTATTCTGCTCGATACTTTATTCTACTTGGCACTTAATGTCATTCGACACTTGAACTTTACTCAGCATCTGAAAACTATTCGGCACAAGAAGATCACTCGGCACTTGAAGTCTTTCCTAACTTGGCTCATGTGTTGGCTTGGCATTCATGGTGTACTCGGCTCCAATATAGAAAGTAGGTAAGTGTTTTGGCACTCAAGTGTCAAAAACCATTATGAAGTGAACAACCTTGCTTGTGACTGATTTGTAATTTCAACACTTTAGTTACTTTAGGCATGAATCCTAAAGTAAGTATCCTCTGCATAAATTTATAATATTTCAATCCACTCATTTGATGCAGTGCAATCCTTGCTATAGCTTAAGTATCCTTGGCTATGGGTATTACCCCTAACTTACCTCTAAGATACTAAAAAGCATCTTTAGGTAATGCTTTGTGAAAATCTTAGCAATTTGTTTCTTTGAGCTAACATATTCCATTCTCACTTGCTTGTCTTCCACTAATTCTCTTACGTAGTGATAATTAATTGCAATATGCTTATTTTTGGCATGCATTATAGGGTTCTTTGATATGTTGATAGCACTTGTATTATCATAATAAAGTATCATAGGTGCAATTATCACCTACTTCATATATTGCAACAGATGTTTGATCCATACAATGTTGGTACAATTGATAGCAGCTGCAACATATTTAGCTTCTGTTATTGACTGTGAGGTACAAATTTGTTTTTTTACTAGTCTAAGTGATCAACCTTCTACCTAAGAAAAGTGCTCCTCCACTAATGCCCTTTCTATCATCAATGTTACCTCTCCAATCTGCATCAGTGTAGGCTCTTAATTCAAACTTTTCATTCCTCTTATAGTACAAACCAAACTCATCAGTTCCTTTTAGGTACCTCAATATTCTCTTTACTGCCATCATATGATTTTCTCTTGGGTTTGTAGAAAATATTGCCACTATTCCAACAACTAATGCAATGTCTGGTCTATTATGTACAACATACTGCAACTTTCTAATCATTGATCTATACATTGTCTAGTTCACTTCAGCAAACTCATCATTCTTGGATAACTTATGTCCTGTTACCATTGGCATGCTAATTGGTTTTGAATCTTCTAATCCAAATATCTTCAGTATCTCCTTGATATATTTTGATTGGGTCATAAATATACCATGATTTAGTTGATGTACTTGCAATCTAATAAAGAATTTGATGTCTCTAAATATTGACATCTCAAACTCCTGTTTCATTTGATCAGCAAAATCTTTGCATAGGACATCTTTTCCTCCAAATATTATATCATCAACAAAGATTTTAGATATCAAATTTTCTTTACCTTCTTCTGCTTTAATGTACAGGTTGTTGTTGTTGTCTATTCTCTCAAATCCTATCTTCACAAGATATTTAGGCAGTTTCTCATACCATGCTCTAGGTGCTTGCTTTAGATCATAGAGTGCCTTGTGTAATTTACAAACCATATCCTTATTCTTGTCATCAACAAATCTCTCTATTTGTTCTATGTATACTTCCTCTTCTATTATACCATTTAGATAAGAAAACTTCACATTCATTTGGTAGACTTTGAAACATTTGTAGGAAGCATATGCAAGTAATTTTCTTACTCCTTCCATTCTTGTAACAGGAGCAAATGTTTTCCCATAATCCAGTCCTTATTCTTGTGCATAACCTTTGTAGACTAGTCTAGCCTTGTTTCTTGTTATCTAACCATTCTCATCAAGTTTGTTCCTAAAAGCCTATTTTGTACCTATTACATTCTTATCAGCTAATCTAGAAACTAGGGTCTAGGTTTTGTTCTTCTCAATCTGGTCTATCTCCTTTTTCATAGCTTTATACCAATCATCATCTTGTAGTGCATCTTTCATAATTTTGGGTTCAATCTTGCTCATCAGACATGTCTCATTCCTTAGTTTGTTCCTTGTCATTGGTCTACCATCCTTGTCACCAATAATTTTTCTACAGTGTGATGTCTTCTCACATACTTGGCTAATCTTAGTTCTGTCCTTCTTTCCATGTTCGACCCTTCAGCTTTAAAGTCACTTTGCACTTCACCCTCTAGTATTTCATCATCTCTTCCATGTGTACTTATTTTAGAGTTAGAATGTGCAATTTCTTCATTTTGCAACTTTTCTTCTGAATGCAACTCGGCATTCACTAGTTGTGACTCAACTGATACTAAAATTTGTTGTTGATTTCCAACTTGATTGGCAGCATCATTTTTAGCAGGCATCACTTCATAAAAGTATACAAAGGATTTGTAATCTTTTGTTTTTCTAGCTTCATCAATTTGGACTTCTGCATGCTCATCAAAATTTACATTTGCACTCTCCATAATCTTGTTAGTGTTAGTATTCAAACACTTGCATGCTTTGCTTCTAGTGGAGTATCCAAGGAATATGCCTTCATCACTCTTTGCATCAAACTTGCCATTTCTAGTATCTTTAAGAATATAGCATTTACAATCAAATACTTTGAAATGTTTTACATTAGGTGAGTGACCATACCATAGTTCAAAATATGTTGCATTTGTAGCTTTCTTTACTTGGACTCTATTCAGTGTGTAAACACTAGTGCTTATAACTTCTCTCCAATACTTCAGAGCAACACTTTTCTCCATCAACAATGTTTTGGCACAATCTATTACTGATTTATTCCTTCTTTCAACAATACTATTATGAGGTGGATTTCTTGGTGCCGATGTTTGTCTCTTGATTCCTTTACCATTTTAGAATATCTCAAATTCTTTTGATGTAAACTCACCTCCTTTGTTTGATCTTAGCCACTTTAGAGTCTTTCCTATTTCCTTCTCAACTTTGGCAAAATATCACTTGAACATTTGAAATGCACCAGATTTTTTGTTTAAGAACATGACAATCATCATTCTAGAGTAGTCATCCACAAATAACATTATGTATTTTTTTCCTTGGTAGCTTTGTACTTCTATTGGACCACATAAGTCTGTATGGACTAGCTCTAGTACTTCTTTGGAAGTGTAGGTTTTTCTTTTGAAACTAGATTTAGTCATATTTCCTAGTTGACATTGTTTGCACATTGTGTTTTCAGGCTTCTTCAATTTAGGAAAATTTTTGACTTTCTTCTTTTTACTGATGCTAATCAGATTGTCAAAGTTGACATGACATAGTCTTTTATGCCATAACCACACATAATCAAGTCTAACAACAAGACAAGTTGCATCTTCCATATCTAGGTAAAAAAAGTTACTCCTAGTTTGTTCACCCTTTCCTATCAAATTTCCTTCAATGTTATAGATTTTGGCAGTTTTGTTTCCAAATTCTACTTTGCAACCTATATTGCCTAACTGTGATACACTTAAATTTTTTTAGTTCAATCCTTCTACATAGTATGCATTATCACATGGGATTTTCTCTATAAGTTTAATAGAACCTTTCCCTTTGATTTGGCATGGAGCATCATTTCCAAATCTAACACTATTTCCATTATATTGAGTAAGGTAATAAACTTACTTTTATCTCCTATCATGTGATGTGAGTATCCACTGTCTATGATCCACTTGTTATTCTTGTTAACATAGGTTACCAATGATGTTGCTTCATCTTCATCTAATTCATCCTTCATGGCCACATAGACTATTTCATCATCATTCTCATCAGAATCTTCTTCAATACTGTAGCATCTTTTTCCTTTGTTCTAGTAATCTCTGCTATCATCTTCTCTCTTGTTCTTATCCTTGTTTCCTTCTTTTTAGTTCTTCTTCTATGTGCACCTTGCAGCAATATGATTTACTTCATTGCAATTAAAACAAATAATAGGTAGTTTACCTTTCAATTTACCATTGCCTCTATAGAATCTTCTAACCCATAGTGCTTCCAACTATTCCACATCTTCTTCATCTATGCTATCATCACTAGATACATGTTTTCCTTTTCTATTCTTCTTCTTTGATTTCTCCTCCTCAGTGTCTTTCAATTTCAACTTGACCTTGAAAGAAGATTCAAGGTTCTCAGGTCTGTAGTTGTCAAAGTTGGACAATTCAAATATAGTAAGTCTTCTATATTTTCTTTCAAAGGTTAGTGTGTTTCCTTCTACACACCTTAGCTCTTGGATGGATGAAACACTAATAGCATAGATAGTGAGTAGGGTTCTCAAGTATTTTCTATTGATAGTGTCTTCTTCCAATTGACCACCTAAACTTCTTATTGCACTTACCACCTCTTTCATTCTGGAGCCATATTGAGTAGCATTTTCTTCTTCCTTCCTTTTTTATGTTATCAAACGTTCCTCTAAGGCTTTCTCTTTTTTCTATTTGAACATTCTAATCTCCTTCATAGAGATCTGTTAAGACTTTCCAAATCTTCAATGTAGTGTCACATCCTTTGATGTCATCAAATTCAGCATAGCTAAGTCTAGTGGCAATCTCCAACATTGCCCAATTATTCTCTTTCCTTTGGTTCAAATCATCTGCAAAGAGGGGTCTAGTTGGATCTACACATTCCACTCCAATTGAGGTTTTTGTATAGTCACCTATTGATCCAAGATGTAGCTTCATTAGAATTTTCCATGCATCAAAGTTGTCTCTATTGAGCTTGGGAACTTCTCTCTTAGACATCTTGATCTTCCTACTTCTAGTACCTTTAAACTAAATAAGCAAAGGGCTCTAATACCAATTGTTATAAATGCTTTAGAATACTTGAGCTGGGAGGAGGGGGGGGGGTGTGAGTCAATTATTCAAGGTCCAAATGTGCAAATCAAACTTTTCATCAAGTAAAGTAGCCCTATTCAGCTATTCATTCATCCAAGCTTAAACATTCTTATTCAGCAAGTTATTGTAAATCAACATGCAATCATAACACATGAAAAGATGAACACATAACACAGTGATTTACATGGAAACCCAATTTGAAAAAAACCATTAGTAACATTCTACTTAATTCTCACTCTTCTAAACTAATGCCCTATGAAAGGCCTACCTTGTTAAAGGCTACAACACACTATTAAATGTGACCTTGTTAGAGGATTTATCCACCTTGTTAGAAGTGGGCTTGGTTAGAGGACTTTAGAACATTCAATTGAAATGCCACCCTATTAAAAGATTTATAAATGGCTATTAAACTAACCTAAGTCCATAGGATTTTACCCTAACTAATATAATTTCTAGAAAGTAACAATAAGGGGTCTTGACTTGATAACAATTCACAACTTATCTTGCAAATCTTAGATCACTCTTCAGCTCATAACACTTTGCCTAGCTTTCAATCTCTTTAGCTCTAATAGCTTGTCCTCCTCTCAAGCTTTGTCTCCTTGAGTCTTCATCCTCAATGTACCTATGTAATCATCTCTCTCATTGACCACTTACCGAAGCAAAGTCTTTGAGCTTTGTACTTCCTTCTCTTAGATGCTTTCTCCTTGACACCCTTCAATCACTTTGCAATTTTGGCACACCAGCAGCTCTTGCTTCTTGGTCTGTGACTCCTTAAATAGAAGTCTAGAATTTCTTTTCCCACTCAATTCTTCCCTCCTTTAATTTAGTTTCAAAATGGATTAGGTAGGATTCATTTAATCTAACCCACATTTTGGTTCCTCTAGAAGCATCATGAAGAATCCTCTTGAATTAACTCAAAAATAGTTTACATAGAATTTTGTGCCACCATCTCATCATAATTATCTTCCAACTAGTTTACAAAATTCTAGGTAACAATTATGTCAACTTAGATTTGGTAACATTGTGTTACTTGGCATCAACTACATTTTACTGATGCTTGGCACCTACTGTGGATTCACTCGGCATCCTCTAAGCTTTCTATTTGCTTGGCTCCTTCTATATCACTTGGAACTTGAACTTCACGTGGCACCTAAAATTCACTCGGTACACACTAAATTTGGCATTTTCTTGGCTCCTATTGAAAATTTTCTCGGCTTGAACTAGGTTTCTTGGCACTCACTAATGAACTTAGTTAAGCTTTGCAGTCAACCTTGTTACAACTTATTCCTCCAAAGTTTCTAAGTGTGACCAACATTTTTATCTTCTAGTATACTATCAATACATCATTTAGCCTTTTTCTTAACTAATCCTTCTACTTCATTACAAAATTATAACTTGACCTTTCCCTTAGGTGCTCTTGTTACATTTTGTTGATTAAATCCTCTTCATCAATCAACTAAGTGATAGTACTTGGATCTTATAAGTAATTTTCATTCATACAAATAGCAAGTTTGACATCAATGGAAAAATAGTGATTGAAAACATTCTTTATCAATCAACTTACTTCTTTGTAACAATCTGCCTCTTTGATCTTCAACAATTGATCTTTTCAATCATATTCCTAACAATGAAGACTAACAAAAAAAACTATTTAGAGCTTAATACTTCATTATTACAAGATGAGGATTATGTGAGCATCATGAGAATGACCTTAGTTTTCACCAATTTCTATAAGATAAATACATCTTCCAAGATAATTAGGGGCTTATGGTTGATAAATGAAGGAGGGTTTTTCAAACTATTAGGTGCAAGGAAGCCGAAGATAGAAGTAAGTAGGAGAATCTATATCAAAATAAACTTAACAAAATTGAGAAATACTTGTAGGAAGAGAGAGAGAGAGAGAGAGAGAGAGAGAGAGAGAGAGAGTTTGTTGATACCAAGATGAAACTAAGGAGAGTTCAAAATTACAAAATCCAAGGCTAGCGGGGTAGAGCTAAAGCTAATTGGCTCAAAGAAGGGGATAGAGGTACTAAATATTTCTTCAATCTAGTCAAACATAAACATAATAGAGAAAATATTGATGGGGTCCTTGTTGAGAATGGTCTTACTACCACCAACAAGAAGATTGTATAAGCTTTCTTCAAGTTCTACAAACATCTTTTTAGGTCAAAGCATGAACCTAATAATGAACCTCTCAACAAATGTGCTAAAATAATTCCCAAAAAAGTGTCCAAAGATCAACCTATGATCTTGAGTCAACCTATTGATGCCAAAGAGATCTAAGACACTATGAACTCATTACCCAATGGTAGGTCTTTGGTTGTAGATGGAATCCAGGTTGAGTTTTATTTAAAAAAATAATGAGTGGGTTTCAAGGGAACTTCTCCTCATCTATGAAGAAGCTTTTGAGTATGGGTCCCTTAGTGATACATTAATAGGGGTATTATTAATTTTCTTCCAAAAGGTGGGGATAGATCTCAAGTAAAAAATTGGAGACCAATTACTCTATTAAATGTGTTTACAAAATCATTGCCAAGATTTTGGCAAGGAGAATTGAAGGTACCCTCAATAGTATTGTGTCTATCGCCGAAAAAAAGGTTTCCTTTAGGTACTCTATTTTTTGTTTTTGTTGCAAATGGATTGAAATATACTCTTAATGTTATTGACTTAGGTCCTATAGTCAAGGGTGTCTTCTTAGCCAATAATAATTATTTGATTCTTAAGTAATTTGCAAATGATACCTCTCTTTTTGTGGAACTCTCTTAGGCTAATTTTGGAAATGTACTTAATATATTGCACTTAATTTTCAAAGCATCTATAGCCAATTTTTCTTCTACAAAACCTTTCATCATTAGGGGGGGAAGACACCCCTCTGATCTAGGCCAGAGAGAAAGAGTGGTAGTGGGTTGGTCCTCACAACATTAAAAGATGTCTTTGAGTTACATTCTCCATTGAATCCTCTTTGAAAGATGTGTGGAATTGGATCTATAAAAAATAAATTAAAATAAGCATTTGAAGTAGAAGACCCACATGCTATCTATTTTAGGGATAGCACAAGTTTCCCAAAAGGTTCTATCTTCCCATATTATGTACTATGCCTTTCCATGGCTATTTTCCAATTATCAAAATAAAAATATAGGAGATATTTAGAGAAATTTTTGTGGTATTATAGCTTGGAGAATCATAGAAGATATAGTGTTAAGTTGAAATGTTGTTTTTATCCTAAATAGTTAGGGGGGATTGGATTGAGAGATATTAAAAATAAAGGCATTTCTATGCCTCCCAAATGGATTCTCAATGGACTAGTTTGAAATGAACCATGGAAATCCATGACTAAAAATAATTTGGCAAGGTCCAAATTTAACAATTGTAAGCAATGAGGTGAGGTTTTTCCTATTGATATCATTTTTGGGGATTTTGAAGTTAGGGGGGAAGGCTCTAAGGTGATCCAAAATCATTGGAAGGAATAAGATGAGGTGAAGCCAAGTTTATCTTCTCAAGGAATTTTATTGGTAGGAATCCCTATTACTACTCTATTAGAGATAGATCTATTTGTTGGGATGTTTACCTCAATAATAAGCCCTTAGCTTTAACTCAATGCTTCTCTTCTAAAATATAGAACAAAAGGGCATATCTCTATTGCAAGATATTATGATGGATAATCGAATAATAAAATGGATTCTTGGGAAGAAATAAGAAAAAAAAATTAATAACCCCAATTCTCAAAAGAAAACTTATATACTATAATAAATAAGGTTGTTGGTAATTTCTTTATGTGTAAAATGATTAACACTAATTAATTTTTGAAGAAGGTGTGTTGGGCACATGGATATCCTCTTGGTGATTTCTCTAGAAAATAAATTTATAAGTTTTTTGCTTATGAGTTGGATTTTTTTTTATGAAATCAACCAAGTTTGGGGATTTAGGTGTTCATGTTCTAGTTGGAAATTTTAATTTAGTTAATTTGGCATTCTCATTTTGAACCTAAAAAGGTGTGCTTTAGTTGGTTACTTATTCTTAAGAAGCTTGTTGTCAGGTCTATTCTGTCTCCCAATGGTAAAAAGCCTATCTTTTTCTGCATGTGTCATTGTAAGGAGTCTTTTGAGCATTTATTTTTTGAGTGTAATTTTTCTTGCAAAATTTGGGCTCTTTTATTTGGTAATTCATTAAGATGGAACCAAAAACCTAGTTTATTTTGGCATGAGATTCTAGCTAATTTTTTGGAGTTCTTTGATTTGAAACTTAATTCTTTGTGGTTTTCTCTAACTAATGAAATTTTATGGTTCATATTGAAGTAAAGGAATGAGGAAATCTTTCAAGGAAGGTAGTAGGATCTTACTAGGTTTTAGTTAAAAGTCACCCAATCCTATATCATGTCATAGATCACAACCCTCATTGAAGTTCCAAGGAAGAGGTTTTTGGATCTTCTCAAAGAGGGCAACATAATTTTGTTCCAAAAAGACATCTATATGTCCATTTTTGTGCTTGAAGAACAAGATATAGATAGACTTAATTATAATACCACCTAGCCACCACAACAAGTGGAGCAAGAAAGGAATACAAAAGCTAAATAACATTAGCATGGGACCATTGATGACCATGAAAGTAAACCTAATAGGGAGAAATCTATTGGTTATCAAGTGGAATATTCTTTCTATGGAGATAGATAGAGAGACATTAATGTTAAAAGCAATAATGATGGATGGAACTAATAGCTCAATTTTATATTAAATTTTTCCATAATGCTCATTATTGTTATTCTATCTTTTGTTACTATTGACATTGCGACCAAGTTTGTAATTAGTTATACACACTTATTTAGACAGATAGTATCTACCAAGATTATTGTATAGTTAAACCAAGTATTTTAGACTCTATTGAGTTCTATAGTTGCTATCAAGTTCAAGGAACAAGATTTAGTTTGCAAATAAATTGAGTCATGCAGTGTTTACTGAGTTTACAATTATAGTGACATGAATACACTATTGACCAAGCCACTTAGTGTTAACCAAGTGATTTAGCTTATACTAAGCTCATAGTGATAGCATTGATTGAGTTATGTAGTATGAATCAAGTGATTCAATTTATATGCTGGGTTTTGTAGTATTCACCAAGTTACTAGTGTAGATCAAGTTCAAACTGCTTAGAAGTGATAAGTATGGACAAAGCCTCTATGTCTAATAAGTACATGATGATGTTGAGCATTAACAATGGATAATGAGTATCAAAACCTCACTAAGTTAGTCTTCAAAACTTGAGTTCTTACAGTTGGACCGACATTGTATATTGTGCGTAAACTTGTATTGTACCTAACTTTGTTGATTTGTAAATTAGATTGGTATATATGTAATGTATTATATCACATCCAAATTATGCATGAAATTAGTGTAACAAGAAGAGAGTGCATACTTCATGTATGTTTTTGAATCCTTTTTCAAGGTGAACCTAGTAGTCGTTATTGCTCCTAACAGGGTAGATCATTAGAAGTGATCATTGTAAGCCTCAACAAGCCAACTTTATACTACAATACTAAAGCTTATTGGTAACATCCCCACCCCAATTTTACTTTCTATTTGGAAGGATTATGGGTCACCATATTGTGTGTCAAAGTGTTATGAATATTTTAATGGTTTCAATTTTTCATGCATGCAATTAGATTAGAATACACATGAAGGATAAATTGGTAATAAAGGATTAAATTTTATTGGTTACTGATTCACCCCTCCCCTCTTAGTAACTTAGCCTATTATATATATTTCCAAAAATTGGTATTAAGGCATTTCTTTTCTTAGGAAATAAGTTAAACAACTTAAGAAAATATTAGACACTATAGAGGTATTTAGACTTGACAAGGCTATTGACAATAAAAAGTTAAATTTAGAATTGGCTATTGGTAAACTCAAGAAAGCAAAGGAGAAACTCTCTCAATCCTTGAAAAGAAGAAAATATCTTGTAGTACAAATTAATGAAAACCTATACATTGAAGAAAGAATTGAAGACATCCATCCAGAAAGTAAGTCAGATGAAGTAAATAAGGAAATAAAAGGACTGTTAGAAAAGAATGGTAAAATTCAAGAAGAAATAAGAAAACTAAGAAGAGAAAGAAATCTAGTTAGTAATATTGTGTGAAGTCATGGAAGAGAAAAATAAGATAAAAGAAAAGATAAAAGGAAAGAACAATGAAATTTGGAACCTATCCCTTTAGCAGGAAAACTTCATTAACCAACTCACAAATGCAAATGAAGAAATCATGAATCTAAGGTTAGAGAATGAAAGATTGTAGAATGATCTAAATAATAAAAGGCAAACCAATGAGAGGATGATAAAATCTCAAGTAGACATGGATCAACTAAATGAGAAAATCCAATATAGATAAAAGGGAAAAGCAAGAATTTAATATATAGAAGAAGGTAAATCATCCAAGCAAGGAGCTCAAAAGAATCAAAGACCTACTTTTTGTCACTATGGTAAGTTAGGTCATACTTCAAAGAATATTGGAGCAATGGGAAAGAAAAATTCAATGGAAAATGCTACAACAGTAATTAGCATAGTCATAGCTAGCTAATGAATACAAAGAGAAACCTAAATTTGAAGACAAATGTCACAAATGCAAGAAACATGGGCACAAATCTTCTAAATGCAAAACTAGGATATTGAACCTAGCAAAACAAATTGTAAAAGCTATATTTGGCTAGGATTATAACACTTGCTGTAGATGTCATTTCTATGGAGAATTTTGACACATCTGAATGAATTGAGTAAAACATCACATGAGGACAAGAGACACAACCAAAAGATGGTTCATTTGTAGAAAACTTGGTCATCTTGCCAAGAACTATATGAATACTAGAAGAATTAAAGATGAAAAGAAGGAAAAAGCTGATAACATCAAAAAATAGTTGAGACAACTATGGATTCCAAAATCTTCCAAGAATGCTAGTCCAAGCAATGAAGCAAAAGTCACTCAAGAATTGGGTGACTCGAGCATTTCTGCTTGATCTCCCACAAGGAGAATTGGAACTAGGATTCTAAAGTAGACATCTTACATTAGTTCCAATTAGAAAAATGAAAAGATCTATATCAGAAAATTTAAGATGCAAAGGCATCATCGAGTGGTCAAGAAAATGGTAGTCATTGCCGAGTGATGTTAGGTTACAAGACCCTATCGAGAAAGGTCAGAAGTAACTAAATTTATTATGTGGACACTTAATCATAGATGAATCTCCCAAGCATTTAATGCAAGAAAAGTAGAAGAAATTCTATCATTCGAGTAAGCAATCATATCAGTCATTTATGGTGATCAAAAGGAAAAATTTGATAAAAAGGCAAAATTAGACTCATTTTGTCAATTCAAAATTTCAATAGCTATTTGTGTAGAGTGATTTTGGTGCATCTGAGTGATCCATGCAAATTATTGTTGAATATTTATTTATCTTTGTAAACCCTACTAAGAAAATAGCATCCTCCAGCAACAAAACTAAAAAAGGGATAAAGATGTTAGTTCAAGGCATGTAATGGAAGGCACTAGACTTTAAGCTTAGTTCAGCCATCATAGAAACCCTAGATCCAAATAGATCACAATCTTAGATTCCATCCAAGGTACTATTGATTAATGACATTTTCTTTCATTTTTGATGTGCTATTCAAGATATTGGAACTCTAGAAATGGAGGATTCACTAGGAAAATTGTGTGTTAATGTGGTATTGAAACTAGAACATCAACACTTTGAAGTGAAGGGTTTGACTCACATTCCTCACATGCCATGAGACTTTCAAATTAAATGGATAAGATATCTCCTTAGCTATGTGCATGATGACAGTTGTGGTTGGAACAACCTATCATGATATTAAAGAAAATGATTCATAGGATCATAGGTCTCCCAATGCTAACCAAGGAAAAAATGACTAAAACCCTAAGTCAAGTTGAGCTAGAAAAGAAAAACCTTTCCAAGTGGGATAAATGGGGAATGAAAATCAACTATGTCATAGCTATGGAATTGAATTTTTGGATATACATCATTGCACATAAGTTACACAAGTCAAGAAGACTAAATAGTGTATCATGTGAAGCTGTAGATCTCCCATACAAAGTAGTCAAGAATAATATGTCATTTGACCATGCTGAGTTGATGTTGAATCAATTCAATAGAAACATAGCGAGCATAAGAACTTCAAAGAATAACCCTTGTAAGTTTGGTTCACTCTTAACTTATCTATTTTTCTTTGTGTAAAAGTTCTTGCCATGAAAAGATACAGTTGTGTGGAGAAAAGATGTACCTATTCTTTACCAAATAAATGAGTATATAATAGAAATGGGAGAAAACTATGTTATTATTATGGATAACTATTTTGATGCATTTAAGGAAAAAATGAATAATAGATTCATAATCCCAAAGAAACTTGTTGAAGACAACAAAGATGATATTTGTTTCATGGTTGATTTTGATGAAGTGTACATACAAGTAGTTAGACTGAGAATTGTATGGGTTAAGCCTCTGCGTTATGAGGTTAATATTGATGAAACCAAAGATATCATTGAAGCATTGTTAAATGAGCTTGTTGATACAAAAGCTTCATATTTTGGCACATATGATGAAGCTAAAGAATGAATGGAACTTGAGATAAAACTCCCTTAGGTGGTCAACAAAGGGAAGAAGAGAATAACAAAGTTGAAACAAACTAGGAAGATGATGCAGAAGATGAAGATAAGTCAAAAGAAGAAGAAAATGTAAAGAAGAAAGGTAAGGTTATTATAACCAAACATACAAAACCATCTATTTTAGTGTTCACAAGGAGGGCATCTAGGAATACATTTTATAAAGAAGGAGGAGACTTAATCTTCAAATGACCTCCACCCACCTTTCAAGAAAGATTGAAAGAAATAGATTTAGGAGCCATCATATAAAATTTCAGATCATTGAAGTATGAGACAAGAATTGTAGAGGAGTGGAAGCAAGTAGAAGACATGATAATGTCTAAAATGGGCAAATGGAAATATTATCTAGACCAGCTTACTTAGTAGATTCTGAGTGATTTAATGGAGAAAATCAAGAGAAGATGAGAGCACGCTATGAAAATTGCTAAAGATATTTATTAGCCAACCCTGAGGCAACTCATGCCAATCTTGAATGATAAGGAGGTGAAAAAAATAATTAATAAGAATGAAGAAAAACTTACTTTGAGATTCAACACTTGTCTAATATTGATTAATGGCATTAAACATGTGTTAAGGAATGCCACCAACACATGGAAAAACATTTATAATCTTCATAAGAAAAGTGATTTTGTGGTTCATGTTAGTGATAAGGATGATGATGGTGAAGATGAAAAGGAAGAAGAAGGAAATGATGGAAAAGAAACACATTATGACAATATTGATGATGAGGAATAGGAATAGGAAGCCACCAAGGAGAATCTACCTAAGATATAGAACATTGAGGAGACTGACCCATAGAAGATTATAGCAGTGGTCATAACCTCACTACCTCATTCTCTATGAAAAGCATTGAAGACATCAAGCTTAGAGAAAGCTACTATAGAATTGGTTGTGTCAAACATTGCAAGTTCAAGCGCTCAATCAATATTTTCACTTGTTCAACTCAATAGTTCATTAATAGAAGTTACAAAAACTTCATCTACCAAGAAATCAACACTTCCTCCTCCATTAGTTTTGGTCACACAAGATATTTCATCAATAAGTATAGTATCTACTTTTTTCTGCCAGCCCTAGTATTTCTACTATTGTTTCTATTCCTAGCATGTGAATAATAAGTACAAGGACAATTGAGACCAAGCCTCAACTGAGTACAAAAGTTTTGAGTAAAGACAAAGATAACAAAGAAGAAATTGACCTTGCTAAGGAGATAGTTATCCTAAATTAGGATATCTCCAATCTTTATCCTGATTAGATGCATATATTTAGAGAACCACTTCAGAAGAAAGCTAAGTAGCAGAGGCTTATAGAAGAAAGAAATAAATAATTTCAAGTGGTTGAAGATGTAGAAAACATTCTTGTAGAGGCACTCATCATAGAGGTTGACACTTCTCAAGCAATTTTGGTTCAACTAGCAAAAGTAGTCCAAAAATTCAATGAACATTTGAATGGGCAAGAGAAATTGTTGCAAATTAGAAAGGAAATTTGATAATTGCACAAATTATTTCCATTCATCAAGTAGATTCGTCTACTATTCTAAGCTCATTGGAGACCTCTTGCAACAATGTGACTTCATTATTTGGTAAACTCTATGACACTTCCAATTTCACCAAGGAAAATAAAGATAAACTCTCTAAGATTGATGAAGATCTAAAGGAAAGTGCACAATAGTTGCAACTTGACCCAGGTTATAGCTATTCCTACTATACAAAAATCAGATTTTTAACCGGTATGTAGGAAAAATTGCTGAGAGAAGAAGCAAAAATAAGAGCTACACTGGTAGACATACAAAGCATGGTCCTCCCAAACATGGATGAATTGTAGAAACATATTATAAATTATAAAAACCTCATCCATGACAACAAATTCTCTATTGCACATCACATGATAGAACTTTCAACAGAAGTTCAAATTGCATTGCACACAAGCAAGGTGTTGCAAGAAAATTAGGATAAGACAATGCCATTGATCCTAAAGGTACATTCTAATTTGTTGTCACAATTTGGTATTATTGTATAGATTACACCTTTGGCATTATTTCAAAAATGGGGAGAAGATGTAGATAGTATATTGTAAAGTTGGAAAGATATAATATAAGATGTAGTATACAAAAAGGGGGAGAAAATGCATAATATGAAAAGCATATATAAAAGGGGGAAGAGATGGGATATATAAAGGGGACAAGATGAGAAGATGTATATAATATTGAATATATATGTATAGGGGAGCACCATAATTTTCTATACATGTACAAATATTGAGAGATGCATCTCTTAGAAAAGCAATTTTGAAAAATCTCAAAAATAGAGTATGCTACCAAGTTGAAGATACAAGATGAAGAATAAAAAGTGTTTTAAACCTTTTTGAGAATTCAGTTTTGACTAATAAGTGTTTTTTTCATTAATGCTAAAGGGGGAGATTGCTAACATTACAGTCAAGTTTGTTATTAGTGACACACACTTATTTAGATAGATAGTATCTACTGAGCTTATTGTATAGTTAAACCAAGTATTTCAAACTCTATCAAGTTTTGCAATTGCTACCAATTTCAAGGAACAACATTTAGTTTATGCTGAGTAGTTTCTACCAAGTTGGTAATTATCAGTGTACACTAAGATTCTTAGTATTTATTGAGTTTCTCAGTGCAAACCAAGTCATACAGTGCTTACCAAGCTTGTAGTTATAGTGACATGAATCTAGTATTGACTAAGCCACTCAATGTTAACCAAGTGATTAATTTTATATTGAGTTCATAGTGATAGCATTGACTAAGTTATGTAGTATGAATCAAGTGATTCAATTTATATGTTGAGTTTCATAGTATTCACTGAATCACAAGTGTAGACCAAGTTTAGACTACTTAGAAGTGATCAGTATGGACCGAGCTTTTATGTCTACCAAGTGCATAAAAATGCTAAGCATTGAAAGTGGATGCCAAGTATCAGAACCTCACCAATTTAGTCTTTAGAACTAAAGTTTATGCAGTTGGGCCAACTTTGTCTATTTTGTGTAAACTTGTATTGTAGCTGACTTTGTTGATTTCTAAATTGGATTGGTATATATGTAATGTATTATATCACATCCAAATTATGTATGAAAGTAATGTAACAAGAAGAGAAGAGAAGAAGTGAAAAGTAAAAAGGCTACAATAGTATAAGGAGCAGCAAAGATTTATCTAACACAGCAAAGTGGTCATTACACTCAAAGGAATCTCATTCAGAAAACCAAGTTGTAGATTAGAGATCAACCACTATTTCATCCTAATATGTGAATTAGTCAAATCCTTTCACAAGGTACACTTAATTTTATTTTGTAAATCTCTTTACCAAGTGAGTACTTCATTGTATGCTTGTAAATCCTTTTTCAAGGTGGACCTAGCAGTCCTTATTGCTCCTAATAGGGTAGATCACCAAAAGTGATCATTGTGGGTATCATCCCCACCCTAGTTTTACTTTCTATTTGGAAGATTTCTGGCTCACCATATTGTGTGTCAAAGTGTTATGAATGTTTTAATGGTTTCAATTTTTCATGCATCCAATTAGATCAAAATACACATGAAGGATTAATTGGTAATAAAGGATTAAATTTTATTGGTTACTGATTCACCCCTCCCCTCTTAGTAACTTAGCCTATCATATATATTTCCAATAGATACATAGTGCTTTTGGATCTTAGTCTCTTCTACTATAAATATTAAATATTTATTCTCAACATAATCAACACTATAATAAGGTAGTGATATCAATACTTTAACGCTTTTATTACAAAATTGGTTGATAAACTATATAGATAATAAATAAAAAATTGGCTTAAAGAGAGGTTTGATATCAAATGGAAGGCACATTGAGTACAATATGAGATGAAAAAGGTATAGTTGTAAGACATTTTAGTGCAATACTAAATAAAATCATAAATTGGGAGACACAAATTCAATAGGGCTTCCAATCATTTTTATAAAGAATTCCCCTAGGTAAAATGAACTAGGAAATGGTATTTTAAAATGGATAAGGGAAATACTTTGTGATATTTTTAGAAATACTTGACTATTTCTTTTCTTTTTAAAAAAAAAAATTTTTTAACCACATACTCAGGAGGTTGGCATACTACCATTCATAATTTCTAACCACTTTCATTCTCACTTACTCATTAAACTTAATGACCCCTAACTTGGAGCCCTTCAATTTTGAGAATATGTTGCTCAGACATGGAATCTTGAAAGATTAGGTTGTAAATAAAGAAGAATAAATTAAAAATCTTGAACAAAGAATGGTTCATATACATCCGTGAAGAAAGAGATAGAACTAAGAAGGAACTATCTAATTAATGAGATTAGGAAGATGAGTGGAATGAATTTTGATGATTGTGAGGAAAGAAATATTTAAAATAAGACTATATTTAAATTATAATGAAGAGAAATACTTTTGGAGATAGAAATCAAGGAAAACTAAGGATGTACATTGAAACTAATATTTTTTAATGATAAATATAGCCATTAATTTTTTAAAGAGAATAGTGAAAATCAAGGAGGAACGTTGTTGGAAGGATTTAATGGGAAACAAGATACTGAGGGGGGGGGGGGGGGGGTGAATCAAGATCTTAAACTTTAACTTGCAAATAAAAAATATTGATTTCACATCTAATTCATCTCATATCTCAAATGTAATATTAAAACTATAATGTTGAAAATATAACATCCATGAAATATTCAACATGTAACACAAATGATTTGGTTACCCAAAAATACTTCAATGTGAAGGTAAAATTGAGGTGGGGATGAAACCCACAAATCTTTATTGTTGCAAAAATTAATTTAACCTTTTAGGGTTACAATGTTTGATCATAATATATGATCTACCCTATGCAAGGTTTGTCCTATTAAAATATTCAAGACTATTAAATCCTACCCTATTAAAGGATTTTAGACTTACAATCTAGTAAGGAATCTATTAGGAGATTTACCTAACTCTATTAGGATTTCTTGGTTAAGAGATTTGCACTAATTCAATCTTGTTAAAAATTGGTTTAGTTCCTAACCCTCAGTTTTTTCTATAAGTTTTTTCTTGATCTCCTCTATTCAATATCTTGACCTAATCTCTTAATCTGATATCTCTATTCAGTCCTTCACTACTACAATTACCCTTGTTTGGCCTCCTTTCAAACTTAGCCTTTCTTACTATGTTCTACCCTTATTTGCTTCTTCACTTGTGCATTCACATACTTGTTCACACAGTCATTCAATTCCTCTATATTAATCATAGGGTTAGAACCCTCTTTAAATAGACAATATTTGAATGTTCTAGATCATAATCAATAGTTCACAGTTCATCTCCTTTTATCATTTCCTTCTAATTTTTTCATTGGTTGTTGTTTTTTTCCTTGGGATCATTACCTTGTGTAATTTTAATCTCCATCTTAACTATCTCTACAATTATTAAATATCATGTAGAAGTGACCAAAAATGGTTTGCATAGGTCTGTGTACATCATAGTCTTGGAGGAAGACTCACTAGACTTAGAAGATTTACTCTTCAAAGAGGATTTCCAAGCATCTAATTTAGGATAAGGATAAGAGGAACTCTCACTTCCTAATAAATCTTTCTTATTCTTTAGTTACTACTTCATCTTCCTATAATATGTTTGAGAAACCATAGCCTATGTCTTTGATCCCATGATAGTATCCACCTATTTAATCTTTGATTTTTCTCTAGTCATGCGATCACAAAAGACCTCAAAACTGACAAGTCTGGGACCCAAGGCATCCATAGTGGAGTGGAAGGTAGAGGATAAAATCTAAAAGTTTCCTCAAAGCTTTATTAGAATCAGATATATGCACTTCTTATCTTGCTTCTATTTCCTGCATCCATGTAACAAAATATTGTGATATTTGAACTTCATAAGAAATTCCTCAAGAGAGGGTAGAGCATCGAGAACAAGAGAGGTAAGCTCTACCTCAATTTGAAGTTCTCTAAACTTGTTGATGGTGCCAAACAAGTCATTAAACTTGTCCCACATTTTTTGAGAAGTGGAAAACTCATCAAGATGAAATTGTAAGTTGTCTGAAATACTGAAAGAAATCAAATCCATGTCTTTATCCATCATATTCTTGTGTTGCAAAGTTTGGTATTGATTCTAAAATACTGGCTACATTGTATCTAGACAAGACCAAAAACCCTTTGAATGGAGAAGCCATTGCATATGAGATTTACATGTGTGATAGTTGTGTGGGCTTAGAATTACTAGACAAGAAGAGGTCTTGGCCATTGTTTAAGAAGGGGTTTTGAATTTTTTTGATATGCTAATATTATAACAAAAACTAAAAAAAGACACTACCATAATTCAAAATATTGAGCCCAATCTTGCAGAAGGAATACATATAGGAGAAAAAAGAAAAAAAATTATATGTATAAAAAATACCCAGTACTAAATATAGATTAAATAATAGAGAATCTAGAAAGTTCTTGAGAAGATATTTCTGTTGCTTTTTCCAAATCAAAAAATGGAGCTATAACAAACAAATTATGCTTTGGAAAGATGGAAGATCATCAAACTTCAAGTGCAAAAATAGGTACCAAAATGGGAAAAATCTAAAAATACCTACATCTTTGTATTCGTGTTTGAATCAACATTTTGGTGCTTCTTTTGAATTAAAAAAAAGGCCCCTAAATGCTCAAGTTATAGCAAAAAACCTTATAGGGCCCCCATATGATGAAAATATTTTTACAATTTTTTGTAAAAAAATGGAACAAGCCTTAAACAAAGCACCCTCAGCCCCCACGTGATGGTGGGATTGTTGGGGAGGGGTGGACATGGACCTATGGTGGAGCTTCTAGGCAAAGGCAACCCATGAGTAGTTGTAGTGGAGCCAAGCAGTGGCAACAATGGTGGTCAGAAAAGGGTGCTAGAGAAAGATTGCAAGTGGCTTCCAAGAAAGATCGCCAATGGTATTTTGGATAGACCGTAGTTGTGCTGGAAACATGCCACATAGTCTAAAAGAAACTGTAGTAGTTATGTTAGCAACATTCTCATGCTACAAGCTTTTTTTGTTCTTTTAATTTGTGTGTTAGAGGTTGTACGACCCTGGTATACCAAAAAAAATCATCCCAGGTCAACATTTTCCAAAATCAACAAAATATATAAAAATAGGGGTTTTGACACCTTTTGAATCCAACTATGTGCTCTGTTGGACCTCAAAGTGCTCTGAAAATCAGAGACCCCCTATTTTTATAGAAAAAGCCTAAAAATTCTAGATATATTCTATCAAACCCTCCTTTTTCTCCAAATATTGAACAAGCTACAACAAATCCAACTCTAATACCATGAAGTATTTGACCAATACAAATCCATAAAGCTTGAAGAATACCTGCATGCAAGAACCCGTGACAAAGAAGAAAAAACAAATAAGAGGAACGATTTTTTTCTTTGAGAATACGTAAATTGTATTATCAGACTAAAAAGAATGATAGATAATTACAAAAGATCAATCCTTATAGTAAGAAATCAAAAACATAAAAGGGAAATCCTAAGAGGTAAATGACATTTAATAATTACTAATTAATTATTAAATGGAAATGCAAAGTACATAAAGTGAAACCTGAAGAACTAGTTAAAGGTAATTTAATAAATGAAATTAAATCAACACTTTACTCTAACATAATGAGCTAGCATATTTAATGCACCAAGTGAGCTTGTTAATAAATCAAAGGAAATAATTTGATTAGAAGTTTCTAGAATAAGAAAGTGAACAATAAGATTGAAGGATTCCATGAATGTGACTGAATCCTACGATCAATAGTGAAGTTTAAGTGAGAAGAGATTAAAAAAATTATTTAAGGTGGCATACGAAATCAATTTCAAGGTTGATTCATTATTGATTAGATATTTTAAGGAGAAGTTGTGAAGAGCTCAACAAAAAAGGTGAAGTGTGAAGAGTTTGTGAAGAGTTACTTCTTGAGGGGATGACAAGAAGATTAGTGATGGAGAATTGAATGAAGGCCACTCAATGAACTAGAAGATCAATGAATGAAGATGTAAATTTGTAAAGTGATTTGTACTTTATAGATAAAACATACTATTACATTCTAACCATTATATTAGTCCAAAATCGTTTAATCAAAGTGAAATTCTAATGTAATGTTCTAAAGTCCTCTAACAGGGCCACTGCTAACAAGGTGACTAAATCCTTTAACAAGGCCACATTTAAAAATATGTTCTATAAGCTTGAATAAAGTTGGCTCATAACTGATCTCACTTTAGATGAGTGAGAATTTGGTAGCATGTTACATGGTGGTTTTTTGCTACTTGGGTTTCAATGTTAAATCCTATTGCCAAAGTGTTATTTTCATGTTCATGTTATTGTTATACATTCTATATTTTAGATTAGTTTATTACTTGAATTTCACATATATGAAGACAAAGAATTAAGATATTGCAAAAAATGTTAAATTTTTTATGACATGGTGTAGAGACTATGATTGAAAGTTGAACTAGTATATCTAGACCTAAGGATAATTGATTCACCCCCCTCTTAGTTACTCTTATTAGGAGCTTCTCACTCTTAGATATTTCTTTCCCTCTCCAATGCTTTCTCTTTTCCTACCTAGGGTTCTTTCTTGTTACCTTACTGTAGAGAATCTTCTCCTAGTCCTCTTCAACCTAGAAACTCGTTTATCAATTCAAAATTACTCTCCTAATCCTTCAAACCACAAATATGTAAGTTTTTTCTTACAAAGTAGAAAAAATCGTCAAGGGTTCTCAACAAGAAAAATGAATTTTTAACCACCCTCTCAATGTTCTTGAATATTTGACAATCATTCTACACCATCTTTCAAAGTCCTAGTATTCAAAATAACAATCTTGCTCCTTTAGGCCTTGTAGCCCTATGAGCCCCAATTAGGCCTCCTACAAACAAGGAAATTTAAATAACTTCAAAAGACTCATAAAAAGACCTTGTGAAGGCTTCTATAATTTGTCTCATGTCAACCTAGACTCAAGGATTTTCTATGTTTTAACCCCCCAACATGTTTATACTATACCTTTCTAGAAAACCCTATTTTTGGGGGTTTCTAGGACAATCATGATATTTTATTCCATCTATGTTGAGATATTCTCCTTAGACCTTCTTCTCTAGTCTCTAGACACTTAAATCCTTCTATTTCATTTCCCCAACCAAGATTGGCTCATACCAATTAGGCAAATTTATTAAAACTCTCCTGTAAGCTTCTCAATTCCTAGCCAAATAACTACATGCTTTGTTAGGGCTTCCTTTCAAAAATACCAGATTGAAACCAACCCAATCCTCCTTTTAGAATATATATTTCTACTTCTTTATTCTATGCAGCCATCCAGATTCCCACAGGTGGAACTCAAGTTGTAGACATTTTCACACAAATTGCTATGTATAGGGTAGTAAAAATAGGAAAAAAAAAATATTTATAAAAAAACCATTGATGGCCCAAATAATTCATAAATATTTAAAAAGATCCACACTAACTTATCCAATGGAAATATTTAGCCTTTCAATCCATTATATTGTAGATGAAAACTAAAAAAAAAAAAATATCATTTTAGTCAGTGTTGTTCTTGATTCCAATCCATACACAAATGAGTCTCTCTTGTGATTAAATACTCCTAATCCACCTATTATGAACCTAAGTTCAATCTTCATGCCCATTAATTTCTCCCTCCAACTTTTGAGGAAAAGTTGTCATGATAACTTTGCAAAGTGGTAAAGTTGTCAAGAGCAACTTTGACATTTTTTGCAAAAATGGCCTTGTGTCATTCCAAACTTGTCAATTTTGATTCAAAACCATCCAATTTGTTCCCAAGACACTTATGGACCCCATTTTAGCATTTATTCCTCATTTTGAGGTATTTTTCAACTTTGACCATAGTTGACCCCATGAGGACCTTATAGCACTAACTATGTCTTAACAACTAGAACATAACCAACACTTACACTCAACCTTTTTACACACTCTCTAACAAACCTTAGGAATTTATGCCTATTTCTTATTTGGTCAATGGTTTGTTAGGCCATTACAAGACAAAATTCCTATGAGGGTTTTTCTTTCCCTAAGGTGCTCTTGAACCATACTCCCTGGCAACAAAAAGACTAAGTTACCTATGGTGAGAGGAACTCTAGGATGATTCCATGCTTCTTGAAGTCATTCTCCACAATATATGTTGCTTCAGCTTTAAGGGTGTCTTTCCATTTGATTATATTCTCTTTGTAGACCTTGTTTCTAGTACTCTTCTTAACTCTAGCATCTAGTATCCCTTCAACTTAAGGCTATAACTTCTTAGGTACTTGTAACTTTGCCACATCCTTGTTTATCCTTGTTTGATACCGTGCCTCATCAATATCTAGTTCTTTATATGTTGTCAAGTCATGAACATTGAAGATGGGTGATATTGACATGTCTTTTGATAGATCAAATTTATATGCATTTTATTCATGCTTCCCCAACACCTTACATGGTCCAATCCTGATCATTTGAAGCTTAGTTAGAATACCCTTTTTCAAACTGGATTTATTTAAAAACACCATTTCTAAATCTCCTATTTGAAATTTTAGTTCTCTTCTTCACTCATCTTTCTTCTCCTTCAAATTTTGATTGACCTCCACTAATGTTTGCTTCACTTGATCATGAATCTCCTTCATTGACTAGGAAAAGTCATATGCATGCCTACTGATGTTGTCATGTCCTAGTAGCTCTCAAAGCTCCATAATAACCATTGGATGTGCACCATATACAACTTGGAAAGGACATAGTTCTATGGTTCTATTTTTATTTTCATTATAGGAAAACTCTACCAGAGGAATAAATTTCTCCCAACCTTTACCATACTCCTTAGTCAAACATCTCATTAGGTCGCCAAAAACACTATTGATTACTTCTGTTTGCCCATCTATTCAGGGGTGATATAAAGAAATATGAGCCAAATTAGTTCCTAACCTCTTCCAAAGTTTTTTCCAAAAAATTCCCCATTAATTTGACATATCTGTCTTCAAAAATACTCATTGGCAAACCATGTATACTAACTATCTCCTTGAAGAAAAGGTGGACTATATGACTAGCATCATGAGTGGTTTTGTAGGATATAAAATGGCTCATCTTTCTAAACCTATCAACCACAATAAATAAACTATCTAATTCATTTTTTTTCTAGGTAGACCAACTATGAAATCTACTCTAATGCGCTCCCAAGGCCTATTAGAAATGGGTAATGGATGATAGAGTCCTGCATTAGATGAAGTCCCTTTAGCTTTTTTCTACATTCCACATTATTCTACATACCTCCTTACATCCATCTACATTTTGGGCCAATTGTAGAACCTTTCTACTAGATCTAGGGTCTTATTGAGGCCAAAATGACCACTCATACTCCCATTATGTTTTTCTTGAATGAGGTTTTCCCTCATAGACCATTTTGGCACACATAACTATTTGAATTTAAACAAAAAACCATTTTGTAAAGTAAACTTAGAAAACTGACTATGAAAGTGGTTTTCAAAATTGCTACACACCTTATATGCCTCTACAAAATTAGTATCATCTCCATATAAGTCTTTGAACTCTTCAATCCCTATACTCATAAATTTGACCTCTAGGATAGTCAACAACCTTCTACTTTAGGAATCAACCACTTTTCTATTGAGTCCCTTCTTGTTCTTTATGTTAAAAGCATAGAATTGTAAAATTTCCATCCACTTGATGTGCCTAAGGCTAAGCTTCTCTTGTGTGTTTATGAAACTAATTGCTTGGTTTTTAGCATTGACAAAAAACTCCTTTGGTAGCAAGTAGTGCCTCCACTTCTTGATAGCTTGAACCAGTGCATATAGTTCCAATTCATAGGCATAATACCTTATCTTTGCCTCATTGAGCCTTTCACTAAAAAATGCTATGGGACTCCCCTCTTGGCTTAACACTGCTCCAACTATATTAAATTACTTGCATCACATTCCATAATTAACAAACTCTCAAAACTTGGCAAAACCAATACTAGTTGAGTGGCAACTTCATTCTTTAGTTTTTCAAAATTCCCATTTTTTTCCTTTGTCCATACAAATTTTTTCTTTATACCTCCTTTTATTGTTTCATTCATAGGAGAACATATCTCACCGAATCTTCTCAAAAAAATTCTATAAAATTGGGATAACCCATGGAAACTTTTTATTTTAGTAGTAGTCCTAGGAGTAGGCCAACTCAAGATTGCCTCTACCTTACTCTTGACCATTTTCAAATTTCCTTGTGAAACTACAAAACATAAGTGAACATGTCCCTACTTCATGAACTCACTCTTCTAAAGGTAGAAGGTCAATTTCTCATCTTGGAGTCTCCTCAACACAATTTTCAAATGTTTCATATGCTCTTCTTTTTTCTTGTTTTATATTAGGATGTCATGAATATTTACTACCACAAACACACCTATGTAGTATTTAAGAACTTTATTCATTACCCTCATTAATGTACTTGGTGCATTTGTAAGACCAAATGGAATTACCAACCACTTATAGAGTCCTTACTTGGTTTTAAAATAAAATTTCTAGGCATCACCCTCTTTAATCCTTACTTGGTAATATCTACTCTTAAGATAATTTTTTTAAAAAATATCTAGCTCCACCAAGAAAATCCATTAGGTTCTCCATCGCAGGAATAGGAAACCTATATCTTCATGCTATCATATTTATTATTTCTATACACATTCTCCACTTACCTTCATTTTTAGGGGTAAATACCACTAGAACAACATATGTGACTATGTCTTTTCTGATCAACCCTTGGTCAAGTAGCTCCTTCACTTTCCTTGCAATCTCCTTATTTTTCTCAAGTGTCATCTTGTATACAACTTTTTCGGGAAAAGATGTGCTTGGTATAAAGTCAAACTAATGACTTATCTCTCTCTTTGGGGTAATATAGGTGGTGCTCCATCACATATGATGACCTTAAGTTGATCTAACAACTATTGTACTTCTCCAAGAATAGTCTTTTTTTTATGACTCTTCCTCCTTTGTTTTCACCATGATTTTATAACCAACCCATTCTCCCTATTTTAGATCCTTTAAGAATTCTTTTCCCACTCATCAAGAGTGCATTGATTTTTGCCTTTTCCATAATGTTGTCCTCTAGTAATGAATGTATCTTATAAGTGACTCCATTTTTCTTGAATGAGTACTTGTTCTCCTTTCCATGATGTACTGCTTCCCTATCATACTATAATGGTCTCCCAAGAAGAAAATGGCATGCATCCATTGGTAAAACATCATAAAGCATCTTGTCCTAATACTTTGCTATGGAAAACTCAATCCATATTTTCTCATTAACAATTATGTTATGCTCCTTGTTCAACCAAGTGACATTGTAGGGACACACATGAAGTATTTTGGTAAGTTTCAACTTTTTAACTGCCTCTTCTAAGATAACATTATCAGTGGACATAAAGTCAATAATAAATCTATACACCTAGCCCAATATCTTATGTTTGACTGTACAAGAAGTCATCCTTTACTAATGCTCATCCTTAAAAGATTCTTTTATCAACACTCTTCTGAACATTAGATTTTCTCCTTTCTCTGAGTCTAAGCTTACCTCTGAATGTTTACAATCATCCTCTTGCACATATGTGATCTTCTAATCTCCTTGTGAAGATGATGGCTTTCTAGGACACCTATAGGTAGGATGACCTAATTTTCCATAGTTGTAACACTTTATGGAAGAAAATTGTTAGTTTCTCCCAAAGAAACCTGACCTTCCTCTTCCACTACTAGAAGAACCTCTTCCTCTACCACCCCCTCCTCTATTAATAGGGTCGTGATTTCTTTCAACTATCTTAGAGTGCCCTTGGCCTGTATTTTCATTTCCTCTTCCACTAGAGCCACCTCTATGTCAACCTCTGGAATCTCTACCTCTTTATCTACCCTTTTGCTAGATTCTTATTTCTTCTTTAGTTTTTTCTTCCACCTTAAAATCCACTTGATAAAAACTATGTAGTTTTGTAAGAGAAAAGAGACTCAACTCCTCCTGTATGTTCTATCTAAGACCATTCAAATACATAGTCACCTTAATGCTCTCAAATTCTTGTATTCTAGACCTAACGCTCAATTTTTGAAACTCCTCTGTATAGGTAGATACATCTAGGTCTCTTTGTCTCAAGTTTTACCTTTTCTTATGTCATTGAATATCATAATCCTCTAGTAGGAAATTTTCCTTTATCTTAGCTACCATAGTCTTCCAACTTGTTAGGGGCTTCTATTTTTCCTTTTCTCTTTCTTCATGCAAGAATCTCCACCAAGTTAATGTTTGTCCTCACAATCTTTATTTTCCTATCTTTACTTTGTGGGCCTCTGAAATGTCATCACATTCAATGTAATTTTTAATGCCTTCAATCCATTTCATAACTACTTCTACATCCATTTTACCATTGAAAATAGTTATGCACTCTCATGCTTTTCCACTTAGTGCCTTTAAGGCTTTGTGGAAAGGTTCCTTCACTTATGGAGGATTTGGTGTTTGTTCTACCTCTTCTTCTTCTTTTTCATTTCCTTTGTCTATCTCTCCTTCCAATTGATCCTTCACCTTATCTACAGTCTCAAAAACTTCCTCTAGTTTTTTCTTCATCTCCTCCATAACTTCCTCAAGAAGCCTATTCTTTTCTTGTTTTTCATTCAATTCCCTTTCTAGTTCTATATTGGTCACCATGTTGTTATCCCCTAGACAAATTGTCTTTCTGCTAACATCCTTTACTCACTTCCCAAGCCTTTCAATGACTCTGATACAACTTTGATGGGGAAATTCTCATAATTAGAGTTTTCTTTATCTATGCAAGGATTTCTCATAGCCTACATATGGTTCTTTCTTGTTACCCTACTTCAAAGGATCTTCTCCTAGTCCTCTTTAACCAAGAAACTCATGTATCAATTCAAAATTACTCTCCTAATCCTTCAAACCCCAAATATGCAAATTTGTGCTTACAAAATAGAAAAACTCCTCAAGGGTTCCCAACAATGAAAATGAGTGTTTTTTCCACCCTCTCAATGTTCTTGATCATTTTCCAATAATTTTACACTATCTTTCAAAGTTCTAGTCTTCAAATCACAATCTTGCTCCTTTAGGCCTTGGAGCCCTATGAGCCCCAATTAGGCCTCCTACAAATAGGGAAATTGAAATAACTTCAAAAACCTCTTCAAAAACCTTTGATGACTTCAAGAATTTGTCTCATGTCAACCTAGACTCAAGGATTCTCAAGGTTTTAACCCCCTAATGTGTTTACATACTGTACCTTTCAAGAAAACCCTATTTTTGAGGGTTTCTAGGGAAATGCCATCATTTTCTTCCTTCTATGGTGGGATATTCTCTTCAAACCTTCTCCCCTAGCCTTTGGAAACTTTTCTATTTCTACTTCCCCAACCAATATTGGCTCATACCAATCAATAAAACTTATTAAAACTCTCCTACAAGCTTCTCAATTCCTAGCCAAGCAAGTCTAGGCTAACCTAGGGCTCGCTTGAAAAAATATCAGATTGACATCTACCAACTCCTCCTTCCATATTTACAATATATACAATATCTACTTCTTGATTCCTAGTGGTCAACCAGATCCCACTACCAAAACTCAAGTTGTAGACATTTTCAAACAAATTGCTATGTATAGGGCAGTAAAACTAGGAAAAAAAAACTATTTACAACATAAAAATAGATGGATCCAAAAATTCAAAAAAAAAACATGCAAAGATAGTTTAAAAAATCCACACTAACTTATTCAATGGAAATGGTCATCCATTCAATCCATTCTATTGTAGATGAAAAATAAAAACCAAAAACTATCATTACAGTTAGTGTTGTTCTTGATTCTAGTCCTTAAACAAATGCCTCTCTTCTATGATTTTGGTTTGGATGGGATTAAATAATTCTACTCCACCTATTATGACCCTAATTTTGATCTTAAGACATAATAACTTCTCCCTCCAACTTTTAAGGAAAGGTTGTCATGAGCAACTTTGACATTTTTTGCAGAACTGACCTTGTGTCATTCCAAACTTGTCAAGTTTGATTCAAACCCATCTAGTTTGATCAAAAAACACTTATGTAACCCATTTTAAAACTTATCCCTCATTTTGAGGTATTTTGCAACTTTGACCATAGTTGACCCTATCAGGACCTTATAGCACTAATTAGGTCTTAATAACTAGTACATGACCAAAACTTGCACTCAACCTTTTTATACACTCTCTAACACACCTTGGGACATTATGACTAGCCATTATTTGATAAATGGTTTTCTATACCATTTGCAATCCAAAATTCATACTAGGATTTTCCTTTCCATAAGGTGCTCCTACACCATATTCTAAACCATTATAATAATTGGTATCAGAGCTTTGGTGCTTGCAAACTTATTTTTATGGGAGTCAAGGTAAATATCAAGTTATATTAGAGAGAGATACCTAAGTTAAACAATGAGAACTTTTGAAAATGCAAAAAATTGATGACATTGAACTTATCTAGTAGCAGAGATTCAACATCTTACTTCTTGGACAATGAATACATTAAGGCACCTATACCTATGATAGTTGAACAAATGAAAGAGGAGAAGCACAACTAAATGCCTATTAAACTTTCAATAGCCCTAAAATATGTAGAATTTGAGGATGTGAAGGAATGCACCACTTCTAAGAAAATATGGGACAAGTTATAAAATATCCATGGTGGAGAAAATATTGTGTTGAGAGCTAAGGTAGATAGATTAAGAGGAAAATTTGATGACATAAGAATGCAGGAAGGTGATAATATTGCATAATATTGTAACTAAATCAAAGAAGTTGTAAATTTGATCAGAGGAGTTGCAGGAATCATATCTAATGAGACTGTGTTGAGTAAATTATTGAGGAGTCTAATTTATATCTATGATATTAGAGTATATATAATTCAAGAACATATATGTACATCTGGTAATGATCTAACTTTGGATAGTCTTATTGGTAGAAGTTTACTATATTTTAATTATCAAATTTTGATAGTTATTCCCATGCTAATGTTGAATATACTTTCAAAACCCAAATAACCCTTGATGGATCTAAGAAAAAGAAGAAAAGTAAGTATGTAGAATGTGACAATGGATCTGAAAATGACCTTGATGAACTTGCAGGGTTGTTGGGATGAAGACTTTCTAGAGAAAAAGGAAAATACAAAGATAAACTTCCTATTATCTATTTTACATGTTAAAAAGTTGGTAATATTCTTGCTAGATGCCTTGACAAAGATGAAAGAGATGAGAGGAAATATTTCATGTACAAAGGAAGAAGGGATGAAAGAAGAAATAGAGACAAAAGAAACTAAAAATAGAAATGTAATAAATCTTGCTATATTGCCGAGGAGGATGGTTCTAGCAGTAATTTAAATAATCACGATGAAGAATTTTTTTATGTTATAGTGAAATATGATTATGATGATGATGAGAAAACTTCATTGATCTCACATGTGTGTAAGAATGATAGATGGATAATTGATAATAGTTTTTCATAATATATGACAGGTGATACAAGTAAGTTTGACAAGATTGAACATTATAATGGCAGTATTGTCAAGTTTAATAATGATGCACAATTTTATGTGAAGGATAAAGGATCAATTAAACTAATTGAAAATATCAAATGTGACAATGCATATTGGGCTGATGGTTTGAAATATAACTTGATTTTTGTGGCACAATTGATAAGTTTAGGCTATAGGGTTTATTTAGAACAAAAAGCCAAAGACCTATGATTCTACTAGTGAACTAATTGGAAGTGGAGAGAAAATAGGAGGTAACTTTTTATATATAGACCTATCTAAAGATACTTGTCTATTTTCGTAATGTTAAGATGTTTGGTTATGAAATTTTGATAACTTGGTAGGCATTAGAAAAATAAAAAGAGTTAGAGGGTTATCAAGATTAAGAAAACTTGATAAAGTGTTGTGGAAAACATGTCAATTGGGTAAAATGACAAAGTCTAGTTTCAAGAGCAAGATCTATTCTTCTTCTGATGATTAATTGGAGTTGGTTCATACTGACTTATGTGGTCCTATTGGAAGAAAGGGATATTATGGTGATAGATGATTTATTCTATTTGTTGATGATTTTTCTAGAATAATGACTATGATTTTTTTAAAAATAAAAATATGACTCATTAAAAAATTTTAAGTGGTATCTAGCTAGAGCTGAGAAAGTAACATGGAAAAGACTAAAATATTTGACATCACATAAAGGAAATAAAATTATCTTGGATGAGTTAAACATATTTATCAATGACAAAGGAATCAAGAGGAAAATGAGTGCACCAAGGAGACCACCACATAATAACATAAGTGACATAAGGGAAAAAACAATTATGGATTGTGTAAGAACACTAATGGTGGAGAAGAATGTTTCACAAAAGTACTATATAGAGATGTAGTAAGAACTATAGTAGACACTCTAAACTAAGTTCAAGTGAAGAAAGGAAAGAAAATGCCTTTTGAAATCTGGTAGGGAAATATACCAAATATCAATTATTTTAAAGTTTTTGAAATAAAATTCAATCCATTGAAAGATGTAAGGAAAGGTAAAATTGATGAAAAAAGTGATGAAGGTATATTCCTAGGTTTTTCCACTAAAGAAAAAGTTGATAAGTGTTTGAATTATAACACTAACAAAATGTGGAAAGTGCAAATATTAGATTTGATGAATTTGGAGAGAAAAATGAAGAAAGATGCAAGAAAGAATCTAGAGATTATAGATAGTGTATACCCATAACTCTCTCTCTCTCTGACACACACACACACACACACACACACACACACACACACACACACACAGAAACTATTTCTATCATATCCCCTAATCTCTCTCTCTCTCTCTCTCTCTCTCTCTCTCTCTCTCTCTCTCTCTCTCTCTCTCTCTCTCTCTCTCTCTCTCTCTCTCTCTCTCTCTCTCCATCCTGCCTTCAATCTACCTTTGTGTAGTAGTAACACAAAACCCAGTTAGGTTATACAAAAAATGATTGTGTTATTTGTCCATATGGATAATGCAATTAGAACACAATAACCTAATTGGGTTATTGAAAATAGTAAATAAAACAACATGTCAATAGTTATCATTTTGTTTTAGTGTGGTCCACCAAATTTTACTATATTTTCACATGTAATTCTATAATAGGTATGCAAGTGTAAGGTTTTTTGTGCTCGTAAATGCTAAATTTTATATTTTTCATGTGTCAATGTCTTATTTTATGTTAGTATCTTATGATTAAGCATAAAATAATCATGAAAATTTGTTTTTTTTTAAAATTTTATTGTTTAGTTTTCATGTTGTTGTTTGTAGGGTAATTTGCATCTAGAATTGTGGGAAAGAACAAGAGAGGAATGATTGAAAAATGAAAGGAAACAAAGGAAAAAACAAGTGAGTGTATGATAACATTACATGAAGGTACATCATCAAATTTCCTCTAATGTAAGTGATGAAAATATACCTATTGATATTGATGTCGCAAACACACCTAATTTGACAAAAAAAAATGTTCAACATACCCCATGTTGGAATTCTTTCTAGTAAGGAACATATAAGGTGATTTTAAACCTCATACTAGAAAACATAGGACAACGAAAATCCTAAGGATGACCTAAATCCTATATTCAGTAGGGCTAAATTTTAGTTCTAGGCCAACATTAACAGAGTCATATGGATTCATTTGACTTTAGGCTTTGCAAGGCCATGGCGAGCAAACTTAAGGAATTAATTTGGTTAACTAGATGCTTTCTCTTTCAAGATTATTCCCTATAGTAGAAATGGTCAATATTCTTCTATAATTTTCTGATAAACTTTCGAAGCATAGTAGCTAACTACAACCAAAAAGTAGATGCAAATAAGTGATGATCAACACATAAGTTCTTGATACATTAAATGGTAAATTGATTATTTGTTGTAAATGTTCTACAATTAAGTGAATCATCAGTGTATTCTTGAACTTTTGAATGGACCAGTATCTTATTTAATGGGATAAAGAGTCAAGGATTAACAAATTTGGACCTTTTTAATCAACTTGTGACTAAAATTGTCAACATCAAACTCTAAGTATCATTCTAATTCTTATCCTTTTCACAAACCCTAAACATTATCCAATATAGAAAGCAATTATCTAATTCTTTAAATTAGCAATAATCAATAAGGGATATACAAGTATATAAATTGCATTAAAGTGAATGAAACTTGTTCATTTAGTCCCAAGATTATGGATATATGAGTAGAGAGACAAAACTCAAAGATAATGATAATTAAGGAAACTATCCTTCTTATTCAAATCTTAATGTTGCTAATAGAAAACTCATGATATAACATAGAGACAAACCATAAAATGTTCACTTTTTTTTAATTTTTTGTATGTATATTACTAAACTCATTTATATAACTACAGAACAAATGGATGGACTGCAAAATATCATATGACACATGAGAAGATTCTAAATACAAATGACCTCTACTCTTCATCTTGGAAATCCATATATAGGATTGCAAAAACGTATACATGAGAGGAGGACACATGTCAAAATGTTAATGGTTACAAAACTTTGGAAGATGGGAACAAAAAGGTATACAGAACATTCTTCCAAAATATAAATCAGAAAAAGATAAGTAGTTGAGATAGTAAGAGAACATTTATATCGGCCTTTGATTCACCTCTTGAAAATCCTGAATGGCTTTGGTCCACCTAGCATCCATGACTACTTTTGATTCAACAATAAATTTATTTAAATCTATTTTTTCCTTAAATAGGGAATCAATTTTTTTATTATAGTCAAAATACTATCAAAATAATTAGACCACTCTTGCCAATCTATCACTATGCTGGAAACATACAAAATTGATGGTATGTAGGGTTGTATTCCTTGAGATAAATCCTTCAACTTGCCTTGTATAATTTGTAATTTTCCAGCGAAGAAACCCATCAATTCTTTTACTATTTCTAGGCCTTCCTTCACTGTGACTATTTTATCAGGCAAATTTGGTGTTTTAGCCATGAGTACAATTAGCCTCTCTAGAAATTGAATATCTGGCCTCCAAAGATTAAATGTGGGTAATAGCCATGAAAGTGCCTCACTGTGAAATTGCTCAAAACTTTGTAAAGCAACACAAAAACTATGAGCCTATTGTGACATACTTTTCAACACTTCAATTCTATGGCTCATCATATTCTTAAGGACAACTATCCTTATATAACCTCCCTATTGAGTAGATTCATCATCATGCTCATTCTTCTAGGTTCTGATGTCTCCTCTTCTCCCAATTTCTTGATTTGTATCAAGACCTTAGATATATTCTTAGCTAGTTGTTATTGATCCGCATGCTCCTCCCTATGTTCTATAGCAACTACTTGCTCTACCTATGTGAGTTGCTCTTTGAGAGATACCACTTCATCCTCTAATGCTTAGATTTTTGCCTCAAGCTCCATAATCTTATCTTTGTATACATGATTTCTTTTGAGCTTATCTTCATAAAGTTTCCTCACATGTAATCATGTATGGATTTTAACAATCTAGTCTCCATCTCCTCTACCTTGGCTTCATTCATAAATGAAAAATGTTTCAATGCTTGGAAATTTCTATTCCAAAGGTTCCCTGTAGAGTCCATACAATCATGTTACCTTTTTAAGTGCTCTGTACATCCATCAACTTTGGCTTATTATAGGAAGGATTCATACTCTAGATTGCCAGAGATTTTGTGTCAATGTCAAAACTAGTTTCTCTCTACAATCCATTTGCACCAAATGCCTCATATGAAATGGCATTCTCTTTCCTCCTTATTTGATCAAGCATAAATTCTTGTTCCAAGTCCCATCCAAGCACCAATAGCATGCCAATCCTCTATACTAGATCCCTAGCCTCCTATAGAGTCATTACCTCACTTTTAGGATCATAGGCCTATAACTTCTCAACCAATTCCATTTTGTATTCATCAAACTCCCCTAGTTTCATCTTTAGTACTAGCTCACTCTATTTTATTTTATATTAAAAAAATTGAATTTAGTAGATCTTATGCATTCATCATCCTCTAGGAATTGTTGGGCTTGGATGATCCTATCATCTAGTGTTACTGCTGCTAACTCCAGATCTGTGAGGATATTCTCAACTGTATTTATTCTATTTTGGAGGTAATTTTATCTTAATTCAACATAATACTGACTATTTCTAGGTAAGATTTGCAATTTCCTGTATTTGACCTCAACAGGGATGTTGACAATCTTTTGTCTCTTATTTCCCTTTGTCAGTCATGATGCTTTAGAGACATCATCTTCTTCTACTTCAAGGGTTAAATCAAGCTCAACGTTGCTGGGGCACAACCTATGTTCTTATCCTAGTGGTCCCTTGGGCATCTTAGAAATGATTTGAGCATGGTCAATGATCATCTTCCTAATCCTTTAAGGGTAGGGAATATCCATGTAGAATCCCAAGAATTAGGGATCTATTCTCTTCAATTCTCTCTCCACCCTTAGAACATCATCTAGCTTAGCTAGTTTATTAGCTGCCTCACCTTCTACAACTATATTTGTAATGACATTGTAATGGGGAAATTCCTTGGTGCTAGGTAGTACATAATTTTTCATCTCTTTAAGAGTGACCCTCATCTAATTATCAGGGTCATACATTCTGTAGGGGCCAATAGACAAATTATAGTGTTGGAGAAAACAATGGATCTTATCCAAGGTATCTCTCCCAATTGTAAAATCCCCAATCCTAAAACATCTAAATAAGAAAGTTCCCCTATGAACTTTGGGTCCCAAGTATTCCATATTGACCATAAATAATTGCCAAATAAATTCAATTATACCTAACCTAGGTCGAATAAACTTTGGTAGTATATGGGGTGATTAAGGACAACCATAAACTCTCATTAAAGAAAAAGTTGGACTTAAGAAAATGTCTCCCTAGTTGTGGTCAAGTCTTTTTCCCTCAAGATGTAGAGCTGGTCTCAAAAGGCTTTTTAGAATATTAGGAGCCCTAAAGTATCCTAGATCTAACATCTTCATAATTACAACACTAAAATTATTGAAAAATGAGACAAAATAAAAAAAATGATAATTTCTATCCCATACCCCTAGCCATAGTTGCACTAGTGGGTCTCCATTTGCATTTGAAGTGTGATCAATAGAGTTAGAGCTTATACATCCTACATTCTTTAGAGGATCAGGTGCATCAACAATGAATAATGATGGAAGGTGAAATCTTTTAACTCCCCACTTTGAGCCCTAGCAATATTTTCTTTAATCACCTCTAGAATGTAGTTGACATAATCATACTCCCTACCATGGTAGGAGTCCTATACATATCTTGCAATTATAAATTTTGTTCCATAGACCATATCAGTCCCATCTTTACCAATCACCATGTGGACATCATAAATTGTCTTTACAAAATAGTTCTTAAATTTGTCTAGTGGCATCATTTTTTTTACCTTCTTATGGTAATCACCCACTTCCTTCAAATCCATGGGAATACGATATAGCATGGATTTACCAGTATAGGCCTTGGTGTTTTCTTCAAATTTCCTATCTAGATCTACTAAATCTATAGGCTAACCCATAGCTCCATCCAATTGAAAGGCCTCAATGAATGATTCTCGGTCTAGAGTGCAAAGGATGGTGTCATCTTTCCTATGGAAGGATTTATTGGCTGGATTATAGAATCAAAATAAGGCATTCATCAAATCTACATCTACAAAGACTTTTGGAAATATTAGCTTGGCAAGGTTCTTATTCCATGGGTTAAACACATGAATTTTCTTCACCTTGTTATAATAGAAGTCTTTTAAAAGATCCGAACAAGTAACACCATGTCACATAGCATCTCTATAGAGAGCATATAGATTGATGAAAGCTTGATCATCTATGGCATTGGCATTAGAAGAACTCAACAAAAGTTTCATCCATTCTTTAGCAAATATATTTGGTTTCTTCTACCTTGTTTTCCCAACCTTGGAGGTTGAAGGCTCTATAGCTACCATGTTTGATGCTTGAATTGCTTCCACTTCTTTGTTAGACATCTTGACACTTATTCTAGTAAACACAGGATATGGAAACTATTCTATCCTCAAAGCTCTAAAAATAATAATTTGTATTCTACTGGAAGCTCTAAAAATGTTGAACTATAATTGTAAAGTAGGAAAATCTTTGCAAATTAATATATGAAAATCAACATCCACTTGGCATTAATTATTAACATGCTTGAAAGCCATTCTCTCAACTCAAGGGAGCATTGCCATTAGTATCCAGCAATGAACTTTTTGTATAGTACTTAAATCTTATTGGTTAAGAAGTTCATTGTCATTTCCATGTCAGAAAAATGACTTAACACTTTAATGTCAAAATAGGGCCTATAATGCTACGACCATGACTAATGAAAAGACCTTTCATATATCTTGTAGCTAGAAAATTTGTTTCTTGATGTTATGAAAACCCTTGAAAATCCCTTGTTCACCAATTGGACACAATGGAAAATCCCTTTTATGATCCTATGATTCCTTTATTGTCCTGGTGTCAACGCTTACCTTACCTTCTTCTATGATCTCTTAGAAAACAACTTAGTCACATCTTAGCTTGACCTTTCTCAACATATGATCCCAGTTACTTTTATTACCTTTTAATATATTTGGTTATCTTTTAAGCTTTCATAATCTCATGATAAACCTTTAGCCCTTTGCACCATAGCATCATGAACTTTACAATTTTCATTTACGACCCTATGACCATAGCTTGTTTGTAAAAATGGAACACATCCTTTGTTACCTTGAGATATTATGATGAAATATTTATCATAAGGTTAGAGATGCCATATGCCACACAAAAATATTATAAAATTCCTTTTCAGTCCTACTAATCCTGGCTTAGCCTATATCTGGTATTCATACCTCTATTTTGGCCAATCAAAAACTAGACACCTATCTAATAGCAAACCATCACCTCTTCTTGTCTTTAATAATTTTACGATCTTATGACCATAGATACCCCATAACATTAGAAGATCCCAATATTATTTTCATGTCCCTACAATGTATGTTGCTTTGTAATATCATAGCACGTTATTTCATTTTTCTTGATGCCACAATGACCTCCCTTGTCATAACATCAAAGAGAGCCAAAATGTAAACCATTTGAACTTTGATGTGATCATATGACACAAAGAAAATTGTATGAGGTTAAAAGTACAAAGTTGTGTCACCTTTCAGGCTAACTTATCAAAACGACTGAATTTGAGTATTTTTATCTAAAAAACAATTTTGTTCAAACACATGATCTTGATAAATTTATTCTAGCTAAGTTATATATGGTCTCACACTTTTCCAATTAGAAATGTCTATTAAATGCATGTTTTATACTAGTTAGTATCCAATTAATAAAAAAATAATTTTTTTTTAGAAAATTGACATTTCAATAACTCTTACTATTTTTTATTATATATTTTCAATAACATAAAACCATCATTTTATAGAGCTCAAAGTCATGAATATTCTCATATAGAGCTCATAGTGTTTTAATTAGATATACTATTTTGTAATTAAAAAATTCTACAAGTATGTATTTTAATACTCGAGAAGATATCAATTTTGAGAGAGAAAGAAATATTAAATCATATAAAAAAATTAAAAATTATATAACGTTCTAGAGGAGAGAGTCCTCTTCCAGAATCTATAACTTTTCTTTTGGTTGGAATACATTTATTTTGAAAAATGTGGTGGGTGATGAAATCCATCAATTTAAATAAGTTGAAATTTGAATCATTATAAAAGAGAAAATATATGGTTAAAGCCTATTTTTTATTTTTTATTGGTCTAGATACATATGCTATCTATTACATAATATAAGATCAAAGGAAAATAACTTTATTTCCATATCATATTGTGGTGGGAACTAGACCCCTAATTTTCAGCATTTTTTAGCAACTAAAAAGTTATCTTTAAAAATAGAAAAATATATCATTTCTTATTCCAAATAAATATTTAAATTTATAATCCTAAACTTCATCCATTTCTACACATTTCATTAGTTTACTTCATTTTCAAATTGTAAATAATAACACTAGTTTTATGTCATTGAAGTTGAACACTTGTACTTTTGTTAGCCTTTTCCTTTGTAAAAGGGTGACATAGGTTTGTGCTTTTACCCATGATCAAGAAGACCAACTTTATCATTCACGATACCATGACAAATCCTTTCTCTTAAGATTGTAACATTGAAAAAACTTCCTCCTGATTCTCTGCTAACCCATTTATTGTAACATCGTAGAAGATGATATATAAGGAAAAATAAAAACCCACTCAATTATAAAACCTAGGGTTAGAGCTTAGACTAATTTCATGAAGATTTTGTGATTTGGGATAAAATTAAAACCCTAGGTCACTAAACCTTTCACTTGAGACAATAATGAAAAATAATTGGATTAGGGAAAAACATGCTAGGGTTTTTCTTAGCAGATGAAACAAGAAAAATACAACCCTAATAATCAATTCAATATTTTCACCATAAAATTTAAAAATTAAGCTTAGTGAAAATAGGAGCTATTGGTGGCCCTATCTGGGGATGATGGATAACTTGTATCCATGCAAGAATTTAGAATTTATAGTTTAAGCAGACCACACACCTCATAATCTGAAGCAAACTTTTGAGACTATACAATAAAATATGCATATATACAAGGGTTATACACATATGCATAGGTAATTATAAAAAATTTCATAAGTACAAAACCTAACTACTATTCATGGAGTATAAATACCTTCAATAGAAGTATTTCTTCAAGGATTGTCTGTGAACTAGTAATTCTAGAAAGTTTCTTGATATTTCCTTAATGAAAAATGAATCTTCACCCCAAGCTAAATCAACCAAATAAGGACCAAGCCAGATGGGATCAAATTTCCCATGTTTACCTTTATCTTCAAACCTTGCATTCCATATTAAGACAAGATCATCTAATTGAAGTTTTCTAATCATTGCCTTTTTGTCATATAAAAGTTTTGTCTACAACTGCAATCTCATATTCCTTACAGAGGCTTCTTTCCTTGTTTCATCTAATCCAACTAATTCATCTATCCTCTCATGCATATCATCATCATAAATCTGAATATAGTTATACAAACCCATAAGGATTTTTTGAGGCATTCTGGCATGAATTCCATATACAGGGTCAAGAGGTGATACACCTATTGCCTTTTTTACTGTTACTCTATTAGACCAAATAGCTAATTTCTTTGAATCCCAAGCCTTTTTGTTATCCTTCAAGGTCCTCTTTATGACCTTTAACAAACTCTTGTTTGTAGATTCTCCTTGTCAATTCCCTTGTGGATGATAAGGTGATGAAACTAATCTAGTGATGCCAGACTTTTCACAAAAAATTATGAATTCCTCAAATTTGAAGCACATAGCATTATCAATTACTATTCTTTCAGGACATCCAAATCTTATGATGATATTAATTAATATGAAGTTGTTTACCACCTTTTTGGTAGAATTACTAGTAGGGATTGCCTCTACCAACTTTATAAAATAATCAATTGCAACTAGTATCCAAGAAAAACCACTACTAGAGCTAGGTGAAATTTCACCTATAAAATTCATTCCCCACTACTAAAAGGGTGCCTAGACCTCAACATATTTCAAAGTTGTATTTCTAAAAAACTTCAACTTTCCTACAAACCTCTGGCATGAGTCACATTTCCTAACTAGAATATGATCATCTTTAAAAAAGCTAGGCCACCAAAAGCCTGCTCTCATAATCTTATGGGCAGTATTCTTTGCCATATAATTCCCACCACATACTCTTGAATGCATATCATTTAAATATTTTTCTAATTTTTGTTGATCAATGAACTTTAGCAATACACCCTCAAAATATCTCCACCATAAGTCTCCATTTACAATAATATATCTGACTCCATGCAATTTAATAATTCACTTTTCATTATCTATTAAATGAGCTGGAGATTGCATATGTTGCAAATAATATATTACATCTTTGTACCAATCACACTGATCCATATCACATGTATTAGAGCTAAGGTTTTGATCTTCAACATTTATTTGATTAACATCTAAATTAGTCTATGTCATGAACTTAGCTAATCTCTAACCTCTTACCAACTTCTTAATTTGTATATCTAAGTTAAATTCTTGGATTCTATTAATCCATCTACATCTTTTGCCAAATACTTCTTGTTGAGAGAAAATGTCCTCTACTACTGCATTAGGCACAAAAGAAATAACAATAGCACCTACTAGGTAACATCTAAAGGCCTTAACAACTTTGACTAGAGCATATTTTTGCTTCTCATTTATTTCATACTTAATTTTTATAGGTTGCAAAGACTTACTAAAGATTGCCATGGGTTTTTCATATCCATCTTTATTTTTCTAAAGTAAAACAATTGCAATAGTATGAAAAGATGCAAAAGAAAAAATATGCATAGGCTTTGCATACTTAGGGGTCCTAAGGATGGAAGCATTCTTAATAGCATTTTTTATTTTTTTCAATACAATTTTAGGCTCACCTTCCGAACTTATTGTAGCTCCTTTTTTGATCATTTTTGAAACTAGCCTACTTACTTCAACAAAATTAGTCATAGATCTCCTTAGGAAATTGACCTTCCCAAAGAAAGATTGTATACCTTTGACACTTTTTGGCTTTAACACTTTATCAATTGTTGCCACCCTTTCAGGTTCAATCTCTACCCTAGCCTTTGAAACTATATATCTTAAAAGTTTCCCTTCTATGACTCCAAATGCACATTTCCTAGGGTTCAAAGACACACCATATTCCAAATCCTTAATAGAAATATTTTCAAGGTACTTGCAATGGCCTTTAGCTTTCTTGGAATATGTAGTCAGGTCATCTTGATAGCCCCCTAAAAAGTTTCTCTTGCATTTATGAGACCAAAAGGCATTCTCACATACACATAAGTTCTCCAAGGAGTAGTAAAGGTTGTCTTGAACTATTCTTTCTCATCAATAAGGACCTAGTTATATCCTAAAAAACCATCCATCATAGACATTAAATCTAAACAAGTCACTTGTTGTAACATATCCTGCATATTAGATAATCCATAATTGTCCTTTAAAGATTGAATGTTTAAATTGCTAAAATCAACACAAAGCCTAATGTCACCATTCTTTTTTCTAATAGGTACTAAGTTAGACACCCATGAAGAATTCCTAATTAGTTTAATTATCCCTCCATCCCTAAGCTTCAATAATTCTTCTTGCATCTTAGGATCTAGGGTGGAATTCACTAGTCTTTGCTTCTATCTAAAAGGTTTTACATCTTCTTTAAAAGGTATTACATGTTGAAACAAATCTTTCCTATAAGCTTTAAGGTCATCATAAGACCATGCAAAAACATATCTAAATTTTCTTAATAGACCTATGAAGGACATCCTAATCTTAGGGGATAAAATATTACCAATGTATACCTTCTTTAGGGAATCAGTTGTGCACAAATTAATTTCTTCTAATTCCTCTAGTTTCTTGTCTTTTTCATCTTGAGATACACAGTCTTGATTATCAAAAGCACTCTCCAATACAACCAATCCCTTGGGCACCTTTTTGGTTTTTAATTGTAAGATTTCTTGGCCAAAAATAATTTCTTTTCCATCTAATGTCTCTACCCAACCACTGTAATCAAGCTCATGTCCACGATATTTATCCTCATTAAGGAGAAAATTTAAGATATCCTTTTCATCCTCAAAAACTTGTCAACTATGTATGTTATCTAGGATTTGAAGGCCTATTCTATACTTCCATAGTAAATAAACTAGAAAATGATATGTCATTAGGTTTTATGGACAAATTTTCCAATAAATCAGCCATTTTATTATTACTATTGTCTTTCCATGCTATTTCAAAAACATGAAATGAATCAATCATATCCTAGAAAGCATTCGTATATTGTTTCAATCTTTTATTTTTTGAAACATACACTCCTCTAACTTGGGAGATAATAAACTTAGAATCACCCATGACATGTATTTTCTTGATTCCATGGCTTGACCATTAATCCTAACAATAAGGCCTCATATTCTAAAACATTATTTGTACATGCAAAATTAAGAGAAAAGGAATATCTAAATATATTTTGGTCTTGGGGGACAAAAACTATTCCTACTCTTGATCCTTCCTTTGAGCTTGCTCCATCTAAATAAATGCTCCACAATTTTGGTGAAGCCATATAGCATGTAACCTCTTGTCTAATTAGTGCAGGCAATTTTTCAACTTCCTGGATAATCAATTTAGCTATGAATGAATTCACATTTGTCTCTAAGAGAGAAGTTGTATCTTTGTCAATATTTTTTTCAAAAATGTAAGTTACTCTTGGCTCTCTATTGACTTTGATAGCCTTCTCCTCTACTTGGAAAGTAGGATATGACAAGTCACATTGAAGACTTCCTCCCATTGTAGAACTCAACTTCCTAGAGAGAAACATCCCATAGTGTGGGGAAATGTCTACTACAAGGACTGACATAGTTAGTTCTTTAGTAGGATGTGTAGTAAGTCTAAAAGGTAAAGCATTAATAGTGCCTATGACAAGTACCTCTCTGGCATCCATAACCCTATGCCTAACTTGGTATCTACTCCTAACCCAAGGGCCTCCATAACCTTAAAAGGCATTATATTGTTTGAGGCACTAGAGTCAATCATACAATTATTTAAAGTTCTACCATTTTATGGTAAAACTAAGGAAAAAAGGGTCAATGTTCTACAAATATGAATCTAATGAATTATCCAAATACATTTGGGGTATTCAGGACATGACTCCATTATCCTCCTTTTCTTTTGTTAAGATTGGGAATTTCTATGTAACTGTTGGTTCTTGTGTGACAACATTATGATTTCCTATCCCTCCTAACCAATAAAGAGCCTTATTCTTGTGTTCTTTTATCCTGAACATTTATGATATAGGAACATTGATAATAATTTTTGATAGTATAGAAATCAGATCAACTAGAACATAATTGATAGGTTTAAGATTAATACTTATAGGCATAGAAGTTTGAATAATAGGAGATTCTTTCTGCTTAACAATCTTAAGGTTTTGATCCTTTTTCTAATGCATTTGACTTAGTATTTTCAACTTCTTAAAAATGTACCCTCTTTTTTGGTTCCCACTTCTTATTCTTATTTTCCTTGGTCTTAGAAGTCTCAGGAATATCCTTCTTATTTTCATTAGTACCCTTTGTAGTACCGTCCTTGATAAAAATACTTGCTAGCTTTACTGAGGCACTATTTATAGTTCTATTCCTCAAATTATAAGTACTTTGGACCTGTGCAAACATTTCTAAAGTAATCCTATCAATTTCCTCTTTGGAAGGTTTTCTCAAATTTATTTGGTCAATTGTAGTCAAAGCATTACATATAACATTCTGGTAATGATCTTCATTATCAAAAAATACTTGTTGATGATACATGTGATACAAATCTCTTTGGTCTTCAATATCATGTTTAAATTCCTTAATATTAGATTCTCCATCATTATCATAGAGATGGATCATATTACATGTCACATCTTCTTGATTTTCTTCTTCTTCTTCCTCATCATTTTGTACTTGTTGATTTGCAGCAAACGATTGAGCCATAGCACAAAAATTAAGGGAATAGGGAGATTGACAAGTAATACATCAAGGAACATCTTCTGTTATATTTATAGAATTTCTCTACAAAGGATCTGGTGTTCCTTTATCCTTATTTCCTTGAGTGAGATTTGGAACTGGCTTACCATCTTTCCACTGAGTAGTATAAGGGTAGTTTTGCATCCTAGGTTGCCTACTAAAATTAGTATTAAAAGGAGCCTTCTCTACAACACTTGATTTTTTTGCGTGGTAAGCTAGAGGACTCAATTTATTTAGTAAACTTAAAACTTGTCCCATTGTGTCCTCTTCAAGTTTCTTTCCTATAGTACACTTTTCATTATCTCTCTTACCTCTAGGAGTAAAAAACTTAGGGTCATCCCTTTTCTCAAGTTTACTAGAAGCTCTTCTATTATTCTCAACATTCATAACCATTGTATAACCATACCTTAATGTTTTTGGATCTTTTTCTCTCAGAACATAAGCCATCTTGCTATCAAAAGCATTGGAGCAAGTACTAAGAAAAACATCTTCATTCAATCTCATCACTTGGAAAAACTTATACATACCTATTTGAAATTTGACATTGAAATTAGACATTGACTCATTAGGATTCTTCTTGATGTTGTTGATGTCATTTAGCATGAAACCAACATTAGTCTTATCACCATACTATCCTTTGAACAATGTCTCAAGATCATTCCATGATCCGATACTATCATCAGGTAATCTTTTGAACCAATCTCTAGCATCCTCAATTAGTGAATGAACAAAAAGTTTCATCACTATATCTTCATGTTCCACCTCACAATCATTTAGCATATCAATGAAGTTTCTAAGATGCTCTTCACTAGTAATAGTATTATTTCTAGCAAATTTTGTGACCTTATCCCTAAGGTCATTTGAGATGGGATGAGGAAAACTAGGGATACCTTCTCCTTGTTATAATATAAGTATTTGAAAAGCTCTAAATCAATAACACCAATGCAAATAGCATCTCTACAGAGAGCCTACAGATCAATGAGAGCTTGATCATTTGCAGCATTGACATTAGAAGAACTTGGGGAAAGTTTCATCCATTCTTTAGCAAATCTATTCGGTTTCTTCTACCTTGTTTCCCCAACCTTGGACATTGAAGGCTCTGCAACTGCCATGTATGATGCTTGAATTTGTTCCACTTCTTTGTTAGACATCTTGACACTTATGCTAGTAAAAATAGGATATGGAAACTATTCTATCCTCAAAGCTCTAAAAAAACTCAAATTCTTTCTCTCTGAAAATGTTGATCTATAATTGTAAAGTTGAAAAATCTTTTAAAATTAATATATGCAAATCAATGTTCAATTTGCATTAATTTTTCACATGTTTGAAACTCATTTTGTCAACTTAGGGGAGCGTCGTCATTACTCTCCAGCAATGCACCTTTTGTACTGTACTTAAATCTTATTGGTTGAGAAATTCATTGCCATTTCTAGCTCAAAAAAGTGACTTAACACTTTAATTTCAAAATAGGGCCTACAATTCTATGACCATGACTAATGAAATGAGCTTTCATATTATCTTATAGCTAGAAAATTGGTCTCTCAATGTTATGAAAATCCTTAAAAAACCCTTGTCAACCAGTCAGACACAATAGAGAAAACCCTTTTACGATCCTATGATTCCTTTGTTGTCATGGCATCGGCACTAACCTTACCTTCTCCTATGATCTCTAGGAAAATAGCTTCTTAGCATCTTAGCTTGACCTTTCTCATTATACGATCTTATGATCATGGTTACTTTTATTATCTTATAATATCTTCGATTATCTTTTAGGCTTTCACAATCTCACTATAAACCTTTAACCCTTTGCACCATAGCATCGTGGACTTTATAGTTTTCAGTTGTGATCCTACAAAGATAGCCTTTTCATAACATTGCAACACATCCTTTGTTACCTTGAGATATTACAATGAAATATTTATCATAAGGTTAGAGATGCCATATGCCACACAAAAATATTATAAAATTATTTTTCATTCCTACTGATCCTAACTAAGCATATATTTGGTATTTGTACATTTATTTTGGCCAATCAGAAAGTAGACACTTGTTTGATAGTGCACCATCATCTCTTCTTGTCTTTAATACTTTTACAATCTTACAACCGCAGGCACCCCATAACATTGGAAGATCCCAATATTTCCTTCACAATAATATGATATCCACTACTTTGTAATATCAGAGCACCTTATTTCATTGTTCACAATGCCACAATTACCTCGCTTGTCGTAACATCAAAGAGAGCTGAAATATAAGCCATTTGAACTATGATGCAATCATATGACACAAAGGAAATTGTATGATCTACAAGACCATCTTTATCATTCATGATACTATGACAACTCCTTTGTCTTAAGATTGTAACATTGAAATCACTTCCTCCCGATGCTCCACTAACCCACTTATCATAACATCATAGAAGATGATGTATAAGGAAAAATGAAAACCCACTCAATTATAAAGCCCAAGGTTAGGGCTTAGACTAATTTAATGAAGATTTTTCAATTTGGAATAAAGTTAAAACCCTAGGGCACTAAACCTCACACTTGGGACAACAATAAAAAATAATTGGATAAGGGAAAACCATGCTAGGGTTTTTCTCAGTAGATGAAAACAAGACCCTAACAATCAATTCAATGTTTTCAACATAAAATTTGAAAATTAAGCTTAGTAAAAATAGGAGCTATCACCCCAATTGAAATGATTATGACAAATACAAATACTCACTTGATGCCCCTCATAGAACATCTCAAGTTGAAATGATGAATGTACATTATGTAAGTAATGAAAATATAGAGCATGTGTGTACATCAACATCTCTTAGAATAATTTGTTGAAAACCAAAGTTTCTAATGGACATTGATGAAAATATTTTGAAGTCAATGCATGATAAAATGTCAAAAAGAAATTGTGGGATAATTGTTCAAAAGATTTGGAATAACTATTTTGAATATTTAAATCAAAGTGGAAGATGCCAACTTGTTGTTGAAATGGTTAAAAATCTTAAATTTAGATAGACAATGAGAATTTTGGGGTTAACAACATCTAAAAGTAGTAGTGAAAGAAGCATTTTTAGAAATCTCTTTGATGCATACCAATCCATTGTTTCAAAACCACATACTAAAGATACTAATACAAGTTGACAGGTCCTCACATCAACCATAATGGGACAGGAAATGGAAAAAACTTGTATGGTAAGAAAAGCGTGTAAATCATTAAGGATAAGTAGAACAACATTACTCAAAGACTTAGTGAGGCAAGAGAAAATTAAGAACTCTACTGAGACTTCTTTTTGGTCATTCCAAGGTAGACTTCCACGTAAGGATAAAATTTTTGGCATGACTATAGAAGGGCTTCACCAAACCAAAATAATGTTATCAAAAGACAAATTGGAAAAACAAACCATGAGCCACATGCAAAAAAATTTTTTGGATATGACTCAAACACAATTTTATGAAACTTTTATTCAAATATTTCCTCAAATTAAAATCAGCCAAAGATTTTTTGAGATGACAAAACCATTCTATGTTGAGATAAATTATACAGACAATACATGTTGATTTTTTTGTGCATTATGATTTTTATCATTCTATATGGTGTACTTTGCATACTAACCAAATATTGTAGGAATGTGGTCTATAATTACCTCCTAAGTCATTGAGAGAATTCATCACAAGTGTACTATATAAATGAGATAATGGGTGCATTTATTATAAGGCCATGTGTTTGAAAGGCTTTTTCCCTCATTGTGGTGGTTTGTAAAACTTGCATAGATGCCTACATCTAAATAACATATATGAAATTGGTAAGACACTAGTTTCTCTTAGAAAATAAAATTCAATTATATATGGTGTTAAAGATGGAAAAGAATTAAACAGGCATGAATTAGTGAAAAGTCATCTAGCTATAGCCGATTTTATTAAATTGTTTCAAGAGAAAATATTTCATGACTACATAGGTCATACACATAGAGCTAGATGGTTAGATAAAAAATTAAAGTTGTGTAACCAAATTTTTTCCTTGCATATGATTGTGTTGTTTGTTGACTTGACTAAAAACTATACACTAAAACCTCAAAATGAAGTGCAACCAATGTATTAAAACTCTATAAAAGTGTCAATTTTCATACACATAGCATTTATTGATGCACATGATACCACATAGGATGATAGAAAAGTATTAAGAGAGTATCACTTCTATATTAGTGATGATTGAACTCATTCATTAGAGTTTGTGCAAGGATATTTTAGAGTTTTCTATGACCATTTGAGGGAAAGAGATGAAAGATACGACAACACATTATATGGTCAAACAATTGCACTCAACAATTCAAGAATCCAAGGATGTTCTATTGGACGAGTAGGATAAAAGTAGAGTTCAACATTTTTGCAATTTCATTGAGGTGGGAAATGGAATGGGATGGCATGATGGTGCTAGAGCATGTGTTAAATTAGCCCTTAGTAGAGAGGAATTAAAGTACAAATATGGCACAATATTAGAAAATGCTGAAACAACTTTCCCATGTTGTAATTTTATGATCGGACTAGGTAATACAAGTAATTCTATGCTTTCTATATATTTTTGGTTAATATGTGAACCTAACATTGAAAATTTGCAAGATTGTTGTACAGTTATAGGATCAAATGAGATGCATTCATTTCAAATTTCAAATGCAACATCACTAGCTATTCATACTAGAAAGCCTGCATACTTTTTCTCTTCATATATGCATCATTTATGGGATGAATGTGAATCAAAAGAGTCAGTTGAAGAGTTGGTTGACCAATGGTATTGTAGAAATTTTCATCCAATTGAGTCATATCAACTTCCCAAATCACTACAACTCAACCAAGTTAAAGCATCAATAGATTTTGAGCATGTATCTGACCTAGTTGAAGTAGGTCTAAGTTATTAATTTAATACTTTGTTAAAATAGATTAATTCCAATTTTTCCATTAAATTATCCTTCTATATAACGTAGGTCATGTATATGCAATTATTTCATATGAGAATAATTATGAAGGAACATGTTACTTTCTATGCTTGTGTATTGAGCCCAAAAAGGAACTGATAGCTACAATCATTGATGGTGAGGATATTGATTACCTAATAGGATCCATCATTGTGATAGACACATGGTTTAGAAGGTAGTATACTTTTTTCCCTTGCCATGAAGATCTCTTTAAGTTAAATTTTCATGTATAATGTATCAATTTTCACTTTAAAATGTCTTTACAATTAAATGTATGTGCCCTATCAAGAATTCTACCATGTGGTTATTTGAGGATTTTGAGACATACAGATATGTTCTTATTTATTCCAACCTTATTGTTATAACAAATATTCAATTGATATTGTATCATGGTAGGCCTCTTAAAAAGAACTTGTGGAAAGTAAGTGAGTCAGATCATGAGGCAATACTTGATACAATAAGGGTTAGAGCTGATCTACAAGGTTCCCTTGATTGATTGTGTGCTATATAGTTGAATCATTCTACATATCATAGAATAATTTAGAAAGAATTGTATATATGTTATATGAAATGTTGCAACTTCGTAGTGATGTGCATATGTAGATGCTAGATTTTGTATAAAAATTCAATAAGAGATGTCACGTGTGCATATTTAGATGCCAAATTTTGTGTATAAAACTGATAAGAAATGTAAAATGTGCATATTTATATGCCATATTTTGTACAAAAATCTGATAAGAGATGTCACATGTGCATATTTAGATGCCAAATTATGTATAAAAAAGGAGAAGATGTGTAACATGCACATATTTATATGTCATATTTTATATAAAAATCCAATAAGGGATGTCAAACATGTGGATATTTAGATACCATACTTTCTATATAAAATCAATAAGAGATGTTTATATTGTACATTATTGCTATACATTTGTTATAAATTAGTCTTTTGAACTCATTTTTGTGGGTATGATGATATCCTTAAAAGAATTCAATTATCACCAATTTATATGGATTTAGATGGCTGTCCTCTTGCATTTTTCTCCCAAATTTTGCAAAACATAGCAAAATAAGTTATAGATTTTGATACCCATTCGGCTTCTCTACAACATATGAAAATCTTGGGTAGGGTTATTTTGGATTGTGTCCTTGCTATCACAGTATGTCACCACTTTTTAGGCTTAAAATAGCCCTCTGATCGGCACAAGGCATGATGATGACATTTTCATAAGGTTCATAGGGTCTGCCAAGAGTTAGGGTTAGGTTTTTACCATAGGTAAGGTTTGTGGTTAAGGTTGAGATGATAGGAAGGTCATTTGACCAAATTGGTGAAAAGTTGCATCGTGCAACTTTGCAACTTTCAAAATTTGTTTGAGTAGCTTTTGGAAAGAAAGTTGAAAAGAGTTGAAGAGGAGTCCTAAGGGGTGACTAACCATCCAACCACCCTATATAAAGCATGAGAAGAGAAAAATTTCATAATAGTACCAAAAGTTGTTAAAAAGTTTCAAAGTACAAATGTTGCAAAAGTGCAATTTTTACAATTCTTGCAAAAGTTTTCAAGAATGCACAACCAAGTTAAAAGGTTGGTTGGGAAATGACCAAATGACATGGAGGAGTATATATGTGTTGAGATCATGATGCAAAGGCCAAAGGAGGGCTTTCAAAATATTCTTAAGAGAATGCTAATGTTTTTGATGCAGGGAGTTTGGTGAGTCATAACTTTTGACTTGAATCTAGGTTTTCTTATATTTTTCAAGTTTTTTTAAAAAATCTATAGTTGAGGTGGATTCCAACTCAGCTAGCTCTGTTGGGGCAATTTTGACTATTTTTTCAAGAGCTAGAAATTCCATCTTGACCTCTAAATTTCACTTTTAAAATAGGTTAGGTGTTTCTAATTTTTCCGCTTTGTAATAACTTCAAAATTTCTTTCTAAAATTTGGAGATTAGTTAGAAATTCCCCTTTCTATATTAAAGGGTAGATTTAGGAAACTTCAAAATTGCTTTCATGACTTTTTTTAGAAATTACCAAAAATGGCATATTTCTCCTGTTGTCAAAATTTGCCAAATTTGGAAATTTGCTCTTTTTTTGTAGTAGTAGTGTTATTTAATAGAGTTTTGGAACCATGTAGAAGCAGTTTTGGGAGGAATGAAGAATTGATATTTTTTGAATTCTCTATTTTGTTATGAAATTATTAATTTCTTTGTTAATTGAGATTGGCCTGCTACATTAGTTTTCTTTTCTTTTGTAATAACACCTTAGTATTCCTTCCAAAAGAATAAACTCTAGACCCTAAAACCACACTATAGACCTATCAATGGTCAATTTCATCATTTTATATGCTGACTAGACTCCATAACCTCAATCCTCTTCCTCATCTCCATATCCATGCATTCAACCATGCCCTATGTTCTATGGTTGCCTTCAAACCAACGAACCCAACACCCCTTAATCTCTCCAGTAGGTGTTCCTAACTTCCATATGTACTCAATAACTTCCAAATAACATATTGACACTACACCCCAAGTGATAGGTTTCAATGGTTAATCACCCATAACCATACTGCCCTCTTCTAGGACTGTCCTACTAGCCTGGCCCAGCAAAAAAATTTGTGGATTTCTTCAAATTTTCCCAATTTAATTTCCAAAAAAATTATATATTTTAATACCCTTTTCCAATTTATTAAACATATGTAGAAATAAATCCCACTTGTTTTGCAACATACCTTCCAAAAATTGTTGGTTTACTTTTAAATTCTAGGCCTCACACCCTACATTTTCAAAGCAACCCTATCATTAAATGGATCTAATTAGAATAATATGCATCCAATTTGACTCTATGATACTTTTGGATATGAAAGCCCCAATTTGTCCCTGAAAACACAAAAAATCTAGGGCTTGCTCAATGTTTGACCTCCTAACGCCATGTCTACACAATGAAAGTTGTTACACCATATTTAGACTATTCTAAGATAGAATCCATCATAAAAGACCCCCTCCAATGGCTCCATTTCATGACCCCAAAAGCACTCCAAAAGCACCATCAAACTCCTCCAAACACTCTCAAGTTGGAAATTCTCATCATTTCCTAAATTCACATTATATAGTTGGATTAGTGTAGAAGTAATCCCTCTTCTTAAGGCACTAGTCCTACTAGCCCTATTCACCCTCAAACCCTAGTTTGTAGCCTATCTTTTAGGCCTCTAGACCAGTTTTCACCAAAAACCTTCTAGATCCTTTCAAACCTCAAATCAATCTTTCCAACCACTTTCTTTTTCATGGTAACATCTTAGGGCTTCTAGATTCCATTGGATTGACCCAAACTTATCTTGGGCATGCTCTATAACAATATCTTCAAATAGTCTTGGCTCACCTACTCTAATCAATCAGCCTAGGGAATCATTCCATAGCTTGGAAACTAGTCAAACAAATGCAAAAGAAAGAATAAAAATTTTTTATAGGGCCTAGCCTATCATCCCACAATGTTTCACACATTTTCCACCATGGATTATTAGGTTAGAGACATTATTGTGATAGTAGCCTTGTGAATGGGAATCACAGACTAGTCACCAAGAAAATTACTTAAGTCCCTAATCTAATAACTTTAAACCAAGTATGGATATGCAAAATAAAGATGAAAAAACTAATCTATTAATATCTAAAGTTAGATTATCTATTTCAATCCATACACAACTATACTCAGTCATAAAAGCACTACAAAAATAATAAAAAATGTTACAATAGTCCATAAAATAGGTACACACATGTGGAATCTGACTAGAAACCTTCTAAGCTTCCAAAATTTGTTCACCATCCTCATATATCTAAGAATTGGTAGTTGAAAATTCCCAAAAATTCATTCGCAAATTTTTGCAAAAATTGCAAAAGTTGCTCAAGCAACGTTTTGAGCAACTTTGCAAGTTTTAAGCAATTTTTGCTCTTGACATCATTTGGTCAAATGGGTCCATCTAGGACTATTCTAGGACCCTAGTTAAGATTTCTAGGACCTATTAAGTAATCTATTATCTTAATTTCCCATCCCTAAAAACTTCTAACCTATTAAGAAACTTTTGGCTCATTGAGAGTCTTTTGACCAACTTAAGACCTAATGAGCAATTTTGGCTTTTCCTAGCAATCTAGGGTTACTCTGTTAGCTCGCATTGGTAAATTTTAGGCTAGGATCAACCTAATTTCAGCTATAATATGCCTCCAATGGTATCAAACACACTAAATGGAAGCATCCCTAAGGGTCTATAAGCACCATTGGGTTGTGATATTTGATTGGGCATTTCTCTAAGCTCATATAAGGTATTGATGAGCTATTAGGTGATACAAGATCATGTTATCTAGCTATAAAATAACTTATCTCATTTTTTAGAGGTTTTACTTTGTTTCTATTTGGAATCCATATCTCACCTAATTCCAAAAGTTGCAATATTACTTAGTGAAAACGAGCAAGGTTGTGTATATTTCAAACTATTGGTCCTAGGATTGAATCATCTAATCTGTTAGCTCTAGTTGGTCAGGTTTAGGCTAGGACCAAACTCATTTCAGCTACAATGTCCCTTTGAAGATATCGACCACACTAAATGGAAGTGCCCATAAGGGTCTCTAAGCACCATCAAGCTCCAATCTTTGATCTACAATTTCTTTGAGCTCTTGCAAGTTATTGACAAACTATTAAGTCTTACAAGACCATGTTATCTAGGCCTACAAAAAATTATCTTAGTTTTTAGGGATTTGACTTTGTTTGGATTTGGCATTTGTATCTTTCCTATTCCCAAAATTTGCAAGGTTGCTTAGTTAAAATTAGCAAGGTTGTGTATATTTCAAATTGTTGGTCTTAGGATCGAATTGCCTACTCTTTTAGCTCTAGTTGGTTGGGTTTAGCTTAGGACCAACCTCATTTTACACAAAAAATCCCTTCGATAGTATCAACCACACTGAATACAAGTGTCCCTAATAGTCTCTAAGCACTATTGGGTTGCATGATCTTTGACACAAATAAAAAAATCATGATATATTTTTACTTTTCATGTCTTATTACATCAAAAAAAGTGACATATGATTACATGTTATAATGAATTTGATAAACATTTTAAATTTTCTATATAAAATAATTAACGTTCATGTTTTTGATTAATTGCAAGAAAGTAAGCTAAAATACAAATTTTTGCACAACTTAAACAAGTTGGATGGAAATCCAAGTTTACTGTATATCAAAATGAACAATATATTATGTAATATCAATTGAATATAGTTACAAAAAGATGTAAAGTCTCATTGATACAATACAAAAGTTGAATACCTGACAAATGTTGAATATGTACAATAGAAATGGTGAATTTTTACAGTACAAATATCAAATATATATAATACAAAAGTTGAATACTCGACAAATGTCAAATGTGTACAAGAAATGTCAAATGTACACAATACAAATATTGAATATATACAATAAAAAAGTTGAATATATGTCAATATCATGTGATGTCCACAACTACATATGTATATCGCTATCCATATCTATGACTATGTAGGATCATCAAAATTGAGCCTCTTTGATGTAGTTTGTGGCTCACCATGTATTTGTAGAAGAAAATTTAAAATACACTATCAAATATCTTCTCTATAAGTAATATGAAAATAACTATAATTTTTTCTCTAAATTATGAACAGTTGAGTTGTTCATTACCTCATTCATTTGTCCCATATTTGGACTAAATGATAATGGTAATGGGATCCTTCGTTGATAGGTGGGACTCCTAACAAAATGATGAGGTAGAGTGATGATGGGAGATACAATTATTGATGAATCAATGATCATGGGAGACACAAGAACCCATCAATCAATGTTGGTATGAGGGACAACCTATATGGTGAGTGATAAAATGTTAGCATTATAGAGTGGCATTAGGGATTCCAAATAGAGTAAAAAAACAAAAAATGTACTACAGGCTAAGCTAGATCTCTTGTGCTAGTAGGAGGTACAACCATTGATGAACCAATATGGTTATGAGGAACAACATATATGGTTAGTAACAAAATGTTATCATTATAGAGTGGCATTAGGGATTTCAAATAGAGTTTTAGAAAAAGTACTGAAGCCTAAGCTAGATCTCTTGTGCTAGTAAGAGGTAAAATCACTGATGAGTTAATACTGGTATGAGGTATAACCTGTATGGTAAGCAATAAAATATTTTAATTGTAGAGTATGAATTAGGGATTCTAAATAGGGCAAAAAACAAAAAATGTACTATAGCCTTATCTAGGTCTCTCGTACTAGCAAGAGGTATAATCAGTGATGAATAAGTGCCGGTATGAGGAACAACATGTATGGTAGGCGATCAAATGTTAGAAATATAGATTCGCATTAGGGATTTCAAATAGAGCTTGAAAAAAAACATACTACAACCTAAGTTGGATATACCATGCTAGCAAGAGGCACAACCACTAATGAACCAATGTTGGTATGAGGCACAACATATATGGCAAGTGATACAATGTTATAATTATAGAGTAGGCATTAAGGATTTCCATCACACACACACAAGAAATCCAAATTGAGATCACAAGAGAGATTCAACTAAGACTCTACATAGATACCTTTGGCCTCTTTTGTATTTGACCCCATCTTTGATGCTTGGGACTCCTAACAAAATAAAATGGGAAAGGATTTGCATGATGTCTCCAAGAGTGTTGTAATAGGTAAGAGATAAATTACACATGTTAACAAGACAAATTGTTGATAATTACTATAAAAAATTTTAAAAAACATGTACTCATTTGTAAATACAACTTTTTAATATGTATATAGAAAAAATGCATACTATAACCTAAAATTTATGAGAAGGAAAATATGAAATTTACCTCTTCCATTGCCTCAACATCAATAGTCTCAGGTGCATTCATCAACTCTATAAAACCAAATTGTTTCTATATATATAAAACAAACAAGTCAAGATGTATTCATCAATATTGAGTACATGTATATACATTTATTCATAATAAATTTCAAAATATAAACTTGACTTGTGTTTAATACTTTTTTTTTTGTTTCAGTGTTCTTGTTAATTTCCTTCCCTTTCCTCCAGATGTCAAGCTATGTGGAGTGCTCTAAAGAAGAAAAAATTATAACATAAGAGAAATAAATAAGACACATCATAATTTCAACTCAAATTGTAAACTTTATAGGTGTGCAAGCTATGATACTGCATAGCTCTCAAGGCCAAAATTAATGGAAAAAAGTGTGGCATCATCAATTTGAGAAAGTTCAGCCCCAGAAAAGCCCTATAAAATAGTAAAGAGTATTGTTTTAAATATAAGATAATGTTGTAAATGGAAATAATGCACAATAAAAACAAGAAGATCATAATAGGGAATGAAGATATAAGAAGAACTTGAAGGATGATATTGGAAGGATAGTTGAAAGATAGGAAAATTAAGGCTTAAAAAGACTGCAAGGCCTAAATTGAGAACAAAGAGACCAAGAAGGAAAAGTGAGATGTGAATGAACTTTTGGCACCTTGTCAAGAAATAAAAGTGGATATTCATAATCTCCACACTCCTACAAGATATAGTATTTGATATGAAGGTTCTTTGATTTGGATGGGTATATGGAGGATGAATTCATGAGGTTCATTCGATGGAGTTCAGGTATGCTAGGAGTAAGATATGTGGATGGGAATTAGATGGATTTGATGAATTTGGGAGGGTTTAAATGATGGTAGGAGATGGAAGGCTATTATTGTACTTTTGAGAATACCAATGAAGAAACAATATTTCAAAGAGAATGTATTATTGTACTTTTAAGAATATTTTAAAAACTTTACCTTAGCGTTCTTGCTCCTAGCCTCACACCTGTAGTAGGAGTATCATGTGGTGTTCTTGTACCACTTCTTGCACCTTGCATTGCACATTGTTTGAACATATCAATCGAAAGTTCTCTATAAAATATTAAAATTTTTACTTTTATGATATTTAGGTGATTAAATAATATCATGTCAAAACTCATGAGGTTCATTAGATGGGGTTTGGGTAATGCTAGGAGCAAGATATGTGAATGGGAATTGGATGAATTTGATGAATGGGAGGGTTTCAATGATGGTAGGATATGGAAGAGGAACTATAAGAAAGTTGTTAGTGTCATACCAATTAAGAAACAATATTTTAAAGCCAATGTATTATTTTCCTTTTAAGAATATTAAAAAAAATTTACCTCGGGTGTTCTTGCTCCTAGCCTTGAACCTCTAGTAGAACGAGTACTCTGTAGTACTCTTGTATTTCTTTTTGCACCCTACATTTCATATTACTCACATTTCAATCTAGAGGGATCTATAATTTTAAAAAGAATTTTTTATGATATTTAGGTGATTAAATAATATCATGTCAAAACTCAAACAAACAAACCCATGTATCTTGTCGACCGAAGATTGTCACCATCAAATCATTTGTGAGTGTTAAATCCCCACCTCCATATGAATATAGAGTATTTCCATAATGCACACATGGATGAGATAACACTCCATCCTTAGATACCTCCATTTCTATCCCATTACATATGTGTTGATAGCTAAAATAATGTTGATTGGGCCTTGAAGACTGTAATAATACACATGATGATGATGCAAGTGGCACAGGTGAGGATGAAATTGGTGTTGTAGGTGACATAGGTGGAGATGTAACTAGTGGTGTAGGCAACACAAGAGGAGATGACACTGGTAGTGCAAGTAATGCTGATGGATCTATCATAGGCTATGATGAACGAGCTACCATAGGTGATGATGATGGAGTTAGCACATACTATGGTGAACTTGGTACCATAGATGATGATGATGGAGTTGTCTCATGCTATGATGACCCTAAATGTGCATCTAATGATGGTCGATGTGCCATAGGTGAAGGAAAACTATCTAACTGTGAGCCATGCTCAATGATAACATCTTTTAATGATGCAAGCACATGAAGAGTCTATAAATCAATAGACTCCATTACAATTGATTGGAGCACAACATGATGCATAGTTTTTCATGATGCATGTCTCCTCTTATGTTTTCATACTACCCTATGAGACCTAGGTCTATCCTACATAGAGCCTCTCCCTCTATCCTAGAATTGATGGATGTCAAAGTAATTTGGCTTCTCGCCAAGGATGAATTTAGAAAATAGCTTTCTTAAAAAATATAGAGGCACCTCATAATTATTACATGGTGGTAGGTCAAATAACATTAACCACCTATCCCAAAAGCATGATCTTTCCCTAGTATGAGTGCGCAAATGAATAGGAAAATTTTTGGTTCTATGTAATAGGCAGTTGCTAGATATAGGATCAATGAAAAGAGGACATATAGTACCTTTCTTTATGTCTTTATCTTTCACTTGTTGATATGATAACCCATTGGCATAAAATACATGACACATATCCCTCCATGTAGCTCATTTTGTAACCTTCCTAGAAACCTCATTTGTATTTTGGGTCATTTGTTCAAGTGTATTCACTAGGGTTGAGTCATGAGAAAGTGTAGATGATAGAAACCTATTGACCATTTGGGTAATGTTAGCAATGTTTTGTGAGAGGTGGTTTGTGAGTTCCTCTTGTCTAGTAGTAAAATGATGTTATTGTATGTGCATAGAGTTTGGATGAGGTTGTGGTTGTTAAATGGGAACATTGAGTGGAGGGTTTTGTGGTTGTGTTACTATGGGTGGAGGGTTTGATTGTGTAGGAGTGGTCTTTTATCTCTCCCTCATTTTCTTGGATTCCTTGATGCATCTATATTAACTTTTTTTTTAAATAATTAAAAAACTTATAAATTACAAAACAACATTACAAAATTTGATTAAAAAATACATAAACAATGAATAGAATGAAGACCTACCACATTTACGAGGCACCATGGATGGAAATGCAATAAAAAATTGTTTTTCATGCTAAACCCTATCGAGTTTTGATGTTCTCGTCTGCACAAACCATTTTTGTTGCTACTGTTTGAGGGTATAAAATTACCCTCAAATGTAGACAATAGGGAAAATACATATTTTACAAAAAGCAATGAGGTTTTTTAAAGTATAATGGCTAGGCTTGGATACCAAGCCTAGTTGACATTTCACTTTTAAATAACCCGATCGTGTTACTGAAAACGTGATTGGGTTATTGAAATTTTTTCATTTTTTTCTGGGGGGTGTCTACTTTTTTGTACACGAACTTGGTGTACACACCCACAGAGTGAATTGTATTAAGAGTGAGAATGATTTTTGTCAAGAGGTTGGCATTATGTTGTGGTTGCTATAGTCAAAGAGTGTCTACTAAATTGATAAAGTGAACATCTTAAGCTTGATTGGATGAGAATCAGAATAAAATTAAGAAAGTGGGAACACAAACAAAGAGGGAGTTGATAGTACAATATTACACAATATTTTTGATTGCATGGGTAACTAGTGAATTATGACTAGTGTTGATAATAATGCCAATGAGGAATATTATATGAAACTACAAACAGATAAATTAGGATATTTTCATTGGTGTCATGACTATTGGTAAGATGGAGTGTCAAACCTATTAGAGATATTTCCTAATAGTGTAGAGTGCCATATCATTTTATTGATGAAGAGGATTTGAAAAGAAAACATCATGAGATGACCTACTAAAAGGTTGAGTTGAGATGTGTTAAGTATCATGGAACCACAATGGGAACTTGAAAATTTATTGTTTGATAAGATGATATATTGTTGAATCAATATGAAGAAGATAGTTGGATGAAGCTAAGAGTTAAACAAGTCAAATCGACCCCTACGAACATGTTAGAGTCCTTCATATGCATTGAAGGGGGTCATGGGGTGACCTATGACCCACTTCAACCCATTAAATGATGACATATGTCCCTAGGAGTCCTAGGACCCCTAGCGACATATTAGAATGCTTCGTGTGGGTCAAATGGGATCATAGGTTGACCTATGACCCACTTCAACCCATTACATGATGACATATGTCCCTAGGGTTCCTAGGACCCCTAGGGACATATTACAATCCTTTGTATGGTTCAAAGGGGTTCATAGGTTGACCTATGACCCACTTCAACCCATTAAATGATGACATATGTCCCTAGGGGTCCTAGGACCCCTAGGGACATGTTAGAATCCTTCATATGGGTTGAAGGGGGTCATGGGGTGACCTATGACCCACTTCAACCCATTACATGATGACATGTGTCACTAGGGGTCTTAGGACCCCTAAGGACATGGTAGAATCCTTCATATGGGTTGAAGGGGGTCATGGGGTGACCTATGACCCACTTCGACCCATTACATGATGACATGTGTCATTAGGGGTCTTCGGACCCCTAGGGACATGTTAGAATCCTTCATATGGGTCAAAGGGGGTCATGGGGTGACCTATGAGCCCCTACGACCCATTACATGATGAAATATGTCTCTAGGGGTTGTGAACCCACAATATTGGGTACCACTTTTGGGGGACGAAGGAAATCATGAAATGATAAAAAATTTGCATATTGAATTTTAAGTATGTTCACTCGATCATGCTTACAATGTTCACGCAAACATATAATTATTTTATGTTCGCACAAACATATTGAGTTTAAATAAGCTATGGTTGTACAAACATTCCTTGTTAATATGTTTGTGTGAACATATTTGTAACCGCAATTTTGCGATTAAAATTCCACTTTTTTGTTTGAGATCTTGATAAAATTTGCCTTTTTTGTATGTTCATGTGAATAAAAATTATTTTACATTTTCACGCGAACATGTTAAATTAAATTTCCAACTATCGAATTATTGTTCTCATACGTTCATGCAAACATGTGTTCGCATGAACATATTAGACATGTTCGAGTGAACATAGTGTTCATGCAAACATCTCAAATTACAAATTTTTGGTGTTGTTTTCTGGAGAAAAAATGAAAATTTCTATTTTGACCCCTCAAATTGAGATTGAATGATCTCCTAATATAAAATTAAAAATGCCAATTTGTGCTACTTAGAGCAAGCTTTCCAATGACTGTAATTTTAATACATATTATATTCATTAACACTTTCAAATATGAATTTAACTCATTATAGGTTCATTACCGATTAAGCATCAACCAACTTCGACACCTCGGGAAAATTAGTAAATTAGTTCCAAAATTTTTTGAAAAATATGTAGGAACTAGCTTATTGAGATACCTTTCTATTCAAAAAAAAAAAAAAAGGTTTATGATAAATTGACTTCAAATTATCTGTGTCAAATGGAACATATGTCTGAATTACGATTTGTGTCACTTCAAAACTTCATAAACTATACAATATTCAACCAAAATTAATCAAACCAAATGCATCCTTTGGATATTGATGTTACAAACCTAACACTAAAATAATTACGTCATTACCATTTCTAGAAAAAATGTTATGTGTGTCAAACAGACTGGCACTCTTTCAAAATATTGAATTTTATTATGTACCACTTTTCGAAGGAGATGAAAAAATTGACCTAATTAATTTTTATTTTCAAATTAAAATTATATGGTTACAAAGTAGGAACAGACTACTCAAAATCATTATTTTATTTCATCTTGAAATTATTTATAGTTTTTCAAGATATAGTCAGTTGAATGTGACGTTTGTTGCAAAAATATTGATTTCAATGTCAAAATTGGTCAAAAAGTGGAACACATTATTGTAGGATCATAGAAGGATAAGTTTGATCAACTATTGATATTGCATGTTGAATGAAGAAGCTAAATCAAAAGATTAGATAAATTATATAGAAGTCAAATGAAAAAGTTCAAGCATAGTGGTATTTATTGCTAAGAAAATTTATGAGGGAATATAGCAATGAATAAATGTAGTAATATCCAAGTGAGCCTTTTGATGTTGAGTGAGAAGTCAAAGGAAAGCATTTGATTAGAAGTTTCAATAAGACTAAGGTGAACAATAAGATGGAGGGATTCTATCAATCTAACCTAACTCTAAGATCAATAGTAATTTCTAAGAAACAAAAGATTGAAATTACTTATTTAAGGAGGAATAAGGAATAAACTTTAAGGTTGGTTCATTGTCGATTGGATATTTTAAAGAGAAGTTGTGAACAACTGAACAACAAAGGTGAAGTGTGAAGAGTTTGTTAAGAGATATTATTTGACAAAATGTCAAGAAGATCAGTGATGAATAAGTGAATGGAGTTAGGTCAATGAACCAAGAGATGAGAAAATGGAGATCATAATTTGAAAACTGAATTGTACTTTATAGATCAAGCATACTATTACATTCTAATAATCCTATCAAAAAAAAATCCTTTAATCAAGCTTGGCCTAACAGTCAATTTGTAAAGTCTTTATTGAAGATGACATTCTAAGGAAATATTCTAAAGGCCTCTAATAAGACCACTCCTAAAAAGGTGATTAAATAATTTAATAGGGTCACATCTAGCAATGTGTTGAATAACCTTCAATAGGATTGGCTCTTAACTAAGCTCACTTTAGAAGACTAAAAATTTATTAGCATGTTGCTATTTTTCCTTAATTAGGTTTCCACATTAAATCCATATGTCGAAATGTTATTTTGATGTGTATATTATTCTTATGCATGCTATATTTTATAGTATTTAATTTATTAGAAATGGACACATATAGAGACATTGAGTCAAGATATTGCATGTAATGTTAAATTTCTAATGATATTCTATAGAGACTGGGTGGATATTTGAGATTGATTAATGTGTTTTAAGTTATTACAACTCAAATTAGTACATCAAAACTAGGGGATAAATAATTCATCTCCTTCCCCCCACTCAATTATTCTAAACCACTATAAAAATCATAAGAGAATAAAATAAACTAATTGAAGATTGCATCAAACTAAAACTACTTAAACAAAGCTCTACCACCAAAATCAATCTAAAATATAGGATTCATTATAAAGTGTATGTAAATAATAGAGCTCTAATAATAAAATGTCTTTGAAAAAACATATTTCTTATTACCGTAAAACACTTAGATATAAACAACATATGTTCATGATAACATATATAACTTTAAGTTTTTAACAACTCTACAAGAGGTAACCAAACACTTCAACAAAAAGGAAATCTAAACATTTTTATATGTCATTCTAGTACTTGCTCAACAGGGAGAGCTCCTCTTGCCAATCCATGACATATCTAGCCTCTTTTTCCATATCATTATCCTCACCAATTAGGTTTTCATCCTTGGTATTTTGTAGCATACTCTTGCCAGTAACCACTCCTAAAATGATTTTTTCCATAATCTCCCTCTCAATATGGTAGATAGTTTAAGAAAAGACTCCCATCTCAAGGTTTGTAATAGAATCCTTTTATATTTTATCAAGGGATTCTATTTTATTTGTAAGGGAATCCAATTTTATAGATAGGTTTTCCTCAATTTCTATAACCCTTAATAAAATGGCTTTATTTTCCATGTTCCTCTCTTGCTCTTCCTTGGTATAGCCTTTGGCACTCTAATTCTTCCATTTGGCCTCAATAGGATCAATTTGATTTTCAGTAACCCTTGCCATGTTGACCTCAATCATAGCTTCATGTTTTACCATGTTCATAGTGTCATCCTCTCCCTCATGGCCAACATTCTCTTCTTTGATATAGTCTTCACCCTTAGTGTCCTCATTTTATATTTTATCCTCTACTCTAGTCTCTACCTCAAGGAATTTTTATTTTTCCATACCAAAAGGAATGTCCATCTTCTCACCCCTCAATTTTTTAGTTCCTTTTTATTTCAAATTAATTCCAATCTCATTTTCGTAGAGGTAGCCTCTTGTTTTCAACCTTTCCCCATTGTAATTTCTTTGTCCTTTGTATCTTAATTGTCCACATCAATGATGTCTTTATCATTTTTTCTCTTTTTAGGGTTGAGGCCTCACACTCTTTAGGGATATTTTTTCCTCTTAGTAGGGGTTTTGAAAAAAAAGGATTCTTCTTGTAATTTTTAAGGGCTAGTACTAGACAAAGGAGGCTTAGTGGTTTTTTTCTGGGTCCCATGATTAGAATTATCTTTGGTAGGGCTCAATAAAGTGGTAGTGTTTAATTCTTCAATTTTCATTAATGAACTAGTCCCAACCAACTCTTTCCCATGGGTAAGGCTACAACTAAAATCCAAGTCATGGTAAAATACATGTTGGTATAAAACAAATATTAACCCTTTATAGAGAGGTGGGTTCTTGCCATCATCAATGTTACCTTTAAGGTGAAAAATAGGAAGAATGAGACATTACTTTATTCCCCATGACACAAAATGTTCAATTCGGGAAAGTGGTATGAATGGCAAGGGTTAAATCTCCCTCTACACATTAATATTTCATAAAATAGAGCCATATAATCCCAAAATAAGGAGGGGAGAGAGTCTATCATACCCATTTTTATCATTCACCCTTTTTGCCTTCTCATTTCTACCAAAGAATTTTTGCGGGAAATTAGTGTAATTTCCCTTACTTTTTATTTCCATCCTGTGAACTTCACACTTCAAACCAATGGTCTCTACAATGAGCTTTAGTGTCACTCTAAATACAATTTTTCCAATAGGCATAGTACCTTTATACCAAGAGTTTGTGAACCTAAATGAGAGTTCCACATTGAAATGCCTCATAGCTTTACTGTAATTTTTTATCTCTACATCTTAAAAGTATTTCCAAATTGTTTTGGGGGGTGAATTATAATCATAAGCACTTTTAATTTTCGACAATTCATTCACACATTCACCATTTAACTTGTGCATGTAAAACTTATTATAATAAACTTTTTTTAACATGTAAATCTGATTATCTGTTGACATAAAGGTCAACTTGTCTATCAGTGACTCAACACTTATTCAAATGGTTACATTTCTACCAAGCTCTATAGTTGCTACCAAGCTTATTAGTTAGTTTTTAGTGTTAACCAAGTGATTTAGATTTTCCTAAGCCAAGTAGTTAGAATACAATATCTACTAAGCACCTAAGTCAGTTTGTACTATTTGTGGAGCTACATAGTGTTTATCAAGCTTCATAAGCAATGTAAAGTACAATCTGAGCATAGAAGAGGCTATCAAGTTATTCAGTGGAAGAAAAGAAGATCATAGTGTTAATTGAGTTATGGTATGTTAACCAAGTTATACTATGTCTACCTAGCTTATATGGTTAAAAATGTGATTCTAGTGTTGACTGAGTCATGTAGTGTCAACTGAGTGATTCAGTTGCTATCGAGTTTCTTAGTGTTCATCAAGTCATATAGTGGTAACTAAGTTCAAGCTACTTGGAAGTGATTAGTATGGAATGAGCTTGAAGTTCAACTAAGTGCCAAAGATTTTTTAGCATTGACAATGCTTTCTTAGTATCAAAACATCACTAAGTTTGTCTTTAGAACTTGAGTTATAGAAATTGGGTTGACTTTGTGAATTATGATGAAATTGGTATTGTAGCCAACTCTAGTAATTTATGATTTGGATTGGTATATATGTAATGCATTGTATCATATCCAAGTATGTAGGAGAAAAATATATGATAAGAAAAATTTTGAATTAAAAGGGCTACAAGTAGTATAAGGGACAAGAAAGATTTATCTAACATAGTTAGGTGATCTTTACGATACAAGGAATCTCAAATAGCAAATCAATGTTACAAATCATAGATCAGCCACTAGTTCATCCTGGTTTTTGGGTTACCATATCTTGTGTCAAAGTGTTATGAATATTTATTTTCTTTCATTCTTTCATGCATGTAATTAGATCAAAATATTATATGAAGGATTAATTGGTGAAGTAAAATAAAAATTTATTGGTTACTAATTCAACCCTCCCCTATCAGTAACCTTGCCTACCTATATTTCCAACACTATCATCTGTATGAAAATACACGCATAACACAATATTTGTTACCCAAAAAATGTCCAAGGTGAAGGTAAAAATGGGGTGAGGATGACACCTACAAATCTTCACTAATGCAATAATAAAGTTAACTTGTTAGGTTTACAATGTTTGATCATAAAAAGTGATCTATCCTATGAGGGATTTTTCCTGTTAAAAGTGTTTGACTCTACTAGGCCTCACCTTGTTAGAGGATTTAACACTTATAATAACACAAGGAATCTATTATGAGATTTAGAAAGATCTATTAAGACCACTTTGTTAAGAGATTTACCTTGATGAAAGTTAATTAAAATTGATTCAATACTTGACTCTTAGTATGCTTTGTAAGCTGATTTTGAGTCTTCTCCTTACTAACTGATCCACTCTTCTGATCTAATAAAACTTTTCTTCCCCTTCACTGGTTTGAATAGGTCACTATCTTTGTTAAGGGATAACAAAACACTTTCACTAACTTTTCATTTAATCTCAATCTTTTACTTCAATATTTGTATTTTACTCCTTATTTTCATACACACTCTTCTTCTTTCATCTCATCGCCACATGATCTAGCTTAAGATCTTCTCTATTTAATGTGTTTTGTAAAGAGTTTTCTATACACTTTCATATTTTTCCTAATCATCTGAATCATTGATCACAAAACATAGAGTTCTATGATCCACATCATAAATGTGTAAAAATATATCACAACCTCTACACATATTAAATGTTCCTTCCATGATATCTTGAAAATTATTTACCCCAAAATCTGTATAATTCCTAATTTTTATGTATACTCTACATTTCTTGTCTTATACTATTTTTTGGTACTCAACATTGTTGTTTCTTGGTCTGTATTATACTCAACACATACTAAGTAACTTGCTACATGCATGCCTTGAATGCTTAGTTGATGTTGAGATTGGCTTGCATAGAAAATAGTTGCTACCTATACACTTACTTGGGTCCTATAGAGATTGGAAAATACATAATAATGTACATGAATTGACCTATATAGAGTAGCTCAGTCACAGTGATGATTGTTTGACTCTACCTTGTAAATGACTAAGTATTTAACACTAATAGAGAATAATAGTTAGAGATACCAACAATCTCTCCCTTTGACATTAGTGGAAAAATCACTTTGTCATATTTACATCATTACAAATACAATTTGAGAATGGTCTTATGACATGTTAAAATTGAATAATGAATAAACAATGTAAAATGAATACCTATCCACATAATCTGCTCTATGAAAAAAAATTTCATTCCCCCTTGTTTTTGAGAACATATGTCACAACTTCTAGGGTTTAATAGGTGGAAGAAAACCATCTTTATCAATAAATTTATGATAAAATGGGGTGATCATGGATAGTGCATGATCCCATGTGGTTATTGTTGCTTCCAAAATGTGGTTTTACAAATGCAATCTTGTAGCTACGTCAATTTAAGCTGTCAGCCACTAAAAGATTGTGATCTTCTTTGATAAGACCCTGAGTTGATTGCATCGCCCTTTCCATGACCTCTAAGTGAGGTATCAATAAATTGTGATCTTCTTTGATAAGATTTTGTGTTGATTGAATCTCCCTTTCTATGAGCTCTAAGTGAGGTATCAATTTAGATCTCATGTTGTTGTCAACTATCTGAAGCTCAGCTAATGTCACTTGAGCATTCAATAAATTATTGTAATGATCAATACTAGATCCTACTGACTATGAAATAATGTTCTTGGATCTCTTCATCTCAGCTTTAATCTAGTGTATTTCTACCTAATTATCATTTGTGAATCTTGGAAAATTTGACCAAATGTTGTACTTTCTGTATAAGTGTTGTCATAACATGTATACACTCTTGTAATTGAACTTTATCCACAACCTTATTCTTGAATCTTCTTGCTAATGAATCCATCAATTTTTCATTTGATTCCATATTAACAACATTTACTGGTTCAACAATATTTATAAGTTGGATAATAATTGGGGCTTCTTCATCAAAATTTTGAATATCAAAAGCATGAACAAAAGTGTTTTTCACATCATAAAGTACCTTCTTTTGTTTATGCTCTCTTCTTAACTCTTCTTGCCATTTTTGTTTTGTCAAAATAACTTGCAACAAAATTGTTTGTTCCAAGGTGAGATTTTCCTTGAATCCAATTGTTGCATCTCAATTATTTCATCTAGACTTAATTTAATATTTGGTGAAGTTTCCTTTATTTCTTTTCTTTTACATGGCAAAGGAGCATTTCTACTTGAAAGTGCTTTTGGAGTTGGTGAGTGAGTCTCACAACTCAGTTATGATGGTGCATGAGTGCTTGAGACAATAATAGTCACACTCGGTTCATGTCTACTTATTTCTTTACTTTTTCAATATGAGGTGCTAAAATGATTTGACTATCTATTCTTGTGTCTTTTACCTCAATTTCTACCTCTGTACCCATAAGTCTTGATTTCTCCTCCTCTAGAGTGTTAGGGGTTTCTTCATATAATGGTGATATGCTTCCTTGTGGAATTGGTACACCTAAAATTTCTCCACTTCTATGATCCTCCCTTAGCCCAAAAAAAAAATTCTAAAGAAATTCATCCAATTGTGCTACAAATTCCATTTTATTTTGTAAAATTAAAAAAAATTATACAGTTAAGAATAAATTAGTTCTTGTACTTTGCAAAAAATGTTTCTTATTGATCCTAGGACAAATCAGGCATAACTCTGACTAAGGTGTCATTCCTTATCTTTTTCTCTTCTTCTTCTTCTTCCTGCTACCATATTCTTTTTAGTCTCTCATATAAGTCCTTGGGTATCCTTTTCTCAATTTCATGTGAAGATATTTTATGATTAGAAATCATATCTACCATACCCTCCTCAATTTTGGTTCTATCAGTGTCATCCAATATATCATATTTTATAATCTAAAGTTCGATAATCTTGAAAATCTTCTTAAATTCATACATACCTCATTAATAGACTTTGATTTCCCTTTGGGTGGTTCTCTGACCAATTTCCTTCTCTTATGTTTAGGGGCACTAGGCTCTGTAGTATCCACTACTCTCTATTTTGTAGTCTTCTTGGCACTAGGAGTTGCCCTAGTTCTTAAATTAGCTAGCGGGGGAGGAGAGATGAGTGTCACTACTAGCTTCTTCTTATTTCCTTCATCCTTCTTACTTGGTGGAGTGACAAAAAATAGGGCTTTACCCTTGTCACCTTCTTCTCCTTCCTCTTAGTTATTACCACTATCTTTTCCTTCATCCTCTCCAAGAGTTTATGTTATCTGTAATGGTTCCTTTCTCTTGCCTAGGGTGCCCAGTTTTTCTTCCAATTCTTTAATCATTCTTTTCCTTTTCTTCTTGTTAGAAGCCATTTTTATATTATAGTTATTTTGGCCTTAGCTTCTTCATATTTTTGAAAAGATTCGCCCTCACTATCTATTTCTTCTTTCAATAGTGCAATAATTATTTCACTCACTAAATCACTATCAATTTCATTTCAAAAAAATTTAGCCAAGCCTTCCTCAGTGTTATTACCTACAAAAATGTGTTATCTATGTCTACAAGAAAATGTATGTCCCCAAAGTAAGCATCGATGACATTCTAAAAATTTCCTCCTAATTGAGTAGTGTATTTGATTATCTATCTAGTCACAAATTTATTTTGTTCCCAAACAACATCATCAACATTAGGAAAATATTTCTAGATAGAAAAGAAAATAAATATAAGAAGGGATCAAAACTTACACATTGATTTCTTTTTGTTTCTAATAGATGACACATTCTCTTCTAGTTGAAGACTTTGGACCTTGGCAAGATCACATTCATGATCTTTCATCACTATCTTCCATGCTTGATCCACTATCATACATAGGACACTATTAAATCTTCTTGACTCATAAAATTTGTGAGTAATAAATGTCACAACAAATTTGATCAGTGGATCATAAATTTTTGTAATGGATATACCTTATCCACTCCACTTGACACCTATGTTTTCCTCAATTTCCCCTCAACTCAACCATCACATGGTTTTCTTCTTATCTAGGGTTAGATAGCATGTAATTTTTTTAATCATTTTCTTCATGATCACAATAGGTCCATTTTGTATCAAATACTTCATATCATGGATTCTTCTCAAAACAATTTTAATCTATTTAATCTTGAAATTTCTTGGAAATTCTATGAGATGAGTTAACCCTTTCCCTTCAACAACTTTAAGTTCATCCTTCAAGATTCCATCATTTCATAACTTCTCATATGCTTCTTATCTCATAATCTCATACTTATCTGATCTTACACATGTAGTAGCTCCTAATATCATGGATCATGATAACTTTGGGTGGTATCAAAGATAACGCACCCATTGAATCTCCTTTCATTGCAATTTCTTGAATAACATAAAACTTTATTGGAGGACAAGCATCACTCTTCACGCGTGCTTGGATTTTACTAACCTCTTAGCTCATTCTAGTGGTGGATGAAGCTTCCATATCATTTGTTAGATTTTGAAGTCTCTATTTTCTCCTCTAAATTGCTTGACATAGTTTAGATCTTCACTTGTTCAATCTTCTCATCCCAATCACTCTTGAAATATTTTTCTAGTTGCTCAAATCACCAAATCACTCTATTCTCTTGAAAATATTTTTACAAGGTGTGACATAATGTCTTCAAAATTTGATATATAAGTTATTTCGATTGATTTAGCATATCCATTAATGTTTTGTACTCAAGTACGTGGAAGCCAGCTATCTCAGTCGACTTTAGTAACTTTGAACTAGGTCTTTTCTTTACAACTAAGTCTCTTCCATATCAGTGAGTCTCTACCAATTTACTTCTAAAGTGCTTGGTCAATGTTGCTTTTGGAAATATGTCTAGATAAATGAATGATTTTTTTCATTTATGGTAACATATGTTTTTGATATCTCATGATGTTATCAGACTTAGAAAATTGTCTAAGTTTTAAACAAGTTGTAGCAATATAGAGATAGATTTAGTATGTACAGATGCCAAACATTGAGCTAACTCATGTGTAGTTGAGGATTGATATTTGATAGTATCATGATGATTTATGTTAGTTCATCGACCTATACAAAGAGTATGATGCAAGTTACAGTCAAAATACTAGTTCAAGTATTTAACAGAACATAACAAACCATATCAAAGAATTGGATTGTACAACTTAAGGAATTATTTTCGTAAAAATTTATTTACTAAATCATGATGGGATGACATCCTAGATTTTACCCCAAGTCATTTTTTTATTTGGCCAAGTCTGTGAAAGAATTAAGGCTGACTACGAAAATATTTATGAATTTGCAAGATATAAGTTAAGATCATATCTTGCACAGATCAAGTGGATATTGTATAAGATCTAAACTATTATGAAGAAAGATTGAAAGATATGAGAGCCTTATGTGATGAAAAATTTGATGTATGATTAGAGAAAGTGTGAGATATAGTAGTAAGATAGTATAATTATATGTATACCTATTCTTGTGAAGAACTTAATTGTATATTGCATGTTAGAGTAGTGGAATCTTCTTGCATACATTTTATTTCATCCACCAACACCTAACAGGGTTCAAGAAACTCCTAATAGGGTTGAGGCTTTTAACATGGCCTAGTCCTCTAATAAGGACTCTAGAAACTATATGTACTTTGTATACTCCTAATAGGGTCAATATCCTTAACATGATTATTTTGTTTAGTGGATCATCTTATGGGTATCGTCCCCACCAAGGTTTTCCCTTCGCTAGGGTTTCCCTAGTTAAAAAATAATGGTGTTATGAGTTCTCTTTGTGTATGGTTATATTTACTATTAAGAATTGTTGGTTTACTTTCATCTATAACTTATAAACTAATTAACAATATTGAGTTGTGGGTACAAGTTTGTAGAATACTAATTCACCCCCACCTCTCAATATTATCTATTTCTAACAATTGGTATAAGAGTCCAGTTACTAAGAAAAGGCTTAACAAATTGAGTAAGATATCTATGGATATGGAATAGTTAAAGAGAAATCTTGAGGAGCTCTTAAGAAAGTTGACCTTCTTATAGAAGAAAGAGATTGTAGTGCCTACCCTCGTTCACATCTTTTCTAGACATATTATTGCTATTATTATCAGACTATGATGGACTAGTTTTATGTTGATGGATTAGTGGTATTGTTTTGACACTATTAGACATTATGTTATGGATTCAGTGGTTATGCGATGAGATCATTTAGACTTTACATTTCATGCATACATGATGATTATTATATTATTTTTAGTTATTATTGATGATTAGATGGATGGTTTATTATCTTATGTGTTTTTATTATGGATACTTACCCCATACTTGCATGTGTATGGTGTGCATGTTTTCTTATTATATGGAGTTTCTGATGTGGTTAAGGAAGGGAGTCGTAGTCACCTGCTTAGTAAGGATCTACACGATGCAACACTTCATGTCATTGTCTGTTTAGCTTAGCATTATATCTATTGTATGTACATGCATAGTTTTTCTGTAGGTTGTAGGTACCGAGTATAGACTTCCTTGAATTTCTAGGATAAGCATACTCTATTATACTATCTCAATGATAAGAGAAAGGAGATAAATTCTCAAGTCCAAATCCCAAACCCTTAAACCATTTGTCTTAGTGAGGTAGGACAAGTATTTGGATATTTTAACCACCGAATGTGTCGGATAACATAATTCATGATTTTTAACCCTTTATACTGATTTTGTGTGAATTACTCTATGATGCGTTTTCTTATTTTATCTTGGAGGTCTATGGTGAATTTCCTATTAATTAAGTCTTAATAAATAGATTTAATTAATAAATTAATTATTTGAGAAAATTAATATAAAATATCATGTTATTTGATATTTTGATTATAATTAATTAAATGTGAATTATTTGAGGAAAAAGAAATAAATAAAAGAAAATTAGAAAATTAAAATTAATAATAATAATAAAATTAATAAATAAATAATAATAATAAAAATTATAAAATTAAAAATGAAAGTTATAAATATTTAAATAGAAATTATATTAAAAGTGAATTGGAGTTATAAGTTGGCATGACAATTAACGCACCTTTTCTATTTCTCATGTGTCAACAACATGGGGGTTAGTGCATCAATTAAGCACATCATGTCTACAACCCTATGGCTCATCTAGAAGGTTGGAAAAGATCCATGCTTACTTTGTGACACCTCCTAGCTGTTTCTAGAAGCATTCTAGAGGTTCCTGAGAGCTCTTTATATTCAGGCATTCCTAGAAGCTTAGAGATAGTGTTTGGAGTGCAATTGGAGCATTGGAGGATTCAAGAATTCTGAAGAAGGGAGCTTGCTATGCGGGTTTTTTGAAGAAGAGTGATTTAGCATCAGAATTCAGGTAGATTCTTGTGATTTTACTTATGCTATTTCTGCATCATGCATTCCCTATCTTCTTCGTGTCTTCCATATGTCATCTGAGGAATTTCATATTTTTATTATATGCATTCTCTATATGGGTGGTTTAATTTATTTGAGAATTCTATATGCATAGATCTGAAAAGAACATGGGGCTAGGGTTGAGATTCTTAGTCAAACCCATTATGTTAATTATTGGAAATTTTGGAGATCAAAAGTCTATGGAGAAATTCTAAAAGCTGAAGTTTATATTTATATAATGTCAATTTGCTTATACATACACCAATACATATATGTGTGTGTGTGTGTGTGTATATATATATGGAATTATATTTATATATATGTATGTATGTATATATGTTCATATACTATGATGTTTTTAATTCTGCATATATTTATTTATATACATACATACATACATACATATATATATATATATATATATATATATATATATGAAGGTATATATATATATATATATATATATATGAAGGTATATATATATATATATATATATATATATATGTATATATAATATATATTTGTTAAAAAATCGGATAACATACCTATGGGTGAAAATGTTTTAAGAAACGTTTTAAACCAAATCGCAAATGGGAATCGCGTAAGCGATTTAAAAAAAAAAATATAAACATTTTATACATTAAGTCAAGGGGGGACGAGACCCATGCCCCCACTGTGGTCGCAGTACCACTGACATCGTAGGCCCTACAACCGCAGGGTCCTGCGTACTGGTGGTTGTGTTATATATATGTGTTTTAAAACATTTTCCATATGTATGAAGTCAATTTTAATTGTTATTAAATTTTTTTAATCGAATTTGTTAATTCAATTTTTTTAATGTTAAAATAATTTATATATTCATATATGTATTTGTATATATATATATATATATATATATATATATATATATATATATATATAAGTATGTATATAATATGTAAATATGAGTATTAATAATTTGTTTTATAATTGTATAATTGATTTATATCAAAGGTTCATGGTTTAAATTAATTGTTTTATTAAGTATATGAAATTTGATTGTTAGTTTGGTGGGGGATGTTTTAAATTAAAATTATAATTAAAGAATTGATTTTAAAGAATATTCATATTCATTCAAAACGTAACTTGGAAACATAAACCGAGACTTTTGCATTTAAATTTAAGTTGTAAACTTAGTAGAACCAAAACATGTGTTTGCATTGTGTATTCTTTATGCTATTGTTTTGGGTTCGGGTTGACTAGTGTTGACCAGTTATAGGATGTCTACCAGAGGCTTGGGAGTTATGTGATTGTGATGTCATGATGATTTTTTAATCTCGATCTTTATAAACCCAACCATGGTTATGTGATGAAATGCTCTATGTATTGGATATGATTACTGATTGTTATAGTTGAGATTCTTATATATGAGACACTTGACTTAACCATTATTTTTGGTCATCGATTAGTTATCCTTGGTTATTTTCTAGTCACCATGATGGGACTAAAATGTGGATTTATTCTTGATGATGTCATGTTGTGACATGTTTGACTCAATCATTTTTGGAGTCTTTGATTAGTATGATTGAGATATATTTTGGTTATTGAGAAGCATTGGATACTTGATTATTAGTTATACTTCAGTTACCAATAGAGAGCTGTTGTGTTCATGATTTTCTATGGATGTTGCTCATGGAGATTTGATGCTTTTATGCATATTTGATGATTTTATTATGGATTATCTTTTGTGATTTTGAGATTTATGATTCCATGAGCTTAGGGTAGGATATCTGCATGTAGTGATGGGAAGTGGCTTGCAATTGGGGCCGGGGCCCTAAGAGGCTGCCAGGGTAACTCATTGTAAGTTGGATTAATAAGTGATGACATTCACAACTAATACTAACTAAATGAACCTAGAAAGATAAGTGTTTTGTTCTCGCCCATGCCTTGAGTGCTTGTACAGGCTAGGATTGGAGTAGTGAGAATGCATGGTTGCAACCTTTCATTCTTTAGTATGCCTCGTTGGTATGAGTGGATAATAGTGGCTGCATGAGATTAGTATGGACCCATGGAGTTTAGCTAACTACTAGGGTAACTTGTACGTGATAAATGCGATGACACTTTCTCGCTTGCATAGTAGGTTCCTACATGTCATTGTGTGCCTTTGGGATTAGATGTCGATTTTGTGTTTGGAACCTTTGAGTTAGTATACTTTTAGGGTTCCTAAACTTATAGAGATTTGTCCTATGTGATTTTGGATAGCTTGTTTGATACTTGAGATTATCTCCTCAACATGGTGGGAGTGGACCACTTAGGTACCACGCGGTTGGGTGGTAGTGTATTTTCCACTCTTATCATTTGAGATTCATTGAGACATTGTCGTTGATGCATCCTTCGTGATGGTGGATATGTATCCTTTCATTGATGATTAGCATATGTTAGATGATGTTATCTTATGCTTCTATTTGCATGTTAGATTACTTTCTACATATGATGTTGTATATATTAGGAATGACATTCCTACTATGTTAATACTGATGATCTCTTCAGTGATTTGGAATGTTAGGCACGGAGGGATGGCTAGGATCCACGATGGTCTAACGATGCTATTAATGGTTGGGAGGAACCGTGCACTTAGTTTATTATGTTTGATCTTTATGATGGATGTATATGTCTTCTATGATGATGTATCATGTGTATCATGTGATTATCTTTATTTTGATATATCAAGGATTAGAATAGGATGATGTACCTTATTCTATGTACGTATATTCTTTTGGGCTTGTCATACCCTGTGACATGTACAGTGGATGATTGAGCATTTGAAACATAATGTATAAATATTGGACTTATCATTATTATTTCATGTAGATGTTGTACTAGATGGATTCATTAATGTTAGTTCACTTGGATGTAATTCAACGATAAGGGATTTTAAAGAATGTAATCTGATATATATGTTATGTTTAAATTTAGATGGACATTACTATTGCTTCTGTTATTGTGCATAAGTTATATGTGGTATTTACTATGATGTGAAAAAAAAAATGCTACCATCCTTAGTGAAATTCTAGATTAATTCTTTGGATCCCTTGGCAGGGCATTACATTTGGTATCAGAGCCTAGTTTCTACATTGGGAGCTCTGGGTATTTTGGAACAACTAGAACTTTGAAATATTAAGTGTATCTCTTCAACTTGCAACTAGGTAAACTGAAACTGAACCTGAAATTGTTACTTGTATATTTTTCATACTTCAACACTTAGTTTTCAAAATTGGAAATTTTACCTAAACCTAAAGATAGAACTGAACTTATTACCTTGTACTATTGTAGGATGGTATCTAGGACTGGGTCTTCTGTTAGAGGCCATGGTAGAGGTCATGGTAGAGGCCATGGTCATGGCAGAGCTATCAGTGTCCATGAGTCTTTCCTTGAGGGATCGGCTCATGTAGAGAGCAAGGAAGTGGACTCTAGTAGGCAACAAGAAGAGATCCATAGAGAGGACCAAGCTAAGTCTGAAGAGGTTGGTTTGAGACAGATGATGCAGACTATTCTAGAACATCTACCTCCTGTTCAAGAATAGCCCAAAGTGCACTAGACAGAACAAGAACATAGACCTAGATTTAGAAGTCCTCGGAAGGATCGTCAGAGGTCCATTATGTCCACTCAAATGAAGGATCTGTTAAGATCCAAGGTTAAGCCTTTCAATGGGCAAGGTTTTGGTTATGTGGCCGAGCAGTGGCTTATTTCCCTTGATAGGATTTTTGCCATGCAGGAGTTCGACACCAATGTTAAGGCAAGATTTGTGATCACTAATTTAGAGAATTTTGGGGCCACTTGGTGGACGATTGAGGAGAAGAAGCTGGGAATTGATATGAGCAGTGTTACGTGGGAACTATTATTGGAAAGTTTCTTTGAACAATTCCTACCAGAGGAATGGAAATAGCAAAGGGCTGATGAATTTCATAATCTTAGGTAGTACACTTTGTTAGTGACTGATTATGAGCGTAAGTTTTATGAGCTCATGTCTTTTTCAGGGATCAATAAAAATTCAGCTCAGTTGACACAACATTTTATTAGGTGTTTGAATAACCGTATAATTGGGGGTGTCAAGGTATTTGAGCCAAAAACCCTCAAGGATGTAGTACATCGAGCTATCCTTGCTGAGCAAAGTGTCAACCTTGGTCAAGGTGGTTTTGTAGGAGTGCCAGGAGCATCTGGATCTAAAAGAAACTACAATTCAGGTGGTAACAAGAAGTTTTCTTTATCTAAGGGGAAATAGTATCAGTAGCAGTCTCAGTAGACACATCAACAGAAGGGATCAAATTCTCAGGTTCAAGGTGGTGGTAAAGGTTCTAACACCAAGAAAAATTGCAATGCTCAATGCAATAAACAAAATCAGTCCAATCAACCAGCTCAGAGTAGCCAGTCTTTTGTTAGCAGGAACAGTCGTCGGCAATCAAATCTACCACCTATGGGTAAAGGATGTGGCAGAAATACAAAATGTTTTTCATGTGGTCAGATTGGACATTATGTAGCTCAGTGTCCACAGTGAGCACCTCAATTTTTAGGACCTAGGCCTATAGTTTTAGAGCCTACAGTTGGTGATGCAGGTAGAGCTCATAGAGTTTTTGCAGCAGTTGATCAGCATCAGGCAGATCATCAGGGAACAGTGGTTGAGACCACAAGTGCTATTAGAGGTATATCTCTTTCAGTATTATTTGATTCAAGAGCTACAGATTCATTTATTTCACCATCTATAGTTTCTAAGTGTAAGTTGGATGTGGTGAAGCAAGATCATGGTTGGCAAGTGGAACTAGCCTCAGGCATTAAGGTCTCCGCAGATTCTGTAGTTCATAAGTGTGGGCTTAGCTTAGGAAGCATAGATACTACAGTGGATCTTCAAATAATACCCCTTGGTTCTTATGATGTGGTTTTAGGCATGGACTAGCTTGGATCTCATAGAGCCAGTATAGATTGCAGGAAGAAGATTATTTTGTGCCAAGATGACCAAGGGAATGATGTGATGATAGTTGGGATACTGAGGCCTATATCTCTGCGGATGATTTTTGCTATGCAAATGAAGCAGAGTTTTTGTAAGGGATGTTAGATATTTACTGTTATGGTAAATGATCTTGATGAGGAAGACTTTAGATCACCCAATTTTACAAGAGTATGTAGATTTCTTTCCAAGTGAGGTTCTAGGCATGCCTCTGAAGAGGGACATTGACTTTAGTATTGATCTAATTCTTGGAGTGGAGCCTATCTCTAAAGCTCCTTATCGCATGACTACATAGGAATGGGGTGAGCTACATCTTCAGCTAGAGGAACTTCTGGCCAAAGGGAGCATTCGACCCAGTGTATCACCATGGGGAGCTCCAGTGCTCTTTGTGAAGAAGAAAGATGGTTCTTTGCGCCTTTGTATCAACTACAGATAGTTGAATAAGGTGACTATTAAGAATAGGTATCCTCTACATAGGATTGATGACTTATTCGATCAAATCAAGGGAGCTATAGTATTCTCCAAGATTGACCTTAAGTCAGGATACCAGGTCAGCTTCACATTAAGGAAGCCGATATTCACAAGATCGCTTTTTGAACATGCTATGGGCATTATGAGTTTACAGTGGCACCTTTTGGGTTGACTAATGCTCCATTAGTTTTTATGAGTTTGATTAATGGTGTGTTTCGATCTTATCTAGATAGGTTTGTACTCATGTTTCTTGATGACATATTAATATATTCTAAGACTTAGAAGGAGCATGAGGAACACTTGCGATTGGTATTGCAGTGTTTGAGAGACAATTAGCTTTATGCCAATGCAGCTAAGTGTGAATTCTTCAAATAGAAGATTCAGTATTTAGGGCATGTTATTTCAGAAGATGGTATTTTAGTGGATCTTGGAAAGATTCAAACGATAATAGATTGGCCTACACTAACTAATGTGTCAGAGATTCGTAGTTTCATGGGCCTAGCTGGTTATTATCGTAGATTTGTCCAGAACTTCTCTAGGATAGCACATCCTATCACTTCTCTTCAGAGGAAAGGAAAGAAGTTTGTGTGGATAGAGAAATGTGAGGAAGTTTTTCAGAAGCTCAAGGAGATTTTGACTAGTGCACCGATTCTAGTCATATTTGATCTAAAAGGTGATTTTATGGTGTGTATAGATGCTTCTCTTGAAGGGATTGGGGTAGTGTTGATGCAAAATGGATGGGTGATTGCATATGAATCATGCAAGCTCAAGGATCATGAGTTAAATTATCCTATGCATGATCTTGAGTTAGCAGCAGTAGTTCATGCTTTGACGAGGTGGAGACATTTCTTTTTGGGGCACAGATTCAAGCTACACAGTGATCATCGTAGTCTTCAATACATTTTTACTTAGCCTAATTTGAATGCTCGCCAGAGGCGATGGATGGAGTTTCTATGCGAGTATGATTTTGAGATTAAGTACATTCAGGGTAAGGAGAATGTGGTGGCAGATGCTTTGAGTTGTAGGAGACATGTGGTATCATCGATGACCCTTAGTGTGGATTTGAGGAGTCAGATTCTTCAGGAACTTCCTACGAATTCTTGGTATCAGGAAGTGTGCAAAGAGATAGATTCAGGAAGATCTTTGGAAGGTAAGTATGCAGGGTACGTTCGCGAATCAGATGGTCTTTAAAGACATCTGGGGAGGATTTATGTGCCATTTTTGGATGAGCTTCATACCTTGATACTAGCAGAAGCCCATCATACACCTTACTCAGCACATCCAGGTGTCAAGAAGATGCATGCTAATTTGAGACATTTGTTCTTTTGGTTTGGGATGAAGTGAGATATTGCTAATTTTGTGGCTATGTGCCTTGAGTGTCAGAGAGTTAAGGTAGAACATCAACACTCAGCTAGACTTTTGCAGCCAAATATCATTCCTTCTTGGAAATGGGATATCATCTCCATGGATTTCATAGTAGGATTACCTATGACAGTTCGACGTCATGATGCTATCATGGTCACTGTTGATCAGTTCACTAAGGTGGCACATTTCTCACCAATGAGGTCTTCTTACATAGTAAATTCTATAGCTAATGTCTTCATGCGTGACATTGTGAGATTACATGGTATTCCTAGAAAGATCATTTCTGACAGGGATCCTATATTCACATCTGCATTCTGAGCATCACTGCAGCATGAGCTTGGAGCGCAATTAAACTTCAGTTTGGCATATCATCCATAAACTAATGGTTAGACAGAGAGGGTGAATGAGGTCTTGGAGGATATGTTACGGATGTATGTGATGGATAGGCAGACACATTGGGAGGACTATCTCTACCTGGTGGAGTTTCCTTACAACAACGGGTATCATAGTTCTATTGGCATGGCACCATTTCAGGCATTATATGGAAGTCCTTGTCATACACCATTGAGTTGGGACATTCTTGAGGATTGCATCTTGTTGGGTCCTGAGATGCCTCATGATATGGAGCAATAGGTAGTGCGTATCTGTGAGCACTTGACTACGACACAGGATAGGCAGAAGAAGTATGCTGATGCTCATAGGACTGATAAGCAGTTTTCTGTGGGAGATAAGGTTTTCTTGAGAGTGGAATTGTGAAAGAGTCTGATCCGATATGGAAAGGGTTCTAAGCTAGCACCTCGCTTTGTGGGACCATTAGAGATTCTAGAGAGGATTGGCTCGGTTGCTTACTGCCTTGCTCTACCACCCAGCCTAGCTTGCATTAATGATGTTTTCCATGTTTTAGTGCTTCGACAGTATATTCCTGATATTGTACATGTTCTTGATTGGAATGCATTGCAGGTAGAGGATGGGCATCTAGCTTTGGAGCCGGTTCCTATTCTAGAGTAATGGGAGTTGACCCTCAGGGGTTGAACCATCGAGTAGGTAAGGGTCCAATGGGACCCTACCGATGATTCTTCAGCTACTTGGGAGGATGCAACTAGATTGAGGGAGTTATATCCCTACTTTTTTGTAGGCTTACAGGAGTAAGCCTAACCCAAGGGGGGGTGGATGTAGTGCCTACCCTCGTTCACATCTTTTCTGGACATATTATTGCTATTATTATCATACTATCATGGACTAGTTTTATGTTGATGGATTAGTGGTATTGTTTTGACACTATCAGACATTATGTTATGGATTCAGTGGTTATGCGATGAGATCATTTAGACTTTACATTTCATGCATACATGATGATCATTATATTGTTTTTAGTTATTATTGATGATTAGATGGATGGTTTATTATCTTATGTGTTTTATTATGGATACTTACCCCATACTTGCATGTGTATGGTGTGCGTGTTTTCTTATTATATGGCATTTTTGATGTGGTTAAGGAAGGGAGTCATTGTCACCTGCTTAGTAGGGATCTACACAATGGACCACTTCTTGCCATTGTCTATTTAGCTTAGCATTATATATATTGTATGTACATGCATGGTTTTTTTGCAAGTTGCAGGTATGGGGTATCGACTTCCCTGAACTGCCAAGATGAGCATACCCTATTATACCATCTCAATGATAAGAGAAGGGAAATAAACTCTCAAGTCAAAATTCCAAACCCTTAAACCATTTGTCCTAGTGAGGTAGGACAAGTATCTGGATAGTTTTACCACCGAATGTGTCAGATGACATAATTCATGATTTTTAACCCTTTAGACTAATTTTGTGTGAATTGCTCTATGATGGATTTTCATATTTTATCTTGGAGGTCTATGGTGAATTTCCTATTAATTAAGTCTTAATAAATAGATTTAATTAATAAATTAATTATTTGAGAAATTTAATATAAAATATCATGTTATTTGATATTTTGATTATAATTAATTAAATGTGAATTATTTGAGGAAAAAGAAATAAATAAAAGAAAATTAGAAAATTAAAATTAATAATAATAATAAAATAATAATAAAAGTAATAAATAAATAATAATAATAAAAGTTATAAAATTAAAAATGAAAGTTATAAATATTTAAATAGAAATTATATTAAAAGTGAATTGGAGTTATAAGTTGGCATGAGAATTAACGCACCTTTTCTATTTCTCATGTGTCAACAACATGGGGGTTAGTGCACCAATTAAGCACATGGTGTCTACAACCCTATGGCTCATCTAGAAGGTTGGAAAAGAACCATGCTTAGTTGGTGACACCTCCTAGCTATTTCTAGAAGCATTCTAGAGGTTTCCTGAGAGCTCTTTATATTCAAGTATTCATAGAAGCTTAGAGATAGTGTTTGGAGTGCAATTGGAGCATTGGAGGATTCAACAATTCTGAAGAAGGGAGCTTGCTTTGCGGGTTTTCTGAGGAAGAGCGATTTAGCATCAGAATTCATTCCTGTGATTTTACTTATGCTATTTCCGCATCATGCATTCCCTGTCTTCTTCGTGTCTTCCATATGTCTTCTGAGGAATTTCATATTTTTATTATATGCATTCTCTATATGGGTGGTTTAATTTATTTGAGAATTCTATATGCATAGATCTGAAAAGAACACAGGGCTAGGGTTGAGATTCATATCAAACCCATTAGATTAATTATTGGAAATTTTTGAGATCAAAGGTCTATGGAGAAATTCTGAAAATTGAAGTTTATATTTATATAATGTCAATTTGGTTATACATACAACAATATATATATATATATATATATATATATATATATATATATATATATATATATATATATATATATATATATATATATATATATGTGCAATTATATATATATATATATATATGTATGTATGTATGTATGTATGTATGTATGTATGTATGTATGTATGTATGTATGTATGTATGTATGTATGTATGTTCAGATACTATGATGTTTTTAATTCTTCATATATATATACATACATATGTATATATAATATATTTTTGTTAAAAAACTAGATAACATACCCACAGGCAAAAATGTTTTAAACCAAATCGCAAATGGGAATCACGTAAGCGATTTTAAAAAAATATTATAAACATTTTATACATTAAGTCGAGGGGGCGGTGGGGTACGAGACCGGCGCCCCCATGGCAGTCACAATGTACCACCGTTGCAGGTACTGCGACGGTAGTGGTACACAGTACCACTGACATCGTAGGCCCTGCGACCACAGGGTCCTGCGTACCAGTGGTTATATTATATATATATGTGTTTTAAAACATTTGCCATATGTATGAAGTCGATTTTAATTGTTATTAAATTTTTTTAATAGAATTTGTTAATTCAATTTTGTTTAATGTTAAAATAATTTATATATTCATATATATATATATATATATAGATATATATGTATGTTTATAATATGTAAATATGAGTATTAATAATTTGTTTTATAATTGTATAATTGATTTATATCAAAGGCTCATGGTTTAAATTAATTGTTTTATTAAGTATATGAAATTTGATTGTTAGTTTGGTGGGGGACGTTTTAAATTATAATTATAATTGAAGAATGGATTTTAAAGAATATTCGTATTCATTCAAAATGTAACTTGGAAACATAAACTGGGACTTTTGAATTTAAATTTAAGTTGTGATGGAATGTTCTATGTATTGGATGTGATTACTGATTGTTATAGTTGAGATTCTTATGTATGAGACACTTGACTTAACCATTATTTTTGGTCATCGATCAGTTATCCTTGGTTACTTTCTAGTCGCCATGATGGGACTGAAATGTGGATTTATTCTTGATGATGTCATGTTGTGACATGTTTGACTCAACAATTTTTTGAGTCTTTGATCAGTATGATTGAGATATATTTTGGTTATTGAGAAACATTGGATACTTGATTATCTGTAATACTTCAGTTGCCAATAGAGAGTTATTGTGTTCATGATTTTCTATGGATGTTGCTCATTTAGATGTGATGCTTTTATGCATATTTGATGATGTTATTATGGATTATCTTTTGTGATTTTGAGATTTATGATTCCATGAGCTTAGGGTAGGATATCTACATGTAGTGACGGGAAGTGGCTTGCAATGGGGGCCGGGGCCCTAAGAGGCTACCAGGGTAACTCATTGTAAGTTGGATTAATAAGTGATAACATTCACACCTAATACTAACTGAATGAACCTAGAAAGGTAAGTGTTTTTTTCTCGCCCATGCCTATAGTGCTTGTACAAGCTAGGATGGGAGTAGTGAGAATGCATGGTTAAGACCTTGCATTCTATAGTATGCCTCATCAGTATGAGAGAATACTAGTGGCCGCATGAGATTAGTATGGACCCGTGGAGTTTAGCTAACTGCCAGGGTAACTTGTACATGATAAATGCGATGACACTTTCCCGCTTGCATAGTAGGTTCCTAAATAGCATTGTGTGCCTCTGCGATTAGATGTCGATTTTGTGTTTAGAACCTTTGAGTTAGTATACTTTTAGGGTTCTGGAACATATAGAGATTTGTGCTATGTGATTTTGGATAGCTTGTTTGGGACTTGAGATTATCTCCTCAGCATGGTGGGAGTGGACCACTTAGGTACCATGCGGTCGGGTGGTAGTGTATTTTCTGCTCTTACCATTTGAGATTCATTGAGGCATCGTGGTTGATGCATCCTTCATGATGGTGGATATGTATCCTTTCATTGATGATTAGCATATGTTAGATGATGTTATCTTATGCTTCTATTTGCATGTTAGATTACTTTCTGCATATCATGTTTTATATATTAGGAGTGACATTCCTACTATTTTAATACCAATGATCTCTTCGGTGATTTGGAATGTTATGGATGGAGGGATGACTAGGATCCACGATGGTCTAATGATGCTATTAATAGTTGGGAGAAATTGTGCACTTAGTTTATTATGTTTGATCTTTATGATGGATGTATATGTCTTCTATGATGATGTATCATGTGTATCATGTGATTATCTTTATTTTGATGTATCAAGGATTAGAATAGGATGATGTACCTTATTCTATGTATATATATTCTTTTGATCTTGTCATACCCAGTGACATGTACAATGGATGATTGAGCATTTGAAACGTAATGTATAAACATTGGACTTATCATTATTATTTCATGTGGATGTTGTACTAGATGGATTCATTAATGTTAGTTGACTTGGATGTAATTCAATGATAAGGGATCTTAAAGAATGTAATTTGATATGTATGTTATGTTTAAATTCAGATGGACATTACTATTGCTTCCATTATTGTGCATAAGTTATATGTGGTATTTACTATCATGTGAAAAAAAAAATGCTACCATACTTAGTGAAATTCTAGGTTAATTCTTTGGATCCCTTAACGGGTCATTATAGAGATGACCTTAAAGTTAGCTATAAAGATGCAAAAGTTTACTTTGGCAAACTGAAAGACAAGATTGATGATCTAAAATCTAGTAAGGAATCAAATGTCTAGACTAGTGACAATTATGAAGTAGGAGTTCTCAAGAAATCAAATGAGATTTTGAAACATGAGTTAAAAATTGTTGAACTTAAATTGAATCTTAAGAAACATGACAGCAAGAGTGAACTAGATCTAAGAACTGAAAATGAAGACCATAGATCCTAGTTGACTCAAGTAACATTTGAATTAGATTCTATTAAGATAGAAAATGTTGAGTTAGAAAAGTGTAACACTATTATGAAATGAGAGTTCACAAAAGCCAAACCATAGTTAGAGAATATTTATTCCAGTATAGAGTAAATTGATGAGAAAATGTTTTATTAGTGATCCTCTTATGAAAAGATGGGTCTTGGATATATTATTGGGAACTCAGCCAAGAAAATTGAAGTTATAAAGGAACTAGATCTAGTTGTAGAATCCCCTAAGCCTAAAGAAATTGATCAGAGTAAGATTGAGTCATCTAAAAGAGTCAAGAATTAGTTGATTTTTTGAAGAAATCTGATGAACCAAAGATAATGGAGTAATTTGATGAACCTAAGAAATTTGAATCATCCAAGAAAGTTAGACATGAATTTAGAGTTAGATGTTTCATATGTAATGAAGTTGGTCATATGAAGAGAGATTGCATAGGTAGGTTTATTAAACCTATTGCTAATTTCTAGTATTATAATTGTCATGGTTACAAACATAAAGCATTAGATTGTAAGAAACCTAAATTTGATGGTAATAATGGCCCAAATATTAGAATGTTTAGGAATATCAAAGAGAAAGATTCAAAAGTATGTCTAATGATGGTGAAAGATCTAATGGTGAAAGAAAATAGTTTGTATGTTACAAGTGTAACAATCCTAGACACATTTCAAGGAATTATAGAGAATCTAAAAGTTAGAATGGAACCAATTAGAGAAGAAATGCACCTGTATGTTAGTTATGCAATAAATTTAAACACATAACAGGATTTTGCAAAATGGATAGAAGGAAATTCAACATGAATCCTAATCATAGAAGAAACAATAATAGAAATGATAGAAGAAATGATAGTGTTAGTGACAAAATTCATAAGGAATAAATCAAAGAACATTTTCATGAACTCAAAGCGGCATTTGTGAAAGAATGTAATACAAAAAGTCCTTATACAATTTTGGAAGAATGATATTTTGATGCACTTGATGGGAAATTGAAGTCAAAAATTATTTGTGACTCATCCTATCTAAATTAAACATTTCTAGAAGAGACAAACCATCAGTTAAATGTAACTAATGTTAGGAAAAGAATGAGATGTTGTGTAGTTAATGATAGGTAGAGGAGATAGAGAGGAAGTTGTGGTCAAGTGCACAAGTATCGGTATGATCATAGGAAGTTGTGCAAAGGAAAATAGGTTTATTGTTAATCAATGAAAACTTTTCAAAATGTGGTAGATGCACATTTAATGTAGAGTTAGATTTGAAATGATTTAAGGATTTCAAGAAATATTGTGAGTATGATTTGATCATGTGAGGTGTTTTGAGCAATTGTGAGTGATTTGATATTGAATTCAAGTGCAAAGAAAGGATTTTGGAGTGTAAAGTTGCAGAAGCCCTAAACACGACATTAAAAGTATTTTACGAAGCTTTTATTTGAATTTCCAATATAAATTGTAGGAAATATGGCAAGATAGTCAGTATGTGATATAAGTGATAGACCAAGATATAACTTCAATAAACACCCATTTGTTTCTCTTATAGATTATCTATTAGGAGCATTTTCTTAAATCCCTCATTATGTACTCCAAATAAAAGATTTTAGAAGTTACACGCATTGTAAATTTGACAATATTGGAGATGAGGACATCCATAAAGATTTAGGAGTTTTATGTAATGGAGATCTAACCCTAAAGTATGAGTATGCATACCTAAATAAGTTAAATATGATAAAGTATATTTTCTACACAAAATTTGACAATCTTGAATGGACCAGAATTATTCTAAGGAGAGTCCATGAAGAGATGTTTTGGGTAGGTGATGTACCAGTCACAAATGAAAATGACCTAATTCATAAGGTCACAAGTCTGAGCATCGGAGGATGTGATCCAGGGAATGATAGGAATGTGAGAAAGGTTGTTGAAACAAACCTTAAAACTAAATTTGATGGCACAAACATGAGAGTTGATCAAATTCTAGATACTGGAATCAAAATACTAAGCAATATTATATGTTACAAGTTAAACCACAGTTTTAGAGTTAACTTTGTGCCAACAGGATTTTTGTATGCAACATATATCATGAAATTTGAAAGTAAGAAAGTGAATATGTGTGACATTGTTAGAGTACAATTGTTGGACAATATTACTAAGTTGAAAAAGTCGAAGAATGTAGTCTACAAATTTGAATCTCTGTTAACACACCTATTTTTCTATACAACAATGCATTTCCTTGGTATGAAAATTTGGATAGCAATGAATGTTCAATGAGGATGGTCACACAATGTTACATGGAAAGATAAGAAAATGTCATAGATAGTGGCATTAACAGAATGATGAAGAGATTAAAATATGAGATGAAGCTAAGATATAGAATCCCTCCTTCAATGGTGGAGAAATATAAGGATGGCATATTTTTCATGGTAGAAAATGATACTACATGTAAGAAGGTAGCTGAGCCTAGGGTTAAGTTTATTGAACCCATGGGATATGAAATGAGTGAAGAACTCATTGAAGGATACACACAGATCATATTGCAGTCAAAGGACACTAAATGTCTTAGATGGAGTACCTATGAGGAAAATATGAGAGTTCATTATGAACTTCACAACAAAGAAATTAAGAAGTATGTGGAGAAGAAAATTGAATCCATTCTTCAAGAATATGGTAACAAGAGATGAATTCAATGAGATCAAAATTATAGATTCTGAGATGAAAGCTAGTGGGAAGACTAAAATACTAGCAACTATACGTAATATAGTGGTAGTACCAACTGTGGGTGTAATAGTAGCATGGCCTACTTCACAAATTCCTACTACACTATATGTAATAGTTGTAGAGGTTCAACTAATCAAAGTGTATCGAGATCAACCTTAGAGGAAACAAGAAGATGATACACTAATTGTACAGAGGAAGTCAGAGAGACTAGTGAAGGATCAACAAGAACTTTCACCACCTTCAAAGAAAGGGGTCAAAAAAATGGCCATTGGACCCGAAAAGAGAAGAAAGACTCTACAAATCAATGATTCAAAAAAATCTAATGAAAAAATTGAAGAAAAGTGAGTTGGGAAAGAAATTGGAGAAGGAAGGACACCAATAGGCCAGAAATCTTGAAAGGTAGAGAATCTAAAAATGTAGATATTAACAATGACAGTTTTGTTCAATTGAATGGATGTTATAGCTTGCATAATAATATAGATAGGAGACAACTAAAGAATGTTATTATAAGGAATGCGATATTAGGAAACAAGAGATTTGATAGTATTCAGAACAAAATTCCAAAAGAACTATATAATAGGCTACTGAATAGGAGGAAAAGAGTAGTAGAGGAAGATACAAAGTTGAGAGAGAACATGATTAATAAATTGTGTGAAGTTAGCACAAAGGAAGATGTGGATAGAATATTGAAATGTATTAAACCTTTTTTGAGGAACAAAAGAAGAGAAATTCTTCTAATGGGATGAAACTATGAAGAAGTTAAGAAGAAAATAGAAGAAGCCATAGTAAAATGTATGACTTCTATGCCTAAGAAGTGTGTGAAGCCAAAATCACCAAGTCCAGTGTATGTGGAGGCTAGTACTCCCACTGATGATGAAGAAGAATTTGAGGAGACATAGCAAGCACTATCACCTCGTCATATAGTTATTTCTACTAAATCCATACCAGTGGATAGAACTTAGATAACTATAGCTAATAATAAAAATCCTCTTGCAGAATATGGGACCAACATTGTTGGAAATATTACTACCTATTCAAACTTTGATGAAGAGGATGACAGAGATGCAAAGGAAAGTGCAAAAAAAGAAAAGATTAGAAGAAGAGGAAAATAGGAAAAAAGAGAAGAGGAAATATGATGAAAGAAGAAAAGGATAAGAAGCTAAAAGAAATTAAAATGAGAAGAGGATTGAAGAGGAAAGGAAGAAAAACAAAGAGCAAGAATTAAAGGAAGAAGAGAGAAAGAGAAGAAATGAAAAAAGAAGAAGAAAGAAGTAAAGATGAGGAGGAAAGAAAGGAAGATGAGAAAGAAAAAGAAAGATTAGAAAAGGAAAGAAAGATTGCTAAGGAAGAAAGAAAGAGAGAAGAGGAGAAAAGAAAAGAAGAGGAAGAAAAGAAGAGTATAGAACTGAAGACAGTTGCATTAATTCTAGTAGCAACAGTAGCATCGATAGTATTTGATGATGATGATGACTAGAAAGGGTTAATGTTCTCTTTGAGAAAATTACTTAAAGAAAATAAATTAGTGAATTCTTTAGAAAGAACATTGACAAAAGTCCTAGAGAGAATGTAGAAGATAGTCTACAGAACTATCACAAATCCAAACTTGCATACAAAGGAAAAAATTTCAGTGAAATATTTTGATAAAGAATTCAAAACTTTGTCAGTAATTACTTTAGTACAACCACAAATGAAGCATGACGCATCATTATTAGATACATTTTATAAATGATCTGAATAGATTAGATGTGTGCATCAAAGAATTGAGGAAGAGTACAAATGAAGGTAAGAAGTTGTATGGAAAGTGTACAATGTCATAAAGTTACCAATCAAATTTTGACAATTAGATCAAAGGCCAAATGAGTGAGATTCATACACTCAGTGTAAGATTGCAACAACTAGAGGCAAGAATTAAAGATTTTGAAACAGAGATGGAGAAGATCCACAATACTATCAGAAGCATTGAGTTTGACAAGGAAAATGTACTAAGGAGATTCTCTATCCCCATAGAATTATTGTCACTTAAATTTGTCATGTTGTAGAGGCAATTGGAGGAGCATCTTGCAACTAAGCCATCCTTATATGATAAATTTACCTATACTGACTTAAGCATAGTAGAAGCTTATGCACTTTCTGCACTCATCGATATATTTGATACAATCAAAGAAAAGTAGAATAAGGAATTTTACAAGATAAAACATGACTTTGAAGATTGCATATCTATAATTTATTGCTGATCACTAGAAGGTAGCACAATTTTGTGGACACAATTTTTGACACCTTTTTCATTAATGTCAAAGGGGGAGAAGTGTATTTAATTAAAACTGTATATGTATATGTTTGTAAAATAATAGTACGTGTCTATATAAGTAAGGGGGGATTAGCTATGTATCATTATAAAGGAGTCATAACGAATGTCATGATCCATCAAGACATGAATAAAATTGTTACGTTTTGAAGGCATTTCTTTTGCATTTACTTTTGTATGATGTCATTTTGGGACTTATCCAATTTTCCCAAATATTTCCATTAGTGCCAAAGGGGGAGATTGTTGAAAATATAGATAGATAGAAATATGAATTTGGTCATTTATGGCAATATATATTTTTGATATTTCATGATGTTATCAGAGTAAAAAAATTGTCTAAGTGTTAGAAAATTTGTAGTGGTACAAAGAAAAATTTAGTATGTATAGATGCCAGATATTGAACTAACTCATGCAAAATAGAGGATAAAAAATTGATGGTATCATGATGACATATGTCAGTATGTAGACCTATATGGATAGCATAACAAAAGTTATAGTCAAAATACTAGTTTAGGTATTTAACAAAATAGAATAGAGCATATCAAAGAATTAAAGCTGACTGAGCATAGATTTATTAATTTGTGAGATACAAGTTAAGATCATGTCTTATGTAGATCAAGTGTGTAATGTATGAGATGTGAACTATTGTGAAGAAATATTGAAAGATATGTGAGCCTCATTTGATGCAAAACCTAATGTCTAATGTGAGAAAGTGTGAGATACAATAGTAAGATAGTATTTTATGTATACCTATTCTTGTAAAGAACTTAATTTTATATTGCATGTTAGGTTAGTGGGCTCTTCTTGCATATAATGTATTTGATTCACCAACTCCTAACAAGTTTGTGGAATTTAATAGGGCCTAGTAATCTAATGAGGACTCGAGACACTATATGTACTTCATAGACTCCTAATAGGGTCAATAACCTTAATATGATTCTTTTGTTTAGTGGATCAACTTGTGGGTATCATCCCCACTAGAGTTTTCCCTTGGCTAGGGTTCCCCTAATTAGCAAATAATGGTTTTATGATTTCTCATTATGTATATTGTTGGTTTACTTTCATATGAAAGTTATAAAATAATTAACAATATTCAATTGTGGGAAAAGTTTGTAGAGTACTAACTAACCCCTATGTTTTTAGTCTTGTCTATTTCAAATAGTTGCAATACTTGGTCAACATAAAAAAAAATTACTAATGTTCAACATCTTTTCTTATGCATCTTCATATATGCAAATATGAACTTTGGCACATTGCATGTAAAAAATTGAGATCTAGTACCCATATCTTTTTGATGAACTCTAGGAGGAAGTTCATGCATAGTTTGGGAGGATGTGAGGCATCACTCCAACCCATCATAGTATAGTTGATACACTGATATTTTGATACATTATGACTTGATATGTTGAGATATTATCAAATACACTGGACATTATTATGTTATTTTATGTCCTATGATGTTTTACTTTGAGATGATTAATTAGGTTATTTAAATGTTTTATGAACATGCATATTAATGATGAAGTATAGTTAGTGAATTTAGAAATAGGAATATAATTAACAACTTGATTATACAATTTTTAATGGTTAAATATATGAGCAAAAATGAGATAAATAGTTAGTTATATGAAATATTGATGTTTTGATTTATATGATTATTTAAATAAGTTTTGAATATATGGATGTGATTTTCCTCGACCTACTGATGTGTAAAATGATTGTGTAGGATTATTATCTAAGAAATCTAATGGATAATCAAAACTTGACCTTATGTATAGTTTTTGAAAATGAAGGTTGAGTCTAATGAAAGATGTAGACCTCGTTGTTTCATATTTTATTTGTATTGTAAATTGAATGTGTGTATCATCCTATAATTGTTAAGTGTTAATTTCTTTTAATAGTGATTGTATAGTGTCACTTGACACTTATAATCCGTATATGCATATCAACATGATAATTAGGGTTAGTCAAGCAATCTAAAACTTTGAGTTGGACTAGGTTAGTGACCTAATACTAATTAGTTAGTAATCAAGGTTAATTACCCTAATCAAGGTTTATTGGTAAGTTTGTATTCCTAGGGTTTTTTAGAAATTCCATATATTTTTAAAAATTTAATAGGTCATTAAATAGTCCTAGAGGTCAAAAATTATGAAAACTAAGTGCCTAGGGGGTATATGTATGGGTGGGGGGCATTTTCCACACCTCTAGCCCCTTTTGTTGACTTTTGTGACCACCCAAATATCTCATTTTTGCTTTAGTGCGAAAATTGGAGTTTCACCATGAGTTTGACAAGTATACTCCACCATGAAGTTTTCCTTAATAATGAGGTTAAGTTAGAAGACTCTAGAAGCCCTTAGTCAAGTGAGGGAGTTATTGCAATTTGTAGGTGGTTATTTTAAGAGCCTATTTAGTGGCAAATTTGAGGGCTAAAGATTGTTCAACCCATCTCCATATTTAGAGAGTAAAAGTCAAGATTGAAGGAGAAGGAAGCATAGTTATCCTCAAATTTTAGTTTTCCATAACCATTTGTGAACGTAGGAATCCTTCAAGGTTGTGTCTTCATCCTATGTTTCATTTGTTAAAGTAGGTTTCTACATTTGTGTGCATTTGTATGTATGACAAAAATGTTAAGGATGGGATTGTAATGGATTTTCTTAAATATTTTTCTCCATATTTTATATTATATTTTTTAGAAGAACTATAAGGGTTTTGTTGGCATTACTCACACTTGGATAAGGAAAAAGTAGCCATGGACAAGAGGAAGGCTTCAATTAGACTTTGACAGAGTAGAGTCTCTCCTCATGATGAGGAGAGGGAGAGAGTAGGGTGTTATGGGCTCAAACTCATTAGTACAAACCATGTTTGTATTTTGTAAAATTAAAAAGTGAAAAAAGAAAAGTTCTTGTGATTGTAGCCATGAAAGGACATCTATTATGGTGTTGTGACCAATTTCTCCTATCTAGAAAAATCCACCTTCTCCCTAGTCTGGTTTGATAACAAACCTATTGTACAAACTTGGGATGGAAGTAAATGGGTTGAAAGTGTTTTGTGTGAAATCTATGTCTCCCAATTAGTTTAATTTTCTCCATGGTTACCTTGATCAAAATTATAGATTTCATAGTGGCTACCTTGTTATGGAGCCAAGAAGGATTTCAGAGTTGGTTTTTCAATTCGAATGTTTTGAGAGAGTTCTCATTAGGATAATGATCCTATTATAAAATGTTATATGTTAAACTTATTTTTTGAATGGCCATAATGTCGAGTTTTCTTCCCTGGTTCTTTCCTAACGAAGTCTTTGAATCAGGTGATTCAATAAAATAAATGAAAAGTGGCTAGCCCATGTATATTGATAAAATTTGAGTATTATCCTTGCATATAATATTTCTTATAATTCAATTTATATGCATATGTTAATCAGAAAATGGATGCAATGATGTTTTACCTTTCCCGTGGCATTCTTATAGTTCAAATTGTATTCATGTGATTAATGGTAATTAGATTAAATAAGGTGATATATAATGTTATGCAATTTGATTTTGACTTGTGTTAAGAAAATTTAATTTACTTGAATGGTACTTCATTTTGTATTTTTGTGATTATTAGGCAGTAAAATGTTCCTATTTGAATGCTTAAACATTTTGATCGAACTCCATGCTATAATGAAACATAGAAAAAGTATATATATTCCCCCCTTGCCATGTAATTTTTGCATTTCAAAATATTACACTTAAAAAAATATAGACCAAAAAAAAAAAAAATTTCTTGCATCTTGGAGAAAAGGCTCTCTAGAGTTTTTATTGAAAAAAAAAATGCCTTTTTTAATAGAGCATCTTCCTTCAAGATTCCTTTTTAATATTCCTTTTATGTGTTTAAAAAATAGAATAAAATAAATAAACTATATATATATATATATATATATATATATATATATATATATATATATATATATATATATATATATATATATATATATATATATATATATATATATATATATAGAGAGAGAGAGAGAGAGAGAGAGAGAAAATAAATATCTATCCTATCCTAAGTCTCACCCACTAAACTTTATATCATAACTATTCCTATACTATCACATCAACCATATCTTATCAACCCACTTCCTTTTAGTAACTATGATGTTATGTTGACTTTGGACTTAAGCATGTGTGTACGTTGGAGGGAGTTTAGAGGATTATAATTTTTTTGTAGCCTTTTTCCTAAGACTATGCCCCTTTTTGAAATATTGCAAAACTTTTCTTATAAAGCTCCATGTTTACCTTTTTATGGAGATAAGACTTATTATCTAGGGCCACACAAGGGCATTCTTGGAAACTGCCCCAAGGTCTTGGGAGGAGTGTGGGGTGGTGGCCAAGTTGCCTTAGGGGTTATGACATGTGGGTTAGGTGTAACATGGAGTTAATGGTTAGTAAGGATAGTGGTTAGGTTTTTTGTTAGAATTGGTTAATTAGTAATTATTGCTAATTAAAAAGTATTAGGAGTTGGTAAGTATAGTGTTTAGTTAGTAATAAAGTTAGTAAAGGTTGCTTGGATAATGATAATTGTTAGATGTTAGGATATGTATTTAATATTTGATGTTAGTAATTACTGTTAAGATTATAATTAGTTTTAATTAGTAAGTTAAAATTAATTGTTAATTTTTCAATGTTAGAATATGTTTAGATGTTAGGATTTAGTAAAGGTCATTTGTTGATAAATGTTAGTGTTTTAATAAGTTCTTTTAGTATTAGGTGCTTAGATTAATTTTGTTTTTTTATCTTTTTTTGATTGTGTTGTTAATGTTAGAGATGTTTATTTTAGAATAGTTTTAAGGATTTAAGTATTATTAGTTTAGTTTTAATTTATGTTTTACTAGTAGGTATAGTATACTATTGATTTTCATATGGATTATTTGAAAAGTAAATAAAAATAATATATTGTTTTAAATTAATTTAATTTAATTAAAATATATATTATTTTATCATATAAGATTAAGTTAATATTAATATACTAAAATGTAAGATTGATTTTTAAAGGATGAGTTAGTATGCTTAAATTGTATATGATTTGAAGTATAATACTTGGATCTTTTAATTGATTGTATTAGGTTTCTTTATTTTAAATAATTGAATAAATAATGAATATTTAAATATAATGATTTAATCCTACATCTTGGTTATAAACTAAAATGAAGTGTTAAGGTATTGTTAGGGAAACATATATCCACCTATCAACATACCTATAGTTTAACTTGTGACACAAATATATCAAATTATATCTAAACCCTATGTGTCATGTAAGTCGTAGTCAACCATATATTGATCTTAGTGGATCAATTAAATTTAAAAAAAAAATTATGTGTGTTTTGGCCCCATATTTTGGGCATGACATTGTTTATATGTCCAAACTTGTGATATTTGGAACATGCATTGTTAGGTACATAATTCTACCTTTGATTTGTATAATAAGGTTTTGTTTGAGATATGAATTCATACACTTTATGTCCATACTTTTGATTAGTATAGTAATATACTTCAAGTCTAGGTGTAGTATATGCATTCCCATTCTTGACCTATACTCATGTATTTGATGTCCTTGTTTCTTGTAGTAAAAACTCTAACCAGTAAACTTAGGTTTATGATTTTGTATACCATATTTTCTTCGATAAATATTTTCAATAAAACTAAGTTTCCTATATTGTTATCATGTTAGTTTTTCCTTTGACTATACATTCCTCATCTCTCCATTCCTAGATGATTCTCCTTTCCCAGTATATGAAAGTTTTGATCTATCAGTGTTGCTAGACAACTTCATGAGTTCTTTAAAGTATTTCATTATTTCTTTTGGTTTGTTGAATCTCTCCATAGATTCTTTCTCAATTTTTAGTTCATTCTTCAATATATGCTTCTATGATTTGAGATTTGCAATTTCTACATCCTTATGATTCAATTCTTGATTTGCAAGCATCATTTGATTCATCATGTCTAATTGAGTGTTTGTGCAATTCTACACATCTACTATTCTTTCTTCAAGTCCAGTAGCCATTACTCTTTTGTTTCGTTCATCTATAGTCTTTTCTTCTTCAACTTTCTTCTCTTTTTCAATGACTTCACATAATCTTCCTAATTTCATTTCATGTTCTCTGTTTAGTCCTCTTATTTCTTCATTCAAGAATTTTTTTCTTTTCAAGTAGATATGTAGATTCTTTGGCATATGGATTGATTGATTCAAATAGTCCTTTGGTCTCAACTTCTGCATAGGAAAATTGTTTATCCTAGATAGCCAATTCCTTTCTTCTTTTTAGGGATTTCTACAAATCTTGTCTTTCTTTCTCAAGTTTTTGTAGTATGAGTTAGATGTCAATCACCTGTTTGTTAATGACCTTGTCAAGTTTAAAAGCCCCAATCTCCAAGATCTAATATCCAAGTGATTAAGCTTCTCTCAGAGAATAAATTATCTAATACCAATTGTTTATTGATGAAAGTGTAAATTGGATAACAAAATACTGAGAGGGTGGGGTAAATTAGAATCTTAAACACTTCTACTTTTCAACAATTCATTCACACATTCACCAGTTAACTTGTGCTAGTAAAACTTTTAATAATAAACTTTCTATAACATGTTAATATAATCTATCATGTGCATTAAAATAAAAACATAACACAATATTTTTTACCTAGAAAGCCTCCAAGGTGAAGGTAAAAGTAGGGTGGGGATGCCACCCACAAATCTTCACTACTACAAGAATAAAAAGTTAACCTATTAGGGTTACAATGTTTGATAATAAAATATGATCTACCCTATAAGGGGTCTTCCTTGTTTAGAGTGTTTGAGATTACTAGGTCTCACCTTGTTAGATGATTAAACTCTTACAATAAAGTAAGGATTCTGTTAGGAGATTTACAAAGATTTGTTAAGACCATTGTATTAAGAGATTCACTCTTATTCAATTTGATTAAAGCTAATTTAGTACCTAACTCTCAGTATGCTTTGTAAGTTAATTTCATGTCTTCTCCTTTCTAACTGATCCTCTCTTCTAATTTGATAAAACTTTTCTTCACTTTCATTACTTTGAATAGGTCACTTGCTCTATTAAGAGCTATCAGAACACTTCTATTGACTTCTGATCAGATCTCAATATTTTACTTCACTATTCATATTTTATTGCTTATTCGCATACATGATATTCTTCTTTCATCTCATCACCATATGATCTATGTTAATATCTTCTCTATTTAAAGAGTTTCATAAAGATTTTTCTAGATACTTCTATATTTTGTCTCTTTATCTATATCATTGAACACAAAACACAAGGATATGTGATCCACATCATAAATGTGTAAAAATATCTATCACAACCTCTACACATATTAAACATTCCTTCCATGTTAGCTCAAAAACAATTTACCTCAAAATTTGTACCATTCCTAACTTTTATGTATATTCTACATTTCTTGGTCTTTCCTATTTTTTGATACTTGACATTATTTTTTATCGATATATATTGTTCTCAACATGTACTATTTAACTTGACACTTGTATTATTTTTAATGCTTGATCAATTTTGCACTTACTAAAATCCTATAGAGCTTGGTACATACATACTAATATACACGACTTAGCTTATCCAGAGTAGCTTGGTCAGAGTTATGACCATCTGAATCTACTATGTGAATGACAAAGTGTTTAACACTAATAGAGAACAATAGTTAGAGATACCAATAGTTTCAATCTCTTATTGTATTTTAGCTTGAATTTCTTAAGTGTCCCTCTCATGAGCTTCATTTTACCCAACTCTTGGAGTACTTCCTAAATAGCTTATTATTATCTTCATAGGTGGTGTTATGAGAATCCTCACACATATATATTTTCTTGAGAGCCAAATTCCTTTTTCATAGAGCAAAGAACTGCGAAACTTTGAGAAGGTGTAGGCTTTAGAGTTTTTAGCCTTAATAAATCATGATTTTAATAATTTTAAAATTTTAAAATTCTAAGGGATTTTTTTTTTGGTGATAGGTTGCAAGCCACCATGAATATATATATTAATAAATTTGGTCTCGTGAAGGGAAGAACTTAGAAAGAAACCCTTCAGTCTTTACCCAGATTACAAAAGTTAAATGATATATCACTGTATGTTTCAACAAAATTGATAACCTTCGCTAAAAGATTACATTTGTGAATAAAATGTATTGACACAAAGAACAGAGTTGTGAAGATGGAAAAATTAACGCCCACCAGCCATAGCCTCAAAATGGCATGCAAAAGGTAATGACAAAACTGTCTCCATGATACTAGCATCATATTAAATCTAGTACAATGCACTCCAAAAATCTAGGTGAAGAGAAATGTAAACTATCAGTATGGTTCCCACTCTATTTGAGAAGGTTTGTGGTCAACCAAAATATCCAACTTGTTCAAGGGTTTATCAATCTGCATGATGTTGATAGGATGCTGAATTGAAGACCCCACCATACTAGATTGCACCAGTACATTATGATCATGCATAATAAGTTCATCAACTCCACTAGCCTTAACTCTTAGTTGGTCAGAAGCCTGAGGTGATAAATTACCTCTATAGCACCAAATTAGATGCTCAACTTCTCCTAAATCACCCACTCCCAAAGCTTTAGAAAAGGAAACCACAAAATTTTGGAAGTTTGAATTATACTTATCATGCAAAAAGCCACTTACCCTTGCATAGGGTAACACTTCTATTGTTATTACATACTCATGTAGAGCACTTCGAATGCCTTCCATTTCAAGCAGCATACCAAAACCAAGCCTATTTAAAATGAGGTCCACCATACTTGAATATTCAAGGAGGTCAGCAAAATACGTGAAGAAATGAGATAAAATATGTGAAGGGAGAAAGACATGTGGCTGCATTGGACACAAATTTACAGAACCCAAAATTTCTCTAAAACAATGCATGCAGACTTCACAATTGATATTCAAAGTTTCCCTTAACTCAATTGTAGACACACTTCCAAATCATGAGAGTTCATGTTCTCTTCCTAAGATGAACACTCTATAGTAGCTGTGCATACTGTCCTATAATGCCATGACCCCCCAAAAAATACAAATAAACAATACACCAAGAAAACTCTAGGCAGATCTGCATATTTAACAAGTTTCATGATGATGGCAATTAATGAAGAACTAAAGCCACCTTTTTCCACCTTACACAAAAGCTAGCTCAAGTAAGGACCTTTTGAGTGCCATGAGGTGATCTGAATCTTCCAAATTCATCCATCTAATGTACCATAGCTCTCAACTTGCAAATTGTAATACTCCAAATCTAGTAACAAATCTTGAATTAACTTGTGCCAAATTAAATACAACTGATCTGTACCACCCTTATTAATCACTAACACAAACTTCCTATTAATATTTCATACCTATATAAAATGAGAACTTGAGCAATACAACCTTCATTAGCCGACTGATTCAGTGAACACTATACCCCTTCACACTTGAGCAAGACTACCTAATACATGGTGGTCAATGAAACCTGAGCAAACTAGGTAAACTTTTGCAAAAAGAAATTTGGTGAACTTTGAATGGATTCATTCTGTAGGAAATGGACACAACCACACTCAGGTAGCTTTGAACTAAGTCACTCAGTAAAAAATGAAACTAGCCACACTTGGTCAACACTGAATGGGGTCATTCAATCTACTTTTCTACCAAGTACTTCGGTAATAAATGAGCATGGCCATGTTCGATCAATACTACATTGGGTTAGTATAATATCCACTCTACAAAAAGAAATTTGGTGAGCTTTGAACTGAGTCACTCGGTAGGTAATGAACCCAACCACACTAAGGCAACTCTAAACTAAGTCACTCAATAAATAATGAAACTAACCACACTCAGTCAACACTGAATTGGGTTGTTCAATTCGCTTTTCTACTGAGTACTTTGGTAATAGATGAGCCTGACCATGTTTGATAAATACTACATAGGGTTAGCAATTCAGCCAGCTTTATACCAAGTCACACCGAAACACTTGGTCAACTCAAACATGGAGTCAATCAATCAATTTTGAACCAAGTAATATGATAAACAATGGAACCAAACATGTTCTGACAACACTACATGGAGATAGTCAACCTGCTCTGAACCACAACAATTGGAAGTCACTAAAACCACTTGGAAAATAGTAAACACAAAATTCTCCAAAACTTCTAACTCGACAAAATGATAAATGGATCAATTTGGCATTAAAAAATTTTCTCTTGCTAGATTAAGGTAAATAAAGAAGGAAAATTGGTAGGAATTGTAGTGCCTACCCTAGTTTACATTTTTCGCTTTTATTGCCAAACTCTTTTAGGCCAGTTTTATGCTTGATTATTAGTAGCATTATTTTGAGATTATCAAATATTATTTTACATTCAGTTTATTATATGATGAGATTACTTGGTACTCTATATTTCATGTATGCGTGATGATTACTTAGTGATTTTAGTTATTGATGATGATTGTCATAAGTGTTTTCTTATGGATACTTGCCCCATATTGCATGTGTATGGTGTGCATGTTTTTTTTCTTTATATATGGCATTTATGATGTGGTTAAGGAAGGGAGTTGTAGTCATCTGCTAGTCAGGATCTACACGATGCACCACTTCTTGTCATTGCCTATTTAGCTTAGAATATTGTGTTTGTACATACATGGATTTTATGCAAGTTACAGGTACTAGGTATGTACTAGGTATGTACTAGGTATGTATGCAATTGCCTATTATAACCCTTCAATTTGATTTTGTATGTGTTTTTCTATGATGGGTGTTTGTATGTTGCTTTTATGAGTCTTTGGAATATTTTCTATTAATTAAGTCTAATTAAAAGATTAAATTAATGATGTAATTTAATGGAATATTATTATGAGATTTTAATGTTTAATTATATTTAATTAATGGAGAAATTAGTTAAATAATAGAATGAATTAAATTTGGAGATAAAAATTATAAGTATAAATTTAGAATGTGATAATATTTATTTAATTTAATAATAATATATTTAGAGTTCATTTTTAAATAAATGCTAAATATTATTGTTATTCAAGTTAATAAATATTTTATCAATTAAGTTTCTAAGACAAAATTTAAAAGTGGAAAAATAATAATAAGAAAATTAATAAAACAAGTGAATTTAATAAAGATATTTTAATAAAGTGTGCATGGGATTAAACTTAATCAATTAATTAAAAGCAAAGTCAACTGGAAATTAAATAAAGTAATTTAATAATTCATAAACAAGAATCTTTTCTTTAAAATTTTATATATATATATATATATATAAAACTTGGGAGAATGTTGTTTTTAAGTTATTAAATATAATAAAATAATAATAATAATAAAATTAATGTAAAACTTACCTTGCACTCTGCATGATTTGCGTAGTGTACCTACAAAGGTACAGGCACTGCACTACCATTTAAAGCCTGCGATGTCCTTTAAAAAGAGCCACAAGGCTTCCTTTGGTTGGCAGGCCCTAAACACATGGTAAGTATTTGATTTTAATTTTGTTTTATTATATTTAAGAATATTATATTATATTATATTATATTATATTTATTAAGATTGATTTTAATAATAGTTACTTTAATAATTGTTAATTTAATTAATATTGATGAAATTTAATATAGTTTATTTTAATTTAGTTATTAATAATTCTTATTCAATAGTATGTTAATTATTAAGTAATTAATAATTAATAAAATATTAATATAGTTGTAGATTATAATTGAATTTATTAAAAGATTTAAATTTTAATGATTAATTAAATGTTGATTATCTAGTTATTTTATAAATAACTAATAATTAGCTTTATTAAATTTGATTTAATTAACTTTAAATATAAAGGAGGTAATTTTATATTTTATTCGAACATAGAAATGGGTTAATTGAAAAGGGGTAATCGAAAACTTATTACTTGAAAACATATATGAAACTGGAAATAGAAACCTTCCATTGTCTCAACAATATATTATCATTCATACCGAACTATGAGATGATCCTATTTTCTATGTGACTATTCTGTTGTCTATGTTTTAGGGTTCTAGGTGGGTCTAGCTTTGACCAGTTTTAGGTTGTTAGCAGAGGCTAGGGTTATGCGATTATGATTTTATGATGATTTGTTCCCGATCTTTTTAACCCAACCATGGTAATGTGATGGCATGTTTTATGATGTGTGTGGATTATTGATTGTTTTTTCTTTTCAGTTTCCTTGTGTGAAGCTGAGGTGTATGTTTATGAGATACTTGACTTAACCATTTTTGATTCATCGATCAATTAAATTTGATTTACTTTCCAGTTGCTTTGAGAGGACCAAAGTGTTTGCTATGTTCTTGATGATGTCATGCTGTGACATGTTTGACTTGACCATTTTGGAGTCTTCGATTAGTATTCTTATTGGGATACTTTTTGGTTGCTCATTGAGAACTAATGGATATTGTGATTTATCATTTGATGCCTTTCAGTTGCTCATTGAGAACTGTTGTGATTATTATGATTATCTTTTGGTGCATTCTAGTTGCTCGTGGAGAACTGATGTGAATATTGTGGATTATCTTTTGATGCTGATCAACCACTTGTATAGGGCTAAGGTATTATTATATGATTATGGATTTGTGATTTATGGGCCTAGGGTAGGTAATCTATATGTAGTGTCAGGAAGTGGTTTGCAATGGGGGACAGGGCCCTAAGTGGCTGTCAGGGGAACCCATTGTAATTTTCTTTAATAAGTGAAAACATTACACTAAATACTAACTTAAATGAACATAATAAGAGTTAACTAAATGTTCTCACCCATGCCTCAAGTGCTCATGTAGGCTAGAATGGGAGTAGAGAGAACGATTGGTTACGACCTTGCATTTCATAGAATGCCTCGTTAGTATGAGAGGATACTAGTGGTTGCATAGGAATCAATAGGGACCCTGGAGTCCTAAGCTAACTGCCAAGGTAACTGCTACTTGATTTGTGTAATGAAACTTGCCCACTTATATAGTAGATTCCTATGTGTCTTGTGTGCCTCTGGACCTAGATGTCGATCTATGTTGGAACCTTTGAGTTAGTATACTTTTAGGATTTTTTGGACTTATAGAGTGTTTATGTTATGTGATTTGATATCTTGCTTGGGACTTGAGACTATCCCCTCAGTGCAGTGGGAGTGGATTAGTTAGGTTCCATGCAGTCGAGTGGTAGTATTTTTGCACTCTTACCATTGAGATCTGTCCATAGTCACTGTGATTGGAGCTTATTTGGATGCTTGTCTATCATGTTTAGATGATGTTATTTACTAATGCATTTCCTTATATTGATGATTATAATGTTAGATGTCCTTATGCTTATGTTGTAGTATGTTTTAGTAGTGACGTCCCTATTACTATAGCACTGATGATTTTTTTGGTGGCTTGGGATGTTATGCATGGGGGATGGCTAGGGCCTATGATGGTCTTACGATGCTATTGATGATTGGGAGGAACTGCACACTTAGTTATGTTTTATGATGGATAGTTGTATTTCATGTTGGATGTTTATATCTTTCATGATGGATGGATGTACCATGTATGGTGGATGATTTCTTTTATTTTACTGTACTTTGTATCATGGATTTGAGGAGGATGATGTATCTTTGTTTCTTTTTCTACATATTTTTATTCTTTTAGCCTTTCATACCCTGTGACATGTACAATTGATGATTAAGCATTCTGAATTAATTTTCCAAGAGGCATTCGGAACAAATGTATAATATGGACACTGGACTTTCTGATTATTCTTTCATGTGGATGTGGTAGTTGTTCGACTTAGAATTAGATTAAATTTAAATGTAATTCAAGGTCATGGGATCCTTAAGGAATGTAACATGTCATGTATGCTTTAGTTGATTGTATGTTATTGCTTCCGCTACTATGTGTTTGATGTGCATGTTATACTTTCTTACATCAAAAAAAAAGTTTGGAGAACTTAGTAAAACTTGAGGTTAATTCTTTTGGATCCCTTGGTGAGGTGTTATAGGAATCAAATCTATAATTACCTCAGTAGACTTCAAGTCACAACCAATATTATATAAATTATCTACAACCCAGTTTCCCTCCCTAAGGGTATGAGAGAAGGACACCACTTCAAATTTATCAATCATTTCCCAAAATTTTTCTAGAATATAACCAAATTTCTAGTTTTGTGAATCTTTCTTGACACATGAATTAATAACTACTGAAGAATCTCCTTTAATGTGAATATTAGCTATTCTTAGTAGAGATGCCAGTTCTAAACCAAGTAAGAGTGACATGGCATCAGCTTTATTATTTTTATCAATCAGTAATTTTTGAGCCAGCATACCCAACACCTATCCATTATGATCTCTTATACACACTCCAACTCACAATTCACCGGGATTGCCTCTCGAATAACCATCAAAATTTAACTTATGAATTCCCCTAGAAGGGGGAATCCATTTAACCATCTTTCTATTAAGCTTCTCAGAAAGACCTCCCGAAGTAATTAGTTGATAAGATGGAGAGGGTAAAGAAGCCCATCGATTAGCCTAAGAAATATCCCAACTTGTAACAATAATATGTTTAGAAGTTCTTCTGAGATAGGCTAGAACAACTTCCCCAACTACAACTTCTAATGCTGACAACACAGATTCAAATGTGGAGGGTTGGCTTCAAAAAATCCTTTTGTTCCTTTCCCACCAAATAGCCAAAATAACTATTGCTGGGATACACTTCTAGATACATGAGTAAATGGAATGGTTAATCAGGGTTGACCAATCATGAAACATATCGCATAATGAGTTAGGAAGGGGCATGCTGTAATTTAATTTTTGAAGAATGAAGATCCAGCATTGATGTGCCAATTTACACTAAACAAAGAGGTGATGAAAATTATCCACTTCCTCCAATTTTGATAGCTTGTCTCTTGTCAAGACTCCTTTTTCCAAAGCTAACCAAGCAAATTTTCTTGCATTTGGTAAGACTACCAAATTCTAACAAAATTTGAAAGCCTGAAATGATTTATATCCAATTTATATGTTCTTGGCAGCTAGGTAACCCAATTTAACTAAGTATTTTCCCTCTTGGTGTGAGGCCCAGATCAGTGTATCTGGGAGATTAGATACTAAAACAATCCTTGATTTACAAATATTAACAAATTCTTTTTTGACCTGATCGGGAATTGGTAACTTATTTGGGTTTTTCCAAGTATCTCTTCCTGACAAAGGATCAACAAACTAGAAATAATCAACAACATAGGGTCCTCATTCATCACAAATAATTGTAATCCAGTTATCACAAGATGGAGATTTACATAGTGGAGGAAGGCCATTCCATGAATCTTGCCAAAAAAGGATCTTGGAACCATTATTAATTTTCCAAGTCAAATATCTAGCAACTAAATCTCTAGATTCCACCAAGAAGTTCCAAACAGTTGACCATTTAGGCAAATACTCCATAGTAAAAATTCTGGAGGAGTTAGGAGAATCTAAATATTTTCTCTGGAAAATCCTACACCATTTAGCCTCAATTTTCTCATACAAAGACAAAACTCATTTTCCTCTAAAAGCCATATCTCTTAAAACCAAATTGGGAAGATTAATCACACATTGATATTTCTCTAAAGACATTTCCTTTAAAGAGATAAGAGGGATTTTACTAATACCTATTTTATTTTCTGAGAATAAAAAACCTTGTATGATACTTTCAATCTTCTTAATAATATGCCTGGGTGCTGATAGTATAGAGAAGTAATAATTTGGGATAGTTGATAAGATAGACTTGACTAAGAGAATTTTTCTAGATAGAGAGAGCCATCTTACATTCCAAGCCATATTTCTGGCTTTAATTCTATCAACTATATTTTTCTAGTAAGAAGCTTTATTACTACCCATGAAAAAAGGAACACCCAAGTATGTAGATGGTAACTTATCCTCCTCAAACTAAAGAATTCTTTTAATCCTTTGTACAATAGGGGGAGTTGTATTGAAAACGAAGATTCTAGATTTAACCGTGTTGATCTTCTAACCTGCAAATAATGAATATTGGTAAAGTAAATATTTAATATGCTTAGCTTCAATAATGTTTGCAAAACCAAACAATAAACTGTCATTTGCAAAGAGATAATGTGTGACTACTAGATTGTTTCCTCCAAACTGGATGCCTTTCCAAAGCTCCAACCTTTGACATTGAATTATGGCCCTACTAAAAGCTTCTACCATTAAAATAAATAGGGCTGGAGAAATAGGATTTCCTTGTCTGATACCTTGAGAAGATTTGAAGAACCCCTCCAACCTGAGCAATTAATAAGAACCAAAAAAGTAGCCAAGCTTTATTGAATCCAACTTTCTTGAAAACTTTGATAAGAAAGGACCAATTAACTCTATCATATGCCTTCATCGTGTCAAGTTTGATGATGAAGGAAAGAATTTGGTTTTCTTTGATATGATGAAGAGTTTCATGAGTTACAATTGCCCCTTTCAAGTCTCTTTTCCTAGCATGAAACCACCCTGTTCTAGAGAAATGATAGAAGGCAACAAGACTTGAATTTAGAATAAATTGCCTTTGTGAAAATTTTATAAATAGTATTACATAATGAAATTGGTCTAAAATCAACAAAAGTATGGGGATCACCAATCTTGGGGATGACAGCAATATTAGTAGTATTAAAATTCCCACACATATAACCCTTGCAATGGGAGGACTCAAGGGCCATAAGTAAATCCCAACTTAGAACATCCCAACATTTCTGAAAGAAGAGAGCCATAAAATCATCAGGACCAGGTGCTTTTATCTAGGGGTAGGGATTGAACTATTTTTTGAATTTCATCCAAAGTGAAGGGTTTCATTAGAGCATTATTATCTTAGTCTAAAATAATTCTTGGGACCACCTCTAAGAAAGATTTTAGTTGATGATTGTTTATATCCATTTTCTCTACTAGATCAAGAAGTTCTTTAAAGAATCTGACCCCTTCCCTTTTGATACTTGTCTCAACTAATTATATATTTCTCGTAAGTTGTTCCTTGATTGAAAAAATGGATTTATTTGCCTTTTTTTGGCTTCCTAAAGCATGAAAGGATTTTGTGTTACAGTCACCATCACTTAGCCATAATTCTCTAGAATTCAAACCAGAAATTAATGATTTCTTCATTAATTTCTTGGAGTTCTTGTTGCACCTTCTTTTTTTTATTTAAAAATATTTTTAAAGACCTATTTGTTCCAAACTCTAATTTTTCCTTTAAGATATTGGAGTTTCTTATAGAACCGAAATATATTGTTACCTTTTTCCTATGGAGCACTAACCCACCATTGCTTGATTAATGGCAGAAACATTGGATGTCTAAACCACATACTTTCAAATTTAAATGAAGATTTATAACATGATGACTACTGGTCCATTTTATTATCTAAGGATAATGAAATAAGGAAGTGATCCGAACCTACAAAAGGGAAAATTTCTACCAAAAATAGGATAGGTGATATTTTCTATGCTTGTGAAACTAAAAATTTGTCAAGTTTTTCTACAATTTATAGGAAACCATCTTTTCTATTGTGCCATGAAGCATCCATTGGATGTTACAATTTCAAACAAATCATTGATAGTGATGAATTTATAAAAATCATCCATAATTTTTGGAGATCAAAAAATTCCTCCCTATTTCTCCTTATTGTTTCAAATTGCATTGAAATCACCAGCTATGATACAATTTTTTTGTGGTAAAGATCTAAAAAAATTTGAAATGACATTCCACAATTTAGCCTTATCTAAAATAATAGGACCATAAATTTTAAAGATAACCATCAAAGTTTCAAAATGTTGAAACTTAAAACATTGCCAACCCAATTCTTGCTCTCTTAAGCTACTAGCAAGAACTTGTGGATTCCACAAAGTGGTTAAGCCTCTTGATGCCCCAACACTAGGACAATGTATAGATTTCCAATGTTTCCATTTAGCAATTGAATAGTAAGTATAATTCCTTATTATTATTTAATATTATGTGATCTACACTGACATCTTTGGTACATTTAACGATTAATTTAGAATTTGCAATATTGCTTAATTCTTTGTACTTATCTTCATCCATACAACTAGAAAATATTTTTTTATATCTTTTCATTCATAGTGTAAACATGAGTGTTTAAATAATGTCATTATATTTAAAATTTGGCAAGTTGAACTTAATGATAATACAAAGTTTTGATACTCTTATAAACTTAGTGATAATTCACTTCTTACTAATCTCTTTTTCTAACTTTAGAAAACTACTTTTCTCATAAGTAATGAAAACTTCACCCTAGTGGTGTCTCCTTGATGATAAATGATATTTTGAGACAAAATAACCAATATGATAATAATAATTATAATAAAATAATCTAAAGAGACCTCTTAAATTTTCCTTTCTATAAACATTTTCAGTTTATCATGAATTAATGTAGTTTTGAATTGATTCAAACAATTAACATCACTCACCACTTTCCCTTCCTAGTAGGCCAAACCCTAGTTATCAAGGAAATATGTAGCCCCATTTTCTTTTCTTATTGTATAATATTGACTTCCCTATACATAGAAATCCTTCTTTTTCAATCCTCCATAAGGATAAAAGTTCTCCAGGGGCTCTTAGCTTTATCCAAATGAATGTCAACAAAGAGTTTTGATTCTATTTCTAGAGTGAATTTTTCATTCCTTATGTCACGAAGAGTTCTGATAATCCTCCACATAACTAAACCTTCAATGTAGTCATTAGAATTGATTCCTCTATCTTAACAAAACCTTGGATCATATCTCCTCTATTATTCCTAACTAGCCCTCATATACCACAACTGCCTAGATTACCTTTTAGCACCCATCCACATTGTATTTTAATCAATTATGGTCTAGAGGGGTCCATTTATTTTCCTTCCTTCTCCATATAGTTATCCCATTCACATTGGTGAGGTTTTGATTAATAGGCCAAAAAATTATTTATTCTAGTTTTACAGAGGCAAGGGAAAGAAGAGAATTTAGGGTGGGAAGCAACATTACCCTTATCCTTGACTGATCTCTTAACAATATAAATATCTCTATAATATATTTTATCTCTTCCTTAAAGGTTCTATTTTTTTCTTTGTTTCCATAAGGTCCATGTGATAACAGGTACAATTTTTTGCCAACCATTACAGAAAATAAGGTAGGTAAGAGGGGAGTAATTCCACGTGTTAAGAAAGTCTTTGACCATTTTACACGTGACCCAAAGGTTTTGGAGAGCTTGAAATAATAGAATCCATAGATCATTACTAAAAGAGAAGCTCAAGAATAGGTGCTCGATACATTCTTCTTCCTTTTGACATAGGATGCATCCATTAGTTACACAAAAAACACATTTAGAAATATTGTCTAGGATCAAATATTTATTATGAATCATCACCCACTGAAATCAATTAATTTTAGATGGGTACCTTAGGAGTCTAGATAAGATTCCAATTTGAGTCTATTTCTTCCATATGGATTAAGAATATGTAGGTAGTTCTAACAAAGAAGGAACCATTACTAGCATATCTCTAAATCCATCTATCCTAACAAGTGGCATTAAACAGTTGGTGATTGTGAAGTAGATTGGTTATTTCTTCTAATTCATATTTTCTTATATTAGGTATTCTCCTTATTTCCTTGCATCTTTCCCAAATATGTATATGACCCATCTCTTTAGCTCTTCTTTTTTCTTAGACCAGATAATCTCCAACTTTATCTTCTAAAGTTCCTTTTAACTAGTCTTGCATCAAAATTTTAAGGAAGACTTCATTAAGTTGTTTGACTTCTTTCTACATTTAAGACTACAAAAAGGAATTAGTCCCATTACATATGATTTTCTTGCTCCCCTTTCTTAGTATTTTTTTAGTTTTGTTCATTTTCGTCCAACAAAAATAGAAACTTATAACATTACTTTTCTCCACCATAGCACCACTAGGGTAGTGTGACGTATACTTGACTTGAAAAATGTTAGTCCATTCTTTTCTTTTTTTTCCTTTAATGAGGTTCAGTATTATCTTAGAAATAAGGGCTTTGTTCATTTCTTGAAATTTCCTTATTCCTAGACCCCCTTGGTCTAAGGGTTTGCAATTTGTCTCTCATTTGACCAATGATATTTTTATTTTGTCTTATGCACTATTCCACAAAACATTTTTTGTATTTTTTACAAGGTTTTAGAGAAAAAAAATTTGGCATAAGCACTTTAGACATGAAGTAAACATGGACGCTCCGGAGAAAATCCTTAATCAATTGTATTTTCCCCCATTGACTTGGGAGTTTTTTTCAATCCCACAAGTTTCTTCTACAATTTCTACCAAATCATGTTCTAAAAGGATAACAGAGGATTCTTACAAGAAAATGGGAGGCCAAGGTATATATCCAAGATAGAAGAAATTTTATAGTTGAGAATGTTGGAAATGTCATCTTGAAGGAAAGAATTGGTATTAAAAAGGAATAACTTACTTTTTTGGAGGTTCCTGTGTTTCTTGAACACAGTGGCATACTCATTTAGCACAATCTTCAACCTTTCAACTTTCCTCTTTTGTCCTTCCCCAAACATGGCACTATCATCAAAAAATTGTTATTGTATCAAGGAAGGAAAAGTAAGAGTTGCTTTGATACCTTTTAGGGCATGATTATTATTAAGAATGGAGATATTTGTACCAAAGAACTTAGCCACTGAAATAAAAACATATGGGGATAAAGGGTCTCTTTGTCTAAGGCCTATTCCCACATAAAAGAATCTAGTAGGCACTTGATTTATTAGAGTCTTAACACAATTCATTATCATAAAACTTCTCCTAGAATATGAATCTTGTAGAAACTTCCTCTAGAAAGGTCCAACTAACTGTATCATAGGCCATGGAGATGTCTTTTTTGAGATCCATTGAGGGTAATCATTTTAATTAAATGGAGTGAACTTTCTTATGAGTGGTGGTTGGCACATCCGTAATATTCCACCCTACCGCAAAGCTTTTTTGTTCCTTAGAAACTAGTTTATCAAGGATAGGCCTAAGTCTATTAACCATCACTTTAGATATGATCTTATAAGAAATATTGCAGAGACTAATGGGCCTATAATGCATGAGAGAAGAGGGGTTTTCTTTTTAGGGGATTAAGGTAATATAGGTGTTTTTCAAGTCCTTGGCAAGTTGACCAGTTTTGAAGAAGTAACCCACAACCTAAGTAAAGACAACATTAGGCACTATATCCTAGTACTCTTGGAAGAAACAAAGAGGGAATCCATGATATCAACCAAGAGATTTGAAAGCTTAGAAGGAGAGGGTGAGTGCAAGAAGTTGGGTCTCACTTTTGGCCAAAAAGTGGATGTCTTTTTCCTATTTTTGAAATTTATTGTCAATTGGTGCCAAAATTTGAGGCTTTTAGATATTAAATATTAAAATACTTTAGAAATAAAAAATTATAGTACCTGGATTCTCCTTTATGAATATGTAATTTATTTTTATGCCCATATGATCAATTTTTTATGTATGGATCTTGAAAAATCACTTTTTCAAAATGCCTATTTCAGGACCATACTACACTTGTGTACAAACACCGCAATTTAACACAACTAAATGAATTTCTATGAATCCTTTTAAATTAAGTCACTTGACATACCGAAGATTGATGAGAATATTTTTCTTTAATTATTTAATGAATTTATTATTATTAATTATTAATTAATGATTAAGTTAATTTATAAAACCTCTCATGTTTGGACACCGTTATTTAATCAAAATTAAATGTTTTTGGATTTTTTTACGTTAAAGGAATTGTGTGAATATTGATGAAATATAAATTAATTTTTAAGGATATATGAAAAACTGAAAAAGGTTATGCAAGCTTTAGTAAACCTCACTATTTTATGTTTAAGAAACACTTTTGATTAATAAATAATGCAAAAATAGAAAATGAACTCCTAACATTATAAAATTTACATTTTTGAAATTAGAATAGTAAGACCTATAATGGATTCATTTTTGGTGAAAAAATTAAATGGGGAAGACCATATAAAAATTATGATAATCCCTGAAATTGTAGATTAATTGCCTTAGTCAAAATGATGATAGGATTGTTCCCACCAAGCCTATGCCATGCCTTTCTCCAAGGAAAAACTTATTCCCAAAGGGAAATTCCTGCCCATGGTATTGTAATTGGACACCTAATTTGTAATTCAAAAATTGGGTACCCAATTCTTAAGTACCTGTTCGACACCAAAAGATGCCCCACAAAGCACTTATTAATCATTGAAATGATTAAATGATAGATTCGAGCTACAACACCAAATTTATGTTATAATTTATTTTTTCTTGTAATCTTCTATAATTTGTAAACTATTTATTTGAATTTAAAACTAGTATGAACATGAGATCAAAATAATGAACAAATTAGAAAATAAAAGTTTTCATGAATGAGGAGTATATGACAAATAGAGAGAATCTTGCACAAGATCAATAAGAGAGAAGACAATGAATTAGAGAGTTGAAAATGTTTCAAAAGAGAAAAAAATTGAGGATACCATAATGGATGAAGAGGTTGAAGAAGAGAACACAATGCAAGGAGATTCAGTTGCACATTCTAATCAAACATTCAATATAGATGTGTCTCCAAACCCTCAAGTTTTTCCTCAAGATAAAATTGGTGATGTTGTAGAAAGAGGTTATGATTTAAATGATTTAGGTTTTCTTCATTAGAATAGATTTCCAAATGATCATGCACAACAAACTCAAATGAAAAGACAAGCCCCGAAAGAAATACCAAGAAAAGATGAAAATGAGATTCAAATTTCAAATAACATTCAAAATGAAATGCAATTGAAAATAATAATTGCATGAATGGAGGCATGTAAACAACAAGTATTAAACAAAAATGTTTGAATGATACTGAAATGCATGAACATACTTTTCATTTTTTTAATGATGTGCTAGATAATCTTCATGGATTGGTTTCATAAAGATAATTTAGGACATTTACTAATAGATTATATTATAAACTTTTTTTATAATAAGAAATTTGGGTTTCAATGTCAGTTGATGTTGCAACTAATTAAAATGTCTAAAATGCAAAAATTAATGATAAGGTTAGGAATGTTTGCAAAAGCCAAGAGTAAAAATGAGTCTTTAAAAAAAAATTGTAACTATTGTTGCTAGTGCCTTTGATGTTATAAAAAAGAGAAGTATCTCTAAAGATAAGAATACAACACAATGAATAATAACAACATCTTTAGTTAACAAATCAATTACTGACAAATAATTGATCAGTAAAATAAGTGAATATATTAATGTGAATCATAAGACTTTAGAAAGAGTTGTAAAGAGAGGGGTTAACTTTGAACGTGATCCAACAAATAGTTTGTGGACTTCTAGTGGTAGACTCCCGACATTCGATATGAAACTTACTAGTGAAGTCAAAAGTTTGGTTAAAAATTTGTGGCATGAAAATACAAGAGTATCACCTAATTCAAGAGATGTTGTTAAATTGAGAGTTGGCTCAAAAATACATGATCCACATCTTAAACACCTTTTGGACATGACTCAAACTGAATTTTTCAAAAAACAAAAGTTAATAAGGTGTTAGCTATTACCATTAGTCAAAAATATTTTGAAAAGTGTAAGCCATGGTATGTAAGGATTAACAAGGAAAGAATCACATGTTTTAAAGACTGTGTTCAATTTTGTTTACCATTATGAGGTATTTTGATCTATACATGGGACCATGCATAGTAATGAAATGTTGCAGGAATGTGGTATAAAAGTACCACCTCAAACTATAAAGGATTTTGTATCAAATTTGTTTTGTAAGCCACCTAATGACCAATATTTTCTTTTCAATGCATGTCTTTTTGGTACATGTGATATGTGTCACAGTCTTTCTTTTTTAGATGATTGTTTGCATAAAAATTATTTGACTACTTTTGGCCTACAATTAATTGATGTAAAGAGATTGAAAAATATTGAATATCCATTGAAGGATGGGAAAATTGGAAGAAGGTGTGATCTAGTTACAAATAAAGTTAGGTGTCATTCATTTATGGATAAGTTTAAGAGTGTGATCATACAAAAATATGTTAAAATACTTTCAATATTATAGATGGCTTGATGGAAAATTTCACATATGTAAGAATATGTTTCTAATTGTTACTACACTTTCAGTTGTTGACTTTGTAGAGAACTACACGCTTCCACCACAAGATGAGATACAAGCAAAATATTACAATTTAGTGCAAGTAGCAATTTTTTTACATATAGTTTATAGGAATGCACTTGATAGTACAGAGGAGGATCAAAACATATTGAGAGAGTACCATTTCTATATGAGTGATAATAAACTTTATTCGTCTGAGTTTGTCCAATATTGTTCCAAGGTCTTTTATGATCATTTAAAAGAGAGACAAATTAAAATGACACAATGTTAGATATGGTTAGATAATTGTATAGGACAATTGAAGAATGCTAGAACATTCTATTGGTTGAGTAGGACACATAGGAAAACTAATACCCAACATGTGTGTAGTATTTTTGAGGCTAGACATGGTAAAGGAGAACATGATGGTGGTGGTGCATGTGTGAAGAGATCCTTTTGTAGAGAGCAATTAAAATTTGAGGAAAAAGAAAAATTCAAAAATGAACACGAGATTATGAAATAGTGTGACAAAATTTTATACACAAGATCAAGCCAAAACTCTACAATCAAATGCTTCTTCTACCTAGTTGAAGAAAAGAATATCCTTTCATGATCATATGACTATGAAACAATTAGTAGGTCAACTAAATGACATTCATATAGGAGTTCAGATTCTAACACTTGGACTATATGGATTGGAGAGCTTGCTTGTTTTTGTTATTTGTGTCTTGTAGGTGAATGAGAATAATTTGAGAATATAGAATGGGTTGAAGATTAGAAACATAGATCATAAGCACCCACTAAAACACATTTTAAATATGATATAGTAAATGAAGGCCCAAATGTTACATTTGAATTAGAAGACTATGGTTATATTTCAAACCTCATACAACCAACTATGCATAATAAATTAAATTTTGTTGTGATCATGCTTCAATATATATTATTTATTTATGTACAAATGTGATTAAATTCTTTACATGTACTTTATCTTATCTTGTATGACATTTTTATGTTGTTATTATACCTACTGATGATGATGAACACACACAGTATTGGTTATCTAGATGTGTGGAAACTAAAGAAAAAAATGATAATTCATCAAGTAGATGATGATGATTTTGAGTATCCAATTGGATCTGTCATTGTAGTTGGCACCTAGCTACATATATACCTAACAAGAAGAAATGGTTTACCAACATTTGAAAACTACCAATCACAAAAGAAGATTTTACACTATTCTCATTTGGTTGTGGCAATGAATATCAAATTACAAAGATATAAAGGGAGACCTGCCAATAAGATATTGTGGACAATTTCAATGGATGACCATGAGACAATCATAGATACATTGAAAAAGAGAGAGGATGTAGATGGTACAATAGGATGATTAAAAAATACACACATGTAAGTTTAATTCTTTATTGTGCTCTCTTTATATATGTAATTATATAATTTAAATGTATCTATGCATTTTCAATGGAAATTTGAATAACTTGTATATACCTCTTATTTAGCTCTCAAGTACAACTCATGCAAATTTAAATGTTTGAGGTGGATCCAACATTAACATCTTGTGCAATTACACAAAGTGAGTACATACATTACCCAAATATCACATTTTTGCTTTATTGCAAAATTTGAAGTTTTACCATGAGTTTGATAAGTTAAACTCCACCTTGAAGTTTTCTTTAGTGGTGAGGTTAAGTTAGAAGACTCTAGAAACCTTAGTCAAGTGGGACAGTTATTGCATTTTGTAAGTGGTTGAGTTAGGAGCTTATTTTAATTCTAGATTTGAGAGTGAAATGTTGTTCACCCAACCTCTAGTTTTAGAGAAAAAATTCAAGATTGAAGGATAACGAAAGATAACTCTTCTCAAATTTCAATTTTCCATAACCATATTGTGCAGGTAGTAATCCTTCAAGCTTGTGTATTCATGTTGTGTTTCATTTCTTAAAGTAGGTTTTTGCATATGTATGTTTGTGTGTATTTTGAATATGTTTAGGATGGGATTGAAATGGGTTTTCTTTAAATGTTTTCTTTCATGTTTTACATTTTATTTTTGAGGGAACTATAAGGGTTGTGTTGGCATTACTCACCCTTGGATAGGGTAGAAGTGGAAATGTATGAGAGGAGGGTTTTAGTTGGATTTTGGCAATGTGAAGTCTCTCCTTAGAATGACAAGAGGGAGAGAGTAGGGTGTTATTGGCCTCTACTCGCTAGTATAAAGAATTTTTATGTTTTGGGAAATTGAAAAGTGAAAGAACAAAAGTTCTTGTGATTATAGCCTCAAAAGGGCATCTATTATGGTGTTGTGATTGACATCTCCTATCTAAAAAAATCCACCTTCTCCATAGTCTAGTTTGATAACAAACCTATTGTACAAACCTGGGATGGGAGTAAATGGGTTTATTATGTTTTCATATTAAATCTATTTGTGTCCTAGTTAGTTTCATTTTCTCCATGATTACCTTGATGAAATTGTAGATTTCATAGTGGCTACCTTGTTATGGAGCCAAGTAGTAATTCAAAACTGATGTTTCAATTTAGTGTGTTGGGAAATTTCTGATCGGGATAATGATTCTTTTGTAAAAATGTATTTGTTAAACTTATTTTTTCAAATGATTATGATCTAGGGTTTTCTTCCCTTGTTCTTTCCCAAGGGAGTCCCTGAATAAGATGATTGAATAAAATGGAGTACTTTTCATTCATATGACATTCTTGTAATTTAGTTTATATGCATATGTTTATCAAAAAATGGATGCAATGATGTTTTACCTTTCCTATGGCATTCTTATGGTTCAAAATTGTATTCATTTGATTATTATTAATTAGATAAAATGATGATATATATTAAGTTATGTGATTTGAGTTCAAACTATGTTAAGAAAATTCAATGTTATGATTGGTACTTCATTTGTATTTTCATGTTTATTAGTAAGTAGAATACTCCTATATTATTGTATCAACATAAACATTTAACTCTATGTTATAGTCAAATTAGAAAACTATATATATATCCCCCCCTTCCCATGTAAATTTAATTTGAAAGATTCAACACTTTAAAAAAATATGAGACTTGAAAATAAATTATGCATTTGGGTGCAAAAGCCCTCTAAAATTTTTATTGAAAAATAATTAAAGCCCCTCATAGCAACAAGAAATATTCCCTTTGATTCCACCATGATGCCATTCAAAAGGAAAATTATATAAATTATAAATATAATAACATTAAAATTTTGCAATTAAAAAAAGGGAATCACATATCTTATCCTAATTCTATCCTAGAACTACTCACTAAAATTTTAACATAACTATGACTACCTTTTTAAACCTAGGCATACACATTTTTTGACCAAGGGCAACACATTTAATGCCATGTCTTCACCTACCCTTCTCCTATTGGCTATGGTATGTATGTACCCTCCCATGCAATTTTGGACTGGTCCTCCCATTCTATTTGGTGATGGATATGTTTTAAAAAGTGGGGAGGTGGCTTCCTTATCATTGATGGGATGGGCCACCCACCAAATCTCCATCCTTCCAATGTGTTAGCTCATGCTTTCCTTTAATAGTGTGGAGGAATGGTGGTATGGGGCCTTGTGTCAATGTGGGTGCAGTGGGGTGGTTAGGCATTAGGGAGTATGGGGTAGATGGGTAAGGGTTAGGTTACTTAGGGATAAATGGTTTAGTTAATATAAAAGATAGTTGTTAAATGTTAGATGTTAATAAGGGTTAGGGGTAAGGCTAGATGTTAGGGGTAGTTATTTATTTTAAATTTCAAAAGTTTTGGTTAGTTAGTATTATTATTATTAGATAAAGTTTTCTTGTTAAGTATTTAGGTTTATAATTAATTTTAATTATTATTAATATAGTAAGATTAGTAATTATTATATAGTATTAGTTTAGATTAAAATATGATTTGTTTATGTTAGTTTAAATAAAGTTTAGTTAATTTTTTTGTTAGTATGTTCTAATGTTAGAAATTGTTGTTAAAATATAATTAGTTGTTAATTTTTTTTAATGCTAGATATTGTTAGTAAGTTATTTGTTTTAATGTTAATATTGCAATACTTAAGGGTGTTAATATTTTTTATTTTAGTTAGTAATATTTTGTATTAGGATTTTAATGGTTAGTAGTTAAATTAGTTAAAAGTAATGGATTATAGTTTTAATTAAGTTTAATGTTTGGAGCATGTAAGGTTACCATTGTTTAAATCAAACTATATGAAAGACTTAGATATGTTTTCTTTTAGATTAGGATTATAGTTTAATGTGTTATTATCTCATATTCTAGTTATGTATATCCATTTAATTAAGTGGTAAATGGTGTTTATTTTTGAATATTAAGTATTAAGTAAAAAAATAAAAGTGGTAGATTTAGTGTAGGGATTAATATAATATAAATAAATGTCAAAATTGATTGAATAAAAAATGTTCAAATATAATGAGTTAAGCCTACACATTGGTTATAAACTGAAATGAAATGTCAAGGTATTGCTAGGGGAACCTAAATCAGTCCTTTAACATACCTATACTTTAACTTGAGAAACAAATTTTATTGAAAATATCAAAACCCTATATGTCATGTAGGTCATAGTCAACCATATATCAAACTTAGTAGATTATTTAACTTAATTAAAAAAAAATCCATGTGTTTTGCCCTATATTTTTGGAATGACATTTTGGTATCAGAGCCCATATTTCAATACTAAGAACCTAAAACTATAATGTTTCAACTTATCTTAAAACTTTAATTTTTGTGGGATGCCTCCTATCACACGAAGCAGCTGATGAGGTAGAGATCATAGAGTGAGAGGTATGTTAGATTGTGGTGACTAATCAGGAAAGTACTGTACATACTTCATAAATAGTGGGAAATTATTTTTTGGGTAGTAGCTGACATATTATGGCCGACATATGGCCGACATGTTATAACCCTAAAGCAGTTTAATACTTGTATAAAAGGGCTTAGGGTTGGGTATTTTTCATGATTTTGTGATGCAAAATTGGTTCTTGCGGCGGTATTGAGCTATAAGGGATTACGGATTGTAATCAGGTTGTAATCACTGGATTGTAATAAGATCGGACTTGCTGTTTGGTGGATGTAGCCCAGGGATTGGGTGAACCACGTTAAATCTTGGTGCCTTGTGTTCATTTCTGTGTGTTCTATTATTTTTTGTTATTGGTTATATTTGCATGTAGTTTTTATTTCTGTTCGTGGTTTATCCTAACAAGGTACTAGGGTGGAATAGGAGGATGTACCACCACCACCACCATTGAATCCAAATTAGGATATTTTGGATGCCCTTTAGACCCTGATTGGAGTAGTCTAGTATAGATTACCACACGTAGTACAACCAAAGTAGCAAATTCCCTAAGAGGAAACACAAGAACCTAGAGGTGGTGGGGTAGGTGGCAAAGAGGAGTAGGAGTCAATCACCAAGGTAGGTTGAGGGACAGGGTGATCATGAGGGTGAGTCGATACATCAGTTAGGACTACCACTTGATAGACATCCTAGACATAAAGGTGATGAGATCATGGAGTTGATACAAATCCAACCACCATCGTTTCTTGATTCCACTGAAAAAGCAGTAGTAGAGGCCTAGTTATAGAGCCTATAGAAGTGTTTTGGATTATGTTCTTATGAGAGTAATCTAAAGGCACAACTAGTAATTCATTAGCTAAGGGTGATTGCCTCCAATTGGTGGCAATAGGAGGAAACTATAGCATGAGTGAGAATGGATGCCTTCACATGGGAGATATTCTTGGGAAGAATCTGAGGGAGGTACCTTTCTAAACACTTCAAATAGAAACAGATAGAGGATTTTCATTCTCTACATCAGAGGGGCCTCACAGTAGCCTAGTATGAGAATAGGTTTCTTAAGCTCCTTTTGTATGTTGAATACATGAAGGATGAGAAATTCTGAGTCCATCATTCCATTATGGGCCCAAATTTCTCACTCTAGGGTGAAGTTAATTTGGCCTTCCCTACCACCTTCATATAGGTAGTTGAGATAGCATTAGTTGCTAAGGATACTTGGCATAGACTTGAGTCTCAGGATATGTCTTAGAACCAAAACTCTACCCAACAGTCTAGATAGCAGAAAGAAAGGGAATCATAACTATGTAGTGAGGTCCTCTAAGGGCCAATAGTCTCAATAGTAGAAACCATAGTAGTAGAAATAGAAACCCTCATAAGGTTATCAAGGCTCTAAGCCCAAGTAGTGGTAGTCTTAGGGTCCTAGACAGGATCAAAAAGTACAAGTCCCATAGTCTCAATCAGCGAAGACTCAATATTCTTCCAAAAGTGAATATAGTGGATCCAGTAGGTCAGGAAGCCCAAAAAAATCTAGATCACAAGGTATACAATCTTATACCTGAGTACCATGCTACACTTATAGTGGCATGGGACATATAGCTAGAGATTATATGCAAGGACATTCATCTGGTGGTTGGAGAGGAGCTATCTCAGAGCCAAAAGTTGGTGACATGGGTAGATCCCAGAGAGTTTTTGTAGTAGTTGACAACTGCTAGGCTGAGCACCAAACCATAGTCATTGAGGTCATAAGTATAATACAGGGTATTATTCTTGTTGTTTTATTTAATTCTAGAGCTATTGACTCTTTTATATCTCCATATGTAGTGGAGCATTGTAGGCTAGTGGCAGTTAGACAGTATGTCAATTGGGAAGTAGAGTTAGCCTCAAGAGCTAGAGTGTCAATTCATTCCATGGTGCTTAATTTTCAAATTCAGATTGGAGACATGACCACAATCTCTAATCTACACATTACCCCTCTAGGTTCTTATGATGTTTTTCTTGGAATGGATTGGCCTTATGCCCATAATGCCAAGATGGAATTTTGAAAAGAGAGGGTAGAATTTGTGGATGAATATGGAATCTCTAGAGTGATCTTTGGAGTGAAGAGACTAGTATCCCTTTGTATGATTTCTGCTATCAAACTTAGATGATACATGTGGAAGGGATGTCAGTTGTTTGTTATCACCATTAGTGACAAAGATGAAGATTCAGAGGGAGAGCCATCCCTTGATGATTTTCCAATTTTGTAGGAATTAGTAGATGTATTTCCTTCATAGCTCCCTAGTACGCCTCCACCAAGAGTAGTGGATTCTCATATAGATCCTATGCTAGGAGCCAAGCCAATATCAAGAGCACTGTATAGGATGACTACTAATAAGCTTGGTGAGCAAAAGACTTAGTTGGAGGAACTCTTAGAGAAAGGGCATATTTAACCTAGTGTGTCACCTTGAGGTACACCAATGATCTTCATAAAGAAGAAGGGTCAATCACTTATGTTGTGCATTGATTAGCGATAGTTGAACAAAGTAACAATCAAGAACTTATACCCACTTCCTAGGATTGATGATCTCATTGATTAATTATAGGGTGCTTGAGCATTTTTGAAGATAGATCTAATGTCGAGTTATCATCAGTTGAGGATTTTGGATAGTGATATCTACAAGACTACATTTTGTACAAGGTATGGTAGAATTTGAGAGAGAACTAGTTGTATGGAAGCTTGTTGAAGTGTGCATTCTATAGACCCGAGATACATTATCTAGGTCATGTTATATTAGGTGATGGAGTATCAATCAATCCATCAAAGATTAGGACCATCAGGGATTGTCCAACACCCACTAGTGTCACTAAAGTGAGGAGCTTTATGGGACTAGGAGGATATTACTAACACTTTATTGTAGGATTCTCTAGATTGGCACACCAAATCACATCTCTTCAAAAAAAGGGGAAGAAGTATGAGTGGATAGAGAAGTGTGATAGATATTTTCAAGAGCTCAAGAGAGCCCTCACGAGTGGACCAATCCTTGTAGTGCCAACTCTTTCTACAAATTTTGTGGCATGCACAGATGCATCTTTCGATGGTATAGGGCCAATCCTTATGTAGGACGGATGACCTATTTCCTTCAAGTCTAGAAAGTTAAAGACTCATGAACTCAATTACCCTACTCATGGCCTAGAGCTTGCAGTAGTTGTTCATGCTTTAATGAGGTGGTGAAATTTTCTTCTAGGTCATAGATTCAAACATCATTTTCAGCACCAGAGCTTGCAATACATATTTACTCAACCAAACCTTAATGCTACACAAATAAGGTGGATGGAGTTCCTTTGTGAGTATGATTTTGATGTACGTTACATCAAGGAAAAGGAGAATGTAGTTGTAGATGCCTTAAGTAGAAGGCGCTCTGAGCTTTCATCTGTGACTACTTGCACCAGTTTGAGAGAGTGGATTCTACATCATTTACCAACATATGAGCTATATGTAAAATTTACTCAAATGGTGCGTTCTTCGAGACCCTTGGAAGGGAACTTGTATTCAAAGTATTCATTGGTGTCTAATAGACTTTTTGTGTCATAGGGGATGTATGTATGTACCTTCCATTGGGGGTTTGCGTGAGCTCATTGTACTTGAGGTTCATACAGAACCTTATGCAATACACCTCAGTGTTAAGAAGTTACATGCAAATATAAGGTAGTTGTATCACTGGCCAGGCATGAGACTGTAGATTGCTAGCATTATTAATAGATGCCTCGAGTGTTAGAGGGTGAGAGCAGAACATCACCATCCTGATGGATCTCTCCAGCCTCATGAGATTGCAGAGTGAAAGTGCTATGTTATATCTATGGATTATATTGTTGGTCTTCAAATGTCTTCTCACCTCCATGATGCTATTTTGGTGACAGTTGACACATTGACCAAGGTTTCTCACTTCTCACCTGTGCATACTACATACATACCATGAGACATAGTTCAAGTGTTTTTGTAGGATATTGTCAGACTCCATGGCATTCCCTATAAAATCATCTCAACTAGATACTCACTATTTACTTCACCCTTTTGGAGAGAGTTATAGATAGCATTGGGCACTAGGCTCCATTTCAGTACAACCTACCATCCTCAAACCAATGGTCAAACTGAGCGAGTGAATCATGTTTTGGAGGACATGTTGCATATGCACATGATGGACCATGAGGTTAAATGGGAGGAATACTTGCATCTTTTCAAGTTTTCCTATAACAATGGGCACCATTCCTCCATAGGTATGCCATCTTATGAAGCCTTGTATGGAAGACCTTGTAGAGTTCCCTTGAGTTGGGATAAGATCAAGGATAGGGTATCTGGGTAAGTGCATGAAGTTCTGGCACCAAAAATATGACACTCTTTTTTTTCTAGTTCTATAAAGCGTGAATGTGCTATGACTTGGGAAACCCAATCCATAGCACATACACACAATAGTGCATACATGCTATAGCATGTATGCACACTGTAAGTCAAAATTTTTTTATAAATGAGCTACAAACTTGCAACCCATTTCATTTTCACTCATTTTGCAAGGATTTCACATCCACAACACATACGTGAGTTGAAAGGATTAGATATTTTCACCACCCATCTCCTCAAAATGCCTCCTCATCGTTGAAGTTTGAGCTCGAGATCATGCTACATGTTGTCTACCTTTGTTTTTGCATTTTTTTTAAGGGTGTTTTTCAAAATTTCTTTAAATTTTGTTATTTATTTAGATTGCAATTGGTTTCTTATCAGGAAATATGAATAATGAATCAAAAAATCCCGAACTTGACATCAAAACCAAAACCCTTAACAAGATCCAAATGAAAACCCTCCACAACAAGAACAAGAAATTCCGCAACCTGCATTGATTGGAAGACCTCCACCTAGCACACAAAACAACATAATTAATGAAATAAAAAGAGGCAAAAATAAATTAGAAGCACTTATTGGTAGGTTGAAAGCTTGTAGACAGACCAATCCAATGAGAGCTCAATAGGCATCCTCCCTCGAGTCCATTATGACCCACGTAGCTTCTGTTAGTGGTCAGTTGGATATTTTACAAGTTAAGGGGCATGAACAAAAAAGATATTATGCAAAAAAATTATCATATCAAGATGTTAAATATATATATATATATATCAAAAGGTAGCATTTTTTCATTGTGTACAAAGCCTGGTGAACAAAATATTGTTAGAGAGACAACTAAATAGTTCCCCATCCATTGGTGCATACATGATGGTCTTAGAAATAATTTTTGGGATAGATGGTGGATGGTTTTTGATGCCCCTCCCCACAATAATCATGAGATCCCAATGTATTTCTTAAAGAAATTGTATTGTGATTTTTTCCTTGGAGAAATCTCCAATTATTTTGATATATTACAATATCAAGGTAGAGGTGAGGGTTCATCATTTGTGGGGTCGAGGGCACATTGTGACCCTAATGTAGTTAGGATGTCTATTGTCAAGCCATAGGATGAGCATGTGACTATTCCTTCAATTATGAAGGAACATGTAGAGGCCAACACACTAGGGACTATTAATGCTTTGACGTAGACCCTCATTCATTGCATGAGTCCATTAGTTGAGGAGGAGCCTTCTATGCGATGCAGTCACATGTGCACATCATGTGGAACTTACACACATTTGGCAGTCATACTAGAGATAGTGTAGATGATTGGATAGTCATTGATTAGTTCTTGAATGAGACATTTGGCATTGACACATAGGTAAATTACAATTATAATAAACTAATTGGATCTCATTTCATATGTATAGTGAATGACTAATTAATTAGCATGTATTGACATTGTTCAAAATCTAGGGTTAGAGTGTTGGTGGGCCTAGTAGCAATTCGCTAACCCTATTTTTATCTCATCAATGAGACCAAAGGTATGTATTGATTTAATCATTTAAATTAATACATATATTTATTAAGTAATCATATGAAGGATTGACAAAAAAAATTATGCATGTGCATCAATTCTCTACAGGACCATCGACATTCACTAGGGACTCCAAGCCTAAATGTGAAACGAGCTTCATAGAGGTACATTTGTTTCATGTTAATTTAATTCATTCGATTATATTTGTTTCATGTTTCAAGTTACATGTAAAGTGTATTGTATGACATGCATTTCATGACATCTGAGACTCCTCCTCATCTTTGACAATCCATTAATCGCGGAGTGGCTATAGCTATGGCTAGTTCAGAGCCATTGACTAAGTTATGAAAGAATTTTCTTGCTATTAGTTGTTTATAATAGTTAATATCAAAATTTCTAATGTTATTTATAAGTGATTATATTGATTGAATTTTTGTAGGGTCATGTTACACCCGATCATCTATGAGCCTTTGAGGTAGAATTGCAGAGTGACTATTTGATGGTGGTAAGAAAATAATTAATTTTGTGTGTACATATATTTGACTTAAATGTATAATAATTATTGACTCATATCTACTTTTTTTATATCAGCTCGAGTTAGAGAAGATCCTAAAAATGAGGGCAAGTGATTGTGTGATGAAGACCCCATCATCCCCATCATCTCCCTCCACACGACAATTGAAGACCTCTAGAGATTTGTTTCTTTCCCCTCATGGGAAGGAGAAGATATAGTTGATAGACACACATGTATAGGCATCAATAGACATATATGTTGGATTTTATGTCAGTACACATATTCGATATACATTTGATAAATATATGACATTTTATATTTGATGTATGACATTTATTTGATGCATGAGATTATTGATTAATCTATGATATGTTTGTTCATGTATGACATTATTGGTTATCATAATATATTATGTGTTTGTTAATGTATGACATTATTGATTATCATTTTATATTATATGTTTTTTCATGTATGACATTATTGGTTATCATAATATATTATATGTTCTTTATGTATGACATTATTTGTTAACATAATATATTAAATGTTCATTCATATATGACATTATTGATTATCATATTATATTATATGTTTGTTCATGTATGACATTATTGGTTATCATAATATATTATTAGGTTGCATGGGTACTTGTACCTGTACCCTTGGTACTTGTACCCATGCACCTTGTTGGCATTAAGGTATTATTGCCATTAGTGACAACACTTATTTGTATCAATATAGCTACTGAGCTCATCACTCAGTCTACAATGTATACCGAGCATTCAATGGTTACCTTGTACATTCATCAATTAAGTAGTTTACACCAAGCTTTGTAGTTCATACCGAACATTTAGTGGTTACCTTGTACCTTCATCACTTAAGCAATTTACACTGAACCTCATAGTTCACACTGAGCATTCTAGTGTTAACCAAGCTGAGTATAGCTACTGAGTGATGGAAGCACAGTGCCTACTGAGTGATGGAAGCAGAGTGTCTACCGAGTGATGGAAGCACAGTGTCTACCGAGTGATGGAAGTGCAATGTAGTGTCTACCGAGTGATGGAAGCATAGTGTTTACCAAGTTTATGAAGCGCAGTGTTTACCAAGTGATGGAAGCGCAGTGATTACCAAGCTCTGGAAGTGCAGTGTTTATCGAGTTATGGAAGCACAATGTTTACCTAGTGATGGAAGCATAGTGATTACTAAGTGATACTATATCCACCGAGTCTCCAATGGTTACCAAGTTTAGAACTATGTCAGGTGATTAGTATAAACTGAGCCTTCACTTCTACCGAGTGTATGATGATGCCAAATAATGTAGCGGACACCGAGTATCAGAAGGTTACCATGTTAGTTCAATGAACTCAAGTTATTTACTATTTGTCCAACTCAATAATATTTTGTTCAATTGTGTTTTAGCCGACCTTACAATTGTAATTATTGAAATGGTATATATGTAATGTATTATATCATTTACAATGAGTGTGTATCAAGAGGGACATGTAATGTTTTGAGAAGTGTAAATGTGAATCAATAGAAGAGCAGAATATTTAGCAAGGTCTACAAGGAGTAGTAATGATTCATCAGTCACAAAAGATGATATATACTTCAAGGATCTAATTAAAAAATTAAGCTTGTAAGTAGATCTACTATTTCATCCTAATAGGTGAATCAATTTTGTAAATCCTTTAACAAGGTAGACTTAAAAGTCTTCGTATAAATCTCGTAACAGAGTGCATACTTCAGTGTATGTTTGTAATTCCTCTAACAAGGTGGACCTTGCAGTCCTTTGTGCTCCTAATAGGGAAGATCACCAGAAGTGGACAATGTAAGCCTTAATAGGCCAACTTCATACTGCAATAATGAAGTTTTGTGGGTATCATGCCCACCCCAATTTTACTTTCTATTTGGAAAGTTTCTGGGTCACCAAATCATTGTGTATATGTATTATGGATCTTTGATTTCTCATAAATGCAATAGATTAAATGAATGAATGGTGAATGGTTAAAGTGCTGAATTATTTAAAAAAATTTAAGTTATTGATTCACCCATCCCCTCTTAGTAACCTATCATATCTTGAATATTTCCAACAATTGGTATTAGAGCTTTTTGGTTCTTAGAACAAAGCTTGACAGCTTGAGAAAAGATCAAGAACAATGGAGATATTCAAACTTGACAAAGCTATTGAAAATGAAAAGTTAGATCTGGAAATGGCCATGGCTCAACTCAAAGAAGCAAAGGAGCATCTTTCTCAATCCCTGAAGAGAAGGAAGGAACTTGCAAGACAAATGAATGATCATCAATATGTTGAAGAAAAGATTGAAGACCTTTTACCATCAAGCAGTTCAGATGAAGCTAATGAAGCTATTAAGGAACTCCTAGCAAAGAATGGTTCTCTATAGGAAGAAGTAAGAAAGCTTAAGAGAGAACAAGAAATTCAATCAATCAAGTTATGTGAAGTTTTGGAATAAAGAAACAAGGCAATTGAAGATGTAGAGACAAGGAATAATCAATTCAATCAGCATGAAGATCTTGTGGATCAACTATCTGATGCAAATGAAGAAATCATGAATCTAAGATCTAAAAATGAAAGCCTGAGAAATGACTTGATAATAGAAAGACAAATCAATGAAAGCTTAAAAAGTGACTTGAGATTTGAAAGAAAAATCAATGAAAGTTTGGAAAATGACTTGATCACTGAAAAGAAAATCAATGAGAGAATGATGAAATCTCAACTAGACATGACTCAATTATATCAACAAAGTGAGTAGATTTTTTATAGACAAAAGGATAAAGCTAGACTTGGTTATAAGGAAGAAGGTGAAACCTCTAGAAAAGGTGCCCAAACAAATCAAAGAACTACTTACAATCACTGTGGTAAGCTAGGTCACACATCAAAGAAGTGTTGGAGCAGTGAAAAAGGTAAATTCAATGGCAAATGCTACAATTGTAGTCAGCATTGTCATAAAGCTAATGAATGCAAAGAAAACCAAAATTTGAAGGCAATTGTCACAAGTGCAAGAAGTACAGTCACAAGGCATTCCAATGCAGATCCAAATCATTCAATCTAGCTAAACAACTTGTTAAAGCAATCTTTGGATGGGATTACAATACCTGGTGCAGATGTCATTATTATGGAGAATATGGACACATTGGCAAAGACTGCTCAAGGCATCACCTGAGGAAAAGAGACACAAAAGAAAGATGTTATATATGTACAAAACTTGGTCATATAGCTAAAAATTGCATGAATATAGGAAGAGTTGAACATGAAAAAAAAGCCAAAGCTCAAAAAATTTGAAAATAAATGAGGCATCAGTGGATTCCAAAGTCTACAGAGAAAGATAGTTCAAGTGATGGCAATGTCACTCAAGAAGTGGGTGACTCCATCATTTCCAATTACGATTCATAAAGGATCTGGAATTGTATCATCAAGCTATATCCAAAGTAGTTTCAAATGCAAGAAAGAAAAATGATCAAATCAGTATTCTAGATACACAAAGATCAAAGAAAGCATATCTTTCACGGAGTTGCATTTACCAAGGAAAGTCATTTGAAGACCTTACCGAACTAGGTCAGGAGTAACTAAAAGTTTTTTTGTTCGACCACCGAGTTGCAAGCTTCTACTAAGCAAATGAATGATAGCCTGTCAAACACTCTATTATCTCATCTACCTTCGTACCAAGAATTTATGACAAAATTTTGTCAAAAGGGGCCGAATTCAATTTCATTCTTCATCTCAATTTCTGAGCTAAGAAATTTCCAGTGATTCCAAAGCAAATTCCAAGTGACTTCAAGCAATTTTCAAAGCTAAAAATCTGTTCAAAAATTTCTTACACTTAGCGAGAATCAATGGCATATGGGAGTAGCAGTGGAAACAAGGCAAAAAGAGGTTCAAAAATGTTGGTAAAGGGAGTAGAATGGAAAGTGCCTAACTTTTAAATTGCTCTTGCCATCACAGAATCACTCGACTTGAATGGAGCTCAATCACAAATTCCACCTAAGGTACTTTTTATCAATGATATTCGTACTCATTTCAGATGTTCTGTTCAAGAAATTGTAAACCTCAAAATGGATAATGCCCTAGGAGAAATGAGTGTAGATGGTTCTCTGAAACCCAAATACAAGCATCTTGAAACCAAAGGCTTGACTCATATCTCGCATATGCCAAGGAATTTCCAAACCAAATTGATTAGGTATATTTTGAGTTGGGTGCACAATGGGCAACTATGGCTAGAATAGCCAATGTTAATTACAAAGAAGATGATTAACAAAATCACGGGTCTCTCTATGCTTAGCAAAGCAAAAACCACCAAAACCCTAGGTCGGGAGGAGTTATAGAAGCTAACCCTAGGCGAGTGGGATGGTAGAGGTTTAAAGGTCAGCACTATGTCTAATGTCAAACTAAGATTTGGCATTCATGTCATTGCCCACAAAATCTATAGCTCTAATTGACTGAATAGTGTACCTTGTGAGGTTGTGGATTTGGCTTTGAAAATTGTAAAGAAGAACCTTGAATTTGATCTATCAGAGTTACTATTGAAACAATTAAACAAGAATATGAAGAGTATAAGGACTTCAAAGAATAATCCTTTCAAATTTGGCTCTGTCTTGATCTATTTATTTTTCTTTGTTCAAAAATTCTTTCCATCAAAAGGAACAGTTGTATGGAGAAAAGACATTCCAATTTTGTATCAGATAACTGAGTTTGTAGCAGAGATGGGTGAAAAAATTGATAGTATCATTGATAATTATTTTTAAGATTTCAAGGAAAGGATGAACAACAGGTACCAGATTCCACCAAAATTGGTTGAAGATTACAGAGATGATGTATGTTTTATGGTTAACTATGACAAGGTATACATTCAGGCAGTCAAACCCCGAGTTGCATGGGTTAAACCTCTTCCTTATGAGGTAAATATTGATGAAACCAGGGATATTATTGAAGCACTGGTAAATGAGCTAGTAGACCCAAAGAAATAAATTTTTGGAATATATGATGAGGCAAAGGCCAGAATTGAGCTTGAAATCAAGCTACCCCAAGCCATAAGCAAAGGCAAGAGGAAGATAGCCAAATTGAAAACTACAACAGCTCCTCTTATGCTTACCAAGGTAAAAGGTGAGGATGAAGATGATGATGAAGAAGAAGAAGGAGAAGAAGAAAAAGAAGATCATGACTATGACGAGGAAAAGCCAAAGAAGAAAGGTAAGGTAATTATTACCAAACTTAAGAAAAAGCCTACTGTAGTATTCTCCAGAAGAACTAGAAAGGAAAGCAAGAACCTGTACTTGTTAGGCCTCCACCCACATTCAAGGAAAGATTTAAAAAATTGGAAGAGGGAGTTGGCATCACAAATTTCAAGGCATTGAAATTTGAAACAAGAACTAATGCTGAGAAAATGTAGATTGAGGAACTGGTACTCAATAAGATGGGTAAATGGAAATACTCCCTGGACCAACTTGCCTCTCAAATCTCCAAAGACCTGTTGGAGAGATTGCAACCAAGATGGGAGTCAGCCATCCAAATGGCAAAAGACATATATGAGCAATCTTTAAAGAATCTTCCATCGAGTCTCACTGGAAGAGAAATAAAGGTAGCAATGAAGAACCATGAAGGTAAAATGATGATTAGATTTCACACATGTTTGATTTTAATTAAAGACATTGAGCATGTCGTAAATGATGCAACAAACATTTGGAAGAACATTTATCATCTGCAAAAGCCCAGTGATGATCCAGTTGAGATCAAGGATGATGGTAGCAGTGATAGTGATGATTTTGATAGCACTCCATCCATCACAGTTACTCAAGGAGAGCTACATGCACTTATGGAAGAAAAAGAGGAAGAAGACAAGTAGGAAGAAGCAAATGAGGAAGAAGAAGATCTAGTTAAAATTGTAGCAGAAGTACTTGCATCCCTTCCTCACTCTCCACCAAAAATGGTTACATCCACTATGGAGATAGCCTCTGCAAGTGAGATTGTGAGCACAATTGCCACATTAATTTCTCAATCTTCACCGGCCACCTCCCAACTCTAGGTATTTGAAATAGATGTGCCAAGAATTTCATCTACCAAGTTGATTATTACTTCTTCAGCTACCAAGCCAGCCTCCTCAGCTCCTTCATCAACAATAAGTGTACCAGTAAGTTCCATAATTTTGATTTCAAAAAGTTCTACAATTTTTTCAGCATTATCTACATCTAATTTAAATCCAATTAGTTTAGATACTACTATACTAAGTGTATCATCATTTTTGGGAAGTATTCTAGTTTTTGATCTAGTTAATATTCCTTTTGGCATTCAATCCTCAAGTCCTATCCCAATTTTTACTGCTAGCTCTTCCATCTCCACTATTGTGTCTGTTCCTAAGGTCAAACCAGTCATCACAGAAGTCAAACAAAAGCATCCATTAAGACTTCTAATCATTGGAAAGGAAATTGCAAAATATATTGACTTAGACACAAAGATAGTAATTCCAAAGATTGACTATGAAAATTCTACCATTGAAGAGATGAGGTTAGCAGTCAACTAATAGAGATTAAAGCTATGTAGAAGTAGTTAAGGTCTGAAAGGGATAAGGAATACATAATAATTGAGAATGCCAAGAATATAATTACAGATGTTATAGGTGTTGAAGTAGATTCTACTCAACACATTTGATTTAGTTAGAGAAGGCTATATAGAAATTAAATAAGGACTCTTCCAAATAAGAAAAAAACCTATTGAGAAAGCTGAAAGGAAATTTGATAATAAGGTGCTAGAGCATATTGCTCAAAAGATAGCAATAAAGCAAGTTGAATTGTCAACATTTTTGGGAAATTTTGAAAATTCTTTTAATGATGCAGCATCACTTTTTTCCAAACTTTGTGATGTTTTTGGATTTAGCAAAGAAATAAAGGATAAGTTAAATAAGATTGATATTGATATGCAATCAAGTACCTCCAAGCTAAAGGTGGACTCCTCCTCCAAACCTCCCATGACACCAAGATTAGATATTTGGCAGATGTACAAGTAGAGCTATTGAGAGAAGAAGCAAGGATCTAGTCTACACTCATAGACATCCAAAACATGATCCTTCCTATCAAGGACACAATGCAAAAACATCTTGTTCATTGAAAAATATTGGTCCAAGATCATAACTTCTCAGTGGCTGATCACTTGATCCAATTATCAGCAGAAGTTTAGATTGCTCTCTGCACCTGTCAAATTTTGCAGCAAACTTGGGATAGTAATTTTGCAACCATTCTTAAGGTACATCAAGAATTTCTATCTCACTTTGGTGTAACCATATAAATGATATATACACGGATCTTTGGCATTATTATCAAAAAGGGGGAGAGATTTTGGAGATTCAGGGGAGAGATTCTGAGATTCAGTATAATAAATAATTAGAGTTATTACTATAAGTCATAGGGAGAGTTAGCACACAATAAAGTTTGCATGTCTACATAAGTATATTTTTATATGCAGCAGTTCTACAAAGACCAATTTTGAAAAACCTAAATTCATTCATTCAGGATGTCTACATATGTTTTGGCTTATAAGTGGTTTTGTCACTAATACCAAAGGGGAAGATTGTTGGCATTAAGGTATTATTTCCATTAGTGACAACACTTATCTGTATCAGTATAGCTACTGAGCTCATCACTCATTCTACAATCTATACCAAACATTTAGTGGTTACCTTGTACATTCATCACTTAAGTAGTTTACACCAAGCTTCACAGTTCATATCAAGAGTTTAGTGGTTACCTTGTACATTCATCACTTAAGCAATTTACACTGAGCCCCATAGTTCATATTGAGCATTCTAGTGTTAACCAAGCTGGGTATAGCTATCGAGTGATGCAGGCACAGTGCCTACCAAGTGATGGAATCATAGTGTCTACCAAGTGATGGAAGTGCAGTGTTTACGGAGTGATGGAAGCGTAGTGTTTACAAAGTTATGGAAGCATCATGTTTATCGAGTGATGGAAGCGCAGTGATTACCAATCTATGGAAGCCCAGTGTTTACCGAGTTATGGATGCGCAGTGTTTATTGAGTGATGGAAACACAATGATTACTGAGTGATACTATATCCACTGAGTCTCCAATGGTTACTGAGTTTACAACTATGTCAGGTGATTAGTATGAACCGAGCCTTCACTTCTATTGAGTGCATGACAATGCTGAGTAATGTAGTGGACATCGAGTATCAAAAGGTTATCGAGTTAGTTCAGTGAACCTGAGTTATTTACTGTTTGGCCGACTCAGTAATATTTTGTTCACTTGTGTTTTAGCCGACCTTGCAATTGTAATTATTGAAATGGTAAATATGTAATGTATTATATCATTTGCAATGCTTGTGTATCAAGAGGGACATGTAATGTTTTGAGAAGTGTAAATGTGAATCAGCAGAAGAGAAAAATATTTAGCAAGGTCTACAAGGAGTAGTAATGATTCATCAGTCACAAAAGGTGATATATACTTCAAGGATCTAAATAGAAAATTAAGTTTGTAAGTAGATCCACTGTTTCATCCTAATAGGTGAATCAATTTTGCAAATCCTTTAATAGGGTAGACTTAATAGTCTTTGTATAAATCTCCTAACAGAGTGCATACTTCAGTGTATGTTTGTAAATCCTCTAACAAGGTGGACCTAGCAGTCCTTTGTGCTCCTAACAAGGCAGATCACCAAAAGTGGTCAATGTAAGCCTTAACAAGCCAACTTCATACTGCAGTAACAAAGTTTTGTAGGTATCATCTCCACCCCAGATTTACTTTCTATTTGGAAAGTTTCTGGGTCACCAAATCACTGTGTACATGTATTATGGATGTTTGATTTCTCAAATATGTAGTAGATTAAATGAATGAATGGTGAATGGTTAAAGTGTTGAATTGTTTAAAATTTTTTAAGTTATTGTTTCATCCCTCCCCTCTCAGTAACCTATCATATCTTGAATATTTCCAACACACCTAAGTACTAGGTACACATATCCCAAGTATCAGGTACTTGGTGGAGAGAATCATAGCTAAGGACCTTGATTGAGATTTCAAATTTTTTTTGGTGTTTTGTTTGTGTATCAAGTTGTTGTTTATCAAGCTTAATTCAATACCTAATCAATTCAAAACTTTGATAGAATATTGATTAATAAAAAACTTTATCACTATTCAAGCATAAGTTTATCATTTCAAATATGTCATCATCATGTGATTTATGATCTCATTCATGTTTAAAGTTTTCCTTCTCTATTACTTGTTTATCAAGCTTAACTCAATACATAATCAGTTTGAAACTTTCATACAATATTGATCAACAATAAACTTTATCAATGTCAAAGCCAAAAATTTATCACTTGCAATATTTTATTTTCATATGATTTATGATCTTCTTGTTCATGTTTAAAGTCTACCTTCTATGTTATGCATCTAAACACTTATCATAAATTATTATTACAAACATATAACAAATCTAAAACTGAAAACAATACTTTACATTTGCAAACTTTATCATTGTCCTTGATTTCAAAAATCATTGTTATGACTCATAATTTATAGTTTTTTATAAATATAAAAGTATAATTAAAAATAAATTTTGACATACCCAAGTACCCCTATCCCTTATTATAAAAAATAGATGTACCCGTACTCGTACTGTAAGTACCCCAAGTACCCTTGTCCCTATGAAACCTTGTATATTATATGTGGATCTTGGTGTTTCTCTACACCTATGTGGTCTATAGGATCTCTTGATACTTAGAACATCCCTTGACCATTCCCAACCTCCTCACTAGGTTAACCGATCCAAACTTGCAGCATCACTCCCTTACTCTTCTAGGAACACTATCCCTCCAAAGGTTTTATAGGTCTACTAGGGTACCATAGCACTCCCTAGTCCAACCAAGGTTTCCATGATGTCCTAAGGTTTTATTACAACACTCATACTATGCTTGAATGGATAACAACAATGGGTTTGTACCTGATTTCAAGATTTCTTCACAAAAGGGCTACAAGGAGAGCCCCTAACTAGGGTCCACCTAGATTTCTAGGGCGAATAGCTCCTTTAGCTTAGAGTTTCAACACCTATGGCCTTAATAAAAATTGATACATAGGACCCATGCTCACAGATTTTTAGGGTCTTAGGGTGCCTACAAGCCATACAACGAAAATAGCAAAATTGAGGGTTTGGTAGGGTTTTCTTGGCTACCTATTGTCTCTACTTTTAAGACACCTTCCACAATTCATCAAGACTCCTCCACAAGTTAGAACCTTCTAATACCCCTCTTCAATCCCTCAAAAGGGAAAGTCTTCATTCTTCAATATTTTCTCTTGAGAGCTCTTTCTTTTGCTGATAGTCCCTAGCTAGGCATTGCATAATATAATGTACCATCCAAGTATAATGTCTTACAAAATTGTTTTCCATCCCCTATTTCACATAAAATTTTGGATATGAATTCCCTTGAAGATCTTCATGGCTCATTCATGTCACAATCCTACAAAACAAACTTAGAATGCAAAAAGATGCATATATGCCTAAAAATATCAAAATGGTTAGAAAATTCAATATGTATCCTACAATAACAAGTTGTGCATGTGTGATTTCTCTTCACATAAAAAAGTTTACCATTCTCAAAAATATTTGATTAGTCAAATTTGAGGATACATACCAATAAATTTTACAAAAAAATGTGCCTAAGTTGAGTCCAAAAAATGTCTCACATGTGGGTCACAATTTTTGCTACCAATCCTTCTTAAAACATCTCTTTGATTAGGGGAAACACGTGTGTTATTTTTTCAAAAAATATTCAATCAATGATTTCAAAGCTTCACTAATTTATTTATCCTTTTGTGATTATCTACCACTAAATTTCCTTAACTCATTTTTTGTTGTATCTTCCAATCTCTCATGCCTTAGCATGGCTCTCCTTATAGTACCTGTACCAATTTTCAATGTTTTGCTTGTCTTTCTCATGAGTCCAACTTTATTCATTTGGGTACTTACTATTGTTGATGTAAGTATCATCTTTTGATATTACTATCTTTGGTGCAAGATTTAGAACCCACTTTTCATAAGCAAGTTCATTAGATTCTTTACAATTCTTTTTTCATTTGAATTGTCGATCGTTCTTACCCAAGAATCTTCATGATAGGCCTAAATTTCAAATTCTTCATCATTTGAACAAATCATTGGAATTGAACTATAATATTTAATTCTTTAAAGAATAATATCAACATAAGATTAATTTTTCTTTGACAAGTATGCTCACTAAGCTTGTCAGGTATTGATTTCAAAATGTTAGTATTGATATCAATCAAATATTTTGGTCTTCTAGAACGAATTTTAGAAGGTGTTATAATCTCTTCCATTCTCTCAAAATTTTGAACATCAACATAAGGTTGAGTGTTTTGCGTACCTTGAACCAAAGACGAAATGTCTTGGCAATAAGATGCAAAAGATGGAATATCATCTACTTGATATGTTGATGTTGTGCCTTCAACATGACATGATGGAGTGTGTACATCATCAGATCTACAAATTAACATCTCTTCAACATAAGAGGATGATATGACTCCAACATTGGAAGGTAGTGTAGCTTCACAATTTAATTTTCTTCTTGAGCGTAATAGTTTCATTTGTTCTCTTTGTCTTTCCTATTCTTCCTCTTTGTTTCTTTGTATCAGTGGTTCTTATTCCTCTTCAAAAGTCAATTATTCATTAATGCTTTGCAATTTTCTTTGTTCATATTGTAGTTTCATTTTATCTATTTTAATTGCCAAATCTGCCTACCTCTCTTGCCTTGTTTGAGTTTTTGGTTTCTTCCTTGGCATGATGTTGATTTCTATATGTCAAATTATTTAAATATCTAAATTACTTATAATTTGTAAATTACAAATCATTCGAATACATATAAAAATTACAATTATTTCAATGCGTACGTAATATATATCAAACAACTTGTCAAATTTCTAACCATTTCCAAATAAAAATTCATTCAAACATACAAATTTCAATGAATTCATTATATATTAAACAACATGTCAAATTATAATCAAATTTGTCTCTATATATCAACAAACAATATTTAAAAAGGACTACAAGTTAACCTTTTCTATAGAAAGAATATTCAAAAATCCTTCAAACAATGTATCAAAAGATTGAATTCTGTGTTTGCTAGCTTCAAAAAGTCTTCAAATAGTCTTTGCTAACTTCCAATAGCTCGAAACCCATTTTTTCTATCAGAGAAACATAATGCACAACAAACAAAAAGCAGAATATGGATCAAAAGGGACTCAAACTTTCTTTATGACCTTTTTTGGTGATTTCACATGGTGCATATGCACTATAGCATGTATGCACTATGTCAAAATAAATCTCTCCCTATCCCACCATCCCTCATCCCCTACTCTCTCTCTCCTCTCCCATCCCCTACTCTCTCTCTCTCTCTCTCTCTCTCTCTCTCTCTCTCTCTCTCTCATCTCCCATCCCCTACTCTCTCTCTCTCCCTCTCCCTCTCCTACTCCCTCTCCCATTTCCTACTCTCTCTCACCCTCTCTTAAATCCCCTACTGTTTCACTCTCTATCCTCTCCCATCCTCTAATCTCTCTCTCTCTTTCACTTCCATCCTCCTCTCTCTCTCACTCTCCCTCTCCCACTCCCTCTTCCACTGCCTACTCTCTCTCCCATCCCCTACTCTCACTCTCTCTCTCATCGTATTCTCTCTCTATACCACCCCCTACTCTCTCACACTCTCTCGCATCCCCTACTCTCTCTCTTACACACACACTCCTATCACCCCTCTCCCTCCCCCTCTCCCACTCCATCTCCCATCACGTACTCTCTCTCCCATCTGCTACTCTCTCTCCCCTCTCCAATCCCCTACTCGATCTCTTTCATAGACACACACTTCCATCCCCCCTCTCTCTCTCTCCTATCCCATTCCCTACTCTCTAGATCTCTCACACACACTCCCATCCCCACTCTCCCCCCCTCTCCGTCTCCCTCTCCCACTACCTACTATCTATCTCTCTCACTCTCTCTATCCCCCTCTCTACTCTCTCTCTCCTATCCCATACTCTCACTCTCTCTCTATTCCATCCCCTACTCTCTCACACTCACTCCCATCCCCTACTCTCCCTCTCTCTCCTATCCCATACTCTCTCTCTACCACCCCTATTGTCTCTCACACTCTCACACTCTCTCATGTCCCCTACTCTCTCTCTATCTCTCTCTCCCCTCTCCCATCCCCTAGCCTCTCTCTCCCATCCCCTAATCTCTCCCACTCTACTCTTTCTCCCATCCTCTACTCTCACTCTCTCTCTCCCATCCCCTACTCTCTCTCTATCACCCCTACTCTCTCTCACACTTTCATACTCTCTCCCATCCCCTACTCTCTCTGCCACCCCTACTCTCTCTCACACTTTCACACTCTCTCCCATCCCCTACTCTCTCTCTTACACACACACTCCCATCCCCCCTCTCTCTCCCTCTCCCACTTCCTATTCTCTCTCTCCCATCCCCTACTCTCTCTCTTACACACACACTCCCATCCCCCCTCTCTCTCCCTCTCCCACTTCCTACTCTCTCTCTCCCATCCCCTACTCTCTCTCCTCTCTCATCCCTTACCCTATCTATGACTCGTTCTCCCTCTCCCACCCCCTACTCTCTCTCTCACTCTCTCTCTCTCACTCTCACTATCTCCCTCTCTACTCTCTCTCTACCACCCTTTACTTTCTCTCACATTTTCACACTCTCTCCTATCCACTACTCTCTTGCTCTCTATCCTCTCCCATCCTCTACTCTCTCTAACACACTCTGATCCTCCTCTCTCTCTCACTCTCACTCTCCCTCTCCCACTCCTTCTCCCACCACCTAATATCTCTCTCTCCCATCCCCTTCTCTCACTCTCTCTCTCTCCCATCATGGTCTCTCTCTACCACCCCCTACTCTCTCTCACACTCTCTCCCATCCCCTACTCTCTCTCTTACACTCACTCCCATCCCCCCCTCTCTGTCTCCCACTCCCTCTCACACCACCTACTCTCTCTCCCATCTGCTACTCTCTCTCCCCTCTCCCATCCCCTACTCTCTCTTTCACAAACAAACAGTCCCATCCCCATCTCTCTCCTCTCCTATCCCCTACTCTCTAGATCTCTCACACACACTCCCATCCCCCCCTCTCTCTCCCTCTCCCACTCCCTCTCCCACCGCCTACTATCTCTCTCTCTCACTGTCTCTCCCCCTCTCTACTCTCTCTCTCCCATCCCCTACTCTCACTATTTCTCTTCCATCCCCTACTCTCTTTCACACTCTCTCCCATCGCCTCCTCTCACTCTCTCTCTCATCTTGTACTCTCTATTTTCCACCCCCTGCTATCTCTCACACTCTCTCCTATCCCCTACTCTCTCTTACACACATTCCCATTCCCCCCTCTCTCTTTCCCACTCCCTCTCCCACCACCTACTCTCTCTCCCATCCCCTTCTCTCTCTCTATCTCTCTCTCTCCCCTCTTCCATCCCCTACTCTCTCTCCCTCTCTACTCTCACTCTCTCTCTCCCATCCCCTACCCTCTATCTCTATCTCCCCTCTCTCATCTCCTACTCTCTCTTTCACACACACACCCATCCCCCCCCTCTCTCTCTCCTCTCTCATTCCCTACCCTATCTCTCACTTTCTCTCCCTCTCCCACTCATTCTCCCACCACATACTCTCTCTCTCACTTTTTCACACTCTCTCCTATCCCCTACTCTCTCTCTCTTACACACATTTCCATCCTTCCTCTCTCTCTCCCTCTCCCACTCCCTCTCCCACCTCCTACTCTCTATCCCATCCCCTACTCTCTCTCTTTCACATAAACACACTCCCATTGCCACTCTCTCTCTCCTCTCCCATCTCCTACTCTCTCCACTCTCCCATCCCCTACTCTCTCCCTCTCACTCACACACTCTTATCCTCCTCTCTCTCTCTCACTCTTCCTCTCCCATTCCCTCTCCCACTACCTACTCTCTCTCTCCCATCCCCTACACTCTCTCTACCACCTCTATTCTCTCTCTCACTCTCACACTCTCTCCCATTCCCTACTCTCACTCTCTCTCTCATCTTGTACTCTCTCTGCCACCCCCTACTCTCTCTCTCTTACACACACTTCCACCCCCCTCTCTCTCTCACTCCCTCTCCCACCACCTACTCTCTCTCACTATCTCTCTCCCATCCCCTACTATCTCTCTCTCCCCTCTCCCATCCTCTACTCTTTATCTTTTACAAACACACACTCCCATCCCCTTGTCTCTCTCTCTCTAGATCTCTCACACAAACCCTCCCATCGCCCCCTCTCTCTCCCTCTCTGACTCCCTCTCCTAGCACCTAGTATCTCTCTCTCCCTCTCTACTCTCTCTCTCCCATACTGTACTCTCTCTTTTTGCCACCCCTATTCTCTCTCACACTCTCTCATGCCCTACTCTCTCTTACACACACTCCCATCCCCCCTCTCTCTCCCTCTACCACTCACTCTCCCACTACCTACTCTCTCAAGATATTCTTTCTCCCCTCTCCTATCCCCTACTCTCTCTCTTTCACACACACACTCCCATTACCCTCTCTCACCCCTCTTCCATACCCTACTCTCTCTCACACACATGCACTCCCATTCTCCTCTCTCTCTTTCTCTCTGTTTCCCACTCCATCTCCCACCACTTTCTCTCTCTCTCCCTAATCCCATACTCTCAATCTATCTCTCTCCCATCATATACTCTCTCTACCACCCCTACTCTCTCTCACACACTTCTCTCTCCTATCCCCTACTCTCTCTCCCCTCTCCTATTCGCTACTTTCTCTCTTTTCCATCCCTACTCTCTCTCTCACACTTCTTCTCTCTCGCTCCCCTCTCCCATCCCCTACTTTCTCTCTCTGCCACCCCTACTCTCTCTCTCTCACTCTCACACTCTCTCCCATTGCCTACTCTCTCTCTCTCTCTCACAGTGCCATTCTCCTTCTTTCTCTCTCCATCTCTCACTCCCTCTCCCACTATCTACTCTCGCTGCCATTCCCTACTCTCAATCTCTCTCTCTCCCATCCTGTACTCTCTCTCTCTCTCTACCACCCCTACTCTCTCTCTCACACACACTTCCTCTATCTCCAATACCCTACTCTCAATCTCTCTCTCCCATCTCGTACTCTCTCTCTTTTCCACCCATACTCTCTTTCACACTTCCTCTCTCTCTCTCTCTCTCTCTCTCTCTCTCTCTCTCTCTCTCCCATCCCCTACTCTCTCTACCCTCTCCCATTCCCTCTCTCTCTCTCTCTCTCTCTCTCACACCCATCTCCCCCTTTCTCACTCTCGCTTTGCTTCTTGTCTTCCCTCTTTATGCACTATTTAGGTCTTAATAGTGTGTGCACACGTGCTATTAAGACTCAAATTTGAAATGCTCTAAATAGCATGTGCATGCTATAGTGCACATGTGCTATTCAAACCTTTTCATTCTACCAAGCCCAAGACTTGGTTTTGTCTTGGGGGTTCAACCCAAAGGTTTCGAGTCTATAAATTGGTCAAAGACATGTTTTGCTGAAAATATACACAAAATGATTGATTTTTCTTGTGTGTTCTCCTTCAAGATTCCTTGTGGTTGAGAATTGATAAGATTAGGTTACATGACATTCTAGGTCTCTATGTTAGCTATATAACCATATAATATATTTTTTATTTGAACTATTTCAAGCATTTCATCTATAATTTCTTTTAAATTTATGTTCATCTTTTGTCAAAAAACAACATGTACTAATTGGGCTATAGATTTTAGCTTGCTCATCAAATTTTGGAACAACTTATTTTTTTCAGAAACTAGACTTCATTCTACACACTTTGAAAAATAGAAGTTTTGATTTTAGATTAGTTTTCAATCATTTCTAGGGGGGGCACACAGATATTTCACATTTTTGAGATGTGTCTAGTTAAAAAATTCATTTAAAAAAAATACAAATTATAAAATTACCTAAAAAATTTGGGATAAACTACATAGTGTTAAGTAACTTTTGACTAGAATGATTAAAGAAATTTTTTTTTTAAAAGTTAAAATTTTAGGGGATCCATAGTTTGTATTGTGTTATTTTTTTTTGGAATAAACAATACCACTTTCTATGGCCCCCTTTTTTGAGGACCTAAAACTAAACCATTTTGAAAAAAAAAAGTAGTTTAGAAACTAGATTCAAAGGACTACTACTTATGTTTTTGTAATATCTTAAAATTTTGAACGTAACTATTTTCAAATTCTTTTTGAAGTTTAGAAATTACTGATTTCAAAAAAAAGAAAAAAAGAAAAAAAAAAAGGTGTTCACTTATACCCCCCTTTTGGCAGCACAACTTAGTGCACTTACCCATCTATTAGCCCATAGTTAGTCAGACAGATGGAATAGTAGATGACCCTAATTAGACAACACCTTAGAGAGGCAAAGGATAGGCAAAAGAAGTATGCTGATGCGAAGAGGATAGGTCGAGAGTATAAGCTTAGAGATAGAGTTTTCTTGAGGATGCGACTACACAAGAGTCCAATTTGATTTAGAAAGGTCTCTAAGTTGGTACCCTAGTTTGTTGGACCATTCAAGATTCTAGAGAGGATAGGACTAGTTGTATACCATCTAGCCTTGCCACCTGGCTTGTCACACATCCACAATGTATTTCACATTTTCATACTTAGAGGATATATTTATGATAAATGTCACATTATAGATTGGAATGCCTTGCAGGTGGATTCGGACAAGTAGTTAGCACTAGAGCCTATTTGTATTATTGCCTAACAGACCCTAGCTCTTTGAGGCCAAAAAATTTACTAGGTTAGGGTCTAGTGGGATTGTTAATATGAGGTCATGGATTTATGGTAGGATGCATTACAAATGTGTTCTCAATACCCATATCTTTTTCATAAAATCTAGGAGGAACTTCATGCCTAGTGGGGGAGGATGAGAGGACTCACCCTGACCCACCATAGTAAAGTTGATACATTATTATTTTGATAATTCATGACTTGATATGTCAAGACATTGTTGGATAGAATGGATATTATTATGTTTTTTTATGTCATGTGTCATTTTACTTCGAGATGTTTAATCATGTTATTTTACTATTTTATGAACATGTATACTAATGATGTATTATACAAAGTGAATGCAGAATTAGGAATATGATTAACACTTTGATTACGTAATTTTTTAATCATTAAGCATATGAGTAGAAACGAGATAAAAAATTAATTATATGAAATATTTATTTGACTATCTAAATGAGTTATATATATGTGTATGTGATTTTTCTCAAACTGCTAATGTGTGAAATAAGTGTGCAAGATTATTAGTCAAGAAATCTAATGGAGAATCAGAATTAGACCCTATGTAAAGTTTTTTAAAACTAGGGTTGAGTCTAATAAAAGATACAAACCCCATTGCTTCATATTTCATTTGGATCATAAATTGAATGTGGGTATCATTCTATAATAGTTAAGTGTTAATGTTGTGTAATAGTGATCTTACTTGTCGCTTGACACACATGATTCATGTATGCATTTTAGCATGATAATTATGGTTAACCGAGAAACCCAATAATCTTAGTTGGACTAGGTTAGTGACCTAATGCTAATTAGTTAGTAATACCTAATCAGGCTTTAGTGATAAATTTCCATTCTTAGGGTTTTTAGAAAGTCCAATTATTTCAAGCAATTTAATAGGTCCCTAGATAGTCCTAGAGGCCAAAAATTATGAAAACTAAGTACCTAGGGGGTATATGTATGGGTTGGGGATATTTTTCACCCCTCTAGCCCCTTTTGTTGACTTTGGTGACTGTCCAAATATCCCATTTTTATTTTATTGCGAAAATTGAAGTTTCACCACAAGTTTGATAATTTAAGCTCCACCTTGAAGTTTTCTTTATTGGTGACTCTAAAAACCTTAGTCAAGTGTGAGAGTTATTTTACATTTTGTAAGTGGTTGAGTTAGGAGCCTATTTTAGTGGCAGATTTTCAAGAATAAAAGGTTGTTCACCCAACCTCTAGTTTCAAAGAGAAAATTAAAGATTGAAGGAGAAGGAAGGATAGCTCTTCTCAAATTTCAGTTTTCCATAACCATATTATGAAGGTAGGAATCCCTCAAGCTTGTGTGTTCATGATTTGCTTCATTTCTTAAAGTAGGTTTTTGTATATTTTTGTTCACGTGTATGATGAACATGTTTGGGATGGGATTGAAATGGGTTTTATTTAAATTTTTTCCTTCATTTTTTACATTTTATTTTTGAGGAAATTGTAAGGGTTGTGTTGGCATTACTCACCCTCAGATAGGGTAGAAGTGGCCATGTATGAGAGGAGGACTTTAGTTGGACTCTGGGAGTGCAAAGTCTCTAGACTCAAGATGAGGAGAGAGAGAAAAAGAGAGTAGGATGTTATGGGCCCCTACTCATCACTACAAACCATGTTTATGTTTTGGAAAATTGAAAAGTGAAAGAACAAAAGTTCTTCTAATTATAGTCTCAAAAGGGCATTGGTTATGGTGTTGTGACCGACATCTCCTGCCTAAAAAATCTTGCCTTCTCTGTAGTCTGGTTCGATAAAAAACCTATTGTATAAACTTGGAATGGGAGTTAATGGGTTGGAAGTGTCATTATGTTAAATTGTTTGTCTCCTAGTTAGTTTTGTTCTCTCCATGATTACCTTGATGAAATTGTAGATTTTGTTGTGGCTACCTTGTTATGGAGCCAAGCAATAATTTAGAATTGATGTTTCAATTTAGTGTGTTGGAAAATTTCTCCACAGGATAATGATTGTATTGTAAAAATGTATTTGTTAAACTTATTTTTTGAAGTCATTATGATCTCAAGCTTTCTTCCCTAGTTCTTTCCTGAGGGTGTTGTTGAATTACATGATTGAATAAAATGGAGTACTATCCATTCATATGATATTCTTGTAATTTAGTTTATATGAAAATATTTATTAGAAAATGGATGCAATGATATTTTACCTTTCCTATGGCATTCTTATGGTTCGAAATTGTATTCATTTGATTAATGTTAATTAGATAAAATGATGATATATATTAATTTATGCAATTTGAATTCAAACTATGTTAATAAAATTCAATTTTATGATTGATACTTCATTTGTATTTTTTGTGTTTATTAGGAAGTAAAATACTCATACATTATTCTATCAACATAAATATTTAACTCTATCTTATAATCAACATAGGAATATATATATATATATATATGTATATATATGTATATGTATATATATATATATATATATATATATATATATATATATATATATATATATATATATATATATATATATATATATATATATATATATATATATATATGTATATATATGTATATATATGTATATGTATGTATATGTATATATATATATATATATATATGTATGTATATATATGTATATGTATATATATGTATATGTATATATATATATATATATGTATATGTATATATATATATATATGTATATGTATAGATATATATGTATATGTATATATATATATATATGTATATATATATACATATACATATATATACATATATACATATATATACATATACATATACATATGTATATGTATATGTATATGTATATATATGTATATATGTATATATATATGTATTTATATATATATGTATATGTATATATATATATGTATATCTATATATATATATGTATATGTATATGTATATGTATGTATATGTATATGTATGTATATGTATATGTATATATATATATGTATATGTATATATATATGTATATGTATGTATATATATATACATATATATCTACATATACATGTATATATATATCCCCCTTGCCATGTAAATTTAATTTGAAAGATTCAACACTTCGAAAAATATGAGACTTCAAAAAAAAAATTATGCATTTGGGAGCAAAAGCCCTCTAGAATTTGTATTGAAAAAAAATTAAATCCTCTCATACAAATAGGGAATATTCCCTTTGATTTCACCATGATACCATTCAAAAGGAAAATTATATATAAATTATAAATTTATAATAACATTAAAAAATTTCAAATAAAATTAAGGGAATTACATATCCTGTCCTAATTCTATCCTTAAAACTACCACTAAACTTTTAACATAACTACAACTAACTTTTTAAACCTAGGCATAGGCTTTTTTTGACCAAGATAAACATATTTATGGCCTTATCTTCACCCACCCTTCTCCTATTGGTTGTGTTATATACATACCCCGCCATGCAATTTTGGATCAGCGCTCCGATTTTATTTGGTGATCGGTATGTTTTAAAAGGTGGGGAGGCAACTTCCTCATCACTAATGGGATGGGCCACCTATGAAATCTCAATCCTTCCAATGTGTTACCTCATGCATTCCTTTGACAGCATGGAGGGAGGGCAGTATGGGACCTTGCACCAACATCAGTGTAGTTGGGTAGTTAAGCGTTAAGGAGTATTGGGTAGATGGGTAAGGGTTAGGTTAGTTATGGATAAAGGTTTAGTTAAAATTAATGTTAGTTGTTAAATGTTAGATGTTAGCAAGGGTTAGGGGTAAGGTTAGATGTTAGTAGTTAGTTATTTTAAATTTCAAAAGTTTTGGTTAGTTAGAATTATTAGTATTAGATAAAGTTTTCTTATTAAGTAATTAGGTTATAATTCATTTTAATTATTATTAATATAGTAAGATTAGTAATTATTATTAAGTATTAGTTTAGATCAAAATATTATTTTTTTATGTTAGTTTAAATAAAGTTTAGTTTTTTTTTCGTTAGGATTTTCTAATGTTAGAAATTGTTGTTAAAATATAATGAGTTGTTAATTTTGTTAATGCTAGATATTGTGAGTAAGTTATTTTTTAATGTTAATGTTATAATAGTTAAGGGTGTTAATATTTTTAATTTTAGTTAGTAATATTTTGTATTAGGAATTTAATGGTTAGTAGTTAAATTAGTTATAACTAATGGATTATAGGTTTAATTAAGTTTAATGTTTGGAGCATGTAAGGTTACTATTTTTTAAATCAAACTATATGAAAGATTTAGATATGTTTTCTTTTAGATTAGGATTATGGTTTAATGTGTTATTATCTCGTATTCTAGTTATGTATATCCACTTATTTGAGTGGTAAATGGTGCTTATTTTTGAATATTGTGTATTAAGTAAAAAAATGAAAGTGGTAGATTTAGTGTAGAGATTAATATAATATAAGTAAATGTTGAATTTGATTCAATAATGAATGTTCAAATATAATGAGTTAATCCTACATGTTGGTTATGAACTAAAATGAAATGTCAAGGTATTGTTAGGGGAACATATATCTATCCTTCAATATACCTATACTTTAACTTGAGAAACAAAATTTATCGATTATATCAAAACCCTATACCATGTGTCATGTAAGTCGTAGTCAACCATATATCAAATTTAGTGGATTAATTAATGTAATAAAAAAAAACCATGTGTTTTGTCCCATATTTTGGGCATGACAAGGAGGAGATGCATTGTCAAGGCTACTAAATGTGGCAATAGTGAGCTCCTATAATAGAATACATAAATTTTTAAAATTTGGTAAAGATCATAATAAACTATGTATAGAGCACAATATTGACCTAAAAGGATGATATTTGTACCTCCATCTAGCTTAGTCATGTAGTCTTAGTAACAATCATGGTGACATAGTCCTAAAACTAGCTTATATATACCTCTATATATATTACGCGAAGAGTAATCGTTCTCAAGGCGCCTATTTTTATTTAATCCCAAAGTTATTTTAATCAAAGTTGGGATTTATGAAAATAAAAATAGGTGCCTCGAGAACGATTACTCTTGGCATAATATATACAGAGGTATATATAAGCTAGTGGCAGTCACGACGCAATAGAAAAAATATTTACTTTTTATTTTTTATTTTGATAAGGTTACTATAAAATTGTTAAGTAATTTTTAATTTTTTTTTGTATGAAGTTACTATAAAATTATGCTTCAAAATATTTTTTAAAATTTAATATAAGGAGTTCAATATAGATTAAAAAAATATTTTTTATTTTTGGGATATTGTAATGTAAAATGTTATAGTCATACATAGATATATGGTTAGGGAAAAAGTTACCATTATAGTTAATGTTAACCTTAGGGATAGAATTAGGGTTAGGGTTAGCATTAGGGTTAGGATTGGAGTTAGGGTTAGGGTTTGAGCTATGGTTAAGGTTAGGGATAGAGTTATGATTATGGTTATTGTTAGAGTTATGGTTAAGGTTTAGATTAGAGTTATGTTTATGGTTAAGGTTAGGGTTAATGTTATGGTCATGGTTAAGGTTAGGGTTAGAGTTATGGTTATGGTTATGGTTATGATTAGGGTTAGTGTTAGGGTTATAGTAAGGATACGGTTAGGGTTAGGGTTAAAGTTTGAGTCAAGGTTAAGGTTAGAGTTTAAAGGGTTAGGGTTTGAGTTAGGATCAAAATTAAGGTTAGGGTTAAGGTTAGAGTCCAATTATGGTAGTGTCAAATCCAAAGTTAGAGTTATGCTCATGGTTAAGGCTAGGGTTAGACTTATGCTTATAGTTAGGGTTAGGGATAGGGTTAGAATCAAATTATGGTAGAGTTAGAATTAGGGTTAGAGGTAGGGGTAGAGTTATGCTTATGGTTAATGTTAGGGTTAGAGTAATGCTTATGGTTAAGGTTAGGGTTAGAGTTATCATTATGGTTATGGTTAGGGTTATAGTGGAGATAGGGTTAGGGTTAGGGTTTGAGTCAAATATATCTTTTAATTTAATATAAGGAATTTATTTTAGATAAAAAAAAAATTTTTTTGGGATATTGTAATGTAAAATGTTATAGTCATACGTAGATATATGGTTAGGGACAAAGTTAACATTACAGTTAATGTTAACCTTAGGGATAGAATTAGGGTTAGGGTTGGAGTTAGGGTTAGGGTTTGAGCTATGGTTATGGTCAAGGATAGAATTATGGTTACGGTTATTGTTAGAGTTATGGTTAAAGTTCATATTAGAGTTATGTTTATGGTTAAGGTTAGGGTTAGAGTTATGGTCATGGTTAAGGTTAGGGTTAGAGTTATGGTTATGGTTATGATTAGGGATAGGGTTATAGTAAGGCTAGGGTTAGGGTTAGGGTTAAGGTTTGAATCAAGGTTAAGGTTAGAGTTAGGGTTAGGGTTTGAGTTAGGATCAAAATTAAGGTTAGGGTTAGGGTTAGTGTCCAATTATGGTAGAGTCAGATATAGAGTTAGAGTTATGCTCATGGTTAAGGCTAGGGTTAGAGTTATGCTTATAGTTAGGGTTAGGGATAGGATTAGACTCCAATTATGGTAGAGTTAGAATTAGGGTTAGAGTTCAAGGTAGAGTTATGTTTATAGTTAGGGTTAGGGTTAGGGTTAAGGTTTGAGTCAAATATCATTTTAAATTTAATATAAGGACTTTAATTTAGATAAAAATATATTTTTTATTTTTGGGATATTGTAATGTAAAATGTTATAATCATACGTAGATATATGGTTAGGGACAAAGTTAGGGTAAGGGTTTGAGCTAGGGTTAAGGTTAGGGTTAGGGTTAGATTCTAATTATGGTAGAGTTAGATTTATGGTTAGAGTTAGGGGTAGGGTTAAGGTTAGTGTTTGATGCAAGAGCATCCACAGGTATAAGGGCAATCCTATGTCACCCAAAAAATGTATACTTAGACTTAGTTTTTGTTTCATGTGTTTTCATTTTTGGATACCCATTTGGGTCAAATAAAGGTTCCAACTCTCCTAGTTCCACTATCAGTGTTCGTGTAAATCCTGAAAAAATAGGAGTATGTAATTGAGCCATCATTTTGGTGAACTATGAGGTGTAAATTGGCTAGATGAATGTAATTGTAATTTAGAGCATTCCAGAAAAAGAATCAGGTCAAAAGGCCTCACTGTTTGAAAGTTATTACAGTTTTTCAAGTTGTGGAGACCTCCTAAGAATACTTCAAAGTCAAGTTAGGGGCATTAAATGACCTTGAACAAGGCCAAAAAATGGGGGACGAGTGAAGCTGGTCCATAGGGCTATAGAGCGCTTCGAGAGCTTTTCGAAAATGTAAATAGTTTGTCAATCGGAGCTACAGTTCAAAAGTTATACCTCCCAAAAGTTTGGTTACCATTTCTAGATTCTTCTAAATTTGCATCAACTTCTAATGCAGCTTCCGGAACCTTTTATTTGGTCAGTGGATGCCTACTAGCACTTTCTAGAATCTACTCCTAGTCCTTAACCCTCCGAGGTCTATTTAAATAGATTTCAGGCATTGTAAAAGGCAGTTCAGAGTGGAGTTTGAGAGGAGGGACTGAAAGGATAAATTATCTCCAGACTTATGCTATTATAAGCCCATAGGGCATGTTTTGAAGTTTATTTTCCCTGTACTGTTTGTACTAGCTTATTTTCTCAGTTAATATAATTTCCCCTTTTCTGTTGTGTCCATTTTGTTCTTGGGTTGTGTCCCCATCAGTGTTAGGATTAGAATTAGGGTTAAGATTAGGATTAGAGTTAGGGTTAGGGTTAGGGTTAAAGATAGGGTTAGGGTTAGGGTTAGGGTAAGGTTTTGGGTTAGGGTTAGGGCTAGGTTCAGGTTTAGGGTTAAAGTTTGAGTTAGGGCTAGGGTTATAGTTTGAGTTAGGGGTAGACAGAGCATTATAATTTGGGTTAGGATTAGGGTTAGGTTTAGGGTTTGAGTTTGAGTTATGGTTAGAGTTAGGGTTAGAGCTAGAGCTAGACTTAGAGTTAGGTTTAGAATTAGGGTTAGGTTTAGGGTTTGAGTTACCAATAGAGTTAATTTTATAGTTAGGTTAATGTTAGAGTTAGGGTTAGGGTTAGAGTTTTGAGTCAAGGTTAAGGTTAGAGTTAGGGTTAGGGTTAAAATTAAAATCCAATTATGGTAGAGTTAGATTTATAGTTAGAGTTATGGGTAGGGGTAGGGTTACACTTACAGTTAGGGTTAGAGTTAGATTTAGGGTTAGGGTTAGGGTTAGGGTTAGGTTTATATTTAGAGTTAGGGTTATATATATAGAGAGAGTTATATCAATGTTAAGGTTAGGGTAAGGGGATTGAGTCAGGGTTAAGGTTAGAGTTAGGGTTAGGGTTAGGGTTTTAGTCAGGATTAAAGTTAGGGTTAGGGTTAGAGTCTAATTATGGTAGAGTTAGATTTACAGCAAGAGTTAGATTTAGGGTTAGAATTAGGGGTAGGGTTAGGGTTAGGCTTAGGGTTAGGCTTAGGGTTAGGCTTAGGTTCAAGGTTAGGATTAGGTTTAGGGTTAGAATATGAGTTAGGGTTAGAGTTTGATTTATAGTTAGGGATATAGTTTGAGTTAGGGGTAGACAGAGTATTAGAATTCTAGCTAGGATTAGGGTTAGGTTTCAGGTTACAGTTATGGTTACAGTTAAGGTTAGAGTTAGGTTTAGGGTTACAGTTATAGTTAGGGTTAAAGTCCAATTATGGTGGAGTTAGATTCAGGGTTACAATTAGTGGTAGGGATAGGGTTACGGTTATAGTTAGGGTTAGGGTTAGGGTTAGAGTTAGAGGAAGGGTTATATTTAGGAGTTTTCTTATGGTCACAGTTATAGTTAGGAGGGGAGTAAGGGTTGGGATTTTAGATTATATTTATTATTATATAAGGTGCCCTATATAATAATATGTATATTCTCATGCTCATGGATAAGGTTAGGGAAAGAAGTAGGACCATGGTTATTAGTGTCACATTTAGAATTTCATTTAGGAGGGCATTGTTGGCTATTTTTTCCCCCCCATTCAACCCATCACTGATGTCTGATCTGAGAGACCTTAAATGGGATAGGTTCTTTGTAGAGGGTTAACATCGCTAAAGTTGGTGGCTAACATTTTATGTTGGCTCGGTCTCTTCATTGACCAAGCTAGATAATTTTTTCTTGGTCAGGTTGATTGATGCTGCGAGATTCAACAACTCTTGTTTCTTTGCGAGCTATCTTCCCATCTTCCCAAAAGTGCAAGATGTTGCCATGTGTTCCCATTCTAACATTTCTTTATACGCTAGTGTCTTCAAAACACTCTAAAGCCTAGAATTGCACAAGATGCTACCATGCATCTCCATTCTAATGCCGCGTCATGGTACATTGTTTCTTCAATTCTCTGAAGCCCAGAATTGCATCATGCTACCATTCATTTCCTTTCCAATGTTTCCTCACTCCACAATGCTTTCATGAGTCTCTGAGACCCAAAATTGTGCCACATGGAGGGGGTTCGCACCTTTTGTGCTATCTGCTTCGTTCGTTGGGGGGAATCTCTTCACTACATCTTAGTCATCCATTGGAAATAAAGCCAATCTTGATCAACGAATGTGACTTAATCCTTCATTAGGAGGAGTTTCCTCGTTGCTTCTCAGTCATCCTTTTTGAGGGGAGAATCTACATCGATGGCTACAACTTAATCCCTCATTGGTGAGGATTCACGATGCATCTATGTCGTCTATTTTGAGAGGAAGACCTTCATCGATGACCATCATTCATTTTTTTGAAAACCAAATTCCCCCTTGTGGTCAACCTTGCATTTTTTGTTGGATGTTAACACATCATGTTATCCCTTTTCGCAATTTTCCACCAGCAACGTGAAAGTCTTTCCTCTTCTTTCCACAAGTCTCCATTCTAATGCCTCCTTACACTACATTGTTTCTTCAATGCTCTAGAGCCCAGAATTGTGCCATGCTACCACATGTCACCTTTCTGACATTTCCTCACTCTGTAGTGCTTTTGCAAGGCTCCAAGACCCGTAATTGTGCCACGTAGCGGGGGTCCCCACCTTTCATGCTATGGTTACAATTTAGATTTTAGGGTTATGGTTAGAATCAAGGTCAATTATAGAGTTTATAGAATATTTAGAGTTAAGATTAGGGATTAAGCATACATGAGGGTTAGCATTGGGTTGTATGATAGTTACGGTTAGGATTATAGTTAGGGTTTAATTAGACTTAAGATTAGGGTGAGGATCAAGGTGAAGTCTATATTAGGGTTCATATCATGGTAGGATTGAAACTAATGTTAGGGTTAACATTGAAATTATGATAAGGGGTAAGGTGAAGATTTATATTTGGTCATGATTGTGGTTTGTGCTAAGATTAGGGTCTAAGCTATGATTAATTTTATGATTGTACCTTTAGGGTTAGGGTTTTGTTTAAGTTTATGATTATGGTTACAACTATGTTTTATGGTTCAAGTTTAAAGTTGGGAATGTGATTAGGATCAGGGATTAGTAAAGTTTTTAAGAGTTCGATTATAGGTTTACACCATGGTTAGGACCTTGGGACTGGATTTAGAGTTTAATATCATAGTTATCCCTATAGTTAGGTTTAGGATTTTAATCAATATTCTGGAGTTTGTTTTTACATTATGGTTAAGGGTTAGATTTTAGGGTTAGGACTATAACCAATATTAGTGTGTAGCTTTTTGGTTTAGATTATGGTTTGGGCTGAGATTTTCGTTATGATTAGAGTTTAGAATATGGATATGTTTTAGCACTATAATTATAGTTTAATGTTGGATTATAGTTAGATTGTAGATCATTGTTGGGGCTAGGGCTAAGGTAGGGGTTGTTGTTAGGGGTAACTAAGGATGACAATTAGGATGGTTTATCTTTCCAAGTAGAAGAAAAAACTCATATTGATTGAAAAACAAAGAAATTATACTTCAAAAATATTTTTCTATGTCATAATAGATTCATTTATTTTAATTATTCTATTAGTTAATTAGTTGTTTGATGTTTCAAAGTAAACATGGCTTATTTTATTTAAATTTAAATAATATTATTGTTTTGAACTGAATTTAGCTTAGTTGTTAATGATCATATTTATATTTCTAATATTAACTCCAATTTGATCAAAGACCAAATATATTTTTGGTATTTTTGTAAATGAACTTGCATAACACTTCCCTATATCAAAGTTAATAAAATATCATTTCTATTGTCTTAGATTTGAGAGTAAGTATATTAAATAAGTAATAATAAATGAACATTATGATTAATATATTTCTAAAATAAAAATATATTACTTAAAAATTTTTTTACTTTAAATGAATAATGTACTCATTTACTTGTAAATTTTAAAAATAGAAATTAATCTACATATATATAAAATATTTATTCTTTTTCCTATTTGCATACAAATTAATTAAAATCTAAACTTTAAACTACATAAATATTTTGAAAATATATATCCATCATCAATTAGTTTAGAATAAAGTAAAATCTAAAAATTAGACACATATAGAATCTTTTTAATTTCTAGATACATGTTTTTCTAATTTATTTCTACAAACATGCAAATGATATTTCTATTCTCCATTTTTTTCCATTCTAAATAAAGCTAAATGTAAATAAATTTTTTTTAGATGCATGCAATCTTTCTAATTTTTTCTACATACATATATTAACATTTCTATTTTATATTTTGTTTTTACATTATGGTTATTTCAATCAAAATATCTAGATGTAAACAGAATTCTTTTCAAAAAATCTAGATGTATATAGAATTCTTTTAATTTTTTACATACATGAAATCTTTCTAATTTTTTTCTACATACATAAGAGAATAATTTCTATTTTCTATTTTTTATTTTCTATTTTTTTAAAAAAAGCTATCGTAAAGATTGATAAAAAAATTGATTGCATATGCATTCTTTATTTTGTGCAATAAATGCATTAATTTTTTTCATTTATCTAATGGTTTTGAACGAACTTTGTCTCATCTTGGCATTGCATCTTCCAAAGATGAGTAAGCAATATCAAGATATAAAATATCAAGGTTGAAAATATTAAAATGAATGACTAAAATATCAAATGCTCAGGATGCAAGGCAGAAATAAACTATGTTGAAGAGTATTTCATTGATTAAATGATGACTTTTATATTGAATTACTAAATTACCAAATCTACCCACCCAATTGTAAAACTTAATTTCTCTATTTCAAACGTGATTAAATAAAATATAGAAAATCTACACAACATAGATCTATTCTGCATAATGCAGATTTTAAAACTATGTAAAAGATTTGTTGTTCTGCATAATACATATTTTAAAACTATGTAACAACAATTTATTCCTGACTTCCAACTATTTGTATCTTCTCTAATATAAATTATTTTGTTCATATCATACATTATATAATGAAAGTAAATCCATACCAATTAATATTAATGTAAGTGGGAAATAATTTTTTTTCACATTGATAGAAGAGTATGACGGAATCCAAAATGGGTTTGCCATTGATTTGCATTCTTACATCAATAGTTTAAACTGATTCCGTACTCATGAATCACATCGGCTAAAATACACTGAAAAACAATCCATTGCAGGGAGGCGATAACATTAGTAAAGAACTTAAAGAAGACACACGGGTATACTACGAAGAGTTTTACGAAGTGAGCATCTTATTAGCTCCAAGCTAGAACCTCACAGAACAATCTATCACAGAACAATTAGGTTTTTTTATAAAAAAATTACAAATACTATATTTTCAAAACAGAGAGATTGATGCTATCAAGACTCAAATGAACAAGACTCATTCTTATTAACAACATTTATAGAGAAATAAAATAAATAAAATCTGAGAAGACTGAGCAACTCTAGAATTTTGTCCAAATACAATGACCCAAATCAAAGTCAAATAGAAATTGAAATCAAAAGGCTCCAAAAATTCAATGTTTCAATTTCTCATGGATCTTCTGAATTTTGCAAAGATTTTAGTGCCCTCGGAGACCGGAAGATCTAAAAAAGAAAGCCTTCTCCTCAAATTTGTCATACCCATCTCCAAAACCAAAAAAATTGTCTTCATATTCCTTCTGCACAAATCGTCAATATTTTACTACAGTCACGAATTAGCTTTGTATTAGCCAAAGATTAAATTACAATAAAGAAATCCATAGCAGAACCCACTAAAAATTACAATAAAGTATAAAATAATTTTGGTAGAATATATGATTCAACCACTACAATTGTATGTGTTAACTTTATCAACCTTGCACATTCCCAAAAAACCTCTCTTTGTCATTTGTGTCTCTCCCTATCAAACGATGAACAGAAATCATCAACCTCATTGCACATTATAACAAATGTATCAAATCTCCTATTGCTTCACCTTCAGAATGAGTTCCAGAATGAAAGATATATAGGCACAACCGTAACGGAAGACTCCCCACTCCCTTACATTTCATATTTTCCAATTCGATTGCAATTATAATCGATGATTCTTCACCTTCTAAGGAATGCAATGAGATTAATATTTTATTCCAATCCATGTAGTTGGCATTCTATTTCAATTGTAATGACAATTTGTGTTATGGAATATCAAATATTTCTAATATCAATTTGTGTTGGGCATTATTTTTTGTGCTCCTACTTTTTCGGGCCCTATTATTTCGGCCTCCATTTGGCTTCCTATAATTTCAGCCAGCTATTATTTCGAGAATGCTTTTTAATTCTATGAATTTAGAAGTTTGTAACTGCTCCCTTTTCTTTTTTATTGACAAGTAATCTTGGCATATTCTCGTGTTGGGCATTTGTGCTACCATTGTATAGAACGCCTCTCGGCATAATCATGGATACATAAACCTTGAATCAAAATTATATCTACATGAATTACAAAATATGTAAATTTAAAAGTACATAATTTACACTACTCTTTTTGAAATAAAAACATATATATCCTACCTAAGTAATAGTCTATGTCATAGATGTGTCTAAAGATATGCTACCATGATGATCATTGACATGTCTAAAATGGTCAAAAGATGAAGAAACCAAAAATAGACTATATTGTGGCCTATATGGAAAAGTATGATCCATCTCTTGTTTGTAAAACAAAAATACATTATTATAAATGAATTGAAGTTGAAGATAAGTTAATAACATTGTTTTCATAAAAATAGTACTAATTATTTGTCTTCAAAAGTTCATACCATAGGTATTTGAGGTTGTGCCTTGGTGATCAATGGATCAAGATTCATACAAGCATTGGACTATGTAACAGATGACAATCCCTACAAAATTAGATAAAAATAATATATGAGCACATGTTAATAAATTCAAGTTCTAATGTACATTATTGACTATGTAATTCAAAGTACATACGTTATGAGGGATACCAACATCTAAAGGTCTCAAAAGAAGACTATATTATGTCCTAAGAGGAACAATATCATCCATCCTCTATTAATTTAACATCAACATACATTAAAATGGTTAATACAATTATACATATATGTAGAAAGTAAATAATAATATACTTTATAAATTTTAATTAAATTTTTACCTATTGTTCCTGACTCTCTCCCTCTCCACAAAGAAGGTCAACAAATGACTCAACATCAATCTTATCACTACCACCACCATGAGATGCATATTCCTTATCATTAAAATTAGCAACCTTGGCATTGTGGCCATCTTTTGTTGCATTAGAATCACCATGGGGGCCTTTGCATATACCTCCATAATTAGTATAGATGTGTCCAAGTGGATGAATATTTTTCACCCACATCAATTGGTTTGCTAAATTTCCTGAAAGGGCACTCAATGAAGTAAGAGAAGATGACACTACTTGATGATAGAGAGGCACTGGGACAACTGGTGTAGCAAGAGGAACAAGAGGCTGAGGACCTCTGCAATTCCTTGTATTATGGCTAAGCTTTTCCCTAGGCCTATCTTGAGGCTTCCCTCCACCAACCCCCTAAATTTCTCTAATATCATAATAATTGGGTTTCAAATCCAATTCAAACTTAGCCCATATTTTCCTAAGAAAGTACATGGGCACCTCATGATTTGTGTGTGGTGGATGGTCAAATATAATCTACCATCACTCCCAAAACTATTGTGATATGAGAGGATGCATGCACCATCTAATAGATATGTGAGGTTTCTTCTTTCTTATCTCAAGCCTTGTCTTAGGGTTTACAACATATCTTTTAAAGTAATTTTTTTTTTAACTAATGGACCTCTCTATCAGATAGGCCCTCAAAATAGAAGGCATGCATGTTTTTCTTCATAGTCTGAAGCTATCTATATCATTGTCTAAATGCTCAATAGACTATGCAATGCCTTACTTTCTATTTGCAATGCAAAGTAGGTGAGAGTTGGGAGGCTCATGCCTAATATTATGAATATCTTGCATGAGGTCACAAAGGTTGTGCCTCATGCTCTCATGCAAATCCTCAGGGGTAGGTGGTGGGGGTGGAAGTGGAGGTGGGAATGGAGGGGGAGGGGCTAGGGTGGGGGAGGATTTGGGGGTGGGGGTGGGTCCATCAAATATAATTTGGATATATGTAAACAACATAAAAATTCACAAAATTACTATTTAATAAAATAAATCTAAAATATCAATATAAATACATCTTTAAAACCATATAAGTTTACATCTAATACATCTTTAACTACTTGAATATAAAAAAGAGAGGAGAGAATATATTTGTATTAAAGAAACATTGTGGACATCATAAACATAAATAACTGTGAGGTATAGGTTAGGGTTAGGGAGTGGATTAGGATTCAAATTATATTTAGATTATGGTCAAGATTAGGCTAAGGATTAGAAGTGTTTTTTAAAAAGGTCAGTGATATGATTGTGCATAGAATTTAAAAAAGTGTTGTAAAGTGTTAACATTTACAAAATTAGGTTTTACTAGATTGAGCATTAATATATGTTGGTTAAGATTTAGGATATAACATTTTTTATTAAAATTTTGTCATTTAGAATTAAGGTTACAATTTGGTGCATTAAATTTTTTTCTTTTGTCATTTATTGGTTGAAGGACATGTAACATAAGATTCAAATACGATAGAGCTTGATGGACTCAATTGCAAGCTCACAAGTCTTTTTGAATTAGGAATAATGCATGTAGTTTTTCACTATGAAATTAGATTCAAGCAATAAGCTTTTAATAATAGTCACAATAGTTATATCTAATTTGTAGAAACTTCTAGTCAAAATATATGAGAACTGTAAATTTCTAAATATTTATTCCAAGGAAGAGTGGAAATAATTTCACTTTTAGAATTATTGAAAACAATCAACATTTTGAATAGAGAAATATTTATAATAATATGAATTTTTTTATAACTATAACTATGTGTGGATAATGTTTAACTTGAAGGTATTTTATTATATGAAATGAATAATTAGATATTTGAGAGATCAACATATTTATAATTCTAATCAATAGTTTACAATATTTATATGAAATATAATGAGTTCTAAATTTTAATTGATTTATATTTATGATAAAGGTTTTAGATTTTTATTTTTATTTAGTAGATATTTATATCAAAATTAGATTTAAATTTGAATTTGAATTAATTATATTAATTTCAATATCACATTTTAACAATATAAATATCAACTTTTTATTTAGTTTTGGATAGTAACAAAATAATTTTTAAAATAAATTTTTTGTTTAATTATATTTTTGGATTGTAATACATTTGATTTGGAATGGATATATGACTTATTAAAAATCGCAAATATAATTTAAGAAAGTTTAGTTTTATGTCATAATTAGGGCTAAGGTTGTGTTAAGGATTTGGTTATGATTGTTTAGGATTAGGGTTTTAGTTAATGTTAGGATGAGAGTTGGGCTTAGGAGTAGAGTTGCATTAAAATCAAAGGTTGAGAGTTAAAATTTTGGTTTTAAGGTAAGGGAGCACATCATACTTAGCTTTATATTTAGGGTTTAGATTTTTATTACATACAACTATTGTTAGGTTGAGGTTAGACTTAGGAATATAGTTAGTTTAATGGTTGAAGTTATGATTTTTAATAAGATTAGGCTTAGGATAATGGCTTAGGTCTATGTCACGATTAGTATTAAGATTTTGTACCTTGTTTACCATTATGATTTAATATTTGTGATAGGATTTGATAATTCTATGGATTATGGTAATAACATATGATTAGATCTTCCTAATTTTAGAGTTTTTAAAAAATAAATCTTGCTAGTCTTATCCCCAATTAAATTAATTCTACCTTTGAGTAAAAAATTTATGTTAGTTATTTAGCATATATGTAAGCTAGAAAGAAAATTTTTATTGTTATGTTACACATAAAATATAGCCAATAGAATCAAATTGTGACATTAGCAAAACCTTTTAAAAAAAAATGTTCATGAATCCATATTGTCTTACCAAGTTCTAGGGGCCTATTCAAGGTGGTAGAGGAAAATTTGAAGTCTAATATATTGAATATGAACCAAATTGTTATTTTGGTATACATATATACATGTACATAGCTTTAGATCATTTCATATAAAGGTAAATTAATTTTATCTATTATTTGATATATCGTTTAGAATTTATTTTAATACATAAATACATATTATTTACTATTTAAAAATTAAAATAAATTCTAACCTAATTTTTTTCATATAACGTTATCAATTCATACATGTGAACATATGTGAATAATTGAGAGACTACAACACTTACCAATTTATAAATATAATACATCTACATAAAATATTAAACTTATATTCAATTCAAACGTACATACATCACCTTAAATTACAATATTAGGGTTACATGGTTAAGTTTTAGAAATAAAATTTTATGGTATGAGTTCATAAAACTTGGTTAGTTTTAGTGTTAAAGTATGGATATGGGTAGCTAACATCATGGTTTACATTGATGTTTTAAATTTAGTGTCTATATGGTAGGGTTAGGAATATAGGGTTTGAAACATAACTTATTATCTAGAGCTAGGAATTTAAGGTTTAGAGTTACACATAGGATTGAAGTAAGGTTTTAGGATTATGTAGTGTTCAATTAGGATGTACATAAATTAAGGTCAATGTTACTATGGCTCTAGTCAAAATTGGATTAAATAGTTAGCATTAAAATTAGGATTATACTTCAATTCTAGGAATTATAATTATCTAATATCTGGATTATATAGTTAGATTAGGGATACAAATAGGGACATAATAAGTTTAATAGAGTTAGAAAAATATTTTAGAAACATGTATAATTTAATATGTACAACAAACTAATTTACAATTACTATTGAGTTGAAATAAATCTAAAACATCAATATAAATACATGTTTAAAAAATCTAAACATATAATTCATCTATCTAATCATCCATCACTTTAACTTTAATTATGTATCATATAAATTAATTACGTCGAAACATCTAAAATAATAATTTTTAAATGAATATCTACAAAATAAAAATTTTAATGAACATCTAAATATAAAAAAAGATGATATTTTAACTTGTGAAGATTTTAAATTAACAATAATTTAAATATAAATCTATTAAAAATGAAAAATGTAGAATTTTACGTATAAAAAACAAGTAAATGTGAAAAAAGAAATAAATTAATGGAATTATAAAGTGAAAAACTTAAAAAAATGAAATTAAATAATATAAAATAAAGTAAAATACCTAGTAGAGTGAAAAATAGTAGCTAGGAATCAGTAGAAAAAATAAAATAGACTCCTATTTCCAAGCATAAATTGAGCTCCCATGCAGTAATGACCATGAAAATGATGAAAAACCCCACAAAAAGTAGGTTATATGTTTTTTTTACAAATCAGGCACCCAATTTTTAAATTATAGTTTGGGTGCCCATTTTTTGAATACAGATCGAGCACCCAAGACATAATAGGTACCCAATTCTTACAAATTAGGTACTCATTTATGAAGAGGTCTCATTCTACAGAATTGACTTCCACGGAATTGTGACCCAACTTCTTGCACTTACCCGACAAGGAATCTAGTTTTACTCTTTATTAGTAACTCTGATCATAAGCTTTTGGTTATCTGCTTCAAGTACTAACTCCATGATATAGTTCAAAAATTTCTAGGGTCTTCTAAGGAGTTATAAGATCCTTTCTTCATAAATTGACTACCTTTTTTCTATCAATATCATGCAATCATATTTAGTTAGAGACCCTATTTGATTCATACATCTGTGTTTCAAAGTAGATTGATGGAAAAATATATGTTTCCTATCTCCTTCAGTAAGTTATTGAATCTAAGACTTATGCTTCTAGAATACCTCTTCTTGTTTTGAAATCATTAACCATTGTTCTCTCAGTATTATTTCAGCTCTTTCCTTTTCTTCATCTTTAGAGTCTAATTCCATATGATTTTGAACTTGTTCTATTTTTTCTATCAATTTTTTTTCTTTTAAATAGGTTTCCAAAAGAGTTTTTGTTCCAACAATTAAATTTAACTTTTATCTTATTGATTTTGTAATAATGGTTGATTATTGGGGAGCTAATCATCCTATTATTCCACCATTCATGTATTAAGTCTTTAATATTAGGGTGGGAGAACCACATGGTTTTAAATATGAAGGGGCATCCACTATTTTCCTATTTTCCATTCTACCAATAAAGTGTTCTTCTCTAAACTAGTTCTAGTTTTAGTGGTTAGGAAAAGGTCATCTACAGTGTTCCAATTAGAGGAAAGGGTGAACATACCTAAGATGACCCATATCAGCCTTTTTGCTCTAGTATTTATCATACCCAAATTTGAAAATTTTCAATCAAAATATGCAGGAGGACATAAAAGTTCTTTTTTTTTTAAAAGTGTTCGAAGACTTATCCAATTCTTGGCAGTCTCATGATTTCAAATCCTTAGATTAATCACTAGCTCCATCTAGAACTTTGAATTTTTGAAATACAGCTTCTAAGTCAAAAGTTGTCACAAGTCAATGAAGGAACCAAAAATGAGTTTTTTAAATTAAATCAATAACCATTAACCTCTCCTTAAAAAAAGAGGTTAAAGAAATCTTGCAAGATTAACCATCTAAAAAGAGGTTAAGAAAAGCTTGCAAGATTACCCTTCTAAAAAGGTTAAGATATGCTTGCAAAATTAACCTTTTAAAAGGTTAAGGTCATCCTCCAAAATACGTATTTTGAAGGTGGTTAATTAACCTCTACTCAACCATCAAATGATGAATATTACAAAAGAATCAAAAGAGCCTATGCTATCAACAATGAATGGATTTTAATTTCTAATAAATTAGCCCACTTGCTGGTTCAGAACTAGATACTGGGACAACATTTGGTTTAGATAGTCGTGGATATAAGAAAAAGAAATCAAAGATTAAAAATTTTGCAACCATCTTCAAATTTGGAGTGGGATTTCAAGCTACCATTGGTGAGGAGCATTAATGTGAGTTGGCACAAATATGGCCTTGTTTATGCAGGAATTTGATGGATTGTTTGGCACAGCAAGCAAGACCTTCTAGAGGAGCTTATTTCGCATATCAATTATCTCAGAGCTGATCAACTTACTTTCAAACTCAACTTCTTCAAAGGTTCAAAACAAGTATGGATGCTAAACTATAATCTTGGCCATAACTGTAGACATCAAGTCTATCCCTTCATTCCATTGTAAAGCTGTAGGAGGAGCAACTTTCCTGAAGAGTGGTTATATCATGTAATTACAAGAATCTATAGAAACCTATTTGTAAGCTTTGAGAAATCAAATGATCATAATCCCATGCTTCTTTGATTATCATTCTTGACCTCCATTATGACATTACAGTGATATCATGAAAGTCTTGCCAATTCTCTAGCGTTGATGTATTAGGATTCACAAGAAGAAATATTTCTGATACTATATGTTTCTCTAACGAATTTCATCAAGCATCTACTCTAATAGACTTAGAAGAATTATTTAATAAATTTTGAAGAAAAAAATGTTAGAGTCTAAGGTTGATGCATTTTGATGATTGGTTGAATGATGAGCTCCATGATGAGTTAGAAACTATTTGGCACATTAGAGGGAAAATATTTTGTGGATTGAAGTTGATGTTCATGTGATAATTGATCAAATGAAATTGATAACGACATACGGATAAATATATTTCTCTAAAAAAAAATCATTGCAATATGGTTAATTGAATGATCAATGTCACCCATGTGAAATTCAGAACAGCTCCAGCGGATTCATGTACTTTTCTCATCACAAAAGAATAGTGGATATATCATGAAAGTTTAGATGAAGAAATTCTTTGATAGTTTTGATTATTCATCAAAATTAAGACTATACAAGTTCCATGTTTGAAAATGGTAATTTTTATCACTTTTCTCCTTATGTTTACGAAATGACCTTTCTTGGTTAATTTTGTAGAGGTTAATTAACCTATCTCATATCACATATTTAGGAAGTGGTTATTAACCACAGAGGAGTAGTTATTAACCTCAATGCCTATATAAGGACTCTTTTTGTCTTTGTAAGGGACTATTTTTTGGATTTTAGGAAAAGAGAACACTATGCTAAAATTTTGATGAGAAGATGGTATTCGGAAAGTGTGTACAAATTTTATCTTTTTAATCAAAAATTCTACTTAGGTTCTTGGTGTAAAAAAATAAAGGAATGTGCAATTTGAGTTCTCTCCTTCCACATCTATATTTTTAGAAATGTTGATCCTCTTTGCAATGAGCATTCTCATGATATTATGCAGATGTTTATGAATCTTTGAATCAACATTGTGCTAGTAATAGTTTTCAAGCGTAGATCTTGATTTTTGTTATTAGTGGATTTAAGTTACTCCAAGAAAGCTTTGAAGTCATGTGGTGCATTCATCATCATGAGCTTTCTTGTCTTTTAAATTTTGATTTCATCTTTTATTTGAAAAACCTCAAAACTATATCATAATAGGGAGCTACCCATCTCAACATAAAGGAACACCACATATCAAGGGCCTATCCAACTGTTGTGAATAGTTTTCCAAATACACTACATTGGGCCATTTTTATAGTGACAAATCTATTTACTAAAAAAATTTTGGCAACTCTACTAGGGACCGGACAAGAAAGATTATTCACTCCCCTATAATGGAGCAAGATGGTATTGCCGCATGAGAATGTGTTTCCAGTTCTTCAACCAAATCTTGGCTTCCAGGACACACAAGAAGATATTATTTCAGATTTGAACACTCTAGCCTAGAGGTCTAGATGAAGTGCTCAACAATACCATTAGGTGAATCAAGTTCTAGAAGAAGAAGAGGAATTTAGTAAAATCTTGGGAAGAGCTCCAATTGGTCAAAATGTTGTAGTTATTGAAAGAATAGTTTCTATTTGAAGAAGAAATAGGAAAAATCTTGGTCACATCCAAGACCAAGTGAACAATAATTAGTAACATGGTTGAAAAGGTACCTTCCCTGAAATGAAGTTTGGTGACTCTATTTTAAAGATTGATTATCAGTGACTCTAATTGAAGGTGGCAATTAAAAATCATGATTTGGTACAAGGGAAAATTTTAGAGTGACAATGATGATGAATACTTTTCATATCCCAAGAAGCATATTCCTGATGAGCCTCTGCAAGTTGAATTCTTGAAGAATTTCTATGGCTATAGCATGCTAGATCCTAAAATGGTTCATCTTGTCATGCCCAGTTATATAGGACAAAACACACTAACAAAATTTAATTTTATTTTACTAATAATAGGATTAAATGTAATACATAAGTACTCAAATAGAATTACTTAACTTCTTCATACTCAGGTATAATTACGAAAATTTAAGTACCAATTAAATACAAATTTTCTTAACATATTTCAAACTTAAAAAAATTCATAGCTAAGTATATATCAACATGATATCTAATTAATCTAAATTAAATGAATGTGATTACCAATCATAAAAAAATGCGCAGTAAGGTAACACCATCACATTTGATTTACTACTTAAAACAACATTGCAAGTTTGATTTTTGGTTTACAATAATCACTAAATTGAACCTTCATTTTTCAACATACAAGAAACTTGAAATCTTGTTTAATTGAACATCATCATTTCATCTTATTTTTGATGTGCATCCATGTAACTGAAAATTATGATTAAATCACATGATAAAAAATTATACTCAATCACTATTTTTATTGGCAAACCTGATTCAAAGGCTCAGCCGAGAAAGAACCAAGAAGAAAACCGGATTTTTGTTGCCATTTACAAAAAAGTTTAAAATACAAATTACATAGGATTTCAATCCTAAATTAAAATACTTAAATTGAATTTTCTTCATGACCCTCATCAAGGGATTCATCACAATTTTTGCAACACATTTCAAGAACCATGGAGGGATCAACATGCATATACATACAAGGTTATCACAATTTGATTCACAATGAATCAACAATAGGGAAAGGTGGATTCTTCCAACAGGAGAAGTCAAGCACAACACCAAAATAGATGCCCAATCCGGGCAATAAACAAAGAACTTTTGTTCTTCCATTTTAAATTACCATACTCATATGAGGTTTGTGCTGACAGGTAGGGGCCCATAACACCCTACCCTTTTTTCCCTCTTCTCATCCTGAGAAGAGTCTCTACACTAGTTGGAGTCCAATTAAACAAACCTTTCCCAAAATTGGTTACTTCTACCCTATCCAAGGGTGAGTAATACCAAAACATCCATGCAAGAGAATCTCAAAATTGCAAACATAAACATGAAAGGACATCATCCAAAATAACATGATTTTCAAGTCTTCCCAACATACCCACAAACATACAAACATTCAAACAACAAAAAAGTAGCAAAAGCATGAAACAAACATGAAAATTTGTAAAAGGGAGATGAGAATTCCAACCTTCACAAAGAGGTAATGACAATGAATAAGTTTGAGTAGAGCTTTTCCCTTCCTTACTCCAATCTTCCAAAACTCCTCTCTAAATGTAGAGATTGGGTAACAACCCCCACTAGTCCAAGAAGGGCCTCTAAATAAGCCTCAAACTAAACCACCAAAGGGATCAATAACTTCACCCACCCACCAACACATCTAGAAGCTTCCAGCTCAACCCACACTAGGGTTAAACACTAAATGGAGGTGAGGTAACTCATGATAGTCATAGTCCATTTTCGCACAAAGGCAAAATGAGACTTTTTGAGTGACCTCAAAAGTTAGAAAAAGGGGCTTAGGGGTTGGAAAAGATCCCTAACCCATACCCATACCCTTTGGGTATAATTATTTCATGTTTTAAGCCTTAGGAAAAAGGTTTAGAGCCAAACAAAATCTAGGAATAAAATAGGACCATCTAACTACTCTAACATTATAGATTAAGCATTAATCTGGATTAAGGGATGACTAACCTTGATTAAGAACCAAAAAGCAAACTGAGACCAACTTAAACCAACTTGGGTCCAAAGGTTATACAACTAACCCTAATCAGCACACTGAAGAACATAAACAATTAACGAGTGTCAAGCGACACTAAAAGAACATAGTTACGAACACTAACATTCACTGAACACAGAAAGATACATACATACACCTCATAATATAATACTTGAATTATGAACAACAAGGTTTCCAAAATTAGCACATAGAGATCAGTTATGTTCCTCTTTAGGGTTTCTTGGTTAGAATATCTGCACACTCATTGCACACATCAGTAGTCCCATAAAAATCACATGTACATTTATGTATACGTATCATAAATCCACATAAATTGAAACATACATCAATAAGGGTTTCTTCATCCTACTTAATTCTTAACCATTCAAAATCTCTTAAATCAAAGTCTCAATCCTACATTTACTGATTTCATCAACATACATATACATGAAACATTAAATGACAATCATCAAATATATCTCAAAGTAACATCACACAACATGAAATAATATAGTATGTTCTAAGCATCAGATAATGTCTCGACATCTCGAGTCATGAATATCAAAATAATAGTAATGTATTCACTATGCTACGATGGGTCGGGACAAGGCCTCACATAAAAAAATTGGGGAGTTATATAATTTATATACATAGAGAGAGAGAGAGAGAGAGAATTCAAAATCAACACCCTTATCATCAAGTGAAAATGCCTCGCATCATCGTTAGTGAAATTTTAATGTTTTAATAGTCGAGACAATGTAGTTTGTTCTTGAATCATTGATTATATAAAACATATATGTATTAGGATCTCAGTTCTTATCAGGACATCTAAACCATAAAAAAAAAATCGTTCAAATCTCCTACAAAAAATTTAATAGAGAAATTCATATTTAATAAGTACGTGCAAGGAGGGACCTAACATCCTCCCCCACTAGCCTTTGACTTCCTCCTAGAAGTCGAACAACTAGAATGTTCATCTTATGCTAGACTTGTGTAGACCTGATCCAAAATTTACTCTTATAAAAAGAATGATTAATAATTAACTTACATACTCAGGGGAGATAACATAATAACCTAATTATTCCTACTAAAAACAAAGTTCAATCCAAACTCTAACATGGCTACACTTTCCAAGGTGAAACACTATATAAGTCACATATAAACAACATTCTAATCTAGTATGCGATACTTAAAGAGTCTCTAACAATAATTATATCATAAGATGTTTTGATCTCTACATACCCACTTATCGAATAATCAATTTTACGAGACTCTCTCAAATAAGTTTTCATATTAAGCAACTTGTCCCTAAATAAAGGTTAAATACTTTCCCTTTCAAGTTTCCATAACGCACTAGTACTTGATAGGATTCTCAAGAAGTCTATCGTTACACATGAACCTTTACATCTAAAATTCCATTTGGTTAACTTGTAACTGTAACCAAATTTATGTTTGGGTGCAGTTCATTACTCATAATAGTCAACAGATAACACTAGTCCTATTCTCAAAGTCCTCAGAGAGGATGGGGCACATACTCTTACTAATAACCCCATACCCTAAAGTTGTGTATCCAGGTGATTTTAGTAATCCCTTTGGTAGGCTCATCATATGTCACTTTGCCAATAAAATTCACAAGAAAGTGCCTCAAAATTTAACATTAAGGATGAAACATCCAACACAAAAGTTCGAAAATAAAAGAAATAAAGAGTGACCACGATAGTAATATCTTAATTCAAGAAGTGAATGCATGACCTAGAGGCAAAATAGAATCATCAATAATAAAGTTGGCTAAATAGCCCCATATCACATTGCTAGCAAAAGGAAAAACATTAAAATACCAACATCTGAAATTAGACAAATAAGGAAATAAATCCAAATACTCACAAAATTTAAATTTGACATAATGCGGCCGTACCAAGGTCACTAAGGAAAATAATGTAGCTTAGGTCTTCCAAATACCTTGCAAGAATCTAGAATTTATTTGGATGGTGGTCTATCGACCATGTCACTCAACGCTAAATGATCCCACCTACTAACTACATACTTATCTCTATCATTATCACCCTATAATTAGGGCTTGTTGTACTAAGGGGTTTGGCTTGATCAAAACTCATTCAAAGTGCAAATGCGAGGATACTAAAATGAGTCTCCATTTATCCTCTTGTTGTTATATTGGCTTCTCTTCGAAGAATCTATGCATTTGGGGACATTGGTGTTAGTAAGGTTACACGTTGAGTTACAATTGCAAGACTAAATCTCTTATGCTTAATATAATCTAAAATAACATAACTTCCCTAATCACATTCTACTTCCAATTCGTTTAAATCTTTGTAAAAAATGTATTGATTTTAAATTTAAAATAACTAAACAATGCTACACAAATACTAATCCTAATTACAAAAGCATGAAATATAATAATAATAATAATGATAAATTAATTAATTAATTTTATTTTTTTTAAATACCATCTTAAACTTCTTACTAACACCTAACACCACTTAATTTAACCTCTAACACAACTCACAAACAAAAAAAAAAAGGGCTAACCTCAACATTTAACAACTAACTAAAACTTAAATAAAACCTAGCACTAATATATTCTAACACCAAAACTAACATACAATTTAAAACCCCATAAATAAAACATTAACAACAAATCGAGCTCTAACTTAACTTCATTGGCTTACTCATTTAGCATAATTACATATCAACTAATACTAACATATAAAAATAATAATAATTAAACAACTAACTTCAACTAATTAATAATCTAACAATACTTTTTGTTTTAAAAAGAAACCACTCACTACAAACTAAAACAAAAATGATTCTATATATAAAGTTATACAAATACTAATATTTAAGAACATATGAATTAAATTACTAAAACTTAAAACTAATTAATTTCTAAATTACAATAAAAATGTACTAATCTATATACTTCCACATACTACCTACCCTTTACTAACCTAACCAATAATTATATAAATACAAAAGTAAAACTAACTTAACTACTTAAAATTTAACACTATATGCCTTAACACATAATCTTATGCATACCTTGATTAATACTTTAACTCAACTAAACCCTTAAACTTAACTCCCTATTCCTACTCACCTTACAGTCAAGGCCCATCACTTCAGTCTGACATCAGCATTAGTGCGCTTACCCATGTTGCAGGCTACTTAACCTTTCCTAACATTTTAACCAATCCACTTGGCCACTTCCCAAGACCCCTGTCCAAGCTTTAGTGCGATGTCCCAAGTACTCAATGCACTGACCACCATGGGGAAAATGATTCACATGGGGAAAGTGGAGTTTTATATTCCTAACGATGGAGATTAATGTGGGAGGAAGGACATGCCATCAAGTCAATGCCTCCCTTGGATGCGATTGGTGGATAATAAGATTTTATTTATTTTCAAAAAAAAATTTGTGCAATCCCTTCATAATGTTCTCAACTTGTCATGGGGGGGGGGGGGGAGGGGGGTACGGGTAGGTCACCAAAGCCTACGCCTCCATGGTGAGGTGGAGGGATGGAGTTAATATAAAGTTTAGTAGGTAGCTTAGGATATTTAAAGTTTTATTTTATGTATTTATTATTATTTTTTTTAATTTACAATATTTACTGATTTGAATAAATATATTTAAAATGTGAGAGTATCTAGGGAATATTCTCTGTTACTTTTGAATTTAACAAGCTCTCATACATTAACTAGCATCCTGTAGATGCCTCTTTTGAAAATATGTATATAATTTTTTGAAACACTTCTCTTGCTCCTATATATATACATTTTTATTTTATTTTTAGTGCTTAAGATTTTCAAATTTATTTATATAGCCAAAGGGGATTTTTTTGAATTATAAAATAAAGTTTAGATGTCTTATTAACACAATAACATAGGATTATTTCCTCCTCCAATACAAGGATACGAGAGGAGATTCAATTCATGAAGTTTTTAAATGTCTAGACTTTACATGGAACCATTGTTGCCCAAGTGTTATGAAACTATGCTTTGATACCAAAATGTCATGCCCAGTTATACAGGACAAAACACACTAACAAAATTTTATTTTATTTTACTGATAATAGGATTAAATGTAATACATAAGTACTCAAATAGAATTACTTAACTTCTTCATACTCAGGTATAATTACAAAAATTTAAGTACCAATTAAATACAAATTTTCTTAACATATTTTAAACTTAAAAAATTTCATAGCTAAGTATATATCAACATGATATCTGATTAATCTAAATTAAACGAATGTGATTACCAATCATTAAAAAATGTGTAGTAAGGTAAAAACCATTACATTTGATTTACTACTTAAAACAACATTACAAGTTTGATTTTTGGCTTACAATAATCACTAAACTGAACCTTCATTTATAACATAACTTTCATTTTTCAACATACAAGAAACTTGAAATTTTTTTTAATTGAACATTCATCATTTCATATTATTTTTGATGTGCATCCATCTAACCGAAAATTACAATTAAATCACATGATAAACAATTATACTAAATCACTATTTTTATTGGCGAACTTGATTCAAAGGCTTAGCCGGGAAAGAACTAGGAAGAAAACTTGGCTTTGTTGCCATTTACAACAAAGTTTAAAATAAAAATTACATAGGATTTAAATCCTAAATTACAACACTTAAATAGAATTTTCTTCATGACCCTCATCATGGGATTCATAAAAAGTTTTGCAACACATTTCAAGAACCATGGAGGGATCAGAATCTGATCAGGTGACCACAAGCATGATCAAGAACAATTCAAACATGCATATACATACAAGGTTATCACAATTTTATTCACAATGAATCAACACTAGGGAAAGGTGGATTCTTCCAACAAGAGAAGTCAAGCACAACACCAAAATAGATGCCCAATCGGGGCAATAAACCAAGAACTTCCGTTCTTCCATTTTAACATACCATACTCATATGAGGTTTGTGCTGACAGGTAGGGGCCCATAACACCCTACCCTTTTTTCCCTCTTCTCATCATGAGAAGAGACTCTACACTGGTTGGAGTCCAACTAAACAAACCTTTCCCAAAATTGGTCACTTCTGCCCTATCCAAGGGTGAGTAATACAAAAACATCCATGCAAGAAAATCTCAAAATTGCAAACATAAACATGAAAGAAAATCATCCAAAATAACATGATTTTCAAATCTTCCCAACATACCCACAAACATACAAACATTCAAACAACAACAAGGCAGCAAAAGCATGAAACAAACCTGAAAATCTGTACAAGACAGATGAGAATTCCTACCTTCACAAAGAGGTAATGGTAATGAATAGGTTTGAGTAGAGCTTTTCCCTTCCTTACTCCAATCTTCCAAGACTCCTCTCTAAATGTAGAGATTGGGTAACAACCCCCACTAGTCCAAGAAGGGCCTCTAAATAAGCCTCAAACACAACCACCAAAGGGATCAATAACTTCACCCACCCACCTACACATCTAGAAGCTCCTAACTCAACCCACACTAGGGTTAAACACTAAATGGAGGTGAGGTAACTCATGATAGTCATAGTCCATTTTCCCACAAAGGCAAAATGAGACTTTTTGAGTGACCTCAAAAGTCAAAAAAAGGGGCTTAAGGGTTTAAAAAGACCCCTAACCCATACCCATACCCTTTGGGTATAATTATTTCATGTTTTAAGCCTTAGGAAAAAGGTTTAGAGCCAAAAAAAAATTTAGAAATAAAATAGGACCATCTAACTACTCTAACATTGCAAATTAAGAAATAATTTGGATTAAGGGATGACTAACCTTGATTAAGAACCAAAAAGAAAACACACCAACTTAAACCAACTTGGGTCCAAAGGTTATACAACTAACCCTAATCAGAACACTAAAGAACATAAACAAGTTACGAGTGTCAAGCGACACTAAAAGAACATAGTTATGAACATCAACATTTACTGAACACAGAAAGATACATACATACATCTCACAATATAATACTTGAATTACGAACAACAAGGTTTTTAAAATTAGTACATAGAATTCAGTTATGTTCCTCCGTAGGGTTTCATGGCTAGAATATCTGCACACTCATTGCACACATCAGTAGTCCCGTAAAAATCACATGTAAATATATGTATACATATCAGAAATCCACAAAAATTTAAACGTACATCAATAAGGGTTTCTTCATCCTTCTTAATTCTTAACCATTTAAAATCTCTTAAATCAAAGTCTCAATCCTACATTTACTGATTTCATCAACATACATCTACATGAAACATTAAATGACAATCATCAAATATATCTTAAAGTAACATCACACAACATGAAATAATATAGTATGTTCTAAGCATCAAATAATGTCTCGACATCTCGAGTCATGAATATCAAAATAATAGTAATGTACACACTATGCTATGATGGGTCGGTGCGAGGCCTCACATAAAAAAATAGGGGAGTTATATAATTTATATACATAGAGAGAGAGAGAGAGAGAGAGAGAGAGAGAGAGAGAGAGAGAGAGAGAGAGAGAGAGAGAGAGAGAGAGAATTCAAAATCAACACCCTTATCATCAGGTGAAAATGCCTTGCATCATCATTAGTGAAATTTTAATGTTTTAATAGTCGAGACAATGTAGTTTTTTCTTTAATAATTGAATATATAAAACATTTATGTATTTGGATCTCAGTTCTTATCAGGACATCTAAACCATAAAAAAAAAAACCATTCAAATCTCCTACAACAGATTTAATAGAGAAATTCATATTTAATAAGTACGTGCAAGGAGGGACCTAACATCGTCCCCCACTAGCCTTTGACTTCCTCCTGGAAGTCGCATAACTAGAATGTTCATCTTATGCTAGACTTGTCTAGACCTGATCCAAAATTTACTCTTATAAAAAGAATGATTAATAATTCACTTACATACTCAAGGGAGGTAACATAATAACCTAATTATTCTTACTAAAAACAAAGTTCAATCCAAACTCTAACATGGTTACACTTTCCAAGGTGAAACACTATATAAGTCACATATAAACAACATTCTAATCCAGTATGTGATACTTAAGGAGTCTCTAACAATAATTATATGATAAGATGTTTCGATCTCTACATACCCACTTATCGAGTAATCAATTTTATGATACTCTCTCAAATAAGTTTTTATATTAAACAACTTGTCCCTAAATACAAGGTTAAATACTTTCCCTTTAAAGTTTCCATGACGCACTAGTAATTGATAGGATTCTCAACAAGTCTATTGTTACACATGCACCTTTCCATCTAAAAGTCCATTTGGTTAGCTCATAACCGTAACCAAATTTATGTTGGGGTGCAGTTCATTACTCATAATAGTCAACAGATAACACTAGTCCTATTCTCAAAGTCCTAAGAGAGGGTGGGGCACATACTCTTACTAATAACCCCATACCCTAAAGTTGTGTATCCATGTGATTTTAGGAATCCCTTTGGTAGGATTATCATATGTCACTTTGCCAATAAAATTCACAAGAAAGTGCCTCAAAATCTAACATCAAGGATGAAACATCCAACACAAATGTTTAATAATAAAGGAAATAAAGAGTGGCCACAATAGTAATATCTTAATTCAAAAAGTGAAGGCATGACCTAGAGGCAAAATAGAATCATCGATAATAAAGTTGGCTAAATAGCCCCATATCACATTGCTAGCAAAAGGAAAAAAATTAAAATACCAACATTTGAAATTAGACAAATAAGGAAATACATCAAAATACTCACAAAATTTACATTTGACATAATGTGGCTGTACCAGGGTCACTAAGGAAAATGAGGAATCTTAGGTCTTCCAAATACCTTGCAAGGATCTAGAATTGATTAGGATGGTGGTCTATCAACCATGTCACTCAATGCTAGATGATCCCACCTACTAACTACATACTTATCTCTATCATTATCGCCCTATAATTAGGGCTTGTTGTACTAAGGGGCTTGGCTTGATCAAAACTCATTCAAACTACAAATGCGAGGATACTAAAATGAGTCTCCATTAATCCTCTTGTTGTTATATTGGCTTCTTTTCGAAGAATCTATACATCTGGGGACATTGGTGTTAGTAAGGTCACACGTTGAGTTACAATTACAAGACTAAATCTCTTATCCTTAATATAATCTAAAATAACATGACTTCCCTAATCACATTCTACTTCCAATTCGTTTAAATCTTTGTAAAAAAATGTATTGATTTTAAATTTAAAATAACTAAACAATACTACACAAATACTAATCCTAATTACAAAAGCACGAATAATAATAATAATAATAAATTAATTAATTAATTTTTAAAATAAAAAATACCATCTTAAACTTCTTACTAACACCTAACACCACTTAATTTAACCTCTAACACAACTCACAAAGAAGAAAAAAAACTAACCTCAACATTTAACAACTAACTAAAACTTAAATAGAACCTAACACTAATATATTCTAACACCAAAACTAACATACAATTTAAAACCCCATAAATAAAACATTAACAACAAATCGAGCTCTAACTTAACTTCATTGGCTTACTCACTTTAGCATAATTACATATCAACTAATACTAACATATAAAAATAATAATAATTATACAACTAACTTTCAATAATTAATAATCTAACAATACTTTTTAAAAAAAAAAGAAACCACTCACTACAAATTAAAACAAAAATAATTATATATATAACACAAATACTAATATTTAAGAACATATGAATGAAATTACTAAAAATTAAAACTAATTAATTTCTAAATTACAATAAAATTGTACTAACCTATACACTTACACATACTACCTACCCTTTACTAACCTAACCAGTAATCATATAAATAAAAAAGTAAAACTAACTTAACTACTTAAAATTTAACACTATATGCCTTAACACATAATATCATGCATACCTTGCTTAATACTTTAACTCAACTAAACCCTTAAACTTGACTCCCTATTCCTACCCACCTTACAGTCAAGGCCCATCATTTCAGTGTGACATGAGCAGGAGTGCACTTACCCATGTTGCAGGCTACTTAACATTTCCTAACATTTTAACCAATCCACTTGGCCACTTGCCAAGACCCCTATCCAAGCTTTAGTGCATTGTCCCAAGTACTCAATGCGCTGACCTCAGCCTGCTAGACCAGGCACGCCTGTCAAGGGAAATTTTTTTTTGTAGGGTGGAAGTACCTGACTTAAAAGCCCCACCCTTTTCTTCCTTCTTTCCAACCTTTCAAGGTTGACGTGACCACCATGGGGAAAATGATTCGCATGGGGAAGTGGAGTTTTATGTTCCCAACAATGGAGATTAACGTGGGAGGAAGGACATTCCATCAAGTCAATGCCTCCCTTGGATGCGATTGGTGGATAATAAGATTTTATTTATTTTCAAACAAAACTTTGTGCAATCCGTTCATAAAGCGCTCGACTTGTCATGGGGTGGGGGGGGGTGGTACGGGTAGGTAGGATCCAATAGGGGAAGGCAAGTAAAACAAAAGATCACTAATTAAAGTATTTACACCCCCTTGGTCACCAAAGCCTGCACCTCCATGGTGAGGTGGAGGGATGGATTTAATATAAAGTTTAGTAGGTAGCTTAGGATATTTACTATTTTATTTGATGTATTTTTTTTATTTTTTATTTTAAATTTACAATATTTATTGATTTAAATAAAGATATTTAAAATGTGAGAGTATCTAGGGAATATTCTCTATTACTTTTGAATTTAACAAGCTCTCATACATTAACCAGCATCCTGTAGATGCCTATTTTGAAAATATGTATATATTTTTTTGAAGCTCTTCTCTTGCTCCTATATATATACATTTTTATTTTATTTTTAGGTATTAAGATTTTCAAATAATATTTAATATAGCCAAAGGGGATGTTTTTGAATTATAACATAAAGTTTAGATGTCTTATTAACACAATAACATAGGATTATTTCCTCCTCCAATACAAGGATACGAGAGGAGATTCAATTCATGAAGTTTTTAAATGTCTAGACTTTACATGGAACCATTGTTGCCCAAGTGTTATGAAACTGTGCTTTGATACCAAAATGTCATGCCCAGTTATATAGGACAAAACACACTAACAAAATTTTATTTTATTTTATTGATAATAGGATTAAATGTAACACATAAGTACTCAAATAGAATTACTTAACTTCTTCATACTCAGGTATAATTACAAAAATTTAAGTACCAATTAAATACAAATTTTCTTAACATATTTTAAACTTAAAAAATTTCATAGCTAAGTATATATCAACATGATATCTGATTAACCTAAATTAAACGAATGTGATTAGCAATCATAAAAAAATGTGCAGTAAGATAACACCATCACATTTGATTTACTACTTAAAACAACATTACAAGTTTGATTTTTGGTTTACAATAATCACTAAACTGAACCTTCATTTATAACATAACTTTCATTTTTCAACATACAAGAAAATTGAAATTTTGTTTAATTGAACATCATCATTTCATATTATTTTTTATGTGCATCCATCTAACCGAAAATTACAATTAAATCACATGATAAAAAATTATACTCAATCACTATTTTTATTGGCGAACTTGATTCAAAGGCTTAGCCGAGAAAGAACTAGAAAGAAAACCCGGCTTCGTTGCCATTTACAACAAAGTTTAAAATACAAATTACATAGGATTTAAATCCTAAATTACAACACTTAAATAGAATTTTCTTCATGACCCTCATCATGGGATTCATAAAAAGTTTTGCAACACATTTTAAGAACCATGGAGGGATCAGAATCTGATCAGGTGACCACAAGCATGATCAAGAACAATTCAAACATGCATATACATACAAGGTTATCACAATTTGATTCACAATGAATCAACACTAGGGAAAGGTGGATTCTTCTAACAAGAGAAGTCAAGCACAACACCAAAATAGATGCCCAATCGGGGCAATAAACCAAGAACTTCCGTTCTTCAATTTTAACATACCATACTCATATGAGGTTTGTGCTGACAGGTAGGGGCCCATAACACCCTACCCTTTTTTCCCTCTTCTCATCATTAGAAGAGACTCTACACTGGTTGGAGTCCAACTAAACAAACCTTTCCCAAAATTGGTCACTTCTGCCCTATCCAAGGGTGAGTAATACAAAAACATCCATGTGAGAAAATCTCAAAATTGCAAACATAAACATGAAAGAAAATCATCCAAAATAACATGATTTTCAAATCTTCCCAACATACCCACAAACATACAAACATTCAAACAACAACAAGGCAGCAAAAGCATGAAACAAACCTGAAAATCTGTACAAGACAGATGAGAATTCCTACCTTCACAAAGAGGTAATGGTAATGAATAGGTTTGAGTAGAGCTTTTCCCTTCCTTACTCCAATCTTCCAAGACTCCTTTCTAAATGCAGAGATTGGGTAACAACCCCCACTAGTCCAAGAAGGGCCTCTAAATAAGCCTCAAACACAACCACCAAAGGGATCAATAACTTCACCCACCCACCTACACATCTAGAAGCTCCTAACTCAACCCACACTAGGGTTAAACACTAAATGGAGGTGAGGTAACTCATGATAGTCATAGTCCATTTTCGCATAAAGGCAAAATGAGACTTTTTGAGTGACCTCAAAAGTCAAAATAAGGGGCTTAAGGGTTTGAAAAGACCCCTAACCCATACCCATACCCTTTGAGTATAATTATTTCATGTTTTAAGCCTTAGAAAAAAGGTTTAGAGCCAAACAAAATTTAGAAATAAAATAGGACCATCTAACTACTCTAACATTGCAGATTAAGAAATAATCCAGATTAAGGGATGACTAACCTTGATTAAGAACCAAAAAGAAAACACACCAACTTAAACCAACTTGGGTCCAAAGGTTATACAAATAACCCTAATCAGCACACTAAAGAACATAAACAAGTTATGAGTGTCAAGCGACACTAAAAGAACATAGTTATGAACATCAACATTTACTGAACACAGAAAGATACATACATACATCTCACAATATAATACTTGAATTACGAACAACAAGGTTTTTAAAATTAGTACATAGAATTAGTACATACCCACTTTTAGATGGAAAGGTGCAGTTCATTACTCATAATAGTCAACAGATAACACTAGTCCTATTCTCAAAGTCCTAGGAGAGGGTGGGGCACATACTCTTACTAATAACCCCATACCCTAAAGTTGTGTATCCATGTGATTTTAGGAATCCCTTTGGTAGGCTCATCATATGTCACTTTGCCAATAAAATTCACAAGAAAGTGCCTCAAAATCTAACATCAAGGATGAAACATCCAACACAAACGTTTGAAAATAAAAGAAATAAAGAGTGGCCACAATAGTAATATCTTAATTCAAAAAGTGAAGGCATGACCTAGAGGCAAAATAGAATCATCAATAATAAAGTTGGCTAAATAGCCCCATATCACATTGCTAGCAAAAGGAAAAAAATTAAAATACCAACATTTGAAATTAGACAAATAAGCAAATACATCGAAACACTCACAAAATTTATATTTGACATAATGTGGCTGTACCAGGGTCACTAAGGAAAATGAGGAATCTTAGGTCTTCCAAATACCTTAAAGGGATCTAGAATTGATTTGGATGGTGGTCTATCAACCATGTCACTCAATGCTAAATGATCCCACCTACTAACTACATACTTATCTCTATCATTATCGCCCTATAATTAGGGCTTTTTGTACTAAGGGGCTTGGCTTGATCAAAACTCATTCAAACTGCAAATGCGAGGATACTAAAATGAGTCTCCATTAATCCTCTTGTTGTTATATTGGCTTCTTTTCGAAGAATCTATACATCTGGGGACATTGGTGTTAGTAAGGTCACACATTGAGTTACAATTACAAGACTAAATCTCTTATCCTTAATATAATCTAAAATAACATGACTTCCCTAATCACATTCTACTTCCAATTCGTTTAAATCTTTGTAAAAAAATGTATTGATTTTAAATTTAAAGTAACTAAACAATACTACACAAATACTAATCCTAATTACAAAAGGACAAAAAATAATAATAATAATAAATTAATTAATTAATTTTTTTAATAAAAAATACCATCTTAAACTTCTTACTATCACCTAACACCACTTAATTTAACCTCTAACACAACTCACAAAGAAGAAAAAAAACTAACTTCAACATTTAACAACTAACTAAAACTTAAATAGAACCTAACACTAATATATTCTAACACTGAAACTAACATACAATTTAAAACCCCATAAATAAAACATTAACAACAAATCAAGCTCTAATTTAACTTCATTGGCTTACTCACTTTAGCATAATTACATATCAACTAATACTAACATATAAAAATAATTATTATTATACAACTAACTTTCAATAATTAATAATCTAACAATACTTTTTTTTTTAAAAAGAAACCACTCACTACAAATTTAAAAAAAATTAATTATATATATAACACAAATACTAATATTTAAGAACATATGAATCAAATTACTAAAAATTAAAACTAATTAATTTCTAAATTACAATAAAAATGTACTAACCTATACACTTACACATACTACCTACCCTTTACTAACCTAACCAATAATCATATAAATACAAAAGTAAAACTAACTTAACTACTTCAAATTTAACACTATATGCCTTAACACATAATATCATGCATACCTTGCTCAATACTTTAACTCAACTAAACCCTTAAACTTAACTCCCTATTCCTACCCACCTTACAGTCAAGGCCCATCACTTCAGTGTGACATCAGCAGGAGTGCACTTACCCATGTTGTAGGCTACTTAACATTTCCTAACATTTTAACCAATCCACTTGGCCACTTGCCAAGACCCCTATCCAAGCTTTTGTGCACTGTCCCAAGTAATCAATGCGCTGACCTCAGCCTGCTAGACCAGGCACACCTGTCAAGGGCAATTTTTTTTTTTGTAGGGTGGAAGTACCTGACTTAAAAGCCCCACCCTTTTCTTCCTTCTTTCCAACCTTTCAAGGTTGACATGACCACCATGGGGAAAATGATTCGCATGGGGAAGTGGAGTTTTATGTTCCCAACAATGGAGATTAATGTGGGAGGAAGGACATTCCATCAAGTCAATGCCTCCCTTGGATGCGATTGGTGGATAAGAAGATTTTATTTATTTTCAAACAAAACTTTGTGCAATCTGTTCATAAAGCGCTCGACTTGTCATGGGGAGGGGGGGGTACGGGTGGGTAGGATCCAATAGGGGAAGGCAAGTAAAACAAAAGATCACTAATTAAAGTATTTACACCCCCTTGGTCACCAAAGCCTGCACCTCCATGGTGAGGTGGAGGGATGGATTTAATATAAAGTTTAGTAGGTAGCTTAGGATATTTATTGTTTTATTTGATGTATTTTTTTTATTTTTTATTTTAAATTTACAATATTTACTAATTTAAATAAAGATATTTAAAATGTGAGAGTATCTAGGGAATATTCTCTATTACTTTTGAATTTAACAAGCTCTCATACATTAACCAGCATCCTGTAGATGCCTATTTTGAAATATGTATATATTTTTTTGAAACTCTTCTCTTGCTCCTATATATATACATTTTTATTTTATTTTTAGTGATTAAAATTTTCAAATAATATTTAATATAGCCAAAGGGGATTTTTTGAATTATAACATAAAGTTTAGATGTCTTATTAACACAATAACATAGGATTATTTCCTCCTCCAATACAAGGATACGAGAGGAGATTCAATTCATGAAGTTTTTAAATGTCCAGACTTTACATGGAACCATTGTTTCCCAAGTGTTATGAAACTGCGCTCTGATACAAAAATGTCATGCCCAGTTATACAAGACAAAACACACTAACAAAATTTAATTTTATTTTACTGATAATAGGATTAAATTTAATACACAAGTACTCAAATAGAATTACTTAACGTCTTCATACTCAGGTATAATTACAAAAATTTAAGTACCAATTAAATACAAATTTTCTTAACATATATTAAACTTAAAAAAATTCATAGCTAAGTATATATCAACATGATATCTAATTAATCTAAATTAAACGAATGTGATTACCAATCATAAAAAAAAATGTGCAGTAAGGTAACACCATCACATTTGATTTACTATTTTAAACAACATTGCAAGTTTGATTTTTGGTTTACAATAATCACTAAACTGAACCTTGATTTATAACATAACTTTCATTTTTCAACATACAAGAAACTTGAAATTTTGTTTAATTGAACATTCATCATTTCATCTTATTTTTGATGTGCATCCATCTAACCCAAAATTATGATTAAATCACATAATAAACAATTATAGTCAATCACTATTTTTATTGGCAAACCTGATTCAAAGGCTTAGTCAAGAAAGAACTAGGAAGAAAACCTGGCTTCGTTGCCATTTACAACAAAGTTTAAAATACAAATTACATAGGATTTCAATCCTAAATTACAACACTTAAATTGAATTTTCTTCATGATCCTCATCATGGGATTTATAACAATTTTTGCAACACATTTCAAGAACCATGGAGGGATCAGAATCTGATCAGGTGACCACAAGCATGATCAAGAACAATTAAAACATGCATATACATACAAGGTTATCACAATTTCATTCACAATGAATCAACACTAGGGAAAGGTGGATTCTTCCAACAGGAGAAGTTAAGCACAACACCAAAATAGATGCCCAATCGGGGCAATAAACCAAGAACTTTCATTTTTCCATTTTAACATACCATACTCATACAAGGTTTGTGCTGATAGGTAGGGGCCCATAACACCCTACCCTTTTTTCCCTCTTCTCATCCTGAGAAGAGACTCTAAACTAGTTGGAGTCCAACTAAACAGACCTTTCCCAAAACTGGTCACTTCTGCCCTATCCAAGGGTGAGTAATAACATAAACATGAAAGGAAATCATCCAAAATAACATGGTTTTCAAATCTTCCCAACATACCCACAAACATAAAAACATTCAAACAACAACAAGGTAGCAAAAGCATGAAACAAACATGAAAATCTATACAAGGGAGATGATAATTCCTACCTTCGCAAAGAGGTAATGGAAATGAACAAGTTTGAGTAAATATTTTTTCTTCCTTACTCCAATCTTCCAAGACTCCTCTCTAAATGTAGAGATTGGGTAACAACCCCCACTAGTCCAAGAAGGGCCTCTAAATAAGCCTCAAACTCAACCACCAAACGGATCAATAACTTCACCCACCCACCTACACATCTAGAAGCTCCTAACTCAACCCACACTAGGGTTAAACACTAAATGGAGGTGAGGTAACTCATGATAGTCATAGTCCATTTTCGCACAAAGGAAAAATGAGACTTTTTGAGTGACCTCAAAAGTCAAAAAAGGGGCTTAGGGGTTGGAAAAGACCCCTAACCCATACCCATACCCTTTGGGTATAATTATTTCATGTTTTAAGCCTTAGGAAAAAGGTTTAGAGCCAAACAAAATCTAAGAATAAAATAGGACCATCTAACTACTCTAACATTGCAGATTAAGCACTAATCCAGATTAAGGGATGACTAACCTTGATTAAGAACCAAAAAGCAAATTGACACCAACTTAAACCAACTTGGGCCCAAAGGTTATACATCTAACCCTAATCAGCACACTGAAGAACATAAATAATTTACGAGTGTCAAGCGACACTAAAAGAACATAGTTACAAACACTAACATTCACTGAACATAGAAAGATACATACATACATCTCACAATATAATACTTGAATTACGAACAACAAGGTTTCCAAAATTAGCACATAGAGATCAGTTATGTTCCTCCATAGGGTTTCTTGGCTAGAATATCTACACACTCATTGCACACGTCAGTAGTGTCGTAAAAATCACATGTACATATATGTATACGTATCAAAAATCCACATAAATTGAAACATACATCAATAATGGTTTCTTCATCCTTCTTAATTCTTAACCATTTAAAATCTCTTAAATCAAAGTCTCAATCCTACATTTACTGATTTCACCAACATACATATACATGAAACATTAAGTGAAAATCATCAAATATATCTAAAAGTAACATCACACAACATGAAATAATATAGTATGTTCTAAGCATCAGATAATGTTTCGACATCTCGAGTCATGAATATCAAAATAATAATAATATATTCACTATGCTATGATGGGTCAGGGCAAGGCCTCACATAAAAAAATAGGGGAGTTATATAATTTATATACATAGAGAGAGAGAGAGAGAATTCAAAATCAACACCCTTATCATCAGGTGGAAATGCTTCGCATCATCGTTAGTGAAATTTTAATGTTTTAATAGTCGAGGCAGTATAGTTTGTTCTTGAATCATTGAATATATAAAACATATATGTATTAGGATCTCAGTTCTTATCAAGACATCTAAACCATAAAAACAAAAACCGTTCAAATCTCCTACAATAGATTTAATAGAGAAATTCATATTTAATAAGTACGTGCGAGGAGGGACCTAACACATCTCCACTTACTTCAGGTTTTACAAAAGATCAAAGAAGAGGATGGAAAGGATTATGGTTTTCTTTTTCCTGATCAAGAATCCTTCTTGGAAAAAAATTCAACATATAAAGACAAAGAAGGCCTTGCCGAAAATATGCTTCATCTAAATCAGCAATGAGAACTACGAAAAATGTCTCTCGTGGACCTGTATCTAAAAAAAATTAGATTTTTGTTGATCCTAAGTAGGCTAACTTCTTGAAGATTTTCTATGGTGGATGGAAACTAGATCCAGAAAAGATCCATCTATATTTGCTACAAACCTTGCAAAAGATAGATGAAGAAGATGGTAAAGATAATCAATTTTTCTCTCACAAGCCAAAACCATTTTTAGAAAGAAGTTCAACGTATAATTATAAGGAGAAATTTTTATTAGAAAAAGGATTCATCTGACTCAAGGATGGATAATGGTGGTATAAAAAGTGTCGCAATACTTGTACCTAATTCTTATCAAAATCATACTTCCATTGATCCCAATCAAGTTGAGTTTTTAAAAAGCTTCCATGGCAATGCATGCCTAGATCTTGACAAGGTACATCCTTCTTTACTTCAGACACTACAAGAACATGAGAAACAAGACCCATGCAAGAATTATTTTATTGGTAGTAGAACATCTCCTAATCCAAATGGTAGAAAGGATTAATCTAAATCTTCATGCATGAAAGAAGATGGGGATCCTATGTCTAATGAAAATGGTCAAGAAATGGTTCCTATAGAAGAAGAAGGGTCTAGTAATGTATCAGGTTCTCATTGTGAAAATTTCAAAACTGAGGAGAAAGTATTCAATCATCTCAATCCTAATGAGAAACGAAAACAAATATCAAAATCTCAAGAAACTAGACAACATATGATTGAAGATGAGGGAAATGTGGATCAAGGTGAATTTCATAATACTTTTATTTCTACTTGGTGCCTCAATGCTTTAGATGATAACTTCCTATGTGGAGAAGATCTTCCCATTCATCCTTCCATGATCATTCAAGATGCTAAATCTATTGATGAAATCAATATTTTAGATGTTATGGCACAATCTGAAACCACTACCATTGATGAAGATAAAAGCACGAATGAACTTCTACAAATCTCTAATTTCCTTGAGGAAATGGAGACCTTTAAATTTGATGATATTGATGAACTTGTGATTAGAAGATTAGTTGATGAAAAAGCTAAAAATCAGCTTCAAAGAGAAGAACATAAACTATCTAGCCTTCATTCTCTATCATGCATGCCAACTTTCATATTACATGAAAAATGTCTTGGAGAAGAAATGATGATTCAAAAGGGTATAGATATCATTGAACGCATTGAAGATAAAAGCTATATGGATATGAAGACAAGTTCCTCTAATCCAAAAAAAGTACAATTAAAATCTTATGGATCATTGAAAGTTTAAGGAAATCCTCTTTTTGAGTCTTTTCATCAATTAGGAAATCCTATGCCAAAGAGCTTCTATGAGAAGAATAATCATGATGAAGAAACTAATGAGTTAGTAGGGGATCTCATGGAGGAATCTAATGAAGAAAACTCTTATGATGTAGTTACTCCAACCTTGTGCTCAAAGTCCTTGGATAGTAATTTCCTCTATGAAGAAAATGTTTACTTTAATCCTTTATTCTTAGAGGAAGGCATTTCTATTAATGATTCTCAAGTTGGTATTCAAAGAAAAGATTCGATGGCTATAACTCCATAGGTTACTTCACAACACATATTGTATGAAATAAATCCACCACAAACTTTGAGACCTTCTTGTCTTAACCATATGAAGATCCTCCATGTAGAGAATTTTGATACTAGTGGGATGAAACTTGTACTTTTAACCTACAATTTTGACGATTGTATCAATGTAACTCTGAAGTGTCTAAAGATTCAAGACAATCTTTTAGAAGATGAGGAAGAAGAAATGGATCCTGGGAAGACTTAATCTAACATAGATGTGCATCTAGGTTGGAAGAATTTTATAGAGCATTCAACCATGATCATACCCATGGAAAAGCAAGAGTTTCTAGTGTTAGAAATGAGTTCAAGACTTCATGATGATCAATCACTAGAAATTCAACAAGAGAGTTTGCCAAGTAGAGGAGAAGATCAGAGATGCATTCAAAAAATTAAGAATCTTATACTTCAACTCTTTGAAAATGAAGTTATCAATGACACACAATAGGAAGCATAATTGATTTTGAAGTCTGAGATTTTTGATGAAGCTTGGTTATTTGGATGTGTTCCTTTATCTAGAGAGGTGGAACATGCTATGAATCTTAGAATTGGAATTCTAGGAGCCATCTTATAGTTGAGTCCACAAGAATCTAGAATTTTTCACATGTTAGCACGCCATAGTATTTATTTTCCCCATCCAGTCAATGGATTTGCATGATTATACCTTGACTCACTATAGGTAGGCAAACCTACCTTGTACATGGTCTAGTTAGGAGTTTGTGTTACTTTGGGTTTTCCTTTTCTATTGTCCTATTTTTGGTGTTCATTCCCTCTTTTTCAAATTGGTTCCTTAGGTGACTCTATAGCCCAATGCATAAGGCATTGTTCTAGTTTCTCTAGATTCGAGCTTTGTCCTTGTCAGTCCTTGTCCCCAGTTAGATCCAGCTATTGCCCTTGTATTTATCATACCCAAAATTCAAAATTTTCAATCAAAACATGTAGGAAGACATAAAAATTCAATTTTTTTAAAGTGTTTGAAGACTTATCCAATTATTTGCAGTCTCATGATTTCAAATCCTCCAACTAATCACTAGCTCCATCCAACACTTTGAACTTTTGAAATCCAGCTTCCAAGTCAAAATTTGTAATAGGTTAATGAAGGAACCAAAAATGTGTATTTTCAATTAAATAATTAACCATTAACCTCTATTTAAAGAAAAAAGAGGTTAAGAAAATCTTGCAAGATTAACCTTCTAAAAAGAGGTTAAGAAAAGATTGCAAGATTAACCTTTTAAAAAGAGGTTAAGAAAAGCTTACAAGTTTAACCTTCAAAAAAGAGGTTAAGAAAAGCTTGCAAGATTAACTTTCTAAAATATTAAGATATGCTTTAAAAATTAACCTTTTAAAAGGTTAAGATTATTCTCCAAAATATGTATTTTGAAGGTGGTTAATTAACATCCACTCAACCATAAAATGATGAAAAATACAAGTGAATCAAAAGAGCCTATGCTATTAGCAATGAATGGATTTTTCTTTCTAATAAATTAACCCACTTGCAAATTCAGAACTAGATACTGGAACAATGTGTGGTTAAAATAGTTGTGGATTGAATAAAAAGAAGTCAGAGATTAAAAATTTTGCAACCTTCTTCAAATGTGGAGTGGGATTTTAGGCTGCCATTGGTGAGGAGCATCAGTGTGACTTGGCACAAATATGGCCTTGTTTATGTGGGAATTGGATGGATTGTTTGGCACAACAAGCAAGACCTTCCAGAGGAGCTTATTTACCATATCAATTATCTCAAAGCTAGTCAACTTACTTTCACACTCAATTTCTTTAAAGGTTCAATACAAGCATGGATGCTAAACTATCACCTTGGTTGTAACTCCAAACATCAAGTTTATCCTTTGATTCCATTGTAAAACTATAGGAGGATCTACTATCTTGAAGATTGGTTATATCATGTAATTACAAGAATTTGTAGAAACCTATTTGGAAGCTTTGAGAAATCAACTTATCATAATCCCATGCTTCTCTAATTATCATTCTTGACCTCTATTGTGACATTACAATGATATCATGAAAGTCTTGCCAATTCTCTAGCATTGGTGTATTGGGATTCACAAGAAGAAAGCTTTTTGATACTTTATGTTCCTTTGATGACTTTCACCAAGTATCTTCTCTAATAGACTTTGAAGAATTCTTTAATAGGTTGTGAGGAAAAACACATGGGAGTCAGAGATTGATGCATTTTGATGATTGGTTGAATGGCAAGCTCCATGATGAGTTAGAAACTATTTGGCACATAAGAGGGAAAGTATTTCGTGGTTTGAAGTTGATGTTCATGTGATAATTGATCAAATGAAATTGATCACCACATACAGACAGATATATTTCTCTAAAAAAAAATCATTGGAATATGATTAATTGAATGATCAATGTTACCCATGTGAAATTCAGAAAAGTTGCAATGGATTCATGTAATTTTCTCATCATGGAAGAATGGTGGATATATAACGAAAGTTTAGATGAAGAAATTCTTTGATAGTTTTGATTCTTAATAAAAGTTAAGATTAAAAAAATGCCATGTTCAAAAATGGTTATTTTTATCACTTTTCTCCTTACGTACAGGATATGACCATTCCTCATTAATTTTGTTGACGTTAATTAACCTATCCCAAATCACATACTTAGGAAGTGGTAATTAAACCAAAAAGGAGTAGTTATTAACCTCAATTCCTATATAACGAGTCTTTTTTTCTTTGTAAGGGACTTTTAATTTTATTTTAGAAAAAGGGAACACTATGCAAAAATTTTGATGAGAAGATGATATTTGGAAAGTGTGTACAAATTTTATCTTTGTAATCAAAAATTCCACTTAGGTTCTTGGTGCAAGAAAATAAAGGAATGTGCAATTTGAGTTCTCTCCTTCTGAGTCTAAATTGTTAGAAATGTTGATTCTCTTTGCAATGAGTATTCTCATGGTATTGTGCAAATGTTTATGAATCTTTGAATCAACATTGTGCTAGTAATAGTTTTCAAGCATCGATCTTGATTCTTGTTATTAGCAGTTTTAAGTTATTACAGGAAAGCTTTGAAGTCATGTGGTTCATCCATCATTATGAGCTTTCTCATATTTTAAAGTTTGATTTCATCTTTTATTTGAAAAACCTCAAAACTATATCATATGAGGGAGTTGCCCCTCTAAATGCAGAGGAAGGCTGCATATCAAGGGCCTATAAAAGTATTGTGAATGGTTTGCCACATACATTCCATTGGGCCATTTTTACTGTGACACATCTATTTACCAACAAGCCTACTACCTCATCTCCTATTATTCTAATGTAAATTTAAATCCCACTAGATTTAAGTCAATAAACTCTCAATCTATTTTAAGCTTCCCAATGTTAGTCACATTTTTTTAGTAGTCTTCGTTACCCCATATCTTGTCTGAAGGATAGAGGGGAGAGTTAAAATTACAATCTATCATCTATTTATTATTATTGATTTTTCCAATTTGGATAACCAAGGAGGACTAGAACTATTTCCTTTGGCCTTTGTTATTGGGTACATTTAAATGTCAACCAAACTCCAAGACTAGCTAGATAAAATAACATGACAACATAAAATTATAGAGTTAGGAGAGGAGTTGATCAAAGTACCCAAGATCATATTTTTGTTCGACATTATAGATAAACCTCTTAATTATCCTTAAGAATCTAGACATATCCAATCTACCATAGGGCAAACCTAAAATTCCATCCTAGAACAAACCTCCTATTTCATCTTAGATTTGTTTATTGCTGAGGAAAAGTTGCCTATTAGTGTCAAATTCTAAGTCATTCACAAGGTAGGATTGGTTAGTCATTACACTAACTAGCACATCCTATATAGGCCAAGCCATGTATTAAGAACTTGTATATATATTAGTTATATGTTTAGCAATAGTTACTTTAAGAAATCTAGAGGTCATCGATTACTCCACTGATTTCCATGTTCTTAAGAGAAAGCAATTGAAGTTGAATGATGTATAGCCCACAAAAAGTAGTATATGCTGAGGATAGTTAAGGCCAAGGGTCATCATGAATAAATATTTTGAGTAAGAAAATTTCAAATATTTGTTTGGAATGGTTAAAAATTTTAAGCAAACTATATTTGTTGAGTTGGAAGCATGTCCTATAGATCAAGGATCTAATCAAAGAGTTGATTACACATCCAATAGAGGATTATTAAACCCTATCTAAAGAAATCCACCAATTAGAGAATTGGAAGGACTAAGTGGAAAAAGGAAAGAATTTATATTATTGATTAGGATCTAGAAGCTTTAACCAAGCAACTATTTAACAAGGTTTTATAACCAATTTTTGTGTGTTTGTATGTGTGTAGATGATATGCAATTAAAATTTTGGTTGCATGCAAAGTAGAGAGGTGAATTAGGCCGAAGAGACTAAGTAGAGAAGTGAAAAAATCATATAATATCAATCATAGAGAGGTGATAACATATTTCATAGAGGAGATTTGATATTAGCATTGAAGTTCATACACAAAGATCAGGGATTGACCATTTTAATAAGTGTATAGTGCTTGCCCTCATTCACATCTTTCTAGACATATTGTTGTTATTATTATCAGACTATGTTAGACTAGTTTTATGTTGATGGATTAGTAGTATTGTTTTGAGACTATCAGACATTATGTTATGGATTCAGAGGATATATGATGAGATCATTTAGACTTTACATTTCATGTATGCATGATGATCATTATATTGCTTTTAGTTATGATGATGATTAGTTAGATGGTTTATTATCTCATGTGTTTTATTATGGATACTTACCCCATACTTGCATGTGTATGGTGTGTGTGTTTGCTCTTATTGTATGGCATTTCTTATATGGTTAAGGAAAGGAGTCGTAGTCACCTACTAGTCGGGATCTACACGATGCACCACTTCTTGCCATTGCCTATTTAGGCTAGCTTTATATATATATGTTGTATGTACATGCATGGTTTTTATGCAGGTTGGAGGTACCAGGTATCAACTTCCCTGAGTTGCCAAGATGAGTGTACCCTATTAAACTATCTCAATGATAAGAGAAGGGAGATAAATTCTCAAGTCCAAATCCCAAAACCTTAAACCATTTGTCCTAGTGAGGTAGGACAAGTATCTAGATATTTTACCCACTGAATGTGTTGGATGACATATTTCGTGATTTTTAACCCTTTAGACTAATTTTGTGTGAATTGTTCTATGATGAGTTTTCATATTATTTCTTGGAGGTCTATGGTTAATTTTCTATTAATTAACTCTTAATAAATAGATTTAATTAATTAATTAATTATTTTGGAAAAATTAATATAATATCATGATCTTTGATATTTTGATTATAATTAATTAAATGAAAATTAATTGAGGAAAAATAATTAAATAAAAGAAAATTAGAAATTAAAATTAATAATAATTATAAAATAATAATAAAGTAATAAACAAATAATAATAATAAAAGTTATAAAAATTAAAATTAAGGTTATAAAAATTTAAATAAAAGTTATATAAAAATTAAATAAGAGTTACAAGCTTGCCTATGAGTTAATGCACCTTTTCATTTCTCATTTGTCAACAATACGGGGGTTAGTGCATCAATTAAGCACATGGTGCCTACAACCTTATGACTCATCTAGAAGGTTGGAATAGACTAATGCTTAGTTGGTGACACCTTCCAGTTGTTTCTAGAGACATTCTAGGTGCTTCCTACGAGCTCTTTATATTCAGGCATTCCTAGAAGCTTAGACACAGTGTTTGGAGAGCGTCTTGGAGCATTGGATGACTCGAGAACTTTGGAGAAGGGAGGAACTTGCTCTGTGGGTTTTCTAAGGAAGAGCAAATTAGCATCAAAATTCGAGTAGACTCTTATGATATTACATATGCTATTTACGCATCTTGCACTTCATGTCTTCCTCATGTCTTCCATATGTTTTTTGAGGATTTCCATATTGTGGTTGCATGCATTTTTCAATATTGGTAGTTAAATTTATTTGCAAAAAATTTATATGCATAGATCTGAAGAGAACACAGGGCTAGGGTTAAAATTGTAGCCAAATCCATTAGAAGATTAATGGGTAAACTTAGAGAGTAATTATTTTATAGGAAACTCATCAAATTGTATATATATATTCTTGGGGGAAAAATATATAATTTCAAATCTTTATAAAAAAATACATTTTTAAAATATTTATATTTTTGTTGTATGAACTTTGTGTGTGTGTGTGTGTGTGTATACTTATTTGAATAGCTGAAATCGCATCGCAATTGATTGAATACATTTTAAAAACATTATTCGAATCGCATTTTTAAAAAAATAAAACAAATCGTAATCGCATGATAACGTTTATTAAAAAATGTTATAAAAAAAAAAATTGGAAGTTTAAAGAGGGGTGGGAGGGACTTATTTCCCCACCCCCCCCATGGCAATGTTATGCAGACTGTGGTACTACAGGGTACCTGCGGTCTGCAGTGTACTTGCGATCCGCAGGATGCATACAACTGTGACCGACAGTTATTAAACTTGCTTGTGTTTATAATGTGCGGTTATCATGATATGTTTTGTTAATTCAATTTTTTTATTTATATAATTCATTTTTATAAAATGATAATTATATATGTATATGTATTTATATGTGTGTGTGTGTATAAATATATATATTTGTATAAATATATATATATATATATATATATATATATATATATATATATATATATTTATATACATTATTAATAATGAATAATTATTAAATTGATAAATGGGTTGTATTAAGAGAGTATTTCTTTTAATAACAAATTATTTTATAATGTTATAGTTGAATAATAAAGGTTCAATTTAATCTTTTTAACTTGGAAAGATGAATATGAAAAGAATTTTCAATTATTATTTTAAAAATGATGGGGGTCATTATCAAAAAAATGTGTATATAAAAGACATTTAGAACATTTAGAAAATTGATTCTAAGGGTTTTAGGGAGAAACCCTTATCTATCAAACTTATACATGGGATGGGAAAAACATACAAGTGATTCTCCATTCATTATCCAAACTTGAAAACGTAAACTGAGACCTCTGTATTTAATTTAAGATGTAATTTTTAGCAAAACCAAAACATGTGTTTGCATTGTGTATTCTTTATGCTATTTGTTTTGGGTTTTTACTTGACTAGTGTTGACCAGTTATAGGACGTCTACCAAAGGCTTGGGGGTTATGATTGTGATGTTGTGATGATGTCTTATTTCTGATCTTTATGAACCAAACCATGCTTATGTGATGGAATGCTCTATGTAATGCTTGCAATTACTGATTGTTATAGTTGAGATTCTTATTTATGAGACACTTCACCCAATCATTTTTGAGTCATCGATCAGTTATCCTTGCGATATTTTCTAGTTGCCATGATGGAACTGAAATATTATTTTATGATGTCATGTTGTGACATGTTTTGACTCAACCATTTTGGAGTCTTTGATCAATATGATTTGAGATATATTTTGGTTATTGAAAACCAATGGATACTTTTGATTATTAGTGATGCTTCAGTTGCCAATAGAGAGCTGTTGTGGTCATGATTTTCTATGGATGCTTGCTCATGGAGATTTGATGCCTTTATTGTGCATATTTGATGTTCTTATTATGAATTATCTTTTATGATTTTGAGATATATGATTCCATGAGCTTAGGGTAGGTTATCTACTTGTAGTGTCAGGAAGTGGCTTGCAATGGGGGCCGAGGCCCTAAGCGACTGCCAGGGTAACTCATTGTAAGTTGTTGAATAAGTGAAAACATTCACACCTAATACAAACTAAATGAACCTAAAAAGATAATTGTTTTGTTCTCGCCCATGCCTCGAGTGCTTGTACAGACTAGGATGGGAGTAGATAGAACGCATGGTTGCAACCTTGCATTTCGTAGTATGCCTTGTCAGTATGAGAGGATACTAGTGGCCGCATGAGGATCAGTAGGGACCCGTGGAGATTAGCTAACTGCTAGGGTAACTTCTACATGATATATGCAATGAAACTTTCCCACTTGCATAGTAGGTTCCTACATATCTTTGTGTGCCTCTAGGAGTTAGATGTCAGTTTCGTGTTTGGAACCTTTGAGTTAGTATACTTCTAGTATTTTGAGACTTATAGAGAGTATTTATGCTATGTGATTTTGATAGCCTGTTTGGGACTTGAGATTATCTCCTCAACATGGTGGGAGTGGACCACTTAGGTACCATGTAGTCAGGTGGTAGTGTTTTTCCACTCTTATCATTTGAGATCCATTGAGATATCGTGGCTGATGCGTCCTTCATGATGGTGGATATGTATCCTTTCATTGATGATTAGCATATGTTAGATGATGTTATCTTATGCTTTCATTTGCATGTTAGATTAGTTTCTACATATGATATAGTATATGTTAGGAGTGACATTCCTTCTATGCTAATACCGATGATCTCTTCGGTGATTGGAATGTTACGCACGGAGGGATGGCTAGGGCCCACGATGGTCTAATGATGCTATTAACGGTTGGGAGGAATCATGAACTTAGTTTATTAGGTTTGATCTTTATGATGGATGTATATATCTTGTATGATGATGTATCATGTGTATCATGTGATTATCTTTACTTTGATGTATCATGGTTTAGAATAGGATGATGTACCTTATTTCACATGTGTATATTTTTTAAAGCTTTTCATACCCTGTGACATGTATAGTGGATGATTGAGCATTTAGAAATGTAATGTATAAACATTGGACTTATCATTATTATTTCATGTGGTTGTTGTATTAGATGGATTCAATAATGTTAGTTGATTTAGATGTAATTCAACATTAAGGGATCCTTAAAAGAATGTAATCTATTGTGTACGTTATGTTTACTTTTAGATGGACATTGCTATTGCTTCCGTTATTGTGTATAAGTTATTTGTAGTATTTACTTTTATGTTTTTTGTTTTTTTTTTTAAATGCTACCAAACTTAGTGAAATTTTAGGTTAATTCTTTGGATCCCTTGGCGGGGCACTACATTTGGTATCAGAGCTCGAGTTTCTACATTGGAAGCTCTGGGTATTTTTGAACAACTAGAAAACTTTGAACTATTAAGTGTATCTTTTCAAACTTGAAACTAGGTGAACTGAAATAGAACCTGAACTATTACTTGTATATTTTTCATACTTCAACACTTAGTTTCAAAACTGAAAATTTTACTCAAACCTAAACATAGACAAAATTGGAATTGAACTTAGACTTTTGCAAACATGTGTCTTTTAATTGTAGTAGTACTTTGTACTGTTGTAGGATGGTATTTGGGACTATGTCTTCTGTTAGAGGCCATGGTCATGGCAGAGCTATCAGTGTCCATGACTCTATCCATGAGGGATCTGCTCATGAAGATAGTAGAGGAGAGCACACTAGTAAGCAGCAGGAAGAGAGCCATAGAGAGGACCAAGCTAATTCTAAAGAGGTTGATTTGAGACAGATGATGCAGACTATTCTGAAACATCTACCTCCTATTCAAGATTAGCCCAAAGCACATCAGACAGAACAAGAGCATAGACCCAGGTCTAGGAGCCCTCAGAAGGATCGTCAGATGTCCATTGTGTCCACTCAGATGAAGGATCTTTCAAGATCCAAGGTCAAGCCTTTCAATGGGTAAGGTTCTAGTTATGTGTTCAAAGAGTGGCTTATTTCCCTCGACAGGATTTTTGCCATGCAAGATTTCGACAGCAATGTTAAGGCAAGATTTGCGATCACTAATTTGGAGAATTTTGGGGCCACTTAGTGGACAATTGAGGATAAGAAGTTGGGAATTGATATGAGTAGTATCACATGGGAATTATTCTTAGAAAGTTTTCATGAACGATTCCTACCAGAGGAATGGAAACAGCAAAGGGCAGCTGAATTTCATAATCTCAGATAGTATACTATGTCATTGACCGAGTATGAGCATAAGTTTTATGAGCTCATGTCTTTTTTAGGATTCAGTGAAAATTTAGCTTAGTTGACACAACACTTTATTAGGGATTTGAATAACCATATAATTGGGGGTGTCAAGGTATTTGAGCCAAAAATCCTCAAGGATGCGGTAGATCAATCTATCATTGTTGAGAAAAGTGTCAACCTTGGTCAAGGATTTTTTGTAGGAGCTCCAGCAACATCAGGATCTAAAGGCAACTACAATTTAGGTGGTAACAGGAAGCCTTCCTTTTCTAAAGGGATATAATATCAATAGTAGTCTCAGTAGAAGCAATAGTAGAAGGGATTGAATTCTCAGGCTCAAGGTGGTGGCAAAGGTTCTAACTCCAAGAACAATTGCAATGCTCAACGCAATAAACAAAATTAGTCCAATCAACCAGCTCAGAGTAGTCAGACTTTTGTTAGTAGGAATAGTCGTCAACAATCAAATGGGTAAAGGATCTGGCAAAAATATAGAATGTTTTTCATGTAGGCAAATTGGACATTATGCAAATCAGTGTCCATAGCGAGCACCTCAGTTTTTAGGATCTAGGCCTACAATTTCAGAGCCTATAGTGGGTGATCCAGGTAGAGCTCATAGAGTGTTTGCAGTGGTAGATCACCATTAGGTGGATCATCAGGGGATATTGGTTGAGATCACTGGTGCTATTCGAGGTATATCTGTTTTAGTATTGTTTGATTCAAGAGCTATAGATTCATTTATTTCACCATCTATAGTTTCTAAGTGTAAGCTAGATGCGGTGAAGCAAGATCATGGTTGGCAAGTGGAACTAGCCTCAAGCATTAAGGTCTCCACAGATTTTGCATTTCATAAGTGTGGGCATAGCTTAGGAAGCTTGGATACTGTAGTGGATGTTCGAGTCATACCCCTTGGTTCCTACGATGTGGTTTTGGGTATGGACTAGCTTGGCTGTCATAGAGCTAGTATAGATTGCAGGAAGAAGATTATTATGTACCAAGATGACCAAGGGAATGATGTGAAGATAGTTGGGGTACCAAGGCCTATATCTCTGTGGATGATTTTTGCTATGAAATTGAAGCGGAGTTTCTATAAGGGATGTCAGATATTTGTTGTTATGGTAAATGATCTTGATGAGTAAGATCCTATAAGGAAGACTTTAGATCACTCAATTTTACAGGAGTACGGAGATGTTTTTCCATGTGAGATTCAATCCATGCCTCCAAAGAGGACATCAATTTTAGTATTGATCTGATACCTGGAGTAGAGCCTATCTCTAAAGCTCCTTATCGTATGACTACACAAGAATTGGGTGAGCTACGTCTTCAGCTAGAGGAACTTCTGGCCAAAGAGAGCATTCAACCTAGTGTATCACCATGGGGAGCTCCAGTGCTCTTTGTGAAGAAGAAAGATGGTTCTTTGCACCTTTGTATTGAATACAGACAGTTGAATAAGGTGACTATTAAGAATAGGTATCCTCTGCCTAGGATTGATGACTTATTTGATCAGATCAAGGGAGCTACAGTATTCTCCAAGATTGACCTTAAGTCAGGATACCATCAACTTCACATTAAGGAGGCTAACATTCACAAGAATGCCTTTTGAACTCACTATGGGCATTATGAGTTTACAGTGGTACCTTTTGGGTTGACTAATGCTCCATCAGTTTTCATGAGTTTAATGAATGGTGTGTTCTAATCTTATCTAGATAGGTTTGTACTAGTGTTTCTTGATGACATATTGATATATTCTAAGTCTCATAAGGATCATGAGGACCACTTGCAATTGGTTTTGCAGTGTTTAAGAGACAATCATCTTTATGCCAATGCAGCTAAGTGCAAATTCTTCAAATTAGAGATTTAGTATTTAGGGCATGTCATTTTAGGTGATGGTATTTCAATGGATCCTGCAAAGATTCAGGCAATAATAGATTGGCCTACACTGACTAATGTGTTAGAGATTCATAGTTTCATGGGTCTAGCTGGTTATTATCGTAGACTTGTCCAAAACTTCTCTAGGATAGCACATGCTATCACTTCTCATTAGAGGAAAGGAAAGAAGTTTGTGTGGATGGAGAAATGTGAGGAAGCATTTCAGAAACTCAAGGAGCTTTCGACTAGTGCATTGATCTTAGCCATACCTGATTCAGAAGGTGATTTTATGGTGTGTACAGATGCTTCTCTAGAAGGGATTGGGGTAGTTTTGATGTAGAATGGATGGGTGATTGCGTATGAGTCATGCAAGCTCAAGGATCATGAGCTAAATTATCCTATGCATGATCTTGAGTTAGCAGTAGTAGTTCATGCTTTGACAAGGTGGACACATTTCTTGTTGGGGCATAGATTTGAGCTACATAGTGATCATTGTAGTCTTCAGTACATTTTCACTCAGCCTAATTTTAATGCTCACCAAAGGCAATGGATAGAATTTCTATTCGAGTATGATTTTGAGGTTAAGTACATTTAGGGAAAGGAGAATGTGGTGGTAGATGCTTTGAGTTGTTGGAGACATTTGATATCATCTATGACTCTTACTGTGGATTTGAGGCGTTGAATTCTTCAAGCACTTCCTACAGACTTTTGGTATCAGAAAGTGTGCAAAGAGATAGATTTAGGAAGACCTCTGGATGGTAAGTCCGTAGGCTACATTTGAGAGTCAGATGGTCTTCTAAGAAATTTGAGGAGGATTTATGTGCCATTACTAGATGAGCTTCGCACCTTGATTCTAGCAGAGGCCCATCGTACACCTTACTCAGCACATCCAGGTGTCAAGAAGATGCATGTTGATTTAAGACGTTTGTTCTTTTGGTCTGGGATGAAGTGAGACATTGCTGATTTTGTGGCTAGGTGTCTTGAGTGTTAGAGAGTTAAGGTAGAACAACAACACCAGGCAATACTTTTGCAGCCAAATCTCATTCCTTCTTGGAAGTGGGATATCATCTCCTGGATTTCATTGTAGGATTACCTATGACTATTCGTCGTCATGATGCTATCATGGTCACCGTTGATCGGTTGACTAAGGTGGCACATTTTTAACCAATCAGGCCTTCCTACACAGTAGCTTCTGTAGCTAATGTCTTCATGTGTGACATTGTGAGATTACATGGTATTCCCCGAAAGATCATTTCTGACAGGGATCTTGTATTCACATCCACATTCTAGACATCATTACAGCATGAGCTTGGAGCACAATTAAATTTCAGTTTGGCATATCATCTAGAGACTGATGGTCAGATAGAGAGGGTGAATTAGATTTTGGAAGATATGTTACAGATGTATGTGATGTATAGGCAGACACATTGGGAGGACTATCTCTACCTAGTGGAGATTGCTTACAACAACAGGTATCACAGTTCTATTGTCATGGCACCATTTCAGGCATTGTATGGACATCCTTGTCATACACCATTGATTTGGGACAGTCTTGAGGGTCGCATCCTATTAGGTCCTGAGATGCTTCGTGATATGGAGCAATAGGTAGTGCATATCTATGAGCACTTGACTACGGAACAGGATAGGCAGAAGAAGTATGCTGATGCACATAGGACAGATAAGCAGTTTGCTGTGAATGATAAGGTTTTCTTGAGAGTGCATCCACAAAAGAGTCCGATCTGATACAAAAAGGGTTCTAAGCTAGCACCTCGCTTTGTGGGACCATTTGAGATTCTAGAGAGGATTGGCCCAGTTTCTTACCCCCTTGCTCTACCGCCCAGCCTAGCTCACATTCATGATGTTTTCCATGTTTTAGTGCTTAGGTAATATATTCCTAATGTTGAACATGTTCTGGATTGAAATGTGTTGCAGGTAGAGGATGGGTAGCTGGCTTTGGAGTTGGTTCATATTCTGGAGCAACGAGAGTTGACCCTCAAGGGTCGAACCATCGAGCAGGTAAGGGTCCAATGGAACCTTACTGATGATTCTTCAGCTACTTGGGAGGATGTAGCTAGATTATAGGAGTTATGTCCCTACATGTTTGTAGGCTTCTAGGAGTAAGCCTAATCTAAGGGGGGGTTGATGTAGTGCCTACCCTCAGTCACATCTTTCTGGACATAATGTTGTTATTATTATCAGACTATGTTAGACTAGTTTTATGTTGATGGATTAGTAGTTTTTTTTGAGACTATCAGACATTATGTTATGGATTCAAAGGATATATGATGAGATAATTTAGACTTTACATTTCATGTATGCATGAAGATCATTATATTGCATTAAGTTATGATGATGATTAGTTAGATGGTTTATTATCTCATGTGTTTTATTATGGATACTTACCCCATACTTGCATGTGTATGGTGTGTGTATTTGCTCTTATTGTATGGCTTTTCTGATATGGTTAAGGAAGGGAGTCATAGTCACCTCCTAGTTGGGATCTACATGATGCACCACTAAATGCCATTGCCTATTTAGCTTAGCATTATATATATTGTATATACATGCATGGTTTTTATGCAGGTTGCAGGTACCAGGTATCGACTTCCCTGAGTTTCCAGGATGAGCATACCCTATTACACTATCTCAATAATAAGAGAAGGGAGATAAATTCTCAAGTCCAAATCCCAAACCCTTAAACCATTTGTCCTAGTGAGGTAGGACAAGTATCTAGATATTTTACCCACTGAATGTGTCAGATGACATAATTCATGATTTTTAACCCTTTAGACTAATTTTGTGTGAATTGTTCTATGATGGGTTTTCATATTTTATCTTGGAGGTCTATGGTGAATTTTCTATTAATTAAGTCTTAATAAATAGATTTAATTAATTAATTAATTATTTTGAAAAAATTAATATAATATCATGATCTTTGATATTTTGATTATAATTAATTAAATTAGAATTAATTGAGGAAAAAGAATTAAATAAAAGAAAATTAGAAATTAAAATTAATAATAATTATAAAATAATAATAAAGTAATAAATAAATAATAATAATAAAAGTTATAAAAACTAAAATTAAAGTTATAAAAATTTAAATAGAAGTTATATAAAAATTAAATAAGAGTTATAAGCTTGCCTAGGAGTTAACACAACTTTTCATTTCTCATTTGTCAACAACACGGTGGTTAGTGCATCAATTAAGCACATGGTGTTTACAACCTTATGACTCATGTAGAAGGTTGGAATAGACTCATGCTTAGTTGGTGACACCTTATAGTTGTTTCTTGAGACATTCTAGGTGCTTCTTGAGAGCTCTTTATATTCAAGCATTCCTAGAAGCTTAGACACAGCGTTTGAAGAGTGTCTTGGAGCATTGGAGGACTCGAGAACTTTGGAGAAGGGAGGAGCTTGCTCTGAAAGTTTTTTGAGGAAGAGCAAATTAGTATCAGAATCCAGGTAGACTCTTGTGATATTACATATGCTATTTCCACATCTTGCACTTCCTGTCTTTCTCATGTCTCCCATATGTTTTCTAAGGATTTCCATATTGTGGTTGTATGCATTTTTCAATATGGGTAGTTAAATTTATTTGCGAAAACTTTATATGCATAGATCTAAAGAGAACACAGGGCTAGGGTTTAAATTGTAGCCAAATCCATTAGAAGATTAATGGGTAAACCTAGAGAATAATTATTTTATAGGAAACTCATCAAATTGTATATATATATATATATATATATATATATATATATATATATATATATATATATATATATATATATATATATGTATTCTTGGGGGAAAAACATATAATTTCAGATCTGCATAAATAAATACATTTATAAAATATTTATATTTGTGCTGTATGAATTTTGCATACATACATACATACATACATACATACATACATACATATATATATATATATACACACACACACATATGCATACATACCTTTATATACATATACATATACATATACATATACATACATACATACATACATACATACATACATATATATATATACACTTATGAAAAACCAAAATCGCATCGTGATTGATTGAATACATTTTGAAAATGTTATTCGAACCACATTTAAATAAAAAAAACAAATCGTAACCGCATGATAATGTTTATTTAAAAACATTATAAAAAATAAATAAATTTGGAAGTTTAAAGAGGGGCGGGAGGAACTTATTTCCCCACCCCCCCGACAGCAATGCTATGCAGACTGCGGTACCATAGGGTACTTGCAGTCTGTAGTGTACCTGTGACCGCAGTGTACCTGTAATCCGCAGGGCGCATACAACTGTGACCGACAGTTACTAAACTCACCTGTGTTTATAATGTGCGGTTATCATGATATGTTTTGTTAATTCAATATTTTTTTTAAATAATTCATTTTTACAAAATGATAATTATATATGTGTATATATATATATATGTACATATATATATATATATATATACATATATATGTATATATATGTACATATATGTACATATATATATATATATATATATGTATGTACATATATGTATATATATATATGTACATATATATATATATATATATGTACATATATGTACATATATGTACATATATGTACATATATATATATATATATATATGTACATATATATGTATATATATATATGTACATATATATATATATATATATATGTACATATATATATATACATATATATGTACATATATATATATATATATATATGTACATATATGTACATATATATATATATATATATGTACATATATGTACATATATATACATATATGTACATATATATATATATATATGTACATATATATATATACATATATATATATGTACATATATATATATACATATATATATATGTACATATATATATATATATATATATATATATGTATATACATTATTATTAATAAATAATTATTATATTGTTAAATGGGTTGTATTAAGAGATTATTTCTTTTAATAACAAAATATTTTATAATGCTATAGTTGAATAATATAGGTTCAATTTAATCTTTTTAACTTGGAAAGATGAATATGAAAAGAATTTTCAATTATTATTTAAAAAATGATGAGGGTCATTATCAACAAAATGTGTATATAAAAGACATTTAGAACATTTAGAAAATTGATTCTAAGGTTTTTTAGGGAGAAACCCTTATCTATCAAACTTATACATGGGATGGGAAAATCATACAAGTGATTCTCCATTTATTATCCAAACTTGAAAATGTAAACTAAGACCTTTGTATTTAATTTAAGATGTAATTTTTAGCAAAACCAAAACATGTGTTTGCATTGTGTGTTCTTTATGCTATTTGTTTTGAGTTTTGGGTTGACTAGTGTTGACCAGTTATAGGACGTCTACCAGAGGCTTGGGGGTTATGATTGTGATGTCATGATGATGTTTTATTTCCGATCTTTATGAACCCAACCATGCTTATGTGATGGAATGGTCTATGTAATGTTTGCAATTATTGATTGTTATAGTTGAGATTCTTATTTATGAGACACTTGACCCAATCATTTTTTAGTCATCGATCAGTTATCCTTTGGATATTTTCTAGTCACCATGATGGGACTGAAATGTTATTTTATGATGTCATGTTGTGACATGTTTTGACTCAACCATTTTGGAGTCTTCGATCAGTATGATTTGAGATCTATTTTGGTATTGAGAACTAATGGATACTTTTGATTATCAATGATGCTTCAGTTGCCAATAGAGAGCTGTCATGGTCATGATTTTCTATGGATGCTTGCTAATGGAGATTTGATGCCTTTATTGTTCATATTTGATGTTCTTATTATGAATTATCTTTTATGATTTTGAGATTTATGATTCCATGAGATTAGGGTAGGTTATCTTCTTGTAGTGTTGGGAAGTGGCTTACAATGGGGGCCGGGGCCCTAAGGGCCTACCAGGGTAACTCATTATAAGTTGTTTAATAAGTGAAAACATTCACACCTAATACTAACTAAATGAACCTAAAAAGATAATTGTTTTGTTCTCGCCCATGCCTCAAGTGCTTGTACAGACTAGGATGGGAGTAAAGAGAACACATGGTTGCGACCTTGCATTCCATAGTATTCCATGTTAGTATGAGAGGATACTAGTGGCCGCATGAGGATCAGTAGGGACTTGTGGAGTTTAGCTAACTACCAGGGTAACTTCTACATGATATATGCAATGACACTTTCCTGCTTTTATAGTAGGTTCCTACATGTCTTTGTGTGCCTCTAGGAATTAGATGTCAGTTTTGTGTTTGGAACCTTTGAGTTAGTATACTTCTAGGATTTCGAGACTTATAGAGAGTATTTATGCTATGTGATTTTGATAGCCTATTTAGGACTTGAGATTATCTCCTCAGCATGGTGGGAGTGGACCACTTGGGTACCACGCGGTCGGGTGGTAGTGTTTTTCCACTCTTATCATTTGAGATCCATTGAGATATCATAGCTGATGCATCCTTCGTGATGGTGGATATGTATCCTTTCATTGATTATTAGCATATGTTAGATGATGTTATCTTATGCTATTATTTGCATGTCAGATTATTTTCTACATATGATGTAGTATATGTTAGGAGTGACATTCCTTCTATGCTAATACTGATGATCTCTTTGGTGATTGGAATGTTACACACGGAGGGATGGCTAGGGCCCACGATGGTCTAATGATATTATTAACAGTTGGGAGGAACTGTGGACTTAGTTTAGTCAATACCCTCTTACTACTTTTTTATTCAAAAATATCTTTAAAACTTAGTTGTTAAATTTACCTATTGCCACAATGGAGGGAAGCATAAGAGTTCCTACAAGTTTTGTGAAAGGAAATTATTATGGCATATTATATTAGTGGATTTCATTTGAGACATAGTTCATGACTTATAGAGACTAAATTTTCCTCTTTCTCTCCACATAACCAAACTATTTACAAGCTTGGAACATGGCATGCTCGTCCATCAAAGCCTATGAAAGAGATATACGTACAAGTGATGGTAACTGAAACTCCATTTGTAAATGTGGATGCTAAATGATGGTGATAGTAATATCTCCCAAATGTGACATTGTAAGGAAAAGGAAAAGCAGAGAAGATATTTGATTTAATGTGCAAATATTATGAGAAATGTGTCGTGTAGGACTCATAAGGGAAATAGTGTAGGATATTTGTATAGGGAAAATTGTAATAGAATATAGATATAATTGTTCCTTTGAGAAATGTGAAATGGTGAGTAATGGTATCACATAGAAATAATGCAATCGAAGACTATATTGTTGTAAAATTAACCACCCTTTTATGAGAATTAAAGAAAATAGTTACTCTAGTTTGAAAAATTCTAGAGAAACTAACACCTATGCACAAGTAGTTGAGAATGTTGAACACTTGAGCCCTAAAAATGACAACCCAAAATCTTTCTCTCTTTCGAAGAATCTATTTTGCAAGAAACCCTACCTGAAAAAAAGTCACCCTAAAATTCCCAAGGTCCTAATCCTAGACACATAAAAATTAATAATTAGATCATAGATGTGAATAAATAGGGGCTAGAGGAGGAGGCAAGTAAAGGAGCTTGTGTTAGGAACAAGGGAAAGAAATAGGAGTTCAACTTGGCTGACAGGAGGTCTGAATGCATTTTTAAAAAGAAAGGATTAAGTATGATGGAGAAAAAGAAGAAAATAAAAACTTCAATGGAGAAAATTAAGTACTTAGAAAAAAACAATAAAATGTTGGCGGATAGTGACAAAACTAAATCAGAGAACATTGAGTATGTGGATAGTGACTAAGATATTTATGAAAGGGAGGACCAAGATAGAGAAATAGAAGAATAATATGTACACAATAAGCTGGAATTAGGTGTGTGAAACCTTTCTAGGAGGCCACCCCTATAGAATAAGACATAAATGCTAGCAAGGAAGAAATAGATAAGGGAAAGTCCAAAATAGAAACACTACAACAAAAAATTAAGGAGTTAGAAAAAGAAAAATTAACCACTTGGGCAATATGTAGAGAAAAATTAACTTCATCGATAAGATGTACAAGGATTCCATTACCAATATTGAGTTGGGATTCATGCCTTATCCCCTTTAAAAAATTTAATGAGATATCCCTAGAAAGATCTATTCTTTGAGTTGTCACTAGAAGGAGAAAAATAAAGAAGGTGAAGGAAGTAGGTTCACATGCCAAAGTGGAAGATGATGCATGAGCATGTAGTGGTGTAAGGAAAATCCTGTATCACCACAAAATATGCTTAGTGTTAGATTTTATTTAATGCACTTTTATTTCTAGATACCCATTTGGTCCAAATGGAGATTCCAACTCTCATAGTTCCACTATTGGTTTTCTAGGTTAGTATTTTCTAAGCACGTTGGGATATGAGCTAGTGTAAGAAAGGGTTTAATTGTAATAGAGAGATAATTTTGATGAGTTAGAGGGTATAAGTTGGAAATATTATTTCAAGTAATCCATAAAAATAATTAGGTCAAAAGTCTTTACGGTTTGAAAGTTATTATAGTTTTAAGTTGCCTAGAGATCCCTTAAGAATACTTCAAAGTCAGATTTGAGGTATAAAATAGACTTGTATGGTAACTAAAAATTGATGAAACTAAAAGATGGCTCATTGGGTTATAGAGCACTCAAATATATTTCCAAAAATATAAATGGTTCTTCAATCAGAATATCATATCAAAAGTTATGCCTCCCAGAAGTTGGACTACCATTTTTGGATTCTTCTAATTTTGCATTGACTTCTTATGTGTCTTACAAAATCTTATTCATTGGCATTTGATACAAAATGGAATATTATATAATTTACTCCTAACCCTAAACCTAATTTAGGTTACCTCAAGTCATTTCTTGCATTGTAACAACATTTTCGTGGAGTTTGGGAGAAGGTATTGTGAGAACGGTTTTTCTCAAGATTCTGATAATATTGTAATCCCTTAGGACATGTAGTTGAGTCTAAATTTTTTGTACTAAATTTAGTAGCATATCATTTCTACTAATGAAAAAAATTGTATTCGTTTTGTCTTGGTTTGTTCGAGCGTCATCAAGTGGTATCAGAGTGTGAGTTCCTGAGTGTGTAGATATAGTGTTAATTTTTTGGAAGTTTGTACTAGGACTATGTAGTTGTGGGTTTTGAAATAGTGAGAGGATTTCTCCATGAAGATTGTATGGTGTCAACATTGAAGGTTTTCCCTCTTGAGGTTAGAGCCATCTAAAGACAAGTTTAGGCATTGCAAGAGGAGATCCATAGATGGATAAATCTTTCCATAAGGCATGAAAATGGGAAGGAAAATGAAGAAGGAAATATTGTGCAAGAAAGAGAAGACGAAGGAGACATCCTAAACCAAGTGGAGGAGAATATTTTTAGAGTTATTTTAATGTTGTAAAAAATACCTTAACATGAGGTTGGCATTGTTTGGGGAAATCTAAACTCAGATTAGTTGATTGACTGGATCAATATGCTAGAGGAATATTTTAAGCATGAGGATAAGACCTTGATAGTATTAATTTTGTGAAGGCTAGAATTAATGGTCATACCAAAATTTGGTGGCAAGAGATATAGTTAGAGAGGAATGGAAGAGGGAAGGAGAAAATGAGAAAGTGGGATTTCTTGGTGGACAAATTAAATAAGTAGTTTATTCATAATGACTAAGAGTTTTTGTTGTTTAAGAAGATGCAAGATTTAAAGAAAGTGGGAAAATATGTCTAGGACTATAAGGAAGCATTTTACTGAGTCCTTATTAGGATGGGTCATGTGGAAGAAAATAAGAAGAAGGTAACACATTACCTTAATGAGTTAAGACCTATCATTCTGAAAGAGCTTAGTCTAGTTAGAATGGCCAATATTGAACAGGCATACTAGTTTGCATTGCAAGTTGAGAAGCTAAAAAAAACATGGAAAGAAAAGAGGGTGCGGTCAACGAAGGGGTGGTGGTAGGTCTTTTGGAAGCCAAAATGAGGACCATAAGAAAAATTAAGATGTGGGTAGGATCCAAAATGAGAGGAATAAGGGTTTAAACTACTCATGTGATCAAAACTTTAGAGACCAAAGAGGAATAGGTTAAGGAAATGAACAAGGTTCGAGAATACGAGGCTTTCATGGTTCACATTTTAATTGAAATGAAGAAGGTAAATGTAGATTTTTCCATCACACTAAAAGCACGTACTGATGGTGGAGAGGGATCTCATTGAGGATATAGTCATTACACCAACACTACCCCACATGATAGAGCTGAATACAATCATTTATCATGTGGGATTTGCACCCACTACATACCATGTTGATAATCCAAGCCTACACAGATGAAGGGTCAAAGGGCTTAAAGGACTCAAAATGGTGACCTGCACTTTGATACCATGTAGATTTTTCGATCACACCAAAAGCACGTACTGATAGTGGAGAGGGATCTCATCTGGGATATAGTCACTAAACCAACAACCCCCCCCCCCCCCCCCGATGGAGCCAGATACAACCATTTATCATGTGGGATTTGCACCCACTACATACCATGTTGATAATCCAAGCCTACACAAGCGAAGGGTCAAATGGCTTTAGGGACTCAAACCGATGACCTGTGCTTTAATACCATGTAGATTTTTCCATGACACCAAAAACATGTACTAATGGTGGAGATAGTCTAATTAGGGATATAGTTACTATGCTAACAATCACCATGCCTATGAGTGCCATCAATGCTAAGGAAGGACATATAGGAGAGTTGATTCTCAAGCAAGGGTTTCTCATGTAGATGATAATGCTAATTCATTGCATTAAGAGGATGTAGAAAGAGGAGAATTTTTTATTAATAAAAAAGGTTTTTTCGAGTAGTGACACTTGACCTAGATAAAGGATGGTTTTGTTTCATAGTAGGTGCAAGTGTGAGGGTAAATGTTGAGATGTGATTATTGATGGTTGGAGCACTAACAACTTGGGGTAAGAAGAGATGTTCTCAAAGCTAAATCTCAAGAGGGAGAACAACCCTCATTCATACCAGATATATTGGATGCCAGATGCTCGTTAGGTCCTAGTTAGTGAATAATGTTTGGTAAAGTTAAAGATTCAGTGTTAACATGATGAGGTTCTCTATGAAATCATATCGATGGATGTATGATTTTTTTGTTGGGAAGGTCCTGATAGTATAATAGGTGTGCTATACATGATGGTCATGCAAATACCTATTCTATGAAAAAGGATAGAGTTCATCATAAGTTGAAGCCCTTGAAAAAGGAAGATGAAAAGGGATGCAGTAGTGCTAGGGTATGTCTTGTTGACACAAGAATTTTTTTTGATGGAATGAACATCAATATATGTGTTATTCTTTAATTCCTTGAAAGGATAAGGAAGGTGGTAGTGAGGTTCTAGTTGAAGTCATAGGTCTATTAAGTGACTATGGAGATATCATATTTGATAATATCCCAAAAGGGTTACTACCAGTAAGGAAAATCAATCATCAAATAAATATAGTCCTTAGAGCTAGTTTTTCTAACAAGGATGTGCATAGGATGACACCTACTAAGACTAAGGAGATGAACATACAAGTTCAAGAGCTATTGAGGAGAGGTCTAATTTTAGAGAGTCTAATTTCATATGTAGTACCTATATTACTAGAACCAAATAGTGATAGAGAGTGGGGGATGTGTATAGACTCTTGGGATATAAACAAGATAACCATCAAGTATAGGTTTCCTTTTCCAAGGATGGATGATCTTATGGACTACTTGAGTAGAGTTCACTACTTCAAAAAGATAGATCTCGAGGGTGGCTATCACTAGATATAGATAAGTGATGGACTTAGGTGGAAGACTACATTAAAGACCAAGGAGGATCTATATGAGTTGTTAGTCATGTGCTTTGGACTAACCAATGTACCAAGCACCTTCATGTCGCTTATGAATGAGGTAGTAAAGAAATTTCTAAGAAAATTTCTTATTGTTTTCTCCGATGATATTTTTATATCATGTAAGTCTATAGATGAATGTTTTTTGCATATTGTAGTGTCCTTCAGATGTTGATGGAAGAGAGACTATGCATAAATTTCAAGAATTTTAGCCTTGTCAAAAGCTAGTCTATTTGAGGTTTGGCATATCTGTTGAAGTCCTCAAAATGGACCCAGAGAAGGTGAAGGTCATCCTATAATAGCCTTCTCCAAGGTCTTCTACTAACATAAGGCCATTCCATTGTTTGGCTAGTTTTTACATGAAGTTCATTAGGAATTTTAGTAGTATATGTGCATCTCTAACTGAAACAATGAGAGGGGATAGAAAAGAGTTAATGTGGAATACATGAGCTGCAAGGAGGTTTGAGTAATTGAAGAAAAAGATGACAAGGAAACCTATTTTGGCATGTATTTATTTTAACAAAGTATTCCAAGTTTATTGTGATGCTATTTGTAGTGTTATTGAAGTTGTGTTGAGCTAAGAAGGTAAGCCTATTGCCCATTTTAGTGAAAAAATAATGATGTAAAGAAGATTTTTTTTTTAATGATCAAGAGTTATATGCCATAGTTTAGGCCTTAAATAAATGGAGGCATTATTTATTGCCAAAATATTTTTTCTTGTAAACTAATAATTAGGCACTGTAGTACCTAAATGGCCAAGGTAAATTGAGTTAGAGACATTTGAATTGGGTAGATTTCTTGCAAAGCTATACATTTGTATTGAAACATAGAAGTGGAAGATCTGATAGGGTTATAGATACATTAAGTAGGAGAAAATTATTGCTGACAGAAATGTAGGGGGAAGTGGTTGGGTTTGATGAGCTCAAGAATATGTACCTTGTGGATCTTGACTTCGCAGAGGCTTGGAAATCTTAATCAATAAGTCAACTATGAATTCCAAGGAGTTCCATGAGGAAGAACTTAATCAAGGAGAGATATAGTGGAGGGATAGCAGGAAACTTTAGTCAAGATAGGACCATTTCTATTATTAGTGAACATTAGTTTTGGCCTTAGTTGTCACAGGATTTACATAATTTAGTGTACATTTTTTGAGTATGTTAAACAACTAAAGGACTTAGTTAGAATATTGGACTATATCAACCATTGCTTGTTCCATCAAAACCCCAAGAGGAAATATGTATGGATTTTTTTTCTTGGGTTGATAAGGACACAAAAGTGTAATGACTCAATATTTCTTGTGGATGATAGGTTCTCCAAGATAGTGTACTTCATTCCACACCACAAGACTCATGATCTAGTGCATATTGAATTTTTTCAGAGAGATCATGAGGCTACAAGGTGACCCAAATATTATTGATTTTGATAGAGATACTAATTTTTTTTTTTGTATTTCTAAAGAACTTTGTGGAAAATGTTGTAAAAAGAATCACTGATTAGTTATACACATCATCCATAGACCGATGGACAAACCAAAGTGGTGAATATAAGTTTAAGCATTTTGCTAAGGTGTTTAGTAGGAAATAAGCCCAAGGGATGGGATTTAATTCTACCAAAATTTGAATTTTCCTAAAATAATTCTTTGAATAGGAGTACTAGTATATAAGCATTCTAAATTGTCTAAGGGTGTAGTATAGCAATAACATAGAGATTTAGATCCAAAATAGTGCCAACTCTCATAATAGAATCATAATATTTACATCCAACATGATTGGCTATAAGGCCTTTCACATTGAGGTCATATACAAAGGAACAAATTCAACTCAAATTCTGGCTAGCCATAATTCGTAACATAACAATAATCTAGTAGAAACGTCCAGTGAGGTCTAAACTTGTCCTTGCAATTCACTAAGAAACCTCCTTGTTTCTAAACTACAAGCACTAGCTCTTCTCAAATTCTCTATCTTAGCTACTCTTCTACTAATTTTTTGGAATAATAGTTTCTACATCAACCTAAGCTCCTTATATAGCCAGCTAAGTGACAAATCGGCTAGTCTAGCATTTAAATATATTATAGATCCAACCTTGGAAGAGTAAACCAAAATTATAGATAATACGAACAAAAATTGATGCTAATTTATATTTAGGTCCAAAAATTACCCAAGAAAATATCCATAAGAGGGAAAGATTTCATTTCATCATATGGAACTACACAAGATGAAAAACTCCACATGTTTCATGAAAAATGGCTGAAAATTGATACCTGAGGAAAACACTGATATTTCCCAACTCCTGATAAGTTAATACTTGTTCGCTTAGCCAAAGGTATTATTTGAGGTCATATTTAAGACCCTTAGACTGAAAATTTTCATTCATTTAGGATCAATGGCTACATGACATGTGAGTTACCTAGAGAAAAAGAGAAAAAATATTATTTTTGATGCAAGATTTCTTAAATCCCCAAGATGTTATTCTATAACTAACTCATAAGACTACATAATAATATCCACACTTACACATAGGTCCATGTGTTATCCAACTATCCAAATACAATAGCACATTTTTTAACTCACTCAAATCGAAGCTCACAAATATAGTCTCCAAAGTCTTCTTGTAAATCAAAAATACATTACCAACAATCACCAAAATGGCTCTAACTCAAAGAAAATAACTCCAACCTTCATGCACTCTTAAGGAAATTTTACCAACTATTCCTAAAAAAATTCCCAAATGGTACAAATCATAACTCCACAAAATCAAGCACAAAACCCCTGTATACAGGATTGTTGACTTCCTTATGATGATGCTCCATCAAAAACTACAATTATGAAGAAAAGATGTTCTTAATATTTGTAAGAGCATCTTTTAGGGTTCAACACATAAACCTTGACCTACTTCTTCACATACATGTCCTCCACCACATCAATTGGTACAATCTTGCATTTATTCTTCTTTTGCAACTTCTTTCCTTCAAATGTCATCTTTACATATGTCTTCAGTATACAATAGGTTTTCTTTCCACACTACTCTCTAACCCTTTCCAAATCCCTAAATTTTACTTGGCTAGCAATATTCAGGTTCCTCCTACCAAGTATTTCATTTTTAAAAGGAACAAAGGAATTATTCCTACCACCTTTCTCAATAGTAATCACATTTTTGACACAAAAATTCATAACCCTATAATCATAATACAATGGTCTACTAAGTAATATGTGACAACTACTCATGTCTATAATATCACACACCACTTGATCCTTATGCTACCCAATATGAAAATTAAAAAGACATTGCTCCCTTACCTCCAAAGCATGTTCATCTAGTAACCATCCAATCTTATAAGGAAAAGGATGTCTTACCCTCTTCAAACTAAGTTGATGAACCATCTCTTCAGTAACTAGTTTATTAGTACTACCACCATCTACAATCATATTATATATATTACCACCAAATTTACATCAAGTCTTGAAAAAATTACTCTTTTGACAAGGTTCTAGTGTCCTCTTTCCAAGAAACACTCTTCAAATCAACAAGTTATCCCCACCCTTCTTAGGTTCATTCACCAAGTCTTTGACCTCTTGCAACACAACACTTCTTCTATCACTAGCCTTGGGACATTCATAGTATATATGTCCTTCTTCATGACATCCATAGAAAGTACCCTTAAATGCACCTTTGTATGTTCTCTTCCTCTATTCAATAGTGTGTAGTTAATCTACAACAATTTTTTTGTTCTTCACCAAGTGATCATGCATCTCCTTCCCTGAGGATTACCTTAATGCCTCCTTCTAAGCTTCTCTTTTTCTCTTAAAGCATACTAAAATGCATCCTCAACTAAAGAAATATTCAACATACCAAAATCTCAAACCATTTTAATATCTACCCAACTTCTCCTTAGAAAATTATCCATGTCCATACCGAATAACCAACTTGTAAAACTCCACTATATAACCTTTCACATTCATATCCTTCTACTTCATATTCTACAATTTCATAAAGAACTCAAGTTCATAATCAGTAGGAATGAACTTAGACTTCAACATAGTCACCATCAACCTCCATCTAGTGATTTTCAATTCACCTTCTTCTTCTCAATCTTGGTGCAATTCTTTCCACCAAAGAGCACCATGTCCTTTCAACTTAGTTTGTGCCAACCTCACTTTGAGTAAATCTTAAATATCCTCTAACTCAAATTATTCTTCTAATTCACCATTCCAATCAATCATGTTTTCAATATTCAAAGTACCTAAAAAATTAGAAAACTCCATCCTATTCTTTAGCTTCAAGTGAGATCCAAACCCATCAAACTAACTAGCCCTATTTTTGATAGGGTTCTCCACACAATCAGCTTTATCCTCACCACTTGACCTAGCAACCTAAAATTATTTATAAAATTTCTTAACCATATTTAGTACCTTCATGCCAAGGTAAAGCACCTATAATAGTTACAATCTTAGTGATCATATCACTCTTCATCAACTCTATCTCAAATCGTAAATCTTCTTTAACCTTCTTTGAGATCCTTGCTTCCACAACATCACAGACATCTTCAATCGCCCTAGGGTCCAATCTTCTTGGAGGGTTCTTCCAATATTTTTGTAAACCCTTTGTAATAATCAACCAAATCCAACCTTCTCTTTGATACCACTAGATGAAGTGCAAGGTGGAAGAATCCCCAAAGGAGATGTCCTAGCCCCCAACAAATAACCACACAATAAAATATAACAATAACACATAGATTAAGATCCAAAAGAGTGCCAACTCTCATAATAGAATCATAATATTTATATCCAACATGCCCATTTGTAAGGCCTTCTGGATTGTGGCCATGCACAAAGAAACAAATTTGACTCAAATCCTAGCTAGCCTAGATATATAACATAATACCAATTCGGTAGAAACCTCTAGCAAGGTCTAAACTTGTGCTTGCAAGCCACCAAGAAACCTCCTTGTTTCTAAATGTAGTTGCTAGCTCTTCTCAACTTCTCTAACTCAGATACTCCTCTATTAATTTTGTGGAATAATAATTTCTACATCAACCCAAGCTCCTAATATAGCCAACAAAGCCACTAGTTGGTTAGTCAAACAATTAATTATATTATAGGCTCAACCTTGGAAGAGTAAACCAAAACTATAGAAAGTATGAACAAAAATCAATACTAAGTTATATTTAAGTCTAGATATGGCCCAATAACATATCCCTAAGTAAGAAGAATTCCATGTCATCATACACAACCATGAAAGGAAAAAAACTCCACACATTTCATGAAAACTAGCTAAAATTTGATAAACAAGGAAAACAACAAAATCTCCCAACTTTAGATGAATTAACACTTGGCTCTCTTTGATGAAGGTATTATTTTAGGTCCTCTTTAATACTCTAAGACCAAAATGGCCCATTCATTAATAATCAATGACTATACAACACGTGAGTTACCTATGGAAACAAGAGAATAATTATCGTTTTTGATACAAGATTGCTTATAGCCCCAAGATGCTCATACATAACTAACTCATAAGACCAGATAAGAATACCCACACTTAGACATAATTCCATGTGTTATCCTGCTATCCAAATCCAAGAATGTGAATACCAACTCCTTTAGATCAAAGCTCACAAATATAGTCTCCAAAGTTTGCTAGTAAATAAAAAATACATTACTTACAATCACCAAAATGGCTTTAACTCCAAGACAATAAATCCAACCTTTACACATTCTTAAGGAAAGGTTCCCTAATATGCCTCAACAATATCTCCAGCTGAAAAAATCATAACTACACAAGCTCAAGCATGAAGACCCTGGATACATGATTGTTGGCCTCCCTAGGATGCTCCTGCATTAACAAACTGCACCAGAGTTGAGGAAGATGGAGCAAGGAAAGAGGACTAGTGCTAAGGTAGAAGACTTTCTTAAACATATCAAGAACCTACATGAGGAGGTATGTGCATATATTACCAAGATTAACATGTAGTATAAGGATAGAGTAAATCCAAAGAGGATACATAACGAGTTTTAGTTTGGGGATCGAGTTATGGTGTACTTGAGGAATGAACAATTTCTAGTAGGCACCTACAATAATATGATGATGAAGAAATTTGGTCCCTAGAAGATTTTGAAGAAAAATAATTTAGTGAATTCAAATGAAGTAGAGTTGCCAAATGGGATCCATATTTTCCCTATTTTCGATATTGCATACTTTAACAAAATTTTGTGAAGATGATGCAAAGGAGGAATAAACACTGGAGCCATGTCCCATTCCTAATTCTAAGAAGGAGGAGATTGAAGAAATTCTAGATAGTCATGTGAGCCAAAGTACTACAAATATGCAACATGAGGAGTAGCTAGTGAAGTGGAAGGGATGACGAGTGGAAGATTTGACCTGTTTATCCAAGATGGAGTTTTCCTATCTGGGTTTTTCTCAACCAATTATAAAATGATAGGATCAATTTTCAATCTACCCTAGATGTCTGATGTAGGAGTACTCAGTGGTATAAGAGAAATCCTATATCACCCAAAAATATGCTTATTGTTGTTTTCTACATAATGTGTTTATATATTTCGATACCCATTTGGGCCAAATAGAGATTCCAACTCTCATAGTTTCACTATTGGATTTTTGGGTTAGTATTTTTTGAGCACCTCGAGATATGTGCCACTATAGAAAATGGGTTATTTTGTAAATGAGCCATAGTTATGATGAGTTAGAAAGTGTAAGTCAGAGGGATGACTATACTTGTAATTTCAAGCACTCTAGAAAAATAATAAGGTCAAAAGGCTTTATGGTTTGGAAGATATTGTAGTTTTAAGTTGCCTGAAGACCCCATAAGAATGCTTCAAAGTAAAACTTTAGCCACTAAATGACCTTATACTGTGCTAAATCATATTGATGTTTGGTTACTACTATTCTTATGGTTTTTTATACATTTTGCAAAAGGTGTAGGATGAATACTTTTTTTAAATGCTTTATCTTGCTACTTGGTTATAATGGCCTCGGGTAGTGCTAACTTGTTGTAATGGCTCTCTAGATTCTAGGCTTTCTTCCTACTTTCATTTATAAAATACCATGGGATTAGCCACACGTAAAATTAGAATAGGCTTTTAGTATTAGTTCAACTCTAGTACATGGTAGAAGATTGACCATGAAACCTTTAGTATCATAAAATACATGGAATGAATAAATTTGAATTACAAGGGATTAAAAGTCAAAATTGTAGAAGAAATACACTAGTTATCTCAATACCCTAAGGTAATGATTGTGGCAACAACTCCCCAGATTGGAAAAATTTGACTAACTTAAAATAGACAAAATAAAGAGTGAAATGTTTAATGAAATGTCAAACTAAAAATTGTACTAGTTTTTCAAAAGTAAAGGTTATTTTTGTGACCTCAATACCTTTGTTCTATTTATAAATAGTGTATACAATCCATTAGAGCCACTATTTTGTGACCTCAATATCTCCATTTAATTTACATCATGAACATGGTGTGTGAGATGTTTGCAAGGTTCCATGAGAAATGTGTCTTACAGAATGGAACATGATAGTGACTTGTGAATATCCACCAAATCACATAGGTTGCTCAACATAATGCCCCACTGGAAGAAAACTAGATAAATGAAGAACCTTAAAAATAAAAATAAAATACAAATACAAATAAAATATTCTATTAGAAAGATAAAAAGAAGTTGTTAATTTATTTATTATAGGTTCAAATCCTATTTGGGGAGAGGTCTAAATTCTATTCTTCACTTTGTTTTTTGTAAAGCACAAAATTAATTTTATTGTAGCTTTTCTTTCAAAGGAAATAAAATGGTTTTTAGCAAATAAAAATTTCCTATGATAAAATGCATGTTGTTAAGGAAAACTATGATGAATAATCTAGAGTTCATTGGTTCTAACAATAGCTTTAGCACTATAATAATTTGACTTTAAATATTACATGTAGTTAGGTAGAAATGAGAAGATTTTTTTACAAAATAAATAATGAAAACTAAACAACTAAAACATAGAACTAACTAATCCCAAAAATAAATAATCTATTACATACTATCAAAGTCTAATTATTTACAAAAAAGATGGAGTCCTAATATTGGTGATCAAAACAAATCTTAATATCCTCCCTTGATGCTAGGAGGACTCACAATTTGAATTTTAAATGTCAAAAATTGATCTTTTGTAGCTATCTCTATGAAAATGTCAATTATTTGTCCCTTTATGTTAACATACTACAATTCAACTAGTTTCTTTTATACTAAATATTTGATAAAATATTGTTTGAAATTAAAATTATTGGTCCTACTGTGATGAACCAAATTCTTGGCTTATTTAATGACTCTAATATTGTATAAAAAGTCACTATAGGATGATCTTTTATGTATAAAATTTCTTAAATAATCTTTATTATCCATAAGAATTGTGTGCCTATTGAAGAGACTACAACATACTCTTATTCTACATAAGAGAAGGAAACAATACTTTTCTTCTTTGAACTACATGTGATTAAACTAAAAACCAAAGAAAAATAATTACCAAATGTAGATTTCCATTCATACAAGTTACCCTCCAAATCTAAATCACTCAGGACAAGAAAATGAAATCTCTTAGAAGACAAGTGAATAGAAAAATCTAGATTTATTTTCACATACCTCAAAATTCTCTTGACTTCTTTGATGTATATCTATAATGAGTTTTTTGTTGTTAGCTCTAACAATTGTTGTCTATTAGTGTCAACTAGTTAGTCATTTACACAGTAGAGTTAGATGGTCATCACTGCAATTGAGCTACTTTATATAGGGCTAGTCACGTACATAAGTTAGTATGTATTGACAATCTCTGTATGAGCTAAGAAAATGTATGGTCATAGTGTAATTTACTATAGGTACCAAGATCCGCAATGATTGAGCAAGTCATCATCGATTGAGAAAATTCCAAGTACACAAGTACCAAGTGATATAGTATGTTCCAAGCATAATATTTGTTGAGCATCATAATGTTAGCAGAGGTCAAGAAATAGAAATGTTGAGTATTAGAGACAATAAAGACTAAGAAATGGAAAGTTTAAATAAAAGTTAGAAATGGAACAAAGTTTGAGCTAAAATATTTATCAAGCCATCTCAGAAGGTTTATTTAAGTTTTGAAGAGGTTGTTACAAAATATTGAATACTGGAAGAGGTTTTTCCAAAACATCTACATGACATGGATCACATATCCCTATGTTGTATGTTCAATGATCAAGATGAAGAGGAAAACCATAGAACTGTATAGAAAATGCTTTACATAAATATTTAAATGGTGATGATCTTAACCTTGATCAAGTATCACTAGAGAGAGAATATAAAGAGGAGTATCTATGAAAACATGAATCATTATACTATGAAGGATTGAGAAGATCAAAAGTCTTTCAAGGGTTTTGTTATCATCTAGAGCAAGTGACTTGTTCATAGGTAGTAAAGTGAAATGAAAAGCAAAGTGTTATTAGATCAGAGGAGAGGAATAGTTAGTAAGGAGAAGACTCAAAATTAGCTTTTAGAGAAAATTAAGAGTTAGGTATAGAATCAATTTTAACAGACTTGAATTAGGGTAAATATCTTAATAGAGTGGTCTTAATAGATCTTTGTAAATATCCTAATAGAGTCCTTACTTAGTTGTAAGTGTTAAATCCTCAAAAAAGATGAGACATTGTAGTCTCTTAAGTCTTGAACAGGACAAACTCCTCATAGGGTAGATCATATTCTATGGATAAACATTGTAAACTTAACTAGTTAACTTTATTATTGTGGATGTCATCCCCACCCTAGTTTTTCCTTCACCTTGGAGGGTTTCTTGGTAGAAAATATTATTTTATGTGCTTTTACTTTCATGGATCTAATTGAGTAAATTTACATATTAAAGCAAGTTTACATTAGAAGTTTTACATGCACAAGTTATTGATTGATGTTGAGGAATTGGTAAAAATTTTAAAGTGTTAAAGATTATGATTCAAACAACCCCCCTCCCCCTCTTTCAATATATGTATTATGATGTTTACACCTCCTTAAATCAATAATTGGTATCAGAGCATGGATGCTCTAAGAGAAGCATAATATCTTGGAGATAAAGGCTTTCAAACTAGACAAGATTATTGAAAATAAGGTGATTGAAATCTAGCTCACTCTATAGAAACTTCAGAAGGAAAGACAAGATTTGAACGATTCCTTGAAAAGGAGAAAGAAATCTCGATCCGGATAAAGAAATTTTGTTATGAAGAAGTTGAGATTGAAGGACTATTTGAAGCAATCAATCCAAATTAAAAAGAATCTACTAATCTACTTGATAGGAACAAACTCCTAAATGAATAAATAAGAGTGTGAAAAGAGAAGATGAGATCCAATCAGTGAGACTATGTTGAAGTGACATAACAAATAAATAAAGATGAAGAAGATGAGACATTGGTTGAAGAAGACAAAAGAGTAATGATGAATTAAATGTATAAAAAATACTCAAATGGATATGATGAATCAACTAATTCTTTCAAAACAAAAATTAAATCACAAGGATGCAAAAATTGGAAATCTCAATTCACACAATGACATACTGAAGAATGAGAAGGAATCTATGTAAAATTCAACAAACCAAAGGAAGCAATAAAGTAATTTGAAGAACTTATGAACTCACCATGTTGCTCTAAAGCACAAGGAAATTATTGCATTGAGAAAGGATAATCATGCATAAATAAAGAAATGAGAAATGCAAAGCCAAAGGACAAACCAACATGCTATCACTATGGAAAATATGGTCATACTACAAATATCTATCAAAGAAAACATGACATGCAAAATTGTAAACCTAACTTTACTGGTAACTATTTTTACTACAAGAAACAAGGACATGAAATACATGAGTGTAGGTCAAGACTAAGGAATACACCTACTACACCTAGATTTGAGGGATACTTCTCTAACTATCATAAATATGGGCATAGAGCATCTGAATGTAGATCAGAAACAAAACCCTATTGGCCAAATTAGAGAAAAATTAATTATGCACCTAATAATACATGTACCAAATGTCACAAGTTTGGACATCAAAGTAAGAATTGTAGGACTCAAGTACATTCAGAAAAGAAGACAAAAGATAAAGGCAAAGGGAAAGTAGGCATTGAGCAAGTGAGGAATGCAATGAACTAGGAATTGAAAAAGAGAAAAGCAGATGGAAATAGTGGAGCTAATGGAGTTGAGGTCACCCAATCCAATGGAGAATTTGATCATATCATCTCTAAATAACAAAGAGAGGTATGCATGGAACTATATACTTAAATGATATTGTATACACTAATCTAATGTGCTAGAAATACTAATCTAATGAAAGCATTTACACATTAAACTAACATAACATATAAGAGAGACAAAGAGAAGACAAACTCAAATGAGAATGTGAGCCATGGATAGGCTCTCTCAATGAGATTTGTTCTCTTATTTTTGAGATGTGTCTATGTATAGATTGGGGATGTATGCTCGAATGCTCAAAGTTGCTTCAATGGTGGAGATGGATAATAGCAAATTGGTAGCTTTGTGAGCTCTCAATTTGGCATTATAAGGGTATGGGTATGGCTTTTGGCTCTAAAAAGGGCATGGTAACTTTAGCTCAAAGATTGTTGATGAAATGGCTTGGGATGGGATTCAATTTATAGGCTAAGGGGTAGAGGGATGGAGGGCTTAGATGCAAGGATGATTGAAGGCTTAAGGAGGGCTAGGATGCACTTAAAGGGGAGCACATGGATTGTGCTTGTTTAGCACCAATGGGAAGGTGACACTTGTCACAAGGAGGGTGAGTGTGAGAGGGTAGGGTAAAGGTTTGGTTAAAGGCATGATGAGTGGGGTTGAGTATGTAAGAGAGATGTAAGAGGAATGAGTGTGGAAGAGGGAAGAGTGTGGAAGATGGATGTAAGAGTCATGAGTGGGCTTGTAAGAGTCTTTTATGGTTTGTAAGAGCACTCATGACTTGGTGGTTGGGATTTTTGAGGGGAGACTTTGGATTAGATTAGGAAAGTCTTAAACTTGTTTAAGGAATGTGACAACATTAGGGGGTGGATTAGTCTTGGGTTTAGGATTAGATTAGGAATGTTAGAGATGTGCAAGTGGATGGCATTAATGAGGGTGGGCGAGTTAGTGGCTAAGCTTGGTTAGTATGGGTGGATGGGGTGGATTAGGCTAAATGGAGGATTAGAGATAGGTTAGGGGTTTTTGGATTTGAGGATTTCATTTATCAAATAGATTTATTTAATAAATGGAGATTTTTGGAATTAGATAGGAGAAAAGGATTTAATTGATAAATAATAGATTATTTGATTTATCAATTAGGACTATAGATGATTAATTAAATTAATCAACTAGGGATGTAAAAGGATTAATTAAATAAGAATTTAATTAATGATGCCTTTAGAGATGGCTAAATTAGATTACCAAAGTAGTGTAATCAAATTTAGGTGTCTACATTTTGCCCCTCTTTGACATAGTGTTGAGACAACACTATTTCAAAGAAGTTCGAATGAAGACGACACGATGAAGATGTTTTAGCAACAAGGTTGCCCCAGTCTAGGATAAGAAGAGGAGAGACTAGACTTAGATGATGCTCCCTCAAGAAGGCGGCGGGGAGAGAAATGAGGCTCGATGACTTCTTGAAAAGTACAAGAAATTGAGATGAGCTAAGACATAGGTTGGCAAAGAGAAGGGGCTAAATTAGCTCAAACTCTCACTATAGGAGAATGATAAAGGGAAATCAGAGGCACAATGGTAAAGCAAGCTTAAGACTTTCCAGGATTTGGGGGGGGGGGGGGGGGGAATGGAGGAGCAGAGCGCTATAAAAGGAATCTATGGTAGGGAGATGGATGATAGAATGATAAAGCTGATGCAATAGGATTTCAAAGAGTCAAATTGGCGGAAGATGGGTTTCGAAGATCCCTAGGACTAGGATTGTGGATCTTGAAAGATGAGGCTTGGTGGATTGATTTGATTGGTGGATCTCTAAGATTAGGATTGTGGATCCCTAAAGCTAAGCGTGAGGAGTGATTCAAAGAAATACTGATGCATAAGCTGGGGTAGGAGCGAGAGATGCAGGATATGGATGGGGGATAATGGAGATGAAGGGAATCCATTGAAGCTTTTTAAGCGGGGGGATACTTCAAAGAGAAGTACCACCATGTAGTTGAGCACTAGATTTGCTATAGGACTGTTGGTTAATTGCCAAGGTTACCAAGAACATCAAGGCCTTTTCACCAACTGTCCAAAGGACTGATGAACTAACTCGAAACAAACACGAAAGGATTGCCCCAGTATCACACATGAATTCCAAAGGAAGTAGCGTGGAAGCGACACTAGGTAACCCACAAGCAGAAAAGGAAAATAAGAAAAAGACCTGATCAGGACCTTACACTCTGATTGCCCCATTCGCAGCGTACCATGATATGGAAGATTGTGGCAACCTTGAAGAGGGAACAAGGAGATTGCTTGGAAAAGATACTTCAAGACCCAAAAGGGAAGATCCCAAATCAAAAGAAAGCAAAAATCCAAAAGAGAACTGTTTTCCAACGAGATGGGTAGGATGAGGTACTAACAGACCAAAATCAAACATGAGGAAAGCTATATCCTGCAAGGATCTATCGGAGAGCACCTAAGCTGATGGATCGGGATGAGTGATGCATCTAGCAAGCTGAACTAAGAAGGATAACACTTTGGTGACAGGAGATCTAGCTAAAGGATGCATTGGAATAGCTAACCAAGGTGTGCAATGTGTGCAAGATGTTGACCAAGGATGAACTAACACAAAAGTTGGATAGATACAATGATACTAAGCTAAAGAGGATGTAAAAGCTAATGGACCAAGATATGTTACAAATGTACAAGTTTGTTCATGTTTTGTTTTTTGTCAGATGGAAATGTTTCTGAAGGATGGGATGTCTATAATAGTTGATAGGTGGATAGGTAGATGGTTTGCGAAAAGCTTAAGGAAAATGGGATTCTGTGTGTGCATGTGATAGGATACAAGCTAGGATACAAGATTATTTACAGGCTAGAATATGGTACAAGATTTGGACAAGATTCATATATATACAAGGTATGGTACAAGATTTACAAGGTATAATACAAGATTTGGTACAAGATTTACAAGCTGTACAGGAGGTATTTACAAGCTCCATCAGATTTTGGATATTTGATTGGAACACCAAGGGAACAAGCAGGTGTTTTATGGGATGGTGGGTAGATGGATGAGGGATAGGATAGTGATAGATAATGGATTAGTCTTTAGTACACAAGGCGCCTAAATTACTAGGTTTTCACCAAGGTACCTATCCAAGGCGCTTGAATTGCCAAGTTTTCACCATTGGACGCTTATTTCTCTTTACTATTTTTTTGTATTTTTCAAAAGCTGGGTATACAAAGGATCTTCAAGCATAGAACTTCTTGAGATGAATGATGTTAGTGGGATCATTCAAGAGTTCTCCTTCTGGTGTAGATAATTGATAGGCTCCAGAGCCAAAGGAGGCAGTAACCACATAGGGACAAAGCCATGTAGGTTCAAACTTGCCTTTCTTTTCTTGATCTGCTTGGACTTTCATATTTTCTTTGAGGACCATGTCACCTGGCTAAAAGTGTCATGGGAGCACCTTCTTGTTGAAATTCCTTTTGAGATGAGTTTGATAGACTGTGAGATGGTCATAGGCTTGTTGTCTCTTCTCGTCTAAGAGATCTAGTTGGGTGAGTCGAGCTACTATGTATTCTTCATCTAAGATTTTCCCTCGCAAAGATATGCGTAGTGAGAGAAGTTCAACTTCTATAGGTAATACCACTTCAGCACCATAGACTAGGGAGTATGGAGTTGTTCCTGTGGATGTATAGAAGGAAGTTCGATAGGCCCATAGGGCTGGATTTATTTGTAGGTACCAATCGCAGCCGAAATCATTGACAACTTTCTTTAGGATCTTGAGGAGGGTTTTGTTAGTTGCCTTTGCCTAGCCATTACCTTGTGGGAAATATGGGCTAGAAAAGTGGTGATGGATGTGGAGGGAAGTGCATAATTCTTCCATGTTGAGATTTTCAAAGTTACCTTCATGGTCAGTGAAGATGGTGGATGGGATGCCGAAGCGGCAAACAATGTGGTACAAGATGAACTTGGAGGCTTGAAATCCTATAGCTGAGACTAGGGGAACTTCTTCCACCCACTTAGTGAAATAGTCTGTAGCTGTTATTATCCATTTATGTCCATCAGATGAGAGAGGTGTGATAGTTCCAACTAGATCAAGGCCCCAACAAGTGAAAGGCCTAGGTGGTGCAATAGGCTGTAGATCCTGTGCTGGAGCATGCACAAGATTTGCATGCTGCTGACATGGGAGACACTTTCTAACAAAGTCACAGGAGTCTTCTTCAATGGTAGGCCAATAGTAGCCTACTCTAAGGATTTTTCATGCTAGGACAATACCACTCGTGTGGGCACCACAAAGTTCAGAATGTACTTCTTTTAATGCCATCGCGGCCTCATTTTCATCTAAACATCGAGAGAGGGTATCATGATAGCCCCGATGATATAGGGTATTGGCTATGATAACATAGCGAGATGATTTTTGAATGAGGTGTAGGCATTGGATACGTGTGAGGTGAGGAGATATGATACCATCGTTAAGGTAAGCATGAATTTCATGGTACCAAGGGGATTGGGGACCAACCAAGATACAAACACGATTTGAATCCTCATTCGCATAAGCGGGTGTGAGGAGCTGCTCAACTAAAAATTCATACTGCGTAGCTTCTTGGGGAATTTCCAAGAGCGAGCCAATAGTGGCCATGGCATCTGCTGCCTTGTTCTGCATTCGAGGCACTTGTGTAAACTGAAGCTTTGTAAAATGTTGGGTCAACTAATCAACTAGATCTTTGTAGGGTAATAGCTTTTCATCTTTGGTTTGATATTCATTTAAGACTTGTTTGATGATGAGCTGGGAATCGCCAAATATTTCTAACTTAGTGATATTCCATTCTGCAGCTATCTTTAACCTTGTTACAAGAGCTTCATATTCTGCTATATTGTTGGTGCTAGGGAATTGTAGCTTGAAGGCTTTCGGAATGTAATCTCCTTGAGGTGTAACTAATAATATTCCTACCCTTGATCCATGAGATGTGTATGAGCCATCAAAATAAAGCTTCCATGGGGGTTGTTCTTCAATTAGGCAAATATGCTCATCTGGGAATTCTGTGAGCAAAGGATATGCATCTACTAGAGGTGCATCAGCTAGGTGATCTGCTATAGCTTGCCCTTTGATTGCCTTTCTATCCACATACTGGATGTAAAATTCTCTAAGGAGCATAACCCATTTGGCCAAACGGCCTATAAGGGATGTTTTGGAGAGCATATACTTGAGAGGGTCAATCTTGGAGACTAGTTGGATGGTATGACTTAGCATGTAGTGGCGAAGATTTTGATTGAGTTGAGAAAACAACTGCCAAACAAGCTTTTTCCATAGGAGTGAAATTGAGCTCATAACCAACTAGGGTTCTATTGATATATTAGATGGCTCTCTCTGCTATAATCATCATGTTGTGCTAGAAGTGCCCCTAGAGCAGTAGGTGTTGCTGATATATACAAGATCAAGGGATGACCAGGAACTGGTGGAACCAAGATAGGGGGATTGGTGAGATACTGCTTGAGCTGATCGAAGCTGCATTGACATAAAAGATCCCACTTGAAGTTCTTATTCTTCTTTAGCAAGTGTGAAAATGGTGTGCACTTATCTATAAGTTGGGAGATGAAGCGCCAGACAAATTGAAGTTTTTCCTGAAGAGAGCGAAGCTGTCGCAGTGTCTGGGGAGGAGGCATGTCTAAGATAGCCTTGACCTTTTTGGGGTCGATCTCTATACCTCATTTAGAAACTATGAAGCCTAGAAGCTTGCCAGATGTGACCCCAAAGACACACTTCTTGAGATTTAGCATGAGATGATATTGGGCCAACCTATCAAAGACTTTCTCCAGGTCAGCAAGATGATCCATGAAGGTGTGAGATTTGACTAGGATATCGTCCACATAATCCTCCAAAATGCTATGGATAAGATCATGGAAAATGGTTGTCATAGCTCTTTGATAGGTAGCCCCAACATTCTTTAGGCCAAAAGGAATCATGGTGTAGAAAAAGGTTCCCCAAGGGGTAGTGAATGTTGTCTTATGCTGATCCTCTTCTGCAATCTTGATCTAATTATACCTAGAAAATCCATCCATAAGGGACAGAATTTCATGTCCAGCTGTAAGATCTACAATCATATCTATGTTGGGCAAGGGAAAATCATCCTTTGGACAAGCTTTGTTAGGATCTCTAAAATTAGTGCAGATTTTGATGTCACCGAAAGGCTTAGTGATAGGGACCATGTTGGAGATCCACTCTAAATAGTCAATAGGTCAGATAACCTTAGCAGCTAACATTATCTCTAGTTCAACTTTGACTAGTAATGCCACCTTGGGGTGCATTTTTCTAAGCTTTTGTCTGATGGGCTTGATCTTTGGTTTGACTGCAAGATGATGAACTACAAGCTTTGGATCAAGTCCTGGCATGTCTTGATATGACCATGCAAATCAGCCAATGTTCTCTCTTAAGACCTCAAAGAGGAGATCAGCTTGGTTTTGTGATAGGGATGCAGCAATATGAACAAGTTTGGGGATCTCTGAAGAACCGATGTTGACTTCCCTAGTATCCTCTATTAGAATAGATGAAACCTCTAATTGATTATCTTGAGGAGGCAATACTAAATCCTCATGTTTTTCTTGTGGCTCTAGATTTTCTTGCTGAGGGGTTCTCTTCCCTGCCTTAGCTAGTCCCAAATTTACCTTAGTTCCAGTTTTGGGTGTATCAAAACTAGGTTGGGGATTTTCTCCAAAATACCCCTTGGGATCTACCTTGTAGATGTAGGCAAAATCTAGCTTTGTCTTCTTATGAGGAGTTTCAGCTCCCATGAATCTTAGAAGTGCTTCCTCTTATGCAAACTCATCAATATGTATGACACTTGGTTGGTCCCAATCTATGAGTTGTGGATGAGCGAGTGGTAGGTCAATGAGATGGATGGATAGTTCTTGGAGATGAGAGTCTCCTAGGAAGATTTGGTCTGGGATATCGTCGTAGGCTCTCTTTTCAACTTCCTCAAGAATGTCTTCAATTTCGACAAGGTCATGATGGATGTTTGAAAAAGCATGACCATTCTCATTGATGCCCCCAGTTGTGGGTATGCCAAAGCCAAGACCTGACTTCGTTTCCCAATTATGTGCTTCGATGGGACATTGCATGCCTCTTTCTTTTGGTCCTAGTCCACCTCATTGATAGTTCCATTTTTTAGTGATGAGCTTATGTTCTTGGGGATACTTCTGGCTGAAGTGATCAAGGCATTCTTGATTTCTTGGAGGTGCATCCTTATGTAACCAATTGTTGATATCTGGAGTGAGCTCTTCATGAAGAGGGGTTTTTGAGGAAACAAAGGTGGTTGGGCCAAATTGTTTGTATCGAGGAGGTGGAATCTCCTTAGCTTTGTGATATGTTGGTTTTCCAAATGTGGATCAAGTGGGATTACTCCGACAGCAAATGCATCTGATAGACTATATTCTCCATAGCCTTTGTTGTTGATCTTTACAGTAGATAGGGTGGAGGCGAGGATGGTTTCTGCATCATTACAAGTGTGGGATGAGCTGGCGATGGCTGTGCCGATGTCTATTCTAGGGCAATGGTTTGTATATGAAGCTTCAACTACATTTTAGTAAGCAAAGGGTTCTAGATCAGCATGGATGGTTACCTCAGTGCCCTGATGCAGAAATTTGATGCACTGATGGTAGGTGGATGGAACGGCCTTCATAGCATGAATCCATGGGCGACCGAGTAGGATGTTAAATGGTAGGTTTAGATCAACAACATGGAAAACTATCTCTTGGATGACTGGCCCAACCTTGATTGGTAGCAAAATAGTCCCTTCTATGGTTCTTTCCAAGTTGTCATAAGCTTTGATGGTGATAACTTCACTGATCATATCTGCCTCAGTATACCCAGCTTGTTTTATGAATTTTAGGGTGTAAATATTCAAGGCTGATTCATTATCTATCATTACTCTTTTCATGGCGTAATTGGATACCATGATGGCTATGCGAAGTGGAAGGGTGTGATCTGGCTCAACCGCAAGTATGTCGGTGGGTTTGAAAGATAGGGCACATGAGGATGAAAGGTGTCCAAAAAGATTATGAAAATCAGTAGCATTGATATCAGAAGGGACACAAGATTCTATGAGAGCATTGTCAAGGATGTCTTTATACATAGGACTAGTGCTGAGAAGGTCTAAAATGGAGATTTGGGCTGGCATGTTCCCAAGGTGTTCCAAGATATTGTACTAGCTTTTTGATGGAGCTAATGTTGCTGATGAAACTGGTGGGCCTGCGATGTTAAATCGCGCTCTTTGAGTGGTGACTGCACACTCATTGTCTGGTCCTCGGATATTGATAACATTGACAAAAGGCTCTTTCTTAGATATACAACCTATAAGGATACCATAGTCTATATAGGATGAAGTGTGGTCATTTTTCTTCCCATGCTGTTGGTTTGGCTGGCGGTTGTTGGTGTTGTTTTGGATAGGTGTTTTTCTAGGATTTTGGTTGTTGTGTGGAGGAAAAGCATTTTGATAAATCTGTAAGCCTGCATTGGGAGAGGTTTGGGCACCAATAGTGATTTCTTTCCGATCAATGAGGTCCTGCACATAATCTTTCAGTTTCATGCATCTGAGGGTGGTGTGACCATTTACCCTATGGAACTTGTAATACTCATTGTCCTTGTACCATGCAGCTTTGGATTGTCTTGGATCAATTTGCTGGGTAGGAGGAAATTTGATGAGGTTTTCCTTAGCCAATTTCTCAAAAATAACATCCAATGCCTCACCAAGGGGTGTATAGTTTCTAGGTGCAGGTTGGAATCTGGGCTTTTGCCCTGTAGCTACATTGATGGCATTAGCTTGATTGTTAGACCCTTGAAAGTTGGGTCTTGTATTGTGGTTTTGATAGCTTTGGTTATTCTGTTGTTGGTAATTGATAGCTTGTTGGTTGTTTGTTTGATATGGTGGGTTAGACTGATTTTGGGAAGGACCAACGATATTCACATGTCTGGTGTCAGTAACCCCATCTGTTGCAACATGCTTTTTTTTGTTCCAATACCTAGACTTGTCATTGGAATGTGATTGATTTTGGTTGGCCTCTTTGTAAATCTTTACCACACCATCTTTGATGAGTCCTTGCTCAAGGATCATTCCTTTCTCTTTGATATCCTTATAGGTCTGCAAATAGTTCATGGTCATGTGGTGAGCCAAGCTGGGATGTGCATTATCAATAAAAATTTTCACCACATGGCGTTCTGGCAAGGTGCAGGATATGCGGGTGGTAAGGGTTTTCCATCTTTGTAGGTATTCGACAAGGCTTTCTCCACCTTTTTGCTTGGTGTGGACAAGATCAACTATTGATAGCTTTGTTTCAACAAGATGGGCATATTGGGCTACAAATGCCTCAGATAATTCAGCAAAGTTTTTAATTGTGCCATAGGGGATTCTATAAAACCATTCAAGAGCTGGTCCAGCCAAGCTTTTGGAAAAAAGGCGCAAGAGGAAGACATCATTATATGCCACGTCCTGGCAATGCATGTAAAATTCTTTGATATGTGTGATAGGGTCTCCTTTTCCTCTAAATTTGTCAAATTTGGGTACCTCAAAGTGTTTGGGAAATGGTGTCATGGTAATGGCTCTGTCAAATGGGTAAGGACACAAATTCTCAAACTTGAATGTCTTTGGATCATTCCCTTCTTGGATGGCTTTCAGAGCTGTCTTCATTTGCTCCCATTCTGAATTGATAGGTGATGGTTGGGGTGCCCCCAATGTAGGAGTGCCTTGAGGTAGGTATGTGCTGGATGGGGCCACCGAATATGGATGGTTGTGAGGGATTTGCTGATAGGGATTGTACATTGTTTGGGTACCTGCATGGTGGATGACGGGTTGTTGAGGGGGAGGTGGTGCATATTGTTGCATGTGCTGCGAGGCTTGCTGTTGATATGGGATTTGAGGTTGGGATTGAAGAACATAAGCTGGCTGTGGCATAAATGGATTGCTTTGTGGAGATAAGGTACAAGATGGTTGTGAGGCTTGGGGAAAGGATCAGGGGGCTTGTGGGGTTTGACCAATATATGTGGGTTGTTCCCCCATTTGGGATGGTATCTGCAAATAATTGGTGGTTGGCTGGGGGGGTGGATTACCTCCTAGAAGTGGCATTGAAAAGTAGTTGGTAATTGGAGGTAATGGATTAGTTGGTGGTGGAGGTGGTGGGAATTGAGAGCTTGGGAATGGAACTGATGGGGTTTGATAGCTTTGTGGCTGGATTTGGAAGCTTGGTAGAGTGGTGGCAGGGGTTGGGGTCACTTGGGAGCTTGGCAAAAAATTGGTAGTAGCTTGTGGGATTTGATAGCTTTGTGGAGTGAGGGTAGTAGCTTGTGGATTTGTGGCTAATGGTATTGAGCTCCCAAGACCTAATGGAAATGATGGGATTGTGCTTTGGGTTGTGTTGAACAAGATGGAGGTGATGAAAGGTAGATTACTTGGCCCCATAGGTGGCATCCCTATTGTATATTACTGAGGTTGGCCAAAGATGCTAGCACTGATTTGGGAAATGGGTCGATTTGGAAGGCTGGGTTGGGGAGCAGCAGCAATAGTGAAGGGGGTGAATGGTGAGGTGTTTTGGGTAAAGGGGGTTTGGAGTGGAGAGGTATGAACCAAGAATGGAGTGGTGGTGGCTGGGTTGCCTTGCGGCATGGAGATTTCAACTTGGGTGGATGATGGTATGTTTGGGTCTGTTGGGTCATATGGATTGGCTGGAGGCTCTTCTTTTGGCATATATTGAGGATAATTTGGATCATAAGAGCCTATGGGTGGTGGCAGCTGCCCAAACAACGGGTGAGATGGATCTGATAATGGAGGGGGTCTTCCAAAGTCAAAGGTTCCTACATTGTCCCTTCGAAAATTAGCCATGATTGTCTCTTTGTTCTTGTCTATAATGGTGTTTACCAATACTGCATTTCCTGGTTGGTTCATGAAAGCTTCAATGTCAGTAGGTGATGGCATAGCTTTCTCTAGGCTGAAGGATGGCTGAGTGCTCTAGGGGGTGAGGTTGTTCGATCCAAATGATAGGGCTCCATTGTTTCTTTCTTCTTGGCTAAGCGAGTGATGGGTGGCATGAAAAATGCTCCTAGGGATGAGATGCAATAATGTTGATGCATGCAAAAGGGGGAATGCTTCTCTATGCAAATGATTTCCTAGGTTGAGGCAAAGCTATATGAAAAAACCTAAGGAGGATTGGGTTGGGGATTCTAACTTTAAAGATATGTTGTCAAAGCACAAAAGGTCTGCTTTCCTATGTGCAAGCTTGGTGGTGATTGTGTCAACTTAAGGATAGACTGATGATCCTTTAGGAAGAACACGAGATTGACCACTTGTGGATTCCAACCTTTAGATCAAGGTGATGAGGGATAACAAGTAACAATGCTAGATTACCCTAGACAAAGCTCTGTCAAAGGGATAACCTTGGTGAGATTGGTGGATTTGAAAGATTTTAGGAATGGCAAACTTTTGGCAAGGTGACAACAATTTTGAAGGCTTGGATGCGAAGATTTTGGATTGCTGGCTAGATGGTTTGATTCTAAATGAGATGGATGAGCTAATAATGCTTACGAGGATAGCCTAAGATGGCTGGCTTTTCTACAAAGATGACTCTAAATTGAAGCTTATCCAAGAAGATGGGGAGAAACAAGGGTGTCTAATCATAGAAATCATACCTAGTTGGTAAGGCATAAGCAGGATTAACTCCTGGACGTTGGCTAAATTTGATGGTGCGCTCTAACTAGGCCTCTTGAAGTGCTTCGTCGTTAGCTTTGTCCTCTTCTTTATGGAGTTTGGCAATTTGTGGGCTTGGTGTTATTTCTTTTCTCTTGGCTAAAAGTTCTTGGTATGCTAGAGATGGCTTGAGTTTGACCTTGTGAAACTTCTGTTTGGGTTTGGGTTGTTCTAACATAAATTCTTGAATTTTCTTGGCTTTTGAAAAATCTCAGTTATTTTGCTTCAACTCGTTCAACTTCTAGAATAGGCAGTGACTACGCTAAGTATGCCCTAAGCTAGGATTCACCAAGTTTGGCAAACATTCATTCAACAAATAAAAGATCAAGCAATAGATAGGAACACCCAGATAGAAGTTTTTGATTCTCAAAAAGTGATACTTGCGCCAAGGAGTGTGTATGTTCTACAAATGTTTCGATCAGTCACCTCAAACACATTGACATCCTAGATGGTTGTCTACAAGGCTGACAGTTCGGTTTAGCTAAGGAGTCCTCGATATACCCAAGGTACGTGAGGCCCAAATCCGTAGATGAGACCAAAAAAATGTCACACAGCCGAGAGGAGCGGTAACCCACTTCTCCTCTTTCACTTCTCAAGGGTATAAAGTTCCTTGAGGCTTAGCCCAAGTGAAAAAATCTTGATCCCAAGAGAGGTGTCTTTCGATTCACCTCCCAATTCTTATACTCTGCAAGAACACTAGAGTTGAGGTCGTCCAAGGGGTGATGAAATCCCCAAGCAGACCTTCTAAAAAGAAACAAGGTTTTGGATCCTAATATTATGTACCCAAGATGGCCTCGAAAGACGATAAGGGGAGAGAAGACTTGGATGACCTTGGGCTAAAAAACACGCTTGTTCTTTTACCAACTGACTCTTATGTGTGCTAATCTAGACTTTGCAAGCACTCATGTTTAAGAGACAATGTTCAATTCCAACTTGAAGCGCCAACAAAAGTAAATCAATCGAAGAATGCAAACAATAAGAAGAGTTAGGGTCAACAAAAGCAAACTCACGCGCCCGGAGGCCTTCCATGTCAAGTATTGATTAATTTTCTTTAAGGCATTCAAGATTGAGTGTGAGTTTGTTTTAAGCCCAAAACAAAAGTGTGTGAGATTCGATTTCAAGCGCGCGCCCGAAGGCTCTCCACTTCAATTGTTATTCAATTTTACTGCCAAAACTTGAAGTGTGATCGATTTAATCTAGAGTTTTGATCATTTAAGAATTTTGATAAAGTTAAAGCAAACATTCAAAGACCAAGTGAGTGAGTTAGATTATGGAACATTTAACACCTTTTTCAAGTAGACCCATCCCCATAAATGGCGCTGAGATTGCAACCAATGGTTAATATTTGATGGGTGATTAGAAAAGAGGTGAGTCCAAGGAACTACTCAAATTGATTTTTGCAAATTTGTATTTTAACTTAACAAAGTTTCTTAAATGTCCAAAAATCAAATTTTACCTAGATTGCATATGGAAAAGAGATTTGTTTTGTTAAATTTTTAGAAGCTCTAAATGAAGTGTTTGATATTGCAATGGTTAATTGATCCTTGGCATTCAAGATTGGATTTGTTGTTTTAATCATGCATTCAAGGAAAATTTGATTTTAACCCATGGCATTCAAGAGTGTGTTTTTTAGCAACATTCATTCAATATAAAATGTGTTTAACCATTCAAGTTCATTCCATGAAAAACCTAGAAAACATGATTAGTCACCCAAAAAGTTGCTCCAACCTGCAATAAGACAAAAAGGAAATTGATTAGTCACCAAAATCTTCAAAAAAGAAAGCTTAACTATGAGAAAATTTTTTTTAACTTTTTTTGCTGTTTTTCCTATGCGTAAAAATGCTTAAAATGGTCTAAATCCTACGGAACCACTAAAAGTCAAATTTTGATTTATACTCTTTTTTTTCTTTTTTTTGAAAAATTATAGGTTCATTTGTTAGAGTTTTGAAAGTATGCAAAGACAATGACTTGAACAAGACAGCCAAAAACTAGGCGACAAATCTTGAAAAACACTACAATAGGCGGAGATGCCAATCTGCGCAGATGCTGATCTGCGCAGACGATAGTCTGATGAAGAAAGTAGCTGGCAGCGTCGGAGACGACAGTTGGCAGATTGCGGCGACGAAGATGACATTTGATAGGCAGAGATGCCAAAACTCGCAGACGACAGTTTGGGCTTTCGGAGACGGTTGTTAAGCTCGCGCAGACAACAATTGTGCAGGCACAGATGACGATTGTGCAGGCACAGACGATGGTTGTGCAGGTGCAGACGATAGTTGTGCAGGTGCAGATGACAGTTTATCTCTCACAGACGACGGTTGAGCTTGCAGAGATGACGGTTGAGTTTGCAAAGACGACGGTTGAGTTTGCGCAGATGACATTTTGCAAAGACGACAGGCGGAGATGCCAAACTGCAAAGATGATAGGAGGAGACGCCAAACTGTGGAGACGACAGGCAAAGACGACATTGCATGAAATGAACTGACGGACACGAGTTTTTTTCAAAATTTCTTGTTTTTTTGGTTATTTTTGGGTTTTTAAGTGTATTCTTCTCTCTAGTGTGTCCTTCAACCTGCAAAAACAAACAAAAACAACTTGCAACAACTCAAACAACATAAACCATTAGATTGTTAGTTTTGTAAAAGCAAAATATGGATTGAAAAAGATTAAAGAATGACCCATAGCAGGGTCCCACCAGGCGTGCCAAAATGTATACACTAATCTAATGTGCTAGAAATACTAATCTAATGAAAGCATTTACACATTAAACTAACATAACATATAAGAGAGACAAAGAGAAGACAAACTCAAATGAGAATGTGAGCCATGGATAGGCTCTCTCAATGAGATTCGTTCTCTTGTTTTTGAAATGTGTCTATGTGTAGATTGGGGATGTATGCTTGAATGCTCAAAGTTGCTTCAATGGTGGAGATGGATAATAGCAAATTGGTAGCTTTGTGAGCTCTCAATTTGGCATTATAAGGGTATGGATATGGCTTTTGGCTCTCAAAAGGGCATGGTAACTTTAGCTCAAAGATTGTTAATGAAATGGCTTGGGATGGGATTCAATTTATAGGCTAAGGGGTAGAGGGATGGAGGGCTTAGATACAAGGATTGATGAAGGCTTAAGGAGGGGTAGGATGCACTCAAAGGGGAGCACATGGATTGTGTTTGTTTAGCACCAATGGGAAGGTGACACTTGTCACAAGGAGGGTGAGTGTGAGAGGGTAGGGTAAAGGGTTGGTTAAAGGCATGATGACTGGGGTTGAGTATGTAAGAGAGATGTAAGAGGAATGAGTGTGGAAGAGGGAAGAGTGTGGAAGATGGATGTAAGAGTCATGAGTGGGCTTGTAAGAGTCTTTTATGGTTTGTAAGAGCACTCATGACTTGGTGGTTGGGATTTTTGAGGGGAGACTTTGGATTGGATTAGGAAAGTCTTAAACTTGTTTAAGGAATGTGACAACATTAGGGGGTGGATTAGGCTTGGGTTTAGGATTAGATTAAGAATGTTAGAGATGTGCAAGTGGATGACATTAATGAGGGTGGGTGAGTTAGTGGCTAAGCTTGGTTAGTATGGGTGGATGGGGTGGATTAGGCTAAATAGAGGATTAGAGATAGGTTAGCAATTTTTGGATTTGAGAATTTCATTTATCAAATAGGTTTATTTAACAAATGGGGATTTTTGGAATTAGATAGGAGAAAAGAATTTAATTGATAAATAATAGATTATTTGATTTATCAATTAGGACTATAGATGATTAATTAAATTAATCAACTAGGGATGGCAAAGGATTAATTAAATAAGAATTTAATTAATAATGCCTTTAGAGATGGCTAAATTAGATTACCAAAGCATTGTAATCAAATTATTTAGGTGTCTACAGATATATGATACATCAATTCCTTACATAAAATATTCATATCTGCATATGCAAGATGCATAAGAACAAATTTATTAAAGATTTTCAAGTATCAAAAAAATTGTCTATGTTGACCAAGAATTGGAACATAGGTCGAGCACTTCAATAGAGACTTAATGATATGATAGAGATCGAATGACATGGTAGAGACCAAAGGTTATGGAAGAGACTGAGTTGTTATGTAAAGACCTAGTTAAAAGGTGTTTGTATCAACCAAGAAAGTTGACTTCCACTCATCAAAGTACACAATAGTAATGGAGACCTTAATTGATCAAAAGGGAGTTATATAATGAATTTTGAAGACATTGTTTCATACCTTTCATTCACATTTCTTAAGAGCATGGAGAAATTTAGTGATTTTAGCAACTAGTAGAGATTTCAAGAGCAATTTGATAAAGAAAAGTGAATGAGTGAAGATCTAAACTATGTCGAGTATCTAGAGAAGAAATATCATCAAACCCTATCTATGATCATGGTAGCTTCATCGATGACTATAATGAACCAAGACATTAGTAAAGTTCAATTAGTGAAGAGTAATGCCTCTCTTCCACCTAAATTTTGTGCTATTGTAGAGATTGTTGTGAAAGGAGACTCAATGGGTGTGTTATCCTTGATACCACCTAAAGTCATTATGATCCATGATGTCATAAGTTTTTATATGTGAAAAAATAGAGAGCTCAGAGATTATGAAAAAAGGGAAGCTAATGAGAAGGTGTGTAATGAAGAAACTTTGAAGGACAAGTTTTAGATTATTGAGAATAAATGGTTAACATTTTCCCTAGAATTTATGAGGAATTTTATAATTGAATGGATTAAAGTTATATTGAGAATAATTTATGACATGAAGTGTTAGTTATAGAATGGACTGGAGGAGATCAAAACGAAAATTATACATGGCTTTATAGGGAATTGAACCCTAGATAAGAAGAAAATCATGCGATGCTTGAGCTAAGAATAAATTGATGTGAATAGAAGAGACGACTAGAATGGATGTGGTTTGTCTATTACAAGCATTTTTTATCCACTTATAGAATTTTTAGTGAGATTCATTGCTCACAAATTCTATCAATCAAGTAGACTGAATAGTGTGTCATGTATGTTTGTGGATTAAGCATGGAAGATGATGATGAAAGAACATGATTATGATCTTGTTGAGTTACAAAAGTTAAAACTTGCAGAAAATCCAAAATCAATAAGAAAGACAAAGAATTCAAGGTGTAAGTTTGGTTACTTAATTGTTTATATATTCTTTTATATCCAAAAGTATTTTCCTAGTATAGGTAATGTTGTATGGGAACAAAACAAACTAGTTACAAGAAAAATCAATGTTTTTACCACTCAATTGGGAGATAACTTTGAAAATGCAATGAATGCTTATTTTGATGATTTCAAGAAAAAGGATGAAAAGGAAAATAAGAATTTTAGAAGAATTAGTCACAAAATATTATAGTGACATATGTTTTCTTGTTGATATAAATGATACATTTATATAGGTAGTTAAGTTGAGGAAGCCTTGGTTAAGTTTTGAATATGAGATAGATAGTGATGTTGTAAGTACAAACATTAATCCACTACTGAAAGAAGAAATAAATGTTAATGTTAAACCCTTTGGAAGATATGAGGAAGCCAAATCAAGGATAACTATGAACATCAAGATAGCTTCAAAGGAGAAGAAAATAAATAAGATGATTGAAGACCTAGAAGCTAAACTTGGCACCCTGGGCAAAGGAAAAGAACCATTGCAAATTACACAAGGTCTTGGTGAGGATGAAGAATAAGATAGTGGTGATGAAGAAGATGAAGAAGGAGCTAACAAGGGAAAATCCCTAGTTTTTGTCATGCCACCAAGCAATAAGGCTCAAAGAACAAAGAAGAAGTTGGCATTGACCCCTTCACTGCCAAACAAACCAAGCACCAAGGCAACTGCTAGTGCCAAGGAATCTACAAAAAAACAAATGTAGCAGAGACTACTAATCCCAATTACCTAGAACCAAAAGAAGTCCAAATTGGTCAAAGGATCACCTAAAAGGAAAGTTAAGACTATTTATGACATATATCAAGATCTAGGATCATCAGGTTTATCTAGCTTTAGATTTGTTAAGTATGATACACTAGATACATGAGATAAAAATTAGGTAGAGGAGGCTATGGTAGACATTATTGAAAATAATAAACTAGCCTCTAATGAAATTGAGAAGAAGATACCTCAAGATCATTCTAAAGGACTAGAGAGAAAATGACAGCACGCAGAGAAAGCAAAAAAATAGATAAGAAATAACACATTAGTCAGAGTTATAGAGTTATATTTGATATATCATATGATCAAAAGGACACATTTTTTGAGCAATATAGGAGTAGATTTGTTCCTAAGTATATAATGTTTATTTTATTGCAAACTAAAGGGGAAGTTGTATGAAAAAAAAGTGAATTATTATGAAAGAGAATTTTTTGATTAACTACAAAAAAGGTACAAACTATAAACATAGATGATGAATATAGTAGTTGGAAAAGCTCAAGTATGATGAGTCCACAAGGCAACATTTCTCCTATACATGGCGATACCCCTAACACTCTAAAAGCTAAGAAATCAAGGCTCAAAAATGGAGAAGAAGTAGTGAAGACAAAGAAACAAATGAAAATGATAAGATTGGTTCAACACCTCATATTGAGGAAAGAAAAGAATCAAATAAGTATGAATTGAGTGCAACTATTGTTATCTCAAGAATAGATACAAAAGAAAGACCAAGTGGTGACACCCCCTCACATACCCTTAAGGTAGTGTCGGGTAGCAACACCCCTTCACCTATTAGGAAGAGAAAAACAATAAAAGATATTTCACTAGATATTGAGGTTAGTCTACATGAAATCATTGAGATGTACAAATTGATCTGGAAAATCTCACCTTGGAGCAAAAAAATTTTCTACAAGAAATTTTGAAGAATAAAAAGAGACAAGAAGAGCTATGGAGAGAACACATGAAGAAACAAGTATCACAAGATGTAAAGCATATTTTTGTTGATGATTTTGAAATTCAAAATTTTAATGAAGGGACACCAATCTTGACCAACTTGTAAATATTATTGGTCAAGTAAATGCTGAAAATTTAGAATCCAATGAGGAGCTAATGGATTGGTTAGCAAGAAGACTTGAAACCAAGGTTGTGGAAAAAGTTTCCATAACTACTGCTAAGCAAAAAGTCCTGTTGCAAGAAAATGCAGAAGTTATGATTGAATTTATATAGAAAGCGTAACATTTGTACACAATTTTTTCAGATGTGCCAAGGTTTATAGATAATATTTAGACACAAATAAGTAAGACTTGGGAAGATATGAAGGCATCCAATAGTATTATTTTAGAGATACCAAGATCAAGCATTGCTCATTAATACTCTACTGAATGTTCAAGGCACATTGGTCGAGCTATAAGTAGCTGATAGCAATATGAGATCCAAATTGATCTCAATTTAGGCAACAATGATACATAATTTGGAGGTCATGTAGAGAGAACTAAAAACAACCAAAGATCTTATAACAAAAGATGACAACTTATTAGTGGTTGAGAGTTTAATTGATTTAGCTACAAGACTAGAGTTGTAGAGTCAAATTTTGGAGGCAACATGAACCACATGGGATCATGCACTAACCATGATTACTAGAGTTCATAAGGAATTCATTGAAAGATATGGATTACTTCAACTAATTCAACCCCAATAGAAGTGACACATATTTTTAATAGACAAGGGGAAAAGAGAATTGTCAAGGGGGAAAGAGAACTAACAAGAAGGAAAGGGAGTCAAATGTATAAAAGTAAAGTATAAAGGCTGAAATGGTTTTTTTAGTAATTGCTTCTAGATTAGATTGTGTTGAAATTTTTACCATCTAATATAGAAACAATTACTAACAATTTTAATGGATTGTGGAAATATGATCTCTCTAAAATGGATTTATTATTCATTATTCATGAAGTGATAAGACATAGGGGGGGAGCTCATTTTAATCAGATTATATTGTATAGATTTCAATATGACAAAGTGATGTAAATATGACCAAGTTTTTTTTCCACTAGTGTCAAAGGGGGAGATTTTTGGTATTTCTAACCATTGTTGTCTATTAGTGTCAACCACGTAGTCATTTACAAGGAAGATTTAGACAGTCATCATTATGACTGAGCTACTCTATATAGGTTGATTCATGTAGATATGCTAGTATGTACTGAGAATCTCTATATGAGCTGAGTAAATGTATGGTCACAAAGTAATTTTCTAGAGGTACCAAGCACATAGGTGATCAATAAAATTCAAAGTGCACAAGCACCAATTCATAAAGTATGTGTTGAGCACAATATATGCCAAGCATCAAAAGGGTAATAGAGGCTACAAAATAGCAAAATGGAGCACCAAAGATAGTAAAGAAAATGTAATGCAAATTTTACATAATAGTCAAAAATTGAACAAAGTTTGAGGTAAAACATTTTTCAAGCTGACTTGGTAAGTTTTGAAGAGGTTTTTACAAAGCATTTAATACTAGAAAAGGTTGTTATAGAACATCTACATGAGGTGAATCACATATCCCTATGTTTCATGTTCAATGATCAAGATGAAGAGGTAAAAAATGAAACCATTTATAAAAATCTTTATGGAAATATTTAAATAGTGATGATCTTAACCTAGATCAATTATCACTAGAGAGAGATGAAGAAGAGGACTATATATATGAACATGAAGCATTATACTATGAATTATTGAGAAGATCACAAGTCATTCAAGCATTCTATTATCATCTAATAGAGAAAGAAACCTATTCATAAGAAATGAAGTGGAAGAGAAAGACAAGTTTTATCAAATTAGAGGAGAGGACTAGTTAGTAAAGAGAAGACTCAAAAATATCTTATAGAGAAAATCAAGAGTGAGGTACTGAATCAGTTTAAACCAACATGAATTAGGGTAAATCTCTTAATAGATTCCTTAATTATTCGTAAGTGTTAAATCCTCTAACAAGGTTAGACCTAACAATCTCTTAATTCTTTAATATGAAAAACTCTTCAGAAGGTAGATCATATTTTATGTTCAAATATTGTAAGCTTAACTAGTTAACTTTATTACTACAGTAGTGAATATTTGTGGGTGTCATCCCCACCCAAATTTTATCTTCACCTTGGAGGGTTTCAATGTAAAAAATATTGTGTTATGTTGTTTTACTTTCATGCATGTGGTTGAACAAATTTACAAATTACAAAATGTTTACATTAGAATTTTTACATGCACAAGTTATTGATAGATGTGGATGAATTGGTGAAAAGTTTAAAGTTTTAAAGATTCTAATTTACCTCCTCTCCCCCCCCCCCGCCCCTGCCTCCTGCCCTGTCCCCCTCAATATCTCATTTATGTTGTTTACACCTCCATAAATTAGCATTTTTCAAATACCTTGAAACCAAAAAAACTAAATATGCAATATAAGGCCTTGGATGGTTTGAAATCACAATCTCAATAGTACTTCTATATGATGACTCATCAATATTTTTAGCACCATCATCTATGTACAATATAATTTCATAATTAATTATAGTGGAAATATATTACAATCAACCATATCAATTTTCTTTGACATATCCTTTTCATAATTTGTTTGACAATTAAAAATTTCATCTTTACCTTGATAAACTTTCATTCCTTAAAAAATATTTAATGAGACCTAAATGTTTCATCTCAAATTAATTCATCATAGTAACTTTGAATTCCTATTTCATCTTAGAAAAACTTCCAATATATTGCAAGTCATCAACATACAAATTTACAACAACAATATCATTACTTTCTTATTTTTAGTAAAAGATAGGTTCACTCTTTAGTTTTTTAGAAGTCATTCTACTGAATTATCCATCAATCCTAGAATACTATGATCATGATGATTTCCTAGAGGCATATAAATCTTTCCAAAACTTGTAGACATGATCTTCTTTTCCTTAAACCTCAAAAACTTATGGTTTTCTTTTCATCTCCTTAGTACCCATTCAAGGATAAACTTTTCTCATTCATGTAATGAATACTCTATTTCTTTTAAGCTTCAAGTGAAATTAGCATCCTACTAGGTCTTTTTTTGCTCCTAGTTCAAGTGTTTCTTCATAGTCAATATCATACCTTTGACTTAAATTCTTTGAAATCATTCTTTTGTTGTATATTTGAACACTCCCATCAGTGTTCTATTTGATCTTGTATACTCATTTGGTGACAATCTTCTTCTTCTCATTTAAAATATATATAAACTTCAAAGTCTTATAACTATGACTTGAATCTATTTCTTCCTTCCTTTCTTGCATCCTAACCTCATTAGTACATGCATCTTCAAAACATGATGGTTCAAAATCAGTTTTATAAAGTAATATAAAATTTACTATCTCATCTATTATATCTTATTTATATGATTCATTTTAAAATTGATTAGTTACTTGTATGTTCATGGTCATTATTATCACTATCATAATTGAAAACAAATTTTTGTTTTTCAGTTAAAGGAATTTTTGATGACCATATACTCCCCTTTCATAAAAAATTACATCTCTTGAGACAATAATCTTATTATTAATATGATCGTACAATAAATAAGATTTTATCTTCTTACTATAACTCAACAAAATTAATGGTTCACTTTTAGCATCTAACTTTTGTCTATTTTTTATTAGGTAAATAAATAAAAGTCAAATAACCAAAAACTTTAAAATGATTTGCAATTAATATTTTCTCATACCATGCTTCATATGGAGTCATGTTCTCTATGGCACTTGGAGGAATCCTCTAGAGAATATTGATTATTGTAGTTACTATATCTTCCCAATAATAATTTTTCAAATCCTTGGTTTGTAACATGAATTTACTATCTCATCTATTATATCTTATTTATGTGGTTCATTTTAAAATTGATTAGTTACTTGTATATTCATGGTCATTATTATCACTATCATAATTAAAAACAAATTTTGGTTTTTTAGTTCAATGAATTTTGAATGACCATACACTCCCCTTTCATAAAAATCACATCTCTTGAGACAATAATCTTATTATTAATATGACTGTACAATAAGTAAGATTTTATCTCCTTACTATAACTCACAAAAATTAATGGTTCACTTTTAGCATCTAACTTTTTTCTATTTTGATTAGGTAAATAAATACAAGTCAAATAACCAAATACTTTAAAATGATTTGCAATTAGGATTTTCTCATACCATGCTTCATATGGAGTCATGTTCTTTATAGCACTTGTAGGGCTCCTCTTGAGAATATTGATTGTTGTAGTTACTATATCTTCCCAATAAGAATTTTTCAAATCCTTGGTTTGTAAGATGTTCCATTCCATTTCTACCATTATATGATTCTTCCTTTCAATTACTCCACTATATAGAAGTGTGTATGAAGTTGTTAGTTTCCTTTTGATCCCATTCATCTCAAAAAAATTCTTAAAATGACTTGGATGATACACTCCTCTTTTATCCATTCTCAAACATCTGTTTGAGTTCCCTACTTAATTATCTACATGATCTTTAAACCTCTTGAAAGTGTCAAGGGATTCATCCTTACTCTTCAAAAAATAAATCCATCATATTTGTGAGTAATCATTAATAAAAGTGATAAGATATGATGGCTTAAGCCAAAATTTGTGTCTGTGTAGGAGTACACATATCTAAATGAATATGATAAAGTGGGTGATGGGCCCTCCATTCATTTTCTTGCACACTTTATTTTGCACAACCTTCACAAATATTTTTATGCTCTTCAGTCTTAACAAACCCAATAACCAAAGTATTTGATGTGAGAAACTTCAAACTTCTTAAAGTCAAATAGTTATGTTTCAAATGCCAAAAACAATATTTACGTGTAGGCCAAAGTGAAGGTAAAAATATGGAGGGGATAAAACCCATAAAATATTCACTAATAAAGCATTTTAGTTTGTCTATTAGGGCTACAAAGTTTAATCACTTTTGATGATCTACCCTGTGAGTGGTTTGCCCTACTAAGAGATTACAAGATTGTTAAATCATAATAAAGTCATAACTCTATTAGGATATTTACAATAAACATGTTATGACCATTCTATTAAGAGATTAAAGTGATACAATTGTTAGAATATATTTAGCACCATGATCTTTTAGTTTGCACTTCATAGTTGATGATATATGGGTAAAAGCACAAACCCGTGTCACTAATTTATAAAGGAAAATGCTTACAAAAGCATAATTGTTCTACATCAATGACATAAAAGTTGTATTATTATTTAGACTTTTGAAATGAAGTAAACTAATGAAATGTGTAGAAATGGATGACATTCATTATTAGTTTTAAGAATTAGTTGGAATAAGAGTTGATATATTTTTGAATTTTCAAGGATTACTTTTTAGTTGTTAAAAAATGCTAAAAATTAAGAGTTTACTTCCCACCACAAAACTATATGGAAATAAACCTTTTTCTCTTCAATATCATATTATGTTATAGATGGCATATATAGCTAGCTAAATAAACAATTAAAACTGGTATTCAACCAATAATTTCTCTTTCATAACAATTCAAATATGAAATCACCTGAAACTAATAGTTTTCACCTCCCACCATATTTTTCAAACCAAATCTATTCTATGCAAACAAGAAATTCTACATTCTAGAATTTGACTATCTCTTCTAGAATAACATATTGCTTTTTACTTTTATTTAAATGATTTACTATTTTTACTTTATCAAAATCAACATCTTCTCAAGTGTTAAAATACATACTTGTACTATTTTTTATTACAATATACCATCTAATTAAAATACTATAAGCTCTATATGATAATATTCTTAACTTTGAGCTCTAAAAAATGGTATTTGTATGTTATTAAAAAACTATCATTAAAAATAGTAAGATTTATTGAAACATCACTTTTCTGAAATAATTTTATTTCTTTAGCTATTAGACAAAAACTAGAGTAAAATATACATTTAATAGACATTTCCAATTGGAAAAGTGTGAAAACTTACACAAATTTGTTAGAATGAATTTATCTAGATCATATGTTTGAATAAAACTAAACTTTTTGATAAAAATAATCAAATTTAGTCATCTTGATAAGTCATCCTAAAAGGTGACACAAATTTCTGCTTTTACCTATATTTTCTCTTTCCAATATTCAGTCACCTAGATATTTATGTGATACAATGGTTAGAATGTATTTAGTACCATGATTCTTCTATTTGCACTTGATTACTGATGATAGAGCTTCTATTTCCAATATTCAATCACATTGATATGATAGATATATTTTATCTCCTCTCTGTACTGCTCAACCACCTTAGTAATTCTACCTCTAATTCACCTTCAACTACAGAATCCTCTCTCTAAAAAATTGACCAACAAAAAATATTGGTGTAAATCCTTCTTTTATAAACATTTGATGAAGCTTCTACTTCTAGACTAATGATTAGGATTTATTCTTTTTTATGCTTGACCTTTTTATTTTTTCTAATTGGTTGATCACACAACATAGCGATAAATGATTTATAATTATAGGGATAATTATCTCCACAGTTGAATCCTCAGTCATATAAATGTGCTTCAAACTTGATAAAATATTCTACATATAAGTTTGTGCCATTGAAAACTCAAATACAAAAAACTATGTTAATCGACTCATATAGCTTCTGGCTCTTGAACTTACTTGTTCTTTCATGTTGTCCCTCGGTATGAACTTGACTTGGCTATAACTAATTCTTCCTTCTAAATTTCTTAGCACATTTTTCCTCCTTAATCACTCAACAACTACAAAAATATTTGGTGATGAATATGTACACTTGACAACTATAATTGCCTCGAGATATAGTGACCTTATTCACTTCTCTACTTATGGATAATTTTAGTGGAAAATATTTTCCAAATGGGAAATTTCACTCATTAGGGATAATAAAATTGACAAAAATAAATTACACTCTCAGGGTGGCCATGTTTCCCACACTTTATGAAAATTGGGTCCTATGCTCAAACCAACCACCAATAATGATACATAATTATTTTTATTTTGGTGATGAGTTTGCTAATGGAAATTAATAAATTACTCACAATTTATGAGGTTTTTCTTATTCAATAATCACATTCACCAATATGTGGTAAAATATTATGTTAAGTATATATACTTGACCCATGTCTCTATTCCAGAGACTTTTCAAGTAATTTTTATTCTTTTAATATTTGGCCCAAAATATATTTGATTTGGGACATGTGTTAGTATTATGGAGACTTTCTCTAAAACATTTTGTCATTTAACATTTTATCCTATAATAGGATTTATACCATTGATTTACAATCATCTAGTGCTTATTATTTAATTGGTTACTATGTTTTAGATGATATAAACATATTTTTTCTAGATATTTGTAATTTTGATCACAAGTTTCTTCAATAATTAAAGATTTGCGAAGTTTTAATAGAATTTTCATATGACAGGAAAAATTTGCCAACAATTGTTTATTTTTTCCAGTTTGGAAAAAAATTACCAATAGAAATTAATTTTTCCCCCTAAAATATTGTTGGATTCACTAAGATTTTATAAAAAAAATTCAAAGGGGGATATCTTAAAGTTATCCTTGTCTCTACTTGATAGCTTGACTTATATGGTGGCTCGATTGCAGTAATGACCGACCACCATTCCCTAGTAAATGAAAAAGTATTTTGCATTGATTGGCAAGTTCCTTTAGGGTAAAAAATTATCCCCTTTAGCATTAGAGGAAAAACCACTTATCATTATAAAAAATGCATACATAAAATAACTTCAAAATTTGAATTCACCCCTTGGGTACACTCATACCTTAGCTCGATCACTATATACATTAATCTATTTGTGGGTTAAAAAAATATTTATCCCTTGTAATCTTTGATCTCTATACATTTCTCCCTTTTTTGTAATAGTTCGCTTTGGATAGTAAGCTGGGAACTAGGAATTAAACCATACTTAGTCAAAAATGGGTTGTTTCATTTCAAGATTAGATCCTTTATAGCATCCCAATTAGTCTTAAGTGTCTCAAGGACATGGTGTTCAATCTCCAATGTCGAAGTTCAGTCCACTGTATTATCTACAATGGATAAATTATGATTACTCTAAATAAGATCCTTGGCTTTTGGAAAATGTCTTTTTATTACCTCCAAATGACGTGTCAAAAAAGATTGAAATATGATAATCTCTGCCCTTACTTTTTTCCATTTTTATAGCAACTCAAATTTACTTCCTTGCAAAAATATCAGTTCTGAAAAATGTACTAAGCTTGAATTTGCATTAAAGCTAAATGTGTGCCCATTTTTCTACAAATCAACATCAATCTTGTCCATTTTTTCTTTTGTCTCTTTTATAAATGATGAAACTTGGGATAGTTTCATAAATAATGTATTTACATTTTGGACTATCTTCTCAAAATCATTTGTAAGGGTAGAGAGTTCCACCTATTTCACTACAATTTCTGTTACAACATTCTCCATTACCTTAATTTACAATTTCTTTTTTGACCTCTACATAAGTTTCTCTTTTGTGTCTATACCAGGTTCATTGAACTTTTTCCCAATTTGAACTTACTCTTCAATGATTATGTCTTGTTCATTAAATTTCTCAACATCAGTGGTTTAAAAAATATACCCTTGATCTCGTGCAATACCCATCTTTCTTGATGTTCCCTTTTTAACTACCTTTGCTTGGTTTTCTTTGTAAATAATTCACTCAATGTATTCATCTAATCATAGGTTAATTTTTTTGTGTCCTAATTATGGATCAAAATCACTTCATCTAATAGGAAGGCCCAAAAGAAAACCTTGAGAAATGGGTATCCTATTCTTCATTCATCCTCATAGATGTGGGTCTATTTCAAATAGAAATATTTTTTCAAGTCAACATTTCTGAAAATCTTTTGTACATCTACATTCTCCCTTTCCACCTCAATAGTGAAGGAACCTCAAAAGAAGCATGGGGAGAATAGAGAAAATACATATTCTCAAACTAACCAAAATCATATGTGAGAAAAATCCTCTCCCTACTAGCCTTGTCAACATAACTCTCTTTAACCTCAATAGAAAGAGATCCCACCTCAATAGGGAAGATGGGAAGGAAGAAAATCCCAGAAAAAAAGTCATCTGTTAAGACTATCCCATTCTCCAACTATAGAGATAAGGAGATGGAAAATTATTCCCACCATCACCTTCCCCAACTAATTATGTAACCACCATAAGAGGTTATAAAACAACCACAATATGAGTAGAGAATAGAAGAGATAGCAATAGAAAAGCCATCAAACCAAGAGACCTCCAAAGAGATCCAGGGAAGCCAAATGAGAAACTTCATCACCAAAGAGAAGTTATAGAGATGAAATATTGGAGAGATTAGAATCCACCATATCATCAAAACTAGAAGACACAAGACTCCAATAGAGGGGAAACCCCCACAAGAGAGATTTTCCTTTAACCAAAAACATCAAATACCTAAGGAAGGCCCTTGAAAACTTATAGCATCTACTTGACAATGAAGACCAAAAAATAATAAAACCCCTTTGAGAAATTGAGAAGAATACAACTGTAGTCTCCCCCTAATGAAAACAACATGACAAATAAGGAACATCATAGTCTAAGAAGAAACATCCAAAACATGATAGTCCCACAATCAAAAAATCCATTATGAACCCATCCAAGGGGTGGATGGAGATCCAAATAGGACTTTTTGAAACAAGAGCTAGAGCTCAAAGATACGTCAAAGAGGTAGAATCTAAATTTTTTATCCAATTATCACCATCAAACTCTCAAATAAAGAAACAAAAGAAAAAGATGAGGCCCAATTTGGTCAAAACATATCACAAACAAAAGGACCAAATAAGGGATATATTCCTACTACCAAAAAAAATGGCATCTCGACAAATATAGTACTTCCTTAGCTAATGTGCTCCAAATCCTCAAGGTGTCTAGAGGCACTATAAACCTCCATCTCTACATGATTGATCTGAACCATCCCTTGGCTTGACACACCAAACCAAAGGGGAAAAAAAAAAGAATTCCCTTTCTTTAATTGGGCACTCAATAATGAAATAGTTGTAGACAATACTAGAACCAACACTACATGAAGCCAAAGCATCCAGTAGAGTCAATCCTAGACCCATCTATCTCAAAAAAAATTGATTCTCCCTTGAACCAACAAAGAATGATGCATCATATCCATTTTCATCATCCCCCTCTTCCTCTCCCACCTACTTTGAGTTTAAACTACCTCCTCTCCTCTTCTTGCTTGGCATTAGTGTTAAAAATGCATCATAACAAAAATTTTATAACTGAATTTTTATTGATGTTATTTAACTTATTCCTTTGAATTCGATAATGAGGTTAAGATCTTTCTCTAAACTATATTTTTCAGATTTTCTATAGATAACTTCTTCTTTTTTTGTGAGGTTAATATTTTATAAGAAAGTGTGTATTTTGAGACCTTTTTTTAATTTCTTTTGTTAGAGAGGTTGAATAATAGAGAGGAAATTTTAAAAAAAAATTAGTGAATTTATTAACCTATTTAAATTTTTATGGTTAATTATTTGATTGCAAAAACATAATTTTGAGGTCTTCTTTAACCTCTCATATTTTTTGATCCAAGAATTAGACTTTTTTTTTTTAAGTTTTTATGGAGACAAAGATAAGTGGATAAATTAAGATTTTAAAATCTCCAAATATGCAATAAAGTACCAACTTTTTAAAAGCTCAAAGTCAACCATGCCATAACATGTTTTGACTAAGAAAGATAGAGCTTTTGTTCAAAACTAGTGAGTGCAAGGAGTGGCTATGTGTCGATCACACACATGTCAAGTCCTTTGTTAGTATGTTTGGGAGAAGTCAAATTAAATAAATATTTGTGCAATTTTTTATTTTATTTTTATTATGATATTTATATGTAAGAATGTTTTAAAATTTATAATATATTATATTATAGTGATAATATAATATTGGTTTACTTAATTTATAATCATGTAATATTGTAATGTATTGAGCTACACAAGCTTAATCAAATGATAAGGTTAAGGAGGGAAGACTATATTTACTAAGTGACTGCAATGTTCACTAAGTAAATGGAAAATTAAGAAGGATAGTTTAGTATTTCCTAAGAGAGTCTAGACTTAACTAGGTACTAGATTACTTGAATGAAATGTTATGTTCATTGAGTAAGAGCCGATAGAACAAGTTGAAAGAGATGAAATCTAAGGCTTCTTTTAATGGAAAGATGAAATATTTGAGATGGTTAAAGATGTGAGTCAAAATTTGTTGCAAGATCAATCAATGGGAAAATTAAATAAGAATTTGATGATTAAAATTAAAGAAGGATTATGAAGAGAAAAAATTCTATGAAATTGTTCTATTCTCTATGTGGTCAACTACATTGAATCTAAGATCAATGTAACCAAGTAGGAATAGATAGAAGGATCTAGAAGCCCTGAATGACTATTTAGGGAGGAGATCAAGATAGTTTTAGGATATTATCTTTTATGCTACTGATGTTTTCAATAAAATTCTAAAGAGAAGATCAAAGTGCAAGCTATTGAAGGAGATAAAAAAATACAATTGAGAAAGGAGAAAAGGGCATATTTGGGAGAAAAAGGAGTGGGTCATCCATTCAATAGTAGAAAGAAATAAGATTAGAGGAAAAATATTTGACAAAGACAAGAACAAAAAGGAGATATGAATAAGAAAGATAGTGTTATACCTATATAGATCATTTTTACACTATTACTTTATAGCCATTGTAGCAAAAAATCTTGTAGATCAAGTGGACCAAACAAGTCTATGAAATTCTATATGATAATATCAATTAGCGGTGCTTGTAAGTCCTTTAGAGAAGACCACTCTTTAGATGAGCTCAAGGAGGTCTAAGGACTAGATGATATTTTCATGAAATCCTCTAACAAGGTTCTACTAAAATTGAGTTATGACCTTTAACAAGGTTCGCTACTAATGGAAATCACTTTAGAAGAGGGAAAAAGAATTGGTTATTGGTCCCAGGTGGTTTTTCACTTAATAGGGTTTCTACATTTAAATATTCGTGTCAAACATTGTGATGTTACTATGTTGCAAATTATTTTACAAGTTATTTTCATTTTACTGAAACTATTAGTTAAAAAAAATAGTGAATGAACAATTTTAAGTGAAGTGTTAGAATGATTTAAATGTAAATTTTATTGGTTATACTGACTGAAATTTATGATAGTGAATGTTAATTGGTATTTATTAAATATGTTAAGGGTCTATGGATAAATTCTTCACCCCACCCCCCAACCCTCTTAGTTATCTAACAATTGACCTATTAGAGAATTGTGGTTGGAGGAAGAAATTTAAGGAAAATCAAGACCTAAATATCAAAGATGTATAAGAGAGAGGTAACAAGATTGAACACCAAGAACTTCTTGTCATGGAAAGATAAATTGAAGCTACATCTATCTCGAATTGGAGATAATGTTATACATTGGCTGGAACATGTATACACTACCCTTGTTAATCCTCTCACTATAGAGAAAATAAATGAATAGAAAACTAACAATAATCTTATGATTGGGATTGTTTCTACACTTGAAATGTTGTTGAGTTTGACAATATCAAAAACTTTAGTATGACTAAAAAGACGTGGGATAAAATTTGATACTTATACATGGAGGAGATAAAAATTTGAGGAGATTAAAAGCTAAAAGTCATAGAGGAAAGTGTTGTGACATGAGAAATATGGAAGGAGAGAATGGTGTTGATTATGTAAACCAAATCAAAGAAGTTGTGAGCACAATGAAAGCTAGTGGAGGAGTTATTAGTGATTCTAAAATTTTAAGTAATGTTCTTAAGAATATTATACCTATTTATGCTATCAAATTTTATGCTATTCTAGAAGTGAAATTCATTACTAGTAATGTATTGACAATTGACACTTTAGTTTTAGTTAGTTGACTGCATTTGAATTGACTAAGTATGACAAAAATATGGTTGCAATTGGAAATTATTTTAAATATTTACTATACTAGAGGTTCTTAGATAGAGAATAAAATCAAATAAGAAATTGAATCATAATCTAAGGATGATCTATATGAACTTGAAGAATTACTAGAAAGAATATTGTCAAGAGATAAAGGTTAATTCAAAGTTAAACTGCCCTTGATTTGTTTCAAATGTAATGAGGTTGGTCACTTCGGTGGAAAATATCCTATCATAAGTAATAATGACAAAAATTTTGATAAATATTTCAAGTAATAGAAGAATAGAAATCACAAAGATAAAGGAAAGAAATCTTTCTACATTGTTGGAGAAGAGAAAACTGAGCCCAATTTTGATGATGATAGGGAAATAGTTGAGATGGTATATGTTCTAATCAAAGAGGGTCAAAATGGAGAAAGGAATGAAAGAATGTAAAGACCTTATTTCACATGTTATCAAGAATTAGTCATCTATTATCGATAGTGGATGCTCATATCACATGACTAGTGACCTAAGTATGTTTGATAAAGTTGAAGAAATTGATGATGGTAGAATTGTGAAGCTAGGTACAATGAAATTAATAACACTAATATTGAATGATAAGATCAAATATGATGATGAAAATTGGGTACAATGACTAGAGTACCATGTTTTGAGTGTTTTATAGTTGAATGACTCAGGTCACAAGATGTAATTTTAAAACAAAAATGTTAAGATCTCTGTCACTAAGGTAATTTGAATAGAATAGAGATGCAAACAAAAGATAACTTATTCTATCTTGATTCTACTACTGAGACATGCTTATTTTCTAAAGTTGAGGATATAGGGTTATGAAATAAAATATTGTGTCTTGTAAATTCTGAGAACATGGTGAAAGTTAGTAGAAAGAAAAGTGTAAGAGGTTTACTATATTTGCAAAATCTAGTGAATGCTATATGTAAAGAACACCAGCTTGATAAAATGAAAATGTCAACTTTTTCAAGTAATAAAAATACTTCAAATAATATCCTAGAATTGGTGCTTAGTGATTTATATTGTCTAATTGGTGTTGACAATTATTATGGTGACAAGTATTTAATATTGTTTGTTGATCCCTATTCAAGAATGGTGTCAATTATGTTCTTGAAGGTGAAATAAAATGATTTGTATATTTTCAAATAGTATAAATCTTGATTTGAAAAGGAAACTAAAAAATATTTGAAAATTTTAGATCTGATAGAGGTGGTGAGTTTATGTCTACTAAATTTATTGAATTTTGTGTTGAGAATGGCATTAAAAGATAGTTGTCTACATAGAGTACACCACAAAAAAATGGGTTTGATGAAAGTAGAAATAGGTCAATTGTAGATTGTGCAGGACCACTAATGATTAAAAAGAGGTTTCTAAGATATTCTAGAGAGAAGAAATTAGCACTATTGTTTGAACTCCCAACTAAGTTCAATTAAAGAAAGGAACATATATGACACCCTATGAACTTTAGTATGTTCGTACATTGAATTTATGTTATTTCAAAATATCTGGAACTAAGCATTATATTCAAAAGGATGAAAGGAATTCTAATTTTGATTGTAAAGGAGATTAAAGTATATCCCTTGGTTATTCGTCTAAGCTCAAATCTTATAAGTGTGTAAACAAAGTCACTAACAAGATGATTGAAAGTGAAAATGTGAGATTTGATGAATTTGCACAAAAGAATGATGTTGAAAACAATAAGGATCCTAAAGATTACATGTAATATATTGCCTAAGTTATAGTAGATAAATACTGAGGACTAGTCAATAACATCCAAGTTACAAAATAGATTACCCAAGGATCAAATAGTATTATTGGAAATACAATAGGGAAAGTAAACTCTAAGAGAGAGGAGGGTGAATGAGTCCTTCAAAAATTTAACCATAAATTTGTTCACCACACATCCATCTCATAATTTGCATGTAAACTAAAGTACCAAATTAAGCATATGCATCCATAGCATGAAAGAAAATAACATTCAACACATGTATAACACAAGATATTTGGTTACCCAAAAACCCTCCAATGAGAAGGTAAAACTAGGTTGGGGATGACACCCACAAATCTCTGCTAGTATAGTAATAAAGGGTATCCAATGAAGGCTACAATGTTTGATCATAAACTATGATCTACCCTGTTAAAGCCTTATAAGATTGTTAAATCTTACCCTGTTAAAGGATTTCAACACCCTATTAGAAGTGTGCCTAATTAAAGGACTTTAACCTACAATGAAGTAAGTCCTATATTAAAGGATTTAAAATAGCTTGTTAAGACTACTCTATGAAGAGATTTAACTAATTCACTAGCTAGAATGTATCAGCAATTATCCTATAGTTAGCACTCTACTACTAGATAATAGATGACCTCTTTCCTGATGTGTACTTGATCCTCATTGATCAGATGTATCACTTCTGTCATCTAATTTATTTCCTCTATTCTCCTCTAACTAATTATGCAATGTATCTCAATTCACAAATCCTCAGTCACCATGAATGCTCTGTTTGTGCATGCAAACTTCTCTCTTTTCTCCTTCCACATTCATAAAAAATTTAGGGTTTGTCCTCCTTAAGAGGACCTAGGTGTCTTAGGGTTAGGTATGAATCAATGATTGTAATTCATCTATCTAGCCACTCAAAACATCCCTTCAACTAATTGGTTACATGCACTACATAGGGATCCTCAATAAAGATTAGTCCTTGTCATCTAGAATCACAAAACAATCCTTAAGTTCACTAAAAAATGGTTTACATAGAAGTTTGTGCCATTATAAACAACTATGTCCAAAATCATTTACTCAGCACTTGAAGTGTCTAATGCTCAACATCCACTACATTATCAATGTTGTAAATCAACCTCTAAATGACTTTGCATTCATTGATCACTCAACATCTGAATGAATTGACACTTACTATATGCTCAGCACTTGAGTGACTCAACACGTACTAGTTACTCGACATATACTATATATCTCTTTCTTGGCATATACTATCTAGAAACTTATGCTCAATATATATTACTTGTTTGACATGAACTAAGTAAATGAATTAAGTATATTGTCACTCATATGTCAAAACAAATCTGAGATTTACAAGTACAACCTCAAAACAAAGCTAATCCTCTACCAAGTGGGGAATTTTTTGAAAATCAAATAACTGAACCTGTAATGGCCAAATATGTACAAAAAATTCATTCCCATGAACAAATTATAAGTGATAGAATCATTGGAGTATAAATAAGAAATATGTTAAGAAACAATACATATTTGATTTCTAATTTGAACAAAAAATAGTTAAGGATGCATTAGATAATAAGAATTGGATAAATGCTATTAATGAAGAAATTGAGAAGATTGAGAATAATAATACCTTGACACTAGGACCAAGACCTATTTACAAGACTGTAATTGCAACCAAATGGATTTTTAGGAACAAGCTAAAAAAAATGGTGAATTGGTTGGAAACCAAGAAGTATTCATTTGTGAAGGATATACATAAGAAGAAGGAATTGATTATGGAGAGACTTTACAATTGTGGAAGTATTGGAAGAGTAAGAACATTATTGGTTTATGCTACTTTCAAGAAGTTCAATGTCCATCTAATGAATGTTAAATCTACATTTTTGAATGGAATTTTTGAAGAGGATGTATATATTGAACAAATTGAAGGATTCATTGAACCTACAAAAAGAAAATGGTATGCAAGTTGAACAAAGAACTGTATGGATTGAAACAAGCACTGAGAGCATCGTATTAAAGGTTACATTCATGATTGATTAAGATTGGATTTTCAAGAAAAATAATTTGTATTCAAAAAATAAATCTTGAGATATGGTACTAATTGTTCAAATGTTTGTCTTATATATTAAAATGAAGACAAAATGGGGGTTAACCCATAACAAAATGAAAAAGCAGGCTGTAAATTAGTTGGGAATTATTACCATCAGATTAACCAATCCTCTTCCTTAATATTAAAAAAACAAACCCAAACTAAAATTTATTTAATACTATTATTGCTAATAACTACAAAATTTTCCACATTATACATATAACTAGCCCAATAATTCATAGTGCCCATTAAACAAGTCCAATAAATATTAATAGAAAAATCCCCATGGGCAACAAGAAAACTATCTATCATACCAAAAAAAAAAAAAAAAAAAAAGGAGGAGTTAACTATGCTTTCTTTTATTCTTTGGATTCTCTAGAAGCAAGCATAGTCAATCATCAACCAAGAAACTGTATAGAAAATAGGTCATCTCTGTGTCCTTGGCATCAATATTCTCCTCCTTGTTCATCTATAAGAGGTAATGAGTAGTAGCCATTGAATGACATACCCACATAGAGATATTAGCAGCCCAATCAAAATTATCTTCTAGGTCCTCATTCTTCTTGATTAGGCTAGTGATGGATTTCTTTAGCTTAGCCGTACCTTTGTTACACTAAGATTTGTCAGCTTTCCCCATTGTGCTTCCATCCTTCTATATATCACTTTTCACCATTTTTGTACCTTTATATTCATCATCTCCCATAGGGGGGCCCCTTGAATCTAACTACCCAAATTAACAACCCTAATAGGTAAAGTACATTGTGCCCAACTCACCCACAACCCCACCTTTCCTAGAATTTTGGTATTGGCCTCTATTTTAAAAGTGTCAAACACCCAAGAGGAAATAGGGCTATCTGTTCCCCCCACCTCCATGACTATGTCATTCCTACCCTCACTATTAGTATCCACCTCCTCTTATTTCCCATAATTCTTCTTAGTGAATTTTTTGTTTAGGTCTAGGGATAGTCTTCTTCCTAGAATCAAAAAATTTAGAATTACAAGATTCCTCCAATCCAAGATTTTCCAAGGGGTTATTTTCTCTCAATCTTTTTCTTGACCTATTAATACCCTTCCTTTCAATATCTACAACCTTAGTTGTTTCATTTTTTATCATCCAAGAAGTTTTAGTGGGCTCCCTATCACTCTTGATTTTGCTAGATGGTGACAAATATTTCAACCACTTCAGTAATTTTTAGTAGAGAAGGGCATGGACTTGGACTTTTTAGATGAATTCCTTTATAAAATTTGTATAGGAAAAAAATTAAGGCTTGGTGATACATAGTGTAGGTTTTACATTCCTCTCTCTTCTTCCAGATGTTACATACACAATCTTTCATTGAATGCAACAACAAGTATAGAAAGGAGTTACATTTCCTATTCCTAAAGTGGTTATGAATAAAAAAATGGTAATATTAAAATAGATTAACTCCAGCTTTCAAGGTTATATACCTCATTATAACATAGCAGATCATGTCCCACAATTTTGATAGCTTTTCGTGAGAAAATACACCATGGAAATGAGTAGGGGCTTCATTGGGTAGGAAGAACTTATGTACACTTGTCTCATCTACAACCATCAATTTTGTCCTCCATATTTTTCCCTCTAAAGCTGATCTAGTTGAATTCACAATCAGGTCCTCAATAACCTCAAAGGAGGTTCCATTCATTCTTATCCAATGGTTCTTCCAAGAATCCATGAACTATGAGGTCACCTTGTCATCATGTCCCTCAATACCCCCATAAATAGATTTATCCCACCTACCTTCAAGTATGTCCAAACTACTTATCTTTATTGACGGCCTCTTCAATTCTAAGTAATTCAGTCTATGCAATGGAAATGTTCATAGATTCCACTTCACCAAGACCAACAAATATTTATTGATGAAATAATATTTGAAGAAAATGACATGTTGTCTAATATATTTTATAATCAAATAAGTGTAGAGGGTAAAAGCACAAACTCGTGTCACCTTTTATAAAGAAATGGGATATCAAAATGTGAAAGTTCAACATGAATGACAAAAAAATGGTATTTGTGTTTAGAATTTGAAAATGATGTAAATTGCTGAAATGTGTAGAATTGGATGAATTTTATTCCTATATTTTTATTTTTATTTTTGAGTAACAATTTATTTATTTTATTTTGAACTCTCTATTTTAATTGTAAAAAATATAGGGCATAGTTCTCGTAAAACAAGTATATGAAAATCATTTTTTTTATTCTGATTTGAAAATATCTTATAGATGACATGTATAGCTAGGGAATAACAAAAGAAATAATTATTTTTGATGAATATTTTCTTTTTTATTAATACTCAAGCTCGACCTTATCAGAATCCAACAATTTTTTCCTCCCTTCAAAACTTCCCTATCAAATCTACACCTTCTTGGAAAGAAAGTAGATATTCATGAAGAGGACTCTTTCCTTTGGAGATAAATTTTTTTTTAAAATTTTCTTGATATGATTTACTATTTTTCTTTTTTAAGGGAGCATCTTTTAAAATATCAAAATATCAACTTATAATATTTTGAAATTATAACATATTGTAACTAATCAAAGCACTAAAAAATTTATATAATGATGATATTTAATCTGAGATCCACAAAAGGGTGATTTTAGTTTTTGAAACAAATTGAGTTTGATTAAAATAAGTTTTCGTATCCTAAATGGTGACACAGATCTACTCTTTTACCCTATAATTTGAAATTTTAATGTGTGGCGAAGTTAGAATTGTCATTAGATTACAAGTCTATCAAACAAAGAATTGTATATATGTCACTCTATCTAAATGTGTGAAAGAAATCTTGAAAACTTTTTGGATAGATGAGTCTAAATTAGTTGGTACACCTATGGTTACTAGAGTCAAATTATCAAAAGTTTACACTATTAGAGAGGTAAATGAGACACAATATAGATCTATAATTGGTAAGTTACAGTGTGTTGTCTATAGTAGACTATATATTATCCTTTCTATTGAAACTTTTGCAATGTTTTCATCTAATCCAAGGGAGACACACACAACTATCATGAAAAAGATATTCAGATGTCTTAAAGCTACTAGATATTATGGCTTAAGGTACAAAAACCATGATGAATTTAATCTTAAAGTCTACATAGATTTTGTTTGAGCTCATAATATTGATGATATAAAATGTACAAGTGGTGGAGCTTTCTTTTTAAGAAAAAGGTTGATCACATGGACAAGAAAGAAACAAAGTTATATTTCAAAATCTACTACTGAAGCTAAATATGTTAGTATTTGAATCAACTAATCAAATATTGCATGGCTTAACTAACTATTGGAAGGTATGTAAGAAGAGATAACCAAGGTTTTTTATATTTATTGCAATAACACTAGTGCAATAAATATTTCAAAAAATATGGTAGTGCATGCAAAAACAAAGAACATATCAATCAAGTATCATTATTTGATGGAATAAGTACAATAGAAGCAAGTGTAAATTAAATATGTGAACTCTAACAAGAATTTTTTTGACATATTTAGTAAGTCACTATCTAGGATGATTTTGAGTATCTAAGAGGTAAACTTGGGGTCTTTCCCCTATCCAAAATTCAATAGGTGAAGAGGCATGTTGTATCAATTCATAGATGAATTGTAATATCCTTGTGAAGTCTATGCAAATGTTCACATTTTAGGAATATTTCTAAAGTTCTGAAGATGACTATGATGAAATTACTAAAATTTAACATGCAAGATACAAGGAAAACTCCATGGACTTATAAGTTCCATATTGAAATTTATAATTACCATCAATGAATTATTTTCAAAGAGAGAAAAGTATATGAACGGAGAAGAATAAAAAAATTTATAAGGGAGATAAATATAAAAAAGGAGGAGAAGTGAGAAAAAGAAGTATGAGAGAATTATCAAATGGTGGAATATACCCAAAGGGGAGAGAGAATTTTCAAAAGGAAGACATGATGATGATGATTGTTTCTATGAGAGGTACAAATCAAGTTACAAAGAATCTCCTAATGAAGACAAAGAGATGAAGTTGAAAAGTTGTCATGTTGACAATATATGCACTTGATTATCTTATCTAATGTTTTATAATTTTGAATCATATGCTATGTGTTTCCATTAATACCAAAGGAGGGATTGTTACATCTAATTGAAAATTTAATTGGTAATTCTATGAATGTATGTAAAAGAGCCATCTAAATATTTATATTATCATTGATGTCAAAGTCTTAGTTGCCTAGACATTATGCTAATTCATTAGAGTGCTATATCTTAATATATTTTTAAGAGGATTTGAATAAAGTATGTTGAAGAGAGAGTTGATGAGTATGGTATTCACTGAGTACTTAAGGGAGTTGGAGAGTGATAATGTAATGTTAATTTGATTATTTTATAATTATATAATATTATAATTTATTGAGCTACAAAATCTTAACTGAGTGACTAGGTCAAAGAAGGAAGACTATATTCATCGAGTGACTAGAGTGTTCGCTAAGATAATAGAAAGGTAAGAAGGAAAGTTAAGTATTAGAGAGTCTAGTATTAACCAAGTACTATATTACCTAAGTGTAATGTTACATTCACCAACTAATAGCTAGAAAAATATGTTCAAAGAAATGGAATCTAGGGCTGAATTTTCATTGCAAGATGGAATGTTCAAGATGGTAAAAGATGGGAGTCAAATTTTATTAGAAGGCCAACTACCACAAAAAATTAATAAGGAGCCAAAAATGAAAATTAAAGAAGGATTATGAAGAGTATGAAGTTCTATGAAATGTTTTGTTCACTATGTGGTTAAGAACATTGACTCTAAGATCAACAATGATGACCAAGTGGGAATAGATGGAAGGATTTAGAAGCACTAAAATGACTAGTTATGGAGTAGATCAAGACAATTTTTTTGTTCAAATGCTAAAGAGGAGATCAAATTATCAACTATTGAAGGAGGAGAAAGAAGATAGTTGAGCCAGGATAAAAAGGAGTGAATCTTCCATTCAAGAGTATGAAGAAAGGAGATTAGAAGAAAAATATCAAACAAATATGAAAACAAAAAGGATATGTAAACAAAAAACATAGTGCTATATCTAAGAAAGCATATTTTTATACTATTACTTTCAAATCATTGTAGAATATAAAATCTCATAGACCAAGTGGACCTAGAAAGTTTATGAATTCTCATATGGTAACATCAATTATTGGTGTTTGTAAGTCCTTTAGAGAAGGCCACTCTTTAGGAAAGATCAAGGAATGATAAGGTCTAGATGATCTTTTGCTAAAATTGTGTAACAAGGTCATATTAACATTGTGTTGTAACATTTAAAAAGGTTGGCTTCTAGTAGAGCTCACTTTAGAAGAGTTAGGTTTTCCCTTAATAGGATTTCCATGTTAAAATATTGGTGTCAAAAATTTTGGATGGTTTTATTTTGTACATTATTTTGTTTATTATTTTTATTTTAGTGCAAATTGGTAACAACAAATTTTATGGTCAGTAATAACAAATATGAATCAAATTTTATAAGTGTTTGAATGTTGTGAACTTGAATGGTTACACCAAGTGAAAGTTTATGATGATGAATGGTGTTTGGTACTTATTGTACTTGTTATAGGCAATAGTACTATTGTATTCAGTTTCTTTGAGTTTTCATTTAATTTACACCAATCACCAGCAAATTTTATTAATGGGCAATTGAGATATTTCTAAAAAAAATTAATTAATTTACCAATTTCATATATTCTAATAATTATTTTTTATCAGTTTGATTGGTTGATTTTCTTTTGTGTTATAGAACCCCTTTTTTTAGAGGCGAGGCTGGGTCCATAGTTCATTTTCTTAGCACAATTTTAGATATAAATTAATATGAAAACTATTATGATTATTAAATCTATTACATTTGTTTTTAATCATCATAAAACTATATATGATATTTATTTAAAAATAATAATCTCACATACATACGTAATTTTGCTAACATTATTATTTTAATGAGCTAATTGAAATAAATACTTCAAGTTAATTTTTTATCAAGCATTACGCTCTATTATATTTTATCAATATATCTTTTATACACAATTTTTTACAATATTACTATCATTTGTAAAAATATATTTTTAAAATTGAAATAAAACTATAATTTTTTTCCTAAACTATCTACTATGACTAAATGGCAAGTACATGCCACTATGTGGCACTTGTTAAATATTTGAAGTCGTTGTCCCCCCTAGTTATCTAACAATATATTCCAAAACTATTTGTATTATTAAAAACATTACACATTTGAAAAACAATACAATACTATACATTATATTTATAGAAGAAGTTTAATCTCACATAGATATATAAGTTTAATAACATTGTAAGTCACCAAAATAATCTTTATATAAGTTTATTTTAATATAATTACTTCAAATAAAAAGTTAATTTAATTTAAATTTTAAAATACTATCATCCATTATGTTTTAATTTACTTCACATTAGTTAGATGTCTAATTTTTTAGAGTACCTATCATGAAATTGAATGCTAGGGGTGATTTAAAATTAATTTTAATCTATTCATTTAATTTATGTAATATAATATTAATTCACTTTATTTATCTTTATAATAAAAATTTTATTTTTGATATTTTTTAATCTACTTACATAGATAATCTAGCAATCTATTACTATACTTTCCATATTATAACTATTTTTAGATAAGTTAAATATTTTTAATCTTTTATAATTTATTTATGAGTTTTATACTACTGAAATTAAATATCCCAAATATGATTAGCTTAGTTTATTTTTTTGTTATTGGACCCCTTTTTGGCTAGGTTCTACATATTTCATTTCTTTGACTCAAATTTAGATATATAATTATAAATTATAATTTATTATTGTTAAAATATGTATTAAGAATTTACATATGGTGAGAGTTAAATAATAGATTATTGAACAATAATATAATATATCATTATTATGCATTCTAATATTTCTTATATTAAACTTATTCTATATAAGATAGTAAAACATAACAATTTAAAAATATTTAAAAATATTATTATATACTATATCTCTACTAGTATATTAACTCTTTAGTCTAGTAAGAGAACATATTCAAAAGAAATGCATATGGCACTTAATCAATATTATGGCAACATTATGAACTATTTTTAAGATGATAAATGCATTTTTGAAGACTAATTTGAAAACTCAATATTTAATATTAATATTATTATATCTAATTATATAATATATATATCTAGTATTGAATTAAATTTCTAAACTAATTTTAAATAATTTATTTAAAATAAGTGTATATATCATTCAATTATTAAAACTTAATATATTTTAATGAGATATATCATTGTCACTACAATTTTCTCTACAAACTATATATTATAAAATAAAATTATTGATTATGCTTAAACGATTCATTCATTTTCAAACACTAACTTCAAGATTAAATTATAATTTCTAATTATTATAAAAACTATAACAAACCATAAAAATAAGTACACACTTGTTTCAATTACTATATAGCATTTAGCATAGTTAAAATATGTTTCATTTTTTTGTTAAATATAATTTTGCATGCACATTCATGTTTTTTTTTTGTGGGGAGTGGGGGAATTTGAAACAAATTTGTGGAATGTGAAGAGACGTCTGTTGGGGGATATGAGCCTCTCAGAAGTTATAAACCAAGGCTCCTCATTTCATTTTCATTTTATGTTTTTGCAAGAAAGAAGAGGTGGAGGTTATTGGAGGATTAGATTGAAGTTTTGGAGTAACATTTTTGCAGGTGAGATTTCTATTTTTTATTTACATTTTCATTTAGATTTAGATGTAGATGTAAATTGAAATTCAAAATTAGTTATAATATTCTACTTTGATTTAGATTTCAATTTTAGTTAATTTAATTTAGATTTAGAATTCTGTTCATAACTATTTAGGCTTGCATTTAATAGTTTAGTCTTGCATGTTTGATTTAGATTTAGATTTAGATTTGTATTCAAAATCTATTTGATTTATATATTTTATAATACTTTTCATTGTTAATGGTGCTTGATGGGAGTGTTTTAGGGGTGTCTTCTTTTCTATTTCTGAAATATTTTGATCCTATATGTACTTTCCTAACCAGATCCATCCATTTTCTTTTGATTCATGCATGAAGCTTCCTGACGCTATTAGCACGTTGCTAGGACTGAATGGGAATGGATTAAAGGTAAATGACTGACTCTGGATCTGGATATGCATTTGGAATTTGCTCTTATGTGGCTCCAATTTTTAGGTTCGTTCCTGCTACTTATTCTTTCGATGGTTTAATCTGGTTAAGTGTGGATTGAGAGGTTCTGGCTCATTCCCACCGGTCTGTAATTTTGTCACGATGTCTAGCGTGTGGCATTCTGATGGGATTCTTCATTGGAAAATGGTGCGGATAATTATGTCAATGCTGAACGACTTGTCCAATGTGCTAATTGCTCTAGATATAGAGTGCGACCATGGTGGTTTTCTTAGCAATACAATTGAAAAAAAAGGGAAATCTAGTATTAACACAATGTTATAGGAAATCTGTGAGCAGAAATGCTTATAAATACATTCAAATTTCTTTTGTAACTCATAATATCAATCTCACTTTTTCTTGTGCTCCTTTAGTCTAAGAAAGATAACAGATTGGAGGAACAAATTGCTTCTGTAATGGCAGTTGCAGGTGCAATTATTTTAGCAATTTTGGGCATTCTAACTATTCCTCTGATGGGTACTTATGTTTTACTTCTTAGATTATGTGATTTGGTTGTATTTAGACTCTTTTTAATAATGATTGAAACTACTGTTAAATATAATAATAAAGATTAATTTAATGTTAAATATAACATGCTACAACACTTATCAAAATTATCAAAAACACAACTGCTACAGCAAAACGAGAATGGAGAAAAAACTTTAGTTTTTGTATTGATTCATCTGCTTAAAATAGATTACAATTGCCATATTTTATATTGAGAAACGTCTCATATGGACTTTCACATGCTTATTTAACTGCACTACAATCAAGACTAACTTTGTACTTAATCTAATTTTATCGAATGAGACTGGCCCAAGATTCCTATGTAAAGTTGTTGTTATAACAAACATAGATAGCTGTAGAACTTGTGATTAATAATTTACAACGGCTTGATTCTCCGTATTTCATGCGTAAATTCATGATTCTAAAAACCCAAAGTTCAAACTGCATGTTACATTCTCTTCCTTATTCGGTGAATTGGTGCATGAATATTAGATTAAATGGTGCATGGAAGAGACAAAACACTGAAAGAAATTACTCTTTTCTTATTATTATTGTTGCTGCTATTTTTAATTTTTTTATAATTATTGTTAGTCTTGATGTTGTTTTTAATTTTATTATTACAAATATTGATTATTAATATCTTTGAGTTCATCCAGAGAATAGTACTAAATCTACAAGAACTTAGTAATAACAGTTTGAGATAACTGCAGAAAGTTTTTATTTTCACAAATATTCTCTTTCCTTTGAAAATCTGCTATTATTTTGGTAATGAATTGTAAAGTAGAAAGGAATAACTTTTTGTAAATCTTTTTTGGCTACTGTTTTGCTTGCAGTTTTAATTTTATATGAAAGTTTACTATTTTTTCAAATCTTAAAAATAAAGATTTTTATATATGTAATTTTATTTTATTATTAAAATAATAAGATTTTGGAGGTTGTAAAATATTGAAGTTTAGAAATTATTTTAGATTTTACAAATGAATTTTCACATAATATTTATATTAAAGAAAGAAAAGATAATAAAATTGTTACTTGAATCAAATATAAAAATTATAAAATTTTAACTAAATTTATTAATTGTATAAAAAACTATTAACGATAAATAAGTTCTATTAATTGTACTTGATTTTATATTATAGAAATACAAAAAAAAAAATTAAAAATTGGGACAAACTTTAGAAATGAAGTAAAATTTAAAGAGAGAAAAATAACATGAGGTGACATGTGTGTGTGTGTGTGTGTGTGTGTGTGTGTGTGTGTGTGTGTGTGTGTGTGTGTGTGTGTGTGTGTGTGTGTGTGTGTGTGTGTGTGTGTGTGTGTGTGTGAGTATGTGTGTGTGTGAGAGAGAGAGAGAGAGGATAATCTTAGAGGGGGTAGAAGGAAAAGGGGAGAGGGGAAGAGATGAGCCATGGAGAGAAAAAGCATAAGAAGGGTCCCGCAAGAGGGTGAGAGACATGAGGTAGACATACAGAGAGCATTTTAGAGATATATAAACATGAAGATGGTGTGTGTGTGTGTGTGTGCGTGTGTGTGTGTGTGTGTGTGTGTGTGTGTGTGTGTGTGTGTGTGTGTGTGTGTGTGTGTGTGTGTGTGTGTGTGCGCGCGTGAGAGAGAGAGAGAGAGAGAGAGATGATTAGAGGGGGTAGGTGATGTAGATATATAGAAGGGGAGTAGGGAGAGATGAGCTAAATAAGAAAAATAATATATAAGGCCCAAAAGAGATGTAGACAATGATGGGGAGAGGAAGAGTATGATGGATAGTGATAGAGAATGACAATAATTATGGAGGGAGAGACGTATATATGTAGAGAAAGAGATGGACAAAGAGAACAATGTAGGGGGAGTGGGGAGGGTATACATTATTGGGGGGGTAATTATAGAATGGGACATGTGAGAGAGAGTGTGATTACAATTAACCCTAACCCTAACCCTAACTCTAAGTTATAATTATAATTTAGAGTAATAATATTTATTAATTATAATTTTATTAGCTATAATATGATTAGTAACCCAAAAATTATCTTAACAGTAATAATAACACAAACCCTAACTCTAACTCTAACTCTAACTAGATAATTCTAATTTTAACCCTAACCCTAACCCTAACCCTAACTCTAACTCTAACTCTATCTCTAACTTTAATTCTCCCCCTAACCCTAACCTTAACCCTTTATAATACTAAATCTAATGCTAATTCTAACCCTAACCCTAATTCTAATCCTAATCCTAGCCCTAACTCTTACCCTAACCCTAAATCTAATCAGGTAACTTTAACCTTAACCCTAATCTAACCTTGATCACAACTCTATCTCTAACTCTAACTTGAACCCTAACTCTAACTTTAATTCTAACTCTAACTCTTATATGAACACTAACACTAACACTACCTCTAATTTTAACTCTAACTCTAATTGTAACCCTAACCCTAATGCTAATCCTAACCATAACCCTAACACTAACCCTAACCCTAACCCTAATGCTAACCCTAACCATGACCCTAACACTAATCATAACCCTAACTCTAACACTAATTCTAATCCTAACCTTAATTCTAACCCTAAATATAATCCTAACTCTAACTCTAACTCTAACTCCAACCCTTATTCAAACTCTAATTCTAACTCTATCTCTAACCCTAACCCTAACTCTTATTCTAACCCTAACACTAACCCTAACTATATTTGTAACCCTAATTCTAACCCTCACCCTAATTCTTACCCTTACCCTAACCCTAACTCTATCTCTAATCCTAACTATATTTCTAACCCTAATTCTAACCCTAACCCTAATCCCAACTCTAACTCTAATTTTAAACCTAACCCTAACCCTAACTCTAACTCTAACCCTAACAAGAACCCTAATTCTAATTCAAACCCTATCCCTTACCCTAATTTTCATCCTAATGCTAACCCTAACCTTAACTCTAACCCTAACCCTAACCTTAACACTAACCCTAACCTTAATTCTAACCTTAACCCTAACCTTAACTCTAACACTAACCCTAACCCTAACTTTAACACTAACCTTAACCATGAACATTAATTTGTCCCTAACTCTAACCCTAAATCTAACTCTACCATAATTGGACTCTAACCATAACCCTAACCCTAACTTTAATCTTGGCTCAAAACTTTTCCCTAACCATAACTCTAGAACCTTAACCCTTACTCAAGCCCTAACCCTAACCCTAACCATAACCATAAGTCTAACCCTAACCTTAACCATGACCATAACTCTAACCCTAAACTTAACCATAAACATAACTCTATCCCTAACTCTAACCCTAAATCTAACTCTACCATAACTAGACTCTAACTCTAACCCTAACCCTAACTTTAATCCTAACTAAAACCCTAACCCTAATCCTAAACCTAACCTTAACCCTAACTCAAACCCTAGCCCTATCCCTACAATAACCCTAACTCGAGCCCTATAATAACCCTAACCCTAACCCTAACCTTAACCATGAGCATAACTCTAACCCTAAATCTAACACTACCATAATTGGACTCTAACCCTAACCCTAACTCTTACTTTAATCTTGACTCAAACCTTAACCTTCACTCTAACCTTAACCTTGACTCAAACCCTAACCCTAGCCTTACTATAACACTAACCCTAACCATAACCATAACTCTAACCCTAACCTTAACTATGACCATAACTCTAACCCTAACCTTAACCATAAACATAACTCTAATCCAAACCTTAACCATAACCATAACTCTAACCCTAACCTTAACCATAAACATAACTCTAACCCAAACCTTAACCATAAACATAACTCTAACCCAAACCTTAACCATAACTCTAACAATAACCATAACCATAACTCTAACCCTAACCTTAACCATAACTCAAACCCTAACCTTAACTCCATCCCTACCCTAATGCTAACCCTAACCCTTATTCTACCCCTAAGGTTAACATTAATTTTAATGGTAACTTTGTTCCTAACCATATATCTATGTTTGACTATAACATTTTACATTACAATATGCCAAAAAGAAAATTACTTTTTTAAAATCATAATCCTACCCCTAACTCTAACCCTAACTAGAAATATAACTCTACCCTAATTAGACTCTAATCCTAACCCTAATCCTTAGTTTAACCTTCACTAAAATCGTAACCTAACCCTAACTCTAACCTTAACCCTAACTCAAAACTCTAACTCTAACCTTAACCCTTACTTTAATATAGATGAAAACCATAGCCCTAACCCTAACCTTAACCCCAACTCAAACCCTTACCCTAACCTTAACCCTGATGTAACTCTATATACAACCCTAACTCTAAATATAAACCTAACCTTAAACATCACCCTAAAACTAACCCTTTCTCTACCCCTTCTCTAACTCTAATCGTAAATCTAATTTTAACCCTAAACCTAAGCCTAATTATAACCCTAATTTAAACTCTAACTCTAGCCCTTATTCAAGCTCCAATTCTAACTCTACCTCTAACTCAAACCCTAACTCTAATTCTAATCCTAACCCTAACTATATGTTTAACCTAAACCCTTATTCTTACCCTAGCCCTTTCCTTAACGCTAACCCTAACTCTAATTCTAACCCTAACTATATTTGTAACCCTAATTCTAACCCTAATCCTAACATTAACTCTAACTCTAATTCTAAACCTAACCTTAACTATAACCCTAACAAGATTCATAATCCTAAAAATAACCCTAGCCCTAACCCTAATGCTAATCCTGACTCTAATTGTAACTCTATTCCTAACCGTAACTCTAACCCTATCCATAACTCAAACCCTAACAATAGCCCCAACCCTAACACTAACCCTAACCCTAACTATAACTCTACTCTTCAATATAACATTTTACGTAACAATATGCTTAAAATAAAACTAAATTAAAGTGATGCAAATAAATACCATATATAGAATTAAAAAATAAAATATTCAAGAATAATTTTATAGTAAGTTTACACTATTACATTTTTATAGTAAGTTTACACTATTACATTTTTATAGTAAGTTTATACAATTGTATTTAAAAAGAAATAAATAATTCAGCACTTACCTTAAAAAAATAGAAAAAAAAATTTAAAATACTTTTCCTATTGCGCCGTGATTGCCACTAGCTTATATATACCCCTATATATATTACACCGAGAGTAATCATTCTCGAGGCGCCTATTTTCATTTTCATAAATCCCAACTGTGATTAAAATAACCCTGGGATTAAATGAAAATAGGCGCCTCAGAATGATTACTCTCGGTGTAATATATATAGAGGTATATATAAGCTAGTTAGGAGTATACTCGTAAAAATGAAATGTAAAGTTAAATAGGTGACTATGCGAGCATTAAATAATTTTTAAAACATATATTGTTAATTCTAAAATCTATCAAAATAATATAAAATTACCATTTATTAAGGTAACTATAATAGTTGGCACAAATAAGGAAAAATTAATAATATTTAATTTTAATCAAAAGAAACATTTTACTATGTCACCTTGCATTTATTTCTAATATATATTTATTATCATATATATATTACTATTGAATTAATAATCTATGACCATATATATGTTACTATTGAATTAATAATCTATGATTAAATATAATTTTTTTATTTTGTTATAATTTTACTTCATAAAAAAACCTTGCAGATTACTACTATAAAAGTTCAATTTATTAATATTAATATATGTAATTTATATTTAAGTAGTTTTAAAAAAAGAATTAAAAATAAAAATAGAATTCTTTTCATTTTACTTGGATAATAAAAAATTATATTTACCAACTATAGATTAAACTTTGGAGTATAATTAAGTTAGCATCTGAAATCCAACTATAAGAAAAATAAGGCAACCAAACTATGAAATAGTTACCACCTTGTATTTATCACTATGTTAAGCTTTTAAATCCTTTAATGGTGATATGAATGACCTCATTTCAAAACTTGGTCACCTACAAAATTGTTGTACTCATTTTTTTAAACCTTCTTTCATTAGAGATAATTGATAATTTTTATACAAAAAAAAAATATTTTTTTTAATTTAATAGTAATGAGTGACTGTCATATTTTATATGGAGTAATTTGTGTTTCAAATTTGAAATATATATGATTTCTCTTAGCCAATCCTTATAAGCCTCTCTTTTGGTGAGACTAATCTGGTAGAATGACAAAATAGTTCATAATTCACCATCATAAATAGGCTTTGCCCCATAGAATTGGTCTTGTAAATTGTACAAAAGAACCCAAAACATTAGCCAACTACACCACTCATTTAAGTCATATGATTTATATTTTATAATCAGCTACATAAAATGTATTTTAGTTTTAATTAAAAGTTAATGCATTGAAACAATTATTTAATGCGTGAGGACTAGGTTTCAAATCAAATAATGATTGTATGATATTGCTTTTGGTGAAAATTTGGTGTATTAAAAATGGTTTTTAGGTGTTATATGTTGGAATTAACGTTTACGTTTGGGACTGAGGAAATCAGAGTATTAGATTGTTTAAAATCAATAAAAACCCTAGAAATAGTTTTTTCCATTTAAGCTAATTGACTCCTAGCAAACAAACAGTTTGTCACAATACAACCGAAGGTATCCAGAAAGGAAAGCAAGTGTATCGATGGCTTCAAATAGGTATAGATAGAGTACAGAAAAGCATAGAGTTCTCCTTTACAAAATTAAGTTGCTATTGAAAATTTCGAATGCAGTATTGATACGTGGTTTGTCTTCTTTGCAGTGAAGAGATTCCGATAAAGACAAACAATGAAGGTGCGCTATCTTTCTAATCTTTTATTTTTAGTCACCATTAAGAAAACCAGTTGGCAAATCATTGTCTATGTATGATCGAAGTTGCTTTTTTCTACATCCAGATGCGAATGGATTTATTGGTGACTATCAGATTAGAAAAATCCCTTACATGCCAAAATCTGTAAGGGATTATTTAAGGATCGCACGAATGAAAGGTACGAGTCTCTTAATTTCAGATACATACACATTTTGTTATGCCCGTTGATGTTAATATTTGTTTGTATAATACAGAGAGAGTATTTAAGATATATCAACTAGAGAAAGAAGCTGAAATGAAGGAAAAACAACAAAAATAGAGACATACTTGGAATGTTTCTCGGTGAAAATTCATTTGAAAACATAAGTTCCTTTATTTTATAAGGAAAAATAGTGACTTTATCTTTATAAAGAGGGACAGATCTAGTGAGAACTGCTATTCTGCTTATTTGATGTTCAGGATCACTAAAAATTACAAGAATTTAACAACATTTTCGACGTTAAAAGTGTTTTCCTTAAAAGTTAATGATAATGTCCAAGTTCTATGTCATTGAATTTTATGTATGCATGTCATAGAACATAAGTATCTATGTCATTTTTATTAATTTACATATATAGTTTGAAGTAAATGTAATGGTTAACTCATTCTTTTACCTTTTATCTGTATTATGAAGATTTCAATCTCATCTGCCTTAATAATATAACCAGTTCCATATTCAACAGATGTACATACACATCTTTTACATACACATCTTTTTACATTCATGAAATTTTTTTCAAGATATTCGTAGATTTAAATGGTTTTCACATGAGTTATTCCTTGCTTTCACTTGCTTCAATAGCATTACATAATAATTACCTATTTCATCTTTTCAATTCTCTATTGTAGGTTAAATCTTTAAGGGTGTCAAAGAGCATATATAAGATAATTATTATACAGAAAAAAATATTATTGTTTCAAGTGTTTAGATGCTTGTATATTTTATAGCTTAAGTATAGCTTTAGAGTGTTAAAAAGAGCAATATGATATTTTTACATTTGTGAGTGTTAGTAAAATTATTAAAGTAGAAGTTCGGAAAATTGATATTGTAAATTGAAATCAAGCACTGAGATGAGATCATTTTATTAAACTTTTAATCAATACAATGAAATATATGATTGCATACACTCATTCATATACTTCTCTTCAGGCTTCAAGCTAAGAAATAGATCCAAACAATCATTTGACCATTGGAGTTCATATTCCCAACAATCTCCCACTTGAAGTCCAATTGAAGCAACCATGCTGTGCTAAATTTTGTACATTTCTAATTATTTAAATTGCAATAAGACGCATTGAAGATTTTAACATAGTCAAACTTTGCTCATAGAAATGGAGAATTAATCTTCTCCAATTTCTATTAGATTGAACACAGTAAAAACACATAATATCTTCCCTTAGAACAACTATAAGAGTAAGCTTTCTTGTAAAAAAAAAACAATAAGAAAATATGTCTACAAGTTTCAATTTCCTACTAGTTGATCTCAATTGATTACCTAGTTGTAAATTCTCCCTTACCATGATTTGAGACTACTAGTAATTATGCATGGGCAACTCTTTTCTAGGTTCTTTTGCTTCTTAAAAAAGTTGAAATTGACAAAGGTATACACTAGTCATGGGTTTCTGAGACCCCTAATTTCTATTAGTGTAGCTACCTCCCCCACTATTGGAAGCATTAATCAAGTTCCCAATCTTATTACTACTATTGTTCTTGGAGCCACTATTCTTCTTCACAACCAATTTAGAATGTTCATTTTATTGAGTCTTTGATAGAAAATCCTAGCTCAACTTCCCCCACTACCACAACATCATTCCTATTGGCAACATACAATTTTTCACCATTAAAATTATGCTTGTTGACCCTCAAATACCATAGGCCTATCCCTTGGCACAATTCTCTTCTAGGCTTTAGCATTAATTCCTACGAGTCTATATTTTTCCTTGTCAATTCCTAAATCCTAAATTGACAAAAATTATATGGAGCTCAACCAATTTCATCTTTAGATCTACATCTATTCTATTTTGAGAAAACTCTTGGTCTCTTATAAAATTTTCCTTTTCCTTCTCCATAAAATAAATCTACTCTTTGACCATCAAAACCACCTCTTTTAGACTAACAATTTGATTTTTTGAGTAAAACTCTAGCTTTTTTCAAATCAAAGCCACAACTAAATCAAGAGCAGAGAAACAAACAAACTTAGCTTCCTCCTCTTAACCACTCCCTTCTATCAATCCATCTGACCAAGGGACATAACCATCATTTTTTTTGCTCATGGGGTTTGTCAGGTCTATGTATGTGGTTGTTCACAAATGGTTTTTCTTTGCCATTAGCTGTGTGTCTAGCCTAGTTTTGGGTTGGGTACCCTCTAGTTGGTATTGTTGATGTGTCCCTAGGGCTGGGGAGTATTCTCTAATGGATTCCTCTTGGATTTTTATCTTGGGTTTGAGATTATGGGCAGGGTGATGTTCATTTCTTCTCATAACTACTTTTTTGTTTAGGGGAGAGGTTTTATCTATGGGCTTTTCACTATTGATGCTAAATGTACTTGTAATCCCATCTTGGCTTAGAGTCTTATTGAGAATTTTTTTTTTTTTTCTATCTCTATTATTCATCTATGAGTTAAGATTATTCTTTAGATGATTTTCTCAATAGCTCCTTTTGTGCTACTACTGCTATCTCTTTTCCCTGTTATCATTCTTTTGTCTTCTCTATTTTTATGGAGTTTATTATAGAGGTTAGCAGTTGTCTCTCCCTTTCCCTATTTGACTCCTTTTGATGTAGGGTATTCCCTATGGAGGTGGGAATTTTCCATGTTCTTTCTAGTTAGAGTCCTCTTTGGATGTCTCTCAATTTCTTGTTCTTTTCATATTGAAGTGGGAGAATCTTCTTTTCAATTGGAGATTTGCTATGTATAAGAGCTCGGGGTCAATTCTTCAAGGGTTTTTCTCCTCCCTAACTATTGGTGGAAGGGAAGGATGAGATATTTTCTTTTGTGGAAGGGTACTTTTCCTTGCTCAAGCTATGGTTTGCCAGGCTTTCTTCTTGTTGAGAAGATCTTGGGACCCTTGTGTCCCTTATTGAATTTCAAGAATATTGATCTTTTTTGGTTTCTTCTTGACATCTATGTGGCCTTGATCTCTACTAAGGAGAGATCTCCTTTTTGGATCACTAGCAATTAATGACAGCTTTCTCCATTATCGCATCCCTATGAAGATGGAAGTTTCTATTAAGGAGGAGGCTCTTCTTTTGAAGGAGGCTTGGTGCTGGTATTTTTCAGGCATTCTGTGGGTGTTGGTGGCATTCTCTGCCTTTTTGCCTCTTGGCATCTTGGCTTGAGTAGAAGCTTCTTGTCTTTGGTGGCTACCCGTAATGAGGTGGGTATTGTGTTGGGAATGAGTTCTTTAGTTGTCATGGGTTTGTGTAGGTATTTTCTAGTGTAATGTTGATGTGGAGCCTTCTATTATGTATGATGATCATAAAGAATAATAGAGCTCTATCATCATATTTATTTTATGCCATTTATTACTATATTTTTAGAAAAATCTTGTAGCCTGTTAGGGCCAATTTCTTTTGTCTACTTAGCTTAAGAAGTAACATTTTAGTGACTTCAAATTTCTCTATCAATATCCTCTAAGTCATGCCCAAAGGTCCCATTTTGGGGCAGATCAAGAGGATATCCGCAAAGAACTTGACTTTGCTTGCAACATTGAAAGGCTTTTCAACAAATCCATTTTGTGTACATTCTATAATCATGGCAACCCTAGGACATTATTTTAGGAAAGGAAGGAATAGCGTATTCTTCAATAGTGTTCATTAAAATGCATTTAATTTCCATTACCTCATTGTTGTTTATTAATTTAATTTTTGAAGATTAAAATGATTTGGACTATGTGATACTTTTGTCATGAGCTCTTCTTTATAACAACTTTGCCCAAAAATTGATGGACAATTGTAAAATATTCATTTAAAACATCTTATTCTCTGAAAATCAAGATCTCCCATGAATAGTCAATGACTAAACTAGCACTTGCACCTTTGAAGGGTGTAAGGATGATGTTGATAGTTTGATATATGAAATGATGTTACATGATTTGACCATAGGGTAATTTTATACTAACCTTGACAAGGTTATGTTGATGTTGATTTATCTATTTAGTTATGCTTCATGGATGCAAAATAGTTACATCTTGTTTCTACTACTAGTTGATTGAGGCAAGATTCCTCTTTCTTCCATTTAATTGTGTATGGGTTATTTCTCATTTTCACATACCTTTCTAAGGTAAAAGTGGGTTGAATATGAATATTAGTTAAGGTTTTTACTCTTGGCATGGTTGTAAATATCATCCCTTATCTTTCTATTCTACGCATGTCAATTGTTGCTTTGTAGAGTTTTAGCCCTTGTGATTTATGTATGGTAATAGCCCATGACATGGTGAGTAGGAGTTGTCTCTGGCTTCCCAATGTGATAGAAACAATTGCTATGGTCTTTGAATCATGTTCATCCCATGATGGCCCACTATAATTATCGAAACACATGGTAATGTACAAAGGAAGACCTGGTGATTTACAGTATGTCTCATAAATAATCTTAACAACCTCACCAAGGGCTCCATTCACTAATCTTGTATCTATCCATATATTTGTTGTAAGCATGATATGTTGCCCCTTAAAAAGGAGCACATGCTTTTCAAGTCGTTCTTCATCCACAATATTATTGTTACTGCTTAGCCAATACATTATTGTACTCAGTGCAACTAGAGAATTCAATGATTGTAACATCTTCTTATTATGTAGTTTTATGGCCTCATTAGTTGCAGATAAGTGTGTAGCACCATTTAATGTTGTATTTTTAGATGCTATCAGGTATGTGTATGTACATGTCATTAATAGATTCCAATAATCCTCTATTGGATTTGCATCTCAGATATTATGTAACATTTGACAAAATTGTTCTTGTGTCCTGCTTGACAAAAACTTGTGTGCAAAGTGACGACTATTGTGAATTGATCTCACAATAACTTAGCAATATAATGTGATGTATAGATAGGTTTTTCCATTAGAGGTGGTAATTGGGTAAGTCACCAAATAGTATCATTGAAACACCACCAAAATATTCATGTTGTCAATGGGGGAAGGCCTTGCGTAGTCTGCTATCAACTTTGAGAAGCAACTTTGGTCCTATGAAGCTAATCTCATCTATAACGATATATTTATATATTCCATTTCTTCCTAGAATGTGATTAATGATTAGTTATGTAATGGTTTCATCTCTTTAATAGGTATTTTTAGCCTTGCATGTATTCTCAAAGCATGTATAATAAACACAACCACCCCTATTAGTGCTAGTGTGAGTAATCTGCTCTTACTTTGTGATGTAAACCTAGTCAAAACCTCTCTTATACATGAAATTATGTATAATTTTCTCGTACCTGTAGTGCCCTATACGATCATGTGCAATGGTTTATTAGATTGACATTTCTTATGCTCCTCAATGATTTGGAGTGCTAGTCTCTATTTAGGTGATAAAATTGACATATCATGCTTGGTTATTACTGGTGTAGGTTCACTACACCCATTCATTTTTTAACATTTATGAAATGTGTAGCAATTTCATGTAAATCTTGTGCAACTGTATTATGGTCCCATTGATAGTTTCTATCCAATTCACGTCTTTCGAGCATATCAAGGTCATTTAGTGATACAATACTTGTTAGGCCCATTTAAGAGAAAGCTTCCCATTCATTTATGTCCATTATTCCATCTACATTATTATCTACTGCCTATTGCTCTATAATATCATCTTCTTCCTCTAAACTACTTTCTCCTTCAATGATGTGATTGATGTGACATAAATTAGATCCCTCAGTGTATAACTGTATCCAATTTGTGATTATTACGTCTCTCATGAGGCCTATATCTCTTTCTATATTATGAAACTTCTTGTATAATAATAGCTCGCTCCAACATAATGTTTCAAAGTGTTTTGAAGTACATTCTAGGATTGTGTAAAACCTTGGATATACATTAACAATTGCCTCTATTGTTCTTTTTTTTCCACTTGCATCCCTTGCAATTTGTAGCATATGAATATTTCCTTACAGATTCAAGTAGCATTATATTTTCTAACTCTAGTAGACATTCCATATACGAATGTATGTAGTTAGGTTTTATATTGCTAGTTTCTAATGTTTTAGCGATACGATGCAACACGTTTTGTCCTACATTTATAGAGATGAAAGGCCTATGAAAACAATGAGGGGAAGTTTTTGCAACATGTGACATGTTTCTTGTGCACCTATATCTCTCTCAACAATAACCTCTAACAAAAATATTTGATATGTTATGAGGGCAGCATCATCTAGCTTTTATGTCAGAGATATTCATTTAAGAACTTCAAAACATGTCTTTGACTATCTCTCTACTTTTGCTGCATACTTGGCAATGTATTTGAGTACAAGTGGATGAGAAATAACAGGTTGGCAATCAATATTCACCCTCCAAATTGAAAGCATCTCTGGGTTGTGAATATTTAGTCGATTGTCATTTCTTGTAGGTTCATATTGAGCCTTTCCAGTACCATCATAGGATAATGTATAAATTTGTTGTTCTTTTGATGGAGCTTTATTATGACATATCATCTTATTACCCTTTTTGCATAGACATGTTCATTTACTACATTTCATATGTCTTTGGACTCAATTGACCAACTCTTCATAATCATGGGCAAGGTGTACAATAAAAATATCATGTGTGTCTAGCAAACATGGGTCATCTAATGGTGATCAATACATGGTATTATCTCTATGAGATGTATCTTGAGACATATTTATCAAAATATTGCCTTGCATGCTCGACTATTGTATCATTATTCCAATCGATTTTCTCCATATTTGGTGCATTTTGGAGCCAAATAAATCCATGTACATTTCTAGTTCACTAATGTTGCCATTCAATTCTATACCACCAATCTGTTGCACCAAGAATCTTCTCAATTACTTCTTCACAAAATATTATGAACCATTGGTGAAGATATAATGATTTCATATGAGGATTATTAACCACATTATCCAATCAATTGGAATACCATCAATCAGGTTGATAGACACTTTATAGAAGGACTTAGAAAATGGTTAATCTAGGATGAGCCTTGGAACCACATTGAACTCAACTCAACATGGTTCAACAAATTAATTGAAAATAAATTTTACTTAAAATATTTTGACAATTGGTGAAGTAAAACTAAAGAAGTTGACCAAAAATAGGGCAACTAGTCATGGGCCAACAAGTTGCTATATGTTAAATGAAAAAAATTCAAATCAAGATGCATGAGTAAAATAGTAAAAATTAGTTGAGTTGTGATACCACAAGGAAACCTTCCCTTTGAACCTATCTTGGGGGAGATTCCCACAAGCCCCATTCAATAATTTGGAAGGAAATCATAGCATTACAATCAAGCTAAATTTAACATTGAAGTTTAATAACCAATTAGACACCATATAATAATAATAGTGAATGATTGTTGTTAGAGATATGTGCTTTTATCCATATTTTTCTTCCAAAATGAAAGATTCACTAGGATTTTATAGAATTTTCATACGATTGAAAATAATTGGCAATAAAATTAAAAGATTTCCCCTAAAATAATGTTGAATTTGCAAAAAAATTGATACTTTTTCTAAAGTATATATTAAAAAATATATCACTAATGTGCCTCTTGTTTATAGAAAATTTAAGTGTTTGGTTTGTAGTCACATATTGTTGTCATCATATGTGAACCCAAAAAATCATGTCTAGTGTCATGGGCTATAAAAAGACCTTACCTTTCCTTTCTCATCACAAATTAAAGGAAGGTTAATAATGTTCTATTAATATAAGAAGGCTCACACATATAATTTCTTCTAAATAATTGAAATTTTTCTTTTTCAATTTCCTTCAAGATTGTGTCTATGCTCGACTCTATTTCCTCTTCTTCCAAATTTTGTTCCAATTGTAAGCTAACTTTTATATGTCTTGGTTTTGGGTGTTGCTTAGTCCCTTCCTTGATGGTTCAAATTTTACCTAAAGATTTTATGCAAATTTATGTCTCTTTTTCAATGCTATATTGTTAATTTAAGGGTGTATCATGTTAGCTATGATCTATTCCTATGCTCACATTAGTTATTTGAATTACCTTGTCATCTCATTACATAAGAGAGCCATATGTGCTACGTTTAGAATTTTTATGTAGAGGGTTAAAACCATCTCCCAATTTTATCAAATAAAAACACAAAAAGATGAAATAGAGGTGTATAAAAATTGTATTAAACAAAAATACTAGGAATAATGAATATAGATATATATAGTTTTGTTAGATATGGTGTTAAAAAATATAAATAAATTCATATCTTAAGATAGAGAAATTTATACAATTTTTACTTTAAATATATGCAAACTTTAGATGTTCTATTTATTTCTAAAGTGTAGTGGAAGTATTATACCTTTGGAAAATAGAGACTTGATCAAAATTATGTGGTGATAAAATTAATAATAGAAGTTAGAACCCATAACATGATTATATAGTATTTATCTATAGATTCTTATGTATTCTTAAATGATTTATTGTTATCTATCTCTATTGAGTTAATATTTATTGTTTCAATTACAACAAGGATAAGACAAGTCTATTTAATGTAGTTTCTTTATATTTTTTAAATTGATGTTTATCTATGATAAGATTTAATTATTAAAGACAAGGTTGATTTTTTTTGTTTTAAACTAGAAAACTATAATAATTATATCTAGTAAAATCAATGTCAACTTTAGTTTGCATTGAATAATATATAATTTCAAATTTGTGATCTTTTTATTTGAAAAATATCAGTTTTTTTAATAAACCATCAATATATGTCTCACAAGTAATAAATTTTATAAGTAGTTCTTACTGATATCTAATATAGTTTCTACTAAAATTTGATAAAATGAATAGCTTGCCAATTTTTTATTGTATAATACAAAAGATAGATTTGAATATAAATTAATTAATATTGATATCTATCCACATATTTACTACACTTCAATTTGATATATATGTGATTAACAATAATTGAATATTGAATATGGCAAAAGAACATGAAAATGATCAAACTTGTACCTAGAGATGGACATTTGATAATTATTCATAGTGCTAAAATTTTTATTATCATAAATCCTTCATAGAGTTATCAATTACATCATCATTTATTCATGTAATATGAGATCACATGAAAAATAGTATTGTTCTAAAGAATATACACAATAAAAGGTAATATATGACACACTATTTTGTAGAAATTTTAATTTGTAGTACTTTTAGTGTGTGTACGTTCCTTGATGACTTGAATTCCCGCGTACCTACATACAGGACCAAATACAAGTACATCCTTAAAACAAAGATGAAAAAAGTTTGAAGATTTTACAACAAATAAATTATATTGAAAGAAAGAAGAAACTACCTTCCCAACATCATAGTAGTGGCTTGTGGATTTGTCCCTGGGCTATCCTTGAAAATGGAGTTATCAACAACCCTTAGACTATCAACCCCTTTTACATGATATCTTTGATCAATAACAAGGTCAACTTGACATCCTCTGTGATAATGCCATACTGATGCAAGTGTATCCCTACAAAACTCTATGAGGGCAGCATTGTCTAATGGGTTTTGTGGCAATGACGGTCCACTGAATTTGAGCATCTTCGAGTTTCCACTAACATTAAATGCAAACTCTTGGATAGATGATGTCATGCTGATATTAGATAATGTCTTCACACCAAGCATACATTCTTTTAGATCCAAAGGATGAGAAAAATAATTATATCTCACAGAAGGGCTCTCAAAAGGGTCCTTGCTATTAAGCCACAACTCACCCCTTGATAAGGGATAGGCCACCTTACTAGATATTACACCTAAATATTGGTTATGTGTGGCATTTATTTCCTTGATATAGCTAATAGGCTCAATATATATGTTTGAATTGTCTATTATACCTACGATCTGTGCGTTCCCATACTCCAGTGGTTTGGGGGATTGAATGACAACGGTTGAACGAGGTGGGTCTTGAACCCTTTTCCCTACTAGTTTTGAATTTTACTGAACATTAATATTCAACTTTTCTAGTTCTTCTGATAGGCCTATTCCACTTAATAGCAGAAGCTGGGGACTGCCTATGCTTCCTGCTGACAAAATAACCTCGCTCATATCTGATGACTTGTTGGTTGAGACTTGATAAGACTTGCCACTACTGCTACTCATGAATTCCACACCGCTAGCCTTCAGCTTCCCTGGAAAATTATTGACAAGCTCGTGACCATCAAACTCTATATGGAATAGAAAAATTACTTAATTAGAACATAACAACAAAGATTTGTACTTGAGTACAATTTATGCTTGCAACACAAACAGAAATAAGGAGGATATAGATATAAAATGGATATACGTGCGTACCCGTAGAGGAATCAAAGAGGATTCTGCTGGCCGTCGTATTCAGGAGAACTACAATGTTGTCTGGATTTGCGTACTGCAGAAGATCGGCAGCCGTGTGTCTGGTCCCATTCTTGTCAAAAATGGTAGCACTAATCTTGGTGCCCTCCAAGTGATCAAGAGTAAACCCATTGTAAGGAAGCACTCCAGCTTCCAATAGGCCATTCCGTACAGCGGAGCTCCAAAGAAAAAGGTGATCAGGTTTGAAGGCATTCAATCTCTCCACCCATTCATATGACTCCTTCACAAGCTTCTCGTCCCAACCCATCTTTCGAATGAATTGAAGGCTTGCTCTGCTGTAGAACCCCCCATTGACTGACGTTCCACCTCCCAAAACCCTCGCCCTCGCCGTCTGCACTCCATCCTCTGTCACAAATCCCTCCAGGACATACGGATATTCGCTGGCGTTGACAAATACCTTGAAACTCCCTTTGTTGTCTGCAGTGTCGGGATTTCCATAGGGAGTGTCTCCCCTCTCCAACACCAAAACAGAATGATTCTGTGACAGCGTTGCAGCCAGAGGACATCCTGCTGTTCCTCCTCCAACCACAATGTAATCATACGTTCTCGCAGCCACCTTTTCAGCATCATATGTCATAAACGAATATGGATATTCTGCAGACATCACCAATAATATACATGTTAGGAACGAATATGAAACTCAACAATTTTTTTATCAAGGGTAATAAATCTGAAGGGGAATATTCAAAATATTTAAAACTATACACTGACCTAATGCCTCCACTGGACCGAGCAAGTCATGTTGATTTGTAAACAAAAGCAGGCATGAAATCAAAGAGAATAGGATCTTCATTCTTATTTTAATCTAGCTCCTCCTATAGCGTAGAATTGGAAATCAATCTAGCTGATGTATGTTATTAAATTGAGGGGAAATACAGCCGAATTTATAGAGACTCTCCGTCTACTGTTAGTTTTGTTAGCTTGGACAGCTGTTTGTCCATATGCTATTATTTAGTATCTAATTGTTTTTGCTAACAAATTGGTTAGAGCAAGGACAATTATTTATTAAATAATTGACTTCTTTTAGAAGCAACTAGAAACTAATTTTGTTAGGGTTGGTAAGTTGTTTTATATCTCCACCGTCGATTGTAAATCAATCTCGGCCGTTGGTTTACCAATGAGAGTAGTATAAAAGGGGGTCTAGGGGGCATTTGGAGAACATGAAGTTTTGGAGAAGCATTTTGCAGTGATAGCAAATTGTCTTGCAGTGTTAGCAAGGGCGCAGTGTTAGCGTGGGGATAGCAATGGGAAATATCAACGGGAGAAATTAGGAGGTTGTCGGAGTTCTGCCAGTGAGAGGCAAGGAATTTTGTATCTCTTGATTTGCTAAAGTTTAATATCATTTCTCATCTATAGAACTGGTTTTCCCTTAGGAGTTTTTCCAGGGACAATTTCCGAAAATATTGTGTTCATTGTGTTGTGCATTTCTTTCCGTATTTTATAAGTAAAGTTGCAGTTGTGTTATTTTTTGATATTAGCTGGGGATTTATTTTTAGTAGTTTAATAATCGTTTATGATAGGAGATTAATAATCAGTGACTGCAATAGTTAAATTTTTCACATGATATCAGAGCATTGTTAAGGGTAGAAGAGTTTTGCCCTAGGAAAGAAATTTTGATCTCTTTAGATTTATTATTGCTTTAAACCCTTACGATGGCTTCAGCTGGTTTGAGAGATCAGGATAGATTGGATGGTGCGTCAAATTTTGGTGTCTGGAAGGCCAGAATTTCTTTATTGTTGGAAGAGAATGGTATCAAGGATTATGCTACCAGTGTTGTACCTATACCAACAGATGCAACACAGCTTGCAACATATAGGAAGGACGATGCCAAAGTGAGGAGGATTATCCTTGATGGTGTCAAGGATCATATTGTTCCACATATCTCAGAGCTAGATAGAACAAAGAAGATGTGGGATGCCATTCTGAATCTATACCAGAATGCTACCACCAATAGGAAGTTGATTCTTAGAGAGAAGCTAAAGAATACTCGAATGAATCAGGGAGAAGACGTCACAAGTTACCTTACCAGGCTCAGACTTGTCAAAGATGAGTTAGCGGCTGTTGGAGATAGCCCTAGTGATGATGAGCTAGTGAGAATGGCCCTAAATAGGTTTACTAAACAATGGAGTGTCTTTGTTCAAGTTTTCAGTGGACAAGATACTTTACTGAGTTGAGATCGACTATGGACTGATTTCACTCAGGAGGAGTTTAGACTAAGTCTTGTCAATGGGACCAACAAGAGTCAGAAAAATGAAGTGGAACAAGAGAACGTTGCCCTAGTGGGTAAAGGGAAAGAAAAAAAGGGATCTAGCAAAGGATAAAATTCACAAAGTGAGAAGAAGAAGAAGGACCTTTCTAAGGTCAAGTGCTTTGGATGTCACGAGTTTGGCCACTATGTCAGTGATTGCCCAGAGAGGAAGAAGGGTAAGAAGCAGGTGGCAGCTTCAACAAGTGCAGAAGAACTCTCCAGTAGAATGGAAGATGAGTTTGCACTCATAGCTTGTATGGTTAGCTCAACCTCATAGTGTGTTTGGTATATAGATAGTGGGGCGTCATTTCATATGACAGGAGTTAGAGAGTACTTCTCCAGTTACAAGGAGGAGGACACCAACATCCAGATTTCTATGAGAAACTTGTCCAAAGTCAACCCTGTTGGAAAAGGGACTATTCAGTTTCAGAGGGAGAATGGAAAGATAATCCCACTTCATGATGTGTTATATGTGCCAAGCTTAGGTATGAATTTGATTTTTGTATCTGTTCTTTAGGATAGGGGTTATAATGTACTCTTTAGAGGGACAAATGTGTTGATTAAGCACAAGGATTGAAAATCACCCATAACTATTGGAGTTAGGAGTGGTCACCTTTATAGATTGCAGTTTGATACTCCTAAGGCACTTATGAGCAATAGTAATCCTAGAGATCTTGGAGAGCTATGGCATAGGAGGATGGGCCATATTTATCATGGAGCACTTAGATTGCTTCGTAAGACAGTGACAAGTGTTCCAGAGGTGAGCACAGAGCATGACGATGTATGTAAGGGATGTGTGTTGGGGAAGTTTGCGAAAGCATCTTTTCCAAGGAGTGACACCAGATCTAAGGGTGTTCTTGATCTAGTACATTCAGATGTTTGTGGACCAATGTCGACAAAATCTCTTAGAGGATATGAGTACTATGTTACTTTTATTGATGATTTCTCTAGAAAGACTTGGATATACTTCTTAAAGACTAAGGATGAGGTTTTCAGTCGATTCCAAGAGTTCAAGGCTCTTGTGGAGAACTTGACAGGAAAGAAGATAAAGGTTCTTCGGTCAGACAATGGAGGCGAGTACAAAGGAAATGTCTTCTAGGAGTTCTGCACCAGAGAAGGAATCAAGAGAGAATGGACTGTTCCTTACAATCCACAACAGAATGGAGTTGCTAAGAGGAAGAACCATTCTATATCGGAGGCAGCAAGAGCTATGCTACATGACCAGGACATGCCCTATTACTTATGGGCAGAGGCGTGTAATACAGTAGTCTACATCCAAAATAGAGTTCTACACAAGGTGATAGGGAAGATGACACCAGAGGAAGCTTTCATAGGGAAGAAGCCAGATGTTAGTCACTTCAGGATATTCGAGAGTTTGGCATATTGTCATATTCCTAGAGATACACATGCAAAGTTAGATCAGACTGCAAAGAGGGGGTACTTTGTTGGGTACAGTGAGACCTCAAAGGCATACAAGATTTTTATTTCGGGGACTAAAAGAATTATTGCCAGACGGGATGTCAAGTTCATGGAGGACAAGGCATTCAGGAGATCTAGAGATTTTCCAGTAGATGATCAGAGTGAGCAGCCAATAGAAGCTCCAAGACCAATTCAAGAGCAACAAAGCTCAAGTATAGTTACCAGTACGAGAGTAGACTCAGTTAGTGAAGATTCACAGAGCATGGAGCAACAGGTGCAATAGAAAATGCATCTAGAAGACTTAGAGGTTGACATTTCATCCTCTACAATTGGCAGTGGGAACCATGTGGTTCCAGATACACAAAGGGATACTCAGGAGTTTGTGGGAGCTCCTAGGAAGAGTACTAGACAGTGAAGACAACCAACCAAGTTTAATGACTATGTGGCATTAGTTAGTCAGTTGGTAGATAGTGAGCCTTCTAGCTATCAGGAAGTTGCAGAACATTAGGTATGGTGAGATGCTATGGTTGAGGAATATTCTTCAATAATGCAGAATGATGTGTGGGAGGTAGTACCTAGACCAACAGATAGGGTTGTAGTTGGATCACCCTGGATCTATAAGATAAAACACGGTGCAGATGGTAGCATCGAGAAATACAAGGCAAGGTTCGTGGCAAAGGGGTTCTCTCAGAAGGAGGGAATAGACTATGAGGAGACATTTGCTCCAGTTGCCAGGTATACTTCTATACGAGCTGTAGTCTCACTTGCAACACAGATGGGATGGCAAATCCATCAAATGGATGTCAAGACAACATTCCTTAATGGTGAGTTGAAGGAGGAGGTATACATAGAACAACCAGAAGGCTTTGTAGCACACAACAAAGAGACCCACATGTGCAGATTGAAGAAAGCATTATACGGACTCAAGCAGGCTCCTAGAGTGTGGTATGAGCGCATTGATACATACTTGCAGAAAATGAGCTTTGTGAAGAGTGAAGCAGATGCTAACCTCTACTACTTGATGGTTGGGGGTGAGATTCTCATTCTTTTTCTTTATGTGGACGACCTATTTCTTATAGGTTCACTAGGGCTCATAGTGGATTGCAAGAGGAACCTTGCAGAAGAGTTCGAGATGAAGGATTTAGGACTTATGCACTACTTTCTAGGCATGGAAGTGTGGCAGACAGATGGGGAGATTTTCCTTGGTCAAGGGAAATATTGCATTGAAATCTTCAAAAAATTCGGGATGGAGGATTGCAAAGCCATGTCTACACCCATGATCATGAATTGGAGGAAGGTAGATACATCTAAGGAGAAAGATGTAGATCCCACTTTATATAGGTAGTTTATTGGTTTGCTTATGTATTTGGTCAATACTAGGCCAGATATAGCATTTGCAGTAAACTCTCTTAGTTAGTTCATGGTTGAACCAAAGAGAATGCATTAGATAACGACTAAGCATGTGCTACATTACTTGCGTGGTACAGTCGAGTATGGGATCAGATATGTTCGAGGTGAAGGTATCAAGTTGATAGGCTATACTGACGCAGATTGGGCAGGAAGTACAAAAGACAAAAGGAGCACTTCAAGGTGTTGTTTCAGCTTGGGATCCTGAGTTGTATCTTAGTTCAGCAGGAAGCAGAAGTCTGTGGCTCTAAGTTCAGCAGAAGTAGAATACATAGCAGCTAGCATGGCGACATGTGAAGCTATATGGCTTTGGAAGTTGCTAGTAGCCTTGTTTGGTCAGAAGGTTGAGACTACTGTGATGCATTGTGACAATCAGAGTTGCATCAAGTTGTCTAAGAATCCAGTGTTTCATGATAGGTCTAAACATATAGATATCAAATATCACTTCATCAGAGATTGTGTACAAAGGGGAGTTGTTCAGCTACAATACATACCTACAGAGGAGCAGGTAGTAGACATTCTGACTAAGGCATTGGGGAAGGCAAAATTTATCTTCTTAAGAGATAAGTTAGGTGTCCTGCAGATAAGCTTCCTCGCTAAGAGGGAGTGTAAGTTTTGTTAGCTTGGACAACTGTTTGTCCATATGCTATTATGTAGTATCTAATTGTTTTTGCTAACAAATTGGTTAGAGCAAGGACAATTATTTATTAAATAATTGACTTCTTTTAGAGGCAACTAGAAACCAATTAGGGTTGGTAAGTTGTTTTATATCTCCACCGTCGATTGTAAATCAATCTTGGCCATTGGTTTACCAACGAGAGTAGTATAAAAAGGGGTCTAGGGGGCATTTGGAGAACATGAAGTTTTGGAGAAGCATTTTGCAGTGATAGAAAATTGTCTTGCAGTGTTAGCAAGAGTGTAGTGTTAGCGTGGGGATAGCAGTGGGGAATATCAACGAGAGAAATTAGGAGGTTGTTGGAGTTCTGCCAATGAGAGGCAAGGAATTTTGTATCTCTTGATTTGCTGAAGTTTAATATAATTTCTCATCTATAGAACTGGTTTTCCCTTAGGGGTTTTTCCAGGGACAATTTGTCCAAAAATATTGTGTTCATTGTGTTGTGCATTTCTTTTCGTATTTTATAAGTGAAGTTGCAGTTGTGTTATTTTTCGATATTAGCTAGGAATTTATTTTCAGCAGTTTAATAATCATTTATGATAGAAGATTAATAATCAATGACTGCAATAGTTAAATTTTTCACATCTATTATGGCCGTCGTTCTGCTTTTCGTATCAATTTACAACACTATTCCGATTGGGGAAGGCAACCGAATACAAATCTATTACAAACATGTAATTTTAAATGTTATCCGATTTAATAGTCAAAGATTATAAAACCAAGATAATCTTTTGACATAAATAAAATAGTCATCAAAGACATTTTTCTCACAAAATTAATCAACTCAATAAATAAGTCAACAGAAAAGTATTCAGTTAAATTTCGTTACGAAGATTTAAATTTAGGGAAGGATGTAATTACCATATGTCCTCACAATAATATTCAATATTAGCGTGTTCCTAAGTTATAGTCAAATATTTCCAAACTGTTATAGCATAATTAATTAATATATATTATTTTTTAATTTATAGTCGATTTTCGAATGGATAAATTAATGTAAAAGTCGCTGAAGTGGCTTTCACTTAGGATATGGTATTCATTTCAAAAAGTGATGTAACTGACGTCACGTCTTGGAAGAGTTAAATTTGAAAATTTGAATACGGTATTCATTTCGAAGAGTGCTGTAATTGACGTGACATCTTGGATGAGTACATGCTCCCAGAATTCCACGGAGAAGACTTATAGATATTGTCAACCAATAGGAGCGCATAAATATTTGTACGGACCCATTTGGCAAGTGGAATAGGACTGGAATAGGCATTTGTCTATTCCAAAAATCATCGAATTCTCCGTTTGGGTGTGTTGTGTAGGAATACGGAATAGGCATACAAGTAAAATACTCCGTTTGGATGTGTTTTGTAGGAATATGGAATAGGCATACAAGTAGAATACGTATGCCATTTTGTACCTAAAAAAAAAAAAGGTATTTCAATTCCACCCAAAGAAAGAGGTGGAATTGGAATACTTATTCCAATCCCACATTTTTATGTGCTAAAAAATACAAAATTTTGGTCCGTGTCCGTGTCTGTGAAGCCCTTGCTATTCTTTTTGGCACCGGCTACGATGCAACATATTTGCACCGGGCCTACCGTTTAACATAACTTCCTGTCTTTTTGCATTTTTTTTGTACTATCAAATGTGGTTTCAAAACTTCCGTCTTCTCCCCTTTTTCCGTACAGATGTCATTTCAATACTCTCACCTATTGTCACTTTTTATAAATTTAACATTGAAGTATTAATTTTTAAAAGTTACGATTAACATTGAAGTATTGTAATTTTTAAAATTATGTATGGTAATAAGCGATCATTATTATTATTATTATTTTAATTTATACTTCACATTTAAATTAACACATTAAATTTTTTTAGTTTTCATTTCTTATATTAAGAAATTTAATATTATAACTAAGTTGAATAATAACAATACATTCATAAAAAAAAAAATAGAAATAATAACTTATTTGCACCACTTCCGTCTTCTCCCATTTTTATAAATTTAACATTGAAGTATTCTAATTTTATTAACATTGAAGTATTGTAATTTTTAAAATTATGTATGGTAATAACCAATTATTATTATTAAATGTTTATTTCCTATGATTTTTTTTCAACTAAAATTAACAATGAGATATTTATTGTTGATTAGAAATTTTAGATTTTTTTATAGTGAGTAGTTTATTTGTAGTTATCATTTGAGGTCAATTGTAGTGTATTTTTTTTTCTATTCAATCTTTATGAATCTTTAGAAAGCTTACAAGTAATTTTAATTAATTATTATAATAGGTGATTATTATTATTAAATGTTAAATTCTTATGATTATATTATTTTTTTTTTTATTAAAACTAAAAATAAAATATTGATTCTTGATCAGAAATTAGAAATTTTATTTATTTAGGAGGTAAGTTATTTGAAGTTGTCATTTGTATTGTAAATTTTGACCTCTTCAATATTTATAAATCTTTAGAAAAGTATATACTTACAATTATTTTTAAACCAAATATCACTTTGAAACTCTAACAAAGTTTACAAATTTTAAAATAAATTATTCAAATAAATGATGTAATGAATTTATCTTTTATTTGAAATCAGTATTTGTTTTATTATTTTATAAAAATTTAATAGAAACAAAGCTTATTTTGTAGGTCAATAAAAGCTATTATGTAATTTAACCAAGTTAATTACATTCAAATCATTAATTTTACATAATAATATTTCAATAATACTATTTTAATATTTTAAATAAAGGTAATTTAAATAAATCATGTTCTTTATCAGAATAAATATATTATTAAAAAACTATTTGAATTAGATATGTTTTAATAATATATATTACTTTAATTATTCATATCAATATTATTTAAATTAAAAAATGATATTATTATTTTTATAAAAAATAATAAATTAATGTAAATAATCAAAATAATATTATTGAAAATTTATCTATAGTAAATATGATATTTATAGTACCCATAAAAAATATATATCTATTTAAATTATTCAATAAAATTCAGATATCTTTAAAACAAGTTTTTGATTTAAGATTTAATATAGTGGCTTGTATTTGCCTAAGTTGTAATAGTTTAATTAGAAACAATAGTAAATAAGAAAATTAATAAAATTAATTGTAATAATAATATTTAAATAGTATTAAATGAAAATTTTACATGAAAACTTTTAATTTAGAATGATTATAAAAATTATCCTAATATTTTTAAGTAGAAATATTTATAATTTAAACTAAATTTTTTTTTTTTTATGAATGTAATGTTATTATTCAACTTAGTTATAATATTAATTTTCTTAATATAGGAAATGAAAACTAAAATTTTTTAATGTCTCAATTCAAATGTGAAGTATAAATTAAAATAAAATAAAATAATGATTTATTTACAAATCATAGACTTTTAATGCATTTTAGTCATATTAGCTGAAATGATGAAATTTCGTCAAATTGTTGTTTTTAGTAAGCAAAACTTATATATTACTAAATAAATGTATACTACCAATATTGAAAATGGATATATATACATGTATGTATAATTTAAATAATTTTATATTTATTGCTAAAATATTCTTTTTATCATTTATATATGTATAAATATTGTGTATTAAATTAAGAAAGTTCCTTATTATAGGTAAAATAGGGCTTTGAGTTCCCACATTGTTGACATGGTGTCTAAGAAAATGAATTAACACGAATAAAACTAATTTTTAATACATTAGAATAAATATTTAAGTTTTCACATCTCTTTAAAATGTTTTGAAAAATAATAATAAGTATTTAATTTTGAGAAATCATTAGATATTTATTTTTAATTAATTTTCTTATAATTCTCATATATTCGGTAGTGTTCCCTTAAAATCTGCTCGTATAAGACCCAAATTATATGGACCAATCAAGTGGAAGAAAATTAGTTTTAGCAAAAAAAATTTAAAAAAATACTCACATATAAAAATTACAAATTTTAAAACTTTAAATATAAAATAAAAATACTTTTTTTTCCTATTAGATATAAGAGTTTCAGAACCAAAAAAACACCAGAGTATCAATACGAATATACACAAGGAGGCGAAGCCTCACCCTGAAGAGAAATTGAAAAGATATAAAAGTACTTGTGAGCTTTATCAAGATTCATAAATATTGAAAAAAAATTACACTACAATTTATCTCAAAATTTAACTACAAATAAGCTACCTCACTATAAAAAATCTAAAATTTCTAATCAACAATAAATATCTTATTGGTAGTTTTAATTTAAAAAAATCATATTATTAGTTTTAATTTAAAAAAATCATAAGAATTAAACATTTAATAATAATAATAATCGCTTATTACCATACATAATTTTAAAAATTCCAATACTTCAATGTTAATCGTAACTTTTAAAAATTAATACTTCAATGTTAAATTTATAAAAAGTGACAATAGGTGAGAGTATTGAAACGACATCTGACAGTACGGAAAAAAATGAAAGTTTTGAAACCACATCTGACAGTACGGAAAAAATGCGAGAAGATGGAAGTTATGTTAAACGGCACCGGCTACGATGCAACATATTTGCACCGCACCAGTGCCGTTAAAATAAACTTTTGTCTTCTCCGTTTGTGCTGGTACATTCATGATCTCATTATTTCCGTATTGTCAGAAGCAATTCGATTTCAAACACCTCAGCCTGTACATCCATTTTATATATATTATTATCGGTTTAAAGTTTTTGGTTATGATTTAACATAAAAATATTGTATTTTTCTAAATTGTTAATAGATTTAAAATATTTTTAATTGTTAATATATTTATAATATGGTTACAATATGTTTGTAATATATTTTTTATAATTAATTATTGTAATAAATGATTATTATAATTAAAAGTTAGTCTTATAATAATAATTATTTTTTAACTAAAACTAAAAAATGAGATATTTATTGTTGATTAGAAATTTTAGATTTTTTCAGTGAGATAGGTTATTTAAAGTTATCAAAAATTGATAAAATTTGAGATCAATTCTAGTATAATTTTTTCCTCTATAATATTTATGAATCTCTAGAAACTATTTTAAATAGATATATTATAATAATATATATTAATTTAATTATTTATATCACTATTATTTTAATCTTAAAAATGATATTATTGTTTATAAAGAAAATAATAACTTAATAGAAATTATTGAAATTTTATTATTATGAATAATAAATAAATAAAATTATTGAAAATTGATTTATAATAATCATGATATCTATGGTATCGATTCATAAGAGAAAAATTACATTAAAATTAATCTCAAAATTTTCCAAATAAATGATAACTTCAAATAAATAACCTATCTAACAAAATGTAAAATTTCTAATTGACAAAAAAATCTCATTTTAGTTTTAATTTTAAAAACAAAAATAATAAGTTTCTGACTTTTAATTATAATAATCACTTATTACAATAATTAATTATAAAAAAATTATATTACTAACATATTATAATATTATCACTATTATCTATAAATTTAACTAAAATAAGTTAAGTTAATTAGATTTAACTCATTAATGTACAAAATGAATATTTCAATATTAATAATTTAATATTTTAAATAAAGTAATTTAAATAAATCATGTATATTTGTAATAAGAATAAACATATTATTAAAAAACCTCTTTGATTTAGATATATTATAATAATATATATTAATTTAATTATTAATATCACTATTATTTTAAATTTAAAAATGATATTATTATTTTATAAAGAAAATAATAACTTAATATAAATGATTGAAATTTTATTATTATGAATAATAAATTAATTAATTAAATTATTGAAAATTGATTTATAATAAATATGATATGTATTACTAACATATTATTAGAATAATTAATTATAAAATATATATTACTAACATATTATAAACATATTATAAATGTATTAACAATTGCAACAATATTTTTATTTTAAATCCTAACCTAAAACTTTAAACTTAAACGGCCTATGATAGTACGAAGACAATGGCATATAAATGTATCATTCATATTAAGTTACTATTTTCTTTATAAAACAATAATATCATTTTTAAGAGTAAAATAATATTGATATAAATAATTAAATTAATATATATTATTATAATATATCTAATTCAAATAGTTTCTAGAGATTCATAAATATTATAGAGGAAAAAATTATACTAGAATTTACCAATTTTTGATAACTTCAAACAACCTACCTCACTTAAAAAAATATAAAATTTTTTATCAACAATAAATATCTATTTTTTAGTTTTTCTTAAAAAATTATAAGACTAACTTTTAATTATAATAATTATTTATTACAATAATTAATTATAAAAAATATATTACTAACATATTATAATCATATTATAAATATATTAACAATTAAAAATATTTAAAATGTATTTATAAAAATACAATAATTTTTTAAGTTAAATCATAACCAAAAACTTTAAACTTAAATGATAATAATATAAACAATAGAGAAGACGGAAGTTTATTTTAACGGCACTGGCCCGGTGCAAATATGTTGCACCGTAGCCGGTGCCATTCTTTTTGGGCGCTCAAACATTGCTTTTCGAGAAAGAGGCAGGGTTTTGTGTTGTCTTTTCGTCCACAGCCATTTCTATTTTGTTAACCGCAGCCAGAGAGAGGTAGGGTTTTGTGTCTGGTTTTTGTTCGTTCTGCAACCTTGATTTTTTGGTTAACCGCAGCCATTTGCAGGGCCGTTTTTATGAGTTTTTATTGCATTTACCGCAGGAGGTGAAGCTCGAACGGTCGCAAGCGATTTTTGGTGCAACATTTGTTCTTTAGGGCACTCCGAGCAAAACGTTCATTGGCACTCAAGGTAAATTTCCAGCCATTCTTTATCTCATAGTCAATGTTAAATAATAATGAACTAATTTGCAGAAACATCAGATTTGAATCAATTAACCAATGGAGGGCATAGCCTTTTATGGAAAATAATGGTTTAATAATCGAATGCGTTGGATGAAAGTAATATTGCAGAATTTTAAAGGAATGCCGTCCAATGCAGAGGAAGCTTAGGGCCACACAACTGCAAGTACACGTGTTTAGAGAGTTTTAATAGTAGACGAGGAAGGAGGGAAGAGTGGTGAGATCTGTAACGCCAGATCTCGCAACTGCTGCAACTTCAACTGCCCAAATCAAATTCAGTCGTTTGCGGAGCATCTCAGATTAGCCAGAACCAGGTAAAAAACTAAACTCGACTAAACTTGAGTTTGGAACAATGTTCATAAGTTTGAGATCTGAAGTAGGTACTTGAGCTCATTAATGGATGCCCAAATTCTTTTGCCCTCCTAGTCGAGCCTGTAGCGAAATAGGTGGAGCATTTGGTGGGGTTTTCAGCATTGGGTTTTTAATTAATGGGTTTTTTGGACAGCTAGGTTTCAATTAGTCTGGATCATTACTGGTTGTTTTTGTCGACAACATCTCAGCATCTGAGCTATTAACAATATTAATTAACTATATCAATCTTTCACAATGAGGAAGCAATACCGAGAGTTTTCTTTAGGTTTTACATGCAATTAGTTCATAACTTGACTCATAATTTACATCTTTATTGTGAATTTATAGAAGTTCTGCTGAATTTCTTTGTGATTCTATTAAAATCACCTCTTTCAACCTCTCATTTTATTGGCTTGAGACTGATTCTTTACTGCTTGTTTTTGTCTACAATAGTCTTTAATGTGATGTACATTTAGAAACATATAATATGCATAGTTAAAAACATATAATATTTTACTTGAATAGTTAAAAATGCTACCACAGACAAGCAATCTACTTGCACAATTCCAAGTGTAGACATTCATTATGGCAAAGCTGCAGTGACACTTGAACACATTTATAATGATAGTCCCTCTGTCTCACATTCCAATTTTGAGACTTCAGACAAGATGGGAAAAACAAAATCTAAAAGGAGGAAGCCGAAAAGCTCGGATTCAAGTGTAAACAATTACAAGTTTCTATCTGAACAGAGCCGAGAAATATTCCTGATGGAAGATAATAATGACAAGAAAGATAATAATAACATATAAGGGAGTAAAATAAACCTCCAAAAGACTGAATTATAAAATATCTTTTAAGGTATTTGAAGCAATGTGGCAAACAATTTTCTAATTCAGATCTGCTTTGTTTGATTATCTTTTAGTATTCATACTTGATTCCGAAAGGAAATAAGAGTTGGTTCTAAAAGGTCTCTCAGAAAAACAATCAACGTACATAATGAGTTAATAACTATAAAGATTACAAAACATAATGAATAAAATTATCATAGAGAACTTTTTTTAAGTTGTCTATTTTCCAAGTGAAAAATCTCGCTTAGCGAATTCCAAAAATCCAAGATAATTACAAACAATTGATACCTGGACAAGTAAATATGACGTTGGATCTTTGAACAGATTTTGATTACATACTGAATGTATTTTGCCATTAACTAAAGGAATAATTCTAGACGGGCTTCCTTTAAGATATACACAGAATAAATGAATTAATATGTCAGCAATTATTTATTCAAGAGTAAGTGACAATTGACATAATTTTACTGTACATCATGATGAAACGAAAAAACATGGGTCACAATGGAACTTCAGTACTATGGCGATATTGGCAAGACCATGGGGATTTTCTATTGATATTTTATAGTGACCCACAAAGATGTGTAAAGCCATGACAATTACTTCTAAGCTCATTCCAGTTTTCAGTTTCTTTTAACGGGCTTCTTGATAAAGTGAAGCAATGTGGAGTCTAAAATAAATCTGCAAAAGACCAGAGTCTAAAACTTCTTTTGAGGTATTTGAAAGAATGTGGCAAAAAAAAATTATGATTCCGATATGCTCTAGTTTAATTATCATTTAGTAATTATACTTGAATCCTTCCAAAGAAATAAGAGTTGGTTTTGAAAGATGTTCTTCATCAGCACCATGCATATCTTGAAAATCCATAAGGTCTATGATTAAACATGGAGGTGAATAAATTTTATGGTAGGCATTAATAAATTTTAAATGTATGCACTGCTTTTGGAATATCTACCTTTTGCTATTGTTATGTATATACCTGGGTATTATTCCCAGCCACAGAAACTGATCTATAAGCTCAATTATAGTGTGGATTATCAATCTGTTTTAATGGAATTTGCCTTTTATTGTTTTAGTACTTCAAAGAGTGAATATCCATATTATTGGTTTGTTTCCTTCCTAGGTCTTACCCATTTTCCCACAGCTTGTCAACCTGCCAATTGAAAAGTTCCAGGCTGCACTTGCACGGATTCTTTAGGTACTTAGCACCAATGTGATACTAAGACTAGTTAAATAAATTTTTTTTGGCTATCTGTTTCACTGGCATGTCAGTGTATGTATTACATACAAATTTAGACTAAGATAGAGAGAAGCATCTAATTGGTGAGATTGTTGTGTGAAGAGTATTGGTAAATGTTATAGAACATTTGAATTTGTTACTACCAACTTTGGCACTAGTTTGTTCTTTGGTAATTTGGAAAACATTGAAATTTGTGGAGTCTCTACTTTACAATCTCTATGAACTTTTATTGGCACATTTTTTGTTTTCTCCCACTTCTGATTCTATATCACATGAAAAGATCTAGAGCACCATTAAGTAGCTTTGGTAATCAATTCATCATGGTTACATTGAGCTTTTTCTAAAATTAGAGACATCACTTAACTTCTAATAATTTTTAGGATATGGAGAGAATGTCTTTTTTGCCCCTTGCTATGACTCCTCTCCATCAAACATGCTAGAAGTAATGTGGTTAAATTATCCCCTTTTAACACTGATTTATCACAAGGTGTGAGCAGCATTAGTTCAACCTTTCTAATTGGCAATTTTTAGAGCCTTAACCTCTGCTAAGATGTTAGAATGGCAATTATTAGAGCCCTTTGTTAAGCTCTAGCCTTTGCTAAGATATTGGATAAGCAACATAAAGCTTCATAGTTGATAAGTATCTCATCAATGTTGTGATTTCTGAATGCACTCTTTGGCTTCATCCTACTCTAGGTTTCTTCAGAGGCCATATCAGCATTTCCCTATCTTTTACTTATCTGTGATTTCGAGGAATCCAATATGTTCATTAAATAAACTATGGAAGGTAAATTGTGACAATGAAATTTGATCAATCTTTCTAGGTTATTCTTGTCAACTTTTATTCTTGTCAAATTCATTTTTCTTCAAATTTTTCCGTTTCCTCTCATTCATTCTCCTCATCTTTATTAATATGAAAATCTAAATTAAATCTATATACGTGTTTATAGGGCGTTCGATGGATCCTACTACTGATAAAAGAGTTTATGGAAGCATTGTTAGGAAGATCACGCTCTTGCATGTACTTGTTGTTTTGCTTGCAGCCCAAGTAGTACTCACAGTAGCATCTTAAAAAGATGCTAGAAGACAATGACACAAGCAAAGAAGAGCTACTTGTCCTTTCTTTAAATGTATTATATATTCTGATGACATGGATTGCCATGACCAAATACACATGAGTAGAGGAGCTTTCTTCAAACTTGCCAATATTCTAAGGGAGAGAGGGACCATTAAAGATACGATAAACATGAAATTAGAAGAACAATTGGTCATGTTCCTACATACCCTTAGCCACAATCTAAGGAATCGTAAGATTGGCCATAACTTTGGTCACTCAGGAGAGACTGTGAGTTGCCACTTCCACAAGGTCTTGAAGGCAATCATATTGCTCCATGGCAATTACTTTTTGCCCCCTTCTATAACTACCAATCCAGAAATTTTTGGGAAGGATCATTTTGATCTGTACTTCAAGGTAAATCTCTTGGATTCATGTGCTTTCTTGCTTGAGTATATTGTTACATATTTGACTATAATATTTTTAATGTTCTAGGATTGTGTTGGAGCAATTGATGGGACCCATATACTAGTTACCATTGATGTGGACAACCAAGCAAAATACTGCGATAGAAAAGGTAACCTATCACAAAATGTAATGGGTGTTTGTTCCTTTGATTACAAGTTTCAATATGTTCTTGCTGGTTGGGAAGGTTCAACTACAGATAGTCATGTTCTTGCCTCAGCTCTATCAAGAGAAAATTCACTAATAGTCCCCCCTAATTTATTTGATCATATTTCTAATGATTATATAGTCATTATCATAAACTAGAGCGTTTATGTTATTTCAATCATAATACTTATTATTCTTTTGTATACGAAAATTATATTTAGTTGATGCCGGCTATCTAAATGTTCCTGGATTTCTTGCCCCTTATTGGTGTATGTGATACCACCTAAAAGAGTTTTCCAAAGAAAACTTGATCAACAATGCCCATGAGCTATTTAACCACTGACACTCCTCTCTTAGGAATGTGATTGAGCGCACATTTGGTATTTTGAAGCAAAGTTTTCCTATCTTGAGGGATGCAACATCTTATAGTATCATGACTCAAACAAAGATCATGCTAGCATGTTGCATACTACACAATTTCATTACGATAGAGGACGGTGTTCCACACGAAGTGGAAATTGAAGATGACATTAATCATGGATGGATAAATGTCCCAATTCTTGAGACTTTTGGGATGACTCAACGAGATAGAGATGATTGGGGAAATTTTTGAGATGAACTAGCAAAAAAGATGTGGGAGGACTATAGATCTCGACATTAGTTGATCGTTTTACTTGCATTGATACATTCTATTTCAATTTTGAATAGCTAGATGCTACAGATTTTTTATACCTATTTATTTCAATACAAATCAATAATTTTTGTTAAATCTTTGATAAGATCAAAGAGACTTTCTTTCATATTTACACAAATAGCTTGGTTTGGACACAATCACTTTTTTTTTTTTCCAAGGCACCATACTTTCAACTTCCATGCTTTCATGAGAATGTGGCACCTAAATATTTAGCAAATCCATAGCAAACATATGCTCTGCCATTTTATTGGGACCACAGGTATTCTTTTGCTTTAGTCTATGTAAAGAATTCTAAATTATGGGTATTGTTTTGCTTTGATCAATGTAAATTTTTGAACTTCAGTGAAGGGACTAGATCACCCTTGCTCTTCAATTCTTTAATTTATTATCCATGAATTTTCTCTACTAGCCAGATTTATTTGAATAAAATTTGACTACTTTAGATTCTATAATTAGATTTAATTTGTATGGTTTTTTGAAAACATTATTTCAAAAAAAATCCCAATGCTTCAGGCTCTGTTAACAATTGTACAGGTAAAAATCAATCATTTGAATTTTTCACCTATTTGTTCAATTTAACAATGCTTTAGGCTCTATTTTGAACACTTGATTTTGTTTGTTAGCAGTGTAATTGCCCTTTTTACGAGAGGGCAACTGCATACATGCACCTCTCATCTACTTTTATTTCTTAACCAATAGTTTTCATTTGAGTTGCATCTAACTCTATCAAATAATTTGAGCCCCTCAAGTGAATAATGAAAATATTTGAGCCCCTTCAATGAAGGACACTCAAGAATCTTGACTTGTACTCTAACAATTTGGAAGGTGAAACTATCCTCACTACTATCTGTTTGCTCAACAACCTTAGCATGGTTGATCTTTCTTGTCTCTCTTCTGTGACTGATGTGGAGATCCTATGAATGTGCATCAATCCTATGAGTCTATCTCAGTAGTCTATCTTTTTTGACTACTCAAACTATTTGTAAACAATGGGGACATGAATCCAATGCCGGTAATGAAGTAGGCCATCGAAGAAAAAATGTTCGAACAATTGGTTGTTCTAGACTAAGGATTTTCTTTAAACATATGTAATCCTCACTAATATTTCTCAAAAAATCTTATTATTTTGATCTCAATTTTCCCTCATCCAACAGTCTTATACTTTTATCATTTTTTTTCCAAAAAGTACTATTATAAAACCCCTATATAGTCTTCTATAATATCCACCACTCTTATACTTTAATCATTTTTTCCTCAAAAAGAAGTACTATAAAACCTCCAAATAATCCTCCACAATATCTACCATTTTCTTGTCTCACCCTCACTGAAACATATAAATTTATCCATATTTACATATTTGTATAAATTTGGTCATACACAAAATACATTTACAAGTACAAACCATCCCATGCTTGTAGATGATTGTGTTTTATTATGAACCCAAATTTCAGATAATCTTATCAAAACCCATTTCAATCTTATAATTAATTCATATCATAACCACTAAAAAGAACAAAACTATTGATAAAATGAGATAGATGACCAGGAAAGCAATCTTTCCTAATTACCCACTTCCAAACATGTATAAAAATAACCACACTTTGTATTCAAATTAGAAAGTTCCACAATAGAAAACACATATTGCTAAGTTTCCATTCCCTTAAATACAAAGTCACATAGGTATAAAAAAACAAAAAAGTGAGCTGCAACTTATTATTATAGTCTATAAATATTTTATGCTTTATCTTGCACAACATCATGCATCCTATATATACTCAAGTATCAAAGAATGTATTCATGAGATCATTTGCAGGTGTAGTTGTCATAGGAGCAGTTTGCCCCACACATGCAATCATTTTCTCCTCCCACTGTCATACTACCATCCACATACCTTCATACATTATCAACAACAACACAATTAGTTTATATTCAATCTTAAATGAATAAATCAGAAAACTATAGCAGTAAAACTTAAATGAATGGGTTTGATAGCTTACCCCATATCAGATGTAGAGCTTGCCAACACAAACTCCATTGCAACTGATTTCTCACTGTAACTAAGATCATAAGTAGAGATGCTAGTTTAGAATACGTTTAGACTTCGATGCTAGTTTTACATGAGGCCACTGAAGGGGAGATGTTTGAACGGTTGATTAATCTCGACTAAACCAACAATTTATCTCAAGGCTTGGAATTTTGACACTATACTCAAATAAGATATATGTAGGTGATAAAGTTTGCTACTATATTTCCATGCTATGTACTATATAAATTCTATGTTTCATTTATATATACAGATTTGGGTTTAATGGAAACACATGATTTGATTGCATTATTATATGCTTTGAACTTGGTCCATTCATAGGATTTATGCACATTGCTTGAATGCCCTATTTTTCTCTCCACATTCATAGGATCTCCAACCTGTCTCAGTAGTCTCTCTTCTGTGACTGATGAAGTATATATTATTCAATTATATATTTTGAGAGCTGAATAATATGAAGAAAAAATTCCCAAAAATTATTACTTCTTTGAGATTGACTAAATGGAAACAATATTCTAGGAAAATTTGTTTAGTGGAATAAATGGGCTAACTACTACACAATAGTAGCGAATAACATATCTGTTCTATTCAGCTTCATCATTATGTAGGCAATCCTCCAAAAAGCTACTTAGCTAAGAGGTGTAAAGATCTGGGAAATTCTAAAAATGATCCACATGGGGTGATAGTTCAAAATTGCAAGCCCTCACTTTGTGTCCTTCTTTCTTTTGTTTTTCAATAAATGCTTCCACAGATTCTATAGGAATTCACCTATCTATAGTGTTATTTCTATAGGAATTACCCTGTTTGCAATGCTATCTATGTAGAGCTGGGGGCATTGTGTCTGCTGATTCGATAAAAGTCCCAACACATCTGAAAGCCTCTTGTTATTTAGTAAGGAACCTAGAAATTAGATAATTAAAAAATAGAAACCAAAGACAAATCATACTCATTGGTGTTAGTTCTTAATAATCCTTCACCCTCAAATAAAATGATAGAACCTGCTGTCAAAAAAAAAAGTAATGGCCTGTCAAAAGAGTAAAATAATTTTCTTTAAGTACTTGTCAAAAATTGGAAGCTTTAGAAATACTTTGAAAAAAAATTCTAGCCTAACAAGTAGAGTTGTCTCTACAACATCAATCTTCGGCTCATTCTCAAACTCTAATAAATCTCCACATAGTTGTTATCAGAAAAGCAATTTACTTGTATTGAATAATTAGTCCACGTGAATGAATAAATAGGTTTGTTGAGGGGTTATTTTAAAGTATGGTTGATATTTGGTGATATATATTTTTAGTTGTTGTTGACAATATATAATGTGTACTTTTTTTTTATGGATGTTTTCTAGCAATATAACAGTTGCCTATTGCAGCAATATGTTGTTCATAAATCTATTGACGGGCATACATGAGGAGGTTAATATGCCCCCCATTGTCACCCCTATTGCTACACCTATTTCTACTCCAACTTTGTGTAGAAATCCAAAAATTATTGGATTTGCTCCTTGAGCAAGTCAACCTAGGAAGGAAAGGTGAGGAAGGTTTTTGTAAAGAAGCATGAAGTGCTATGGAGAGGAGATTCAATCAAGAGTTAAAATTGAATCTTGGAAAGGAAAATTTCATAAATAAGTTGAAAACATGGAAGACGAGGTATAGAATAATGAAGGAGTTACAAAATACTAGTGGCTTTTCTTGGAATGAGGTAACTCAATGTGTAGATGTTGAGGATAGCATGTGGGATGAACTTCTGAAAGTAATATCCTCTTCAAAGTTTTTTTCAATACTAATGTCATAAAAAAATCTAATTATTTAATTTTGGCAACGTGTATAGAGAAAATAATTTAGAACTGCAAAAGTGTATAGGAGGCAGCCATTCAACTATTTTAATGATCTAGTTGTCATAGTGGGAAATGACATGGTGGAAGGAAGTGTAGCTGGAACACCAAAAGATGTTGAAGATGGTAACCTTTATGATGATGTTGTTGATCTAGATGATGATGATGATTTGAATATGCCTATGAATGGTGCTACTAATTTGGATGAAGATTTCCTTTAGTCAATTTAGTCCACTGCATTTGCTAGAAGCATTCATTCAACACCAACGACAAGGAAGCCAAAGAGGAGGAAGGCAATCATGGCCACTTCTTTGGATGTTATATCTGAAAGCATCCATGAGATACAGGAGGGAATCAAACAATTGCATACCATCAAATTTGATAAAGAGGATACTAAAAAAGAAGTTGTAGATTTGTTTGCTGCCTTGAAGCCATCCTTGGAACTAGTCAAAAAACTATGACCATCACACCAATGACAAGGAATCCAAAGAGGAGGAAGGCAAGCATGGCCACTTCTCTGGATGTTATATTTGAAAGCATCCATGAGATACGAGAGGGAATAAATAGTCGCACACCATCAAATTTGATAAAGAGGATACTAAAAAAGAAGCTACAAATTTGTTTGCTACCTTGAAGCCATCCTTGGAACAAGTCAACAAACTATGACTATCACATCTGATAATTTTATGCAAGAACCAACAAGAGCTATTTGGTTCTTAGAGATGGATGACACAGAGAGGGAAGATTATATTAGATATAAATTTGGAGAATTGTAATATTCTCAGCGATAAGGAAAATAGTATTTTATGTCATCTTCTGTCTTGTTTAGAACTATTTAGCACTCTATATTGAGTGTTCACATTTTTTTGAGCACTGTGGTAACATTTATTAGCCATACATGTATGCTATTATCAGCCATACATGTCAGATTCCTAGAACTTATTTTCATTTTCTACCCATTATATTATGGGCGTGAATTTTCAAACATAAAAAAGTCTCTCCATTTAATTAATAGCTATTAAAACTTCATTGATTAATCCACTTTAACAATTATTATTTGCCTCTTAATTTTGTCAAACCTCATGCCATTAAATTGTCCCTACTTAGAATATGTATGATGTGCGACTTTTATAGATATGAATGGTAACTTTTATCTGTAATTTTGGTACACATTTTACTTATAGTTTACATAATTTTCTAGAATTTTAAAAATTTGTATCTCTATAAAATAGTAATAATGCTTATTGGCTCTATAGATGCAAACTATTTTTCAAAAATCTTTAGAGCTAAAATGTGATGTATATTTTATGTTTTAACCAAATGATGCCATCTAAACTGTAACCTTTGGATCTGATCTGTAGCTATTCTATGATCTTTAATCATATAATTTGTTCTCCACTCACCTTATTTTATTGGGATTCAAAAAAAAAATCTGAACTAGAATAGCTACGCCCATTACTGTTACTCTTTTTAGGTTTTATAGAGGTGTTTTTATATCATTAGGAGTTCTATTTTCTCAGTTCTTGTACAGTAAATAGGGAAAAACTTTACAAAGAAATGTAAGTGTGTTTTCTTCTTTTTAAGATATAAATAGAGATTATTTTTCTAGTCCAAATACTTGTTGCATTTGAATGTAACTTATCATTTTGGGGAGCATCTGCTATTAGTTTCCACTAATCATGACCCACATTGCCGACAAAGTGTGATATAGAATTCAATTTTTTATATACATCACCGTGTTGCTATGAAAATAATCATATCTCACCATCATAATTTATGTTATCATTGTAGATTAGTTTCTAATTTATAATCCACTATTGAGTCCTCATATGTCAGCTTGCTATTGCAAAATGATGTCCAATTCTTTGGGGATAACATTATGATGCTTATGAAAAATGAGCAGTTTAGAAGTGATTTGGATGCATCTACTCAATCCTAATGCTAGAAATGTTGTCACAATTGGGGAAGCCATTCCAGGGTTCAAATAACCAATAAAAACACACACACATCAACTTTTCCACTAAGGACTAATTGATGAAGGACAACTGACTCATTAATAATGACTTCTTTCTTACATTTATTGTTAATACTACTTACACTAGTCCACCAAACAATTATCTGTACTGTTACAACAATGAGAGAAAAGGCCTTAGCAGGCAGCCAAGTAGCCCATCTTTTGATTGCTCACAATACATCTAGGACTATGAGAAAACTAAACACACCATAGCATGCTAAAGTTAAGCAATTAGAAAATGTTGTGAAAAAAAAGAGCCAAACCCAATGATGAGGCACCAAATGATTTACAGGAGATGCATTTCTACCAGATGAAAAACAATCTCCAAAATTTCAAGCAAAACAGTTAGCAGAACACGAAACAGAATACTTAGTAGCACATGAAGTAGAGCATGTAGCCATATATAATGGCATATAGTCTACAGAAATATTCACAGAACTTTTAGTAGAAGTATTAATAGAACATGTAGCCATATTTTTCTGCTTGGCGAGCATTGAATTTTTGATTAAGTTAACACTATGTGAGTATTTCTTGTCCATCTTCCTACATAACAGCATTCGCAATTGCATAATTACATATAATATTTTACTTGAATAGTCATTCATTCTAATCAGCCTCAATCCTATAAGGCACAGGGAATTTGTATTGTTGTGTTAAATGGTCTTACAACATATCACAGTTTATGTACTCATTTAGAATCTTAGATGATTTTTCTGACTGATGTTCAACTCAAAAATAAATGGTTTTTTTGTTTGACTCTCTTGGTTTCTTCTTTTATGCACTCCAAGATTAATGTGTTCTAATTCACCATTCATAAGGACTCACCCAATGGCTACCTCTACTTCCCAAGTGCTTTACTTGGATCACCAATAATTATTGGATAAATAGCCTAAATTTGAAGAGTGGGATTACATAGATTATGTGGAGCAATTGTATATAAAATAATATATCTTGCAAATTGAATGCTTCATTTTATTTATATTTGTTCCTATTTTATACAGGTTTGATGGATTTAAATTTGCCATTGTGTGAGTGTGGTGCTGGTGCAGTAGTGAAGACCTTGCATACTAAGGATAATCTGGAATGTAAATTTTATTCTTGTCCAAATTCAAGAAAGGTTATTACTAATTTTTGTTGTATGAACTTACATTTTTGTACCAATTAATTGTTTTGGACACTACTAATTTAGAATTTTTATTGTAGGCGGACGGTGGTTTTAATTTCTTCCAGTGGGTCAATCAAGTCCCCCCAACATCTGTCGTATCCAAATCTGTAGCACATGAAAGTACTAAGTGCAAGTTGTGTAGGATTCTAGAGAGTGAAAACATGTTTCTTTGAGGAATATTGAGAGGCATGTTGGGAATTATTATTGTTTCAATTGTAATAAACTTTTGGGACCATATGCGTAAATGCAGTTAAAAGCCAAAGCAACTATTGTAATTTATTTTATGATTTTGAATAGAAATGGTGGACATATTTAATAATGATTTGACTATTTAATTGTTTGGAACTTGTTTTTGATCATATTGTTGTGACTAATTCTATTAAAATGATGAATAAATTATACTAGTTTCGTTACTATTTCAATTGATTGACTAATTGAAAAAAAAACAATTGCATATTTTAACTTGTTTCTTCATGTTTCCTTATTTTGGAGAGTTGAGTTTTGATTAAGAATTTGTTACATTGGAAAGAATGATTTTTTATTTAATGGAGGATTTTGTTTTCATAAGGAAGAAAAAGGTTTCACATTGAATTTAATGGAAAAATGGTGTTTTAAAAAATATTTTATTAATAGAAGAATTTGGCTAAGGATTTCATTGTTTTAACGTAATTACATATTATAATGCATTAATGAAGTTTGAATCCTACTTACAAAAATTATGACGACAAATGATATTTCAAAAAATCATTTCAACAATTTATTTATTACCTTAATAATATTTATTATATTATAGGTTGTGCACAAATGATAGGTGGTGTCTATGCAACTGACCAAATCTACCATTTGTTATTATTTAAAATTACAATAGAAGTGTTCTGGTAATTTTAAAATAATTTTAAAATGACATTAACCAACCATTCTGTCAGCTAGATAGTCATTTCGCAAATGATAAGGCCATAAGGTCCTCATGTTGGAGAGTATATGTGATCTTTGTGACTTTAAATATGTAAAAATTGAAAAACATAAAAATAAATTAAAAATCTTAAAAGTAATCTAACTCATTCAAATGTATAATTGAAAAAATATTAAATAACAATAAAAAATAACGTTATTCCAATTCCACTATTGCACAACCAAACATAGGTTATACATATTCCCTATCAAATTCTGGTTGAACCAAACAGAAAATAGGAATATGTATTCAATTTTTGTATTCCTAGAATAACAAACCTGGAATAGGTATTCCTATTCCTATATTCCTATTCCACTTGCCAAATGGGCCCTAATTGTTTCCAACATTGTTTCATTTTTCTCATATACTCGAGTTCTCGATATCAATTGAGAAATGGTTTTTGAATGAAAAATGTGGTGTGTATGGATGATATGCATTGCTTTTTCCTATCTTTGGTTGTAAAATTTAACGTTTCTTCTTGTAAGAAGAATTAAATGGATGATTATGACTTTTTCTAATTTATGTTTGCAAATTTTGTCAAATAAATCCTTTTATTTCAACTTAAATCATTTTCAAGGCATGAAATTTGGTTAAAACTATGTGTTTAAAACATAATTTTATCTTTTTATTTAAGAACTTGTGTTCTCTAGAATCTATCTTATATGAGAATTTAATTCTTAAAATGGCTGGACACAAATATACAAATAATTGTATGATAATCTTGATTACATGGTAATCAATGAGAATGATAAGTAGTAATTATTTTGTAGGTGGCTTCAAGTCAAACTTAACACATTTACGATTCATTCTATTAAGAAGGTTAATTATCCACTTGTGAGGTTCTATTCAACATATATTTATAGATGAGGTTAACAAATATTATTTTATTTTCCAAGGGAATGTGATCCAAGGTTTGAGGTGTGGCTTTCTCCTACCTATATCTATGATTAGCTCTTGTCAAATGACTCTTCTACTTCTTGTATAGAGTGTTTGATACCCACTTGTGTGTCCAGTATTGTATACAACTAGGTTTCCATGCATACATTTGTCATAGTCCAATACTCTCTCTTGCTAGACTACAATGTCAATCATCCTAAGCATGCCACCAAAAAATGGTGTGTTTTAAGATCTTAGGGGTTTTCAAATAGAAAATCACAACTTAGTGCATGAAGTTAAATGTAAATCATCATACTTTACATAATAGTTGAGGAATATATATGTAATGTATCTTCATAGTTTACATAATACTAAACATAATGCCATGTATAAATATTGTGATAGATTCAATGTTGAAGGTAATTGAAACATTATATAGCCTAAATATCTTATGGCATAGCACTATTTTGATTGAAAAAGATAACCAAATAAAAATCATTAAGGCTAATATTCACAACTCCTCTTTAATATTATCCGATTTAATAGTCAAAGGTAATCAAAATAAGATAACTAGTTATATATGAACAGAAATAAAATAAATAGATAATTCTTCTTATAAAATTTAATTAATCTAATAAATATATCAATAGAAAATCATGTTGTTAAATAGTTTTAGAAAAAATGATTAGCATATATTTGTTACAATGATTTTTTAAAATGATGACTATGATGTTACATTCAATTTTTTTTAAATAGTTATTACAAATTTTTAAATATATGTTAAATTAGTATTTATAGTCAATTTTGTATTGCCTAAAGTAATATTAAAGTCATTATATTACTCTTGACAATGAAAATAATGTTGATTTCTAATAGTTTTATAACTATTGTGACATCTTTGACAAGATGATTTTGAAATGCTTTTTAATATTGTTAATTTTGATTATCAATACATCATTGAATTTCTAACTTATATAATGGTGTCTATGTATCTACTCTCGATAGAGAATCCTTTTACATCAGACACTAATGAAATAATTAAGCTTGAAAGAAAAAAATCAACTTTAGCTATTTAATACATATATTTTATGAATAAGTCATAAGTGTAGAGTTGTAGAAGAAAACAATATGCAATTGAAGATATTTGTATTTTACTTAAGACCAGCACATCTTATTGATATATTTTCACTTAAGGGAATGAAGGACTATGTCAAACTTAGCTCAACTAAATTTTGATTTTTTCTTTTTAACAGTAAGACACCTCTCTTCCTTCTTAGCAACACCTTTCTACCAAGACAGAATCCTTTTAAGAAGAGTACACACCTTGGGTCAAGAGAGGAAAACAGGGATTCGAAGAGAGGACAATATTATCAACAACTTTAGACAAGAAATAAGGAGGATTTAGAATTAGGCCAACTGAATCAAAAGGGCCTAGAGAAAAATTCAAGACAATAAGGAACAAGAATTCTACCAAAATCTATCTGGACAAAGATATCAATGATTGAAGAATAACTAGTCAACCCTACAAAAATAGTAAGTTGGAAAGGGATTGTACCCCCATTGTAGGACCTATAGGATCAACAATCTAATCTAGCACGTATTATAATCTAAAACCATCCCGACAAGCAATAGTGTTGGATCATTATGTAGATCAAAAACAACAACACCTTGTTGTTTAGAGCCAAAAGTAACTTAAACCACATATTCTTATTGTCAAAAACCAACAAAAATAAGTTTTGAATCAGCATCTCTATCTCTAACCATGACTTTTTGAGTTGTATTTTACCAAGAACCACTTTAGACCCAGTGGAGAATATAATAGAATGTTGGAATCCCCATTGAAAAATCTCATAACCCATCATTGACAACCTCGAGAACCAAATGCACCCACAAATGAAGTGGGATATTTGGAAGCAAAACTGAAAAAGCAATTTTACCAAATGATTTAGAAGAATGATTAAAATTCAAGGAGCCATAGTATTTAATTCCCTATATTTTTAAAGAAAAATATTAATATTTTAAGGGGATAAAGATTTTTTTTAATGTTTAACTTTTATAAACTTAAATTTATATTAGGTAAATATTTTAGGTTTAATATTTACATATGCAAAATTAAAATCTAGAACTATAACTAATGAATATCGATTTCAAAAGAATAGTAAGTGGAAATAACAAATGAATTACCAATGCTATTATTTCCATGCATTAGAATAGTACAAATGAAAAATTCAATGATGTTTTCTAAGTAGAAGGAAAGAAGCCTTAATTTAACATATATAAGTTACAAGATTGTAGTATGAGGAAATACAAAAAATTGTTAGATTAAATATCATGAAGTGTAAAGGTTGCAAATTTATGATTTCCCACTTGAAAATGCTTAGGTACTAATTCTATAGATTGCATATCAAAGAGTTTAAGCATAGAACAAAGAGACATACAACCTTATTGAAAAATCACATCTTTAGTTGAAAAGGTTTATGATATCAAAAGATGACCAATAGTAATGAGTATTTTATTTGTCAACAAGGTTTACTAATCTTGAACCACCCAATCACTTAACTCTTCTTTGGTCATTTTTTTTGTGTATTTTGAACAAAGTCAACAAGTTTTCGATTTCTTAATCCACAACCCTTCATTAGTTGGTATTTTATTTTTCTTTTAGAGTGGATGGGAAAATTTCCTAGTTACATAAGAAATTGATTGATGAACTCTTTATGAGGTGTTATGATATCCCTCTAATTGGCAAGTCACGCATTCTGTAAATCTATATGCCCCTCCATTAATAATTCAACTACTCAAATATCTTTGACTCCATAATTTGGTGCTATGTTTGAAATATTTATTAGCTAGAAAAATTATTCACCAAAATAAACTTCTAGCTCAAGCCCAATTTCATTCATTCTCTACTTACTACCCAACTTCAATATGTATTCTTAATGTATAATAACAAAAAATACTAAGAAATAACTATTTTCCACAAATTCTATGCCCTTTCTATTGAGTTTTCTTCTACCATTTTTCAACAAGCTACCTTTAGAAGGTAGTTTAATTCTTCACCTAAGCTTAAGAATGTTATTATCCCAATAATTAAATAAAGAGTATTTCTAATAATATAGTCCCACAACACTTCTAAAATTAAATTTCAATATTTTATTGCACTTCTTTAACTTTTAACTTTTCACCCCTAAAGACTTCTATATATCTCCTACCACATGTTCTAAGTACAAATTTGAAGAGATACATTTCAATTGACTGCAAATAATAGTTATAAGTAAAAATAAAGCCAAAACTAAATTATTATTTTTAACTTATAATGGAGAGAAGATGACTATTTTTACTTTCTACAAAACTGCAACCAATATTCATAAGAAAAATCATAGTTTACAAGAAATTTATTCTTTGATCCAATCTTCCTATTAAAAAAATACTCATTTAAAAAGTTTTCTAAGATCTAAAGATGTAAGTTTTCTATTACTTATGTCTACTCTCAAGACTTATCCAATCTTATAGTCAAAGATAGTAAAACCAGTGTAATGAGACTCGGACTCGGCTCAGACTCAGCAAGGGTAACTTGACTCGTGACCCGGCTCGGCGGTGACTCAGTGGTGACTTGGCAAAGTGAAAAAACCTCAAAATTTTGAGATTTTTTAGGATTTAAAGAACATTCCATGCACCCATTATTGAATAAAATGTAAAGACACAATAACATCATTAAATAGAAGATAATTTGATCATAATGCACGTGCCACATACTTAAAGTTAAAAACTTAAAACTTAAAAGTTAAAAGTCAAACATTGATTACATATGTACAATACTACAAAGTTACAAACTTACAAAGATAAATTGCTAAAAGTAAATACTATATTACTAGTAATTAAAGTCAAACTAAGATAAATCCATACAAACCATCAAAATGTATATGTATTATCATTTATGCATTATGAAATCCAACACATCAAGATTCAATAGTCATCATCAAATTCAAATGTTCCAAATGCTGATCATATATTAAGTTACTGTTAAACTATTAAACAAAAAGTTAAAACAAGACTATAAGTCTACAGTTATGGCTCCTAGTCATCATCATCATCATCCTCATCCTCAGGCTCATCCTCATCGTCATCCTCATCATCATCCTCATCCTCATCCCCAATCTCAGCCTCAACCTCAAGCTTAGGCTCAGTATAATCTACAAAATTCCTCTTAGTAAGGCATCTAAGGTAGATCTTGGATGTCTTAGTAGCCATAGCATTAGCTTGTGAGGTGCCTCTAGGATAACCTGTACTCTCTACCTCTGGCTTTGCCAGTGTCTGTGAGGTGCCACTAGGAACAACTGGAGCTCTTTGAGTCTGGTCCTCTGCTATCGTAGCCATAGCCTCAGCCTGGCCCTCTCCATCTACCTAGTCAAGCCACTGTAGGTCCTCATCATCAAAGATAGGATTAGTAGCCTTAGTGATCCAATCAGACTCTGGATCAACCTCCTCTAGAGTAATCAAAGAGGTGTCACTATCCAAAATCTCCTTGATCCTAATGCACAGGTTGTAGTGCACAAAGACTAGACTATTCATTTTTTGCATAGACAACCTATTACGCCTCTTCGAGTGGATGTGCTCGAAACATGCTCCAGTTGTGCTCACATCTAGAAGTGCTACCTGGCTGGCTCAAAATGCGAATGACGATTTGCTAAAGATTTTTAGTTGAAGGCCCAAACATTTGCCACCATCTATCTGAATTTTGAAAAAAGGAAAACAAAAAAATATTAGTCTCATTTCAAAATTTGAACTTTAAGTTTAAAGCTAAAAATTTAGAAACTAGATTGTATAAGGCTTAAGTTGCAATCTTTACCTGGCTACAATTTTGTATGACCTTCTTTGCAAATTTGACTTGAAAAAATGGGCCCTGATGCATTATTATAGGCATCCATCTCAAGCAATATATCTATGGGATTAGGGGACATCTTCGATACCACTGTGTATAGGCCACTAAGAACCTCCTCATCTGCCTTGAAATCATCAAGGAAATGGTATGCTAGATTGAGGTAATAGGCTACTGCATGGATGGGCTTATGCAGCTGATTTTTCCATCTCCTATCAATTATGTCCCAAATAGGGCCATAGTTTTCCTCAACTCCTACATATTTGGCCTTAATAGTTTCCTTGACCCTATCCATGCCCTCATAAATGTAGCCCATAGAGGCCTTCTCACCATCAGCAACTCATAGGAGGGCTACAAGGGGCTCGGTGATCTACAAAACAATTAAACAAAAAAACAATTTAGCGAATGATGAAACTTTGCAAAGTTGCACAATGAAAATAAAACAAAAATATGTATGAGACAAATTAATTTATAAAATTTTAAGACTTAAACTTTTAAAATTTAAAATTTAAAATTTAAATTACCTCCACAATCTTTGAACATGGCTCTCAAAAATCATCATCATCATAAATGCATTTTGTTGCATCTATCCCTGCAGGGCTGCTCGCAAAGGAGGAGGAACTCCATTCTAGACCAACAAACATGCACCTCAACTCTAACCTTGAACTCAGCAAGGATTTTAGTGTGATAAAGTTAGAGGCAAATCTTGTGATACCAGGATGAGCCAACTCCTTTCCCTTCGTGTATTTCCTCATAGTGCTGAGGACCAAGGCAATAGATGAACTTATATAGATTTTTGGCCTTGGTGACACATGATTTCACCCATGCAAGCTTTCCAATATCCTCTAACATGAGGTCGATGCAATGGCTTGCACATGGAGTCCAAAAGATTTTTGAGTGTCTCTCCATCAATAGTTTTCCTGTAACAATTTTAAATTAGTTAGTAAACAATGAAAAAATTTTATGTATTAAAAAACTTTTAATTTTCAAAATTTAATGAAAAACTAAAACAAATTTTTTAGAAGTAGAACTTAGAAAGTTAGAAGTTAAAATTTTACCTACAACAACATAATTAGCTGCATTATCTGCCACCACTTGGACAACATTGTCTTCCCCCACCTCCCTTATGACCTCCTCAATAGTCTCACATAAGAATTTTTCATTTTTCACACATGAGGAAGCATCTTGGACCTCAAAAACATGGTGCATCCTGAAAGTGAAAATTAAACAAAATAATTATCATTCAAGAATCAATACTCAATAAAACAAAAATTTTGTTAGTCAATAATAGTATACATTAAATTTTAGACTTCAAGAAGTAGAGCATGATGAATTACCTCCGCTAGAAACAAGAAAATTTAGGAGGGTTCTGGACCTCCTATCTGTCCATCCATCTATCATGATGGTACACCCCTTTTGGCTCCAAATCTTTTTGTGGTCCTCCAACTCAAGTTTCATCTCCTCAACCATATCTAGCAAGAGGGGGCCACTCAACTCATCTTCAGTGGGGGCTTTGAACCCCGCACCACAGATGGAAACTACATCAATCATCCCCTGCTAATAAGGAGTCCTATTACATTTATAAAAACATTTCAATTAGCATATTTCAAATTTTCAAATATCAAGTTAAAAGTATAAAATTGAATATAAATTTTAAAACTCAAAATGTAAAACAATCAAATATAAATGAAGTTGAAAACTTGAAGTACCTGGCTGCTATAAATAGAATGTCGCACAAAAACCAAAACTTGCAAATTACTCTTACTCTAGCTTCATGTATCTCCCTATTTCAACCCATGCTCTCAAGTGAGGGCTGTGCACCAGGAGTGGTACGCGGTACAAATTTTTTTTCCAACTTACTAGATTTTTTGACTCTAGGATGAAGAAGAGTAGCACTACTAGAAGGGGCAGCAATAGTAGCATCACTAGAAGTGCAAGGAATAGATGTAGAAGAAGCACGAGTAACAGAAGCACTAGGATGATAGGGGGGATGGGAAGAACCTTCTCCAACATAGCCTACTGACTCAGAAACATTTGCAGATGAGTGTGGAAGGGAACTAGAACCAATCAAAGCTAGCTCTTCTAATTGTTTTTTTTTTAATTCTTTTTCTTGTTCATATTTTTCCAAGGCTACATAACAAAAACGTTGATCCTCAATAGTTGCAGCTCCACAAGGCTCAATATCATGACCATGTAAGCCAGCAATATGATATTTTAATCTATTTATCCCCCCACTATTAATGGTTTTGCAAAATAGGCATTTTGTTTGACTTCTCTTTCTACCCAAAAATTCTATGGTGAACTTCCAACACTCATCTTTTTTGTTGCCTTTAGAGAGCTTGGGTTTTTCACCTCCTGAAGCCATTATGATTTAATTAAGGAAAAAGATAAAGGTTGCTGCAATAAGACATTTTAGACCAAATATTACCATTTCAGCATTGCATTTTATGAAGATCTAAAGTTATATAAAAATTCATAAACAAACAAAAAAAATTCATGCAAAAAACCCATAAGCATAGACAAAAAAATCATCAAAATCTAAACAACCAAGTCTTACCTCTTTCAAATTCTTTGGGAAGTGTTGAGAAGAGCTCCTATAAACTTCTTGATGATATAAATGCAAGCTTTTCTCCTCCTCCTTCCATTTGGTTGCAAAACAAGAAAACTCTATTCCTCTTCTACCTCTCTCTCTCTCTTTCTTCTTTTCACTATAGACTGTTATGGGAGCCCTTTTAGGGTTATATGAGTGAGAAATGTAAAAAAAAATATTAAAAAAAGTTGAAAAAAACTATATTTTTAATGGCCAAATTTTTGCCTGCCACGGCCGGTCAAGCTCAGTCGGGTCAGCCGAGTCACTCTGTGACTCGTGAGTCACACAAGTCACGTGAGTCACTCCTCGTGACTCGATGCTTGCGAGTCACGAGTCATTGTGACTCAGCAAGGTCAACGCAGCTCGCTGACTCACGCGACTCACGTGACTCACCATGAGTCACGTTACCCTGAGTAAAACCAAGATAATCTGTTAACATAAATACAATAATAGTGAAAGACCTAATGACTTAAATATTACACAGTAAGGTTTGACTCCTAGACTAAAAGTGCTAAATAGTCTATGTTGTCTTATTGTTCCAAACTTAATTTCTAACTCAGTGTGTGAATTTTAAGGATAGCCATAAAAGATATTTAAAAATAAACAAAAAAATATATAAACAAATATGTAGATAAAATAATTCTATTAAAAATCTTTACCAAACATTTAAGATTAATGAAGGATGAGGTTATTATATGTTCATTACACTGATTTATAAAATTATGGAGTCCTTAAGTTATTGTCAACTATCTAAGACTATTAGAAAAAATTTAAATAATAATAATAATAATATATGTTAAAACTATGTGTTTTAACTTAAATCATTTTATTTCAATTAAATAATTTTCAAGGCATGAAATTTGGTCAAAATAATGTGTTTCAAATTGATGTTTTTCATTTGTGTGTGTGTGTGTGTGTGTGTGTGTGTGTGTGTGTTTGTGTGTGTGTGTGTGTATCTTTTCTATTTAAGAATATGTATTCTCTCGAATTTTAGTTATATAAGAAATTATTTTTTGAATTCTTAAAACTGCTTGACACAAAGAATCTTCATGAAATGGTAATCAATGAGTGGTGTACATGATAGAATGAGAATGATAAGTTGTAATTATTTAATAGTTGGCTTCAAGTGAAACTTAATGCATTTAAGACTCATTCTACTGGGAAGATTAATTATCCACTTGTAAGATTCTATTCAACATAGGTATATTGACAAGGTTAGCAAATTTTATTATATTTTCCAAGGGAACATGATCTAAGGTTTGAGGTGTCACTTTCTCCTACCTATATCTATGCCTGGATCTTGTCGAATGACTATTTTACTTCATATACAGAGTGTGATACCCACTTGTGTGTCAAGCATTGTATACAACTAGGTTTGCATGCATATTTTTTTCACCGTCCAATACCCTTTCTTGGTAGACTTCAATGTCAATCATCCTAAACATGCCACCAACAAATATTGTGAGATTGAGACATACAATTTAGGATAAGAATAAGTTGTACCTTTTATTGAATGTGTGAATTTAGTGATTTTTTTGCTAGGAAAAAAATAGCCATGAATGTTCCAAAGGTAATATAATGTTGCATACAAGTTGGTAGCACAAGGAAAGTAACCTAAATTTTAAAAAAATAGACCAGATTTTGAATCTATCCCTATACAGAATTGTGTGGAAATCTCTCATGTGACATTTCTATAATGTGCATTGATTGTGAAGTACTTAATGGTTTTAATGAGGTTAATTAGTTTAATAATTCATTGGAAATCGAGCCATCATTCTATTTTCTTAAATTTTTTTGAGGTTTCTATTATAGTTCTCTATAGGTGGCTTCTCCTCTCCAAAGGTAATTTGCAAGTGTATTTATTTGTTGTCATTGTTTGTTGGGTTTTGGGTAATGGGCATAGATTGGTAATGGTGGGATCTTTTTCTCTACAAATATAGGTTGGGAATTGAACCAAATTAAGCTCGATAAGTGTGATGAATTTAAAAGTAATAAAAAGGTTTGAAAATCATTTGGCATGGTCACATGGTGAAGTGAGTTAAGGGAATACAAGGATTTAAACAAGAGCAATCTCTAAAGTTTTTTGAGCATTGGGATAAAGGAAAATTCAATACTAGTGGTTTTTCATTTGTTGTTACAATGGAAACCATTATGGTTGTTAGAGAGATGAGCATGAAGGGTACCAAAATATCTCAAAAGACAAAAGTTTCGTTGATAGATTTCTTTTGCCTCTTCTTAGATCCTAGAGAATGAACTCAAAAGCTTCAAAGTGGGTTCAATTGTGGGTAGCTCTTGACTAGCTAAATTTTTTTGGAGAAGATTTACTTCATCTTCATTATCCTTGATGGAATGTAAAACCAGTTTGAGTCCCACCCCTTCCCTATGTTAAAATGTTTTTGAAGGAATGTTAAATATTTTTTTCCCTTTTTAGATATTTTCCTCTATGCAGTTTCTTCTAGTAAGCCAAAGTCAAAGGTAGAGCCCCTCCTCATTAGAGCTTTCAACTGATGTAGCTACCATTTTCATGACCATGGTGTATATGTATGTGCATGTATACACACACCCACACCCACACACACGTGCACACACATATGTATATATAAAATGTAACACCGTATGCATTTCAAAATCATAATATCCATTATACATATAAATAAATTAAAGAAATAAATTTTACCTTATATATCTTGAAAAATTATATGCCCCCTTGATGTGTGTTGGTTAATATTGAGTTTTTCTTGACTTATTAATGCTCCCCATCTAGTGAGTTATAAGGGAAATTCATCCTCAAGACTTTCTATTATATTCCTCCTTAATACAGAAGGGATATATTAATTATTTTCTAAAAGCTCTATTATTTGTAATTTTTTTTGTTCTTTCTATGTTCACACTCTTCCCCTATTTAAAGCTTTTTGTCTTAAACCATGACTTGGTGACTAAAATTATTTTAATTGATTTCATTTTGAATAATGTCCTACTTAATCTTAATCATAGTTCTTGAACTAATAGATCTTTTGATAACTTCCTTAAATTATATTAATAATATTTATTAAATAGTAAATGGTTAGCTCTTAATTAGATCCTTTTCTTGAATAACAATATATGGATATGAATAATATTAACAATATACTAAACATTATTGTCAATATTATTATTTATTTAAAATACTAATAAATAAAGATAAGTATTTGAGACATATAAGAGATAAGAATGATACTGATAATAAATAGCTTTGAGTATATTAAGTATTTATCTTAATTTGTTGATGTGTTTGTGAAATATTTCCTTTATATTATAATATTGTTATTAGTATTATTTATTGACAAATTCTATTATATTGGTTGCTATTTTTATTAGTAATATTTACATATTTATCTTACATATTTTATTAGTAAAATTAATTAATATATTAAGATCTAAGGAATTAAGTATATAGGAGATTAGTGTAATATTTTTTTAGTATATTTAAATTAAGGATATCTCAATATAGAGTTATGAAATGAAGTACCTCCAATATGCATAAGCCTCATCTACAACAACTTGACTATGTCGATTGGCCGAAAAAATCCACTAGTCTCTAAAATACATCCACCAGTTATGAAAAGAAGTCACTAAAATACATCCACCAATTTCAAGCATATTTCATCTAAATTGGCCAACAACCTTAGTTGGTCTAGTGGTAAAGAACTTGTTCCTTATTTGCATGTGAGATTGTGTCGAGGTTCAAGTATCTTTTCTCTTCTTTCAAGTTATTACTATTGTAAGCTAGTTTATGTGTCTCTAACTTTTAGATCTAGATCTTGGTTGGTCCCTTCCTTGGATGAATAAGATTTTATCTAAGGTATCTACGCATATTTTAGTCTCTTGTTCAATGCTAGATTGGTAATATAAAGTCGAATCATATTATTTATGATCTAGTCCATTGTTAACATTACTTATTTAAGTTTCTTTGTTATCTCATTTATTATGAGATACCTCTATGCTTCCTTGAATGTCCTTATGTAAAGGTTAGAACTCTCTCCCAATTTTACCAAATCAAAACACAAAAAGATGAAATAGATGTGTATATAGATTATATTGAAGAAAAATAGTATGCATATTGAATACACACATATATTATTTTTCTTAAAGAGATGATCCTAAAAAATTTAAAGGACTAGCACCATTGACCGAATTGTCCGAATTTCTCGGTAGTCTTACGCCGGCTAAAAGAAAAACTGATGCTGCAAAAAATGGTAAGATTGTTGAAAAATTGATTGTGGGATCTCTAATGGCAATGGACACGTAGCCGTTTTTGGAAAACTTAAACGTTGAAGAGCCAGTAGGTTATCTTCGAGCCCCAGCCCATCTACCCTGTCAAGTCACCGCAGGCATCCATGAACGATAGGCATTTATTTTTGGTAGGTGAGATTTTGAATTTGGATGTTGAGGGGGAAAGATATAAAAAAAGGAATGGAAAAACATTTATATTCAATAGAGTTCAAGCATATTCAGCAGATCAGTAGTTGCAGAGTAGAGCAGAGAAGGAAGAAGGAAACAAGTTTGTGCTTGCAGGTGCATGTACTTCCCCTGTTCAGTCTGTGAGTTTATTGTTGTTTGGTTTTGTCCTGTTGAAGCAGTGATTGCTCCAAGAACTTTTGTATGTAGATATTAGAGTTGCAGACTTAAAGTTTTTAAAGTTTTAAAGTTGTTTGAAGTTTTACCGGTTTAGGGTTATTTTAGGGTTTTCTGGTTGAAGTCGAATGCTCCCAAATTTTGTAATAGTTTAATGAAAGATTGAATGGAAAGCAAGAAAGCATATTTGAATCTATCTTCCTATTCTATTCATTGCATTTGACAAGTTTGTTTGAAAGGTTAAAGCTTTGGCTTTCTGGTTTTAATGGTGAAAGCATTCACGTTGAATTTCTCTAAGTTATAAATTTTTTAGTTTGGAACAGAACACTTGGCATCCTCTTCACTTTGTTGTGGGTGTCGAGCATTTCCTTTGTGAACCGGGCTCACTTGACATCCATTGGTGCCGACCATTTGTTGCCGTGCATTTTCTATTGTGTGTCAAGCTCACTCGACACTTGTTGCCTATCACTCGACACCTTCAAGAGCCAAGTAAAACTAGCACTCGACACCCTCATGTGCCAAGCAACTTTTAAGTGCCAAGTAAAATTTTAGGTTTAGGGTTGTGAGTTGTAATTTAAATTTTTAACTTATATTTCTCAGATGGTATCAGAGCTTTGAGGCCCCACGTCCACAATGAGTTAGGGCATTTGTTTCCTTGGGATATTTGACATAGCAGGAGATGCAGGAAAGATATGGTAGCATCCACCATCCTTTAATGGGCAAAATTATGATACATGGTTAAAGAAGATGAAGACCATTATGGTTGCAAATGATTTGTGGGAGTTTGTAGTTAATGGATTCAATGATGTGACTGATCCAACTTAGTATGCTGCACTCACAAATGCACAAAAGACTCATTTGAAAGAGTCAAGGAGGAAGGATGCTAAGACATTAAGTTTGATCGAGGCAGCAATGACAGAGACTATTTTTTCCAAGATTGCAGCAACAAATTACACAAAAAAAGCATGGGATATCCTTGAGATGAACTTCAAGGGGACTGATAAAGTTCGTACTTTAAAGCTATAGAACATCAGGAGGGAGTTTGAGAACCTTCAAATGAAGGAGAATGAATCAGTTGCAGACTTCAGTTCAATGACCTCCAATGTGATTAACCAACTGAAGTCAAATGGAGAAGACTATCAAGAGCAAAGGATAGTGGAAAAGATATTGAGGAGTTTACCTCATAAATATGACAATTTGGTCATGACCATAGAAGAGGCAAAAGACTTCACTATTTTGACAATGGATAAGTTGATGGGTACACTTCAAAGCCATGAGCATAAGATCAATAGATCTACTTCTTCATCTTCCAAAGAGCAAGCATTCAAGGCTTAGAAAAATCCAAGAGGAAGGGGGGGAGGAAGAAATGGATCAGGAAGAAACTCCAGAGGTAGAGGCCGAGGTAATGGAGGACAAAGGAATGCTATAGCAGAAAGCTCAGGAAGAGCAGATGGAGCAAGTAGCTCACAAAATACTTCAAGAGGAGGTAAGAAAAACTACAACTCAAATAAGAGTAATATAGAATGCTACTACTGTCATAAATATGGGCATTATGCAAATGAATGTTGGAAGAAGCAAAAAGATCAGTCAAGAAAAGCAAATGTGGTTGACATGAATATGGAAAGTGAAAACACTGCCTTCATCATGTGTAATGTTGGTGAAGAAGGAAGTCTTGAAGTTTGGTACCTCGACAGTGGATGTAGCAACCACATGAGTGGTAATGAAACCTTATTTTGATTCATTGACAAGAGTTTCAAATCTGAAATTAAGATGGGTAATAATGGAACCCTACCAGTAGTGGGCAAAGGATCTATTATGGTCCACACCAAGAAAGATGAGGAGAAAGAAATACAAAATGTGTATTTCACCCCTGGTATGAAGCACAATTTGATGAGCATTGGTCAGCTCATTTGAAATGGATACAAAGTGTTGATGGAGAATGACATGTGTGTCATTCATGAAAAAGATGGGAGCAAGAACTTACCTGCAGCAGTTCAAATGACAAATAATAGAATGTTTCCCCTGAAGATAGAAACATGTTTCTCATCTCAAGTTTGTGCTACAGCTTAGACACAATTAGCTCTAAGGAGTGTAACTGAAGACCTTCACAGTTATGGCATCTTAGGTATGGTCATCTTGGCTATGCTGGTTTACATTTATTGTCAAATAAAAGAATGGTTGATGGTTTTCCACATGTAGGAAATTATTGTGACAAGTGTGAGGCTTGTATTTTGGTTAAGCAACATAGGCTTCCCTTTAATTCTGAAAATTTTAGGAGGGCTAGATATCTATTAGAGTTAGTGCATACCAACTAAGTCGATCCTATGCAAGTTACTTCCATTGGGAGAAGTACTTATTTCATGACATTCATTGATGAGTTCAGTCGTAGGACATGGGTGTATTTCTTAAAGAATAAATCTGAAGCATTTGATAAATTTGTAGAATTTAAAGCCCAGGCTGAAAAAGAATGTGGACATTATATCAAGGTCCTCAGATCAGATAGAGGGGAGTATACCTCCAATTCTTTTGTAAATTTTTTCAGGAAACATGTCATAAAGAAAGAGCTAACAGCCAACTATACACCACAGCATAATGGAGTGGCTGAAAGAAAGAACAGGACCATTGTTGAGATGGCAAGGAGCATGATGAAAGAGAAAGGTCTCCCAACTGAATTTTGGGGAGAGGCTATGGTAACAGAAGTTTACTTAATTAATAGGTGTCTTACAAAGGCAGTCTGTGACAAAATTTCAATGGAAGCATGGTCACGAAGAAGATGGACAGTTGAACACCTAAAGGTGTTTGGATGTGTTGCATATGCACATGTGCCTAAAGAGCAAAGGAAGAAATTTGATGACAAAGGTGTGAAATGCATTTTCACAAGGTACAGCCCAGAATCAAAGGCATACAGATTGTATGACCCATTGAACAACAAGATGATGCTTTCAAGAGATGTGAAATTTCTTGAAAGTCAATCTTGGTATGGACAAATTGATGAGTCACCAAGCACTTCTAGTAAAGTGCCAATTATGAGTGAAGAAGATACTAATGAATAGCAAGAAGAAGGAGTAAGTAGAAGAAAAGGAAAGCAGATTTAGACATTGTCGGGTTCCTTTAGGCATGATCGAGTGTCAATGCCGAGTACCAGTGAAGACCGAGCTGGTCGGCAAAGCAACAGGAGTGAAGATTCTGATCTCACACTCTCCTCTTTGTTACCAAGAAAGATCAAGAGTCTTAGGGAGATATACCAAGATGAAAGGTATGAAGATTATGATGAGAGTGTTAATTTTGCATTATTTTCTCATAGTGATCCAATTTATTTTAGAGAAGCTATTAAGGAGAAGAAATGGTGTAATGCCATGGATGAGAAAATAGATGCTATAGAAAGAAATGAGACATGGGAGCTAACTAAATTGCCTCCAAAGAAGCAAGTGATTGGAGTGAAATGGGTCTATAAGACCAAATGCAATGTTGAAGGCAAGATTGATAGGCATAAGGCAAGGTTGGTAGTCAAGGGCTACAAACAACAATATGGTAGAGACTATGATGAGACATATGCCCCTGTTGCAAGAATGGAAACAGTGCATGCTGTTATAGCAATTGTAGCTCAGCACAAGTGGAAGGTATTTCAAATAGATGTGAAGTCTGCCTTCCTAAATGGTATATTGAAAGAAAAAGTATATGTGGAGCAGCCACTTGGTAATGGAGTTGCAAGTGAAGAACACAAAGTATATAGATTGAAGAGAGCTCTTTATGGGCTCAAGCAAGCTCCAAGGGCATGGTACGGTAGGATTGACTCATATTTGATGAGCAATGGCTTTAGCAAAAGCAATGGTGAGCCCACTCTTTACATCAAAGCAACAGATGGTAATGTATTGATTGTTGTCTTGTATGTAGATAACTTAATTTTTACTAAAAATGACAAAGCTCTAATCGGTGAGTTTAAAGAGGCCATGAAAAGTGAATTTAAAATGACAAACTTAGGTCTCTTGAAATACTTTCTAGGCATAGAAGTAAAAAAATTGCATGATGGCATCTTCATCTTTCAAGAAAAGTATGCAAGACAGATCTTGAAGGGATTTAAAATGCAGAATAGTAAGGTAGCCCCCACACCAACAGCAATAGGTCTAAAGTTGAGCAAGAAAGACTCTAGCAAGAGAGTGGATCCAACACTATACAAGAGTATGGTTGGGAGTCTAATGTATTTGACTGCAACTCAGCCATACCTAATGCATGTAGTAAGTCTGATTTTCAGATTTATAAAAACACCAAAGGATTCCCATTGGCAAACGGGAAAAAAAATCCTAAGGTATGTGAAAGGTACCAAGAGATTTGGGATTTTGTATATTGCAAATGATGATTTCAAGTTGGTTGGTTACACGGATAGTGATTGGGCTGGAAGTATAGATTATAGGAAGAGCACTTCTGGATACATGTTTCATATGGGATCAGGTGCAATTTCATGGGCATCCAAGAAGCAACCTATTGTTGCTCAATCTGTAGAAGAGGTTGAATACATAGCAGCGAATGCGGTAGCATATCAAGCTATTTGATTAAGGAGGATCTTGACAGATTTGAATGAAAGGCAAGAGAATGGAACCACAATTTATTGTGACAACATCTCATCAATTGCATTGTCCAAGAATCCAGTCTTCCATGGGAGAAGCAAGCATATTGAGATCAGATATCACTTCATCAAAGAGTTGGTGGAGAATGGGGATATCAAGATAAAATTTTGCAAGTCTAGCAACAGCTAGCAGACATTTTCACCAAGCCATTAGGCATTAGAACTTTTGTACACTTAAGAGACAGTCTTGGTGTAGTTAATTTGGATCAGTAGTGATCCCTGTTTGTTTGGCTCGAGACAAAGGGGGAGTGTTGGAAAACTTAAATGTTGAAGAGTCAGCAGGTTGTCCTCGAGCCCCACATCCATCTACCTTGTCAGGTCACTGTAGGCATCCATGAATGGTAGGCATTTATTTTTGGTAGGTGAGAATTTGAATTTGGATATTGAGGGGGAAAGATATGACAAAAGGAATGTAAAAACACTTATATTCAGAAAAGTTCAAGCATATTCAACAGATCAGTAGTTGCAGAGCAGAGTAGAGAAGGAAGAAAGAAACAAGTTTTTGCCTGCAGTTGCACATACTTCCCTTGTTCACTCTGTGAGTTTATTGTTATTTGGTTTTGTCCTGTTGAAGTACTGATTTCTCCAGACACCTTTGTTTGCACCTATTAGAGTTGCAGGATTAAAATTTTTAAAGTTTTAAAGTTGTTTGAAGTTTTACCAGTTTAGGGTTATTTTAGGATTTTCTAGTTGAAGCCAAATGCTCCCAGATTTTGTAATAGTTTAATGAAAGATTGAATGGAAAGCAAGCAAGCATACTTGAATCTATCTTCCTATTCTATTCATTGCATTTGACAAGTTTGTTTGAAAGGTTAAAGCTTTGGCTTTCTAGTTTTAATGGTGAAAGCATTCATGTTGAATTTCTCGAAGTTATAAATTTTTCAGTTTGGAACAGAACACTCGGCATCCTCTTCACTTTGTTGTGGGTGCAGAGCATTTCCTTTGTGAGCCAAGCTCACTCGGCATCCATTGGTGCCGAGCATTTGTTGTTGTGCATTTTCCATTGTGTGTCGAGCTCACTCGGCACCTGTTGCCTGTCACTTGGCACCATCAAGTGCTGAGCAATCTGTCACTCGGCACCTTCAAGTGTCGAGTAAAACTGGCACTGACACCTTCATGTGCCGAGCAACTTTTAAGTACCCAGTAAAATTTTAAATTTAAGGTTGTGAGTTGTAATTTAAATTTTTAACTTATATTTCTCACAGCCGTGAGACAAGCAAACAGCGGTGGAAACTGCTTGCATGGACTATGTAGAAAAATCATTATAAAGCAGGAAATGAGGGATTATCCTCCTCGTAGTCAGTGGTAGGAAAGATTGTTAATTTGCAGGAGGCAGGCAGTCATAATGTTACAGACTGTCCACATTAATAATGGAGTTGGCCATTGAAATAAGGACGCGCAGCGGGGACTCCAACCGCCATTGACAAGCAACCGTTCAATAGATTTGTGGATAATCAAGTGGGTGTTCCTTCTAAGCTTTGCCTACTATCGCTTTGAGAGCAGTTTCCTTTGCTTCGGCATGTGCCAAATCTCCAAAGAATTAATAAAAACATTCCTTGATCTCAATCCACTTTCATTCATTAACACAGAAAACAGATTGTTTGAACTAAAGCCACAGAGCTATCTTTGTGCTCGCCATTTACTTTCAGAAAACAGATTGTTTGAACATTCTATTACAAGTAGGGCACCTTACTTATAAATTTTCTCAGCTTGTAAATTGCAACAAGGCATATATATAACATCTATACAGTTATTGAGATGCGCCATGTTTTAAATTTGTATTTGTGTAATGCAGCCCTTTGGACAAGTTCCAGTAGTGCAGGATGGAGATCTCACACTGTTTGGTAATGATATTTATTATTGTATATTAGTTCAAGAACTATATAGGTTGTCTTCACTATTGGTTTCAACGTCAATTATTCATTTTATATATAGATCGATCGGATTTGTGTAACAAAGCTTTGATTCATCTGTGTGATATATCAAGAAACGTCCACACACCAGAAAATTACAAAGCAACTCATTTTGTTACAAGTTGTCCAACCTATAATATAAATATAAAAGGTAAAGTCATTAATGTAGTTGAGCTAAGGAGGGCGATGTTGTAAAGCAGAAAGATCTGATAACGCTCCTGCAAATTGAACTCTTAATTTCTCTGTTGAAAGAGTGAAACAGACATCCATTCAACTGTCCTTCATAAAGATATTAGTAGAAGCTCTTCTCATTCACATTCCCACCGCCTAAACACAAAAGGCATGAATAGTAAAAGCTTTAATAGCATTAAATCAAACATTAAATTAGTGCTAAATAAAGTATAATGATAGGAATTTTGAAAGGGATTTTTTGATTTTATATAGATATGATTTTATAGGAAATAATTAATAGATATTTATGAAAGTAAATGGCAATATGTATTTGATTGGGATAGAATGTAATAGAATATGTGTTTTAAATTTATTTTGTATTTCAAAGGTCACAACATGATCCTCTTGAATTAGCATACAGCACTTAATAATAATATTGAAATTTGTTTGTCACTCTGTATTATCTAGATTCAATGAGTGTTAAGCATTCTATTTATTCTAATGAGAAATGGATTCATGTTGAATGACTACTCATGAAATATGTCAATGAGTTTGACTCAAAAACTGCACATTTTCAAGGACCCTACTATGTTGTGTGATTGATCAAAAGGTTGGCAATCAAGGTTGGTTGAACAAACTGAGTATGCTCTGCCGAAGATTTTCAAGGTATGCAAGTTATGGAGTTTGGTGCACTTGGTCAAATGATTTGTGATGTTTCAATTATAAAAAAAAATTGTTTGCTCCAAAAGTGTAGATTTGTTGTCACATGAGCACTTTACCATGTAAATGTTAGCTTTTGGCTGACTTATTTATTTTCAATGAGTTATTTTGTGTTGGATTGATTTGAATTTTGATCAAAGTAAATGATAAGAGGCTTAAAATATTTGTTCTTATTTTCTAATATTTTATCTATAGCCTATGTTGCTCTCTCATGTACTTCACAAGGATTTGGGTTATGTCTACTAACCTAGTCTCGTATGATCTATGCTAGCTCTTGTAGGATAGATCAACTAATAAAATGAGTGAAATTAATTATTAATTAAAAATATTCGCTCAGGTTCAGATATCAAATTAAATTATAACATATCCATAAAATAATTATTATATCTTCATCTCTTTTCTGATTTAAAAAAAAAATCTATCCACCATCTCCAATATTTACATTTTTTTAAAGATAATCTACTCAGGTAGGCTCTGTTACTTGCGGAAAAATATAGTCCATTACCATTTTCTATTAATAATTTAATGATACTCCCTGAATTGGCCTAGGCATCATCATTTAGCAAACCCTGTCTTAATTAAACAATGTGTGCCTAACATTACAGTGTCTATATAAACCTGTTTAAATGTTAATGACATTGTACCGCAGAGAACAAGGTAAACCCAATTAAATTGTGCAGAATTTATATAACGTAAATAATATTGTCTATTGAAATTGAATTAGGCTATGGACAACTCAAATAGTTGATATCGATAAATCTATTATAAACAAACCCTCTTTTCTCAAATAAAAAACCAAAGAATCAGCACCAGTCAAATTATATTTAAAAAAACCGCATAAGAAACTCAAGACGTTCACCCAATCAATGCCTTTGGAAATACAATGATTGTTACAAATTTATTAAAAATAATGCCTGATCAGCATCAAAGGCAACACCTTGAAGAGCTGAAGACTCGTCACAGCATCGTGGAATTCAAGGATTTAGGGCTTTATTGAAATGATATCTATTCACGGATTTGTTATGCTAAAAGAAAATAAAGAATGCACAGATGTGGAAGGGGAGATCCGCGAATTCAAACCTGTGATGTCGGAAGGGTTTCTTGCTTTATGGGAACTTTCAGTTTTTTTGTGTATGACTCTTCGTCTGAGCTTTCCTTCTGTAGTCACCACTTGTCAAACCACATTTACTATGGGAGCTTTTAGGTTAGGATATTATGGCTCCGGCCAGTGGTCAATCAGTTGTTTCTGGTATTCACGCTACTGCTTGGACTGCCATAGTGCCGCCTTAAAACAAATGCCCGCACAAGTTTGTCCCGAAGGTCTTTCACGAGGTAATCCTCGCATTATCCTTCCTTTGCAAGAATTTGATGCTGCTTGTGACTGGTTAGAGCAACATACCTTGATAGGTTATTTTGTTGGTAGGACTCCTCCTGAAGCTATGCTCCGAGACTGGGTTAACAAATGTTGGACTCCTCATGGAGTCCGCCTTGATGCTGTGCAAAACCTTACCGAAGGTTTTTTCTAATTTCGCTTTGCTAACTCGTCACAAGCAGATGCAGTCTATAACAACAAACCTTAGTATGTACGTTCTTCTCTGCTTGTTTTCCAAAAATGGTCTCGAGACTTCATAGTTTCGGATGATAAAAAGCTTAGGGTTCCTATGTGGGTTGAGTTTCTAGGTCTTCTCTTGCCATGCTGGCCTTTCATTGAGTCCATTGCCAAGGCATTTGGCAAAGTTGTCACCAAGGAGCTTGAGAAATTTTTTAATAATCGCCCACAGCGACGCATTTGCGTCGAAGTTGATCTTTCCAAAGATCTTAAGAATTTTGTGAAAATCTAGATTGGAGCTCAAACCTTCTCCCAGAAGGTGCTTTACTTGAATCTACCTAACACCTGTTATAGGTGCCAGTCCGCGAAACACAAGATCAAGGATTGCCCTCTGGCTACGCCTAGGGTCAAGCCCACGCCTAAAGAAGCACTTGCCAAATAGGCCAAAGGAAAAAAGAAAGAATGGGTTACTGTTGGGCTCAAGGGCAAGGTTCCCTTGAATCCCTTGTCCCCCAAGAAATCTTATGCGGTGGTTTCGTAGGTTCCAAACCCTACTAGTACGCAGGGGATTAAGGCGGCCACCAAGGTTTTTGCCTTGGCTAGGGTTCATGCTCCTCTTGCAGTTTCTTCCATCGTGCCATCAGTGACAAGGCATTCTCGCAGTCCTCCTAGATGTGCGAAGATACCAGAAGTGATACGGCAGGCTATAAGGTTAGAGGATTTCCCATCTAACTTCCACCCAATTTTTACCTTCTTGCAGAATAGCTATTCCTCTCTTGAAGATGAGGATGATATAGAAGAGTTCTCATGAACTTCCTTTCCTTAAATGTTTGAAGTCTTATAGACCTCCCCAAAAAATTCTATGTCTGGGACACCTATCATAGACTTGGTAATTTAAATTTTCTTTGCCTACAAAAAGTTAAGATTTCTGGTTTCATGCAATCTGCTGCATGCCACGTCATTTGGCAAGATGGTGTTATGTTTTCCTCTCAACATGAACCTAGTCGAGGTGGTGTAGTAACTCTCCTATTACCTCGCTTTCATTTTGCTATTATTTTGCACAGTTCTGACCCCATGCATAGAATTATTTGATTTTTGCTTTTCATTCACAATCATTCTTTTGTAGTCATTAATGTTTATGCCTCCAATGATACTATGGAAAGGTCTCAGATGTGGGTTTGGCTAGCTAACAACTTACCTCTTGCTACTTGGGTCATGTGTGGGGACTTCAATATGGTTGAAGTGGCATCTGACAAAGATGGCATTCTATCCCTTCGGTGGACAGCAGGGGAAAGAGAAGCCTAGTGCTACATGTGAAATAAATTGGGCCTTTTTGATTCCATAAAAACTACCACCAAGGTAGTGGGGTCTGGCACATTTGGTCCAACTTTCAAGCTAGCTCTGACCACATTTTAAAATGTCTCGATCGTGCTATGATCTCTACGCAATCTTTTTTCTCTTTTTCTGAAGATCAAGATCTGCCTATCATTCCCCTAACAGATGTGACATTATCCGACCACTATCCCATCTATTTTGTCATTTCTTGGAAAATAGTTGTCCCCAAGGTGGCCAAGTCTCAGTTCTTCCTCAACACATATGTGCTACTGCATGCTTCCACCATCTCGCACATCCAACATGTCTAGAATTTGGAGCCATGTCCGCCATCCCAGTGGGGATGGATTCAATGGTGGAATGATGCCATTACCAAAACTACTCGATTTTTGGGCATCTATGGGCACTAGCTAGCAATTTTCAAGAAACCCTCTTATGAAGCCAACACCCTTTCCCTCAAAAAAGCCTCTGAGGCTCTCACCTTCAACCCCTTTGATGTGGATTTGCAAATTCACCTTGCCAAGCTTCGCCATGACAAGCAAATTGTTGACAACTATGTTGCACGTGGAGCTCAAATCAAGGCCCGTCTCCACTGGTTGGAGGTTGGCGATAAAGCCTCAAAGGAGTTCTTTTAGGCTCTTTGGGCTCGTCATACCAATTTTGGGATTAAAAAATCAAATAGGGAATGATTGTTCTGTCCAGTCTCCCTGACATCCTACAAGCATTCATTCATCATTATGAGAACGTCTTTGCTTCATATGAAAATTCAGTTGCTCAGGAGGAAGCTCTCAGAAAGTGTATCTCTGTTACTCCAAACTGTCTTGCGGTTAAGCAATGTGCTTTTTGTGAGCAACTTCTTTCCCTGAGAGACCTTAAAGAGGCAGTTTACTTCATGGCAGATGACAAGTCTCTTGGGTGTGATGGCTTTCCCTGTGAATTTTACAAACACCTCTGGGAACAAATAGGTCTTGACCTGCACAAAGTCTATCTCGATGCATATCATACTAAAAGCTTAGGAGCAATAATAAATAAAGGGAATATCAAATTCATACCTAAAGTTGGTAATCCTAAGGACATATACAATTGGAGGCCCATTACCCTTCTAAATGTGTCTTATAAGATCATTGCCAAGGCACTGTCTCTCAAAATCAGGCACATGTTGCATTTAATTATGCAGCCTGAGAAAATTGGCTTCATCAAGTCTAGATATATTCTTGACAACATCATTGTTTTCTAGGAAGGTATGGAATGGGCTCACAAGTTCAAGCAACATGCTATCTTTTTAAAGATAGATTTTGTTAAAGCCTATGATTGAATTGAATGGCCCTTCATCTTGGCTATGCTTCAAGCTCTGGGTTTTGGTCTCGATTTTCTTTAGTCCGTGGAGATGCTCTTTGGTGTTGCTAATGCTTGCATTACCATCAATAATTCATAATCTAAGGCTTTTGGACATTTTTTTTCAATCGAGCAAGGTTTCCCTCTAGCTCCAGCACTTTATGTCCTTATTGCTGAAGGTTTTGGCTATTTGCTAGCTCATTCTGTGTCTTTAGGGCTGGTTTGTGGCATTCTGTTGCCTGAATCTTCCTCCCAGTTAGTCAATGGTCATTTTGTTGATGATTCCTTTCTCACTCTTCTTGAGGATGAAGAGAACATAAAAAATGCTTTAAATTGTCTAGACACCTTTTGTCAAGCCTTTGGCTCTATCATTCAATGGCATAAAATGCTCTGCTACTGCCAGTCTTTTTTTCCAGCTCCACCTTGGCTCAGCTAGTTCTAGTGGAAATGGGTTACTCATGGAGAAACCTTTCGCTTTCTTGGCATTCCCTTTTCCTTCTAGGCCTCTCTTGTGGAGCTTTGAAATGTTGTGCTTGCCAAGATTAACAAAAAGCTTGACTATTGGCTCACCAAGCCACTTTCTCTTGCTCGTAAATTTCAGATTTGTTCTAAGATTCTGGCTGCCACTCATGTGTACTATTCTTCCTATTGGGCACCCTCCAAAGCTTCTTATCTCAAGCTAGAATGTTTGCTCAGAGATTTTCTTTGGGCCTCTGGTTCTAACCATCATGGTTTTCACAGAGTTGCTTAGAATATTTGTTGTCTCCCAAGGGAGTCTAGTGGTATTGGCCTGCTTTCCACTTGAAAATAGGGCCTTGCTCTCTGTGCAAAATGGATTATCTGAGCTATTTCTGGGGACGAAGCTTGGAAGATTTTGGTAAGGCACTGCATTTCTTCTGGCTTCCCTATTAACAGGCCTACATGGAAGGGGATTGGTTTTCAAACCCTTCTCATCATGCATGAACCAATGGCCATTTAGGGCTCATTTCTTATTAAGAGTATCTAGAAAGCCTGGGAAGCTCTTAAGTCGTGGCTTCGTTAGGTTGGAGATGAGTTTCTTAATGGGCTCTCCTTGAATAAAAAGAACATTTGGTGGTCTCGCCTATTTGCAATTCAGGGTACTCCTCTCGCCAAGATTTAAGGTGCCAGTGCTCTGCATTTTTTCAAATGTGGCATCTGAACTCCTAAGGATCTCTTTTCAAGAGTCACCATGAGTTTCAGGTCATGGGAAGATATGCAAGTTCAGTACCGCCTTGTTAGTACGGATCAACAGACTTTTGACCTTCTACTATCTTTCATCCCTATGCACCTAGTTCATAAGGTGGGGATTCAGTCTGTTCGGCCTTAGTGGCATGATTGGAAGTGGTATCCTGCCACTTCATTTGTCAATTATAAGCCCAATATGGGGTATAGATGGCTCTCACCCCATCTTCCAATGGTTGACATGCTTAACCAGTGGTGGCATTTGCAATCTTTGCTTTCTCAATGGAGAAAATATTTTGACAACATTTGGAGTGCTATTACAGAACCCAAGATTGCCCACTTTGCTCGATGCCTTGCCTTCCAAGGTCTTCCCCTAGGGCCTTGGCTCAAGCGCATTGGGGTTCCTAATCCCAGATGCCCCTAATGTGGTCAACCTGAGTCCTTTTTGCATATTTTTTAGTTTTGTAAGTGTGCTCAAAATTAGTGGCATTGGATTCATGATTTTTTCAAGCCTTTCAAGCTCGAACCATTTTCATGGCACATGATCCTGTTGGGTGATTCCCTCAGAATTCTTCAGAAATTTACTCAGATTTGGCATACCTTTAGGATGGAAATTTTGTTTCCTCTATGGAAAGATAGGAATGTTGTTTTGTTCACTCACAATTTTTTGGATGTTAACATTGCTATGTACACTAAGGCATGCATTTGTAACAATGTGATTATGCAGATCCATGTGCAAGCTAATAAAGTTGCCTTAGAAGTTGCTCACTTATAGGAATTGTTAAATCACTGGGGCAATGCTCTTTGCACCATTGCTAGAGTTCTTGTGGATGCCTCGTCTAATTCCTCTACTCCTCATGGCTTCCATTTTCATCGCAATCCTTAGGCTGCCACTCGCACACACCGCTCTCCCAAGCTTCTCACCACCGCTCTCCTAGTGGTGGTGATGGCGGATGGAGACACTGCTCTACTTCCCCACCCCACGATGGTTTTGGCTGGTCCTCGGCACCTCCTCCTGGGCCTCGGCGGGCGCAATCTAGGAAATCTCCTCACCTGACTTTGGCGATTTCTCCTCTGCGGCCAGAGGTTAAGGATGTGGAGGCTACCCCTAATCTTGCTGTTGCTGATGACGGCTGGACTGTTCCAGTCCAGTCCACAATCCCATTGATACGTGGAGATTTCTTGATAAAGATGATCATCCTCCCTCGATTGGCACTGCCTTGACAGCCTGAGGTTGTTTATTCTTTCTTTTTTGATGAATAATTGCTGTTTGCGGTTGAGGCCGCATTTTTAAGTCCGGCTTCGGTCGTATGAACTCTTTCACGGGATGATCTTGTATCCACCAGCTCCTTTTTGGTAAATTGTATTCTTATTATATTTTATTAATAAAAAAAGACTATTCATCAATAAAAAAAAAACCTGTGATGTCTATATAGGCTGAGTCTTAACTGCTATACTGTCATATTTAAGATGAAAACGCAGATCGATGAAATGATTGTTAAAGCGGGTATGGAATCTGGTTTTCTAAGAGGAAACTGATTCACCAGCATAATGACTCCTTTTTTGATGCCATGAGCCGTGGTGCCTCCGGTCGAGTGGTCAAATCCCCAGCTTCTTTCATTCCTAACTAGCGTAATAACTTTCACCGCACCTTTTTTTTGTGGCATATGACTGCCGGAAAATCTGAACAATCTGACCAATGTTTTTCAAGGAGTGAACAATCTTATCGCGTAAACATTTTATTTTGTAGTGCTCATCATTTCTGTGAAGGGGAAAGCTATACCAGTTCGCAAGTCTCAGAAATCATTTACTACTTTAGTTCGGAAGTAGATAATTTATGCGATTTTTAAACCCTACATAAAGAAATAGATAGGGACACATGTACAAAGATAGAAGAAAAAGTATTTATATTAAGGCTTTTGTGACATTGAAGAAAGACGAACAAAATGTGGGAAAATGGGCAGAATTGAACATAAAGTTTTCCTTTCGCTGAACAATTTGTCCATTCGCTGCTTAACTGAGATTTCTGCACATGAGATTGTTTCTCAAATCTTTCATCTACATTAGCATTATAATTATTTCTTGTTTCATATTTGGTCAATTAAGAGAAAAAGGAGTGCGAATGGGCACATTAGCAATGCATATGTAGCGCTTGCAGCAGTTGCAACTGGGGTAATGAGAGTTTTCTACTTTCTGATGTTAAAATGTTTCTAATATGGATGATTTTTTAATTCAACAGTTTTTTAGGGAGTATAAAAGGAAATGAGCATAGATGAAAAGTGGAAGACTAGCACTTGCACTGAAATTTAATAGTTTACATTGACATAAAAATTTAATTTTAGTTGAATCAATTTTTAATGGATTCGTCTTTTAATTTTGTTTCTAATGATTCTTTGGTTTCTTGCACAACAGACACTTCTGCACACCATTGAAGTGTAACAAATATTATCCATTTGTTCCATTTGCTCCCTTACGTTTTGTTTATAGGTTAAGTTCCTCATTTCAATTCGTCTACTTTATTTTAAAATAAAGCATAAGGGTTCTTGGTTTCCCTTGACAGTGAGCAAAGGGCCAAATTGCTATTACTAGAAAAAATGGAGATTAATTTGTTATTTTATAGGTACATAAAATTTATACATAGTTAGAATGTGATATCAATTTTATTATTAAATAGAAAATGAATGTTTAATTAATATCATTATGTCAGCTGGATAGACATGGCCCACCAAAATGTGGGATAACACATTTTAATAGTTAAAAAAAAGTTTGTATAAAGAAATATATAATCAATTAATATAACTAAATTTTAACGTTACTTAAAAATATGAATAGCATTTTGTTAAGGTGATTCAATAGATATATTTAAAGAAAAAATTTAGATTGTTAAGGTTAGTTTCTCTTGGTTGATCTCATATTGAATTTAACTTAAAAATATTCAGCAAATAAATAAAAGGTAGAATGCACAAACTTTTAGACAGATGACATGATTTGATGAGGATGTTCTATTTTTATGATTTGTAAATTGAAATATTTTCAGAAGAGATGCTCCATATTTGACCATTTGAAATAATTTGGAATTGATTATCTTGCAAAGTAGGGCTCAAGCTCATACTGATGAGAGAAAAACCCTACAAGTTGACCTCCAATAGGGAAGTGATATTTTTGATGGAGAGGATTAAATGTATTGAAATATATATTCAAATAGGGGTACAATAAGGGCAAAATGGATCTATGAAAGTGTATGTACAATGATAATGAGAGTAGAGAGAGATGTCAATAGATAAGTGTGATTAAATCAAGCCATTCTATCCAAATGAACTCTAAACTAAATGTTAACTAACATAGAGATTTACTACTAATTTTTAAATTAAATCTAGATTAGTTTGTGCTTAAGATTAAGGATCACTTGATATTAATATTGGATAATATAAGATAATAATCTTAACAAAATTCTGCATGTGTGTCATGGCACCATGTCCCCTAGACCCTAAGCTATCTATTTCTATATCCACATCTCTCTCTCTCTCACACACACACACACACACACGCACACACACACACGCAGAGTATAATTTCCCTATAATAAGCCCTATGATAAATTGGCCATTTCCTACTACTCTAAGGGCTAGGTGGGGATGTATCATTGGATGTTATAGATTTTATGGAAATATTAAATTTAAAAGTTATATAGTATATCGTTATTGTTATTTTGTTATTGTTTTTCAACTAAACAAATAATTATAATTTATTTATGTTAATTGTATCTATATCTATCATTGCCTCAAGTAGAATTGCACCAATATATCATAGACATGCAATTTCATTCTCCCCTGACTATGTCAAGGACATCAAAGTGGTTTCTATATATAGAATACATATTAGTCTTACCAAAGATGTATTAGCCTCGATTTTGGCTCTCCCATCACTTCTAACTGTAACTATTTGTCTCCTACACCTTAAGAGGTAATGTCTTGTGTACATGTTCATAAACTTGAATTCATTTAATTTGTATCATTTTCATATTTTCTAGGATCACATATGAATAAATTTGATTATTTAGGCAAAGGTTGAGACCATTGTAGAATAGTTGAACATAACATTATGCATTTTTGAAATAAAATTCTTAAGACCTATATATAAGGTTGAATTATACATTTCATTATCTATTTGAATTATATATTAAATAAATATTTAATTGGAACTACATCTTTCTCAGTCAAATATGCCCATCAAAGAAGAAGACAAAGAATCTCAATTAAGCATCATGTTGGATGAAGCAGAAAGTGAGGAGGAGAGCTAAGAAGAAATGAAGGCTCAACATAATGGATTACAGATAAGAATGGTGCAAATGCTAATAGATGAAAACTATTTTTCAAGAGCCCTAGTAGATCAACTTGAAGGTGACCAAAAGAAACACTCAAAGTATCATAGTATGGTAGTGGAGTTCATTATGGAGAATTGTTCAAACTTTGGGCCTTTCTTTTCCTACAAAGATGACATGAATTTTGAAGAATACTATGAAAAAATGGTCAAATATGGAACTTGAGTAGACCATTGTGAGATGTATGTAGCCTCCATGGTGTCTCAAACTAACATTCATCTATACCATTTGAAGAGCCAAGTATTAAAATCTACAATATTGATAGCTCAAACAACCCACACGTCATGTCTCATATCATGGTGGAAACCACTACAATAGTTTGTACTTCTTTGATAAAAATGTCAATGCTCATGTAGCACCCATGCCTTTGGAGGAGGATAATCACATTACATGCCATAATGACGAAGAGCCTATAAAGTATAGATGAAAAAGGGTGCAAAGATACCGACAATAATTGCATTGAAGATAAATTATTGGAAAGATAGGACACACCTCGATGAATGAAAAGTTTACTAGGGTGTATTCCATGGTTAGCAAGGAAGACAAAATAATAATGACTTTAAGATTATCTTTCCTATGTTCTACTATGTATAGAAAATATTAGTAGCAAAATTTATGTGTCAACATTTAGTGACATTATTTGGTATTATGTCTGATTGATAATCTTCATATTCAAAGGGAAAACCATTAGTAACAAGGGCAACACTCTTCCAACAATATTTGAACAACATAAACTTTTCACTAATCTATAATATTTCATTATTTAACATCAATAATTGTTCAATCTATCTATAAATATATGTCCAATTTATAGATGCTAGACTCCAGTAAAATGCTTTAATACTTGCCTTTGTATTGGTACTACTGAATAAGTAGATAGATGCATTTTTTATTATCAAAATGACTCTACAACATTAAGGGATATTAATTCCCATATAATCCACTCAAAAATGATACAATTGTGGGTAAAACTATTTAGCTTTTCTTTACCACCAATTCATATACTTAGTCACATCTAGTGTAATTTCACATTAAATTTAAGGGTGTCTAAATTAGGCCACAAACCTATAAACCATTGGCTTATAAAACCAATGTAATTTCAAAATCCAAATCAATCTAAAGGAGTAATGTTCCAAGCAAAATAAATGTAGCAACACCTAAATTAATTAACAATAGTGGATGGGTGACAATGAATGGGATTCTCAACTCTAAATTAGTATATATGCTTCCATTCTTTAAGAAAGTGGGTATTGCATTATGTTAAAGACTAACTAAAGTATCTATGTCTAGATCATAATAGCAACTAAGTTTATATAGTTTCCTTCCCAAAAACCCACTTAATACTATTGGATACATCAGGTTGTAGGGAGTGTTGCCCATGTGAGGTGACAACCACAAATGAGGATTCAAAAGAAATCTATAGAAATTTATTTTTTCTAAATTACTATAGGTGGTGGATAGAGCAATGAGTTGATTTCAAAGAGTAAAACATGTGGAATATAATTGGATAAAATGCACACGATATTTATCCCCTTTCCATCTTTTAAACTAAGACATATTGTCTTTTATATATGCTGGATACAACTTGTAATAGATTGAGCCAATCACTACACCCTAATAGATTATCACAACAACAATGGAGCTTTGATCTAATGTGGTAGAAAAAAAGTTATTTTTTTCAATGGACCTCCTCACAACTTCTACGGCAAACATCAATATGACACCGAAGCTAACAATTGTGTCAAATTTTTTGGAGTATTCGATTGACCAATTGACGAGAGAAAAAATCGTGATTAAGGACATCAAATCTTGACTGCACAATGTTGACATAAAAATATGGTGGAAGTAAAATATTGTTGTCAAAAGTGTTTATCCATTAGTAAAATCTTAAAAAGATAATGGATTTACTAGTGAACATGATTAAATCTTATCTATTTAATTAAATTGAATGGAAGCTATTATTCTTGATATGTTATGTTCTGTTTTGTGAGAATCATGGGAAATATAATTAGATGAAAATTGGTGGTGTGTTGAGGATGGTATGAAAGAGAAAAAAGCATAGTTATTGAGCAGTGATATAATTTGAAAATCAATGATATAGTGCAATTGGTAGGAAATCATTAATTGAAACATTAAATCAGTTTTAGGTGCCCAAATTTTAAAATGATGAGACTAATGAAGCAAACATAGTGGAAGTGTTAATAATTGTTTGTCTCATTTTGTTCAAAAAAAATATGGTAATCTATTGATTTGTAAAAGATGTAGTTTTGAGCACTTTGAATAGCCTTGAAGATTGAATATACAAATGAGACCTTTCACCATATATTGATTGAAATTTATATTTTAATAGTTAAAAGAAAATCAAAGACAACTCAAGATAGTACCCTCTCTAAACAAAGCCTCAGATATTTTTTTTTTATGATAATCTTTTACTAAAAATATTGGGATTTTGTTGTTGAAGGTATGTAGGTACTCTTATAGGAATCATGTAGCAAGAAGACAATAGTAAAAGAGTTTGACATCACCTATATTTCCCTTATACCTAATAAGTGGACTCCATCTAGCTTTATAGAGTTTACTCCTATATCTCTTTGTAACCATTTTAAAAACTTCTTACTAATAATTTTTCAAATGTGGTTAAACCTCATTTTAAAATAAATCAAAGACAACTCTAGATAGGAAGGAATAAAAATAGTACAAAGGGTTAAATATCACTCCAAACTAGTTATGCTTGAGGATAATAGAGTGTTATTGTCTCCTTTTATTTTGGAAGAAGTTAAGAGTACAATTTTAACACTCTCTAAACAAAGCCTTAGATTCAAATTGTTTTAGGATGATATGTTATTAAAAATATTGGGATTTTGTTGGTAAAGGTATGTAGGTACCCTTATAGGAATCATGTAAAAATAAGAATCATGTCAAAATATTCGAGTTTTGAAAAAAACCATAGTTGCACCATGACCTTAAGAGTGATGTATAGAGGTGATGATTAGAGAGAGAGAGAGAGAGATAGAGAGAGAGAGAGAGAGAGAGAGAGAGAGAGAGAGAGAGAGAGAGAGAGAGAGAGAGAGAGAGAGAGAGAGAGAGAGAGAGAGAGAGAGAGAGAGATATTCAAATATCCAGATAAGTGATACAAAGAGAGTGTAGATAAATGGAATAAAATCAAATATAATAGTAGGGAATACTCATGAAGGGAGAGCCAAAAAGGAAGAAATAAGAGGGAAATAAATTGGAAGAAGAGAGAGAAGGGGAGATGAAGAGATAGAACTATAAATATATATGTGGGGGGGTAGATATATAATAGCATAGAGAGATGGAGAGAGGTGGGGGGGCATGGGGGGAGGGATTTGATAAAAATAGAGAGAGGTGAAAGGTAAGGAGAGGGGTAAGATAAGAGAGATTTCTGGCCATGTAATTGAGAGAAATCATGGTTATATGCATATGACGTGTGTCCATGTTACGAAAATTGTTCCCAGAAATAGGTGTTGCATCTGATCAACCACATTATCCAAACGATTTTTCATTTTTTTGTAATTCAATTGGAATACCATCAATTAGGTTGATCATATCTATCAATCCATGGTAGTGTTTATCTAGTATGGCCTTGTGTCTTGCATTGTGGAGCCAAAATGCACAAGTTATTCAGCGAGATGTGTGTCTAGAAACTAAGTTAAGTGTATGCAAAGATTTTCAATTTTTGTTGATATATTCTCATCAACATTTTTTTTAACAAATATTGTTGCAATTCTATGACTACAATGGTGCATCATCATATTACAAAAAAAATAGTGAAACCTAGGATGTCTCCCAAATATTTGATTATAGTATCTGATTAAGTGGTGGAGGACATACTCATGTATATGTACCTCTTGCATCCATGCTTGCATTGGTAGTGCAACTCCATTTGGAAATAGAGCCAAAAATGCTATGTCAAACAATCCTTCTATAGTATACTCATTTATAGGGGATGGATCTATTGGAGGCCAATCCAAAATATCATCGATGGAATCATCAATGTCTAATACCCATTTGATGATGTCCAATTCATGTTGTCTACCTAGAAGCTTAGGCACCATTGAAGAAGTTTGTGTAGGAATTGTATCATCACTATCTTCATCATCCCACATTTGGGAAGCAACCATAGATGTGTCTTCCTCAGCGTTAACATTGTGTAATATACTTGAAATATTGGTTGTTGCCTTAGGAAGTTGGGCCAAGTTCTCCATACTGAAAAAAAAAAAACATCATGGTAATATGGATCATTCACAATTTTATATTGTAATGTAGCTCTAACATGGTTTCTTTTCACATAACAATCATAAGAGCTTTCTTTTGTGCTCACTCTCCGTATGATTAATATGTCTAGATCTTTGATTCTTTGTGGTAATACATTTACAATAGTTTGTATATCTTGTGGAAAACTTATTGTATGTCCACTATATTTTTATTGTCCTCCAAATGAATGAGATACTTGTAACACTGGATCCACCCTAGAAATAAGCATTTCTTCTATGTACAACAATATTTTGAGTACCCTTCATTGTTCTCCAGGATCTATATTATTGAGTGCTGAAAACCTATGTATACCCTTTTCACTGATACAAGTTTTATAGATTATAGTACAACTTTTTTGATGGAGGTTCATGCTTGGGTAACATTCACTACATATAGTACATGTTTGCTCACGAGGAAGTGCATCCAATCGCTTTCAAAAATACTTCATTTCTGTCATAAATTTTCTATTAGTCTTTAGTGTTATACATGATTCCAAATGGTCATCACTTTCTTGCTTCTCATATTGGGATCCTTCTTTCTCTTGATATTGCGTATGTCTCATTTCCTTTACACTCTCTCTATGATGCATGTAAGAATCATGGTTGGATTCACAATGTTGTGATTGTTAGGTATCATGGATTTCAACACATGTACGTTTTGCTAGTTTCTCATGCATCTAGTTTTTCTCTACTCTTTTTGGCTTTCTGCGAACTGCTATTATATCCTTATGTTGAATGTAGTAGGCTCAATTTTTGTCTCAAGCCTTTTGTGGAGCAATTTCTTGAGAAGTTGGTTCTTTATGCTGATTTGGAACATTTGTGTCTACCATCTATCAATACATTAGACAACATTTTTCAGTGTACTATTTCAAACAAGAAGGAGCTTCTTTTCACATTAATGGAATAGTGTTTTAAGTCTTATATATCGTCAATGCACATCACCCACATAAACTAAAAGATAAATTGCATACAAGAACTTGTCAAAATCTCATTTAACTTCTAAAGAGGCAATAAACCCAATACTTGTAGCTTTAAAGTAAATAAAGTCTTGGAAATTGAATGGATAGTCATAGAAACTCCATGACTGCAACAATCAAGATTTTAACTTTGAACTAAAACATTTAGTACGTTTAAATAGGACCGTAAGATTTTTTCAAATGATATTTAAGACAGGTAGAGTATTTTTAGGGTCGATGAATTGTATAGTAAATAATGTGTGCATAGTAAAGTAACACACTATTTGATGCTTGGTAACAATTAAATACTCATGCTAAAACATTCATTCATATTATTTTCATCACATTACATTGTTCATTGTGGACATCTATTTGAATCTCTAGTTCATTAATACACCAAAAGTTTGTATAGTTGTCTATATACTATAAGAAGTATACAATGTAGTGATGCATAAGTGTACATTGATGCCCACTATTGTTTAATTTTCAACATTACACATGTCCTTAATCTACTCAAGCAAAAATGTACTTTCCAAACTAAAATCTATGTGTGATATCTTGGTAATAGTTGCCTTGCATGTTCTTCATCATTATACATTTCACTATTGCATGTTAATGTAAATAGGTATTGCTTGTGTTCTAGATCTCTCATTACCTACTCAGATGGCCTTTCTACACAATCATAAAATTGCAAGTTATACAACGCTTGAGTGGGCATCCCTACGAAGTCTAATGCAACTTCATCAAATGCAATAGCCCAAATTACCCATGTGTGGTCCTAAAATTTTCTTTGTATAATATATCGACAATTGTATTTAGTAACTACTGAGTCACATTTAGAGTAGAATAGGCTTTCATCATCACCTTTCTCTAACCTTTTCTTGCGTTGCTTCCCATTTATTGTATTTGTAGAAGCTAGATAGTAGAATTTTTTACATTTAAAGTATATCATTGTTGCTTTCATAACATAGTCAAAGTCTTGGAATGTGTGGGAGGCTTGTTCTCATATAGTATTGATTGTTATCCTTGTGGTTGGAAACAATACACCCCATGGTTTTCTTGCTATTCCCTGTACATTGCCACTATTTTTTGTATACCAGTCCTTTAATTGGTTGGTTTCCTCTATATTGGGGTCTATCATCAATTTTTTTGTATTTGATGTACTTATTACCTTTCCATGGAATTTAGGGACATGCCCACCCTTGATAGAAAGTACAATTGTTTCTTGGAGATAATACTTTTTTTGGAGATCTACCCCTTCACACTCCGTAGGTGCCCCCCAAAGAGTGACATCAATAGTACTACAAGATGCATCCACCAACTTGATAGTATGCCTTGGGACTTCTGTACCATCTTTCTATTTTACTGTTGTTGTTTCTTGTACATAAACAACAATACCAATAATATCAATTTCAATAATTTTTGGCTTATTTTTTTTACTTCATCTAGAAATATGGTGTCATCCTCACATGATACGACTATAAAATCCTCAGTCAAGGTTATTTCCAAACCAGTATTAAGTTTATTGTAAAATTTATTAGCACTTTTTACCTCTCCACAAGATATGCTATAAAAAACTCCAAATTGTACATTCTTATAATGCATATCTACAATGTCATTAAAGCAAGTGATACATGTTTCTATCCCTTCAACATCTATTACATCAAAACTAAAGACTTTTTCACTCCCACTATGCTTTTGAAAATGGTGCATCTCTTTTTTTGATGTAACATGTGTTTTTATATTCCATCTTGGCTAATATGGGTTCAAGCTTTTGACATGCATGAATGTGGTAGTTGGTGTTTTTGCTTGGACATTTTTTTGTAGACCAAACATGATTTTCTTATGTGGTATAGTTTCCATGTTACTACTTCTTCCGACCTCTTATTTGAAAGATTCACACTTCTATACAATTGATGATTTTAAATTTATACATTGTTGACATAATTTTATTGGATTTCCAAGTATCAGGTGCTCTGTATGAATGATATCTAAATCCATTATGATAATCCACCTACACATTTATAGGATAAGTACTTGTTAGAAAATTTTCCACACAAGCACAAAGTATGGAGTTTATTGAAATATGATTTTAGAGACAAACATTAACCTTGCTTTACTTGTTTTAGAGCAGTTGTATTTTGTTAAGCATACAATTGTTCCTATCTTGATATCGTGGTTTGTGATCTAATGATTATACTTCATTTGTAGTGTTGCCATATGTTTATGAACACCATTAGATAGCTCCAACTTATATCATTGATTTTGGTTTGTCCCACCACCAAAGCTTTCTATGGAGAATACCTATACTTGAGGAGCTAAGCATGCATTGCCATCATAAAGAGTTTCATCGCATGTATAGTTAATGGTTCTGTGAGGATATGTTTGTATATATCTCTGCAAAATATGTGAAATCTATTATTACTTACTAAAAAATACAAATTAGAGACTAATTTTTTCAAAGTTTAAGAAGTAGGTCACAAATCATAGGTCCAATATAGAATTCTTTCAATGTTGGGACTTTGCATAGTAGGTGATACAACATAACTCACCTCTATAATTACTTCAATGAAAACACATATTACATTAATACAATGTTGTGTTTGTTTGAATAAGTAGTTTTGACTACCAAAGCCCCCAATTATGATGAATACTTATGAAGAACATGTACGATGTATGCGACAAGATCAAATTAAGATATTATTAAGTTGACAGTTTTGTCTCTACAAATGTGACTTAGGGAAAACCATGTTCTCTACCACATCATTATAGAGTAGAAATTTTTTGTCTCTACAAATGAGACTTGGGGAAAACCATCTTAGGTCCTACACCATTACATCTATATTTTTTACATTGCATGTGGTCGCCAGAGTTATTCTACATAATTGGTGAAAAGAACCTTCAGGTTTTGAGTATTGTCATATCTATAGTGTTTTTCATATTGATATTCTTTCAGTGCACTATAATACTCTTCTACTATACCAGCCATTATCCCAAATCTCTATTTAACATATTGGAATTGTTCCACCTTCTCTATTTCAATGAATTCAAGCTTTGATAATTTCATCCCAAAGTTGTAGTACAATATCCTCAGATATGGCTAGCATCTCATCCATAAGAAAATTAAGACTAGCACCTATGTTATCAGCTAAGGTTACTGATGTTGAAGCCTCTGATGAATTGTCTGAGATAGAATGAGTAGGAGTTGATAGTATGTCTAAAGTTGTACTACCAAAAGAACTTAAAATCTCAAATAAATCCACAAATGATGCCATGTGAAACTATAGACTAAACATGTGAATCTTAGAATATTAAAACATTTTTCCAATATCATATCATCTATGGAAGAGCATTTCAATAATGCTAGGGAATTAAAACCAATCATTTGCACTACAATTTATAAACTAAGATGCCTACGTTGTCATAATTTTTTCCATTTGAAAATGGGAGTAATATTTGATGTAGTAAATCAAAAGATCACAAAAATATTGAAATAATTATGAAAGTAGACTTTTATACAATCTTGGCTACATTATGATAAAGAGTGATCTACAATTATAGTTTTATGAGGAATACAATAGTTCATATAAAGTGTACAATTACAAACAAGTGACTAAGTTTTACTCTATAATTAACCATTCTCCTCTAAGCCAAGCTTGTCATGGGCATAGCTAGGCATGCAAAAATGGCTTTAGAGTATAACTATTAGGAAAATATACTTCATATAACTCTTTACAACTCAAAGGTGAAACAAATCTATCATATATGATACCTTTCCACCAAACAACAATGCTTCATTAATAGACATAACATGTATTTCTTGAGGGAGTGTGATAATAGGGGGATCAGGCCTTATATTCTCTAAAAACACATCCTCTACAAGAGGTTGGTGGTACACATTGTCCATGATCAAGTGATCATAGTGTATGTGATATTGAATTCTTTATATATTAGTAATTGTTCTTATGATAGTTCCAAGAAGCCATGCACCCTTGAGCCCTTCTTTGTCACATCTTACTTCTACCTTCATTCTCACTTGGACATCTATAGAACAATATAATTTTCAATCAGTTGTTAGCAAATATAAGATAATTGGTAGATATAGTAGTGTTTCAATTAATCTTCAAATTGAATTACATCAAGGTAAACTATATGTCCAAATGATCACAAACATTGTGTTATTCTTTTCTCTTATATTAACTTAATTATTATTTATCCTATTAAATATCATTGAGGAGAACTCACATATATCAATTGGTCTGCAATAGAAGCTATACATTTTATTGTATTGTCTAAATAATTACCATGACACTGTGTTAAAAAAATACAATAGAAAATTGTGAGCTTATGTTCAATTATATTATGTATATATAATAATAGAAATATCAAATCACAGATATGAAATGGTATCAAGTAGAGTCAAAGTCACATTGTTCTCTTTCCATCCACCTGGCTCGTCCATCCACTATAGGATCTTATCTTCTACAAAAAAATTGGATTTGAGACATAAGAATCTCCAATGCACTTTAAAATGGTGAGAACTCAGGAGCTCTTATTGTCCACATGTCAACTTGAATATTATTTATACTTTGTGACATTTATGAAATATATTAATTATATTGAAAAATGAAAATTAATAGATTTCTAATTGATTAATTTAATTAGTAAATATAAATAAATTATCATAGAGGGTGCCTTCTTTTCCAAACTCTTTGTTGTGGAGAGTTTGGAGGCTAACATAACATGTAAGCATGCCCTACCTATCAATCTAGACCATATTTTAAGTAATTTGTGGATGACATACAGATTATTCAAAAATGAATATAGACATTCTACATTTTGAAATTGTACTCAGATATAGCAAAAACAATGAATCTGTAGTTTAAGGCTCCCGGAGCCAAATACAAAAAAGAAAAAGTTATAAATGCATAACCAAAAATTCTGAAATCTTGAAATGGCTAAAGAAATGGGAGAGATGGAAAAAAAAAAAGCAAGGAGAAGAAGATAGCTCATTGGAAACAAATTGTGAATGGATACGAAAAATCATATATTGCTTTTAGTAAAATAAGAGGATAATACTGAATTGTCTGGTCTCTTATGTATCCATAGTTCAAATATATATTTGAAGATTGAGATAGAGAGTTAAGAAGATTTAAGGAAGGAGTTATCTATAAATCCCTCTTAGGCTGTAGTGGTTTAGTTGAAAAGAACCTTATGCTATACAACATTTTTAGTTCTTGCAATTTCTTTAGCAATTTGTTGGCGACTCTCTACATCATTTCTCTTGTTGCCTATAAAAGTAGGTGATTGAAAAAAAAAAATCACATTGGAGAAAATAATTTAGAAAAGAAATGCTCAAGAGTATACTTAAAAAAAACAAAAATCTTGTTGTATTCCCCATCCATACTTTGTTCATGAGTTGTGAAAGCAACACTTTGGCTAGTTGTCATGGGTAGGCCATCAACTGCTATTTTATCATTTGTCAATGAAACAAAGATTTTGTGTCTTATGAACCAAATCCAAAAAAGAGTAAGAAAGGTGTACCAATTGGTTTAATATGATACAAAAATAATTGGATAACTTTAAAGTGTATTTTATAAAACAATGATTTAAATCAAAAAAAATTCTGATACAATTTGGTACCCCAAAATCATACAAAAATAAAAATTTTCTGCTCCAAATCTCCAAAATCAAAAAAAGATTTTGATAATATTTGGTCCCCCAAAGTCATACAAAAATCAAAATTTGCTGCTCCAAATTTGTACCAAGCTATGATCAAAACACAATCCACATTCATGTGGATATGAGGAGTAACCAATTGGATCCAATAAGAATCCACAAAGCAACATAATAACTTTTATTTAAAAATAAATGATATTAAAATCAGTTTGAGAATGTAACCAATACCATGATTTACCAAGAAGATAAAATGATTTCAAACTAAAACTTTTGAGCTAATTATAAAGTATGGATTTGTTTTAAATAATTGAAACTGTACTACAAATTCTTCAATAGACATGAGGTCCTATAAAAAAATCCTCCAATCTTGAATAGTTCGCATACCTGATGCTTGGAATCATGGTTTGAAAATGCCAAACTAAAAACCAATTAAACATTAGAAATAAAATTCATGACATTACGAAATTCACTCAGAAACTAAAAAAAACAATTTTATTCCAAACTCTCACTATGATCACGGCTAGAGGAAAAAAATTGATATACATTTATTCCACCTAAACCCTAAACCAAGCAAAGAACAGTCACAAACAATGCACATGTTGGGCCCTTCGAACTTAAAACAACTAATTAGCAAGAAAAACATGATATATCTAGATATGAAGAGAATTGGCTTGGAATAGTCTTAGTACTTGCTAACAATGTGTTTCTCACAATGGAACTAGGGAGAAGTGGTGGGGAAATATGCATTAGGACATATATATAAGGTCACTTCCATCATCATAATGACAATCATGTTTTCATGCATGTGTACATATTGTGAAATGGTACCACATTGATGTACATGATGCCTTTGAATTTTTTTTCTTCCTGTGACATCTTTTATTGTTCTCACTGAGATATGTATCCTATTTCATTTGACTTGAATTTGCTGTAAGATCTTGGACAAAAAAGTTATTCCTCACAATTTTGGCATTGGAAATGGCCAAATCCACAACCCTTCAAAAGATGTATTAGTGAAGACATAAGATATTAGAGAGAACCATCTTCAATAGTTGTCTTAGTTTTGGTTTGTCCACTGGAAATGGGTGATGAAGGGACTTCACGCTGTGGATAATTTCCAAGCTCGATCTGCAATGAAATAAAATCTTCAGCAATGTAGAAGGGATCCTAGGTTTATGGAATTATGAGAGCTAGAAAGTAGTTGATTAAAATTGGATTTTGTTTATCTATATTTTTTTAATTTTATTCTCAAAAGTTGATAGTTACAACACTACTACTTAGATGTACATAAATATTATCATTTTGTTGATGTTTGGAAGATGATATATTTCTAAGCTTATAAGAATTCTCTTAGTTATTTTTTCTAATCAATAATTTGTAACATGAATTTACAAAGATGATTTTTGACCTAAAATTGAAGCTTTGTTCTCATTCTTAAGTTTTTAGGGCTACATAGATAATAGATTCAATAGAGAATTTAGTATTTTTATTTGTATATTGTAAAATTTTCTCTGATCTATATTAAAACAAACTCTGTAATCTATTTTAAATAAATTTGTGATGATGAGTAGGTGAGTTTATTTATTATTTATCGTGTATTTGATGTTTTAAAATACAATAGTTTATTTTTTTAATTTTACTCAGTGTCACGTTACAGTAAAAAAATTTATATGAAACCGATTTCTTATTCTTAAATATTTATACATAAAAATGTGTTTCTATTAATAACCAAGTTTCTTCCGTAGGAAGGAAGAAAAGTGCTATAATGTTGGTGACACAAACATTTGATTCCAGCTATAATTACCGCAAGCACAGCTACAATGGAAGCAGCCACGACTATTATAAAAATGCTCCCTATTCTGTTGTTGACGATAAATTGTCAAATTTCTTCAGCACTGAAAATCCACATGTCTGCATAATAATGTAATGTCGCTTACCTATTTTACAGAGAAATATCTCAGTTTGGTGAATGGTTTCTACTTGTAGAGTGTTTTTGTTGTCTTAATCACGAAGAAACTCTAGAAATGCCAAATCACAAGTTACCCAAGGAACCAACGGAGTGCAATAGTTTGAACGTATTGTTTCTTATTCAAACAATGTGTTAGGGAATGCAGTATTTTGTAACTTTTATCAATTATTTTTTTCTCTAAAGAAAACAAAAGCTAAATATCAAATCACACAAGGAAAATGTAACACTTTTCAATAATTAGTAAGTTGTATCTCAAGTCAATTCAGAAATTGTGTAAGAAATTGAATATTCAATGTCTTATATATATATATATATATAGATTTTAATCTGTATAATTGTTCTTATATAAATCTTTGAAAAAAAATGATATCTATTTATAACTTTCATGAAATTTTTATCCCAAAGCCATCTGTCATAGTTAGCTTGATTTCATGCTCTGCCAAAACCCAAACGTATAACACAATTTCCATTTTGTCACTGCTATACTGTCTCAACCCTAAAAATCCTCCACCCTCAGAACCCATGTCATTAGGGCTTAAAACCTTCAAACTAGTTTGACTACAGATGTAACATTTGGCAGAATTAGGGTGAGAATTTCCAGACATTCGAAGTAACCCAGTGCCCACATACCTGCTAACTCACTGCCATTCATTTCATACTGGGCAAAAAACTTGGACAGGAATCGAAGTATTAAAAAACAAATGCTCAGCTATAGAAGAACATGATTATCATAAACATGGTTTGGAAGAGGGTTCCAATTTAGTGATTACTGATAATATTTGCCAATGTCTGTAATCTATCACAAGCTGAGAGTCTGATGCCTGGAAACAATACGTCAATTTGATGTCATTTTCCAACATTCACACTGTGCATTCTAAATCTAAATTTAAATTTCTGTTTAACATGTATCAAGGGGAATTATTGAATAAAAATTGGATAAGACAAAAATTAAGATGCAAACAAAACAACTAAAGAAACTGGATCTTCAAGACAAGCACATTTCTTCTTCTATTTATTTTATTCTATCTCATATCTAATTAATTGATAATGGGGCATAAAAAAGTAGGGCTAACACATCCAAGACTACCCATCATCTACAAGCGAATAAAAATATTTGTCTACCCATGTTTAGTGTGAGCTCAAACCATATAAGGCTAGTATGAAATAGGCAGAAGTGTATGGAAAAGGGGCCGACATAAAACATTTCAAATCTTATCTATTCACATTATTCGACTTTGCGATTTGTGTACGTGACTTTACTGTAGGATGATTTTGGGAAATTAGTAGAAAATGATGGCACAATTGGGCAGCAGCGAGCTTGGAAAAGAAGGATATTCTATACAAGTGCATTACTGTTGGTCGATCAAACATTCCATTCATATGTTGGAAATTAAACGTCAAACACCTGCAGGTTGTCCTCGAGCCCCATGCCCATCTTCCCTGTCAGGTCACTGCAGGCATCCATGAACGGCTGGCATTTATTTTTGGTAGGTCAGATTTTGAATTTGAACGTTGAAGGGAAAAGATATGACAAAAGGAATGTTTATTCATTCAGTTTTAGACGAGATCAAGCAGATCAGAGAGAAGTTGCAGAGCTGAATAGAGAAGGAAGAAGGAAGGAAGTTTGTGCCTACAGTTGCACGTGTTTCCCCTGTTCACTCAGTAAGTTTTTTTGTTGTTTGGATTTGTCCTGTTGAAGCAGTGATTGCTCCAGGCACCATTGTATGCAGCCATTAGAGTTGCAGGTTTAAAAGTTTATTGAAGTTTGAAGTATTATTAGTTGTTATTTTAGGGTTTTCTGGTTGAAGCCGAATGCTCCCAGATTTTGTAATAGTTTAAATCTCAGTTGAATAGAAAAGAAAGTAGGCATATTTGAATCTATTGTTCTTCCTCTTCTATTTATTGTATTTGAGAAACTTGGTTGAAAGGTTAAAGCTCGGCTCTCTAGTTTTAATCATGAAAGCATTCACGTTAGATTTTTCTAAGTTATAAATCTTATTAGTTGGAGCCGACCTTACTTGGCATCCATTGTCTTCTTTGAGTGTCGAGCTAACTCGGCACCTATTGCATCCTTCTTCAAGTGTTGAGCATTGCCTTTTGTGTGCCAAGCTTACTCGGCTTCCTTGTGCCGAGCTAACTCGGCACCTGTTTTCTTTCTGGCACTCAACACCTGTTTTCTTTCTGGCACTTAGCACCTTCAGGTGCCGACCAAAACTGGCACTCAACACTTTTATGTGCCGAACACTTTTTCAAGTGCCGAGTAAAGATTTTAGTTTTAGGGTTGTGAGTATTTGTGTATTAAATTAATTTCAATTGATATTTCTCACATGTTATCAGAGCTTTGAGGCCCCACATCCACAGTGAGTTAGGGCATTTGTTTTCTTGGGATATTTGACATGGCAGGGGATGCAGGAAAGATATGGTAGCAGCCACCATCCTTTAATGGGCAAAATTATGATACATGGGCAAAGAAGATGAAAACTGTTATGATTGCAAATGATTTGTGGGAGTTTGTAGTTAATGGATTCAATGATGTGACTGATCCAACTCAGTATGTTGCCTTCACAAATGCACAGAAGACTCATTTGAAAGAGTCAAGGAGGAAGGATGCTAAGGCATTAAGTTTGATTGAAGCAGCAATGACAGAGACTATATTCCCTAAGATTGTAGCAACAAATTATCCAAAGGAAGCATGGGATATCCTTGAGACAAATTTCAAAGGGACTGATAAAGTTCGTACTGTAAAGCTACAGAATATAAGGAGGGAATTTGAGAACTTTTAGATGAAGGAAAATGAATCAGTTGCAGACTTCAGTTTAAGGACCTCTAATGTGATTAGCCAATTGAAGTCAAATGGAGAAGACTATCAAGAGTAGAGGATAGTGGAAAAGATATTGAGGAGTTTAACTCATAAATATGACCATTTGGTCATGACCATAGAAGAGGCAAAAGACTTCACTATTTTGACAATGGATGAGTTGATGGGTTCTATTCAAACCCATGAGCATAGGATCAACAGATCTACTTCTTCATCTTCCCATGAGCAAGCATTCAAGGCTTAGTAAAATCTAAGAGGAAGGGGGAGAGGAAGAAATGGCTTAGGTAGGAACTCCAGAGGTAGAGGTCGAGGAAATGAAGGACAAAGAAATGCTGCAGTGGAAAGCTCAAGAAGAGTAGATGGAGCAAGTAGCTCACAAAATACTTCAAGAGGAGGTAAGAAAAACTACAACTCAAATAAGAGTAATGTAGAATGTTACTACTATCATAAATATGGGCATTATGCAAATGAATGCTCGAATAAGCAGAATGATCAGTCAAGACAATTAAATGTGGCTGATGTGAAGATGGGAAGTGGACCCAATGTTGTTGCCTTCATCATGTGTAATGTTGGTGAAAAAGGAAGCCCTAAGGTTTGGCACCTCGACAGTGGATGTAGCAACCACATGAGTGGCAATGAGACCACATGAGTGGCAATGAAACCTTGTTTTCATTCATTGACAAGAGTTTCAAATCTGAAATGAAAATGGGTAACAATGGAACTCTACCAGTTGTGGGCAAAGGATCTATTATGGTCCGCACCAAGAAAGGTGAGAAAAGGGAAATACAAAATGTGTATTTCGCCCCTGGTATGAAGCACAATTTGATGAGCATTGGTTAGCTCATTCAAAATGGATACAAAGTGCTGATGGAGAATGACATGTCTATAATTCATAAAAAGGATGGGAGCAAGAATTTATTTGCAGCTATTCAAATGACAAAGAACATAATGTTTCCCTTGAAGATAGAGACATATTTCTCATCTCAAGTTTGTGCTGCACCTCACACACAATCAGCTCTAAGGAGTGTAATTTAAGACCCCTCACGGCTATGGCACCTCAGGTATGGTCATCTTGGCTATGCTAGTTTAAATTTTTTCTCAAATAAAAGAATGGTAGAAGGTTTGCCACGTATAGGAAATTCATGTGACAAGTGCGAGGCTTGTATTTTGGGTAAGCAACATAGGCTTCCCTTTAATTATGGAAATTCTAGGAGGGCTAGATATCCATTAGAGTTAGTGTATACTGACCTTGTCGGTCCTATGCAAGTTACTTCCATTGGGGGGTGTACATATTTTATGACATTCATCGATGATTTCAGTCATAGGACATGGGTGTATTTCTTAAAGAATAAATTTGAAGCATTTGATAAATTTGTAGAATTTAAAGCCCAGGTTGAAAGAGAATGTGGACACTATATCAAGGTCCTCAGATCAGATAGACGAGGAGAGTATACCTCTAATTCTTTTGTAATTTTTTGCAAGAAACATGGCATTAAGAAAGAGCTCACAGCCAGCTATACACCATAGTAGAATGGAGTAGCTAAAAGAAAGAACAAGACCATTGTTGAAATGGCAAGGAGCATGATGAAAGAGAAAGGTCTCCCAAGTGAATTTTGGGGAGAGGCTGTGGCAACAACAATTTACCAAGTTAATAGGTGTCCTACAAAGGCAGTTCGTGATAGAATTCCAATGGAAGAATGGTCACGAAGAAGATGGATAGTTGAACACTTAAGGGTGTTTGGATGTGTAGCATATGCACTTGTGCCTAAAGAGAAAAGGCAAAAATTTGACGAAAAAGGTGTGAAATGCATTTTCACAAGGTATAGCCCAGAATCAAAGGCATACAGATTGTATGACCCATTGAACAACAAGATGATGCTTTCAAGAGATGTGGAATTTTTTAAAAATCAGTCTTGGTATGATTCAACTAATGAGTCACCGAGCACATCAAGTAAAGTGCCAATTATGAGTGAAGAAGATGCTGATGAACAACAAGAAGATGGAGCAAATAGAAGAAAAGGCAAGCAAGTTCAGCCACTGCGGAGCTCCTCTAGGCATAACCGAGTGTCAGTGTCGAGTACTAGTGAAGATCGAGCTAGTTGGCAATGCAGCAGCAATGAAGATTATGATCCCACACTCTCCTCCCTGTTACCAAGAAAGACCAAGAGTCTTAAGGAGATATAGAAAGATGAAAGGTATGAAGATTATGATGGGAGTATTAATTTTGCATTATTTTCTCATAGTGATCCAATATATTTTGAAGAAGCTATTAAGGAGAAGAAATGGTGTAATGCCATGGATGAGGAAATAGATGCCATAGAAAGGAATGAGACATTGGAGCTAACTGAATTGCCTCCAAAGAAGCAAGTGATTGGACTGAAATGGGTCTATAAGACCAAATGCAATGCTGAAGGAAAGATTGATAGGCATAAGGCAAGACTGGTAGTCAAGGGCTACAAATAGTAGTATGATAGAGATTATGATGAGACATATGCCCCTATTGCAAGAATGGAAACCGTGCATGCTGTCATAGCAATTGTAGCCCAGCACAAATGGAAGGTGTACCAAATGGATGTGAAGTCCACCTTCCTAAATGGTGTATTGAAAGAAGAAGTGTATGTGGAGCAGCAACCTGGTTATGAAGTTGCAGGTGAAGAGAACAAAGTATATAGATTGAAGAGAGCTTTTTATAGGCTCAAGCAAGCTCCAAGAGCATGGTACAGCAGGATTGACTCATATTTGATGAGCAATGGCTTTAGCAAAAGCAATGGTGACCCCACTCTCTACATCAAGGCAGTAGATGGTAACGTATTGATTGTTGTCTTGTATGTAGATGACTTGATTTTTATTGGAAATGACAAGGCTCTAATTGGTGAGTTTAAAGAGGCCATGAAAAGTGAATTTGAAATGACAGACCTAGATCTCTTGAAATACTTTCTAGGCATAGAAGTAAAAAAAATGCATGATGGCATCTTCATCTCTCAAGAAAAGTATGCAGGGCAAATCTTGGAGAGATTTAAAATGAAAAATAGTAAGGCAACCCCCACACCAACAACAATAGGTCTAAAGTTGAGCAAGGAAGACTCTAGCAAGAGAGTGGATCCAACACTATACAAGAGTATGGTTGGAAGTTTAATGTATTTGACTGCAACTCGGCCAGACCTAATGCATGCAGTAAGTCTGATTTTCAGATTTATGGAAACACCAAAGGATTCCCATTGGCAAGCGGGAAAGAGGATCCTAAGGTATGTGAAAGGTACCAAGGAATTTGAAATTTTATATACTGCAAATGATGATTTCAAGTTGGTTGGTTACACTGATAGTGATTGGGCTGGAAGTTTAGATGATAGGAAGAGCACTTCCGGATACATGTTTCATATGGGATCGGGTGCAGTTTCATGGGCATCCAAGAAGCAACCTATTGTTGCTCAATCTAAAGCAGAGGCTAAATACATTGTAGCAAATGCAACAGCATGTCAAGCAATTTGGCTAAGGAGGATCTTGACAAATTTGAATGAAAGGCAAGAGGATGGAACCACAATTTATTGTGACAACATCTCATCAATCGCATTGTCCAAGAATCCAGTCTTCCATTGGAGAAGCAAGCATATTGAGATTAGATATCACTTCATCAGAGAGCTGGTGGAGAATGGGGATATCAAGATGAATTTTTGCAAGTCTGAGCAGCAGCTAGCAGACATTTTCACAAAGCCATTAGGCATTGGATTTTGTGTACACCTAAGAGAGTGTCTTGGTGTAGTTGATTTGGATCAGTTGTGATCCTTATTTGTTTGGCTCAGGACAAAGGGGGAGTGTTAGAAATTAAATGTCAAACGCCTGCAGGTTATCCTCGAGCCCCACGCCCATCTACTTTGTCAGGTCATTGCAGGCATCCATGAATGGTAGGCATTTATTTTTGGTAGGTGAGATTTTGAATTTGAGCAATGAGGGGGAAAGATATGACAAAAGGAATGTTTATTCATTCATTTTTAGACAAGATCAAGCAGATCAGAGAGAAGTTGCAAAGCTGAGTAGAGAAGGAAGAAAGAAGGAAGTTTGTGCCTGCAGTTGCACGTGTTTCCCCTGTTCACTTAGTAAGTTTGTTGTTGTTTGGATTTGTATTGTTGAAGTAGTGATTGCTCTAGGCACCATTGCATGTAGCCATTAGAGTTGCAAGTTTAAAAGTTTATTGAAGTTTGAAGTATTATCAGTTTAGGGTTATTTTAGAATTTTCTAGTTGAAGCTGAATGCTCCCAGATTTTATAATAGTTTAAATCTCAGTTGAAAAAAAAGAAAGTAGGCATACTTGAATCTATTTCTCTTCCTCTTCTATTCATTGTATTTGAGAAACTTGGTTGAAATTTTAAAGCTTAGCTCTCTAATTTTAATCATGAAAGCATTCACATTAGATTTTTCTAAGTTATAAATCTTATTAGTTGGAGCTGACCTTACTCGGCATCCATTGTCTTCTTTGAGTGCCGAGCTAACTCGGCACCTATTGCATCCTCCTTCAAGTGCCAAGCATTGCCTTTTGTGTGACGAGCTTATTTTCTGTCTATCACTTGGCACCTATTTTCTTTTTGGCACTCTGGCACCTTCAGGTGCCGACCAAAATTGGCACTGGGCACCTTTATGTGCCGAGCACTTTTTCAAGTGCCGAGTAAAGATTTTAGTTTTAGGGTTGTGAGTATTTGTGTATTAAATTAATTTTAATTGATATTTCTCACATCATATTGCTGTAGAGAAGGATTGAAATGCAAGAAAAAATAAACAAGTACACATAAAAATAAATATTATAAGTCTTTTATGTCTTTATCAGGAGTACAATGAGACCTTCTGGTGGTGTATTCACCTACTTTGAAATACAAGGCATAAAAGAAGCAATGCCACCCCATTTTACTCTACTAAACTATGTCTTACTCATTGAGAGCGGGGACCAGTGCTTGTAAAAACAACATGGAAAGTCTTGTCCACTACCGACATAGATCATATTTAACGGCACCGATCTTTGCATTTAATGACGTAAGACTACCAGGAAATCCAAACAATCTAGTCAGGGATTTCCAAGGAGTGAAGCCTATTGGCTAAAAACTCAATGAATTTAGAGACAATCTGATGTAAACAACCATTAGGAATATCGTAAAGGAGGAAAATGACCAAAATATTCAAAACCCTAAATAAACTCAAGTTTTGGTCAACCAATTCATTTAAAACCGTAAAAAACAAATTTTAGAGAGCACAAAAGTAGGGTAATTGACATCGTTTGATAGCGAAAGAGTTAAACATAGGGAAATCAGAAATAATGATGATCATGGCTTAGATTTTGTTCCCTAGAGATGCCTACGGTTCCCAAAATTGAATCCATCCTTTTCAGTCTATGAGCTGAATTATAATTTTTTTTGTTGTTTTTATTTAATAGTCTCTCCCTCAACATCCAACCTTAGTTTGGCACTCTTCTCTTCATGTTTTTTATTCTATTTAGAAGTTAGTTAATATGTATTTCGGAGTTCATGACGCCCTAATTTTTGGAAAGGACGAAATAAAGATACCCATTGTTCTTCTTTAGAAATAGTATATTATCACACTAGGCAATTTGAAAGGATTATAAGTTCTCACTTAGGGCAGTAATTTTTGGAATATTAAATGCAGATGGTCATTTCTCCCTGGAGCCAAATGCCCACCTACCACCTGACAACCAGCAAAACAGATAGAAACATAAATGTGGTGGCTGAGGTTTTCAAATTCTGAAAAGAGGGAGAAACTAAAATGTGACAAAAGAAATGTTTTATTCATTCATTCAATAGAGTTTGCAGATCAAGCAGATCAGAGAGAAGTTGCAGAGCTGAGCAAAGAAGGAAGAAGGAAAGAAGTTTGTGCCTGCAGTTGCACGTGCTTCCCCTGGGCACTCTGCAAGTTTGTCATTGTTAGATTCATCTTGTTGAAGTAGTGATTGCTCCAGGCACCATTGTATGCAACCATTAGAGCTGCAAGTTTAAGGTTTAAAGTTTAAAGTTTATTGAAAGTTTGAAGTTTTAACATTTTAGGGTTTTCTGGTTGAAGCCGAATGCTCCCAGACTTTGTAATAGTTTAAATCTCATTTAAATAGAAAAGAAAGTAGGAATACTTGAATCTATTGTTCTTCCTCTTCTATTCATTATATTTGAGAAACTTCGTTGAAACGTTAAAGCTCAGCTCTTTGGTTTTAATCGTGAAAGCATTCACGTTAGATTTTTCTAAGTTATAATTTTTTATTAGTTGGAGCCGAGCTCACTTGACATCTATTATTGCTGATCATTTCCTTTGGAGCCAAGCATACTTGGCATCTATTGCTACCGAGCTTTTCTTTTCAAGTGCTGAGCTCCTCTTTGTGCCTAGTTCACTCGGCACCTGTTGCCTGCCACTCAGCACCATCAAGCGCTGAGCAAGTGTTGAGTAAATCTGGCACTCGGCACCTTCATGTGCTGAGCACTTTTTTCAAGTGCCGAGTTAAGATTTTTGATTTAGGGTTGTGAGTTTAAGTTTGATTTTATAATATTTCTCACAGTAATATACGCTGGAGTGTGGATAATTTATTTCATCATTTGAAAAGTTAAATATGTAATATTGCTTCAGAGATTTGTTATTGCTTAAGAAAATTGTTCAGACACAATTGCGCAGAGATTTGTTATTGCTTAAGAAAATTGTTCAGACATAATTGCACAGATAGAAGTGGCAATTGTAATATTGATTATTTTAACCGATTTAAGATCTCTTTGAAACTTGCAATGCAGAAGAGATTATATTGGGAGGGCAACTTTGGAAGCGTAATGACCAAAATGTCGCCTAAAAATCTGTCTATTGACTAATGAAAACTCCAATATAATATTTTTTATTTAAATATTGAAGGCAGGGACAGAGAAAACATGACCAAAATGAGAAAGCATTGTATTATTGCTTCTTTGTCTTATGATTACATCTATTACAATTGCCTCTATTTATTCATGGTAGGAAGGATCTAGAATTTATCATTCAAAAATCACATATAAAAAGTGTTAAGAGAATATTGTACATGGAAGGGGGTGGGAAGGTTCCATATCAAATATGTTAGTTGAAATATTATGCCCAAGATTGTTGGTAACGGCAGAAATTAGCACATGCCAACACTCCCCTCTAATTTCTACCATTAATTACATCAAAGTTTACAATATTCATTTGATCTCTTAAATATTCAAATTGTTCTTGTGCTAATGCCTTTGTAAATATATCTATCAACTGATCTTTAGATCTGCAATACTCCAAGCCAATTTCTCCATCATTGACCAATTCTCAAATAAAATGATATCTAGTATCAATGTGCTTTGTCCTCTTCTGAAAAATATGATTCTTTGATAGTGCGATGGTGGACTTGTTATCATAATAGATTGTAGTAGACTCATCTTGCTCATGTATTAGATCTTTCAAGACTCTTTGCATCCATACTGCTTAACATGTACCGGCTACATATTCCACTTCAGCTAAAGGCATAGTCACAATAGGTTGCTTCTTTGATGCCCATGCCACAATACCTATTCGAAGATGAAATGCATATACAAATGTGCTCTTTCTATCATCAATACTTCCTACGAAGTTACTTTTAGTATATCCAACTAGTTGAAAATCATCTGAAGAATAATACATTATGCCATAATTTAGAGTCCTTGCAATGTATGTCAATATTCTCTTTCCTTCTTGTCAATGTGAGCTCTTAGGTGAATCCATAAATTTAGAAATTACACTCACTGCATACATAATATAAGGCATAGTTGTTGTGAGATACATCAAACTACTAGCCAACTTTCTTAATTGAGTATAATTAGATTCAATCTCATTATCTTCTCTACTTAATTTTGTGCCCATTGTCATAGGTGTAGATATTGGACTAAAATTTACCATTCTAAACCATCTCATAACATATTGTGCATATTTATTTTGATAAATAAAAATACCCTTGTTATTTTGTGTTACTTGAATACCAAAAAAATATTTCATCATCTCAAATTCTTTCTTCATTGTCAAATTAAACATATCAATAGAAAGAATTCTTTCTTCATTGTCAATTTAAACATATCAATAGAAAGATTACCACTAAAGATCAAATCATCAACATACAAGGAAACAATCAAAATTTGGCCCTCCTTATTGACTTTGGTGTATAGTGTTGGCTCACTAGTGCTTCTATTAAATCCATTCTTAATCATATATGAATCAATTCTGCTATACCATGCTCTTGGTGCTTGTTTCAACCCATAAAGTTCCTTCTTCAACCTATAGACCTTGTGTTCATGTCTTTTGATTTCGTAACCTAGTGGTTGTTGCACATAAACTTCTTCTTCCAAATACCCATTTAAATTTTGATTTTACATGAATTTGATAAACTGTCCATTTTTTTTGAGCTACAATACCTAGTACCATTCTAATAGTATCTAGTCTAGCTATGGGAACAAAAGTTTCATTCTAATCAACTCTATATTCTTGTGCAAACCCTCTAGCTATTAATCTTGCCTTATATTTATCAACTTCTCCATTTTCTTTATTCTTAGTTTTGTAAACCCATTTTACACCTATGCATTCTTTATTCTTAGGCAAATCAACTAGATCCCATGCACCAGTTTTATCAATAGATTATATTTCTTCATTCATTGCATTAATCCATTGTTTTTCCTTGATTGCATCTTCAAACAATATAGGATCTTGAGAAAATAAAGAAAAATTTGATTGTAAATCAATTTTTTCCCCTTGTTCAAAAATCTCTTGCAAACTTTTAGTTTTATTTTTCTTAATCCTTGATCTCAATGATGCAAGTGTAGGATTAGAATCACTACTTCCTTGTGGACTTGAAGATTCTCATTGCCCATCTTCCATTTATGTGTTATCTCCATGTGTACTTTTTGAAGGACTTCCCCCTTGCTCATTGTTTGATCTACTTGATTCTCTTGGTCTTTTTTGTCTTGGTCATCATATAGTATTGGAGTTGTGGCTATAATTGTCTTGTCTATATTTCCATCCCAAGATTCATCTTCTTTGAACACATCTCTACTTATAATGAATTTTCTAGTTATAGGATTAAACAACTTATATGTCTTAGATTGTTCATCATAACCAATAAAAAATCATTTTTCACTCTTATCATCCAATTTACTCCTTGTTTCTTTAGGAATGTGTGCATATGCAATACAACCAAATACTCTAAAATGGGAAACACAATGATGCTTACCACTCTATGCTTCTTGTGGAATCTTATCTCTTACAATCTCTGTTGGACTCTTGTTCAAGATATAAACAACACAAGCTACTACTTTGGCCCAATATTCATTTTGGTAGATTCTTACCTTTCAACATGCTTCTTGCCATGTCTATTATTGTTTGATTCTTTCTTTTGGCAACACCATTCTGCTGAGGTGTGTAACTAGTAGTGAACTACTTCTTTATTCCATTGTGCCTGCAATAAGCCAAAAACTCATTTGACATGTATTCTACCCCTCTATTTGACCTTAATACATTAATAGATAGACTACTTTGTTTCTCAACAAATGCCTTGAACTCCTTAAACTTGCTAAATGTTTTAGATTTATATTTATTAAAATAAACCCTTGTCTTCCTACTAATGTCATTAATGAATGTTAGAAAATAAATGCTCCTCCCTAATGATGGCACTTGCATAGGACCATATATATCAGTATGCACAATTTATAAAGGTGTCCAAGCTTTATATGACATTTCTTTTGAAAAAATTTCCCTATGTTGCTTAGCTAAGATGCAACTTTCACTTGAACCAAATGGTTTTTCAATGGGGAGTAAGCCTCTTACCATTTCTTTTTTTTGCAATAAACTCAATCCCTTGAAATTTAGATGACCATACCTCAAATGCCACATCCATGATGATCTTGACATGTTGCCTTCAAACTCACTCCATCCTCCTCCATCATTCCACTTTTCATGTGAAGTGGAAACATTTTATTGTCTGCCATTTCAACCCTTGCAATGACCATGGTACTAGGAGAAATATCAAATATAGTGTAGATGTTATTGTAAAAAATAAATTTATAACCTTTTTGTCTAATTTGTCCAACACTTATAAGATCATGCTTTAAATTGGGTACAAAATATATGTCATGAATAGATTTTTTACAAATATTTGTCGTCACAAGAATTGTACCTTTTCCACTTACTTTCACTATGTTATCATTGCCCAATTTCACTTTTGATTTGATTGTGGTATCCAAGCTTTCAAATATATCTCTATTGCTTATTATATGATTGCTACAACTACTATTTAGAAACCAAATATCACTTGAGCTCTCTTTAACTACATGACATGTAATGAACAATGTCCCTACACTACTTTCAAAACAACTTGCATTTTGTTTGCCTACATTTGTTTGTTTCTTTTGGCATTCATTTGCAAGTGACCAAACCTCTTGCAATAATAGCATTGGACATTTGTTTTGTCATACCTTTCTGATGCTTGATTATTATTGCACCCCCTTGAGTTTAAATTTTGATTTCTCCTTACTCCTTGATCAAAACTCCTTTCCTCTCTTTGATAATTATTTTGTCCTCTTCCTCGTCCTCTGAATCTTGGATTTCCTCTTTCTTTACTTTTGCCAAATGTCATTTGTGTTTTGAATGCATTCTTCAATGAAGTATTATCACGCCTGTTTAACCTGTATTCATGGTTTTGTAATGACCCAAACAACTCATCTATAGATAATTTTGACAAATCCTTAGATTCCTCAATTGTCACAACGATATTATTAAATTTAATAGGCAAGCTTCTTAAGATCTTTTCTACAATTTTTTGATCTATTAACTCATCAGCATTCAACCTTCTTTGATTAACCACATTCATAACTTAAATTGAAAATTTCTCTACTATCTCAAAATCTTTCATTTGGACGTTTTCAAAATCTTTTCTTAATGATTGCAATTTCGATACTTTTACCTTGCTTATATCTTGATATGTTGTTTCAAGGATCTCCCATGCTTGCTTGGCTATTGTAACTCCATTAAACCTTGCAAGAACAGTGTCATCCAAACCTTGTTGAATAATTTGAAAAGCCTTTATATCTTTTTTCCTATTTTCCTTGAGTTCATCCTTTTGATCTACAATTAATAATGATTCATCTAGTGGCTCTACAAATCCATTCACTACAATCTCCAATAACTATTGGGAACAAAATATTGTTTTCATTCTAAATGTCCAATGTTCATAATTCTTGCTAGAAAATATTGGAATCATAAACTAATTCATGCTTGATGCCATACTTTAAAACAAAAACAATTTTTTTCAAAATGCTTGAATTTTTAAGTACGGTAGTAGAATCAAGTATCTCAATTAAAAAATATGATCTCCAACTTCTTACAATCATAAACTAATTCATGCTTGATGCCATACTTTAAAACAAATACAATTTTTTTCAAAATACTTGAATTTCTAAGTATGGTAGTAGAATCAATTATCTCAATTAAAAATTATGATCTCCAACTTCTTACAGAACTATTCACTTTAAAAAAAATGCAGTTCATAAGCACACACTCACAGAAGTGCCTCAACTTCAAAAATAAAATGCAATACCTTACTGCTGGACTGATCTCATATGTCTACCACAAACATTGACAATGATTCCATTAAGAATTAGCACCCCTTTAAACTCACAGCATACCTTCTTTCTTGTAGTAGAAATCTCTTTTTTAACTCCATAATCTACCTAGACTGTCACTCCACAATCTGCTTGTGCTTTGATACCGCTCTGAAGGTGGGCAGAGACAGAGAAAAAAAAACCAAAATGAGAAAGCTTTGTATTATTGCTTCTTTTCCTTATGATTACATCCATTACAACTACCTCTATTTATCAAGGTCTGAGAAAGATCCAGAACCATGTACATTCATGGTACATTTACGAAAGAATCTGAAATTTATCAATTAAAAATCACATGTAAAGAGTGGAAAGAGAACAGTGTACATGGAAGGGCAGTGGGAAGCTTCCATATCAAATATGGTCATTGAAATATTATGCCTTAGATTGTTGGCAGCGGTAGAAATTGCCACATGCCAACAGATATAATTGAAATAAGAGGAATTCGAATTAGGTAACAATATCTGATAAAACAAATGGGCTGAAGCGTGGTGCTGTTACCATGACTGTCATGCATTTGGAGCCTTAAAGTGATTTTTTTTTCATAATTTGTTCTCATATGCCATACAAATTACTCATAAGTTCAGGATTCAATGAGGCTTATTGTTTAATACTTGATATGAAGCTAATGATCAATGATGTTAAATCTATTAGTAAATAAATTAATTATCAACAAGCACGACACCTTTACGTCCGATATTAATTGTAAACAATATTTATTATATCTTCTTTAATCAATTAATAGCATTTTTGTGAATGATTTTTTTAACTTGGTAGCAGAGCCAAAGGGTGAGAGTACTTCACAAAATATATGAGGCTGCGCAAGATATTTTAGGCATAGATAAGAGCAATTAACAACACCTTGCAAAATAAGTGTGATTGATAAAACTTGTTATGATGAAGTGAATAAATGCAGATAGGTGAAGAGTGGGCAGTCTGAAGGAGGAAATGTCAAGAGAGCTAAAGTGCTAGAGCATTTACTCGTGAATAAAATGCAGGATGTGAAAAAAGTTTGAAGTTTCTCAAGCATATAGTGCCCTGAGATTGTTGAAGATGATACAACTGCTATGAGTATTCAAAAGGAAGGCGAAAGCAGAGCATTCTGTGAAGTTGTTGGTCAGAAAATAGTAGTTTGTCAAGTACCTTTGTGCAAAATTGTTAGTCTGAAATTAGTAGTTTGCCGAGCAACTTTGTGCAAGAGGGAATGCCAGAGAGTGCATGCACACTTCTTGTGAGAGTGTTTGATGAGGCTGTTGCGAGAAACAATAACATTTCAATGGCAGTTTGGTGATGGTGTATTTGTCTAAATAATATGATGAATTGATTGCTTAATGTAGATATTGTTGCTGCAAGAAGAATATGAGCAAGATGGCAAGTTGAGAAAACGTAATAAGTGTCGAATAATTACCGGTGCTAAAGACTGCCATTGTCTAGGAAATGATTGTTGTGGTTATTATATTACCAAGTGCTGCAAGAAGGTCATATCTTCATTACTATGAACTAAGATTGTTGTTAAGAATATTGCAAAAGAGTGCAATGTGAAGTGGATATCAAAGTTGAAGTTGAAGATGTTCAGGAGATGTGGCTCATTATTAAGGCCCCGTTTGGTTGGGGAAGATGATTTTTTGACATAACCAGGTTATCTTATAATCAGGTTTTCGAAAACCTGGTTTTGTGGTTTGGAAAGCCAATGGTCCGTTTGGTTGACACGGAAGATGAATATACTGTGGACCCCACAATATTATTAAAAAAACTGTCATAAATTTCAAAACCTGGTTTTAATTTTGAATTCCACCTTTTTGTTGGAAGAAACTTCTTCCAATTTTTGACCAAAATTGGAAGATGAAATTGAAAACCAGGTTATAATTTTAACCAACCAAACACCAAAGTTTTTTTGCAAAACCTGGTTTTGCCTCTGATAACCCGGTTTTGGTCCTCATCTTCCAGCAACCAAATGGGGCCTAAATGGTTGTGAAAAAAGTGGGTTTTAAATGGTTATGTCAACCGTGTCATTAATATATTTTCCAAGGTTGTGAATGGATTTCTATACAACTAGTGAGTACAGTGGTGGTTCGTACCTGTAGATGAATTAATTTTTTTATGGACTCAATAATCTGTTTATTGCATGTGCAGATACCATGGTTACTAAATTATGGGGGACATCTTATTATTATTATTATCTGTCTATTTTGGGAAGAAATATGGAAGGATGAGGCCAGGTGCTAAACGAACTTGGTATGATAGACTGGTTAAAGGTGAATGTGGGGGAGAAAGTGCAAAACAACTTAGAATGAGAGAACAATAATGCTAGATGGAAAAACCTTATTAGTCTATGACATGTTCAACGTGAGGGAATTAGGCATGTTAGTAAGGAGGTGGTTACCTTTCTTATGAACTTACTCCCTAACCTTAATCTCTTCAAATCAACCCTGAGAGAACAAATGGTTTTGGAGATATAACATCAATGGTATTTTCTATCTACAGAGTACTTGATTATACTTAGTTTCTAATAATTTCTGGAAGAGTATCTGGACTCATAATTTTCTACCAAAAATTACCTATTTTTGGTGAGTTGTGGCTAATGAAAAAATCCTTACACCGGCCAATCTATCTAAACATGGTTTCATGTTAGCTAATAGATGTGCCCTATGGGAAAAGAATGTTGAGTCTATTAGTCACATTCTATTACATTATCTGTTCATAGTTGAGATATAGAATATGGTGTTCATGGAAAGTCATCTCAACATGGTGTTCCCTTAAAATATTAAGGATCTAATGATTGAATGGAAGGTCTCTCCTCTCTCTCACCTTATCTCTACTAATGTGTGGAAAGAAAGAAACAATAAAAGTTCAGAGACAAAAGGATGTAAACTGGTCCCATCTTTCTCATCATCAAAAACAACATCAAGGATAGTATAATTTGTGCTCATGTCCCAAAAATCCTTACATTCCCCAACCTTCTTCATCTAAGGCTAAAACAAAATTAGAATATCGAAAAAAGTTTGATAGATATCAACTCGCAGAAGTTTCCTGGAAAAGGAGAAAGTGCAACCTTGGTGTAGTTGGAGCCTGAGGAATTATTTGAGACTGGAAAGGTGATATTATACTTGGCTTTTCCAAGGTTTTGGTAATTAGGTCCAACAACTATGTTGAGGCTATAGCAATATGGTTTGGTATTAAAACTCTGCAAGACTTAAAAATACAAAGTTGAGTTGATAGGAGGCTTGAAGCTCATTAGTGACCTACTTTTAAATAGGGTCAAATTCCCTTGGAGTATTTCCCCCTTAATAGCTGATTGCAAACGAAGCCTCTCGTCTTTTAATAGTGTGCTAGTAAAGTACACCCTTAGAGAGGAGAACAAAGTTGTAGACTACTTGAGATTGTGACTAAGATAGAGGGGATGCAAGAGTTTATTCTAATAGTTTTAAATGGTAACAAAAAATATAATGGTACATGGTAGGATTACAAGAGGTGTCGGGTGGACTCCAAGTAGCCAAGTTAGCATGGTTCAAGCCCATGATGATTAAAGAAAATAATCCTTTTGAGATGTATTTGAGCATTATCCGCATTATTCACATTAATGAGGTGTTAATCCTACCCAAGCTGAAAAGAATGCTCCATATTGTTTCAACAATAAGGCTTACTTATGGGAATCTTAACCCATTTCTCTCTCTTTTATTTCCCAAGATGGTTAATAATCTCATTGTTAGACATTTATGGAATCATTTCATGCAACATGTCATTTTTTATTTACTACATGTGTCACATTGACGGTAGGGAAAGGGCCAACTTTGAGAAAATGTACAACGCAAAGATCGAGAGGAAGATTTGTGGCAATATTTTTATCATTTTAACTGTTTCAACTTATATTTTTCATCACCCTTATTTTAATACAAAAAGTTATACTCTACACTAAAAGTTCCATAATAACATCCATTTTCTTCAGTTGTTAGAGAAAGTTTCCTTGATGAGAAATGTTGTAGTCAAAGGTGTTGACAAGATGAAGTTGGGTCCCAAGCAAACTAACCTGTTGTTTGAGAAGGAAAATTTCATAGGTGGAAAACTGAAATGTGTTGAACCAGAAATAGAAAAGAACTAGAGTAGAACAAGGAAATCTAGGGTTATTTTGTCAAGGAGGGTTTACATTATTATTTTCAAGTGATGAAAGGCCCCAACATCACCTTTTTTACTAAGTTTGTCAATTTTAGGAACAAGGGGGAGTATCAGATTTGTAGTGATGCTAGAGCTAATTGTTAAAGCGACAAGCATGGATTTTGTTGATGTTAAAGTTGAAAGAAAATGTATATTGGATTATAGTAAATTTATGCATAAATGTGTTAATATTCAAGTTGAAAGAAAAGGTATGTAGGATTGTAGTAAATTTAGGCATAAATTCTTTGAAGGATCGAAAGAAGTATTTAGTTAGTTCTAAAAATGGGTATGATAGGCTCTCCCTACCTAGTCATTTTGGTGTCATATGTCACTGTTCAATCAAGTACTGCACTCTTGTAGGTTGGTATATGATTTATTATGGTTACCATTTTCCTTTACTTAACATGTTGAGACATGGGGAAATATTTAAAATTTTGTTCTTCTTGCTTGGGTGAAAACTCTTTGATTCACCAAGGGCTCATTTTTGTCCTCTACCATCATCATGTTTGTTCTCACCATTTGAATTTTGGTAGATGTATCCTACCCATAGAAAACCCTAGAATGCATAAAGGGCCCATGTCTTTGATGGTTATTGAATAAATCTGCAGTGCTAAACCCCAAACATATTCACCCCATCTTTCACATAACCCTCCTTCATCCAAATCCAAGAAGCTTAACATTTTTCTAGAACAATCCCTTCTTCTTGAGGTCCCCAAAAAAAGAAGAATACTTTCACTAAATTTAGCCTTGCAAGTACCCCTAAAAAAGGAAAATGATAGAATTCATTATTGATGTGGAGGATTTCTCTGAGTTTAAGGTGGAGGATAGAGCTATGGACTCTAAAAAGAAGAAGGGGAACTCTAGTTCTAGGGAGAGAAGATCAATGAGACTAAAAACTAAGATTGGGAAGAACTATAAGGAAGAAAGTAAGGAGGAATCCCACAATTCCCAAATGAAGGATAAGGTGAAAGAGGTGGAAGAGATGGAAGTGGAGGAAACACCAAAGAAAGTTGAGGTTTGTTCCTCTAAAGATGTGGAATTCAAAGTAGAAGTGTAGGATATTGATGAGGAAACCCAGTTTCCCAAGAAACAAAAGTGGTGGTGGACTTAAGGATTTTCAGTGATGAAGAGATCAAGTCTTATAAAAACATTATCATTGGGGAACAAGAATTGTCCTCTCCCAGTGTCTAGATGCTCTGGAAGACTTCAAAAAGGATTGTGATTTTTTTTTTCTCAAATTAATGAGAAGATAGAAGAGCTAAACAAAATGGTCAATTAGGAGTAGTTATTGTTTCCATCTAGAAGGTGCAGAAGGAAATGATGCAAAAGGTTATGTTTGGGGTGATCAATGTGAAGAGTAAACTAAGAAAGGCAAGCCAAACCAAGAAGGAGAAGTGAGAAGAGATAAAGAGTGTCATATGAATTGAGAATCAAGTTGAAGAAATCAAGTACCTTTAATGAAGATTGGGAGGTTGGAGAACATTAAACATGCCTAGTTCCTTGTTCCTGTGTATTTGACTCTTATCAGTTTTTTGGTGTCCCTATTTTATAGGGGGTTTCTTAAAGTACTTTCTCTTTCCTCAGATGCTATCAAAGATAGTTTTAGATGTGGAAGGTTTAAACTATTCGAAGAACATGACTAGTTTTGATTAAATTTTGTTTTCTTGTAAGTTTTAGGTGGGACTCTAATTGCTAGGATTATATTTTGTTTCTTTGCTACAGAGATGGTATGTGGTCATTGTTGTTCTCTGAGTTCAGGATCTTGTTCCTCCCTTTCTTAATCACAACAATTCAATTATTAATTTATGTGAAGATGTTAGAAAATAAATTAATCATCACCAAACCTCGTTGGTATAGGCCAAGAACACTTCATTGTCCAACATTAATTGTATTGCTTACTTAGAACAACTGCGTACACAATAATCATTATATATTCCTCTATAAATAAATTGTTGGAATATTAATTGTATTTAGTCATTTTCCCCTAGAGCCAAATGCCCACCTACCACCCTTGAAAATTCAAAAATTTTATTATGGGTAGGTGAGTTTTCAAATTCAGAAATGAGGGGGAAAACATTTTGCTAGTAAGAGAAAAGAAATGTCTCACATTCATTCAAGAGAGAGAGAGAGAGAGTTTAGTAGATCAGAGAGAGTAGAAAAATTGCAGAGCAGAAAAAGAAATCGATCAGTAGATCAACGTGAAGTGTTCAGAAGCCAGAAGAGTTTCAATATGTGTTGGATCTCTTGTCATTCTATAAGTTCAAAGTTTATTATTTTTGACCTATTGAAGCAGTGATTGCTCTAGGCATTCATGTATGCAGCCATTAGAGCTGCAAGTTTAAAGTTTATAGTTTTAGAGTTATTTTAGGGTCTTCTGGTTGAAGTCAAATGCTCCTAAATTTAATAATTGTTTGAATCAAAGTTGAATATCAAGCAAGAAGGCATACATTAATGCATTTTTCTTCCTTATTTATTGTAGTTAAGAAGTCTATTTTTGAAAGCTCCAAGGTTTGGCTCTCTGGTTTATTCACATTGAAAATTGGGTCTTTATCTAAGTTATAATTTTTTTTAGTTGAAGCTAAGCTTACTTGGCATCCATTTGAGCTGAGTTACCCTTTGAGTGCCGAGTTCACTCAGCATCTTCTTGTGTCGAGCTAGCTCAGAATCTTCTCCTATCACTCAACATCTACTGGTGCTGAGCAAAACTGCCACTCGGCACCTTTAGTGTTGATCAAAATTGGCACTCGGCAATAGTTAGTGCCACCACCCTTCAATAGACAAAATTATGATACATGGGTAGAGAAGATGAAGACCATAATCATTGCAAATGATTTATGGGAATTAGTGATTAATGGGTTCAATGATGTGATAGACCCAACTCAGTATGCTGCTCTCACAAATGCGTAGAAGACTCAGTTGAAAGAGTGAAGGAGAAAGGATGCTAAGGCATTAAGTTTGATCGAGGCAACAATGAAAGAGATAGTTTTTCCCAAAATTGCAGCAGTAAATTATGCAAATGAAGCATGGGATATCCTTGAAATAAACTTCAAGGAAACTGATAAAGTCTATAAAGTAAAGCTACAGAATATAAGGAGGGATTTTGAAAACTTTCAGATGAAAGAAAATGAATCAATTGCGGATTTTAGTTCAAGGATCTCCAATGTAATTAACCAACTAAAGTCAAATGGAGAAGACTATCAAGAGCAGAGGATAGTGAAAAAGATATTGAGGAGTTTACCTCATAAATATGACAATTTGGTCATGACCATAGAAGAGGCAAAATACCTCACTGTTTTGACAATGGATGATTTGATGGGTATTTTTCAAACCCATGAGCATAGGATCAATAGATATGCATCTTATTCTTCCCAAGAGAAAGCATTCAAGGCTGAGTCAAATCCAAGAGGAAGGGGGAGAGGAAGAAATGACTCAAGTAGAAACTCTAGAGGTAGAGGTCGAGGTAATGGAGGACAAAGAAATGTTGCAGCAGAAAGCTCAGAAAGAGCAGATGGAGAAGGTAGCTCACAAAATACTTCAAGAGGAGGTGAGAAAAATTACAATTCAAATAAGAGTAATGTAGAATGTGACTACTATCATGAATATGGGCATTATGCAAGTGATTGTTGGAAGAAGAAAAATGATCAGTCAGGACAAGCAAATCTAGTTGATGTGAACATGGAAAGTGAAAACAATGCCACTACCTTCACCATGTGTAATGTTAGTGAGAAAGGAAGCCCTGAAGTTTGTACCTTGATAGTGGATGTAGCAACCACATGAGTGGTAATGAAACCTTGTTTTCATTTATTGACAAGAGTTTCAAATCTAAGATTAAAATGGGTAACAATGGAACCCTATCAGTAGTGGGCAAAGGATCTATAATGGTCTACACCAAGCAAGGTGAGAAGAAGGAAATACAAAATGTGTATTTTGCCCCTAGTATGAAGCACAATCTGATGAGCATTAGTTAGCTTATTCAAAATGGATACAAAGTGCTGCGGGAGAATGATAGGTGTGTCATTCATGAAAAGGATGGGAACAAGAACTTACTTGCAATAGTTCAAATGATAAAGAATAGAATATTTCCCTTAAGGATAGAGACATGTTTCTCATATCAAGTTAGTGTTGCACCTCCCACACAAGTAGCTCTAAGAAGTGTGATTGAAGACCCTTCACAGCTATGGCACCTTAGGTATGGTCATCTTGGCTATGCTGGTTTAAATTTGTTGTCAAACAAAAGAACGTTAGAAAGTTTTCCACAAATAGGAAATTCATGTGACAAGTGTGAGGCTTGTATTCTGGGTAAGCAACATAGGCTTCCCTTTAATTCTAAAAATTCTAGGAGGGCTAGATAGCCATTAGAGTTACTGTATATTGACCTTGTCGATCATATACAAATTAATTCCATTGGGGGGAGTACTTATTTCATGACATTTATTGATGATTTCAGTCGTAGGACATGGGTTTATTTTTTGAAGTCTAAATCTGAAGCATTTGATAAGTTTCTTGAGTTCAAAGCCCAAGACGAAAGAGAATGTGGACACTATATCAAATTCCTAAGATCAGATAGAGGAGGGGAGTATACCTCCAATTCTTTTGTAAATTTTTGTGGGAAACATGGCACAAAGAAAGAGCTCACAGCTAGCTATAAACCATAGCATAATAGAGTGGCTGAAAGAAAGAACAAGACTATTGTTGAAATGGCAAGGAGCATGATGAAAGAGAAAGGTCTCCCAACTAAATTTTGGAGACAGGCTATGGAAACAATAGTTTACCTAATTAATAGGTGTCCTACAAAGGTAGTCCATGATAGAATTCCAATGGAAGCATGGTCACGAGGAAGATGGATAGTTGAACACCTAAGGATGTTTGGATGTGGTTCATATGCATAGGTGCCTAAAGAGGAAAGGCAAAAATTGGATGAAAAAGGTGTGAAGTACATCTTCATAGGGTATAGCTCAAAATCAAATGCATATAGATCGTATGACCCATTGAATAACAAAATGATTCTCTTAAGAGATGTGGAATTTCTTGAAAATCAAGCATGGTATGGACCAAATGATGAATCACTGAGCACACTAAGAAAAGTGCCAATTATGAGTGAAGAGGATGCCGATGAACAATAAGAAGAAGGAGTAGATAGAAGGAAAGATAAGTAGGCTTAGTCATTGCCAAGCTCTTCTAGGCATGACCAAGTGTTAGTGCCAAGTAACAGTGAAGACTGAGCTGGTTGGCAAAGTAGCAGCAGTGAAGATTCTGATCCTACACTCTCCTCCTTGTTACCAAGAAAGACCAAGAGTCTTAGGGAGATATACCAAGATGAAAGTTATGAAGATTATGATGAGAGTGTTAATTTTGCATTATTTTCTCATAGTGATCCAATATATTTTAAAGAAGCTATTAAGGAGAAAAAATGGTGTAAGGCCATAGATGAGGAGATAGATTCTATAGAAAGGAATGAGACATGGGAGCTAACTGAATTGCATCTCAAAAAAAAAGTGATTGGAGTGAAATGGGTCTACAAGACCAAATGCAATGCTAAAGGCAAGATTGATAGACATAAGGCAAGGCTAGTATTCAAGGGCTATAAACACTAGTATGGCAGAGATTATGATGAGACATATGCCCCAGTTGCAAGAATGGAAACCATGCATGGTGTCATAGAAATCATAGCTCAACACAAATGGAAGATATTCAAAGGATGTGAAGTCCTCTTTCTTGAATAGTGTATTGAAGGAAGAAGTCTACATGGAGCAGCCTCCTGGTTATGAAGTTGCAGGTGAAGAACACAAAGTATATAGATTGAGAGAGCTCTTTATGGGATCAAGCGAGCTCCAAGGGCACTAAATAGTATAATTGACTCATATTTGATGAGCAATGGCTTTAGCAAAAGCAATGGTGAGACTAATCTCTACATCAAGGCAGCAAATGGAAATATTTTGATTGTTATTTTGTATGTAGATGATTTGATTTTTACTGGTAATGAGAAGACTCTAATTGGTGAGTTCAAAGAGGCCATGAAAAATGAATTTAAGATGACAGACCTTGGTCTCTTGAAGTACTTTCTAGGCATAGAAGTAAAATAGATGCATGATGGCATCTTCATCTCTCAAGAAAAATATGTAGGTCAGATGTTATAGAGATTCAAAATACAAAATAGTAAGCTAGCCCCCACACCAATAGAAATAGGTCTGAAGTTGAGCAAGGAAGACTCTAGCAAGAGAGTGGATCCAACACTATATAAGAGTATAGTTGGAAATTTAATTTATTTGACTGCAACTCGGCCAGACTTAATGCATGCAATAAGTTTGATTTCCAAATTTATGAAAACACCAAATGATTCCCATTGGTAAGCAGGAAAAAAGATCCTAAGGCATGTGAAAGGTACCAATGGATTTGAAATTTTGTATGCTGCAAGAAATGAATTCAAGTTGGTAGGTTATACAGATAGTGATTGGGTTGAAAGTATAGATGATAGGAAGAGCACTTCTGGATATGTATTTCATATGGGATCGGGTGAAATTTCAAGGGCATCAAAAAAGCAACCTATTGTTGCTCAATCTACAACAAAGGCTAAATACATAGCAGGAAATGCAACAACATGTCAAGCTATTTGGTTAAGAAGGATCTTGATAGATTTGAATGAAAGGCAAGAGGATGGAACCACAATTTATCGTGACAACATTTCCTCAATTACACTATCCAAGAATCCAGTCTTCCATGGAGAAGCAAGCATATAGAGATTAGATATCACTTCATCAGAGAGTTGGTGGAGAATGGAGATATCAAGATGAAATTTTGTAAGTCTCAACAATAGCTAGCAGACATTTTTACTAAGCCATTAGAAATTGAAATTTTTGTACACCTAAGAGAGTGTCTTGGTGTAGTTAATTTGGATCAGCAGTAATCCTTGTTTGTTTGGGTCGGGACAAAGGGGGAGTGTTGGAATATTAATTGTATTTAGTCATTTTCCCCTAGAGTCAAACACCCACCTACCACCCCTGAACATTCAAAAAATTTAATATGGGTAGGTGAGTTTTCAAATTTAGAAATGAGGGGGAAAACATTTTTCTAGTAAGACAAAAGGAATGTCTCACATTCATGAGAGAGAGAGAGAGAGAGAGAGAGAGAGAGAGAGAGAGTTCAACAGATCAGAGAGAGCAGAAAAGTTGCAGAGCAGAAAAAGAAAGAAAAAGAAATTGATCACCAGATGAGCGTGAAGTGTTCAGAAGGCAGAAGAGTTTCAATACATGTTGGATCTCTTTTCATTTTGTAAGTTCGTAGTTTATTGTTTTTGACCTGTTGAAGCAGTGATTGCTATAGGCATTCATTTATGCAACCATTAGAGCTGCAAGTTTAAAGTTTAAAGTTTTAGGGTTTTCTGGTTGAAGCCAAATGCTCCCAGATTTTGTAATAGTTTGAATCAAAGTTGAATATCAAGCAAGCAGGAATACGTTAATGCATTGTTCTTCCTTATTTATTGCATTTAAGAAGTTCATTGTTTACAGCTCCAAGGTTTGGCTCTCTGGTTTATTCAGTTGAAAATTAGGTCTTTATCTAAGTTATAATATTTTTCAGTTGAAGCCGAGCTTACTCAGCATCCATTTGAGCCGAGTTGCCCTTTGAGTGCTGAGTTCACTCGACATCTTCTTGTGCTGAGCTAGCTCGGCACCTTCTCCTATCACTCGGCACCTTCACGTGCCGAGCAAAACTGACACTCGACAATAGTTAGTACCAAGTGAAAATATTAAAGTTGTGAATTTATTTTAATATTACTCACATAAACAACTAGGCTTGCGATCCGCAGAGCCAAGTTTTAGGTTTATAGAAACGTTGAAGCTCTAGGAAACGACAATTACAGACAAAAAAATCACAGGTTGCTGACGAGAGTTGATACTATAGGCTTTTAAATCAAGTTTGATATTTGATGGCAAATAGCTGGCGTTGCATATTTGATGGCAGACAAATAGAAACATATTTCTTATTGATTTCGAATACATTAAAAAACATTAGTGGCCCCCAATTGACAAAAAAATCACAGGTTGCTGACGAGAGTTGATACTATAGGCTTTTAAATCAAGTTTGATATTTGATGGCAAACAGCTGGTGTTGCATATTTGATGGCAGACAAATAGAAACATATTTCTTATTGATTTCGAATACATTCAAAAACATTAGTGGCCCCCAATTAATATAGTCTAAACGTAACAAATTCAGTAGATTAAAATGCGTACATGGAAGATGACTCGAACACTAACTAACAAACAGATTGGAGACTTCCAACTAACCTTTCTAATGGAGCAAATTGCTTTTTGCACGAATCTTCCTTATTCATAGACAAATAGTTTTAAAGAGCTGAACAGGTTGTAAATGTGGAACAAACATGGAAGGGAGAAATTATAGTCTGTCTCTTGTGATCACATTCAAATCTTTAAACCTACTTAAATTCTATTGCAAATATTCTCTAAAATCTTCATAACTTTGCATCAACAATAATGTCTTTCTTCAAATTTATTCAAACTGTTGTAGCATGAATTCTTAGAAAAATTAGTCACGAACTCCCTGCAACTTGATTATATTGTTTGTGAAGTTCACTCTTCCTTTGTTTCGACAATTTATCTTTCCTTGACATCCTTTATCATTTCTTTAGGCAATCCATAAACAATTGTAGCAATATCCTTCCCATAAAAAAAAATCTCTTTGAACTCTCACCCTTTTGCTGCATTAGTGTAGCTTTCCTACCCCACTGAATGAATTAAACAGTAATTTTTTTATTCCTATAATCCTGACTAATTCTTACAACTCTCATCATATATATTTTCTTTAAAATCAATCTAACAATATTTCTGTCACGACAATGACCAAGACTTTTTCTTTTTATTTCTTTTTATTTTAAATAGCTCTGCAATCCAAAACCTTAATAATGTTCCACCTCTTCAATTTACTACAGATTATTCTACCTATTCTACACAACACTCATTAGATAAGAGCCAAGAACTTTATTTTCCTCGAATTTACTTAACTGGGCACTTTCAATAAACAAGAAATTTAAACTGCAAGTCAGCAAGCTATCCTCCCTAGCTCATGAAACTGTCTTTCTCCCACGCAGTGATGTTTATAACAATCCCTTTCTTTTCAAACAAGACCTTAAGGTTTGTCAAAACATTAAAAAAAGAAAAAGAGAAGAATTTGCTACAATATTTACGCAATTTAGCTATCTATCACACTGGAGCCATCCTTAATAGAAAACAGCAGCTTTCAAAGCTGACATTCTTTCACATAGTTGACTCTTTCACACTTATTTCTCCTCGTCTAGGCGACAGTAATTTGCAAAATCAAAACACTCTATTGTGACAAGTGACATTATGTAGACTACACACATGAATATAGATTTCGTTTCTTTGACTATGCCCACACAGATTGCCTATAGGGTTGAATTCATAATGTTGAACATATAAACCACTTTCATATGATTTCATCAATATCTTTTACTTTTGGCAGCTCAGCACCTTGAATATTGATTGCAGCTTGATTTCCTTATGACTGCTATAGCAGCTCAAACATAGCTATTTGTCAATATCAAGATCTGGCAACAACAACTCACATGCAAATTTGATAGAAAAACAATTGCTACAAAAAATAAAAATATAGATATCTCAAATTTTCAAAATACATTTAGATGGATTTTATGCTATTGATGTTGAAAATAGTGGATTTCCCATGATCCAAACATCCACCTACCTACCTAACACATTAAACTTGATATGTGAATTTGAAATACAAAATGAGAGGGAAACATTTTTAGACAAGTAAAAAGCAATGAAGCCTATTCATTCAAACAAGGAAGAAGTTAGCATATTAGAAGAAGAGTAAAAGGAACAGTAGAGAGTTCAAAGAGCAGAAGGAACAATAGAGGATCAGAATTCCAGTAGCACAGAATCATTTCTCCTTGATCTCTATAAGTTCATTTTGAAAGAAGTGATTGCTCCAAGTATTATTGTATGCAGCCTTGTAGTGTTGTAAGTTTATATTTCAAATAGTAGTTGTAGGTTAAAGTATTTTGGTTCAAGTTGAAGCTCTATGCTCGCATATTTGTATTTAGTTGAATCAATTTGTTAATGAAAACAAGAAAGAAGACATATTAGTTGATCTAGTCTCTTGATTCATTAGTCTTCTTTCTACCTATTTTATATTTCATTGAGTATTCAAGAAGATCAGATTTGCAAGTTCTCTATCATTATCTCTAGGTTTTAATGGTGGAATAGTCCCGATAGTTAGTCTATTGGTAGCTGTCTTGGTTCCTCTTTTTAACTAACCCATTTTGTTAACTTAGTTAGCTTTTCCTATGCTTTTGAATCTACCGAGTTCCCTTGCCAATCTTATTGAGCTTACTCAGTTTCTATACTTACCAAGCTCACTTGATAGCTTCCTTGCTGAGAAGACCATGCTACTTACTTCCTACATTAACCAAGTTCACTCAGTCACAATTGTCACCAAGCTCACTTGGTAACTACTATTACCAAGTGGAGGTTTACTTGGCTCCTTATCATATTGAGCTCACTTAGCACCCACTTCCTATCACTCAGCATTAACAGTTTGCTAAGAAAAATTTCAAATTTGCCATGTCATTTTTCACATGGTATTAGAACTTTGAGGCCCCACATCCATCATGAGTTTGGGCATTTTTTGTGTGTGTATTTGACATGATAGGAGATGCAAGAAAGACATAGTAGTAGCCACTATCATTTAATGAACAAAATTATGATACACAAAAAAAATAAGAACCATCATGGTTGTTAATAATTTATGAGAGTTTGTGATGAATGGGTTTAATGATGTAACCAACCCAACATAGTTTGCTACCCTCAACAACCCTTAGAAGACTTCACTAAAGGAGTCAAGAACAAAGGATGCAAAATCCTTAAGTCTAATTGAGGTGGCAATAACAGAGATAATCTTTCCCAAGGTAGCAACATCTAATTACCCAAAGGAAGCCTGGACATTCTTGAGAAAAATTTCAAATGGACTGATAAAATTTGACTAGTGAAGCTACAGACATTTAGAAGGGAGTTTGAGAACCTTCAAATGAAGGATAATGAACCTATTGCAAAATTCAGCTCAAGAATCTATACTTTGATAAACCATCTCAAATGAAATGGAGAAGAGTATAAAGAGAAAAGGATAGTGGAGAATATATTGAGGAGTTTACATAAAAATTATGACAATCCTTTGATGACCATTGAGGAAATAAATGACCTCACCACATTGACCATGGATGAGTTGATGAGAGATATTCAAACTCATGAGTATAGGATTAACAAATCAGCAACAACTTTCCAAGAGCTATCTTTCAAGGCTCAAGAAAACTCAAGAGGTAGGGGGAGAGGAAGAAATGGCTCTACTAGAGGCCCAAGAAGTAGAGGTCATGGAAGAAATGGTCAAAAGAATGTTGGTGTAGAAAGCTCAGAAAGAGCAAGAAATCAAGAGTGAGCAAGCAACTCTCAAAACAGCTCTAGAGGAGGAAACAAGAATTACAACTCCAAGAAGAGCAATGTAGAATGCTACTACTATCATAAGTTGGGGCATTATGCAAGTGAATGTTGGAAGAAGCAAGGTGATCAGTCAAGAAAGAATGCAAATATAGCCAATGTGAATATGAGAAATACAAACAATCTCACAACCTTCATCATGTGTAACATTGGTGAAGAAGGCAGCCCATAAGTATGGTACTTGGACAGCGGTTCTAGCAACCACATGAGTGGTAATAAAAATTTATTTTCTTTCATTGATAGAAATTTCAAGTTTGAAATTAATATGGGAAATAGTGGAACCATTTCCATTGTGGGAAAATGATCTATCATAGTCCACACTAAGCAAGGTGAGAAGGAGATACAAAATATATATTTTTCCTTGGGTATGAAGGATAAATTGATGAGTTTTGCACAACTCATTAAAATTGGTTACAAGGTGCTCATGGAAAATGACAATTGTGTCATTCATGAAAAGGATGGGAGTAAGAGAATACATGTAACAATCCAAATGACAAAGAACCGGTCTCTCTTCTCAAGTCAGCATTGCACCCCTCAAGCATGCACATAGAATAGTACATCAAAAATCAACTCTTAAGAGGATGATTCAAGAACCCTCCAAGCTATTGCATCTCAAGTATTGACATCTTGGCTTTGTTGGTTTAAATTTTTTGTTCAAGGAAAAAAGGTAGATTGTTCTAAGTAACATAGGCTTCTACTTTAATTCTGGTAATTCTAGAAGGGCAAGGGCATCATTAGAATTGGTGCTTTTAGATTTAGTTAGCCCTATGAAAACCACTTTGATTGGGGGGAGTGCTTATTTTATGATATTCATAGATGATTTCAATCATAGGACATAGGTGTATTTCTTGAAAAGAATAGTTAAATCATTTGATAAATTTGTTGAATTTAAAGCCATTGCTGAAGAAAAATGTGGACATTATGTAAAGGTCCTTAGGTCAGATAGAGGAGGGGAGTATACCTCCAATTTTTTTGTAAATTTTTGCAGGAATAATGACATCAATAAGGACCTTACAGCCAATTATACTCTGTAGAAAAATGGAGTTGCTGAGAGGAAGAATATGACCATTATTGAGATGGTAAGGAGTGTGATGAAAGAAAAGGGACTTCCAACTAAATATTGAGGAGATGTTGTAGCAACAATAGTATACTTGATAAACAAGTGTCCTACAAAGTCAATTTATGACAAGATTCATCTTGAAGCATGGTTAAGATATAGATGGACAGTTGAGCACTTAAGAGTGTTTAGATGTGTAGCACATGCAGATGTGCCAAAGAAACAAAGCCAAAATCTAGATGACAAAGGTGCTAAATTCATCTTCACAGATTATAACTCAAAATGAAATGCCTATAGGTTGTATGATCTAGTCACCAAGAAGATTATCATTTCAAGAAATGTGGAGTTTCTTAAAAATCATTTGTGGGATGACTCGGTAGATGAATCTTCAAGAACTTCAAGCAAAGTGTCGACCATTGAAGAAGATGACATTGGTTATCAACAAGATGATGGAGCAATACACATGGATAGCTATAGACAAAGGAAAAAAGGCAAGTAGCCTCAAACATGCTAAGTTTCATCTCCTAGCAGGTCAAGATAGCCCCAAGTTGGCATGCAAAATAGTAGCAACTAAAATACTAAAAATTTAGATCTCACTCTTGCCTCCCTATTACCAAGAAAGAGTAAGAGTCTAAGGGAGATAAACCAAGAAGAAAGGTATGATGATGATTAAGATGAATGTTAATTTTTCATAATTTTCTCATAGTGATCCAATCTACTTTGAAGAAGCTATGAAAGAGGAGAACTAGTGTAATGCCATGGATGAGGAAATAGATGCTATTGAAATAAATGAAACATGGGAATTAAATACTCTACCTCTTATGAAACAAGTAATTGGAGTTAAATGGGTTTACAAGACAAAGTGCAATGTTGCAAGAAAAATTGATAGGAATAAGGCATGATTAGTACTCAAGGGGTACAAGTAGCAATATGGTAGAGATTATGATGAGATATATTCCCCGATTGCAACAATTGAAACCATGTGTGGTATCATAGAAATTGAAGCCCAACACAAATGGAAGATATACAAAATGGAGAAACCACTTGGTTATGAAGTTACAAGTAAAGAACACAAGGTGTATAGATTGGGGATAGCTCAATATGGGCTCAAGCAAGCCCCATGGGCATGGTAAGATAGAATTGACTCATACTTGATGAGCAATGGCTTTAGCAAAAGTGATGGTGAGCCCACACTCTACATCAAGGCAGCAAGTGGTAAAGTTTTAATTGTTTTCTTGAATGTAGATGACTTAATCTTTAGTAGAAATGATAATTTTCTAATTTGTGAGTTTAAAGAGGCCATGAAGAATGAATTTGAAATGACAAAATGAGGTCTCTTGAAGCATTTTCTAGGCATAGAAGTAAAACAAATGTATGACGAAATCTTCAACTCTCAAGAAAATTATGCAAATTAGTTCTTGAAGATATTCAAAATGCAAAATAGTAAGGTAGCCCCAACACCAACAATAGTAGGCTTGAATTTGAGCAACAAATATTGTAGCAAAATTTTTGATCCAACATTATACAAGAGCATGGTTGGAGGTTTAATGTATTTAACAATGACTTAGCCTAACATGATGGATACAATAAGTTTAATTTCTAGATTTATGGAAACACAAAAGGATTCCCATTGGCAAGTGGGAAAGAGGATCCTAAGGTATGTGAATGGTACTAAGGGATTTGGTATTTCGTACACTATTGTTAATGATTTAAAGTTGGTTGGTTATACTAATAGTGATTATCCTAGAAGCTTAGATGATAAGAAGAGCACTTTTGGATACATGTTTCATATGGGCTTAGGTGTAATTTCATGGGCATCAAAGAAGCAACCTATAATTGCTCAATCTATAGTAGAGGCTGAATGCATAGCAATGAATGTAGAAACATGTCAAGCTTTTCAGTTAAGAAGAAATTTAATAGATTTGAATGAAAGACAAGAGGATGGAGCTGCAATATTTTGTGACACTATTTCCTCTATTGTATTTTCAAAGAATCTAGTATTCCATGGGAGAAGCAAATACATAAAAATCAGATATCACTTCATTAGAGAGTTGGTGGAGAACAGAGACATCAAAATAAAATTTTGCAAGTCTAAGAAACATCTACCAGACATATTTACTAAGCCATTGCGCATAGAAAATTATATGCATCTAAGAAATAGTCTTTGTGTAGTTTATTTGGATTAGGAGTGATCCTTGCTTGTTTGATTCAGAATAAAGCAGGAGTGTTGAAAATGGTCAGTTGACCTTGACCCAAACACCCACCTAGCTACCTAACACATTAAACTTAGTAGGTGAGTTTTAAATTCAAAAAGAGAGGGAAAGATTTTGAGAAAGCTAAAAAGGAATGAATCCTCATTCATTTGAATAAGGAAGAAGTCAATAGATTAGAAGAAGAGAAGAAGGAACAACAAAGAGTTTAGAGAGTAGAAGGAACAAAAGAGGATCAGAGTTGCAGCAACATAGGATTAATTCTTCTTGTTCTCTATAGGTTTGTTTTGATCATCTTGAGAAGTAGTGATTGCTCTAGGCATTATTATATGCAGGCTTGCAGTATTGTAAGTTTATATTTAAAATAATAGTTGTAGGTCTAAGTATTTTTGTTCTAGTTGAATCTATATGCTCCTACATTTGTATTTAGTTGAATTGGTTTATGAATGAAAGAAATAAAGAAGGCATATTAGTCAATCAAGTCTCTTGATTCATTATTTTATTCTTTATATCTATTTTATATTGCATTGAGTATTTTAGAAGATTAGAGTTGCAATATCTCTATCATTATCTCTATGTTTTAATGGTGGAATAGTCTAGACAGTTAGTCTGATAGTAGCTCACTCAGATCCTAGTGTTAATCGACCCTTTGTGTTAACTTAGTTAACTTTTCCTATGCTATCCCTACTAATTTACAACTAATTCTATCAAGTTTCCTTCTCAAGCTTACTGAGATTACATGGTTTCTATTCTTATAGAGCTCACTCTTTACCTTCCTTTCTGAGAAAACTATGTTTCTTAGTTTCTACATTGATCAAGCTCACTTGGTCACAATTGTCACTGAGATCACTCAGTATCTACTATTGTCGAGTGGAGCTCTACTCATATCCTTATTGTACCAAGCTCACCCAAAACCCACTATCTATCACTCATCATTAACTATTTGTTGAGAAAAATTTCAAATTTGTGAAGTCATTATTCACATGGTAGCAAAGATTTGAGGCCCCACATCTGTCCTGAGTTTGTGTATTTTTAATTTTAGGTATTTGACATAGAAAGAGATGTAGGAAACAAATGGTTGTAGCCACTATCCTTTAATGGATATCATTATGATACATGGGAAAATAAAATGAGAACCATCATGGTTTCTAATGATTTGTGGGAGTTTGTCATGAATAGGTTTAATGATGTAATCAACCTACCATAGTATGCTACCCTTACCAACCCTTAGAAGACTAAGTTGAAGGAGTCAAGAAGAAAGGATGCAAAAGCCTTAAGTTTGATTGAGGCAACAATGACATAGAAAATCTTTCCCAAGATAGTAGCAACTAATTACTCAAAGGAAGCTTGGAACATTCTTGAGACAAACTTGAAAAGGGACCGTTAAGGTTCAATTAGTGAAGCTATAAATGATCAGAAGAGAAATTATGAACCTTCAAATGTAGGATAATGAATCTATTGTAGAATTATAATAAGGAATCTCTACTTTTATAAACCAAATCAAATCAAATTGAGAAGAGTATGAAGAGAAAAGGATAGTTTGTTTGTCTTTATTGGGTTCAAATCTTATATGAGGGATGTCAAGGATGATATCTCTTAGCCAACAAAAGAAGATAAGAAGGAAGAATTAACCAATATGCTCCAGAAAGGAAAGCAAACCTCAAATCCAAAGATAAACATTGTTCTAGTTCTTCAAGCCCTCACCATGACCCTTGTGAAGCATTCTTCTACTTAATCTACATCTATTTCAAACTTTGACCATCAGGGGATTTTAACACATAGAGAGATCCCTATTTTGGGAAAAGACAACTCACCCTCAGATTCATGATCTCCTTGGGTATGCTTACTACAAGAAGCATTAGCTATTATCACCTCTACCTCTCTATATTGTTTCTCTTGTGGCCCTTCCAGGCATACCAATACTACTAATAATGGCTCTAATAAGCATAAGATTATTGGTTCTAATGATTCAACTCCAATCTTAGTGCCTCTATTTCGTATAATAGATTCTCCTTTCTCAAGAACAATAATTACATGAAACAATTTTTTTGAAGGTTTTCCTTTCTTAGAATTTTTGAGGTGTCACAATATCCATAGAAAGTATTTTATTCAAGATTTGCATCAAAGAATTGGCAATTATTGTATATGTTGCTTTCAGAGGGTCAAAGTTAATTTTTTGGCCAACATAGTTTGTTGTGTTATTTGGCCTAACAACTTTATTTATCCTTGTCATTATTAAGCTTATAAAAGTAGTCTTTCCATACTTATTTGACCTCACTAGAAATTTTTTAGTTGTTACTCATTCTTTAGACCCTATGCAAATAGTGATTTGGCTTATTATCCATTAAAAATAATCTTTTGGGATTGTTAATGTTTATGCCCAAAATGATGTTATTAAGTAGCTCCTAAGAGACATGAAAAATTATATGAAGACAAGAAGAGATACAAAAGGGAAATATCATCAATGATCCCTGTACTGATCAACAAGGTCATTAATTTTATGAGATGATTCAGGGGTAATTTCCCCCTATCCATAACATTCCAATCTTGCACATGATAAAAAGATCATTAAGAAAAGAATTACACAACTCCATTAAACTCCCAAGGGATGTAAGTAAAACAAAGAAATTCTATATTTCTACAAAAGAGAAGAGTATGATTATCAACTAAAGCAAGAGTATAACTAACATCGGCAAGTGCCTATGAAGTAAGAAAGTTCACCACCACTTTGGATTCAAACTAAAAAAAATCCTATCATCCCCTTAAACAAAAATATCCCAAAACATGTAAAATGGTCACCTCCTTCGTCAGATTGTTAGTATGACAACACTTATGCACCAAGAAAAAAATTTGAACATTGCCAAAATTACACCGAGCCACTCTCTAATGCTATCAAGGCCTAGATTCCCCTAGGAATAATCATCAGTGCTTACTTTTAGAACTCTAAGTAGATGAAGAGTACAATGCCCCTTAGGAGTCACCCATCACTTCATCTTCCACCTATGTTCTCTAGGAAGACCATGTAACCATTGACTAGTAGCCTCCATGGCCCCTCCCTAAAGATAAACATTGAGGTGAGTGGGAATAAAAATGTGAGTTAGATCCATAGCACCATATAATACACACGAAGCCTAAATTATCTCATGTGTTCCACTAGAGTTGCATAATAGTGATCTAGACATTTTGAAAGATTCTCATTTTCCTCTCCAACCGAATATGCCATAGAATGAATCAAGGACCAAAAACCTACACAACCTCAAGAGGAAAGGGAACTCCCCAAGTGATCCAAGAAAGAAGACAAGGAAGAAGAATTCCTATGAGGACAACCCCAATAATTCCACCATAGGTGCCAAATCTAGGTAGAGTAGGAACAATGGAAGAAAAGGTGGGAGAGAAATTCCTATGCCTTATTGCACAAAAAATAGAATGATTGTCCCCAAAATCTATGTTTGCAAAGATTATCCCACATAAGACACCAGTAGTGAGCCAACAACCACACGAAGAAATTACTTTTGGACAAAGAAAATTTATTCCAAATAGGTTTCAACCAAGGAACCATATCATAACTAAATAATTCTCTAGTAAGTTCCTCGTACCCAACAAAAACATAGTATTTACTAGATGGAGAATCACCCCATGCCAAAATATATGGCTCTAGAAAAGAGAAATCCTCTCTAGAAACCAAAATTCTAGGAAGTACCATGTTGTCCTCTTCTTAACCCCTTGGTGGCCAATTTGAAGAGTCCTTCCATCTTTAGCCAACAAAAAAGGGCAGGGAAATAAGGGGCCTTATAATGAACCACCTTATTACATCAAACACCCAAAAAAAATCACAAAGAATATAAAGATGAGGGTATAAAGAAAATATATGAGGGTTACCTTCCCAAGCATCAGAAAAAAAGAAGCCTTAGGGTCTCCTTTACATATTCAAAAGAGACATCACTTAACTAACTAAGAACCATTCTTAAGAGTTTTCCATATGATAGAGCCACAACCTTGCAATGGAAGTGAAGAAATAGAATTCAAATCATAACCCCTTATATTCCTCTAATTGATTATACATGCCAAAAGTTGATCTTTTTCAAAGCACCAATGCCAATAAAGTTGAGAAGCCAAAGCTTAGCTACATAAGATATCAAAGAACTAAAAAAGAAGAAAAATTAACTACAATAGGGAAAGCTCATATAAAGTATTTGAGGAAAGTATTTTATTCATGATATGCATCAAATAATTTCAAATTATTATATACTTTGCCTTTAGAGGGTCAAAATTGTTAATTTTTTTGGTCAACACAACTTGTGTTATTTGACCTAACAATTTTATTTATCATTCTCAATATGAAGCTTATAGAGTTAGTATTTTCATACTTATTTGACCTTACTAGAATTTTCTAGTTGTTACTCATGCTTTAGACCCCATGTAAAGAGTGATTTGGCTTGTTATTCATTAACAATAATCTTTTGGGATTGTTAATGTTTATGTCCCATATGATTTTTTTAAGTAGCCACTAAAAGAGTGGAAAAACTACATTAAGACAAAAAGAGATACAAAAGGGAAAGCTTATCAAAGAGATCTATGTCAATCAACAAGATAATCAATTTCATGACATAATTTGTGGGGAGGGGGGTTCCATAACATTCCAATCATACACATGATCAATAGCTCATTTAGCCAAGCATTACAAAACTCCATTCCACCCTCGAGGGATGTAAGTAAAACAAACATATTCTAGATTTCTACAAAAGAGAAGAATGTGATTATCAACTAAAGCTAGACAATAACTAACATCCACAAGTGCCTATGAAGTGAGAAAGATCACCACCACTTCAGAGTCAAACTCATAGACAATTCTATGTCATCCAATCAAACAACACTATCCCACAACATGTAAAATAGTCAGTGCCTCCATAAGATTTCTAGTATGATAACCCTTATACATTGAGAAGCCAAAATTATAATGAGCCATTCCCCCAATGCTAGAAAGACCTGAATTCCCCTAGTAAGAATGATCAAGGTTCACTTTTAGAACTTTAAGAGGATGAGGAGTCTAATGCACCTTAGGATTCACCCATCACTTCATCTTCCACCTAGGAAGACTATGAAACCATTGACTAGGAGCCCAAAGGACCCCTCCTAGAAGGAAAAAATTGAGGCCATTGGGAATGAAGATGTTAGTAGGATCCATACCCCCATATAATACACACTAAGCCTAAATTGTCTCATGTAAAGAGTGAGAAATCTTCCACCAGAGTTGCATAAATCTAATATGAACATTTTAAAAGATTCTCACACTCCTCTCCAACCAAATATGCTAAAGAATGAATGAAGGACCAACAACCTATGCAACCTAAAGAGGAAAGGGTTTAGTGGGGGCACTCCCCAAGTGATCCAAGAAAGAAGACAAGGAAGAAGCATTCTTACTAGAAAAACCCCAAGAATTCCACCAAAGGTACCAAAACTAGGTAGAGTAGGAGTAATTGAAGAAAAGGTGGGAGCTAAATTCCTCTCCATTATGGTACAACAAACATAATGAGGGGCCCTAGAAGCCACTTTTACAAAGACTATCCCACATAAGACACTAGTTGTGAGCCATGAACCACATGAAGAAATTACTTTTAAACCAAGAAAATTTATTCCAAATAGGTTCCACCAAGGCACCATATCATCACCGAATAATTATCTATTAGGCTCCTTTTAGTCAATTGAAACATAGTATTTACCAAATGAAGCATGACCCCTAGCCAAAGTATCTGCCCTAGAAAATATAAATAGTCTCTAGAAGCCAAAATCCTAGAGAATTCTAGGCATCTTCTTCTTAGCTCCTAGGTGGCCAATCTGAAGATTCCTTCCATCTTTAGCCAACAACAAGACTGGGGTAATAAGGGGCCTTATAATGAACTACCTTATCTCATCAAGAAACTATAAAAGAATCATGGAGAATCTAAAGATGATGGTACATAGAAAATTTAGGAGGTTTACCTTCCCAAGCACCAGATAAAAAAAGAGCCTTAATGCCTCCTTTACATATCCAAAAATGACCTCTCTTAACTAATTGAGCACTAGATTCTTAAGAATTTTCCATATGATAGAGTGAAACCTTCCAAAGGAAGCAAGGAAATAGAATGCAGATAAGAGCACACTAAATACTTTTGAGTGATTATACAGGCTAAAAGTTGATTTTTTCCAAAGCATCAATGCTAATAAAGTTCAACAGCCAAAGTGTGGCTACATAACATTTCAGAGGGCAACCATAGATGTACTCCTTGTTAGGATGAAAAATAGTCTCTAGATGATTAAAATCCATTTAGAATTATGAAAATCACCACTCCAAACAAATTTTCAAGAAATAGCATAAAACTCTTTGAGAAAGTACATAGAAGCAGCTTGAACCATGCCCCTATAAATAAGAAGAGCCTGAGTAACATATTAAATAAGAGTAACCTAAGAAATAGTAGAAATTCATCTCTAGATATAATTATTTATCTTCTCTAAAAACTTGTTTAAAATATTCTTCCATAAGACATGTGGTTACTTAGAAACAATGATAGGAATACCAAGACATCTGAAACTACAAGATATTAACAATCCTCCTTTGAATAGCTACAGGAGTATTTAAAAAAATATAGGGGAATTATGTTTTTTAATTGTCTAGCTTGATACCACCAAATAAATGTCAAGATTATTTCAAATAGCCTTAGCTTTGTGGACCCTAGCAATGTTTGCTAGAGTAGTGTCATCAACAAATTGAAGGTGAGAAAGTGAGGGTAACCCATTATTCCAATGCTAACAATGACTAGAATTTTGAGAAACCTAATACTTGGTAAATATCCCTAGGCCCTTAGCAATAGTAATAAAGATATTGGGGAAGAGAGAATCACCATGGCATAGGTAACTAGAGGTACCAAAAAAACTAGGAAGGTTGACAATTAAGAAGAATAGAGAGAGATGTAGGGGTAATGTAGCTCATTCTTCAAATTACCCACTCTAGGGTAAATCTAAAGGAAATGAAAAAGTTTTTGAGGAAAATCCTTTTAACTCTATCATAGGCCTTGGCCATATCCAACTTAATAAACATAGATTTCTCCCTTGAACTAGCCCTAGATGGATTAACTTTTGTAGAAATAAAAACCCCATCTAAAATTTTTCTTCTTATAACAAAACCTCCTTGTTCTTCTTATATGAGAGTAGGGAGCTACCTTTTGAGCCTCTAAGTAAATCAACTTAGTAATAATTTTTTACAACACATTACAAAAAGCAATAGGCCTTAAAAACTCCTATTTATTAGCCCAATCAATTTTTTGGATTTGAAGCCAAGAAGGTAGAATTCAAGGCTCTAAGCATCTTCTTGCAAGATAATGATTCCCTCAACACCTCCAACAAATATTGATTAATAATATGCTAAAATTATTGAATGAATTCAATAGGAAAACCATTAGGGCCTAGAGCTTTGTCTTTATAAATACAAAAAGACCACCTCCTCCAACTCAGCCAAAGACACTAGTTGCATGAGAAAATAATTCATTTCTTGGGTAACAAAGGAGAGAATACAAGAAAAAATAATAGTATTTTTATTTACTATAGGGAGAGTTCTTAGAAAAGAGGGCATAAAAGTAATTGGTGTCCTCCTTGAATAAACCAAGTAAGGAAGACAACTAAAGATGTTCAAACTTAACCAAAGAAGAAATATAACTTTGATTCAAATGAGATTGCACTATTTTATGAAAAGTTGTAGTGTTTCTATCAACTTTATATATATTTTTCAAATATATTTTTTCATGAAGCTCTCATTCATCCATATCTTTAGAGGCAAGGGATTCAAAATTATCCAAAGCCTCAAAGAAACAAAGATCCCTAATCTACCTGGTAATGACATCAAGATGATCCTGAGCATTCCCTTTCATGGTATTGAAGATTCCTAAAACATTCTCTATTCCTTTTTTGAGTTGTATTTTGAGATATTGAACCTTTTTAGAGATAGAATACATAGCAGTATCATAGGTAGGGGCACCATCTCTCCACAAGTGAACTATAAGATCATAAAGATAGGAATTTTGAAGCCACATCAACTAAAACTTGAGCAAAGGATTATTAGGAATAATCACTCTTGTAGCAAAAAGTTTAATTAGATAATGATTAGAACCCCATTAGTCCATAATTTTGGAAGGAAACCAAGAATCTATCCAAATGTTTGGAGATAAATTTAGCCCCTGATATATTAATATTCCAATTAAATAGTCTAGTAGTTGGCTTGATATTGGAAATATGTAACATATGAATGATTTGATGAAGAAGATTAGAGGAAGGTCCCAACCAAGATAAACCACTCCTCTTCTACTCAAGAATTAGCTAGCTAGATTACAATCTCTTGCTAAAACTCAATGATGATAAGGATGATAATTTCTTACACACTAAATATGTGACCAAAGTCCCACCTTTGCCACATAGTCTAGAGGAGCATAGATATTTTAAATTAGAACCACCTAACTAGAAATTAAAGAAGAGGCCACCAAAGAAAGGGAAGTGTGAGAAGATATCCAACCAAGAGGATACATTTTATGTAAATCTCAAAAGATAGCCAAACCATGAGAAACCCTCATGGAACTAATGCACAAGCACTATCCATGAGGCCAAATGCTAGGGATATAGCAAAAAAAAGACACAACTGAAAGCTTAGTCTCATGGACACAAAAGATATATGGAGAATGATCAATCACCAACTTGTGAATAGCCTTTTGTCTAGGGATTTTATTCAACCCCCAAACATTCAATGAGAAAATAATCATCACTAAGTAGAGTGGGAGAAATGAACATCCAAGGGTATCATAGCCCTAGACTCTATCAACATATATCCTCCTATTTTGATCTTCTCCTTGTCCTTTTTACACCCACTCTTTAAAGGAGGACTAAAAAAAGCCTTCTTAAAAGTCTTTTTCATCAAACCCAAAGGTAGAGGAGACTCCTTACCCTTACAAGATGCTAACACATCCTTAACCAATTCTACTAAAACTCTATCATTATCTTGAGGCACAACCTGAGTCATCAAATCTCTAGACTTTGGAGTAGGAGGGACCTCACTCAACTAATGAATCACTATCTAGGAAGCCACACAAGATTCATGAAGTGGAACTCCCACATTTGATCTAATAAGATCAAAATAGATTTTAGGAGGCATACCCTCCTTTGAGGCCATACTATCTACCACCTCAAGTTGATTATAACTAGAATCACATTGCTAATCTTTGAAGTATTTTTTATGTCCACATCCCTAAGATTATAAGTGAACATAAATAAATCCATCTGTATGTGGGACTACCTAAGTCACTTGGGCTTTTCATTCACTTTCATTACTCATTTATGTATCCCCTTGTCAAAATTATCCATCTAATATTTTCCTTTTCCTGCATTATTTTTATGGCCGCCATTGTTACTAGCAACAAAACAATCAACCTTATTAGAAATTGAAGTCCAAGGGAACTGACATAGAAAATGGACATACTCATGACATATCCAACATTGGAAAGGGAGGGATTCATAATCCAAGTGTTGCACCTAGGAATAAGACATAGGAATTTTTTTTGAAGAATCTAGCAATGGGTTCCTCCAATCAATTTTAGCAATGATACTTAAAATATCCTGATTCGAGTTGGGGGGAACTCAAGTATTTCCTCCTTTTAATTCTCCCAACCACAACCAACTCTTTGTATGTTATATCCCTACTTCAACCAATCCTACCTAAGGCGAATATGGTCGGTGGGGCGAACCCCTGAAAGCCCAGATAGAAGGAAGGTTGGGGTTGGATCCACGATCTAGAATTGCCAGTTTCCCGAAATTGGGGTCGTAGGAATTTTTTTTTTCCCTTTTTATCCAAGGATTTATGCGCTATTACAATCCACCTTCCAAGAAAACTCACAATTTTATGAAGAATATCTTCTTACTAGAATTCAAGAGGAAGATTTGACAAGGAAACCCAAATTGGTACTCTTGAGGGGATATCCTCTATAGAATTAAATCCTAAATACTAAGGTTTAACAAGCAACCCCACAATAATGTAGAAATAAGGGCCTCCTTCAGAAATAGGATCCCGATAAGACATGGAAGAAAATATTGCAAAGAAATAGCTATTCCAAGCTAGTGTGATCTTCATATCATAGTCCACCTACCATGATTGTTCAATCCATGCATCAATAGTTGATAAGGATATCTACACTCCAAGAAATTTACATATCAATGCATGCTTAGTGCAATACTCAATATCATCACTCATAATCCAACACATCCATTAAAATTTTCTAGCTTGGAGTTCTCTCCCAAATAAATTGATTTAGATATTCTGTCATGCACATTAGGAGAAGATCCATCTTCCATTACCAACCCGTTAGAAACCCCAAGACCCACCATATGAACAACAAGAACTGAATCCAATAATTTTTGTAAATGCTCAAATAAATATGGATCCCACACTAACTCTTCCTATTACCCTTTAATATAAAAAAGAATAGTAAAAAAATCAGCAAGAAGAAAACAAAAAACACATGGGCTAGAGATTGAGCCCTAGAAAAACATACATCAATCACTTCTCTATGTCACACTTTAAAAAAAATTACATTCTAGATGGGCTATTGTTTTGTAGTCATATCCTTGGTATTGGCTTCCTAATTAGCTACCACTTACCACTCAAGTCATCGATGGTGACTTTAACATGGACAAGGTAGCTTTAAAAAAAAGGCGGATTCAACCTTTTCAATAAAAAATGGAGAGAGAGAAAATCTTGATAATATATGCACAATAAAATGGGTTTTCCTAATCTTAATATGAACTATTGGATCCTAGCTATGGTATTGCATACTTGGTATAATTTTAGAACTAGGTCTAGTAGATAATTTAAAGGGCTTGATCATGCTATGGTCTAAGAATAATATTTTTACTTCTTTTATGAGAAAAAATTACTTGTGATCCTATTGGTTAATGTGACATTTCCAGACAACTATCCCATCACCTTTTATATTTTATGGCTAAGAGTGCATTAGTAAGCTTCTAATATATAATTCTATCTCAACACATCATTTCTTCATCATCAAGCTATGCTAGCTCATATTCAACATGTGTTGAACTTAGAACCCAAGCCCCAATTTCATAGTATGTGGGTTTGTGGTAGAATTTTAGCACATAGTGCAAGGTTTCTGCACATTATGGCATATATCTTACAATTTATAAGTGGAGATCTTACAAGACTTTTGTCAAGGATCTCACCATTGCTACTACAGCCTTGACTGAATTTGTTTGATAAGGATCTATAAGAATAGCTTGCTCAAACTTGACATTAGAAATAGATTGCTAACAAAGAAAATGCTTAGGGTGCTCAATTTAAGGTTCATTTCCATTTGTAATTACCATTGAGAAACAATCGATTTAATTAATTATAATTCTTTCTTTTTTTTTGAGATGGATGAATAATATATTCTCTTATAATGATTAAGTCCTTATTTATTAATAATCAATTGTTATTGTAAAAATGATTTAATTATAATTAATCCTTACTTTAATTTTTATTTACTAATTGAGTACTAAATACTAATTATTTAATTTTGAATCATAATATATAATTTTTTGATTACTATCATAACCTAATTTTTAAGTCTAATTAACTTATAATTGTTAAGATAACATTTTAAAAAAGGAGGATTTGGGAACCTTCTAAGAGAAGTCTATATCCCTTTGTTCCTAGAGAGAGATAAGTTAATTTAGGAAAAAAAATCTTGGGGGAATTTTAGTGTGAAGCCAGCTTATCACAATATTTTTGGCATGGGATGTTCCTCAGAAAGTTGGAAGTAAATTTATAATTCTCACATCCTCCCCAATATAAATTTCTTTTGGTGTTCATTCATGCATAATAATATCCTCACAATTTATAGCCTCCAAAGATGGGGTTTCTAGATCATTAACTAGTGTGTGCTATGAAATTGTGAAGAGGAGACAATCTTCCACCTTCTCATTTGCTACTCTTATACAACTTGAATGTGGCAAAATTTCTTAAACTAGATGGGGATTACTTGGGTCTTAAATAGTGATGCTCAATAATTTCTTTTAAACTAGAATTGTCCTTCCCACACACCCTCATCAAAATGATATGGAAATCCATCCCATTGTATATATGTTGGAATATATAGAAAGAAATGAATAACCACATTATCAAAGAGAAATTTTCCCCTCCAGATATGGCTTATTATATAATTATGGTATTGATTAAAGACTACATTCTTACCTAGAAGTGAAAACCTCACATCCACCCCCAACTCAATTGGATAAGAGTTAGGATGAGGTTTGGAATATTTCTCATTTCATTGAGAAAAAAAATAATACTAAGTCCCTAAAAAAAGTAGGGTGCAAAATGGAATTCTCCCTCCCTCCCCCTTGAATTGCTACAAACTTAATTTTTATGGTTTTAGGAGGAATGGTACTATGGCTATGGGTGGTGCCATAGAAATTGAATAGAGACATTTTATTAAGGGATATGTAGGTAAATATGGTAAAATATTGAGCAATGAGGTAGAAGCTATGGTCCTTCTATTGGGATTGGAGCATGCTTTTAATTTTGATATACCAAAATTAGTCATTGAGGGGGAATCTCTCCTTGTCATCAAGGATATTAAATGAGAATAAAGGATGAGTTGGCTTGGCACGATAATAATTAGAGATGCTCAAACCTTTTTATATGGATTTAATGATACCTCTATTTGACTTGTGTAACGTGAGGGTAACCAAGCCAATAGCATTGCTATGTACAGGAATGGTGTTGTAAACAAGTAGACTTGCAAGAGGGAAAACAATCTTTGAGCAAAGATTTTTTTGCTCATCCAAAAAGAGAAGAATTCAATGTAATGATGGTTAGTTTAAGTAAGTGGATTATGGGAGACAAAAGTAAATTGACACCTTATAAGATTGATGGCTTAATAATGATAGTTTTGAATGGGTAATTTTTCCTTTAAGTACTTCAATTATGATTCTTTATGGTAACAGAAGGTCCATATCCCAAGGTAAGATATGAAGTGATTTTTCATAGTCCCAAAGGATGAGATTTTCTAATTGTTGATGGCCTTTTATTCATATTAATTATATAACTATAGAAATATTATGTGGAGGCTAGTGGATAATATTATTAATTCTATTTTTACTTGTGATAAACCCAAATGTTACCATATTTTCAAGGGCCTTAATTTCATTGAGATATGTGGTCATTTGATAAAGGTATTCTTATTGGTTCTCCACACATTTCATATGGTTTTCTTTGTTTTTTGCTAAGGATATGATGGAAGTTGTGGAAGATTAGGTGTTTGAGCTTAGAGTTGAGGAACCCATGGAGAGTAGAAATGGGCATATCAGGCCACTAAATGTTAAGGAAGTCATAGCAGAAGATAAAAATTCTTGGAACAATCTGTGTGAAGGAGGTTCAATTTATTTTGTGGAATGCATCAAGGGTCTCAATGAGATGGTCTCTAAATAGTTTTTTGGCTAATGAAAGGACCAAGAGAGTGACTCTTACTAGAGTTTCATTTGAAGTTAGTGAGGAATTAATCATGAATTCCATTGATCTTGCAATGGAAGGAAAAAAATTGGAGAAAATGGGTGAGGGCTATGGATGAAGCAAGTTTGAGAATATTCTTTAGACCTAATGAGGCTCCTAAATGTCTTTGTGGTGGATCATCTTATAAAAAAACTTCCTAAACATTGGGGTATGGTATACTATGTGATTTTGAGGTATGTTACTCTTGAAGAAAGGTTTGAGGTGATATACGATTACTTATTCATATCCTCAATCATCTTAGGAATTGAAATCCCATATATTCTCCTTACTTTCTATTATACTCAATGGAAAACTGGGTTAGGAATGTGCATAAGAAGAGGGAGGAGGGTAAGAGCTATATACTTTATCGAAAACCCCTAATATTTTTCCTATTTAAAATACATAAAGGATTTAGCCCACATGTGTAAATATACGACCATTTCCCTCTTCAAATAAGCATTGCTCCCCAAAATTTGTTCTTTTTGGAATAAAAAACATGGATGATAATAAACTCTTTGCCACTATGAAAATGAAAAAGATTAAAATGGAGAATGTTTAGATCCTTCATGTGGGAAATTTTGGAGCCACTACGAAGAATGAAACCCATTGGTCCAACAAGAGACTCATAGATAAGAAGCCTTCTACCTCTATGAGCCATGAAAAATGGATTAGTTTAGAATCCAAAGAGAGTAGTGGGAATAGATTTCATCTTGTATGGAAATGTATAGCAACAAGGAGAAAATACATTGAGAAGAAGGAAGAGGAAATGGGTAGTGAAGATATGGATTAGGATACCGTAGTCAGGCGTCAAAGTAGTCCCTTTCCATCCCAGATGTTGAATACTTTTAGAATTGAGACCAATACACTTGAGTCAAAGATGGGGATTAAAACTTGAGATTAGGGAATAGAGGAAAATATGGAGACTCGGGTTGAGAATTATGTGGGGGGTGATAGCTATAAGGAGGATAATTGTAAAGATCAAGGTTACTATTGATGAACATCCCCTTATTAAGTAGGACTTATCAAAGGTAGAGGAAACCATGAACACTATTATAAGTAAGAAGAAGGACCTCGAGGACAAGTTTGACAGGGAGCAAATTTTTTCTGTTTTTCATCCAATCATTTGCTACCACCCTTCATCTTCTGTAAGCTACAAAGGAGGAGATCAATGGCATCAAATATATGGAGACTAGTTTCTGACTCTATGGATTCCTAGTAGATGATTAGTTGTGACACTTGTTTGAGAACAAAAAAAACCAAAAGAAGGAGAGTTAAATCCTGGCCCTTACCTTTTTATTTTTGTTGTTTTATGTTTACAACTTACTATTTGGCCCATAGCAATTTTTCATTCATAATTATTGGACTTTTTTTAATACCTAGGAACTTAAATTGGGCTAGGTGTAATTGTTAGTATGATAATCTGTTAAGTGATATATGTAGTAATCTAAGACATGTTTTCTAATTAAGGAAGGGGGTTGGTAAATCTATTAATAATGACTTCTAATTGATTCATATCCTTGTTTCTTTTCTATAGGTCAGCCTCCATTTTGGATTTTTTCTTAATATAAAACAATATTAAAAAGAAATAATAAGAGTCCAAGGTGTTTAGGTTAGTTGGTTGAAGCAATGAATTCTCATTGCGGACACCCTAGTTCAAATCCCAAGAGGGACATCTTTGTGGAATTTTGAGTTGTGACTTTTGGTCTTCTATTGGTTGTATTCATCTCATTTGTAAGAAGTTGATTCTAATTTGTGACTCTTGATCTTCTAATTTTTGTTTCAAGTGTGATTTCTCAAAAGAAGCTTGAATAAATTGTAATTGTTGCTCTTAAGAAGCACCCGATATGTAAATAATCTGAATAAATAATAATAATAAGTATATTACAAAAAGAGAGATGTGACAAATACAATGGTCACACCCTCTTAAACATTGCATTTATTACTCAAAAACACAATAGGCCATTAGAATATTATTATAAATAAGAACTGCTACGAGGGGTGAAGTGGGGGGAGTTGAATTTGTATTTCACAAACTTTTTCCCAATTATGTATATCATTAACAATATTTCAACTTGCATAAATAAATAAACTAATTAATCTAAATAGTAAATAGTACCATAAAGAAATGCAACACATAACACCTTATTTTGTTAACTAGGAAAACCCTAGCCAAGGGAAAATCTTGGAGGGGATGGTGCCCCCAAAATTATCCACTAATAAAAACTATCTTGTGAAAGATATTGACCTTGTTACAAGGTTACCTACGTATAGTGTCTTAGGCCTTATTAGAGCACTAGACCTTATTATATAAGTGTCAACCCTATTAGTATTTTTTATTATAGTTATATAATATGTGTAAGTTGAGCCCAATCCGTAAACATGCAATATACAATGATATGTACTATACAAAAGAGTAGATACAAAAACCTCTTTACAAGTTGTCATATCTTCAATATTTGATATGACCTTTCTAGCTCATTATATCAACTTCACATTTCCTTTTAGTACTTTATCATAAAAAAATTAGATCATAAACAACCACATTCTTATCACAATACTCACATCACATTTCCACACAAATTCACATTTCCAAAACTATCCTATATACCATAATATTTCATAATAACTTGTATTGTCATCTTTCATGCCTTTACACATTTGTCAAAATAAAAAACTACTTTTCCCGCTTACTTTTAACATATAGGATGTCATCCCTAATTATACAAGTAATTTTTTTGGTTAAAAAAGTTCCTTAACATTAACTATGCAATTCTTTAATTCTATCCTATTAAGTTGGCTCATTACTTCAAGTAGAAAAATTTCAATAACTCCATCCATACTATGTGTTCTACCTCAAAATCTTAGCTATAGTATCATAATAGTGTATACGTCCTTTAGCTAACTGTGCATGTGTCAATAATGTCTCTATGAAGTGCACCAGTCAAAACTCTAACTATACTACTAGATAAGCTTGGTGATACTTAGATAATTTTTTGAATCTAACTGTGAAAACTATATCTTCATAATTTTCTCTTTTCATTGGATTATACTTTTCCATAAATGACAAACTCATACTATCTAACCTAGAAAAATTTCCAACAATCACCCCTTGGGCATTGTTGGCAACATTAGGGAAAATTAGTTAAGTTCCAAAATCAAAATTTCAAAACTTGTGAAAATCTTCACGTGGAAATTATAAAATTTCAAAATGTCAAAATTTGGATCATTTCTATTTATACCATTTGTTTTCCTTATATCTCCTCATTATATACTATACTCCCCCTTACATATACATACATTTTTTAATACACAACTCTCCCTTACTATACTCTTTTACATATACAATTTTTGATACATAACTATCCTTCTTTGACATCAATGATAAAGGCAAGTCAAAACTTTATATACAGAACAATTTTTTTTTGCCATCAATAATAAAGGCGAGTCAAAACTTTATATACAAATCAAAATTTTAAGTTTTACCTTTATCTCTATTGACTGGATATTAGAAAGATGAAATCTACAAAGTCTTTCCTCAAAATGGAGAGCTCCATGTCCCGTTTGTCCTTGATTACATCTTATACACTTATTAATGCACATAATCCATATGATGAAATTTCTACTACATTCAAATATGTTTATGCAAATTTATCATATGATTCCTTCGCTAAAAGAAATTCATTCAACTATCTCTATACATGATCTATCTTTAAGGGAAGGTGTTCTCTCAACAATCAAAATCTTTTTAAAATTGTTTCTTTCTTCAATTGTAATAGTCCAATGTCATCATGGACTTTTCTTATTCTACTTTCTAATCAATAATTTTAATATTAGGACATTGAAAGTCATTGGCAAGAGTCTTCAAGTCTTCTAATTTGACCTTTAACTAATCTAAGGTGTCCTTGATGAATGCATTTTCTAGGGAATATTTTCCATATGCCTATTTTCCTTCTATCAAGCATCTTCTTAGTTTTATGATACTTGAATTAAGGTTCTTCAAGTTTGTGTTGATGTTTCCACAAACCTTTGTAAATAATTCAACATAATCAAGGGTTTGTGCCTTAGTACCTATAATTTCTCATAATTGAGTGAACTCATTATTAAATACCTTGATCACTTCTTTACTTATATCTATGAGTCTAATTGAGTAATTGTTGTTGATTTAACACTTTCCAAATTTTTTGTCACTTCCAATAATGTGCCTTTTAAATTCCATTTTTGTCAAAAATCTACCAAATATCATAATTTTTAAAATGGTAATAAGTAGGTGTTATCTTTCATTGTAAGGTAGAGTAGAGTTGGAGAAGTTTATTGAAGAATCTAGTATTCTAAAAGTTTGTGTTCTATTAATATTTTCTGAGTATTGTTTTTGAAAAGGTTTGGGCTACATCATTTATCAAAATTGTTGTACTAATCACAATACTTTTTTAATTGCACAAACTTTACATCATTAATGATTGCAAAAATCACTTTCTTAGCTTTACTCTTCCATTTTTTTCTTTCCTTTCTCATAGTCTTTGATTTTCTCTTTTCTTTCTCTTCTTGTTCTGTGACCTTATTGATATCAATCTATTCTCTCCTTTTCTTTATCCCTTCAAATGACATCTAGACTTTTTGTCTCTTACTAGGTCTAGCTTCCATTTCCTTTATTTTTTTTCTATCTAGGAGCCTCTAGTAGATCATTTTTTAATATCTCAACTAATCTAATAGACATACTATTCTCCTAACCAATTTTCTTCATACCTACCATTATCTACCTCAACATGTGTGAAATATGTGTTAACCATGAATCAACTCTCATCCTTATATTTACTTACAACACATGGTGGAAGCCTGAATCTCTTCTTCATCTTGCTCTAGAATGTCTTGACAATTAGGTCTACATTGCTCTCAATCTTATCAATGGATGTCTTTTGTACAAATTAGTTATCTTCTCCATTGTACATTTATTATTGTTTATTATCTCATAAATTTTCATAAATCTTTTCAACAACTGGAAAAATATATAGGTAATAAAGAATTGAAACCAAAATAGACCATTTCAAACTTTCTTTACCCTTTCCAAGTTTTCTATTAATTGGGCTCTTAATATCTTACACAATTAGTAAGATGCACAAACAGATCCTCTTGCCATGTCCTCTTCTCTAGAACTTGAGCATATCTTTGTACTGATAACAAAACTAATGCCAGCTCGCTTAATTTTGTTGATAACAACTCCTCTTCCATTTTAGGTTGGCTGAGTATTCTCTATGACCATTTTCTTTTCATTAATCTCATTAAGTGGGATTGAATCTTCATTATTTAAACCAATGATTTCATGAATTAGCTTACCTAATATTTTTACTACAATGTCACTCATCTGGGATTTTCCATCATGAATTCTTCTTAAGATGATCTTAGTCCATTCCTTCTTGTCAAACTCATGTTGAAATAGGTATCTAAGTAGGTCATTCTTCTGTGGGTGCTTATAACCTTAATTAAATTACATTTATTATCTAAAAACACATGGTCAATTTCATTTGAAATATTACTTTCACATACTATGTAAAATTTTCTTCTAGTATGTCTATTAGTGTCTTTTAGACATAAGACATCATTTGGGTTTTGAAAAAAATCAATTAAAGAATAACCTTCCAAAGGTTGAATGGGGTTTATCTTCATCTTAGGTCTAGGAATATCTTCCAAATTATAAATTATAGTCTTATCCATCTCAAAAGATAAAGCATTGAGAATAATTCTATAAATTTTAACGTTCACACGATTGTAAATTATGTTAGATGTCATGGAACTAGGGTTTGTTGTTGCACATAGTTCATATCTTCTTCAAAGTACATCAATTATTTTTTCAATTTATCTTAAATCACTCCTTAATTATTTAGATGATTAAATGCTACATATAAATCCAATTTTGAAAATTAAATCCTTTTGCATTGACTTCTTCATTAATTGCCCAAATATGCAATCAAAAAATGTTGTTCCTACCTATGGGAGAACTTCTTTCACTTTACACACTCATATTTAAACTCCAAAAATAATGCACAGTTAATCATAGATTATTTTAATTACTTTATACTTCCTATTAATTGTATAATTCCCAATTCTATCTCTATGGGTTTCTACATTATTCTAATACTAATCTCCTTATGCTAATTCATTAAATGAATTGCTCAATTAGATTGGGATTGGTTTGTAACTATTGCTGACTTCAATATATTTTTGGGTGCTTCACTTGATTGATTTTTAACACAACATGCAAACTTATTGGATCCTTGCCTTTAATAAATGATGTATTAAGATTTCCTATAAGGTCTTCATATTTTCTCTCTAATTGTTATTATTATTTCATTTCTTCTAACATTGTACATTCTCTTTAAATTTTAATTTTCTCATGTTTTTCTACATGTTGTTTGGCATTCATATATTGGTCATCCTCTAAAATCCTTCTATATGACCCAAGTTTTTGCAAATCTGATATGTTATCATATTATTTCCATTTCTTGGTCCTCACTAACCAATCTATAAATTGAAATCTCTAGTAATATGCCCAAAGTTATTTCACTTATAACACATGATAGGGTGAACCCACAATAGTGGGTTACACATTTTTGGAGGAAGAAATTCCTCCAAAATTGCGCAACAACCAATTTTCCTTTTCTTAGTTTCAGTAGAAATTTTTATCAAATTTTTTTATAAAAATTATTTAGTTTATATTGAGACAAATAATTCTTTAAGTTTTGATAGAAATTTTTGTGCCCTGTAGTTTTGATCAACACTATCTATGTAGTTTTTATAAAAACTACCAAGCCCTAACAATGTTTGTTAACCCTAGTCGAGCTTGCTAATTTCTATCAAAACTAGTTATTAAATTTTTGATCAAAACTATTAAAAAAATAGTGAGCTCAAATATTGTCACTGTAACTCCACATTTCATTTTCAATAGTGGGGCTAGAGTTTGATTAGAAGCACAGAGAGAGGCATCCAAAACTATCAAAATTTGAAAAATTTGTATGACTTTCTCATTTTTTTACCCATTTTAAATGATTTAATTTAAATTTCATATGATGTTAATTTCATTTTATATGTTTTTAGTTTCATTTTATATATGTTTTCTATATGTATGTATATATATCATGTATGTATGTATGTATATAATATATATTCATGTGTGTGTGTGTGTGTGTGTGTGTGTGTGTGTGTGTGTGTGTGTGTGTGTGTGTGTGTACATACATACATACATATACATACATACATACACACACACATATATATAGATATAGATATATATACGTAAATAAATAGATATGTTGTTAGGATTAAACCATAGATAGAAATAACAATTACATGCAAATATAACCAACAACAGAAAATAATAGATCACACAGAAAAGAACACAAGACAACAAGATTTAATGTGGTTCACCTAATCCCTAGGCTATGTCCACCAAACAACAAGTCCAATATTTTTATGATCCAGTGATTACAACTTGATTACAATCTGTAATCCCTTACAGCTCAATACCGCTGCAAGAACCAATTTTGCATCACACCTTATCAAACAATCCCTAACCCTAAGCTATTTTATACAAGTATTTTAACCACTTTAAGGTTATAATTGATAATTACATGTTGGCCGAACCCCAAGGAATTTATGAAGTATGTATAGTACTTTCCTGATCAATCAGAACAATCTAACAATCTTGCACTTGGGGACTGATAAGGCTCCACACTAAACAACAATCTCTCACTTGGAGACTAATCTTATAGCAATACTGCTACCACATGGGGCTCTCACTAGATCAAACCACCCTGGAGTCTACTATTATTTTATTCATATTTAGTCTAGAAGACCAATCGAAGCTAAAGATGACTTCAACTTCTCCCTTGTTACTACCTTTGTCAACATATGTACTGGATTGTCATTGGTATGTATCTTCTCTAGCTTTAACTATCCATCCTCCAAAAATGACTGAATAAAATGGTACTGCAATTGTATGTGTTTGGTCTTTGAATGTAGAGCTGAATTCTTTGCAAAATGAATGGCACTCTAACTATCTATGAACAAATAATTATCCTTTTGAGGATGTCCCAATTCTTGCAAAAAGAATTGAAGCCATATCATCTCCTTGATTGCCTCTGTAGCAGCTACATACTCTGCCTCTATAGTGGATAAAGCATTAACCTTCTGTAACCGAGAAATCCAGCTCATAGCTACCCCACCATTAGTAAAGGTGTAACCTAAAGTACTCCACCTAGTATCAATATCCCTTACCAAATCTGAGCCAACATAGCCCTGTAAATTAGTATTAGAGCCCCCAAAGTGTAAACACTTATTGGATGTTCCTCTCAAATATTTGAGAATCCACTTGACTACATTCCAATGCTCAATTCCTAGATGAGTCATATACCTACTAACGACTCCCACTGCATGTGCAATATTTGGACTAATACATACCATAGAATACATCAAGCTTCCTATAGTTGAAGCATAGGGTACCTTGGACATCTTATCCTCCTCTTCTCTTGTCTTGGGACACATCTCCTTAGTCAATTTCAAATGAATAGGTAAAGGTGTACTGACAGCTTTAGCATTCTCTATAGAGAAATGTTGCAACACCTTCTCAACATAATTAGCCTGAGATAGTGTCAATGTTCTATTTTTCCTATCTCTGCAAATATTCATACCAAGGATTTGTTTTGTTGCCACCAAATCCTTCATAGTAAATGCATGTGCTAATTGGCTTTTTAGCCCCTTAATGTGATCCATGTTAGACCTAGCTACAAGCATATCATAAACATATAAACATAAAATAATGTAGCTATCATCATCCAACCTCTTAAAGTAGATAGAATGATCTAAATGACACCCACTATAGCCATGATGATGCATAAAATTGTCAAATTTTAGATACCATTGCTGAGGTGCTTACTTCAAGCCATATAATTTTTTCTTCAATTTGCACACTAAGTTCTCCTTACCTTTGACTGTAAATCCCTATGGCTGAGCCATATATATATATATCTTCATCCAAATCACCATGAAGGAAGGTTGTTTTAACATCCAACTACTCTAAATGCAAATCTTTAGTAGCCACTAGACTTAAAATAGTACAGATAGAAGTCATTTTAACAACAGGAGAAAATATCTCATCAAAATCAATTCCTTTTTTCTATGCAAATCCTTTCACAACTAACCTAGCTTTAAATATTTTCTTACCTCCATCCTCTTCTTTTAACCTGTAAACCCACTTATTCTATAAAGCCTTTTTACTTGTAGGCAACTTGCACAAATCCCATGTCTTATTCTTCAACAAAGAGTCCATTTCATCTTTCATTGGAGACTCCCACTGACTCTTAGAATCCACCTGCACAACTTCATCATAAATTTCAGTTTCACTAGATCAGTAAGTAAACTAGAATACAAAGAGGGAGAAAATCTCTCTGGAGGTCTAATTTTCCTTATTGACTATCTAACATTCACTGGTGTGTGTGGTATTTTTTGTTGTTGTTGTTGCAGATCATGAGGAATGGCTAGAACATCAGCTTTTGGAGTATCATCCAACACTATATAATAATCTTCTTTCTTCTAATGTTGCTGAAATAGATCTTTGTACAACACTTTCTCATTAAATATGACATCCCTACTTCTAAAACTTTTATGATTTTCAAAGTCCCAAAGCCTATAACCAAATTCAATAATTCCATATGCAACAAATATACATTTCTTTGACTTAGCTTCTAGCTTGGTTCTATTTTTAGAATCTATGTGAGAAAATTCTTCAAAACTGAAGGTCTTGCAAAAAGAATAACTCACCTTCTTACTAGTCCATGCTTCCTCTAGAATACCACAGTCCAAAGGAGTAGAGAAACATCTATTAATCAAATATATAGTATTATTGATAGCCTCTTCCCACATGTGTAAGGGCAACCCAACATGCAACCTCATGCTCCTTGCACGCTCCATTATAGTCCTATTCATGCGTTCAACCACTTCATTTTCCTATGGAGTCCTTTGAACATTTTTATATCTACGAATACCATTAGTGAAGCAATAAATTCAAATTCATGACTGCAATACTCACCACCATTATCAGATCTAAGACATTTTAGTTTCTTACTAGTCTCATTTTCAACCAAGTATTTCCATTTCTTAAAAGTTTGAAATACATCAGATTTATGTCTAAGGAAATAAACCCATACTTTTCTAGTTGTGTCATCAATAAATGTAACATAATAATGAGAGCCACCAAGGGAAGATACCTAATTTGGTCTCTATACATCAATATGCACAGGCTCTAATTTCTCCTTTTTGTTTTCCTTCCTAGTCTTTAGAAAACTCACCCACTTTTTTTTTCCATACACACAACTTTCACAAAAATCCATATTAACACATTTTAGACTTGGTAAAACTTTCTTTGAATGAAGTAATTTCATACCTTTCTCACTCATGTGCCTAAGTCTATTGTGCCACAATGCTGTATCAGAATCTATAGAAGCTATTTGTTCTCCCTAATCAATTGTAGCAATTGTTCCTAAACATTCATTTTTCTCTGAAACAATTAAACTAGAATGAATAATATGACCTGTACAAATATATAAGATGCCTACTTTCACACTTTTTGCTACTAAAAGGGAACCTTTTGAAACCTTCTAAATTTTATCATTAGAAGTAACTACACAACCCTCATCACCAAGTTGCCCTGCTGAAATTAAATTCCTACTCAGCCTTGGAACATGTCTTACCTCATGTAGTAGTGAATGATTCCCATTCTACAACTTAATCTTAATTTTTTCCTTTCCAAAAATCTGACAGGGTTCATTATCTCCCAAATAAACAAGCCCAAAATCCCCTTGGACATAATCAATGAAATAACCTCTATGAGGTGTAGCATGAAATGAAGTACTAGAATCTAAAATCCATGAATCATTAACACTTTTTAAAGACAGAAGCAAAGCATCCTCTTTGGATTTGTTACTTACCATATATGCCTCCTTGTCTCCATATGATTTATCTCCTTCATTTTTCTTTAATTTCCAGCAATCTTTCTTTTTATGACTTGGTTTCCCACAGTACTAGCAATCATTCGTTCCTCTTTATTGAGACCTCTTCCCCTTTGACTTTCCTCATGATTTCACATGATTTCCAGAGTTACTTCCTCTCTCAGTCATTCTGCCCCTTATTTGTGCATTCAAAGTACTTCCTAATGTAAATCCACCTGAGGTTTTCCTATGAGTTTCCTCACTTAAAACAAGACCGATCACATCTTCACATTTTAGGGTACTAGATCTAGGAACAAAATTACTCACAGCCATTACCAAGCCATTCCAACTTTCAGGCAAAGAACAAAAAATCAAGAGAGCCCTAATTTCTTCATCAAAGTTGATACTGACAGAAGATAACTGACTAGTAATATATTAAACTCATTTAAATGATTTGTAATAGATCCACCTTCTACCATTTTCAAATTAAATAAACACTTCATGAGAAATACCTTTTTTGAAGCAAAGCACTTTTCATATAGTGTTGCTAGGATTTTCATCAACTCTTATGTTGTCTTTTCTTTTGTAATATTAAATGCCACTGATGGTGCCAGACATAATTAAATATAGTTTACACATTATATACATGTGTATACTACATACATTGACCTCTACATGGAGAATCAAGAGCCTCCTATCCCTCTCAAGAAACAACCTCCTAACCCCCCCCCCCCCCCCCCCCCCCCTCCACCCCCCTCCTCCCCCCACCCTCGAGAAACAACCTCTTATGCCCCTGAGTAGTAGTAGCCTATCACCCCTAACCAATAGCCTATCCCTCCAACAATGGCCTATTCCCCCAGATCAATACCATATCCCACTTGACATGCTCTATGACCACACTAACCAAGAGATTTAGAGACTTCATGAATCCTTCGCTAGTAGGATATGTTCTAGTGTATAGAATAGTACATGGTGGAAAATCTTATGTAGCATCACATATATTAGAGATGAGATTCATGGTTCTACTCCATATATTTTCCTTAATAGGAAGACATGAGAGGTCTCTTTAGGTCTTTTAGTGTAGCAGGTATAGGGCTTAGTGCCCAAAGGGACACTAAAGAGGGAATGTTTCCCACATTATGTTCAAAAAAATTATGTGAAGGGGTTTTCTCCCCTTAAGTGTATAAATCTATAGATGGTTAAACGAATATGCCCATGCTTCCTTGCTGCTCATGGTCATTATCCAAATAATAATCAAATTCCACTCTATTTTGACGATAACTTTATGCTAAGCTTCGCTTAGGCAGGGTGGTGAACTACAATAATTTACCATCACATTTAGGATAGGGGCATAATAGAATAGTTGATAGGAAACCAAGTCATCTACCACAAACACATAGGTGGATTGTTGGAGAGAGAGAACTTGCTATTTCCCCTATATTAGGTTCATCAACTTATGAGGCCATGCATAGCACCTAGTTGTGGGGGTTGATTCAGGGAGTTGGAGAGATTTCCATAGCTATTAGATTTATTTCAAGTGATAAATTTGGCCAATATTTGATGTCTTGTTAGCATTCTATATCATCATCTCGTGCTTCATCTTTAGGAGACTTGTGTAGTGTAGCAAACATCCTTTCACTAACTAGCTTAGAGGTTATCACTGGAGTGTTCACATGAGATACTATGACTAGCCTTGTAGAGAATCTATTATATTCATATAGATTCATATCAAAGCATCTTGGAATACCCATATCAAATGTTTGACATCATGTCCATGGTAATATTGGGACATATCCTCAGCTACATTCCTCTCATTGATTAGGTAGTGGTCACGGTGGCAGTACACATCATGATCTACCTACTGACCACTCTTTTTCTATAGAGGGACATATAAATACTAGTACATACCATCTAGCCAGTGTAGGGCATGGTCAGAGTTTAAATGTGGTCCTTGATGATGTTGACTTCAACTTGTCAACCACAAGATGGATGGACTTGTTGACGTGTGATGATTCTACTTCCATGCCATCTCATCTGGCGAGTCCACTTGGTTCATCATTATTAAGACATGTGTCATTCACCATTCATACTAGTGTAGATGTAGACATGGAGTTAGATGAGGACCATTAAAATATAAATATATTTGTGGACATGATCGATGCTACCTATTGTTTGAGTATTATCAGATGCCAACATGTACACATGTAAATCTATAGTTTTTTGTTCATGTTAAAATTTCAATTGTTTGTTCAACTAATAATTTATGGATGTATACATTTCATGACTTTCTAATTATAAATTTTAAAATTTTGATTTGTTGCACATGTATGTATTTATTGTAGGGGACATGCCTCTTTTTACTACATCTTTGATGCTAGATTGTGTATGTTGTTGAGACTCATTTGATGATGTTAGTAGTGGATAGGTGACTTTTAAATGTAATATATAAATTGCATGCAATTTTTAAATTTAAAAGAGATTTAATTTAATATGATATTATGTACATTTATATCACTTCTCTTGAATATATATAGGGGTCAACATACCCTTGTGAGCATCTTGATAGTCAATCTTCAGACTGTGCTATGAGGAGATGTTATGATGATAGTCTTACACCTAATGATATGCAATTTTTTTATTATAGATGTTTTGATCTATACTTTCATCTAGAGAGATTATTTGATCTAGACTTTGATCTAGACCCTAGATTTGGCAAATTTTTTGGCACTTTTGGAGTGGTGACATCGCCCATAATTTATGAAAACAGGGTTGCATGCTCAGACCAATCACAAAAACTAATACATAATCATTTTTAATTTGATGATGACTTTGCCAATGGAATCTAATGTTTCCATTTGCTAAATTAAAAATTTTCACCGACACTTTTTGAGGCATATCTTAATAGATGGTCACATTCACCAATGTATGGTAAAATTTTAAGTCAGGTTATATATTAATTACATATATTTGACAAGTTTTTCTATTTTGGAGACTTTCTAAGTAACTTTTTATCATTCTAATCTTTAGCTTGAAATAGATTATACTATGAACAAGTGCCATTATTTCAGAAACTTTCTTTGAAACTTGTTCTACTTTAACTTTTTATCTTGAAATTGGATTTAGACCTTTGATTTAGGATCATCTAATGGTCATTAAAAAGGGTTATTGTATCTTAGATGACATAAATTTATGGTTTCTATATATTTTAACTTTTGGTCATGATTTTTTGAAATAATTAAATATTCACCATAGTTTTACAATTTTTTCATAGGATAAAAAAAAATTGCCAATAAAATTAAATTTTTTCCCATATTGAAAAAAAAATCACCAATTCAAATTAATTTTTTTCCCCCTAAAATAATGTTGGATTCACCATGATTTTATATATTTTTCCAAAGGGGGGTTTCTTAAAGTTATCCCTCTCTTTTACATGTTAGATTATCTTGGATAATGCTCTATTATGTTGGATTATATTAGATTATGTTAGGTTATGTTTAAAGATTAGATTGGATTATGTTAGATATTGTTCTTTCACATGTTAGATTATTTTAGATTATGTTGGATATTTTTTTATTATGTTCGATTATGTTGGATGATGTTCTATTATGTTAGATTATGTTGGCTTAGGAAAGTGATGTATACATATGTGGTTAATTTTGTTCTATGCAAGTGATATTTAGATATGATTAAATTTCTAATTAGTTACATAATTTATAATAGTGTTAGGGTTAGGGTTAGAGATAGAGTTAAATAATTCCTAATTAGTTACAAAATTCCTATTTCCTAATAATCCAAGTGATATTTAGATATGATTAAAGGGTACAAGCAAGAAGTTGGGTCTCAATTCCATAGAAGTCCACAGATTGAGATCATGCTCTTTTAGAAACAAGTACTAATGTTTCGAAAAAAAGGGCACCCATTTTAGGGTAAGGTGCCGGATCTTAAATTTAAAAAATGGGCACCCAATTTTTTTAAAATTGGGCCCCCATTATTGGAAAAGAAGAAGACGAATTTTTTAGAAATTAGTACCCATTTTTTTAAAAGAAAACAATGGGTAACTATTTCTAAAATTTTAAAAAAAAAAAAATTAAGGATTTTAAATGTATTTTAAATGTTGATTTTAATTTTTCAAAATGGGCACCAATTTTTTGAATTTCAAATAACAAGTGCCTATTTCTTACAACATGGGGCGAGATTTTTTTTCCTTCCCCGAGTATTGGTTTGGGATAGGTTTGGTGAGACCAAGCCTATGCCTTGACCTCTCAAGATTTGGCTAAGGCATTGAATTGAAAAATTCATGACTTATCATAATTTTTAGAGGGTCTTCTCGATCAAATTCTTTTATAAAAAAAAAACCTTAGAGCTCTCACTATCTTGATTTCAAAATTATAAATTTTATAGTGGTATGATTTTATTTATGATTTTTGCATTATTTGTTAACCAATGGTGGTACCTAAATGTAAAATAGTGAGGTTCACTAAAACGTTAATAGCTTTATTATTTTATTATTTTTTAAAGATTAATTTATGTGTCATCAATCTACCTACAATTATTTTGAAGTTAAAAAAATTTGAAAAAAATGAAATTTTGATCAAATTATAGTGTCCATATGTGAGAGGTTTTAAAATTTACTTTTATAGCCAATTAAAAATTAAGAATAAAAATTATTCAATGAAAAATTAAGAAAAAATATTATCATCAATATTTGGTGTGTTAGGTAGCTTAATTTAAAAGGATTTACAAAAAATTATTGATTTGTGTCAAATTATGGTGTCTGTACACAATTGTGGTATGGTCTTGAAACAAGCATTTTGAAAAAGTAGTTTTTAAAGATTCATACCAAAAAAAAAAAATCTATCATATGGTTACACAAATAAATTACATATTTATAACATAGATTCCAAACACTACAATTTTTATTTATGATTTTTTTAAATAATCAATCTCTAAATGCATCAAATTTTGACATCAATTGACAAGAAATTTCAAAAATAGGAAAAAAATTCTAGTTTTTGCCCAAAAGGGAGACCCAACTTGTTGCACTTACCCTAAAGTCCAGTCCTAATTTCATCCCCTTAAGAAAAGTGTTCAAAATTCTTCCCCTTAAGGCACATGTCCTAATTAGTTACATATAAGTTCCTAATTTCTATAACTAGTTAGAAATTACAATTTAAACTTGACAAGTTAAATGAAGGAGTAAAAGTAATATATAATTAGTTACAAGTCTTCATTTCACCCCCTTAAGACTCAAGTTATAATTTCATTCCCTTAAGACAAGTGTTCAAATTTCTTCCCCTCAAGGCACATGTTCTAATCAGTTACATATAAATTCCTAATTTCTATAATCAGTTATCAATCACAATTTAAACTTGACAAGTTAAATGAAAGAGTAAAAGTAATATATAATTAGTTACAAGTCCTAGCCTCATCCCCTTAGACAAGTGTTCAAATTTCTTCCCCTAAAAGCACATGTCCTAATTAGTTGCATATAAGTTCCCAATTTCTATAATTAGTAATCACAATTTAAACTTGACAAGTTACATGAAAGATTAAAAGTAATATATAATTAGTTACAAGTCCTAATTTCATCCCCTTAAGAAAAGTGTTCGAATTTCTTCCCCTCAAGGCACATGTCTTAATTAGTTGCATATAAGTTCCTAATTTCTATAATTAGTTGCAAATCATAATTTAAACTTGATAAGTTAAATAAAAGAGTAAAAGTAATATATAATTAGTTACAAGTCCTAATTTCATCCGCTTAAGACACATGTTCAAATTTCTCCCTCTCAAGGAACATGTCCTAATTAGTTGCATATAAGTTCCTAATTTATATAATTAGTTGCAAATCACAATTTAAACTTGATAAGTTAAATTAAAGAGTAAAAATAATATACAATTAGTTAAAAATCCTAATTTCACCCCCTTAAGACTCAAGTCTTAATTTCATCCCCTTAAGACAAGTGTTCAAATTTCTTCCCCTCAAGGCACATGTCCTATTTAGTTGCATATAAGTTCCTAATTTCTATAATTAGTTACAAATCACAATTTAAACTCAACAACTTAAATGAAAGAGTTAAAATAATATATAATTAGCTAAAAGTCCTAATTTCATCCACTTAAAACACAAGTCCTAATTTTTTCCCCTTGAGACAAGCAAATTTCTTCCCCTCAAGGCACATGTCCTAATTAGTTGCATATAAGTTCCTAATTTCTATAATTAGTTACAAATCACAATTTAAACTTGACAAGTTAAAGGAAAGATTAAAAGTAATATATAATTAGTTAAACCAAATTAAAAATTAAAAATGATCAAGTTCAACCAAATTTTAAAATGTTCAAGTTATTTACAATTACAATTTGTTTCTAGCTTGTATGAAGTGGGTCAGCTTGTTGTTGGATAAAATTTAATATTTTACTATCATCATCACTATCGAGTCTCCACTTACATATTCCAGGTCCTTTGACTGAATGAAGAGTTCAACTAGTGACAATAACATGGCCACTATACTGATATACCTTATTGTTAGGTTGATAATTAGTGAAATGAATCTCAATCTTAAGTAGTTTACTTTACTTCAAATATGTTCCCAATAAAACAATAGAACCTACATAAAAATTTCAAAAATTTCACATGGATTAATTAATTACTGACTATATGTACACATATCCATATATCCATTAATCGAATAAGTCAATAAATTTGAATTCATAAAAAACATAGATGTACATACATGATTCAACTATATACTAACCTATGGGAACCATACTTCCATCACTTATTTCACTCTTTGCTAGTTTCTCTCTTTGTATGGTGCAACACAATAAATAATTTCTAACACCTTCTATGTTTTCCAGATTCTTCCATGACTGCATGAACACTTCCTACAAAAAATATATGCATACAAATTCCATGTGTCATGTACATGAGTATATATATTAAATAAATTAATAAAAATTATGAATCAAATACACTTTTACATATAAATACATACCACCTCTAAGAAATCCTAAAATATGGTTATAATCACTGTTGAAAATATATTGATACAAGTATGAGAATGTGTTTCAATCATTCTTTTATCACTAATGTAAAAAATGCTACTTGCTGGTAAGACAACTGCTTAATTGAGTTGAAATCTATCATTTATTTTATTGATGAGGAGCATTTGATCAAATGAGATAACAAAAGCACCTAGAGAAAAGGTTGAGTTATGGTATCTAAAAGCGAGTACAAAGATCAATTAAGATAGTAATGATATAATGCATTGATTATCTACTTCAGGTTGAAAATGTTGGATACATTGACAAAGTCTAGAAGAATAAGTAAAAAGAATTGAGTCTGCCAGGCTTGACTAAGTGGATAGTAGTTGTCGAGTAAATTTAGTGCAAGCTAGCAGAAATTCAGTTGGAGCTAAGAAAAATCAAGAAAGGTACTCATTCAACACCTTTTGAACTATGGTATGGATACTCACCCAATGCAAAATATTTTAAGGTATTTTGAAGCAAGCACTATATTCTCAAATATTTTAGGAATGGTAAATTAGATTCAAAAATTGAAGAAGGTATATTCCTTGGTCATTCCAAAAGAAGTAAAGATTAAAAGTGTTTAAATACTAACACTAACAAACTTGTGGAAAGTGCAAATGTGAAATTTGATAAATATAGAGAAGTACATGAGGCTGAACCTATGAAGGATCTAGAAGAATACAAACCAATTGTATACTTTTATGAAGGTATGCCTACTTATGAAGATATTGTAAATCAATTGGCTAATCAAAAAAAAGTTTAAGTGATTTCTGAATCGCACACTACGAATGCCAAGTTTCATTCAAGAATCGAATAGAATCAAGTGCCAAGTTATAGAATGATGGTGAGACATATTCTAATTCTAAGATTAGTATACATGAAAGAGATGTTGAATTACCTGATAGAGAAGTAAAAAGTCATTTAGAAGTTGAGAGACCAAATAAGGAACACAATGTAGAACCAAGATTGTCAAAGTATGTCAAGAGACATTAGCTTGCTACACAAATTATTGAAGATAAAGATGCAAGACCAATGAGAAAGAAAAATTTGAGAAATGATATATGTTTTCTTAGTATGCATTAACCTAAAATAGTGAAAGATGACTTCAAAGAGGTGGACTGGAGTAATGCCATAAAATAAGAGATTGAATAGATTGAGAAAAATAAAACATGGACTTTAGTTTCTAGACTAGAAGATATACTTGTGATTGGCACCAAGTGGGTGTGTAGAAATGACTTAGATAAAAATGGTAGAGTCTTAAGGAATAAGGAAAGATTAGTTTACAAGGGGTATGCACAAGAGGAAGAGATAGACTTTGGATAAACATTCACTCCCATTGCAAGATTGAAAGGAGTAAGAACTCTACTTGCTTACTGTGCATACAAAGGTTTCAAAGTTTATCAAATGAATGTTAAATCTCCATTTCTGAATAGTATATTAGGAGAAGAGATTTATATAGAATAGCCTAAAGTATTTGTTGATGCTAACAATAAAAAACATGGTATGTAAAATACACAAAGATTTATATGGTTTGAAACAAACATCAAGAGCATGGTATTAAAGACTTCACAATTATTTTGTAAAGATTGGAATTGAAAGGACCGATGATAACAACAATTTCTACTTGAAGATAGAGAAAGGAAAATGTATTTTACTATCTAAGATTTTTGTTGATGATATCATATTTGGAGATCAAGATAATTTATCTAAAGCATTTTCAAATGAAATGAAGAAAGAATTTGAGATTTCTATGTTTGGAGAGATCAAGTTCTTTGTGGGTTTGAAAGTACATCAGATGAAATATGGTATATACATCACTCAATCCAAATATGTAAAGGAGATAATAAATATTTTTGGATAAGACTCCAAGCCAATAAGCACAACTATGGTGATAGGACATAAATTGTGAAAGAATAATGATTCAGCTAAGGTGAATCAAACATTATACAAGTTTGTAATTGAAAATTTGAAATATGTATTACATAGCATACCAGATATCACATTATCTATTGGGATAGTTGCAAAATTCTCTACTAAGCCCAAGGAGAATCATTCAATGGTTATTAAGAGAATATTAAGATATGTGAAAGGAATAGAAGACTATGGTCTATAATATTTAAAAACAAAAAAAAATTAATTGAGAGCCTACACTGATGCTGATATTTTGAAAATATTGCTAACATAAAGAGTACTAGTAGAGGAGCATTTTTCTTAAGAAAAAGGTTGGTTACATGGGCTAGCAATAAACAAAACTACATATCTCAATCTACTACTAAAGCTGAATATGTTGCTACTGCAGTAAATTGTACAAATATTGTATGGATCAAATAGCTACTCAAAGGTATGGAGGAGGAAATCACTAAACCTGTTATACTTTATTGTGATAACACAAGTGCTATAAATATATTAAAGAAACTTGTGATGCATACAAATACAAAACACATTGCAATCAAGTATCGTTACTTGAGAGAGTTAGTTCAAGATAAAGAGGTAAAGATGGAATATGTGAATACAAAAGAGAAAATAGTTGATATCTTCTCAAAGTATTACCTAACGATGCTCATGAGTATCTAAGAGGTAAACAAGGGGTGATATCCCTATCCAATGCTATTTAAGAAGCATGAGAAGTGCCTTGAATCAACTTAGATAATTGACATATTTTACACATTGATGTAGTGGATCTTACTTTAGGAGTTGCATAAAGTAATCAAAGGAATAGAGCTATAGGTTAGTCACAACCTAGGTGATAGAGGGAGAAACTGGAAATGTTCATATATGCATATTAAGATGACAAGTCTTTGGTATTATTTTCAAAGAGGGAGATATTCTATAGAAATGAAGGAATATGGAATATCTACTTAGAGGGAGATAGTTACTTGATTGTTAAAAGACATACATCTACCTAGTAAGAGGGAGATAGTGTTGAGGGAGATATAAGGATATAGAAAGATAATTGAAAATGAAGTTATTGAGAGGGAGTCATAAGGATGAATTGATTGGCTATTGATCAGAACATAATTTTGTAACCTATACAGAAGATGAATGCTAATAGAGGGAGAGATTTCAATACAAGGAATTATTTCTTTTTGGTATTATTGTTGGTTTTATTAGTTGTACTAGTTTGCCATCAATGCCAAATAGGTAGATTGTTGAAAACATATTGATACAAGTATGATAATCTATTTCAATCATTATTTTGTCACTGATGTCAAACTTGCTAATTTTTTGTAAGAAAACTACTTACTTAATTTGAGTACTATCATTTATTTTATTGATGAGGAGGATTTGATCAAATGAGATAACAAAATCACCTAGAGAAAAGGTTGAGTTATGGTATGTAAAAAGGAGTAGAAAGATCAGTCAAGACAATGATGATATAGTGCATTAATTATCTACTTAAGGTTACAAAGGTTGGATACACTGACAAGGTCTAAAAGAACAAGTAAGAAGAATTGAGTCTACCAAGCTTGACCAAGTGGACAATAGGTGCTGAGAAACATTAGTGCAAGCCAACAAGAAAATCAATTAGAGTTGAGAAAAGTGAAAATTTAATGTATGTCGAGTTATACATTGTAAGATGACTAAAGTTTAGTTGATGTCAAGCATCACTAAACTTTATTGTTTGCTAAGTAGTCTAGTTGAAGACGAGTAAATGAACCATATGGAAGCCAAGTGACAACATATTGATGTCAAGTGCTAGTATTCTTGTTAGATAATAGATTTTACAAATTTGAGTAGATTATATTGTTTTCTTGAATTTTGTGAAGAGTGTGGAAGATAACTATGATGAGTTGGTGGCACAAAAATCACGGTAAATTTTTTGAAGTGAATTCAAAGACGATTGAAGGAGAAGTTTTTAGAAGGAACTAAAATAAAAAGATAGGTACATTCATTGAATGCTACCTTATCTTACCTAACCCTAAAATGGATGATAGAAGATGAATGACAAAAGATCTTAGTTTTTTATTTATAGATATGGTTGGTCAGAAGAAAGGTTGATCAATGTTAGAGAACCTAAGTTAAATAAGAGGTCTAAGGCATTGCTTACTTAGAGAGTGAATAGAAGAGACTACTTTTGGCAAGAAAAGTAGAAGGCTTAAGAGTATAAATTCTTGAAGGGTGAACAAGCTATTAGAGCTTAAGTGTGTGAAAGCCAAGAAAAATGAAGGACTGGAATAGATATTTGTAATCTAAAAATGTGTTGTAAGTTGTTATCTGATCAAACCTTACTACTACTATCTAATCATTGTACCAATAGAGGGTAAATCGTTTTGATTAAGGTTGACCTAATAGTCATTTTTAAATGCTTTAATCAAGTGACATTTCAATTTAATGACCTAAAGTCCTCTAACAAGGCTCGCTCCAAATAGGGTGATTGAAATCCTTTAACTAGATCAAATTTAATAGTGTATATTGTAACCTTTAACATGGCTGGCCTTTCATAGGGCATCACTTCAGAAGAGTGAGAATGAGTAGCATGTTACTAGTAGTTTTTTCCAAATTGGGTTTCCACGTAAAACCATTATGTCAAATGTGTTATTGAATCTATTATGTTTCACATTTGCATTTTTGCAAAGCTGATTTGACAGTAACCTATAAGTTTCAGTGAAGTTGATTTGATAGTAACCTAAAAGTTTAAGTGATTGTGTGATCTAATGGATGCATGCATGATGAATATGTTTTATGGATATGGGTTCACTAAGCTGTGAAAAGTTTTATTTATAAATATGAACCTTAGGGTGAATGCACCAAGATGGTGTACAATAAAGTGGACACCCCCCACACCCAAAACAAAAAAAGTGATTTTTTTAATAACCCAATTAGGTTATATGAAATTTCAAAAAGTGGATAGGCTTGGTTACCAAGCCTAGAAAAAATACATAAAAAATAAAACTCGATCAGATTTCTAGGATAAAAAATGATGGAGGAGCATCCAGCGGTGTAAGGGCAATCCTATATCACCCAAAAATATGCTTAGTGTTACTTTTTGTTTAAAGTGTTTTCATTTTTGGATACCCATTTGGGTCACATAAAGATTCCAACTCTCATAGTTCCACTATTAGTTTCCTAGGTCAGAGTTTTTGAGCACCTTGGGATATGTACTAATGAAGAAGGTAGATTATTTTGTAATTGAACCATAATTATAATGTGTTAGAGGGTGTAAGTTGGAGGGATAATTATGCTTTTAATTTAAAGAACTTTAGAAAAATAATTGAGACAAAAGGCTTTATGGTTTGAAAGTTATGGTAGTTTTAAGTTGCTTGGAGACCTCCTAAGAGCACTTCAAAGTTAGATTTGAGGCACTAGACAACCTCATATGGGCTAGAAAAATGGGAAATGAGTAGAGCTTATCCATAGGGCCATAGAGCATTTAGAGAGATTTTCAAAAATGTAAAAGGTTTGTCAATCAGAGTCTCGGATCAAAAGTTATGACTCCTAGAAGTTGGAGTACAATTTCTAGATTCTTCTAATTTTAGATCAAATTTTGACATGTTTTCTAGAACCTTAAATTTTGGTGGTGGCTGTTAAATGGCATATTCTATAATATATTCCTAACCTTAAACATAATTTGGGTACTTATGGAAATTTTCAGCATTGTAAAGGTAGTTTTTGTTGGAGTTTGGGAGAGGGTACTATGAGAAGGATTTTCTCCAAATTCAGACAACATTGTAAGACTATATGGCATGTCTTTGAGTCTATTTTCAGTGTACTGAATGTAATAGAAGATCAATTTTGATAATAATATTCCCCTTTTCCTATTAGTTTCATTTTTTTCTAGGTTGTGCTATCATCAAGTGGTATTAGAGAAGGTTTCCCTGATTGTGTAGACAAAGTGCCAATTGTGAAGCAGTTTGCACTAGAATTGTGTGGTTGTGGGTTTTGATACAAGAAGATGCCTCCATGAAGGGAGCATGGTGGAAGGGCCAAAGTTGTTACTCCTAAGCTTAGAGCCCTCCAAAGACAAGTCTAGGCATTGTAGGAGGAGATCTGTCAAGGAATGAATGTTGTTGTAGGAAATGAAAGTGAGGAAGAAAATGAAGAAGGAAATATCAGACAAGAAGGGGAAGGATATGGATAAGTCCTAAACTAGGTAGAGGAGAATATTTTTAGGGCCATTTCTAATCTTGAGAAAAGGCCTAAAATTGACATTGGTGTGTTTTTGGAAAATCTAAACTTAGATGAGTTGATCAACTAGATTAATGAGCTAGAGGAATATTTTGAGTATGAGGATATTGGGCACCCTAATAGGGTTAAGTTTATGAAGGTCAAAATGAAAGGCCATGAAAAAATCTAGTGGCAAGAAGTTTAGTTGGAAAAAAATAGAGGAGGAAAGGAAATAATCATAAGATGGGATCGCATGGTGGACAAACTAAAGAAGTATTTCATTCCTTTTGATTACGAGCTTGATTTGTTCAAGAAGATGTAAGGGTTAAAGAAAATGGGAAAATCTATCCAAGAATACATAGATGAATTTTATCATGTCCTTATTAGGGCAGGGATGTAGAAGCAAACAAGGAGAAGGTTTCCTGTTACCTTATTGGGCTAAGATCTAACATTCAGGAAGAGTTAAGTCTAGTTAGAATGACTAGCATTGAAAAGGCATACTAGTTTTCCTTGTGAGTTGAGGAGAAGCTAAATAGAAATTTTGATGGAAGGAAAAGAGGGTGTAGTCAAGGAGGAAGGGGCACTAGTAGGTCATTTGGAGGCCAAAATGAGAACCAAAAGAAAAATGAGGATTTGGGTACTATCTAAAAATAGAGGAATGAGAATTTCAATTGATTTCGTGATAAAAAATTTGGAGATTAGAGAGGAAGAGGTAGAGGATTTGGAAAAGGTTTAGGAAGAGGAGGCTTTTGTGGTACCTATTTTTATTGCAATGAAAAAGGTCATCGTGCCTTTTAAATTCCCTCAAAGCAAAGGAAGGACAGATAGGAGAGCTAATGGTCAAACAAGGATTACTCATGTGGATGATGATGCACAATCATCACATTCAAAGGATGTAGAAAGAGGGGAGGTTCTAGTTAATAAAAGAGTCTTACTGAGTGGTGAGACTAAACCTGGACAAAGGAGGAGCTTTTTTTGCACCAAGTGAAACTGTGAAGATGAATTTTGTGATGTGATTATTGATGATGGAAGCACTGACAACTTGGTGTTAGAGGAGATGATCACAAAGATAAAACTTAAGAGGGAGAAACACCCCTAACCCTATCAAATTTCTTGGGTATAGGATGACCACAAGGTCCTAGTTAGTGAGAAATGTTTGGTAAAGTTTAAGATTAGGAGTTACCATGATGAGGCTCTCTGTGACATGATTCCAATGGATGACTTCCATTTATGGTTAGGAAGGCCATGGTAGTTTGATAGGCATGCTATACATGATGTTCATGCAAATAGATACTCTTTGACAAAGGATGGAGATTTCCACAAATTGAAGACCTTGATAAAGGAGGGTGAAAATATATCCATTAGTGCTAGGGTATGTCTTGCTGATGGAAGAAATTTTTTGGATGACATGAAACATCAGCAGGTGTGTTATGCTTTAATTCCTAGAAAAGATAAGGAAGGTAGTAGTGAGATTCCACTGGAAGTTTTAGGTCTATTAAGTGAGTATGGAAATTTCATCTCTGATAATGTTCTTGAAGGGTTCCCACCACTAAGACAAATTATTCATCAAATAGATTTAGTCCCTAGAGCTAGTTTTCCTAACAAGTCTGCTCATACGATTACTCCTACTAAGATTGAGGAGATAAACAAACAAGTTTAGGGGTTTTTGAGGAAAGGTTTGATTTGAGAGAGCCTGAGTCCATGTGCAAAACCTATAGTGCTAGCACCAAAGAAGGATGGAGAGTGGAGAACATGAACAAACTCTCAGGCTATAAATAGAATAACCATCAAGTATCAATTTCCTTTACCAAGACTAGATGATCTTATTGATTTTTTGAGTGGAGCCCAGTACTTCACAAACATAGATCTCAAGAGTGGCTATCACTAGATATGGATAAAAGAAGGAGATGAGTGGAAAACTACATTCAAGACCAATGGGGTCTAAATGAGTGGTTAGTCATGCCCTTTGGATTGACTAATGTGCTAGACACTTTCATGTAGCTTATGAATGAGGTACTAAAGAAATTTTTGGGAAACTTTTTTATTGTCTATCTGGATTATATTTTTATTTTCAGTAAGTCTTTGGATGAACATTTATTGCGCATTTGTAGTGTCCTTGAAAGGTTGAGGCAAGAGAAATTGTTGATTAATTTGAAGAAGTGTAGCTTTATCAAAAGGGAGTAGCATATTTGGGGTTTGTTGTATCAATTGAGGGTCTCAAAATGGACCCAAAGAAGGTGAATCTCATTTTGGAATGGACTACTCCAAGGTCTGCCAATGAGTTGAGGTAATTCCATGGTATGACAAGTTCTTATAGGAAGTTCATTAAGAATTTTAGTAGTATATGTGCACCCCTAACTAAAATAATGAGGGGGGATAGAAAAGAGTTCAAGTGGACTATACGAGCTGCAAGGAGTTTTGAATTGTTGAAAAGGAAGGTGATAGAGCAACCTATGTTGGCACTTTTTGATTTCAACAAAGTGTTCTAAGTGGATTGCGATGCTAGTGACAGTGCTATTGAGGTTGTATTGAGCCAAGAAGGTAAACCTACTACCTATTTGAGTGAAAAATTGAATGATGCAAAGAAGAAGTATTATGTTTTTTTATCAAGAGTTTTATGCAATAGTTTAGGCCTTAAAGAAATGGAGATATTATTTTTTTCCAAAAGAATTTGTTTTGTATACTGATCACTAGGCGTTGTAGTACCTAAATAGCCAAGGTAAATTGAATCAAAGACATTTTAAATGTGTAGAGTTCATGCAAAGCTATACATTTGTATTGAAACATAGAAGTCAAAGGTCTAATAGGGTTGTAGATACATTAAGTAGGAGATAATTATTGCTGATAGTAATGTAGGTTGAAGTGGTTGTGTTTGATGAACTCAAGAATTTGTACCCTGAGGATCCTAATTTTGCAAAGGCTTGGAAGGCCTGTAAAGAACCTACTATAATAGATAAAATTAGGTGGCTATATTACATGATTCAGGATGGTATGTTGTTCAAGGGAAGTCAATTATGTATTCCAAGGAGTTCCATGAGGGAAAATTTGATAAAGGGGAAGCATAGTGGAGGGATGGCATGACACTTTGGTCAACATAAGACCATTTCCATTATTAGAGAATATTATTTTTGGCCTCAATTATCACAAGATGTAAAGAAGTTTGTGCATAGTTGTCAAGTATGTCAAATAGCCAAAGGATTTAGTCACAATACTGGACTCTATTAGCCATCGTCTGTTCCGTCAAAGCCTTGGGAGGATATAAGTGTGGATTTTGTTCTTGGATTGCCAAGGACACAAAGGGGTAATGACTTAGTATTTGTGGTGGTTGATAGTTCTCAAAGATTGTACATTTCATTCCATGCCACAAGACTCATGATGCAATGCATATTGGGGATTTATTTTTTAGAGAGGTGGTGAGGCTACATGGTCTCCCAAAGATTATTATTTTCGATAGAGATACAAAATTTGTGGGGTATTTCTAGAGGACTTTTTGGAAGAAGTTGAAGATAGAATTGAAGTTTAATTTTGCACATCATCCACTAAGTGATGGACAAACAGAAGTAGTGAATAGGAGTCTATGCAATTTGCTAAGGATTTTAGTAAGAGATAAGCCCAAGGGATTGGATTTGATTCTATCACAAGTAGAATTTTCTTACAATAATTCTATAAATAGTACTGGTAGATCACCATTCCAAATTGTGTATGGGAGTAGTCCAAGAACTACACCAGAACTAAGAAAAATGGAGCAAGGAGAGAGGAAAAGTGTTGTCATGTCCCCTTTTCAAATAATTAAAAAAATAATAATCTTTGCTAAGGCAGGCAAGCCCAAGAAAGTGAAGTTTCAGAAAAAGGGGGTTAATTTTTGGAAACCATTGGACTAATAAATGAAAATTATTATTAAAATATGTTTCATTAACCTCTCTTGGACGTGAGTTACAGTTATGCCCTCTTTTAAGAGGTTTGGAGGCATTTTGGGGAGATTCCAGACTTGATTTTCGCTCATTCTTTGTTATTCTTCAGAGGCTGCCAAACCTGTGGAGAAGGAGACCCAAGAACGGGAGTTTGTCGATTTTCAGGGAGACCCAAGAATGGGAGTTTGCAGGTTTCTAGGAAGGCTAAGGATGGGAGTCTGAAGCCATTCCATGTGCATGCTCATACAGAGTTTGCCTTTGTGTTGAACAGTGTAGATTTGTGGATTTTTGGGTGTGTTTTTTGCATGAGTTTGGTGTTTTCAGTTGAGCATTTCATATCAGTTTTGGTTGCTGCTGTATTTCAGACTTTAAGCTGTTAAAATAGAGCTGAATATATGTATTGGGACGTGATTAAACTTCTGAGATAGTTTATTAGTGTTTTTGTGGTGTTTCCGAGCATTTTTGTGTTAATTTCGGGAGCCCGATGAGCATAGTTTTTGTCCTACATTTGTGAGCTGTTGTGTAAAGGCTATATAGATCTAGAAATGTCATTTTTTAGGCTATTATGCTGCTGAAATTTCTATAAAAATCTCCATTTTCAGATTTATTAATAATAGGTGAAGCTGTGAAGCTTTTGGCACCATTTCTGGCATACCCGATTTGGGGTTTCTTGAGAAATTTGGAGGATCTTTGTGATATTAGTTGTTTGATCTTAAAGATCTGATTAAAGTTTGAAAATATCATACAAAATCAAAAAAGGGACATTTCAAGTGCTGAGGTAGAAGACTTTGGTGAACATGTCAAGAACCTATAGGAGGTGGTGTGAGCACATATTACCAAGCTGAGCCTATAGTATAAGGCTAGGAAAGATCAAAAGAGGAGACATAAGGAGTTCCAAGTTGGAGATTAGGTTATAGTATATTTGAGGAAGGAATTATTTCTAGTGGGTACCTACAACAAGCTAAAGATGAAGAAATTTGGCCCCTACAAAATTTTGAAGAAACATGATTTAGGAAATGCATATGAGGTGGAGTTGCTAGATGGGACTCACATTTCTCCAATTTTCAACATTGTAGACTTAAACCAAATATCATGATGATGGTGTAGATGAGGGGTTGATGCAAAGGAAGAGATTGAAAAAAATTTGGATAGTCGTGTGGGCTAGAGTACCAAAAATAGGTAGTATGAAGAATACCTAGTGAACTAGAAAGGATGACCAATAGAAGACTCAACTATGATATCCACAATGGGGGTTTCCCATATGGGTTTTCCTCTACCAACTATAAAGTGATAGGGTCACTTTTCAATCTAGTCTGGGTGTTTGATGTAGGAGCATCCAATGGTGTAAGGGAAATCCTGTATCACCCAAAGATATGCTTAGTTTTAGTTTTAGTTTAATTTTTTTTTCATTTCTAGATACCCATTTGGGTCAAATAAAGATTCCAACTCTCATAGTTCCACTATTAGTTTTTTGGGTTATAGTTTTTAAGCACCTTGTGGTACATGTCAATGTAGAAAATAGATTATTTTCTAATTGAGCCATAATTATAATTAGTTAGAGGGTGTAAGTTGGATGGATGATTATAATTTTAATTTAAAGCACTCCAAAAAAAGGATCAGGTCAAAAAGCTTTACGGTTTGAAATTTATGGTAGTTTCAAGTTGCCTGGAGACCTCCTAAGAGCACTTCAAAGTCAAATTTGAAGCACTAAACAACCTTGGACAAGAACATAAAATGAGAGATGAGAAAAGGTCATCCATAGGACTATAGATCACTTAGATATCTTTTTTAAAATGTAAACGATTTGTCAATTGGAGTCCTTAATCAAAAGTTATGCCTCCCAAAAGTTGGACTACCATTTCTAAATTCTTCTAATTTTACATCAACTTTTGACATGTTTTCTAGAAACTTCAATTTTGGCAGTAGATGTCAAATAAAATATTCTATAATTTATTCCTAACCCTAAACATAATTTGGTTACTTAGGACATTTTGGCATTGTAAAGGTAGTTTTTGGCAAAGTTTGGGAGAGGGTACTGTGAGAAGGATTTTCTCTAGATTCAAACAACATTGTAAGCCCATAGGGCATGTCTTTGAGTCTATTTTTATTGTACTTAATGTAATAGAAAATTACTTTGATAATAATATTCCCCTTTTCCTATTCTGTTCATTTTTTTTCTAGGTTGTGTCATCATCAAAAAATCTATTCAAAACTCGATTGGGTTATTCAAAACCTAATCAGTCTTTGAAGAAATAAAAATAGGCTTCACTCTAGAAGCCATAACTTTCACATCTAGAGTCCAATTGACTTAGTTTGAAATGAGTTGGAAAGATATCAAAGAGATCTAAAACATTATGCAACAAAAATAATAGTAGGAAATAAAAATTTCTTTGCCATCCATTGTAATCAATCATGGTCTAAAATAAGTAGTCATTATTTTACAAACATGGGACAAATAGGTAGGTAAGAGTATTATGATAGTTTTCATCTTTCTATCATCTCTCTTACTCCCTCTATCCCTTTCTCACATGCAAAATCACTCACTCATTCACTCAATAACTCCTAATGTCTCTCTTACTAACTCTGAGCTTCTCTCATTCTCACACCAATTCCTAACTCTCTCTCTAATGCAAGGTGCTCCCCTTAATACCATAAACTCATAAACAAAACAAAGAAACAAAAAAAAATGCAAGAACAAAATATGGACTTCTTATTTATGCCATAAATGAAGAATTACAAAATTCATAAGTACAATATGCTAACCCACATGGCCACCTTCAATGCAAGACAAATTGCGAACTATCACCTTGAGCTCTCCTAGAAAATGTTTGGTCCTTTCTTAAATAGGCATTTTTATGTTGTTTAAGAAGGTTCTAGATGCTCAAACTTAATGCTTATGGCTGAGAGACCCTAACAAAACATATAGAGTCAGCTAAATACATCTTTGATGATTATTTTAGAATTTTTGAGTAGCCCAACTTCAAAAGGCCATAACTCATGAACCGTTTCTCTGATTAGCTATTATAAACACATTTTAGAAATGCCAACTCCTAATCTGCATGCTCAAAATTGTGCTAGCACCCTTCTATTGAGTTTTTAGACCTCATCTAGGCACTCTACAGCATCCAACAGTGAACCTAAAGATTTTTCTACAAATATTTCCACCAAAAATTTGCAATAATTTCTCCAATACTTAAGCTGGAGCAATGATATTTTTATGATATGCTTATATCTCTAAAATGAAACTTCCTATATAAAATGACAACATTCCAAGCTCATATGAAAAACTTACTAAAAATAGCAAGTTCCCATAAATAGTAACTATGCTATCTACTTGACATAGGCAACGAGATGAATAACTAGGGCTAAAGGTTCACCCAACTATCCAAGCCACCATGCAAGAGTTAACACAAAAAAAGAAAATAGAATGAACAACAACCAAAGGAGGAAGAAGAATGAAATACTTTTATTGATTCTTCAAATATTCAACATACATGCCCAGCTATAAGGCCTTTTGGGTTACGACCAATTACAAATACATTCACATTCAAAGATCCAACTCAAAATTCACACTTTTAGTTCTACTCTCCAATATACTCCCCAAAAACTTGCCTAACTCTAAGCCTAAACACTCTATATATACTTGCCAAAATGGCTTAAGGATTATTTTAGAACATTACATAAGAGGAGAGCTGACCCAACAATAGTCTAGACACATCCCAAGAAAAGATCATAACATAAGTGTCATGCTCAAAATTAATCCGACAAGTCATCTCATATAAATCTTGTCCAAATACTAACACTCGACATACATTGGATAACTTGGCACATGAAGAGTCACTCGACATACACTGGATAACTCGGCACATGAAGAGTCACTCATCATACACTAGATAACTCAACGCATGAACAGTCACTCAACGTACACTCAGTAACTTGACACATGAAGCAATTGCTACAGTAACTCAGCACATGAAGGAATTACTACAGTAACTTGACACATGAAGGAATTGCTAGGCACATGAAGGAACTACTAGGCACATGAAGGACTACTAGGCACATGAAGGAATTGCTAGGCACATGAAGGATTGCTAGACACATGAAGGACTAGGAACATGAAGGACTGCTAGGCACATGAAGGATTTTCTAGGTACCAACTTGTAGAATGAACAAAAATGAGCAGGATAACAAGGCAACCCAAGATGCTCTTGCATCAAACAACTAATGTTGAAAGAAATTATTCTCCTAAATCATTGACATGTCTCAACCTAAGCTGAATCCAACTCACATTGAGAAATCCATGAAGCATCTCAATAAGTCTAGTATTCCACTTCACCAAATAGTAATCTTTTCCTCTTGTGCTATTGCCAACTCTTTAATCTAATATCTATTCAACTTCTTCAATCTACTTCTTAGGATAATCATCTGATACACCAACTTCATCCTCTAACTCATGATACTTATACAAATCAGAAATATTGGATATAGGAGATATATCCATGTCATTAGGTAACTCAACTTTATAAGCATTACCACTATAAAAATTCTTCAAGATCTTACAAGGTCCTAATTTCTTCATCTTTAGCTTACTATATGTTCTAGCTGGGAATCTTCCTTTCTTCAAATGAGCCATCACCTCATCACCAACTTGAAAATCATGGTGTCTTCTAGACTGATTAGCATTCTCCTTATACTTCTAATTACTTTTTTCCAACCTCAACTTCAGTTCCTTATGCAAAGACTCCATAAAATTAGCAAATTCTTCTCCTGCAGTGCTTCTCTTTTCTTTACCAGCAACATCTCTCAAATCTAATATACCTCTAGGATGCATTCCAATAACAATCTCAAAAGGTGTCTTTCCTATACTCCTATTCATATAATTATTATATGAAAATTTAGCTTGTGCCAATACCATCTCCTAATTACTTAGTTTATTCCCAACTAAACATCTTAACAAATTACCCAAGCTTCTATTCACAACCTCTATCTAACCATTTGTTTGTGGATGGAATGTAGAACTAAACTTCAATTCAGTACCCATCTTCTTCCACAAAGTCTTCCAAAAGTAGCCAACAAACTTACTATCTCTATCAAAAATAATACTTCTTGGTAATCCATGCAATCTCACAATCTCTTTAAATAAAAGTTTAGCAACATGCTCAGCATCTAATATCTTCTTACATGGTATGAAATGAGCCATCTTAGAAAATCTGTCCACTACAACAAATATGAAATCATACCACTTCACTATCTTAGGTAATCCAAGAACAAAATCCATACTGATGTCAGTCCAAGGTTTCTTAGGAATAGTAATAGGTGTATACAAACTAGTATTTTGACTCACCCCTTTTGCAACTTGAAAAAATCCACAACTCTTTACAAATTTCTAAACATCCTTATACATTTGTGGCCAATAATACTCTTTTTTTAGCAAACTCAATGTCTTATCAATTTCAAAATGTCCATCTAATCCACCACTATGCTTTTCCTTAATCAAATTCAATCTCATAGAACTTCTTGGAATACACAACTAAATACCTTTGAACAACATACCTTCTTGAATGAAATACTAATTATACTTACTTATGCAATCTATCAGATTTGTTGCTCTGCACTCTCTCCATGCATCAAAAAAATTAGGATTAGCATCATATAACTCTTTCATTTCATCAAAGCCAAGAACTTTAACCTTCATTTTAGTCAACAAAGAATGGCTTCTACTCAATGCATCAGCAACTTTGTTAGTGACTCCACTCTTATGCTTAGTGACAAATGTAAAACTCTACAAATACTCAACCCACTTCATATGTCTTTGATTCAATTTATGTTGACTTCCCAAGTATTAAAAAACTTTATGATTAGTATACAACACAAACTCCTTAGGAATAAAAGAATGTCTCCACTTCTTCAATGCTTGAACAATGTCATAAAATTCTTGATCATACAAAGAATACTTCCTTTTAGCATAATTCAAATTTTCACAAAAGAAAGCAATAGTCTTACCTTCTTGACTTAATATAGCTCCTATTGTATTACCACTTGCATCACATTCAGCTTGGAATACTTTTCTAAAATCAAGTAAAGCTAATACAAATAATTGAACAACCTTTTGTTTTAAAGTCTCAAAAATCTTATTAGCTCCGTGTGTCCACTTAAATTCCTTTTTATCTCCCCTCATTGTCTCATTCATAGCATTATAAACAACACTAAAATTATTTATAAACTTTCTATAAAAACTATCCAAACCATGAAATGTTCTTACCTCACCCACATTCTCAGGGTTAGGCCATTCCAAAATTTCTTCAACCTTCTTAGGTTCCATCTTCAATCCATCAGCTAAAATCACAAATCCCAAATACACAATTTCCTCTTGCATAAAATAACACTTTTTTCAGATTAATCAACAACTTTTCCTCTTTCAACCTCTGAAATACTTGCCTAATATGCTCAAAATGTTCTTCCTTAGTCTTACTGAATATCAAAATATCATCCAAATAAACAATCACAAACTTACCCAAAAATCTTTTCAGAACTTCATTCATTAACCTCATGAAAGTACTAGGTGCATTAGTCAAACCAAAAGGCATAACCAACCATTCATACAGACCATCTTTTGTCTTGAAAGTAGCCTTCCATTCATCACCTTTTCTAATTTTGATATGATGATAGTCACTCTTCAAATCAATCTTGGTAAAATACTTTGCTCCATTCAAACAATCCATTATGTCATCTATCCTTTACATAGGAAACCTATATTTCATTGTTATCTTGTTAATAGCTCTAGAATCAATACACATTCTCCATTTTCCATTCTTTTTAGGTGCTAATACAGTAGGTACAACACATGGACTCAAGCTTTCTTTGATCAAACCTTCCTGCAACAACTGATGCACTTGTCTGTTAAGTTCTTCATTCTTTCTAGGTGTTAATCTATATGGTGCTTTGTTTAGAAAACTAGCTCTAGAAATATTGTCCATACAATGATTTATACTTCTTACTAGAGGTAAACCATCAGGAATATTGTCAACAATATTGTCTTTATACTCATTCAACAATTCTATGATTTCTACTGGTACTCAGCTATCACTATCTACTGTCACTAAATCATTACTAGCGTCTATTGCTTGATCATTATTACCAACATTCGGTCCTCTAGGAACTATGGTAAAATAGACTTGATTCTTTTTCATTTCCTTTTCAAATTGTTTCCCATTAACCATGCAAATTTTTACAGTAGCACAACTATCTGATCTAGACTTTCAATCAAAGGCATCAATGTTTGTTTCTTCCCATTCACCCAAAGAATGTATTGACTCAATCTTCCATCATGCAAAACATATCTATCATATTGCCAAGGTCTACCCAAAAAAATATGACAATAATCCATGGGCATAATATCACACAAAACTTCATCAAAGTAATGTCTAATTTTAAACTTCATGGCATTTCTCACTTACCAATATCTTATGCTCATCTTTGATCCATGAAACATGATAAGGTTTGGGATGTTTTAGCCTCTATAACTACAACTTGGCAACTAGCTCTTTTGATGCTAGATTTGTAGAACTTCCATTGTCAATGATCACATTGCAACATTTTCCAGCCATCTTACATCTTTTCTTGAAAAGACTTCTCCTTAAAATAGGTTCCTCATCACTTCCCTTATTACATAAGGTTCTTCTCACTATCAGATTTTCTCCAGCCTCAAGTCCACTTGGTGAACCCTCATTATCTCCTTGAATCACATCATTTTTGTTACCTTGCCTACTTTCAAAAGATCTATGTCCCTCTTTACCACATCTAAAACAATTACCATGAAATCCACCTCTAGAATAGGAGTTACCTCTTCCTCGGTAACAATTAGTGCCTCCTCAATAAGAATTACCACTTTTTCCATTTGGTCTTGCCTTTTTCATCATTATTCCATTCAAACTTGCCAATTTCTCCATAGGATCTACCTCTACCTCTTTGGAATCTACCACCTCTATCTCTTTGTCTTTGTTCATGCTTCTTTGTCAAGATCTTCTCATCTTTCAAGGCATATTGATATGCTTCTTCTACACTTTCCAACTTCACAAAAGTTATTTCATCTTGTATTCCAAATCTCAATCCATTAATGTACCTTGCAATTTTCTCAACACCATCATCCACATGTCTAGATCTGATGTCCAATCTATGGAATTCCTCAGTATATTCTTTCACAGTCATGTCCTTTTGTTTCAAATTATCCATCTTTCTCAATGGGCTAACTTGGTAATTGGTAGGAATAAATTTTTTCTTTACCTTGTTCACCATCTTTGGCCAAGTTTTGATTTTCTTCTTTCCTCTCCTTTGTCTATCTATTTACAAGTGCTCCCACCATAGTGATGCATGATCTTTTAGCCTAGTGACTACAATCTTAACCTTTCTATTATCAAGAGTGTTTTCATACTCAAAGAACTTCTCCATAGAAGAGATCCAATCCAATATAACATTGGTGTCCAATTTTCCATCATAGCAGGCTTTGAATTTTTCCTAGACAACACTTGCAACAATTTTCTTCATATTGATCTTCTTCAAGTTTTGGATTATGGTTTGGTGTTTCTACTTCATCATCAATTACATCATCAAGGTGCACTCCTCTCCTCTAGGCTATCTCCATAGCATCTAATTTGGCTATAATTTGTCTTAACTAATCCAATATAGCATCATCAACATTTCTTCTACCATGAACCATCTTTACAAATTAAGTTCTTGCAAGATTGTAACCCTCTACAAGTTATAGGTCAAATCTATAGATCTACCATCCTACAACCAAATCTAGATCAAGGTTTTACACAATCCAATCTCTACAAGGATGAACCTTAGGCTTTGATACTAACTAATGTAGGAAAAAAGATGAATAACTAGGGCCAAAGGCTCACCCAGCTTTCCAAACCACCCTAAAAGAGTTAACACAATAGAAGCAAACACAAGGAACAACAACCAAAGGAGGAAGAAGAATGAAATACTTTTATTGATTCTTCAAATATTCAATATACATGCCCAACTATAAGGCCTTCAGGGTTATCGCCAATTACAAATACATTCACATTCAAAGATCCAACTACAAATTTTTACATTCAGTTTGCTCTCCAATATACTCCCCAAAAACTTACCTAACTCTAATCCTAAACACTCTATATATAATTGCCAAAATGGCTTACAAATTACTCTAGAACATTACATAAGAGGAGGGCCAACCCAAAAATGGTCTGGACACATCCCAAGAAAAGATCTTAACATAAATGTCATGCTTGAAATAAATTCCACAAGTTGGCTCACAGAAATCATGTCCAAATATTGAGACTCAACATACATTGGATAACTCAACATGTGAAAACTCACTTGACATACACTGGATAACTTGACACATGAAGAATCACTCAGCATACACTAGATAACTTGACACATGAAGAGTCACTTGACATACATTGGGTAACTTGGCACTTGAATGAATTGCTATAGTAACTCCGCACATGAAGGAATTTCTATAGTAACTCAACACATGAAGGAACTGCTAGGCACATGAAGGAACTAAACTGCTAGGCACATGAACAAATTGAACTACTAGGCACATGAAAGAACTGCTAGGCACATGAAGGAACTACTAGTCACATGAAGGAACTACTAGGCACATGAAGGACTACTAGACACATGAAGGAACTACTAGGAACATGAAGGACTAGTAGGCACATGAAGGATTTGCTAGGCACATGAAGAATTTGCTAGGCACCAACTTGTAGAATGAAAAAAATTGAGTAGGATAAAAAGTCACCCAAGATGCTCCTACATCACTACTAGTCCTTATTAAAATAGAAAAGACTAAAAATAAAATATTTTTGGGTGATGCAAGATTTCCCTTCCACTCAGGATACTCCTGCATCAGACACTCAAGCTAATTTGAGAAGTGACCCCATCACATATCAAGTGTTTAGAGGAAAACCAAGATGGTTAACCTCCTTTGCTAGCCATGATGAATCCTCAACTGACCTCCCTTTCCATTTGACCAGATATTCCTCACAAGTTCTATTTCTAGTACTTTTTCCAAGATGACTATCCAGTATCTCCTCAATCTCCTTTGTAGACTAATTAGCTACTAGAATGCTCCACTGTGCTTCTACAACTTCATCTCCATCACCTTCTTCATAATACTCAGTCAAATATAAAATATTAGATACTACTAAAATATTCAATTCAACAAGAAACTCCACTTCATATGCATTTTTAGAATCATGCCTTTTCACTATCTTGCATGGTCCAAACTTCTTCATCTTCAGCTTATAATATATACCCACTAAAAAATGAACCTTTCTCAAATGAACCATGACTTCATCTCCAATTTAAAATTCCTTATATCTCATTTTCATATCTTCCTTAGCCTTATACTATGTATTCATCTTTATGATGTGCTTCCTCACCTCCTCATTGATGTTCTTCAAATGTTTAGCAAAATCTTCTACACCAGCACTACTTATCTCTCCTTTATCCAACTGCCTCAATTCAGAAGCATTTCTGGGACTACTCTCATATACAATCTAGACTGGTGATTTACTAATACTCCCATTGACAAAATTACTATATAAAAATTCCACCTATGGTAATATCATATCCCATCCTTTTGGTTTATCTCCAACCAAGTGTCTCAACAAGTTTCCCAAACTGTGTTTCACAACTTTTGGTTGTCCATCAGTTTGTGGATGATGTGATGAACTGAACTTCAAATCTATCTTCAACTTTTTCCACAATATACATTAGAAATACACAAAAAAATTGGTATCTCTATCTAAAACTATTCTCTTTGGCTGATAATGTAATCTCACCACTTCTTTGAAAAACAACTCTACTACATGAACATCATCACTAATCTTCTTGCAAGGAATAAAATGTGCCATCTTTGAAAACCTATCAACCACCACAAAATAGAATCATACCCACAATGTGTCCTCTGTAATCCAAGAATAAAATCCATACCAACATCCTCCCATAGCTTCTTTGGTATAGGTAATGGCTGATACAACCCTGTATTCTGATTAACTCCTTTCACCACTAGACATGCTCGACATCTTTCTTAAAACTTCATCACATCTTGTTGTTACTGTGGCCAATAATAATTTTCAGCAACCAAGGCTATAGTTTTATCTCTAAAAAAATGTATAGCCAATCCTCCACTAAGCTTCTCCATGATGATATTCTCTCTCATTGAACTTCTAAAAATGCACAACTGGCTTCCTTTAAACAACATATTATCTTGGATCATGAAATCCAACCACTTTGTCCTATTAAGTGTAACAAGTTTTGTACAAGCCTTCCACATTTCCCAAAAATTAGGATCATATGGATACAAATTACTGAGTTCCTTTAACCCAACCACCTTTATCTACACTTTTGTTAGCAAAAGTTATCTTCTACTAAGAACATCTATGACTTTGTTAGACTACCCACTCTTGTATTTCAAAAAAAAATTTATAACTTTACAAAAACTCAACTCACTTTAAATGCCTTTGGTTCAATTTCCCTTGACTATTCAAATATTGCAAAGCTTGATGATCAGTATACAAAAAAAAGCTCCTTAGGAAGAAGATAGTGTTTCCACTTCTTCAATGCTTGAACTATGGCATAAATTTTTTGATCATAAATCAAATATTTTCTTTTTACATCATTCAACTTCTCACTAAAATAAGCAACATGTCTACCTTCTTGGCTCAGGATAGGTCCTATTGTAGTACCACTAGCATCACAATCTACTTGAAACACCTTGTTAAAATTAGGAAGTCCTAAACCTGGCTCCTTAGTAACTTTTTGTTTTAACAGATTAAAACTATTATCTACTCCTACAATCCACTTAAACTCTTTCCTATCTCATCTCATTGTTTTAGTCAAGGGTCCACAAATACTGCTAAAATCTCCTATGAAATTTTTGTAAAATGTAGCCACTCCATGAACATATGTTACCTCTATTGCACTCTTTAGAGTAGGCCATTCAAGGATAGCATTTGCTTTCTCTGTGTCTATTTTCAGACCTTTTGCTAAGACTACAAATCCTAGGTACGCCAACTCCTTCTTTACAAAACTGCACTTCTTAAGGTTTATCAATAACTTTTCTTCCCTCAACTTATTAAATAGCTTGCATATATGAATCAAATGTTCCTCCAATGTCTTAGTATAGATCAATATATCATCTAGGTAAACAATGAAAAACTTTCCTAAAAACTCCTTCAGTACCTCATTCATGAGCCTCACGAAAGTGCTCGATACATTGGTTAGACAAAATCCATCTGGTGACTAATCCTCCTCATTGGGGGTACTCCATCAGGTACATTATCTAATACAATATCAAAAAAATCCTCAACATTTCTACAACTTCTCCAAGTACCTCATATACTTCTTGTTTACTATGTTTAGGAATTATAGAAAAACACATAAGCTCATGCTTAATACCTTTAAGAAACTCTTTTCCATCAACAAAACATATTCTGGTAGCACTACATACCTTTTCTTCTTTATCCTTCAATAGCTTCAACTTATGTTTCACTCCATCCTTAGTTAGAGTGTAGGTATTTTCTCATCCATCATGTATAGTGTGCTTGTCAAACTACCATGACCTTCCTAACAACATATGAAATATATCCATAGGTATGATATCACATAGTACCTCATCGTGGTAGCTTCCAATCTTAAACTTCATTGATCACTACTCATTGACCATGACCTTATGGTCATCTTGCACCCAAGCAATATGGTATGGATGTCAGTGTTGCTACCTCTTAAGCTTCAACTTGATGACCATCATTTCTGACACTAGATTGTTAGTACTTCCATTATCAATGATCACATCACAACACTTATCTTCACATCTACAATTTGTGCAAAACAAGTTCCTTCTTTGTTCAGGTTCATTCTCACCACTCAGTGGTACTCTTCAATTAACTAGGAATTCTCCTCTTTCAACATCTTCAAAAAATTAGGATCTGGCATCTTCATCAATATGTGCAACTCTATCCTAGTCTTCTATTATTTGATCTATCCTTCCTTTGCATTGGATAAATTCAAATTCTCTATGCCCTTCTTCTTTGCAGTGAAAACATTTCCCACAGAAGCCTCCTCTTCCAAATCTTTCTCCTCTACCTCTTCCTCTTCGATCTCTATTGTTATGCTCATAGAAATGATTGAAATTATTTCCCTTTTGGTTTTGACTAGTACGTCCAACCTCATCGTTTTTCTTTTGATCATCATTATGACCACCATAAGATCAACCACCAAATCTTCCACCACAATCTCTTCCATTGTTCTTATTGTCAAACATCTTGCTTAGTTTCTCCTCAACTCTTAGGGAAAACTAGTATGCCTTCTCAATAATTCTCATTCAAACTAGACTTATCTCATCATGAATGCTTGGCCTTAGCCCATTAAGATAATGAGTGACTTTCTCCTTATTAGCTTTTGCATGGCTAGTTCTAATGAGAACTAGGTAGAACTCTTTAGTATACTCTTGAATAGATTTTCCTACTTGCTTCAACCCTTGCATCTTCTTCAGTAGCTCAAGCTCATAAGCCATGGGAATGAATTGTCACTTCAATTTATCGTTCATCTGATCCCATCTGATGATTTTGTCCTTTCCCTTTCTATTTCACTACAACTAAACCTCCTACCACTAGATCTTAGCATGTTCCTTCAGTTTTGCCTTCACAAACTTGACTCTATCAGGATCATCAATATCTTCATACTCAATGTAATCCTCCAGTTCACTGATCCAATTGATCAGCTCCTATGGGTTGAGATTTTTCAAAAATATTGGAACCTCAAACATAGGTCTTCTTCCAATCTTAGAGGTGGCCCTAAAAGGCCTCTCTTCCTCTAGATTTAGAACTACCTCTTCTTTAGCACTTTCTTCTACTTCATCCTCATCCTCTCTTTCATCTCTTAAAGGAAGATTCATTCCTCTATGCATCTTTTCTTTCAATGCTTACATTTGTCTTTGGAGGGCTTGGAAACCCTTAGGTGTAACACATACAAATCTTCTATCACACTCTCTTTGTGGAGGCATTTTTGTGCTTCCACTAAAAACCTAGTGTAAACTGCCTCACAATCAAAAATTTGTCTGCACACTTAGCCCAAATCATGGTCCTAGTGTGAACTGCCTCATAGTCGACATCTATCCACACACTCAAGAACTCTAGCTCTCATACTACTTGATGCAGGGTACTCCCCTTAATACCATAAACTCATAACAAAAACAAATAAACAACAACAAACCCAAGAACACAATATGGACTTCTTATTGCCACCACAAAATTGGAATTATATAATTAATAAGTACAATATGCTAATCCACATGGGCAGCTTAAGTGCAAGACAAGTTGTGAACTATCACCTTGAGCTGTCGTAGACAATGGTTAGGCCTTTCTTAAATAGAAAATTTTATGCTGCCCAATAAGGTTCTAGATGCTCAAACTTAATAACTAGGGCCAATAAACCATAGAAAAACATATAGAGTCATCCAAATACATCTTTGATGATTATTTTTGAAATTTTGGGTAGCCATAACTCATGAACCATTGCTCTAATTGGCCATTATAACCACTTTTTGAAAATGTCAGCTCCTAATCTACATGCTCAAAACTGTACTAATGCACTTCCGTCAAGTTTTTAAACCTCATCCGTGCACTCTAATGCCTCCAATGGTGAGCCTGAATATTTTTCTGCAAACTTTTCCACTGAAAATCCACAATAACTTCTCTGATACTTAAGCTGGAGAAATGAGATTTTTATGGTAAGCTTATATCTGTAGAATTAACCTTCTTATAGAAAATGAGAACATTCCAAGCTCATATGCCAAACTTACTAAAAATAGAAAGTTCCCATAAATAGTAACCACCATGTCTACTAGTCCTTATTAAAATAGAAAAGATTGAAAATAAAATATTTTTGGGTGATGCAAGATTTCCCTTACACCCATGATGCTCTTGAATCACTCTCTCTCTCTCTCTCTCTCTCACACACACACACACACACACACACACACATACTCCCTTGTCTCTCTTACTCTCTCCATCCTATCCTCCCACCTCTCTCTCTCTCTCTCTCTCTCTCTCTCTCTCTCTCTCTCTCTCTCTCTCTCTCTCTCTCTTGATCTTATTTCACCTCCCTCTCTCTCCATATTCCTCACTCTCTCCATCCTATCCACCTGTCTCTCTCTCTCACTCTCTCCATCCTATCTTGATCTCTCTCTCTCTCTCTCTCTCTCTCTCTCTCTCTCTCTCTCTCTCTCTCTCTCTCTCTCTCTCTCTCTCTCTCTCTAACTCCTAATCCCTAAACCCCCTCTCTCCCTAGCCTTTGATTCTTGAAATGGGAACTTTATGTAGAGAGAGATAAAGAGAGAGTGCAGGGGATAGGAAGAGGGAGATGGGATATAATAAGAGAGAGTGAGAGAGAAATTGAGAGAGATGAAGTGATGGAGGGAGGGACATAGGAGAGAGATTAGGGAATAGGATAGAGAGAGAGATAGAGAGATTAATTGATTGGGAGAGAGGGAAATAAGAGAGATAGATCAAGGGACATGAGAGAGAGAGAGAGAGTTTAGGGTTTAGTGATAGAGAGAGGGTTTAGGGATTACTTGGTGAGAGATAATGCATAAAGGTAACAAGCTACACACACACACACACACACACACACACACACACACAGAGGTTATTACTTAGTTAAAGAATGTGAGAGGTTAGGAAAAGTAAGAGATATATCTTAGGATTTATTTAGCTAGTGAGTGATTTTGTGTATGTGTTTTTGAGATAGAGAATTAATACTATTTAGTATTCATGTTTACCTATTGATTATGCATTTGGAAAAAAATTACTACCTATTTTAGATTATGATTAATTCAAATTCATGGAAAATAAAATTTTGATGAGATAGAATTTATTTATCTATATCATGTAGTAGATACCTTCAATATCTTTCCAATGCATTTTGAATCAAGTCAATCAAACTTTATATGTAAAATTTATATCCTTCAGAATAAAACCTACATTTAGTTCTTCAAAACCCAATTAGGTTTTGAAGAAATAATTTTTACTTCTACAAAACCTGATTGGGTTTTGAATGCAAGTTTTCATTTCATAACACAATTGGGTAATGATTTGGTGATAACATAGGGAAATGACACAAAGGCTTGGGAGATTGTTTTCCCTCCAATTTTTTTCATTTAGACATTTTGTCATCATCTAAGATGAATTCTCATCTTTTTTACTCATCATATTTTCTAATGGTGAAGTGGGTATCTCTAAAATCACCACCATAATATTACACATATTCTTGGCTTTCTTACCATATAATTTTTTCTTTTTTTGGACAACACTAACATTGTAAACATTAACTACTTTTACCAATGCCTTGACATTACTCACAAACATATGTCTACCATTTTTTAATAACTTTTTATATGCTTAAAAAAATTCTAAATAAATTATATATTGATATTCTACACTTGATTCTATACACTTTAAAAAAAGAAGAAGTCATTTTTAATTATTTTGCTGCAAGTTATGCTCAGTACACAAATAGGTACAAAAATTTCAAGATGTAGCTAGTTCAATAATTCATAACAAAAAAATACTCATTATAAAATTATAAAATAATGCACAACTTCTAGATATGACTCATAACTATCATCCTACCAAAGGGATATGTAGGATACTAAATTTTACTCGATCTTTTATGCTACATATGAAAAAAGCTATGTTATGTTTTCTAAGAAAATTAGAGACTATTTTTCATGTGCACAGAGTTTGACCCACCTAATCTTATCCATTTTGTAAAAATTCTAGTAGTTTAGAAAGTAGACTTAGATTACTACAATTAATATTTTTTATACATCTTGTCATTTTTAGTGGATGACCATTAAATGTCTTGTCCAAGTTTAGGTTTACCTGATTTTAAAAAAAAAGGTATCCACTTATACTAGCCTTTTTGTAAACCATCTTGGTGCACTCACCCCTTGGACAACTAATTCACTTCCCCCCACCCCTCGACATCTAATCTAAATAATTCAATCAATCAAAAGAAATCAATGGAATATCATCATAGTTTTCATCCTCAAACTCATTCATATTGATAACATCTGGTGGCACCAAAGTCCATTCACCCACATATCCACATTCTTGATTAATTTAACAATCATAATTTTCATCAATGTAATTAGGACAAAAAAATTAGTATTCTATTGTGTAAAATGGCCACACATTACTATCTATACTCATAACTGAATGCAAAGATTGTGTCTTATCTACCCTCTTGTATGTGTGCATTGATCTTCTATTGACTCTTGAATATAAGGTCCATAAATACATATAAAAAATGAGTTAAACATGTGTGTACATAATCTAGTTATTATTTAACATATTAAATATAAATTTTATTCAATTATACCATTCAAATTAACTTATATGAGATACCTCCCAAAACACTATAAATGGTATGACTCAATCCACTTGTAATGATGTATTATCTATATTTGTTGGCATCATAAAATATGTTTTGCACCACTCAAACACATCATGAGCATTATTAATGTGATATACTTTATATTTCATTTGATACTTTCTTAAAGCACAGTTGATACAAGCTCCGACACCATCATGCACACCCTTTCCATGTCCACTCGCAAAAACTCCATATGTGTGGTATATTTTAAGGTATAGATGATAACTACATAATGCATCAAATGGTCTGGCTGATTTAAATTGTGTTGGACATCCATATGACCATACAAAATGTTTTTCCATTTTTATGCCTTTATTTTTCAAATATTCAAAAAATGTCTTAAAAGAATGTTCCACAAAATGTGTGTCATGTTCTTTTTCATCACTAATGTAAAAGTAATACTCTTTTTTAATGACTTATGATTGATATCTATTTTCCACACCATCCAAATTAATTTATGCATGTTTATAAGACACTTGAACCATAATAGTAACCTGCTTTATATAGTATTATTTCACTTGAGTTTGTTTTTAAGAAATTGAAGACTAATTATCTACAAAATTAACAATAGATAAAAAAAAATTGAGTCAGAAAGTTTCTTATATTGTTTGAAACTGTACTACTTTCCCCTTAATAAAAAAAATATAAAATATATATGGTTGAATCAATTTACAAAAATTTGACATAAATTATCTAGTAGGTATGTCATCCTCTACATATTCCAACCTTGTTACTTCTTTTCCAACTGTCAAATGATTTTGACTTTATGTACTTATATCTCTTACATTTTACCATCCTTATTATATCAATATCTTCATCTCTCAAGGGAAATTTAGTCAGGTTACCACATGTTTCACAAGTTCCTCTTATGCAATCTATTTCACCTATTGCATGATCATTTGGTTTGTCACATAATATTGATGTTATAAATTGGCTCGGTCACTTATGAAAAGAATTTTTAGAACCACCACTTTCTTCTATCATCTTTTAGAACCCTTAAGAGTACAAATTGAATTCAACATGATATAAACAATAACATGTTTCCAAAGATCTATTTATCTTCACAAAATAGGATTTCAATCTTTCAAACATTGTTTGTCCAATCTTTGTGTCAGGATTTAAATTACAAAATGAGAGATAAAATTTATGTTGTATGACATCCAACCAATGTTTTTCATGTTGATGATACTCCTTAGGTCCAATTCTCTGCTTTATGATATCTCTTCTATTTGGTGAAGGATGAGTATTATCAATCCAAAATTGAATAACTAAGTTCTTAACTATTTCCACAATCCTATCAGATTGAGGAACTCTACACATTATTGCCCAATTTTCTTCTAATGTACTATCATCCAATTTTTTTCTCCTTTCTAGATAATGTAATAAAATCTTTTGACTATACCCAATATGAGATGATAGTAAAAAGATCTATCATTTTTCCCATAATTTCTTATTTAAAATAGATGTTAGTATCACTCTTTGTATGATGGATTTATCTGCAGATCTAGTTTTTGTCCCAATGGAATGTAATACTTCCTTGACACTTTCATCAATATCTTTGTGTGGTTTAGAAGTCTTCCTTCTTTTTATGCTTTTATCTATACTCAATAGTTTCAATGAATCTTTTAATTCATCTTTAATAAGTGAAATTGATAATAGTTGAGTTTTTAGTATGGATGTTAGCAAACTAAATTTGAAAGAATGAAATTGATATCTATTTCAAAAAAAAAAAAAAAATTATGTGTGTCAAAAGCAGTGTCACTCTTCAAAAATAAGGTTTTTGATAACATACCAATTATCATGGGAGAAAAAATAATTTAGTAAAATCAATTAAAAATAAAATAAAAATAAATGTAAAATCTAGCTAGAAAATGCTTTAAAACTCTAATTTATTTCATCTTCAAATTCCTAACCATTAAAGAACAATTTAAATTTGAAAGTGATTTTTTTCTAAAAAACTCACAGTCTAGTGTCAATTTAGCCAAGAAAGTGTAACTTACTATTGTGGGTTCATCCGATACCATTCCTTAAAATATTGGTTCCTCCAATAGGTATACTAGCTGTAGGGTTAGTACCTCTAAACACTTTACTAGTATTATTATTAAATTTAGGTTTCTTATATTCAATAACTTTATGACCAAAACTGTGAAAGTTATAATAATAATCACAAATAGGTTTAAAGTGATTACCTATCTAGTATTTCTTCATTTGACCAAATCCATGGCATGCTTAACATCTTCCTCTAAATTCTTTCCTTACTTCTTTAGGTTATTCAACTTTTCTTGATTACTTAGGTAAATCTTTAGATTGATTTGACTCATGCATTTTTAGATCTTCTTTTTCATGCTTAGGTTGTTGGATCACAATATTTGATTCCTTTATAACCTCATGTTTCTAAGATGATTATCTTTCAAAGTATCCAAGACCAGTCTTATTTAAAAGAGGATCTCATCATATAGATCTTCTCATAAAAAATGCACAATTGGAATACAACTTATCAAAATGTAGCTTGGACAACATTAGTTTTTCTTTTACAATCACATTGTACTTCTCATGTTTTGTATATTACAATTTTGATGGTTCAAGTTTAGATGTCATCTTTGCAATTGTTAATTTCAAATCTGCATTCTCCAATCTTAGACCTAATTCAATTTCCTTTTCATCACCCTTTAGAGTCAAATTTATATTTATAATCTTTAGCTCATGTTTCAAAATATCATTTTCTTTCTTAGGCCTTCAAATTTCATTGCAATCCTTGGTATAATCTTTAGACTCTTTCTTAGATTTGATATGTTCTATCTTGTCCTTCAAATTCTCAATGACGTATTTAGCATCTTCATACTTATCCTTTAGAGTATCTCTTTCTTCTATAAGTACATCATGCTTCTCAAGATCTCTTTCTTTTGTAATTGATCTATATTCATAGATATCTTACTCAAACTTTTAGGCCTTTAATAAGTAAATGTACAATGATACTAATTATTAGAAATATGAAGTACTAAGAGGGGGTGGGACTAAATCAATATTTCACTAACTTTTACCCAATTATGGATATCATTAACAATCTTACGACTTGCATAAATGAATAAAGTGTTTAAGATGAAAAATAAATACAACCATAGAGTAATGCAATGCATAACACCATATTTTGAAAAGTAGGGAAACACTTGCAGGGATGGTATGTAAAAATTGATCCACTAATTAAAATATATTGAAAAAGATATTGACCTTGTTCAAAGTCTGTTACATCTATATAATGTTGTGATCCTTGTTAGAGTTATAAGCCTCAGCCCTGTTAGGATTTGTTATTATAATTATAGAATGTATGGAAGGTGAGTCCACTTGCCAAACATGCAATATATAATGAAATACAATATAGAAAAGAGTAGATATAAAAACCTCTTTACAAATGCAAACATCTTCAATATTTGATATGACCTTTATAGATAATTGTATCAACTTCACATAGTCTATATTTTATTGCTTTATTATCAAAATTTACATCATAAACAATCACATTCTTATCACAATAATCACATCACATTTCCACACAACCCAGCATTTTCAAAACTATCTAGGATGTTAACCATAATAATGTGTGTTTCCACTTAGGGTTAACATCTAGGATATTTTTTCCAAATTATTCAAGTAATTATTTTGTTAATAAAAATAATTCCTTAGCATAAAATATTAAATTCCTTAATTCTATCATGTTCTATCAACTGATTACTACAATTGGAAAAATTATAGTAACTTCATCTATATTGTTTGTAGTACATTTCACTCTTATTTGTAGTATCCTCATAGTCTATACTTCATGCACCTAAGTGTGCATGTTCCAATAATATCTCTCTGAACCATGTTAATCAAAACACTAAGTGTACTACCAGATAAACTCTGTGATATATAGAGAATTTCTAGAGCCTAGTTGTCAAAACTATATCTTCATAATTTTCACACTTCATATGACTTATATGATTCCATAAATTATAACCTCATACTATCTTACCTATCAAAATATACAACTAAGTGGTATTGATAGATGTGGAGATAATAAGTCAATAAGAGTATTCATTGAAGGATAGACCTAACAAATGGTCAAAGCATTGATATCCACCCCATGTAGTAGCTTGGAAATAAAGATAGTCACTAATTTAAATAGATAAGAATAAAATATTCTTTTAATATTCAAACCTTCAAGGAAATGTAAAATATAAGAATAAATTCAACAGTGATCAATTTCAAGTGATATAAAAGACAAAATATCTATCACTATGGTGTACACCTTTTACACATGGATATTATAACATTAACCTTAGTAAACTAATTACAACATGAAATTTGTATCATTGGTGAAGTAATTGGGATAGATATAAACCCAAAAGTATACTTATCATGCACTACCCTGTAGAAGATTAGCATGGAGACTAATTGAATCATTAAATCAATCTTTCTCATTGATAATAAGAAATCTATTACCATCTCATCTTAATCAATATTAAATCATAAGTCTTTCACTAGAAAGTACAAGTAATTTTAATAGAATAAATACAAATTAGGGATTATTAGTCCATAGTCCACTTACAACCAATTATACAATACAATATGATTCTAGAGAAAATATAATATAGTGGCTCCTCAATATTCTCTAGAAAGGTTATTAAAGACATTAGTTCAGGCACCTACTCTAATTAACCAAGATGTTAGGGAAAGTTCATTTCATTGCTTATGAATATAGATCAAGATCTAAGAATCTCCATAACACTTGAAGCAATAAATTATTAAAAAAGAAATATAGAGTTTGATTATCTATAAAGGCTATTAAGTTGAAATCCTTTAACATTTTCATATGAAAGGATCAATATACCTATGGTTATTCATAAGATTTATGATGAGTTAAATATCTTCTACGAATGATGGATACATCAAGGTGATTATCCATAAAGGTCTTATTGAGAGATCAAATTTTTAGGAGACGATACTTAGTGGAGAGAAGTTCTAATACTAGAACCCCAAGAGGCACTCCCCTAGGAGTTAAGTGTTTGATCACAACCTCTCTTTAAGAAGGGAGTAACAAAAATTACAATTTTATATTCTTACATAACAAATTTAGTAATTACATATATATACATATATGTATATATATACATATACATACATATATATACACACATATATACATATACATATGTATGTATATATATCTCTATGTGTCTATATATATAATATACATGTATACATATATATGTATATATATACACACATATATATGTATACATACATACATATATATATATACATATATATACATACATATATATACATATGTATATATATGTATATATGTATATATATATACATATATATACATACATATATATACATATGTATATATATGTATGTATATATATGTATATATATATACATATATACATATATATACATATGTATATATATGTATGTATATATATGTATATATATCTATATATATTATTGGTCTTAGAATGGTCTTGACATTCGAGTGTCAATAGACTTAACTAACTCCACCATATATGCAGAGTACACTATGCCAATTGAGTTATAGTAGTTGCCGAGTTAGAATCTTAACAAGTGCCAAGCAAGTAATAGATGTTGAGTAGTATACATGTGCCAAGTCATAGTTCATGCTAACCAAGACAAAGTATAGTATGTGTCGAATGATTCAGGAATATTCATGTGCTAAGCAACATAGAGTGTAATAGGTGTTGAGCAAACTAGAAATGTAACATGTGCTGAGAAATACAAGAACATTCATGTCATAAGCATCAGTAATATAGTATTTTCCGAGTAACAAAGAATCATCATATGAGTTTGTGCCCTCACAAACTCAGATGTAAACCATTTTTGGAACTAACATAGAGAGATTTCAAAAAGGAAAAAGGATAAGGATGAATCATTTACATTCCCTATGTGATCTGCATGCATCCAATTAGTGAAATAGAGAAGGCATGGAACCAATGAGAAAAATGTAAAGTATGAGCAAGAATTTGAGATTCAATATGGATTGTAGATCCATACCTAAACCTAAGTCTTCACAATCTTTAAAAGAAGGTCGAAAAATCCAATAGGTATGTGGATGAGAATAGTGTACAGGGAGATTAATAATAGAATTTTAGTTGAAGAAGGAAAGTCTTAGAGGAATAATGCAGCATTTTCATATCTAGTTGATTAGAACCGAACAAGGGATATATACAGAGATCAGATCAAGCAAGGATCAGAATAGGAAGAGTAGATCTAGTACCTAAAACCAACAATTTAAGATTGCATAGTATCAAGTCAAATTTTTTAATACTTTCTTATCATTGTATTAGATGCTGAAATCCTATGTTGATAGGTTAGCTTAACAACTAGGTAGGAAAACCTTTGGAGAAGGAGATTGAAAATATTATGTATTAGGTTGGTTTAACAACCTATTGTAAATATTTTAATAGGGTGACACTTCATGTAAAGTGTTTGTAAATCCTCTAACTAGGTCACTATTGACATAGTGTAAAGCCTTTAATATGGTAGGCCTTTAACAGGGTAGACCATCAGAAGTGGTTGAACATATTGCTGCAATAATTTTTGTGGGTATCATCCCCACCCCAGTTTTACCATCTTATTCCTAGAGGGTTTCTAGGTTACCAAATCTCTTGTGTCATGTGTTAATGCATGCTTTCATTTCATGTTTTCTTATATGTTTACATGCATGTACTTTACTTTAAGTTATGTGTTAATGAGGGTTTAAATGTTAAAAGTGTGGTACTTTTGATTTACCCCTGCCCTCTCAGAAGTACTCTTCCCATTTGAACATTCCAACATATATATGTATGCATGTATATATATGTATAAATGTGTATATATATGCACACACATTGGAGTACTAACATATATTGGAGGTTTCATTAGTTAGGAGACTACGAAGTTCAACTCAAAAAGACTAGGGACATTACATTGGTATCAAAGCCTAATCCTAGTATCAGGTGAGTAGTAGTTCAGGAAAAGTTACAATAGATGGTCAAAGAAGATCACCATGAATGAAATGAACAAATATCTCAGGAAATTCATGGAAAAAATAAATTAGACCCTCATGAGTCAAAGAGAAATACTAGATAAATATAATCAAGTCTTTCCAAAACCTTTAAAAATATAGAGAGTTATTGCAATAATCTCAAGAATAACTCTTCTCATAGAAGAGATATAAGTTTGAATGAACTAGACATTAATAATTCATTTTATTCTCAAATAATGAGACCACCTTTCTTTTTATGGAAGCAAATACCAATGGAAGAGGAAGGAATAGACCAACTCATCAATAGCACATTAGATAATGCAAGAACCTATGGAAGATTTGAACCTAAAATTAGGGAGTTCATAAAATTTTTAGAATTTTATGAGGGTAAAAAATATGAAACCCCTAAAAGAGTAAGGAGTAACATAAACAAATTTGTTAAAAAATAATTTGAGAAAGTGATCCTACAAATATTTATTTCACTCTTATCCTAATGACCAAAGAAGATGCTTGCTAATTCTCCCTACTCTACTTAGGAGGAAAAATAGATTAATGGTGGCATAATGTGTTTCCTTATTTATTTCATTAAAGCACAACTTCTTACCAAGAATTCTCTCAAAATATTTTCAAATGATTTGATCAAGTTCAACTTGAATGATATGTCAATGAGCTAACTTTAAAAAAATAGAGCAATAGAATAATTTTAAAATGATTTTCCAAAACTTATAGTCATGGTTACTAAATTATCTTAAGTAATTTCATATTTATTTCTTGAAGGTCTAAAATATTTCATTAATACCATATATTCAATCATCTATAACTTTAAATGGTTGAAGAACCATCCAAATGGCTAGAAAAGTGGAATCTATTTCATTCAAGGAAAGATTTATAATTTCCCTCATAAAATGTAAAATAAGAATGAAGCATCAAAGAGGGAAAATAGAGATAAAAATATTACTTTTGAAAACAATAGTGGATTCTAGGAAATCAATGTCAAGTGAAAGAAGCAATTATAAATAGGAATTAATTATCCAAGAAAAGTTTGTGTTTCAAATTAAAACAACCTTAGGCATTGTACAACTAATGTAAAAGGGGAAAACTATATATAATAGAAGAAACTAGTGAGGATGAAGCACTAAATAAAAAATAAACATGGATGAGAAAGAATTTGGGACAATAACATTGGTAACTCAAGAAAGTGGAAAGAGACCTTTTCATGTTGAAGGAACATTAAAAGGTAAAAGAGTAATCATAATAGTAGATTTATATTTAACTATAACAATATTATTGACTATCTAAGCATTAATAATCCATGAAAACCAATAAACCAATCTTACACAAATTAAACACCAATATTATCTCATTGAAACCTTATTAGGGTAAAAACCATGATGTGGGATTGGTGCCCAAAAATAGTTGTACTCTTCTGTAATCTTCTTTGTTAAGATCTTATCTAGTTAAGAGTTACAAAAATACCATTAGGTGATATCATATTAAGATATTTACCTAACATATTTAAATGTATTCACCCTTATAGGAGTAAGTACCTAGAGGATTCAAACACTATACTCTAAGAATGTCTCCTTACTAAAGGATTTAGAATAGACCTATTAGGGTCAGTTGATATGTTATTTTCTTGTCATAATTTATAGAGAGTAAGAACTAATAATGATGTATAGTTTTCACTAAATTTTCTTAATCGCATCCATTACAATTCCCTTACATAAGAACCCATCATTACAATCCTTTGACAAAATTTATACCTTTTCTCTTATCGCAATAATTCATTAGTACCCTCAATATTCTCTTCTTCTTGTCACTACCATTCGCTTCTTTGTCATGATACTAAACTTCTTCATTCTTTTTTTTTAATTTAGTAACACTAAAATAATAAATCCTAAACCTAGATATAACTATTAAAAATAATCATTGGTATATTCCTAAAAAACATCATCTCCATAAGCCATTCTTTACCTTTTAAAAACTTTATTAAGAATTCTTCTTGTGCTTCTTGTCTTGATTTATTATCATTACCATGCTCCTTCAACTATGCTTGAGTCATCCAAATTTATTACTTTCAATTAACATCTCATATTAGTTCTCTCTTTACTTTCTACTAATTCTCGACTATTTCTGATAAGACATGTTTTATTTCAATAAGAATCTGGTTCTACTTCACTTGTAAGTCCTAGTCTTTCTGATAAACATTTTGCGTTAAAATCTATTATGAACACAAATATATTCTTAAATTCTTTAATTAATGATGATTATCATCTACTAGTATCCTTCTTGGTATATTCTTGAAAAATAATCAAAAAATTTAACTATCACTGACAATTCTAATTATTACAAAATAAGATCGTTATCGACATAACTATATGCCCTTCTCAACATCTCTAAAATTTATTCTCTCAAGATATGGTAACAATTCAAATCAATATGTCAAGCACTTTGACATCAATGAAAAACAATATAACTATGATCATGTTTATCTACTATGTTCTGAGTATCAGAAACTTGACTTCTTCAACAACCTCATCAACTAAATTAGGGTAAAAGTACAAACTTGTGTCACCATTTTGTAAAGGAAAAGACTAAAAAAAGTATAATTGTTCACCTTCAATGACATAAAACTAGAATTATTATTTAGAATTTGAAAATTAAGTAAACTAATGAAATATATAGAAATGGATGACATTTAGGATTGAAAATTTTAATAATTACTTGGAATAAGAAATGATTTATCGTCCTAATTTTTATAGATATCTTTTTAGTTTCTAGAAAATGCCAAAAATTAGGGGTCTAGTTACCACCACAAAACCAGATGGAAATAAACTTATTTCCCTTTGATCCTAGACTATGTTATAGGTAACATATATAGCTAGAGCAATCAAAAAAACAAATTGGCTTTAGACCTATATTTTATCTTTTATGATGATTCAAATTTCAACTTAGCCGAGATCAATAGTTTTCATCTCCCACGATATTTTTCAAAACAAATCTATTCTTACTAGAACAAAAAATACACATTCTGGAAGAGGACTCTCTCCCCTAGAATGTCATATAATTTTTGATTTTTTTAATATGAATCCATATTTTTCTACTTCTCAAAATTGACATCTTTTCAAGTGTTAAAATGTGTGCATGTAATTTTTTTTTAAATTATAATATACTATATCTATTTAAAACACTATAAAACCTGTAGAAAACATATTGATACAAGTATGAATATGTGTTTCAATCATTGTTTTGTTACTGATGTCAAACCTGCTACTTGCTGGTAAGACAATTTCTTAGATGATTTAGGTACTATCATTTGTTTGATTGATGAAATGAGGCAACCATAGAACCTAGAGGAAAGGTTGAGTTATGATATAGAAAAAGGAGTACAAGGAATAGTTAATAGAGTGATATAATAGTGCATTAATAATCTAATTAAGGTTGCAAAGGATGGATAAACTTTTTAAGTTTAGAAAAATATGTTAAATGAAGTATGTCTACCAAGCTTAACAATTTGCACAGTGGGTGCCGAGAAAAGTTAGTTTAAGCCAAGCATAAAATCAATTGGAGTGAAGAAAAGTCAATTTCAATGTTAGCCAATTGATACAGTCTAAGTTGAGTAAAGTTTAGCTGATGTTAAAAACCAATAAACTTTAGTTCATGTCGAGTGATTTGATAGTGGATGTTGAGCAATGCAATATGTGTTGAGCATCAAAAGCAAGTTAATGTCAAGTGTTAGCATTATGAGGAGGATCATGAATTTGATGAATCTTAGCTAACAAGTTTGATTTGTTGGATTATGTGAACCATGTGGAAGATAAGCTAGTGGCATAGAATTCAAGATGAACCATGTTAAGAAAAATTCAAAGAGGATTGAAGGAGAAGTTTCTAGAAGAAAATGAAATGCAATGATGGATAGATTCGCTGAATCCTACCTAATCCAACTTAACCATAACATGGATGAAGGAGAATGAATGATAAAAGATCTTAATTTTCTATTTATAGATATTGTTGGTCATAAGAAAAGGTTGTCAAGTACAAGAACCTAATGAAGACAAGGAGTCTAGGGTATTGCTTCATTTAGTGACCTAAGAGAAGAGACTACATTGGCAAGAAAATAAAGAAGGCTTAAGGGTATGGATGATTAAAGGGTGAACAAGCTATCAGAGTTGAAGTGTGTGAAAGCCAAGCATAATGGAGAACTGAAACAAAGATTTTAATGTGCAAGTGTGTTGTAAGTTGTTATTAAATCAAGCTTTACTATTACTTTATAATTATTGTGCTAGTATAGGGTAAATCCTTTGGATTAAGGACGACTTAATGGTCATTTTTAAAACCTTTAGCTGGGTGACATTCCAAGTGAATGATCTAAAGACCTCTAACAAGGCTCACTCCATTGAAATTGTCTAACTAGGTCACATTTAACAGTGTGCATTCTAACCTTTAAAAGGACTGGCCTTTCATAGGGCCTCACTTCAGAAGAGTGAGAATGAGTAGCATGTTATTGGTGATTTTTTCCAAATTGGGTTTCCATTTTAAGTCATGGTATTAAATATATTAATAAATCTATAATGTTACATGCTTACATTTCTACAAAGTTGATTTAACAGTAACCTACAAGTTTAAGTGATTGTATGATCTAATGGATGCATGTATGATGAATATGTTTTATGGATATGGGTTCACTAAGCTCTAAAAATTTTTAGTTATACATCTAGAACTTGGATAACTGATTCACTCCCCCCCCCCCCCTAGTTATTCTAAAGAATTTCAACATTTTTTATTAGAGCCTTTCTAATTAAGAGGATTAGTTTGAAGGTGCTAGAAGAAAAAAGATGAAGATGTCAAAAAGAGAGGTACCCAAGCTTAATAGAGACAACTTTCCTACATGAAAAATTTAGACGAAGATAAACCTAGGAGGTCTTGGAGATCATGTACAATATACCATTACCAATGACCATATTGATCCTATTGGAGCTCTAATTGTTAAAGATATAAAAAAGAAGAAAGAACACAACTAGTAAATGTTGGATATTTCCTCTACCCTAAGATATGTTGAGTTTTATGATATCAAGGTTTGTAACGGTACAAAGAAAAAAGTGGGATGATCTACAAACCATCTGTGGGGGTGGTGCAAATGTTTTGAGAGCCAAATCTAAAAATCTTAGAGGTAAGCTTGATGAAATTAGAATGCAAGAAGGTGAGTTTATTGCTCAATATTGCTCTAGGATAAAAGATGGTGTTAATGCAATAAGGAGATATATGAGCATGATAGATAATGAGACTATTATACTAAGAAAAGTCTTAAGAACACTACTACCTATTTATGCTATTAGATTTTATGCAATACAAGAACTAAGATGTATATCGGGTTCTAATCTAACTCTTGAAGGTTTAGTAGGTAGGCTCACTACTTTTGAGCTATCTAATTTTGATAATTTAAAACCATACAATGTTGAATCTTCTTTCAAAGCCTAGATATCATTGAAGGAACCTAATGAGAAGAAGAAGAAAATGGTAAAATATGTGTCCAATGATAGTGATATAGATGAGAAGGATGTAGAAAAACTTGAATAGCTACTAGCAAGGAGATTTCACATAGGAATATGAAAATTCAAAAGTTACCTATCATGTGTTTCAATTGTAATGAGGTCAGTCATATTGCTACTAGATGTCTAGAGAAGAAGAATTAAACAAAGGTAGAGACAAGTACAAAAGTAGAAGAGATGAAGACAACAAAGATTGCTAAGTCAAAGGCAACAAGTCTTGCTACATTGTTGAAGAGGAAACAAAAGATTGATATGATAATCATGATGATGAACTAGTGTATGTTACAATGAAGGAAGAATCTGATGAGGATGAGCCAACTACACTAGTGTCTTGTGTAAACAAAAATGATAGATGGATGATTGATAGTGGGTATTCATATCACATGACTAGAGATAAAATTAAATTTATTATCTTGAATTATTATGATGCAAATAGTGTAAGGTTTGGTAATGATGCACACTTTCTCATAAAAGGAAAAGGTTCTATTAAACTCACAAAAAAAATCTTATTTGACAATGCTTATTATGTTGAAGGAATTAACTATAATTTCTTGAATGTGTTACAACTAAATAATTCAGGTTGTAAGGTTAAGTTTAAGAGCAAGGTTGCTAAGATGTATGATACTAATGGAAAACAAATTGGAAAAGGTGAACAAACTAGAGGTAATCTATTCTACCTAGACATAGAGGATGTTACTTGTTTAGTTGTAGAATTTGATGATGTGTGGCTATGGCACAAGAGGTTATGTCATGTTAATTTTGATAACTTGGTTAGTATCAGTAACATGAGAAGTGTCAAAGGTTTCCCTAAGTTGACCAAACTTGACAATATGACTTGCAAAAAATGTAAGTTAGGCAAAGTGAAAAAGTTAAGTTTTAAAAGTAAGACTCATACCTCTAAAGGAATATTAGATATTGTTCACACTAACTTGTGTAGACCAATTAATGTGAAAATATATGAATTAAATAAGCACATTATGCTATTTTTTGATGATTATTACATAATGATGGTAATTAAGTTTTTGAAACAAAAATATGATGCTTTCCAAATGTTCAAGTGGTACTTAGCAAGAGTTGAGAAGGAAATAGGTAAAAGTTGAAAATTTTTGTGATCTAACAGAGGAGGAGAATTTATATAAAACAAGTTTGAAATATTTTGTAATGACAAAGGAATCAAAAGATAGACATCTACTCCTAGGACCCCTCCACAAAATGGAATTGTTAAAAGGACAAAAAAATTTGTAATGGACTATGCTATGATACTCATGATGGAGAAAAATGTTACTTTGAAATACCAGAGAGAATCTATAAGTTCAACTATCTATACCTTGAACCATGTGCAAGTCAAGTAAGGTACTCATTCAACACCTTTTGACCTATTGTATGGATACTCGCCCAATGTAAAATATTTTAAGGTATTTGGAAGCAAGTTTTATATTCTCAAAGATTTTAGAAATGGAAAATTAGATGAAAAAAGTGAAGAAGCTATATTCCTTTCCTATTCCACAAGAAGTAAAGCTTATAAGTGTTTAAATACTAACAATAACAAAGTTGTGAAAACTACAAATGTAAAATTTGATGGATATATAGTAAGTACATGAGGCTAAACCTATGAAGGAATCAAAGGAATACAAGTCATTTGTATAATTTTAAAAAGATATGCATGTGTATGAAGATGTTTTAAATCAAGTTTCAAATCAACAACAAGTTCTAATGACTTTTGAGTCACATATTCTAAATGCCAATTTTAGAAATCGAGCTACATTGAGGTATTGAGTTACAGAATGAGGTTGAGGCACATTATGAATTCTGATATTTGTGTACATGAAAGAAATGTTGAACTGCTTGATAGAGATGTACATAGTGATTTAGAAGTTGAGAGACCAAATGAAAAAAACATAACAAAGCCATGATTGTCAAAGTATGTCAAGAGGAGATTGATCGGTTTGCTGGAGGATGTGGAGAAGCGTTGGCTGTCGGCTGGGCTAGGGTTTTTCCCCTAGCCTGTTCTTGGTGTTTGATCTTTACTATTTTTCTGTTCTGTTTGGATTGCTAGCTACTGGGCATAATTTGCATTGGTGTTTTTGGAGATCTTCTGCAGTCAATTTTGGATTGGGGTTTTATTGTTTGCATGGCAAGGCCTGGGATTTCTTCTCCGTTGGTGAGAATAGATGGTTCTTCTCCAACTATGCATGCAATGCGATCTGAATTGTTTTATTCAGGGGAGAGCTCCAAGCTGAAAAAAGTTAATGGTTATTTTTCGCGTAGCCATGATCGCCCTGTTCTGGTTATTCCTCCAATGGCTGTAATGGAGGACATTGATTATTGGACCAAGCATGCTTTGATATGCAAATTTCTTGGAATCCAGATTTCCCTATCCGCTCTTGAGGCATGGATCTGCCGCTCTTGGCAGGTGGAAGGCGATATGGAGATTATGTTGGCAGGGAATAGTTTTTTTTTTGTACTCTCTTGCATGTCTGATCGTGATCATGTTTTTGAAGGAGGCCCTTATTTCTACAACCATGTGGGGTTATTTGTTAAACCTTTGCATTCAGGTTTTAATTCTGTTGAGGATCTCCCTTCAACAGTGCCAGTTTGGGTTCACTTGCCTCGTCTTCCCTTGGAATTTTAGCGTGAAGACATCCTTCGACAAATTGCTACTTTGTTGGGGAAGCCAACTGCGATAGCCCATCAATCCCTCGATAAAAAGGTTATTTCTTTTGCTAGAATTTGTGTTGAAACTAATTTGAATAACCCATTACCAGATTCTTTGGAAATTTGTCTGGGGGATTCTTCTTGGGTGCAGCAGTTAGATTATGAATCCCTCCCTTTCCATTGCTGGATTTGTCCTGAGTATGGTCATTTACTGCGGCAGTGCCCCCGTAACTCAAGTTTCAAAGGAGTGGATCGTTCTACAGCTGGTAATGCTGGTGGTTTGGCAGATACTACAGGGAAAGGACAATCTCAAATGGTTAATACTACCAAGGGGATGAATCCACAAGATGCTACAGGTAAGGGTAAGGCTCAAATGCAGGATAAGGATGGATTTACCCCTGTTTACCCTCAAGCTAAGGGACGTGGTCAAAAGAGGCCTTTGAAAGAAAGATTATCTAATTTAGGTTTTAACTGCTTTGAGGTGCTAAATAGTATGGTTCTAGAGGAGGGTATTCCTCCTCCTATCTCTTCTGATCCAGTTTGCCCAGATGAGAGATCTATTCCTAATGATGCTTGTGGGCCATCTCAAGTTGTAGTATATCAAAACTGTGAGGTTCCTATAGCTCCTGTGACAGCGGCTCTGGTGACTCCTGCAGTGTTGGAAGATGATGATGTTGTTTTGGCTAACTTGGTTAAGGATGTGCTACCATCATGTAAGGGCAAGGGATCTCCTCTCCCCTTGGGGTTACTGCCTCGACCCTTTAAGCGGGCTTCTTCTACTCCCCCTCTAAGGAGTGGGTGCAAAACAGACCAAGAGAAGATTAAACTCACAGGAGATATATTGATTGAGTCTGGTTTAGTGAAACCTTTGGATTCTCATTTTCCCAATTCTACCCAATGATGATTATTCTCTCATGGAATGTAAGGGGTTGAATAGCATCCCTAGACAAAAGGGTATTCATAACTTGGTGGTTGATCATAGTCCTAATTTTTTTGTATCCAAGAGACTAAGCTCTCTATGGAGTCTATGGTCCAACATGCCTCTAGTATTTGGTCTCGTGGCCAATACCAGTGTGTTGGGGCAATAGGCAGTGCTGGTGGTTTAGCTATATTTTGGGATCCTCAAAAAATTTCTCCTCTTGGCTGGATGTCTTCTCGCTCAGCTCTCTCTATGGTAGCTTCTGCTCTAGACTCAGGAGAGGTAATCATGGTTACTAATGTGTATGCACCTGTTGATCTTGTGGGAAAGGAGGAACTTTGGGAACATATTCAATATGTTAGAAATTGTCATCCTTATCATCCTTGGGTGTTAGCAGGGGACTTCAATTCAGTTTTAAGTCTGGAAGAGAAGCATGGTGGTTTGGCTAGATTGGGGCCTTCTTCTTCTCATCTTCGGCAACACATATCTCTTTTGCATCTCTATGATGTTAAGCCTTCTAATGGCCTCTATACCTGGAATAATCGTAGTATTGGTGTTGCTGCTATCTCAGAACGCCTAGATAGATTTCTTGTTTCTTGCTTCTGGCTTAGTGGCACCCTTACTATTTCTTTAGAAATCCTTGATTGGAGGGGTTCAAATCATTGGCCAATCAAATTTTCTGCTATAGGGGCTTATGTTCCGAAGCATCCTCCTTTTAAGTTCTAGTTGATGTGGCTTCGTGACTCTTCTCTTCATGATTTTGTTTTTCATTGGTGGAAAGATGGTGCTCCTGCATATGGTACTGCAATGTTCTCATTTTCTAAAAGGCTTGAATATGTTAAAAGGTGGCTCAAGATATGGAATAGGGAATGCTTTGGGAATCTTCACTTTATGAAGAGGCTTGCTCAAGAAAATCTTGATGTCATCACAAGGGAGATTAGAGATCAAGGTTTCTCAGAGGATCTTGGCTAGGCTGAATCCCTTGCTTCTAGAGCTCTAGAAGAATGGGAACTTCAAGAGGAAATTTTGTGGAAGCAAAAGGCTCGAGTTGATTGGCTCCAGGAAGGTGATCGAAACACTGCCTTTTTGCATAAAACAGTGCAATTTCGTCAGAATCAGAGCACTATCTCTTCTTTGGTTAATTCTCAAGGTATCCAACTGAATTCCTTGCCATCTTTGTTCCAAGAGGCTATTTCCTACTTCTCTACCTTCTTCTCTGAGGACTCTCCTCCTGCTGATAATGAAGAAAATATTATTTTGTCTTGTATTCCTTCCCTTATCACTCAGAAAATGAATGATTATCTCATGCATCCTATCTCTTTGGAAGAGCTAGAGGAGGTGGTCTTTGGCATGCCTAAGGGGAAGGCTCCTGGTCCTGATGGATTTCCAGTTGAATTCTTTCAGGAATTTTGGGACATCATTAATCATGATTTTTTGGAGGTGGTTAAAGAATCCTATGCTAGCAAGCAGATGCTTCGAGCTTTGAACTCTACATTCTTGACTCTTATTCCTAAGAGAGAGGGTGCTAATCAATTGGAGTTTTTTAGACCAATTGCCTAATGGAATGTGGTTTACAAAGTTATTACTAAGCTGATTGCTGAGAGACTAAAAAGGTGGCTTCCCATTATTAGCTCAGAAGAACAAGGTGGTTTTGTTGCTGGCAGACAAATTTTGGATGGGGTGGTTATTGCTACTAAGGCTATTCACTCTATGGCTACTTCAAGGGAGAGATCCATGTTTGTTAAGCTGGATATGGCTAAGGCCTACGATAGAGTTAAATGGAGCTTCCTAAGGAGTATTCTTCTTTCTTTTGGATTTAGCTCTGACTGGGTGAGTTGGATTATGAGTTGTGTTACTTCTACCTCTTTTTCTGTTCTTATTAATGGTAAACCTTCACAACTATTTGGTGCTTCTAGAGGCCTCCGCCAGGGTGACCCTCTCTCCCCATATCTATTCATCATCATGGTTGAAGGCTTGGGTAGATTCATTAAGCATCAGGTGTCCCAGAATTCTATTCAAGGCTGGCAGTGGGGTAATGGCTTACCTTCTCTTTCCCATCTTCAATTTGTTGATGATTCTGCTCTTGCCAGTCTTGCTAGGATCAAGGAAGTTGAAGCCTTTCGACATGCTTTGGATGTTTATTTGGTAGCTTCAGGCCAAAAAGTTAATGAGCACAAATCTTTCATTTACTTTTTTAACACTCCTGATTCTATTCAGCACAGGATTGTTGGTATCCTACGGTTTCAGATAGGTTCACTTCCTTTGACTTATCTTGGCATTCCTATTGCTGTTTCCAGGCAGCCACGTCTCTTCTGGCAAAATTTGATTACCAAGCTTCAGGATAAGGTAAATCATTGGACTCATAGATGGCTTTCTACTGCTGCCCAGGTTACTCTTCTTCAAGCAGTTATCCAAGCTCTTCCTACTTATAGAAGCATGGTTCATGCTGCACCTATTTACTTTCTCAAGGAGTTTGATGCTCTTTCTCAATAATTCCTTTGGAGTGGTAATTTTTGTAGTACTAAATGGAGCTTGGTTAATTGGGAAACTGTTTGTAGGCCTAAAAAGGAGGGTGGTCTTGGTCTTCGATCTGCTCTATTGAGTAGTCAAGCTTTGGCTGCTAAACTTTATTGGCGATGAGGCTCTGGACAACATCAACTTTGGGCTCGTATTATCACTCATAAATATTTTCATGGTGTTGATCCTTGCTTTGTTTCTGCACTTCCTCTTGAAGGTCGTGGCTCAATGGTTTGGCATACTTTGAAGACAGGTGCGATGTTGGTGAAGAGAGGTCTGTTCTAGATATGTAAAGGAGGTTCTCAGGCTTTTTTTTGGTTTGATGCTTGGGATGGATTTCCTTCCATTTTATCCATATACCCTCATCTTGAGCCTCTTTGTGACTCCTTTCTTGCCGTTGGATGGGATAAAGTGGCTCATTACAAGACTCCTTATCAATTGGGACCTGTTGTTGGTTACAGATGGAAGCATTCCTCTGATTAGCCTCCTGGAGGTACAGACATGGATCGTCAAGAGCTTTCTCAAATTCTGGCCTCTAGAGAGTGTTCTTCTTTGCTTGGTCCAGATGTTTTGGCTTGGGGTGGTACCTTGTCTGGTAAATATCATGTCTCTACTAGGTATCAAGAGATAACTAGACAATTATTTGGGGATGCTGAGGTCCCTTGGTGGAAGCAAGTTTGGAATAAAGTTTCTTGGTCCAAGTGCAATTTTTTCATGTGGCTAGTGGCTCACAACCATTGTCTTACCTGGGATAATCTTTGTAAATGTGGATTTCAGGGCCCCTCTTATTGTGTTTTGTGTGGTAATGGAGAGGAGTCTGTCTCCCATCTGTTCTTCCATTGCTCCTATTCTACTCAGATATGGCACCTTTGGTGAAGCGCTTGGGGTTTCTCTTGTCAGCATGCTTCCTCTTTGCCTAAGTTCTGGGCCCGCTTGGGTAGTGCTCCCTCCAAGTCTTCTTCTCTCCATGCTGCTTGGATTACTGGCCCATCTTTCATGCTTTGGCATATCTGGTTGGAGAGGAATTGTTGCATATTCCAAGATTTTTGGCTTGGTGTTTTGCATCTTTGGTGGAAAATATCACATTCTCTTCAGGAAACTATTCTTGTGAAGTGTGAGCTTGATCCGGTTGATCTTGCTATCTGTTATCGCCTCAATTTTCATCTGCAAGATGGGGTTGCAGCTCATAGGTTTCCTTCTATGTCCAGGAAGCTTCACCATCAGAGGAAGGGTTGGGTTAACCGGGATGGGCACTGGACTCCTCCTCCCTATGGAGTTCTGAAAATTAACACTGATGGTTCTTCCCTTGGGAATCCTGGTCTGGCTGGTATTGGCGGAGTGGCTCGTTGTAGTTCTGGTGATGTTAAATTTTTCTTCTCAGTTCATAAGGGTGATTATACTAACAATCTCATGGAAGCTCAAGCTATTTTATATGTTGTGGAATAGTGTTGCTTGCGGGGATGGAGTAAGATTATTTGTGAGTCTAATTCCCAGGTGGTGGTGAACATGCTTTCTTTGCAAGAGCTTGAGGATGTTAGTTGGCAGCTGGCCACTGTTGTTAAGCAGATTCTTTTCTTCTCTTCCTCTTTTTAGTTCATTAGGTTCATGTATATTCCTCGTGAATGGAATAGAACTACTGATTGTTTAGCCAAATGGGCTTCTAGTCATGATCTGGGTTGGAATATTAGGGATAGGGGGCAACTGTCCTTTGAGATGGTGCAAGAATTTGATGATCTTGTTGCTTAGGATCGAGCTCCTTGTTGATCTCTCCTTGTTGTATTCCTTTCTATCTTAATAAATTTTTACCCCTCTCTTTGCAAAGTATGTCAAGAGACATCATCGTATTGCACAAATCATTGGAGATAAAAATACTAGACCAATGACAAGGAACAAGTTGATAAATGATACATGTTTGTTGAGAATGTGTGAACCTAAAATAGTGAAAGATGTGTTAGAACATATGGACTGGAGTAGAGCCATGAAAGAAGAGATTGAAAAAATTGTGAAAAAGAAGACATGGACTCTAGTTCCTAGAAGAGAGGATAAAAATTGGATTGGCACCAAGTCTATATACAGAAACAAGCTAGATGAAAATGGTGAAGTCACAAGGAACAAGGTCCAATTATTTTTTAAAGGATATGCATAAGAAGAAGGGATAGACTATGGAGAAACATTTTCTCATGTTGCAAGATTGGAAAGAGTAAGAACTCTACTTGCTTACTTTGCATACAAAGGTTTCAAAGTTTACCAAATGGATGTTAAGTATACATTTATGAATGGTATATTTTAGGAAGAGGTTTATATAAAATAGCCAAAAGGATTTTTTGATGCTAACAACAAAAATATGGTATGTAGACTACACAAAGCTTTATATGGTTTGGAGCAAGAACCAAGAGCATGTTATGGACGGGTTTATAATTATCTTGTGAAGATTAGATTTGAGAGAAATGATGATAACAATAATATATAGTTGAAGATGGAGAAAGGAAAAGGTATTTTACTATCTAAAATTTGTGTTGATGATATCATATTTTGAGGTCAAGATACTCTATGTAATGCTTTTGCAAATGAAATGAAAAAAAGAATTTTAAATATCCATATTTGGAGAGGGGTAAGGCCACAATAATGGTTCCCACTTTATATCATCAAGAAATTAGATGAAAAGTGGGAAACTCATCTTCTAGGGGCTTTGAATGAATCCCCCTAGGGCTTCATTTGAAGTCATGTCCATAGGGGCTTTTCTTGAAGCCCCTTGTGCCAACTACCATAGGGGCTTAGAACAAAGCCTTAGGGTTTGAGAGAGGCCCATAAGGTCATTAAGTGGACAAAAAGTGAGCCAGGGGGGTTTGTTCGAACCCCCTAGTGCCAATAAGTGGCCGAAAAGTGTGTCAGGCTACTTTGTTTGAAACCCCCTAGGGCCACCAAATGGTCAAAAAGTGGGTGAGGGGGCTTCATTTGAACCACCCTAGGGCCACCCAAATAACCCCTTAGGGAGCTTTGAATGAAGCCCTCTTTGTTTGAAGCCTCTCCAAGGACTTCATTCAAAGTCCCTTTCATTTGAAGGTCCCAAAAGTGAAAATTTTACAAACTTAAAATTTCTATCAATTTTTGCCCTTTTGATGGCTTAAAGAAGGGCTAAATAGGTCCATATTCTAAAACTAAATATAGAAAATTTTTGTACTCTAAATAAGATTTCTAATGACTATAGTTTTAGTATATATTATGTTTATCATGATGTTTAATTTATAGTTTTATTAAATATAGGTTGTCGGGCCATTTCACAAATCTTAATTTGAAGCATCGTGAAAAGTAGATAATGAGAAAATAAAAAAATAAAAAAATATGTCCATCAAAGGTATGTTACCTTTATATAAAATGAAGATAATTTTTATTTCAACAAATACAAGTCAAATTATATTGATAAAAAACAAGCTATGTCTAAGTTATCATTAAAGTTACTTGTCGTTTAATAAAATCTATATTTCTAAATGAAATTGAATGAAACCAACTAAATTTGGTAGATATTGGTGTTACTATTATATACTTGATAGAATTTTGTCATTATGATTTTTTAAATTTTTTATCTTGATCAAACAACTCGTCACTCTTTGAAGATGTTGATTTTCATATAAACTATATATGTGAAATGTGAGCCTCAGATTCTCTCACACACTTCAACAGGGTCATTATCTGAAAGATCATCTTGGAATGAATATGAGATTATTCATTTGAGTAATCAAATAGTTTGACCCATTGCCTTCTAACAAGAAGGATTTTTCCTTTGCTCTTAGAATGAGAATCAGGTAACTAGACCTCTAGAACAAAGGATTTTAGGCTATATGAGATATGCAAGATTAATCTACATAAAATGCATTGTTAAGCTAAGGAATAAAGGAAACATATTGTGCTAAATAAATGCATTTTAGGCTAATATGAGATTTCAATGTAAGAAATTAAGCTAAGAATGCAAGAGCAAATGAGTAGATATTCCAGCATAAAATCGATACTTTCAACTTGTAACCTCTATAATGAGGAATGGAGAGCTTCTTAAATAGAATCCAAGAGGTGATCGATGGTTGAGATTAATCAGAATGGATGATCAAGATGAGACATAGTCATAAAGGAAACTTCCTCATCAAAAGGAAGTTAACTAGTTGTCTTTGAGTGATAAAAGGAGTTAACTAGTTGCCTTTTGAGTGATAAAACGAGTTAACTGGTTGCCTTTTAAGTGATAAAAGGAGTTAACTAATTTCCTTTTGAGTGATAAAAGGACTTAACTAATTTCCTTTTGAGTGATAAAAGGAGTTAATTCCTTTTCAAGAATATTTAATTTAATGAAATAGAATATGACCTCATATATGGATAAACTTTAATTAATTGAATAATTAAATTCAATAATTAAAAAGATGAGGTATCTAATTAAATCAAATGTATTTTAATTCCTTTGTACATCAGCTAAAGAGGTCATTTTAATTTAATTAAAGTATGATCACTTATAATTAAATAAATTAAATCAATAGGCTTATCTAGCTAATTTGAGTTGATACTTAGGAATTAAATAAATAATGTGATTAATAGAGATTAGGGTTTTCTAAATTTGAAACCTAGGTCAAGTAGCGATTATCAGAATTATAATTGCCAAATAAAATAGGACTTAGGAATAATTGAATAGACCAAAATTGGTTAACATGGCAATGTGCCAATTTTGGAATACTATATTTTGTCCCTCTTTTAATGAATGTGCAAGCAATACATTCGATTTAAAGAAATCAAAAGTATGAAGCCTAGATTAAGAAATGAGATTGGTTTTGAAATTGATGATACAAAGACCAATTGATACAATTTTTAAGGTTATCTCTAGAATAAAGCTTACCCTTAGGTAATCTATATATAACACCTAGATACCAAAGTTAATAAGCTTTTTAAGATTATCTCTAGAATGAAGCTTAACCTTAAGGGATCTAGATAGAACACCTAGATACCAAGATTGATAGCATAAATATTGTCAAATTTCATAGAATTATTCCTAGAACAAGACTCAATTCTTAGGAGTTAGGGTTTAGACTATCCCAATACCTATCCATTAAAAGATGACAAGGTTTATCACGATTCATAGAATTATCCGCAAAATGAGGCTTAATCCTCAACAAGGGTTAGGATTATCTCTAGAATGAAGCTTAATCCTTAGCAGGAATTTGAAGTTATCTCTAGAACAAAGCTTAATCCCCTAGAGTCTAGATAGAACACCTAAATAATAGTCCATAAAAGATAGTAAGATCCAATCATGAGTCATAGAATCATCCCTAGAATGAGGCTTGATCCTTAATAGTTGAGGTTTAGACTGCCCTGATACCTATCCATCAAAATCTGACCATAAATATTATAAGATGTGATCAACTGATCAAAAGATGAGATAGATGACATAGATTGCTAGATAAAATGGATTAAGATGCCTCGAGTGATAAGATGCATTGAGTAATGAGAACATAACATTTAGATTGAGTTGAATTTTGGATTCAATGATGTAATCATTCTACACCCTCAAGAGAAAAATTGAAAGATGACACACTAGAAATGTGATTTAGAGTAGTATGTTAAGAGATACTAAAGAAATCTGAGATTCAGAAGAATATAGAAGAGATTAGAAGAAATTTTAGAGTCAATTTGAAGTGATTTCAATGTCTAGAAGACCTAGTTTGACCAAAGTTGACTTTTCCAAAATTTTATTGGAAAATTTGAAGAAAATGTGATTTGAACATATTGTAATATTCAAAAAAGTCTTAGAAAAATGGACTACACAAGCATTTAATCATATCGGTCCTAAAATTTTAAAATGTGATTTTGTATTGTTTAAGTGTCTCAGATTTTGAATGTGATTCCAAAAATGGATTCAGAGTAGTCATATTAGTTAGGAGGATTTTCATGCAAAATAGAAAGTGAGACATAGGACCAGACAAGTGTAGATCCCTCCTAGGCAGATGGGATTAGATCTAGATGACGGTGGGAGTGGGACAAGTTAGAGATATGGGAAAGAGATCACACAAAGGAGTAGTAGCTAACTAAGTAGGGGGATGAGGAGATGCAAGACCAGCCTATTGTGGGAGCCCAGGGTGGGGATCTCCTTGTACATACTTACGATGCTTTGACGAGTGCTAGAGAGAGGATATAGGTTGTGCAATGATAGCTTGGAGAGATATAAATCTAGATAGTTGTGAGGGACACCCAGATAGTAGACTAAGAGTGTGAGATCCGTGGGCTACAAGAGTAGTTAGAGGTAGCAAAGAAGAGATTAGAGCAACATTAGGATGAGATTCAATTTTAGTCAACTAGAGTGGCATATTATTTTGCAACATATGCAATAGTTGTGCCATATGAGGCTGAGCAGAGGTCTCAATTTTCCTAGTATGCACGAGAGTTTGGAGGAGCACAACTTCTAACAAGGCTAGACACACATCCTTCTCTTCCACCTCCTCGTCCACCACCAAGAGGTGAGGGAGTAGCAGATATTTATCTTTGATTTTCTTTGATTTTGATCTCGCTATGCATCACTTGGTGTGCTAGCACCATTTTTTACCATTTTGATATCGACAACACTCGAGTAGCATTCATTTTTTACCTCGATGTACATTTTTAATATATATATGAGATTTTGATTTGAGTACCATCACATGTGTCACCTTTTGTTTTTATAGTTCATTGTACATGAGATGTTTATGCTTATGATTATGAATGCAAATATGATGTGATGTATGAATGTAGTGTAGATGAGATGAGTTATGATAGTATGTACGAAATGGAAAATGTGAATGAACTAACATCTCATGTAGTGTTCTATTTTTGTTATAAATGATAGGTATCCAATGTAAATTGATAGGATAAACCAAAGAATTAAATTCTTTTGTAGCCATGAAGAAACATGATACTTTAAAGAAGCTCACACTTTCTCATCATGAAGGATAAAAATATATCAATGATCAAACTTATGCAAGCAAAATATGTAATATAGCCCTATGCTAGATGCAACCTTAGGTCTGGTTACCAAGCTTAAAAAATTATCATCACTGAGTATATAGCGAAACTCCATACGTCATACAATTCCCATTGACATTGCAATCATAAAAATATGAATAGGACATATGTTCTAGTTTTGTGAGGATTAAATGTAAGCATTCAAGGCATAAGAAGCTAGAATGACTAGAACATTTGTCCCTTTTAATATGGCAAGCAAACATAAGCATCAGAGCATAAACACTAGGATGACTAGAATGTTTCTTGTCTACAAACATACGAGACATATGAGAGATGCTTCTTATGCTAAGTAATTAGTAAGGATTCTATCCACAATAGCCCTTATGTCCATAACCTAAGATTGAAGTTTTCCATATATACATATAGTGACTTGTATGTTCACTTAGCAGGACAAGTATCAAAATTTACTATGGCATAAAGAGTTCACTCCACCAAGCAAGGATAAGAACGAACCTCACTAATTTATCCATATAAAATGAGTTGAGGTACACATGACCATCCAATACAAGATGGAGGCTCTTATAGTGGACACCCCATTTATATATATTCTTCAAATCATTGGGACTAAATCACAAATAGAAAGAAAAGAAAAGATCATGCCTCCAGTCCTTGCTTCTCTAGTAAAAAATGACATTATCAAGTTGCTCAAAGAGAAATGATAAAGAAAAAGAAAAAGAAACAAAGAAAAGATCACCATATCCCAAACAAATTTATCTTTTTTCAATTCAATTTTTGTTTTATATGATTGATGTCAAGTGTCAATGTTCAAAACTTGTATGAAATAAATCTCTTCAGTAAGGTGACAATAGTAGGTAGATGTAGTTAGAATGAATGGTGATTGAAGTTAAAGAGGAATCTTCAAATAAGAATAACATTGATAGAAAATTGAATGACAATAGACAGGCATAGTTAGGACAATTGGTGATAGAAGCAAGAGAGATCTTCCATTAGAGGAATCTCAAAAGTAACATGAGTGACAATAGATAGACACAATTAGTACAACTAGTGATTGATGCAAGAGATGTTCCATAAGAGGATTCTCTAAGTGATACTAGTGATAGTAGATAGACGTAGTTGGAACAATGGGTGACTAAAGCAAGAGATGTTTCAAAGGAATCTCTAAGTGATACTAGAAATAGTAGATAGATGTAGTTAGAAAAATTGGTGACTGACACAAGAGATGTTCTATAAGAGGAATCTCTAAGTGACACTATCGATAGGAGAAAGATGTAATTAGAACAACTGATGACTGACACAAGAGAGATCTTCCATGAGAGGAATCTCAAAAATGATACTGGCAATAGTAGACAGATGTAGTTAGAACAACTACTGACTAACACAAGAGAGATCTTCCATGAGAGGAATCTCAAAAGTGACATGAGTGATAGTAGATAGACACAGTTAGAACAACTGGCGACTAATGCAAGAGATTCCTATGACACTATAGGGGTTACCCCCAAGTTATGACAAGATTCAATCCATGGATACATGAGCAAAAGAAACAAATGAAATCAAGAAATGAACTATACATGAACCAAAAGATGCACTACAAGATATAGAATTTTGAACAAGAGATGCCTATTTACTAGGTTTTCACCTTCTTGGTAGAGATTCTTTTTTTTTCTGTATTTTTATTTTCTTCAATTTTTTTGGGTATTAGCATCGCACCTATTGCTAGCTTTTCACTAGGGAAATGATTTTTTAGGACTTTTTGCATTTTTTAGAATTTTTTTCAAGAGCTTTAAGTATATACAAAGAGCTTCTAAGAATAGATAAGCTATAGAACTACTTCAGGTGGAGAGTGTTGATGGGCTCCTTAAGCACCTCTCCCTCAGCTATAGAAAGTTGGTAAGCACTAAATCCAAACACTACAAGGACTATGTATAGACCAAGCCATTTGGGTTCAAACTTCTCCTATTGTACTTGTTGTTGTTGATTCTTAGGGTTTTCTCTCATAAGAAGATCATCCAGTTGGAAGTCACATGGCTTAACTTTCTTATTGTAACTTCTAGACATACGCTATTGATAAGCTCAAAGATGATCACATGCCACTTACTGACATTCATCTAATAGTTTCAGCTCTTGAAGCCAAGATAATCTATATTCTTCACCAGTAATGAGGCCCTTCATGGAGATTCTTAAAGTAGAAATCTTGACCTCAATGGGAAGCATAAAATTCTCTCCATATACTAAAGCAAAGGGAATTGTACCCATTGGAGTTCTGATACTTGTTTTGTAAGCCCATAAAGTTGGATTAATATGAAGGTGCTAGTCCCTTGTAGATTTCCTAATTGTGTGATGCAAAATCTTAAGGCTCATATTGTTGGATGCTTCTGCTTGACCATTAGCTTGGGGATAATAAATAGAAGACCAATGTTGCATGATTCTGAACCTTTTACACAACTCCTTAAGATCCTTGTTTTTAAATTGTCCTCCATTGTTAGTAATGGTGGAGGAAGGTACACCATACCTACATATGATATAATTCATAATGAACAAAGCTAGATTTTTTCCATTTGTGATGGAGAGAGGGAATGCCTCTACCCACTTAGTGAAGTAGTCTATAGAGGTAATAATAAACTTATGTCCATTTGAAAAGGATGGGAAAATCTAACCCATGAGATTGAAGGCCCATTATTGGAATGGCCATAGTGTAATAAATGGAATTAGATCTCTAGCTGGATCATGAATTAGATTCCCATAAAGCTAACATTATTTGGAAGACTTTGCATATTTGATTACTTCTTACTCCATATTTGGCAAATAGTAACCAACTTGAAAAAGTTTATGAGCTAGTGTCAAGCTGTTGGAGTGAGATCTAAAAATGCCCTTATGTACATCTATGGATGCATATTTGGACTCAATAAATTCTAGACACTTTAGAAGTATTCCATCTAGACCTCTCCTAAACAAGTCATCAGCAATAATAACATACCATGAAGCATTACGAATAAGGTGATGTTTTTCATTGTGGTTTAGATTGTCTAGAGTGGTTTGGTAACACAAGTAGGAGTATATGTGGTGATAGTGGGATGAGTCATGTCATACAATAGAATAGATCATCTTAGATTTGGGAGAGTCATAGGTAGGGTAGAGTAATGTTTCCACCAAGAACTCATGTCAGAGATCATATTTTGGCATTTTTAACAAGGAAGCAAGAGTGGCCATGGCATCAACTACTTTTTTGTCTGCCAAAGTAATCTACTAAAAAATTCTATGAGCAAAGCATTTCTTCAATTCATTCACCATGCACTTGTAAGGGATCAATTTCTCATCCTTTTTTTATATATACATCATTGACCTGGTTGATTAAAAGTTGTGAATCACCAAAGATGTTTAATTGATCCACCCTCCATTCAACTACAATCTCCATACCATTCATGAGAGCTTCATATTTTGTGATATTGTTTGTACAAGGAAACAAAATCTTGTGCACCTTAGGTAGTGAGTACCTCTATGGTGTGATAAACAAGAGACTAGCACTTGATCCCTATTATTTGAAGGAACCATCAAAGAATATCACCCAACTCTTATGTGTAATTCTTAGAATTGATTCATTAGGAAAATAAATGTTGAGTGGAAGAGGACTCTCCATCACTTCTTTTGCTAACTGATCAACAATCACATGTCCTTTGGTAGACTTTTGTTCAACATACTGAATGTTAAAATCACTTAGTATCATGACCTACTTAGCCAATCTTCCTATCTGAGCTACTTTTTTGAGTAAGTACTTTAGTGGATCAATTTTAGTGACCAAGCATGTAGTATGAGCAAGCATGTAGTGTCTCAACTTTTGAGAAGCAAAGACAAATATCAAGCAAGCCTTCTCAATGGTACTATAATTCATTTCATAATAAATTAGTATGTGACTTAGATAGTAGATAGCTCTTTCCTTTTTATCATTATCTTCTTGTGCTAACAAGATACCTAGAGATTATTTTGTTGCTGAAATATACAAGATAAGAGGCTTCTTGTGAATATGAGGCATCAAGATTGGTGGATTAGCAAAGTATTGATTTATCTATGTTAAGCTCTACTTGTAGCCTTGACTCTAGTTGTATTTCACACCTTTATGTAGACTCTTGGCAAAAGTTTGTGTCCTATCTGCCAACTGTGAGATGAATCTACAAATGGATTGGATTCTTCCTTGTAGGCCTCTCATCGGATTGATATTACGAGATGTAGGAATTTCCGTGATTGCTTTAACTTTTTTGGGATCGATCTTCATTTCTTTTATAGACAAAATGTAGCCCAATAGTTTCCCAAACATCACACCAAATGCACATTTCTTGGGATTAAGTCTCAAATTGAATTTCTCAATGTGATCTATGATAGATCCTAAATCTTGAAGGTGAGTACTGCACTTTGTACTCTTAACAAGGGTATCATCAACATAGTCCTCCATTGTATTATGTATCATGTCATGAAAATTTGTAGTAATTTCCCTATAATATGTAGCACCAACATTTTTCAAGCCAAATGGAATCACATTCCAATAGAAAGTTCCTCAAGCACAAGTTAAAGTAGTCTTTTCCTAATCTTTTTGTGTAATTTTGATCTGATTATAACCAAAAAATCCATCCATGAGTGAGTATGTTTCATATCTTGCCATCATGTCCACTATCATATCAATGTTACGGAGTGAAAAAACATCCTTTGTACATGCTAAGTTTAGATCTCAAAAATCTTTATAGACTCTGATAGATTTATCATTCTTGGATATTGGAACAATGTTTGATATCCATTCAACATAATCAATAGCTTAGATGAAACCAACTTTGAAAAGCTTTTCCAATTTAGCTTTTGACAAGAAATGCAACATGAGGATGCATTTTTCTAAGTTTTTGTTTGACTAGTTTAACTCCTAGTGCAATGGATAAGTGATACATTATGAGATTAGGATCTCATCCTAGCATGTCTAAGTATCTCCATGCAAAGTTTATCTTTTTCTCTTGGAAGAAGGTAATTAATTCCTCTTTTTCTTCTAGAGATAGTGACTATGCAAGATGTATCATGTGAGGATGTTCTTCTATTCCCAAGTTGATCAGCTATGTTGGCTTTATAAACATAAATGATTGTTCGTAAAAATGATTGGGAAGTGCATCAAATATCTCATCCGCAAGCACCTTAGAGAGGTTTTCACCCTTAGTTGCATCTTTTATTTTTACTCTTTTAGGTTCTAATACTAACACAATGTGGTTTTCAGCATTAGACCTTTTATTTCAATTCTTTTCTATTGTATGATTGAGATATTTGATGTTAGCTTTAGTCATGTCGACACTTTGTTCATACGTGGAAGACTTTACAAGTTTGATAGTGTTTAAGTCACAAGCAAGAGCATAGTCATTCTAGAATGTATGGACTTCACTAGATGCATTAAAATTCCTATCTATGAGCTCAAGATAGGTGATTGAAAGAGAAGTGATGGGTTTAATAATGTTCACGATATAATCATCAAATTCTTGGACAAGCAATACAAGACCTAGAGCAGCTTCATCCGCAAGCATGTTCAAATGCCTCTGAGTTCTAACATCACTAATCAAAGATTTGATGACACTAGTTGGATATGACTCATCTGACCTAACCCTAAACACTTCACCTACTTTAAGGAGATTTTCATAGACATGAACTTGATCTATATCTTTCTCTATAGTTTCTTCTTAGAGATAGTCAAATTCATATTCTTTAGAATCTATGCTACATGGTGATAGACTGTAGAATTCCCCAATAGTGATAGGTAAAAATTCTCTTTCATCATCTAGATTTTTACAAAGATAATCAATTTGTAAAGCATGACTAGATTCTCCTTTTTCTTGTTAGGTATGATGAGAATTAATAGTATCATTAGAAGAAACACTATCACCATCCATAGTGCTGACACATGGTACAATGTCATCAGTTTTAGCAAAGAATTTAGCAAGATCATTAGGCATGGGATAAGGATAAGGATCCTCATCATCAACATTGTCTTCATGGTCCTCTAACAAAACTTTTGACTCATTCCTAGATGAATTTTTAGGTTCCAGTACAAATTTATTGATCCCTAGATGGAAATGAATTTTCATGAAGCCTAGACCAGATGTATCTTGGTTCCTCCTAGTAATGTCTTTGAGAGGATCAATTAGACCATTTTTATTGCATCCAATAGGACTAGTTCCCTTATATCCAAAGCATTTCATTAGTTTAAGACCTAGACCATACTTTCCAAGAGTAATTTCATAGGGCTATTCTATAAGGTCAACTAGAGTTTCCTCTTTGTATATCCATGTGTGATAGCTCTATTTTCACTTTCCTTCTTGAGAGGGATAGTAGCTTTGAAAAATCTACCATCATACTTGGTTTCGGGTGTCAAAAAAAAAGGTCTCTTCACTTTGGATGGTCTCCCATAATGACATAGAAATTTAGTAAGAGATGTCAATGACATAACTGGTTCTATGTGATATTCATCCGTTCTAGTTTCTTTCAGCTTTAGTGACCACTTGATTTGCTTCAACTTGTTATCATGATAATATATGGACTCTTTATTAGCAGGTATGAAGTTTGTAGTAGATTTCAGCATGTTACAGGTACAGCTAGTACTTGTAGGTATGGTGACTTTAGAGCCATGAAATGGAAACTTTACACATTGATAATAAGTGGAAGGTATAGCCCACATCTCATGTATCCATGGTCTTCCTAGAAGAATATTGTAAGCTAAGGGAATGTCTAGAACTTGACAAGTGACATCCCTTTTGACAAGACCAAAAGATTTTGATTTGACTTCATCATACACTTTGATAGTTATCTTATGATGAGGGTCAACAGACTCTCTAGAATATTCTAATTGTCTAAGTAGAGTAGTAGAGACAATATTCAAACTAGCTCCATTATTGATGAGTACTTGTTGGACACATTTCTAGTGTATCATGACCTCACTGTGTAGAGGTTAATTATTGAATGAATCAATGAATTTTCATCATCCTCAGAGAATAACATATAGTAAGGTGAATTTTGATGACCTACCATAGATTGTAACCTCTCAAGATCAAGATCATGAGGAATGTTTTCCTCAGTGAGGGCTTTGTCAAGAATCTTCTTAAGAGCAAGCAAGATTTTAAGCAATTAAAAGGTCATGATTTGAACATTTGTTCATTGTAACTAATTGAGGATACTATAGCTAGTAGTCACAAGTTTTGTTCCTTTGCTAGATGGACAAGCAAGAGGTTTGTCTTTGTGTTGTTCTATCTCAAGAGTAGAAGCCACATGGCCTTTGAGTACTAACTTGGTGCAAGAAGGACTAACAGTGTTACCACAAGTTTGTGATGACTCATTGCTAGATGTGTTGGAAGTAGCACCCCTTAAGAAAAATGGTGTCTTAGGTTTAGTTTTTTCTTATTTACCCTTGATGGTGATAACGTAAAAATACTCAATACCTACTAGTTCAACCATGTTGACTATCTCATCATCATCATTAGAGTATTTATAGTTGACCTTATTGTTAGGTTTTGGTTTTGAGTTTTCTTCATTTTTGTATTGATTGAATGACACCTTGAAACCCTTGTGATCCAAGTTCTTGTTATGTCCACCCACAACAATGTCACCATCTTCGATTAGGTCTTGGATTTTGTGATGCAAGTTGATACAGTTGTTGATTTTATGATCTTTTTTTTTGTGGTATTCACAAAATGAAGTTTTGTTCCACCATGGTGGTCATGGTTGTGGATCATAATGACAAGAATTGTCCAATGGAGAAATGAGTTTGTTTTGTAACAAGGTCTTTTAAACCATGTCCAAAGTTTCATCAAGAGGTGTAAAATTTTGTTTAGGGCATGTAGCCAATGAGTTCCTTGGATTTTTTCCAGATGCCTTATTATTAGGAGGAGGTTTCTCAACATTCCTGGAAGCTCTAAGATTATCTATGAGACTAAATTTTGCCTTAGTAGGTTTAGGAGTAATGTTGTCAACAACTCCATCATGTACACCTTCTTGGTTTTTGTTCACATATTTGGACCTATCCTTATTAGAGGTCAACCTTTGTTTAGTGTCCTTTTGAAGAGTTTGTTCACCCTTTTTAACCATGAATTCTTCTATCTAGATAGCTTATGTGACCATGTCTTCAAAGCTACATGGATTTTGAAGTTGAACTTTATACCCAAAATTAGGCAGAAAATTATTTGTAAAGATATCAAGTTTTTATATTTCTAGAATTTTGCATGAGTATTTGGTGTAAAGTTGTCTCCATCTCTAAAGGAATGTGAGGAAATTTTCCCCAACTTTCTATTCAAGGTTACATAAGTCTCAAATGTTAACCAGGTGTTGTATGTTGTGAGAGTAATGTTGGACAAACAAGTTAACAATCTCATTGAATGTTTTGATACCAATAGGTAAGTCTAAGAACCACTCTATAGCCTAACCACCAAGACCTCTTGGGAATAGACACATAAGGTATGTCGATTATGTATAAATTCCATAGACAAGGCACCAAAGTCCTGCAAATTATCTTGGGGATCGATAGTTCCAAAGTATTTATTGTACTTAAGTAACTCCTCTCCTCTCAAAAAAGGAGTCATGTCTATACTCTTGACAAAAGAAAATGGACAAAGAATGTCTAAGGTGTATGTTTTTGTAGGTTTGTCTTTATCATGCATCATTAGGGCTAACTATTCATGCATGATTTTTAGTTGTTTTTTCCATTTGTAGGTTTTAGTTTCTTCTTCAAGTGTAATGATAGTTTCAATGTCAAAATAATGAGGTAGCTTGGCTCCCTCTTGGGCAAGTTTGAGAAAGTATTTCTCTTTCTCTTTTCTAAGCAAGCTTTCCATGACCTTTTGGAATTTTTTTTCCTTATGACATTTTTTGAGGTGTTCAAGGAGTATTTCTACCTCTTCTTCAATCTTTTCACTAAAGAGAGGTTCTTTATGTCATTCATTTGTATGCTGATCTTGGTCTCTACTTTGTTCTCCATTTTTGGGTTCTTGATCAACCCTTGTAGGAATGTGATAAGTTTCAATGTATTTTGGTTGAAAATTTTGTTTGAATAAGAATTAAACTATGTTTCTTGGAGTTGTATGACCTTGCTAGTTTTAGGGTCCTCTTGAAACAATGGGTTCCTAGTTTGTTGTAAGTTTATAAAGAACATTTTCTGAACACAAGATGACCTAACAGGTAAGGGAGATCATGAAGATTCCTCACTAGATGACTTAGAGATAGATTGTGTATTAACTAAAGAGCAACCTCTACCATGATTACCACCCCTACCTCTACATCTAACATGTTTCCACTTGTTGTTGCCACAATCATAGACAATGACAATAAGTGAAAGGCTAGATACGGACCACACTAGAACATAGTTTGAAAAAGAAAGATAAGAGTGTTGGATGATAAGGTAGGAGTAGTCTAAGTAATGGCTAGAATAGCCAAAGGTTATGAATATCATGACACAAAGTATGGAAAGCACAAAAGAACAAGGAAAAGATAAAAAGGAGACACAACTAGCTTGTGTGTAGGTCATAAGTCATTAGCTAAGTAGGAAGTTGTTGTTTGACACTATTTACAAACAAAAAAGAGGTAAATTTTGTAGACAACAAACCAAACTTAGAGCATAGGTAGCTCTAACAAAATAAGTTGATAGTTTACAATAAAGATTCTATGTGAGGATTCCCAGGGAACCATGTGAAAAGACACAAAGAGCTAGGCAAAGATTTAGAACAATATATTTTACAAAGTTTTCTCATATGAGGTCCTATGTAGATCCATGCAAGGATGTGCTACACTAATAGAAATACAAGATTATGACAACAAGACAAATCTACAAGATCTCGCATGGAGATTCTCACAGGACCATGCAAAAATTTGGATAGGGCTATGAAAGTAGATGTCAAGCAAAAGGTTCTTGCACAAAATTTTGAAAAGCTAGGCATGAAAATAGGGATCAGTCTGAAAAATGAGAGAATTTTGAAGAGATTGTGAAAGTTTCAGACAATTTTGGATAGATTGTTGGTTGTTTTGAACAAGATATTTTGTTTTTTGATAAACATGGCAAGAAAGTAGTAGTTTCAAACAATCCAACTAAGGACAAAAAAAATCAAAGGGGTGGGGGAGTCTTGAGCTTTATATTGTTTGATAGGTTTGGACAATGTTTAAAGACTAAATAAAAAACACACTTTTATCCCTAAAGAAAAAGTTGTTAGAGAAGGAAAAACCTTTGTCCCACAACTTATGTGCATGCACACCTCACATAGCCATGCCACCCCCTAGGGGGCACTCATGTTTTTGTTGTATTCCAAGGGCTCAATGACATATACATTAAATGAACACCCTTGTGGCAAGGTTCAAGCACATATAATACTTTCCAATGGACAGGTACATACCTATGGTGATTTCTGTAGGAGAGATTCTATCCCCTCCTTGCACCAGGATTATTCCTCCTTTGGGAGGTGAACCAAGTAGCAACTAACTAAGAAGCTTTTACTTGGCTTCTATTCATATTAATCCCTAGTGGCTTTGCAAGTGAATTTGAGGCCAATAGCCCACACCAATATCTATAAGTAAAGACACTTGACTAGCAAGATAGGGGCCAACACTAACCAGTGTAGTTTATAGAGCCTCTTCTTGATATGCAATATTAGAATAAAGAAGAGGAAACTAATATGGCTTTGGAGTCTTTCACTCAACAAAGATTCTTTATTAGAGTGAGGTGGAATCTCCATCGAAAGGAGTGTTCTCACTTGGGTCACTCTCGGAGGTTGAATCACTCTAGCAAGCCCTCTAAAGGTTGACTCAGACTAGTGGTTCGGATCCAAGGGTCCATGTTTCAAATTTCCCTCAAGGGGAAAGAGCATAATCCTCTACCTCATCACCTTATCCAAACACACAAGACATGTTAATCACTGAGTTAGCTTAATTGATCACACATTGGCCTATTCCAAGACTTTGATCAAAGGAAATCATCATCTCTTCATTAAAGGCTTCATTTGGGAGAACCACTAACTTTCTTGCCTCCCTCAAGTGTCATCTTTCAAAGGCTTCTAGGTTTTTGATTTACTCTTGGGTATCACTTCCAAGTAGTAAAGAGCATATTCCCTTATTCCCATGTCTTGCACCCTACAAAGTTCACAAGCCCTATTTATACTATGTGTTAAAAACAATAAAAGAAGACATGAAGTTTAAGTGGGTTTAAAATAAGTCTTTGTCATGTGTATCTTTGACAGGCATCCTACATTCACATAGTTAGTATGTGTTTGAAGGGTTTAGATAAAGGTGTCTTCATCAAGCATCCTACAAACCATGGTTATGGTACAAAAAAAAGATATCTAAAAGAAAATGATTTAGAGAAAATTATTAGTCAAAGATCATAAAAAATTGCAATCTAGAAAATTGTGTTGTTGCAAAATTATGCATGAAATCATGCAAATAAATGGTGTGCAATGCACGATAAATTACACACTTATGAAATTTATCACATGAGAAAGTATAGATGAAAATGTAAAAATTTTAGTTCATCACGTGAAAATGATATTTCTCATGCAAAAATATAGAAACTTGTATGGATGAATCTGATAGAATAATAAAAAATGGAAAAATAGAGAAAATGAGGCTGGAAAATTAAATTTCTCTACCCCACGCTAGGTGCCAGAAATGTATATGTGAAATATGGGTGTCAGATCCTCACACATACTTCAACATAATCATTATCTCGAAGATCATCCTAGAATGAATATGAGATTATTCATCTGAGTAATCTAATAGTTTGACCTATTGCCTTCTAACTAGAAGGATTTTTCCTTGCTCTTAGAATGAGAAGTGGGCCACCAGACCTCTAGAACGAAGGATTTTAAGCTATATGAGATATGCATGATTAATTTATATGAAATACATTGTTAAGCTAAGGAATAAAGGAAACATATTATGCTAAATTAACACATTTCAAGCTAATATGAGATTTCAATGTAAGAAATTAAGCTAAGAATGCAAGAGAAAATGAGTAGATATTTCAGCATAAGTTGGATACATTCAACTTGCAACCTCCATAATGAGGAACAGAGAGCTTCTTAAATAGAATCCAAGAGGTGATTGACGGTCAACATTAATTGGAATGGACCATCATGATTGAAGATGAGAGTCAGTCATACAGGAAACTTCCTCATGAAAAGAGAGTTAATTGGTTGCCTTTGAGTGATAAAATGACTTAACTGGTTGCCTTTTGAGTGATAAAAGGAGTTAATTTTTTGCCTTTTGATTGATAAAAGGAGTTAACTAATTTCCTTTTGAGTAATAAAAGGAGTTAACTAATTTTCTTTTGAGTGATAAAAAGATTTAATTCCTTTTTGAGAATATTTAATTTAATGAAGTAGAATATGACCTGGTAAATGGATAAACTTTAATTAATCGAATAATTAAAAATAGGAGGTATGTTATTAAATCAAATGTATTTTAATTCCTTTGTATATTAGATAAAGAGATAATTTTGATTTAATTAAAGTATGATCACTTATAATTAAATTAAATTATATCAATAGGTGCATCTAGCTAATTTGAGTCGATACTTAGGAATTAAATAAATAATGTGATTAATGTAGATTAGGGTTTTCTACATTTGACACCTAGGTCAAGTACTGATTATCATAATTAGAATTTCTTAGTAAAATAGGACTTATGAATAATTGAATAGACAATAATTGGTTAACATGGAAATGTGTCAATTTTAGGATATTACATAAACCACTTCTCAATGGAGATGGAAAAATGGACTTCAATTGATTTATTTTTTTTTAAAAGAACTTTTAGAAACTAGATAGAAAATACTAAAAATCATTATTTTATATCATCATCAATTTCTCTACGATTTTGTAGCAATATTCATTTGAAAATCAATTTTTTGTTAAAAATATCTAATTTAGTGCCAAACTTGGTCAAAAAGTAGGAACCATTACTATGGCCTTACCTAGAGATCAAGTTATTTGTGGGTTTACAAGTATGTCAAATGAAATACGGTATATACATCACTCAATCAAAATATGTAAAGGAGATATTGAAAACTTTTGGATTGGAAGACTCAAAGTCAGTAAGCACACCTATGGTGACAAGCCATAAATTGTTGAAGAATGATGATTCATTTGAGGTGAATCAAACAATATATGGGTCTATGATTGGAAAATTATAATATATAGTACACAGTAGACCTCATGTTGCATTATCTATTAGGATAGTTGCAAGATTCTCTACTAATCCCAGGGAGAATCATTTGATTGCTATTAAGAGAATAATGAGATATCTAAAAGGAACAAAAGACTATGGTCTATACTATAAGAAAAATGAGAAATTTAAATTGAGAGCCTACACTAATGGTGGTTGGGCTAAAAATATTGATGATAGAAAGAGAACTAGTGGAGGATAATTTTTCTTAGGGAAAAGGTTGGTTTTATGGACTAGCAAGAAACAAAACTGTATATCTCAATCTACTGCTAAAGTTGAATACGGTGTTGCTACAATAAATTGTACAAACATTGTATGGATGAAATAACTACTCAAAAGAATGAAGGAGGAAATCACTGAACATATGATACTTTATTGTGATAATAAAAGTGCTATAAATATATCAAAGAATCCAATGATTGCAGTCAAGTATCATTAGTTGAGAGAGTTAGTTCAAGATAAAGAGGTGAAGATGGAATATGTTAACACAAAAGAGAAAATAGTTGATATCTTCACAAAAGAATTACCTAAAGATGCTCATGAGCATCTAAGAGGTAAACTAAGGGTGATACCACTATTAAAGGCTATTTAAAAAGCATGTAAAGTGCCCTACATCAAAAAAGTTGATTGACATATGTTACACATTGATGCAGTGGATCTTACTTTAGGAGTTGCCCAAAGTAATCATAGAGATGGTGTTACAAATCAGCCACAAGCTACGTGACTGAGGGACTTGAACTGGAAATGTTCATATCTACATATTAAGGTGACAAGTCATTGTCATTGTTGTCAAAGAGGGATAAATCCTACTAAGTGAGAAGAGGGAGAAATCTTGATCCTCTTAATCCTACTAAGGGAGAAATCCTATCTGCTAAGGGAGATATGAGATATTTTTTTCCAAGAGGGAGATGAAAGAAAATATAGATGACACATGGAATACCTATTAAGAGAGAGTTAATATCAAAGGAGATATAAGAAGTGATCTAGAGGGATTCATAAGGATGAGTTGATTGATTTTCTATTGATTAGAACATAATTTTGTCACCCATTTAGAAGATGAAAGTTTCTTATAGAGGGAGAGATTTCAATACAAAGAACTATTTTCTTTCTAGTATTTTGTTGGCTATACTAATTAAATTTGGTGAATTTGGTTTTCCATCAATACAAACGAGAGAGATTGTTCAAAATATGTTGATAAAAGTATGAATATGATTTTAATTAAGAAAAACAAGTTTTATAGGGACCTTGAAACCCAAAAGTTTTTACATAACAAAGGGTTGCAAATTAACAAAACAAGTCCATCAATAGAACAATGGCCAGTAGAAAGGCCAAAATGAAAAATAAGAAAAAAGCCAAAAAGAAATAAAACTATAGAGATAATAGAAACAAAAGATGAAATTTGATAATTCTTCACTTACTCCTCCACCTTCCTTTCAAGGTCCTAGATGGTCTCTACTACTTCATAGGCTCTCTAAATCTCCTCTACCATTAGCTCCAAGTACTTCTCATAGCTCTGATACAAGTGGCCTACTATAATAGGACCATTCTGGGTGGATCAGAGACAAGAAATTATATCTTTTGAGTGTGAATGGTATCAATATCCCTTGGAAGAATATAATTCTCTGTGGCTCTATTTTGATAACATTAGGAGAGTACAACATCTAGTGGGCAAGACATTTCAGTATGAGGATACAATTCGAGATCATTGGATGAATGCAATAGATGATTATGATATCTAAATAAGGGATTATTGTAGGATGACTCTGTATGTTGTAGAGAGTGCTTTGAAGGTGAAGGTTCCATTGAACATTGTACAACAATATATGGAGGATCTTCTCCATCCATTTTTCAATAGGGACAAGATTGGTGACCATCCTATTATGAACACCAAGATAGATAGAGAAGAGAACTCAGATATTAACCATAGGATGAGGCATGTCATCAAATTGACAAAGGATTGGATCAAGAAACCCTTTAAACTTCATCTAATTTCATGCATAGGCCTACCCAGCCAAAGGTCAAGGAGCTAAGGTCATAGTGCCTATATTCACTACCCAGTCACTAGTAAGACATGAGATAGTACACCAACTAGATAGACTAGTTGGATATTACTGGGCACAAAAGGGTAAAGGAAAGAGGAAGAGAAATTATCCTCAATATGCCAAGCCACAAGAATTAGAAGAAGCTTAGGTGCCTCCATAATAGGGAGAGTAAAATATACAAGGGCCAAAGAAAATGGAAGTTGAACAAGTTCAAGAGGATCCCCAAGTGCCTCCAACAACACAAAGCCAGGGAGATGTAGAAACTAAAATGAAAGAGGTATCCCTACCTCAACAAGTAGAAAAAGCCCCCCCTTCACATCTAAGAAAAGGAAGATCAAGACTCCAGTCAAGAGGAGGGGAAAGGTCACTAGGAAAGTGATTCCTTTCTCCTTAGTTCCCAATCCAATTCTACAAAAAGTAGAAGAAAAGGGTGATGTGGAGGAAGAGGAAAATTTACCCTTGAACTAGAGGAATCATCTCACAAGAGCCATAGAGTTAGAAAGGAGAGGAAGCTCCATAATTACACTACCATCTATCCCTAAGTAACCCATTCAAATTGCTACATCAAAAGATGAAATGTAGTAGTGGATAGATGAGTAGGATGTTGAGGGTACTGATGTCTTTTTGATTTCAAATTTTGATTTCATGCCCATGGGTATCAAATTGGTTAGGGATAAGATAAGAGATACTCCAACAAATCAACCTCAACAAGAGGATTGGAGTCAATAGCCACCTGAACCACAAGGACCTAAGGTAATGCCATCATCCATAGTATAAATCATGTCTTTTGTAGATAAGGGATTGGCTACCCCTCTTCATCTAGGTATACAAGTGGAAGAATAGGTCCAAGCAAGGAAAGAGAAAGAACAATAACAAACACCTACAGAGGAAGTGTTAGAAGAAGGGCAGATAAGTGAACAACCTCAACAAAATTTCCAAGACACTAAGTTAGGGACTATGGACTCTACAGACACATAAAATCCTAGTATAGATCTTGTGCAAAAGGAGAGGACTCTAGAAAGGGAGATAAGGGAAAAGGCATTACAAAATAGACTCCATCCTCAAAAGGAAAATCTCCATTGGATAATATCCAAAGGTGGTTAAGAAAATAAGTAATAAGAAATAAGAAACAAAAAATCACTATAAAGGAGGAAGATAAGATGGAATTAATTGAAGTCATAAGAGAGCCTAATTCACCTCAAAAGGATGCACAAGTATTAGCCTTTGTTATGAGTGATCACAACCAAGACCTTTTTTCCCACATAGCTATCCCTCCTCTACATTCTAATGTTGAGGAATTGAATCTACAAGATTATTAAATCAAGGAGTTCGTGCTTGAGAAGCCAATCTTGGATACTACTAAACTAATGGTTACAATAAGGATAATGGAGGTATTCATAACCTTGAAATAGGTAGGGGTGGAATTAATAACACTTCAATGCAAAGATGAGATCCTAAAGGGATATCCAAGTGAAGATTCTTGTCTCCTAGATCCCACAAACCCCAAGGATACTTTCAACGTAGAAATTGAGAGAAGAGATAGGGGTATAGAGCAATTGAACCCATTTTTGAGAGCTTGTCAGCAACGATGAGAAAGTTTTGAGGAAACAGGTGTACAAATCATTCAAGGAAATTTGAATTTGTTACACATTATGTAGGATAATATAGATAGGCTACTTGTAATTTTGAATTAGAATTTTGGTCTGATGGATTAAATGCATGCTAGGGGGAAGGATTTGAATGCATTATAGGCAATTAAAAGCCAAAGGTATTGAATGTTGATGGATGTATATACAACTGAGGAGTTAGACACAATAGATGATTGGATTGAAAAGATTGCAGATAGTAATAAATTAATGGAAATATTACATGCAAAGATTCTTAAACTCAAGGATCAAACCCAAGAGCGAATTTTGGAAGAAGAGAGACATTATAGTGATGTGTGCCTAGATATTTTTGAGGATAATTCTAAGGATAAGTTAATACCAGTAAAAGTAGTGGTGGAGAGATTCTAGAAAAATTTTGAGGAGGCCACAATTGATGATGTTATCAGGTACACTTTGAGGATGGAAGAGGCTTTGTTAGAGTTAGATCTAAAACTCAAATATTTTGCGAAGACTCATATTGAGGTGGGCAACTACAAGTAGAAATTAAAAGAGAAATATCAGGCCTTAGATTTTCTAGACTGTTAGTGTAGTTTTTTATTTTTTCTATTTTGCTAGGTTTTTCCTACACTTTTAATAATCTCGCTTAGGTTAATAAAGCATGTCTTATTAGGTGAATGGTTGTGAGGTGTCACCTTCCTACATGTGAGCATCCATTAGCTATCTTGGGAAGATAATTTGCTATCTTTAGTTCGATAGATGGTTGCTCCTCATTGGTTGGTGTTGCCACCTCCTCCCTCTTCCTAGCCTATATAAGCATGCTACCTGGCTTGTATTTGGATCTCTTGTTTTTGCATCCTCTTAATGCTATTTTGCTTCCAGCATTTGCATTACTCTCTTGGAGACTAACTCTATGATGCTATTTTGATTTTGTATCATTTGCATTCATAGTTTAGATATTTACTCTTTGCACTAGTTTTCTGAGTTATTAATCTTTTCAGATTCTAACATGGTATCAGAGCTTTTCTATGTGCAAGAGTAGATTTTAATTTCCTTATTTGAGAGATTCGGGGGGGGGGGGGCAAACAAACTTTATTATAGTTTTTTGAAAAATGAAGTATGCTCTTCTCTTGCATCTTTGGATGATCCTGAGAATCAGAAAAGTTTTGACAAAAACAGTTTTTCTCTGGGGTTTCAATCTCAAATCTGACAAGCAACATGCATATTTGGAGTTTTTAATCAATTTTGCAAGTTCCAGCATGCCATTGATGGACTTAAGAAGCTGATCCAACATTTGCATGTCATATTTTGGTTGCTGGGGTCGTTTTTTGATTTTTGGAGCCGTTTTTTACTGTTAAAGGCGTCTGATTTACACTACAACAACATCTTCTGTACATCAGTAAGAAAAACGCTTTCTGGGTTTTGTTTGCAGCCCCGAAAAACCATCTGGGTATCTTTTAGATTTTTCATGCAAGCTGTATATTTTTTAGAATCGAGCATGCAAAGCTACAGCCATACCCCTCTCCGTTGGCAACCGCAGATTTGAATGCAGTTTTCAAATGTCTCGTTCTTGCTCATATGGACTCTGATTTTGATGATTCTTGTTATGAACTTAGCTATTTTTTTGTGCTCTATCCACTAGTGGGGTTATTTTTTGATTTTCATGCATGAATTCTTCAGAAATTGCAGATTCTCAGCTGTGACTGTGCACAGTTCTTGTTTTGGAAACTTCGGAGGATCATAACTTTCTCATATGACCTCGTATCGAGGCGATTCTTTTTTTGAAAGTGCATGATTTCTCGAGTAGATCATAGTGGTGTTGTTTGTTTCCTTGATTATTGTGCCCAAGTTTTACTTTTAGCATATGCTCTTCATGAGGGTTTGTAATGCATTGAAATCAAGACCACTAAGTATCTCTTTCTAGTGGTAGTTGTAAATGCACTCAAATAAAGTGCCAAATCATATTTCTTTGGGGGGGGGGGGTTCTTTGATTCAGTAAAAAGGGGGGGGCATTGTCGTGGCTGGGTTCTCTTCTTTTTAGCATTTCTTCGTCATGGATCAGACAAATATACCCATCCTAACTCCATACAATTACTTTGAGTGGAAATCATGCATGAGAATTCACTTAAAGAAAGCTGGATTAAATAGGATAACTATGGGACTTGAAACTGAACCTGCTAAAGATGAAGATAAGCCTAAGTGGTTTAACAAATGTGATGAGGCATTTGGAACATTGTGTTTGTCTGTTTCTCCTGACTTGCTATTTCACATTGAGTCTTTGGATACACCAAATGAAGTATGGACAAAGCTAGAAACACTATTTGGCACACAAGATTAAATGAGGGGTCATATGTTGGAAAATGAATTAATTAGTTTGAGCCCAGGCAATTTCAACACAATCCAAGATTTCTTCACCAAATTGAAATCACTAAGGCTGCAATTAAAACAATGTGGAATTGAAAAGAAAGATGAACAACTGATTATCAGTATTCTCTCTAAGCTAAGTTCAGAATATTCTGTGTTTGTCTCTACCTTCTATGCTACTAAGGGTGCACTTGGTACTCAATTCACCATGCCATCTTTAGATGATTTTGCTGTCAATCTCACTCGAGAACAGGACAAGCTAATCCAGATGGGCATTCTTAAGTCCTCTAAGTCACATGCCTTGGTTGCCAACCAAGGCACAAAAGAACAACAAGGACAAAGTAGTAACAACAATAGTAAGGATAAGAAACAAAAGAATAGCGAGGAGAAGAAGGATCAAATATCGATTTCTTCAAAAGCAACTATTGATACACCATCTTCCAAGGGCAATAAGCCTAAGAAAGAAAAGGTCAAATGTGCCTATTGTAAAAGACCTGGTCATGATGAACATAAATGTTTGCAGAAACAACTTGATCACTTGAAATACATTCTTGAGAAGAATAATATCAGTGTTCCTGAGTCTATCAAACAAAGTTCTAATGAAGGGTCTAACAAAGAAAAAGAAAACAGCAAGGGGAAAGGAAAGGGCAAGGCCCTTTTTGCAGTTGCTTCCTCACCATCCACTTGGGTTCTTGATTCGGGTGCTTCACACCACATGGCTTCATCTAAGGAAGAACTTGCATCCTTGGAGCCGTTTACTATGCCTTCTATTTTGATGGGTGATAACACTCCTGTTGAGGTGTGTGGGAGAGGGTCTATTGATGTGGGGGTTGGCACATTCCATGATGTTCCTTGTGTACCCTCATTGTCAACTAATCTCCTATCGGTATACCTGATCACTCACACAGGTTCAAGCAAGCGGGTTGAGTTCACTCTTGATTCAGTGGAGATATGTGAGTTGCACAATGATTCTACAGTTGTAGTTGGGAGAGCAGATCATTAGTCACGACTCTATATGTTTTCTCACTTTGTTCCTGATCCTCCTTTGACTGTTTCACTCATTCACTCTAATGATGTGAGCAGATTATGGCATGAGCAGTTTGGCCATCTTAACTTCCACTACTTGCATCAGCTTAACCAATAGAGCATGGTCACAGGGTTGCCTTCTACTTTGACATTGGAGTCACTTGGAATACATGATGGGTCAGATTCACTTGAGCAGTCTTCTACCTCCACTTTTGATGCAGAGAGTGATTCAGAGGACTCACCTCCTTCCTCTCCTAGTCATTATTCATAGGTTGATAATTCTCCTCTAGATTCTCCATCTTTTGGTCCACTTTGGGCTAGACAAACCTTGCAGTTTGCAGGTGATTGGGTTGGGGATCCATCAGACACCAAGCAGACTCGTTTACAATTCCAAGATGCTCTACATATCTTCATTGCTACTGCCTCAAATCCACAGTCCTTTCATGAGGCTTCTGGTATTTTTGAGTGGGATACAACTATGCAGGAAGAGTATAGTTCCTTGATGAGGAACCACACTTGGGATCTTGTCCCTTTTCCTAAGGGAAGAAAACTTGTTCGATGTAAGCGGATCAACCGGACAAAATTTGCAAGCTTTGCTGGAGGTGCGGGATGCTTCATCTTTTGGGGGGGCCTCTTCCTCTCACTTGGAGTCCTAATTTTCTTTAGGGATTCTCTTTTCTCTCTCTTTTGGGGGAATTTTATGTACATGGGTACCTCATCAGGCTTGACTTGTCGGGACCCATTTCTACATCCACCTAAGCTTCGCTTATGGGGGGGTGTTAGTGTAGTTTTTTATTTTTTCTATTTTGCTAGGTTTTTCCTACACTTTTAATAATATCGCTTAGGTTAATAAAGCATGTCTTATTAGGTGAATGGTTGTGAGGTGTCACCTTCCTACATGTGAGCATCCATTAGCTATCTTGGGAAGATACTTTGCTATCTTTAGTTCGATAGATGGTTGCTCCTCATTGGTTGGTGTTGCCACCTCCTCCCTCTTCCTAGCCTATATAAGCATGCTACCTGGCTTGTATTTGGATCTCTTATTTTTGCATCCTCTTAATGCTATTTTGCTTCCAGCATTTGCATTACTCTCTTGGAGACTAACTCTATGATGCTATTTTGATTTTGTATCATTTCCATTCATAGTTTAGATATTTACTCTTTGCACTAGTTTTTTGGGCTATTAATCTTTTTAGATTCTAACATAGACATGGCTGAAGTCATTGAGATAATTGAGAAATTCAATGGAAAATACCTAGAGATAGCTCTGGTATAAAGGAAAACCATATCCAAAAGCTGAAATTTTGATTATCACTTGGTGAAATTTTGCATTTTTTGCCTTCGAGGTGTGCTGTGTGTTGCTACACCAGTTGCGTAAGTGCACTTTTTTCAATAGTGTTTTGGAAGATTTTAAAGAAGTCAAAGGTGTGCTAATAGTTAACTACTTGTTTTAAATTTATAGCTTTCCATACATTAGAAACACATTCTGATGGGAGTTTAACTCCTATAGACACCTAGTGAAGATGGATCTTCTATTTTTGGCACTTCTAAACACTCCTACATTGACTAAAGTCATTGTCTTTCTTATTTTCTCACATTTTCTTTGTTTTAAGACATGTACGGACTCATGCATCCAATTAATGATATAGATATGGATGGAGTCCTACTAAACACTAGTTAGAGAGTCAATTTGTACATAAATGTATTTGTTTTATTAGTTTAGAAGCATATGATTGCATAAAGATATCTCTCAGTCTCAACACAATTTGAGGATATTATTTCTTATAAATTCAACATTGTAATATGTATTCCAGGCTGCCATTATCTTGATGCAATAAAATATGTTGTAAGTGCTCAAATTTGGAATGTAGCAATTCTTGCTTAATTGTGTTATATTTTGTGAATTTATGTTCATGAAGTGTAATTGAGCCAAGTGTTTTATTATGTAGCTCTGGTTGTACAATCTTTTAATTCTAGTGTTTGGTACAATTCTAACAAATTTTGTTGACAATCTTAGTTTGAGAAGAGATCACCATATTGTTCCTACATAGCTTTTCATCTTGCATGAGCACACTTTCCATGGTATTGCAATTTGATGAAAAGTGAAACATCTTATGGTTACTAAATTTCCATTGACAATTGCATCAGTGGAATTAAGGAAGTGTTGCTCCTATTTTCATTATTTACCTACCAATCTTTTTGAAAGCTTAACTCATAGACATGTTGTTTCCATGGCTTATGTCCATTAGGATTTTACTTTCATGTTATTTGCTTCAATTACTTATTACCCTATCTATTTTATTTTCTTTACTAACCCCTTGTTAAATTAGGAATTCATATTAGTTGCATTATTAGATTGCATCCATTAGAAAATAGAAAAATAAAAGAATATATTTCTTTTTGTGTGTTTACTCTTTTAAAATAGAAAATACATTCCATAAACTATCCAAAGTTATCAAAACCAACAAAGGCCTCCTCGTGAACATTCACATTTATCTTCAACTAGGAAAATTTTAGTTGGTCACAAGATCACCCAGAACCTTGGAGTTGATCCCCAACATTAACTTTTCAAGAGATGAGTTTGAAAGGATTCTTGTCGTTAAGCATCATGCAAAATGATAGCTCAAAAGAAGTGGCTCTAGAAGGAGGGCCTCTTGACTTTCAGAATAGAAGAAAAACATTTGCAAACTTAAAAATTCTGCACTTTATTTTAAAAAGTTTAGAAAAGTTTCTAGGTTTTTGAGATTTTGAGGTGCACTGGTGTGCTAGGTGCACAAGTGCACTAAGTTCTAAGGTGTGTTGTGAGAAAGTATACTTTTGCAAAGGTGTCATTTTCACAGAGTTGATGCAAACTAGAGGATCCTAATCTAGAATCCCCATTTTAGTGAGCTTTAAGATCTTCACCAAGTGCACACAAGTTCCTTGAGCTTAGCCAATTTTGAAAGCCCCATAGTGACAAAGGAATACCTTGGATTCTACCACTTCCATTCAAAATTTCATCATCATCTTCAGCTCCACCTCTACCACAACCACCTGTGATTTCACCAAACCCTCCAATAGCCTTTTTTGTAAATATTGTAGATTCATGAATCAACTTGACAAGTGTACTCAATGAACTTCCTAAGAATCCTTAGAATTTTTTTCCAAGGTTTATCTATGGAGAGACACAAACTACTGAAGATCACATTAAGGTATTCAAAGAAATTTATCAAAAGAATATTGCTAACAAGAATGTCGTTCTTCATTTATTCCCCTACTCTTTGAGGGATGGTGCCTTTAATTGGTATGTTAATTTACCACTTGGATTATTAGAGACTGGGATACTCTCAAGAAATTATTCTTGGAACAATTTAAAACCTTCATCAAACTAGTTGCGATACATCACCAATTCATATCAATCAAAAGGGACCCAGCTGAGATAATTTCATGCTTCAACCATCACTTTCACATGGCATGCTACAAACTAGAAATGCCATACACTATACCAATTGAAGCTATTATTCAGATTTATTTGAATGCTATGGACCATATTATTGCTATTTTTCTGAGAAGATTTCCTATAAAAAATATCAAAAAATTGGATAAAGTCTTCATAGAAGAGATTACCTTCACTAAGCAAGCTAATCCTAATGGAGGAGGATTGATGCTTCTAGCTCAAGGTATTACTACAATGCCAACATACCCTATTGAAGCACCTATGATGCCTAGCCAATTTATACCTATGAATCTAGTTCCATTACAATAGGCACTTGCTCCACAAAACACTGCTTTAACATATCCAAGTTATGAACCTCCAAAAACTACTTTCTTTGAGTAAAAAGCAGTAGTTTCCACTGAGGTAGACAATAATTTTGCCTTCGAGTTTGGTCAAATAAAGAAGAAAATGTCACAAATGAACAATGAACTGACTTTCTTGACGTTGTCACAAGAAAAAAATAACAACTTCCAAAGAAACAATGCTAGTCCTTACAACAATAATTATGGTTAGAACTATAACAGGAACTTCAACACTAGGAACAACAATGCGAGAAATAATGCTACATGAAATAACTTCAATTCTTATAATCATACAAATGGCTTCCAAATATAGAATCGACAATGGAACACTCATCCAAATGACAAAAGAATTCCTATAGATAATAATAAAAACAATGTTCAGTATATCGATATCAATCAATATGATGGTGTTCAAAATGCATCTAACAATGATGGTTCCTACTATAATGGTTATCAATAGATCAATTAGAATACACAACTGAATGACAATGTCCCTCCTAGACAATCTAATGCTATGTTACTAGAATCCTACGATTCTACATAGAATGCATAGGTAGAAGAATCAGCCAATGAAGAATTTTCTTTTCCATTTAGTTAGGAACTAGATATGCAACCTAAAGAGATGTTTTCTTTTCACAATGACAATCGACATACATATGATCTACGAAGTAGAAAAGAACTTATGACAGATGAAATTCCTCCAATACTATAACCATTTCTTCTTGATCCAAGAGTGAGTAACAATCTTGTACCAATTAGGCCACCATATCAAGGACAAAAAAATCAGAATCAAGGGAATGTTCCAACAATATTGAAAAATCCTACTTGGTCCATGTTTGATATGCTACAAAACTATCCACATAAATGTGAGGCACTCGTAAAGACCCTGGATGATACAAAGGTACCCCACAATACTAATATTGTCCCTCAAAATACAATATCTCAACAAGTTAATGCTTTGGAGGCAATGCCAACTATGTTTAAAGACAAGGTTGAGGTGCCCCCATTTCTATTTAGCATCAAGATATATGTGAAGAATCTTCATAATTGCCTAATTGATTTAGAAGCCTTCTATGACATCATGCCATTATGAATAATGCAAAGGTTGGGAGTCACTCCTCAACTGTCTAATTAGATAGTGATACAATTGGATAAAATAGAGCTGAAAGTCATTGGTATTTTGAAAGATGTTTGGATACAGTTGACAGTTGACCCTAGATTCAAGATATCATTGATATACATGTGGTTGATATTTCTAAAACATACAGACTACTTCTAAGTAGATAATGGACAAAATGCCTAAGAGGATGGTTCTCTATAGATTTCACTTAGTTATGGTTACCATGGAAAGGGTTGAACAATCAAATCAAGATAGATGCAAAGCCAAAGCTAAAAATAATTATTATAGAATATGATGCCCCAAATGAGGTGGCATTCTTAAAATTGGATTTTGGCTCCTACAAAGTGATGGCATTTAATACAACTTCAGAAAAAATATCAGATGATCGTCATGAAATATCCAACATTTAAATCCTAATTGATGAAATAATGACATAGTTTGTAGATAACATGGTATCTAACTTACAATGTTTAGGAGAAGAAGGTGAATCCAATATCTTACTTCTGCCAAGATTTTTTTGATTACATAAAGTTAGCCATTCAAAATTTGAATGTTCTTTGTGCCATGAAGTAGTCGCTAAGGAATTGACACAAATGATGGAAGTGAAGAGTACTAACATTTTGAAAGATGAACCTATAGAGAATCAAAGTCCCATAAACATATCTAAATTTGTAGAAAAAGTTGAAGAGGAAATTGAAGATTTAAATCTATCATATAGTGATACCTCCTCCGATGGTGGAGGTTTCTCTTCTCCTCCACCAAGAATGATCAAAGTTCAAATAAGGAGATGTTACATTAAAGGTCAAGGATGGACTTTAGTAGTCATCCATCCTAAACCAAAATTTGATGAAATTATAGAATTGATAGGGAAAATTTAGGACAAAGAAGAAAAACATATGATTCTAGTGTCGAGGAATAACAATGGAAAATCATCAAGTCCACCTCATGAAAGATTATAGTGGGTTCCCAAGAAACAATCCTTTTAGGCCAAAGTGAAAGAGAAGATAATGATGAATAAGGATAAGGTTAGAAAGCCCAAAGAAGATCCAATTTGGACACTTCACTTCAATAGTTCCAAATGAAAATTAGGAGCTAGAATAGGTTTTGAGTTGATAAACCAAAAAGGTAAGTCTTTCTATGCAGCATATCAATTACAGTTTAGATGTACTAATAATGTTGTACAATATAAAGCATTGATCCAATGACTTCTTTTTGGACTGGAGAAAAGAATCACAACTCTCATAATCAAGGGAGATTCTTAGTTGGTCATACGATAAGTGAAATCATTATACTCCTACAATGATAAGAGGTTTCTTGCTTAAAGGAAAAGGGTATGTGATCTAATGGATGATTTTGAAGCTTTGAACATAAAGTCCATTCCAAGAAGGGAAAATGTAGTAGTAGATGCTCTCGCTATTTTAGAAAGTGCATTACAACCCATCAAAGGAACAAAATTGAAAAGATTTTTAGTTGAATTAATTGCTGCCCCATTTATCCTAAACAATATCACAAACTTCCAAGTCTTTCAAGATGATCAACATATACTCTAATTTATCATGTGTAATGGTCACTTTAAAGGGAAAGATATTAATGACACTCCAAATGAGAAACCTGAGGATGATGAACTTGAAGATGAAGATGGGATCCTAAATTTAAAAACCAACACTATTCCTAAAGAAATGGTTGTGTTGGAATACATTTTTGATCCTAATGAATCAACACTTAATAGAAGAATGGTACAAGAAAAAGGGATCAAAGAATGTGATTCATATAACTTAGGTATTGATAAAGATCCTAGAATGGTAAGGATTGGAGAAGTCTGCAATTCATGGGAAAGGGAAGATATGCTTGAATTACTTACAGAGTATAAGGATATTATTTCTTGGAGCTATGAAGAGCTAAAGACATATGATCCCAAGATTATTATGCATGACATTCCATTGAAACTAGATGCCAAACCTTTCCCAAAAAGGCAAAGACCTATCAATCCTATCATTGAACCATTAACAATGAAAGAAGTTAAAAAGTTACTTGATGCCAAGATCATCTTCACCATTCACCATTCTATGTGGGTGGCTAATTTGGTTCTTGTATGGAAAAAGACCTAAGACATTTTTCTTTGCATGGATTTTTGTAGCTTTAACCTTGCACCTCAAAAGGACAACTACCCATTTCCTTCAATAGATGAAGTTTTGAAAATTGTAAATGGTTCAAAGATGATGTCTTTCTTGGATGGATACTTAGAATATAAATTTGTAATGGTTGATGAAGAAGATAGGCTAAAGATGACCTTCATAACTAAATGGAAAACTTTTTCTTATAGAAGAATGCCTTTTGGGCTGATTAATGTAGGGGCTACATTTCAACGAGCCATGGACAAAGCTTTTAAGGGATTAATTTAAAAATGTATAGCCATCTCCATGAATGATTTAATTATCTTTTCAAAGGATTGAAGCACTCATATTGCTGATTTAAGACTGGTATTTAATAGGTGTCACAAATATGGTATATCACTCAATCCCAAGAAATGTTCATTTGGGCTTACCAAAGGAAAGCTCCTAGGCCATATCATTTGAAGATGGAATCTCCATTGATCTTGGTAGAATTGAAGCTATTCTAAAGTTATCACCTCCTCACTGTTGAAAACAACTTAAGTCTTTCTTCGGGAAGATAAATTTTGTGTAAAAATTTATAAGTGGATTTGTAGAGATAGTTCATCCCCTCAATGATTTACTTAAAAAGGGAGCTAAAATAGAATGGGTTCTGGACATTAAGAAATCATTTTAGGATATCAAAGTGACCATTTCTATGGCCCCAGTACTAGTGAGTCCTGATTATAGACTACCTTTTAAAATATACTCTTTTTCTTTAGAATGCTCATACGCTAGGATTCTAACATAGAAGAAGGAAAAGGAAGATGAAATACCTATTGCCTTGATGAGTTTCCCTCTAAAAAATGTTGAGTTAAATTATTCCAACCTCGATAAATAGTCTTTTTCTTTAATTAAGGTGGTAAAGAAATTCTACCATTATATACTGAGAAGTAAGGTATATGCAATTGTGCCTAATCCTACAATTAAGACATTATTAATGAAAATGGAGCTTGGTGAAAGACGAGAAAAATCGATGGCAATACTTGAAGAATTTGATTTATAAATTCAACCCGAGGCCAAGGATTATCAAAGATAATAGTGGATAACAAGATTGAGGATGAAAAGAAATTTAGGTTTGATAGTGAAATGGATATGGGTGATCAAAAGAGGATTGTAATATCTCATCTTGATATTGACCAAGGAGTAATAATAGATGTCTAGTACTGAGATATTGTTTATTATCTTTTACAAAATTAGTAGCCAAGTTGGATGAATAGTTCACAATGTAGGGGACACAAAATGAAGTGTGAATCCTACATGTTACATGATAGAAAATTATACAAAAGCAACTATGAAGGAATCTACTTGAAATTTTTGGGACGTGAGGAAGTAAATGAAGTTTTTGAACAATTTCACGATAGTATGGTACATGACATGGTTCGGTAGAAGCAACTGCTCATATGATTTTAAGATCGGGTTATTTTTGGCCCACGATATTCAAAGATACTTTTGAGCATGTGTATAGTTATCATATTTGTCAAACTAGTGCTAACAAAGAAAGACATTCTTGCAATGCCATTACAACCAGTGCTCAAGATACACCCTTTTGCAAAGTGGGGGTTCGATCTTATTGGTCTAGTTAATCCACCATCATCAACTGGACACACTTTTATTTTCATAGCTACTAATTACCATATGCACTAGACATAAGTAGAGACATTTAGAAATTTCACTACTAAGGTGCTTATAGACTTCTTAGAAGGACACATTGTTAATAGGTTTAGGATGATGTTCTCCCTAGTATGCGATAACAGATCAACTTTTGCATCAGTATTCCTAACTCAATGGGTATTGGAAAATCAATTTATTATCAATTTTTATTCAAATTATTATCCATAAGGAAATGGTGTAGCTAAATCTACAAACAAGAACTTGATCACAGTAATAAGATGTCTATTGAAGGAGAATCCTAAAGATTGGCATACACAACTGAAATATGCTAAATGGACAGATCGAGTAAGGGTCAAGAATGCCTTGGGGATGTCTCCATATTTGCTTGTCTATGGACAAGAGCTAGTATTTATACTTAACATTAGGATTCCTATTTTGAAATTCATGAGTGGATATGCTAAAGGTGCTAATAGAGTACAAAATTAGATTGATGAATATTTTAGAGATGAATGAAAAATGGATAGTTGCTTTGGAGCATGTGGTGAAACATCAAGCTGTCATCAAGAGATGGTTCAACAATAGGGCCATGATAAATTCTTTCAAAATATTTGACCTTGTTCTACTTTGGGACAAGGCGAAAGAAAATTTGAGTAGCCACACTAAGTTCTACTTTGTTCTTGTTAGATTGCAGAAATTATGGGAGAAAAAACTTTTAGGCTGAGTTCCTTACATGGGGAATTAGTTCCATTGCCAGTTAATGGGAAATTTCTAAAGCATTACTTTGAAGCCTAAATGACCAAAAAAAAAGAACACACACACCTTTCTTTACTGCAAGTGTGTTTCTTTTCAGTTGCATGTTTTCTTTTAGTCATGTGTTTTTTTTCAAGGTTGCGTCAGTCTAGGAGGTAGGTTCACTCAAGATTTTATCTTGATTATCTTGCTAAGTACTCTTTTAGTTCTAATTTTTGGGAAGAGGTATTTCTTTGTCAAATCATTTTGTTGATTTTGTGTCTTATACCAACTAAAGAATGGATGTTACTTGTAGTAATAAAGTAATAGCGGACTTTTAGTGTTGAATTCAGGATTGAAGATAATCAAGTTCTCAACACTTTTGTAAATTTAAAGATTGATTATCTCAGGAATTTTCAAACCAAAGTTGAAGATAGCAAGGGATAGTCCAAACCCTACTAGTTCAAATAGAAGGATCTTCTCAAAGGAATTGCTAAGATCATTTTCTGGCATGATAGTTTCTAAAAGGTTCTTAAAAGAGGAATGCAAGGGATGTTCACAAAAGATTAAATCTGAGAAACAACACCAATGTCTTGGCCACATAGTGTAAGCATGGTCAAGATATAAAAGAGAAAATGAAAAGAAAGAAAGGTGTTAAGTGATAGGCCAACACTGGGGCAAATAATAAAAAATAATTAATGATTTATAATGAAGTTTGGCTAGTCTATACATGTCAATCTGAGAGCGTAAGCTTGCAAAAGGCATCTAAGCAATATGTTATCAAGGGATGTCAACTACGAAATTAAGGATTATGAATGAAGCTATAGTACATGAATTGAATCTATTGAAAACTAAATGAATCCTATCTATAGGAACTATCACTTCCTGGTGACAAGAACATTAGAAACATAAATAAACATTAAAGAAATAACAATAATAACAAATGTGATTCAAAGATTCAATGAAACTTTATCTGGTAGAAATAATAGAATACTGTGCAAATTTGATGCAACTTTAATAATCTATACAAGAAATAGTTTCTTACATGAATTCAATAATTGACAATGACAACGAAAACTCAGTAAACTATTTCACATAGTTATAATTTTAATCAAACTATAGAAGCATTCAAATAAATTAATTATGATTTTGAAATGACAAGTTAATATCACACCATGCTACAAATACTGAAATGCAAATTACACATGCCATAATTACATTACAAAAATACTAGCATCCTGAGCAGTGGGCCCTTCCTCCTCAGTTTGTTGAATGGTGGAATTAAAATGCTTCTTCCTTAAACAATTTCACTCATGCAACATTTTTGTGTTTATTAATCACGATTTTATTCCTCTCCTCCCTTGATATTACATAACACATATATTTATATGTGTTTAGTTTACAAATATAGGATAAAACAAAATGATTTCATTTTACTAAAAACTAGGAAATATGAGGGTATGTATAAACCCATTTTCTACCCACAAATCATAAACTAATTTGTTATAAGAGTGGACAAAAATAGAAGATATTCTGGCTACTGATATCTTCATAGACGGACAAGATGTAATTTGAAGATAGTCTATATTATCAATGCTAATACCCATGAACCCCTTGATTCACTGGTTGTAGAATATAGAAAACAATGTTATAACAATAAAAATGACAATTTATATATTTTGGATATTTTCTGTATAGCATTGAAGGTATCTAGGAGAAGAGGAGAGGAAGTGACTGTTTTGTATGGAGAGAATGTTTCCCTATTATTTTTCCATGCAAATGCAATAAGTAGTGTAGTAATATGTTTTTGCAATAAGGACTATACAGTTGGAAAATGCATCCTTTACTAGTCTTGAATGTCCTCTCTATGTATTCATGTCAGGTGAATGATATGTGTAGCAAATTCATCTTATGTCAAAGTTGATTGATTTTTATATTCATGAAAGAGCTATAGGAAGATGCATAGTGGGTAACAAGAAGAACATATTATCAACTTGTTAGTTAAATACAATTTCATTTGTTTATTCACATATTCTATCTAATAACTATATTAAATATTGCTCATAAATACTAGATCATATGAAACATAGAAGGAGAAAATGGAATATTAAAATAGATATTGAAATGAACATGAAGGCTTATATGAAGGGTAAAATATGGCATAATCTAGGACATAAATTGCTCTCATAATTAAGAATGAAGGAATCTACAAAGTCTTAAAAAAGGTAATCCAATTATAGGGATATGCACTCTAAATAAGCTATCTAGTATCAAAACCATTGCTTCGTCAAAGAATCAAATGGTGAAATTATGAACTACATGAGTGAAGTACTCAAAGAGTTACCTAGGACTTCAAAATGAAAAGTGACAACCCATCAAGAACCCTTGAAAATGATTCTCTCATCTGGTCATACAAAGGATTAACAATAAACTTTTGTGAAGATTCTTGATGAATGGATTTGATGGGGTGAAAGATTGTTTCCAAGTTGTTGGAAAATTTTGATAGACCACATTCTAAGATGTCAAAGGAAATCAATACACTAAACACACACTAAACTTGGAGATTTGAGATTCTTACATTTTGACTACAAAGTGACTCAAAATGTTGTTGTAATGCTCAGGATTCTATTGGTGTTTGACACATATCATAGGAGTGTTTGTTGATAAAGAAATTCCTTTGATATTTCTTCCTTTCCTCAAGGCTATTTTTTGTGGTTTCACAACAAACACCCCATTTCACTTAGAAATGGGGACCCCATACTTTATTTTTGGATTTTCAAATCCCTAGTCTAGGGTTTAAGTGTTTCTCTAGTGTTTTTTAACCTAGTCTAGGTCCCGGTTCAAAAATCTAGATCTCAAAAATCATCATTTTGGAGACTAAGTCATTATTGAAAAGAAAAAAGGTGCACCAATGCACCTTGCCAGGCGCGCTAGTACACCAAATCATTAAAAATGGCACTCTTTCTGAGAAGTGCACACCAACATAGTTACGCACCTCGCACAATTGCACAAACACCCTGAGCTATATAAAATAGGGGGTCCCCCTCTCTCCTTACTTATTTTGTTCTTTGACCTTCATCGCACCACACCCTTGCACCAATTGAGGTGTGCATCCTCACCACCTTGCCCTCTGCAAAAACAAAATAAAACATTAAAAAAGTGGTGCACTAGTGCACATCTACCTAGGTGCATTGGTGCACACCACTCTTATTTATGAAAAAATAAAAAACTTAAAAAAACATAAAGAAAGTGCAAAGGGTGTGCAGTAGTACACCTAACTAGGTTTGCTCCTATGCGCCTAACTAGGTGCACTCCTACACACCCTTAAAAACATAATAATAAAAATGTAAAAGTTAAAAAAAGTGGTGCACATAAATGCACCCCATAAGGTGTACTACTATGTACCAATACAATAAAAAAATTCTATGGTAAAAGGTGCACCAGGTGCACCATATTTTTGCATTCTAGGGTCATTAATTAGGTTTTCTAGTGATTTCAAGAAACTTAGTTTTTAGGTTTTGTTTGTGTCAATTCTGGGGTCTAAATTTATTCATTTTTCTTCAATTTTAGACTAATTTACATCTTTTCATGTAGATTTTATGGCATCTCCATCATCCTCCCTTGCAAAAATGATGGTTCCAAAGCTGATGGTATTCAAGTTTCAGGGTATGCTGATGAAATCATAATTTTAGGATGAGTACTCAGAGATTTGGGACATTGAATTAGGTCACATATATTTGGGAAAATTCCTAACATTGTGTGCTAAACCAAAAAAAAGATCTCAAATGGTTTTTACACTAATCTAATTAGGACTAGTTAATGTAGCATCACATCTAATTGTAGTGCAATCGTCATAATTGGTCATAACACTAGCAAAGAAATATGTTCCTTAAGAAAGGGTAATTAAGAGCATAACTAGAGAGATCATCTTGGATCTATGACCCAAAAATATATAGGAGGTATTCCAACTTGCAAGGGTGCATCAGTTCATCAGATTGACCTATCATTAAATTGAGAGATGGTATAGGGAATGTGTGGAGGAAGCCTCTAAAATCATATAGTCATCATACCTCATTGAGAAGGCTCCTCTAGGGTGGAAGGTAGGAAAATCAGATATGAGATGAGGGTACATGAAGGAAGATATTGGATATTCAATTACTCTTTTGAGAAGAGTCATGGGTTTTCCCTCTCTGGGACATTTAAACTTTTGGATGGTGCATTTTATCGAGACCATCAAGATGATGAAGATGCCACTTGATTGGGCCTCCATTCTTAGTGAGAACTTGGGTGAACAACTTGTGGTAGTGAAGAATAATAGGAAATTTTACATGACATCATACTTGGTGTACCTATTAGCCACAAGGGTGATGAATTATCCAAGGCTCTATAAGAAGAGTAGTATGCAAGATGTCAATGCATGGCCATACATAGTATATCCTTAGCTAGTAAAAGAGAAGCTTCAAGACCATAGTAAGGAGTATAGAATAGTAAACGATGCTTTCATATTTACAATAATCTAGTTCATTGAAGGGGATTATTTGAGGAGGATGTTAAAAGAGGCAGCTGCCAAAGTATCAAAATTTGGATATTACTAGTTGGATATTACAAGGCACAAAAAGGTAAAGGGAAGAGGAAGAGAAATTCTCCTCAATAGGTGAAGCCACAAGAAGGGGAAGAAACTCAGGTGTCTCAATAGTAGGGAGAGGAAAATATACCAAGGCCAGAGAATGTGGAAGTTGAACAAGTTCAAGAGGATCCCCAAGTGCCACTAGTTGCACAAGGCCAAGGAGAAGTAAAACCTGAAATATAAGAGGTACCCCTACCTTAACATGTAGAGCAAGCCTCCCCCTTCACACCTAAGAAAAGGAAGATCAAGACTCTGATAAAGAGGAGGCAAAAGGTCACTAGGAAAGTGATTCCTTTCCCCTTAGTTCCCAAACAAATTCTAGAAGAAGTATAAGAAGAGGGTGATGAGGAAAAAGAGGATAATTCACCCTTGAATTGGATGACTCATCTCGCAAGAGCCACAAAGCTCCAAAATCACACTGCCATCTATCCTTGAGAAACCCATTCAAACTACTACAACAGATGATGAAATGCAGGAGTAGATAGTTGAGTAGGATGTGGATTATATTGATGTCATTCAGATGTCAAATTTTGAATTCATGCTCGTGCATACTGAATTGGTTGGGGATAAGATAAGATATACTTCAACAAATCAACCTAAATAGGAGGATTGGAGTCAAAAGCCACCCAAACCATAAGGACCTAAGGTAATATCATCATCCCCAATACAAATCACATCTTGTGTAGATAAAGTCCTCCAAGTACAAAAGTGGAATAGGTCCAAGTGAGGCAAGAGAAAGAGACACAACAAACACCTACCGAGGAAGTGTTAGAAGAAGGGCAGATAAGTGAACAGCCTCAACAAACTTCCCAAGACACTAAGGTAAGGATTGTGGACTCTATGGACATAGAGACTCTTGATATAGATCTTGTGCAAAAGGAGAGGACTCTAAAAAGAGGAGATAAGGGAAAAGGCATTGCAAAATAGACTCCTTCATCCTTAAAAGGTAAATCTCCATTGGAACATATCCCAAGGTGCCTAAGAAAATAAGTAATAAGAAATAAGAAACAACAATTCACTATAGTGGAGGAAGAAAGGATATAATTAATTAAAGTCCTAAGGAAGCCTAATTCACCTTCAAAGGATGTATGAGTATTAGCCTTTGTTATGAGTGATCACAACCAGGACCTTTTTGCCTATGTATCTCTCCCTCCTTCGTATTTTACTATTGAGGAATTAACTCCATAGGATTATTAGATCAGGGAGGTCACACTTGGGAAGAAAACCTTGGGTACCACTACAATATTGGTTACAATAGGGATAAAGGAGGCATTGACAACCTTGAAATAGGATAGCGCTGAATAAATAACACTTCAGTGACAAAATGAGATCCTAAAGGGATATCTAAGAAAAGTTATTTTTCCCCTAGATCCCACCAACCTCGAGGATACTTTGAACATAGTGAATGTGAGAAGAGATAGGGGTACAAGGCAATTGGACCTAGTTTTCAGAGCTTGTTAGTAGTGGTGAGAAAGTTTTGAGGAAAAGGGTGTACAAATAATTCAAGGAAATTTGAAGCTATTACACATTATGTAGGATAATATAGATAGCCTAGTTAAAATTTTGAATTAGGATTTTGGTTTGATGAATGAAGTGCATACCTGGTGGAAGGATTTGAAGGAATTACAAGAAATTAAAGGCTAAAGGTATAGAATGTTGATTGGTGTATATACAACTAAGGAGTTAGACAAGATAGATGATTAGATTGAAAAGATTGTAGATAGTAATAAAGTAATGGAAATGTTACATGTGTAGATTCTTAAGCTCAAGGATTAAACCCAACAGAAAATTTTTGAAGCAAAGAGACATTATAGTGATGTATGTTGAGAGATTTTTAAGGATGATTCTAGGGAGAAGTTAATACTAGTAGATGTAGTGGTGGACCGATTCCAAGAAAAATTTGAGGAGGCCACTAATGATGATGATATCAGGCAAGCTTTCAGGATGGAAGTGGCTTTGTTAGAGTTAGATGTAAAGCTTAGAGATTTTGTGGAGACCCATATTGAGGTGGTCAACTAGAGGCTAAAAGTGAAAGACAAATATGAGGTCTTATATTTTCTAGATGCAACTCAAGTTACTAAGATAATCAAGAAATTCAAGGGCAAATACCTAGACATAGCTCTAGTATAAAGGGGAACCAAACACAACAACTAGAATCTCGATTTTGAAACTAGGTGAAATTTTGTATTTTTTGGCTTTAATGTGTGCTAGTGCGTTGGTGTGCTTCTACGCTAGGTGCTCAAGTGTTCTTTTTGCAATAGTGTTCTAGAATATTTTGGAGAAGTTAGAGGTGCACTGACAATTAACTGCCAATTCTAAATTTAGAGCTTTCCATGCATCAAAAATGCATTCTTACAATAGTTTAACTCCTATAGATGCCTAGTTTTACTTTCATGTTATTCACTTAAATTCCTTGTTACCCTATCTTCATTATTTTCTTTACTAACCCATTGTTAAATTAAGAATTCATATTAATTGCATTATTAGATTGCATCCATTAGAAAAAAGAAAAATAAAAAAATATATTTCCTTTTGTGTGTTTACTCTTTTGAAATAGCAAAAAAATTCTACATCTTATTTGAAGTTATTAGAACCAAAAAAGGACTCCTCATGAACACTCACATTTATGTTCAACTAAGCAGATTCTAGTAGGTTGCAAGATCACCTAGAAGCTTGGAGTTGATCCCCAAGATTAACTTTTCAAGAGAGGAGTTCAAAAGGATTCTTGCCATTAAGCATCATGCAAAATGATATCTCAACAATAATCAATAGAAATCAATGAAATATCATCATTTTTTTCATCCTTAGGTACATAATTCATATTAGTAACATCTAGTTAGACTTAAGTTCATTCACCCAGATATCGACGTTATTGATTAATGCAATCACCATAGATTTTAATAATGTAATCAAAATGAGTAATCTCTAGTATATTATGACCACACATTACTATGTGTACTTATAATTGGACACGAAAATCCTATCTTGTCTACCCTCATGCATCCATCCATTGATATTCTACTAGTACCTTCAATTCCACATGTCTAAAAAAGTTATTAAAACACATATATAATATATATGGATATTCAAAATAATTTATTTACCTAGCATATAAAAATTGAGCCAATTTATTCTAAATAAATTTATCATGTGCTATATCTATACGTGATACTTCCCAAAACACTCTAAACAGTATGACTCAATCGAGTTATGATGACATGTTATCTATATATGGAATGCAATGTGTGTTTTGAACCACTCAACTACATAATGAGCATTATTAATACAATATATTTTATACTCTATTTTGATATTTTCTTAATGAATATTTTTTATAAGATCTCACACCATCGTATTCACTCTTTGCATGTAAACTATAAAACAAACTCTAAATGTGTGATATCTATTTGTATTAATGATATCTACATAATGTATAAAATGACATACTGATTAAAATTTTGTTGCACATGCATCTGACCATCCAATATTTTTTTCTATTTCTATGTCTTTTTTTCCCCAAATATTCAAAAAAAATCTTAAATCAATTTTCCAAAAAATATGTGCCATTCTTTTTATAATCACTAATGTAAAAGTTATGCTATTTCTTAATGGGTCGAGCTTGATATGTACTTTTGAAACACTATCCAAATTGATTTTTTCATGTAGGTAACACCTGGACCATAATAGTAACTTTCTTTGTAAAGCAATATTATGCTTGGAGTTGTTTTTGTGAAATTAAAGAGTAATTCTTTGTAAAGTCAAAAATTGATAAAATTATTTCTAAACGAGAAAGTTTCTCTTAGTTTTTAGAACTATTTTTCTTGCCACTTAGAAAAAAAGGCATGATTTATATATGGTTGAATTAATTTACCAAAAATTGACATAAATTCTACAACATCTATCTCATCCACTATATATTTCAACCTTGTTTTAGATTATGGTAAAAGGAATTTTTGTACGGACCCGAAACCCTTTACAAAACACTAAAGATAATTATTAAAGCACTCCCAGGTTTTATAAGGACCTGGAACCTAAAGTTTTTTTCAAAAATAATATCCAAAATAGATTTTACAAGGACCTAAAACTAGATTTTTAAACCAAATAGAATGACTAGGTTTTACAAGGATCTAGAACCTAGAGTTTTTAATCAAACTAGAGAGAAAAAAGGAAAAACCAACAAAACTTCCCAGACCAGAAACCAACACACCCAATCCATAGCTAGTACCTACAACAGCTCCTTGATAATGTTCACCACCTCTTTACCTACTTCAATAGTACTCTAAATGATGTCAACAGGAAAAGGAATAGGAGCCCCAAGAGCCTCTACAATATTTTTCCTTAGGCTCTTCCTTGTTCTCTGATTAGGCCCACCAGGACTCCCCACAATAGTATTACTAGGAGACATAACCTCTTCATTACTTTTCTTTCCTAGACTGGCCACTACTACATAAAGACTAGAAGTTACCTATTCCATTTTTAAACCATTTTCCTAAATAAGGTGATGAAGTTCCTCTTTGTACTCTTTAATCTTATCAGGTCAGTTACACATTTTCTCTTCTAGCTAGGTTCTCTTACTGCATTCAACATCCAAATCTCTCTGCATTATCCCCATTTTCTTCTTGAGAACCATTAATTCATTATACAACCATGAATCACCCTTAAGAGATGTCTCTGCCTTAAGCTTACCAATGTGGAGAAAGGAAATCTTAGCATCATGGGAGTCATCATTCTCATGAGCCACATTCCTAGGCTTAGGGGAAGTCACAATATTGATCTAGGTATTAGTATTAATGTCCTTATTCCCCATACTTTCCTCATTTATAGCTTTACTCTAGCTATTACCCTTACCAATAAGGTTTTTGTCTTCATTCTACTTTCATGTTTCCTCCTCCATTTTATCCTAACTAGCATTATGTGAGGGGTGATCACTCTATTTTTCTTCCTCTTCCCCAAGGGCTTCCAACCCCACATTTGTGTCTATTTGTCTATCATGACTTCCCTCCACATTTTCTTTACTAGTAATCACCCCTTTACTCCTAGAGTACCCATCCATGTTAGAACTAGAATCCCACATATCCATTTTCTCATCATTATCTATTTACATCTTCTCATTATTGTCCAAGTTCTCAAACTCAATAATTTCCTCAACATGTTTCTTAGTCCTTTCCTATTTCAAAACCTTATTGTTAACACTAGCCCCTTCTTCCACCTTAATTATCTTAGGGTGGGTCTCACTACCAGGCGCTTTCCTTTTCACATGAATTGGAGAGGGATTTATAACCTTGCTTTTACAATAACTTTCAACAAGTAAAATTAAACCTTCATGAAGCATAGGATGAGACTCTTTCTTTCTATGTGCATAAAGGCTAAGAAGTAGAGAGTATTTCAAAAAAAATAGGAAGGAAATCCTATATTTGTACCTAAAATGATTTAGGAAAACAATGTGAAATTTATGGACCCTTTTAGCCCTACCATCAAGAATAATACAAGACAACACATCCCTCTTGATAACTTTAATTTTTTTCAATTCGTCGAAATCTCCATTTTTCTCCAAATTCTTCTCTTCAGCTTTAGTCTTTGGGAATTTCTTGAAGGCTACATTGGATATGCTAGTTTCCTTACTGAATTTTATCCCTTCATTTGGAAGCCTTGTAACCTTAGCAATTAAATCTTAAGTCAAATTCATCATGACCCCATGCAAAGTAACCCTATCGTCAAACTAGTTCTTGAAGAAATATTTTGTAATATGAGGTTTATACCCATGGAGATGCTCAAAATATGTCATCACATTACCTTTTTGCAAAATTTCCCACACAAAGGTCTTAGCTTTCCATGCACTGTAATTGTTTGACTCTTGCTATCTAGGTTCCCCAACCATCTCAAAAAACTAAAATTATTTTTAAAACACTAGAGCAGCACAACCTAGAAAATGTAATAAAGTTTGATGATTATGAAGTAACAAACAACTATACTTACATGCCAAATGAAAGTCATAATAGCACAATGGTACTTCCTAGGGAATCTCAAAATGTCCTCCATAAACCCATTACTCTCCTTCATAAATTTTCCAACCTTAGGAAATCTTTCTTTCTCTAGAAAGTATCCTATCATTATTAATAATTGATGTTAGCTCCACATTCTTGCATATGTCAACATGCCACCTTAACTCGTTTTCTTGACAGACAGCTTGATTAGCAATCCAATCAACAATAGAATTACCTTCTCAAAATATTTCAACCTTGTTGATTCTTTCCCAAATTTTAATTCACACTTTATGTACTTATATCACTCACATTTTACCATCCTCATCATGTAAATATATTGAAGTCTCAAAGTAAATTTAGTCATATTACCACACATTTCACAAGTTCCTCACATGCAATCTATTTCACATACCTATTGCATGATCATTTGATTTGTCACACAAGATTGATGTTATGAGTTGGATTGGACACTTAGGAACTTAATTTTGGGAACCACCACTTTCTTCTATCATTTTTTGTCATGCCCAAAATGTAAGGGCAAAAAAAACAAACATAATTTTATTTTTTTTAAACAATAATGATATAATATCCTAAGTTTGATAGGTTTGGTTTATAGTTAAAGTATAGGTACACTATAAGGTGGGTACAACATCCCCTATCAAAACTTTAAGACTACAATGCAGTTTGAAAGCATCATAGAGTAAAAGGTTGTTAAACTAAAACGTTCATTGTTAAATCAATTAATTAAATTAAACAAACTCATTTAAAAGACCTAACACTTTATTATTTTTAATAATCCTAAAAATACTACATCATTAGAACAATAGTACTAAGCTTACTAGTACACATAATTACAATCAATTTAAAACATATAATCATTAATCCATAAAATATCTATTAAGAAAATATCAATTTACAATATAACCAATTGATTTGAGTATCCATTTAAATAATATAAATCTGAATATCTAAAACATTTAAATAAAGAACTCATTATCTAAAATAACATCTCACATATAGTTACATAAACTTTATGTTAATACAATTTGTTTACATCTATAATCTAATAAATAATAATAAAAACATTTCTAAAAGAAATAATAATATAACTTAAAATTAAATAAACTAAATAATTAAATAAAAATATTAACACTACTAAATTAAATAATACTCTACTATAATCAACTAACTACACTAGTTCCATTCAACTAAAACTTAATATAATTTAACAAAACTAATTAAACATAACTAACTAATTTCTAAATAATAAAACTAACTAAATGTATAAAAAAAATTTATTAAAACTAACTTAAAAACATACTAACCTATACTAACTAACATACGAGCTAACCTAAGCCTTATACTAACCACCCACCTACTTTAATAACATTTAAAACTACTCCCGAAAATGCCTAAATACTTCCCCCCTCTCACGTGGGCACAATCCCAACCACTCCACACTGACTCGAGCAAGAAGCACGTGGTTCCAAAAAGGAAAGAAATTCGTAGGCCCTAAGGAGTAATAATGGAGTTTAAAAGACTCATGACAAAACAACTTTTACACAAGACACTTTCCCCAGGAAAACCCCATGCTATCACGCACTCCAAAGTTTGGAAGAAAATGTAGGGCTGAAAGAAAAATTAAAAAAGGTTTAAACTGCAACCAAATCTGGTCCCCACTTAATGTGCACATCTATCCAAGATGGAGGGGTCGGCTAGCAAAGGGGAAGTGGAGGTTAGTTTTTTCTAAAAAGAAAAAAGTCTTCCAAACCAATTAATATGTCAGACAATTACTTGCTCCAACCCACTTGCTATTTCACCTAGGATAGAGGGGTATTAATATTCAAAAGTTTTTTTTTTTTATTGAAGAAAGCTGAAAGAATTACAATAAATAGTCATAGTTATGAAACTCTAAGACAAAACATGCTGAACCATCATAACTTACCCCAGCCACAAGGCTTAGAACATCAGCTTCCTAAGACAAATAACCATGCAACATAACCAGCCACAAGGCTTAGAACAGCGGCTCACTGAGACAAATAAAGAAATTAAACTCTGAAACTAAGAAATTGCTGAAGCTGCCTGGAACATTTTATTTCACCTTCTTGTAGCTCCAAAAACTGATATTTAATTTCATCCAACTGTCTCTGATATCGTGCTCCATCTTTACACTTAATCTTCAGCTGTGAACATAGATAAACTAGTTCAAACAACATGTCTGAGTAAAACACTAGAATATCTATTTCCTGATGCAAACAATGATTAGTAAAAAGTGCTCGACATCTACTTTTCCATATATGTAACAAAATGCATTGCCGCATAGAATCTGCAACTATGTTCTTATGAAAACCAATCCCGAAGATTGCCTCCTTCCATTTCAAAATATGATAAAACATAGCAGGAAAACGCTAAAATATAACATTCCATTTCTTTCTTACTCTAGGACAGCTCCAAAGGATATGTTTCAAATTTTCAGGTTGATGGCAAAAAGGGCAAGAATTGGCTTTCACAGACAGGAATCTTAATTTGTCACCAACTGGTAATTTCTGATGTAACACTTTCCACGAAAAAATCTGAGCATTTGCCTCCACTTTGGATTTCCAAATTTGCGAACTTAAGTTGATCCATGTCTTCTCTGAAAACTTACAATTCCACTTATTGTTAAGATGAGGGTTCAAATTTAAGGCTGGGAGAATTTGAAGGTATATTTTTTTTAGGGGGAAGCTGCAAAACGGAAATTTCTCCAACCACCACCAATCCTTGAGAACGTTACATTGCAAGGGAGTACACATCTTTATTAGGAGATCTTGGGGAACAAGCGACCTGATAAAAATTACGAATCCTTCAAACTTGTTAAGTAAACCATAGCATACCTTGATATCTGTCCAATCTGCCCAGCCAAGAGTATTAAAATCCCAAATATCACTAAAATGTTTAATACCTTTGCTGAAAAGATATCGAGCTTGCTTAGGGAAACATAACGCTAAGGGTTGTCCATGATATTGAACAAGCCTATTCCACCAAATTGAGGAACCAGCAAAGCTAAAACCATGTTGTAAGGAGCTTTTTCTCCATTCCAAACAACTACAGACTTGCTGCCAGGCCTGCCAAATGGATTGCAAAGGCGGAGAACCTCTGATACGGAAAAAAGGAGCAAATAGAAGTTTATCCAACCAACCCACAGAATGCCACCTCTTATTCATATCAGCAAAAGCAATTTTATTACGTACCAAGATCTTCCATGGTTCATCACCTAAAACAACTCTAACTATCCATTTGGCAGATAAACAAACCCCCTGCGTCTTAGGATCTAATATTCCCAATCCACCTCTTTGTTTAGGCTTAATACAATAAAGCCATGAGGCAGCCCTAAAACCTGCCTTGCCATCCCACTTAGCCCACAAGAATTGGCGGATAAGCTTAGTAAGATCATCATAACATTAGTTAGATGGCATCCAGTAAGAAGAATAATACACGTGTGAAGCTAAAAAGATTCGATTAATCACCTGTATTTTCCCCGCTAAGGAAAGATATTTGTTGCCCCAATTAAAGAGTTTGTTCTTCAATTTAGTAAGGAACCAGCTGCACATGTCACGAAGAGTGACCCCCAAACCAAAGGGAATACCGAGGTAACGGGTAATTTGTCCATGTTTAATAATCTTCCATTGATTAGGAATCCAAGGAGGTACAGGATCAGACTGAATCATCAAGAACTCTATTTTGTGTTGTGCAAGTTGAGAGCCTGACACAGAACAATATAGGTCCAGCACCTCCATCACATGCTCAATTTCAGACTCAGAGTTCTAAAGAAACAACAGGCTATCATCAGCAAAATGAGAATTGATTACCACTGAATTATTGGGAATAGATATGCCCTTAATAAGACCCATTTGGTTGTATTTATGCAAAAGATATCCAAGAGCATCCGCAGCTAAAACATACAAGAACGGAGACAATGGACATCCTTGCCTTATAGAGCGTTGTAAAGGAAATGGCTCAGACAATGAATTATTGACCCTTAACTGAGCATTAGCATCGCTGAATAACATCTTAACATGCCTACAAATATTGGGCCCAAACCCCAACAGCTGCAGCATCCTTATAATAAAAGCCCACCGCATTCTATCATAAGCTTTATCAAAGTCCAACTTAACTAGCAACGCATTTTGTCCTGATTGTCGAGCCCATTCACATGCCTCCCATGCTAACATAAGATTATCCAATATGAATCTGCCACGAAGAAACCCTGTTTGTTCAGGTCGAACTATCATTTGGGTCAATGGTTTAATCCTAAATGCCAAAGCTTTTGCAATAATTTTGTAAGATGTGTTCAGCAATGTGATGGGGCGCCAACCGGATATGAAGTCTATATTTTTCCCTTTAGGAAAAAGCTTAATCAAGCCTCTATTAATCTCTGGACCCAAGGATCCTTCTTTGATAGCTTCAAGGTACACATAATAGAAGTCTTCCTTAATATGCTCCCATAACGTTTGATAGAACTCAATTGATAATCCATCAATCCCAGGACTCTTGTTACGAGTCATTGAAAAAATAGCATGTTCTAAGTCCTCAATAGAAAGGTTGTGATCAATATAATGACCATAATCTGGGTCCACCTTCCTCGGGATAACATCTTCAAGGATATCTTCTAAAACCAAATGCACATCCCACATATGCTTCTCTTCCCTAAAAAGTTTTTCATAAAAACTCTGAAATACTTTTTGGATGTCTGCTGGATGAGAATGCACTTGACCATCCTCATCGAATATAGGCCCAATCAATTCCTTTTTATGCTTATAATTTAGATATTGAAAGAAGTATTTAGAACCTGTATTGCCTTCTTTAAACCAGTGTAATCTAGCTTTGATTTTGGCTCCTTGCCCTCTATAATAGTCAAGCTTACGAAGTTGAGTTTCAATGGAAGCTATGGAAGATTGTATAACTACATTGCTTGGATTAGAATTTCAAGTTTGCCCTGTAGAGATTTCTCTTTCCTTTTCCGTTGCCATGCTAATCTTCTACCAAATGCACGCAGAAACTCAGCACATTTAGAGATAGCTAAATGCCACCACACTCTATAAGACTCTCCTTCTTTCGGCTTGGGAAAAGATTTCCATAGCCCAACCAAAGCATCAACACAGGATGGAATTTTTAGATGGGAGGTGTTAAGTTTAAATGGTAGTTGTGATTCAGCCACTTTCAAATTCCCCTTAGTAATGATGGAAACAATAGGAAAGTGATCCGAAAGAGTGGTAGAATAATCCACAGTAACCAAGTTACCCATGTGACCTTCAACAAGTTGAAAGTTTGGGGAGATGTAGAATCTATCTAATTTGCTAAGTTTTCGTTCAGCTCCAATCCTGCAGTTAGTCCAAGTAAACCAATTTTGATGATGACTAGAATATTTTTTACTGATTGGATCTATGACCCCAACAATGTTGCGACAAAAAAGCCATTTATCAAACTCATCATTGCTGAGTTTTACACAGTTGGACCAACTGCGATCTGAGTGATGTTCAACCATATTAAAATCACCTCCAAAAACCCAGTCAGCCTTAGGTAAATTATTAGACAACCAATCCCATAAGTCACATCTTTCTTTAGCACTATTCGGGGCATAAATCGAACAAAAACCAATAGGTTGGCCATTGATAAAAGAGAGGACCCACACACAGTTATTTGCAGGGATCTCCCCTCTATCAATGACAAACCTATTGATCCAAGAAGCCAGCCCCAAGACTGCCCCCCCCCTACCTTCACTATGCGATGTATAGAAGAAAGTTCCCTCTCTCCAAACATTGAGTAATGAAGCTGCAAGACGGGGGCCACTTAACTTGACCTCTTGTAAGAAAACAACATCAGGTTTCCATTTAACAATGGTTTTCTTAACCTCCAATTTGCGGTGCGAGAGGGATAACCCTCTAACATTCCAAGACACAGTTTTAAAATTCATAGTTAGATGGAGGTAGAAGAGTCATCCTCCTGTGGCAATACATCAAAACGGTTTGCATGCACAATAGACTTCTCAGAATACTCCTGATCCTTAATCTTAGGGCTAGGAGACCTTGATCGATGTCTTCCAGATTGAGCAGAGTTGGTTATCTTTGAAGGAGAAGGAGATCTATGCCTTGTGGAAGGACTAGACAGGGTTGTTTCCTTATTCTTGACATTGGCTCTGGTTGACGGTGAAGAATGATTATGAAAAGGTGAAGACCTTGTATTAGGTGCAGCAGTAGACCCAGGATGGTCTTTTCTTTTCCTAATCATCCTCCAACTATCTGTCATTATGGCCTCTTTATAGGTAGGTGATGTAACATTGTCATTTAGGCTCTCCTGTTCACTAGCAGTCTGATTGGATTGATTTAGCTGGGCAGATATAGTTGACCTTACCAAAGGTTGAGAAGATTGTAACTCAGGGTTTGAGGTTGGAGCTATGGCCTTGGGGAGACTAACTCTACTTTTACGGGTTGGGCAGTCTAAGTGGTTAGCTTAGGGATTAAGATAGGATAGGAGTTATGATATAAAGTAAAGTAGTTAGAAAATTAGGATATTCAAGATATTATGTATATAATTTATTTTTAATTTAAGATTTTAAAAAGGGATAAAGTATCCATAAAGAATATTCTCTATTACTCTAGGGGAATAATTTATTTTCCCATACAAAAACCAGAGCATTTTTACTTTTTAGAGGCAACATTTTTTTTCAAAGTGTTGGAATTTTGCTAATTATAAAATTTGCCACGGGCAATGTTTTTGAACCCTATATTTTTTTTGTATTGAATTAATATCATCATCTCTATTAGACCAAGGGAAACATTACCATGAATTAATTTTATTTTCTTGTTGGATTAAAAACATAGAATTATAATATATTCTGGGTACAATAGTGTAGGAATTAATTTCCAATTCAATCAAATATGAAAGAAAGTAATATGAGATTTTTATTCATGTAAGTATAAATTTACTTAACAAGATTTGAATTTAAATTACTTACTTATAGGCCATCATTTTATTCAAATAACACAAATTCGATGGATGAAATTTCAAAGTGTATAATTGTCACAATAAGGTGAATCATCATCCCATCAAATTTAAAGTAAGCATATGCATAGTCAACTGAAATACTATAAGACTCAAACATGAGAATAATACTCGATCTCTTTTCTATTAACCACTTGGTTCAAATGCTCTACTGGGAAAGAGTCAATAAGAAAACCTGATGTCGTCACCACTTCAACAATAAGTTTAAATACATTTTACACATATTTTCAACCCCGAGGAGAAATCTCCTCAACATAACTGAATTTCAATAACAAGTTGAATTTCCTTCTTGGCCCTTAATAAGGGATCCATTTCAAATTCTACAAAACATCACAGTGATTGTAGAGAGAATGAAAACTAATCGGGAGACAACCAAACATAACATGAAGACAAATCAGATATTCACTCAAATCCCAGGTTTACATAGTAGGTTTGACATTGAAGTAGACTAGGGAGAAGGTGGATTTTTCTAATAGGAGACATCAGACACAACACCAAAATAGATGCTCTATTGGGGCTATAACTCAACAACTTTTGTTCTTCCATTTAACATGCCAAAACTCATACATGGTTTGTGCTAATAGATAGGGACCCAAAACAACCTACCCTCTCTCCCTCTTCTCATCCTGAGAAGAGACTTTATACTATTGCAGTCCAACTGAAGACCTTTCCTCGAACATGGCCACTTCTACCCTATCCGAGGGTGAGTAATGCCAAAACACCTATTAAAAAACTTTGAAATTCAAAAAAAAATAGAAAGGAAAGACATTTAAGAAAACCTGCTTTCAATCCCTCCCAATATACTCGACACACATACAAACATACATAAGCAATAAAACTGAAACATGAAGCACAACATGAAAGAAAAATGAGGTGAAGTATTCCTACCTTCAAAATTTGGGTTATGGAAAATGCACAAATTTGAGATGAGTTGTCTTTCCTCTCTTTCTCCTTTAATTCTGAAATCCACTCTAAAACTAGAGGTTGGGTGAACAACCCAAACTCTCTCAAAATTGCCTCTAAATAAGATCCTAGACTCATTCACCTCTAAAATAAATAACTCCCCCCACTTGCCCAAAGTTCTAAAGGCTTCTAACCCAACTAAACCTAAGGCTAACCTCAAGGTGGAGTTAAAGTCATTCAACTCATGATGAAAACTATCAATTTTTGCAATAAAGCAAAAATTGAATTTTTGAGTGACCATAAAAGTTAACAAAAGGGGCTAGGAGGGTGAAAAATTCCCCAAATCCATACCCATACCCCTTCTTTAATTAGATTCCATGCTTTTAGGCATATAGGATAAATTAGGGATGTAAAAAATGCTAAGAAAATTTAAGACTAGCTAACAACCTTCAAAATGTAGATTAAATACTAATCTAGATTAGGGGTATTTAATCTCGATTACTAACTGATAAGAAAAAAGGTCACTAACCTAGTCCGACTTAGATCTTTAGGTTACTTGGTCAACCCTAACTATCATGCTAGAATGCATATACAATTCACAAGTGTCAAGTGACACTATAAAAACATTGTTACGAAACATTAACATTTATTGAATACATAATGATACATTGATACATCTCATGATACAAATAGAATAAAAACAATGGGGTTTCCACATAGGGTTTAGTTTCACTTCTCCTTTAGATTTCTTGGCTAAAACATCCTACACACTCATTGCACACGTTAATAGCTCAAGAAAATTACATGCATATATGTATATAATGTATTAGATAAATCACATAAATTAAAACATCCATTTTCAAATAATCAATTGTTAATCTCGTTCTACTCATATACCTAATCATTAAAATTGCATACTCAAAGTGCTGATTCTAAATTCACTTACTTCATCAATATACATGTTCATAAAGCATTAAATGATGAAATCAAATATTTTAAAGTAAAACATCACACAGCATGAAATAATATAATATGTTCAATGTATCTAATAGTGTCTCAACAAATCAAGTCATGAATATCAAAATAATAAAGTATCAGTATGCTATGATGGGTTGGGGCAAGGCCTCACATCCTTCCCCACTAGGCATGAACTTCCTCCTAGAGTTCATAAAAAAGATAAGGGTACTGAGATCGCATCTATGCTGCATCCTCCCATGAAGTTGTGACCTCATCATAACAATTCCACTGGACCCTGACTTGGTGTTGCTCTTAGCCTCGAAGAGCTAGGGTCTCTCAAAAAATAATATGGATAGGCTCCTGTGCTAGCTACCCATCTGACTCTACCTACAAAGCATCCCAATTTATAATACGAGACTCATCATAAATGTATCCACTAAGTACTGAAATGTGAAACACATCATTGATGTGTGATAGGCTAGGTTGCAAAGCTAAATGGCATGCAATTGGTCCTATCCTCTCTAGGATCTTGAATGGTCCAATGAATTGAGGTGCCAACTTAGGGCCCTTTCCGAATTGAATTGGACTCTTGTGTGGTTGCACCCTCAAGAAAACTCTATCTCCAACTTGATACTCTTGATCTATCATCTTCGCATCTACATACTTCTTTTGCCTATTTTGTGCCTTTCTCTAGCACTGTCTAATCATGGTCACTTGCTGCACCATCTCCTTTACTAATTGAGGACCAATAGATACTCGATCCTCGATCCTATCCCAACTCAAGGGGATTATACAAGATCTTCCATACAAGGCCTCACAAGGTGGCATACCTATGGAAGAACAGTGCCCATTGTTATAGGAAAACTCAACAAGATGTAGGTATTCCTCCCATTTGACTTGATGGTCCATCACGTACATACATAACATGTCCTCCAAAATTTGATTCACTCACTCAGTCTGACTGTTGGTTTGAGGATGGTACGCTATAACGAAATTGAGCCTAGTGCTCAATGTTGCCTAAAACTCTTTCTAAAAGGATGAAGTGAACAATGAGTCTCTATCTAAGATGATCTTATAGTGAATTCCATGAAGTCTAACAATGTCTTACAAGAACACTTGAGCTATGTCTCATGTTGTGTATGTAGTACGCATGGGTGATAAATGGGCAACCTTGGTCAATGTGTCAACTATCACTAGAATGGCATCATGGCGGCAAGATGCCATGGGGAGACCAACAATAAAATCTATAGATATAGCATCCCACTTCCACTCTACAATCTCATGAGGCTGAAGAAGCTCACTAGGATGACAATGCTCTACCTTCACCCTCTAACACTCAAGGCATCTCATAACTATATTAGCAATCTACACTCTCATGCTTGGCCAATGATACAACTGTCTTAGATCTGCATGTAACTTCTTAACACTAGGGTGCATTGCATAAGGGTCTTTATGAGCCTTAAGTACAATAAGCTCACACAAACCCCCAATGGAAGGTAAATACACATGTCCTTTATGATGCAAAAGTACATCGGACTCCAAAGAATACTCTAAATACTTCACTTCCAAGGATGTCTGAGAATGCACCATCTGACTAACTTTTGCATAAAGCTCATTTGCTGGCAAGTATTGTAGGATCCGCTCCCTCAAGTTAATACAAGTAGTCACAAATGAAAGCTCATGGAACCTTCTACTTAAAGCATCTGCAAAAACATTCTCCTTTCTTTTGATTTAATGAACATCAAAATCATACTCACAGAGGAACTCCATCCACCTTTTTTTCCTAGCATTAAGGTTTGGTTGAGTAAATATATACTGCAAGCTCTGATGGTCAGAATGAAGTTCAAATCTATGACCTAGAAGAAAGTGTCACCACCTCACTAAACCATGAACCACTGCCGCAAGCTCTAGGTTGTGAGTAGGATAATTGAGTTCATAATTCTTCAACATCCTAGAATTGAAGGAAATAGGTCACCTATCCTACATAAGGACAACCCCTATACCATCTAAAGATGCATTAGTGCACACCAAAAAGTTTGCAAAAGAATCTGGTACTGCAAGAATTGGTGCACTCATGAGGGCTCTCTTGAGCTCTTGAAAATCTCTATCACACTTTTCTATCCACTCATATTTCTTTCCCTGCTTTTGAAGATATGTGATTAGGTGTGCCAATCTAGAGAATCATGCAATGAAGTGTCGGTAATATCCTACTAGTCCCATAAAGCTCCTCACTTTACTGACACTGGTGGGTGCTAGCCAATCCATGATGGCCCTAATCTTCAATGAGTCTACTGAGACACGATCACCTGATATGACATGACCCAAATAATCTCAAGTATGTAGAATGCACACTTAGACAAGCTACCAAACAAATGGTTCTCTCTCACCTTCTAGAATACTTGTCTCAGGTGCTCTTCATGCTCTTTCTCATCATGAGAATATATCATAATGTCATCAAGGAATACAACCACAAACTTATCCAAAAGGTACAGAATACTCCATTCATGAGGCTTATGAATACAACTGGAGCATTCGTGAGGCCAAATGGTACCACGGTGAACTTGTAGTGACCATACCACATCTGGAATGCAGTCTTGGTGATATCATTATCCACAATCCTCAACTAATGATAACCCAAATTCAGATCAATCTTTGAAAATACTCAGGCACCTTGCAACTGATCAAAGAGATCATCGATTCTAGGAAGAGGATATCAATTCTTAATGGTTACTTTGTTCAACTACTAATAATCAATAAACAACCTTAGTGCTTCATCTTTCTTCTTTACAAAGATCACCGGTGCAGCCCAAGGTGACACACTAGGTCAAATATGCCCCTTCTCTAAGAGTTCCTCCAATTGAGCCTTTAGTTCACTAAGCTCATGAGTAGTCACCCTATATGGTGCTCTCGATACTAGCTCAGATCTGGGCACAAGATCAATATGAAAATCTAATGCTCTAGGTGGAGGCATACCAGGGAGATCTAAAGGAAACACATCTACAAACTCTTGCAGGATTGGAAAATCATCAAGGGATGGCTCTCCCATTGAATATTCCTCTCTATCACTAATGGTGATAGTGAAAAACTAACATCCCTTATGCATGCACTCTCTAAGCTGCATAACAGAAATCATATGAAGGGATACTAGTCTCTTAACCTTGAATATCACTCTAGAGATCCCAAACTCATCCACACATTCTACCCTCTTTTGTCAACAATCCATCTTGGTGCTATGGGCATAAAGCCAATCCATGCCAAGAACAACATCATAAGAACCTAGAGGGGTAATGTATAAATCAAACATCATGGACATGTCTCCAATCTACATTTGGAAATTATGCACCGTGGAACTAACTGACACTCTGGCTCTTGATGCTAACTCTACTTCCCAACTGACATCCATTCTAACTATCGCTAGCTTGCAATGATCCACTACATATGGAGATATAAAATAGTCAGTAGCTTTCGAATCAAATAAGACTACAACCATACAGCCCTGCATAATACCTATAACCTCAATAACTATGGCCTAATGCTTAACTTGGTTGTTGTCAACTGCTACAAAAAATTTGTGGGATCTGCCCATGTCTCCAACTTTCAGCTCTGAAAAAGCCCCTCTTTGACCACTGGATGACTGTCCTTGCAGACACTCTCTAGCTATATGACCCATGCCACTACAAGTGTAGCATGGTCCTCATGTATAAGATCATGCACCTTGTGATCCAGATTGCTATGGGCCTCTTCACCCGCTAGATCCACTGTATCCACCTCTGGAAGACTACTGAGTCTTCACTGACTATGACTGTGGGGCCTGTACCTTCTGATACTATTTGGGACCTTGTGACTACCACTGCTTTGGCTTGGAGCCCTGATAACCTTGTGAGGGTTTCTGTTGCTATTGTGGTTTCTATTGCTGAGACTGTTGGCCCTTAGAGGACCATACTGTATAGTTTTGATTCCCTTTCTAAGGGGGTTTCTACTAAGTAGAGTTTTAGTTCTAAGATTGATCTCAAAAGTCCTGTCTACCTTGAGTACCCTTAGTAACTAGTGCTATCTCCATTACTTTTCTAAAGGTGGTAGGGAAGGCCAAAAAAACTAGACCTTGGAGAGAGAAATTCAATCTCATGATGAAGCGATGTACTCACAATTTGTCATCCTTCATGTATTCAACATAAGGAAGGAGCTTGAGAAACTTGCTCTCATATTGAGCTACTATGAGACCCCTTTGATATAGAGAATGAAATTCCTCAATATGCTTCTGTCTAAAGTTCTCAAATAGGTACCTCTCTTAGAATCTCTCTAAAAAGGACTCCCATGTGACAGTATCCATCCTCACTCCTCCTATAGTCTCCTCCCAATGCCACTAATGGAGGCATCTCCTCTCAGTTGATGGACTGCTAGACATGCCTTTAGATTACTCCCATAAGGACCTAATCCAAAGCACCATTGTAGACTATGTAACCAGGCCTCTGCTAATGTCCCCTCTATGGAATTGATAAAGAATGGTGGCCTATGTTGTATCATCTCCTTGATATCATCTTTGATATGTCTAGGAGGTCTATCGAGCGATGGTCCTCTCTAATGTATCAACTCACCCTCATGCTCACCCTATCCCTTAAGCTACCTTGGTGGGGGACTCCTACTCCTCTCTCTGCCTCCTCTAAGTCCCTCTGCTCCCACTATGGGAAACTACTTTCCTAGTTGTTCTACAACTAGTACCCTCTATTGGACTAAACAAATCAATCTCTAAAAGGCATCCAAAATATCCTAATTTGGGTTCAGTGGTGGTGGCCCATCCTCTTGTTCCATTCTACCACCTCTTGCCCTACGAACTCTATCTCATTAGTTTCTTCGAATAACAAGAGGCATCCTACATAATTTAAAGTTTAGTTTAAGTCTAGAAGCATAATGGTTTTAGGTTCCTAGTGTTGAAACATGGGCTCTAATACCCAAATGTCATGCCCAAAATGCAACAGAAAAAACACACATATATATATTTTTAAAATAATAATGATAGAATTTCCTAAGTTTGATAGGTTTGTTTACAGTTAAAGTATAGGTACACTATAAGGGAAGTAAAAGATCCCCTATCAAAACTTTAAGACTACAACTTAGTTTGAAAAGATCATAGAGTAAAAGGTTGTTAAACTTAAATGTTCATTGTTAAATCAATTAATTAAATTAAACAACCTCATTTAAAAGACCTAACACTTTATTATTTTTAATTATCGTAAAAATATTACATCATTAGAATAATAGTACTATGCTTACTAGTACACATAATTACAATCAATTTAAAACATATAATCATTAATCCATAAAATATCTATTAAGCAAAATATCAATTTACAATATAACCAATTGATTCGAGTATCCATTTAAATAATATAAATCTGAATATCTAAAATGTTTAAATAAAGAACTCATTATCTAAAATAACATCTCACATATAATTACATAAACTTTATTTTAATAACAATTTGTTTAAATCTATAATCTAATAAATAATAATAAAAAATTTCTAAAAGAAATAATAATATAACTTAAAATTAAATAAACTAAATAATTAAATAAAAACATTAAGACTACTAAATTAAATAATACTCTACTATAATCAACTAACTACACTAGTTCCATTCAACTAAAACTTAGTATAATTTAACAAAACTAATTAAACATAACTAACTAATTTTTAAATAATAAAACTAACTAAATCTTTAAAAAAAAATTATTAAAACTAACTTAAAAACATACTAACCTATACTAACTAACATGATAACTAACCTAAGCCTTATACTAACCACCCACCCACTTTAATAACATTTAAAACTACTCCCCAAAATATGTAAATACTTCCCCCCCCCCCCCCCCCCCCCCCCCCTCATGTGGGCACTGTTGGTGTTCGAAAACATTACTAGGTTTTCAATTATCCCCATGAGAATATGACACATCTAGGGGCAGCTAACTCCCATTATCAACATATCATTTCAGACACAGGGCCAACTATAAGGCATCACCCTTCTTCTACTTCAGGCTCTGCAAAACCTAGGTGGGTGAACCTCTCTAGATCTGACATATGGAACCAGTGTAATAAACATAATCAAGATCTATGATAGCAGATGAAACCCCTAATGTCTCTTAATGGCTTATGAAACAACACAGATTCTACTATAGCTAGGTGCAAACCTATATTATTCATAAACTGAGTGAGGGTTTCAACTTTTATGTCCACTTCAACATGAAGGGAAAATGATTGATTTGTATTGAGAAAAGACAACATTTCCAATATGCAGCAAAAACTTAATGATCCTACAAATGCCAGTGCCTTATCCATTAGGGCAATCCTATACTTCAGAATTATGCATCCTTGAACATCAATCAACATATGGCATATGTTGAGACATTCATGTTCAGTCTGTTCACCTTATGAATTAGATAATAATATCCAATATAATCCCATATTTTCACACATCCTTCTTAATGAATCTATAACCTTGTCTGACACCACAAGAAATTATATGGCTCCTTGAGTCAAAGGCAAGCAAACCTCAAACATACAACCGAGAAATTGCAAATAGGTTCAAGCTCTTTATTCTTGAACATATAAAATTACAAATTCAACAAGAAAGGAGACATAATTATATTGAAATTCAAAACCTTCTGCACATTGTATTTATCTCCTTGAAATAAGTACATTAGGAATGCATAAAACAAGATACAAGATCACACTACTGTATCAGAACTATCTATGAAATCCATATGTTGTTCATACATGATATGTTGGGTGTGTGGCTTTCACAGCCTAAGTAGAGCTCTAAGAACTAGAAATCAAAAACCCACCAACAACCTCTAACAGAGAAAGAAAAGAAATATATAACAAAGAAAGAATTCCTGGATTCATTATATAGCTAACATGTGTACCTTCAAAATTCCTTCCCTTGGCAACTGAACAACCTCCTTCTTCCATCTCCCTCTGATCTGATTTTTTGCTTTGTCATTACTGTAACTGATTAGAGAAATATCTCCATTGAAATGATAAAACCTTTGAGTCATCAAAATATTTGATTGCCCCATGAAAATAGTAGTGAAATTTTAGTTTTTACAGAGTGAATGTGACCCCAACTATATTTTCACTGTCTCTTTAACCCATTCAAGTCATTACTTTGTTAAAAATCAATTTTGAACTTTCATACTTGAATATGGTTGCAGAAAAAGAACCTGATAGAAAACCTCATGTAGCAAGAACTGATGACACTCTGTGCAGAAACTAATCAAAAAATTTAGACTTCCACGATTTCGACGATATATAAGATCGCCTATTTCACTTACCGAAAACCCCTCAAAAGTTAGCTTGAAAAAGACTCCTCTGCTAGAACACTTAGGGTCTGCAATTTTGAATTTTAAAATTTTTGAAAATTTTTAAAATTTTCTAAAGTCCAACTTTTAGAGAAATAACTCTTGGATTTAAAATGACTGAACGTGCATCCAAAAAAAATTATTTTATTTAAAAAATCTTTATTTTTTAGCACCCTTGAATTTTGAGGTCAAACCCTCATTGACCAAGCCTTTCTGCCACATGGCAACCTCTGATTGGCCAACCACTACTCATCTAACACCAAATTGCCACATCAGTGTCAATTGGGACCTATGCCACATGTCAAAAATTTGCATTCTCGCATTTTTTAACCACCTTGCATCTTTTTTTTGTGGGAATGCGCACACAGTTGGATCATGATACGTGTCATGATCCTGTGCACCTACCTGAACCTACCCATCCCCACCACATCACTACATCTGGGACCTGCACTACCACATGTTGAAATTTTGCTTCCCTGCATTACTTAACGAGCAAGTAACTTAATATTGCAATTTTGTGCTCACCATCCATCTCTGCCATGTGTCGACATCTCGGCCCTCATTGCCACATCATCATCGCTCCATCTTCGTTCAATATTTTGCATAGACACCACTTCTTTGTGACGTTATCCATGAGTACAGGGCCCCCACCATCGATTGTTGCCTTTACAAAAGGCCTTTGTCTTGTAGAAACAATGCAATATGTAAAGAATAGTATTTAAACAATTAAAGTTTGTTTTTCCCAGCCAATGTGGGATAAACCGCAATAGGCTTTCCTCTCACGTATTCCTTCTTATCTGCATGGATAGCTCCTGCAAATGGTTTCCTCATTTCCCTCTTGAGTCCCGAGCGAGTGTATTGCTCTCTTCATGGCATGAATCTTTGACTGCGACCTCTAGTTTTAAATGCATGGGTTTGTTCTTTTAATACCATGGCTCCTTTTCATGCTGCATTCCTCTCATTTTTTAGGCCAACTTCTTGTTTGTTTATTCTTTTATATGCTTTGACAATCGGCAACTTCCTTGTTTGATGGATGCCCTCTCTGCGAAAAATCATTGATCATGCATTCTGGTTTGACCAAGAATGGAGGATGGCTGAGCTCCCTTGCATTTGACTGCGAGCTTTCCTCTGCCACTCCTTGTTCACAATGCGTGGGTGTTCATACTCATATGTTGCGTGAGTTTCTTGCTGAGTTTAACAACTTCCCTGCAAGTGGATTGCTATGTCTCTGTGCATGTTCTAGCCCTCTTTTTAATGTGCATGGGGATCCTTGATGCCGCTGTTGTGTTGCTTGGTTTTGATCTTTAACTAGAGGCATCTTTGACCTGTTTCTTTCTACGGGTGTGGAATATATTTTAAAAGACACCTCTACATTGCATGGATGACTTTGGTTTTAGCATGGATGTTAATAAGCTCACACCTCTGAATGCTTTTATTTTAATGATGTCCTCTATCTTTGATTGTGTGAATTTCTCCTTTTATTTCTTGATTGGTTTCATTTAAAACTTTCCACTGAGCTATTTCTTCTTTGCTTGCAAAGTGTGGGTTTCTCATCGTATTGAGCAACCCTGTCCATTTGCATATGGTTCAAGATGGGACAGTCTAATTTGTATCACCTCCCTCTGAAACATGGCATCTTTGACCTGCGTGGATTAATGTCTGACTATGGCTTTGTAACTTTGTTTGTGTGGGCTCTTTTCGTATCTACTTTTGGATCTGTGTGGGCTACCTGTGCTCAAACACGTGAGCCTTCCCAGCCTATTGTGTATGTGAAGGCATTCTTATGTGTCTCCTCTTCAAAAATGTGGAGATATTATGCCTAGGTAGCAGCTTCCCTATCATGGGTTGTCCCTGCTATATACTCAGCTCCTATAGCATGGGTCTTTATTCCTTTCAAATGCAATGTCCTCAGCTTCTTGTATAATGAAAAGGGCTTCCTCTTTCCATTTACCTGTGTGGACTCCATTTCATCATGCTGATGAAATTCTTTTTTACATGCATGGTTTGATTTGCTGGTTTGAATGGGGTGTTTGTCTTTGGTGGATGCTCTTCATAGTCTTTGGTGTGAATTTCCTTTTGTTTGACTGCAAGTTCTTTTATGCCTCAGGTCTCTCCCTTTGCGAGATGCATTAGCAGTCATTACAATCTAAGTTATTAAATCTCAGGTAGTGTGGCAAAGCCACTGACTCAATGACCTTGAAATATCCCTCTTCAAAATTGTTGTTATTAGATAAACTGTCTTTTCAATCGAACAATGAGGACTGTGCCCCACCAAAGCTTTTTGGCTTCAGACAGATATGCTAGATTTTGTTCAATTGTAAAGCTTTCAAACATAACTAGATTTGCAAGTTGTCACCTCCCCATCATTTCTCCACATATAAAAGTTACAATAACTCTGAATATCCCTGAAAAGACAATTCATGCTATTCACCCTTACCTCCCAAAATCCAAGATTGGAACTCTATTTCAATCCCACTTCCATAAACTTCCTCCCACACAAATTAGCATTACTCTGATGGAATCAGTCGGGCCCCAGAGTGGGCCCGGCTAAAAAAATTTCATTTTCAAACAACTGAATCCTCAAATTGATCCGTTGACCTTTTCAGGCTGATTGGAAACAATTTTGACCACAAATTGATCATTTGAACTTGCTTTACCACTGATTTGCAAACTGTTAGTTTTCATGTCAGAAGGTTCGTTGACTAGCTTTGAAAATTGACTCAAACCTCTAATCAGGTCCTGAAACTTGGCACACTGATTCTTTGCTCTGCACATTTTTACCCTATCGAATCTCATCTCATGAAGAATTCCCAGTAAAAAGATATTGACTGTCAAAGTTTCCTTCTCAGATTTACCTGCAAGAAAAACACATCAGAAATCCATAAACTGGGTTCAGATTTGTCTTGGAAAACTGGGTTAACTGACACTTGGGGAGACGAAAACTGAGGTTTTGGTTCTTTTTCATGAGGACATTATGGATATGAGATTTGGGCTCATGATGAATAATTGTACACAAATGGAAGGCGTTCAAAGTAGGCTACTTGGATTTTCTGACTAGAAAGGATGACAAAAAAGCAATTTTTGGAAATGGAATTGACCCGAAAAAGTGTGCAAATGGATTCGTCAAGACTTACAAACTAGCACACTTGAAGTATTTTCCATATAGAACATAGGGAAACAAACCATTTGGTCCTACTAATCATGGTCACAAAGATATGACATCTCGAACAGGGCTCCCAATCAATCTACAGTTCTGACTACCAGTGAAACTTTAAAAATTGCAAATGGAATCGCATTTGAAAACTGATCAAACGGATTCTTCCTAAGCTCAAATCTGGAACGCATAAAGTTTCTAACCCCTAGAGTATGATGCAAAAGGAATTTTCTCACTTGGGGCACCTGGTCAAAAGTTATAGTCTATCAAACAAGGCTTCCCAGAATTATGAACAATTTGTAAAAGCATGAAAATAGTAAATGACCTACTTTGAGGGATTCAAAACCTAGTCAAATGGACTCAAAATGACTCAAAATATGAAACATAGGTTCTCAGGTATGGACACTCAATACTCCCAAAGTGGTGAGTCTTGACATAATTCAAAGATATTCAATGTCAAACACATCCTCCTGTCGCTATTTAACAGTTAGGTGAAAAAGCAAATTTGACAATTTCTCAAAACAGGACTTCGCCAAATAGCTCAAAATCTCAATTTAACATCATGGAACATGTGGAAAGGTTAAATAGAAGGTGTTAGAAACATTGAACACATTTTAGGCCTCATACTGACAACCGGGTACAAACTCATCAAGAAGCGTTTATGGGGCTTGATTTCTCAATAGTGCTCAAAATCGGGCCTACAAATTTGAGTGCCAATAGGCACAACCCCAACCACTCCATGCAAGAAGCATGTGGTTCCAAAAAGGAAAGAAATATGTAGGCTAAGGAGTAATAATGGATTTTAAAAGACTCATGACAAAACAATTTTTACACAAGACGCTTTCCCTACCCCCTGCAAAACCCCATGCTATCACGTGCTCCAAAGTTTGGAAGAAAATGTAGGGCTGAAAGGAAAATTAAGAAAGGTTTAAATTGCAACCAAATCTACCCCCCACTTAATGTGCACATCTATCCAAGATAGAGGGGTCAGCTAGGAAAGGGGAAGTGGAGGTTAGTATTTTTTTTTGAAAGAAACAAGTCTTCCAAACCAATTAATATGTCAGACAAGTACTTGCTCTAGCCCACTTTCTATTTCACCCAGGATAGAGGGGTAGTAATATTTAAAATTTAAGTGGTTAGCTTAGGGATTATGATAGGATAGGATTTATGATATAAAGTAAAGTAGTTAGAAAATTAGGATATTTAAGATATTATGTATATAATTTCTTTTGAATTTAAGATTTAAAAAAAGATAAAGTATCCATAGAGAATATTCTCTATTACTCTAAGGGGAATAATTTATTTGTCCATACAAAAACTAGAGAGTTTTTACTCTTTAGAGGCAAATTTTTTTTTTTCTAAATGTTGGAATTTTGCTAATTATAAAATTTTCCAAGGGGGATGTTTCAAGAAATATATTTTTTGTATTGAGTTAATACCATCATCTCTATTAGACCAAGGGAAACATTATCATGAATTAAATTTATTTTCTTGTTCGATTCAAAACATAGGATTATAACATATTGTGGATACAATAGTGTAGGAATTAATTTCCAATTCAATCAAATATGAAAGAAAGAAAGATAAGATTTTTTATTCATGTAACTACAAATTTACTTGACAAGATTTGAATTAAAATTGCTTACTTATATGCCACCATTTTATTCAAATAACATAAATCCAGTGGATTAAATTTCAAAGTGTATAATTGTCATGATAAGGTGAATCATCATCCCATCAAATTTGACTAAGCACATGCAAAGGAAACTAAAATACTATAAGACTCAAATGCAAGAATAATACTTGATCTCTTTTCTATTAACCACTAGTTCAAAGGCTCTGCCAGTAAAGAACTAGTAAGAAAACTTGATGTCGTTGCCACTTCAACAATAAGTTTAAATAAATTTTACACAGGATTTCAACCTCGAGGAGAAATATTGTCAACATAATTGAATTTCAATAACAAGTTGGATTTCCTTCTTGGCCCTTAACAAGGGATCCATTTTGAATTCTGTAAAAAATTACGGTGATCATAGAGAGAATGAAAACTGACCAAGAGACAACCAAAGATAACATGAAGACAAATCAAACATTCACTCCCATTCCGAGTTTACAAACCAGGTTCAACATTGAACTAGACTAGGGAGAAGGTGGATTTTTCCAATAAGAGATGTCAGACACAACACCAAAATAGATGCCCCATCGAGGCTATAACTCAAGAACTGTTGTTCTTCCATTCTTACATGCCAAAACATATACATAGTTTGTGCTAACAGGTAGGGGCCCATAACACCCTACCATCTCTCTGTCTTCTCATCCAGAGAAGAGACTCTACATTGTTGGAGTCCAATTGAAGACCTTCCCCTAAACATGGCCACATCTATCGTATCTGAGGGTGAGTAATGCCAAAACACCCATAGAAATTAACTTTTAAATTAAAAACAAAACACAAAGGAAATACATTTAGGAAAACCTATTTTCAATCCCTCCCAACATATTCAAAACATAGACAAACATACATAAGCAATAAAATTGAAACATGAAGCACAACATGAAACCAAAATGAGGTGAAGTATTCCTACCTTCAAAATTTGGGTTATGAAAAATCCACAAATTTGAGATGAGGTTGCTTTCCTCTCCTTCTCCTTAAATTCTAAAATCCACTCTAAAACTAGAGGTTGGGCGAACAACCCAAACCCTCTCAAAATTACTTCTAAATAATATCCTAAACTCAACCACCTCTAAAAGCAATAACTCCCCCCACTTGCCCAAAAATTCTAAAGGCTTCTAGCCCAACTAGACCTAAGGCTAACCTCAGGGTGGAGTTAAAGTCATTCAACTCATGATGAAAACTATAAGTTTTTGTAATAAAGCAAAAATTGGGTTTTGAGTGACCATAAAAGTTAACAAAAGGGGCTATGGGGGTGGAAAATTCCCCAAACCCATACCCATACCCCTTGGTTAATTAGATTCCATGTTTTTAGGCTTATAGGATAAATTAAGGACCTAACAAATGCTAGGAAAATTTAAGACTAACTAACAAGCTTCAAAATGTAGATTAAACACTAATCTAGATTAGGGGTATTTAATCTCGATTACTAATTGATAAGAAAAAGGTCACTAACCTAGTTTGACTTAGATCTTTAGGTTACTTGGTTAACCCTAACTATCATGCTGGAATGCATATACACTTCACTAGTGTCAAGCGACACTATAAAAGCATTGCTACGAAACATTAACATTTACTGAATATAGAATGATACATTCATACATCTCACAATACAAATAAAATATGAACAATGGGGTTTTCACAAATGGTACATAGGGTTCAGTTTCGCTTCGTCATTAGATTTCTTAGGTAAAACATCCTACACACTTGTTGCACACGTCAATAGCTCAAGAAAATCACATGCGTATATGTATATAACATATTAGAAAAACCACATAAATTAAAACATCCATTTTCAAATAATCAATTGTTAGTCTCATTCTACTGATATACTTAATCATTAAAATTGCATACTCAAAGTGCTAATTCTACATTCACTTACTTCATTAGTATACATGTTCATAAAGCATTAAATGATGAAATCAAATATCTGAAAGTAAAACATCATATAACATGAAATAATATAATATGTTCAATGTATCTAATAGTGTCTTGAAAAATCAAGTTATGAGTTTCAAAATACTAAAGTATCACTATGTTATGATGGGTCGGGGTGAGAGCTCACATTTTTCATAACCATTGATATCACATATTAGTTGGAAGTCTATTGGGAAAGTAAGATACTAATGGTGGGGGAGGGGGGTTAATTAGAATCTATAAAGCCTTTAATCTTCTAAATAATTATTAAACTGATTTTTTTACCACTAACCCTTATCTCATCAATATCATAAATTACATAAACATATACTACAATTATGTATTATATTTAATCTATTGATCATAACCATAAACATTAAATTAAATGATCAACAGATGACACAAAGATTTGGTAACCCAAAAACCCTAGAACATGAAGGTAAAACTAGGGTGGGTGTAGTGTCTTTCATGTTTGTAGTCTAAACCTTGTTATATTTTTGATTTGAGAGATACTTGACACTAATATTATGTTAGTCTTGAAATGACTTGAGGGTTGGATGCCATACCTTGATTTTAGTATCATAGATGCTTCACTACTATGTTGTTTAGTTTATCATATTTGCATGTAGATGCCATTTTGAGATTTATGCTATGGTGATAGTAGGTCTATGATGATATATGATTATTTGATATTTCGGACATATCTCTGATTTGGTTATATGTGGATTTATGCTATGGTGATTTACTTCAATCTTTTTTCATTATGCTTTATGTGAACATGAGTTTTGTAAAGATTATTTTGGTATAATTGAATAAATGTTTAAATTAGGTATTTACTACATTCATTGCTTCAGCTATGATATTATATGCAATTGCACTTGATCATGTGTTTTAGTGTGCATGATTTATATCCCTGGCAGTGACACATGGCCTTAGTGATTTAGTTTTTCATTTTACTAATGTTGTCCATGTAAGGTCAATGTATATTTATTTTAATTGTTTAATTAAACCTTTAGGTGATTATTAAATCCAAACTCATTTGCATTATGTGATTAGACCAGTAAGTGTGTTTGTGTATTTAGAGTTTCACATGTCATGAAAGTTGTTAAGAAAATTTCTGTGATTTTGGGTTTTCGGGATTTAAACTTTTATTGAATTTAATTTTAAGCAGCACTATAGATGAATTCATATTGCTGTGAATAGTCTTTTTGGTTTGGGTCAATTTATGGTTTAACTAGGTTTGCTATTTATTTTCCCTAAGGGCCCATTTGGTTGTTGGAATATGATGGAAATGGTCATTGAGAATTAGAATATATTTTTGAATTCTTTGTTTTGTGCATGGAATGGGAATGGGAAATAGGATTATGTATTCCCATTTTAGCCCAAAATGAGCATAAGTCAATTCCCCAAAATATCAATTATTGGAATGGAGAATAGGATTTGGCTACAGGATTCTTCATCACTTTCATCAATGTTTCGTAAATCAATCTAATGTGGAAGATAGACACAACACATTGAATTGATTTACATTCATTCATGGAAACTTGGTAGTAGTATCTTATTGATTTGTGTTTTATGTTCTAAACAAAGACCATTTTCTAATGTTTGCGAGGCCATCATACAAGCTGCTAATACTGTAATAAACTATTTGGTCAACCAATGGTCCATCATTCAACATAGGGAAGAAACAACACTGGGATCTTTGTGGGAGATGGAGAGAAGTAATGGCAACAACTTGCCCTTTATTACCTACAACAAGCATTTTACAGATCTTGGATTTTACATGATTTTTCTTATTTAAGAGCAAATCTTGATGGTGTCTTCAATCTTTAATTAAAGATAGTCTTATTCCTAATGCAAAAATAATAGTCTAGCAGATTTGCACACAAAGAAAAATAAAAAAATGTAATGTTAGCAGTTCTCAATTACAAGCATGAAATGAATTTGAGTAAATATTGTAATAAAATGGACTATTCCCTTGTTATCAGGCACCTAGAGCAAGCATCTCCTCATAATAAAACAAAGATATCTACCATCAATATTTCATTTGGCTGTGAAATCTTGCAATGAAATCCTCTGCTTCATGCAGCAGTAGTAGAAAAGTCCTAAAAATATTGATTGTCAAACAAATTCTCAAATAGATTTTAGGTGAACCAAACAGGAATGGGATTGTCATTTTTCATTCCCATTCCTTACTCTAACTCCCATTCCTATTTACTATTCTAATTTTCTATTTCTATGCTTCTCACCAAATGGGCCCTAATTGATTAGTCACCCAAAAAGTGAATAAGTATTGAATTAGGAATTTAATTCTTCATGTCTCACTTTTATAATTTGGATAGTTGAGAGCTTTTTCTAAAATCCTTTTCGAAAGGATTGATTTTCTGTTCACTGTGAGAGCTATAGGCATGGGATCTTTGTGAGGATGGACTTTTTGGATCTAGCTTGAGGAGACCTTTCTTTGCTATCATTTTTGGCTATATCTACAAGTTATTTATTTAACCTGGCTATTTTCTATTTTAGCCCTTTTGTCTATCATGTGGGGCTCTCCCATTTTCTTGTTTTAGCTTAGTTTCTTTATCTATTTCTGGTAGCTATTTTTTTGGAGGCTAAGACCTATTTTTCACATCCATTTCTATTTATTAGTTCTATTTAGTTGATTGGGTATGAATGTTTTCCCAATTTTTGGGATGAGGGTTTGGGGTTTTACACCATTATGCTAGCTATTTTTGAATATGGTGTATAAACCCAAGTTTTATTAGATTTTTGAAGCTTTTATGCCCTTAGACCAAAAAGGTTTTAATTTAAAAAAATTTCAGTTTTGGAGGTTTTTACCTTATTCTTCATGCCACCTTATTTTCTTAGGTTTTCTTTACATGTTGTTGATCTTGGAATGGGATCATCCATAGGATATTAGTCAAATCATTATTGGAATTTTATGTTGCATTGGGATGCATTCCACATTCATTCTCCCAAGTCTATTTTTAGTCGAGTATTTTATTTACAATGTATTCTCATCCAAGCCTTATGTTATGATCTTCATGATGGTGGTATGTCACACACGACTATGTACACATATGTTTTTCGAGTGACTTGTGAAGCCTGGTCTTCCATGGAATTTATGGATGTTATGATCATTTGAGGTTGGGTTGGGAATATGCATGCCTATAGGCACTCATCGTTGGATGAGCATGGGTAGGGTAGGGTAGCATATGGAGGGGCCTTCTATGTTTGCAGTTTGTTGTCCATTCCCAAAGCATTGCATGAAAAAGTTTTAATTAAGTGATAGATAAATAAAATACATGGTGGTAATAAAACTTAATAAGTTTTATTAAGTTTGAGGACACAGTACTAGAGCCTTCTGTTGATGAGTTGAATATGCACAATCCTAGCTTCAACTTTTCAATGCCAAGGAGTCTCCATGATGTCAGCCCCTAAATAGTAACCCATTGATTGTCTGACCAAGAACTGAAATTTATGCATTACCTCTAAATCTTAGTTTCCATCATCATTACTGTTTGGCATGAGCATTATCCATAGAAGTTGTGCATTATGTGTGTTTATGGTTGGACCATTATCTCCATTAGCATGGTAGGAGTAGACTTACTAATTTCAAATGGTTAAGAGGTGTAGCTACCTATACCACTACTAGTGACTGGTGTATAGAGATGGTCTACTATCTTAGTGCAACCATTATTGGATGCTTTCACTTGGTACTTCTCATTCTAGAGTATGCTTTCTTGTGATTTATGCTTTCATTGGAATGCTTGTATATCATGTTTAGATGATGTTAGTATTGGCACATTTACTTATTATGATGTTTAGAATATAATGTTATGATGTTATCTACTTAGCTCGAGTATCTATTGCTTTTGGTTTAGCATATTAGATTTTATGTTCTTATGATGTTATTACACTTTAGTGGTGACATCCTTATAGGATAGATCTGACTATCTAGTTGGCAGTTTGGGATGTTACACATAAGGGATGGCTAGGGCCTTTGAGATCTCATGATGCTATTATGGTTGGGAGGAACAACACACTTAATTTGGTTATTTTAGTTCATTGTGATGTTGTTTTTATACACTACAATGTTACTTTCACTATGTTCTTTTACTACTTTATTTTAGATGGTTGTTGTAGTTTCCATCTTGTAGGTTTGTGTTCAAGTGTCTATGCCTTGATTTGTGGATCTAGTACTCCTTGGTGTAGAGGAACTTTACTCCTTACTTTTTTGAACTTTATGTTTTCTAGATTTTTGTTTTAGATCCTCATGTGAAATTGTACTTTCTCATGTGAAAGTGCAAAGATTCACGTGGTGTGCTGGGTTTTCTCATGCAACTCTTGGCACTTCCTCATGCAAAACCCCTAGCTAGTTTTAGGCATTTTGGCTACTCATCCAAGTGCTTCTTCACATTGTTTGGTGAATTTCCTTGTGTGAAAGATAGTTTCTTGTGTGGCGTGTTGCACTTCCTCATGTGAGATTTATTCTAAAGTGGTCCCTACACAAAAAATAGGGGGCATCTCAACTAGTTTTTGGGGATCACTTTTGGGTATTTTAAGTATCCTTTGGGTTTTCTTAATTTTATATGCTTTAGTAGATCTAAGATTCTTTGTTCTATGGTCATCCTTGGTCTTCATTTCTCTATTTGTGTGTTTCAATTTGGTACTAGTGTTTGGAGACTTTTCAATTGTTGGGATTGTGGTTAAGTCTTCTATTGTGATCCTTGTGATCCTCTTATGTTTTTCATTAATTAAAATAGGTGTTACATGGATCCTGAAACCCAAAAGTTCTTACATCACATAGGGAAATGTAATTAAAATGCACAACAATAGAAACAAAGCCAATAGAAAGGCGAAAACAAAAGACAAGCTAAAAGGTAAGCTAAAAGCCAAAAGGGAAAAAAATAGCAAAAACTACAATAACTAGATACAAAACATATGTATTTTGTACTTTCCCCTCCATCCTTCTCTCAAGGTCTTGGATAGCCTCTGCTGCATCCTTGATTTGCTAAAGTTCTTCCTCTAGGTGTTCCTTGTCCTTCTCACAGTTCTAATCCATATGGTTTTGAGTAATGTCCATTATGGAGCCTTCTTCCATCCTATCTTCATCATTGTCCTTATCATCCTCCTTCACAATAAGCCCCTTGGCTTTCAACTTCCCACTAAGGCTGACAATGATGTCATTAAGAGATTTAATGATACTGAGCATCTAGTTAGCCATACTGAAGTTGAAATTCTCCATTTTTTTATCCTATCTTCAACCATCTTATTTGCTCCCCCAGTGATGGGGTGACAACCCAAGAACAGAATGGAAACAACAAAAAAGGAAAATTATATTAACTGAGAAAATAAGCTAGTACAACCAGTACAGGAAAATAAACTTCAAAACATACCCTAAGGGCTTACAATAGCATAAATCTAGCGATAATTTCTCCTTTTAGTACCTCCTCTCAAACTCCACTCCGAACTGCCTTTTACAATGCCAAAAATCTCCTTAAATAGACCTTGGAGGGTTAAGGACTAGGAGTACATTCTAGAAAGTGCTAGTAGGCATCCACCAACCAAATAGAAGGTTCTGGAAGCTGTGTTAGAAGTCGGTGCAAATCTAGAAGAATCCAGAAACGGTAATCAAACTTTTGGGAGGCATAACTTTTGAACCATAGCTTCGATTGATGAACCGTTTACATTTTCGAAAAGCTCTCGAAGTGCTCTATAGCCCTATGGACAAGCTTTTCTTGTCCCCCATTTTTTGACCCTTTTCAAGGTCATTTAATGCCCCTAACCTGACTTTGAAGCATTCTTAGGGGTCTCCAAAACTCGAAAAATTGCAATAACTTTCAAACCGTGGGGCCTTTTGACCTAATTCTTTTTCTGGAATGCTCTAAATCAAAATTATATTCATCTGGCCAATTCACACCTTCTAGGTCACCAAAATGATGGCCAAATTGCATGCTCCTATTTTTTTGGGATTTTCAAACACACTGATAGTGGAACTGTGAGAGTTGGAACCTTTATTTGACCCAAATGGGTATCCAAAAATGAAAAGACATGAAATAGAAACTAAGTCTAAGTAAATTTTTTTTTGGGTGACACAGGATTACCCTTATACCTCTGGATGCTCCTGCATCAGACACCCAGGGTAGATTGAAAAGTGACCTTGTCACTTTATGGATGGTAGAGGAAATCCCAAATGGGAAACCTCAGCTACTGAAATCCAAGTTGAGTCCTCAATCGGTCATCCTTTCCATTTGACCAAATACTCTTCATACTGCCTATTTTTGGTACTCCTACTCACACGATGATCTAGAATGTCTTCTATCTCCTCCTTCTTAGAAGCAGGAATTGGACATGGCTCTAACACCAGCTCATCATCTGCACCATCATCATGATACTTTGTTAAATCTACAATGTTGAAAATGGGAGAAATGTGAATACCATCTGGCAGCTCCACTTCATATGCATTTCCTGAGTCATGTTTCTTCAAAATTTTGCAAGGGCCAAATTTCTTCATTTTCAGCTTATTGTAAGTACCAACTGGAAATCTTTCTTTTCGTAAGTGCACCATGACTAGATCCCCTACTTGGAATTCCTTATGTCTTCTCCTTTGATCAGCTCTAGCTTTATACTCTTGATTCATCTTGGTAATGTGTGCTTGAACCTCCTCATGTAGACACTTGATCTGTTCAGCAAATTCTTTAGATTCAGCACTTGTCCTCTCCCCTTGTTCTATCTTCCTCAATTCTGGTGCAGTCCTTGGGCTATTCCCATATACAATTTGAAATGGCGATTTTCCAGTACTCCTATTTATAGAGTTATTATAAGAAAAATCTGCCTATGGTAGAATCAAATCCCATCCCTTGGGCTTATCTCCAACTAAACATCTTAGCAAATTGCCCAAACTTCTATTTACCACTTCTTTTTGACCATCAGTCTATGGGTGATGCGTGGAATTGAATTTTAGGTCTATTCTCAAATTCTTCCACAATGTCCTCCACTTCTTCCACAATGTCCTCTAGGAATACCCCACAAATTTAGTATCTCTGTCAGAAACTATACTCCTTGGAAGACCATGTAGTCTTACCACCTCTTTGAAAAACAAGTCTGCAATATGGACAACATCATGAGTTTTGTGGCATGGAATGAAATGTGCCATTTTGGAGAACCTATCAACCACCACGAATATTGAGTCATTACCCCTTTGTGTCCTTGGCAATCCAAGAACAAAATCCATACTTATGTCCTCCCATGGCCTTGATGGAATAGGCAACGGCTGATATAGACCAGTATTGTGACTAAACCCCTTGGCAACTTGACAAACCTGGCAACTTTGTACGAACTTCTTCACATCCTGTGAAATTTGAGGCCAAAAATAATGATCTCTAAGAATGGAAATGGTCTTATCTCGACCAAAATGTCCTACCATTCCTCCACTGTGTTTCTCCTTAATCAGATTTTCCCTCATGGAACTCCTTGGAATGCACAATTGACTACCTTTGAACAACATGCCATCCTGAATCAAATAGTCTAACCACTTGGTTCTATCTACAGCAACAGGTTCTTTACAAGCTTTCCATGCTTCAGCAAAATCAGGATCCTCAAGGTACAAATTCTTGAGTTCATCACACCCAACTACTTCAACCTGCATTACTGTAAGCAGTGACTATCTCCTACTTAGTGCATCTACAACCCTGTTAGATTTTCCACTTCTATGCTTCAACACAAATGTATAACTCTGCAAGAATTCTACCCACTTCATATGCCTCTGATTCAATTTACCTTGGCTATTTAGGTACTGTAATTCCTGATGATCAGTATACAAAACAAATTCCTTTGGCAATAGATAATGCCTCCATTTCTTTAAGGCCTGAACTATTGCATAGAATTCTTGATCATAAACAGAATACTTCTTCTTTGCATCATTCAATTTTTCACTAAAATATGCAATAGGCTTAGCTTCGTGGCTTAATACAGCCCCAATAGTGCTGCCACTAGCATCACAATCCACCTGGAACACTTTTCTAAAATTTGGAAGTGCCAACACAGGTTGTTTTGTCACCTTCTTATTCAGCAATTCAAAACTTCTCGCAGCTGCTGCAGTCCATTTGAAATCGTTTCTATCCCCTCTTATTGTATCAGTTAGGGGTGCACATATGCCACTGAAATTCTTAATAAACTTCCTGTAAAAACTAACCAGACCATGAAATGATCTTACCTCAATAGCAGTCCTTGGAGTAGGCCATTCCAAGATGGCTTTTACCTTCTCTGGATCCATTTTGAGACCTTCAAGTGATATAACAAATCCCAAATAGACTAACTCCCTTTTTCCAAAGACACACTTCTTTAGATTAATTAATAGTTTCTCTTCCCTTAGCCTTTCAAGGACACTACGAATATGCAGTAAATGTTTTTCCAAAGTCTTGCTGAAAATTAAAATATCATCCAAATAGACAATAACAAATTTTCCCAAGAACTTCTTAAGTACCTCATTCATGAGCCGCATGAAGGTGCTTGGGGCATTCGTCAATCCAAAGGGCATGACTAACCACTCATAAAGACCCTCCTTGGTCTTGAAGGCTATTTTTCACTCATCTCCTTCTCAAATCCGTATCTGATGATAGCCACTCTTCAGATCTATCTTTGTGAAGTACTGAGCTCCACTCAAGTAGTCCATAAGATCATCCATCCTTGGTAAAGGAAACCGGTACTTGATGGTTATCCTATTTATAGCTTGAGAATCTGTACACATCCTCCAATCTCCATCCTTCTTTGGTGCAAGTACTGCAGGTACTGCACATGGACCCATGCTCTCTCGAATCAAGCCCTTCCTCAACAGCTCTTGAACCTGTCTATTTAGCTCCTCTATTTTAGTAGGAGTCATCCTGTAAGCAGCCTTGTTAGGCAAACTAGCTCCTAGAATTAGATCTATCTGATGACTGATTTGCCTTACTAGTGGCAATCCATCTGGAACATTATCAGAGATAATATCTCCAAATTCCCCTAGTAAATTTGAAACTTCAAATGGTATTTCACTACTACCTTCTTTATCTTTCCTAGGAATCAAAGCATAGCACATATGCTGATGTTTCATGCCATCTAAAAACTTCCTTCCATCAACAAGAAAAATCCTAGCACTGCTACATACCTTTTCACCTTCCTTTTTCATGGGCTTCAATTTGTGGCGAACTCCATCCTTTTTCAGAGAGTATGTGTTTGCATGCCCATCATGTATTGCATGTCTATCAAACTGCCATGGTCTACCCAACAATAGATGGCAAACATCCATCGAAACAACATCACAGAGAACTTCATCATGGTAACTCCCAATTTTGAATTTTACTAAACATTGTTCACTTACCAGGACCTTATGATCATCTTTTACCCAAGAAATCTGATAGGGCTGGGGATGTTTCTCCCTCTTGAGCTCTAGCTTAGAGACCATCTCTTTTGATACCAGGTTATCAGTGCTACCACCATCAATGATCACGTCACACCATTTATCCTCACACTTGCATCTGGTACAAAACAAACTCCTTCATTGTCCTAGTTCATTCTCACCACTTAGTAGGACTCTTTCATTTACCAAGGTCTCTCCTCTTTCTGCATCCTCTGAATGTGATGATTGTGCATCCTCATCCATATGAGCAACCCTAGCTTGGCCCTCAGCTCTCCTATCTGTCCTTCCTTGTCGTTGAGGGCATTCAAAGGCATGATGACCTTCTTCATTGCAATAGAAATAGGTTCCACGGAAGCCTCCTCTTCCTTGTCCACGCCCTCTACCTCTTCATCTTTGATTTCCAAAGTCTTGGTCATGGAAGCGGTTGAAACCCTCATTCCTCTGGTTCCTGCTAGTATCCTCATCTTCATTTTTCTTTTGCATTTCATTGCGGCCTCCAGATGATCTACCGCTTCCCCTTCCTCCTTGACCACTCCCTCTTTGTCTTCCTTCAAACCTTTTATTCAACTTCTCTTCAACTCGTAGGGCAAACTGGTATGCCTCTTCAACGCTGGTCATTCTTACTAGACTTAATTCCTCCTGGATGCTTGGTTGCAACCCACTGATATAGCGAGCAACCTTCTCCTTATTTGCTTCTGCATTCCCTGCTCTAATCAAGAGTTGGTAAAACTCCTCTGTATAGTCTTGGACTGATCTTCTTGCTTTCTTTAACGCATGCATCTTCTTAAACAGATCCAGCTCATAGTCCATAGGAATGAACTGCTTCTTCAATTTGTCCACCATGCGATCCCATCTTGTGATCTTCTCCTTTCCTCTTCTATTTCTTTCCAATTGAACCTCTTGCCACCAAATTTTGGCATGGCCTTTCAGTTTGGCCTTTGTAAAATTAACCCTATTTGGGTCCCTGATATCCTCATACTCAAAGTATTCTTCCAGTTCATTGATCCAATCGATCAACTCATCTGGTTTCAGATTTCTTGAAAATACACCCACTTCAATTGTAGGTCTTTTCCCAAACTTAGTAATGGCCCTAAAAAGCCTTTCCTCTAGAGGATTCATAACTTCCCCGTCAACTTCCTCTTCTGGTCCCATTACTTCTTCTTCATTGTCATCCTCACTGTTGTCACCTATGGCAATATTTGCTCCTCTATGAAGCTCCTCTTGCAATGCTTGCACTTGCCTTTGGAGGGCTCTAACCTCCTCAAGATTAATAGCTCTAGCCCTTCCACCACACTCTCTTCGTGGAGGCATCTTCTAACTCGAACCCACAACCACACAGTCATGGTGCAAACTGCCTCACAGTCGGCGTTCTGTCTACACACTCAAGAAAACCTGCTTTGATACCACTTGATGGAGTGACAACCCAAGAACAGAATGGAAACAACAGAAAAGGGAAATTATATTAACTAAGAAAATAAGCTAGTACAACCAATACAGGAAAATAAAATTCAAAACATGCCCTAAGGGCTTATAATAGCATAAATCTAGCGATAATTTCTCCTTTTAGTACCTCCTCTCAAACTCCACTCCGAACTGCCTTTTACAATGCCAGAAATCTCCTTAAATAGACCTCGAAGGGTTGAGGAATAGGAGTACATTCTAGAAAGTGCTAGTAGGCATCCACCAACCAAATATAAGGTTTATGAAGCTGCGTTAGAAGTCGGTACAAATCTAGAAGAATCTAGAAATGGTAACCGAACTTCCGGGAGGCATAACTTTTGAACCGTAGCTCCGATTGACGAACTGTTTACATTTTTAGAAAGCTCTCGAAGTGCTCTACAGCCCTATGGACAAGCTTTCCTCATCCCACATTTTTTGGCCCTTTTTGAGGTCATTTAATGCCCCTAACCTAACTTCAAAGCATTCTTAGGGGTCTCCAAAACTCAAAAAACTGCAATAACTTTCAAACCGTGGGGCCTTTTGACCTGATTCTTTTTCTGGAATGCTCTAAATCACAATTATATTCATCTGGCCAATTTAAAACTTCTAGGTCACCAAAATGATGGTCAAATTGCATGCTCCTATTTTTTTAGGATTTTCAAACACACTGATAGTGGAACTGTGAGAGTTGGAACCTTTATTTGACCCAAATGGGTATCCAAAAATGAAAAGACATGAAACGAAAACTAATTCTAAGTACAATTTTTTTTTGGGTGACATAGGATTGCCCTTATACCTCTGGATGCTCCTGCATCACCCAGATTGGTTTGCTTCCTTTGTTTAATATTCTTCACCTAGCTTTCCATCTACCCTAGCTTGTATTTAACTCCCTCCAACTCATGAAAAAGCCATTTTATCGACCGAAAGTTATCAACCATGCTATTTTTGGCATTATTGAGCAAGTTCATACCCACCTTCCTTGCATTGTTAGAAATGGCCACCAACATCAGATTAATGAGTTCATCTAGCCAGATTTTCTCCTCCTTTTCTTCAAGGATTCGAGGGTTCATGACTTCATGAGCTATCCCCATTTTGGATGTTTTGGCATTGAAGTTCTTCCAATCCATTTGTCTGTCTTTGATTTCCACTACACCACTTGTGTTAACCTCCTCCATATTCTCGTTTTCCTCCTAAGAGGTTTTAAAAGTGTGAGGCGAGGTAGGTAGGACCAACTTCGGGCCTCTAACATTTTGCCTCTAGTCCTCCTCTGTAATCTTACTTTTCTTCTTTTTGGGGGTTGCATCCAGATCTACTTTAGTCTAAACATCAACACCTTTGGTTTCCTCATCCATGTCCATGTCATCACCATCCTCATTGTACTCATCATCTACTTAGCAAGACATTTTGGATATATGTCCCCTAGGGCTTTTCTTATAAGGGGATATTCTAGGAGAGGGAGCACCCTTGGGTCTCCACTTGATCTTCTTTGTTGAAGAATGATGAGCTTCCTCCTCCATAGAAATAATACTCACATTTACCTCCTTGTCTAAAGAGAAATTGGAGATCTCATTCTCATCAAAAGTAGCCACAATAGGATGCAAGGGCTTGCTCCTAGCTTAGGTTTTAAAATATTAAAAGAAAAAAAGATGAAGACCCTCATGTAGGGTAGGATTAGCACTAGGTTCTTTCTTATACCTCAAAATATTCTTGTTTATAGAAGAAAAAAGGTAAAAATAAAAAGAGACTTGAACACCATAATGGAAATGATTAAGCAACACAATGTGAAGAGTTCTAACCTTATCAAACCTTGTATCCAAGGAAATAAACTCAATGATGTCCTGCAACACATACTTGTAGATCTTTTTGATCGAATCCATCTCATAATAAGTCTCAACTTTCATCAACTCCTTCTTCTCTTCTATTTTCTTGGCAAAGTCCTTCATTGCATTCACAGAGACTTTCTTGCCTCTATAAAATTCCAAACCATCAACTAGGATTTTAGTTACATGGGAAATAACCCTTAAATCAACTTGATACAAAACCCCATCAATATTAATCCTACCATCCTTCTTGGAATTGAACATGAGATTAGTAACCGTTGAATCATACCTATGAATCTTGGCAATGTAGTTTGCAATGCCACCCTTGTTGAGTTTCTCCAAGACCTTGGTTCTTTGTTTCCAATTCTCCACCTCTCCATCCAGTTCCCTTCTACTCCATTCTTCAACCATCTCATTTTGATGGATAATTGCTTGTCACATAAAACCAGTTCTCCTCTGCTTGCACTATTCAAGGCAATATTTTCTTTAAAATCTAAAAAATTGGAGAAGAAAACAAGTAGCCCATAAAATTTGGAGATTAGACACCAAATTCATTATCAACTAGTTCACCCCATACTTTCCATTATTGCAATTACCTTCACACATATTTACATTAATTCCCATAAATAAATGGTGATATCAAAGAGATTTTGATGTGATTTCATCCATACTTCCCTAGATCCTCTCTTGATCAATTAAATCTTTTGTGACTAATGGAATATTCCCACTAGTGGCCCATATTCTTATCACATAATACATGACAGCTTTGTTGGCAAACTAGTCAGCCACCAACTTGGATTCCCTATATTCATGGCTAACATATACAGTGTCAAATTTGCTAATGATAGTGAAAATGTCTTCCACTATATTAGCAATGGTCCAAGTAGAAAGGAGGACACCCTTTATGAATCTAATTATATTGTTCAAGCCCCCCTCTAGCCATATATTTTTGACCACTTCCAATGCTAGTTTGGCATATGGAGGGCAGCACCGACTTTAACATAGTTATTCATCTAGTTACTTGAGTATCATGTACATCCATATTTATTTAAAAAAATAATTATCTTGGCTTGTATTGAATCCTTTTTCTAAGGATCTCTAGGTGGGGCATTATAGTGGGGATGAGACCTACAAATTTTCACTACTATGTCAACAAAGTCTACCTATTAGGGCTACAATTTTGATCACTTATGATGATCTTTCATGTGAGGAGTCTTCCTTACTAAGAGCTTACATGACTTATTCATTCTACCTTGATTAAAGGATTTAGAATTACAACAAAGTAAGTATTTTGTTAAGAGATTTACCCTTATTCACTTGCTAAAATATATCAGTATCCAATCCTTTAGTTGGCATTGTAATGCTTGATTATAGATCTCTCTTTCCATTTTTTGATCATTCTATGATTTGACATAAATTTTTTCCACACTTCACTTCTCTTCTTAGTCACTCTACCTCAATTCTCCTTCAAACTTTACTTCAAGCTTTTGAACTTCACTTCTTTCATATACACTCTAACCATACTAAAATTAGGGTTTAGATCCTCCTTATATAACCAACTAAAGAAGGTTCTAGATCAAGATCAATGATCCATATTTATCTATTTTTTCACTTAAACCTTCTATATTTTTTGATTGGTTAAACAACTTGCATGTGGATTAATTATCTATGTCAAAATGCATTATTAACTCCGTGAATTACTCCTTGATCATTAAAACATGCAATGCATTGACCAAAAATTGCTTACCTTAGTATTTATGGATTCCTATCAAATATATTGACATTTTCTTGCTTAGTACATGAACACTTCGATGCTTGATCATGACTAATCTTCATGTTGTCCCTCAACTTCTGAATGCTTAGTACTCACTATATAATTTGGTATGAACTAACTCTATGTTTCTCATCAAAAAGTAACTTCTGTCTTACTCAACATGTATAGGAACACTCAATGACCATAGAATTGTTTGGAAATATCAATTGCTCAACTTCAGCTAAAATATGAACAATTAATTTACCTTACTTAAACTTCAATAGATGGCTCAGTAGTAGTGATGATCAACAAAATATACCAAATAAAAGACTAAGTGTTTCACACAAATAGACAACAAGCTATAGGGATCAATAATCTCCCCCTTTGACATTAGTAGCAAAAATACTTTCTCATGACCATTACATCTCATAACTAAAAATAGTACTCACCCTTTGACTATGACTCAGTCTTCATAAAGACTTCAATATGTACAACATATATGTTGGTAAATAGATTTGTTCTTTCCTATTTTGACTCTCAGATGCCCTAATTTGTGAGCAATATCTAATTACAACAATTGGAAAGTTTCTTCTAAGAAAACTAACTTCCCTTTGAATTATTAGGTATAGCTACCTATTGCAGATTTGCAATGAATTTTATTTGTTCCTAAATCTAACAGCGCATGTTCTTAACATGAGAGTAAGAGAGGTAAATTGAGTTAAAACTATACAAGATTTAACTCAAGGAAGAAATGATTTCACAGTATTAACTAAGTTTATGAATTCATACATCCTATGAACTGATAAGACTAAATAATTTTAAATTGCATACTAACTACTACTAAACTGAATTCACTAGAAATTGAAGTGCAAAAAAAGGAAAACTAATTTTCAAAAAAAAATCTAAAAGAACTCTTTTGAACCTATGATGAAAATACTTATCATGTTCAGCTTGTTGCCTCAAAATTGGGGAAGGAAGCTCTATTCTTTCCTCATTCTAATCCACATGAAAGAGAAGATAAACCACTAACAATTGACTGATTAGAAAAAAAGATAATTGATACAAAATACCATTCAATTCACTCTTCAACATCAAGTACTTCACACTAATAATTAGTTGATCTTTCATTAATCTTTCTAATTCATACATATAGGATTCTGAGATGACCGTTACAAAGGAAGTTCAATCAATTCATCTCCTTCAAAAATGACAAATGACAAGGAGCTAGTTTGTCAATCACAATGATTACATCAAAATATGGGAAGGGGAAAAATATAAATCACTTTTCCTTCTTCCCTTTTCTACTTTTTTCCCATAGGAATTAGTGGCTATAATGAATGGGATTAACTTTTTGTGCCTATGGACGTGTACATTGGTGTATCTCAAGAGCCATTTAGCATGTTCTCAAGCCAAATCCTTGACAACACCCAACTAATCTTGTAATTCTTCCATGGCCATGTGCACACATCCACCAAGCTTCTAATGTTTGGAGACTCTATTCTAATGACTAGAAGCTATTCCTGTCAAACCATCTATGAAATTGGAGAAATTTGTCTGCTTGAAAGCTACTCCAATAGTCAACTTCCCTTTCCCACTAGACTATGAATCTATCTGCAAACGTCTTAATAGCTCATAATATCTATCTTGCTCCTTCTTTTCTTTGGCTATAGTTTCCTTCGGTGGATTCACTTTAACTACTTCCACCATCTCCCATATCCACCTATTGTACATGAGGGCTAGTTTGCACGAGAAGTGCAGGACTCATAGATGGGACTAGACTACTATGAGGTGAAGGGGAAGGAGTGGATGCATTTTCTTTTGTTTCTTCTACCTTCTTCTTCTCTACCTTTGATGAGGATCTAATTACAGGGAGGGAACCACCCTAGCAAGTTTGAGCAAGGGGAATGTTCTTGTCAGGAGTTTGATTACCTCCACCTGATGGTTGGGCCAGTTCTTGAGTGATAGCTAGTGTTACAACTAATGTGTGACCTTAAGAGGAGGGATCTACAACAACTACTATAGAGGCCTGAGCTATGGCACTTTTGCTTTGGCTCTTTGTTGTTGTGGTCCACTAGATCCATTTTCTAGTCCTTTTGACAATTTGTGCCATCATAACATCTAAATTTTCTCCTACATCTTCACAAGGTTCATAAATAATAGGAGGGCCTCTCAACTTTGTCAAATAGGTGTTACTGTACATATTTTTTGCATCCTCTTCAACTCCTTCAACATCAAGATCAATTTCATACATCTTTACTTGATCCACTATAAGCTTGGTGAAAGCACGATCATGGCTCTCAAACTCATCTCTACAATTGGCCCAGCAGTCTTCTATGGTGGTGATATGTTTAATCACACATCTAATTTGGAGAACATCTCTTGCATACTTGTTTGGATAAAAAATAGGTCTCAAGACCTCATACATCTCGAACTCGTATTTTATCTGAAACACTTTTAGCATGTTTTTTGCATCTGAATGAGACTCACAACTAAAATATCCCAACTTCATAGGGAACTCATAACCTTTCTTCTTTAAGCTCCTACTCAACATGTTCACTTGAACTACTTGCCTCATGATCTCAATCAACATGATCATATCACTTGGATATCTCAACAGCTTCAAAGGGAATCCATCAAAAGCTGCAAGATGCAAATACAAAAAGGATTAGAATTGGATGAAATAGCTCCCAAAATGACTAATAGCTTCCATATCATTAGGGCTAAATTTCCTTTATAGGAATCCTTGTAGCTCCCTATAAATTCTCATTGTAAATGCATCATTAGCTCTCACATACTCCACATAACTATTTTCCAATTGTAAAAATGGGTAGAGCTCATAAGATTTCACATCATCAGGGAAATTTTCCATCCTTAGGAAGCCTAGCCATAATTGTAGAGAAGCTAACATGTAAATGAGGAAAGAGGACATATTGAATGTGTTGTAGAACTTTGCAACACAAAGAGCATTGGATAAATTCTTGCTTACATCATAAGCCTAATCAATATATTGGATGTCAAATCAGATGACCTGCACTAAAAAGAAATATTACTAAAAAAAGTTTAAGGCTTCTACATCACCTTTCAATCTATATAATAGGACCATGATGTCAACAATTTTAAGTTTGAGATTAGTGCTAAATAGAGTCATAAGGACCTTACTCTTGGCACTCTGTGGCTTTTGGAACCATGATTGCATGATCTCTTTTCTCCAAATCATCTTATTCATAGAGAATTTAGAAATGGCTCCTCCAAATGTTAAATCCAAAAATTATTCCCACTTCAAAACTCAAAGGCAATTTACCATAGTTTACCTATCAATAGAAATCAATTCTTTGTTATCTGGTAATATAATCTACCTGGTGTCTTGATTGTAATAATTTATGCATCAATAAATCAATTCAATATCTTGGACTACAACTAGAAAACTAGCTACCTCAACTAGCCTACATCCTCAAGGCTTCTTAGTAATGGGATGGAATGGGTCCAATCTCACTCTCCTCTGAAAAACTTGCATGCTAAAGAATCAAAGAGAAGTGTCCATGAAATTTTGTGATGAAGACTTAATTTCATTCAACCCATCGAAACCCACAAATCTAGTTGCCATTCTATTGAGAATGAATTTCAAAATGTAGCAAAGAAATAGATAACAAATGCATCGATATTAGCTTCTCAAAAAGGGTTATGCAAATTGACAAAATAACAGTTGAAGCAAGAGTGATAATTTTGCACTATTCATGTCTCCATCTATATAGGGGCTTCAATCCATCTGTTGATCTTTAAAATTCACGCCACATGAATGAGTTGAAGGAGAGGTCCATTGAAGTAGTAATTGTATGGTTTTAATGAATATCTCGATGTCTTTTCACCTTTTCATTGGCCCAACAGTAATTTTATATCCTCTCATACTTACCTTCCCATTTCCCATTAAGTTCATAAACTCCCAAATAGAATACTCCATAAGAGAAAATTCATTGAGTCAAACTCTACTTTAGTGACTTTTTCCCACAATAGTTAAGATACTCTTGTCATCATCTTTGGAAGTTTTGTGCACATTTCATGGGTCCAATCCAATTCTAGGTTTAATTTTCTTTAAAATTTGAAAAATTGTCCTCATGGGTTGAAAATCCATTGAGGAGAAGACAATTTTCATTCTCCACCTAGGCATACATCTTAGTTCACCTTTTGTCTATGGTTACCTTTGGGTTTGGGAAGTCTATAGTGAGTGTGAGAATCCATTAGGGGCCCACCCTTTGTTTACTTTCCTTAATACTTCATGGGTAGAAAACCCACAGAGGAGAAGTTAATTTTGAGTTTTCTACCTAGAATAATTATTGGAGCCATGATGAATCCTAGATACTTCCTAAGGTAGATAATCATTAAGGGAAAGGGAAAAAATCATAATTTACTTCACTATGCTCTTATTTTGACTTGTATGCATCATTTGAAACTCTTTGTGGAAAATTGTCTTTATGGGTTTAAAACCCCCTGAGGAGAAGACAAAGTCTGGATTTTTGCAAGCTTCTATTTTCATTAAGCAGAAAATCATAAGTAGAATAACTTTGAAAATGATCTTTGCATGAGAAATGTGAATTTCCATCAGGTTAGGTACTAAGCTACCCACAAAATATTGACTTCACAAAAGAGAACCACCTAGTTGTGAAATGTGGAGAAGGGGAGAATGGAAAATAAGATGAAAACTCATTCCACCTAGGGGTCTTAGACCTAGACTTGAACGCCTATGACTTTATTGAAACACAAATTTCCACTTTACTAATCAAGTAGAGGAAGAAAAATAGGGGCAACAGGTGTCTCTATCTAGTAACTTGGGTATGCCATACCCAAGCACAAAATCCCAAAATCTCTGGTTTCATGCAAACTAAAAGGTGGCAACACAACAAAACAAAAACAAGGAGCAACAAGTAAAAGAAGAAAGGAAGGAAAGCTAACTTGGAAATTACAAAGGGAAAGGAGTAAAAAACTCTATAGTACAATATAACGGTTACCTATTCTCAATGTGAAATTACTTAAAGCTTCAAATCCTAACCATTAAAAGTCAAGGGCAGTACCTCACCATCTGTTTATGCCAATCTAAATGAATTGTTCTTGAATGCTTGATGAATAATGAATGGACCCTTCTACAAGGTGTCAAATTTCTTATGCATACCCTTTGGTGCTCTTCACTTATCCCACAATAACATGGTATCTCCTACCATGAATTTATGCAGTATCACTCTTTTATCAAATAGAATTTTCACGCACATTTGTTGTAGTGTGATATGATCAACAATTTCTTCTCTTGCCTCATCAAGCTTGCTTAAGTACACAATCTTCTTTTCTAGACCATCTCTATAGATATCATCCTCAATTACTGTTCTTAGTTTTCTCATAGGGGTGAACCCACAATAATGGGTTCCACTTTAGTGGAACAAAGAGAAATGCAAAAAATTTGAAAATATGAAAGTGGGTTTATCATATGTTCACTACAAACATACTAAATACGTTTGCAACGAATATATAATAAAAAAAGTGTTCAGTGCAAACGTATTATAATATAATTATGTATGTTCACAGCAAACATATGTAATTAATATGTTTACTACGAACATTTAAAATGACAATTTTCAGCATTTAAAAACATTGTTTTAACCGTTTTTTGTGATTTTTACAGCGTTCATTTTTCAGTCAAGGGTTGGAACGAACGTGTGATCTTTGTCAGCATCATTCTGCCATTTTTCTTCAGATTCTCCTCTTCAGGTATGTCTATACATTATTATTTTAATGTTTTTAATGTTTTCAATACATATTTTAATGTTCTTTACATTTTTAATGTTTTGAAACCATATTTTAATGTTAATTTAATTTTTTAATTGTTTATTTATATTAAACTTAATTATATTAATTTAGAAAATATTAGAAAAATATTATATAAAAAATATAAGAAAAAAAATTTAGAAAATATTATTAAAAATTAATTTTAAAAAAATTAGAAAAAATTAGAAAATTTATGATAATATAAATTTTAGAAAAAAAATTTAGAAAAACATTAGAAAAACATTAGAAAATTTATAATAATATAAAATTTAGAAAACGACTTTCGAAAAAATAAAATTAGAAAAATTATAATAATATAAAATTTAGAAAAACATTAGAAAAAATATTAGCAAAACATTTTAAAAACATTTTAAAATTTATAATAATATAATGTATTAGAAAACAAATTTAGAAAAACATTAGAAAATATATTAAAAAAATAATAATTTAGAATTTTATATTAGAAAACTATGAGAAAATAAATTAGGATTTAAACATTAGAAAAAACATTAGAAAAAACATTAGAAAATATTTTTAAAAGCATTAGTCTTGAAAATTAGAAAACATTAGAAAAATATTTAAAAATATTAAAAAAACAATAGTGTAGAAAATAAAATTTAGAAAAATATTTTTAATATTCATATAAATTTATTAATGTTAATGTACATGTTATTGATTTTTTAATACATCTTAATCTTTTATGTTTACGTATATGTTTTATTCATGTTTCTATATATGTTATTCATCTTAATGAATTATTTATGTTTATGTGTATGTTATTCATCTTTATGCACCTTAATCTAAACTATGTAATTGACTATATATTTAATGGCATACATCTTAAGGGGAGATCCTAAATTATAAATAAGAATGTAGATTAAAATATACATATTTTATTTCATAGATATATGTATATATGTTAATGTTAAATGTAGACATGTATGTTTTCAATATTCATGTTTATATGTATATGTCAAATTCATCTTAATGTCTTAATCTTAGTAGTATAATTAAATGACATGTCTTAAGGGTCCAGATCCTAAATTATACATGTAAGAATTTAGATTAAAATGTATTTTTTATTTTGAACATAGATGTATGTATATTTGTTCATGGTTACACTAAGATCCTAAAATGTTAAATTTAAATGCTAAACCCTAATCTTTGTACACTAAGATCCTAAAATGTTCAATTTAAATGCTAAACTCCAATTCTAAAAGCTATAAACTAATTTTAAGTGTACTAAACCATAATTCTAACCCTAATCGTAAATTATTGTAAACCCTTATACTAGATGATAAGCCCCAACCCTTATCCTAGAAATTATAAGCCCTAATCATAACCCTATCCATAAATTTAAACCCTGATACAAACCATATAACCCTAAAAATAATACTAATAGCAATGTCAAGTTCCCATATCCTAACCCTATAAATGATACTAATAGAAATGTAAACCCATAGGTACCTTAACCCTAATCATAACTATAACCCTAAATCCTAAATACTAAAGCCTAATACTAACCCTAATAATTGAGAGACTATAATTTGTACTCCTAACCTCTGACAATCATCCTAACCCTAATCGTGGTCTCAATCCTAAATCATAGCCCTAGCCATAATCCCAACTCTAACCCTAAACCTTAACTAAAATAATTATCCAAACCCTAACCCTAACCTTGATCTTAAAATTTAATTTCTAAACCCTTATATTATAAATGATAATTTACCCTAAATCATAATCTTGAAGCAAATCATAAACGTCATATGCTAAACCCTTATCCTAAATTCTTAACCACATGTGGATCTTAATATTAACCCCTAAACAATGCTAAATTATACTCGTATAAACCCCAACAATGTCATAACCAGTCCTAAATCTTACCCTAAAATTAAGCCTAATTATAACCCTTACACTAAAACCCTATTTCAAAACCTAATTGAGGCCTAACTTACATAAAATTAAAACAAGTTGGTCCCCTAATCCTAAATTATAATATTACAGTCAAGAGATACATGCATACATAAACACACATGTACATGTACATGAAGTATGACCCTTGTTTTCAATGATCTATGTAACCAAACTTGACACCTAAACCTCAATGTATTATCCTTTAAGGGTAATATAAATACTTTATTACCCTAATTGAACTCTAATTTAATACCCCCCAAAGTATAATAAAATCCTAACAATAAATTAACTCTAACCATACCCAAACTCTCAACTTTAAAGTTATCTTCAACCCTAGCTATAAATAAGACTTTCCCTCTAATTTACACCTTATTGTACTTGCCAACCTTAACTCTAACCTTAAATTTCCTTAAATCATAACATTAATTAAACTAATATATCCCTATTTTAACCCTAAAGTTATAATATAATCTAGACTATAACCATAACATAAGTTAACCCAACTCTAACATTCGTGATAACCATACCCTAATTTGAATCCTAAAACAAGCTCAATTTGAATCATTAGGACAAAAATCATTAAAGCCTAGAGGTTATTTGAACCTTAGTAGAAACATTAAAATAAAAAATTATTTAGCCATCATATTAGACCTTGGACAACATATCTTGCGATAAAAGATCAATTGAGATTCTTGTAAATGATTTAAAAACTAGTTTGGATAAATGTGGTTAAAAAATTAGTATGATAAAAAATTGAGTGCACATGCATTTTTTATTTCATACATCTAAATTATAATTTACAACATCTTTTTAATCAAATCATACTATTTTCACTTATTTGAAAAAAACATACATTAAAATACATGATTATATATTATGACATTGTGTTATTTCTATTTAAGGAAAATAAAGAAAATCTAGCTAATTAATTTAACACATTTTTAATTAATAATAAGTAAATACATTATTGAACTTTCTTATAATATGATTGAAGGTTTATTTTGAATAAATTATTGTTAAATGAAATATAGAAAATCTAAGTTTACTTATATTGTTTACTTATTATATTTACTTATTATTAATTAAAAATGTGTTAAATTAGCTAGATTTTCTATATTTTCCTTATAGAAATAACATGCAATGTCATAATATATGATAATGTATTTTAAGTGTACCTGGTAGACTTAGCTAATTTTTAATTAATAATAAGTAAATATATATAGTTAATTTAACACATTTTCATATTTGAAAGTTTATTTTGAATAAATTATTGTTAAATGAAATATAGAAAATCTTTTTAGAACATGTCATAATATTGATAAACTTAGAAGACATTCTCATGACAAATGGATTCATGTGAATCACTACTCTTGAAACATGGGTCAATGAGATTGACTCAATATTTACTATATGATTAATTCCTTATAGAAATAACACAATGGACCATAATATATTAATGCATTTTAATCTAGAAAACTTGAATCAAGGTCTCATATAACTTTCAATGTTTTGAATTGCACTTCTTAGAAAGTTATAAAAACATATTACTTAAATATCTAGTAAGATGAACCCTTTATATTTCTTATACAATTAGTAATCAAAAGTTTCAAAATAGGAAAACTATTATATATATTTTAGAATTTAGCTACTCCAAATATTTGATCTAGGGGATAAAATAAGATCTAATTTATCCTTAGATCATGTTATATTATTTTGTATATATTTTAATTGATGGTTTATGGACCAATGTGTTCAAATTTATACTTACACATTTAATGACTAAACTTAGAAGGATTCAGATGTGACCAACCTTTGTGACACCACACGTGATGTCTCAACAAAATGAATTTACTTAAATTATCACATGTATGTATATATGTATGTATGAATGTATGTCTCTAACTCTAAAGTTCTCATGTATGTATGTATATGCATTCAATCATATATAAGTTTAAAATTTTATTAGATCATGTATGTATATGTACATGTTACAGATTATCTAGACATATGCATGATGTACATTCAATTAAATGTATAATTTTTAATTAAAAATAAAAAATTATGTGTCTAGTAGATAGTTTAGCTCTTGATAGATTTCTACAAATATGGTTTTAAATGATCAGCTTGTTGCGGCTCCTAGTGTGGCACCTGATGCAGTTCCTACTATAGCACATGTTGATGCGATTCCTATTAATGTAGTTCCTATTTTGGCTCCTCGTGCAGCTCATCATGTTGCTCATGGTGGGGCTTGTACTATAGCTCATGGTGGGGCTTGTGTTCTACATCAAGGTAGGACTCATCATGTGGCTCATATTCTGGCTCTTGGTGCGGCTCTAGGTGGTCTAGGTCCTAGTGCGGCTCCTATTCTAGGTCAGGCTGCACCTATAGCTCCTATTGGCAGTCCTGCTGCACCACCTCCACACATCAATATTGATGCTTTATTTGTACTTTTAGATTAGGAGGTTGCTAGACTATAGCAGTCTATATTCTCCTCTAATGATGGTCTTTATAGAGATATGCTACAATATGTAGGAGTTTACAGGATCTAATAGCTAGATTTAGAGCTCACCATTCATTTACTCCTAACATATTAGCTTCCATATCTAGGGATCCTAGGGCTAAGATTTTAGGAGATGCATCTTTTGATGATGCCAAGAGGGTGGCCCTCAAAGACATCATCAAAAGAGAGCTCTTTCTATGATATGAGGGAGCACAGGGTATGGTGAGAGGCTACTGAATCACACAATGCACAGATCCTATTATTTCTAGCATGATCTATCCTCAGTTTTTAGCTGCACAAGGTTGTTATCCTAATAATGAATAGATACCTCTTTATTTTGCATAGTAGTTGTATGCTAAGTTTCACATGGGGCTCAATGTCAACTACTTGGATATTCTTGATTATTGTAGATAGAGGTGTGGTCAGATTGTAGATCATGACCAGTATTGCAGTGCACATCGTTTGCCACCTCGAGATGTTAGATAGTTTTTTGGATAGAGACTACCTCCTATGACTCCAACACATGCGCCTATTGTAGATAGAGCTGTGATTTCTCTCCAGAGGGGAGCAATTGTCACTATTGGACACATTGCATCTATAGCCATTAGTATCATATCTAATTCTCTTGATCATTATATTCATAGTTGATGTCCTTGTCCACTTAGTTGACCATCTTCAAAGGCATCTAGTAGCACTTCAAGCACCTCTAATGATGCATATATAGCTATTGGGCTACCACTACCAAGTGATGTTTGTTGTCTTTCAGGACATCAGACACAAGATTTGGCACTGTATTTTATGGAGGATATGTTGCAAATTATTAGTTATATTTTTTATACATAGGGGATTCTAGTTCACTCAGTGATGGATGTTATTAGATAGCATCAGAGCCCCAACATAGTTCCATAGACACAAGATACCACACCAGTGACAGACAATACACCTATGCATAGCTCAAAGTATTTAACACCAGACTCACAACACTCTACAGATGACTAAGGCATATGAGTTGGAGATGTCTAGATCACAGCTGAGGGTCTTGATGATTTTGGTGAGCAGTTGTGAGGCTTGTATGAGATTGATACTAGTTGAACCCTAGGAATTTCATTGTACATGGACCTGTTGTTTGGATGACTTCGCAGCACTAATTCTACACCATTACCTAGCTAGTTAAATAGTCCACTTCACTTAGATTTACTAGCAGTTGGATATGGTGTTGAGGGCGGTTCAGTAGCTATCAAAGTTTCAAGCTCAGGTGCATCGATAGATAATATGATGGAGTCTGCTGATGATCCTCCACCTCCAGAGACCCAAGTACATATATAATTTATTTTTAATTTTAAATATATATGAAGTTAAAAAATATGAATTTATTAGAAAAATCATTTTAGATATATATGATCTAGATATTAATTTTTAATCTAAATAACTATAATAAATCATGAAGGCATAGGTCACTAAGCACATGGTTACATGTAGTGTTGGTTCAGGGCATCATGTACATGAGATAGATGATTCTATTGAGGCACTTGGTAGTGCTTAGGTACTTGAGTTTTAAATCTAGTTTGTTTAAAGTTATTTAAATGTTTCAAGCTATATATATATATATATATATGCAACTTGTTCTTATTTAATTTGAATGTACATGTACATGTATATATATGTTTAGATAGAACTCTAATGTATGTATATGTATATATATATATTTTCAGGGCTCGGTTGATGTGCCTTGGTGAGAGGATGTAAACGAGACTCAATTAGAGGGTCATTATGTTTGTATGCATCTTGAGGGGACCCTCTAGTAGTAGATCTTTATGTATGTTTTGATGCATTTATATATTGGAGACAATTTACATACACATATATGTCTATTTTAGTACCTTGATGACATACATGTATACATATGTTTCACTATTTTTTTATTATTATTGAGTACTTCAGTAGTTAGATGGTCACATGTATATATGATTTTTTATATTTTGCTACATACATGTAGTTATTCAATATTTATAGTTTGCATATGTATGCATTTCAATTGTAGAGATATATTAGATCTATAGATGTTTATTCTTGAGATGTGTATATGTGTATATGCATTTTTTTTTTTGTATTATAGCTATAGAACATGATCTTGAGATGCACGTACAATTTTAAAAACACATTTAATTCACTTATGAAATTCAATAGTTTGAAATAAAGTTGATAAATGAATTTAAATTATTAAATTCACCATGAATGGTATAATTAATTTATTATTAAATTATATAGTTTTTTAATAAACTAATGATAATTAAGAACTTATGATCCTACAATTAAAAACACATTTAATTCAAGATGAAATTCAATAGTTTGAAAATAAGTTGATATTTAAGAATTGTAACATGTATTAATTAATATTTTTAATTTATATAATTTTTTAATAAACTATTGATAACTAAGACTATGATCATACAATTAAAAACACATTTAATTCAAGATGAAATTCAATAGTTTGCAAAGAAGTTGATATTCAGATTATTATAAAATAAATCTCAAATGTCAATTCAACCATGATGCACACTTATAACATGTAATATCTTCTCATGATCTTCACTATCTAGTCTCCACTTGTGATGTGCATGCTTACTTTGATTGGATGTAGACAAAGCCTAGTAGCAACGACCATGTGGTTGTATTGTAATACGTTGGTGTTAGGTTGATAATCAACAAAGTGTATTCTGTGTTGGACTATTTTGTCTTGCTTCAAATATGTTCCCTCTATCATAATAGAACCTACACCACAAATTTAAGTATTTTAAAATTTCCAGGGTCATATAACTTTGTCCTCTCTGTACTACATCACAATAAATAATAACTGACACCTTCATAATTTCCAGGCTTAGCAATCACTACAAAGATATCTCCTTCATAACAAGTATACATGTGTATGTGTATATTACATATATAAGATAGTTCATATTGATAATTAAATAACACTTGTTCAAATTACTTTTGATGATACTTACCCACTTTTACCAATCTCGAGATATGATCATAATCATCAGAAATCAATGAAATATCATCAAAAATTTCATCGACTTTATCAAATGTATTGGTAACATCAAGTGGTACTGAAATCCATGCACCTGTATATCCACAAGCTTGATTGATGCATTCTTCATAATCTTCATCAATGCAACTATCACAAAAACATGAATATTCTCATCTTTAATGTCCAATTGCAATTATCTATACTCATGACTAAATGTAAGGAACATGTGTTTTCTATCCACTTGCAACCATGCATTTTTTTTTATTAACACTTGAAAGTTCATTAAATTGAAAACATGGACAAATTAAATATAAAATTCAATGAATTGAAAAATAAAACTTAACAAAAAATATTTATAGCTTAATTGCATAAAAATTAAATATATGTACACATCCATACCTGTTATCTCCCAAAAGACTCTATATGGTACCTGTCAACTCATTGTTGATGATGTCCTGACCTCATCTAATGTGAAATGTGTCTTACACTATTCAACAAAATCATGTGCATCATTTACATGAACTCCCTGATAATTCATTTGATACTTTCATAGAGCATGTTTGATGCAAGCTCCAGCACCATCATGTTACACCTTTTCTATGACCACTCTCAAAGAAATTCCATATGTGTTTTATATTCTCATTGTGATGATATCTACATAATGCATAAAGTGGTCTAGATGATTTGAACTATGTGGAATATCCATCAGACCACACATAATGTTTATCAACATTTATGTTTCTTTCTTTCAAATAAGAAAAGAAGATATTGAAGCAATGTTCAACATAGTGAATTCCATGTTCTTTATCATCACTTATATAGAAATGATATTCCTTTTTAATTACTGGTGCTTGAACTGTACTTTGAACACCATCCAAATCTAACTGTGCATGTCTATAACAAACATGTACCATAATAGTGACCTACTTAGAAATGTAATAGTCTGATTGAATTGCTTTCTGATGAACAAAGGAATAGTTCTCTCCAAAATCAACAACTGATACAATTGTTCCAAGTGGGAAATTATCTCTCAAAGTTTGAAATTTTTGTGATTGTGACTTTGCAAAAAATGCATGACAAATATAAGGTTGAATCAAATTCTTAAATGTGTTCATAAATGTTAGAACAAGTAACTCCTCTTCCACATATTCCAACATTTTTTTCTCCTTTCCCAAATTTTTTTCATTCTTGACATACTTGTAACTTTCGCAATTCAATTTTTTTGTTGCATCAATATTTTAAATTTTCAAAGGAAATAGAGCCAATTCACCACATATTTCACATAATCTTTTGATGCAATTTATTTGACCAGCTAGATCATCTATTTTGTCACATTGAATGGATGATGTAACCTCACTTCTCCTACTAGAAGGAGAAACATGAAAATCATATGTGTCTGAACTACAAACTTTCAAAATACCTAGTAGTGGAGATCAAACTCAATATGACAATGAAAACAACATGTTTCAAACACTTTGTTTGACCTCACAAAGTATGGCTTCAATTTTTTAAACAATGTTTTCCCAACTTTTACATTAGGATGTTCACTAGAAAATGACACATATAACTCATGTTGTGTTGTGTCCAACCAATGTTTTGTGTGATGTTTATATTGACTAGATGCAATCCTATGCATGATATTACCTCTACTATTTGATGAAGGATGAGTGTTATTAATCCAAAATGATATGACTAAATTTTTCATTGACTCTTCAATCCTATCAGAATGAGATGCTCTACACATGATTTCCCAATTTCCCTCCATGGTACTATCATCCACAATTAATCTTCTGTTAACATATTTTCTCATTGTTTTCCTACTAAAACCCATTTCAAATGAAATTGAAGATATTTATCTATTTTGGGTTATTCTCTTATTTACAACAGACATCAACATCACTTTTCTTTCCATGAACTTATCTTTAGTTCGAGAGTATTTTCTTTGTTTCTCAAACCTTGTTTAAAATTTTTAATTAGATTAGTTTGCATGCAAGAAAATCTTCTCTTCTTTGATGTTGTGTCCACACCTAACAATTTCAATGCCTCTTGCAACTTCTTTTGTGTAAGCAAAAGTAAAAGTAACTGAGCTTGTTCAAGTGTTATCAAATTGAGTCATAATTTATTTTATCTTCTTATTCATTGACCTTTTCTTAGATAAACTTAATGATTTAACACTAGCTACTAGTCTTCTCAATTTATCCACATCCATTTTAAGTAAATGATCTAATTTTTTTTGGAGAAATAGCATTCTTTACAGATTGGGAAATATTTAGGAGTTCATCCATACTAGTTCCTGCACCTAATCCTGACTCTTCTCTAACTTCTATTACTATAATTTCTATAGGGAGTGATCTTAAGCCTTCTCCAACATCCATTGTTTGAGATTCTGCAGGGAAAGATTCTAACCCTTCTCCAACTTTTTTTATTTGAACCTTTATAGGGAGTGATCTTGAGCCTTCTTAACCATTTATTTTTTGAGATTCTGTAGGGAGTGTTCCTGACCTCTCTCCCATATGCACTTCTTCTACTTTTGTTGATCCTTCTTCAAAATTTCCTTCACCTTGTTTAATTTGATGATAATGTACCACAGTCTTTGAAGATTTCTTTGTTTTTCTTCATTAGATCTCTTTCTTGCATATTATCTTTGCCTTCCTTTTAAACTGCTTGTCAGAAGCTGATGTCAAGTTTTTTTTATTTTTTATATGTTCATGCGAACATAATAAAATGTATATGTTTGCATGAACATATCTTGTTAAATTTTTGGTGGTCAGAAAATTATATCATGTATGTTTGATACAAACACATGTTTGCATCGAACATATAAAATATGTTCGTGGTGAATGTCCAATTTGCTGTGAATGCCCAAAACTAAGAAAATTTTGCCCCATTTTTCTTAGTTTTTTTTCTTGTTTTGACACCCATAATTATTGAAGAATGATCTCCTACTGTAAAATAAAAAATCTCAAAATGTGCGTCTTAGAGAAAGCTTTCTAATGACTATAATTGTAATACATATTTTAATCACTAAGACTTTCAAATATGAGTTTAACTCATCATAGGTTCATTACCGATTGAACATCAACCGACTTTGACAGTTTGAGAAAATTAGTAAATTAGGTTAATTTTTTTAAAAAAATATGTAGGTAATAGCTTATTGTGATATATATATATATATATATATATATATATATATATATATATATATATATATATATATATATATATATATATATATATATATATATATATATATATATATATATATATATACATAGGTTTATGATAAATTGACTTCAAATTATTTGTGTAAAAACAAACATATGTCTGAATTACAATTGATGTCACTTCAAAACTTCATAAAATATACAATATTTAACCAAAATAAATCAAACCAAATGCATCCTCTAGATATTGATGTTACAAATCTAACACTAAAAGAATTACTTCATTATCATTCATAGAAAAAAAGTTATGTGTGTCAATCAGACTACCACTCTTTAAAAATATTGAATTTTATTGTACCACTTTTCAGAGGAGATGAAATAATTGACATTAAAAAAAAATTAGATTAAAAAATACGGTTACAAAGTAGGAAAAGAGTACTAAAAATCACTATTTTATGTCATCTTAAAATCATTTATAATTTTAGAGATATAGTCACTCGAACATAAGGTTTGTTGCAAAAATATTGATTTCAGTGTGAAAATTGGCCAAAAAGTGGAACCCATTATTGTGGAATCACATCCTAATTCCAAGGGTAATGGAAGATTAGCTTCAGTCCCCTAGACTCATTCAAAAGGAGATATTCCAATTGGTCTCTTAGGGGTCACCCTATCTTCCCATAGTGTCTCATGAATTTTATTATGCCAAGTTTTGTAATTATCCAACACTAATTTCTTAACAATATTCATGAAATTCTTGTTGTTGGATTTTTCTTGACCATTCCCTTGTAGGAAATAGTTAGATGAATGACTAACTGTAATGATATGTTCAAAACAAAACTTGTTGATCTCAACTAAAGAAAAATATGCCACATTATCCATTACTAACTTGATAGGGACACTAAATCTAATGAGTATGTTCTCCTTAATGAATTAACACACTACCTTAGAAGTAGCTTTTTTGGTTGCTTTGGCCTCCACACATTTGGTGAAATAATTAGTTGTAGTTATAACATATTGGTGACTAGCACTAGATATTGGGTTGATTGGACCAATAAAGTTGAGGCCTCATTATTGGAGAGGACCTTCAATAATGATAGGCCTGGGAGGTAGAGCTGGTAGTTGAGGTCTCTCAGTGTACATCTTACATTTTCCACATTTGAACACCCATGTGTAGGTGTCCTTAAGCATTCTGGTCCAGTAATAGCATTGTCTTAATATTTTTAAAGCCATGAGTAATGATGAGAAATGTCCACCACTGGCTTTATTGTGAAATGTTCTCAACAACTTCTCCTATTATTTTTTGTCTACATATCTAAGGAAAGTGTCATCTATAGCTTTCTTAAACAACTTGTCATCCAAAATTATGTATTTGGCCACTTTTATCTTGAGATATCTTCTTTGTTTTCCCATTATACCTTTGGGGCATTCTCCATAGGTTAGTAGGCAAGTAATATTTTTGAACCAAGAATCTCACATGCCTACTGCTAATACTAGCTACTTTTCTCTTGATTCCTCATTTTTTTCAACAATTCCATTTTCTATGATTGCTTTGCATAAGGCATTACCTGACACTAACTTCGTGGGATTAATTTCAATGTCACAGTCTTGTGTTTTTTCTATCCATGTTCCTCTTGTGTTAAACCCTACATCTTGCTATGTTAATACACTTTTTATTGCTACATCTAGTACGTAGAGCACAGAATGTGAGTGCAAAATATAAAATATAAAATCCTCCAGTGCTTTCACTACTAAAAAGGCACGTTTTTCAATTTATGAGTATTTCAACTCATGATTTTTTAGTGGGATGTTCATAAAGGCTATGGGTGCTTGTATCTTCTGTTTGTTGTCTTGCATAAGGATAGTTGATATGGTGTGTTCTAAGGCATAATAGTAAATGTTGAAATCTAATTTATAATCTGGATCACATAATATTGGAGCATTAGCAATAGTACTCTTTATATCTTGAAAAGCTTGTTTCACAATTGTATTGCATTTAAAACTTGAATTTACTATCATCATGTCTACAATGCATTTAGTAGTTTCTATAAAATCCAATATGAATCTTCTAAGGAAATTCACTTCCCTGAAGAACAACATAACTCCTTTTTTTTTTAACGATAGGATCAATCTTTGGATAGCCTCAACCCACTTAGGGTCAATTCTAATGCCCTCTTTGGAAACTATGTGACCAAGAAGCTTTCCCTCTATCACATAGAAAATAGACTTTTTAGGGTTTAGAGAGATTTTGTGTTCTCGATAGCTCTACAATACTTTCTTCAAATCTTCTATATGGCTATTATTTTTCTTTGAAAACATAGTGAGATCATCCAAGTATATAACAATAATCTATTCTTTTAGATTAGCAAACATTTTTCTCATACATCTTTGAAATGTGGCATCAACATTAATGAGCCAAAAAGACATTCTATGGTATGAAAATGCACCCCATGGAGTATTGAAAGTTTTTTTGTGTTGATCTTTCTCCTCCACTTCTATTTGATTGTACCCTAAGAAACCATCTAGCACGGACATCATTTCAGCTCTAGCTACTATTTGTAATAGGTAATCCATGTCAAAAAGAGCAAAATTGTCTTTTACAGATGCCTAGTTCAAATTCCTAAAATCAACGCAGATCTTTATTTCTCCATTCTTCTTCCTAACCAGCATTGTATTGGCTACCCATATGGAGTGATAAATGGGATAAATAATCCTTTCTTTTAACATCTTGTCCACTTCCATAAATATAGCATCAGCTACTTTAGGATTGTAATTCCTCTATTTTTGTTGAAAGGGAACTACATCAGGCTTTGGGGGAATTTGGTGTTTTACCTTCCCACCCCTATAACTTTTCAAATCTTTATAGCTCCATGTGAATACATTTTTTTATTCTATGAAAAATTGTTTAGCAGCTTCTTTCTCCTTAGGTGAGCAACATTTTCTAATATTGATCATTTTAGGACTATGATCATCTCCAATATTCACCCCTTTATACTCACCAATAGTAAGACCTTTTTCTATCCTCTTTCACTTGATCTAAGCATTATGTCTATTAAATAGCTATTCTAAAGGAACAAAGTATGAGGGAATGATATTACCTCACAATTTTCAGATTTCATTAGTTTGATCTTCTTTTTGCCCATGATCAAGGTCTTCATGGTCACCTTTATTGGATTGGTGTTGATAGGAATCTTTGTCAATTCAAAGACTTTCCAAGGTTCCTCATTGTCAGAGACAAAGGCTTGATATAAAATTTCAACTTGATATTTCTTATCTTTGAATTCTGGATGAGGAAGCAACAAGGAAGTAGAAATAGCCAATAAGTCTACTTTAGTGTTCATATCTCTTGGTACCAATTCAATGGTGAATGCATCAAGGCCTTCTATTTCATCCCAAACCCTGTTTCTATAATTTTTTAATTTATGATTCTTCACAGAGTATTGCCCCCTAATATGCTTCACAATGAGTTTTGTGTCACCTCGGGCTCTCAAGATCTTACTTCCTCTATCCTTTGTAGTTATTATACTGAGTAGAAGGGCTTTGTACTCTACTATGTTATTTTTGTTTCCAAATTATAATTTGAATGCCATGGATTTAGGCTCTCCTTTGAGAGATATTGACACTACACTTGCACTAGATCTCAATGAAGAATAACTCCCATCAAACTCCAATGTCTAGATACCTGATGACTCTTATTTTTCACTGATGATTTCCTTTATTAGATCTTTGATTATTTTCTCATTTAGAGCTTGTTAAACAAACAAAATGTAATTACTAAACTCCAGCTCTTGATAGAGGATCTGAGCCTTACGATCATTAGATTTTTAGATAGTAAGCTTTGCCTTTTCCTTAGGTTCTAATTTGACTTTCTTTCTTCCTATGGGTATGATTGCTTGGGAATAGTCTAACTTTATTTCCCCTCTTAGATCCCTACAAAAAAATTTTCTTAGAAGCAAACCATAACTTGCTGGAATATCTATAACTAGGATAGTCAGTAATAGTTTCCTTTCCACTTGAGAGGCTAGAGCCACCTGAGCATCCTTGATTTTTCCAAGCAAGTGGACTTGTTTAGCATCCATGGAATAACACCTTCCTTGAACCTTAGTTAGGGTGAGGTCTAGAGCTTTAGCTATGAAATAAGGTATCACATTGTCTGGCATGCGTAAATCTATTATATAGTTTCTTAATTTACATCTGTTGATATATAGTGAGATGTAGAATGGGTCAGGTTTTTGCCTAGGAGAGGTCACTAGGATAGTGGAATCTTCTTGGTTAAATAGGTTAGATGTCAAAGATTCATCTTCTTCCTCAGTGGTAACATTATGATTAAAATCTAAAGCACCTCCTTTACAATGATCTACTAGTCTTTTCAACTTAGAGGGATGAGATTTTAGATAATCTATAGGGGAGATTTGAATCTTTGACTCTTCACAAAATTGAATGAAATCAAAAGGGATCTTGTCCTTACCTATTTGGGATGTTGATGCTCCTTGATCATTATGAATATTATTTGATGAAGGAGTGGGGTTTGTTGCTAGAGCATGATTGGAGGAAGGATTCTTCATCTTTTGGCCTTGAGTTAACACTACATATAAAGTTCTATCACTAGGTGCAAAACATTCACCCTTTGGCTCAGAGTCGGATTCATATTCTAAAAATAAATTTCTAGAGTCAACATTTGAGTATGAGTCTAACTTAGGAGAAGATATTGCAATGTTCAATTCATTGGTGGACAAAAATTGCATCATACAAGCAGTTTCTGAACAAATTGCACTATTATGATCTATTGTCAAATGGAACAAACCAATATTTCCTTTCTTAGGTGTTTCTTCAATTGCTAACCTTGGCTATGAACCTATAAGTTGTTAAATTTTTCATCATTATTTCTTGCTGACAAATTTTGATAGTTCCATTGGTAAGGGTTACTAAATTCACGTGATTGCCTTTTTACTAGCACCAATTCATTTGATAACTTTTGATTCATTTCATTAGATGAGGTGGTATTGCTAGAACTTCCCTTTTTTTGGAGTTCTCTTTTCCATTTCTCTATTGAGATTAGGTCATCTTCAAATTTGACTGCCTTCTTTTGTGCATATGCTAAATCTATGGGATGGGCCCTTCTTAAATCATATTTGATATCTGGTGGCATTTCACTTATAAAGAATGTTTTTAGATAACCAAAAATAGTTCTATCAATAGTTGGAATCCTACTAGTGATCTTATTGAAAGTTATGATGAAATCCCTCATACTCATGTTAGGTTTCTTTTTTATAGATTTCAACTGTGTTAACAAGATGTGCTCATCTTTTTCTATTTTGAATCTTGTCTCGAAAGTCATCCTCATAATATCCCAATTGGTGATTGAGCCATTGTCTACATGATGAAACCAATCTGTTGCATTTTCTATCAAAGTTTCTACAAGTAGCCTTATAGCTACATCTTCATGAGTAACTCCTAAGATGTAAGTAACTGTGAAATGGCCTTAATATGCTAATCTATAGTAACCTTCCCATCACTTGAAAATTTAGGGAAATTCTTCCTTCAACTAGATGGGAGTGGGTGATAGTTGTTAGCTTTAACTGAGCTATTGTTGTAGCCCAAGGAGCAACCATAATTGTTCTAGCAAGGTATGGCATAAAATTGACAACTGGGGGAGTAGTTACTTTGTACAAGGCAAATACATGGCAAGTAGTATGTGAAGAGCTTTGATTTCTAACAAGTGAGGGTGGTCTACACTAAATTTTCTTATCACCTCTTTGCTTAGGAATATCTAGGATGGGAAAACCAATTTCTCTAAGCTTTTCAAACACATGGTCTTGCCCACTTTTTTCTTGGGTACTTTTGAGGAATATTGCTTGTTCTAGGATGCTAGGTTAATTTTTTCTCATAACTCCATGTTCTTGTTGGAAATTTGATTGAAAATCTCATTGTTGAAGATTAGAAAGGGAGATTGTTGCAAAGAAGGAAGATTGTTGTTAGAAGGAATGTTTTCAATCATTTTTTTGTCATTGATGTCAAACCTGCTATTTGTAGGAATGACATCTGCTTATAAGATCCAAGTACTATCACTTAGTTGATTGATGAAGAGGATTTGATTGAATAAGATATAACAAGAGCACCTAAGGGAAAGGTTGAGTTATGATATTGTAACGAAGAGCAAGGATTAGTTAAGAAAGTGGTTAAATGATGTATTGATAACATACTCTAAGATACAAATGATGGTCACACTTAGAAACATTAGAGGAAAAAGTTGTAATAATGTTGACTGCAAAGCTTAAACTAAGATCATTATTGGGTGCTGAGCAAGTTAGTTAAAGCCAAGAAAATCTTCAATTAGAGCTGAGTAACAAAAAATTCTAGTATGTGCTGAGCGATATTAAGGTGTGGAGTGAAGCTCAATTGCTGAGCATCAAAAAATATTAGTTGGTGCTAAGTGATCTTTAGGTTCCGAGCATCAAGAGAAACACAATTGATGCCGAGTAACATAGTATGTGTCGAGCACCAATATTTCAATAGTGTTGAGCTGCTACATTATTTTAAATAAAAAAGATTCACCAAATCTAAGTTGACAGAGTGGTTACCTTGAATTTTGTGAATGAGTTGGAAGATAAGGATGATGAGCTGGTGGCACAAAATTTTATGTAAATTTTTTTTAGGTGAATTCAAAAGGATTATTCAAGAAGTTTCTAGAGGAAATGAAATATAGGTTAGATGCAATGAATCCTACCTAATCCATACAAAATTGAAATTAAAGAGTGAAAGAATCGAGTGGGAAAATAAACTCCAATACTTCGATTTAAGGAGTCATAGACCAAGAAGCAAAAGTTGTTGATGCTTCTGCAAAGAGCCAATTTGTGAAGAGGTTAAGGGTGTCAAGGAGAAGGAATCTAGAGTAAGAAAGAGCACAAAGGCTTTGTTTCTACAAGTGGTCAAGTAGATACAATTGCATTGATATAGCTAGCATGGAGACTCAAGGAGACTAAGCTTGAAAAGAAGGCAAGCTATTAGAGTTGCAGAGATTGAAGGCCAGGTAATGGTATGAGCTAAGAAGTGATCTAAGTCTACAAGTTAAGTTGTACATTCTAGTCAGGTCAAAGATTTTCTAATACTCTCTAGAAATTGTATTAGATAAGAGAAGATCCTATAGACTTAGGTTGGTTTAATAGCCATTTGTAAATCCTTTAATAGGGTTGCATTTCAAGTGAATGTTCTAAAAGTTCTCTAATTAGGCCCACTTCTAACAGTGTGGTTAAATTCTCTAACAAGGTCACATTTAATAGTGTGTTTTAATACTTTAAAAGGGCAGGCCTTTCATAGGGCATCACTTTAGAAGAGTGAGAATTGAATAGTATGTTACTCTTGGTTTTTTCCAAATTGGGTTTCCACATAAATCACTATGTTATGTGTTGATTTCTTATGTGTTATGCTTTCATGTTGATTTAGAGTAACTTGGTGGTTAGAAAAGTTAAAGCTTGGATCAATGAATGGTTGAATGAGCTCACTATAGTTAGTGAAAAGTGTGAATAGGACATTTGGACCTTGAATAACTTATTCACCCCCACCCCCCCCCCCCCCCCCCCCTCTCAGTTATTCTAGAGCATTTCTAACAATTGATATTAGAGACATCTGCTGATTTAGTTTCAAGGTGCTAGAAGTAGGAAGATTAAGATGTCCAAGAGAGAAGTTCCCAAGCTCAAAAAAGACATCTTTGCTAAATGGCAGAGTCTAATGAAATTGTACCTTGGATCAATAGGTGACTATGCACAAACTTCAATTGGAATAGAACATGCAAATCTAGAAAGACCTCTTACTATAGATGATTTGAAAAAAAAGAAAGACAACAATCAAGCAATGTTGGAGATTGCCTCTACACTTAATTATGTAGAATATGATGATATCAAAGATTGTGACATTGCATTCAAGATGTGGAAAGCCTTATCAGATATCTATGGAGGAGATCAAAATGTCCAAAGAGCAAAGAGAGAAAGCCTAAGAGGAAATTTTGATGACATGAAAATGGAGGAAGGTTAAAATGCTCCTCAATATGCTGCAAGAATGAAAGAAGTGATACATGCAATAAGAAGTCTAGGTGGTCAATTGGAAGAAGAAACTATCATCAAAAAATACTTAAGAACTTTGCTCCCTATCTATGCTATTAGATTATTAGTCATCCAAGAGCTAAGGTGTGTACAAGGAAACACACTAACTTTTGAAGGAATAGTGGGAAGACTTACTACATTTGAACTATCCAATTTTGATAACTATAGACCTAAGAACCTTGAATCTACTTTCAAGGCCAAGATGAAAATAAAAGACACCGAGGAGGAGACATCAAGCAAAAAGAGAAGAAAAGGTAAACATGCATCCAGTGATAGCAGTGTAGATGAGGAAGATGTGGAACAGTTAGAAGCACTACTAGCTAGGAGATTCCATAGAGGCAAAGATAAATTCAAAGGTAAGCTCCCTATAATATGTTTCAATTGCAATGAAGTAGATCATATTGCTACAAGATGTACATAGAAGAAAAACTACAAAGAAGGAAAAAAGTAAAAGAACAAGAGAGAAGATGATAGCAAAGACTACAAGAAAAAAGGAAAGAGATGCTACATTGTTGAAGAAGATTCTAATGAGAATGATGATGAAGTAGTCTATGTGGCCATGAAGGATGAATCAAATAAAGATGAAGATGAAGCAATAACATTGGTTATCTATGTAAACAAGAATGAAAAATGGATCATAAATAGTGGATTCTCACATCACATGATAGGAGATAAAAGTAAGTTCATTACCTTTACCCAATATGATGCAAATAGTGTTAGATTTGGTTATGATGCTCCATGTCAAATCAAAAGAAAAGGCTCTCTTAAACTCACAAAGAAAATTTCATGTGATAGTGCATACTTTGTTGAAGGATTGAACTACAACTTGTTGAGTGTATCATAGTTAGGCAATGTAGATTGCAAAGTTTAATTTGGAAACAAACCTACCAAGATCTATGACACTGATGGAAATATGATAGGAAAAGGTGAACAAACTAGGAGTAATTTGTTTTACCTAGATATGGAAGATGCAACATGTCTTCTTGTAAGACTTGATGATGTATGGTTGTGGCATAAAAGGTTGTGTCATGTTAATTTTGATAATCTAATCAGTATTAGCAAAAAGAAAAAAGTCAGAGGATTGCCAAAATTGAAGAAACCTGAAAACACAATGTGCAAACAATGTTAACTAGGGGAGATGACTAAGTTTACCTTCAAAAGAAAAACATACACTTCCAAAGAAGTACTAGAGTTAGTTCATATAGATTTATGTGGTCCAATAGAAGTGAAAAGCTACCTAGGATATAGATACATAATGTTACTTGTAGATGATTATTCCATGATGATAACTACTATGTTTTTAAAGAAAAAATCTGATGCATTTAAAATGTTTAAGCGGTATTTGGCCAGAGTTGAGAAGAAAACATTAAAGAACCTAAAATGCTTAAGGTAAGACAGAGGAGGTGAGTTTACATCAAAGGAGTTTGAAATATTCTGCAATGACAAAGTTATCAAAAGATAGACATCAATACAAAAAACTCCACCACATAATGGTATTGTTGAAAGAAGGAATAGGTTAGTGATTGACTATGCTAGAACTTTGATGATGGAGAAAAATGTTGCACTAAAGTATTGGAGAGAAGCTATAAGTACTATAGTCTACACACTGAACAAAGTAAAAGTTAAGAAACGTACTAATGCAACACCTTTTGAATTGTTGTATGGTCATTCACCTAATGTTAAACATTTCAAAGTATTTGGTTGTAAATGCTATATTCTTAAAAATACTAGAAATGGTAGGTTTGATGCAAAAAGTGATGAAGGCATATTCCTTGGATACTCCACTAGAAGTAAGGCATATAAGTGTTTGAACACTAACACTAAAAAGATTGCGGAGAGTGCAAATGCAAATTTTGATGAGCATGCAGAAGTCCAAGTTGATGAGTCCAAGAAATCAAAGGATTATAGATCCTTTGTATACTTCTATGAAGGAATGACTATTGAAGACAATACTACAAATCAAGTTGAGAATCAATAAAAAATTTCAAAATTAGCTAAGTCTTAGCAAGTGAATGTCGAGCTGCATTCAGAAGCTAAGCTACAAATGTAGAAAATACACATTCTAGTTCTAAGAATAGTATACATGAGAGGAATGATGAAGTACTAGATGAAGAAGAACACATGGAAAGAAGGACAGAACCAAGGCTAGCCAAGTATGTGAGAAGACATCACCCTCCAGATCAAATCATTGGAGGCAAGGATGCCAGACCAATGACAAGGAATAGACTGAGGAATGAATCATGTCTGCTAAACAAGTTTGAACCTAAAATAGTGAAAGATGCACTACAAGATGATGACTAGTATAAATCCATGTAAGAGGAGATAGATCAGATTGAGAAGAATAAAATAAGGACCCTAGTTCCTAGACTAGCTGATAAGAATGTGATTGGTACCAAATGGGTGTTTAGAAGAAAACTTGATTAGAATGGTGAGATAACAAGAAACAAAGCTAGACTAGTTTGCAAAGGCTATGTACAAGAAGAAGGACTAGATTATGGGGAAACATTTGCCCCTATTGCAAGAATGGAAGGAGAAAGAATATTACTTGCATATGCTGCATACAAAGGTTTCATAGTCTACCAAATGGATGTGAAGTCTTCTTTTCTGAATGGTATACTAGAAGAGGAAGTCTACATAGAACAACCAGAGGGATTTGTAGATGAGAAGAGCAAGGACATGGTCTGCAAATGACACAAGGCACTTTATGGATTGAAGCAAGCACCTAGAGTATGGTATGAGAGATTGCACAAATATCTTGTGAAGATAGGATTTGAGAGAATATATGACAACAAAAACTTGTACATCAAAGATGAAAAAGGTAAAGACATTTTGATATCAAAAATCTTTGTTGATGATATATTATTTGGAGGAAAAGAAGTTCTATGCAAAGATTTTGCTGATCAAATGAAGCATGAGTTTGAGATGTCAATGTTTAGAGAAATCAAATTCTTTGTTGGATTACAAGTACATCAATTGAAGCATGGAATATTTGTGACCCAATCCAAATACATCAAGGAGATACTCAAAATGTTTAAGTTAGAAGGCTCAAAACTAGTTAGCACACCTATGGCAATAGGACATAAACTATCTAAGAATGATGAGCCTACTAAAGTAAATCAAACATTATATAGATCAATGATTGGAAAGCTGAAATATGTTGTACATAGTAGACCAGACATTGCATTAGTTGTTGGAATAGTGGCAAGACTTTTTGTAAATCCAAGAGAAAATCACTTAATGGTAGTAAAGAGAATACTGAGGTACTTGAAAGGAACTGATGACTTTGGTTTGTACTACAAAAGGAGTGAGAAATTTGAACTCAAAGCCTACATTGATGTAGATTTGGGAGGTAACATTGATGATAGGAAAAGTACCAAAAAAAGTACAAGTGGAGGAGCACTAGTCTTAGGAAAAAGGTTGATTACATGGACTAGAAAAAAACAAAGTTTTACCTCACAGTCCACTGCTGAAACTGAATATGTTGTAGCTACTATAAATTGCACCAATATTGTATGGATCAAACATTTCTTGCAAGGTATGAAGGAAGAGTTAAATTAGCTCATGATACATTATTGTGAAAATACAAGTGCTATCAACAAATCAAAGAACCTTGTAATGCATGCTAAAAGCAAGCACATTCTAATTAAGTATCACTATGTAAGAGAGTTGGTGGAAGACAAACAAGTGGAGATGGAATATGTTAGCTCAAAGGAACAGATTTCTGACATCTTCACAAAAGCACTACCTAAAGATGCTTTTGAGTATCTTAGAGGTAAGTTAGGGGTGATACCTCTAGCCAAGGCTACTTAAAGTAAAACAAGAATGCCCTACATCAAATGAGCTAAATGTTGAAGATTTTACACATTGAAGCAAAGGATGTTTACTTTAGGATTCATGCCTAAAGTAGTAGAAGTGTTGAAGTTCTAAATTAGTCACAAGAAAGGTGATAGAGGGAGAAATTGAATGAACCTATAAAAGATACACTTGCATAAATTAAGATGCTAATATGTCTTTGGCATTTTTGTCAAAGAGGGAGAAGCTATGAGAAACTAATTAACAACATTTGATCAAAAGTATGAGGGAGATACTGATCAAATGAAGATAGAGGGAGAAGTTGATCAAAACAACAAAAGATGAGCAATACAAAGGGAAGAAAAACAAAGAATAAGGATACAATAGCAAAGAGGGGTAAGTAGAAATGAAACAATCAAGATAGTAAAAGGAGATGTGAAAACTGATGGTAATACAACAATTACTTTTTGGCATTTGACTTACTATTATAACCTAGTTAGCATTTGGTTGAATAGTTTAGTTTGATGGTTAATCAACTTGGTTTGCCATCAATTCCAAAAAGGGAGATTGCTGGAAATCTAATTGAAAAGCTCATTGTTGAATATCAAATAGGGAAATTTTTGCAAAGAAGGAAGATTGTTTTTAGAAAGAATGTTTTCAATCATTGTTTTGTCATTGATGTCAAACCTACTATTTGTAGGAATGTCATTTGCTTATAAGATCCAAGTACTATCACTTAGTTGATTGATGAAGAGGATTTGATTAAAACAAGATGTAACAAGAGCACCTAAGGGAAAGGTTGAGTTATAATGTTGTAATGAAGAGAAAGGATTACTTAAGACAATGGTTAAATGATGTATTGATAACATACTCAAAGATACAAAGGATGGTCACACTTAGAAACATTGGAGGAAGAAGTTCTAACAAGTTTGATTGCAAAGCTTAAACTAAGATCATTAGTGGGTGTCGAGCAAGTTAGTTGAAGCCAAGAAAATCCTCAGTTGGAGCCAAGTAACAAAAAATTCTAGTGTCTGCCAATTGATCTTTAGGTGTTGAGAGAAGTTCAAGTGCCGAGCATCAAAAACTCTTAGTTGGTACTCAGCATCAGGAAAAACACAATTGATGTCGAGTAACACAGTATATGTTGAGCACTAGTATTTCAATAGTGTCAAGCTACTAAATTATTTTAAATAATGAAGATTTTCCAAATCTAAGCTAATAGAGTGGTTACCTTGAATTTTGTGAATGAGTTGGAAGATAAGGATGATGAGCTGGTGGCATAGAATTCTATGTAAATCATTTTTAGGCAAATTCAAAAGGATTATTCAAGAAGTTTTTAGAGGAAATGAAATATGGGTTAGATGTAATGAATCCTACCTAATCCATATGAATTGAAATTAAATAATGGAAGAGTTAAGTGGGAAAAGGAACTCCAAGACTTCTACTAAAGGAGATACAGATGAAGAAGCAAAAGCTACTATTGTAAAGAGCCAAATTGCGAATAGGTTAAGGGTGTCAAGGAGAAGGCATCTAGAAGAAGAAAGAGGACAGAGGCTCTACTTCTACAAGTGGTCAAGAAGAGATTATTGCACTGGTACATTGAGTATGGAGACTCGAGGAGACTAAGCTTGAAAAGAAGGCAAGTTATCAGAGTTGCAGAGATTGAAGGCTAGGAAATGGTATGAGTTGAGAAGTGACCTAAGATCTACAAGTTAAGTTGTATGTTGTAGCCAAGTCAAAGATTTCCTAATAATCTCTAGCAGTTTTATTAGATAAGAGAAAATCTTATAGACTTAGGTTGGTTTAATAGCCATTTGTACATCCTTTAACGAGGTGGCATTCCAAGTGAATGTTCTAAAAGTTCTCCAACCAGGCCAACTTCTAACGGGGTGGTTAAATCATCTAACAAGGTCACATTTAATAGTGTGTTGTAAGCCTTTAATAGGGTGGGCCTTTCATAGTGTATCACTTTAGAAGAGTGGGAATTGAGTAGCATGTTACTGGTGGTTTTTCCCAAATTGGGTTTCCATGTAAATCATTGTGTTATTTGTTTATTTCTTGTGTTATGCTTGCATGTTGATTTATGGTAACTTGTTAGTTAGAAAAGTTAAAGCTTGGACGAATGAGTGGTTGAATGAGCTCACTATAGTTAGTGAAAATTTTGAATAGGACATTTGGACCTTGAATAATTGATTCACCCCCCTCTCAGTTATTCTAAAGAATTTCTAATAGTTCTAGCTATCTTTCTACCCTTTGGATTCCTCTCCTTGAAACAACTTTTTCTAAGGCTTCAGCCCTAGATTCTTCTTCTTCCAATATTTAGCTAGCATTCCTCTACTACTTAGTGTTCTTGTGATTTCTCCAAACAAATTTATTAAAAGATGAGATTATCTTCTTGGTCATCTTGCAAACCAAGGTTAGGTTGGAGCACTAGGACTATATTATCATGAGGTAGTACCATTCTCCCTCATGTTATAAGTATATTAGTCAAGTGATTGTTCATCTTCTCCTTAGTAGATTCACTAAAAATCTATTGGTAAACATATTTTTTATTTCATATTTTGACTCCCAGATGCCCTAATTTGTGAACCATATCTAATTAAAAAAGTTGGAAAGTTTATTCTAAGAAAACTAACTTACCTCTAAATTATTATGTATAGCTCCCTATTGAAAATTTGCAATGAATTTTGTTTGTTCTTAAATCTAACAGGGTATATTCTTAACCTAAGAATAGGAGAGGTAAATTGAGCCAAAACTATACAAGATCTAACTTAGGAAAGAAAAGGTTTCATAGTATTAACTAAGTTTATGAATTCACACATCCTATGAACTCATAAGACTAAATAATTTTCAATTGTGTACTAACTGCTACTAAACTGAATTGATTAGAAACAAAAGTGCGAAGAAAGGAAAACTAATTTTCATAAAAACACCTAAAATGTCTCTTTTGAACCTAAGATGACAATAGTAATCATGTTCAGTTTGTTGTCTCAAAATGGGGGAAGGAAGCTATGTTATTTCCTTATTTTAATCTAAATAAAAGAGACAATAAACCACTAACAATTGACTAATTGGAACATAAAATAATTGATATAAAACACCATTCAATTGACTCTATAACATCAAGTACTACACATAAAAAATTAGCCAACCTTTCATTAATCTTTCAAATTCATACATATAGGATTCTAAGATGACTATTACAAAGGAATTTCAATCAACTCATCTTCTTCAAAAATCACAATGATTACATCAAAATATAGGAAAGGGTGGACTATGAATTACTTCACCTTCTTTCACTTTTCTACTTTTGTACTATAGGCCTTAGTGGCTACAATGGTTGGGATTAACTCTTCATGCCTATGGATGTGTACATTGGTGTATCTCAAGAGCCATTTAGCATGTTCTTGGGTTAGATCCTTGATAGCACCCAACTAATCTTGTAATTCTTCCAAGGCCATGTGCACACATCGATCAAACTTTTGAAGTTTGGACACTCTATTCTAATGACCAGAAGCTATTCCTATCAAACCATGTATGAAATTATAGAAATTTGTCTACATGAAAACTACTCCAATGATCACCTTCCCTTTCCCGCTAGACTATGAATCTGTGTGAAAACCTCTTAATAGCTCATAATCTTTGTCTTGCTCCTTTGGTTTGGTTGTAGTTTCCTTCAATGGATTTTCTTTCACTGCTTCCACTATCTCCCAAATTCACCACTTTTACATGAGGTCTACTTGGCAAGAGAAGTGAAGGAATCACAAATAGGACTAGATTGTTATGAGGTGAAGGGGGAGGAGTGGCCACATTGTCTTTTGTTTCTTCTACTTTCTTCTTTTCTTCCTTTGATGGGGATCTAATTACTAGGAGGGAGCCACCCTAGCAAGTTTGAGCAAGAGAAATATTCTTGTTAGGAGGTTGATCACCTCCACCTGATGGTTGGACTAGTCCTTGAGTGAGAGACAGTTTTACACTTGATGTGTCACCTTGAGAGGAGGGAGTTGTAGCAGCTACTGGAGAGGCTTGAGCTATGGCACTTTTGATTTGGCTTCTCCTTGTTGTGGTCTACTAGATCCATTTTCTAGTCCTTTTGACAATCTATGCCATCATAATAATAAAATTTCTCCTACATCTTCATAAGGTTTACAACTAATAGGACTTCCTTTCAACTTTTTTAGATAGGTGTTACTATACATATTATGCCCAATGTCTTCAACTCCTTCAACATCAAGATTAATTTCATACATCTTTACTTGATCCATTATAAGCCTGGAGAAAGCATGATCATGGCTCTCAAACTTATCTCTACAATCAACCCAATAGTCTTCTATGGTGGTGATATGTTTAATCAAACTTCCAATCTAGAGAACATCTCTTGCATATTCAACTTGTATTTCATCTCAAACACTTTTAGCATGTTCTTTGCATCCAAACAAGACTTAGAACTGAAAGCTCCTGCCTTCATAGGGAACTCGTAACCTTTCTTCTTTAAACTCTCACTCAGCACATTCACTTGAATTGCTTGCCTCATGATCTCAATCAACACGATCATATCACTTGGATATCTCGGTAGCTTCAAGGGAAATCCATCAAAAGTTGCAAGATGAAAATATGAAAAGGACAAGAATTAGATGAAAAAGCTCTTGAATTCACTAATAGCTGCCATAGCTTTAGGGTTGAATCTCCTTTTTGGGCATCCCTATAGCTCCCTACAAATTCTCATGGTAAATGTGTCATTAACTCTCACATACTCTGCATAAATATTTCCCAATAGTAAACATGGGTAGAACTCATAAGATTTCACATCATTAGGGAAATTTTCCACCCTTCGGAGGCCTAGTCATAATTGTAGAGAAGCTAACATGTAAATGAAGAAAGAAGAGATATGGAATGTGTTGTAGAATTTTGCAGCATGAAGAGCATTCGAAAAATTCTCGTTTACCTCACCCAATCAATATATTGGGTGTCAAAGTAGATGACCTGCACCAAAAATAAATATTTCTCAAAAAAATTTAAATCTTCTACCTCATCTTTCACTCTATGTAATAGGACCATGATATTGACAATTTCAAGTTTAAGATTATTAACAAATAGAGTCTTAAGGTCCTTACTCTTGGCACTCCATGGCTTTTAAAACCATGATTACATGATCTCTTTTCTCCAAATCATCTTCTTTGTAGAGAATTCATAAATGAGTCCTCCAAATGGTAAATCTAAAAATTCTTCCTACTCTAAAACTTGAAGGCAATTTACCACAGTTTTCCTATCAATATAAATCAATACTGTGTTTTCTAGCAATATGATCTACCTAGTGTCTAGATTATAATGATTTATGCATTCATAAATTAGTTCAGGAGCTTGGACTACAATTAGAGAACCAATTGACTCAATTAGCCTACACCTTAAGAGCTTCTTAATAATTAGATGGATTGGTTCTGATCTCACTCTCCTCTAAAAATCTTGCATGTCGAAGAAGCGAAGATAAGTGTCTATGAAATTCTATAGTGAAGACTTAATTCCATTCAACCCATCGAAACACACAAATCTAGTTGCCATTCTATTCATAATGAATTTCAAAATCTAGAAAAGAAAAAGGATAATAAATGCACATATATTAGATTTTCAAAAAAGGTTGTGCAAATTAACGGAATAATAGTTCAAGAAAGAGTAGTAATTTTGCGATGTTCATGTCTCCTTCTATAGAGTGGCTTCAATCCATCTGTTGATCTTCAAAATTCACATCACATGAATGAACTGAAGGAGAGGTCTATTGAAGAAGTAAGTGTATAGTTTTAATGGATATCTTGATGTCTTTTAAATTTTCCATTGGTCCAACAGTAATTTTATATCCTCTCACACTTACTTTCCCGTTTCCCATCAAGTTCAAAAAGTCGCAAATAGAATACTCCATAGGAGAAAACCCTCTGAGTTGAATTCTACTTTAGTAACTTTTTCCCACAACAAATTAAGATACTCATATCATCATCTTTTGAAGTTTTGTATATTTTGTGGGTCCAATCCACTTCTAGATTTAAGTTTCTTTAAAATTTGTAAAATTGTCCTCATGGGTAGGAAACTCATCAAGGAGAAGTGATTTTGAGTTTTCCACCTACCATGATTATTGTAGCTATGATGAATCTTGGATACTTCCCAAGGTAGATAATCATTAAGGGGCAAGGGAAAAAATAATAAGGTACTTCACTATGGTCTTATTTTGATCCGTATGCATCATCTGAAACTCTTTACAAAATATCATCTTCATGGTTTGAAAACCCGCCAAGGAGAAGACAAAGTCTAGATTTCTATAGGCTTCTATTTTCCTTGAGTAAATAGTGAATCATAAGTAGAATAACTTTGAAAATGATCTTTGGATGAGAAATTTGAATTTCCACCGGGTCGGTAGTAAGTTACCCAAAAATTCCTGACTTTGCAAAGGAGAACCACCCAATTGTGAGATGTGGAGAAGTGGAGAATGGAAAATTTGATAAAAACTCATTCCACCTAGGGGTCTTAGACCTAGACTCAAACACTTATGACTTTACTAAAACACAAATTTCCACTTTACTAATTAGGTAGAGGAAGAAAAGTAGGGGCAGCAATATATACATGACTTTGATATATGATGCCTTCAAAAATTCTCAAAGAATCATACTAGTACCTTTATTCATATCCATCATCATGATATATTTCCCTCCTACATATATATTTTCCCCCTTTATTTTTCTCACTTATGGCTACTAGGGTGCAGGGGTAAAATCGTACTTATCCAAAAATGGTTTGTGAAGCTATAGTATCATGTTCATGTTGTCATCTATTTTTGACTAATTCTCACAATCAAATTTTCATTTCTAGCTCGATATCCTAATCAATAAAACTTTCATACATTCAGAGATATGGATCTCTTTACGTAATCACCTTGGCTAATAAAATCTCTTTCTGCATAACCTTTAAATGAGGTAACCTCATTCTCTAGATAGATACAAGCTTATCCCTTATTCTTACATCATATGCCACTAGCTCACCTAATAGCCATTGAAAATTGATAATTTGTTGAAATTATTTGATCTACAACTTGGGTCCATGTTCAAAGAGTGTATTTATGCCTTCAAATCTACTAGTTGTCTATCCATAAAATATTGATTCTCCTTTGTAAGGAATTCAACATAACACAACTTCTTATACAAAGAAAGAATTTTCTTTACACCATCTTCTACAATATTTATTAGATTCAACAAGTGTACCTTCCTTAGTACAATTTGAGTAGAAACCTTTTCAATGACTTTATTATCAATTTTTTAGAAATCTACTCCATTAGTTTTTCATTTGCATCGATATCATCTTTATTTATCTTTTCAACAATATGGAACAATTGAGCTATAATAGGAGAATTTTCATCAATGTTTTTGACATTAATTGCTTCAAGGAAAATATCTATGATATCTTGTAACACATTATTTTTCTATAGCTCTCTTGACATTTCTTCTTGTTTGGTCTTTCTAGAAAATAAATCTTGCAAAATTTTCATTTGTTGAAATGTTAGATTGTTAGTTTCAAATTTTGGCATGACAATGATTTCATCTAAGGTTGTTGAATTTCTAGGTGACCTTTCTTTCTTCTTTAACAATTTATTCTTTGGAGTGTGTTTTCTATGTAGTTCTAGATGAAGTGTGCATGATGATGCATACCCACTCTATCTCTGTGGATCTTTTTCTGCACTAGCATCCATGCTTGTTGAGATAGACTCCTTCTGGGTCACAATCACTCATTGTTCATGTGTACTACTTTCCTTAGCCTCATATTTTATAGAGAGTTCTATACATAATTTTATCTTTGGTTCTAGTTGCTTTTGACACTATACCTTGGTTACTACACCATTTGTTTTCCTTATCTCCTTATTTCCCTCTATAAAAGGTCCCGAGACTAGTGCTTGTTCTTCACGTGTAGTAGTATTGATTATTTTTGCATTCATCCCATCAATCTGACCCTCTATGGTTTGATCTTCATTAATAGGCTCTTCACTTTTTACTAAAGTCTTTTTTTTCATTCATTTCAACTGGTCAGTAAAGTAAATAGTAACAATAAGTGTTTTAGCAATGGATATATTTACCTGTTGTTACATTTATTTCTCTCCAATCTTAGGATATTATATAATTTGTACTAATAATAGATTAGATGAATCAATACAAATTTCTTTGATAGAATTTGGAGATTGGTCTCTTTGTTCTCACCTGACAAACACTATCTTTCTCAGCTTGGTTGACACTAGAGTCGCTTCAAGAGTTTCATTCTTAATGGTAACTATCTCTATCTATTTTTCCTTGTCTTGAGACATCTTCTTTATAGTCTCTACAAAGTGTTTAGCATCACCATACAGATCTTCTATATTATCCAATTTTTTTCTCTCTCAGTAGAAGTAGGAAGTTGGGTCTCAAATCCATGAAAGTCCATGGATTGAGATCATACTCTTTTAGAAATAGGTGGCCATTTTTAGAAAATTAGCACCTGTATTAGGATTGGATGCTTGGTCTGAATTTAAAAAAATGGGCACCTATTTTTTTAAAATCAAGTGCACATTTTTTATTTTTGAAAAAGGGTGCATATCTTTGAAAATATAAAAATTTTAAATTTAATGGGCACTCATTTTTAAAACTAAAAAAAAGCATAACCATTTTTCAAAAATCAAGTGCCCATTTTTAATTACTTTTTAAATGGTTGCCCATTATAATTTTTTTTATTTTAAAAGGATGGGATTTTAAATACATTTTAAATGTCAATTTTACTTTTTCAAAATGGATACCCATTTTTGAATTTCAAATAATGGGCACCCATTTCTTACAACATGGGGTGAGATTTTTTTCTTCCTCCTTGGAGTTAGGTTTGGGATGGGATTGGTGAGACCAATCCCATGCGTTGACCTCTCAAGATTTGGCTAAGGTATTGAATTGATAAATTTAGGCCTTATGATAACTTTTACATGGTCTTCTTGATCAAAATTCTTCACAACACAAAAACCCATTGGAGTTCTCACTGTCCTAATTTTTGAAATAAATTATTTATTGTGTTATGATTTAATTTACTAATTTTGAGTTATTTTTTAATCAAACATGGTACCTAAAAGTAAAATAGTGAGGCTCACTAAAACTTTAATAACTTTTTTATTTTATCATTTTTTATAATGTAATTTATATGTAATCAATCTACATACACTTCTTTTGATGTTAAAATAAAAGCATTTTTGAGAAAAGTGAAATTTTGATAAAATTATGATGTTCATACACCAAAGGTTTTAAAATTTACCTTTATAGCCAATTAAAAATTTATGAAAATTCAAATAAAAATTAAGTAAAAATATTTTCATCAATCTTTAGTGTGTTAGGTAAATTGTTTTAAAAGGATTTACAAAAATTCATTTATTTGTGTCAAATTACGGTCTCCATACATGAGTGTGGCATGGTCCTAAAATAGGCATTTTGAAAAATGATTTTTAAAGATCCTTAGCAAAAAAAATCTATCATATGAGTGCAAAAAAAATTACATATTGAAAAAGTAGATTTCAGGCACTACAATTTTTAGTTCTGAAGGCTTTTTAATATTTTATTTCTAAGTGCCTCAAATTTTTACATCAATAAAAAATAAATAGAAAAAATAGAAAAAAAAAAAAAAAACTACCACCTTTTTCCCTAAAGTGATACCCAACTTTGTGCACTTACTCTGTCTTCTTTTCCTCTTCCTTTGCAGTTGGTGCCAACAATACTAAAACTCTCTTCCATACCAACTTACTTTCTTGTACTACTTCCTAAATTTCGTTTCTAATTATTTTTTATGTTATGGTTTTTGGAATGATTTTCTATGAAAAATATTTTAAGGCTATAGAAATAGGCGTCTTTCCTAAATCTGGCATAGTTTGGGCTAGAGTTGTTTCCCTCATTTGTCTCTCAGTAGATCTTGATCATTTCCACTTTGAATCCATTTTATTATAAATTCTTCTAGTAGTTCTTTACTTAGTTCTATAGGTGTATATTGAATTTTTTTCATCATGTCCAAAACTTCTTTCTCTATCTTTTCTTTATCTTCTTTATTTAAAGATTCATATTTTACACAGTTAAATTCAACAAGGCCTACTGAACTCCTAATATCATTATGCACTGAGGAGCTTTCTTGGGCACAATCTATGTTTTTCTCAGATACATAAATTCTATTCTTTCTACTTCATCATCAACTTAACAATACACTTCCTCCTTGGTCTCTTCTTTTGACCCTTCTCAATCTCTTTAGCCTTTTCTTTCCTTTTCCTAGGATACTTGCCCATTGTCATCTTGGTGATCTTCATAGTTCCTTTCTTGGGCTCAGAAGTTGTAGGAGATGCTACCTTTAATAATTGTCTGGTTATTATTCTTTGAGAAGTAGGTAGAGTAATCATTTTCTTCAAACTCCTCTTGACCTTAGCATAAACAATTATGACCTTCTTTCCTTTTGGTTCTTGAGGCCTAACAACAACAAATTATTTTCCTTTAGACTCATTATATTCATCATCTTAGCTATTCTAGTCTTCCTGGTGTAGGAGCACCTAGGAGGGCAAGTGAATCAATGAAGACACCAAGGCCTAAGGAGGAGATCCTGACAAAAAAGATAGTAAATTGGAGTATTTTAGAGCCTATTATGGCCTTTTGTAATGAAGAATGCAATGTAATGGATAAATGTCCTAAAGGTCCTAATAGAGACCTTAGGTCTAAAATGCAATATAAATGGGGCTAATAATGCCTTAGGGGTATAGAAAGGCTTGTCAATAGGTTCAATCAAGCAATAAGGTCAATAGAAAGGTGTTAGTATTAGTTAGGGGTTAGTTGGAGTCTTTTCATTAAAAGTTTCAAATTTGAAATAAGCCATAATGGCTAGTTAAGGATTTTTGGGGTTTTTAGGATCATTTACTATTTTATTAGTTATAAATGCTATCACTTAATGGGAGAAGTTGATGGAGGTTAGAATATGAGTTTATAAAGCCTATTAAGGTCTATGCTCTTGATAGAGAGGAGTACTATATGAACAATATAGATTTGAAGTGAATACAATATAGTTTTCCTATCATTTCACACTATTTCATTGAATGAATTCCTTGTATTTTCATTGATTCCATCATCTAACATTTGTGGAATGAACTAGGACTTCTATATAGTCATTTTGTGTTTGTTTAATGTGATCCTGGAGTACTAAAATATCTCTATTTTGTTATTCATTCCAAATAGCGCTATAACAATTTAAGGAATTAACTATTTTGAGAGGCTTTTATGAAGATTTGACCCATTCCTAAGGTATTTTCCTACTATTTCTTATGGAATGGATCCTTTGTAACATATTTCAATGCTACTAACCAATCTAAGTGCAGGAAGAAACATTTAAGGTGTGATCACTGTGACTAACAATGGAAAAAGGAGAGGAAAATGCTGCTACAAGTACAACAGCAGGTTATCTACCTTAATGAGGATTTTTTTTATGTTTGAAAGAGTTATGGCATGTCCTAAATATGGTTTTTAAACTTTTAATGGGTCTTAGAAGTGATTGGAAGTGAGAGAACTATAAAACCCTTGTTTTACACCATTTAATGAGAGGGTTTGTTGGAAAGCATACTTGAAAGAGTCAACCTGGAAAAAGGACCATTGAATCCTTAGTTTGGAATCAAAATACCATACTATGAAAAGTTTGGAATCAAAATACCATACTATGAAAAGTTTGGAAGCCTAGAGATAATTATAAATGATACTTGCTTTGTAAAAGTGGCCTAATTAGGCCTAATTTTGAGACAAACTACCTTGTTCCGTACATTCATTCCAAAGGAGTGATATCTTTTTTTTGGATATGTTATACAACTTTGAAAAGGGTATCTGAAAAAAGTATTTTTTTGCTTGGTTTTTTGTAAAGTTTGTGAGATATGTCAAGAAAATAGTTTTTGCTAACCTAATGGAGAGAGCAGCCTAGTCAAGGGGGGTAACTTGGTTCGTGCATAAACTCATTTTTTGGGGTTGTAAAACCTATTGAAACATATCAATTTAAGTTTTTTAAAACACTTTGTGGGGTTGGAATAGGTAGTTGAAAGGTACATTCAATAGTTGTGCATTTGAGGGCCATTTGAGTGTCTTTGAGAACCTAGTAATCATTCAATGTTAGTGATTTTTTTTGTAACCTCCTTGGCTCTACATCACTTCCCCTTTTCCTTTAGTAATTTACAAGGGTGCCTCACCAAGTTTTCTTCTAAATCTTCAATAATTTTCTTTCTTTTGGGATCTATCTTTGGAACCTTTATCTACATTATCATATTTACCATTGTAGTTTCATAGGAGTGGAATGGCATAGCATTCCTATCAATTTATTCTAATAGTAAAGTTGTCACTACTACATACACTTCATCAACATTGACTTCATATGCATAGTCCTCAACCATGCAACCTTTGGCATAACTTCCTAAGAATAGCTATAGTTCATGCCCACCATGAAGCATCTATGATCAAAATAATGATCAATAACTAGTTGAGGAATTTTCATTCTATTCTTCATTTTCCTCTTGAATTTATCAAAAAAAAAATCCAATTTTTTTTCAAAATTTTCACATAATTGTTGAATGTAACCATTCATATACTTAGTTATAGGCCTAGTCTTGTCCAATAATACTTCTCCAACGGTTCAAAATGAATTTTGTACCTAAAGGAAATATACAAAAAAAGTGAGCGGAACTTACATGAAGTATTCTTTTCTTTTCTTAAAGCTCACATATTCTCTTCTAATTGAGTCAATTATAAGTCAGCCAAATCATAATTGTGTTCCTTCTTGAAAATTTTGTAATCAAAATAAATAGCTACATAGGGTACATTATTTAGTTGACTTGATTGATAGAATTTATGAGAAATTACCCTAACTACAAAATTTATGATAGGATTATTAAAAAAATTAATTGACATCCCTCAATCATTCCATTTTACCTTTGTAAGTTCCTCAATTATGTTTTTTGCTAAACTTCGCACAATCTTCACTCAATCTAGGGTAGGGTATCTAGTGAATTTGTGATTGATTAATTTTGCAATCATCACTGGACCATTTTCTAGTCACAACTTCATTTCATTTATTCTTCTCAAAACTATTTTGATCCACTCAACCTTGGAGACTTTTAGAAACACTAGGGTGTGGGTAAGCCCTTTCTTGACAACTACTATGTTTTCATACTTTAGAACTCTATTATCACACATCTTTTCATATGCATTCCATAGTCAAAGTATCCAATTCCTCCAATATATCACATGTAAGAAGATTACACAACATACATCTCTAGTGATCGCAATCTTAGGATAAGCCTTGAACTTCAGTGGGGGGCATGTATTATTTCACACAATCTAGGAATTACTATCCTTTAATGCTTCCTTTCCACTTCTAGACATAGAAGATTTCACTTAAAGCTAGGTTTTGAAACTTAAAAAATAATTTCACAAGGCAACCCAACTTGGTTCAAATAAACTTTGCAAAGATTACTTACTTTTCCCAATAAAATGAATTAGATCTCTACAAACTTTGCACAAATTGGTATAGAATCACCTTGCAATCACTTTTAAAACTCAAAATTTCTAGGTGAGTGAAGAAATGAACACAAATTTCACTATATACCTTCAAATGGTTGAAATACCCTTGCATTTAATATTCCACACACATAGTAGGTATACACATAGTGTATGGGAGTTGTCTTGACATCTAATAACAACACAACATTCATTCTACATTCACTAGCTCAGTCGATATACCAACTTGGTCACAACTTCATTTCATTTATCAATCATAGCTCGGTCAATAAATAAGCTAGGTCAACAATGTGACTCAACCACTACATTCATCAATTCTGATACTCGACATCAACTATGCTTCAACTCGATATATGTCCACTTTACACTTTATAACTATCGTAGTGTGTCTCATCTTGTATGGACATGGACTTTACCTCATCATATGTTAGAAATTTATGTATGATAAATCAATTGAAATACAATCCATTACATACCTTATTTTCCTATTTTGAGATAGTGTGGTCACTTGATCCATTGGATTGGGTGATCTCAACATCACTAGTTCCATTCTTTTCACTTTCATCCTTCCTTCTCCATGTTTGATTCATTTAATTTCTTGTCCATTCTACCTTAAATTTTCATTTTCCTTTGTTTTGCTTATTGTTAGGTGTTGGTCCTTAGGTCCTATAGTTCTTTCTTACATATCTAATCTTTTGATAACTTAAAAAACTAAATGTCCATTCGTCCAACTCTTATCTTGTCCACTAAAATATGTGTTATGATGAAAATTACTACAATATGACCATACTCACCACATAACTGACAATTGTACCATGTGTTGTAATCCCAATTAATTGTGTTTCCTTTCTAAGGTGACTTTTCCTAATTCTTAGGTGTCCAATTAGATTTTTCCTTTGATATTCACTCTATGTCCATAATTTTGAAGATTATAATAATATCCTTCAAATCTAGGTACAACTAGTGTATTGATAACTTTAGATCTACATGTGCTCTTAATGTTCTTTCTTCTTAAAATTAAAACAATCAACAATAAATTTAGGCTTAGGGTTTCTCTTACCAATTTTTCTTCTGAAAATGTTTGATATATGGCCTAACTTTCCATAAAGGTACGATGTAGGTTTTTCCTTTGTCTCTGCATTGATTTTTTCTCCATTCTTTGATGATTCTCCTTCCTCAAAAGATGATAGGTGCTCGATATAACCTAGTCTAGATGTGTCATGGGTACTCTTTGTGATTTCATCACATCTTCATAATATCTCACAGATTCTTTATGCTTTTTCTATCTTTCAATTGATTCATTTTCATGCTTGAATTCATTCTTCAAATTCTCATTCTCAAATTTTAGATTTGTAGTCTCTACATCTTTTCTATCGATCTCTTGAGTTGTAAGGAGCAGCCTATTAGCCATGTCAAACTAATTTTAAGTAAGCCTTTGTACTTCATTATTATTGTCGTCAAGTCTTGTAGATATATTACTTTTTTCCTCTTTAGCTTTGTTTTTTGATTCAATCACTTCACACAATCTTACAGATTAAATTTCACGTTCTCTCATCAGTGTGTTGTTCTTTTCCGATCTATCTACTATTGTTGCATTTATCTCACTAGAATTTGAATCATCAACTAAACCTTCACCATCTTCCTAATATTATGTATCATTTTGCATTATTTATAATTCTTTTCTTTCTTTTGAAGATTCCCTCAATTCTTCTTTTGTTGATTCAACTTGCTGCAATATAAGTTGTATCTCAGGTTTTTGATTTTCAATGATCTTTCCTAGCTTGTAGCCCTCAATTTCCAAGATCTTGTCTCTCAAGTGATTAGAATTATGCTAAAATAATAAAGCTCTGATACTAATTATTGATAATCTATTTGGAAAGTAAGATAGTAAATGGGGGGGGGGGGGTTGTGCATAAGGAACTATTAAAGCTTTAATATTCTAAAAAATTATCAAATGGATATCTTTCACTACTAACCATTAATTCATCAATATCACAAATTACATAAAAATATCTTATCTACTAATCATAACCATAGAAATTAAAGTAAATTATCAACACATTACACAAAGATTTGGTAACCCAGAAACCCTTCAAGGTAAAGGTAAAGCTAGGATGAGGATGAGACCCACAAATCTTCAGTACCGCCATAACTAAGGTCACCTGTTAGTGCTAAAATTTTGATCACTTTTGGCTATCTACTCTATTTCTTCACATATTTTCATTATTGATATTTTTGTTATAGGCATAATTCCTTCATAAACTATTTGATACAGAAATTTAATTAAAACTTTAAACAAAATATTTCACATTGATGGAGTGTTGTAAGGACCCTCCTCGTATGTACTTATCAAATATGGATCCTTTATTAAAATTTTCATAGGAAATTGAATCAGATATGAAGTAATTTTTTATGTTGTAAATGTCCTAATGAAATTGAGATTAGTTGATACATCCATGTTTTCAATACTTAGTGATTTGAGAGCTACTACATTATCTCAACAACTTAAACTTTAAAATTTCACTAATGATGATATGAGTTGTTTTCACCCAGTGATGATGATGTTGATTATGGTACGTCAATGATTAGGTTATATGCATTCAGATAGTTCAGTATTCCTTAATTAGGGATGTTTATGATATGAATCGAGATGAATTAAATAGTTAATTATATGTAAGATTCATGTTTTGATTTATGTAACTATCTAGATAAGTTTGAATATATGTATGTGATTTTCTTGAGCTACTGATGTGTGTAATGAGTGTGTAGGATATTTTAACCAAGAAAATCTAATGGAGAAATGAAATTGAACTCTATGTACCATTGTGGAAACTAGGGTTGAGTCTAACAAAAGGTGCAAACTCCGTTGTTCGTATTTTATTTGTATCATGGATTGAATGAATGTATCATTGTGTAATCATTAAGTGTTAATGTTTTCTAATAGTGATTTTCCAATGTCGCTTGATGCTTATGAGTTGTATATGCATTCCAACATGATAGTTAGAGTTAACTGAGTAACCTAAAGATTTAACTTGGACTAGGTTAGTGACCTTTTTTCTAATTAGATAGTAATCGAGATTAAGTACCCTAATTAGGATTAGTGAGTAATCTACATTCTTGAAGGTTGTTAGAAAGTCCTAAAATTTCCTAGCGAAAAATCATAAAATCTAAGTACCTAAGGGGTATGGGTATGGGTTGGGGGCATTTTCCACCCCCCTAGCCCCTTTTGTTGACTTTTAAGGTCACCCAAAAACCCCATTTTTGCTTTATTATGAAAATTGAATGTTTCCATCATGAGTTGGATAACTTTAACTCCACCTTGAGTTTAGCCTTATTTCTAGTTGAGTTAGAAGACTCTAGAACTTTTAGACAAGTGGGGGAGTTGTTACATTTTGAAGGTCGTTGAGTTTACGATCTTATTTTAGAGGCAATTTTGAGAGGGTTTGAGTGTTCACCCAACCTCTAGTTTTAGAGTGCAATTTAGCATTGAAGAAGGAGAAGGAAGGGAATGCTCATCTCAAATTGTTCAATTTCCATAATTTGATTTTGAAGGTAGGAACCGTTCAAGCTCTTTTGGTTCATCTGTGTTATGTTTAACTCATTTTGTTGCATATGTATATTCATGTGCTTGTTGAATATGATTGGAAGGGATTGAAATGAGTCTTTTTAAATGATTTTCCTTTTTTTTTGAAGGGATTATATGGGTTGTATTGGTATTACTCACCATTGGATAGGGCAAAAGTGGCCATGTATGGGAGGAGGTCTTTAGTTGGACTCCAACAGTGTAGAGTCTCTTCTTAAAACAAGAAGAGGGAGAGAGGGTAGGGTGTTATGGGCCCCTACTCATCAACACAAACCATGTGTATGAGTTTTGAAAATTAAGATATGGAAGAATGGAAATTCTTGAGTTTATAGCCCCAAAAGGGCACCTGTTGCGGTGTTGTGTCTGACATCTCCTATTGGAAAAATCCACCTTCTCCCTAGTCTGGTTCAATGTCGAACCTATTGTGAAAACTAGAATGGGAGTGAATTTTTGATTTTGTTTTAATGTTATGATTGGTTATCTCTCGATCAGTTTTTATTCTCTCCATGATCACAATGATGTATTGTAAAATTCGTAATGGATCCCTTGTTAAGGACCAAGAAGGAAATTTAGAATTGTTGTTGGTTATAAATTATGTTGGGAGTTTTCTCCTTGGGATTGAAATCTTGTGTAAAAATGTTATTTTAACTTATTGTGGAAATAGCAATGATGTCGGGTTTTCTTCTTGTTCTTTCCTAGCAAAGCCTTTGCATGAGGTGGTTCATTGAAAAAGAAAGATTAAGTAAATATATATATATATATATATATATATATATATATATATAGATATATATTAAAAAAATGATATAATTAAGATTTTTAATCCCTAATAGAGTATTATTGAAAATATAATTTTATCTTACTAAGGAAATTATTTTGTAACAATTTCATAATAATATTTGTGGTTTAATTATGGATTTAATAAATTCAAAGTGCTAAGGTTGCAGGGTTGAAGGAGACATAGTTTGATTTCTTTTTCAAGGCGAGGGATATGATTGAGGGATGAAATGAACGTCATGGATAATTTAATAAAACTATATAATATGATTTGAACTAGTTTAATTAGTTATTTTAAATAATTAGAGCTTAGTAGTAAGGTATGTAATGAACTTTTGAAAAGTTGTAGCTAGTCTACCTAGGAAATAGAAGTTGGCACAATAAACTATTGTGACTTGTGAAAATGAATGAACCTAATAATGTAAAATGCAAGGAGGTCAAGTAAGGTCAACTTATTTAACAATTAGGGTTGGAACCCAAAATTTACCTTGTAAAGGTGAATTTTAAAGTTGTCAAAACATGGATTTCATGGGCTTAACCTAACGCAAACCTAAACAAGTTTAATTCAAAACCCTACCAAGGAACTAAAGAAACCTAAATACACTCAAAACATGATGTTATCACTTAGTTAGGGTGAGTCAACCAACCTGGTTAACCTGAGTAAAGTATTTCGAAAGCACCTTAACTCGAGAGTTTTTGAACCTGTACAGTATGTCAAAATGTCAACTCTATACCTTAATGAAGTGTAGCATGTATTAGACAAAGTTGGTTACTAATTTTTTTTTACAAAATTGGTGTTCTTTTTCCCTGATATTTTGGGCATGATATTTTGGTATCAGAGTCCTATTTCGTAACACTTGGGCAATAATGGGTCCATGTAAAGTGTGGACATTTAAATCTTACTATACAAAGTAGGGATCTCTCTTTGCAGTATTTTAAGTAGCTAATGTAATTCTTACTAAATAATGATACTGATGACTGAACATAAGCAAAACTTTGAATTTGTATTAATGTGTGAAAATGGTTAACCACATTGGATAAAATTAGTCATAAGGACTTAAAAATAATTGATTAAATGTATGAATATTATATTAAGTTATATTATGGTCTCATAAAGAATTTGAAAATGATATTAAACATGACCACCCTGAAGTAAAACTAAGTTAAGGATCCTAAGACATCTTTCAATCATGTGAGCAAAAATGATTAAATAACCTAGAAACCAAAGAGAAAGAGTTTCTCATCATCTTTAGTAGAAGTCAGATTTTGTTTGACCTGATCACTCGTATAAGCATTGTAGTCTATATCTAGCATAGAGGTGATCAAATAGACTAGTATTGTTTTAGACATTATAAAACATAAGTAAAGGAAACCTACAAGCTTCATAATTTAATTTTATACCTTTGGGTTGAAATATTAAATAGATAAATGAATGGTGAGTAAAAAGAAAGGTAACACTTGAAAAGTACACCATGTTACCAAGTTTTTGGGATACCTCAAACCTACTAAGAATTTAATATATATTGTTCCACTAATCCTTGGAAAGCAAATGAGAGCTAAATTAGAATCTACAAGTAACAGTTGGGAAACTCAAATGATAGGATTCCTAATGCGAGAAGGTAGTCAACAAAAAAGAATTAGCAAGGAACATACAAAGAAAGAGAGTATCTCAACCTACTATGAGGAATAGAACCCTTATCAGGGAATGAATCTATCTTAATATAGTGGTAAGAGAAAAATTTAAATGGTGAAAATTATGTATCATGTAGTATCAAATTGGTAAGATAGAAAGTACAAACTTTTGAGTTAGGGTTATGTGAGTTTATTGTGTTGGTAGGCTTATTCGCTAAGCATGGGTAATACTAAAATTTAACTATTAAGTGAATGTTCTTAGACTTTGGTATTGAAATTATTGGATCAATTATAACCCTACAATTTAGAGAAAGTAAAGTTATGATGAGGTCATTAATGAAGTATGAACTAAAGGTTAAGGTATCAAAGTTAAGTAATAAGTAGATTATAAGCCACAAGGCATGTTAAGAACAATGATAATGACCTATATCAACAACAAGGAGATTGTGTAAGAGTGAATAAGTAAACATTGACATTGGATAAGTGAACATTGATGACATCCCAATAATAGTTTTATACCTTAGTAGTTGCAAACCTACAACCTAAGGGTGAATTCGTAAGTCACTTGAGACTAGGAAAACATGAAATATGAAATTATTGATAAGAATAGTAGCATTCAGTGTATTCTCAAATGATAATTAGAACTTACATAAACAATGAAATGAATAGAATAGTGATATATATATGTATACAGGACCATACCAATTTGGTGAGATTGATAACACAACTTTACCTAGTATATTACAGTGAATTTAACCTAAAAAAGATTATGGGTATGTGCCCTAATATGTAATTATAGTAAATTAAGGATAAGAGATTTGGTTTTGTAATTGCAACTTAGAGTATAACTCTACTAACACTAAGGTCCCCACATGTTGGAGTCTGCGAAAAGAAACCAATACAACAACAAGAGGATTGATGGAAACTCATTTTAGTATCCTCACATTTGCAATTTTGAGTGAGTTTTGATCAAGCCAAACCCCTTTGTATAGTAAATCCTAATCATAGGAGAATATCAATAAAGTGAGCTATGAAGTGGGTATGTGGGATCAATCATAGGTTGAGCGACATGGTCTTTAGACCACCATCTAATTTCAATTCAAGATCCCTGCAATGTATTTGGAAGATCTAAGTTTCCTCATTTTCGTCAATAACCCTGTTATGGCTACCTTATGTCAGTAATGTAAATTTTGTATATAATTGGACTTATGTCCTTATTTGTCTTATTTCAGATTTTGGGTACTCTTAATGTTTTTCCTTTTTGCCAACATTGTAATGTGGGGCTGTTTAGCCAACTGTATTATTGATGATTCTATTTTGCCTTTTGGTTATGTCTTTATTTCTCAATTAAAATTTTTCTATTGTGGCCACTCTTTATTTCATGATTTTTGACTTTTGCATTGGATGTTTCATCATTGATGTCGAATTTTAATTGTAAGGCACTTTCTTTTGAAATTTTGTTGGCAAAGTGACATACGATGGGCCTACCAGAAAGGGATTCTTGATGATTAAGTGGATGTTTAACTTTAGGGTTTGGGGTTATTAGTGAGAGTATTTGTGCCCAACCCTTTTCCAAGACGTCGAGAATAGGACTAGTGATATCTATGGACTTTTACGAGCAATAAAATTGCACCCAAGCATACAACTAGATAAGGTTACGAGTTAATCTAATGGATTTTTGGATTAAAAAAGGTGCAGGTGTAGCAATGGACTATTTAGTATCCTACCAAGAAATCAGCATGTCGTGGAAACTCTAAAGAAAATGAGATTAACCCTACATAAAGATCCAAGTTGCACTATAAGAAATCTTAACTGAGGGAGCCTTGTTCAAGCCATTACCAACTGAGTGGGTATGTGGGGACTGTTTAAACTTTAATTTCACTAATAATGATATGAGGTGTTTTCACCTAGTGATGATGATGTTGATTATGGTACCTTGATGATTAGGTTATATGCATTTAGATAGTTCAGTATTCCTTAATTGGTGATGTTTATGATGTTAGGTATATGCATGCTAAATGATGATTATTCTAGTATTTTAATCTGAATTAATGAATAAGTTATGTTAAATTGATTATGTGTTTACTGATGATTAAATGTGAGTAGAGATGAATTAAACAATTAATTATATGAAAGATTCATGTTTTGATTTATGTAACTATCTAGATAAGTTTTAATATATGTATGTGATTTTCTTGAGCTACTAATGTGTGTAATGAGTGTGCAAGATATTTTAGCTAGGAAAATCTAATGAAGAAATGGAACTGAACTCTATGTACCATTGTGGAAACCAAGGTTGAGTCTAAAAAAAGCTGCAAACCCCATTGTTCGTATTTTATTTATATCATGGATTGAATGAATGTATCATTGTGTAATCATTAAGTGTTAATGTTTTCTAATAGTGATTTTTCATTGTCGCTTGATGCTCATGAGTTGTGTATGCATTCTATCCTAATAGTTAGGGTTAACCAAGTAACCTAAAGATCTAAGTTGGACTAGGTTAGTGACCTTTTTGGTAATCAATTAGTAATGGAGATTAAGAACCCTAATCAAGATTAGTGAGTAATCTGCATTTTTGAAAGATGTTAGAAAGTTCTACAATTTTTTAGCTTTTGATAGGTCTCTAATTAGTCCTATAGGCCAAAAATAATGAAATCTAAGTACCTAAGGGGTATGGGTATGGTTTGGGGGCATTTTCCACCCCCCAACCCCTTTTGTTAACTTTTATGGTCATCAAAAACACTTTTATGGTGACTTTTATGGTCACCCAAAAACCCCATTTTTTCTTTATTACAAAATTTGAATATGTCCATCATGAGTTGGATAACTTTAACTCCACCTTGAGGTTAGCTTTATGTCTAGTTGAGTTAGAAAACTCTAGAAATTTTAGGCAAGTGGGGGAGTTATTACATTTTGAGGGTGGTTGAGTTTAAGATCTTATTTTAGAGGTAATTTTGAGAGGGTTTGATTGTTCACCCAACCTCTAGTTCTAGAGTGCAATTCAGGATTGAAGGAGAAGGAGAAGGAAGGGAATGCTCATCTCAAATTGTTCAATTGCCATAATCTAATTTTGAAGGTAGGAACCCTTCAAGCACTTTTGGTTCATGTTGTGTTCATGTTTAATTCATTTCATTGGATATGTATGTTCGTGTGCTTGTTGAATATGTTTGGGAGTGATATAAATGAGTCTTCTTAAATGGTTTTCCTTTGTTTTTTTTTTTCTTTATTTTTCAAAGGGATTGTATGGTTTGTATTAGCATTACTCACCCTCAAATAGGGCAAAGTGGCCATGTATGGGAGGAGGTCTTTAGTTGGACTTTGACAATGTAGAGTCTCTTCTCAAAATGAGAAGAGGGAGAGAGGGTTGGGTGTTATGGGCCCCTACTAGTTAGCACAAACCATGTGTATGAGTTTTGGAAATTAAGATGTGGAAGAATGAAAGTTCTTGAGTTTATAACCCCGAAAGTGCACCTGTTATGGTGTTGTGTCTGACATCTCCTGTTGGAAAAGTCCACCTTCTCCCTAGTTTGGTTCAATGTCAAACCTGTTGTACAAAGCGGGATGGGAGTGAATGTTTGATTTTGTCTTCATGTTATGATTAGTTGTCTCCCAGTCAATTTTTGTTATCTCCATGATCACCATGATGTATTGCAGAATTTGTAATGGATCCCTTGTTAAGGACCAAGAAGGAAATTCTAAATTGTGGTTGGTTTTAAATTATGTTGGGAGTTTTCTCCTCGGGATTGAAATCCTGTGTAAAAATGTTATTTTAACTTATTGTGGAAATGGCAATGATGTCAGGTTTTCTTCCTGGTTCTTTCCCGATGGAGTCTTTGAATTAGGTGGTTCATTTTAAAAAAAAGAGATTGAGTAATATTCTTGCATATGAGTTTTCTAGTATTTTAGTTTTCTTTGGATACATGTTACTTAAAAATTAGATGTGATGATGAATACCTTACTATGGCATTCATATGTTTCATAATCATATTCATTTGATTTGGATTAATTAGATAAAATGATGATCAATAATCATGCAGTTAAAAGTTCAAAATGTGTTAAAGAGAATTCGATGATATGATTGGTATTTCAATTCGTAAATTTTGTGAGTATTGGGAAGCATAATGGTCCTTTTCAAATGTTCAAGCATTACATTTAAAATCTACATTATAAATCAACTTAGAAAAAAAATACCCCCCTTGACTAATAAATAAATTTGAAATTCCATACTTAGATAAAAAAATGACCTTAAAAATAAATGTGTTCCCGAGAGCAAAAATGCTCACTGGATTTTGTATGAGAACAAAACTAATTGTGTTCTTACAATAGAGCATCTAAAAGATTCCTCTAAATATTCTTTTTTGGTATTTTTGTTATAATAAATAATTCAATAAAAGAAGGATAATAAATACAAATATCTATTCCTAAAAATATTATCCTATTTTATCAAATTTCCAAATCATCAAATAAACTTTAGACATTTATATCACCTGCATGTTCGTTGGCTGCCTTTCAAATTAATCCCATCTCCCTCCATTCAAGGCTTACCCTCTATTGCCAGGGGTCAATGCTAACACAAGGCATAGATTGGAGTTAAAACCAAAGTCAATTCATTTTTTTAAAAATAAACTTTCTCCATTTACTTGATTTGACATGGGCCTCTTAGCACTTTATAATTTCTTCCCCCCCACCCGATGTGATTTCCTTTAGCCTAGCAAGTTGTTTTGACTAGGACCACGTGCTACTCTAGGTAGGCATGGCAAACTTGAGGAAACACATCACTTGGGTAGAGGGTGATGTGAAGGGCAAGACCCATTAAAATTGTGCAAAGTTTTAAAACCAAACTTCTTCCTAAATACCACGTACCTTGTTGCAATAAATAACATGTTGTCTTGGGCAATGAACTGTGCATAGGTCAACATGAGGGCTCCTTGGGGAATGCCCAAGAAAGTGGTTGGTCCATTTTCCAAGTGATAGGTCGGCTTAGAGTAGTTAATAGAGTTTAAGTTTTATGTTAGTTGGGGAGAAAGGGTTTAGGTGTTATGAAAATCAGATTAATATTAGTTAGTGCTTAGGGATATGTTAGTAGAGTAGCATGTAGGTATTGATGTTAGATAATCATTACTGGTTAGAAAATGCAAGTTTATTTAGCTTCAATTTTTATTTATTAGATAATATTAGTAATTAGAGTTAGATGTTAACTCAAGTTGTTAATGATTAGCATTAGATTAATGGATACATTTAAATTTTTTTTTGTCAAAGTATTTTATTAGTATGTGTTAATGTTAATATTATATTTGGCTTGAGTTAGTAAGGTTAATAAAGTAAAGCTAGAATTAGTTTAGTTAGTTAATATTTTATTTAGGTATGAATTTGTTCTAACTTTTAGTAATAGCATTATGGTATGCTAGTTGTTATTAGTCATGTATAGTAGTTGATGTTCTATATAACAACATTTGGATATTATAATTCTCTTAATTGTTTTAACTATAACGTTACTTTAGTAAATTTTGGCTTTAGACATTAATTATAAGGATCAAGAATTTATAGTCAAGAATCTAATTATATAATTAAGATTTTTACTCCCTAATAGAGTATTATTGAAAATATCATTTTATCCTATTAAGGAAATTATTTTGTAATGATTTCATAATAATATTTGTGGTTTAATTATGGGTTTAATAAACTTGAAGTGCTAAGGTTACAGGGTTGAAGGAAACATAGTTTGATTTCTTGATCGAGGCGAGGGATATGATTGAGGGATGAAATGAACATCATGGATAATTTAATAAAACTATATAATATGATTGGGACTAGTGTAATTAATTATTTTAAATAATGAGAGATTAGTAGTAAGGTATGTAATGAACTTCTAAAAAGTTGTAACTAGTTTACCTAAGAGAATGCACTGACTACTAAAATGAATAGAAGTTGGCACAATAAACTATTGTGAGTTGTGAAAATGAATGAACCTAATACTGTAAAATCCTAGGAGGGAAAGTAAGGTCAACTTATTTAACAATTAGGGTTGGAACTTGAATTTACCTTGTAAAGGTAAACTATCAAGTTGTTGTCAAAACATGGATTGCATGGGCTTAATCTAACTCGAACCTAAACAAGTTTAATTCAAAACCCTACCAAAGAACTAAAGAAACCTAAATATGCTCAAAACATGATGTTATCACTCAATTAGTGTGAGTCAACTAACTGGCTAACTTGAGTAAAGTGTTCTGGTAGCACCTTAACTCGAGTGTTTCCGAACCCGTATAGTATGTTGAAATGTAGTGTAGCATTTAATAGACTAAGTAGGTTACTAATTTTTTAAAAAAAATTGGTGTATTTTTGCCCTAATATATTGGGCATGACAAGTGTACACGAACAACCTAAGAGGTTGAATATTGTCATTACATGTTGTCGTGTATCTTCAAGATGCCATGAAAAACTAATTTGAAAATATAGATACAACAGCTTAAGATTAAATCTTTTTGAATTTTGGAAGTGTTGCAAAACTCATCCACTTAATAAATAATATTTTTCAATGCTAATTAATTAAAAGTTAATAAATTAAATATATATTTTCAATTTTTAACAAATAAATTTAATATAACTATTATATAAATTAAAATATATTAAAAAATTAAAAGTTAAGATATATTTTAAATAAATATGTTGTAAAGAATTAAAATATTGATTTTACAAAGTGTAACTTTATTGTGATTTATAATGAGTTATATTGGATTAGTAAAATATAAAAATTAGGTTTTATAAAAAGTAAAATATCATATTCATATTAGAAAAGCAATCCTTCTTTTAATTTATCTTACAAATACATGCACCACAACAAATATCAATTTGATTTATTTTGGGTTGTTTTATATTGGTTGTATAAAAGATATTTTTAATTCTTAGAAAGAAATATGAAAAAGAACATTAGAAAAATGTGACAAATCAGTTAGAAAAAAGAAATAATGTTCAAAAAATAAAAATAAAAATAAAATAATTCTATAACATTACAAATATTATTTAATATTTTATAATGCACACAAACTAATTGTAAACGTGAAAATATAATATAAGTGTTTCAACATTATTTAAAAGAATTAATATTTTAAAAGAATTGTTTTCAAAAGTATTTATTAAATCTCATTTTAAAAGGATACTTCGTGGACAACAAAAACTGTCTCGTGGCGTCTGATATTTATCACTAAGATTTACGAGTGAGCAGATGTATTTTTGAAGCATGCCACTATAATTCTACAATGTTTCTCCATGACAACATTGTACGCGTCTATTATTATATTGGTTTTCTATGCTATAAATAGTTGTATTGTCTCTCTTCATCTTTTGTCTGATGACCTAACAAAAAACATCTACGATATGGTAAATTTTCCTTCTCCCAAACAAACTAGGAGATTGTCAATCCATGAAGATTTATAGGGAAAAAATATATATGTGAATCATGTACTTAGTGATTGAAAATTTGAATTTATTGGTAGTTATTAAACGATTGTGAGAATGATTATTAAATTATGAATACTATCTTACAAAATTAATAATATTTCACTAAGAGGTTTAATATAATTTATTTATATAATGTGCATAGTTTTAATTATTTTTATTAATATTTGAATATTTGAATTAATTTAATTTAGTTTATGTGGGTATAATTGTTAGTTATCTTCAAAATCATATATTAATATTTTGATGATTTTTTATTTTTTTTTCTAAATTATATAGTACGAAAGTCTTGTGTAAAATCAATTGTTTCTTACAATATTAGTAAAAAGTTATTTAGAAGGAAAATGAATATTGAATTGTGGCTTCATGAAAGTTATGTACCATAATAACTCATGGAGCAATAGATGAAAATGAACTTGATGCATCTCTAGTGATCACAATCTTAGGATAAGCCTTGAACTTAAGTGAGAGGCATGTATTATTTCATACAATCTAGGAATTACTATCCATCAATGCTTCCTTTCCACTTCTAGACATAGAAGATTTCAATACAAACTAGGGTTTTGAAACTTAAAAAACAATTTCACAAATCAACCCAACTTGGTTCAAATACACTTTTCAAACTTGACTTACTTTTCCCAATGACACGAATCAAATCTCTACAAACTTTGTACAAATCGCTATAGAGTCACCTCAGAATCACTCTTAAAACTCTAAATTTCTAGGTGAGTGAAGAAATGAACACAAATTTCACTATATACCTTCAAATGGTTGAAATGCCCTTGCATTTAATATTACATACACATAGTAAGTATACACATAGTGTATGGTAGTTGTCTTGACATGTAATGACAACACGACATTCATTCTTCATTCACTAGATTGGTCAATATACCAACTTGGTCACAACATCATTTCATTTCTCAATCATAGCTCAGTCAATAAATGAGCTTGGTCAACATTGTGACTTGGCCACTACATACATCAATACTGATGCTCGGCATGAACTATGTTTCGACTTGATATATGTCCACCTTACACTTTATAACTATCATAGTGCATCTCATCTCTTGTGGACATAGACTTTACCTCATCAAATGTTAGAAATTTATGTATGATAAAGCATTTGAAATACAATCCCTCACATACCTTCTTTCCTTAGTTTGAGGTAGTGTGATCACCTTATCCATTGGATTGGGTGATCTCAACATCACTACTTCCACTATTTTTGTCTTCATCCTTCTTTCTCCATGTTTGATTTATTTCATTTCTTGTCTGTTCTACCTTAAATTTTTCTTTTTCTTTGTTTTGTTTATTGTTAGGTTCTGGTCCTCAAGTCCTGTAGTTCTCTCTCACAAATCTAATCTTTTGATAACTATAAAAAACTAAACATCCATTCATTCAACTCTTGTATTGTCCACAAAAACATGTGTTCTGATGAAATTTACAATAATATGACCATACTCACCACATAACTGACAATTGTACCTTGTGTTTTAATCACAATTAATTTTGTTTCCTTTTTGAGTGACTTTTCCTAATTCTTAGATGTCTAGTTAGGTTATTCCTTTGATATGAATTCTTGAGCTCTATGTCCATACTTTTGAAGATTTTTATAATATCATTCGAATCTACGTGCAACTAGTGTATTGCTAACTTTGGACTTCCACATGCTCTTGATGTTCTTTCTTCTTACAATTAAAACAATCACTAGTAAATTTAGGCTTAGGGTTTTTCCTACCAAATTTTCTTCTACAAATGTTTGATGTGTGGCCTAAATTTTCATAATGATAGCATATAGGTCTGTCCTTTGTCTTTGCAATTACTTTTTCTCCATTTTTTGATGATTCTCGTTCCTCAGAAGATGATAGGTTCTCAATATAACCTAGTCCAAATGTGTCATGGGGTACTCTTTGTGATCTCATCAAATCTTCATAATATCTCATAGATTCTTTAGGTTTGTTCTATCTTTTAATTAATTCATTTCCATGCTTCAATTCATTCTTCAAATGCTCACTCTAAAATTTTAGATTTGCAATCTCTACATCATTTCTATTGAACTCTTGAGTTGTAAGGAGCAACATATTAGCCATGCCAAACTAATTTTGAGTAAGCCTTTGTACTTCATTATTCTTGTCATCAAGTCTTGTAGATATATGACTTTTGTCCTCTTTAGCTTTGTTTTTTGCTTCAATCACTTCACGAAATCTTATAGATTGAATTTCATGTTGTCTCTCCAGTGTGTTGTTCTTTTCCAATATATCTACTATTGTTGCATTGCTCTCACTAGAATTTTGCATGATTGCTAATTATTTTCTTTCCTTTAAAGATTCACTTAGTTCTTCTCTTGTTGATTCAAGTTGCTTCAATATAAGTTGTATCTCAAGCTTTTGATTTTCAATGATCTTTCCTAGCTTGTAGCCCTCAATTTCCAAGATACTATCTCTCAAGTGATTAAACTTCTATTAAGAGAATAAAGCTCTAATACTAATTATTGATGGTCTATTGGAAAAGTAAGATACTAAACGAGGGGTGTGAATATGGATCTATAAAAACTTTAATATTCTAAAAAATTATCAAAATGATTATCTTTCACTACTAACCCTTAACTCATCAATATCACAATTTACATAAACATATCTTATCTACTAATCATAATCATGAACATGAAAGTAAATGATCAACACATAACACAAAGATTTGGTAACCCAGAAACCCTCCAAGGTGAAGATAAAACTAGGGTGAGGATGAGACCCACAAATCTTTAGTACCACTATAACAATGTTCATCTGGTAGGGCTACAATTTTGATCACTTGTGGTGATCTACCCTATTTCTTCACATCTTTTCGTAATTGATCTTTTTGTTATAGGCATAGATCCTTCATAAACCATTTGATACACAAATTTAACTAAAACTTTAAAGCAAAACATTTCACATTGATGGAGTGTACATGAGGAACCTAAGACGTTGAATATTATCATTACATGTTGTTGTGTATCTTCAAGATGCCATGAAAAACTAATTTGAAAATATAAATACAACAACTTAGGATTAAATCTTTTTGAATTTTGAAAGTGTTACAAAACTCACCCACTTAATAAATAATATTATTCTATGCGAATTAATTAAAAGTTAATAAATTAAATATATATTTCAATTTGTAACAAATAAATTTGATATAAATATTATATATATATATTAAATTATATTAAAAAAATAAAAGTTGAGGTACATTTTAAATAAATATTTTTTAAAGAATTAAAATATTGATTTTACAAAGTGTAACTTTATTGTGATTTATAATAAGTTATATTGGATTAGTAAAATATAAAATTTAGGGTTTATAAAAAGTAAAATATCATATTCATATTAGAAAAGCAATCATTTATTTAATTTATCTTATAAATACATGCACCACAACAACTATCAATTTGATTTATTTTTTGTTGTTTTATATTAGTTGTATAAAAGGTATTTTGATTTCTTAGAAAGAAATATGAAAAAGGACATTAGAAAAATGTGACAAATCAATTAGAAAAAATAAATAATGTTCAACAAATAATAATAATAATAAAATAATTTCATAACATTACAAATATTATTTAATATTTTTATAATGCACACAAATTAATTGTAAAAGTGAAAATATAATATAAGTGTTTCAACATTCTTTAAAAGAATTAATATTTTAAAAGAATTGTTTTCAAAAGTATTTATTAAATCTCATTTTAAAAGGATACTTCGTGGACAACAAAAACTGCCTCGTGGCGTCTGATATTTAACACTAAGATTTACGAGTGGCAGATGTATTTTTGAAGCGTGCCACTATAATTCTACAATATTTCTCCACGACAACATTGTACGTGTCTCTTAATATATTGGTTTTCCATGCTATAAATAGTTGCATTGTGTAAGAAGTTTTCATAGATTTCAATTTGGAAAAAGGTCCCCCTTCCTCCATTTCCTTCAATACAAGTCAAACTTCAATTTCAATCAAGTTAAAATACACTTTATATTTTATCTTAATTGTTTCATGAAATATTGTTGGTAATTGTGTTCTTTGTAAAGTCCCTTTAGTAATAAAAGTTTTTGTTTTTTTAAATAGTTAATATATTTTAAAAATATTTCTAATTCAATATTGGACTACTTTTCTTCTTACATCTAAAATATATCCAAATTATGAATAAAAATGAAATTATATAACTTTTTTAATTTTAAACATTTTAAATTTTTTGTTAACTCTTTTGTTTAAAGAACGATAATAAAGGTACATGTTAAATATTGTGAAACATCCCCTCTAGCAAAATAAACATCTTTCTTTATTATGTTTTTAAATATAATAGAGAGTATCTCATGCTGTAAATGACTATTAGTTTTTTAATATGCATTATTTCTTTAAGTGATTTTTTTGATCATAAGTAAGAAATGTAATTAATAGAAATTACATTTCCATAGTTTAAAATTAAGTTTAAGATGTTAATCATCATCATCATTATCTTTAAAAAAGGGTAGTGGCATCTATTTGTGGTATAGTAATTAAAAATTAGAATTTAATCTTCAATATGGACAATTAGTTGTGATAATTATCTCTCACCAAAATATTTTAATCTTTAATAATTAATTGGCATTTACACTTCCTTCAAATATACTCTTTTAATCAACTTGATAAAGTAATAGATATATATTATATCATTAGAAATTAGAATTTTAGCACTTATAATTAATCTTTTGAAATGAATTAATCATTATTCAATTATAAGAAATTTTTAAATTTTTTTTCATGAATATTCCATAGGGAAATATAAAGTTGCGATAATTGTATCTCTCGCCAAAATATCTTAAGCTTTATCAATTAAGTGGTACATAAACTTCTTTCATATATATTTTTTTACTTTGGATTAATTTATATAGTATGAGGTTTCCTATTAAGGCCTAAAACAAGTCTTTTACATGGGACCAAAAACCTCAAAACTTTTATAAGTTAAGAGTATTTAAACATTTAAGTGCAAAAAAAAAAGTGTTCCTCAAAGACATAGTGCACCCACATAGAAAACTAGAAAAAGACTTACAACCAATAGTCATAATAGAAATGAAACAAAGTAAAAAAGAGCATAGGGATAGGGTAAACCAAACTATATCCTAGACCAATGTCACTGTCTTCTCCTTCATCTCCTACTTTGTCTCTTTAATTATATCTATAACTTCCTTGATCATGTTCATGTTAGGAATAGGACTTTCCTTCTACTTCTACCACATGCTAAGACACATTCAATTTCCAAGGTCATAAGAGTTTCCTTATGAATATGTATCCTCATGATTTAGTATGAACATTGAAGAAATATCCTAGCCAACATTTCCCATGAGTCTTTTTAGGCTTTCCATAGTGGCTTCCATTAAGAGTTGGAAATTGGTCAAGATAAATTTAATCATACCGTCCTTTCTTTAAAATTTTCCCTTTAGCTCCTCAACTAGGATGTCATTATTACTTATCACAATGTCCTTCTAGTTCAAAATTATTTCATCATTTCTTCTCTCAACCTCTAAAATCATTTCTTCAAGGGATCCGTATTTCAAATTGAGAGTCTTGAGAGAGTAAAATGACCATTTCTCAAGCTTGAAGTTGTACAAGCTAACAAGTAGTTTAAAGCACCCCAGATAGTAGATCAATGCAAACATCTCTAACTTTGAAAAACTTTACAACAAATTCTACTTGTTAAATAAGAAGCATAGTGAGTGCCAAGTTTCTCAACAACTTAAGTAGCTGAGTGAAAGGCAATGCTGAGTTGCTCGGCAATAATGGGACTTGAGTGACTCGATCACCAAAGGAAAGAGCTTGTTGATAATGGGTGTGAATAACAATATACTAAGTGAGATTAGTTAACTCATCTAGAAAGGGACCAAGTGAGCTCGATAAGAGTACAAACTAAGTGAACTTGGTAAGTACAAGGAATGGATTCACTAGACTAAGTTGTATCTCGGCAGAAGAAACACAAATACATATTGACCGAGTTAGCATTAGGTAAGGTTAGTTAACAAAGGAACCAAGTGAGTTATTCATAGAATTTTTGTTTGGTCTTTCACATAGAGGTAATAATAGAGACTTTCACATAAACTTTCCCTCTCTTTTCGAATTACAAACTCACCTACCGAGTTTAATGTGTTAGGTGTGTAGGTAGGCATTTGGTTCAAGGGGCAACTGACTAATTTCAATACTCGCCCATTGTCTTAAGCCAAATAAACAAGGATCACTCCTAATCCAAATCAAATAATCCAAGAGATTTTCTTAGGTGCACACAAGTCATTATGCCCAAAGGCTTATTGAAAATATATGCTAGCTGTAGCTTAGACTTGTGAAATTCCATTTTGATTTGTTCATTCTCCACCATTCCTCAAATGAAGTGATATATGATCTCAATATTCTTGCTTCTCCAAAGGAAGACTTGATTCTTTTACATGCAATTGAACAAATGTTGTCACAAAAGATTGTGGTTTCATCCTTTTGCCTTTCATTCAAATCTGCCAAGATTCTCCTTAAAAAAATAGCTTGACATGTTGTTGCATTCACTGCTATGTATTCAATACCTACTATAGATTGAGTGACAATAGGTTTCTTCCTGGATGCCTATGAAATTGCACTAGAGCCCATATTAAACATGTATCTAGAACTGCTCTTCCTATCATCTAGGCTTCTAGCCTAATCACTATTAGTATACCCAACCAACATAAAATCATTATCAGTAGTGTACAAAATACCAAACCCCTTGATAACATTCACATACCTTAGGATACTCTTTCCTGCTTGCCAAGGACAATCCTTTTGTGTTTCCATAAATATGAAAATCAAACTTACTACATGCATCATGTAAGTTCGAGTTGCTATCAAATACATAAAGCTTCCAACCATACTCTTGTATAATATTGGATTCACACTTTTGTTGCAATCTTCCTTACTCAACTTCAAAGCTACTATTGTTAGTGTTGGGGCTACCAACTGTTCTACATTTTGAATCTCTCCAAGATCAGATTTGCATGTTTTTCTTGAGAGATGAAGATGCCATCATGCCATCATGCATTTGTTTTACTTCTATGCCTAAACATACTTCAAGAAACCTAGGTCTTTCATATCAAATTCATTCTTCATGGCCTCTTTGAAATCACAAATTAGGAAATTATCATCTAGTGAAGATTAAGTCATCTATATAAAAGACAACAAACAAAACCTTACTGATTTCTACATTGATGTAGAGTTTGGGCTCACCATCACTTTTGCTAAAGTAATTTCTCATAAGGTATGAGTCAATCCTACTATACCATGCCCATGGATCTTTCTTGAGCCCATAAGGAACTCTCTTCAACCTATATTGATTTTTATCTTCATTGACAACTTGATAACTAAGAGGTTGCTCCACATATACCTCTTCTTTTAATACACCATTCAAGAAGGCAGACTTAACATCCATTTGATATACCTTCCATTTTTATTGGGATGCAATTTCTATGACAACATGCATGGTTTCCATTCTTGCAATCAAGGCATATGTCCCATCACAATCTCTTCCATACTACTACTTGTACCCCTTGACCACTGATCATTCCTTATGCCTATCTATTTTTCCTTTAGCATTACACTCAGTCTTGTAAACCCATTTAACTCAAATTACTTGTTTCTTAAGAGGAAATTTAGTTAACTCCCATGTTTCATTACACCATTTCTCTCTTTTCATAGCTTCTTTAAATAGGTTGGATCACTATGAGAAAATAGTGTAAAATTAACAAACTCATCATAATCGTCATCATACCATTCTTCTTGCTATATCTCCCTTAGACTCTTAGTCTTCTTTGGAAATATGGAGGTGAGAGTGGGATCCGAATTTTTGATATTGATGTTGCTACATTTTTGTATACCAACTTGTAGCTATCTTGAACTGCTACAAGCTGAAACTTGGCATGTTTGGGGTTGCTTGCCTTTTTCTCTTCGTCAGTATCTATCTATGTTTTCTGCTCCATCGTCTTGTTGATCACCAATTTCATCTTCTTCATCTATAGTCAACACTTTATTGAAGTGCTTGAAGATTCATCCACTAAGCCATCCCATGACTAATTTTCAAGAAACTCCAAATTTCTTGAAATGATGATCTTCTTGGTGATTGGATCATACAACCTATAGGATTTTGATTCTAAGGTCTAACCAATGAAGATGCACTTCACACCTTTATCATCCAACTTTTGCCTTTGTTCCTTTGGCACATGTGCATATGCTACGCATCCAAACACTCTCAAGTGCTCAATTGTCCATCTGTTTAATAACAATTCATCAAGATGAATATTGTCATGAACTACCTTTATAGGACACCTATTTATTAAGTATATTTTTGTTGAGCTACAACCTATCCCCAATATTCAGTTTGGAGACTCTTTGATTTCATCATGCTCCTTTCCATCTCACTAATAGTCATATTCTTCCTCTCAGCCACTTTAGTTTGTTGTGGAGTATAACTTGTTGTAAGCTCCATATTGATGCCATTATTCCTACAAAAAATTTACAAACAAATTGGAGGTATACTCCCCTCCTCTATCTGACCTAACGACTTGTACATAGTGTCCACATTATGTTTTAGTGAGGACTTTAAATTCAACAGATCTATCAAATGCTTTAGATTTTCTTTTCAAGAAATAGACCCATGTCCTATGACTGAAATCATCTATGAATATCATAAAATAAGTACCCCTGCCCCAAATAGAAGTAATTTGTATAGGACCAACTAAATTATAATGCACTAATTCTAACTCTTTCCCTTTTAGAATTACCAGAATTAATGGGAAGCCTTTGTTGCTTGCCTAAAATACAAGCCCCACACTTGTCAAATGAATCTATAATGCTTGACAAACTATCTACCATTCTTTTCTTTGACAACTAATTTAAACCATAAAAGCCAAGATGTCCATACCTAAGATGCCATAGCTTAGAGGGGCTTTCAATTATGCTCCTAAGAGTTGATTAATGATGTACTTTTGCACATGCATGCTTGGGAGGTGAAACAATGATTGGAGAAGAGAAGCATGTCTCTATCTTCAAGGAGAACATTCATTTTTTCATCATTTGGATTGTTGCCATTATCTTCTTACTCTCATCCTTTTCATGAATGACACACTTGTCATTTTCCATTACCACCTTGTAACCATTTTGAATTAGTTGTCCAACACATGTAAAATTATGCTTTATACCTAGGGAAAAATAGACATTTTGTATCTCCTTCTTCTCACCTTGCTTGGTGTGGACCATGATAGATCCTTTGCCCATAATGGGAAAGGTTGCATTACTTCCTATCTTAATTTTATACATGAAATTTCTATCAATGAAAGAAAATAAATTTTAATTACCACTCATGTGTTTGTAGCAACCACTATCCAAATATTGTACCTCAGGACTTCCTTCTTCACTAATGTTACACATGATGAAGGCTATTGGATTGTTTGCATTTTGCATATTCACATCAGCCACATTTGCATTCTATCTTGACTGATCACCTTTCTTCTTCCAGCATTCACTTGTATAGTGCCTAAAATTATGACAATAATACCATTCTACATTTCTCTTGCTGGAGTTGTAATTCTTCTTACCTCCTCTAGAGCTATTTTAAGAGATGCTTGCTTCATCTTGATTGCTTGCTCATCCTGAGCTTTGTGCACTAGCATTCCTTTGACCATTTCTTCCATAACCTCTACTTCTCTAGCCTCTACCAAAACCATTTCTTCCTCTCCCCCTAACTCTTGAATTTTTTTAAGCCTTCAAAGATTGTTCATGAGAAGATGTGGTTGACCTACTGATCCAGTGCTCATGGCTTTGAAGAGTTCCCATCAACTCATCCATTTTCAATGTGGTGAAGTTCTTTTCTTCCTCAATGATAATCACAAGATTTTCATATTTATGACGTAAACTCCTCATCATCTTCTCGAAAATCATTTTCTCTTCATACTCTTCTCCATTTGATTTGAGTTGTTTTATCAGAGTAGAGATTCTTGAGGTGAACTTTGCAATAGGTTCAATATCCTTCATTTGAATATTCTTGAACTCCATTATGATCATTTGTAGCTTCAGTACTCAGACTTTACTAGTCCCTTTGAAATTTTTCTCAAGAATATTCCATGCTTCCTTTGAATAATTAGTTGTTGCTATCTTAAGGAATATTGTTTCTGTCATGGCTCCCTCAATCAAACTTAAGGCTTTTGCATCCTTCTTGACTCCAACTAATTCTTTTGAGAATTGGTGAGGGAAAAATACTAGGTTGGGTCAGTTGTATCATTAAACTTATTCATCACAAACTTTGATAAATCATTAGCAACCATGATGGTTCTAATTTTCTTTGCCCAAGTGTCATAATTTTGTCCATTAAAGAATGGTGGCTACTACCATGTCTTTCTTGCATCTCCTGCCATGTCAAAATACCCAAAAAATAAATTCCCAAACTTACAAGGATGTGGGGCCTTAAAGATATGATACCATGTGAAAAAATTCACAAGAAATTTTTCTTAGCAAACAAAAACCACAGTGAGTGAAGAGTTGCTAGGCATCTTAAGTAGTTGAGTGATAGGCAATGTCGGGTTTCTTAGCATTAATGGGACTCAAGTGACTCAATCATCAAAGGAAAGATCTAATCTATAATGGGCATGGATAACACTATATCGAGTCAACCCAATTGACATAGGGACTGAGTGAGCTTGGTTAACTTGACCAAGAAGGGACTGAGTGAGCTTAGTAAGAGTAGAAACCAAGTGAACTCGATAAGCATAGGGAAGGGATTTGGTAGATTCAGATATAACTTGAGAGATGCAAAACAAACATGTACTAATTGGGTCAACTATACTTGATCTTGATTTACAAAGGAACCAAGTGAGTTAATCATAGACTTGCTATTTGTTCTTTTCCACTATTAAAACACAAAGTTAATAACAAATACTTTCACATAAACTTTCCCTTTCTTTTCAAATTTCAAACTCATCTACCAAGTTTAATGTGTTAGGTAGGTAGGTGGACATTTGGCTCTAGGGGAAAATGACTGATTTCAACACTAACATCCTCCAAAAAAATTTGAGTGACTTACTCTAGATCAAAATTCTTGAGAATATGAATGCACATTTTTGTATTCTCCTTGTTTGTGATTCCTTTCCCCTTCACCTTGTCAAACTGACCATAATCCTTGACAAATTTGTCAAATGAGGATAGGGGAGATAAATGGATATCATTGTCAAGTGATACATCATAATCCACCAGTCTAATGGCCTCCTTCTCCACTTCTTCAACAATATCCTTCGAATTACAATTTTTTTATACTTTACTATTTATAGTAGGTGTAGGTACTTCCTTCTTTAGAGGGCACATGCAATGGGGAGAAGGAGGGACAACCATTCCATATATCCATAATAAATTGTTCACTTTCTACAACTTCATCCATGTCCATACTTTTCTTTCCCTATTCTCTTGGAACATTGTAATCTTCCTCGTACTCTCTCTCCCCTTCTAACTCCATAACAAGTTCTATATACTTAACTAGCCATTTCTTCCTCTTTGTTGACTTAGGAGTGGATGTGTCAAGCTCTCTAATTATCTATTTCCCTCTTCCCTTCCTTCTGTTAAAACCCTTAATTCGACCCTTATTCTCCAAAATACTCAATGTAATAGGGTCTGGGACATTCTTCTAGATATAACAACAAATCAATCTCATCAATCATTCATGAATAATTTAGCTTGTTAATTTTCTCTATGAAGGATTTAATTATTTGAGTGCAATAAAAAAGAAGGTAGAAAGGGATAAAAGTCCTATTTTTATACTTTAAATTATAGAGCAAGATAAAATGATAAGTATGATTCTGGTCATACTAACTCACAAGGTTTACATAGTACATTGGTACAATAAAAACCTTTTTCCAAAAAAGTTTAACCAACAAAACAACATACAGCTCACCCTTGTCCCTAACCAACTTCCCATCCTCCTTTTCATGGAAAACACAATAACAAGATTAGAGATTTTTTTCTATCATGGAAGAATTTCTTACCTTTCGAACTAAGACCCATATCCACATTAAGCTACAAATTTCTTCCTTCCAAATTTACTGCACCAACATCCTAGACCTTTAAAAATAATACTGTAATATTCATCTTAGCACATTTCATGCTTTCAATTTAAGGCACTAGCCCTCCATTTTCCAATTTCTTTCAAACCTTGTTCTCTTTTCTGCATTTATCACACTTCCTAAGCTCTCTTCTTTTAAAGTTTCCTCCCATTTTCTCAGTTGTAGAAACAATATTTTTTGATTCATTAAGTAACAAAAATCAACCACAATGTGAATGTAACAAGTGACTAGAACTATAGTTAGAGGTATAGACCCCATACCAAATATTATTATAGGTTTTCTAGTTCATTTGAAATATATTCTTCTAATCAATAATTGTGATTAGTTCCCTTTTTCTTAGCTATGCACTAAACTAGCTTATAATTATTTAATCCTACAAATAGTGTTTCGAAAAATATTAAAGAGAACTAATACCACAATTCCAAATAAAATATAATTTCAATTACAATCTATTGATATATCTATGCTTTATAATCCACTTCACAAGAATATAATAATATAAGCAATATAACCCAAATACTTCACAAGAGGTCTAGACAAGTATGATAGAAAGACAAATACAATCAATAGTGTAAGAAAGGGATCCATTCTTGCATTATGGTGAAAATATTGAATGTCCAAGGTAATGATATATATGTTTCTAGGAGCATTCATCATGCCATCTAACCCAGTCACCTTATCTATTCTAAACACACTATACTAGAAGTATCAACTAGACAATTCTAGAGGTATGAAGTCTCTTAGCTTCTTATGGAGCTTTCCCTTCTCCCTTTTGGACTTAGGGATATGTCTTTTCTGGTGTAAATAAGAATTTAATATTTACACTTTACTTAAGTTTACTTAGGTTAATGCATTAGCATATTAGTTGTCATGTAGACACCTAGGAGTTTGCATATTCATATGAGTTGTCATGTAGACAACATAGTTGTTTGCACTCAAATTGAGTGCATATTGTCTACTATATCTCTTTATGAGATACACCTTTGTATTCTTATCCTCTCATTATTTTATGTGCATTCATGTACAATGGAGGATAATCCACTCTTAGCGGACATGTGCTTAATTGTGATGATTATCTCTTTGGTGACTCCTAGTCATTCTAGTTGCCTTTATATATAGGCACTTCTAGTGTGTATTTATCTAATATTCATTATCATTTTGATTATTATTGAGATTCTAATTTGATAACTATTTGTCTCTCTTGCTATCTACTAAGCTTTTTGATCTTTGCACTGAATTATTACCTTAGGAAAATTCTTACATCATATCAAAGATGCAGGAGCTTCATTTCATAGCCATTGGAGAGCTTCATTTTGCTTCATTTTTGAGGGCCACGATTTAGATCCAGATATCCATAGTTATTGGGAGTATTTTGAGCATGATTTGGCCTCACCATTATGTCTAAGTAGCCATTTCCATAAATTTTGACTATAAATTTTCCTATATTTGGAAAAAGTTAAATCAGGGGCAATTTTTTTTGGTAAATCAGACTTAGAAGCCCAATTTTCCCATTTGGAGGATTACATTTGATCTCACCATGAAGCAACCATGGGAGGAGATTGTGGAATTGAGTTTCATTTCGAGCTCATGCTATGATGAAGAGTCTTCCACTGAGGAATGCTCGGTCATTTATTCTTCAACATCCATGCTAAGATTTTGCCTATGCATGGATGAATCTTCTTGGTTGTTTTTTCTCAAGAACTAGTTCCCTCTCAGAATCATGATGAAAGCTTTAAAAATTTGGAATTTTTGATGAATTTTTTTATTCTTCTTTTGATTGCAATATTTTTTTTAACAGACCACAGTTCTTGACTTTAGGGGAGAGATTCAAACCCTACTTTCCACCTCTTGAATATGAAGGTAGTGGCATCTTGAATGTTGAGAATTACTGGGAGTTGCAAGAGATTCCAAACTTTGAATGCAGATTTTATTTTTAGTGATGCCAAATTCAGAGATTTCTCATTCGAAGATGGCCAACAGTTCATCCTGACTAGCAACCTCGATGGTGAAGATTTTGAATTGTTGAATTTTTTCAAAGGAGACAAGGATCTCTACCTTTTAGACCTTGATTTCATGTAATTCTAATCATCAAAGCTTCATGTGATATTATCGCTAATCTGATCAGCACAAATTTGACCCTCTAAGATCTAAGATCTTTGGCATCACAATCTAAATACTCTATGATATTGGCTTGGCATGCACAAGCTCCAATTGTTTGTGTACCACAAGTTTATCCTGGGGAGGTTTTTCATCTAATATAGTCATGAAAAATTTTGGTAGTTGGTAACATTTTTATTAAAATTTTGCACTTTTTGCAATTACTAAAGCCATTAAATTTGACACCCATTGGAGTGTCATAGGGCTTTTTTTTGTACTACTTTGATGGGATCCAAACCATCAAATTTAGGATCATGTTTTGCTGATGTTAGAAAAGCATTTGAGAATTGGACCCCTCACCATATTGATTTTAGTTTGGAAGTCCAACTTTGCAAGGCCATAAGTCACTCATCTGGACTCCAAATTAGGCATAATTTTAAAGTTTTTTTGCTAAAATCTCCTAAATATTTTAGTGGTGCAGTTTTTTAAAATTTTGATGCACAAAGTTTGCAGAATTAAGAGATTTTGATGACTGTTCCTAAGCAATCCTCCTCTTTGCAACTTTAGAGGCTTTGTTTGAGCTCATACGTAGACATTTTTAGGTGCCTTTTTTTTGAAAGTGTATACTTTTTTGTATACTTTCCATATCTAATATTAGTTTGGACAAATTGTAAGTAGATATTGTACTTTAAACATTTGGTCATTTTTGGACAATTTTTCCTCTTGTACTTGTTTAGATCCTTGAGATATTTGGTGTTTTATGTACTTCAATCTACTATAGCTTCATCTTTTCTATTGTAACCATCAAAATCAAAACTCTACTTTTGTCTATTTTGATAAGTGGAAAATTGTAAATGCACTACATATAAAGTGCCACAAAAATCACTTTTGGGGGGGTGTCTTGAGTTCTTGTTGGGTAAAAGTACAAAGTTGTGTCGCCTTTCAAGCTAACTAATTAGAACAACTAAATTTGAGTATTTCTATCTAAAAACTAATTTTTTTCAAACATATGATCTAGATAAATTCATTCTACCTAAGTTATATATGGTATCACACTTTTCCAATTGAAAATTTCTATTAAATTAATGTTTTATACTAATTAATATCCAATTACTAAACAAATATAATTATTTCTGAAAACTAACATTTCAATAACTCTTACAATTTTTTATGATATATATTTAATAACTTATAAACACCATTTTATAAAGCCCAAAGTCAAGAATATGAACTCTCATATAGAGTTTATAGTGTTTTAATTAGATATAGTATATTATAATTGAAAAATTCTACAAGCATGTATTTTAAGACTAAAAAGGATGTTAATTTTGAGAAAGAAAATAATAGTAAATCATATTATAAAAAAATTAAAACTTATATGGTATTCTAGAGGAGAGAGTCCTCTTCTAGAATGTATAATTTTTATTCTAGTTAGAATATATTTGTTTTTAAAAATGTGTTGGGAGACAAAAACTGTTGATTTCAGGTGAGTTGAACTTTGAATGATTATAAAAGTGAAAATATAAGTCAAAAGACAATTTATATTTTTGAATGTTCTAGATATATATGCTATCTATAACATAGTCTGAGATAAAAGGGAAATAAATTTATTTCCATATAGTTTTGTAGTGGGAACTAGACCCCTAATTGTCAACATTTTTTAGCAAGTAAAAAATTATCTATAAAAATTATGAAAATATGTCAATTCTTAATCCAAATAATTGTTAAAAATTATAATCCTTAAATTGATCAATTTCTACACATTTCATTAGTTTATTTCATTTCCAAATTCTAAATACAATACTAGTTTTATATCATTGAAGGTGAATGGTTGTACTTTTGTTAGCCTTTTCCTTCACAAGAGGGTGACACAAGTTTGCATTTTGACCCTATTCTCTTTCTCTCTTGTACTCCTCTTAATTTTACATAATAGGTTCACCTAAAACTCTAATTTAACTTCACAGAATTATACTACATGGAAAACTATTCTATGGAGTAGAGTAATTGAAAAAGGTTTAAATTTATATGTTGATGGTACAATTATAAAACCCATTGATGTTGATGCACAAGTGGATTAGAAAGTTAAAGATAACCAGGCTCTAGGAATTATTAGAAGTTGTGTTCATAGAGATCTCTTCCTCCACATTTCTAGCTATAAGGATGCAAAGGGTGCTTGGGACAAACTTGAAGGGTTGTATAGTAAGGTCAATGAGGAAAGGGGATTCCAAATTGAGGATGATCTACTTCTTTGGGATCTTAAGAAATTTGACACAATTGAAGACTATGTCAACAAAGCAAATGAGTTGAGAGCACTACTTAAGGATTGTGGTAATCCCATGAAGGATGATAGATTGATTCATCACCTTTTGAAGAGGCTACCTTCAAAGTATGTACCTTTTATTTCTAGCTACAACACTCACAAGTTGACCATGGGAAGTGTCTTCACTAAACCTTCATTTGATGTATTTGTAGAAATGTTGATGTTGGAACAATCCAAGTTGATAGATATCGGAATTCTCAAGTCATGAAAGTCTAAGGCATTGGTGGCTAGTAATGAGAACCAAACAAATCAAGGCAACAAAAGTTTCACCAATAATAAGAAAAAGTAGTGGAAGCCAAAATCACAATCAGAGACACAAAAATCTACCTCCTCACAATAAGGCAATTGTTCTTCCAATAGGAAGGGAAACTATTAGTGTAAAAAATTATTATTTATGCTTTACTTAAGTTTACTTAGGATAAATGCATTATATTATTATTTATTAGGTTAGACACTTAGGATTTTGTGTACTCATATGAGTTGTCATGTTAACAACACAAGAGAAATAAACTCTATTTTAGGACATTTTATCTACAACATCTCTACATGAGATACATGGGTAAAAGCACAAACCTATGTCACCTTTTACAAAGGAAAGTGATATCAGAATTTAAACTCTTCAACTTTAACGAGATAAAAGCATCATTTTTGTTTAGATTTTGAAGATGATGTAAACTAATGAAATGTATAAAATTGGATGAAGTTTACATCTATAATTTTTTTTTTTAAATTGAGAGAAAACTTCATTTATTTTTGAATTTTTAAAGTCAATTTTTTAATTTTTTTAAAATGTTGAAAATATAGATTTTTTTGCCGGTCAAACAAATGTATGCAAATGATGATATTTTGGTCTAACTATGGAATATGTTAGAGTTGACATGTATACCTAGTGCACCAAATAAGAAAAATTGAGATTTGGTTAATATTTTTCAAGTTATAATTGGTCAAAATTAAAGTTATCAGAAATTGACAATTTTGTTTCTCTTGTCAAACTTTTTCCATCAAATCTACATATTTTTATAAATAAATTAAATATTCTTGAAGAACACTCTCTCCTCTAGTGTAACATTAAATAATAATAATTTTTGAACATGATTTACTATTTTTTTCTATTTTTGAATAGACATCTTCCTGAATCATAAAATACCTACTTGTAATATTTTCAAATTATAACATATTATCCATAATCAAAAATAAAAATAAAATTATATGATCATAATCTTCACTTCGAGACCTATAGAAGTATATTTTTAGTTTTTAAAAAAACTTCATTTGAATAGGTCAAATTGGCCTTCAGAGTGAGATGTTTGCAAAAGTTCTTATTTTTGCTTATGTGGCTACTATTTAGGATGCCACATAGATAGTAATGACCGAAACCCTTCCAATTGAAACTGTTTTAGCCAAAAATGTTTTGGCTATAACCTCCATTGACCTATCAAACCGCTAGCAATTAATTTGGTTGTTTCATATAAAATAATTTATTTTTTTCCTTGTTTTAATAAATATAGAAAGCAACAAAAAATAAAAGAGAATTTTTAGAAGACAATGACTGTTGAAGCCATTTTCAATAATTGTTTCACAGATTTAATCACAACTATAAAGGATCAAATATTTTTAAGGTGTTTTTTCCCGTCTACTTATTTTTCTATATTCTATATTGAAGCATTAGGTAGTATTTAGTTATAGATAGATAGATAGATAGATAGATAGATAGATAGATAGATAGATAGATAGATAGATAAAAGTATTCAATGGGAAGTGCAAGGAAAATACCAAGGAAATATGATAGAATAAGAGATGAAAAAATGAAAGGTCATGCAAAATGTAACCAAAACCAACCTACTAAAATTCCTGAAGAGGACGAGATCATGAAGAGGATAAAAGTAATGAAAAGGAAGAAATTGGCAGTTCTAATAATAGAAACAAATTAAAAGACATAGCAAATTTGATGGATTTGGATGATGAACTACTTTTTAACCAAATTCCATCTAAACATATGATAAATGATAACACTATTAGAAAGCATTATCAAAACATGTGGGATGAATATTTCAAAGATAAAAGTATATTTGGACAGGCACAATTATTTGTCAAGTTATTTAGGAGAAAAGATATGAGACATGTTTTGGAGTTGTTGGGTGTTGATAACAGGAAAAACTATGCACATAATATTAATAAAACAATAGTTGAAATCTTGCTAAATGCTTATAACATAATTGACAACACAAATTGAGGAGGTGATTTGAGTAATGAACGTAGAGAATTGATGACTACTATATCTAGTAAAAAATTGACACATAGAAAATAGGTACATGCAATTTTTGGTGTACTACATATATCTAGAAGAATTGTTTAAAGATACATCAAGACGAAAAATATGCTAGATGATAACATTGAGAATAACCAGGTGAATACTTGTAGAGTTCCTTGAAAAGAAAGAATTTTTGAAGATGTAAAAAGACAAGTTATTGAATTTTTCACCACACATTCTCATATTTCTTCCAATAGACATGATACTATACAAATTAAAAATGAAGAGATAGGGGCCAAAATTGAACATCCAAAATATTTCATAGATATAACACAGATTGAATTATTTTAAACATTGAAGCAAGAATTTTAAAATGTCAAAATATGTCAAAGAATGTTTGAGAGTTTTTGTCCTTCCTTTGTACACATATATAAGATACAGAAAAGTTATTGTTGTCCAAATCACATTGAATTTGGTCTACACTTACAATCATATAAAAAAGTTATGGTAGTACTTGATCCTAATTTGGTCATCCCTAGCAGTACAACATAATTTGTGAAGTACATATTATGTGATAAATTAGAAGATTTAGATGAGTTCAAAGTGTAATGCATAAAAAAGCAATGTGAAGATTGTGGAGATTTACATAAAATTTCAATGAAAATTGAGAATATTTATGAATTGACACTAGTTTCATGGATGAGATATGAATATGAGACATACCAAAATAAGACAAGAGATCAATCCAAAAAAATTGTATTGGAGAGTGAATTTAATTATGATGAATTTATGACCAAGTTCTCTCCATTAATATATCCACATATCCAACATTTTCATGGTGTACAATAGCTAGCTAAACAATTTTGTGATTCAAAAAAATATTTTCCACCTGGTTGTATACTTTCAGTTGTAGATTTTTTTGAGAATTATACATTTGCACCTCAAACAAAGCTTCAAGGGCAATATTTTCATTCTGAACAAGTTGCAATATTTTTGCAAGTGACCTATAAACATGCACAATTTGAGGTGGATGAGATAGAAAGGTTGGATGAAAATGAGCACATCATCATCAAAGAAGTTCATTTCTATATTAGTGATGATAGAGTTCATGATAGGAGTTATGTGGCTCATTGTTTTGCCATGTTCTTTAAAGATCTTAGAAATCGTGGAATAAATGTTTCAAAGCACTGGATTTGGTCTAATGGTTTTGCAAATTATTATACATGAACTTACATTTATTTATCTTTATTTTAACTTATATTTATTTGTACATGCCTATTTTGATTTGATACATGTACATAGATAATTGTTTCTACTTATCATTTCTTGTTGATAGGACAAGTCAAATTTGCAAAAGCATTTAATTGGTTAGCAATGCAACATGCTAGAACCAATGTTAGGTTTTTATGGAATTTCTTTGAAAGTGGACATGGAAAAGGGGAACATGATGGAGTAGGAGCATGTATAAAGCACGTGCTTCAACAATATGAACTTGAGAGTAAATGTGCATTTAATCTACATGTTTTAATACTAGTAATATATATTTTAAATTATATATATGCATGTTGTATGGACATACAAGGAATAGGATAGAGAGTGCAAATCAAATTTTTGAATGGTGCAAAGTTCATTTTACTACTTGAGATACCAAATTCAATAAGTGTTACTTTTTGGGAAGTGAAAGGTGAACTTTATATTTATTTTTAATGTATTTTTCAAATTCAAGTTTTTTATAAATATTTATTTTGAAATATGACAAACTTTTGTATTTGTAATAGAGGGTATGTGCAGGATCATGGTGTGCCAAAAAGTGGCAATATGAAAAAAAAAGAGTTTGAAGACGCCTAAAAGTGCTTCAAAATCTGCTCTGACTTTTTTTTACCTATCCAGGAACCAAACCTGGAAGGTTAAGCCGAGCCTTATCAGATATCCGATATCATATCGGATATCCGATTTGATATCGGATATCCGATTTTAAATCCAATATCTGACTAATAATTAAAATCATATAATAGTATGATATATTATTTAATATTATTATTATTTATATAAAATAATAATAATAATATTAAATAATATATCATACTATTATATTATAATAATAATAATATTATTTAATATTATTATTATAATAATTATTATACTATAATATAATAATATTATTATACTATAATATAATATAATGTTATATATATATTATATTATTATACATATTAATATAGGACCCCTAGGGACATAGTTGAGTCGTTCATATGGGTCAAAGGGGGTCATAGGTCACCCTATGACCCCCTTTGACTCATATGAACGATTCAAATATGTTCCTAGGGGTCCTAGGACCCCTAGGGACATATGTCGTCATTTAATGGGTCAAAGAGGGTCATAGGTCACCCTATGGCCCCCTTTGACCCATATTACCCGTTCGAATATGTCCCTTGGGGTGCAAGGACCCCTAGGGACATATGTCATCGTTTAATGGGTCAAAGAGGGTCATAGGTCACCCTATGACCCCCTTTGACCCATAATACCCATTCGAATGTGTTCCTAGGGGTCCTAGGACCCCTAGAGACATATGTCGTCGTTTAATGGGTCAAAGGGGGTCATAGGTCACCCTATGACCCCCTTTGACCCATATGAACGATTCGAATATGTCCCTAGGGGTCCTAAGACCCCTAGAGACATATGTCGTCGTTTAATGGGTCAAAGAGGGTCATAGGTTACCCTATGACCCCATTTGACCCATATTACCCATTCGAATATGTCCCTAGGCATCCTAAGACCCCTAGGGACATATGTCATCGTTTAATGGGTCAAAGGGGGTCATAGGTCACCCTATGACCCCCTTTGACTCATATGAACGATTCAAATATGTCCCTAGGGGTCCTAGGACCCCTAGGGACATATGTCGTCGTTTAATGGGTCAAGACCTATGACCACCTTTGACCCATATGAACCATTCGAATATGTCCCTAGGGTCCTAGGACCCCTAGGGATATATGTCGTCATTTAATGGGTTAAAGGGGGTCATAGGTCACCCTACGACCCCCTTTGACTCATATGAACGATTCAAATATGTTCTTAGGGGTCCTAGGACCCCTAGAGACATATGTCATCATTTAATGGGTCAAAGGGGGTCATAGGTCAACCTATGACCCCCTTTGATCTATATGAACCATTCGAATATGTCCCTAGGGTCCTAAGACCCTTAGGGACATATGTCTTCGTTTAATGGGTCAAACAGGGTCATAGGTCCCCCTATGACCCCCTTTGACCCATATTACCCATTCGAATATGTCCTTAAGGGTCCTAGGACCCCTAAGGACATATGTCGTCGTTTAATGGGTGAAAGAGGATCATAGGGTGACCTATGACCCCCTTTGACCCATATTACCCATTCGAATATGTCCCTAGGGATCCTAGGACCCCTAGAGACATATATCATCATTTAATGGGTCAAGAGGGTCATAGGGTGACCTATGACCCCCTTTGACCCATATGAACGATTCGAATATGTCCCTAGGGGTCCTAGGACCCCTAGAGACATATGTCATCATTTAATGGGTCAAAGAGGGTGATAGGTTACCCTATGACCCCATTTGACCCATATTACCCATTCGAATATGTCCCTAAGGGTCCTAGGACCCCTAGGGACATATGTCATCGTTTAATGGGTCAAAGGGGGTCATAGGTCACCCTACGGCCCCCTTTGACTCATATGAATGATTCAAATATGTCTCTAGGGGTCCTAGGACCCCTAGGGACATATGTCATCGTTTAATGAGTCAAAGGGGGTCATAGGTCACCCTATGACCCCCTTTGACCCATATGAATGATTCGAATATGTCCCTAGGGTCCTAGGACCCCTAGGGACATATGTCATCGTTTAATGGGTCAAAGAGGGTCATAGGTCACCCTATGACCCCCTTTGACCCATATTACCCATTCGAATATGTCCCTTGGGGTCCGAGGACCCCTAGGGACATATGTCATCGTTTAATGGGTCAAAGAGGGTCATAGGTCACCCTATGACCCCCTTTGACCTATATTACCCATTCTAATATGTCCCTAGGGGTCCTAGGACACCTAGAGAACTATATCGTCATTTAATGGGTCAAGAGGGTCATAGGTCACCCTATGACCCCGTTTGACCCATATGAACGATTCGAATATGCCCCTAGGGGTCCTAGGACCTCTAGAGACATATGTCATCGTTTAATGGGTCAAAGAGGGTCATAGGTTACCCTATGACCCCATTTGACCCATATTACCCATTCGAATATGTCTCTAGGGGTCCTAGGACCCCTAGGGACATATGTCATCGTTTAATGGGTCAAAGGGGGTCATAGGTCACCCTATGACCCCCTTTGACCCATATGAACAATTCAAATATGTCCCTAGGGTCCTAGGACCCTTAGGGACATATGTCGTCGTTTAATGGGTCAAAGAGGGTCATAGGTCACCCTATGACCCCCTTTGACCCATATTACCCATTCAAATATGTCTCTTGGGGTCCAAGGACCCCTAGGGACATATGTCATCGTTTAATGGGTCAAAGAGGGTCATAGGTCACCCTTTGACCCCCTTTGACCCATATTACCCATTCGAATATGTCCCTAGGGGTCCTAGGACCCCTAGAGACATATGTCATCATTTAATCGGTCAAAGGGGGTCATAGGTCACCCTATGACCCCCTTTGACCCATATGTATGATTCGAATATGTGCCTAGGGGTCCTAAGACCCCTAGGGACATATGTCATCATTTAATGGGTCAAAGAGGGTCATAGGTCACCCTATGACCCCCTTTGACCCATATGAACGATTTGAATATGTCCCTAGGGGTCCGAGGACCCCTAGGGACATATGTCATCGTTTAATGGGTCAAAGAGGGTCATAGGTCACCCTATGACCCTCTTTGACCCATGTGAACGATTCGACTATGTCCCTAGGGGTCTGAGGACCTCTAGGGACATATGTCATCGTTTAATGGGTCATTGAGGGTCATAAATTACCCTATGACCCCATTTGACCCATATTACCCATTTGAATATGTCCCTAGGGGTCCTAGGACCCCTAGGGACATATGTCGTCGTTTAATGGGTCAAAGGGGGTCATAGGTCACCCTATGACCCCCTTTGACCCATATTACCCATTCGAATATGTCTCTTGGGGTCCAAGGATCCCTAGGGACATATGTCATCATTTAATGGGTCAAAGAGGGTCATAAGTCACCCTATGACCCCCTTTGACCCATAATACCCATTCGAATATGTCCCTAGGGGTCCTAGGACCCCTAGAGTCATATGTCGTCGTTTAATGGGTCAAAGGGGGTCATAGGTCACCCTATGACCCCCTTTGACCCATATGTACGATTCAAAAATGTCCCTAGGGCTCCTAAGACCCCTAGGGACATATGTCGTCATTTAATGGGTCAAAGAGGGTCATAGGTCACCCTATGACCCCCTTTGACCCATATGAACGATTCGAATATGTCCTTAGGGGTCTGAGGACCTCTAGGGACATATGTAATCATTTAATGGGTCAAAGAGGGTCATAGGTCACCCTATGACCCTCTTTGACCCATATGAACGATTCGAAGACATATGTCGTTGTTTAATGGGTCAAAGAGGGTCATAGGTTAACTTATGACCCCATTTGACCCATATTACCCATTCGAATATGTCCCTAGGGGTCCTAGGACCCCTAGGGACATATGTCATCGTTTAATGGGTCAAAGGTGACCTATGACCCCCTTTGACCCATATGAACAATTCGAATATGTCCCTAGGGGTCCAAGGACCCCTAGAGAAATATGTCATCGTTTAATGAGTTAGAGAGGGTCATAGGTCACCCTATGACCCCCTTTGACCCATATTACCCATTCGAATATGTCCCTAGGGGTCCTAGGACCCCTAGAGACATATATCGTCTTTTAATCGGTCAAAGAGGGTCATAGGTCACCCTATGACCCCCTTTGACCAATATGAACGATTGGAATATGTCCATAGGGGTCCTAGGATCCCTAGGGACATATGTCATCGTTTAATGGGTCAAACAGGGTCATAGGTCACCCTATGACCCCCTTTGACCCATATTACCCATTCGAATATGTCCCTAGAGGTCCTAGGACCCCTAGGGACATATGTCATCGTTTAATGGGTCAAAGGGGTCATAGGTCACCCTATGACCCCCTTTGACCCATATGAATGATTCGACTATGTCCTTGGGGGTCCTAGGACCCCGAGGGACATATGTCATCATTTAATAGGTCAAAGGGGGTCATAGGTCACCCTATGACCCTCTTTGACCCATATGAATGATTCGACAATGTCCCTAGGGGTCCTAGGACCCCTAGAGACATATGTCATTGTTTAATGGGTCAAAGAGGGTCATAGGTCACCCTATGACCCCCTTTGACCCATAATACCCATTCGAATATGTCCCTAGGGGTCCTAGGACCCCTAGAGACCTATGTCATTGTTTAATGGGTCAAAGGGGGTCATAGGTCACCCTATGACCCCCTTTGACTGATATGAACGATTCGGCTATGTCCTTGGGAGTCTTAGGGACTTATGTCATCATTTAATGGGTCAAAGGACGACATATGTCCCTTTGACCCATTAAATGACGACATATGTCCCTAGGGGTCCTAGGACCCCTAGAGACATATATCGTCGTTTAATGGGTTAAAGAGGGTTATAGGTCACCCTATGACCCCCTTTGACTCTTATATATTAATAATATACATATATATTAATAATATACATATCAATATAATAATATATATATATATATACATATACATATTACATTATTATATTTAATAAAAATATTACGTTATTATATAAATATATTAATAACATACATATTAATATAATAATATTTATAATATATATTATATTTAATAAAAATATTACGTTGTTATATAAATATTATATTATTATACATATTAATATAATAATATATAATACATATTACATTTAATGAAAATATTACGTTATTGTATATATTAATAACATACATATTAATATAATAATATATAATACGTATTTTATATATATATAAATTACGTTATTATATTTAGTAAAAATAATAATATATATTATATTTATAGATTGTAATAAGATTAACATAAGATATTATTATATATTACGAGATTATATCTTGTATGTTTACATTACGTTATTATATATATATATATAATATATTAAAATATGCCTTTACATATTAATATAAGTGAAATAATTTAAAAATAAAAAACTAGAACGTTTTAATCAAATTTCCATCCAAAATTTGAAGATTTTTTGAATTTGACTACAGAGCCATATCGGATATCTAATTTTGAATCGGATATCCGATCAGGCTTGATATTTACCAAGTCTGCCCGATCAACCCCAAAGACGTGTTTATAGAGAGTTTTAGTGATACTCAAACTTCAGGTAGCCGTCTGACAATGTTATTTTGATTGAAATTGAATGAAACAAAATGAGTTTTTTAATATCGCTCTCTAGATTCCATCAGTATAATTTCTGTCAAATTCTGAGTTCGATAAGTATTTATTAGTTAATTATCAATGAAGATTATTGTAAAGTGCTGATTGACATACTGAATGAAAAATAGCTATAACTTTCAAACGGTATAACATTTTTTAAATCTAAAAGTTGCGTCACATTCTATACTTCGCTTAGTATAAGAAAAAAATAAAAAAAGAAAAATTTGATCAAATTTTCTATTAGTTAGGGTGGTTAGACACGGGACTTTTTTTAATCCGAAAAAGTTTTGGTAGAAAATTCATATTTAATTATTTATTTGGAATAAAAATATCAAAAAATATGCGTCACATCCGAGCATGAGTCTAGTTTTCATATCTATAATTATATTAAAAAAATATTATGATTTGATTTTGATTAAGGTGGTCAGACATACACCTACTTTTTATTTTCGCCCTGAAATTTTCTTTGTACTGCATTAAAATTCAAACTTTTGACCAATCAATTATTTTTTTCTCCTGATAAGGCCTAGTAGTTTAGAAACTACATTCAATTTTCTACAAATTATTTTCTTACAACTTTTTGATATAAATTCCATAACCACTTCAAAATTATGTGTCAAGTTGACATAAACTTGATTTGCTAATTTTTCACTGCCACTTAAGGCCATAGTTTGGTACACCATGATCTTGCACATACCCTAGATATACATTGATCTAATCCTTACAATTGTCAAATTATTCTAGGTATTAGAATTTTACATCAAGTGATGACTATAGGAAACCATTAACCTCCAGTAATTAATTTAAGAGAGAGAACATGTTTTTGTGATGACTACATTAAAGACAATCTAGTGAGTGTATGTGAAAATATTACAAATGGATATGTTTCACATTGGAATTTGAAGGAGATAGAAAGCCTCCTTTTGAAGATGTTGAAATTGACATTTACATTCATGATCCTATTTATTTACCTAATTATGAGCGCATTTCTGATTTAGTTATGGTAGGTTTGTGTGCATATACATACACACACACACACACACACACACACACACACACACACACACACACACACAAACACACACACACACACATTAATATACATGCATATTCATTCTAAAACTAATTTATATTTATCTATTTTTATATACATGTAGGAGATATTTTTGTAGTTCAAGCCTTAGGAAATAATGTGGAAAATGTGGACTATTATCTTTTATGATGAACAAACTCAAAACACAAGTTGCTAGAAGGAACTATAGATGCTGATAAACAATCATATCCAATTGGATCAGTTGTTATTGAAGGAACATATTATCAAAAAACAAGGGTAACTAATAGTGGTATTGAATTTATTGAATACAAGCCTAGAGGAAAAGTTTTACATTACAATAACCGTGTTATAGCAACAAAGTTACAATTTAATATCTAGGGGAAGGTGTCTAAATTTGAAACCAGGCTGGGTAACATGTATAAACAACTCAGACAATTGGGGGATAACATGACCAGCTTCTTGAAAAAGAATGAGGCAGATAAAGGTCAGGTTTCTCCCTCGAGGGTAGACTCTCAAGGTCCTGGCAAGCGTACTTGGGCCAATTCAAAGAAGATGGAGGAAACCACTAAGAAGGACAAGGTGAATGCTACTACTAAGACTATGCATTCTTTGGTGGATCAGGCTATGCATCTGATTAATACTCCTTAGTTGGTCGGTTGTTGTTCCTTTGTTGGTCTTTTGCTGTCTTTTCTAGCAATGTTGTTTGTGACCACTTTTTGTTTTCTGAGGTCTATTTCATATTGTTTGTTTGTTCTCTTTTCATGATACTTTCTTAATACTCTACTGATGTAAGATTTTGGGTCCTTTAAAACCTATTTTTACATCATCAAAACAAAGTTACAATTTGAAGCAATACAAAGAAGAGGATGTTGTGAAAATCAAAAGTGGAAACTGTCTATTGAAGAACATGAAAAACTTCTAGAGATAATAAAAATTAGAGAAGATC